>OY856413.1:338860580-341650580 GCA_963693085.1 Alisma plantago-aquatica
ATATGTGGGATAATGACCAGTTTCATTCCAATGATTACATGATCTCGTAGCCTTGAAACCAGAGGATTCTTCATTGAAAATTGAAGGTCTTTTGTCTTTTTTGTTCCTTTGGCTACTATCAAGTCCAAAATCATCTCTACCCATTTTTTTGATAGTATGATCTAAGATTTGATAAAGATTCTTTTTATTATCAAGAATTTTGCTTAGAAGAACTTAAACTATGATTATCATGCATAAGAGAAGTAATAGTAGAAGATGATTGATTGATATTATCTCTAGCATGCAAAAGATCAGTTTCTAAGCAAAGAGCATTTGTAATATAAGAATTTTCATCAATATGAAGAGCAGCAACATTATTCTCTCTACTAGTAGGACTAGAACAAGATTTAAGGACATTGATTTTAGCAAAAAAAGGAAGTATTAATTTTCAAGCAAATAAATCTTAGAAAGATAAATTCTATTTTCAGATTCTATACCTTGCAAAACAAAATCTTTGTCATCAAAACATCAATATCAAGCATGAGAGAATTCACAATGTTAATATGATCTACATTATAACTAGGCATAATAGGTTGAGCTTATAGAAATCTAATCTTATCAAGTAAGTTAGCATTTTCAAGTTTAAGAGAATCTACTTGACTAATATAAGCATTGTTTTCATCTAACAAGAAAATATTAGCACATTCAAGATCATCTCTTTCTATATGCAAATTATCAACAATTCTAGCAAGATTTTTCCTTTTCTTTTTATAAGACTTAAGAGAGGCACAAGTAGCATGAATCATAGCAATTAAAGATTCTTTATCTATATAGTTTAGATTTACCTCATTTGATTCTTCACTTTTTGAGGCCATGAGAGAAAAATGACATTCTCCATCTTCACTGGAGGTAGAGCTAGGTCCTCGACTTGATTCTTCACTTGAGGTTGAGTTGGAGGACTCACTAGAGCTTTTGTGCCATTTCTCCTTCTTGTACTTGTCTTCTCTTGTGATGATGGGTCTTTTTGTCTTGTGGTCAATCTTCCTTAAAGTGACCCTTCTTTCCACATTTGAAGCACTGAATAGAGGAGGAATACTTGCCTTTATAGAGTCTATCCTTAGAGTACATGGCATCTTCTTCCACTTGAGAGGATGGAGAAGCTTGGAAAACTATTTGAGCTTTGATTTTATCCTTCTTCATTCTCTTGAGATATTACTCTTCTTATATTTCATCTTCCTATTGCTTGTCAAGTGTAACCTCATGGGTTTGTAGGAAGCTCTTCAATAGGAATATCACCAACAGACATTGCTTCTTCCATGGAAGTCACCTTAGATTCCCACTATAAAGCCCCTAACTTAGATTAATTTTAATTTGTGTTTACCTTGATTAATAAGATGCTTAGAACTTCTCTTTAATCATTTGGGATGTTTTATTATCATGTGACAAGCTTACATTTCAACTTTGGCTATGTTTGAATGTTGTTTGAGTTATTTTGCTTGTTTGGATCAAAATGCAATTTACCCAAGATGAGTGGTTATCTTGAAATTTGTCATATGTGGAGTGTTTCCTTAGTTATTTAGCATCATAAGAGAGAGAATGATTCTATGGGGCACCTTGATGGACCTTTATTGATGAGGTGGCCCAATGTAGTGAAGCTAGGGTTTCTAGGGTTTGCTTGTTATGGTGGCTAAGATAGGGTTTGATGTTGTGACCACTACACCACTTATGGTGAGGGTTATGACCGAGACTCATGCATTAGATGTTATGGTTGTGACTGAGATAACCTTGTGAGAGGTGGGTCGAAACACCTTGTCTTCTAGTGTCTCGACCATGTACGTATGTGACTTAAGGTTTTGATCTTGAAGTGTCTTGATTGAGACAAATAGATGGAGTGTCTCGACCGAGACATGAGAGAAACCTGTCTAGTTGGTCACGACATTATTATTGGATAAACTCAAACATTTTTTTATTTTGCATGCAAGTATAAATAAGGTTATTTCTTTGAAGGGCATGTGTCCCTTGATGATCTATTATGTTGACACATTATAAAAACTCTACTTCCCTCCTCCTCTGAATATATAACCCTTTCTCTTCACACATGAGCAACCTTTTGGCCCTACAATCTTGCTCCTTCCTTTGGATCATCCTTGGAACTTCAGGAGCAAGAGATGTCAGATCTTGGAGCTTGGGTGGCTGATCCATCTTGCATGTTGAAGATCTTGTGCTAGATCAACTCTTGGTGGTGGTTTCTTAGAGATTCTTTTCTTGGTAAGTGATCTTCTTTATATCGTGTTTTCTCTTATGAAATCCCCATCATCTTATTCTTCCTTAGTTTTGGTCTATGGATCATCCATGATGGCTGTTTGAGAGGAACTCCTCCTCATAAGGGGTCATAAACCATGTTTGTTATGGTGAACCCGATTGAAAGGATGATACTTTCTTTTATCCCTTTCTTTCTTGGTCCGGCCAAGAACTATTTTCCCTCTTTCTTGAACTCCATGGTGACCATGGTTTCTTTCCCATTTTGAGGTGACCTTTGGCCAAAGTATTGGAGGTTGATTGAAGATATTGGAGCTTATAACCTTGGGAGGTTGATTCTATCCAAATCAGGGGGTTGTTATAGCTTTTCCTACATCTGTTATTTGCATATTGAACCTGAACTTATTGTTCCAGGTGTTAAATGTATGTTCATAATGATAGGAGAATGACAAATTTTTGGGTTTGATCTTGTAGTATTCTTGAAAGTCTTATTCTTTTTATAAACCCTAAATTCATAGTACCCTATTTTGTTAGTAAATGATAGATTGATGTGTTTGTTTGGATCATCGTCTACGGAATATTTATATCTAACACATAGTGTTGGTATATATTCCATGAGAGTCGATCATGGGATGATTGGTGGGATACATTAAGATTGATTTGATAAACATCAAAGGCAAGCTTCCAATTCATTTTGGTTCAGTCAGTTGTAAGATAATGACAGAACAAATTGAATATCTAGAGAATGACAATACTCAATGACGTATGCCTTCAAGTACGTGACTTGAACGATGAGATCATACAGATGTTAAGAGTTTGTACATTCTTGCTATATCCCTAGTCAGATGTCATTGTGGAAGGTTGACAGAAAACAATGACACACAAGACTAGATTGTGTGTTGGTTGATGATAGAATCTCATCAGTCATGATATAGTGATATCAAACCAAACACATAGGTACTTGTTAGAGAACAAGTGTATCGTACAGACCCACCGTGAGAGTGACACATGGAACCATGACTTGGTAGTCACAGTCAGCTTTCATAATGATGGTGGTGAGTGTGATTCTTTGACCTAAAATCACTACACTCAACACATGTCGTTGGGTACACTTTGACATCACCAAATGCATTCATGAAATATAGATTGTTATAAAGGTGATGATTGGGTGACTTTGACACATGGGGCTTTTGACGGGTGAGTGATAGATATGGGATTTGTCCCTCCTGAGGGAGTTTGATGTCCATGGCCACTTGATGAGTAGGATTGAGAAAGCCATGTGTATGCATGTGTGAATCAATATGTGATATTGATGTCACACATATCTCATCCAGCCTTCTCTGAGATCAAGGAAGTGAATGAATGTTGAAAGGATGATTGTTCCATGCCTTGAGTTCATTCGGGATATCAGTGACAAAGGAATTATACATTCATTGTAACACCAATCACGTATTGTAGGATTGAAAGTTGTTCTCTTACTTTCCTTTTCACTTGGGAAGCTCAGATGTGCGACTAGGTACTAATCTTTGCTTGTGAAGTCATAAGTGTTATGGACTTTCACTGCCAACGTGAAATGGGCATGTAGGGTCACACACATAGGATTTAACCTGGAAGAGGAGTTTATCCACAAATGATGTTTGGATTGTTTACTAAATGTGTATAGTAGTTCAATTAAACATTAAATCAATTGACTTGACTCAGAATCACCAAGTTCAAGTGTTGGACTGACTGATTTGGGTGTCAGATTGATTGAGAATTGCATTGACCGATTTTTGCACAACCAGGACTGCCAACTGACCGGTTCAAACTATTGAACCGATCGGCTCAGGGTCAAGTGAGATGACTGGTTCAAGTGTTGAATCGATCGGTTCAGCTGGACCAAATGAGCCAGTTTGAGAAAGTTAGGTTGGTGAGAAAATAATTTCGTTTCACTTGTACAATTCAATTGGGACAAGTATTGATCTTTGGATTAGTTGGAAATGGAAAGAGGAAAGTCAATTGGGAACTTCCCTGGGAAGTGAAATGACTGGTTCATGAACGAACCGATCAGTTCAGCTCCCCAAACAACATGTTCATGAGATGAACTGATCGATTCAGTCCCCAAATGATCGGTTCATTTGTGAAATGACCGGTTCACCTGTTGTAGTGTATCTAAAGATAACAATAGGGTACAAAGATAATAACATGCATAAGAATGGTGGATTTCCCTCTCTGCATAGCCCTTGTTGAGAAACCCATATGAATGTGTTCTAGGGTTTGAAGAACACCCTTGAATACAGACTTCTCTATGGTTGGCGTTTGATATTCCCTATTGTACCATCTGTTCTGACCTTGTTAAAACCTACTATGGTGTTGGGTATGAGGTCAAGACAACCCTTAATCTTCCCTTGGTTCAATATCAAGCATAGATGGTGGTTTAGGCCTTAACAGACCTTGAGGATAGTTATTACATGCTAACCTAGTCGCAATGCAGCATTATGAGTAGAGAATTGGTTGCACACATTACGGCAGGATGCACCCTGCGTGCATCGCAGATTGACACACCTTGCACACATCATGACCGCGAAAGGTCCGTACACGCATTGCGACCAAGATGAGTGTTGCACACGTCGCGGCGGCGATAAATCCATGCATGTGTTGCAACTGAGATGAGTGTTGCACATGTCACGACCGCGACAAAGTTGTGTGTGTGTCATGAATGAGACAGCCTTGGACACATCGCGGGTGAGATGACCTTGCATGCATTTGGAACAATGTTGATACACTTAGATATGTACTTGGACTTTATATAGTGTAATGATCTACACATGATGAAATGATTATAAATGCATGATCATTAATGATGGTGCTTCCTAGTGCTCTACAAACATGTGTGATATGATGGGAGTAGGGTTTAGTGGTTGAATAACGTTATGAAAACCCTAAATGATCTATGGACAAACCCTAACCCTACCCATGTGATAATATGACATATGTGATCACTCTAATGGAAGATTGTAATTCATGATAGTGTTTTCTCTCTCTTCTATTTATGTAACCCTAACTTTGTAGGTGAGATGAATGGCATATCTAAGTAAGTGATATGGTGAGCCTTGTAAAATACAAGGTGGTGATTATGAGAATTTCTGAGATATAATGTGCTAATACTGAGCAGGAATTACATGAATGAGTCTAATGACCTAATAAGTGTCTTATATATATAATTTAAAGTGAAATCCTCTAGAGATGTGATTGAGGGATTGGCATCCCATAGTCGTGTGATATTTTTTAATGACCTTGAGAGAGGCAGTAATACAAGTATCATGTAATGATAAGACAACTTGATGGATAATGGATCTCAATACCATGTTGGTGCATGGTTGATATATTTATATGATGTTTGGTTGTGACACATGCATGACATAATGAGATGGTACACTTACGTGTGTAAATAATGATGATACACAGTGTTGTATATATCATGTCCAACTCATGTTCAACTAATGATGTTAAACCCTAATCATGTCCTTTAACCCTAATGTGCTCCAATAAAGTGAGAAGCGGCTCAATTAGGGTTTGGTTCAATAATCATGATACAAACTCTGAATGGTTATGTGAGTGAACCCTAAACTAAGGGAATGTTATACTTGTTAAATGTGTATGGATGAATAACATGTAATTATATTCTCCCCCTTACTTGTATAGCTCTATCTTGTAGGTTAATTGGGTGTCATAGCTAGTGCATGCTATGAAGATGATTATATGATACTAAATAATGGCCACGAGCCTTGATGAAGTGCACTAGAATTGTAAATATGTGAATGTGCACAATTAGTTATAATTTATAGTTCTTAAGCCTAATAAACATCGAACTTATGGGAGGTAATGAAATTAGAGATTGGTAATTAAATGGTGTCATTGAACCCTATGTGGTTAATCATGAATCCCTAACCCTAAATTGAGGGAACATATGACACATTACTTACTTTGCCTAAAGTGTTTAATATGATGAGATAAGATTAAGTACTCTCTCCCTATTTATATAATGTTGATTTTGCAGGTGATATAATTACCATAGCTAATGATTGCTATGGTATGTGTGTGATGTGATACATGCGATGCTTATATGTCTAACATGGCATGATGTGATGGTTATCATAGCTAATGATTGCTATAGTGTATATGTGATGTGATAGGTGATGCCACATGTCTGATGAGGTATGATGGGATAATAATGAGTTACAAGAATAATGTGATTGGTCTTATGACTTAGTGAAGGCTTGATGCCTAGTGTGAGGTTATATCCTCCAGTGATGTGATAAGGGATTATCATTCCTAGTAATGTGATAATAGTGATGAGACTGATATTGCAGTGTTAACAAGTGATGATGTTGATGGCCTTGGTAGTGAGACAATGTTGCTATGAGATGATGTGACAAGTTCACACCTTATATGTTTTATATCTCCTGAAGTTGTTTAACATCTATGCTTACTAGATTGAATTAGGATTTTGTATGTCCACTTGTATGATGGATCCTTAATTCACCAAATTAGCATAACTAATAAAGTGAAACCTTAATCATGTAGTTTCCTTATACCATAGATCCATCTTTAGCATCAGTATTTAGTTGGATGGTGAAACGAGTAACTCCTATGGGAAACTTGAAGCGCATATTGTTGAATATGCAAGGTATCAGTGGAGGCATCTCCCTATATCCTTAAATTTTTGAAATAGTGATATGATGTTTTTTTATAGAATCACCATGCGTGAGCCTATTCTTTAGCATTGTGCCATGTACCAAGGAAGGCTAGTTATTTTACAGGACCATAGATTTGATTATGAGCTGAAGTCTTTGCAGTACTATATATTTGGCTATAAGTTGATGACTTTGTAGTTTGACTATATGCCACTGCATTGCAGACTCGTGTTGATTGAGTAGTGATGGTGATGATCATGGCGTATGGCTCTTCCATTGATCTTGTATGATACAGATTTTGACTTAGCAGTAATCAGTTGGATTTGTGTGGTACGCCTCAAATCCTACGGGAATAATAATTAAAGATGTAACACAGTCGTGTAGTATTATTTCTTTGGGTCACATATGAATAACATTGGATGACCTCCGATTGTGTTTCTTATATTGTTTATCTTATAACAGTTACACATTTTCTTCATATTCCTTCTCAGGTGTAAGATGATGTACTATTTAGTGTAGATGCTCTAATTACTTAAAATTTGATAATTACACTACTTACATCATTGAGTTGAATCTGCTTATCAGTTAATAGTATAATTTCCTATTTTAGTTATATGTTCTTATAATAGATGTTGGCAGAGAGTTATATCTCTCGTTGGGACGTTTGGTCTCACCCTGTGGGTTCTACATCTTTTTAGGTGGATGTACACGATGAGATAGAGTTCATGTGGTTGAGACTGAAAACAAGTGGAGTTGTAGCTGTTGAATCATGGATATGCAGTTAGTGTCTAGTAATAGAGTCCTAAGTGTTCATCCATGTACACTCAGGTCCTTAGGGTTGTTATGTGAATATTGTGCATCATTTTGAGTTTTTGGTTGTATCCCATAATGGTACAAACATGTTTTGTATACATCAACATATAATTATATGTAACGGGTGGTGGATAGATATCTAGTAAACAATGGTGTGTAATACTTTTGATATGAATGAAATCTAATTGGAAATATTTTATGGCTCCAATTGTGAGTTGTTCAACTGGAAATTGTGTTATGAGATCGGTTTTAATTTACCCTCTTATGTGGTGGTATTGATATTAGTGATAATTTTGTGCTTTGTTTTGAGTAATCTCTCTTTGTGTGTCAAAGGGTGTCATACCCACCTTTTGGGGAGAATTATAAGGATCTTTAAGTTGATCTCTCCTCTACCCATAGGATGACCTATAATGACAAGACCACTTAAAATGATGTAGAGCCTTGAGTACATCTCGGATACCCTTTCCTCCTTTCCCATCTTGAAGTTTTCAAGGAGGCCTTTGAGCATGTAGACTCTACATCCCTTCACTTGCTTTGTCCCCTCATTATTAACACATGACTTTCTCCATACCTCATAGGTCGTCTCACAAGAAGGAATCTGTTTGAACTCGGCAAGGCAAATGGAGGAATAGAGAATGTGGATGGCTCTTGCATTCAAGGTCACTTTTTTCAAGGTAGCTTCATCTCATTCTTCTATATTTGTCTCTGTTAGCTTGTATTAAAGGTCTACCATTCTCCATATCTCAAGACTTGATCCTTAGATATAGAAATGTAACCTTCTCTTCCAATAGAGGAAAATACTCCCATCAAAGATTGGAATGTTGATGAGGTACATTCCACCTTGATAATCTCTCCTATTATCCTACTTGTGGAAGTATGCTCAGAGAAGACCCATCCTAATACCACTAGTTGGATATAAGATGGGCTCTAAAGTGGTGGGGTGAATAGAGTTAAATGCACTTAAACAATGTTCATTAGACCTTCAAGATATTTTTAAGTTAATATGGAAAATATAAAATTTGAGTGCAACAAAACATACATAGAAAGGATGAGAGAGATTGAACAAGCACAAGAACACAATCTATGTAGAGTGGTTCCAATCTCCAAACTAGTAGAAAGTCAGTCCACTACCTAGAGACGTCAAGCTCTAGGATTTTTCAACCTTTGCATATTTATATTCCATTATAATAAATGACCTTTCTTTTTCGGACCAAGGATGCCCAACCTTCCCATTAAGGAGAAGGGAGCCAAAAACCTACCAAAGGACTTACCTCTCCAAGATCGAGAATCTTCAACCTCGCCAAGGACTTACCCACTTTGCAACGAGACTTCATCCTTCACCAAGGACTTACCCACTCTTACACAACTCTTCCACCTTGAAGGAATTGCCCACTCTTCTTGGATATTCCACCTTTGACTTCACCTTTGCCAAGGAGAAGCTTTCACCAAGGGACTCCTTCCTTTCTTCTTCACATCTATTAGCCAAGAGGGAGAATCTTCATCTTCCTATTCATGGTAGAAATGAGAGATTGGGAGGTGGAGGAAGTGAGAGCCTCACAAGATATACATGTAGGACTAGCACTCTTACAAATATCCTACTCACTCTAATGGATGTAGCAATTGGTTAACCTTAAGAGTGGAAGGAGTCTCTAGGAGTCACTCAACTATAATATAGGGACATTCATAGTGCTTGGCTAACCATGGGATGAAGCCCAAGGGGTCCTCTTGGTAGTTGGGGATGCCTACTAGCCAGTGGGAACACTTAAGGACAAATTCTAGTCATGATAGTTGCAACACTCCAATGGCTAGAAACACTTTTTTGCACACTCTGTAAAATGCAATTAGTCGAGTTTCAATAAAGGTAACTCGACCAATTGCACTATTAGACAAACTAATTTTGAGTTGTAAGTCAAGTTTATCCTGGATGAAACTTGATTGATGCATTAAAACCAGTTTTTCTATGTAGGGTGTCAGTCGAGTTTGACATGGGACAATCTCACGTGATCCTGGAAGTTCCCAAAATCCATCAAGGGTGTCATTCGAGTTTATTAAGGATGAAACTCAACCAAACATGCACCCTGTGATGAATTTTGGAAAGTTTCATAAAAGTGGTTAAATATTTGATTTAAGTGCTCCAAATTTTTTTAAGCTTAATTACAAGTCATACAATCATTACAATTGATATACAACATGATTCTAATGAATTTAAGGCATATGCCACAAAATTGCACTTGCATTTATTTTGACTTATCTTTCTCTAAGTTTGGATGCTTAAGTTAGGACATTTGGATTGTGTCTATACCTAATCTGAAATCACTCGAGTACAAACATTAGACACAAATAAGTGGAATGGTTAGTCATCATAAAAATAAGGATTTAGTCAATTAGACTTGGATTCAACATTCTCCCCCTTTTTGAAGATGACAAACCTTTCCGTAAATGTATTGAAATCATTTAAGTAAAATCATACCTTTGGAGAAACCTAGGGATGTCAACAAAATTTAGTTCATATGCTCCCCCTCAATTGATGATAATGGAGTTCTCATACTCCCCCTCAATTGATGATACTTCTCTTTCATGGTTATCTTTCATAACATTTATAAAAACTATGTTTTCTACTCAGATATGTCTTCTACATATATGTATTCTCCCCTTTACATCTCCCCTTACATATGACATGTCTTCTCCCCCTTTATAATTTCAAAAAGTGAGGGGATACAAAACACAACTTGTTAGTAAAAGAAGATACCAACTGTTAAAAAGGAGAGTGGAAGAGCAAAAATGATGAATGTATATTCATCCTGATTTCCAGTCATCCTTTTTATAACCAATTTGATTCAATACTTTCGATTTATCTCTTAAATCTCACATATTACATGTTCTCTAAATAAATATAATTATTATGAATTTTGATCAAAATTATATTGATTTGATGCAGGTCTAAATCAAGTTCTATCATCACATGGAATTCACTGAAGAACCTCCCACTTTTGATCTTGACCAAACGGTCAGCTATAACGGTTTTGACCTTTCAGTTTCAGATATTCACCCACACGGTCTCAAGCCTGTTTACGCCCATTCAGTTTCAAGACCGCATGAGCCTAAACAATCTCGAGACCGTTTGATTCCATATGGTTTCAAGACCAAATGAACCCAAACGGTCTCATGACTGGATGTCGTCTAACGGTTTCAAGACCGTTTGGATACTCTAAACCGTTTGGGATGAAGACCGTTTAAACAATCAAAACTATTTGGATCAAGATCATTTGATCATTCAAGACCGCTTCGACCAAGATCGTTTGGAGCCATTTAGTCCCAAGACCATTTTGAGCCATTCGGTCCCAAGACCGTTTGGAGCCATTCGGTCCCAAGACCGGTTGTGCAGCCAAAACTGAATGGAGATAGAACCTAAGACCGATTGGATCCTAACGGTTTCAAGACCATTTGGATTCATTCGGTTTGCAAAAGACACAAGACCGGTCAAAGGAAGATCATTAAAGTCAAGACCATTTGGTGCCATTCAGTTTCCAAAACCGTTTGGCCATCCAAACGGTCTCCAGACCGTATGCCTAAACTATTTGAAGAAAAATATCTCTAAGACCGTTTGAACATCAAACGATCTTCAAAACTGTTTGGACGTCAAACAGTCTCCAAACTGTTTGGGGCCTAACTCACACCAAAAGCATGAGGGCCAATCCTGACACTATAAATAGGACCACAAGGGTCCTCATTTCAGGGGGGCAGCACACTGACAGGCTGCCAAAGGTCTGATCCGGCCTCAACTTCCACACGCCCACATGCTCCTCTTGGCGCCGAGCAAGGAGAGAAGGAGAGAGAGAAGGTGAAGAAGAAGGATTGCCCATCCTGCCTTGGTGGTTCTTCCTCCTCCTTCAGATCTGCCCTGACACAACGTAGGAGACCACATCATCTTCACCGAGCTGCGACCACCTTCTTCATCATGCTCATGGTGGAACCTTCCCTTTCTCTTATTCTTCTTGTCTCTCGCATCATGAGCGAGTAGTCTTCTTTTGCTGGGGTGCGGGGACAAGCCCCGCTGCCCATCCAAACATGTTATTTTGTTAAGCATTCCATGGTAATGTATATAACTTTTCATTTCATTGTTAATTGGTACGTATGTAGTTGATTATCTACATGGGATGGAATGGCGGTTTACAAGTTCGACTCCTTGATGAGAACTTCTGATAGGATTCCTTGAGTTCGTAAGTGCATGATCCGTGAGGGGACGAGACATCTAGCCTACGGTGACGCTTCTGTGGTCTAAACATCCCTCAGGGAGGACCATAGCCTTAGTTGGATTTTGTATCATCTTATTTATCATCGATGTTAGTTTGTAGATCTATCACATGCTTGCTTATAAATTAATGCGGTTGACTCCCAAACTAAAAATAGAATGGGATTTCTTCGAGATCGTAAGTGTGTGATCCGCGAGGGGACGAGCCATCTAGCCTTCAGTGACGCTTCTGTGTGCCTAACGCCTGTATAGGGGGCCCACAACCTTCATTGGATTTCTGTATCTTCAGAGCTGTAAGTGATTCGGATGGTGACGAGACATCTGATGCCTAAGGTGATGCTTACGCGAACCTAACGCCCGTATGGGGGGTTTTGCAGCAGCTCTATTTGGATTGTTATATCTTTCCTGGATTATTTGCGATTGAATATGTTTGCGTGTGTAGTGGTGGTAAAATCTGATACCAACCCAGCGATTTCATATAATTTGATCTTAATCCAACTTTAATTCAGCCTTTACTTTCCTGCATTTAGTTTAATTAACCACAAACCAACCAATCGTTGTAAATATTAGTTTTACTTGAGATAGATTCGACTGACAAAGATTCTTAAATATGTTTTCCTTTGGGTTCGATCCTTAACTATACTGCGATAAGACTCGTCTGCTTGTGGGTGGTATTATTGCACATTGGTTTTGGTAAAAGCTCGGGGATTTCAACCCCGAGTGAGTTTGTTAGTGTGATAAAATGCCATGTCAAATTATGGTGCCATTGTCGGGGACAACGGAATCAGTTAGTTAAATCCAATTCTTTTAAGGCTAATCTAGGATTTTGTTTTTCTTTTGAGACAATCGATCATCTACTTGACTTTGACTCTATTTTTTGGATCTCATTTTCAAAATCCTTCCATTTTCAAGTACTTCAGAAGGATTAGTGTATGCACCGTTTGAACAGTCCCAGACTCACGACCAGCTTTGATCCAGAGATTGACAGAACCTTCCACCGACAAAATAGAGAGAACCAATAAAGAATGGCTCAAGAGGAGGAGATAGCTCGAAGGGTAGCTCAAGCCCTTAATGCACAAAGAGAAAGATTCATGCAAGAATCTACAGCTGCGGTTCAAGAAGAAATTCAAGAAGAAATTCAAGCAGCACAAGCAGCTGAACTACAAAAAGATCTTAGAGAATTCTCAATCCCGAAAGCTACAAATATTCATCATCCAGTAAAACCTCCTCCCATCCATGCTGCCAATTTTGAGATTAGGGAACATTGGATCACATTGCTTCAAAATAGCCCATTCTATAGTCAGGAACATCTTTTGAGTTTTATTGATCTATGTGCCATGACAAAGCAAAATGGAGTGTCCGATGATGCCATTAAACTCCGTCTCTTCAAGTATTCCCTTTCTGATAGAGCTATAAGTTGGTACAATTCGTTGCAAAGTGAAATACCCATCACCACTTGGGAACAACTCCAAAATGTGTTTCTGGAAAAGTTCTACCCTCCATCTCTCACATACGAAATTAGAGGTCGAATAAAAAATTTCACTCAAGTCCCTGGAGAAACCCTTGCTGAAGTTTGGGACAGATACAAAGAGCTTCTACGCAAATGTCCACACCATGAAATTCCCAAGAATCAACTCATCGAAATTTTTTATAGGGGTGTGGACGACGATATCAAGAGATTCTTAGATTCCTCATCTGGAGGAAACTTCATGCGTCAAAGTTATGACAACGCATGGAGAGTCGTAACCCTTGGAGCTGAAAATCAAGCTAATTGGGGCAGATCTATAGGCAAAGGAGTGTTGAAAGTGGCTATGGTTGAAGCGACACCACAATACAAGTCTATCACCGAAACACTCAAGCTTTTAGTGGCCAAGCAAGATCATATCGAAACATCCCTTGCTGCAATTGGAAGAGGACGTCCACCCCTCCAACAGCCAGAACAGATCAAGTTCGCTTCCCTATTTTGTGAATCATGTAAAAGTACCGATCATTCCACTTTATCATGCAATGTTCTATATGATGTTGTTCTGAGCAATGTATGTGGCCAAGGAGATAATGGTCAGATGGAAAATCTTAATGCTATCAACACTATTCCTGGCCAAGGATATTACAACCCAAATCAGAATAGGAATCATCTAGGATTTCAATATGGAAACCCCTCTGGAGTAGTAAACTCACATCAATTTGGTTCGAACAATCAGCCACGAGGCCCAGTAGGATTCCAGTATAATCAACAACAGAGTTTTGGAAATCAAGGAAATTTCAAGGGAAACTTTTAGAATAGGAACTTCAACAATTATCAAAATAATCACCAGTACCATAGTCTTAACCAAGTTCCTTATCAACAACAAGGACAACAAGCAGTTCCCATCTCTCCTGATGACAAGCTATCAGCCATTGAAAAGTTGTTGCAAACTCAGCAAACTATGATAGCTAACCAACAAGCTCAGCAGAAGGCTATTGAATCTCAACTAGCTCAACTTGCAGCTAGCATAAAGCCGCCTGTTGGGGCCTTTGCTGGCCAACCCGAGAATAATCCTAAGCATCCTGAACAATTGAAGGTTGTCACCACCAGGTCGGGAAAAGACTATTCTGATCCTCCTATCAAGATACCTATGGTTGTTACAGAGGAAGATGAACCTATGATTGTCCAAGACTCAACAACACCGAAGTCTCAACCAAAAGAACCAGTAACTGCTGATAAGAAAGACAAGGAAAGTCCTGAGAAACCTATCAATGAAGAAACTGAAACGTGAGAACCTAATGTTCCTGTATACAAGCCTCCTATACTGTTCCCTGCTCGTTTAAGGAAAACCAAGCTTGATACTTGGTTCAATAAGTTTAAAGAAGCAATGAAGAAACTTCATGTTGATATACCCTTTTTGGATGCGCTGGCTGAGATACCATCCTGGACAAAGTACCTAAAGTCATTCTTGACCAGGAAATATATAACTGAAGAATATGAGATAGTCAAGTTAGCTAAAACCACTTTGGATATCATTCAGAGTAAGATGCCAAAGAAGCAGAAAGATCCAAGATCTTTTGGGATTTCTTGCCATATTGGTGATTCTTCATGCAAGAAAGAACCGGAAGATATTGGTGCTAGAATATCCATCATGCCACTCAGCCTGTGCAAAAGGCTAGGGTTTGCTGAACTTCTTCCAACTGGTATGACCATACAACTCGCAGACAATTCGATAAAATGCCCGTTAGGAATTATTGAGGATGTACCTGTCAAGTTAGGAAAAGATTCTTATGTTCCGTGTGACTTTGTCATCATGGACATAAAAGAGGACGCCAGATATCCTCTCATCTTTAGATGTCCATTCCTCACCACTGCAAGAGCTCTAATTGATGTTGAAGTAGGAACTTTGCTTCTCAAACTTGGTAAAGAAACTCTCGAATTCAAGGTTTTTGAAAGCATGAGAAGACCAAGTATGCAATAAGAAGTTTATCTGATTGACTGCATTGAACAAATATCACTCCTCACACAAGAAGGATATGAACAAGACGATCCTTTAGAAGTGACTCTAACAAACCCCTCTATTGATAAATCCATCAGTGAACAAGTTCAAGAGTGTGTTCTTGACCTTGACACTACTGAAGAAGATCCCGAAGCTACGTTTGAAGGACTCAAGGCTGTGGAAGTTACCGAAGAAACATGTGAAAAACCAGAGGCCCCTGAAATGAAGCCCCTGCCTAAGGGAATGAAGTATGTGTTTTTGTATGACCTCAAGGTTTATCCAATAATAATAAATTCCGATCTTTCGACCGAACAAGAAGATAAACTCCTAAAGGAATTGAAGGAGAGGAAGAAAGTGATTGGCTACAAAATGAGTGATCTCACTGGGGTTAGTCAAGCACTGTGTATGAACAAGATCCCCATGATGGAAGATCACAAGCCAACTATTGACATGAACAGAAACTAAATCCAAATATGAAGGAGGTAGTTTGTAAAGAGGTCATTAAACTACTCACCGCTGGAATTATCTATCCAATATCAGACTCACCATGGGTGAGCTTGGTGCATGTAGTCCCTAAGAAAGGTGGAACAACTGTAATATGAAATGAAAACAATGAACTCATCCCCACCCGAAAAGTCACAGGGTGGAGGATGTACATTGATTATAGAAAGTTGAACAAGGCAACTCGAAAAGATCATTTTCCAATGCCTTTTCTTGATCAAGTATTAGAGTGGTTGGCCCATCAAGAATACTTCTATTATCTCGATGGTTACTCTGGATTCTACCAAATACCTATACACCCAGATGACCAGGAGAAAACCACCTTCACATGCCCATTCAGAACATATGCATTTAGAAGAGTGCCATTCGGACTCTGCAATGCACCTACAACTTTCCAGCATTGTATGGTTGCTATATTTTCCGGTCTCACCAAAACCATTATGGAAGTTTTCATGGATGATTTTTCTTTATACGGAGATTCATTCTATTCATTTCTAAAACACCTCTCCATGGTCCTCAAACAATGTGAAGAATCTTATCTTGTGCTCAACTGGGAGAAGTGTCATTTTATGGTAAAGGAAGGAATTGTCCTCGGGCATAGGGTCAACAATAGAGGAATTGAAGTAGATAAAGCCAAGATTGAAGTGATTTCCAAGCTCTCTGCCCCTATCAATGTAAAGGAAGTTCGAGCATTCCTTGGTTTCGTAGGTTTCTATAGATGTTTTATAAAGGATTTCTCGAAGATAACCAAGTCGATGACAAATTCGTTACTAAAGGATGTTGAATTCAATTTTGACGAAGAATGTGTTAAAAGTTTCAACACACTGAAGCATGCCCTTACAACTACACCCATCATTAGAGCTCTTGATTGGGACCACCCTTTTGAAATCATGTTTGATGCAAGTGATTATGTTGTAGGTGTTGTCTTGGGCCAATCTATAGAAAAGAAACATGATGTGATCTATTATGCATCGAAGACCCTCGATGAAGCTCAGAGGAATTATGCTACTACTGAGAAAGAACTTCTGGCAGTCATGTATGCTTTTGACAAGTTCAAATCCTACCTAATTGGTTCAAAGGTCATTGTCTACACATATCACACTACCATTCGTTACCTTCTAGCAAATAAAGATGCAAAACCTAGGTTAATAAGATGGATTCTCCTCCTCCTAGAATTTGATTTAGAGATCAGACATAAAAAGGGTACTAAGAATGTTTTAGCAGACCACCTCAATCGCATCCACACTCTGGATACCGAGAAGATCCCAATTAATGATTCCCTTCTGGATGATCAATTAATGAAGGTCTCAGAAGCTATACGATGGTACTCGGATTTTGTGAACTACCTCATTGTTGGGGTTATTCATCCTCAATGCATCGAAAATGCACTAAAGAAATTTATGCATGATGTGAAACAGTACTATTGGGATGAGCCGTACCTTTTCAAGCTATGTGCTAATGGTCTTTAAATACGATGTATCACTGAGGAAGAATCTCAATCTATTCTAGAGCATTGTCACTCTGGCCCAATCGGGGGCCATATGAGTTCAAAGAAGACTGCCTTGAAGGTTTTACAATGTGGATTCTTCTGGCCAACCATATCCAAAGATTCCTACGACTTTGTCCTATCATGTGACAAATGTCAAAGATCTGGCAATATAACAAAGAGAGATGAGATGCCCCTGAATCTGTGGCCAGAAGTAGAGATATTCAATGTTTAGGGGGTGGACTACATGGGTCCATTCCCATCTTCTCATGGATTTTCATACATCCTAGTGGCGTTGGACTATGTCTCAAAATGGGTTGAATCCATACCAACCATCACTAGTGATTCCAAACCAGTCATAAAATTATTCAAGGACATCATTTTTCCCTATTTTGGAGTACCATGAACCGTGATATCCGACGGAGGGTCACATTTTCTAGAAAGAAGCTTTGAAGCATTGTTGAGAAAGTATGGTGTAACTCACAAGGTAGCCTCGCCCTACCATCCACAAACAAGTGGACAGGTAGAGGTTTCTAACAGACAACTCAAGGCTATATTGGAGAAGACAGTAGGCCGCAAACGGAAAGATTGGTCAGTAAAAATCAACGACACTTTGTGGGCCTACCGTACTGCTTTTAAGACCCCCCTTGGAACTACACCATTTCGATTGATCTATGGAAAGTCATGCCACCTACCTGTAGAACTGGAACACAAAGCATGGTGGGCAATAAAATAACTGAATTTTGACATAAAGAAAGCAGGCGAAGCCAGGATTCTACAACTCCAGGAGCTGGATGAACTCTAGATGACAGCTTATGAGAATGCTCGAATCTACAAAGAACACACCAAACTTAGGCATGATGGTCATTTGAAAAGAAAAGACATACAAGTGGGAGACCATATTCTGCTACTCAACTCAAGGTTGAAGTTATTCCCAGGGAAACTTTGCTCTCCCTGGTTTGGACCGTATATTGTTAAAAGCATCTCCCCACATGGTGCTTTCTCTTTATGGAGCAAAAAGTTGGGTGAATTTGTGACGAATGGTCATTGTTTGAAAATATATTTCACCACAGTTGACATAAGCACTGAATCAATAATAGATCTCTCCAATCCAAGGGAACCACCGTGAAGATGAAGATATCAAGTCAAGCCATCAACATAAAACAAAGGCGCTTTTTGGGAGGCAACCCGATAAATAAATTTGTATTTAGTTTTAAATTTGAATTAGAAAATTTTCCTTAATTTTGTTTTTAATTTTAATTAATTTTGCACCAAATAATATTTGCATCGTGAGATGCTATTTGGAGTTATGATTAATCTTCTTTTCTAGATTTTCATATGGAGGACGCACATTATCTGGAATGCAACAACATCTCGTGGTCCTACCGGCATGAAGTTTCCCCTCTATCATAGATTTAGAGTTTGCTTAGGATGAGAAAATCTCTAAGTTCGGGGTGGAGGGTGGGTGGTATGTATCTTACTCTCCACCCACACACATTTTAAGATTTCACCGCCACAAAATTTTCAATTTTTTTCAAAATTTTCAAAAGTTCCCAAAGAAATTGAACAAATACTTGATGAAAATTTGACATGTTTTCAATCTCTATGTATTTATCATTATACCCTTCATATTTAAAGAAGATCCTCAAGAGGACCTTCTTCTGAAAACTAGCCTTTTGATTGAAATCATCTTGTGAAGCTTATGAATCCTAACATCATGATCTTTATGCAAAAATTGGCAAGTGTCTATCGAACTGATAGGGATCAAACATATCATGCTTCCTAATTGACTAGTAGAACAACAACATGGAATCCCCACCGGATCCTCATCAAGTCATTATTTGAGCATAGTTTGATAAAGAGAACAACCCGATGCATTGAATTATAAATCAAGTTGCATTCTGATCTGAACTATTTTCTACACTTCTTCTATCATCTCCATACCCATCCATCCATCAGAAAGAAACAAAAATAGCCAAAATAGTGTCAAACCCTAAGTTTGGGGTGGCACACTGCTGACCGGCCTAAATTGCACGCCGCTGACCCTGGCCGATACGCTCATGTCGGGTGGCACATCCTCTCAGGCGGCACGCTCGACAAGCTAAGCGTATCGGTTTGATATCGTGTCGGGCTAAGAGCTACGCATTGTTGTTTTCGGGCACTTGCGTCGCTCATCTACGTCGGCCGATATCGGCCCGTAGTGTCGCCCGGGACGGTCCTAAGTGAACTGTCCCCTCCCTCTCGAGATGAGGAGAAGCTCACCTAGTATCGCCCGAGACAAGCACTGGGGCACGACACGTATGCTCTCGCAGTCTCCTCAGAAGATAGCTCAACTCCCAACTATCCGAATTCTAAAACTCCGAACTCCGAACTGTGAACTGTCTTTTCGGCTCCCTGTAGCTGCTATTTATAGTCAGCTGGTTGGGGAGAAGACATGGTGCTCAAAGCGCCACGTGGCCCCCTTATGCGCCAGTCGTTGGACGGGCCGATACAGAGGTGTCGCTCGACGTAGATGGTGTCAGCTATCGGTCGTGGTGGGCGGCGCGCCTGTCGGTGGGTGGCTGTGTCGCCCTATAAGCTGGGTTGTCGGGGCGAGTTGGGCTCCCTGTCGGGTAGAAGGCATGTCGTCCATCAGCTTCTTTTCACGCGGCCCATCTTTGTCGAGCGTCTTTGTGTCGCCCAACCCCTGTCGGGCAGGGGTTGTATCGGGCGTCAGGGAGGCCGAGACAGGCTTGGACTTATTCATGGGCCGGAGCGGCCTTATTGCCCAAAAACGAGGAAAACTCTACAAAAGATAGGAAAATTGGATTAAGAGCATTGCTTGGCCAATTATTGCGAAAGTGCATACAAAAGAGAGGAAAATAGCTAAAAATGGCAGTTTTGATAATAGAAAAATAGTCTAAAATATCACAAAATTTGGTGTTATCAACTCCCCCAAACTTAGCATTTTGATTGTCCTCAATCAATATTTAAACTATATTTTGTGATGCTTCTTCTTGCTTGGTATAACTTCTTGTTCAAAAAGTGAAACAAAGATCGTAATGCCTTAAAGATAATGTTGTCTCAATACGGACAAAAGACTTAGTTTTCCCTGCCTTATTGTTTAAGTAAGATTTTTCTCTACAGCTTCGGCGAGACTTAGTTGTATGATTCGGAAGTTAGCTTACACACCAAACAACTTTATTTTTGGGGCAGAAAGTTGTGTATATGGTAGGCTAAGGCTTTTTGGTTTTTTTCATTCTTGTCTCCCATCAGTCCATCCAGGTAAGGGTCCGTTAGCGGGTAAGTGGTCCCTACAGTCCAAGCCAGTTGGCTTTAGAGCAGTGATTTCACATCCTACGTACCACTGCCCCGGATCTACCATGCCTAAAGATGGGTACTTTTGGAAAACAAGTGGTGTATACATATATTTTTTTCTTTTTCTTTTATTGGGCACAACTCTCATGCTTTTATTCACGCTCATAAGGCTTCTCTCTCTTTTGGGATTTTTGTTGGGTAAGGGAGAACAAAGAGATTCTTGCTGTTTGGGCAGCTTTTTCCTTCTCCATACTCGTCTCTTAACTGTTTGCGAGATTATTGTATTTTTCGAAATTTTTGGCATGACAAAACATATTCTTTTGTTCGTTTGAAGCAGCATTATCAAAAAGATATAACAGGACTTGCGTCACATTCAGCACAAAGAAAATAAACTTAGCAAGCAGTTGCATCAGGTTTTTACTAATATAGTGACTTTGTACATATGCATGGGAACAAAATAAGCAAAATTTTCAAAATTTTTCAAAAATTTTGGTATAAACATATATATCTACACATGATATAGGAAAGAACAAAAGGATAAAGAACAAAAGAATAAGGAATTTAAGTCAGAGAGATCAGAAGATTTTTGTACCTCCCTCACTGGTACATGGTACCCCCCCAAACTTACTCCACACTCTGTCCCTAGAGTTGTGAAGTAAATAAGGTGAGGTAATGTTTAGTCCAGTGAGGTTGCGCCTGCATTAGATAGGAGTTCCCACACATATTCTCCTCGTTTGCTGTGATATCCTGTGAGGTGGAGCTGATCATGCGTTGCTTCACTTGCCATCCATTCCCGGACAAAGATGCCGTAGTCGTTGGATAAAGGAATTTGCTACGGACTGCGGTGGCAGAACTGGAGTTCGTGCCATTTGCCTCCCTGTATATCCAGGAATGGTTCAACCATCTTTGACACTTCGTCATAATATTTTCGAACTAAGCATTCGACGGGTGTCAAAGGTTCCGATGTACACGGCACGGGATGGTTCTTGTTGCTGTCCAAGCTGTTGTAGAAAATGCTTGTTCATTGCCGAGTATACATCGCTAGGAGCGTCCAATGATTGTAATGCACAGTAGGTAGGAAGATAGTGCCTGCGATGCCGTCCTTCAATTCTTGCAGGAACATCTTCTTCGCTCCTGTTTCGTCAGCGAGGCAGATATCATTGAAAAGCAAAGGATGGGCTATATATGCATGTTCTAGCTTCGGCTGTATATATTGGATGTAAGCGGCTGCTACTTTTACAGTCAAGCACCCTCCTTCCTTCACCATGTCCCTTAGCTCATCTGCCAGGATTATGATATCTCCTATCTGAAAAGCAGCATCTGATGGGGTTGAGTCAGCAAGCTTCTTCTGGATGATGTTGACATGCTCCTGTGTGAGAGTTGAACACGAAAAGCGGTTGAAATTTTTGATCTGCCCTTCAGAATCTTCGGGCAAAGCAGTTGCTTCCTCCCCATGCACTTTCTTCAGAATTTCTAGCTGCTTGCCTGCCCCATGAATTTCGGTTTCTATCTCTTCTTCTTTTTCTTCTGGGCTGCTGGATCGAGAAGAATCTTCCTCTACATCACTGTCCAGCAGCTGCTCCGTCACACCTGCGTCCCAGAAATAGCGCTTGTCCTTGATTAGGAGCATGGCGTAGATGCCCCTGCGCTGATAAAAGGACATGCTTCTGAGGACTCCTAAGTTTCCGATTGAGTTGAGCGCTTCAATGGCACCCAAGACGGCGATAGCGCTGTTTTCGCTCCCCTCTTCTGCCTGTTCGGGGAGGTTTCAGATAGCGAAGTAGTTCAAAGGTCCTTGAAGACGTTGGATTCCTTGCTTTAAAGCTCGTAGTAGGCGTATTGGTAGGCGTTTCAACTGTCTGTCCTCCGGGAGGCAGAAAATACCCCCGGAGCGTGGTACTTCTTCATTGCTGCAACACAACAGTTGGACGTCACGGTTTCTGATGTCCGCCACACAGAGAAACCACACGTTGCGATGCTTATACGGGGCCAACACCAGATTTGGTCTATGCTCTTCAACGTATTGCAGCATGTCGACCACCGCACGGGAGTCTTGATCTCCCTTCATCAGCCTTCTTGCCAAGGTCGGGGTGGCTGTGTATATTTATCTCCGACCTGTCCTGCTGTCAATCTTCTCTATTATTGTGTTCTCCAGGACCCTGAACACTCGTTTGCCGATGACAGCCGGCGTGCGGAACATCTTCCGAAGATCTCCCCGTTGTAGGGAGAGGTAGCAGTCACTCCAGACGACGTCTTCTTCATTGGCCTGCGACCTCAAGACCTTATTCAGCAGCTTCTGGTCTCTGATCGTCAGGTTCCCGACGGCTCTTCTATTGAAATTGGCCATCTCGAAGGAGGGTATCTCAGACGGCTCGCGGAATTTGTCCGCAAACGAGTGCTTTCCTCGGGGTGGATGTCTGTTATTCACTGTGTAGACATCCCCCACCTCTCCCTCAGACTCATCAGATGAGTCTTCCCCGATGCTGATGTCTGCATCATCATCTTCAACTTCATCCAGGGGGATGGAGACGTTAGCATCTCCCAAACCCAAAGAGCTCTCATGTCTGCTGGGAGACCCTTCGGTAGATCCTTGTTGTGTCCCATCCTCGGGCGTTGATGATCGCCCGCTAGAGGAGGATAGGGACGCCGTTCCCGAGGGGGAACCTAAAGAAGAGGGACTAGGGCTGCGGCTGGGAGGTGACGGTGACCGTCTCGGCTGCCTTCGGCGCGGATGGTCATCACTTCTGTCCATCCTCTTCTCGAGCCTGTCAAGCCGTTGGAGAGCTTGCTGCATTGTTGCATTTAAGGCCTCTAGTCCGCCGGGTATGCTCGCTAGAGCCAGCAGCTCGCTCTCCTGACTGTTCAGCCTGATCTCGTGGTTGTCCTGCTTTTCTTGAAAAGATGCAAGTTTGCGGGTCAGGGAAGTACAAGTAGCAGAGTTGATGGTTGTTACCTCCCGCAGATCATCGAGTTCGTTTCCGAGCATCTTTCCGAGTGACAGAGGGGGTCCGGTGGATCTCCCTTCTGTCCTCGTGACATCTATCCCACGTGAAGGTCCACCCGGAGAGGTAGAATCTATGAAAATCGTTCGCGAACCAGATGTCACCAGGCGGGGAGTCGGTGCTTTTTCAGGTGCTGCCGCCTTGCCTTCTCTTCTGATTGGGGATGGACGCGGTGAGGGCGGACTTTGCTCCACCTCTGCACTATCGGCGATCTCCTCGACTGCTGCAGGCGGGGACTTCGGCGGCATGGATGGTGTCCTTTCGAGTTCCCTCATGATCTCGTCGAACATTACATTGTTTTTGCCCCGCTGAAGCTCCTCTCCCGCCTTTGTAGTTTTAGAAACACGGATGGGAACTGCGGCCGTATCTTCCACGGCAGATCCCGAAGTTTCCATCCCGGTGACCTCAACAATCACCGACTCTTTCTCAGTCACCACTGTTGTTGTTGGTGCGGTGGCTGGTATGGTTGGAGCGACGACCTCTTGATCAGCAGTTGTCACTGGCAGTTCTGGGGGTTGGCCTCTCTGTGGCCCTGATCATGGTGGCGGCAGTCGTGCTATTAGCTATAGCTTCAATCTCAGCGGTAGTGAAGACCAACTTCTCCTTGTCGTAGTTGGCGCAGTGAGGAAGGGGAAGGAGTATGTCCGTCCTTGAAAACTTGTAGAAGAAACTTCCCCTCTCCTTCCTGATGATGTTGGTCCTCATCAGATATTTGGTGTCAAACACCTCATCGCCTTGCGTTCTAGTATGGCTGCGCGGCTCGAACGGGTACCCGAGTCCTGCTGCGATGAGGTTGATAATGCCGCCCATGCAGTACTCCTTAGTGGCCTCCTTCATTGGATGCAACCTGTTCAGGAAGAACCGACCGAGGTTGATCACTCGGCCCTCCATAATATGCCACATCATGTGGAGCTCTTCCGTGTAGATGCTACTGGATTCATTTTTGCTGAACAGCAAGCATGCCACCAGCTTGTGCAGGATCCTCCAGAAGCAGGAGTGCACTACCACGACCTTTGGTCCCAACTTAAATGAAGATTCGCCGGTAAGCCTGCCCCAAAACTCCATGGGATTGAACCTGTCTTCCTCGGTGATCCTCTCACCGTTTTCCATCTGATTCTTCTCTTCCTCGCTGGAAGAGAAGATCTCATTTAAGAGCTTCTCGGAGATGGCGTACTCCGAATTGTACAGCCGGGCCTGTAGTCTGTCTGGCCCACCGAATTTTTCTTTCTCTGCTGCCGAATTCCTCACCCGGCGGAGAGAGGACATGAACTCCATGGTCATTTTGGTGTATGAAGAAGTCCGGCTGAAGCAGATCTTCTTTAGTCCTACCGCCGCAAGGACACTCTTCAGCCTCTTCACGATCCCAAGCTCATCAAACGAGGCTCTATGACAAAACCTGCTTGGCTTGTACATCTTGGGTACCAGCTCAGCATAGCGGCGAGCATGCTCGTCGTCTCTTGGCTCAAAACTCCTCGAAAAGGATTCTGGGAGTCCTGCTGCTGGTGTTGGCGCTGCTGCAAGTGGTGTTGGTGCTGGTACTGGAGTCGCAGCTTCTCCAACCCTTGCCTTCTTCTTTTTCCCCGATGTCCCAGCCTGTCCTAGGTTTGGGCACTTGGGTCTGGCAGCCTGCCCTTCAGCAGCAGTCTCAGGGTAGACCCTCATGCCTTGCTCATCGACTGGGACAACGGTCATCTTAATGCGGTCCATCTCTGTAAGTCAACAAAATAGATATCTTGATTAAATATGTTGGCCTTTGGAAGAAATATAATAAAGAATAGACGTGTTACCCTGTATTATCCTGTACAAAAACTTCCCGACACTCCTGTATCAGGCGACACACTGGTTTCAGCAGCAAATCCCTGTGCCCGACACAAGAGATTGGTATCGCCCGATACGTCGAAGGATTCAATCGCGCGATAAAGATAGGTCAGAAAGGCGGTGAACGCGCGTCAGGTCTGTTGCTCAAAAAGAAAGGCGTGACGGGCGATACGAGGGCGATAAGACGAGGTGCCTGATACATTCTTATTAAAGAAAAGCAGCGTGTCGCCCGATAACAAAAAAAGGCGATGCGATGCAACATCGGGCGACACCGCTATCGCCCAACATTGGGTATCGGGCAACGCGAATCAAAGATACCCCGCACGACACCCATATCGGGCGACACGACTGCACAGCGAAGAAAACTTGATACCGATAAACTACTTGTAACAAGAAAAGAAGCGTGTCGGCTGACACGATCTGTCGGGCTATACCTCACTGTGATCTGGGCTATCGGGTGACACAAGAGAAGTGCAGTCTCGCGTGACACGGGAGTAGAAGCACAAGTTCTCTCGCTCGACATGGGAGTATAAAATCAGCAAGGTAAGGAACCCGACACGGTAAAACTGGCTTTCCTTATATAGAGACTAAATAGTAAAACCCGGGCGCGCGTCGACCGTCAGTCCAACGCGTAAGCCAGTAAACCCAACCGTCGGCACGACTGTTGCGCTCCACGAAGCCCCACCGCCTGATAAGGGTGCACTCAAAGCGCTAGTTGGGCCCCCCCCGTGAATCGTGAAACAAAACGGGTTAAGCTGCGGCTGATGAGTAAAACATCATTGGCCCAGGACTAAGCTCCCTTCCTCATGTGGTATTACCCATCCTGGTTAATAAAACTAAGGCGGTGGCCAACAAAACATAAGAGTCAGTGCATGTGGTGCATGCACCGCCTCGGGCCTTATTACATACCAAATGTTCATAATGTTTGTTCTGCAGGAAAGTAAATTGCAATCCTATTCTAAGAAATAAAATAAAGTAAAGCTCGGGTTGCCTCCCGAGAAGCGCTGCAGTTATCGTCTCCAGCTTGATGGCTCCAGTTTACTCCTTATCTGCCAGCATCATCCCTTTTCCGCAACTTGATCTCGGCCTTCCATCTGTCACAGCCCTGGCCGCTTCACAGGTTTGGTGTTTGACGGTATCTTTCCTGAGGGGTTCTTCATCAGTTCGGCCATTTGAGCTAATTGTTGGTCAATCTGGCGTTGATGCGTCTGCATATCCGCCAGCTGGACCTGCAATGAGTTCAACACACCCGAATTTGATAGCGCACTCTGCGCCAATTGGTTGTTGATAGTGTCCTACTTTTTCGCAAAATCAAACAACTGTCCCACCACATCTGCTTGGTTCGAAGCCTGGTTCTGTCCTTGTTCTTTAGCTGATCCCTAGTACTTGCCTTGACTTTGGAAATTACCTTTGTTCTGCTGGAAGGGGGCATTTCTAGCATACTGACCGGTTCCTCCCCTCTTTTCGAAAGCTTGGGGTGGCTTAGTGGAGTTATGCAGCTGATGAGAATTCTCAGCTGCATCCTTGTTCCCATAGCTGAAACCAGGGTGGTCCGGTCTTCTGAAGTTTACAAAAGAGACATTTTCAGTCTCTTCTGCCTCTGACGGTGACGACGTCTGTGTCGGTGACGGCCCTCTTCGTACTCCCCTGAGTCTGGATCTTCTTGTTGATGGTCACCGTCGTACCTGTCGTTTTCTTCAGGCGGGGGCGAATCAGGCCTCCTCCTTTGGTGTACCCCTTCAAAATGGGGTGGTTCAATGCAAGGTGGCATGTTGGTTGGAGTTGGTGCTCAGTGGAACAGATCACCATCCTTCTGAGTACCTTTTTGCCTCGTCCCCGGCAACGGCGCCAAAAAGTTGACCGGCCTAAATCGCACGTCCTAAAATTGGAGGTGGATTTGAGGTAGTCGAGCTTTTACATTTATAAACCCGAATCCTTCTAGGCCCCCACAACTTTGTTTACGGGGTCGAAGTAGATATACGGGGTCAAACACAGGGACAAGGGGGGTAGTGTTGAGAACCCAAAATCGAAACGCTACACTCCGGCAGGTATAAAGAGAGATAAATTCCCAAAAGGGAAGCAGTAAGATGTCACAAATAAAATGAAGAAAACTATCTCCAACTGGAGCTACTAGAAATATTTAAGGTTTTAGTCATTTAGCAGTTTTTAGGGGTTTTCATGCAATAGAAACAGAAGGGTATTGCTCGAGCTAAAGTGAGATATGAAGGATAAAACTCCGGTAAGACAAGCGGCGGTAGAACCAGTCCTGTACCCCTCCTCTCGAAGTAGGTACCTCTAACAAGGCATCAGCGCCCCTCTCAAGGTCACTGGACTAAAATTAGAGTGGAAAGGTCACTAAAGCAACTTCGTTCCAGGCACTCTCGTACTCCAGAATCGGACCAAACACTAGAGCCACAACACAACTCTCGAAGTTGTTGCGACGGGAAAACATGATTCGTTAGATAAGCGAAACGCGATCCAAACATGCAAGATAGAGTTCGGATATCAAACATAGTAGTCATCCAACAGATTGTACCAAGCACAGAGCAGCAAGTAAATAAGCATCTTCTATTTCCATAGACAAACAAAGGGTCTTAATTACAATGCATAAGTAAGGAATTAAATGACAGAAAGTAAAGATAGGTGTCACCTCCTTAATGTAGAAGGACGACAGGGTGTTGTAGCTCTCCTACCCGATATCGGTTAGAGGCCTAGCCTGATACATAGGTGTCGGGCGGCACACCCTCTCAGGCGGAACGCACCGACTGTCGACCGTATCGCTCAAGGACCCTGGCCGATATGCTCATGTCGGGCGGCACATCCTCTCAGGCGGCACGCTCGACAAGCTAAGCGTATCGGTTTGATATCGTTTCGGGCTAAGAGCTACACATTGTTGTTGTCGGGCACTTGTGTCGCTCATCTACGTCGGCCGATATCGGCCCGTAGTGTCACCCGAGACGGTCCTAAGTGAACTGTCCCCTCCCTCTCGGGATGAGGAGAAGCTCACCTAGTGTCGCCTAAGACAAGCACTGGGGCACGACACGTATGCTCTCGCAGTCTCCTCGGAAGATATCTCAACTCCCAACTGTCTGAATTCTAAAACTTCGAACTCCGAACTGTGAACTGTCTTTTCGGCTCCCTGTAGCTGCTATTTATAGTCAGCTGGTTGGGGAGAAGACATGATGCTCGAAGCGCCACGTGGCCCCCTTATGCGCCAGTCGTTGGATGGGCCGATACAGAGGTGTCGCTCGACGTAGATGATGCCGGCTATCGGTCGTGATGGGCGACGCGCCTGCTGGTGGGTGGCTGTGTCGCCCGACAATCTGGGTTGTCGGGTAGAAGGCGTGTCGTCCGTCAGCTTCTTTTCACGCGGCCCCTCTTTGTCGAGCATCTTTGTGTCGCCCAACCCCTGTCGGGCAGGGGTTGTATCGGGCGTCAGGGAGGCCGAGACAGGCTTGGACTTATTCATGGGCCGGAGCGGCCTTATTGCCCAAGCAAAATTTGATGTTATCAGCCGCTTCCCTCTATATTCTCTTCTTCCATACCCCTCACAAATTAATAGGGGTGTACCACCAAAAATGCAATCTCGAGTCGAATAGAGGAGAGATTTGCATATAAATGATGCCAAAGCGCACACAAAAAGAAATGCAATCTCGAGTCGAATAGAGGAGAGATTCGCACAAAAATATATGCAATAAATGAAATGTCAAAAATAATAAAAATCTCGACTCAAATAGAGGAGAGATTTACTTCTTCTTTCCATACCACCCTTCACTCCCTTTTCTACCTAAAGGCACAATTAAAGCCTTCAATTCCCTGAAAAACACCAATGTCAGATCAGATGCACACTTTGACATGCTTGTTGCTGGAAAAAGTAAGGAGGAAGTGAGGTTGGAAAGAGAACTCAGGAACGAAGATATTGTAAGATGTGTTCTATGGTCTCAGAAAGTTGAGATGCTTGGTCATATTGAGCAGAAAAGAAATAATCGTGATGTGAAGAGGAAGCAGTGACATGATCGATAGTATTCACTTGGCGACTATTTTAGATTTTGTGTTACTCGAGGACGAGCAACGTTTAAGTTCGGGGTGTTTGATGATAGCATATTCATCCTGATTTTCAGTCATCCTTTTTATAACTAATTTGATTCAATACTTTCGGTTTATCTCTTAAATCTCACATATTTCAAGTTCTCTAAATAAATCTAATTATCATGATTTTTGATCAAAATTATATTGATTTGATGTAGGTCTAAATCAAGCTCTATCATCACATGGAATTCACCGAATAACCTCCCAATTTTGATCTTTACCAAATGGCCTTCTCTAATGGTTCTGACCTTTCGATTTCAGATATTAACCCACACAGTCTAAAGATCATTTAAGCCCATTCAGTTTCAAGACCGCATGAGCCTAAACGATCCTGAGACCGTTTGAGTCCATACAGTTTCAAGACCAAATGAACCCAAACGGTCTCAAGACCGGATGTCGTCTAATGGTTTCAAGACCGTTTGGACCTAGGACCGATTGAATACTCTAAACCATTTGGGATGAAGACTATTTGAACAATCAAAACCATTTGGATCAAGATCGTTTGATCATTTAAGACCGTTTTGACCAAGGCCGTTTGGAGCCATTTGGTCCCAAGACCGGTTGTGCAGCCAAAACCGAATGGAGATAGAACCCAAGACTGATTGGATCCTAATGATTTCAAGACCTTTTGGATCCATTCGGTTTGCAAAAGACACAAGACCAGTCAAAGGAAGATCATTAAAGTCAAGACCGTTTGGCGTCATTCGATTTCCAAAACCGTTTGGCCATCCAAACGGTCCCTAGATCGTTTGACTAAACTGTTTGAAGCAAAATATCTCCAAGACCATTTGAACGTCAAACGGTCTTCAAAACCATTTGGACGTCAAACAGTCTCCAAACCGTTTGGGGCCTAACTCACACTAAAAGCATGAGGGCCAATCCCAACACTATAAATAGGACCACAAGGGTCCTCATTTCAGGGGGGGGCAGCATGCCGACAGGCTGCCAAAGGTCCGATCCAACCTCAACTTCCACATGCCCACCTGCTCCTCTTGGCATCGAGCACAGAGAGAAGGAGAGAGAGAAGGTGAAGAAGAAGGATTGCCCAGCCTGCCTTGGTGGTTCTTCCTCCTTGTTCAGATATGCCCCGACACGTCGTAGGAGACCACATCATCTTCACCGAGCTGCGACCACATTCTTCATCATGCTCATGGTGGAACCTTCCCTTTATCTTATTCTTCTTGTCTCTCGCATCATGAGCGAGTAGTCTTCTTTTGCTCGGGTGCGGGGACTAGCCCCGCTGCCCATGCAAACATGTTCTTTTATTAAGCATTCCATGGCAATGTATATAACTTTTTATTTCGTTGTTAATTGGTACGTATGTAGTTGATTATCTACATGTTTTTATCTTGTTCTTCCCTATATTGTGAAATCTTCTATATATGGGATGGAATGGCGGTTTACAAGTTCGAATCCTTGACGAGAACTTCTGATAGGATTCCTTGAGGTCGTAAGTGCATGATCCGTGAGGGGAAGAGACATCTAGCCTACAGTGACACTTCTATGGTCTAAACATCCCTCAGGGAGGACCATAGCCTTAGTTGGAGTTTGTGTCATCTTGTTTATCTTCGATGTTAGTTTGTAGAACTATCACATGCTTGCTTATCAATTAATGTGGTTGACTCCCAAACTAGAAATAGAATGGGATTTCTTCGAGGTTGTAAGTGTGTGATCCGCGAGGGGATGAGCCGTATAGCCTTCGGTGGCATTTTTGCATGCCTAATGCCTGTATAGGTGGCCCACAACCTTCGTTGGATTTTTGCATCTTCGGAGCTGTAAGTAAGTGATCCAGATGGTGACGAGACATCTGATGCCTAAGGTGATGCTTACGCGAACCTAACGCCCGTATGGGGGTTTTTACAGTAGCTCTATTTGGATTGTTATATCTTTCCTGGATTGTTTGTGATTGAATATGTTTACATGTGTAGCGGTGGTAAAACCCAATACCATCCCAGTGATTTCATATCATTTGATCGTAATCCAACTTTAATTCATCCTTTACTTTCCTGCATTTAGTTTAATTAACCACAAACCAACCAAGCATTCTAAATATTAGTTTTACTTGAGCTAGATTTGACTGAGAAAGATTCTCAAAACCATTGTCCTTTGGGTTCTATCCTTAACTATACTGTGATAAGACTCGTCTGCTTATGGGTGGTGTTATTGCACATTGGTTTTGGTAAACGCTTGGGGATTTCAACCCCGAGTGAGTTTGTTAGTGCGATAAAATCCCACATCAAAAAACTAGGGGATTATCCAAGCATTGTATATAAAGCAACTCAAGACATGCATTTGAACAACCCAAAATGTAATTCTAGCAAAAATCAAGGAAAATAACACAAAGGTCCTTGAAGACATAACATAATGTGTTGTAGAAAACTAATAAATTATGATTTTGACCCGCAAGATGACGGAATTCTCCCCAAAAGATGTTAGGCATATCGTCATACATGTGATGACCCCGACCTTAGGGTTCATATATTGAGGATAGTTTTGAGGACCATTATCGCTCCATACATAGTTGAACACAAATTGAGAAATTGTGTATCCAATCATGGATTATTATAGGCGTTAAGGTGTGATTAAAGGTGAAAATAAGTGTAACCCAATTCAATTAGGATTTATGTCTTCATTAATCAATTTGAGTGTTCATTAGATAAAACACCCTTTTGATGGTACATATTAATTTGAAAGGTTGTATGTGACATTTGGGAGATATATTGACCATGATAATCACATTAAACTTGTTTGATGAAGATTTCATGATTGATGGAAGTACAGTTGATTAGTATGAGCCTTTCCACCATATTACAAACCAACTCATAGATATTTGCAACCCTGACATCTAGCTAGACATTTGTTGGATGCTTTTACGTGGACATGCTATGACAGTGAGAGATTAGGAGGAACCCTTCTGACCTGGTCTACCTCCTCCATAAATATGGGAGTGATTAGACCGACTCCACAAGGAAATATCTGCAACAAAACACACATATATCTCTGATCAAGGATATAATTATGGGGGTATCTCATACTAATCATCATCTCTCAACACTTTCCAACCTAGACAAGAAGACACACCATACACTTCTGCAACTTGCAGTTGATGGATGGAGGTTGAGCTTCATTGTTCTCACATTGAAGATGGCGAACCAGGATTTGAAGTCGGTCATTAACAAAGGTTCTTCCCCAACACCCCTCCTCGACACTGTCTTGTTGTAGAGAATGCTGGAGACCGTTTTCCTCCTCTTCTTCCAGTTGCGATGCTCTTCAGAGGCAAGTTCGAATTTTCCCAGGTCAGAGGTGTTGTGCTAGACCAGAGGTTGTGCAACCCCACACCGATGGCACTCCAGGTCACGAATAGGTGAGGGAACGATACCCTGATGGATGCCCCTTTCCTACTGCTCTGCTCTATCGCTACTCCAAACCACCCTCGTTGGCGCTGAGGTCAAGGCCAATGGAGGAGGAAGAATATGGCTGGGGGATGGTGACAGTAAGAGAGGAAATCCCAGTAGGTTGGCTATCCTAAATCAATGCTTGGGCAGTGCCTGAAAGGCCCCAACTCATCATATGATCCCGCCCAGGTCCAGAGAGGAGCACGTCTAGGTTGGAGGACCCAACTACATCGCCCCTCATCAGAGTGAGTTTGTGGATTCCCTACGATGAACCAAAACTACAACCAAGTTCCTTGGGAGGTCTTGGTTCTTCTTGACATGTTTTCAGAGTAGGGAGATGCACAAGGAGCAAAACCCCAATCTCACGGAGCTTCCTCCGCCACCGATCCAAACTCAGAGATCGACACCGTGATTCTGAGTACTTGCCACCTTCAGAACCGGCCATTGTGGATCTTAGTTCCTGTGTGGAGCTTCTGGACTCTTTGATTCATGTCGAAGATGAGGCTATGTCGATAAATCGCTCACCAGACTCCCCTCTCACGGCGGTGCTCACACACACACAGACAGGAGCTTTTGCGCTTACGCCTGGGAACTCTCGTGTGGGTAAGACTAAGACGAGCCAAGGATAGATCGGGACCAGAAATCACAAGCCATCCGGTTCACTTGGGCTAGTGGGGACGAATCATGGACTTCCCTCTCAGGCAGTGTGACCCGCCACTAAAGGTAATTGCTTTAAATTCTCAGAAATATACCATATCTTAGGAATATGTCTAAAAAATAGCTCCCCTGGCCAATAATTACCCCAAAAATACCCCTGCACTCAGAAAAATGCCCTCTTTCTTATGAAACCTCTAGAACAGACTTTTGTGACATTATTACCGATGGTTTTTAATCTAGAGAGTAATGCTCCTTTCTAGGGTTGGTTTGCTAGAATTATTAGCAAGTGATGGAAATAAAATCTGAGAAAAATATTACTGAACCCTAATACAATGTGGAAACCAAATATGAACTCAGATTTGACTATTATATCAAAATAATAGACCATTCTCATTAAAACCAGTTCGATGCTTGTAGCCTCATTTAATTCTAGAAAATAAAGCAATCATCAGAAAAAATATGTAATTCATACCAGACCTTAATAATGACATATAGATCAGACTAAAAATACTAGACATCATCCTAACATCAGATTGACCTAGGTTTGACCAAAACCCTTTTTTGGACCTAAAATACCCTTAATTATGGTGAACCTTGTATTAATGATGATAATTGTATTCATCAGGTATTGACCAGATTGTGTAGATGATCCAGAATAAATAGGAATCTCTAAACTTAGGTATGTGGGTTTTTATTAAGTATATGACTAGTTTTCATGGATGCATAATGATATGATGTACTTTGGATGCTTTTATTTGCATATAAATTCTTGGATGCATATTAGTATTATATGCTTCACCAAAACTTAATGAAACATAAATGGACATTTTGATGAGTTGTAGCTAATAGTGCACATGGCCCAGTATGGATGTATGTTGCCTAACATGGATGTATGATGAATTGCCCATGTTAGATGTATGATAAAATAATTTTTCCCATACTAGATGTATGAGAAGTGCTTATAAAATTGTAGTACAACTACATCTAATGAAATGTATAAAAGATGTGTTTACCAGATTATTGCTTTAAATAATGTTTTCTTTTACTCTTTCTTTCTCAAGTTATTTCAATTATGCAAGCATATTAGTATGTATCTTTCTACCCATGTACACAACACCTTGTGTGTTGATTCATTGTTTCACGTATGTTTTAGGTTCAGAGATAGCATGGAATAAAAGATGGGAAGTGAGTAGTTGTCCAGGTTGTACCTATTGTATTAAGATCATGTTAGCATACATGTTCATATACTTGTAAAATTTTCTTAAAATTATGTAAATGTAAGTTGCAAATTTAATTCATGTTGTAATATAAATATGTTGAATGTTGAGAATGTTATGGTGTCTGCCTATGGTTGTATGTTCATGTATGCGCATATTGCTTCTGCAACGCACTCTGATATGATTGGATAATGTTTTCAGATTTTACCTCTCATCCCTATGGGGTTTGGAGAAGCCAAAATCTAGGGACGTTACAGTGAGTCTTGCTCAGAAGGACATTTCTGTATAAAACACTAGTTTCACATCAAAATCTAACACTGGAGTGCAAAGTTCAAAAACTGTATAAATTCTTAAGATGTCCCTTGCACATAATGTAGCTCTATTTCTTGTGCATCACAAGACTATGCAAGCTAGAAACTCAATATAGTAGACATGCAAGTCAAGAACAAAGCTTGAGTATGAAACAAGATACAAGCATAGCATATAGTAGAATACCACTTGATCAAAAGATGAACAAGGCTAGAACTACATATAAATAACTACTAGTAGATGATATCACAAGTTAGGAATACTAGAAAGGTCTTCATTGTAGCAAAGGATATACAACTTAAAGAAAAATCTATGAGTAGATGTAGAGAAATATCCAAATAAAAAGATATGCAGTTTCAGAAGCATGAAAGGATATTACTCACCAGAAAATATGCATCATTACCTAAAGATGATTACCACTAAGAGCCTCAAGGTTGTATCAAAACAAGATATACAACTAGATAAATGTAGCAAGTTAGATCACAACGAAAGCAATTTAGATGCAGCCATGAGATCCAAATAGATCATAACAACTAAAGATAGATAATTGCAAGATATAAATATATCAATTAGAACAATTAAAGAGATAGAGTTATGTGCAAGAAATAAGCATCATAAATTATGGCAATGTGGACATAAAAAGATACCAAGAGGAGTGCCAAAGGATAAGGCTAGTGATTGAGAATGTCCAACTGGGAGGGAAATTCTCATCCAAAAGCCATTTGTGTATTTTGTGCACAGTGTTGTCGGTCATGTTTCTGGGTGGAACTTCTTGGCCGACACATGCTATTATCAAAAGGTACATATATTTCAGAAAAATATATTTAGAAGAATGATAAAAATATAGATAACATCTAAACATGTATAAGACAGTTAGTAATGTACTATGAAAGAATTAGAAATAGTTTTCAAGCAAAAAAGTGATGAGAATCAGATTATACCATTTTTGACTCAATAACCATATGCATAGTGCACAATAACTTGACAAAAATAAGCTACCATTGGATATGATCAAGATTATCTTTACCTCTGTTCTTACCATTGATTTTCCACTTTTTTCCACCCCCTACACATCTCACCTTTCTTCTTTCATGTGGATTGAGAGGTCAATTCACAAATCAATAGCTAAAGTCAATCCATTAGCAAGTGACCTACAAGAAGAAAAATGAAATGGTCCCCAATCATATTTTTGGGTTCGAAAGGGTTAGCTTATCAACATAAGTCATATTACTCTTGGGTGTGCTTTTCAAAAATGGAATATGTGGAATAAAGAAAAATTTCATTCCAATGATTACATGATCTTGTAGCCTTGGAACTAGAGGATTCTTAATTCAAAATTCAAGGTCCTTTGTATTTTTTATTCTTTGGCTACTATCAAGTCCAAAATCATCTCTACCCATTTGTTCGGTACTATGATCTAGGATTTGATTAAGATTTTTTTATTATCTAAGAATATTTGCATCTAAGATCTCAAACTATGACTATCATGCATAAGAGAAGTAATAGTAGAAGACAATTGACTCTAGCATGCAAAATATCAGTTTCTAAGAAAAGATCATTGGTCATATAAGAATCTTCATCAGTTTGAAGAGCAGCAACATTATTATCTCTACTAGTAGGACTACAATAAGATTCAAGGACATTTATTTTATCAAGCAAGGAAGCAATCGCATTTTCAAAGAAAGCAATTTTATAAAGATAAATACTATTTTCAGATTCTATACTTTGAAAAACAAAATCTTTATCCTCCTTTTTAGTTTTAAGAACATCAATATTAAGCATGAGAGGATTCACAATGTTACTATGCTCTACATTAGAACAAGGCATAAGAGGTTGAGCTTCTAAAAATCTAATCTTATCAAGCAAGTTAGCATTTCAAGTTTAACAAATTTTACTTGACTAATATAAGCATTGTTTTCATCTAACAAGAAAATGTTAGCATGTTTATGATCATCTCTATCTATATGCAAATTATCAACAATTCTAGCAAGCTTTTTCTTTTTAGAAGACTTAAGAGAGGCACGAGTAGCATGAATAATAGAAACTAAAGATTATTTATCTAAAGAGTTTATAATTACCTCATTTGATTCTTCACTTGTTGAGTCCATGAGAGCAAAATGACATTCCCCATCTTCACTAGTGTAACATATTGAATTCCGAATGTAATCTCCATGTAACCCTTTTCCCTAAGTTTTTTCTCATTTTTGTCCTTGTTGATGAATCAATGGAATTTATAGTGGTTTGGTGAACATTTGTTCAATAAGTATACCAATGGAAGGGTTTACACACAAATACCTTAGTGAAAGCTTTTTTAAGGATCTAAAATGCAAAATCACCACTTAAGTGGAACAATGGTAAATAAATTCATGCTAGCAGTGTAAGGCCCCAAACCTTACTTAATGTGTTGAACAAGCTTAATTACCATAATTAAGTTCTATAAACCTTAATATAATCATATTATGTGTTTTTAAACATGAGATAAGGTTAAGTTTCAAATTTGGTCCAATTTGGATGTTGTTTGTGCAAGTTATGCAATTTTTATGCACATTTTGAACTTTTTTGCAATTTACCCAATTGGGAGGTTTTTTTACCAATTGTCACATGCCTTATGATCCTTATATGTTTTCTTATCATTATAGAGATTTTTGGGCCATGGGGCTCCTAGTTGGACCTTGGTTTGGAGGTGTTTCTCTTCAAGGGCATTTTAGGGATTTTCCCCTTTATGGATGAGTATATCTTTAGGAGTTATCAACCAATGGGGTGGTTTATTTATTTGGAGGTCAGTGGTGGGCCTGAAGAATTGATAATTTATGGTTAAGAGTCTCTAGGAGATGTGGAACAGCTGTTTGCATAGCCATAGAAGCTCTAGGCTATGGATACATGGAAAGCTCCATGGACCCCTCATGCTCGACTCCTTCCTTATCCATAAAGGCTTACATGTCCATGGGCACCCATAGCCATGGACACATGAAACGTAACTTGACACCTTATGCTTTTCTTCTTCCTTATCTATAAAGGCTTACATGACCATGGACACCCTTAGAGATGAACACATGGAAAGTAGCTTGGACACCTCATGCCTTGCTTCTTCCTTAACCATAAAGCTTTATATACTCCTTCCTTACCTCCCAATTGAAATATTTAATCAATATCACCTCCCTCCTATGTAGAACTTCGTCCTCTCTCTATTCGTTAATGGAGGATCTGTCCCAAGGTAGAAGAAGACGCCATCTTCGTAAAGAAGGTCTTCTAGGGATTCATCTAAGCTCATCTAAGGTTTCTGTAGTCACCTTTTGGCATTCCTGACCAAGGAAAGTAGGTTTCTTCCCCTTCTCCTCTATTTTCCTTGTTATTTTTCTTACTTTCACCTTCCTCTAGGTCAGAACACTGATCTTCCATGGATGAACTCCATTTAAAGCTCAAAAACTATTCTTTCCCTGACCCTCTTGCTTAGGGTTTGTATCCTTGAGAAGAAGGTGGTTCTTGCTCGAGTTTGGAGCGTGTGCTTGGAACTACCAACCCATATTTCTCGAGTTTCCTACTAATTGGGATATGATATTCTTCCAAGTCAATTTATATAATTTGCACCATGTTTATTACTTATTATAAGCTTATTAGTTCATATTCTTATGCTTAAATGATGATCTCCACCTTTAGATGATGTTCTTGTTTAGGGTTTCATTTCTCTGTCGTTCTATACTTTTTTACTAGCTCTAGATGAACCTGAAATGATTGGTGCATCCCTCCTAGGGTAAAGGATGACCTATGATAGGTTTTTGGGGGCCAATTCTCAGGTCTCTCTCTCTCTCGCCTACAACTATATTGTTGACATGTCATTTTCTAGTTGGTCACGAATTGGTTATCCATATCTTTTAAACCCCTAGTCCGAAATTAATAAAAAAAAATATGTTTTGGAATTTTAAAATTAATCTTTGTCTAATAAAAATACTTTCGAGGTCTGATTTCAAGGTTTTTCAAAAAGTGATTTTGGGAATATGATTTTAATACATAAAATCCATGAGAATTACAACTTAATCACCATAACTCCAAAATTGACATAAAGATATGATTTCTTGATCAAGAGAACCTAATTAGTCCAATAATGAGATTTTCAGAGTCTAAATTTGAGTTTTGTCAAAAAGGTCCAATCTTAAGGTTTCCATGCAATAATGTGTAATATGTACACTAATGAATGTTATAAATTGAAATAGGCCAAAGTTGAACTTGGAACATCTAGAAGTGGTGGAACTTGGTATTTGAACATAGTAAAGAGGTATGTCCATTCTTACACCCTAAGTTGGGATATTTGCAAACAAAACCCTATATTCCCTAATGAGGCACTATATGAACTCTATTTTCTGTATTCATGACTCTTTTTCTAAATTGCCTCAAAAATTAGTATTGATATTCTATTTCTTGGGTCTTATACCTCACCGCCATGTTTTAAATATATGATGATTCTAGTTGGCATAGTTTCTCTTAGCATGTTTATTTTAATTAGACTATTTAGCTAATGTAGTGGTACTTATGTTCAACCACCCATAGATAGGACATGTGTTATTTTGCCCTGGGGAATGTGTTATTCTCTCCCATATATAATTTGTGTAGGTGACTAGGAATGTGTTATTTATATAGGTTGGGGTTCAGTAGGTGCCTCGATCTTACTTAGTTAATGTAGTCGATATTAATCATGGATGCAACTCCTTTGTTGTTTTAATGTTATGGAAATCATCAATTTTGATTATGCCTCATACTCATGATCTCTTCATCTATTGATGAACTTATAGTCTATATTTATGTGCTATTTTCTTTCTTTTATTCTTGATTCATATTGTTGACAATACCTTTTTTTCCTCTTGTTGGGTGATTTCCCAACCACCCAGATTTTAGACATGGTGCTAAACAAGATCAAGGAAAATAGGACCCAGAGTAGATTAAAGACTTGCTTGAAGGATGTCTTGGTTGTTAAAGCTAGATCCTTTATTTTCTCATCTTTTTCTTCTGAAAAACTTATGTAGTGAACAATGTTGAAAGCCATGTAATAGCTTTAGTTTCCTTTTCCTTTTCGATGCTATTGACATTTTATATGTATCTAGTGCATTCTTATTTACTTGTAATATTATACATGCATCCCTTTATATCTATTACCTATGTGAAAAGATGGATGTTTTGTATTTACTTCAAATTTTAGTAAGGAGGTGATCTCGCCTCTTTACAATATGATATTAGAGTCTTTGGGAAGCTACTAGGGCATGAAGTTGAAAGCAAGGGTGTCTAGAAAGGATCAGGGTTTGAGGGCTGGAAAGATTTTCCTCCACACCACTAGCTTGGTTTACAAGGACTCCCAAATCCATATGATACCTTCCTGGCCTGAGCTGATATGGATTGTTTGAAATAGTATGCTTTTGGGCAGTATTATTCTTAGACATTATTTTCTCATCTATGTTGCTATACTCCTTGAAACCTAATATGATAACCTTTCCTTTTATGAGAATAGACTTGTTTGGAAACATGAACAACAACAACAACTCCAAGGGTTCTGCCCAGAATGAATCCAGTAGATTGGACACCCTGGTGACACCACAAGGACATAGTATGGTGAACCTTAACACCCCTGGCCTTACCCCAGAATAGGAGTTGTCCATGTTGTGCCAGCTACTCTCTTCTACCCTGGTGGGGCAATTCACCGTTGTCGCCACCAATGCTAACAAGCCAAAGGAGTTCAACCTGACAGACTTCATCAAGATGCAACTACCTTACTTCAAAGCAGAGAGTGAACTGAACATGGTTGACAAGCCTGATGATTGGGTTTTGGCTCTGGACTGGACTTTCGAGGGCATGGCATGTCCTCCTCAATAGAAAGTCCAATTTGCAACCTACGTGTTGGATTGGCCGGTTCGAGTGTGGTGGAATGGCATAGCCCACACCAGAGACACAACCACAGTGACTTGGGACTATTTTCTCAAGCTCTTCAGGGAGAATTACATCTGCATGGCTTTCTTAAGGAAGAAGGAGACCGAGTTCTAGAGTCTTAAGTAGGGGGTCTTGAGAATTAATGACTACATTCAATGGTTCCTATTATCGGAATGCTATTCTATAGATCTTGGTGTAGAGAGAATATCGACCCTATTCCTGGAGGGTCTAAGCAATCAGGTTGGCTAAAACCTTGTTCCACAACGTCCACTCATCTTCCAGAAAATGGTGGATAAGGCCTTGGTGATTGAATCTTACCATGGATTCCAATCTTCAGGGCACAACAACAAGCAGAAGAAGAGGAAGAATCATTGTGACAATCTTGGTCGTGAGAGGTGCAATTGGTTCTCCCGCTACCATCCTTCTAGGAGGTGTCCTGCCAACAACACTCCTACTAGAAGAGATGATTGACCCACACCTACCTGCCTTGAGTGTAGCTAGGTTGGACACATTTGACCTTTATGTCCATAATTTCAGCAAGGACAGGCTTCATCCCAACAACTGACCCAGCAGCTGGCACAACAGCTGCAACAACCACGGTAGAATTTGCCTCTGTGGAACAACAATCAGAACCAGCTGAGACTGCCTGTGGAGAGGTGGAATGGAAGGGTGTTTGATCTAAATACTGAGGAAGTTGGAGAGGACAATGAAGTCATTGAAGGTACCTTGCATATCAATATGCATCCTATATAGGTACTTTTTGATTTTTTCTCTTCAAACACCTTTATGTCTTTTCATTTTGCTTCCATCTTAGAGCTAGAATCTGAATCCATGGACCATGTGCTATATGTAAAAACACCTAGTGGTATAATCTTCTCTTCTTATATCAAACTCCCTACCTTAGACCTTTGTATATCAGGAAAGATGTTTCCTTAAAACTTTAATCTACTAGACATGTTTGCCTTTGATGTTGTCTTATGCATGGATTGGTTAAAGAAGCATGATGCGGACTTATTCTGTAAGGAGAAGAAATTTAGCTTGTTGCATCTTGATGGAAAGAGGTTTATATCAAGAGTAAAAAGTGAGAGGATCGGCAATTCATCATCTCTGTCATCAGAGCCGAAAAACTTGTCTTACAAGGGTGTAGAGCATACTTAGTATCTATCGTTCTTATGCTACACCTCCTACTCTAGATCATATAGATGTGGTGAAGGACATTCTTGATGTGTTTCCTAAGGAGTTACCCAGACTGTCACCAACTCATGAGGTGGAATTTTCCATTGAGCTTATGCATGGGATTTCACTGATCTCGAAGCCACCTTATCGCTTGGCCCATACTGAACTTTGAGCTTAAGAAGTTGCATCAGGAGCTTCTTGTCATGGGTTTTATCCACCCCGACATCTCACCTTGGGGATCCCCTGTCTTGTTTATGAAGAATGAGGATGGTTAGATGCGGATGTGCATGGACTACCACATTCTCAACCAAGTGACAATGAAGAACCATTCTCCCTTGCCTCACATCAATGACATGTTTGATCAGTTGAAATCAGTCATCATGTTTTCAAAGATGTACATGCGAAGTGGCTACTACCAGATGTGTATGATGGACGAGGATGTGCCAAAGATAGTGTTCAGAACTCACTATGGGCAATATGAGTTCATGTTCATGCCTTTCGGTTTGACTAATGCCCCTACTGCTTTCATGGACCTGATGAATCGAGTATTCCGCCCTTACCTCAATCACTTTGTGGTGGTATTCATTGATGACGTTTTGGTTTATTCCAAGATGGAAGAACAACTTTGCGACCACTTTTAGATTGTTATCAACACACTGAGAGAGAACTAACTTTATGCTAAATTCTCAAAATGTGAGTTCTGGATAAAGAAAGTGATGTTTCTGGGTCGTATGATCTCTGTCGGACATATAGTTGTTGATCCTACGAAGGTAGAAATTGTGACCAAGTGCAAAGATCCAAATAATCCCTTAGAGATTCATAGTTTCCTTGGGTTCGAAGGTTACTATCATAAATTCATCAAGAGATTCTCAGAGTTGGCCTTGCCTTTGACTAAGTTGACATGGAAGGAGGTCAAGTTCTCATGGACACCTAAATGTGGGGATGGTTTCTAGAAGCTAAAGGAGTGCTTGACATCTTCACCTATTCTTGCCTTGCCTGTTGAAGGCATACCCTATGTCATTAGCAGTGATGCTTCCAAACAAGGCTTAGGGTGTATCTTGATGCAAGAAGGTAGAGAGATCGCCTATGATTCCCGCCAATTGAAATCGAATGAAGAAAATTGGCATACACATGATGTAGAGCTAGTTGTCATTGGTCATGCTGTTAAAATCTGGAGACACTCTCTCTATGGAGTGAAGTTTGAAGTCTTCTCTGACCATAAAAGCTTTAGGTACTTGTTGACACAGAAAAATCTAAACATGTGATAGCAAAGGTGGATGGAGTACCTTAAGTACTACAACTTTACCATCATCGATCATCCCTATAAAGCAAATGTAGTTATTGATGCTCTGAGTTGGAAGACGGATCTTGTATGTGTTGTTATGAGTTGTTTTGTATGGAAGAATCTGGAAAATGTTTCCAGTTGGCAACCTTAGCTTGTTGATTCAGTGGATGAAGATAAGTTGTGTGTGCACATGGATAGTTTGTTCATTACACCGACCTATATCTCAGAGGTTGTAGTTTCACAATTGGAGAGTTCTGAGCTAGAGGAGATGAAGGCCTTAGCAGAGAAACCACAATTTGACTTCTCAATTGGAGTGGATGGTGTTGTCTATTTCTGACATAGGTTGGGGATTTTTGATGTTGGTAATCTAAGGTAGATGGTTTTGGGTGAATCTCATGGGTCTAAGTACATGATTCATCCTAGCAAAACAAAAATGTATAAGGACCTTTAGTGAAGCTTCTGGTGGAAGAATATGAAGAATGACATAGCTTTGTTTGTTGTGAAATGTTTTGACCTATCAGCAAGTCAAGATAGAGCATCAACGACCGGTGATTTTCTTCATCTGCTTGAGATTCTAGAATGGAAATGAGAGAAGATTACCATGGACTTTGATGTTGGCTTCCCTAAGTCCAAGAAAGGTTATGATGTTGTTTGGGTGGTGATTAATCGACTCACAAAGTCTTCCCACTTCTTTCCTGTCAAATTCACTTAAAAAGTTGTTGCTATGGCTAAGTTGTATGTTGAGTGGATAGCTCGTCTGCATGGAGTGCCTGAAGTGATCATTTCTAACTATGACCCTAAATTTGCCTCCCAATTTTGGAGTCAGATTTAGGAAGAGATGGGGACTCACCTACGATTCAGTACAGCATATCATCTACAAATCGATGGTTATTCAAAAAGGACGGTGTAGATTATGGAGGATTTTCTTCGTGCTGGTGTGATGGATTGGGGAGGTGCTTGGGATAACTATCTACCATTAGCTGAGTTTCCTTACAACAACAGCTACCAAGCTAGTATTAGTATGTCACCTTTTGAAGCTCTCTATGGTAGACCTTGTCATTCACCTTTGCATTGCGATGATGTTGGTGAACGTTCTCTGGTGAAGAAAGATGCTATGCAGATGATGATAGATAAATTTTAGCTAATTAAGAAGTGTATGAAAGCTGCTCAATATCGATAGAAGATGCATGCTGACAAGAAGAGATCTGATGTTAGCTTCTTAGTGGGTGACTATGTGTTCTTGAAGATCAAGCCTATATGCTTTATTACTAGATCTAAAGTTTAAGGCAAATTGAGTCCTCACTATGTTGGACCATTCGAGATCTTAGATAAGGTTGGAGATTGTGCATATTGCTTAGCTCTTCCTCCTACCTATGATAAGATTCATAATGTGTTCCATGTCTATGTGTTGAAGAAGTATGTGAAGGACCCTTCTCATGTGCTTACTATTTGATCCTTTAGAGAATCATGAGAATCTGACATATGAAGAGCTACCTATGAATTTGAAGAAACCACTTGGGAGTTGAGAGATGATATGTTGTGTACTCACCCTTCTCTTTTTGTTTGAGATTTCAGATATGAAATCCTTTTTTAGGGGTGGAGTTTTGTAACATATAGAAATCTGATTGTAATCTCCATGTAACCATTTTCCCTAATTTTTTTTCATTTTTGTCCTTATTGATTAATCAGTGGAATTTATAGTGGTTTGGTCAAAACTTGTTCAATAATTATACCAATGGGAGGGTTTACACATGAATACCTTAGTGAAATCTTATTTAAGGATCTAAAATGCAAAATCACCACTTAAGTGGAACAATGGTAAATAAATTCATGCTAGAAGTGCAAGGCCCCAAACCTTGCTTAATGTGTTGAACAAGCTTAATTACCATAATTAAGTTCTCTAAACCTTAATCTAACCTTTTTAGGTGTTTTGCAAACATGAGATAAGCTTAAGTTTCAAGTTTGGTCCAATTTGGATATTGTTTGTGCAAGTTATGCAATTTTTATGCATGTTTCAGACTTTTCTAGAATTTACCCAATTGGGAGGTTTTCTTTACAAATTAAGACATTCCTTATGATACTTATATGTTTCCTTGTCATTATTGATATTTTTTGGCAATGGGGCACCTATTTGTACCTTGGTTTGGAGGTGTTTCTCTTCAAGGGCATTTTAGGGATTTTCCCCTTTATGGGTGAGCTTATCTTTAGGAGTTATCAACCAATGGTTTGGTTTCTCTATTTGGAGATCGATGGTGGGCTTGGAGAATCAACAATCATTGTTAATAAGTCTCTAGGATATGTGGAACATATGTTGCATGGCCATAGAGCTCTAGGCTATGGACACATTGAAAGCTCCATGGGCACCTCATGTTTGCCTCCTTTTGTTTCCATAAAGGCTTGCATGTCCATGGGCACCCTTAGCCATGGACACATGGAAAGTAACTTGACACCTCATGCTTTTCTTCTTCCTTATCCATGAAGGCTTTCATGACCATGGGAACCCTTAGACATGGACACATGGAAAGTAGCTTGGACACCTCATGCCTTGCTTCTTCCTTAACCATAAAGCTTTATATACTCCTTCCTTACCTCCCAACCAAAATATTTGATCCATATCACCTCCCTCCTACTTAGAACTTCTTCCTCTCTCTATTTTTCCATCGATTAGCTGTCCCAAGGTAGAAAAAGATGTCATCTTGGTAAAGAAGGTCTTCTAGGGATTCATCTAAGCTCATCTAGGGTTTCTAAAGTTGCCTTTTGGCATTTCTGACCAAGGCAAGTAGGTTTCTTCCCCTTCTCCTATGTTTTCACAGCTTTTCTTCTTCCTTACACCTTCCTCCAGGTAGGAACACTGGTCTTCCATGGAAAAACTCCATATAAATCTCAAAAACTCTTCTTTCCATGCTCCTCTTTCTTAGGGTTTGTATCCTTGAGAAAAAGGTGATTCTTGCTCGACTTTCGAGGTTGTGCTTGGAGCTACCAACCCATCTTGCTGAAGTTTCCTACTGGTTGGGATTTCATCTTCTTCATAGAGGCAATTTTTATAACTTGTACTGAATTTATTGCTTATTATAAACTTGTTAGTTCATATTCTTATGCTTAAATGATGATCTCGACCTTTAGATGATGTTCTTATTTAGGGTTTCTTATCTTTGTTGTTCTATACTTTGTAACTAGCTCTAGATGAAACTGAAATGATTGATGCATCCCTCCTAGGGTAAAGGATGACCTAAAAAGGGTTGGGGGGGAAGTCTCACGTCGTACCCTCTCCCTCTCTCTTCCTCGCTTGCAACTAAATTGATGACATGTCATTTTCTGGTTGGTCAGAATTGGAAAATTCATAACTTTTAAACCACTTGTCCAAAATTAATAAAAAAATATTTTTTGGAATTGGAAAATTAAGATTTGTCTAATAAAAATGCTTTTGAATTTAATTTCAAGGTTTTTCTAAAGATTATTTTTGGAATATGATTTTAATTTGTAAAATCCATAAAAATTACAACCTAATCACCTTAACTCCAAAATTGACATAAAGATATAATTTATTTATCAGGAGAACCTAATTAGTCCAATGGTGAGATTTTTAGAGTCTAAATCCTAGTTTTATGAAAAAGGTCCAATCTTAGGGTTTCTATGCAACAATATGTGATATGTACACTAATGAACGTTAATAAACTGAAATAGGGCAAAGTTGAACTTGGAACATCTAGAAGAGGTGGAGCTTGGTATTTGAACACAGTAAAGAGGTATGTGCATTCTTACACCCTAAGTTGGGATATTTGCAAATCAAACTCTATATTCCCTAATGAGGCACTATATGAAACCTATTTCCTGTATTCATGACTCTTTTGCTAAATTGTCTCAAAATTAGTATTGATATTCTATTTATTGGGTCTTGTACTCCACTACATTGTCATCATTTCTCTTATCATGTTGATTTTATTAGACTATTTAGCTAATTTTAGTGGTACTTATGTAGAACCACCCATATATAAGATGTGTTATTTCACCCTGGGGAATGTGTTATTCTCCCCCATATATAATTTGTGTAGGTGACTAAAAATGTGTTATTTCTCCCCTCACCTATAGGTTGGGGTCTGGTAGGTGCCTCATCCCTACTTAGTTAATGTATTCAATATTGATCATGCATGCAATTCCTTTACTATTTTAATGTTATGGTGAGCATCTATTTTGATTATGCCTCATACTCTTGATCTCTTCATCTATTAAAGAACTTATAGCCTATACTTTTGTGTTATTTTCTTCCTTTTGTTCTCTATTCATATTGTTGGCACAAAACTCGTTTTCTTTCCTTCTTGCTGGGTGATTTCCCAACCACCCAAATTTTGGACAAGGTGCTAAGCAAGATCAAGAAAAATAAGACCTAGAGTAGATTAAAGACTTTCTTGAAGAATGTCTAGGTTGCTAAATCTATATCCTTTGTTTTCTCATCTTTTCATTCTAAACATTTATGTAGTGAACAATGATAAAAGCCATGTAATACTTTAGTTTCATTTCCTTTTCATTGTTATTGACATTTTATATGTATCAGGCGCATGTTTTTTTACTTGGAATATTATACATGCATCCCTCAATATCTATTGTCTTTGTGAAAATATCGATGTTTTGTATTTCCTTCAAATTTTCATAAGGAGGTGATCTGTCCTCTTTACAACTAGATCTAGAGCTAGATCCTCCTCTTTATTCTTCACATGATCTTGAGTTGGAGGACTCACTAGAGCTTTTATGCCATTTTACTTCTTCTTGTACTAATCTTCTCTTATTTTGTGATGATGGGTCTTTTTTCCTTGTGGATAATCTTCCTTGAAGTGACCCATCTTTCTACATTCAAAGCACCGAATAGAGGAGGAAGACATGCCACTATAGAGTCTTCCCTTGGAGTACATGGCATCTTATTCAACTTGAGAGGATGGAGAAGCTTGATCAACTATATCCTCCTTTGAGCTTTGATTTCAGCCTTCTTCATTCCCTTGATCTCTTTATCTTCTTCTCTTTCATCTTCCTCTTTCTTGTCAAGTGTAGCCTCATGGGCTTGTAGATTTCCTATGAGCTCTTCAATAGGAATATTACCAAGAAACTTTTCTTCTTCGATGGAAGTCACCTTGGATTCCCACCTTTTGGGGAGAGTTCTAAGGATATTTGAGTTGATCTCTCCTCTACCCATAGGATGACCTAGAATGTTAAGACCATTTAAAATGGTGTTCAGTATTGAGTACATCTCGGCTACCCTCTCCTCCTTTCCCATCTTGAAGTTTTCAAGGAGGCCTTAGAGCATGTAGACTTATCTTTCTTTCACTTGATTTTTCTGCTCACAAGTGACACATAGCTTTCTCCATACCTCATAGGCTATCTCACAAGAATAAATCAAGTTGAACTCAATGGGGTAGATGTAGGAATAGAGAATGTTGATGGCTCTTGCATTCATGGTTGCTTTCTTCAAGGTAGATTCATCCCATTCTTTTATCTTTGTCTCTGGTAGCTTGTATTAAAGGTCCATCATTCTCCATAGCTCAAGACTTTATCCTTGGATGTAGAATTGTGACCTTCCCTTCCAATAGAGTAAACTACTCCCATCAAAGATTAGAATGTTGATGAGGTATCTCCCACCTTGATAATCTCCCATATTTTGCTACTTGTAGAAGTTATGCTTGGAGAAGGTTGGCTCTGATACCACTTTTTGGGTCTAAGATGGGATCTAGATTGGTAGGGTTGAATAGAGCTAAATGCACTTAAAAAAAATTCATTAGACCTTCAAGATATTTCTAAGTTAATATGGAAAATATGAACATTGAGTGAAACTAAACATACATAGAAAGGATGAGAGAGATTGAACAAGCACAAGAACACAAAATATGGAGAGTGGTTCCAATCTCCAAACTATGAGAAAGTCAGTCCATTACCTATAGAGGTCAAGCTCTAGGATTTTTCAACCATTACATACTTATATTCCATTATAAGACACACAATAAATGACCTTCCTTTTCCAGGCCAAGGATAACTGGCCTTCTCTTTAAGGATAAGAGATCCAAAAACATACTAAAGGACTTACCTATCCAAGACTGAGAATCTTCAACCTCACCAAGGACTTAATCACTTTCCAATGAGTCTTTAGTGTTCACCAAGGACTTACAGACTCTTGCACAAGTCTTTTGTATTGAAGAAATTACCCACTCTCCTTCGATCGTCCACCTTTGACTTCACCTTTTCTAAGGAGAATATTCCAGGGACTCCTTCCCTTCTTCTTCTTCACCTCTATTAGCCAAGAGAGAGAATCTCCATCTTCATATTTGTGGTAGAAATGAGAGATTGGGAGGTGGAGGAAGTGAGAGCCTCACAAGATATACATGTAGGACTAGCTCTCTTACAAATATCCTACTCACACTAATGGATGTATCAAGTGATTAAGATTAAGAGTGGAAGGAGGCTCTTGGAGGCACTCAACTATAATATAGGGTCCTTCATAGTGCTTGGCTAACCATGGGATGAAGCCCATGGGGTCCTATTTGTAGGTTGGGATGCCTACTAGCCATTGGAACACTTAAGGATGAATTCTAATCTTTTGGGGTGTTGCAACGAATCTATTTTTGATGTTTGCAACACTCCAATGGCTATAACCACTTTTTCTACACACTTTGTATAATGCAGTCAGTCGAGTTTCAATCAAGGTAACTCGACTGATTGCTCTATTTGACAAACTAATTTGAGATGTCGGTTGAGTTTATCCGAGATGAAACTCAACCAATGGCTTAAAAATAGTTTTCTTGTGCAAGGTGTTGGTCAATTTTTACCTAGGACAAACTCAGCCGATCCTGGCAGTTCCCAAAATCTATTAAGGGTGTCGGTCACGTTTATCAAGGATGAAACTCGACCGAACATGCACTTTGGGATGAATTTTAGAAAGTGTCATAAAAGTGCTTAAATATTCTATTTAAGTTCTCTTTATTTTTTTATAATCTTAATTACAAGTGATACAATCATTATAAGTGATTTTATAATGAATTTGAGGCATATTCCACAAAAGTGCACTTGCATTGATTTAGACTTGACTTCCTCTAAGTTAGGATGTTAAAGTTAGGTCATTTGGAGTGTGTCTATACCTAATTTTAAATCGCTCAATTAGAAGCATTAGACACACATAAGTGGAACGATTAGTCATCATCGAAACCAAGATTTAGTCAATTAGACTTAGTGTCAACATTATCCCTCTTTCATAAGATGACAAACCCTTCCACAAATGTATTGAAAGCATTTAAGTAAAATCATGCCTTGGGAGAAACCTAGGGATTTCAGTAGAATTAAGCTCATATGCTCCCGCTCAATTGATGCTAATGGAGTTCTCATACTCCCCCTCAATTGATTCTATTTCTCCTGCATGATTATCTATCATAACATTTATAGAAACTATGTCTTCTACTCATATATGTCTTCTACATATATGTCTTCTCCCCTATACATCTCTCCTTACATAAGACATGTCTTCTCCCCCTTTGTAATTTCAAAAAGTGAGGAGGTTAAAACACAACTTGTTAGTAAAAGAAGATACCAACTATTATAAAGGAGAGTAGAAGACAAAAAACTAGGGACTTTTCTAAGCATTGTATATAAAGAAACTCAAACATGCATTTGAACAACCCATAATTTAATTCTAGCAAAAATCAAGGAAAATAACAAAAAGGTCCTTGAAAACATAACAAAATGTGATGAAAGAAAACTAATAAATTACAAAATTTACCCTTAAGGTGACTTAATTTTCCCAAAAAAACATCTGGGATCACAGCCATGAGTCTTGCTCAGAACGTCATTTTTTCTTAAAAAACACAAGTTTTACACCAAAATCTGACTCTAGAGCAGAAAGTTCAAAAAGTACATAAATTCTTAATATGCTCCAAATTATGCATATAATGTTGCTCTATTGTTGCACATCATAATGCTATGCAAGCAAGTAACTCAAGATAGTATATACGCAAGTCGTGGAGCAAGCTTGAGTATGAAACAAGGTACAAGCATAGCATACAATAGAATACCACTTGATCAAAAGATGAACAAGGCTAGAACTACATATATATGAACTACTAGTAGATGATATCACAAGTTAGGACTACTAGTAGGATCTTGGTCATAGCAAAGGATATACAAGTTAAATAAAAAGCTATGAGTAGATGTAGAGAAATATTCAAACAAAGGGATATGCGGTTTTAGAAGCATGAAGGGATATTACTCACTAGAAAATATGCATCATTACCAAAAGATTATTACCACTAAGAGCCTCAAGGTTGTATCAAAACAAGATATCTAATAGATAGATGTAGCAAGTTAGAGCACAACGGAAGCAATTTAAGACACAACCAAGAAATCCAAAGAGATCATCATCAAAATCTGCATAACAACTCAAGATAGGTAATTACAAGATATGAAGATACCAATGTAGAGCAATTGAAGAGATAGAGTTATATGCAAGATAAGAAATATAAAGCATGGAAATGTGCACATATAAAGATAACAATAGGAGTTCTATAGAATAAGGCTAGTGGTTGAGAAAGTCTAGTTGAGAGGGAAATTCTCATCCAAAAAGCCATCTATGTATTATGTACACAGTGTTGTTGGTTGAGTTTTTGGGTTGAACTTCTCAGCCGACAACAGCTATTGGCAACACCCATTAGTGCTTTTCGGTTGAGTTTCCTTAGGACAAACTTGGTCGACACCTACTGCTGTCAAAAGGCACATAACTTTTAGAAAAACATATTTAGAGGCATGATAAAAATATAGATAATATCAAAACATGTATACAAAAATTAGTAATGCACTATGAAAGCATCAAGAGTAGTTTTTGAGCAAGAAAGTGATGAATCGCATAATACCATTTTTGACTCAAAACCATATGCATAGTGCACACTAACTTGACAAAAATAAGCCACCATTGGATATGAGCAAGAATATCTTTACCTCTATTCTTACCATTTCTTTTCCACTTGTTGCCACACCCTACATATCTCACATCTCTTCTTTCATGTGGATTGAAAAGTCAATTCACAAATCAATAGCTCAAATCAATACATTAGCAAGTGACCTACAAGAAGACAGATGAAATGGTACCCAATCTTATTTTTGGGTCTGGAGGGGTTAGCTTAGCAGTCCAAGTCATATTTCTAAGGTGCTTTTCTAAAAGGGAAATATTTTGAATAATGACCAATTTTATTGCAACGATTACATGATCTCATAGCTTGGAACTAGAGGATTCTTCATTAAAAGTTGAAGGTCCTTTGTCTTTGTTGTTCCTTTGGCTACTATCAAGTCCAAAATCATCTCTACCCATTTGTTTGGTAGTGTGATCTAGGATTTGATTAAAATTCTATTTGTCATCTAAGAATATTTGCATAGAAGATCTCAAACTATGACTATCATGCATAAGAGAAGTAATAGTAGAAAACAATTGATTGATATTATCTCTAGCATGCAAAAGATCAATTTGTAAGCAAAGAGCATTTGTCATATAAGAATCTTCATCAATATGAAGATCAGTGACATTATTCTCTCTACTAGTAGGATTAGAACAAGATTCTAGGACATTGATTTTAGCAAGCAAAGAAGCATTCTCATTTTCAAGCTAAGAAATCATAGGAAGATAAACACTATTTTCATATTATATACCTTGAAAAGAAAAATCTTTCTCCTCATTTTTAGTTTTAAGAACATCAATATCAAGAATGAGAGAATTCACAATGTTACTATGCTCTACATTAGAACTAGGCATAAGAGGTTTAGCTTCTATGAATCTAATCTTATCAAGCAAGTTTGCATTTTCAAGTTTAAGAGAATCAACTTGACTAAGATAAGCATTATTTTCATCTAACAAGTAAATACTATCATGTTCAATATCAACTCTTTCTATGTGCAAATCATCAACAACTCTAGCAAGCATTTTCTTTTTCTTTTTAGAAGACCTAAGAGAGGCACAAGTAGCATGAATAATAGCAATTGAAGATTATTTATCTAAAGATTTTATATTTACTTCATTTGAGTCTTCACTTGTTAAGGCAATGAGATAATAATGAAATTCTCCACCTTCATTAGAGGTAGAGCTAGATCCTCCACTAGATTCTTCACTTGAGCTTGAGTTGGAGGACTCACTAGAGCTTTTGTGTCGTTTCTCCTTCTTCATGTACTTATCTTCTCTTCTCTTGTGATGATGTGTCTTTTTGCCTTGTGGACAATCTTCCTTGAAGTGACCCTTCTTTGCACATTTGAAGAATCGAATAGAGGGGGAAGACTTGCCTTTATAGTGTCTACCCTTGGGGTAAAATATTTTATGTGTATCAAATAAGTAGAGTACATGAGTTGGAGGGGCATAGATAGCATGCTCTTCTCTACAAAATTTGCCTAAACCTATTTAAGTAGATAGGCAAACCTGAAGTTTGGGTCCCTAGAAACATATATGGGGAGAAAGAAAACTAAGAAAGTACAAGATTTTTAGGTGGATAGCTATTCATGACGATATCATGGCAAAAAAGAGATGTGCTAGAATGAAATTCATTAATGACACTTCATGTATTAAATGTAGGGTGGTGGAGGAGAACATGCTCCAGGCTCTTTGAGATTGCAAAGAAGCTAAGAAGATATGGCATAGACTGTCACTTAAAATTGGAAATAGGAATTTCTTCACTTATAACCTCCTACAATGGCTCATTTCTAATCTGAAGAAGATGGAGAATGAGTAGAGACACTTAACGGTTGGTTTCAGGAACATATGGAATGGCAGGAACATGCATGTGCTTGACAAAAAAAAACTAGTGGCATTGAATGTCATCTATGTTACATAATTAGAAGGGTATAAAATATAAACAATTCATGGAATATTGAGAAGAGGAATGTAAGGGTGGAAATAGAGGAAATTATCGAGCATTGGCTTCCTCCACCACCTGGTCCGTTTAAGATAAATATTAATGTAGTTATGTAAAAGAAAATGTAGTAGTTGTTGTAACGAACTAAAACTTGGACATATTCTCTTTTTGTCCCTTTTCCTAAGATTTTCCTTTCTTATGTATCCTTTTTGGTCTTGAAGTTTAATTTGTGGAAATATTAATGGTTTGAAATGTAATTGAACACTAACTATGTCAATGTAAGGTCATATGCATAAATATCTTAGTGGATGTTCCAATGAGGGACTAAAATGAAATTTAACCACTTAAGAGGGATAATAGTAAATAAATCATACTAGAACCCTCTATGGACTTTAGGAATAAGAAAGAAAAAAAAGAAAAAAATGGAAAAGGCTAAAGTTAAGAAAATACGACATTAAATGCTTTAATGGGACAAATAGTGGAGATATGAGTAAATTGCCTAAAATTCATAAAAGGGAAACTTAAAAGATAATTCTAAGCCGAAATTCATTTTCCTTAGTTAAAGTTTACTTGAATGACAAGTTTCACAATTTTGGAAAATTAATAATTATCTTTGCATTAATTGGAATTGGAAAATATGAGTTTTTCTCCAAATTACTAAAAAAATTATTAAATATTCTGAATGTGGAAACAAACCTCAAATTCATAATATACATGTCAAAATGAGTCTATTGTGAATTTTCAGCTAATTTGGACAATCAAAATGAGTCTATTGTGAATTTTCAAAATGAGTCTATTCTGAATTTTCACCTATATATATACAGGTCTCTAGTTCTTCCACCTTATGCTCTATCTTTCTCTCCTCTCAATTTCTTATGAGGTCGTGCATGCGGCGGCGGTGGACTCGTGTTGTGGCATACCAGTTCGGGGTTTCGTGGCCTACTTTTCCCGCTTCTTCACTAGAATTGTGACCACATGTTAGTTCCTTAGATCTTTGGCTTTGTTTCCATGGCTTCGTTTGGTTCATTCTCATGATTTTGCCCAAAATCATAGCCATGCGATCAGCTTTGTTCTTATGGGCACGACACCTATGTTGTGAAGGGGATGAATCCTCGTGTACAGTAACTAGTCTACCCCTCGCATCCTCATTTATTTTGTTTTTTTCCTGGGGACAGTTTAGTCATTTCACACCTTCTTTTCTTTCCTTTGGGAGAGGTCAAGCAGACATTGACTAAGAAACTTGGTTGCATCTTATTAGGCCAAGTCAGTCGGCCCTCTCTCCCTCTCTTTCTCACAATCCTTGCTTATTTGACTTTTCTAAATTTTGTGATTGGTCCATTTTATAAAAATCATAACTTTTGCTCTGGTTGTTCAAAAATTAAAGTAAGATACATTTTGTAATCAAAAAAATATTCTCTTTCTAAAAAATACTCTCAGAACCTAATTTTAGTGTTTGTCAAAGGATTATTTTTGTAGAAAGAAATATATGTATAAAATTCATAATAATTAAACTTAATCATATAAACTCCAAATTAGACAAAATACATGTTTTATTAATCAGGAGAATCTAACTAATCAATTGCTAAAGTTTTCAGAGTCTAATTCCAATTAATAAAAAGGTGATATTTCTAGGGTTTTAATATACTCATTAATTAATGATTTACATCTAATATGATATTAGGTGAAGATAAACTTTGATTGGATCTATGGTGTGGATCCTAACCTGATATACACATCAGTAAGGTATGTTGCATCCTCTTATAAGTCATATTGGAAAATTAGTTATTTCTCTCTCTCTATAGGACTTGACGGTGACATATTATTAAGATGACACATATTTGCTTATAGTTGTATCAATTGTTTCCTAATCTTGAAACTGGACTTGTGCACTATGATAATTTTTACTTGGATCATATTCGTGTATCTTGTGGATATTTCAATCAGTTTGTATCTTGTTGGTGTTGATAATCTATATTTAATGGAAACCCTAATTTTCCATGTGTTGTCCTTAAATGTACATTTGACTATGCCTATACTTCTTTTCGACGACTTTGGAATTTGGACACCTTTATGGTAATGTGACTATATCTCTTCTTTCCTCTCTATTTATAATGCATGTTTGTTTTGGGTAACATGTTTATTTGCACGTTTGGTGATGTATCTCTATTGTGTGTAATACCAACAAAGGGTGCATATGGTGATTCATGTCCCTTGATAATTGTGTGGTGATGCTTTTACTCCCTCAAAGATTATGGTGGTGGTGCCATAATATATGGTTATGGTGGTGATGCCATGTACCCCAAATTGTTATTAATGTGATTATTGTTTTGTTTACCCACATGCATAATTCTTATTATTATTGTTGTTCTCTTCTTGAGATTTTAAAGGTAAGATTGAATTAATGTGATCTTTATTGTTTTCTTCATATACACTCTCTTAGCTTACTATATGAAGAATTCCTTTTTGATATCCAATTGGATTCTTCTTCGTTATTCCAATGGAAGCCTTGAGATTTGTTATCCATATTTCCTTTATATTGTCCAATCCCTATTATATGAACATATCGGCTTTGATAGATGACAATTTTCCATCTTTTTCTTCTTTTCGGGGTATGCTTCCAACCCTTAGGTGGTGAGAAAGGAGAATCTGCCTAAAGTTGACCAAGGCTATCCAGGAGTTACCTTATCTAGATTGGGAGGTAGTTTGAGATAGTGGGACGACCCTCTGCTAAATATTTCCTTTTGTTTCCTTCTATGTACACCATGTGTGGTGAAGAACTTTCATAGAAACTCAATTGTAATATCTAGATATATTTCTCTTACACTGCTACATTATCGGTTATGTGATACATACATGTGAATGAATTGGTTATCATCCCTTTGTGAAAAAATTATGATGGTTTTGGTTTTTGAGGGATGTTGCCTTTTTATTCTAGTAGGGAGTGGATTCCCTATGGGATCCCACTCCTTACAGCATGGTATCAAAGCCAAGGCAGTCGGTTTATCTAACTGTTAAAATTTATCTCCCATAGGTTCTTTGCCTTTTTATGTAGGTTTCTCATACCCTACCCTTTGCCTTGTACAGACACACACATATGGTTGGTGAAAAGTCATATGTTGACAACCTAGAAGGTCTTGTGACACCCCAGAACCCTAAGTTTGGGATGCCTAGGATGTATCCTCCTTTCACTCCTCCAACATCTGAAAATCCAGTGAAATATGATTGTCAACCTGTAGTGAACCAACCTATCCCACAATATACAATTTTGGGCCTCTCTCCTAAGCAAGAGTTGACTCTCCTTTGATAGTTTCTTTCCTCAACCCTAGTAGGAAAGGCTAACCCAGTTCCTACTCTTTAGAAGTCCAAGGAGTATAATCCCACAGAATTTTTAAAGATGTACCCCACATACTTTAATGGTGAGAATGAAGTTAACATGGTGGATAAAGTTGATGATTGGATTCTTGCTTCTGAAAGGACTTTTGATGGCATGGCTTGTCCTGAGCACCAAAAGGTTTGCTTTGCTAGTGATGTGCTCAGTAGGCCAGCTCGACATTGGTGGAATGGTTTTTCTAAGACTCGTGATGTTGCTTCTATGACCTGGAGTCAGTTTCTAGCCTTGTTTAGAGAGAAGTATATATCCTCTACATTCATAAGGAAGGAGTCTGAGTTTTATAGTTTACATCAGAATTCCATGATTGTAGTAGAGTACGTGTAGAAGTTTATACGTTTGGAGCATTATGCCATAGGTCTAACTGATGAGCGACGTGCTAGTCTCTTCATGGACATGCTATGTTTTAACATTGGACGTATGTTGATTCCTCATCTACCCTTGACCTTTCCCAGTTGGTGGATAATGCCCTCTCTATAGAATCTTACACTGGTTATCAAGCAAAGATAAATTGTAAGAGGAAGACATAAAGAGTGATAGATGTTTCAAGTGCCATAAGAAGCATCCCCCTAGAAATTGTCCTCCTAAAACCGAAGGTCCTATCATATGCCATCATTATGGAGAACTTGGTCATATCAAACCCCGTTGCCCTCAGCTTCATGGAGGACAGGTACCAGTATGACGTAGGGGTAATGGTAACAACTAAAGTGGAGAAGGATCCAATGATAAAGGTAACATTTAAGATTATATTAGCCTAATCATGCTTTCCTTTTTCCCTACTTCTTAATAAAGTGTAAGTGTTTTTAGTAAGTAATGTTTCGCATGTTCTCTAGATTTATCTTGGTATTTCTAGTTAGTTTGACTTGGTAGGTTAAACCCTTTCAGGGGTGGAGGGATAGTAGTAGTGCCTTGATAGATCATGAATGGTTAGATTTCGAGGATGGAATCCTCTTTAAGGGGTGGAGTGTTGTAACGAACTGAAACTTGGTCATATTTTCTTTTTGGACCTTTTCCAAAGCTTTTCCTTTCTTACATATCCTTTTTTTCTTAATGTTTAATTTGTTGAAATAGTAATGGATTGGATTGTAATGGAATACTAATTATATGTCAATGTAAGGTCTTATGCATAAATATCATTGTGGATATTTCAATGAGGGACTAAAATGAAACTTAACCACTTAAGAGGGATAATAGTAAATAATTCATACTAGAATCCTCTATGGCCTTTTCGAATAAGAAAGAGAGAAAGAAATAAAATGAAAAAGGCTAAAGTTAAGAAAATAAGGCATTAAATGCTTTAATGTGACAAATAGTGGAAATATGAGTAAATTGCCTAAAATTCATAAAGAAAAACTTAAAAAGATAATTCTAAGCCCAAACTCATTTTCTTTGAGTTAAAGTTTACTTGAATGCAAGTTACACAATTTTGGATAATTAATAATTATATTTTCATTAATTGGAATTGGAAAATATGAGTTTTTCTCCCAATTATCAAATAAATTATTAAACAACTTGAAAAGTGGAAAAAAAACCTCAAATTTGTAATCTACATGTCAAAATGAGTCTATGTGTGAATTTTTGGCTAAGAATGAGAAAAATAAATAAAATGAAAAAGGTTAAAGTTAAGAAAGTAAGGCATTAAATGCTTTAATGTGACAAATAGTGGAAATATGAGTAAATTGCCTAAAATTCATAAAAGAGAAACTTAAAAATATAATTATAATCCCAAACTCCTTCTTTGAGTTAAAGTTTACTTGAATGCAAGTTTCACAATTTTGGATAATTAAGCACTATCTTTGCATTAATTGGAATTGGAAAATATGAGTTTTTCTCCAAACTATCAAATAAATTATTAAACAACTTGAAAAATGGAAACAAACCTCATATTCGTAATCTATATGTCAAAATGAGTCTATGTGTGAATTTGCAGATAATAATGAGAAAAATAAATACAATGAAAAAGGCTAAAGTTAAGAAAATAAGGCATTAAATGCTTTAATGCGACAAATAGTGGAAATATGAGTAAATTGCCTAAAATTCATAAAAGAGAAACTTAAAAATATAATTCTAAGTCCAAACTCGTTTTCTTTGGGTTAAAGTTTACTTGAATGCAAGTTTCACAATTTTGGATAATTAATAATTATCTTTGCATTAAGTGGAATTGGAAAATATGAGTTTTTCTCCAAATTATCAAATAAATTATTAAACAACATGAAAAGTGGAAACAAATCTCAGATTCGTAATCAACATGTCAAAATGAGTTTGTGTGAATTTTTAGCTAATTTGGACAATGTTAAATATTTTATTTTATCTAGGAGAGAGAAAATAACTTTAAAACTAAAAATATTAAATAATATGTTGACAAAATCTTGCTAATGTCAAAATCATGTTCCTCACGTTTAGTATTTCTTATAGGCCAAGTTTCATATTTTTAGAAAGTTTCTAAATGCATCTAATTCATTAAAAGGGTAAAATAAGTGATAAGATTTACATGTATGAAAAAAAAGTCTTCAAAAATAAAAAATGCCAAATTCGTATTCTACATTCTAAAATAGGCCTTTGATTCAGTTTTCACTCAATTTGGAAAATATTTGATGAGAAGGTGAATTTAGGAGAGAAAAAGTAGTAGAACATTCAAATCATTAATTAAAATAACAAACAACTTCAACAAATGAAAATAATGGCAAATTCATATCCAACACACTTAATATGACTTATGGGTGAAGTTTGATTAGTTGTGGAGGGTCCTAGAGTCATTAATGCATGAGGAAAGAGAAAATAAGATTTTCTTAATTAATAAATTAAAATTCTTCAAAAGTAAAATCTAATTGTACATTCAGATTCTACATACTCAAGTTAGCTTAGGTGTCAAATTTCATTAAATTTAGTGTTAGTTTGAACCCTCAAATAAGGAAAGAGAAAAAGTTAAATGATTAAATAAGAACTATAGTCCGAATTGGTTTTGGCAACCACATAAATGCCATGCGCATGGACTGTTGGATCTGGATCCAACGGCTCGCGGATCGTCTCCTACCTTGGGGAAGTTTAGCCATTTCATGCCTTCTTTTCTTTCCTTTGGGCAAGGTCAAGCAGACCTTGAATGAGCGACTTGGTCGCATCCTATTGAGCCAAGTCAGTCGGCCCTCTCTCCCTCTCTTTCTCACAATCTTTGCTTATTTGGCTTTTTCAAATTTTGTGATTGGTCCTTTTTACAAAAATCATAACATTTTTCATGGTTGTTCAAAAATTAAAGTAAAATATCTTTTATAATTACAAAATATTCTCTATCTAACAAAAATACTCTCAGAGACTGATTTCAATGTTTGTCCAAGGATTATTTTTGTAGAAAGAAATATATATATATATATAATTCATAATAATTATAACTTAATCATATAAACTCAAAATTGGATAAAAAGATATATTTTCTTAATTAGGAGAATATAACTAATTGATTGGTGAAGTTTTTAGAGTCGAATTCCAATTTTATAAAAAGGTGATATTTCTAGGGTTTTAATATACTCATTAATCAATGTTTTACATCTAATATGATCTTAGGTGAAGATAAACTGTGATTGGATCTAGGGTGTGGATCCTAACATGATATACACATCAGTAAGGTATGTTGCATCCTCTTATGTTTCATATTGGACAATTAGTTATTTCTCTCTCTCTCTCTCTCTTGAACTTGATGGTGACATATTATTTAGATGTCACATATTTGCTTATAGTTGTATGAATTGTTTCCTAATCTTGAAATTGGACTTTTGCACTATGATAATTGTTACATGGATCATATCCTTGTATCTTGTGGTTATTTCATTCAGTTGGTATCTTTTGGTGTTGATAATCTATATTTAATGGAAACCCTAATTTGCCATGTGTTGGCCTTGAATGTACATTTGACTATGCATATACTTCTTTTTGATGACTTTGGAATTTGGACACCTTTATGGTAATGTGACTATATCTCTGCTTTCCTCTCTAATTATAATGCAAGCTTGGCTTGGGTAACTTATTTATTTGCACATTGGGTGATGTATCCCTATTGTGTGTAATACCAACAGAGGGTGCAGATGGCGATCCATGTCCCTGAGTAATTGTGTGGTGATGCCATTACTCCCCCAAAGATTATAATGGTGATGCCATAATATATGGTTATGGTGGTGATGCCATCTACCCCAAATTGTTATTAATGTGATTATTTTTTAGTTTACCCACATGCATAATTCTTATTATTAATTGTTGTTCTCTTCTTCAGATTTTAAAGGCAAGATTTGATTAATGTGATCTTTATTATTTTCTTCATATACTTTCTCTTATCTTACCATATGAAGAATTCCTTTTTGACATCCAATTGAATGTTTCTTCCTTATTCTATGGGAAGCCTTGAGATTTGATGTCCCTATTTCCTATATATTGTCCAATCCCTATTATATGCACATACCTGCTTTGATAGAAGACAATTTTCCATTTTTTTTCTTTTCGGGGTATTCTTCCAACCCCTAGGTGGTGAGAAAGGAGAAGCTACCTAAAGTTGATCAAGGCTATCTAGGAGTTACCTTATCTAGATTGGGAGGTAGTTTGAGATAGTGATATGAGCCTTTGTTGAATAGTTCCTTTTCTTTCCTTCTATGTACACCATGTGTGGTGAAGAACTTTCACAAAAACTCAATTGTAATAGTTAGATATATTTCTCTTCCATTGCTACATTATTGGTTTTATGATACATACATGTGAAATAATTGGTTATCATCCCTTTGTGAAAAAATGAAATAATTGGTTATCATCCCTTTGTGAAAAAATTATGACGGTTTTGGTTTTTGAGGGATGTCACCTTTTTATTTTAGTAGGGAGTGGATCCCTTATGGTATCATACTCCTTATAGTTGTACTAGTAGCTTGAGACCAGAATGGATAATCACTATTAGTAGAGGTGAATAGAAATGAGGTTGAATAAGTGTTGGAAGTGGATCTAGAACCAATCTTATTAGGCCTGGATATGTCATGGTGGGTCAAATGGAATAGTATTAGGCTTGAGTTTGATAGTTTGCAAGTTATAAAACCTCATCCATTCTAGGGGGGTCATGATTTCTAATATGATGGCTTGAAAATAGATGATTATGAAGCTTTTGAAGAGAATTGAAGGTAGATCTTAACATGTGAAGGGAAATGCCAATTTTGTTACTCATGAGCTTGCAAAACTCCATTTGAATGAAGGCATCCTCCAAAAAAGCTACTCCAATCCTCCTGTGCTTGTGGGGGTCTTATGAATTTATATATTATAATGGTAGTAGACCACCAAGTTCAATTTTGTTTACTTTCAAACCCTAGTTTAACCCCTTTGTATAATTACATGCCTAAGGAGAGTGTGATGAATGCATGATCTCACGACTTCACCCAAAAAATAAGCAACAAGTTCATTTTAAGATAATTTATTTTTCATGTTTACCACCAATTTGTTCTTTAATAGTTTATCTCGTTGATGAGTGTGTGTATGTGATTTAACATTCAACATAAATTTGATAGCATTTCCCAATATTTCTGTAGGTTAATCAATGTAGGTGAGTGAACTCTCCCACATAACTACTCAGAGAACATAAGACAAAGATATCAATTTTTCTTGGATTTTGAGCACATACCATATGGTTTCTTCCTCAGTGAGATCAAACATTTAGGAATAATATTAAGTTGTGAGTATCCATGATTTACTCCTTGTGACTAAATTTTGAATTGGTAAATCTAGGAGAAATCATGTAATATATGTACTCCTTTTGAGATCATATATGTCGAATTCATATAATCTAATCCACTATTTAATTATTGTTCTCACTAGTCAATGTAAAGTGTGTGTTGTAGTATCCAAGTAGATTCTAACAACATTTAACTATAGTTCTCCCATTACACCAGTGTATGTGAGTGAACTCTCCCACATATGTACCTAGGAAATAGAAGGTAAATGTGTTCAAATGTCCTTGGAATATGAGGAAATGCAATATGCTAATGTCATAAGTAATACTTAGTGATTTCGGAAGTAGTCCCAAAATGGGACTAATCAAGATTTAGTCCTAGTAATGCAAGCTTGGGTGAACACACTAGGTCACACAAAATTTGATGAGTTGGAATATTGATCTCATCGTGAGAATAGTAATGACAAATGAATCCCCAACTTAGTTAGTGACCATTTAATAAATCAAATTAGAGATATGATACATGTTGAAATTAAACAAGCAAACCAAAATTAAAGTAAACAAGAGAATGATATATAATATAAAATGCATATTTAATATGGTGTAGGAATAATATTTGATCTGTATGTTTCTCAACCACCAATATTCCCTTCTTAAGGTTCATTCTAGTGTAGTTCTTTGTTTATTCTTTGACATCAATAGATAATGATCCAAAAAGGAATAGACTCCTAATTCATGTTGTTCTTGTTCATTGATGGGGTCGACAATAACTACATTTTCTCAGGAAGTATAAGAAACTAAATTCTATTTATAGAACCATCAGTGTAAAAAACCTTGACGAGCTTATTTCTCTAAGATGAAGCATTCACGTTTATTGTCAGATTTTGAAAAGCTTCCAGAGTGGATCGGATCTCATCCACCTTTATCCCTTGATTATTATTAACTAAACTTCATATGTAGACAATAATTCAAAAGTAACAGTAGTCAAGTTCTAAATGGCTTTGAAGACTTCATAATATGACATCATCACTTGTCATGGATGACTATCCTTTGTGTAAGAAAAGTATGATGAAGATATTTTGTAAAGTACACTATTTTGACGACGCTCTTCCTGTGACGGTGCCTACGGTAGAATGTGTAGATTTATGTCATATCCTTCACAATAAATATTGCCCATTTTAGAATATAAAAAAGATTGTTCTCATTGTCAAGGACAATATTTGATGATTGTGACAATTGACGAAACACGTTCTCTTTAAATCACCTATTGAAAGTATGGTTATGTTTGCAAATAACGTTAAGGATAATGAGGGTATAATTTTGTTATTATATATTCTTTCTCATGAGCATACTTTCTCACTCCCTATATGTCATACAAATCATACAAGTTAGCCTATCCAAAAAAATGATGAGGTATTATGCATTCTTTCCCACATATATACCTAGAGGACACAATGGAAATATGTCAAAATTTCCTCAAAATCAAAGCACATAGATTACATTTACATCCCAAGTGAGACCAATAGTTTAAAGCATTGCCAAATGAAACTATCCAAGATTTACTCCTACTAAGTTAACCCTTCAGCAAGCATATCTAAGTCATACTCATATTTGACAACTTTGAGTTCTAACAAGAACACTATGAAAAGTTCAATGCTCCCAATTCAATGAAAAATAGAAAAAATAAATAGTTCATACTAATGAAATTCAAATAGCATATACAAATTAGAATTTCATAAGAGAAAAGTAAACTGGACATTATAAATGAGTATCTATGCACTACACATATAGAAAAGTTGAACATGTATTAGAACTTGTGCCTTGCCAACCTGTAAAACTTGATTCCTGCCAAATTAGGCTTTATTAAGCCAACTTATGTCAAATCAGATTTCATAAGGAAAGTTTCAATTAGGATAAAGTAGGCCAACTTTAGCCAAGTTAGGATTTTCTCAGGTCCAAATAGGCAAATTAGATTATATTTTATCATTATAGGTTTTATTAAGCTAAGTTAAGCCAAATAATATTTCACTATATACATATAAGATTTATTAGGGCAAAACATGACAAATTAGGTTGTTATCAAGTTCAACTTGTTGAGTCAAAAATAGGCCAAGATATGACACCTCATCACATGTTATGTTCTATAATGTCGATATTGTTCATTCGGTTGGTTTAGATTTCATTCAGTTATTTTGATTCAAATGAGGTTTTATTAATGCAAATTGTGTCAAATTGGGTTTTTCTAGTAAAAAGGTTGTTTTATTATTCAAAATGATGTTCATTGCACCAACTTAGGTTTGCTTGAGCCAAAATAGGTCAAATTAGGTTTTTATAGTACGCCAAATTAGGTTATATAGTCAGTTTGAGGTTTTATTAGGCATGACCAGACTGAAAAAAGTTTTGTTAGGCAAGTGTATATATTGGATAAATCATGATACGTTACTTTTATAAGTCAATTTTAGGTTTTCTTAGACCACAATGTGTTCCATTAGTCCCAACTAGATTTCATGGGGTTTTGTTAGACCTAATGATGATGTTTTTGTTTCTATTGTGATGAATTCGTTTTTATTTATCAAATGTTGGTAAAATACATCGATTATATTTTCATGAACTTCAAATATATATTATAATACAATGCATAAAGATTCTCAGTACCTAGAAAGGGTAAAGGAGAGGAAATGTGTCAAGTAGGAATTAGAGAGGAGGAGGGGGTGATGGTGGTAGAGGTGACTACTATTGTGATACTTCTTGTGGAGGCATTAGAGGATGTTGTTGGTGTTGTTCTTACATCATGTATATAACCCCAAATCTTTGGCAGTGGAACTGGTAGATTCTCTATGACTTCAGATGTGATTGTAATGGAAAATCTTGAGGTTGTGGTAGAAACCACATTTGCCAAAGCCAAACAGATTTGGGGGTAAAAAAGAAATGTGGGAGGAGAGAAAATAAAGTGTTTTTATTGTGGGATATAAAATAGCAATACCATTGGTCATTGATCCAAAAATTAGTGTCTACTATGTCCACTTAACTAAAATATGAGCTCTACTTTTGGCTTTGGGTTTTCCCAAAAAGTTGGCCAATGACATCATCATGTTGGTTTCATCAATATAATCAACATGGTAAATAGTTATTACAAATCATAAATTTTTTATGGTGAACTTAGCCCAAGGGTAGTTTTGGTGGAGTCTATCCAACATTTACTAAAGATTTCAACAGGTTTTTCATCCATCTAGGGGGATATGATTTCATTGTTGGGAGATAGAATGGTTTTGTGATATCCTTGTGTCTAGATTTGGTGTGGATAAATATATTTGTCCCCATTCCATATGGAATCCAACATTCCACTAGGATGATGCCTAATCTAACTATGTTAGTAGGACAAACCAAATCAATGAGTTATAAGTCCTTCTAGGGGTATGGTTCAAGTCACAATAATGGCATATCCCTATTTCCAATAAAATAGGAGATGATGTGTTTCATTTGTGAGGCAAGCATTAGGATCTATCTCTTAAACTATGAGTGTTTGTTAGAGGATATGCATATCCATACCAAAATGTAAAAACGCTACCTACCATGAAACAGTTAATTTAGGGGAAATTCTTGTACTAAAAGATGTTCCAGAGTATGTCAAGAAGGTAAGCATCGATCCAATTTACAACTTTTGTGATGCCCATACTACCTTCACTATTGGGAGTGCAAATATCCTTCCAAGTGATGGTGTGAATGAACTTCTTATTCTTTGTATACCCCAAACGTGAGTCTAATAGGATCTTTTCTATCTCCTCATTACACTTATAGGGAGAGGAAAATTATACAAATAGATGGTATGCATATAGGATATAGATGGTGATATTTTCAGTCTCTCTCTGTCATGAAGAGGGTCTTGTTTTTTGAAGAATATTTTCAGTTTGGATTTTATCAATGATTATAATACACTTCATCTGGGTGATACTCCCACAAAAAAGTAGAAGGACAAGGTTCCAAATAGGTGGTATGCATATCTCAACTATCATAATGTGAACAAATTATTGTCAAAATTTCTACAAACAAATAATTGACTCTTTATCATATCCTTATAAATACCAAAGTCAATCTACAAGTTTTAGTGAAGGATTTAATGGAACACATAGAGTTGTATTTAGCTTTAGATAAAATGAGATTAGCATTAAACATGTATATGGGATGAGTTATATCATGTTGCTTGTAAGTTTTTGATAAACTTGTTGCATTCCATTTCTTAGAACATGGAACATATATCATATGTATCAATCACAAACTAACATGGGAAATAGCATATCCATACCTAATGGCATTAGTTGCATGGAAGGGAGTATTTGGTTCATAATTCATCAAGATATGGACGAAGGTAGTGTGTAAGCACTCCTTAATCCAATGATTCCATTGAATAGGAAATCTCACAGGACTCATGATGAAAAGGATCTCATGACATATTATTTCACATGATTTAGAGAGTTGAGGACTAAGCATTGAAATAAAAGGAAGAAGTAATATGGTTATTTCTAAAGTTAAGAATGATGTAATTGGAATGATGGATCACATCTTAAATATGTAGTTCCTTACAAGAGGTGAATAGGTTGTTGGAAATAATATAGGGCAGAGCACTCTCCAATTTGGTAGTAAGGGTTTTGTGTTGATCTTAAAGAGGAAATTTTAGCACTGAACGGTCCTCCAATTTGTCACTCCCTTTGGTTCTTTGGTCTTCAAGATGATGGCGATGATCATATTATTCAATGGTATTGATGTTTGGGCATCTTGAAGAAAGAACACCATTAATGACATCATCACCAATATAGGTCAGAAAGGCTTGTATGAGAAGGAGTTCAATCCATTTGGGCCAGATGCCTTCTTAATATTAAAATTGTCTTCATATTAAAATTGTCTTAATATTAGAATAAATGATAGGTGATTCCATGGCCTTCACATGCTAATATTATATATGAGGTATCATATGATAATCTCTATATAATCATGGAGAAAAAGAGATATTATTCACTTATAACTGGTTGTGATGTTGAGAGAAATGACCAATCATTGGTATATTAGAGACAACATAATCATGTTCAACTTGTTTGATTGGTTTCATGTATCAATTAGTTCTCATGTAAGCATAGACAAACTTAGAGTTATGGCATCCTTATCTCAAAAATAGATATGACTCTTTTGTTTACAAAGGGAAACTTTGTTATTTTTTGCTTCCTAATGTCAAAGGTGGGCCTCATGGACAATGGTGAGGGGTATTTTATTACTAGGCCTTCAAATCCTCTATTGACATATTTTATGTCTTATCTTGTAATATCATCATCCATTGATTTTTTAAATATATAATGCCCCTTTTGTGTGTTTAAGTATTTGACTAACATAGAAGGGGTTACCCTGGATCGATTTACTCCATACACTAGTGTAGGGAAATCATGCATAGATATAGATAGTAGAAACAAAAAATAATTAAATGCCTCTTTCCCAAAATAGCAAGATCGCATCAATGACAATGTATCTAGGAAGGAAAGGTTGCAATATTATACTTGGTCCTAGATAAAGTCTAGTGATATTAACCTTGTAGTAGCATCGTGCTTCTTCTTCTACAGGCAGCAGCAGTACTCGAACAATCGTCATGAACGACCTCCTCCATGGATGACGGTTGATGATGTCCTCCTAGTGGCAGACAACGCTCCTCCTCCTCCTCTAGAGTAATCCACATGAACTATTAGCAACTCCTTGTTGTGTTACCAGAGCCAACAGGAAGGATTTGTCCCCTTCTGTTAGTGTACTAGTAACTGACATGCTCTGCCACAATTTTTCTCAGTTGTTCTCTCACTTTCTATCCCTCCCTTTAACGGGTAGGACTTGCTTGGGCTCTCTATTGATTACCAAAACCAGAGAGGACAACAATTGTCAGAGCAACTAATTCTCAATTGTGTGTGTTGGGAATCCCCCAGTACCCCTATATTTATAGGAGGAGTTAGGGTTTGGGTTCCCAGTCTGTGTAGGAGTATAAGGGTCCAGAATCATGAATTTTCTAGAACCTACAAATGGTGAACAAGTCGGTTCACACACCCCACCGATCAGTTGTGCAGGAGTATAAGGGTCCAGAATCATGAATTTTCTAGAACGTACGAATGGAGAACCAGTCGGTTTACACACCGAACCAATCGGTTGGTGCATTAGTCGGTTGGTTCACTAAGTGAACCGGTCAGGTCATGCAGTTTCATATTCTGAATCACATTGGTATTCAATGCCCGATTAATGCTAAGCATGACATCAACATCAATCCTTGTTCCAATTGAATTGAAAACTAAACCGGACAACCTAGAGGGTGAACCGATCATCTCACATAGTGAAACGGTCATTTCACATTGTGAGATGTTCATTTCCCAAATCCAGTTCAAGAAAAGTTTAACCAATATTGATTCTAATTGACCTGAGACTCCAAACGATTAGTTCAACATTTGAATCGGTCGATTCAGAGTCCAGTCAGTCAATTTTGAATCTCAATTGTTTAATTGAATACATAAACACCTTTAATAATCAAACTAAACATTATTCATGAATAAACTCCTTTAATCCAAGTGTATCCTATGTGTGTGACCCTATAGGTCCAGAATTACATTCGAAGTCAATGTTCATAACCAATTATGACATGACAAGCAAAGAGTGGTGCCTAGTTACACATCATTGCTACACAAATAATTTGAAAAGTTGGAGAAAAACTTCAAACTACAATCTGTGTTCGGTGTTACTGTGATCGCATAGTTCCTTTGTCATTGATATTCGGGTTGAACTTGAGGTAAGGAATCATCATACTCTCAATGTTCAATCCATGTTCCTTAAACTAGAGAAGATTGTCTAAGAAGCATGTGAGCTCACATATCACATATTGAGTCATACAAGTATGGTCATAAATTTCTCAATCTCGCTTATCAAGAGGCCTTGGATATCAAACTCATGTAGGAGGGACAAATCGCATCTACATCACTCACACTCATATCCACATGTGTCATAGCTACCCAATCATCATCGTTATAGCAATCCTAATTTAGGGTTACGTTGGATGGTGTCAAAGTATACTGAATGACATGTGATGAATGTAGTGACTTTAGGTCTAAGAACCACAATCATCACTTATCACTATGAGAGTTGATTCTGTCTACCATTCCATGGTCTCGATATATCACTCTCATGGTGGGTGTCACATCCCAAACTTTCATATATAATTTAAAAGATATAATGGGACTTTTCCCAAATAATAATTAGTTGAGGGGTTTGATACAAAAAGGGCATGAAAATATCCTTTTAGAGAAATAAAGACTATGCATATCTATATTTTCTCTCATATGCATGCTATAAATGAATTTCAATGTTGAATATATGTTTTCCTTTTCACCTTTTCTCTCTCCTAAAAAATAGCCATAAATCTTAGAGAAAGGCTATAATGTGACTAGTTAATATTAATCTTGGAGTTATGACTCAAGAATTCAACAATAGGAGTCTTTTCAAATTATATTACCTTTAAATAAATTTTAATTGAGATATGGGAGTTATGGACTATAATATGTACAAAAACGAAATATAGCTTCACAAGAATATTCTAGAGCTTCTTATTGGCCTATGGTTCAAATTTGAACTTATTTGACCCTTGTTTGACCATCCAAATCGAATTTGAAATATTTGTATATTGTTTGACTAAGGAATTATTGAGAATTTCATTAATTGTCTTTATTTTCCGTAAGTTTCTGGTTCTATTGAATGTCACGCGCTACTTTTGCTTTTATTCTCACGTGGGTACATGACCATCGTTGGATCATGATCCAACGATGCGCCTATCTTCTTCCTCCTCCGATTTTCTCGCGATGAGCTGCCGTTTCACAGGCTGTTACTCTCGCAATCCCGATCTTCCTCGTCACTGCACCAAATCGCACGATTCTTCCTCCACCTTGCTCGTCTCTCTCTCCCGTTTCTAATGAGCCATTACTCACCTTCCATCTCTCTCTATTGACGAAACGCCCAACTAGGGCTTTATCCCCTCACGACCCCGAGATGTGCAGAGGCTGAGGTAGCCACCCTCATGCCTATATAACTACTCCTATAGCACCGTCGTCCCCCATCGATCGTTCCTCCACCATCAATTGGAATCATAGGACCCCGAGCCTCCCCGACCTACTCGAGATAGATCTCCAGCAAACCCGGCCTCGCCCTGACATCTCCGACCACCGTGGTTCAATTGCGGTCGTGGTGAGCATCCTTGGCTCTTCTACTTCGATTCCGACCCGTTGGTTTGCCCTGAATACCTCCCATTTGTTGGGTCCTATAGACCACGGTGTGAGCCTCCACCGGCAATCTCTGCCATGGCAGGCAAGTGGCTGTCTTGCCGTGCTGAGGCATCGGACGAAGTCGCCTAGCATTACTGAATGTTTCCCGAACTTCCAATCGCCTCATTTTGGACTTTTACGGTGGCTTCGTCTTCAGATCGAGTTTCCCCTGTTTCCTTTGTTTTCTCGCAACCCAGTGCAACACTGGTGCGTTTGGTTTCGCGAGAGGACGTCTGGCTTCGGTTGTGGATGACGGACTATCTTGGTTCACCTCCTCACTGCCATCGCAGTGTGCTTCCTTCCCCTGCTGCTCGACCCTGGTCGATGCCCGCCATAGCTGGAGCAGATTCCTGAGCTCCACTACCCCCCAGCACCTGAGCCTTGGCTCGTTGGGTGCGGTTTCCCTTCAGGAACGCAATGGGCAGGGTGACTCACTCAGTTGAGCACTGAAGTTGGCCCAAGATCGGAGCTTGCCAAGCTCCTGTCAGTCGTTTTCTCGCCATGGTTTGGGCAGGAACAAACCAGGTCAGGAAATGACCTTGGTATCCCTACCCGCCTATTTTGATGCATTTCACCATCGAGGGTGTTTTAGGGATTTCGCCTTTTTTCCCCTGGTTTAGCCGCGAACCTCAGAAGGCGATCTTCGTAGCTGAGTTGGCTGAGCCCGGTTGGTCCAGCTCAGACCCGGCCCACTGGCTTGGGTCGAGTTTTATCCACTTGGCTTTTTCCTATTTTTCTCATTGGTTAGAATTTCGAAAATTCATAGTAATTCAACCATTTGTCGGAAAATTTCAAATAAATAGTCATTGGATTTGGTTTTTCGAGTAGAATACGATTTTAATATTTTCAGACCATGTTTTGATCTCCTGTTCTGATGTTTTGTTAGAAAACATGTTTGGACTCTTGAAACCCTAATCCTGCATCAATTTGATTTATGTGACCTTGGTCAACCTAGATTTTCTTAAATATAATAATGATGATTTATGAGACTGATCCGAATACACTCAAGCCCTAAGTCACCTAAGATCAATACTATGTATTGATTAATTATGTTTAATGATTATGGACAGGTTTGTAGAGCTAAGTCAAGGGAAGGTTAGACCTAGATCTGACTCAAGGATCATCCTTGCTCCAAGGTAAACGGGCCATGCTGCTGAGCACAAATAATAATGATTGCTTGCATGCTAGATATAAAATAGACATTATTGTTTCAAGTCTAATGTTATAATCATGTTCAACATATCATTGATTGTTGTTTGTCACATACTATGTCTTATGTTATAATATTCATCATGATTATTGTTACCATGAAAGATTCATGAAAATCATGTTAGTAATCAAGTGGGGAGTAATCCCTTCATGTTATGATTTAAAGAATCATGCTTTATGTTAATGTCAACATCATGTTAATGGTCAAGTAATTGGAATTGAAATAGTCTTATTATGCTCCCGATTATGGACCTCAAAAGGGTCATTAAGGGCTTTCCTAGCATCAAGGGCTTTCCTAGCAATCATGTGCTCCTAAGGGGGCGTCACAGAGGGATGCATAAGATTTCTTTTCAATTCTTTATGTTAATAATGATGATTCAAGGATGCTTAAAGTTAATTCATGTCAATTTTCCTTACATGTCAAGTATATTTACTTTGTTTATCTTATAAAGTGCCAGTACCGTTTACTGATGTGTTGTTTTTCCCTTTGCATGGCTGGGGACGTGATGTCCCCAGGATTGGGAGCAAGTAAGGACTCAAAAAGAGCAAGTCAAGATTAGGAGACATCAAAGAGCTTTCTGGTGGGGTGCCATCCATTCTAGGCGATCCAATCAAATAGAGTTGTTTATTATTATGTTTAGTTTCCCATGTTGAGGAATGATTAGAATTCTATACTTGTTGTTGTAATTCCCTATTCATATAATAATGTATGAATCTAAATGGTGAATTATTTGTTTACTTGCAATGATTACTCTTTTTGTGATAACCCTCCCCAAAATGCCAAGTACCCCACATTATGGATAATGTTGGGGATTAGGCTGTGCTTCCGCTGGTTATGTATGTAACCCTAGGGAGGGGTGTTACATTAATGGTATCAGAGCCAAGTTAATGGATGGCCACCAAAGCTACAATTTGATTCATATGTTCTAACCCTAGGTTTATGTGACCCTTTTTCCAGATGGCCCCTAAGAGAGCAGACAAGGGAAAGGGTAATGATGATGGTGCTAGCTCTGCTAGTGGGGAAAGTGGACTAAGAGAGAACAATAGGCCAACTATAGAAGATCTTGTCCAAGCACTCACCAATGTCCTAGCACAAGGCCAACCTCAGCCTAGGCATCATGAGCTCACTCTAGTAGACTTCTTAAAGATAAGGCCCGACTCCTTCTCGGGTGAAGGAGAAATTGATGTAGTCACCAAAGCTGAGGACTGGATAAGAGGCATGGAGCATTGCTTTCGAGACATGGACTGCCCTCAACACTCTAGGGTTCGTTTTGCAACCCACATGCTCAAAGGGGCAGCCCGCACATGGTGGGAAAACCTCCTCAACTCAAGGGCAGGTGATGCACCTCCACTCACATGGGAAGGGTTCGTTGAAGCCTTCCAAGGGCATTATGTATCTGAAGCAATGATTGAGAAGAAGGAGCTAGAGTTTGCCAATCTAGCTCAAGTGGGTGACATGACTGTTACCCAATATGCCATGAAGTTCAGGGTCCTCCAAAAGTATGGCCATGATCATGATGAAACACGTAGAACAAAGAAATTCATCCGAGGACTCAAGCCCGACTTGAGTTTTGCTTTGTCAGGAAGAGGCCATAGAACCCTTCAAGCAGCCCTAGATGCAGCCCTAGAGCTTGAAGATCACCCTGGACGATCCTACAAGAAAGAAGTTCCCCAAAAGAACAACCAATACCAGCCTCCCAACAACCCTAAAAGGAAGGTACCTGAACCTACAGTTGAAGCTGAGAAGCCCCAATGTCCTACATGCAAGAAGAACCATGCAGGCCCATGCAGGTATGGTACGGGTGCATGCTACTATTGTGGAGAAATCGGGCACCTCAAGTCAAACTGCCCTAAGCTCACAAAGAAAGACCATGACCAGAACAAGGGCCACCCTCCACCTACCAAAAGACAAGCTAGGGTCTTCTCTATGGAAGTAGAGAAGGAAGATGAAGAATGATGTAATAATTAGCATACGTTCATTTGAACCTTTGTATGAAATAAATTCGTTTTCCATGCAAATTTTATTCATGTGTTAATTATATGAAGAAGTAACAAGAATTCTAAGGTGGGTAGCACCCTAGGAAATTTCGAGGACGAAATTTATTTTAAGGTGGGTAGAATTGTCACATCCCAAACTTTCATATATAATTTAAAAGATATAATGGGACTTTTCCCAAATAATAATTAGTTGAGGGGTTTGATACAAAAAGGGCATGAAAATATCCTTTTAGAGAAATAAAGACTATGCATATCTATATTTTCTCTCATATGCATGCTATAAATGAATTTCAATGTTGAATATATGTTTTCCTTTTCACCTTTTCTCTCTCCTAAAAAATAGCCATAAATCTTAGAGAAAGGCTATAATGTGACTAGTTAATATTAATCTTGGAGTTATGACTCAAGAATTCAACAATAGGAGTCTTTTCAAATTATATTACCTTTAAATAAATTTTAATTGAGATATGGGAGTTATGGACTATAATATGTACAAAAACGAAATATAGCTTCACAAGAATATTCTAGAGCTTCTTATTGGCCTATGGTTCAAATTTGAACTTATTTGACCCTTGTTTGACCATCCAAATCGAATTTGAAATATTTGTATATTGTTTGACTAAGGAATTATTGAGAATTTCATTAATTGTCTTTATTTTCCGTAAGTTTCTGGTTCTATTGAATGTCACGCGCTACTTTTGCTTTTCTTCTCACGTGGGTACACGACCATCGTTGGATCACGATCCAACGATGCGCCTATCTTCTTCCTCCTCCGATTTTCTCGCGATGAGCTGCCGTTTCACAGGCTGTTACTCTCGCAATCCCGATCTTCCTCGTCACTGCACCAAATCGCACGATTCTTCCTCCACCTTGCTCGTCTCTCTCTCCCATTTCTAATGAGCCATTACTCACCTTCCATCTCTCTCTATTGACGAAACGCCCAACTAGGGCTTTATCCCCTCACGACCCCGAGATGTGCAGAGGCTGAGGTAGCCACCCTCATGCCTATATAACTACTCCTATAGCACCGTCGTCCCCCATCGATCGTTCCTCCACCATCAATTGGAATCGTAGGACCCCGAGCCTCCCCGACCTACTCGAGATAGATCTCCAGCAAACCCGGCCTCGCCCTGACATCTCCGACCACCGTGGTTCAATTGCGGTCGTGGTGAGCATCCTTGGCTCTTCTACTTCGATTCCGACCCGTTGGTTTGCCCTGAATACCTCCCATTTGTTGGGTCCTATAGACCACGGTGTGAGCCTCCACCGGCAATCTCTGCCATGGCAGGCAAGTGGCTGTCTTGCCGTGCTGAGGCATCGGACGAAGTCGCCTAGCATTACTGAATGTTTCCCGACCTTCCAATCGCCTCGTTTTGGACTTTTACGGTGGCTTCGTCTTCAGATCGAGTTTCCCCTGTTTCCTTTGTTTTCTCGCAACCCAGTGCAACACTGGTGCGTTTGGTTTCGCGAGAGGACGTCTGGCTTCGGTTGTGGATGACGGACTATCTTGGTTCACCTCCTCACTGCCATCGCAGTGTGCTTCCTTCCCCTGCTGCTCGACCCTGGTCGATGCCCGCCATAGCTGGAGCAGATTCCTGAGCTCCACTACCCCCCAGCACCTGAGCCTTGGCTCGTTGGGTGCGGTTTCCCTTCAGGAACGCAATGGGCAGGGTGACTCACTCAGTTGAGCACTGAAGTTGGCCCAAGATCGGAGCTTGCCAAGCTCCTGTCAGTCGTTTTCTCGCCATGGTTTGGGCAGGAACAAACCAGGTCAGGAAATGACCTTGGTATCCCTACCCGCCTATTTTGATGCATTTCACCATCGAGGGTGTTTTAGGGATTTCGCCTTTTTTCCCCTGGTTTAGCCGCGAACCTCAGAAGGCGATCTTCGTAGCTGAGTTGGCTGAGCCCGGTTGGTCCAGCTCAGACCCGGCCCACTGGCTTGGGTCGAGTTTTATCCACTTGGCTTTTTCCTATTTTTCTCATTGGTTAGAATTTCGAAAATTCATAGTAATTCAACCATTTGTCGGAAAATTTCAAATAAATAGTCATTGGATTTGGTTTTTCGAGTAGAATATGATTTTAATATTTTCAGACCATGTTTTGATCTCCTGTTCTGATGTTTTGTTAGAAAACATGTTTGGACTCTTGAAACCCTAATCCTGCATCAATTTGATTTATGTGACCTTGGTCAACCTAGATTTTCTTAAATATAATAATGATGATTTATGAGACTGATCCGAATACACTCAAGCCCTAAGTCACCTAAGATCAATACTATGTATTGATTAATTATGTTTAATGATTATGGACAGGTTTGTAGAGCTAAGTCAAGGGAAGGTTATACCTAGATCTGACTCAAGGATCATCCTTGCTCCAAGGTAAACGGGCCATGCTGCTGAGCACAAATAATAATGATTGCTTGCATGCTAGATATAAAATAGACATTATTGTTTCAAGTCTAATGTTATAATCATGTTCAACATATCATTGATTGTTGTTTGTCACATACTATGTCTTATGTTATAATATTCATCATGATTATTGTTACCATGAAAGATTCATGAAAATCATGTTAGTAATCAAGTGGGGAGTAATCCCTTCATGTTATGATTTAAAGAATCATGCTTTATGTTAATGTCAACATCATGTTAATGGTCAAGTAATTGGAATTGAAATAGTCTTATTATGCTCCCGATTATGGACCTCAAAAGGGTCATTAAGGGCTTTCCTAGCATCAAGGGCTTTCCTAGCAATCATGTGCTCCTAAGGGGGCGTCACAGAGGGATGCATAAGATTTCTTTTCAATTCTTTATGTTAATAATGATGATTCAAGGATGCTTAAAGTTAATTCATGTCAATTTTCCTTACATGTCAAGTATATTTACTTTGTTTATCTTATAAAGTGCCAGTACCGTTTACTGATGTGTTGTTTTTCCCTTTGCATGGCTGGGGACGTGATGTCCCCAGGATTGGGAGCAAGTAAGGACTCAAAAAGAGCAAGTCAAGATTAGGAGACATCAAAGAGCTTTCTGGTGGGGTGCCATCCATTCTAGGCGATCCAATCAAATAGAGTTGTTTATTATTATGTTTAGTTTCCCATGTTGAGGAATGATTAGAATTCTATACTTGTTGTTGTAATTCCCTATTCATATAATAATGTATGAATCTAAATGGTGAATTATTTGTTTACTTGCAATGATTACTCTTTTTGTGATAACCCTCCCCAAAATGCCAAGTACCCCACATTATGGATAATGTTGGGGATTAGGCTGTGCTTCCGCTGGTTATGTATGTAACCCTAGGGAGGGGTGTTACATTAATGGTATCAGAGCCAAGTTAATGGATGGCCACCAAAGCTACAATTTGATTCATATGTTCTAACCCTAGGTTTATGTGACCCTTTTTCCAGATGGCCCCTAAGAGAGCAGACAAGGGAAAGGGTAATGATGATGGTGCTAGCTCTGCTAGTGGGGAAAGTGGACTAAGAGAGAACAATAGGCCAACTATAGAAGATCTTGTCCAAGCACTCACCAATGTCCTAGCACAAGGCCAACCTCAGCCTAGGCATCATGAGCTCACTCTAGTAGACTTCTTAAAGATAAGGCCCGACTCCTTCTCGGGTGAAGGAGAAATTGATGTAGTCACCAAAGCTGAGGACTGGATAAGAGGCATGGAGCATTGCTTTCGAGACATGGACTGCCCTCAACACTCTAGGGTTCGTTTTGCAACCCACATGCTCAAAGGGGCAGCCCGCACATGGTGGGAAAACCTCCTCAACTCAAGGGCAGGTGATGCACCTCCACTCACATGGGAAGGGTTCGTTGAAGCCTTCCAAGGGCATTATGTATCTGAAGCAATGATTGAGAAGAAGGAGCTAGAGTTTGCCAATCTAGCTCAAGTGGGTGACATGACTGTTACCCAATATGCCATGAAGTTCAGGGTCCTCCAAAAGTATGGCCATGATCATGATGAAACACGTAGAACAAAGAAATTCATCCGAGGACTCAAGCCCGACTTGAGTTTTGCTTTGTCAGGAAGAGGCCATAGAACCCTTCAAGCAGCCCTAGATGCAGCCCTAGAGCTTGAAGATCACCCTGGACGATCCTACAAGAAAGAAGTTCCCCAAAAGAACAACCAATACCAGCCTCCCAACAACCCTAAAAGGAAGGTACCTGAACCTACAGTTGAAGCTGAGAAGCCCCAATGTCCTACATGCAAGAAGAACCATGCAGGCCCATGCAGGTATGGTACGGGTGCATGCTACTATTGTGGAGAAATCGGGCACCTCAAGTCAAACTGCCCTAAGCTCACAAAGAAAGACCATGACCAGAACAAGGGCCACCCTCCACCTACCAAAAGACAAGCTAGGGTCTTCTCTATGGAAGTAGAGAAGGAAGATGAAGAATGATGTAATAATTAGCATACGTTCATTTGAACCTTTGTATGAAATAAATTCGTTTTCCATGCAAATTTTATTCATGTGTTAATTATATGAAGAAGTAACAAGAATTCTAAGGTGGGTAGCACCCTAGGAAATTTCGAGGACGAAATTTATTTTAAGGTGGGTAGAATTGTCACATCCCAAACTTTCATATATAATTTAAAAGATATAATGGGACTTTTCCCAAATAATAATTAGTTGAGGGGTTTGATACAAAAAGGGCATGAAAATATCCTTTTAGAGAAATAAAGACTATGCATATCTATATTTTCTCTCATATGCATGCTATAAATGAATTTCAATGTTGAATATATGTTTTCCTTTTCACCTTTTCTCTCTCCTAAAAAATAGCCATAAATCTTAGAGAAAGGCTATAATGTGACTAGTTAATATTAATCTTGGAGTTATGACTCAAGAATTCAACAATAGGAGTCTTTTCAAATTATATTACCTTTAAATAAATTTTAATTGAGATATGGGAGTTATGGACTATAATATGTACAAAAACGAAATATAGCTTCACAAGAATATTCTAGAGCTTCTTATTGGCCTATGGTTCAAATTTGAACTTATTTGACCCTTGTTTGACCATCCAAATCGAATTTGAAATATTTGTATATTGTTTGACTAAGGAATTATTGAGAATTTCATTAATTGTCTTTATTTTCCGTAAGTTTCTGGTTCTATTGAATGTCACGCGCTACTTTTGCTTTTCTTCTCACGTGGGTACACGACCATCGTTGGATCACGATCCAACGATGCGCCTATCTTCTTCCTCCTCCGATTTTCTCGCGATGAGCTGCCGTTTCACAGGCTGTTACTCTCGCAATCCCGATCTTCCTCGTCACTGCACCAAATCGCACGATTCTTCCTCCACCTTGCTCGTCTCTCTCTCCCATTTCTAATGAGCCATTACTCACCTTCCATCTCTCTCTATTGACGAAACGCCCAACTAGGGCTTTATCCCCTCACGACCCCGAGATGTGCAGAGGCTGAGGTAGCCACCCTCATGCCTATATAACTACTCCTATAGCACCGTCGTCCCCCATCGATCGTTCCTCCACCATCAATTGGAATCGTAGGACCCCGAGCCTCCCCGACCTACTCGAGATAGATCTCCAGCAAACCCGGCCTCGCCCTGACATCTCCGACCACCGTGGTTCAATTGCGGTCGTGGTGAGCATCCTTGGCTCTTCTACTTCGATTCCGACCCGTTGGTTTGCCCTGAATACCTCCCATTTGTTGGGTCCTATAGACCACGGTGTGAGCCTCCACCGGCAATCTCTGCCATGGCAGGCAAGTGGCTGTCTTGCCGTGCTGAGGCATCGGACGAAGTCGCCTAGCATTACTGAATGTTTCCCGACCTTCCAATCGCCTCGTTTTGGACTTTTACGGTGGCTTCGTCTTCAGATCGAGTTTCCCCTGTTTCCTTTGTTTTCTCGCAACCCAGTGCAACACTGGTGCGTTTGGTTTCGCGAGAGGACGTCTGGCTTCGGTTGTGGATGACGGACTATCTTGGTTCACCTCCTCACTGCCATCGCAGTGTGCTTCCTTCCCCTGCTGCTCGACCCTGGTCGATGCCCGCCATAGCTGGAGCAGATTCCTGAGCTCCACTACCCCCCAGCACCTGAGCCTTGGCTCGTTGGGTGCGGTTTCCCTTCAGGAACGCAATGGGCAGGGTGACTCACTCAGTTGAGCACTGAAGTTGGCCCAAGATCGGAGCTTGCCAAGCTCCTGTCAGTCGTTTTCTCGCCATGGTTTGGGCAGGAACAAACCAGGTCAGGAAATGACCTTGGTATCCCTACCCGCCTATTTTGATGCATTTCACCATCGAGGGTGTTTTAGGGATTTCGCCTTTTTTCCCCTAGTTTAGCCGCGAACCTCAGAAGGCGATCTTCGTAGCTGAGTTGGCTGAGCCCGGTTGGTCCAGCTCAGACCCGGCCCACTGGCTTGGGTCGAGTTTTATCCACTTGGCTTTTTCCTATTTTTCTCATTGGTTAGAATTTCGAAAATTCATAGTAATTCAACCATTTGTCGGAAAATTTCAAATAAATAGTCATTGGATTTGGTTTTTCGAGTAGAATATGATTTTAATATTTTCAGACCATGTTTTGATCTCCTGTTCTGATGTTTTGTTAGAAAACATGTTTGGACTCTTGAAACCCTAATCCTGCATCAATTTGATTTATGTGACCTTGGTCAACCTAGATTTTCTTAAATATAATAATGATGATTTATGAGACTGATCCGAATACACTCAAGCCCTAAGTCACCTAAGATCAATACTATGTATTGATTAATTATGTTTAATGATTATGGACAGGTTTGTAGAGCTAAGTCAAGGGAAGGTTATACCTAGATCTGACTCAAGGATCATCCTTGCTCCAAGGTAAACGGGCCATGCTGCTGAGCACAAATAATAATGATTGCTTGCATGCTAGATATAAAATAGACATTATTGTTTCAAGTCTAATGTTATAATCATGTTCAACATATCATTGATTGTTGTTTGTCACATACTATGTCTTATGTTATAATATTCATCATGATTATTGTTACCATGAAAGATTCATGAAAATCATGTTAGTAATCAAGTGGGGAGTAATCCCTTCATGTTATGATTTAAAGAATCATGCTTTATGTTAATGTCAACATCATGTTAATGGTCAAGTAATTGGAATTGAAATAGTCTTATTATGCTCCCGATTATGGACCTCAAAAGGGTCATTAAGGGCTTTCCTAGCATCAAGGGCTTTCCTAGCAATCATGTGCTCCTAAGGGGGCGTCACAGAGGGATGCATAAGATTTCTTTTCAATTCTTTATGTTAATAATGATGATTCAAGGATGCTTAAAGTTAATTCATGTCAATTTTCCTTACATGTCAAGTATATTTACTTTGTTTATCTTATAAAGTGCCAGTACCGTTTACTGATGTGTTGTTTTTCCCTTTGCATGGCTGGGGACGTGATGTCCCCAGGATTGGGAGCAAGTAAGGACTCAAAAAGAGCAAGTCAAGATTAGGAGACATCAAAGAGCTTTCTGGTGGGGTGCCATCCATTCTAGGCGATCCAATCAAATAGAGTTGTTTATTATTATGTTTAGTTTCCCATGTTGAGGAATGATTAGAATTCTATACTTGTTGTTGTAATTCCCTATTCATATAATAATGTATGAATCTAAATGGTGAATTATTTGTTTACTTGCAATGATTACTCTTTTTGTGATAACCCTCCCCAAAATGCCAAGTACCCCACATTATGGATAATGTTGGGGATTAGGCTGTGCTTCCGCTGGTTATGTATGTAACCCTAGGGAGGGGTGTTACAGTGGGTCTGTCTGATACACTGTTCTCTAACATGTACATGTGTTCTTGACTTAATATCACATATCATGACTAATGAGACTCTATCATCATTCAACACACACTCTAGTCTTATGTATTATTGTCATCTATTTTGCTTCCATAGTAATATTTGACTACGGACATAACAAGAATGTATGTACTCTTAAAATCTATATGATCTCATTTTTCAAGTCACGTACTTGAAGACATACGTCATCAAGTAACATCATTCTTTAGACATCTAGTATGTATGTGTCATCATCTCATGACATAGACAAACATAATAGATGGAATTACCTTTATTATTATCAAATCAGGTATCCAATGCCACACTCCAATCATCTTATGATTGGCTCTCTAGGCATACATACCAACATACTCCCACTTGCACTTAGATCCAATCACCCACGAATCTTATTCCAAGTGATCTTAACATGTGCATCATGTTTCTTCTACACAAGCACTTTTGTAGAGGGTTTAGCAATGTTTGCTTCAAGTCAGTATTTTGCAATTTTCATACCTCTTCACTGTACGACATCTTGTATGAGATGAAAGTATTGTAGTATGCTATCTGAGATACCCAGCCTAACCAGTAGCTCCATTGTTGTCATCAGTATTTCTACTATGTCATCAATGATTGGAATCTCACAAAAGTTCACCCATATGAACTTCTTAATCCATAAAATATCCGCTATTGTTCTCATAACATAGAGATACTCATCTTCTATTGTACATCTAAACAGCTTTCATTAGATCAGAACCCTTTCCAACTTACAGTTCTTATTTGAGGTCAAACACAAATTTAGACTGTGATTAATTATTTTTCAATTTGAAAGCTTGCATTGATGTAACCCTTTACACCCAACTCTTTCTTATTACCATAACCAAGGAACCAATCCTTTTAATGCTTCATTAGAATGTAAGGATGTTCTTTATGGTAATCTAGTGACTCTCACTGGGATCCCACATATACCCTCTCGTCATGTTCAATACATACAAGATTTCTAGATAGGTATATATATCCTCTCATCGTGTCCAATACATATGAGATAACTAGATATCCTCTCATCATGTCCAATACATACAAGATAATGAGATAAGTCCATAACATTGCATTCAAGATAGATCCAATTGTGAATGCATATGGCATTTATCCATGTGTTCCTATTCTTCACAAGAACTGGGATAGAGGCTCCTAAGAGACTAATTTTATAGAACATGGACAAGTTTTTTGACATTGAGTCCTTGCATGCTGAACCCTTTTAGCATCTTACCAATGTATGTTCTCTTTCTTAGGTCAAGAAACTTTCTAGATCTATCTCTATAGATCTCAATCCCTATCACATAGGATGTCTTTCCTAAACCCTTCATAGAGAAGGTGTTTCCAACCAAGTTTAACATTTGTAGGATAAGGATGTTATTCCCCATCATCATGTGGAATATAAACATGCTCCCACTAAATCTTTTATAATCATAGATTTCATCTTCATTCTGACTCAAGTCAAACTCTTTGACTATCTTGTCAAATAGAATACTCCATCTTAGAGTTGCTTGCTTCAATCCACAGATTGACCTTTGTAGATTATAGACTTTATTTGCAATATTGGATTTATAAAACCTTTAGGTTGTGTCACATACACGTCATTATAATTATTCCAGTTAAAGAATGTGTTTTTAACATCATATGCCAAAGCTCATAGTCATACTAAGCTGCAATAGTAAGCATGATCCCGATGGATTTAACCATGGTAATTGGTGAAAGATTTCATCATGTTCAACACCTTGAACTTGCTTGAACTCTTTGCAACCAAACTACCCTTCCATGTTGGTCTCCTTTTAAAGATCCAAATGCACCCTATGGTTTTACCCCTACATGTGGAACCAACAAGGTCATACCTTGTTGGTTTACACGGACTCCATCTTGGATCTGATGACTTCAAGCCATTTCTCATATTTCAGTCCCTCAATAGTTTATAGGTAGGTTGTTGATTCATCTCTATGATCAACTCACCACCTTCTTGAGTTATAAGATATTGTAATCTTTCAAACTCAAGGCGTTTTCTATGAGAACTATGATGTATTGTGTTACATAAGGAACTTGAGATTCCACAACAACTTGTGATTCTCATTGTTCCTATTGTGCCTCTTTAGGTTCAATGTTTTCTTGTTTGTCTCGAACATTTCAAGTTCTACTTTCACTCCCACTGATTCCTTTAGAACTAAGTTCCCTTTTAGTAATATAGTTATCCTAATTAAAAAACATTTTGTTGTCAGATTGGCATAGGGGTAGTATTTTAACAAAATAATATTTATGTGATTTATGGATGACAAAGCTTTTAAGAAACTATTTTCTTATATAAGCTTTCAGTCAAATCACTATAAAAGACATATTAGGAAACATCCCAAGCCATATCCCATATGGTGTCTTTTGAACCATATTAGATAGTACATTGTTTAATGTTAAGCATGTGCCCAAAAGAAAATTGCAAGATTTGCTAGATTTTATTGATAATCAGACCATGACTTAACAAGGTGTGATTCCTTGTTTCTGTTACACTGTCATGATACACTATTATTTTATTTTAGGTTGATTTCATGATGATACACTATCATGATCTTCCATAAGGTCTTCAAACTCTTGGTTTGAAATATTTAAACATCGATCATATCCGAGTATCTTAATACTTTTACCAAGTTAGTTACATACTTCATTCATAATCTCCTTGAACACTTCAAGAGATTCATACTTGTATTCATTAAATACAAATTGCATATCTACTGACAGCATTAGTAAATATAATGAGGTACTAGTAACTACCTTTAGCATTTATTCTAGAGGTCTATATACATCACTATGTATGAGTCCTAATAGAATAGTCAATCTCCTGCTACATCTGGTGATAATACTTTTGTCATATTGCTAAAAAAATAAGCTATGTGTATTTCTATTGGTTAAATAACCAAAAGAGTCTAGATAATCATCATACATATTCTAGAGATGCATTTTTCATTTATGTGCTCTAGATGATAATGCTATGGGTATTCTTTGTTTGATTCATCAAGTCATTCAATATATGTGTTATACACATTTGTCTCTACAACTATCAAGTATAGTTTATAAGGCATAGGGCATTGCCATATAAGATCTCATCTTTTATATTGAAACACCAATTTATACTTGTCGATACAAGATTATGTTATCACCAATGGGAGATACATAATAGAATTCAGTAATTCTATTATATGCCCATGAATGATGGATTCCAACTGTAGTGGAAGTATCCCTTGCTATGTACAGTTCTAGCTTATTTCCCATTGGGTCTTGAAGTAAAGATTTGTATCTCTTTCTACTTCCTTTGTTCCTTTAAGTGAAAAGGACAAAGTCCTTTGCACTTACCCTTCTCCATAACTTGAGTGCAGAAGACCTAGACTTTATCTTAGCCTCATAACACTTCTTGGCTTTGCCTTTGTCCTTGGACTCACTTTCGTTGATCACCATCACAGATTTGTCCTTCTTCATTCTTGCTTTGGCATCAACATGTCAAGTAGTTTTGACAGCAGTTTAGCCAAGTTAATGAAGTGGTAGCACTTGATAAACTGGCTATATGATTCACACAATGCTTGCATAATCATATCCATAGTAAACACTTGACCTAAAAGAAATCCCAATCTTTCCATATGCCCAATCATATTGAGCACATGGGGTTCTACTGGATCTCCCACTGTCAGATTGCACTCAAGCAACGCTTTCTAGACATTATAACCTACTTACTTTACATGATTCTAAGATATGTCACCATCTTGAGAATGTATATGTTTTCATGTTGTTCATGCAACTCATAGTGTAAAGAGTGGAACCCAAAAGGGTATCCATCCCTAATAAAATAAAAAGTCATCATCCCTTATAACCAAACGCCAACATAATTTTTTTTCACAAAGGGATGGTAACCAATTCATTCAACATGCATGTATCACAACACCAAAAGTAGCAGCAGGATATATAGTATCTAACCATTACAAAGCTTGTTATCATCACCATCCTTCATCATGAAGGGTGAGATAAAAGAAAAACTAAGTAAACATAGGACTAGTTGAGTATCACCTAACCACTTCAAGAAATTCTCCCACAAGGTTTCAATTAAAATTATTGAGGTCTCGTCCCAACTTGGTTGTCTCCTCCTTGACCTATACTTGGGATTGGAAGCATACCCCAGCAAAAAGGAGAAAAGTAGATGACATCAGCAAAACATTGGTATGTGCATATTAATATGGGATTGAGAAATGTAGGAAATAAAGGATGTCATATAAACAAGGCTTCCCAGAGGAAAAGGAAAAGACTACCCAACTGGGCATAAAATAATGTGAATTTTAAAAACTTATAACAAGGAGAATATTTGCCATTAAATAAAATATAAGATTTGTGCCACAAAAGCACATTATAATTTTTTAGTACAAAATCCATCACAAGAATATCATCCTACATGCATGTGAGATAAGCATAGCACTAGAATAACAATGGCGGCCAAGTCTCACAAACTTAAAACCTGATAGAGAATGATGTACCACCAGACTCCCTATATATATATATATATATATATATATATATATATATATATATATATATATATATATATATACTACTATAAAAAGAGCGAGTTCTCTAGCCAGTTAAAAAAAATCCAACCAAACTCATCTGTGGCCAATCAGAAACTAGCATTTTGCCAACGTGTCAAAATGCTGGTCTCTCCTTCTTTCAATCTGTTCTCACGTTTTTTCTCACATTTTACCAACTTTATTTGCTTTTTATTTCTCACACGTTTCTCTCCATCAGAATGTGTTGACAGTTGTGTCAACTTCCCAACGTGTTTCAAATTCCAATTCAAATTTTAAATTATATGCCAGTTATAGCAATTCCCAACTACATCAGACTCTTTCCACGTTTCAACCACGTTCATTATATAACTCACATTCAAATTATCTTAAACGTCAATTTACAACAAATTAATAAAATCTTTACAAATAACTCACATACAAAATCTTTACAAATAATAATTCAAATACAAAATCGAGTTTGTTGCAACAACCTCCCTCAACACCACGTCCAACATCCACGTCAAACATGACGTCCAACATTAGTGCCCACTCCTTTTAACTCCCAACGTGACACCACCTCTTCAGCACATAGCTTTTGTTGTTCCCGAGTTCCAAAGGATGTTCCTCACACTTTACTTCACTGCAGCAGAAAGAAAATACTAGCAGGTCAGATATTTAGTCACTACACATACTATGCGTATATAAGGTTTCTCATCTCCTAGATCCTCATGTCATAAGCCTAAACAGGAAATCGGCCAACTTCTTTGGTCATATTCAAGTCGCAGCAACCAAAATATAGCAGATTTTATATTCATTTCTGTTGCTGCAGTTCAGAAAGTATGTTCTAAGATTTCATGGTAAGATTTATACGTCAAGTGATTGATTAGAAAACTAATTTATGCATGCCTATTCAGTAGACATTGATTGATTAGAAAACTATTTTATGCATGCCTATTCAGCAGAGACGCCTCCCCATTAAGCTTCTCAAAAATTTCAATCTGAAAATCATGTTCAAAGAAGATACATTAAGGTGATATCTAAAATTTAACATTCGTCTTTCATAGATTAAATACCATATGTGTTTCTCATCTCCTCATTTCGTACGCAGCTTTAGAGTGGGCGACCATATTGATCTTACTGAGGGATTCATAGTCGACAACAATCAATATCATTCTGCTCTTCGAGATCCTACTACCGAGGAAAACACTTCCAGGTGTGGATTTTAATCAACAAATACTTTTAATTAATTTACAAAACATTGTATGTCTTTTTCATACAAAAAGTTATAAGTTTCTATTTTCATATAAGTTCCCTCCATCCATTCCTTTCTACCGGCAACAAAAAAATCGTGACTTTCATCCATGTAAACAAACTGTTTTCTCATATTTTTCCAGGAAACCAACCATCTTTTCCCTACCGTACCTTCCCAGATCATAATGAATTTTATTTTCCCACAAAAATTGACAATAGAAATTCCTCAATTCACCATTTTCCTTTCAAAACAAAACGTGATTCGTTTTCAATGCGTCTTTTCAAAATGATACTCTCTCCTTAACTGTCTGTTTTCTCTCCTTTTCCAAAAGATTTTACCACTATTTCTTTTACATTTTCCCTCCTCTTTTTCACCCAAAACAACCTGCCCCGCTACCCCTTATCCTCCCCACTTTGTCCTTTATCTTTTCCCGCATTTTGTTCTCCCATGTTCTTTTTGGTTCTTTTCATTTTTATTTCCTTTTCTCAAAAACTTCCATTATCTAAACAACACTCCTTAACAAACTCTCCTATCTGGACGTTCTCTTTCTATTCCTTTAACTTAAAATTGACCGCTTCTTTGTCAAAATGAGCATATCATCTATATTTCTCACTTATTAATTTATTTTTGTTGTGTCTCCTATTACGATTCTCTTTCATCTAAACATAATACTTGGTTGAAGATCATCCTTCCCACACACCCACGAATAGAATATAAAATTACCCCGCTATTACTCCGCTCAATCACTCCCACTAACTCCTCTAACCTTTCCAACTTCCCTGATTCTCACTCCCCACCGAGACAACTTCTTTCTATCTATTTTCTAGCAATTTCCTATAACAACATTAACTTCATACTATAAACTTCTTGCCTATAAAAAAGATAAATTTAAGTTTCCTAATGGTTCCATCTTATAATTAATATATTTTATATATACTTTATATTTTATATATACTTTACTAGAACAAAGTGTCCGAGCACCTCCTTCCATCCAACCGATTGTATCACCAGAATATGCTGAAGGATTTCATCTGCTCTGCTAAATTCAGGCTGCTGTATTTTTTGACAGTGACCAGGCTCACTAATGATTTCCTATGTTGGCACTATATGGCACGAGCAATTAAGAATTGTGTGTTAATATTATGGACAACATACAAACACTGGATTGAAAGGTATTGCATGTTGTTTAAATACCATACTTAATATATTATTTATGATCTCTAATATCATAAATATATATAGATAAAACAATGCATATGACTGATATGTTAATTGAGGAATATATATCAACCTAAATTCTGTAGGATATTAGAACTGTGATTTGGAAGGGCTAGAAATTTATCGTAGTTTGATTCAAGTATCAAGTTTACATAGTCCAAGATAACTAAGTGAAACCTGTAACAATTTTACGTGCAGCAGTAGTAAAGATTGATGTATATTACTATGTATCAAAAATTCTACATTTGTCAATAGTCAAAATCTGCTCTTTTTGCTAAGCACCATGTATTCAATGAACTGATATTATATATAGATAAAACAATGCATATGACTGATATGTTAATTGAGGAATATATATCAACCTAAATTCTGTAGGATATTAGAACTGAGATTTGGAAGGGCTAGAAATTTAGCGTAGTTTGATTCAAGTATCAAGTTTACATAGTCCAAGATAACTAAGTGAAACCTATAAAAATTTTACATGCAGCAGTAGTAAAGATTGATGTATATTACTATGTATCAAAAATTCTACATTTGTCAATAGTCAAAATCTGCTCTTTTTGCCAAGCACCATGTATTCAATGAACTGATATTCAAAGCAAATAGACAAAGACAGGACCTCAGTCAAGAAATTGGTATTAGAACACATTTTGATGTAATAGTCCAGAGGAAAATAGGTAGAAAAGACACCCCATTATTCGTTCAAGCATCTAATAGTATCTAATATATGTGTAGATCTAATACAAAGTCTATGACACTTCCATTTAATATTACACAAACATCCTATATAGATAGAAATGCCCGTAATATTGGTTCCAGAAATAAATTAATATACAACATTAACTAGCAGATCAATTAATTAGTTGATGATATAACAAACTCAAAATACCAATGAACCAAATTACTGAGATAAATTAGTTGAATCAGGACTAATCTTTCTTTCCAAATTGGAGAATTCACCATTCTCGCATTAAGTAGGTTGGACCTATCAAGAAACAACTAGATGCCTTGCATGAAGGGATCTCTACCACTGCTTTAGTATATGTATTTTGTATATTTAATTTTAATACCAGCATAAATAGATAGTTCACACTAATAATATGTAGTAACATAACAAGTAAACTCATGAAAACAAACAGAACAGAAGAACCACATATTCAAGGAACTGATATTTGGAGCAAATAGTCATGGAGTGGACCTTAGTCAAGCAATTGGTATTATAATAACACATTTAGATCTGATGGTCTAGAGGAAAATAGGCAAACAAGACACCTCAGTATTCATTTAATCCTCTGGTATTATCTATTATATGTGTGTAGATCTAATACATAGTCAATAATGCTTGCATTTAATATTGCACTAACATCCTATACAAATAGAAAGGCCTGTAATATTTGTTCTAGAAAGAAATTAATCTACAAGAATAATGAGAAGATTAAATAAGGAGTAGATGACATACCAAATCAAAATACCAACTAACCAAATTATCTAGATGAATTAGTTAAATCATGACTTATCTTTCTTTGCAAATTGTACAGTTCACCATTCTTACGTTTAGTAGGTTGGACCTATCAAGAAACAACTACCTACATTGTATGAAGGGACCTCTATCTGCAATAACATATAGGCCACAATAAGAAAATCTAATCAGTAACCAAGTAAACATTAAAACCATAAAAAGTAAATACACAATATAAAGGCTGAATAATACCTCATGTAAACTACGAATAGAGACACAAAGGCCTCCCTGTGGTTATATATATGAAGGTACCCATACCTACATCAAAAGAGAGTCCACATTAATCAGATGCATAATAATCAAATGTATACACCACTTATGTATCTTAGCCAAATGAGTTATTTGAATCAAGTCTTATCTTTCTTTGAGAATTAGAGAATTCACCATTCTTGCATTTAGTAGGTTAGACCTATCCTGAAGCAACTAGCTACATTGCATGAAGAGACCTCTACCTACAACAACATATAGGCCACATTTAACAAATGTAATCAGTAACCAAGAAAAAATTAAAAGCTTAAAAAGTAAATACACCTTATAAAGGACCCTTAAGGTCGAATCATACCTCAAGTAATCTACCAATGGATCCATAAAGACCTCCCTATGGTTATACATATGAAGGTACCCATACCTGCATCAAAAGAGAGTCCACAACTCCACATTAATCAGATGCATACAATATTAATGTATCTTCAAAAGTGATCATGAAAATTCTAAATAATGCCTTAACCTCACCAAGTTGTTACCTTCATATCTGTGTCTATTTACTCTGAATATTAGTTCTTATTTCTATTTTTTATTAATGTATCTTCAAAAGTGATCATGAAAATTCTTATTAATGCCTTCAACTCACCAAGTTGTTACCTTCATATCCGTGTCTATTTACTCTAAATATTAGTTCTTATTTCTATTTTTTAAATCATTCTTTGTACGTGTAAAAAAAGCAACTGATCATAGAAATAAACGTGCAAACATAGTCTATTGATTTATAAGTTGAGGAGGTTATTGCTTCATTGTCCTCCTCCCTTAAAACTTATCCAATTAAACAATTTATAACACATATTTAGTTTTATTGAATCATTGTTCATATAAGTAAAAAAGTGACTGATCATAGAAATAAACATGGAGATATAAGTTGTTGATTCATTAGTTGAGGAGGTTTTTTCCTCACTGTCCCTGCCCCAGTACTTCTCTAGGTAAACAATTTATAAATTGATACCTTAATATATGTATTTATTATATTTAATTTTAATACCTCCATCAATATATAGTCCACACTAATCAGTTTTAGTCACAATGTATGTATCTTAGAAATTAATACCTAAATGAAATCAGTAACGTAGCAAGTAAACTCATGAAAACAAATAGAACACATGATCCATGTATTCAATGAACTGATATTCAAAGCAAATAGACACAGACTGGACCTCAGTCAAGAAATTGGTATTAGAACACATTTTGATGTAATAGTCCAGAGGAAAATAGGTAGAAAAGACACCCCATTATTCGTTCAAGCATCTAATAGTATCTAATATATGTGTAGATCTAATACAAAGTATATGACACTTCCATTTAATATTACACAAACATCCTATATAGATAGAAATGCCCGTAATATTGGTTCCATAAATAAATTAATATACAACATTAACTAGCAGATCAATTAATTAGTTGATGATATAACAAACTCAAAATACCAATGAACCAAATTACTGAGATAAATTAGTTGAATCAGGACTAATCTTTCTTTCCAAATTGGAGAATTCACCATTCTCGCATTAAGTAGGTTGGACCTATCAAGAAACAACTAGATGCCTTGCATGAAGGTCTACCACTGCTTTAGTATATGTATTTTGTATATTTAATTTTAATACCAACATAAATAGATAGTTCACACTAATAAGATGTAGACATTTATGTATGTACCTTAGAAATTAATACCTACTTAAATGAAATCAGTAACATAACAAGTAAACTCATGAAAACAAATAGAACAGAAAAACCACATATTCAAGGAACTGATATTTGGAGCAAATAGTCATGAGGTGGACCTTAGTCAAGCAATTGGTATTACAATAACACATTTAGATCTGATGGTCTAGAGGAAAATAGGCAAACAAGACACCTCAGTATTCATTTAATCCTCTGGTATTATCTATGATATGTGTGTAGATCTAATACATAGTCAATAACGCTTGCATTTAATATTGCACTAACATCCTATACAAATAGAAAGGCCTATAATATTTGTTCTAGAAAGAAATTAATCTACAAGAATAACGAGAAGATTAAATAAGGAGTAGATGGCATACCAAATCAAAATACCAACTAACCAAATTATCTAGATGAATTAGTTAAATCATGACTTATCTTTCTTTGCAAATTGTACAGTTCACCATTCTTACGTTTAGTAGGTTGGACCTATCAAGAAACAACTACCTACATTGTATGAAGGGACCTCTATCTGCAATAACATATAGGCCACAATAAGAAAATCTAATCAGTAACCAAGTAAACATTAAAACCATAAAAAGTAAATACACAATATAAAGGCTGAATAATACCTTATGTAAACTACCAATAGAGACACAAAGGCCTCCTTGTGGTTATATATATGAAGGTACCCATACATGCATCAAAAGAGAGTCCACATTAATCAGATGCATAATAATCAGATGTATACACCACTTATGTATCTTATCCAAATGAGTTATTTGAATCAAGTCTTATCTTTCTTTGAGAATTAGAGAATTCACCATTCTTGCATTTAGTAGGTTGGACCTATCCTGAAGCAACTAGCTGCATTGCATGAAGAGACCTCTACCTACAACAACATATAGGCCACATTTAACAAATGTAATCAGTAACCAAGAAAAAATTAAAAGCTTAAAAAGTAAATACACCTTATAAAGGACCCTTAAGGTCGAATCATACCTCAAGTAATCTACCAATGGAACCATAAAGACCTCCCTATGGTTATACATATGAAGGTACCCATACCTGCATCAAAAGAGAGTCCACAACTCCACATTAATCAGATGCATACAATATTAATGTATCTTCAAAAGTGATCATGAAAATTCTTATTAATGCCTTAAACTCACCAAGTTGTTACCTTCATATCCGTGTCTATTTACTCTGAATATTAGTTCTTATTTCTATTTTTTATTAATGTATCTTCAAAAGTGATCATGAAAATTCTTATTAATGCCTTAAACTCACCAAGTTGTTACCTTCATATCCATGTCTATTTAGTCTGAATATTAGTTCTTATTCTATTTTTTAAATCATTCTTTGTACATGTAAAAAAAGCAGCTGATCATAGAAATAAACGTGCAAACATAGTCTATTAATTTATAAGTTGAGGAGGTTATTGCTTCACTGCCCTCCTCCCTTAAAACTTATCCAATTAAACAATTTATAACACATATTTAGTTTTATTGAATCATTGTTCATATAAGTAAAAAAGTGACTGATCATAGAAATAAACATGGAGATATAAGTTGTTGATTCATTAGTTGAGGAGGTTTTTGCCTCACTGTCCCCGCCCCAGTACTTCTCTAGGTAAACAATTTATAAATTGATACCTTAATATATGTATTTATTATATTTAATTTTAATACCTCCATCAATATATAGTCCACACTAATCAGTTTTAGTCACTATGTATGTATCTTAGAAATTAGTACCTAAATAAAATCAGTAACGTAGCAAGTAAACTCATGAAAACAAATAGAACACACGATCCATGTATTCAATGAACTGATATTCAAAGCAAATAGACACAGACTGGACCTCAGTCAAGAAATTGGTATTAGAACACATTTTGATGTAATAGTCCAGAGGAAAATAGGTAGAAAAGACACCCCATTATTCATTCAAGCATCTAATAGTATCTAATATATGTGTAGATCTAATACAAAGTCTATGACACTTCCATTAAATATTACACAAATATCCTATATAGATAGAAAGTTACGCACAAAGATTGAAGGGCATATGTTGTTTGAATCATTATTATACAATATAATGGAGTCCAATTTATTGCAGCACCCAAAGTATGTACATCTCATGTTTCCCATGTTATTTGATAAGAAAATTTACAATGTCATACCTTGGCAGCTCCAGTGCTGCTGGGAATGATGTTGTAACCAGCAGCTCTCCCTCCCCTCCAGTCCTTGCTACATGGCCCATCGACAGTTTTCTGTGTTGCTGAGAAAGCCAAAACCAAATTATCACCTCAGCAGATAACTAAGTAATCAATTAAAAATAAATGCTCATCATCCCATAGGACAGGAACAGTCTCCTTTCACCTACCAGTGACAGTGTATACAGTTGTCATCAGGCCCTCCACAATGCCGAACTTATCATTAATGACCTGCAATATCATTGACAATACAACATAAATAGATAGTTCACACTAATAAGATGTAGACATTTATGTATGTACCTTAGAAATTAATACCTACTTGAATGAAATCAGTAACATAACAAGTAAACTCATGAAAACAAACAGAACAGAAGAACCACATATTCAAGGAACTGATATTTGGAGCAAATAGTCATGGAGTGGACCTTAGTCAAGCAATTGGTATTATAATAACACATTTAGATCTGATGGTATAAAGTAAAATAGGCAAACAAGACACCTTAGTATTCATTTAATCCTCTGGTGTTATCTATTATATGTGTGTAGATCTAATACATAGTCAATAACGCTTGCATTTAAAGACGTGGATCCAGTAAACAGAAAAGGACAAGTAAAATGAATAATGGGAGGAGACGTTGGGGAATGGGGAGGTTTTGGGGGGACAAAACCCATTTGAAGTTGATTGTAGGATGAGATAGATAATGGGAAAAGTTTGAGAGGAACTGGAAAAACCATTCAAAATCATCGTCTGTGGATTTTTTTGAAAACATTGGAGGGAAGTACGGTACTTCAAGTACCTTGGGCTCTTCCGTCTCTTCTGCGCAGTCTTTTGGACCGTGACGTGCCACACACCCCTAGAATCGCCGGTGCCGGCCCACATCTCCCAGTCGGCCATCTCCTCCTCGGACCGCCCGACGTAGTCAACCCCTACGACACGAGAGCCGAAGCAGACGTACTGCAGCAGGCGGAAGTGGTGCGCGTAGGACTCCAGGTATGCAATGACCTGCCAGTTTTTGGGGAGGAAAGAACCAAAATAGGTGATTACTGATAGGCCAAACGCAAGGGGCAGACAAAGAAAAAGCCAGTTTTTGTAGCTTGCCTTGCAAGCATAAGTAGGATTGGTACAGCTCCAACGACCCAGCTCCGTCCCCAACAGCGCCGCCGTTTTTGAGTCGCAGACGCCGCCCTTCCTTTTGGTAGATGTGAGCGACGATCGCAATCATCTCCTCGACCGTAGCACCCAGCCGAACCAGCGCCCGGACTGGCCCCGAGCATCCCTCGACGGTGACGCTGATCACCACCTTGGATTGCTCTGTGTACCGCCCCACCTTGCCTACGGCAGATGCAGCATCCTGATAAGGGATCCCCAGAGCCGCAATGGGACCTGCATACCTCATGAGAATCTTTTCCCTTTTCTGATAATAATAGTACCAGACTCTCGAGTGGTTCGAGTATGATCAGTTTACCTTATCTGATGCAGCGGGCGATGAAGAAGTGGAAAGGGAAGGGGATAATGACAGGAACCCCGACCCCGGTGAGCAGACGTCCAAGAAGGTCCTGAACCGAGGTAGAGCCGCAGCATCTTCAGCGGTCTGATTGTCCTCCGACCAGCTGGGGAGCGCGGGCTCAGAACTAATTCGCCGGAGGGTCTGGAGCTTGCGAATGATCCTCACGGTAGGACTCTTAATCCGTCGGGGACGGTGCTTGGGGTGGGGAGTCGGACCCGCCTGGACAACTGCATCCAGGGGCCGGTTCCTTCGGGGAGGCCTCCTGGCGGCGGGCGGTGTGCGCTGCCGCCGAGCCGGCTGGGTGGGAACTCCTGGCATGAGGTGGCGGGAGGCCCAGCAAGGGGCAGGAACGAAGGGGGCCATGAGCGCGTCTAGATGGGTGCTGCTCGGTGGACAGGTCCGCAGCATGTTCAAGGGGGGCCATGAGCCAGGACTCCAGGTATGCAATGAACCTGCCTACTGCGCGGGTGTTGCTCGGTGGACAGGTCCGCAGGCCACTGGAAGTCGGAGAACTCATATAACTGGTGTGGCGTCTGAAACTTTGTGGTTTCTAGGGTCCACGCCCACACGCCTCCAATGTTGTTGCTTGCCTCGAAAATGACCGGTCGGAAGCCTTTCTCTAGGGGCGTACTTGCAGGCGGTGAGGCCGCTGATACCCGCTCCAAAGATTTATGAGAAGCGGTAGCCGGTGGGAACTGGGAAGGAGGGAGGAGCGAGGTGTTCTCAGGTATAGCCGTTAGAGAGGGGAAGTAGGGGCGGCAAGGAGTCGGTAGTTCTTTCTGCCGCCGGTGTTGGTGACGAAGCTATGGATCTACAGAGAGGACCAACTTGTCGGTGTTGGGGTTGGAGGCTAGAAGCCAGCCGACCAACTTGTCGGAAGGGAAGAGTCGCCTCTCTCTGTTTAGGGCACAGAGCGGTGGATAGAAAGTGGTTGGAAAAGTGGGGAGTGAGAGGGTCGGTGCCCTAATCCTTACTTATACTTGGGTTTTGGATCCGTCGGCGGATGAGGAAAAGTCAATAATCTGACAGTCACGATTAATGTCCTCTGGTTTGTTGGCAAAAGTTGGACTAGGGACCCTGTTTTGGATTTTGTTGTCAAGATACCGAGATTATCTCAAACATGTTACCACCAGGATTTCGGGAACCCAGTCCAAATTTCATTCTATTTTTTGGGTATTTTGTTTTATATGCTAGACTGAAAAATACAAGTTACGAGGCCAGTCCAATTTAATGATGGGATTCGTTTGCCAAATAGAACTCGCATTGACTCGAGTCTGATTATCTCGATATATGCACTAACCTGGTCTAATCCAGTCTGGATTTCATAATCTCAATCTCAAACCAGACAACCCCATTAGGTTTAGATTGGATCCAACAGCCAATATCTCATGGTTCAATCAAGACAGTTAGGTGGTGTCCGATATTAGAAAAAGGAATACGATACTTGGACCATATTGGGGTTCGGTAACAATGACTATAAAGTGACTGTCGCTGCCCGAAAATATAGTTGGACCATATAGGAGAAAATTATATCTTTCATGCACGCTCATCTGATGAACAATAATATACTGGTGCAACTGTACATATAAAATTATCTATCTGCACCTCCTTCTACGTTCAAGAAGTCATACAGAAGTTAAAAAAATATTAAATTCTTCTTACACTCATTTTTCAAGAACAGTCATTTTTCAATCTATCTGAATCGAACACATTTGGATGTTTATTTTTATTTGTCGTGCGAGAATTTTAGCTAATAATTTAATGAGTCATATCACTGCATATTGAATCCCTCTCATTGTTTGTACTTTCCAAAATGAAGGATTCGTGCAAACTATGGTGGAACCGTGCCTATCTTCTAGCACTACATCTCAAAGTTGTGACACACTTGTGTCATGTCTTACTTCAATACAGTCACGCAGATCTCAACAACTTGAAAGATATATTTACAGTTATGATTTGAGGTCCTTTCAACGGATGTGTAGATACCATCGTCGAATGGTTATTAGAAGTAGACGGATGCATAGGCGTGCCAGATGTGAAGGTGGTGGAGAACTTATTACAAGATATGCTACAATTTACAATAGTTTGCCACCCTATATGAAGTTAAGGATTGATATGCACCCATTTTTTGACGGAGTCAGTGAAGTTATTCAAGTTCTCAATGAAGATGTGGACTTCGCACTTGGTCAAAGAGCATTGTTTCATCCTGTTATCTCGAACGATAACAATTTCCAACATCATGTGGATAATGTTGTCATCAAAATTCATAGGCGAGCAAGGCAATGAAGATTCTTGATCCAATTCCTGAAACGATGTCAAGCACAGTTGAACAATGTTGCAACGAATTCATTGGAACAACCAAGTACTTCCTATATTCCTCAGACTGACAGTGTTCCCAATGGAGATCATGTTGATATGCATGTTTGCTTGGACCCTACAATTAACGATAGTGCCTTTGAAGGTAATAGTTACAAATCCTCATGCATTATTCAATGAGTTAACATTTGTACTCATCTTGTGTTATAACAAACTAGATGTAGGTATCGTGGAAGAGACGGAGGATTTCTATATTTCAAGCATGGATCAAAATGTTGAAGATTCTTCTGGTGTTGATATTTCCAATCCAATTTTTGACAATCTTCTCAATGAACCACATAAGTTATCCACACATAGTTTGTGCAAATTTTGTGGTGCCAAATGTTTCCAATTTGAACCACCATCTTTTTGTTGTATGAAGGGAAAGGTACATTTAGTTACCAATCCTGTTCCAACAGAACTATACGATTTGTACACATCCCAAACACCAGATTCTATGGAGTTTTTGAGGTCCATTCGAAGTTACAATAGTCACTTTGCATTCACATCACATGGTATCCATCTTGATGAAAATTTGTGTAGTATGTGGAATGGAATATATACTTTTCGAGTATAGGGTCAAATGTATCATTTCATAAATAGATTACTACCTGGGAGTGATGGACCGAAATACCTACAACTCTATTTCTATGACACTGAGTTTGAGGTACAGAATAGAATGAAAGCAACTCCTTCACTAAATACTGAATTAGTTACAAAATTGATGCACGTATTGTCTGTAAATCCATATGCCCAATTTTTTCGGAGCCTCAAGGATATTCCGATGTCAAATAATTTTAGTATTGCCATCAATAAAGATGCACATCTAGATCAGAGGACATATAATTCTCCAACTACTTCACAAGTTGCAGGTATTTGGATTGAGGGCATTGATGTAAGTGGTGCACAACAGCGAAGCATAGTTGTTTATGCCAATTCAGGTGAACCACGTATAGTGCAATCATATTTAGGATGTTATGATCCTCTATCATATCCCTTGTTGTTTCCCAATGGTGAATTCAGTTGGCATCCACACCTCCCCAAAGTTGGTGTGCCATGGGATTCCATGCTACATAACTCATTGCATTCTGTTGAAGATGTGATGGGCTCGAACGTAGCAGGTTAGTAGAATATATATATTCAAATATTAACAAATTATGTGCCATTATTAAAAAAATGTACTTCACATCATTCTCATATGTTTTTTAGATGGTGGTGGTCGAAACAAGATATCTACGAGAGAATACTATTGTTACAAACTACAAATTTGTGTGCTTGACAAATCAATCTTGTTGTATGTGGGTCGTCTCCTTCAACAGTATGTTGTCGACATGTACATCAAGATAGAATCAACACGGTTAAACTATATCACAAAGGAGCAAAAGCGAATACGTGCTGATTTGTATCAAGGAATCACTGATAGAATTAGATCCGGAGAAGTCCATAGCAGCATGGTAGGTAAAAGAATTGTATTACCTTCGTCCTTTATTGGAGGACCACGTGATATGCGTCGTAGATACATGGATGCTATGGCATTGGTACAAAGATATGGGAAACTTGATATCTTTTTAACAATGACATGTAATCTAGACTAGGATGAGATTAAAACAGAGTTATTCCCTAGACAACTAGCTCAAAACAGACCTGATTTAACAGCTAGGGTTTTTAGAGCAAAATTGGAGGATCTAAAGGACCATCTATTTAAAAAAAAATATTTGGAATCGTAGCGGGACGTGTTCATGTTATTGAATTTCAGAAAAGAGGACTTCCGCATGCACACATTCTTATCATCATGAAACGTGACTATAAGATCGTCAATCCAGATCAGTATGATAACATAGTTTGTGCTAAAATTCCAGATCTTGAACGATATCCTTTATTACACGCATTGGTTGTTAAACACATGTTGCATGGACCGTGTGGTGTCTTAAACCCTAAAAATTCTTGCATGGTAAACAAGGAGTGTCGCTTCCGATATCCAAGGAATTTTTGTTCCAATACCATGCAAGGTAGAGATTCATATCCAATTTATAGGAGAAGAGACAATGGAGTCACTGTTGATGTAAGAGGATCCACACTAGATAATAGATGGGTGGCGCCATATAATCCGTATTTGTTATAGAGATATAGGTGTCATATTAATGTGGAGGTATGTTCGAGCATTAAAGCAGTCAAATACCTCTTCAAGTATATATATAAGGGGCATGATAAGGCTTCAGTCAACATATCACCTGATATTGCAGACTAGACCGTCAATGAGGTGAATCAATTTAGAGATGCTCGATGGATATCTCCACCGGAAGCAATGTGGAGGATATTTGAGTTCAAACTCAATGAAATACAACCATTTGTAGTTTCCTTGCAATTGCATCTACCTAACATGCATAGTGTCACATTCTTAGAAGATGATAACTTGCAGAATGTTATGGAATGAGATGGTGTTTGCAGGACAATGCTCACTGAGTATTTTGTGGCAAACTCGAACGATGAAGAATCTCATCAATATCTTTATAAACAATTCCCTGAGCATTATGTGTGGAATAGCTCTGGAAAATATTGGAAGAAAAGAAAGCAGAGAGAGGTTATTGGTCGTATCGTTATTGTAAGGACCCTGACCTGCGTTTAGGGTTTACCCTTTTTGTTTTGCTTGATCTTGGTGCTTTGGTGCTTGCTAATCACCTTTAGTGGTGATTAGGGTTTGGTTGTGAATTGTTGAGAGTTCGAGGGGCTACTTGCAAATAACCCAAGTTTAGGGTTTTGTGGGCAAGTTTGCCATCTTGTGAGATGTTTTTCCTCTTTGCTTCCTCTAGGGTTGAGAGGAAGGCTTGGGCTTGTTGTTTGAGTCCTTTGGGCCTGAGTTGAGCTTGTTTGGGCCTTGGAGTTCCTTGTTTGGGCTTGCTTGAGCCTTGTGTCGCCCAGGGCAGGTGGTGTGTCGCCCAGTTGCTTGGTGTGTCGCCCAGTAGCTCTTGTTGTGTCGCCCAGATGGCTTGGCTTGGTTGATGGACACATGGTGCACATCTTGGACAAGTGCCTTATGGCTTGCATGAGAGGTGGCTTGAGTTGGTGGACATGTGTCCCTTGGGTGGGCGACACATAGCATGGTTGTACCTTGGTTTCTCCTCCCCTTCTTCCTATATAGGTAGCTCTTCTCCTTGCCTTAGTCTCCTTTGGTCCTTTGGTCTCCCCTCCACCCTTGGTGCACGATATCCCTCTCCATCTTGCTTGTGTTGGTCAATACACTTCCTTGGAGCTGAAGTGGTGGCCGATACACCCTCCTGGAGTAGCCTGGTGGACGATAGCTTTGGACCTTGGAGTGCATCTTCTTCCTTGAAGCTTGGAGCTTAAGGCGGGTTGCATAGTTTCTAACCCTAACTCTTTTACCTCTAGCTTTGATCTTGTTATATGTTAGTAGTCTAGCTTAGTTCCTTGCTTGTACATCTTGCTTATGTACCTTAGTGGCCGATATCCCTCTCTAGGGTTTAGGGTTCCTTGTATACCTTGCTTTTTAGGGTTTGTGCTCTTTGTGTTGGAGGTTGAAGATGACCCAGGGTTGGGTGATACCCCTTCCTTGTGGGTGTGTTGGGCGACACACTTGCCCTTGAGTTGAACGATATGGTGATCTAGGGTTTGAGTTCCTTGTGTTGGAGGTCGATAGTGACCTAGGTTGGGCGATAGGGTTCTCTCTCTGGTGGCCGATATGGTTCCTTGGTGGATGATATGTTGTGTCCTTGAGGTTGGCCGATACACTTGCCCTTAAGTTGAACGATAGGGTGAGCTAGGGTTTGTTGGCTGATATGATGAGTACCTTGGAGATGAACGATACCCTTCCTCTTGTTGGCCGATATGGATGTCCTTGTGTTGGATGATATAGTGGGTGCTCTTATGTCGAGTTATCTCCTTGTCCATGTGATGGACGATAGGGTCATGTAGTGCCATGAGTGTTAGGGTTGGGCGATAAGCCTTGGGCCATGGTGGCCGATAACCCTAATGGTCGATAGCCCTAATAGATGACACCATGATGGGCGATACCCTAATGGCCGATAGCCCTAAATAGACGACACCATGATGGGTGATACCCTAATGGCCGATAGCCCTAATAGACGACACCATGATGGGCGATACCCTAAAGGCCGATAGCCATGTTGGGCGATACCCTACCCTATGTGCATGAGTGTGATGGTCGATAGGGTTAGTAGAGTGTGTTGGCCGATAGGGTAGTAATGGGTGATGGCCGATAGGGATAGTGTGGTAGTCGATATCCATGTTGGGTGATAGGCTTTAGATGAGGGTTGTGAGGCTATAGTGAGGGTATGAGTTTCTTTAGTGACGGTCCCTCATGTGATGGAAGTGGTTAGCTATGCACCAATGAACGATGGTGGTGTTTGTGATATCAACAATGTAATATGAAGCCTTGCAAACAATAAGGATGCTAATGATAGTAATGTATATGATGTTAGCCCTCATGTAATTGATGCATGATGTGACCCTTATGCTTAATTGTTAATGATAAAGAAGATGATGATAATTACTCTAGTAGTTTGTTTAATGATAATAATGTTGGTAATAATGATGCTAAGTGACAGTTACATTAAAGGTTGCTTCATGATAAAGATGACAATAGTTGATGACATAGTAATGACCTTGTTAATAATAGTGTTGGTTCTGTAAACACAACATGATCTATATATACCCTGATTGTTTGTACAATCTCGATATAAGGGTAAGTATCAGTATGGTTGTTTAATGATGTACTTAACATACTTGATTACCCAATAACTGTCATATTGATAAGTAGATTATCTTGAATGATATTTCATGATAGTGAGCATCTTCCTTATGTTGAATCTTCAATTATAGTACACCCTAACCTTGCAGGTGATGTTTTAGCCATAAGAAGGCTATGAAATTTATGAGTATCATTACTTGATAATTATCCTATGAGGCTGTATGTAGGATATGTTGGTCCCATGATGATGATGTGAGCCTTGAGAGGCAGTAACAATACATGATGAGGGGTTGAGACCCTGCGGTATGTGGTGATCCTTGAGATGGATCTGGATGGTTGGCAAGAGGCCAAGTGGTAACATGTGATGTTGGACCCTTGAGATGGGTCAGGTTGATGTGCTCAGATTATAATATAGGTTGTTTACATTCTGTTATATCTTTGCATGTTATACAACTTGGTTGAATCCTGAAATCCATCTAAAAGATACTAATTAATCACAGTGAAAAATATCATGTAGTTTGCCCTGGCCATAGATCCATCATCGTCAGGACTTAGTGATGGTGAAACAAGTTTTCCTACAGGTTAACCAGAAGCGCATATTGTTGAATATGTGTAGGTTGCTCCTAGCCTGAAAATGAGGAGGTAAGAGTGTAACTTTGGTTGCAGACTCAGATATGTGTGTAGAGCATGGTGAACAGGCCCATGGCTCAGGATATGTGATGTAGGGAGCATGAATGCATTCATGGCTCAGAGCACGGTGATCAGGCCCGTGGCTCAGTTTTACTAGCGCCGTGACCTGTACCAAGGCGGGCTAGAGAATGGGTAGCCTATGGAGCTAACCCTGTGGCTTAGACCACTTCAGCATGTGACTGCGGTCCTGCTTGTGTTGTACTCATGTACTGACCATGAGGTGGGAGGTCGTGGAGTCCGGCTCTTCCATTGACCTTGTATGGCACCGTCTTGGGTTTCGTAACCGAAGGTTGGATTTGAACGGTACGGTTCAAATCCTCAGGGCATAATAAAATGTAATACAGCTGTTTAGTATTTACTAGTCATATCAAATACGAAACATTGGTTGAGGCCTTGTTTGTGTAATATTCCGTTATACCTTGTAGGTCATGTGGTAATCTACCTTATCTTGATAATCAGGTTATATGGCATTATACCCTGTTCTAATAATCCTGTTACATGTTGATATATCTCATCTTGATAGTCATGTTCCTTTGAAAGACATCTGGTTTTACGCTTTAGTACAGCTGGTATGCTTGCCGGTAAGAATGATCTTGCTATATATATATATAACTGCTTCTGATATATCTGCTCATGTTATAATTGTTGTTATAGTTTCTTTTGCTGAGGTTCTGTAGTTGCGGTGGGGAGCTATGTTTCCCGCTGGGACAATTGTTCAATTGTCTCACTCCTCTGGTTTACACCCTTTTTAGGTGGTCGAGGTAGACGTGGTCGTGGTTGTGGTGTTGCGGACAAGCAGCTTGAGGAACAGTAGAAGGAAAGCGTTGGACATGCTGCTGTTTTGGATGTTTTGTAGTAGAGTCTAGAGTCATCCCTGTACTCTCAGGTCCTTGGCAGTGTTTTGACGATGTTTCACGAAGATCGTTCGATGATATCTGTATATCATGCTGTTGGCCGGATGTGGGCCTTTATGTATATATGAACAGGTGGTGAACTCATGTGATGGATGGACAGCTGTTTCTGAGCTGTGGACACGTGTCAGATCTTGTGTATGTACATATTTATATGACATGTTTCTGTGCAGGATGGGGACTGGAAAGTAATAGTTTCACAGTTTATCAGTTTTCCGCAATCGGTTTTAATTAACCCGTGTTTTTGATAATCTGTGGTTATGGTGTTTTCTGCACGTTTTCGCATAACACCTCGTTATCTGTGTGATAATGGGATGTGTTGCCACAAAGCTTGGTATCAGAGCTTTAGGTTCGCTGAGTCTACAGGGATCTAGGACTAGGTTGAGTCTGTTCTTATGAGTTCTCCATGTTATCTTACAAAAATCTTCTGCCCTCAGCAGATGAAAAGCTAAGATGTCTGGAAACCACGAAGAACATGCTCCTGAGCATAGTGATGCTGCATCGGTTGATGGAGCAGATGGACGGGCACATGAAGATCGGGTGCCTGAGCTCCCCCAACCAGACCCAGCCATACTTGAACACCCTGCCTACCAACAGCTTATGGGGCAGTTAATGGCTACGATGAATCTCATGGTTGAGCGATTACCAGTGCCTCCTCCGTGAGCACAGGTTCCCCATGGAGAACCATCGGGTATTGGGAAGACCTTTGAGCGGCTTCGCCAAGTCGGAGCTTCGAATTATGCTGGAACGGCTGATCCAGCGGATGCAGATATGTGGTTGACGAGTCTTGAAAAGGCTTTCCGGATCCTCGACATCCCCGAAGCAGACAAAGTAAAGCATGTTGTCTACCTTTTGAAGGGTAGTGCTGGTCACTGGTTGACCATCAAGGAAGAGAAGCGGCCTGGTGAGGTGATCTGTTGGGAAGTGTTTCGGTGCGAGTTCGTCACCAGATACTTTCCGAAGACGTACCTGGATGAGAAGATCAGTGAGTTTGAGAAGTTGCAGCAAGGAACGATGAACATCACCGAGTATGAAGCTAAGTTTATGGATCTGTTGAGGTTCTGTCCTCACATGGCGGCGACAGATGATGAACAGATCAGACGTTTCGAGAAGGGTTTGAGTGCTGAGTTGACAACCCCTGTGTCTGTGCTGGAAAACCGAGAGCGGTTTGCTACATTTGTGGAATCAGTTCGACGGATCGAGAGGACAGTAAGGGAGAAAAGAGAGTCTGGTGTCTCTTAAAAGACCTGCTCAGTTTCAAGGACGAAGGTTTGGTGGCTTCAAGAAACCCAGGTTTACAGCACCGTCAGTGATGAGAAGTGCTGGTGTACCATCTCAGTGGTCTCCGAGTAAGGGAAAAGGTTATGTTTCTTCACCATCTAAGGCGCACAGCTCAGCTTCGGTGGCAGTGACAGGGCCATCTAGGCCACGAGTTGACAATAGAGCATGTCATCTCTGTGGACAAGTCGGGCATTGGAAGTTCAATTGCCCGAATAGAGATGTTGAAGTGACGCAGCAACCGAGGCAGAGTTTCCAGAAGTCTGAGAGACCACAGCCCAGTGGTAGCAGAGGACGAGGATGCGGTCAAGCGTCTCAAGCTGGATCGTCTGCTCAAGGGAGCAGAGGTCGTGGACAGCAAGCTACGGCTCGATTCTATGCCATGAATCAGCCGGAGGCGATAGTCAACCCGCGAGTGGTGACAGGTCAGATGGAGTTATTTCATTCTGATATGTCTTCTTCTTGCTTTATATCTGTTCCGGTTGACCCGGGTGCTACACACTCTTTTATCGCCTATAGTATGCTTGAAAACTGTCATCTACCTGTTAGTTGTAAGAAGGATAGCTTGTTGTTAGAAACCCCTCTTGATGGTTCCTCTTTGCTTCGAGAAGAGTGTCCATCTTGTGTTTTGTCTTTTTCGGTACACATCATTCAGGTGGATCTCATACCACTTGATATGCATGGTTTCGATGTTATCCTTGGGATGGATACCTTAGAGAAGTATAAGGTTGTCTTGGACTGTGGTTCCAAGCAGGCGGTGTTTGATGTTGCTGGAGAGAAGTGGATCTTCCAGGGAGATAGGAAGATTCTTCCGACGTGTCTGGTGTCAGCTATGGTGGCAGATAGGTTGTTGCGACAAGGATGTGAGGCGTTCTTAGCTCACGTTGTGGATACCGTTGTGGATACCAAGGCGAAAGGCCTTAACCTTGAAGAAGTGTCAGTGGTCCGAGAGTTTGCATATGTGTTTCCCGAGGAGTTTCCTGGTGTTCCTCCACCCTGAGAGATCGATTTTGAGATCAATTTGGTTCCGGGAACGCAGCCGATTGCACAGACACCTTATAGGATGGCTCCAGCAGAGATGGTAGAGTTGAAGAAGCAGTTACAAGAGTTGTTGGAGAAAGGTTTCATCAGACCGAGCACATCACCTTGGGGTGCTCCCGTGTTGTTCGTTAAGAAGAAGGATGGTTCGATGCAGTTTTGTATAGACTACCGACAGTTGAACAAGGTCACGATCAAGAATAAGTACCCGTTGCCGAGGATAGATGACCTGTTCGATCAGTTGCGTTGTGCTACAGTGTTTTCAAAGATCGATCTACGGTCTGGATATCATCAGTTGAGGATAAAGGCGGATGACATACCAAAGTCAGCTTTTAGGACGAGGTATGGTCATTTTGAGTTTGTGGTTATGCCGTTTGGATTAACCAATGCACCTGCTGCTTTCATGGACCTGATGAACAGAGTGTTTCGTCCGTTCTTAGATCAGTTTGTTGTAGTTTTTATAGACGACATCTTGATCTATAGTCGGAACCGGCTAGAGCATGAGCAACATCTTCGTCAAGCGTTGACTCTCCTTCGTCAACATCAGTTGTATGCTAAGTTTAGTAAGTGTGAGTTCTGGTTGGATGAAGTGACTTTCTTAGGTCATGTGATATCTGCTGAAGGAGTCAAAGTAGATCCGAAGAAAGTGGAATCTGTGGCGGATTGGGAACAGCCGAAGACGCCGACGGAAGTTCGTAGTTTCCTTGGCCTAGCAAGATACTACCAGAGGTTTATCAAGGACTTCAGTTCGATAGCTCTACCGGTGATGAAGTTGACCAGGAAGGATGTACCTTTTGTTTGGAATGATCGATGTCAGCAAGCTTTCCAAAGTTTGAAGGAAAAGCTAACCAGTGCTCCAGTGTTGATCTTGCCAGAATCTGGAAAAGGCTATGTTGTTTTCTGTGATGCGTCCAAGAAAGGTTTGGGTTGTGTGCTGATGCAGGAAGGTCATGTGGTTTCTTTTGCTTCGCGACAGCTTAAGAAACACGAGGAGAACTATCCGACCCATGACTTGGAGCTGGAAGCAGTGGTTCATGCGTTAAAGATTTGGAGACACTATCTTTATGGGGAAGTGTGTCAGATCTTTACAGATCACAAGAATCTGAAGTACATCTTCTCACAGCAAGAGTTGAACATGCGACATCGTCGGTGGATGGAGTTGATCAATGATTATGATTGCACTATCGAGTATCATCTTGGTAAGGTGAATGTGGTAGCATACGCGCTTAGCAGAAAGTCTTCTACTCCCAAGAAGGCACAGATGAGTTCTTTGGTATGCCATAGGCGGGACATGTTAGTCTCCTTACGGCAGATGAACGTACAGATGGAGATTTCCTCGATAGCTGGACTTTTAGCACAGATGCAAATCAAGCCCACGTTGAGATAGCAGATCAAGGATGCACTGCAAACAGATGATATAGTACAGCTAATCAGATCAGAGTTTGGCAGCGAAAAGCGTGATGGGTTCCATGAGTCCCAGGATGGAGTGGTTTGCTATCATAATAGGATGGTGGTTCCAGATGCTGATAATCTGAGGAAGTTGGTGCTCGAGGAAGCACACACGTCGATGTATGCTATGCATCCAGGCATCACCAAAATGTATCATAGTCTGAAGGACTTGTACTGGTGGCCCGGCTTGAAGAAAGATGTAGCTGAGTTTGTGGCTAGGTGTGCGGTGTGTTAGCAAGTCAAGGCTGAGCATCAAAAGCCGGTAGGTACGTTGCAACCTTTGCCTATACCACAGTGGAAATGGGATCATATAACCATGGATTTCGTAGTTGGTCTACCCAGGACAACTAGGAATCATGATTCCATTTGGGTGATAGTGGACAGATTAACGAAGTCTGCCCATTTCATACCTGTGAAGACCACGTATACAGCTGAAAAGCTCGCTCGAGTATATGTGGATGAGATAGTTCGTTTGCATGGTGTGCCAGCAACGATAGTTTCTGATAGAGGTCCTTAGTTTACAAGTCGTTTTTGGGAACAGTTGCACAGGGCGAAGGGAACGCAGTTGAAGTTCAGTACCGCTTTCCACCCGCAGACAGATGGACAATCTGAGAGGACTATTCAGACTTTGGAGGATCTTCTTCGTGCTTGTGTTTTGCAGTTCCTAGGCAGTTGGGATGTACATCTCAGTTTGATAGAGTTTGCCTACAACAATAGCTATCAGCGGAGCATTGACATGTCTCCCTATGAGGCTTTGTATGGGAGAAAGTGCAGATCTCCTTTGTGTTGGTATGAATAAGGTGAATATCAGCTTTTGGGCCGTGAGTTAGTACGGCAAATGACAGAAAAGATCAAGGTGATACAACAACAGTTGAAAGCGGCACAAGACAGGAAGAAGTCTTATGCAGACAATCACCGACGACCCTTGGAGTTCCAGGTGGGAGACAAGGTGTATCTTAAAGTCTCTCCGTGGAAAGGTGTGCTGAGGTTTAGACGAAAAGGTAAGTTAGCTCCCAGATATATGGGGCCTTACCTAGTCTTAGCACATGTTGGCAAGGTGGCTTACGAGTTAGAGTTGCCTCCAGAGTTGCACAGGTTACATCCAGTGTTCCATGTCAGTATGCTGAAGAAAAGTCATCCGGATACAGGAACAGTGATATAACCAGTTGAAGTTGAGCTTGACAAAGATGTGACTTATGAAGAGGGTCCTATGATGATCCTTGACAAAAGAGTCAAGAAGCTGAAGAGAAAGGATCTGGTTCTTTTGAAGGTCCTTTGGCATCACCGTGGCGTTGAGGAGGCCACGTGGGAGCTTGAGGAAGAGATGAGGAGGAAGTATCCCTCGCTTTTCTCTTTGGATTTTGGAGACGAAACCCTTTTGTAGAGGTTTATGGCTGTAAGGACCCTGACCTGCGTTTAGGGTTTACCCTGTTTGTTTTGCTTGATCTTGGTGCTTTGGTTCTTGCTAATCACCTTTAGTGGTGATTAGGGTTTGGTTGTGCTTTGTTGAGAGTTCGAGGGGCTACTTGCAAATAACCCAAGTTTAGGGTTTTGTGGGCAAGTTTGCCATCTTGTGAGATGTTTTTCCTCTTTGCTTCCTCTAGGGTTGAGAGGAAGGCTTGGGCTTGTTGTTTGAGTCCTTTGGGCCTGAGTTGAGCTTGTTTGGGCCTTGGAGTTCCTTGTTTGGGCTTGCTTGAGCCTTGTGTCACCCAGGGCAGGTGGTGTGTTGCCCAGTTGCTTGGTGTGTCGCCCAGTAGCTCTTGTTGTGTCGCCCAGATGGCTTGGCTTGGTTGATGGACACATGGTGCACATCTTGGACAAGTGCCTTATGGCTTGCATGAGAGGTGGCTTGAGTTGGTGGACATGTGTCCCTTGGGTGGGCGACACATAGCATGGTTGTACCTTGGTTTCTCCTCCCCTTCTTCCTATATAGGTAGCTCTTCTCCTTGCCTTAGTCTCCTTTGGTCCTTTGGTCTCCCCTCCACCCTTGGTGCACGATATCCCTCTCCATCTTGCTTGTGTTGGCCGATACACTTCCTTGGAGTTGAAGTGGTGATCGATACACCCTCCTGGAGCAGCCTGGTGGACGATAGCTTTGGACCTTGGAGTGCATCTTCTTCCTTGAAGCTTGGAGCTTAAGGCGGGTTGCATAGTTTCTAACCCTAACTCTTTTACCTCTAGCTTTGATCTTGTTATATGTTAGTAGTCTAGCTTAGTTCCTTGCTTGTACATCTTGCTTATGTACCTTAGTGGCCGATATCCCTCTCTAGGGTTTAGGGTTCCTTGTATACCTTGCTTTTTAGGGTTTGTGCTCTTTGTGTTGGAGGTTGAAGATGACCCAGGGTTGGGCGATACCCCTTCCTTGTGGGTGTGTTGGGCGACACACTTGCCCTTAAGTTGAACGATATGGTGATCTAGGGTTTGAGTTCCTTGTGTTGGAGGTCGATAGTGACCTAGGTTGGGCGATAGGGTGCTCTCTCTGGTGGCCGATATGGTTCCTTGGTGGATGATATGTTGTGTCCTTGAGGTTGGCCGATACACTTGCCCTTAAGTTGAACGATAGGGTGAGCTAGGGTTTGTTGGCTGATATGATGAGTACCTTGGAGATGAACGATACCCTTCCTCTTGTTGGCCGATATGGATGTCCTTGTGTTGGATGATATAGTGGGTGCTCTTATGTCGAGTTATCTCCTTGTCCATGTGATGGACGATAGGGTCATGTAGTGCCATGAGTGTTAGGGTTGGGCGATAAGCCTTGGGCCATGGTGGCCGATAACCCTAATGGTCGATAGCCCTAATAGATGACACCATGATGGGCGATACCCTAATGGCCGATAGCCCTAAATAGATGACACCATGATGGGTGATACCCTAATGGCCGATAGCCCTAATAGACGACACCATGATGGGCGATACCCTAAAGGCCGATAGCCATGTTGGGCGATACCCTACCCTATGTGCATGAGTGTGATGGTCGATAGGGTTAGTAGAGTGTGTTGGCCGATAGGGTAGTAATGGGTGATGGCCGATAGGGATAGTGTGGTAGTCGATATCCATGTTGGGTGATAGGCTTTAGATGAGGGTTGTGAGGCTATAGTGAGGGTATGAGTTTCTTTGGTGACGGTCCCTCATGTGATGGAAGTGGTTAGCTATGCACCAATGAACGATGGTGGTGTTTGTGATATCAACAATGTAATATGAAGCCTTGCAAACAATAAGGATGCTAATGATAGTAATGTATATGATGTTAGCCCTCATGTAATTGATGCATGATGTGACCCTTATGCTTAATTGTTAATGATAAAGAAGATGATGATAATTACTCTAGTAGTTTGTTTAATGATAATAATGTTGGTAATAATGATGCTAAGTGACAGTTACATTAAAGGTTGCTTCATGATAAAGATGACAATAGTTGATGACATAGTAATGACCTTGTTAATAATAGTGTTGGTTCTGTAAACACAACATGATCTCTATATACCCTGATTGTTTGTACGATCTCGATATAAGGGTAAGTATCAGTATGGTTGTTTAATGATGTACTTAACATACTTGATTACCCAATAACTGTCATATTGATAAGTAGATTATCTTGAATGATATTTCATGATAGTGAGCATCTTCCTTATGTTGAATCTTCAATTATAGTAGACCCTAACCTTGCAGGTGATGTTTTAGCCATAAGAAGGCTATGAAATTTATGAGTATCATTACTTGATAATTATCCTATGAGGCTGTATGTAGGATATGTTGGTCCCATGATGATGATGTGAGCCTTGAGAGGCAGTAACAATACATGATGAGGGGTTGAGACCATGCGGTATGTGGTGATCCTTGAGATGGATCTGGATGGTTGGCAAGAGGCCAAGTGGTAACATGTGATGTTGGACCCTTGAGATGGGTCAGGTTGACGTGATCAGATTATAATATAGGTTGTTTACTTTCTGTTATATCTTTGCATGTTATACAACTTGGTTGAATCCTCCAATCCATCTAAAAGATACTAATTAATCACAGTGAAAAATATCATGTAGTTTGCCCTGGCCATAGATCCATCATCGTCAGGACTTGGTGATGGTGAAACAGGTTTTCCTACGGGTTAACCTGGAAGCGCATATTGTTGAATATGTGTAGGTTGCTCCTAGCCTGAAAATGAGGAGGTAAGAGTGTAACTTCAGTTGCAGACTCAGATATGTGTGTAGAGCATGGTGAACAGGCCCATGGCTCAGGATATGTGATGTAGGGAGCATGAATGTGTTCATGGCTCAGAGCACGGTGATCAGGCCCGTGGCTCAGTTTTACTAGCGTCGTGACCTGTACCAAGGCGGGCTAGAGAATGGGTAGCCTATGGAGCTAACCCTGTGGCTTAGACCACTTCAGCATGTGACTGCGGTCCTGCTTGTGTTGTACTCATGTACTGACCATGAGGTGGGAGGTCGTGGAGTCCGGCTCTTCCATTGACCTTGTATGGCACCGTCTTGGGTTTCGTAATCGAAGGTTGGATTTGAACGGTACAGTTCAAATCCTTAGGGCATAATAAAATGTAATACAGCCATTTAGTATTTACTAGTCATATCAAATATGAAACATTGGTTGAGGCCTTGTTTGTGTAATATTCCGTTATACCTTGCAGGTCATGTGGTAATCTACCTTATCTTGATAATCAGGTTATATGGCATTATACCCTGTTCTAATAATCCTGTTACATGTTGATATATCTCATCTTGATAGTCATGTTCCTTTGAAAGACATCTGGTTTTACGCTTTAGTACAGCTGGTATGCTTGCCGGTAAGAATGATCTTGCTATATATATATATATATATATAACTGCTTCTGATATATCTGCTCATGTTATAATTGTTGTTATAGTTTCTTTGGCTGAGGTTCTGTAGTTGCGGTGGGGAGCTATGTTTCCCGCTGGGACAATTGTTCAATTGTCTCACTCCGCTGGTTTACACCCTTTTTAGGTGGTCGAGGTAGACGTGGTCGTGGTTGTGGTGTTGCGGACAAGCAGCTTGAGGAACAGTAGAAGGCAAGCGTTGGACATGCTGCTGTTTTGGATGTTTTGTAGTAGAGTCTAGAGTCATCCATGTACTCTCAGGTCCTTGGCAGTGTTTTGACGATGTTTCACGAAGATCGTTCGATGATATCTGTATATCCTACTGTTGGCCGGATGTGGGCCTTTATGTATATATGAACAGGTGGTGAACTCATGTGATGGATGGACAGCTGTTCCTGAGCTGTGGACACGTGTCAGATCTTGTGTATGTACATATTTATATGACATGTTTCTGTGCAGGATGAGGACTGGAAAGTAATAGTTTCACAGTTTATCAGTTTTCCGCAATCGGTTTTAATTAACCCGTGTTTTTGATAATCTGTGGTTATGGTGTTTTCTGCTCATTTTCGCGTAACACCTCGTTATCTGTGTGATAATGGGATGTGTTGCCACAGTTACTATAAATCCTGTTGAAGGTGAGAGGTATTATTTGAGGATATTACTAAATCATGTAAAGGGTTCAACTTCATTTGAGAGTTTGAGGACCGTCAATGGTGTTATCCATCCAACATTCAAACTTTCAGCTGAACATCGAGGTCTTATTGAGAGTGACGATACAATTTTAGAATGTTTAACTGAGGCAACACATTTTGAATTCCCAATTTCACTACGGAGATTATTTGCTACAATATTAGTTTTTTATGAACCAACAAATGTAAGAGCTTTGTGGTATGCAAGCCTCAATGATATGTCAGAAGATTTTCGTAGGACCGGAATCATCGATGAGCATCAGTTGGAGCAGACAGTGCTACAAAACATTAAATCTATTCTTGAGAGCATGGGGAAGGTTATAGAGGATTATGACGTGCCAACTGTTGATGATGATTTTTCAATAAATATTGGACAAAACATATCACGTGAAATTGTTGAAGAGATGAATATACAAGTAAGCGAAGAGGATCTATCATTCATTTCATCACTAAACAATGACCAACAACATGCATTCAATGAGATATTCAACTACATAGTGGGAAACCAGCCTGGTGTATTATTTGTCGATGGTCCTGGTGGAACTGGAAAGACATTTCTATACAAGGCATTGTTAGAAAAAGTAAGGTCTATGGGTTTCATAGCAATCACAACAGTGACATCTGGGGTTGCAGCATCGATCTTACCCGGGGGGAGAACTGCTCGTAGTAGATTCAAAATTCCAATTAAAGTTGAAAACAATTCAACTTGTAACGTAAGCAAACAAAGTAGTCTAGCAGAACTTCTTAGATCGGCAAAATTAATTATATGGGATGAGGCATCCATGACAAGGAGACAAGCCTTTGAAGCCTTAGATCGCACATTGCAAGATATCACGGGATCGAGCCTACCATTTGGGGGGAAAGTGGTAGTTTTTGGTGGTGATTTCAGACAAGTTTTGCCTATTGTTCGACATGCAACTAGAGGTGAGACGATTGATTCGAGTCTTATAAAGTCATTTCTTTGGGAGAAAATGCACAAACTGAAACTAAAGCAAAATATGAGAGCTTTGTCAGATTCTACCTTCTCAAACTTTCTACTACGTATAGGACAAGGAACATAACCAGTATTCGATGACGATTACGTTCGCCTCCCACATGAAATGGTTCTTGAGTACATAGATGATGCGACCTCTAAGAAACGACTCATACAACATGTCTTTCCAGCTCTCAGTGATAATGCAACGTCGACTGACTACATGATGAATCGTGCAATATTATGCACGAAGAATGAGTATGTTGACGAAATGAATAATGATCTCATACAACAATTTCCTGGGGAGGAGATCACATATTATAGTTTTGACAGTGTTGTTGATGATGAAAATCATAACTACCCTGAAGAATTCCTCAATTCACTGGTTCCAAACGGTTTTCCCCCTCATGTATTGCGGCTAAACAAAAATTCTCCTATAATGTTGTTGCGAAATATTGATCTGGCAAATGGGCTATGCAATGGTACACGACTGGTTTGTAAAGGGTTTCAGAAAAATGTAATTGACGCAGAGGTTACAGTTGGTCAAGCACGTGGAAAAAGAGTTTTCATACCTAGAATACCTCTTATAACGCCTGACAATGATGGTCTTCCATTTGCTTTTAAACGGAAACAATTTCCTGTGCGTTTGAGTTTTGCAATGACAATAAATAAGTCACAAGGTCAAACTATCCCTAATGTCGGAATTTATTTGCCCCATCCTGTATTCTCTCATGGACAGTTGTATGTAGCACTGTCAAGAGGGACATCCCAAAATACAACGAAGGTCTTGGTTAAACCAGGAGAGAAGAATTTCAATGATGGAACATTTACAAAAAACATAGTATACAAAGAAGTATTATCCTTTATTGATGGTATGCTTTTATCTTAGTATTTCATGTTGATTATTTGTATTTACAACTTTTCTAAGCTAACATCTTTACATGTTATAATTAGGATGACGAAAGATAACTATACCCCCTTTCGACGTGTACATCGATACCTAAACTGGAATTTAAAGGTTCGTGTGGCCTTCAAATGGAAAGCACATGAAATATCAAGGGGAAGAATGAAGCAGAAATTGTTGTTTATCGATGAAGAGGTATACTAGATTACAAAGTTCGAAATTTGTTATTATTTAAAATACATTCATGTGATTATGTAATGCCTCAATGTATCTTTTGTTTCTTAGGGAGAGAGGATGGAAGCCAGTTTAATTGGTGATGCAGTTAACAAATTCTGTAATACTTTTAATGAAGGAAAGTGTTATGTATTGAATAAAGTCCATGTCGAAGACATTCGCAATGACTATAGAAATGTAAAGCGGAATGAAGAGTGCATAATTAACAAAAATTGTGTGGTTGCTGAAGCATCTGAAGATTGCAAAAAAATACTTGTTTACTCATTTCAATTTACTGAGTTTGATGACTTTCACGGTCTTCAGGATAAGAAGACATTTCTTATAGGTATTTTTACTTTAATTTCATTTATAATATCATTTTATAATATTCATAAAGTAGTCTATGTCAATTACAGATGTCATTGGAATGGTTACCAATGTTGATGATATTCAAAGCATTAAGAAGAGATCTGGTGAACAGGTTGTCAAGTGTGACATCATATTACAAAATGAAATGTAATAAATACAATTATTTAAATTACTCAATCATTAAAACAAATATTTCATTGACTAAAACTTATATGTATATTTATGGTATTTAGGCACACAATGGCTAGGTGCTCATTGTGGGGTGAAATAGCTGTGATGTCACATGACAACTTGAAAGCACAGTATGAAATGAGAAGTATAGTTGTTATTACTTGATTGCAAGTTTGATGCTTCCAAGGTAAGACACAATCAATAAATTTAATTCTATGTGTGAGACTTATTTTATATTAATTTACTAATAATTATAGGTTTATACCTGTCAAGTACTTACACAACAAGACTTCTTTTTAACCCCCCATTGCCACGAGTTGATGAAATGAAGTCAAGGTAGTCGTTTCCATATTACACATTCAAATGATAGTTCATATATATTTCTTTCTAAATTGAATTCTATAAATTCAATAGGTTGTCTGAAAGCGGTGTTGGTTCTTCATCACTTGTGAATGTGTCCATGCAAAAAGAGAATATAGAGGCAATAAGGATCAATATTTCCATCTTGCATGAATCCCTACAGAGTGGGGCACTACGCAAAGTAAGATACCTCAATGTTTGTAACTTATACAAATACTTAAATGTATATAATATGAAAATAACATGTTGAATATTTTTAGGATCACATTTATGAAATTAAGGCTGCAGTTGTACAGATTTTTCGTGATCCAACCCTTTGGTACAATGCATGTGTGAGGTGTAGCAAGAAAGTATATGATGAAAATGGTCAAGGCAAGGTCTGCCCCAAATGTGGAGCAAAAGATAGTGTTCTCAGGCAATTTACCTTCTTTTATCATGTATTACATCTATATATTATAATTAGCTTGTAAATTAATATTTCATTTTGTTGATTATAGGTATATTATGAAAGTTGAAGTCATGGACACTTTTGATTCTATAAAATTTACATTATTTGATACAGCTGCACATCATCTCCTTGGTTATACCGCTGTAGAGCTAAACAATATCCACTCACAGGTACTCCATATTTTTATACATATACATATAATATTGATGAACTTTACATTTGTATTAATATTAAATTGGTCTAATAATATAGAAAAATGGTGAAGATATGGTGGATATCATATTATCAAAGGCAAAATGGAATCAATTGCTTTTTCATGTCAAAGCACAAGATGCCCAACCATTTTTTCAAGAATCACAAGCGACGCCAACAACAATGAAGCAAACGGCTAAAGTCTTAGATGTAGTTCCATTAGATATTAAGCAAGAATGTATGCGTCTTTTATTTGACATCGAACACAACATTACTTTTTGATTTTGTTTTGTATCTATCTTAACATCTGAATTGGTACTTTTGTTTTCCATATAATTTATATTCCCAGTTGTGTTTTACGATACAATCTTTTTATGATTGTTATTTGTATATACTTACAGCAAAAGTCGTTCCAAAGCTTCGTGTGACAACAAATACAAAATCATCAATAATTACAGTTGAAACACAACATTTTGCCAAAATCATCACTAGAACTGTAAGTATTTTGACTGCATATATGATTATATTATTAAATTGTATGAATATTTACACTAATCATTTTTTCATATGTGAAAGGTTTGAAATAAAATTATAAAATCTTTAGGATTAAATCACCAGAAAGTGATTACATGCATTGATAATAAGTGAGATATTATACTATAATATTTATTATTTATTTATTTCATATTTCTTATTAAATAATTAAACTCATGTTTTCTTCTCCAATCAGGTGTCCACCTCTCTTTGATTGTTCGTATGAGGATGAGCTCAGTAAACTTCAATTTTGGATGGGAAAACAGACGCGTCACATCACCTGCAGAATTTTGTCACATAACGAACTTTCAGTTACAAAATGAAGATGTATATTTATTATTTATGAAAGCAATAGTTCAATTTTTCTTATTTAATAATATTAACATTATGATATTTTTCTATTGCAATTCCAACAACTTTTATATGTCACGTGCATGTGCATGTGTGCATTCACTAGTATATATATATATATATATATATATATATATATATATATATATATATATATATATATATATATATATACATCTATACATATATATGTATATATGTATATGTGTATATACATATATACATATATACATATATGTATATATATATGTATATTTATATGTATATATATATGTATATATATATGAGCATAAACACCCGGGTATGAGGCACACAACCTCCATCCCAAAAATAATACATGGGCACACAACCCAAAAACCAATGCACTTACACTACTCTAGGGCTATTGAATCAGATAACATGCTCAATGTAGAGGCAAGTAAAAAACTATAGTATTTTATAACACAAATAAAGTTTCCATCTCAAAAATGGAAAAAATAAGCGTCCACCGCATAAGTGGGAAAAAGTATCACATGTCACCATGTAGAAGTTCCATCATGAACCAAGTATAAGATTGAGTCAAAAGAATATCCTTCAGAGTAGAATGATTCAAAAAAATCGGAACCAAGTAACATATTCTCAAGAGAAAGAGATATTGTGTAGGTTATTTTCCATAGGACCAAGAGAAAGATGAAAATAGGTTATTGCTCAAAAGGAATAATATAGGATGCAAACATACCTTGACTTGAGTGTTAAGTCAAAGATCAAGAGAAAGAGTAAGAGGTCATCTTGTTGCAATGGTGTGTTGTTGTCACAATTTTGGGACAAAATCATAAGAGAGGGGTAGAGGAAGCAATCCAAGTTGTTTGTTGTGTGCATGGACATAGTTGGTGTGTTTATATAAGTATAGGATAAAAGTTGTGGTCCAACTTCCTTTATAATTAAATTTCACATTGTGTTAAAAGAAACTCATATTTAATTGGTTTGACCATTCAAACAACTTTTTGGTCAAGGCATATGTTCCACAATGTAATTAATTCTTTACATGAAAATGTATATTTAAAAAAAAACTTTTCCACTGTAATAAAAGTCTTATATATTCTAACATAATTCCTTGGTGTAATTAGTATATCAATATTCCATACCATTTTTTCACATTATGTCTACCACTAACTAAATTAAATTCACACCTTTAAAACAACATTATACACCTCATTACTTTCTTTTTTGAAATATTGTAACCTTGAAAACTCATAACTTCTTATGTTATCAAATGTTAACTAGATCTTCTTTATTATATAAAACTTCTATGTCTCTCTTTCTATTTAAAAAAGAGAGAAAATAGAAAGATTTGGAGGTCTACGTAATTGTCCTAACAAAATATATGTAAACAGTCATAATTTCCATTAAGATTCACCAAACCATCAAAACATCATTATGATTCCAAAATAGAATCTTGTCTACCAAATTCACACTTATCTTTAAATAAAATAACATAATGATTCACTGAGACTTTATTTTCTCGTGAATACTTCAAAACATGTTTCAAATCACATCATCCATTAATCATGATTTAAAACACTATTTATTAGCCATATCTCAAAATAGTGAATCCATAATTTCTTCAAAATTTATCAAAAATCAAAATTGTAGTCAAAAGTCTTCGTTTAAAATTTCACCTTATTTGGAAAAAAGAATCCCATGATATGAAATTTTTAATATTTCACCAAAATAATGTAAATGGTTTGAACCGTTAAATTTAGTTCGACTATAGTCTTGTATAATTTTTTTGAACCATAAAACAAGCTCTAATTGGTCTAAATTTTATGTCACACTTAATACTAGCATAGAAACTCTTCCAGTTATTTTCATCAAAAAATAAATTTGTTTAACCATCTAACTAAAACATCTCCAAAAACTATTATTTTTGGCACATATGAATTATATAATTATTCAAACGATCTCCAAAAATTATGAAATCTTAACCATAGATCTAATAAATGATTATAAGCTTCGTGGCAAATTTGGGGATCATTTGGATACACCAAGATCTAAAAGTCATATATATGCAATTATAAAACATTAAAATTTGAGTTTGTCACACCTAATCATGAGGAACATGATTCTATAATTAATGTTCCCTTTTGGAGTTATTTAACATGTTATTTAATATTTTGGGCTAAAAATTACATTCTCTCTCCTAAATTATACTAGAGTATTAAAGATTGTCCAAATTAGATGAAAATTTACACATAGGATAAACTTGGTATGTCGATTTCGAATTTGAGATTTTTTTTACTCTTTTAGTAATTTATTTAATACTTTTGGATTTTATGCTATTTTATTTTCCACATACAATTAATATACATATTATTATTCAAATAATGTGAAACTTGGCAACAAAACTAATTGATACCCAAGAAATACATTTTTATTATTATATTTTACTTTCGAGATTTCCTTTTATGAGTTATGGTGCCATTATGAATTTTTATCACATTATCCTTTTATTTTTCAAAACATTATATTAAGTCCTATTGATGTCACCTTGTTACAAAATGAGTTATATATATATTTATTATGAATGATAATTCACCTTTTACACATTTAACATATTTAGTTTATTTATTCCCCTTTAATTAAATCATATGAAATTACTAGTTGCTACTACAAAGAAAATTATTCATTTTTATTTACTCATCATGTTTGCAAAGAAAATATATGTAATATATTTCATAATTTTATTTACATGTTACCACATAATTAAAGTATTATGTAATTGTATTGTAAATTATAATATTTGTTTGGTCACATCCAAAGAACAAACCTAACTAGCTTCCTAATCATGAAATAGGGTAAAATTCTAAGTTCTGGCTCGTTACACATAGTTCATGGAGCATAGCATGAGGTACTCAATGTCTATGGCATGCTTCAAGTAAGCATTCATTTCAGCCTTAGGCCTTTAATTATTTATTTCTCCCACTATTTTATTCAAATTGATAACCCACATGTATCAATTGGGAAGATTGCAACGTACAATCTTCTAGTGATCCAAGATCCAAAATAATTCAACTATTACCCAACCAGTGCCAGCATCCATAGCCAATTATCATATGTAATTCTTGGACAGATGACATGTGCAATTCTTTGTCATAGTCACATGCATGCCTCTGGTGCTTAATCTCATTAAGACTACACAGTTAAGCCTGACCCAAAAGACAACACGATAATTATGTACCCTGTTTGGCAGGCCCATTGTAAGGCCCCCGATCATGCTTAAAGTGTTGAATAAGCTTAATTACCACAATTTAGTGCTTAGAACCTTAATCTAACATTGTGAGAAGTTTTCATATCATGTGACAAGCTCAAGTTTGGTTCAATTTGGACACTGTTTGTGCAAGATATGAAATTTTATGTACATTTTGGACTTTTCTACAATATACCCAAATGGGGGGTCTTGCAATTTGTCACATGCATTATGTTCCTTAAATGTTTTCTTATCATTCTTGAGCTTGTTGATCCATGGGGTGCTCAATTGTACCTTGGTTTGGTGGTGATTCTCTTCAATGGAGAATTAGGGTTTACCCCTTCATGGATGAGCTACCTTTAGGAGCCATCAACCGATGGTCCCCCTATTTGGTTGACATCCAATGGTTACCAACAGGTGGTGAAAATTAGTGGTCATCTTGGAAGACCCTAGGTTGATGGTTTTTCTAATTTGGTTCACTTGGATCGGTGGTTCGCTTAAAGGAAGGATCAAATGATGGTTCAACAACCTATTGATCTAGACATGAACAAATGATGGTCACCACCCCTCAACAGCCGGTGGTGGACCTAGAAGGTCATTATCCAGTGGTCTAGAATACTAAAACAGCCAATGGAGTTGCTTCTTACATGTCCATGGAAGCTTTAGGCCATGGACACATGGAGAGCTACTAGGACACCTCATGCTTCTTATCTTCCTTATCCTCATGCTTTATATACCAATCCTTAAGTGCCAAAACAAAACTTTTGGTCTCTATCAGTTCCCTCCTTCTAAGAACTTTGTCTCCTCTCTGTTTTTCTATAGAGGATCTATCCAAGGAAGAAGAAGGTTGTGACATTCTTGGTGGAAGCACTTAGGGTTTTGTTTTGCTTCCTTTAGGGTTTCCAAACCTTCCTTTTTATGATCTTAACCTAAAAGAGTAAGTATCTCCTTCTTTCCCCCGTATCTTTTGTTTTTATTCTTCCTCCTACCTCCCTCCAGGTTAGAATCATGGATTTCCATGGTAAAACTTGTTCTAGAGCTTAAGAACCTACCTTTTTTGCTTCTTCTACCTAGGTTTTGCTTCTCTTGTAGAGAAAAGTGCTACTTGGTAGAGTTCAGACCTAAAGCTAAGGGTTTTCCTACCTTCTTTGCTCAATTTTCTTGTTGCTAGAAGTATTTTCTTCTCCCTAGAGGTGAATTTTAAAACCCTCCTCACTTATATTGCTTACTGTAAGCTTGTCAACCCATGTCCTTGCTTAAAAATGATGATCTAAGCATTAAGAAGTTATGCTTGCTTAGGGTTTTCGATTTTCATGGTGTTCCCTATTTTGTTTCCAGTTCTAGATAAGCATGTAACCATGTATGTATTTCTTCCTAAGATAGAAGATGACTTAGGTCAGGTTGGTATGACAACTAATGGTGCTAAAAATCTATCAAACGATGGTCTATTTAGGGTTTCTAGACTATTTTCTTCTCTAACATGTGACCTGATGGTGTTGTCATTGCAACAGCCGGTGGTATTGACTTCATGAAAATTGATGGTGGTGACCAAGGGTGACATCCGGTGGAGTAAACCTATGCCCACACCTTATATCAGGTTTTAGCTTTGTTATAATCTTAATGATCAATGGTTTGGTGCCCTAATGATGGTATCAACCAATGGTGACATTAGTTTAACACTTGATGATGAAAAATGATAGCAGTGTTGACCCTATCAACTGGTAGTGACTCAATGTGTGACAACTGATGGTGGGATAGATGATACAACTGATGCTGGATCAAGGTTACATTTGTTGCCCATTTAAAACCCTAACCCAATGGTTCCTTAAGTCAAGTGATTCAAGGATTTGACATATACTCCAAATTATGGTTTTGAATGATGAACTTGATACAATGGTTTAGATTGGGTGTGTTGGGAAATATGGGTAAGAGTATTGCAGCAAAAACAAAAAAAATTATCTATTTGTATTCCCATAACAACAAGATTGCGTCAACTACTATGAAATAGGAAGGATGGTTTTAACGAGTTAAGCCTGGTCATGAAGCAAGTCTAGCGACAAAACTTGTTTCTTTGCAACTGTTGGATGGTGGATGTGCAGATCCTAGTGTTCACCATGAATAGATGTTTGTGTAACCTCTGTAGTGACTCTGGTGGTCTCACCATGGACTGTAGGTTGACTTTTCTCTTCGAGCAGTAGCCAAAGGAATCCAGCCTCTAGAGTAGTCCACACGGACCAACTAGAACTCATATCATTCATCAATAATGGACATGAAGGAGTTGCCCCTCCTGTTGGTGTACTAGTCACCAACCTTCTCTCCCACAATGACAACTTCTTAGTTGTTCTCTCCCATTGTCTATCCCTCCCTATCAGGTAGGACTTGTCTGGGCTCTCTTGGTTACCACAACCAGAGAGGGCAACAATTGTCAAAGGAGCAGATTCTCAGTTGTCTATGTTGTGTCTTGGTAAGCCCCCTATACCCCTTCTTTTATAGGCACGGTTCGGGTCAGGGTTCCCAGTCTGATTGGGATTGTATGGGAGTGGACGAGACCAAAAGAACTTGAACTTTTGCAACCTGTGACAGCCGAAATGTCTGTTTCACACACACTGACGATTATCTTGTGTGCGAGATGGTCGTCTCGCACTTCCAAACGGTCATTTGGCAGTTTCCCAATCGCACACGAATTTGGCAATTTTGATTTTAATTAATATACATATTAATTTTTCTTGCTCTTCAAGTATATGCAATCAAAACTATTCGGGAAACATCCTGAACCTTCCTTTGGCCCCAACTAGGCCGTATCAGCCAAGCGAGATGCCTGTCTCACTCACCCATACAGTTGTCTGGTGAGTTGAGATGAGCCGGTCAGTTCAATCATATTGAACGGGTCAGTTCAATGGCAGAACTAAGACAATTCGATCCTTGATCTGCTTGACCACCCAAACGGTTGTCTCAACACTTGAGACGCCCATCTGGCTGCCCAAACGACCATCTTACTCAGTGAGATTGTCATTTGGTAGACTTGGTCAGTCAATCGAGCGATCATTTGTGTGAATTGAATAACTAAACACATTAGTAATCAATTCAATTATCATTCGAGATCAAACTCCTCTTCTAGATGAGTTCCTATGTATGTGACCCTATAGGTCCCATATCAAATTGGCAATGAGTGTCCATAACTAGCTTATGACATCACAAGCAGAGAGTGGTGCCTAGTCGTACATCAGTGCTATCCAAGTGAAATGGAAAGTTGGAGAACAACTTCTACCTACAATCTGTGTAAGGTGTTGCAGTGACTATATAATTCTTTTGTCTCTGATATCCAGGATGAACTTGAGGCAAGGAATTTCATTCTCTCAATGTTCAACCCATGTTTCTTGAACCAAGAGTAGAGTGTCTAAGATAATGTGACCTCAATATCATATATTGATTCACATGTGCATGCACTCTAGTAGGAGGGACAAATCCCATATCTAACACTCACAATCTATCCCCATGTGTCAAAGTCACCCAATAATCACTATTATAGCAACCCATGTTTTAGTTACGTTTGATGATGTCAAAGCGTACTCAATGACATGTGACGAGTGTAGTGATTTTAGGTCTAAGAATCACAACCACCACCTTTACTATGAAAGATGATTGTGACCACCAAAACCATGTGTCACTCTCAAGGTGGGTCTGTCATATACACTGTTCCCTAACACATATTTGTGTGCTTGGTTTGACATTGCCATATCATGACTAATGATATTTAATCATCAACCAACTCACACTCTGATCTTATGTGTTATTGTTGTCTATGAACCTTCCACAATAACAAATGATCAGGGACATAATGAGAATATGTATATGTACTCTTAACATCTGTATGATCTCATCCACAAGGTTAGTAACTTGACAACATACATCATTGAGTAATATAATTCTCTATACATTCACTCTATATCCTCATTATCTCATAACTGAGTGAAACCGATGATTTGGAAGCTTGCCTTTATTTACGTTATTATTAATCAAATCCTTTTAGGTAATTATGTCATGTCAATCGTCATATGATTGGCTCTATGGGCATAACTTACCAATATATTCCCACTTGCACTTAGAGCCAATCACCCATGGATCTCATCCTTATGGGACTAAACATGTCCAACATGCTTCTGTTGTGCTAGTGCTAAATCCGCGTGTTAGAAACACTTTACTTATAATCAGTATATTGCATGTTTCCTTATCTCTTCGATGTTTGATTTATCATATGAGATTGAACTTGTTGTAATATGGTATTTGATGTTCCTTACCTAACAATTACATTGTTGTTACAGCATCTCTAGTGTGTCATCAATGGTCGGAACATCTAAAAGTTTGTCATATGAACCTTCTAAATCCATACAGTATCACTCTATGTTCACAACACAAGTATACCCGGCCTCTATTTTAGAACAAAATTAATGGCTATTAGTTCGGAACCCTTCCAACTAATAAAATCCTTTTCTTTTAAATCAAACATATTTTAATTTGTAGTCATTTTTGTCATTATGGAAGTTTGCATTTATGTAACCCTTTACATCGAACTCTTCCTTTTAGTATCATCCCATGACTAATAATTTGTCCTTAAGTACTTCACAAGTACTAATGGATATCTTCAATGACTTTCCAATAACCCTTATTGGAGTTTATATCATCTTGTCAAGTCCAATACATATAAGATTATATGGGATAAGTACATTTATAGCATTCATGGTAGATCCATTGTTGGGGTTGACGCATGGAATCTTATTCATGATATTTCTAATATTCACAAGAATAGGAATATATGGTTCATGAGAGACCAATTTGGATTATCTTCTCATTGAATCCATCCATGTTGAACTCTTTCAACATTTTGATATTGTATGTGATCAAATTTCCATTTGTGAAACTTTCAAGAACTATCTTTTGGGTCTTGATCCTTAACTTATAAGATGTCTCACCTATACCTTCATTACTGAAGGGATTTTCATGCCAGACCTCAATATTGGCAATATTGATATGCTATTCTTCATCATATGTGGAATATTCATATATGCTCCCACTAATTTTTTTGTAAAAATAGATTTCATCTTATGTCTTGACTCAATTCAATTCTTTGACTGTCTTGTCAAAACAAAATATCCCATTTTTGAGATGCTTGTTTCAATTCTGGATTGAACCTTGTAGTTTATAGACTTTACTTGCATTCATGAAGTTATGAAACCTTGTAGGTTGTGTCACATACACGTCCTCTAATGTATTCCTTGAAGGAATCTGGTTTCTATCTTCATATGCAAAATCTCATAGTTTTAGCTACAACAACAAGTTTGACAATTGGTAAAGGAATTTCTATCATGTTCAACCGCTTGAACTGATTTGAAGAACCTTTTCAACCAATTTGTCCTTTTATGTTGTCCATGTAGGTCTATGCTACAAGACCCTACTGCACCCTATAGGCATTACCCCTTTAGGTGGAACTATCAAGGTCCTACCTTGTTAGCTTACATGGATTCCATATAGCTTAGTAAAAGCTTCTAGTTGACTAGTTGGCTCATCCTATATGACCAGCCCATTGGAATTTTGGATACACAATCCTCCAATCATAGATGTGTTCTAATAGAAATATTTTGTTCTATATTACATGTTGAATCTGAGATTCCACAACAACTTGTGATTCTCATTGTTCTCGTTATACCTCTTTGTTGGCCTCAAACATTTTGAGTTCTACTTTTACTCCCATTGATTCTTTAGGAACTCAGTTATCCTATTAAAAAAACAATTTTGTTATTGGATAGGGATTAATAGTAATATTCAATCGTCATGGCTTTGGATAAACTTTCTCAAGGTGGGTTTCAATCCTATAGACCTATTAGTACATTCTCAATTCATATCAAATATGATGTCTTACAAACCATTCATTTGGTACATTATTTAGTAATAGCTTTATATTTGTGAGGGTATAGAAGATTATATTTAATTCATAATTATATCATGACTCATCATGATATAATTCCTTCATTCTGACACATCATCATGCTCAGATGGATTTTCTTATGATACATTATCACAATTCTTTCTTGAAGGTATTCAAGGTATTGATATAAAGTATTTCAATATTTGATCATATCAAAGTATCTTAATACTTCAACTAATGTCACACTTCATTTACAATCTCCTTGAACACTTCAAGAGATTTATGTTTCTTCTTTACTGAGTGCATATCATCATATTACCCGTAAATGAAACAAAGTATAAGCAATAATCCATACAGTTCAATCATAAGATTTTTATGCATCATATGCATGAGGTCTAATGAAAGATTTATCCTCCCACTACGTTTAGTGAAGTCATGTCATATTTTGTTTGAATAAGACTTGCATGTTTCCTTAGGTTCAATAACCAAGGGGAGCTAGATTGATTGTCCTTAAAAGTGGGTCAAAGAAGGGGAAATGGAATCCGTCTTTTACATATTTTAATTTCCAAAAGCTTGACACCCACAACTAGTGCGTAGGTCGAAATAGCAGTTCAGGGTCGAACACAAGGATGAGGAGAGTAAGTGTCTCATAACCCAAGTTTAGTTTGTCAAAGTCATCGGAAACTTGATAGGGGGTGAAGCATACATAAGTCACTAAAAGAATAAAGAATGAAACAAAAGCTAACTCCAAGAAGGAGTTTACTAATAGAAAGTTTAGGATGCTTTTGGGGTTTTGACAATATTTAGGAGAGTTTTAGATTTTTAGAAAATGGAACTAAAGGATTTATTATCAGGTGTTGAGTATAACATGAAGAAAGATAACGTTCTTACAACCTTTTCACGATTCATTTCTCACACCATTTTCTCTCGAAAATGGTGTTTTTAAGGAAAAACCAAATCATAGAATCATCTATGAAGGAAACTTAAACAAAGATTTCACACGAGTGAAAAATCGAAGAAAGATATAACTCTAGGTATTCTCATACACCAGGGTTATACCAAATTCTATTTGTACGTGACTTTCTTCTCTCAAAGATGGTCAGGTTAGGAATCACATTTTTGGTAGCTAGTCAAAAACACAAAGCCAAAGAGAACATAGAACTCATATGCAAGTGTCACGGACTCCTTTCTAAAACTAACACAACCATAGTGGAAGCATTTCCGCATAATAGAGATCATGACAAACCGTGAAATGATATCATTAACCAAGCAAAATCCATAGAATAAAATGAACCACAATGTACATGGTTACATGTCATAACTAAGGGACTTTAAGTTCAACATAAAGAGAGTTTTAAAGTAAAAACTTCCACATGAAAGACTATTCATAAAGCATAACTATCTAGAATGGCACCCCACCAGGTAGGATCTGTCCTTGAGCTTGTGTTGATGTCCTTGAGATTTACTTCTTCTCCTTCTCCTCGTATGCGGACATCTCATCCCCAGCCCATGCAAGGCAGTGTAAAACTATGTGAGTGGCACTGAGTAGTTATAACATGAAATAACATATAATTTAAATGGCATGAGATAGCTTGAAAAACTTAGTAACTTAACATGGTGAACATGATTACTTGAAACTTGATAAATTAACACGATAAATAATGGTGTGCAGTTTAATTTGAGTTAATATAGTCTCTCTCTCTTAATGCACACATAGTGCTTATAAGGCCAATTAAGGCTCACATAAGGCTATTTAAGGCTCACATAAGGTCGGTTAAGGCTCACATAATGCTCCCACAAAGCTCATAAGGCCACTTAAGGCTCACATAACATGATTGAGAGGACTTATATTAGCATAGCATGGTTTCTTATACTTAAGCATGATCTCCATGATTTCTTGAATAATTGGTATGGCAGTGATTCATATTATTTCCAATGACAGTAGAATCATGAAATCAATAAGAAACATAAATTTATCGCATGAGCATGATTTTTATGAGTATAATTGAGTAATCACATAATTGCACTTTAATTGAGTAATTATAAATAGATGAGAAAATAATGTTATCCCAGAACCCAATAAATATAGACAGTGTGCATGATCCACTCACTGGGCCTGAGGAGGATACTATTATAGCCTTGATTCTTGATCAAATCCTAATTTCCTGTATTTTAGCATAACCATGAATTAATTATACATTCTTAACATAGATTTAGAGTTTCTAATGGAAATAGGGGAGTTGGGTTTGGAAATACAATCTGATAACTGATTAGGGGTGTTCTTCGAGACCTTTCCAACGAGTATTTATACTTAATTTTCTAACATCACAATCAAAAGATGTGGATTTTTGAAGTCAAACCAATCAAAAAGTAAAAATAGGTCCATGTGTATAAATCTGACATGTTAACCCTAATGGGGTGGTCTGGTAATCATAGGCCACATGGCCCAGTCTGACCATAAAGTCAAAGCGCATATGAACCAATACATTGGATATGATTACTATTATGCCCAAGAGAAGTGTTACAGGAAGAAAAACATGTGAGGGTTAAACTGGGGAAAACACCAATGATATTGTTCATCTACAGAAAGACCGGGAGCACAGAGAAGTAGCTCAAATCCTTGAATGCCAACTCACGATCTGCTATGAAACCTGACAAGAGATCATGAGAAACGGCTTCCTCATGGTCTACCAAACTCAGCGACCCCTGACTTGGGTACAGCGATGGTCAGAACTGCCAAGAACTCTCTCCGCCATGACCGATAAATATGAAGAAGTAGGTGGATCTAGAAAGAACCAATTTCAAGGAAAACAACATCAATATGAAAAAGTAACGGTTGAACACGATTCGTAATCACCAGGCGGTAATGAAGAAACAAACTAAGTCTAAAAGAGCACTTGTACCCCAAAACCAGTACTCAGACCACTGGGAAATAGGGAAAGGGGCTTGAAGTGGAAACCGATCTTACAGTAGCAATTCTCATACAAGAATCAGCGACATAGATTCAGGACTACCTACTGAGTCTAGAACAAGTGTTTCAGTGGCCTGACTGAGGCTGAGAGGCCCGACCTGACGTTGGACTCTACTGGCGTAAAGATGGGTTTCTAGGTGGTGCTTACAGATGAAAGGGCGACATAACGGTGTGCGGAAAAAGAAAGGGGTCATGGTAATGAAGCTTACAGGAGTTGTAATTGAACTAGGATGGTCGGTGGTTCTAGGTTGAGCTCGCCATCATCGGGGAAGAACACTCGAACCATGGTGGCTCCTCGAGTAGCTTTGGACCAAATTGGAAGTGGAGCACTGATATGGGGATCCGCACGGTGCTATAGGTATGCCTAGAAATAGGTCTGATGGGGTCTGCTCGTAGGGGGACGACGGCTTTGCTAACTTCAGAAGGGGGCAAATTGGGTGTTTTGTAGGGAGAGGCATTAGGGCTAAATTTATAGTTTGTTGGACTCGGAATCATCTCTTGATTCCGTTGGCGTTGACATAATAGGAAGTTGTCGAGGGGATACCGAGTTATGGCTGGGCGAAGGATCGGGGTCATGTTCCCTCCTCCGCACGGACTCTGCGCGAGGTAGGGGATGGAGTCCCTCCCATCTGATCTATAATTTGATGGCTCTGAAGGAGCCGAGTTCACTTAATCTGCCTGTGACAGGCTGCATCAAGCCATTATCCAGAACTTTGTTATATTAGGGATAATTGTGTGATTATTGAACATTTAGCGGCCGTTTGGCCGAACCTATTCAGACTACTACACTAGTTAATGAATTATGGGATTTAAACTGCTCAATTGATAAAGTTTGCAGTTTTTAATTACTTCGTTTGGATAACAGAATATATGAAAATACATCAATTACGATTATTGTCATTTTAAATCTTTTTGCTTGATAAAGATATATCAATAGTTGTATTAATCCAATAATATGAGACAGAGATTAGCCCAACAGATGACCATGACCCACTTCTGTACGCTAAGAGAGGGGGTTGGAATTGTTGGATTTCCAGCGACCCCGCATCCTAGTAACCCCCAATTAAGGAAAAATCAAGAGGTCAGACCCGTTATCCCAATTAGCAGGATCAAATGTTCGACAAATAATCAGTAATAATTATAAAATTCTACCAAATTATACTGAAAACTGGTATAAAATAAAACTTTGCATACCTTTTTCAAAAATTTGGATATCTAACTTCTATCCACATCTTGAATCTATTCTATCTAATCCTCCTCGCACTTTATTTCTTATTTTTACAATGTGTCACTTTACTATTTGTTCTTTTCAGAGTTATACCTAAAACGCCGACAAACAAAACATCGGTCAGCATAAATGAATATGCCGGTATGTGGGGACAACTAAAATTTCACAAATATGGCTAACAATCTAAATATCACAATCAAGTTAATTAACAAGCCACTTTACGCTTTCAATGCGACATTCTCCACCGCTTTTGCCCTAACCCTGGCATACCATCCTTAGGGTTTCTCTTTTGCCAATGACTTAAGGCCACCTTCTCAATACCGAGCTTGGTCTGGGGTCACCACTCATGGTGCCCATTAGTCATTTAATAAAGACCACATTCTCAATCCTGAGCTTGGTGTCTGGGGTCACCACTCATGGTGCCCATGGGTCTTCCCTCCCAGGCTTGACCTTTTGGCATCATCCATCAGGGTGGCATGTAGGTGCGAGAATACACATTTCTATTATAATTGTGATAATCATAGTGACTTTATGATTTGCAATTATGAACATCCAAACTAATAGGTTGCATTCAATGCGATCAAATCATCCGGAAAACCTTCGGCAAACTAATGTGATTAACCATAATTAACCACATACTTGTTTAGCTGATTTGAGATAGAAATATTCCATGCATGTAAGAAATCCAAGCAAGCAAGCACATACAACAAGATCTTGAAATAATCATACAATTTCCTTTTATTAATCATGTTATCAATATCTATCCAATCTAACTTGTTCCTTAGGGTTTCTACTTCTTTTTAGGGTTTCACTTGCAATTAGTATTTTTGCCATCACTTTTATTGTTACAAACCCTAATTAAGTAAAACTACTTATAAACCCTAATTATCATGTCCTATCTCTCCTAACAGGCTTAGGATTAACAATTATCCACATATTTCCGTGTATTTCGATTAGACATAATCATCTCTTGTTTTACCCAAAATTAGGGTTTCCAGATGCATTATCATACATACATGGTTTGAAACCCTAAAACATGCAATTACTCATCTAGATTAGATTCAAGTCTATCATTATCACTCAACAGGTTACTCTTACTCAATTAAACCAATTAAGCATCATAGACTCAACCATTAATCTCAATTAGGATTTTTAACCTAACTTTAATGCACTTTCATCAACTTAATATAATTTTGTAATTAGGAATGGGATCGGGCTTTAATATTATTTTTATTGGATTCCTTGTGTTCTCCGAATACATTTTCATATACAACTTTCTATCATCGGAGCTACTAATAAATAATTAGAATTTTTGCAAAGATATTACCTTTAGGGCCAATAATCCAATGCCACGTGTCCCTTTTCTCTTCTTTTATTTCGATTCTTTTCCTTCTCTCGCAGATCCTGCCTTGGATCTGACTACTTGATAACCCGGTTCCCGCTCCCCGCGTCGTCTTCCTCACGCGTATGAGGATCCGGCCTCCTATGTTTACTCTGTAAAATAGAGGAACGGAGGCGACCTTTCTTCCTCCTCTGCCCGTCAACCGCAGATGCCAAACCATGCCAACCGCATCGCTCCTTCTCCGCCTGACTCCGCTGACAGGGAAAGACTTGCCCCACGCTCACCCAAGCCTCTGGTGGTTGTCTTCAACTGCGTGTAGCCTAGCGAGGCAACGTCGGTCGTGGTCAACCTCAGGGTTGACTCCAAGTATCTAGCTTCCCCAATCGTCGGTGGAGGCTGCCACACCTCTGCTGAGCCTCTCCAAACTCAAAGGTGCCCTCAGCTTCGCCAGACGTGGCTCGAGTCGACAGGATGGAGAATCCCTTCTCCGGCGAGAAATAGCTCCAGGTCGGAGGTGAAAGTCGAGATTCTTCTCACAATTTACCGTGTAACTCAATTCATTTCTTCCTCGCAAACTCGAAGGCAATCTTGGAGTCTTTTCTTAAGGCGTGTAGCCCCCTATATATATATATATATATATATATATATATATATATATATATAGGGCAGGTTGACGAGGAGATCCCAATCGGATTTGGGAGTTTTGCTTGGCGTCTACGAAACCTACCAAAACTTAGGTTTCCTAGGTTCGGATTCTTCTCCTGAATCTACTGGACTAATTTCCTTAATGATTCGTCCATTATATTGCAAGATATTGGTTTTGGAAAGTCAACCCCCTCAACCTCCTATTTCCTTGTCCGAGTGAGGAAGGTGACAACACAGCCTCTGTTGGATTCGAATCCAACAGTTGTGGTGTCACGTGTCTATATCAACTATAGTTCTATTAGGAAATAAAATCATGACATTTACTGAAACGTCTGTCTCAGAAAAATGAGATCAACGAATACAGAAGCGATTAATTAGCAGCAGAATTATTAAAAATCACTAAAAATTAAAACTTTTTGGAAAGAGATCTTTAAGTAATAAAACTCTTTTATAAGAAAACAAGATAAATTGTTTACATCATGATTTGTCATTACATCTCTGTAAAATCACATCTCAAGTGATTACATACATCAATTGCCCTGTCATCTGTGCAAGGCAAGATACAAAAATCTCGAGGCATTAAGCCAAAAACCTCAGATCTACTGACTCCTAGGACCTGAGAGTACAGAGACGAAAATAGGACATACTATCTACAAGGCTTGACAGATAGTGTCTCCACCTGAGAATCACTACTGTCCCTGATGTTGTTGCTGCTGCTGCTGTTCACCCTCAGGTGGGTTCCTTCGTCCTCGACGTCCACCTAAAAAGTCGAATCCCATGGGGGTGAGACAATTGAATAATTGTCCCAGCGAGAGTTATAACTCTCCACCAGAAGCTTTGTTATTGCAATAAGGAATAACAATAAGAAATATAACTTTAAACATTCAACAGCAGGTTTAACTAAGTAAAGCAACATTCTCTTTAAGTAATCATTTCCATTATAACATAATTGAATATCAAAGCATATCTCAATAAGGAATATGAAGAACATGTATACTAGTTATTCAACCAGAACATTATAAACAATGTATTATCAATCATTATTTCTCGTAGTTCAACCTAAGCAGTTATGCTACACGGCTGATTATGTTTTTCAAACATTATTATGCCCTAAGGAGATGAGGTATACCGCTCATACTCCAGCCGACCATTATGAAATCGCATCGGTACCATACATAGGTCATCAAAAGAGCCGGATTCTTATGACCTCATCTTCCTCAGTCAGTGTGAGGATCAACATGCAGGACATCTCATGTCTCTGCTATAATAGCTTTCCAGGGTATTCTGGCAACTTCGCTATTAGAGTCACAGTGGCATTCTGTACTCTCTTCGCCATCGAGGGATTTCTTGATTATCTCTCACCGATGCGGCATTAACAACATCATCGGGACATTAGTGATACATCATCCTGGCATAAACATATAATGAAGGACGGATGGATTAAGGTACATCTTACATCAAATCCTACACTAGGACGTAAGGATATTCATGACTATAACCCCAACATACTCAAAAGTATGTTCTCCAGGAGTTCCCTTAGGAAAACATGTTTCACCATCATTAAACTACTGACAATGATGGATCTATGATCAGGGCTCTACATGATATGATTATACTTGATTATTTAAGTACATTATATCATTCTTTTAGCATCAGGCATGTTTTCAAACATAAACCATTAAAACAACTGCTATAAAGGAAGAATACTAAATGTATCAAGTTCATTTCACATAAGTTATCATTGGTATATCAATCCTTAACCATCTCATCATTATGATTCAAAAACAGGGGTGTTCACACCCTTAGATCATCATAAGTCATCTAACAGCATGACCTTGATTATAACAATGTAGATATTGCTCCTAGCTCTTACAGCCCATCAATCTCATATGTTACCTCTTAAACCAGGCAACATAGTATATCACTATTTATAAAGCTTATAACATGCTTTCAATGAATAAGACATCATAACCCTTACCTGGCTAAGATCACTTCTTTATAAAAACCTGCATGGTTAATACATTTGATAATATGCAACTTATCTCTATATCAGCATATTACAAAATAGAGATAAAATTCAAGGGTTGTACCATTATGCCTTTAATAAGGTTAGGTTTTCCCTATTCATTTCAATTAGGCTTATTCAACCCCTTTATCTTAATTAGGAAAAGTGGTTCCCTATTTCATACCTCAATCATGAAGTTTCATGCTTAAAAACATAACCCAGAATTAGGGTTTACTGTTCAGTTCATCATATCGCCCTAGATTAGGGTTTACTATTCACATTACAGTGAATTGAGATCATACCATCATCATGTATGAAAATTACTTCCATTAATGCCTTCAATTAAGTTAAGATTCATTAATCACCATAATTAGGGTTTCTATGATCTCACTATGAAGGATCATACCCTAATTATGTGTATTCATACATATTGGATGTATTTTACTTGATTCTCATTCATATTAGGAGTCTTCTCTCTCCTCTTACTTCTAGATGATGTTTACATCTCTCATTATTAGGCTAGGTCAAATCAACCTTGATAACATAAGTCATGTCATCACCATTATGTTCATTAGAGTTTGCTTGATCAAGGGGTACTAGTCACACTAACCTATTAAGGGTACTTTTGTAATGTTCACCATTGACCATAACATGCATCAACCATCTAATTACATGTTCCCTTAATCACTTTAGGTATCTTTAGGGTTTAGGTTAATCAACTACTAAACAATCTTGGCCACTAAGGCATCAAACGTTCTTGACTTTAAAAGACCCCAAACGGTTTTGCACTTTCAACCTCCAAACAGTTTTGAAACCGCATGGAGTTGTTGACTGTTTGGTCCCTTTGACATTCAAGACCGCATGGCCAAGTACACCATCAAGACCATTTTCCCTAGGTGAGGTGAAGACCGTTTGGTCCTGTTGACCGTTTGGCCAATTTTGACCTTTGAAACCACATGGACAAATCGATCTTGAAACCGCATGGCCTCCAAACGGTTTGGGATCATTTGGTCCCAAACGGTCTTGAGACCGTTTGGACCCAAACGGTCTTGAGACTGTTTGGTCCAAACACCCTCAAAACCGCATGGTCCAAAAAGTGCATCAAAAGTTCCGATTATGTTAGGGTTTCCAATGTTGAACCCCTCAATCGATCATGCAAAGGTTAGCCACTCATCAATTGAGTCAATTAGGTTAATCCTTACTGATTTGACCCTCAATTGGTCACCAATTAGGGTTTGGATCACTTGAATTAGGGTTTGGAAACAACCATCCTTCAACATACATCAACAAGAGTCTAATTGATGTTGAACCCATTGAACCATCACTCAATTGGGTCATGACCTGACCCCAAATGGTATTGGGATCATTTGGACATCCTCCAAATGGTCTTGAGACCGTTTTCCCATGTCAACACCAAAAACTAAGTCATTCACTTAAGGTTTGAACCCTAATTTAGGTCACAAAAACAACACTTAATTATTCAATAACTTGATGTGATTGCACCCTCAATTGATCAACCCCACTTAACCCTAGACCTCCAAACGGTGTCGGGTGATCACCAAACGGTCTTGAGACTGTTTGGGTGATCCCCAAATGGTTTTGAAAACGTTTGGGCCACTCAACCCAAACTTCAACATGATTGCATTAATGAAATCAGCAACAAACCTGATTAGGGTTTAGGTGACTAATGTGCCTTCAATTGATGATTTACTTGGAATTAGATGATGATTTTTGATGGGTGATTAGTCCATAATGTCTATAGAAAATCTCCAAATGGTCAACGCTTGGTCAACTCATCCAAACGGTCTTGGACCGGTTGCTCCCAAGCGTTCTTGTGAAACTATTTGCCCTTCATATAGTTTTGAAACTATTTGCTTCCAAACGTTTTTTCAAACCATTTGGGCAAGAGGTGGAGGACCGTTTGCTAAAGCAAGATCAGGATGAACTTTGGAAATAATGCCACCTTCTTCTTCCTCAAGAACATGGACTGTTCTTCACGGTTTTGGTAGCAAGAACACATAGAAATGTCTAAGGAAGAAGATTAAGCAATGTTTTCATAGAAAGAAGATGCATAAGCAAAACTTTAAGGTTTAGAGTTATAAAACCCGCCTTAGGATCAGATCTAGAGATCCAAGATTCGTAGCTTTAATGGTGGCTTGAGTTCCACAGGTCGTCCAAGGTCCGTTCCTCAAGATTTGGATGGAGAAGATGGCTAGAAAGAAGAGTTGTGTAAGGAAGACTACTAAACCAACCTTGTAGCAAGATTTCCTCCATGATTTCAAGTTAGATGGCAATAAAAACTTACCCAATTCAGTCTTGGCCGTTCTCCTCTGCTCCTGAGCTCCTCCTTAGTCGGCCAAAGCAAAGAGATAAGAAGAGGAATGAAGGGAAACGATCCCTTGCTTTGTAAAAAGGATGTACTTATATATTTTGGGTATATTTTCAAGGCAAGGACAATTATTTCCTTATTTCTCAAATAGGTCCTTCTCCCCTCCTTAGTCACGTTCCTCCCTTCTTCCCTTAAGAAAAACTCCTCCCTTATCCAAGTTTTAGAGGAAAAGAAGCCAAACGCCTTACTAAGTTGCACATATAAAAGGGTCATTTTGTATAAAACTTGGTTATTTAGATATAAAGGTTATCTTTCTTATATGATTATTCAAATGAGGTGCCCCCCTCATTATCTTTGCTCTATTTAATGTCAAGAGTCATAAAAGATACTCTAGAGGGTGTATTTTACATGTTGCACCCTATGTTTTGGGTAAATTGCACTTTACCCCAAAACTAGGTTTTAAAGCACAAGGATTGCTCTACAAGCTCTATCTTGGTGCCCAAGGTTGGAGAATCAATATTACTACATCATATTCATTCTTATGATGTCTCAACACCATAGGAACATCTTAACATGTGCAATTTGCAATTTAACCCCTCTAATTGGGTAATTTGCACATAAGTCCATATTTAACATAACAATATTACAACATTGTTCATAAAGGACTGAAATGGAAATATATGTTCCTCAGAAGCTTTAATTACATATCAAAAGATAACCACAAGTGTCTAATTACATAATTAAGCAAAACACCAAGGGTTAGTTCATAACCCAGGTCAGGGATGTTACAAATTATCCACCCCTTACAAGGATTTCGTCCCCGAAATCAACAAAACATATTAAGAGAAAAGAGCAGGATATTTCCTTCTCATCTCTTCCTCTAGTTCCCATGTGGTTTCTTCAACACCACGGTGATTCCAGAGGACTTTTACAAGACTTATGTCTTTCTTTTTCAACTTTTTAATTCTTTTATCAAGGATTGACACTGGTCCTTCCTCATAAGATATATCATCATTCAATTCTACCTCCATAGGTTGCAGAATTGATTCTATATCAGGGTGACATTTCCTCAACATAGAAATGTGAAACACAGGGTGTAACCTCTGTAACTCTGGAGGTAACTCTAGTTTATAGGCTACTTTTCCAATCTGTTCAATGATTGGATAAGGCCCCATGAACCTAGGAGCTAACTTCCCTTTCCTTCCAAATCTCAGAACTCCCTTCCAAGGTGAGACTTTGAGATACACTTTGTCTCCAACCTAGAATTCTAAGGGTCTACGACATTTATCAGCATATGATTTCTGCCTATCCTATGCAGTCTTTATCTATTGTTGTATTACTTAAATCTTTTCTGTGGTCTGCTGCACAAGATCAGGACCTAACAGCTGATATTCACCAGTTTCATACCAACATAGGGGTGATCTACAACGTCTACCATACAAAGCTTCATAAGGTGCCATATCAATGCTATGTTGATAGCTATTGTTATAGGCAAACTCTATCAAGCTTATATGCAGATCCCAACTCCCTGTAAACTGAAGAACACATGCTCTAAGCAAGTCTTCCAAGGTCTGTATAGTCCTTTCTGACTGTCCATCAGTCTGAGGATGAAAGGTTGTACTAAACCTTAACTGGGTTCCTAAAGCTTTGTGAAGTCACTCCCAAAAATGACTCATAAACTGGGGACCTCTATCAGAAACAATGGTGACTGGGACTCCATGCAGCCGCACTATTTCTTCAACATACAACTATGCTAGTTTCTCAGCAGAATAGGTCGTTTTAACAGGAAAGAAATGTGTTGTCTTTTTCAACCTATCAACTATTACCCAAATGGAATCATGCCCTTTGCTTGTCCTGGGTAGGCCAACAACAAAGTCCATGGTTACATGATCCCACTTCCACTGCGGTATGGGCAAAGGTTGCATTATTCTTGTAGGCTTCTGGTGTTCAGCTTTAACCTGTTGACATACAGGACACCGCATAACAAACTCAGCAACAACTTTCTTCAAACCAGGCCACCAATACATATCTTTCAAGTTTGGATACATCTTGGTGCTTCTTGGATGCATAGCATACATCGAAGAATGATCTTCTTCTAGGACTAACTTTCTCAAGTTATCCACATCCGACACTATCATCCTCCCATGATAACAGGCTACTTGGTCATCTGAGTCATGGAAACCATCTCGTTTCCCATTACCATACTCCAATCTAATCTGTTGAACTGTAGCATCAACTTGCTGGGCCTCCTTGATCTGTTCTCTCATAGTAGGTTTTATATGCATCTCAACTAATAACCCGGCTAACAATGACACTTTCATCTATACATTGTCTTGCCTTAAGGAGATAAACATATCTCTCCTAGAGCACACTAAGGAATTTAGTTCTGCTCTATCTAAGGCTGGTGTTGTTGATTTCCTACTCAAAGCATCAGCAACCACATTGGCTTTCCTTGGATGGTAATCAATTGTACAATCGTAGTCCTTGATTAATTCCATTCAGTGGTGTTGCCTCATGTTAATCCCATGCTGAGAAAAGATGTACTTTAGGTTCTTATGATCAGTGAAAATATGGAATGTTTCTCCATAGAGATAGTGACTCCAGATCTTCAAGGCATGAACCACAGAAGCTAGCTCCATATCGTGTGTCGGATAATTCTCCTCGTGTTTCTTAAGCTGTCGGGAAGCAAAAGAAATCACTTGTTTATCCTACATCAACACACATCCAAGTCCATTCTTGAAGGCATAACAGAAAACTATATATCCTTTCCCTTGCTCAGGTAACACAAGCACAGGTGCACTCGTCAGTCTCTCCTTCAGCATCTGAAAAGATTGCTGACACTTATCACTCCAAGAAAAAGGAACATCCTTCCGGGTCAACTTAGTCAAAGGTAAAGCTATGGAACTGAAGTTATTAATGAACCTTCGGCAATAGCCAGCCAACCCTAAGAAACTATGGATCTCTGTCGGTGTCTTCGGCTGCTCCCATTGTAGAACATATTCTACCTTTTTAGGATCAACACGAATACCCGAGGCAGATATCACGTGTCCAAGGAAAGATACTTCCAGTAACCAGAACTCACACTTATTAAACTTAGCATATAGCTTGTGTTCTCTTAGCAAAGTTAGAGCCTGACAAAGATGATGTTCATGCTGCCGAGCATCTCTACTATAGATCAGAATGTCATCTATAAAGACAACAATACATTGATCGAGAAAAGGTTAGAAGATTCTATTCATGAGTTCCATAAATGCAGCTGGTGCATTATTTAGTCCAAACGACATAACTGTGAACTCATAGTGACCATACCTTGTCCTAAAGGCAGACTTAGATATGTCACCATCCTTAATACGGAGTTGATGATATCCTAATCTCAAGTCTATCTTTGAGAAGATGGTTGCACCACGCAACTGGTCAAAGAGATCATCAATCCTCGGCAGAGGATACTTGTTCTTTATAGTTACTTTATTTAGCTGTCTATAATCAATGCACAATCGCATCGACCCGTCTTTCTTTTTAACGAAGAGGACCGGAGCACCCCAAGGCGAAGTACTCAGTCGGATGAAACCCTTCTCAAGCAACTCTTGCAGTTGTTTCTTGAGTTTTGCCATCTCAGCAGGCGCCATCCTATATGGTGTTTGTGCTATAGGTTGTGTGTTTGGGATCAAATTGATTTCAAAATCAATTTCCCGAGGCGGTGGCACACCTGGAAGTTCTTAAGGAAATACATCTTCAAATCCCCTGACTACAGGAACTTCGGTAGGGTTAGGACTATCCATGGTAGTATCTACCACATGGACTAAGAATGCATGACATCCTTGCCTCATCAGCCTCTCAGTAACCATAGCTGACACAAGACAGGTGGGTAGAATCTTTCTCTCTCCTTGAAAGATCCATGTGTCACTATCATTAGCAAACACAACTTGCTTGGATTCACAATCCAAAACAACCTTATACCTTTCTAAGGTATCCATCCCAAGGATTATATCAAATACTTACATCTCAAGTGGTATAAGTTCCACTTGAATCCAATGCTCAGAAAAGAAAAGGATGCAGGGAGAGCATACCTCCTGCAACACAGCAGACCCCCTCAACGGAGTTTCTAGAAACAAACTATCTACCCTATGACTGACTGTCATATTGCAGTTACGAATCACCCTTCAAGTGATAAAGGAGTGTGTAGCACCCGGATCAATCAAAACATATACAACGCAGGATGTAGACATATCTGAATATAACAATTCCATCTGACCTGCCACAACCCGAGGGTTGATCACTACATCAGGTGGATTCATTGCATAAAACCTTGTTGTTGCCTGTGGTTGATTCGGTGCCGACGATCCAGCTTGGGACGCTTGTCCACGTCCTCTAGCTCCTCCTGGAAACTATCTCCTTTGCAATCCTTGCTGACTCTACCTCTGAGGTTGAGTTACACTTACTTCTCTGGCTCTACAGTCTTTCATCAAATGTCCCATCTTCCCACATATATAGAAACTTTTGTTCAGTTGTTGTGGTCTGGGTGGTCCTGTAACCGACATAGATACTGAACTGCAAGCTCCTTCTAGTGGTAGGCTTCATCCTCTACCCCTATTCGATGTCTACTATGTCTGGGTACCGGGTCTAGGTGGTGGCGTAGGCGTAGAAAACCTAGGTTTCTTGAAATCTCTGGATGAAGATCCTTGGAACTGAGGATACATCCTCTTGTTCTGGGTCTGTCTCTTCTCTGCCATAGACCTCTCTATCCTTCGGACAGATTCTACAAAGGTAGAAAACCTTTCTCTGATCTCTAGGGCAGACACGGGAGTAGTCAACTCAGCATTTAACCCTTTCTCAAAGCGCATAATCCATTCTTCATCTGTAGCTGCCATGTGCGGACAGAACCGCAACAATTCCATGAACTTAGCCTCGTACTCGCTAATGTTCATCGAACCTTGCCTTAACCTCTCAAACTGAGAGATTTTCTCATCCAGAAACATCTTAGGGAAATATCTATTGATAAATTCCCATTGGAAAACTTCCCATGCAACCTCCACAGCTGGCCTCTTCTATTCTTCCATGGTCCACCAATGACCAGCACTCCCTTTGAGAAGATATACAACATGTTTAACCTTCTCAGCTTCTGGGATGTTCAGGATCCTAAAGGCCTTCTCTAGTTCAGTTAACCATAAGTCGGCATCTGCGGGATCAGCTATTCCAGCATACTCTGTGGCTCCAACTCGGTGAAGTCATTCAAAAGTCTTGTTGATTCCTTGTCCTTCGGGAGGGGTAGGTGCCCTAGGTGTAGGTATAGGCATCCTATCAGTTATGTGTGTCATGGCAGTCATAAATTGCCCAAACATAGTCTGGACGGCTGGGTTCCCCATGTCAGTTGGATTGAACTAGGGTGGTTCAGGCACAGGTCGCTCTATCTTTGGGTTTCTTGCACCTTCTCTGGGTGAAGCAACACTACTCTCTGCAACATATTCCTCGTGTGGTCCAGACATCCTTAATCTTATCTTCTTCTCCTAAGGAGTAGAAGACACTATTAGATATACTGGAAGACACTAGAATAGACTCAACATCCTAAGTCCTATGTCTCTATAGACTCAGCGAACCTAGAGCTCTGATACCACTAAATGAAATGTCTGTCTCGGAAAAACGAGATCAACAAATGCGGAAGTGATTAACTAGCAGTGGAATTATTAAAAATCACTAAAAATTAAAACTTTTTGGAAAGAGATATTTAAGTAATAAAACTCTTTAAATAATAAAAATTAAAGATGGAGATCGCCATGAAGGATAGAAAATTGATCTACCCCAAGGCCATCACGGAGAGAAATGTGTCGAGGTGGAGCCGAGTGGTTGCGGGTTACATCGTCGGACTGCAGCCTCATTGGCAGATGTTGGTGACCCATCTGGCAAACATCTGGAATGTCAAAGGCTCTATCGACATCAGATCCAGAGGCAACAGGTACTTCCTGATCTTATTCACGAATGATGATGATCTGAACAACGCCGTAGAGGGAGGCCCTTGGTTCGTGGTGGGACAACCTCTGATACTGAAACGATGGCAAAGAGGAGAGCCAATGGAAAAACTGAAACTAGCTGAGATCCCTATATGGGTTAAGGTGTTTGACATCCCGCTAGAACTCTGGGACCGGGAAATGTTCAACTACCTGGGTTCCTACCTTGGCAAACCTATCTGCCCCGATCGACCTACGATTGAATACACTAGACTGGAGTATGCAAGGATCCAGGTGCTAATATCGGTGAATTTTGAATTTCCAGACCACATTGAAATAGCTAATGAGGACGGTGAAGCAGATAGGATCTGATTTGAATACAACTGGAAACCAATGAAATGCAAGCACTGTGGGAATTTTGGACATGAATCAAACTTATGCTCTGACCAAGCACCAAGGAAAAGTGTTGTTCCAAAGAAAAAGGTCTGGATCCCCATACAACAAAATGAAAATGAAGAGGAGGTTGAAGTCATTGATGTCATCAGTAGAGAAGACACCCAAGGTGAAAATTCTCAAGCAAACAACACGCTAGAACCAACAGGAACTCATCAATCAACTGAAGAAGAAGAAGAGCCATGATCTAATCCGTCCACTCCAATCCCGGCTTCAGAAGGTCAATGGCAGACCCAAGGAAAGAAATCCAGATCACCCCCAAGACAGAGAATCACCAACAAGAGCGTAAGCGCGGCAAGAACCGTTGAGCTCACAAATAAATTTCTGATACTGGACAAGGAAAGTGAAGGTAGCAGCAGCTCAAACCTTGGGGTAGATCCATCCCACAAGAGATCAAATGGATAACCCGCTCTCTATTATTTCTTGGAATGTGAGAGGTATCCTAAATAAAATCTCACGTATTAGAGAAGAATGTGCTAGAAACAAAGCTGAAATTTATATTATTCTAGAATCGAGATTACAAGACAAAGACATAAAAGATACTATTAAGAAAATTTGGACAGATTCCAGTTTTACCTCCAACAGTGAGTTCTATACATACACATGCATAATTGTGGTATGGACTGATCAGAGGCTCAGCATTAACAGAATTTACACCAACGATCAGGTGTTACATTGTCACGTTGATAATGGTGTGCAAAGTTTCTATTTATCAGCTGTTTATGGGGCGAACGGGGATAATGATAGGATGATCCTGTGGGACAGCTTGAACTCAATCAGCAGTAACATGAACAAAGCTTGGTGCGTAATGGGGGATTTCAACGCAGTTAGATTCAACTACGAAAAAATTGGGAAGCAACATCCGTCGTCAAAGAGCATGTGTGATTTCAATAACTCCATTTACGACACTGGGTTAGTTGAGATTACCACCAAAGGCCAGTACTTCACATGGGACAGTAGGAGTAAGAAAGGAGAAAGTACATTCACCAAAATTGATCATGTGCTAGCTAATATGACACTGCTGGACGACTTTCTCAGTGTCTGGGCAGAGGTATTAGATACTACTGTCAGTGATCATCGCATGATCAATGTCCACCTCATCAAAGGGAGCTGAAAAGCAACTCCTTTCAGATTCATAAACAACTGGGTCAAAGAAGATAATTTTCATGATCTTGTGAGCCGCACATGGAATGAGAAGGAGTATGGAGGACCTCCCATGTTTAGGCTATATTGCAAACTAAATAATCTACGCCTGAAACTGTGTGAGTGGAATAGAAATAAAGTTAAAAATTACCTGACAATGGCCATGGAACTGGAAGCTGAAGCTTTCTCCCTGCAACGCAAAGTGGATCAGGACCCCATAAATGAATCCCTTCAACTACAGCTTTGTTCCACCAGAAAGAAAGCCACTAAAGAAAAGGAAGAGGAAGAAAATTTCATCAGGCAAAAATCTAGAATTCAATGGCTTAAAGCCGGGGATAAAAACACTGCATTCTTCTACGCATCGCTGAAGACAAGGAGAATCAGGAATAGCATCAATTCTCTTGAAGTAAATAGCCACACCACGTATGACAGTAAGTAGATTCATGATGAGATAGTAGGCTACTATAATAACCTTTTCAATTCAACCAGTTCAGCAATGGTGGAATGGGACAGCTGCTGGCAACTCCCCCGTATCAACGAAGAAAACTGACAGAAACTCAAGAGTTGGGTTACTGGAGACGAGATCGAGAATGTCATCAAAGGACTAAATGGTGACAAAGCACCAGGTCCCGACGGATTCAACCCACATTTCTTTAAAAGCTGTTGGGATATCATCGACCGAGACGTGACCAAAGCTGTCTTAAACTTCTTTGAGAATGGAAAGATGCTTAGAGAATGCAATAAAACTTTTATAACGTTGATACCCAAAGTACAAAATGCAACTAATGTCAAAGACTTTCGTCCCATCTCTCTGTGCAATACTATCTATAAAATTATAACCAAGGTGTTAGCCAACAGACTCAAACCCATCATGGATGATCTCATCGGTGTCAACCAAGTGGCATTCATTAAAGGGGGGTCCATTGGGGATGCAATCCTGCTAGCCAACGAGATTCTAAGTAACTTCTCCAATGCATAAGGAATCAAGCACTTGTGCGTTAAAGCAGACTTATCCAAGGCTTATGAAACTGTAAGAAGAGACTACATTCTCTTCATCATGAAGAAGATGGGCTTCCCCAATTGCTGGCTCGCATGGATTAATGAGATCTTCTACTCTGCCTCCTTCCAGGTCCTTATCAATGGCACGACTTCTACTCCTTTTGCGGCTAACAACGGTGTCAGGCAGGGTGATCCCCTCGCACCGTATTTATTCGTGTTTGCTATCCAGGGATTCTCCTCCATTCTACATGACCTGATTGCAAAGAAAATGATTGACCCGATCAAAGTTGATGGTCACACTCAAGCATCTCATATTATCTTTACGGATGACCTTCTGGTGTTCGCCAAGGCTGATGATAAGAACGCTGCTGGGATTAAGAGAGCCCTTGACACTTTCCAACACATCTCCAGGCTGAAGCTAAATAATGAGAAGAGCCGGCTTTTCCTATCGAAAGCTTGCTGCAACAGCAACATAAGCAATATTCTACATATTTCTGAAACTAATCTACCTGTCCGCTACCTGGGCTTACCCCTGTTTACCGGGAGACTGACAAAAAGTATGTGCACACCCATCATAGATAAAATCAAACAAAAACTTGATTCTTGGAAAGGAAGGCTGCTATCCCTTGCGAGAAGGGTTGAACTTGTGATTTCCACATTGTCATCTTATCATATCTTCTGGTCGTCTACTTTCCCTCTTCCCCAATCAGTAGTAAACGACATTGAAAAACTTATGCGAAATTTCATCTGGAATGATGACAAGGAGAAGAAACACTTGCACACATTCTCCTGGGAGATGATCTGTAGACCCAAAGAAGAAGGTGGCCTTGGCATTAGAAGTGTCAGAGACTGGTCCGACGCTAGCATCGTTAAAAACCTTTGGGATCTAGCTAGTGACAAAAAGTCTCTATGGGTAAAATGGATGCACGGCAAGTACTTGAAAAGCGAGTCGATATGGTCAGTGGTAGAACGACCTAATACATCTTGGCTTTGGAAACAACTGTTGAAGAAAAGAAATGCACTGTTGAGCAAGCTGGAGTTTAACGTGGGTGACGACAACTTCTTCAAATTGTGGCAAGACCCGTGGTTACCTGGAGGTAAAAAACTACTGGAATTGATTGGTAAACAATTCGTTCACCGATTAGGTGGTGGAATAACATGTCCTGTGAAGGCTCTCATCAAAGATGGGAATTGGTACTACCCAGCTGTGCGCGGGAAGGATGAACTTCAGAAAATCATTTCACAATTACAGAGACCAGCAGGTGGCAATGACTTCATCTCTGTAGGAGGCAAAAGATCACTTCGGCTCAAGGACGAGTGGAATATAATGAGGAGATCAGCACCTGTAGTTCTGTGGGGAAAATGGATTTGGAATGACACAATACCAAGAAGGTTCTCTACTGTGCTATGGAAAGCCTTTCTAAACTGTCTGGCTACAACTGATGTCCTAAGAAAGTTCAGTTTATATCTGGTATCAAGGTGTCCTTTATGTGAAGAGGAAGAAGAGAACATGGAACACATCCTTTTTACTTGCAAATTCGCTGTGATAATCTGGAAATATCTCAAAAATTGGTCCGAGCTTAATGCTGTCCTAATATGCATAGATAACCTGAACCACCTGAAGAAAAAGGAAAAAAATGTAGCTGCAACGATCATATATCACATTTGGACAGAAATAAATAGAAGGATCTTTCTGGGGACAAAGAAAACCCCGGACAAGATCTGCTATACCATTATAGCTGACCTCACGACTGTATAGTTTTGTACAACCTTTACTTTTTTCCTTTTTTGTTCCTTTCTTTCTTTCTCCTGTTACACTCTGTAACAGATCGATACTTTGTATTTTTTTTGAGGAGTTAATAATGAAAAGGAGGCACGATGGGTTCAACAAAAAAAACAAGATACATTGTTTACATCATGATTTGTCATTACATCTCTGTATAATCACATCTCAAGTGATTACATACATCAATTTCCCTATCATCTGTGCAAGGCAAGATACAAAAATTTCGAGGCATTAAGCCAAAAACCTCAGATCTACTGACTCCTAGGACCTGAGAGTACAGAGGCGACACATAGGACATACTATCTACAAGGCTTGACAGATAGTGTCTCCACCTGAGAATCACTGTTGTCCCTGATGTTGTTGTTACTGTTGCTGCTCACCCTCAGGTGGGTTCCTTCGTCCTCGACGTCCACCTAAAAAGTCAAATCCCACGGGGGTGAGACAATTGAATAATTGTCCCAGCGAGAGTTATAACTCTCCACCATAAGTTTTGTTATTGCAATAAGGAATAATAATAAGCAATATAACTTTAAACATTCAACAGCAGGTTTAACTAAGTAAATCAACATTCTATTTGAGTAGTCATTTCCATTATAACATAATTGAATATCAAAGCATATCTCAATAAGGAATCTGAAGAACATGTATACTAGTTATTCAACCATAACATTATAAACAATGTATTATCAACCATTGTTTCTCGTAGTTCAACCTAAGAAGTTATGCTACACGGCTGATTATGTTTTTCAAACATTATTATGCCCTGAGGAGATGAGGTATACCGCTCATACTCCAACCGACCATTACGAAATCGCATCGGTACCATACATAGGTCATCAAAAGAGTCGGATTCTTATGACCTCATCTTCCTCAGTCAGTGTGAGGATCAACATGCAGGACATCTCGTGTCTCTACTATAATAGCTTTCCAGGGTATTCTGGCAACTTCACTATTAGAGTCACAGTGGCATTCTGTACTCTCTTCGCCATCGAGGGATTTCTTGATTATCTCTCACCGATGCGGCATTAACAACATCATCGGGACATTAGTGATACATCATCCTGGCATAAACATATAATGAAGGACGGATGGATTAAGGTACATCTTACATCAAATCCTATACTAGGACGTAAGGATATTCATGACTATAACCCCAACATACTCAAAAGTATGTTCTCCAGGAGTTCCCTTAGGAAAACATGTTTCACCATCATTAAACTACTGACAATGATGGATCTATGATCAGGGCTCTACATGATATGATTATACTTGATTATTTAAGTACATTATATCATTCTTTTAGCATCAGGCATGTTTTCAAACATAAACCATTAAAACAACTGCTATAAAGGAAGAATACTAAATGTATCAAGTTCATTTCACATAAGTTATCATTGGTATATCAATCCTTAACCATCTCATCATTATGATTCAAAAACAGGGGTGTTCACACCCTTAGATCATCATAAGTCATCTAACAGCATGACCTTGATTATAACAATGTAGATATTGCTCCTAGCTCTTACAGCCCATCAATCTCATATGTTACCTCTTAAACCAGGCAACATAGTATATCACTATTCATAAATCTTATAACATGCTTTCAATGAATAACACATCATAACCCTTACCTGGCTATGTTAGGGTTTCCAATGTTGAACCCCTCAATCGATCATGCAAAGGTTAGCCACTCATCAATTGAGTCAATTAGGTTAATCCTTACTGATTTGACCCTCAATTGATCCTCAATTGGTCACCAATTAGGGTTTGGATCACTTGAATTAGGGTTTGGAAACGACCATCCTTCAACATACATCAACAAGAGTCTAATTGATGTTGAACCCATTGAACCATCACTCAATTGGGTCATGAACTGACCCCAAATGGTCTTGGGATCATTTGGACATCCTCCAAACAGTCTTGAGACCGTTTTCCCATGTCAACACCAAAAACTAAGTCATTCACTTAAGGTTTGAACCCTAATTTAGGTCACAAAAACAACACTTAATTATTCAACAACTTGATGTGATTGTACCCTCAATTGATCAACCCCACTTAACCCTAGACCTCCAAACGGTCTTGAGACCGTTTGGGTGATCCCCAAATGGTTTTGAAACCGTTTGGGCCACTCAACCCAAACTTCAACATGATTGCATTATTGAAATCAGCAACAAACCCGATTAGGGTTTAAGTGACTAATGTGCCTTCAATTGATGATTTACTTGGAATTAGATGATGATTTTTGGTGGGTGATTAGTCCATAATGTCTACAGAAAATCTCCAAATGGTCAACACTTGGTCAACTCATCCAAACGGTCTTAGACCGGTTGCTCCCAAACGTTCTTGTGAAACCATTTGCCCTTCAAACGGTTTTGAAACCGTTTGCTTCCAAACGTTTTTGCAAACTGTTTGGGCAAGAGGTGGAGGACCGTTTGCTAAAACAAGATCAGGATGAACTTTGGAAATAACGCCACCTTCTTATTCCTCAATAACATGGAATGTTCTTCACAGTTTTGGTAGCAAGAACACATAGAAATGTCTAAGGAAGAAGATTAAGCAATGTTTTCATAGAAAGAAGATGCATAAGCAAAACTTTAAGGTTTAGAGTTATAAAACCCACCTTAGGATCAGATCTAGAGCTCCAAACTTCGTAGCTTTAATGGTGGCTTGAGCTCCACAGGTCGTCCAAGGTCCGTTCCTCAAGATTTGGATGGAGAAGATGGCTAGAAAGAAGAGTTGTGTAAGGAAGACTACTAAACCAACCTTGTAGCAAGATTTCCTCCATGATTTCGAGTTAGATGGCAATCAAAACTTACCCAATTCAGTCTTGGCCGTTCTCCTCTGCTCCTGAGCTCCTCCTTAGTCGGCCAAAGCAAAGAGATAAGAAGAGGAATGAAGGGAAATGATCTCTTGCTTTGTAAAAAGGATGTACTTATATATTTTGGTTATATTTTCAAGGCAAGGACAATTATTTCCTTATTTCTCAAATAGGTCCTTATACCCTCCTTAGTCACGTTCCTACCTTCTTCCCTTAAGAAAAACTCCTCCCTTATCCACGTTTTAGAGGAAAAGAAGCCAAACGCCTTACTAAGTTGCACATATAAAAGGGCCATTTTGTATAAAACTTGGTTATTTAGATATAAAGGTTATCTTTTTTATATGATTATTCAAACGAGGTGCCCCCCCCCTCATTATCTTTGCTCTATTTAATGTCAAGAGTCATAAAAGATACTCTAGAGGGTATATTTTACATGTTGCACCCTATGTTTTGGGTAAATTGCACTTTACCCCAAAACTAGGTTTTAAAGCACAAGGATTGCTCTACAAGCTCTATCTTGGTGCCCAAGCTTGGAGAATTTATATTACTACATCATATTCATTCTTATGATGTCTCAACACCAGAGGAACATCTTAAAATGTTCAATTTGCAAGTTAACCCCTCTAATTGGGTAATTTGCACATAAGTCCATATTTAACAAAACAATATTACAGCATTGTTCATAAAGGACTGAAATGGAAATATATGTTCCTCAGAAGCTTTAATTACATATCAAAAGATAAACACAAGTGTCTAATTACATAATTAAGCAAAACACCTAGGGTTAGTTCATAACCCAGGTCAGGGATGTTACATTTACTGTGATTATTTGACTATCCATTCACTTTAGGAAAACTTGCTAAAACCATATCTCTCTCTTCGTTTATCCTTTTTATCCAAATTTTAAAGGAAAGTCTATAAAGACTTATTCTAATTATATTCCAAATTTGGGACTCCAACTCAAAAGGAAAGAGGTATTTTCTTCTCATGCAAGGTATCTAATAATAAGACATATTAAACATATTTTCTCTCTCTTATCTTTCTATTTTATTTATTTGGATTCATTTTACCATTACAAACCTTTTGGATATGAAAATACACCCATGTTGACTCAATCAAACATCTTTCCACTTATATTCCATATTTTTCATTATCTCTAATTTCCTTCTTAATAAAGCAATATTTAATTGATCTTTTCTCTTTCTTGTGGCATTATCTTTGCAAATTGGACTCCTTGGAACCCAAGGAATCCTAATATGTCGAAATTCCTTTTTAAGGATACCTATCATCCTTCTAGATGCATCTACATTCTTCATTTTTCATTATCTTACTTATTTCTTTATTAAGATATTTCTTTTCAAGGATTTCTCTTCATCTTTCATTCCTTTTTCCTATTTTCCTATTTCTTTTATAAGAAATCACATAGAAACGAAATTTATTTAATTGTGGGCATAATTCCACTTTCTAGAGATTTCTATATATTTCTCATAATTACTTTGCTTAATATCCATTATCTTGTATCTTTTCCTTTTATTTGGACTTTTCTTCTTTTCTTCTCTTTTATATCCATTATTGGATTAATCTAATAATAGAAATTATGAAATTCCTATCAAAAGGGATATTTGCGAAGAAATCCATCTTTTAAAGCAAAGCATACAACCTTTTCAATTAAGTCCATATTCACAAATCTTTACAATTCAATTATGAAAACATATGCAAAATTGAGTTTGTAACATCCTTCCCCTATTATAGGAATTTTGCCCTCAAAATTCCCTCAACATGCAAAGAAACATGATAAGACTTCCTCATGTCCATCATGGCTCCCATGTGGTTTTTCCCTCTCCATGGTGCCTCTCAAGAACCTTCATCATCTCATATTCTTGCATCTGAGTTCTTTCTCACCTTGGTACCTTGTACCCTCATAGGTGACTCAGGACATTTCAGCTTCTCTCAAAGCTAACTAGGTTCATGGCTCAGCACATGGCTTGGTTTCCTCACATGGTGCTCTAGATCAGACTCATGGAACACATCACACATCACATTATCTTGAGGGGTAAGCCTATACACAAGCATTTCCACCAATCCATCTCAAAAGGACCCATATATCAGGGACTCAGTTTTCTCAGTTGTAGCTTAGAGGGGTCAGATTTTCACATCGCATATTCTCCCATAGTGAACTGCATGTCAGTCTGCTTTACATTAGCTCATGACTCGTGTCACCCCTGGGCTTCCTCAGCCATCGCATGATCAAAGTGACTTCATCTGTACACATTGTGGTCCTTTTCTGACCTTTGCGGGGTCCCTTCACCAACATTATCTTAATGAGGTGGTGACCGACACAACCTCCCTTGCAGAGCTTCTTTACATCCCAATACTGGCTATGGTGGTTATCATCACATATCTCCTAGAGCAAGAACCCCCCCCCATGTATCACCCTGAATGAGCACACATGCTCTCATCAGACCCTTTAGTCTGGATCATGCTAACCATCAGTTAGGGGTGATAAGCTATACTCACATCGATTTCTTCATGTATCTACTTCCACCTCATGGAAATAAACCTTTAGGTCATATTCAAGAACCTTAGAACTTGTATCATGGTATAGTTGAACCATATCTCTTACATGTAGTTCAACTGGATCTGTCTCCCGGCAGTATTCTCTCTTTTCTTAGATTATGTCATCTGGGTAAGGTGATCGACCATAACCCATGTTGCATATTGACCTTCCTTGGTCCAGGGAGACTCACCACAACATATATAGTGATGAACTCCCATTCCCTGTCAGGGACTCTTTATCCTCTATATCAACTCATTGGGTTACTGGTGTCCGTCCTTCACCTCCTGGCATGCATGGTGACAAGCCACATGCAACTTCATCTTAGGTATCCAAATTACTACTGCCACTTACTATCTTAGTAGTACCTCAGTGTATGATGAACTTAAAATCATGATCTCCTATATATCATGATTCCTTAAGATTGATTCCTCGAAAACCCTAAATCACTCTAGTCGGGGTTTCATCACCTTCTTTTCCAAAGAAGTGCATCTGAGGTTCTACAACCATCCTTTTATCGCATCAAGGCCTAGGTTGGCTAACCAAACAACCACTAACTTGATCAATAGATCTCGTTACATCTGAGTGTCAGCCAAACATATCTCCTTTTTCAACTTAGGGTTAACCTAACAACCTCTTCTAGCCTCTAGCTAAACTAGGCAGTTGCATCTCAACCAGAGCATCCATTACCACCTCACATCCTTATGCATAAGGTAATGTTGAAGACATACACCTCCATGTATTCCACTTATCATCTCATCTTGGACTTTAGGTCTATCTTGAACAAGAAAACTTAGAGCTCATCTTCTTGGTTTTCGAACTCAACCTTGTATAACTCGCAAATTTCACATAGCTCATGATAAAAACATCCTCAAAAGATGACTACCTTAGTTCTCTTGATATTTGTAAACCATCCACATATCGTACACTTCACAAGGGTACATTATTACCTCTATCCTCATACCTCATATCAATTTTTCCACTCACATCATCTTTATCCCTGGTGTATGGTATGTGTATTGTCCTATCTCTCACCCCCATAACAAGAGGAAATAAGCATTTGGCGGCCGTCCAAACACAGAGTTCTTCCCGTTACAAGAATAGAGATGGTGCATCCCACATTGCCAGTACACCTTCAAATTTGAGTTGAAACGTGCATCACATGTCTCCACATCATGGATATCTTGATATCAGGGTTACTTCCATGGAAAACTGGTCTCGAACCCACTTGGTTCATCACACTACCCTTGATCATCTCCTCTAGGTTTAAAGGGTTCTGGCACTTTTGGGGTCATCCCTCTTCCCTTATGCATCCAGAGAGTGCCCTCCTCGTCTGCCCTTTGGGTCCCATGAGTTCATGAAGGTGATCAATCTCCTAACCCATGGCCCTCAGACAAAGATAGATGTTACCTCTTGACCCTATGGTCATGTGCAACTAGGGAATTAGGCAACTCCTACTGCCATCGGTCTTATCCCTACCCGAACCTAGGATAGACTTAGGATTCAAACATAGAACATATCCAACTTAGAACCTTACCCAAGTCTCCATCATCTCTCCCAGCATTCATGGTCTGACTTACATCCTCTCGTATGGATCATGGTGACCTACTTGTCTTGGTCAGGCCTCATTCCCATGCACTCATAGATGATTAACTATGGGTATGTAGGTTCACTCTCATACTATGTACTCACCACTTAGCTTCTCAAGATCCTATGAGATCTCTTTGGGAGACCTCATTCAACAAAAGCTGATATATACCCTACAGAAGGGTCCCTCTCCAAGGATGGGAGGAATCTATCTCTTAATAGCAACAAAGGTCACAAATGCCCTTATGTCTAGGGTTTATATCCACATGAGCATGCTTAACCCTAACAATCTATTAAGGCACATAGCTAGCAAGCAGACCACTTACTAAACCATGCTAGGTCTCCATGGTAGGTCCTATTTGTTTCTAATCCTTCACCTTGGACCAACATCATATGTCATTGACCTATATGTGAGAGGTTCATCAGACATACTCCTTAACCAAGGGGTTTCCTTTTCCTCCAAACATGAGGGGTTCCAAGCTCAAATCTATGGAAACTCAAATCTCGTCATGAGCATTAGGTACACCAAGCACTACTACTTCCCCTCTTGGGTCTAAGAACCCTAGGTTCACCTTTCTGATGCCCAACTGCATGCTCAACCATGTAACCACGTACCAAGCATGTACAAGGTACGGAATGCACTTCCTATTATCATTCCACTTGAATAACACCTTAGAGTGGAGTCCTCCTCAAGGAAAACTGACTAGGTATAAGGCCTCACTACTTGTTACTAAACCTTTTCAGGGCCTAAGGAACTCTTGTTCCTAACCCTAGAAGGTAAACACCTATACCATAGGCACATAGGTACCATCGGTCTCATCCTCTCTCCAGGGTCTGGTTCCTCTAGAGGCAACCAAGATACTATCACCCTCTAGGGATCATGCACGAGGCAACCACAACCATCCACTTAGGTCGCATCATCCTCAACTTCTTAGGGTTTCTCCTAACCCGGAGTCTAACCTTCCAACCTTCTAGCTCAGGTCCTTCTCTCTCTCTCTAGAGCTTAACCCTACAACAACCTTACTACAAGAAGTTCTCTCTCTAAGGTGGATCAAGCTCACAAGTGTACACCTACATGAGAGAAACCTATGTTTGTATCAAGATTATCCATAACTCTTCATGCTCATCTCATAAGCTATCCAACGTGCCCTTCAGGCCTAGGTTTCACCCTACTGCCATCACTAATGACGTACTTTGGGTGAAACTTTACCATGCTCATATAAGCTTCATAGGGTTTATATATGGTCATCACTAAGCTCGTCAATGAAGGGGTTATCCTTCACCCAAACATGCATGACCCTTCCTGGGGTTGGGTCGCCAAAGGTACTAGGGAATCCAACCTCACATGGCTCATATCATCATGGGTATCCAAACCAAAATCATGTCCACCCACACACATGGTCTACCATGCCATCCATCTCATCGTGTCATCTCTCTCTAACCTTCACTTAGGGTTAGGGTTAGCATCATCCTCAAAGGATGTGCCAGGTCTCTACTTATAATGGAGATCTCTACCTCCGAGACTAACTCTCTCTACTCATCCTCCTAACAAGAAGGTCTAGCCTTAGGTCTCTCCTGAGGGTATGACAACATATGTCATATGACCTAAGCATGCAACTATTCTTTAGTTTATGCTTAAACTATTAAGCTTATGTCCATGACATCTTATTTACATGATTTTCATCAATTTTGTGGAGGATTCCTTAAACCTTATTAACTTTACCCATACCTCGAGAGGGTGAGGAAGAGAGAGAAAACCTAATCCTTAAAATCCTTGATAGCATTTGAGTTGAGAAGGGATGAACAAGAAGAGAGAGTCCTAAAGGTATCTTATTTTGAGTCAAATCCAGAGACATTGGCCAGGCAGTCACACAAATCTGGGAGTCCTCGTATTCTGACTAGTGGTGCGGAGGAAAATATTTCCAGCCCCTAGACGTGATCCTTTTCTAGACACCTTTGTCTTTCAAAAAATCCTCTAATAATTCCCTTGGGTTCTACAAAGTTTCTAAAATTTAATAATTATTAAGGATTAAATGAGGAACCAATGCTCTGATACCAAATGTAACGACCCCGTCTCCCAGTAACCCCCAATTAAGGGAGACCAAGAGGTCAGAGTCGCTATCCCAATTAACAGGATCAAAGGTTTGACAAATAATCAGTAATAATTATAAAATTCTACCAAACTATACTGAAAACTGGTATAAAATACAACTTTGCATACCTTTTTCAAAAACTTGGATATCTAACTTCTATCCACATCTTGAATATATTCTATCTAATCCTCCTTGCACTTTATTTCTTATTTTCACAATGTGTCACTTTACTATTTGTTCTTTTCAGGGTTGTACCTAAAATGCCGGAAAAAAATGTCGGTCATCATAAATGAATATGCCGGTATGTGGGGACAACCAAAATTTCACAAATACGGCTAACAATCTAAATATCACAATCAAGTTAATTAACAAGCCACTTTACACTTTCAATGTGACATTCTCCACTGCTTTTTCCCTAACCCTGGCATACCCTCCTTAGGGTTTCTCTTTTTCCAATGACATAATGCCACCTTCTCAATATCGAGCTTGGTGCCTGGGGTCACCACTCATGGTGCCCATTAGTAATTCAATAAAGACCACCTTCTCAATCCCGAGCTTGGTGGCTGGGGTCACCACTCATGGTGCGCATGGGTCTTCCCTCCTGGGCTTGACCTTTTGGCATCATCCATCAGGGTGGCATGTAGGTGCGAGAATACACACTTCTATTATAATTGTGATAATCATAGTGACTTTATGATTTGCAATTATGAACATCCAAACTGATAGGTTGCATTCAATGCGATCAAATCATCTGGAAAACCTTCGAGAAACTAATGTGATTAACCATAATTAACCACATACATGTTCAGTTGATTTGAGATAGAAATATTCCATGCAAGTAATAAATCCTAGCAAGCAAGCACAAACAACAAGATCCTAAAATAATCATACAATTTCCTTTTATTACTCATCTTATTAATATCTATCCAATCTAACTTGTTCCTTAGGGTTTCTACTTCTTTTTAGGGTTTCACTTGCAATTAGTGGTTTTGCCATCACTTTTATTGTTACAAACCCTAATTAAGAAAAACTACTTATAAACCCAAATTATCATGTCCTATTTCTCCTAACATGCTTAGTATCAACAATTATCCATATATTTCCATGTATTTCGATTAGACATAATCATCTCTTCTTTTACCCTAAATTAAGGTTTCTAGATGCATTATCATACATACTTGGTTTGAAACCCTAAAACATGCAATTACTCATCTAGATCAGATTCAAGTCTATCATTATCACTCAACAGGTTACTATTACTCAATTTAACCAATTAATCATCATAGACTCAACCATTAATCTCAATTAGGATTTTTAACCTAACTTTAATGCACTTTTCATCAACTTAATGTACTTTTGCAATTAGGAATGGAATCGAGCTTTAATATTACTTTAATTGGATTCCTTGTGTTCTCCGAATAAATTTTCATATACAACTTTCTATCATCGGATCTACTAATAAATAATTAGGATTTTTGCAAAGATATTACCTTTAGGGCCAATAATCCAGCGCCATGTGTCCCTTTACTCTTCTTTTATTTCGATTCTTTTCCTTTTCTTGTGGATCTTGCCTTGGATCCGACTACTTGATAACCCGGTTTCCCATCCCCGTGTCGTCTCCCTCGCACGGATGAGGATCCCACCTCCCATGTTTACTCTATAAAACAGAGGAATGGAGGCGACCTTTCTTCCTCCTCGGCCTGTCAACCGCAGATGCCATACCATGCCAACTATGTTGCTCCTTCTTCGCCTGACTCTGCTGACAGGGACAGACTTGCCCCACGCTCACCCAAGCCTCCGGTGGTTGTGTTCAACCGTGTGTAGCCTAGTGAGGCAGCGCCGGCTGTGGTCAACCTCAGGGTTGACTCTGAGTATCTGGCTTCCCCAATCGTCGGTTGAGGCCGTCACACCTCCGCTGAGCCTCTCTGAACTCAAAGGTTCCCTCAACTTTGCCATACGTGGTTCGAGTCGATGGGATGGAGAAGCCCTTCTCTTACGAGAAGCAGCTCCAGGTCGGAGGTGAAAGTCGAGATTCTTCTCATAATTTACCGCGTAACTCAACTCGTTTCTTCCACGTAAACTCGAAGGCAAGCTTGGAGCCTTTTCTTAAGGTGTGTAGACCCCTATATATATAGGGTAGTCCGACGAGGAGATCCCAATCAGATTTGGGCATTTTGCTTGGCGTCCATGAAACCTACTAAAACTTAGGTTTCCTAGGTTTGGATTCTTCTCCTGAATCTACTGGACTAATTTCCTTAATGATTCGTCCATTATCTTGCAAGATATTGGTTTTGGAAAGCCCACCCCCTCAGCCTCCTATTTCCTTGTCCGACTGAGGAAGGTGACAACACAACCTCTATTGGATCTGAATCCAATGGCTGTGGTGTCACGTGTCCATATCAAGTATAGTTCTATTAGGAAATAAAATCGTGACATTTACTGTGATTATTTGATTATCCATTCACTTTAGGAAAATTTGCTAAAACCATATCTCTCTCCTCGTTTATCCTTTTTCATCCAAATTTTAAAGGAAAGTCTATAAAGACTTATTCTACTTATATTCCAAATTTGGGACTCCAACTCAAAAGTAAAGAGATATTTTATTCTCATGCAAGGTATCTAATAATAAGACATATTAAACATATTTTCTCTCTCTTATCTTTCTATTTTCTTTATTTGGATTCATTTTACCATTACAAACCTTTTGGATATGAAAATCCACCCATGATGACTCAATCAAACATCTTTCCACTTATATTCCATATTTTTTCATTATCTCTAATTTCCTTCTTAATAAAGCAATATTTAATTGATCTTTTCTCTTTCTTGTGGCATTATCTTTGCAAATTGGACTCCTTGGAACCCAAGGAATCCTAATATGTCAAAATTCCTTTTTAAGGATACCTATCATCCTTCTAGATGCATCTACATTCTTCATTTTTCATTATCTTACTTATTTCTTTATTAAGATATTTCTTTTCAGGGATTTCTCTTCATCTTTCATTTCCTTTTTCCTCTTTTCATATTTCTTTTATTAGAAATCACATATAACTGAAATTTATTTAATTGTGGCCATAATTCCACTTTCTAGAGATTTCTATGTATTTCTTATAATTATTTTGCTTAATATCCATTATCTTGTATCTTTTCCTTTTATTTGGACTTTTCTTCTTTTCTTCTCTTTTATATCCATTATTGGATTAATCTAATAATAGAAATTAAGAAATTCCTATCAAAAGGGAGATTTGTAAATAAATCCATTTTTTGAAGTAAAGCATACAACCTTTTCAATTAAGTCCATATTCACAAAATATTTACAATTCAATTATGAAAACATATGCAAAATTGAGGTTGTAACAACACCCCCGTCGCAATCATCCTGGTCGTCAGAAACTTCCAAGTCGACCCAGTCACCTAGCCACAAACACCACATGCCGTCCATGCCATTGAGCAATGGACGCCCATCCTCCTCTGCCTTTGATGACGATCTTCAGGGAATTTGTGGTCGGAGCTGGTTGTCCACTCAAAACTGTAGGAGTGTGGAACACAGTTTGTACAGGTTGGCCGATGTTAAAGGAGGTCATCCTCCTCTGAGATTTGTGGAGGTCGACAGAGGATCCAACACAGAGAAAAGGATGCTACCCCTTGCACGCACCATTGACCCCTCACGACTAGAAATAGAAAAGGCAGAGAAGAGCATCGTAGTGCGGGGAAAAAGGAAAAGTCAGCACCTTTGGAAGTTAGGTCATCGTAACCCATTGCTATTGGGAGAGTTGATCAATGACTTCATCCTCTCTGCCTTCATCCCCAACCAATGCTGACCAAACCGTCACTCAGAGGCAATTTGGGGCAGAACCAGAAAACCCTAGACAGAGGAGTGTTGGAGAAAGGAGGACAAGGAGGAAGAAGATGGCAAGAAGCGCCAAAATACCTACTCAAGGGGGAAGTAGTACCTAGGTCCAGGAGTAGTGTGTATTACCAGAGAGCCATCAAGTTTCATCATTGCTCGGAGTTGGATCACGATTCGCAGTGAGCACGAACACCCCCCGAAGACCTATAGGGAAGGAGGAAATACGGAGGGTGAAGGAAGAGAGGTGGAGGGTGAAGGAAGAGAGGTAGAGGGGGAAGGAGGATATGGAGGGGGTGAGATGATGGAGGCGGCAATAGGTGATGGGACTCGGGGGTATTGGTGAGGTCTGGGTTTAAAACCTTGCCTTTGTTGCCTTCGACATTCCAAAATCACACCGAATATGGCGTCCTTTGAAACCGTCGTGGGTTGAATAGGACAAATCCCAGAAGCCGAACTACCAGAATTCATCAAATACTTTGTAATGTTTCCAAACGAAACCATTGCGATTGTTGCACTTAAAATATTGTACTAGATTACAATACCACCACGAATTATAGCGTCTAAACGGCCCCTTAAGTCACAAATTATCATTATCTCTCCCTTTCTTCTTAATACCTTTTGAAGAATTTATAATTATCCAACCCTAATCAAATTTGGTGGTTTGGATAATTCAAGCATGAGGATTTCAAATATCCAATTTGATTTTTGATATGAGTTAGGGAAACATGTGTTTTACATTATTAGCTACTCATGGTAATTGACACATTAATAATTATTGAAAAGGAAACGTGTTACCAAAATTTGATGGAAGCTCTAGTATTCTATTATCTACTCATATACCAAACAGTGGGATAAATTATACTTGTATGTGGGTCCAATCTATCAGTCAACCCTAATTAGTCACCATTGCATAATTAAGGTTAGGCTTTGTGTATTAATTGACATTGATGTGAATAAGTGTTGACGCATTATGCATATGATTCATTTCAAGGTTCACATGATGTCTTGGTGTTGAATTAACTCATTTTGGGCATACTAAATAACCATAGTCTCACCTTGAATGAACAAATGTAAAAAAAAATCGGGACTATATATGTAGTCCTTTTCTTTCAAATTTTAAAATGTGAGGGTCGTTACAACAAGAGATACCAATCAACTGAAAAGAGTCATACTAAAGAACATGGTAAGAAATAATCACTAAATTGGACTAATATAGAAATGTAATGGTCTAATTACAATGCCTTGTTGAATAAAAGATAAAAGATGAAAAAGGGAAGATATGTATCGGTTTCCCTAATTTAGGAAATCGATAGGCATAGTAGCTGACACTCGGGACTTAGTTAGACTGGTAATGGGGACTGGTAAAATTCTGGATCGTGTCGGGTAATGATCGTGTCGGGTTACGACCGCGTTGGGAAATTTCCATGTCGAGTTGTGACCGTGTCAAACTAACATTGTCCCGGTTCTTGTCATCCCCGTATCGAGCTATTCTATCTGAACCACCCTCTCAAGGTTAGAGGCTGATAGGAAGCCTGACATGTACTGGGAAGCTTCGAGGTCAAGAATCGACATCTCTCTCAAGGAAAAATCTATTTTTGCTTGCTACTATGGGAGTGATCCCTAAATGAGCCCTCCATCTTTCTCAGAATAAGAGCAGGCTCAACTAAATGATCACTAGATGGACCCTTGAAACCTTACTTGATAGCATCTCCGCTCTTAGGCCAAGGTCCTCCGCAATCCAACCCCATTCTTCGTGCATTGTGTGAGCTATTTATAGGTCATGTGAACTTTTAGAGGCCCCATCTGATTGGTCCACATGTTTCGCGACTCTGTTCTGGTGCCCATGGCGGGCGGTGGTCTCAATTTTCTACTTTTAATAACCATCATGGTCTTTGGCTGTATTAGACTATGACCCTGTCAGTTTGTAGCTCGTCCCGGTTCTTCACTTGTTTTTGTGTGCCGGGTTGCGACCGTGTCGGTTTTTGGTCGATGTTGTCATTCTTTGCTTGTGTATCGGAGTGCTCATATTGGTGTTGGCCTGCTTTCTATCGGTCTCTCTTAGGAGGGTGTATCGGGTCGCTGGTAACGAACCTGATATATTTGTTTGTATATAAAATCATTAGTTATATGTGCATCCTTTTTGTCATGAAGTGTCCGAAAGTCCTTCAAAAGATAAGAAAAGTGATCAGAAGGTATAGAAAGCATATTTAGTCTAATATCTAAACAAAAATTAGGAGGAAGTGAGAGTTTGAGATAGTTTTTGATATAAGAAATAGGTTATAACATCCAAAAAATGTGTGTTATCAACCCCCCCCCCCAAACTTAACAATTTGCTTGTCCTCGAGTTAAAAGATAAGTTTCAAAATCTTCCGTACATACAGGTGTGAAAAGTATGTGTCGATTTTTGAAAAGTCTAAAAAGAATTAATTCAGGCCACAAGTGTATTGACTTTTCTTTTTGCTTTTTGACAAAGCAAAATTAATCTTTATGTGAGACTTTTGTGCATGTCATATGGAGCTAGTTTTCACACCAAACTTTATATCATGGGTAAGAAGAAAAGGTGGGAATTTTTTGAGAAGGCTTCAGGCTTTCTAGATATTTATTGTTCTTCATTGGGTCATCCAAGTATGGGTCTGTTAAGATGTAAATGGTCCCTGTAGTCTAAGCCAAAAGGCTTTAGAGCAGTAATTCAACATCCTATGTACCATTGCCTTGGATTTTCCATACCTAAAAATGATTCCCGTTGAAGGAACAATTTTATTTGGGTAAGAAATAAAGGAAGAAAGGGTGAGATAATCATTGTTTAGGTAGCTCTTTTCTACATAGATGCACGTCTCATACTGTTAAATTAATTTTTTTGTACAAAAAGGCAAAGTTATAGTTCTTGTGGTTTAACTATTCATTCTCAAGAGAGAAAATCAAACCATTCACAACTTTTTAAGTGCAGAGAGACAAAGAAAAGGCTATACTATGGATTTCAAGTAAATGTGCAATTCTAACAATTTATTAGATGCATATTGGATAAGTGTTTCTTTTCAATTTCTATCCAAACTTTTTATACAGAGTTTTAGACATATAGAAGAAAAAAATTGTAGGAATACCTCCCTCACTTATGCTACAGGGACCACCACCCCCCCCCCCCAAAGTTACCTCAAGCTCTGTCTCAAAGTGGTGTGGAGATATGAGAAAGGGCCAATATAGATCAGTGAGGGATGTTTGTCTTTGCCCCATCAGAAGAGAATAGCTCCATGACATATTCTCCATGTAGGATGTGATAATTTATGTCATGGAAGTATTCAGGGTGCTGGTTCAAAGAAGCGGAAGAGTAAATCTATTACAATATGAAGAGGTTGTAGTCGTTGGATAGAGGAATTTGTTGTGGACTGTGGTGATAGAAATTAAGATCATGCCAAGTTGTTGCGGGGTCTGGTGTATATTGCTTCACAATCTCGACCGCATCATGATAGAACTTTCGTGGTAGCCTTTCAAGAGGTGTCTTCAGTTCTAGGTCAAAGGTTAGCTCTTCTAATTGGTGAGAATCAGAACTGTTGTAGAAGATGCCACAACGGATACTGGTGGCGAGGACTAGAAGTGTCTAGTGGTTGTCGTGCAGCATAGGCAAAAAAATATAGGGAGGTAGATGTTCTTCTAGTTGTTGTTGAAATAGGTTGTGTGTGCCAGATTCATCGTCGAGGCAGACATCATTGAAGAGCATTGGGTGTGCAATCCAGGCTAAGCCAATCTTTGGTTGTAAGATGGTGATGTAAGCTGATGCGACAATCATGGTGAGGCATCCACTAGTTTTACCATGTCTCGAAAATTGTCAGTAGGAACTACTACGGAGTCCTTATCATAGATTACATTTGTAGTGTTGGAATCAGCAAGATGTATAAGAATATGGCTGACCTACTCTTGAGATAAAATATTGCAAGAAGCACGGTCAAAGTTGTGGATTGCAGTTTTAGAGACACAAGCAGTGGGTTGTATGTCAGGAATTACTGTGGAAGGGGTTGTGGCCATCTAGACGAGAGGATGTGGTATGTCCCTTAGTTTCTTTTCGAGTTTGTTTTGGTGTAGCGGGGAAGGGTCATTATTATCTAACTCCAAGAGGTTATCTGGGAGTTCTGGTTCGCGGAAGAAACATTCGTCTTTTATCAACATCATTACATAGAGTCCCCTGAGCCAGAAGATATTTGTGTCATGTACCTGCATCATATATATTGAGTTGTTAAGGAGCTCAATGGAACATATGATGATAAAAGCATTGTTTCCTCTACCTGGGTCTTGCTGGATAGGAAAGTTTTGTATCAAGAAAAAGTTCCAACAATCGCTATGTTGTTGGATGCTTCTTTTGATGACCTGGTGGAGTTTGAGTGGAAGCGGTCGTAGAGAACTATCTGCTTGGTGGAGGAAATGATGGTCTTGATGGGGAATTTCGTCTCTATAATAGTTGTATAAAGAGACATGATGAGAGAGCATATTTTCTATACAAAGGAACCAGTGGTGCATGTACTTGTGTGGGGCAAGTACTAGCCTAGGATTGTGGTCTTTGATATAGCGCAACATATCCTCCACAGGCGGTGAGTTGTCCATACCAGCAAGTAGTCATCTAGCTAGAATAGGGGTGGCGTTGTAGATTGGCCACGTGGTTGGATTCATAATTATAGTTTCCAGAATAGCACCCTATAGTACTTGGAAGAGGCATTTTCCGACAACAGCTTCTGGGTGAAACATATTCTTCAATACTTGCCACCGTAGATAGGAGTATCCATTGGCCCATATGATAGTTTCTTCATTTAGCTTGGGGCTCGGAATCCAGTTTAGAAGACGTTGGTCATGAATGGTGAGGTGACCAATAGTGTGTCTGTCAAAGTCTGGCATGTTGAATCTTTAGATGATTGATGGTGCAACAAATTGTTTGACCTCTGTGCTCCTTTGTTACGGGAATTGTGTGGATATTAAGGCATTAGGTCGTCATCTTCTCCGTCATATGAATTTTCTAAAATGTTGGCAAAGAGTTCATCCATCTCTTCATCATTTATAAGTGGAGATATTGTTGTTGCAGTTTCAGCTGTTGTTCGCTGACTCCCTATCAGACTGACCCAATCTGATAAGGCAGGGACGGAGCCATTACCCATCTAGAGATCCTCGGGAACTTTAGGGAATTCATTCAAACTTCATTTAGGTTGGTGTTCTTCTGTGGGTGAGGTGATGTCCTCTCTTGTCTAAAGCATCACAATTTTCTACCATTTGCAAGATTTCAGAGTCTCGAAAGGTGGGGGTTGATCCGTTAATCCCATAGCTTGATGTGGGATGTCTTGTTGGAGCTGTTGCTCCAGGAGGTGTGGTTGAGACATGGGAAGGGCTGCTCGAGCTAGGGGAATATGAAGGTGAATGTCTTGAGCGGCGTGCTTGATGGAGCCTCCTCCTTTCTCCATGTCTTTGCTCGATAGTATCCATGTGCTGGAGCATGGTTTGCATCGTGTTGTATAGTGTCTCCAGGTGGCTAGGAAGGCTGATCAAGCTTAGGAGTTTGCACTCCTGTGTCCCCGGCCTCCTTTGAAAAGCCTAAAATTGATGAGTTAGGGAGTCAAGGGTATCACAGTGTTTGTAGGTTACCTCCCTGAGATACTCAAATTTGAGGCCAAAGGTGTACCCCAAAGGGGGGAGGTGAGTCGGTGAGCGGTCATGGTTGGTTGTCCTGGTTCATGCTTGTATTATAGGAGTGCAGTATGTTGACCCTCCTCTTTGATGAGGGGGGAGTCCAAAATAACATTTGGCTCATCGGCAGCTTCCTCTCAAGGTAGCAGTGTGTTATCAATCATGGAGCCCACCTCTATATATATATACATGAGGAGGAAGACGTAGTAGGTTGGAAGTCTGTTGCGTTGGTGTCTATTTCGATAGCGACTAGCGGGATATTTATGGTGACTTGCGAGACAAATGTTTGTTCATTGGAATCAAGTGATTGGTTTAGTAGTAGGATGAAACTCGCATTGCTTTCTTGGGGAGTTTCTCTATGCGTCATGGGTTTATCCACTAGTATGACCTACCTAACTTGTGTAGTCTCTATGTGGAGGATCTCCTCAATGCTTGGCAGAGGTGTCTCGTGGCATTGTATGGCAGCGGGTGTCACTCACCTTTTAGTAGTAATTTTCTTAGCAGCAAGAGGTGGCAAAGTGGCACTTTAAGTCATCAACGACTGTAGATCAGATGTTGTGAAAATCAATTTGTCTTCTTCGTAGGAGGAACATGCTAGCAGGGGAAGGAGTATATCTATTTTAGTGAATCTATAGAATAGTTGTTGCTTGTTCTTCTTCAGGATGTCATCCCTTGCCAGAAATATGTTGTCAATCCTTTCTTCTCCTTGGGTACGTGAACGATTTCATGGTTCTGTTGGGTACCCAAGGCCTATGATGATTAAGTTGACGATTACTCCTATGCAGTATTCTTTGGTGGCCTCCCTAATCAGATGCATTCTATTTATGAGGAACTGCCCCAGGTTGATTGGCTTCCTGATCATGATGCTCCACATGACTTGATGCTCTTTAGTATAGATGTTTCCACTTTCGTACTTGGTGAAAAGGATGGTGGCGACTATCTTGTGGATTATTCTCCAGAGTAAGGAGTGTACAGCTGTGACTTTACACCCAAGTTTGAAAGTGGGCTCACCTATCAGGACCTTATATAGTTTGACTTGGTTGAAATGTTCTTATTTGCCCATTTTGACCCCTTCATCAAGTGCCTTATGATCTTCTCCACTATCATTGAAGATCTGATTTATCAACTTTTAGAGATCATGAAATCTGAGTTGTAGAGGTCGGTCGTTAGTCTATCTTCACCACCAAACATGGTGCATTCCTCAGGAGTGTTAGGCACTTTGTTCAGTGAGGAAATGAACTCCTTTGCCAATTCCTTGTAGGAGTGTGAGAAAGAGAAGCATATTTTGTAGAGCTTTGCAGCTGTGAGCACATCCTTTAGCCTATCATGGATGTTGATCTAAAGAAAAGATGCCTCATGATAGAACTTTGTTGGGAAGAATAGATATAACGTTAGCTGGTACGAGTCCTTCTCGACACAAGTGATAAGCCGATAGGGGTTGTAAATCTGGTGTGAGAGAAAGATCAACATGCTTCTTAAGCCGTCATGCGAAAGCAAAGGACGATATGGTGCTACCCGACAAGGGTATACCCCAATACAATGATCAAACTGATATGTTAAATCACAAGTCGGCATAGTGCTTACCCGACAGGGGTACAACCCACTACAATGATCAAACCAATATCGGTTTCGTACCTTATGTTTTTAGGAAGAATGTGAATAAGGTCGGCACGTCTTTGAAATCCCAAGAGAGATCGTAAAACCGACACAGATTCATTGGCCAATACGAGAGCTTAAACTTAACACGACTATGAGATAATTCATAGCCCAATAGAAGTTAAGGCTCGGAGTATTTATAGCTTCTCTGCTAAAGTCGTTTGCACAGTCGCCTGGGGTACGTGTTGTGCATGCACAAAAATTGCCTTCCCTAAGAAGCTAAAATCAGTCTAATGACATCATTTTGACTGTCAAGATAAGGGTTGCTATGATATGTCGGGCAACGACCGTTTTAGGATTGGATGCTAAAACTGATAGGGGAGTTTTCCTGACACGAGACACTTTTTGATTTGATCGCTAAGTTGATATGTGCCAGGTAAGCCAATATAAGCATCATGGTGATACACGCTAGGTCAATCAAAGCAGACCGATATGTTGTTACCCATCACAGGCATTTGTAACAGGCTGATACATGAGTCATACCAGACCGATATGGTGATTTTGATATATCTTTTGAGATTTTCCAAAAACTTGTGCAGCTTAAAAAAATTAAAAGTTGCTTGTTTGCAAAACATCATTGGCATGAGATTTGAATCCAAAACCAAGCAACAAAGGAAAGGCGGTGACCTAGAAAATGCAAGAGTCAATTTTCGTGACTCATGTATTGACTCGGGTCTCATTATAAAAATTGAGTCCAGAATGTCTGTTTTGAAAAGAAAGAGGTTATCCTATGCTAGGAAAAGTAAACTTGGGTTGCCTCCCAAGGAGCGCTATGTTTCTTTTTGTCAGCTCGACATGCTTGGATAAGCTTAGGAGTCAACTTCTAGTTCAACTTCTAGTTCCTCAAGGGGGAGCTTAGCTCGTCTGGTAAAGACTTCATCTTCATCGAATCTTTTTATGTGATGCCCATTCAGTGGGAAGACTTTCGTAGGATTGTATTAATCAAATAATTCCATCATCCTATATGGTAGATTTTTGTGACCACAAGTGGTCCTAACACTCGGGTCTGTAATTTTCTTGGAAAGAGATGAATATATGATTTAAAAAGGAGAACTTTGTCACCTTCCTTGACGTTTGTCTTCTTTAGGTGGGAATCATGCCAAACTTTGGTTCTTTGTTATATATTCTTGCATTTTCATAGGCATGGAGCCTAAGTTCCTCAAGCTCTTCTATCTAAAGAAATCTTTTCTTCCCTGCTAAAGAAGGGTCCATGTTGAGGAATTTGATGGCCCAAAAAGCTTTCTGTTCCAGATCGACAAGAAGATGACATGCTTTCCCATAGATCATTCGATAAGGTGTGGTTCTTATAGGTGTTTTGTAGGTAGTCCTGTAGGACCATAGGGCATCATCCATCTTGGTGGACCAATCTTTCCGAGATTTTCCAATGGTCTTCATAAGAATTTGCTTAATCTACCTGTTGGAAACTTTGACTTGGACAGAGGTTTGGGGGGGATAAGGTGTAGCAACCTTATGTTTTACTCCATATTTCTTTACCAGCAACTCAAAATGTTTTTTGGGGAAATGTAACCCACCATCGTTGATCACCATTCCAGGAACTCCATACCTTAGAAAGATAAATTTTGTGAAGAGCTTTATCACTGACTTAGCATCATAGGTGGTCATGGCTACAACCTCGACCCATTTTGACACATAATTGACTGCTACCAGAAGATACTAAAATCCATAAGAGGATGGGAATGGACCCATATAATCGATCCCCCATACGTCAAAAATTTCTACCTCAATCCAATCAGACATAGGCATTTCATTTCTTTTCAAAATATTTCCAGTGCGTTGGCACTCACTGCATGCTTTGACAAAGGTATTAGCATCCTTGAATAAAGAAGGCTAGTGAAAACGTGATTGGAGGACTTTAGCTACAGTTCTGTCTACTCCTAGATGTCCTCCATAAGGGGAGGAGTGGCATTCATACAATATTTTTAGGGCTTCATCTTCAGGGATACATCTTCTATAAAGATTATCAACGCAACATATGAATACTAAAGGGTCATACCAATAGTATTTCTTCAATTCTGAGAAGAATTTCTTCTTCTGATTGTAAGTGATCTCCGGAAAAAGTTGTTTGCAGGCAAGATACTTACAGAAATTTGCATACCATGGTCCTTCAGCTTCAACAGCTAGTGCAGAATAGATGGCTCCATTAGCATAACTTCCATTTTTGGGTAAAGGGTAATCTTCCTCCACCCTAATCCTTGATAAATGATCCACAACCATATTCTTTGTTCCTTTTTTGTCAACAATTTCATGGTCAAATTCTTATAACAACAATGCATAGCGCAGTAACCTAGGCTTGGCATCCTTTTTCTGCATCAAATATTTGATTGCTCCCTGGTCTATATATACTATTACCTTAGAACCAACTAAATAAGAGAAAAACTTGTTGAGGCGTATATAATGGCTAGCATCTCTTTCTCCATAGTGGTGTAATTTATTTGAGCCTCATCTAACTTTTTACTAGCGTAATAAATCACATGATATCATTTGTTTTTCTATTATCCCAATACTGCTCCTATTGCAAAATCATTGGCATCGCACATCAACTCAAAAGGAAGGCTCCAATCAAATGATTGGATGATGGTGGCTGAAATTAAGGCTTCCTTCAAAGTTGTAAATGTTTCATAGCATTCTTTAGAGAAATTGAATTTGACATCCTTCATTAGAAGATTCAACAGTGATATTTTAGAAAAATCCTTGATAAACATCCTAGAATACCCATCATGCCCCAGGAAACTTTAAACTCCTATCACTGATGTAGGCAGGGGGAGCTTTGAGATTGCTTCAATTTTTTATTGATCGACCTCAACACCTTTATCTGATACCTTGTGCCTGATCACAATGCCTTTCTGAACCATGAAGTGGCATTTTTCCAGTTCAAAGCTAGACTTTTCTCTTCGCATCGTTTCATAGCCATAGATAGAGTTTTCAGACAATCATAAAAGGAGATACCATAGACGTTGAAATCATCCATGAAAACTTCCATCTTGTCTTCAAGAAAGTCTACAAAAATGGAGTTCATACACCTCTAAAAAGTTGCAGGCGCATTACATAGTCTGAAAGGTGTTCTTCTGAAAGTGAAAGTTCCATAGATAAAAATGAAAGTTGTCTTCTCATGGTCATCTGGGTGAATGGGGATTTAGTAAAATCTTGAATACCCATCTAACCAGTAGAAGTACGAGTGGTGGGCTATGCGTTCAAGCATCTGATCTATAAATGGGAGTGGAAAATGGTCTTTGCGGGTGGCAGTGTCTAACATTTTGTAGTTGATGCACATGTGCCACCCTGTTACTGTTCTTGTTGCAACCTCATTCCCATTCTCTCCTCTGACAACATTCATGCCTCCTTTCTTTGGGACCACATGTACTAGACTGACCCACGTGCTATCACTAATGGAATAGATTATCCTAGTATTGTGAAGTTTTACGATTTCTTTACTGACCACTTCCCATAGCTTCTCATTGAGTTTTCTTCGTGCATGTGCATAAGATTTGGTGTTCTCCTAAAGATGTATTATGTGCATACATATGGAAGGGCTTACTCTTTTTAGATCTTCAATAGAATAACCTAATTCTTTGTGTTGCAGTTTTAATTCATCAATCAACTTCTCCTTTTGGACTTTTGTTAGCTCAGAGTTTATAATAACTGGTTTCATCTTCTCAACATCTAGAAACTGGTATTCCAATCCTCCTGGAAGAACTTTTAATTTAGGGGGTGGCCTCACTGCAAGGTCTTTGGTGTGATCTTGAATGAGCGAGGCATTTTTCACCACTTTTAATGGTATGTCTATGTTTGATGATTCTTCTTGGTTGAGAAATTTTAGGAGACCTTCCACTTCAGGATCCTCTACTATATTTATGTTTCTAGTCAAAGCATGCATTAGAGGATCAACAAGGGCTATTTGTTCGTTTACCTCCTGACAAAACTATTGGTAACTCTCGATAAAGTAAGATGATTCAAAGAAAGAAGGAACATTCATACTGTTGCAGATCTTAAAATCAATATGGTCTTTTTCTGACCTTGATAGTTATCATTCATGCTTATATGTCAATGACAACCCTTCCTGTTGCAAGAAAAGGCCGCCCAAAGATCATTGGGCAATTAGCATCCTCTAGTGTATCGATAAGAATAATGTCAGAAGGGATGAAAAAGTGCCCCACTCTTATTGGCACATCTTCCACTACACCCATAGGTTTTGTGATAGTGTAATCGGCTAGATGGATCCTCATATTGGTGTTTATGATGTCGGTGAGCCCTAGTCATTTGGCAAGAGAGAGTGGCATAAGACTAATGCTTGCTCCTAGATCTGTTGATCCTCTTCAAATCACATTGTCACTGACATGAAAAGGAATCACGAAGGCACCAGGGTCGTCTTTCTTTGTTGGCATGCTTGCCTTCACATAAGAACTAGACATCTGGGCCAACTTCACAGTTTCAACGTCTTCTCCTCTTTTCTTTTTTGAGATCAAGACTTTAAAGAACTTTTCATAGGTGGGCATTTCTTCAATTGCGTCAAGAAAAGGGATGTCAAGGTGAATATTCTTCATGACTTCTGAGAACTTCTCTTACATCTTATTCATCTGGGCTTTTACTAATTTGTGGGGGAAGGGTATGTGTGGTTCATACTTGTCAGGATTCATATCTAAAATTGTATCACTTCCCATTTTCTCTACAATCCTCTTTTGCTTGACAAAAGCCTTAGTAGATTCTTTTGTCATTTGGCTTCATTCCACCTCACCTTCTTTCTCAATCTTGATTCTCTGGTCAACAGCAGGGTGTAGCATTGTTCCTGGACTCAGAGTGACCATGATTGTGGTTTTGTTTCCTCACAGATTTGCCTCAGTGTTGGATGAAAGTTTCCCCATCGGGTTTCTTATACTTTGGGCTAAACTTGTCAACTACTGATTAATCAATTTATTGTGTTGTTGAATTTCTCCAATATGGTTTTAGAAGTTCCCCATTTGTTGCTACATGAAACTGAGAAGTTTATGTTGTCTGCCAAGCTCTTGTGTAGTCGCTCGTTCATCTCATTATGTTTCTTTGTGAATGACATATGCTTAGTCATCATAGAAGGCCTTTGTTGACTGATCTGAGTGTTTTGGAAGTTTCTCCTTGGTTGGAAGTTTGTCGAGTGATGTTGAATTTGTGGGATTTCAGATGAGTTCCCACTGCCTAGTTGATGGGCATTCTCTACAGCACTTGTGTTCCTATAAGAGAAACCATGGTGGTTGGGGCATTTGTATTGGACATACATCACATTCTCTATACCATCGCACTCAGGGCCGCTTTGCTTAGAAGTGTATGGAAAATATTTTGTAGGGTGGCATGCTTCACCACATGTGACACAGGTCTTGACTGCTTGCTGCCACATTTTGTTCTTGTAGCTTTGCTCCTTCAAAGTTTGAACATTAGTCACTATCTTGTCTAGTTTGGATGAAAGGGTCTCCATAATTTTTGACTCTTCCAGAGGTGTTGTTGATGATGTGTAATTTTCCAGACCTCTGTCGTACTCCCCATCTTGCTGGTTGACTGCCATATTGTCATTTAACTACTTGGCGCGTTGAGCACTAACTCCCAGAAAATTGTTACCTGCTAAGGCGTTCAAAGATTTTCTCTCTTCGGCTGACATATCATTATAGAAGGTGGTGATCAAACATGGTTCAGAAAAATTATGGTGTGGGCATTCTCGTTGGTAGCCCTGAAAATGCTCCCAAGTTTTGTGTAAATTTTCAAAAACTTTTTGAGAGAACCGGCTAATCTTGTTATGGCACTTAATATTTCTTTCAATAGGAAAGAACTTTGTGATAAAAGTGTTGGCAAGATACTCCCAGTTCGGAATACTTCCATCTTAAAGGCTAGAGTACCATTCTAACACCTTATCCTTCAGAGACAAGCACTGATTGTAAATGTATATTATTGGCACCCTGTTGATTTTGAAAGTTTTGCAGGTTCTTTTGAAAGACACAAGGTGGTTGTAGGGATTTTCTTCGACATTATTTCCCCTAAACGTATTGTGTTGTAATAGTTGGATAAAAGTGGGCTTCATCTCAAAGTTAGCCACGTTGAGTGGCTGCTCCATAATAGGATTTATCTCATCATTTGCCCTGACTTCAACAAATGATCGGAGAGACCTAGCTTCGAGATCTTCATTTGCCATGAGTATTGATGTACCTGAAATGCAATAATGCAAAATGTAAGTTTTGTATTAGGCAGTTTTTTAGGTGTGAGAATCAGTATCCATGTATCTTTGTTTATGTGACTAAGTGCAAGAAAACTCGGGTTCATGAAATAGTACTTGATTGCCTCATCCCAGGCAATGGTGCCAAAAAGTTGATCATCCTCAAAAGCGATTCCAAGAAGGTTAAATCGTTCATAGGGAATCTGTCTTTTACAAATTATAATTCCCAAAAGTTTTAATGATGCCCACAACTAGTACGGGGTCAAAATAGCAGTTTGGGGTCGAACACAAGGATGCCGAGACTAAACGTCTAAAAAACCAAGTTTAGTTTGTCAAAGTCGTCAGAAAATTGATAAGGGGTGAAGCATACACAAGTCACTAAAAGAATAAAGAATGGAACAAAAGTTAACTCCAAGAAGGAGTTTACTAATAGAAAGTTTAGGATGCTTTTGGGGTTTTGATGATTTTTAGGAGAGTTTTAGATTTTTATAAAATAGAACTAAAGGATTAATTCTCGGGTGTTAAGTATAACATGAAGAAAGATAACGTTTTTACAACCTTTCAACGATTCATTTCTCACACCAATTTCTCTCAAAAATAGTGTTTTTAAGGAAAAACTAAATCATAGAATCCTCTCTCAAGGAAACTTAAACAAAGATTTTTCATGAGAGAAAAATTGAAGAAAGATCTAACTCTGGTTATTCTCATACACCAGGGTTATACCAAATTCTATTTGTATGTGACTTTCTTCTCTCAAAGATGGTCAGGTCAGGAATGACGTTTTTGGTAGCTAGTCAAAAATGTAAAGCAAAAGAGAACACAAAAATCGGATGCAAGAGATACAAATCAACTGAAAAGAGTCATACTAAAGAACATGGTAAGAAATAATCACTAAATTGCACTAATACATAAATGTAATGGTTTAATTACAATGCATTGTTGAATAAAAGATAAAAGATGAAAAAGGAAAGATAGGTATCGGTTTCCCTGATTTAGGAAACAGATATGCATAGTAGCTGACACCCGGGACTGAGTTATACCGGTAACAGGGACAGGTAAAATTGCAGACCATGTCGGGTCACGACTTATGTCGGGCAACAATCTTGTCGGGTAATGACCGTTTTGGGCCGTGACAGTGTCGGGTTACGACCATGTCAGAAAATTGCCATGTCAGGTTGTGACCGTATCTGACTAACATTGTCTCGGTTCTTGCCATCCCCATGTTGGGTTGTTCTATCTGGACCACCCTCTTGGGATTAGAGGTTGATAGGAAGCCCGACACACACTGGAAAGCTTCGAGGCTAAGAACTGACATCTCTCTCAAGGACAATTCTATATCTTCCTGCTACTATGGGAGTGATCCCTAAATGAGGCCTCCATCCTTCTCATAATAAGAGCAGGCTCACCTACTATGCTCTTAGGCTGAGGTCCTCCGCAATCCAACCCCATTATCTGTGCACTGTATGAGCTATTTATAGGTTGCGCAAACTTTTAGAGGCCCCATCTGATTGGTTTGCGTGTCTCACGACTCCATTCTAGTGCATGTGGTGGGCAGTGGTCTCAGTTTTCTACTTTTAATAACTATTAAAGCCTTTGGCTGTATCGGACTTTAACTGTGTCAATTTGTAGCTCGTCCTGGTTTTTCACTTGTTGTCGTGTGTCGGGTTGTGACCATGTCGGGTTCTAGTCGATGTGGTCGTTCTTTGCTTGTGTATCGGGGTGCTCATTCTGGTGTCGACCTACTTTCTATCAGTCTTGCTTAGGAGAGTGTATCGAGTTGTTGGTAACGAACCCAATATATTTGTATGTATATAAAATCGTCAGTTAGATGTGCGTCCTTTTTGTCATAAAATGTCAAAAGGTCCTTCAAAAGATAAGAAAAGTAATAAGAAGGTACAGAAAGCATATTTAATCTACCATTTGAACAAAAATTAGGAGGAAGTAAAAGTTTGAGATAGTTTTTGATATAAGGAATAGGTTCTGGCATCCAAAAAATGGGTGTTATCATAGATCAACATCAATATGTGTTCTAGGCATGCTCCAATTCATACAAGATGACTAATGCTAACGATAGTCTTGATTATTAATTATAATCATTTGGTATAAACATTATAAACATTCATCTTTGGATCATTTCACATATATGTCGCAAGATGTTTTCGAGCCAATGCCATGTCAGATCATATCTTTCAAATAGAAGAACTAACAAATCTTTATTGATACTCATCCTTGTCCATACAAGATGCATAAAGAAAATGTTTTTATTCTAATGGCATCATGAAATAGCAGTTCTAATAACTCTATTACCTACCCATTGGGCTAAGATAAATTTAAATGTAGAATATGGCTTCTGGGACACTTTCTCTGCCTTGTCCATCTTTGTCCTTCTATGAGGGCTTTTACTTCTTTTCAGATCCACACATCAGTATGTCAGATCTCTATCTGGTATCATATACCAAATTTTAAGAAGTAATCAAATTTATCTTATATTTTTTATACCTTAAGTGTAGGCCTCAGTGCCTTCCTTCTTCTTCTTTAATCCCTCTAACCAAAATTGGAAATTTCTTCTCCAATTTCCAGGCTGGTGACAATGGTGAGAATCGCCTCTTACTTTCTTTACTCCACCTTTTGCATTGAGATCTGAATACTTGGGCTTTTGGCTAGCTTTAGAACTCTTCTTAGCTTTTCCTTTGCCTTTAGACTTCCCCTTTGTCTTGCTGATCATCATAAAAGACTTGGGCTTATCTTTCTCCATTTGTGTCTCACCTATCCTGAACATGCCCAACAACTCTATCAATGGCTTGTCAAAGTCATTCATGTTGTAGTTTATGACAAACTGACTATATGACTCTGGCAGGGACTGCAAAATCACGTCAGTAGCCAACTCTTGGCCCAAGGCAAATCCGAGTCTAGATGGGTTTTCCACATACTGAATGATCTTGAATAAATGAGGACCTACTAGATCTCCTTCTACCATGTTGCACTTGAACAATGCCTTGGAGACATCGTATCTCTCCTGACTTTCCTAATCTTAGTACATGTTCTTGAGATGTGTGACCATCTCAATCACTCCCATGTTCTCATGTTGCCTTTACAACTCATGGTTCATGGAGCATAAAATCAGACACTTGACATCCACGACATCCTTTGTATGCTTCTTATAAGCATCCTTGTCAACCTTTGGAGCATTTTGAGTAGGTTCCTCTAGTTTTGGCATTTCCAGGACATAGAGCTTGCGCTCCTATGTGAGAGCAACTCTCAACAGCCTAAACCAGACGTGGAAATTGTTCCCAATAAGTTTGTCCTTCTTAAGGACTGATTGTAGAGAAAAGTGATTGTTTGTTGTTGCCATTTGATTCTACAAAAGAATTTGCAATTTTTTCAAAAAACTCATTTTTGATTTGATTTAATTTGATTAAAGTTTAGACCTTAATATTTTGGTCTTTAATTAATTATCATTCTCATTATTTTCTTCAAATTGATAACCCTCAAGTATCAATTTAGAAAATTACAACAAACAATTTTGTAATGAGCCAAGATCCAAAATGATTCAATTATTACCCAGCCTACACCAGTATCCATAATCAACCATTAAGGTAGGCAATCATGCCAATTACATCATATGCAACTCTTGGGTAGATGATATGTGCAACTCTTTCCCATAATCATCTATATGCTTTTGGGCTTAGACTCTCTAAGAATCACTAGTTAAGCCTAACCCAATAGCCAATACGATAATAATACACCCCACTTTGGCAGCACCTGCATTACTACCGTCACACTTCCACAAGGTATATGGCGCACCCCGCTTTGGCAGTACCTGCATTACTATCATCACACTTCCACAAGGTATATGGTGCACCATGCTTTGACGTAACCTACGCTTAGTCGAACAAGTTTTACATGTCTATTGCTATTGGAAAGCATCTTATACTTAATATGTTTGACTGAGGGGTTTTATATATATCATATATATATACATATTGTATCCAATCACCCCATATATAGTATGTATCATATACATGTTATATCCCACAATATAAACATACAATTGATGGTTATGGCCATATCTACTTGTAGTTTCTTGGAGCCATGGGAAATTACTACCACCTAGGTCAATCATCACATCACATGCATGAACATGTTGTTGGTGTTGACTTATGCTTTCCAATCTGGGTAGATCGGTTCAACCCTTAAACTGGTCATCTCACCTCTTGGCCGGCCGGTTGGTCCTCCTATCCAACCTATGTTTGGACTCCTTCCAATTGTTCAGTTGGGCCTCCAGGGATGATCGTCTGACCTCCTATACAACTAATGTTTGGACTCCTTCCAGATGGTCAATTGGGTCCACCAGGCGGTCATCTGGTTCTATCGCTCTGTCCTCCTTGATCCTCCAGAAGGTCATCTCATCTCACAAACTGATCGTCTCAATTGACGATGAACATCTTCAATGTCATTTCAAGAAAGAAACTATCATATTGCTACTTTGTCACATTGAATAAGAGAAACCTCGAGTGACATTTGAGGGGAGAAAAAGTAGAAAAGAATTAACTTTACATTGGGGAGAGAGAGGTAGAGGCTCAGTACACAGACCAAGATAAATAGCAACCAAACCATCCAACCACACACAGATAAAGGGTATTGGCCATAACCACAATCAAAACCACATTTAGGGCGACAGGTGTAAATTGCATATATATATATATATATATATATATATATATATATATATATTGCCGTTCATTCAATACCCGCATGGGTAGCCTGATTTTTCGCTACCCGCGCATCCAAAAGTGTAACTATATGGTACACAAAAGTAACTCTAAGATCAAAAGAGTAACTATATTGATAAAAGAGTAACTATATGACTAAAAAGGTAACTACGTAGAAAATATACAGTTAGTAAATATATGGACGTATTTTTTTATTTTGGTGGGCAAATGATATTATTTTTGGATGAAATTTTTTGGGGAGCTAGATAAAATGCTCCTCTACAATTGTGGAAAAAAATAAAAAAAAAGTGACAGGAAGGGTGTGCGGGTAGCTACCCGCATGGGTATTAAAGATGATCCCTATATATATATATGTATATATATATATTAGTTTAGGATTGTGGTCTTTGATCAGATATGCATATGAGAGAAGTTTAGATATTCACATTGTATGCAATAAATAAATAGTAAAACCAAAATACGATCATATTGATTGTCCTAAAATATAGTAAATTGGCGTGGCTCTGATAGCACTGTTGGAAAATACGAGCATAGAGTATAGCAGCAGAAACAAAAAAATTATGTATTTGTATTCCCATAATAGCAAGATCGTGTCAACTACAATGAAATAGGAATGATGATGTTAATGAGTTATACCTGGTCCAAGAGCAAGTCTAGTGACAAACTTGCTTCTCTACAACTGTTAATAAGTTTCTCTTGGACAGTGGTTGTGTAGCTCCTAGTTTTCACCACAAATATCTATCTGTGTAACCTTTGTAGTGACTCTAGTGGTCTCACCACGGACTACAGATTGACTTTGCTCTCTGATCAGCATCCAAAGGACTCCTGCCTCTAGAGTAGTCTACACGGACCAACTAGAAATCTTATCATTCAACAAGAATAGACAGGAAGGAGTTGTCCCTCATGTTGGTGTACTAGTCACTAGCCTTCTCTCCCACAACAACAACTTCTCAATTGTTCTCTCCCATTGGCTATGCCTCCTTGTCGGGTAGGACTTTCCTGGGCTCTCTTAGTTACCACAATCATAGAGGACAACAGTTGTCAGAGGAACTGATTCTCAGTTGTCTGTGTTATGTCTTGGGAAGCCCCCAGTACCCTTCCCTTTATAGGTGAGGTTTGGATGAGGGCTCCCAGTCTGATTAGGATCGTGTGGGAGTGGAAGTGTGATAACGTTGACTTTTGATATCTCCAGTCATGGAGGTCGGTTCAGTTCTTCTAGACTCTATCTGAGATGTCCTAGAGCTCCTTCCGACTCATAAGAGTGTTCATGGTGGTGTGTGCGCCTTCTCCAAGCTCACGACTTTTGAGCTCCAAGTCATGACATCTCCACTTTTCCCCTTTTCATTATCGTGGCGGCGACCATGACTGGAGAGGTCATCGATGTGGAGATCTAGCGAAGCGGCTGAGAAATAGAGAAGCTGAGGAGGTCCGTAAGACCATGATAAAGCTCTTGGTAGCTTAAGAAGAGGCCGACATGGAGAGGAGCACATCCTATTCATCACCAATGCTCCTTCCCACGACGATGGCGTAGTAGAATAGAGTCCTACTTGGGGGACTCAGACACGCAATCGCGTGAGGAAGGGAAGCCCGGTTCGGTCCAGGATGAAAGCGTGATCTGAGCAAAGAAATGATGAGAAGGAAACCCGGTCCAATCCCCTGAACCGGCCGATCCAAGATCAAACCTAGTCCAGAAGAAGGGAACTGCGCTGGACCAGATGGTTCACCCACACCTGACCAGTAGGCCCACGGGACACATGACACCATCTGATTGGCCACAATGAGGTAAAAACTTAGAATATCTCAGATCTTGTGTGATTCGTAGAAAATAGCTTGATTATCATAAAAATACATATAAGGTACCAAAATTCTCAAAAAATGCATAGAATAACATGAAACTGTCATATCAGTCTTTCGATGCACTAATCTTAGTGATATCATGTAAGTTGTGAAATACGTATTTCATGGATAATAAATATCAAATAGTGACCTAAATTATGATAATGCATCGGTAACTCTAAAATATTATATATAATCCATATGATTTCAAATATGGTGATTTTTCAACCTAAAATCATGTAATTTGCTCCATATGGCCAATTAGGGATTTTAACCCTAAATAAAATGCAATAAATACATACATACTCAGTAAATCATGAAATTTACAGAGTAAACTCATATCAGTATATGGAACCTCATATGTAATTATGATATCATGATGATGCACATAACTCATGTTATAAGAAGATGACCCTTAATACATGTGATGTAACCCTAATATGGATAATGAAAGTGACACAATGTTAAATATGTTCACATAATAATGTGACACATGAGTATATCTAGTTGATGGACTATAATCTAGAATATGACATCAGTAAGATAAATATAAGTCAGGAATACAAGTAATCATGAGAATACCATAATGAGATAAGCAAACCCTAATATGAACATGATTAGGGTTAAGATGAGATGTAAGATGATGAGAACCTGATGTTGATATGTGGTCTTGTCTTAATCGGGGTTGACCAGGATGTATATGATATTAGGAATATATGGTTTAGATTATCTCTTGATCAAGGTATGTCATTCCCTCTTGGTTTATTATACAATATGCTTCTGTTATATGGTAGTAAAGACTTGGCATATGGTATTGATTGAAATGATTGTTCTTGTATGATATGTTGCTCAATTTTCCATACTTATTGCTATGAACACATCAACCATAATATATATGTTCCATTATATGAAAGCACTAAACTCTTTCGTAGTACAATGCCTAGAAGTGACCTAACTCTTTGGTAGTCGGTCACGTTGTACATAAGATCTAACTCTTTGGTAGTCGATCATAAAAGCCTTAATCTTGAGCTCCTTGATAGTCAAGAGAATGCATCAAAACCTTTGGTGGTCAATGCATGGATATATAATGGAAAATGTGATTAAAATATGTGTTCTCTTTTGTTAATGAACATCTTTGTGCAAGTATATGTTTTTCTTATATTTCTTTATAACTATCAAGTATTAGTTTTATCTTATTGCCAAGATATGATGAGAGGTATAGAAAAGACACATAGGCATACTCAGTACAATATTCTTGAATATTGTGCTGACGTGTACCACGTGTAATCTTTGTTTAGGTTCTGGACATATGATCTTAAAGAACCAAGATAGTCGAGAGTTGTGTGGTGAGCAAGTGTACAGGTGGACCTGTTGTCTTAACATCATCTAGTTTAGTGGTAGTACAAGTATATGTAAGGCCCCTAAACTTTCTTAATGATTTTAACACGCTTAATTACCATAATTTAATGCTTAGAATCCTAATATAACCTTGTGATATGCTTTGAAATCATAAGACAAGCTTAAGTTTCAAATTTGGTCCAATTTGGACATTGTTTGAGCAAGTTATACAATTTTAAGCACATTTTGGACTTTTCTACAATTTACCCAATTGAGAAGGTAGTGGATTCTATTTTTGAAAAGTTGCAAAAAGAATCGATCTATTTGGACCTACGAGGTGAAAGTTATGACCTTTTCAAATTCCAAAGTCGAATTTGCAAATTTCCCAGTTTTTGGCATTATAATTATTTCCTTTTTCTGTTTCTTCCTTATATGTTCTTCAGACAACCACTTGAAGTGGTGTATAGGCCTGATCGGCTATAGTAGGGGAGCACAGGGGTGATTCCCCTTAGCCCTGCTTCCAGCGGCTACATCTCCCCATCCTTCTTCCTTTCTTCTTCCCCCTTCCTCTTCTTCCTCCTCCACTCCATCCGCCTAGCCCTAGCAGGCCACCCTGCAGCCTTAGCCGGCGGCCAAGCTATAGATGGTGCTGCTGCTCACGGCTAGGGGCCACCTTGGGCCGCCCAACAGTTGGGGAAAGCTTCCTTAACTCTGAATCTGACGTCCAAGCAAGGCTTTGCAACTTTCAGCCATGATTCAACCACCTAGTCGAGCTCATTTTCAACCTGGAGCTTAGGCGGGAAATAACTATTGCAATAGGACCGTAACAGAGTTTACCAAAGGTTGAAGACAACCCAAAAATTGCCCGAAAACAAGCTTTGTATGTATTTTCAGACAAATTCGGACATCCCGAACCACTGTGAGTAGAATTTCACTCACTATGCAAGATTTGACTTTGGAAATCAGAAATTTTTAGTTAATTGTGCATTTTAGTATTTGGTGTCGCCTGAATTTTTATTTCAGAAATCACTTCTTTACGCTTTTATATGATCTAGTTTATTTTCTGATCAGTGTGGTTTAGATCAGGAAATTTACACGATTGATCAAACCTAATTTACTTTATTAAATGTTAAAATCAATAGTGCACAACCAAAAAAATGTTCCATGGTAGAATTTGTTCTAAAGCTCTAAAACCCTACCTTTCTTGCTCCTTATGTTTAGGATGTGCTCATTTGATGAAGAAAGGTGCTAGATGGACGAATTCATAGCTTATTCTTGGATTTCCTACCCTACCTGCTCGAGATTTCTTTGGTGTGGGGTTTCATCTTCTTATTAGAGGCAAGTTTTATAACTTGCTCAATGTTTATTGCTTACCATAAGCTTTCTATATCATGTTCTTTCTTGAAAATGATGATCCATGCACTAAAAAGCTATGCTTGACTTGGATTTCGAGTTTTATAATGTTCCTTGTTCGGATTTCAGTTATATATGAACTTGTGATCATGTGTATGTTATTCCTAAGGTATAATAAGACTTGGATTAGGTTGTTTTGACAACCTATGGTGCTAAGCACCTATCAAACAATGGTCAATTTTAGGGTTTAAAGCTGATTTCTTCTATAAACCATGACCCGATGATGGTACCATTGCAACAACCCTATGATGTTGTCTTCATAACAACTCATGGTCGTGATCAAAGGTTTAAGATGATGGTGACAACTTATGGTCACCCCTAAGGTCAGGTTTTGGATCAATTAAAAGTATAATGATCAATCATTAAGTACACTACTGATGATATCAATCAATGATGACATCAACTTAATATTTGATGTTGATTAATAAAATTTATTATTGATCTAACAACCTATAGTGATTTAATGATCACTAATGATGGTGGGTCAGGTCTCTACAATCTATAGTGAGTTAATCATATAGTTTTAGCATCAATCAAGCCTTAGACCAATGGTTTCTTGGGTCACTTGATGCAATGGTTAGACCTATATTGTAACTGATGGTTTTAACATGTGAACTTGACCCAATGGTCGAGATCTACTGTCTATTCCTCCATTAAGGTGGAATGATGGCTAATGTAATAAGTTGATCCTAATAATGTGATTTAGATGGTTTCCTTTATATAATCAACTTAAGGAGCTTAATTGTTGACAATGGATGGCTTGTTTTAACTGAATAGTCGATTGTGGGTTTTACCCTACTCTCAATGGAACTTTTTATGTTGTTAATCAAGGGATGTCTAGGGTTAGATGGTGACTCTTTCTAGAGAACAAATCAAGGACTTCATAGGTGGTTTATCTAAGGTGTTTACTTATGTAAACAACCAATAGTCTTACCTTTTGAGCATCTAATGGTTTTAGGTGACATTGTGGTATGGCGATATGGGTTCAATGATGATGGATCAAATGGAGGGTTACCCTTAATAAGTTAGTCTTACCTATTCACTCATATGAATAGAAGGGATGATAACCATATTGTGTTGATATGTAACCCTAATTAGGTATAGCTTGTTATACCTAGCTTTAATATAACTAAATGATGGTAATTGGGTATGAATAGTCCTTGAATGACTAATACAACCATGTAGTACTCTATTATTGTTGAAACCCTAGTATGCTATAACTTGATGGTTACACCTTGATTTATGTGTGGATTCATACTTGAGAAAAGTAGGGAATGTGATAGTGATGCTTCACGTTATGCATCCATGATCCAATGGGGATGTCGTGAGTTAGGATTTGGGTATAAGTGCTAATTAGTAACATTAATATGATTTATCTTGTTGAACCTAACTCTAATGCAAATAGATAAAGATTATTATTCATGTTTAACATTCTTATATGATGGAATGATGGTGGAATAACCTCCTTAATATGATCATAACCTTAATATGTTAATTGTTGGTTATCATAGCCACATGGTTGATACTTTCTTATGCTAAACAAGTGCATTATGAATATGATGAGTGTTAATCATATCTATATTCCTTGCATGTTTATGTAATAAAGGAATGTTCTTAATGTTAATATAACCATGTTATGATTGACTATGAATATCTCCTAGTTCATTAATGCAATATTGTGTTGATCCAGTGTGTCATATGTAAGTAATGTTATTGAGCCTTGTTATTAGGCATGCAAAGATAATTATGATCTTACAGGGAATAATATGATGGTCTTAATAACCTTTGGGCATGGTTGAGCCCTAAATGAGGTGTAATCCTCTTGTGTTGATAAGGGTTAATACCTTGTGATATTGTGAAAAGGATTTATATCCTATGATAGTATGATGGTCTTAATGACCTTTGGGCATGGTTGAGCCCTGAATGAGGAGTAACCCTCTTATGTTGATAAGGGTTGATACCCTGTGATGTTGTGAAAAAGATTATTATCTTGTGATAGCATGATGACTGGTGTAGTCTCATGAATGGCAAGTGAATATTACCATGTGATGATGAGATGAGAAATTATGTTTCATATGTTTTATATCTTTTTAAGTTTTGATATTTATATGCTTGCTAGAAGTGAATTAGGGTTTGTATGTCCACTTGTTTGATGCAACCTTAATTCACCCAATTGGCATAACTAATCAAGTGCAACTCTAATCATGTAGTTCCCTGTGTCATAGAGCCATCTTCAGTGTCAGAACTTTCTGGATGGTGAAACGAGTATTCCTAAGGGAAACTCGGAGCGCATACTATTGAGTATGTGGGGGTGGTAGGTTGACGATATATCCTTGTCGTCTACAATGCAGATTGTGGAGGTTGTCTATGGTCATGCCTCATACATCTGATGTGATTGAGAATAGTTACGGTCGTGTCTCAGTGATTATAACATGATGTGATTAGAGGACAACTGCGGTTGTACCTCAGTGTTTGGGTTTGAATACCCTAGTTTCTAGTGTTGTGACCTGTACCAAGGTTGGACCAGTGGTTGTCAGCTTGACTATATGTCATTGTGGTGGCAGCTTTTACTGACATGTCACTGCCTTTTTACTCATACTGACTGAGGGGAAGAGATCTTAGGATACCGGCACTCCTAGATCTTGTATGGAACCGAATAGCCCTTCGCAGGGGTCGGTTGGACTTTGAATGGTACGATTCAAATTCCCAAGGGCATAATAAAAGTTGTAATACAGTCGTGTAGCATATTTGCTTAGGGTTATACATGACGTTTCACATTGGATGGTAACCCTTATTTGTTATCTTTACATAAAGATGAGGCGTAATGCAATTAAGAGATAGTACTTATGTTGTGGATATGCTTAGATTGTAGATGCATACATACAGTAGCCATGCATATGTTGATAACTATACTGCTACTGCTGATTATAATCATGATGCTAGATATCTCATGTTGTTAGTTATGTTTAGCATGCTAGCCATGCCTTTGTAACTAGAGATGCATATACAGCTAATCATACTTATCTAGATAGTTGTGCTTATGTATTTTGTTAATCATCAATATTGTTGATCTTATTTGTTAGATCTGATTAAAATGCTTAACTGTTTAATTAATTAAAAATGTTGTAATCAATAAACGTTATTGGAGGTTATGTCTCTTACTGGGACATGGGTCTCACCCTTGTGGTTTGCCACATTTTTTTAGGTAATCGAAAGTGACAAAAACAAACATGTGGCAGTAAAGAGGAGCTATAGTAATGAATATTTGATAAAGTTGATTAGATGTCTAGTTTATTCTAGAGTCATCCCTGTACTCTCAGGTCCGGGAAGGAAAAGTTTGTATATGGTGTTTCAAATGAATCGGGGTTTTGTTAGCATGTTAATGCTTGTTTGTGTGATATATACGAATATTGTTCTTCTGTGTATATATGTTGTGGCTAAGGCAATAGAACATTTGTATCAAATTCTTGGCCTAGTATGGATAAAAGAAAGATGTTGGGGACTTATGAAATGTTTCTGAGAAGGTGCTGACATTGAAATTGGTTTTAATTTACCCATATTTTTGGGTATGTGATTATTTAGTGATTGATTGTGTTTTATGTTTTGAGTAATCTTGTTTAGTGTAACGGGTCATGACAGTTTGGTATCAGAGCTTTAGGTTCACTGAGTCTTCAGGGACACTAGGACTTAGGACTAGGATGATGTCTAAGTTAAGAATATGACACAAAAATGTGGTGCATAGTGCCTAATCTCGGTATTTGGGTGCCCTGGCCAGGTATTCAATTATTGAAGAAAAGGTAAGTATGGAACTCTTAGATTGTTATCTTTCTAATTACTCTGATCAAGTAGTCATTTTGAGACAATCTAAAGAGCATAATGAATAAGAAATCATGGTGTGAATATCTCAATCCTACCTTAAAGAATATGATAATTGCATCATTATCTATCAAAACGTGAATGTTTGGTTAATATAAGAGAATGATACAACACCATGAAATCTAAATCTGAATAAAATAAGGAAAAGAATAGTTCTTGTAGATGTGATTCAAGAAGATAATAAAGTAAAAGACATATATGTCTATGCTCATAAAGTGATTCAAGGTATGAAATCCACATAAGATGGAGAGAACTCCAATGATAAGTATATAATGAGAAGATAAATGAGAACAATGACAAAGGAATAAGGTGGAACCTATGTTAATCTCAGACCAAACTATGTGTGTAAGAAAGTGTTAATGAAAAATTAGCATGGCATGTGAAAGAAATTAAGGGAGATGATCCTGAATTAATGAAGAAAATGTGGAATATGATGATTTACTTGTTGATAAATGGTTGAAAAACATAATAAAATAAGACAACATACCCAAGTGTGATAAATAGTCATCAAGGAAGAAGTAATGAGATATGTTAATCATGATGATTCCTATGCTAATGGCAAGGGACCAAAAATGAAAAAAGTAAAATGATACATGAGAAGTTGTAATATGCATAATAAAAATATAATTGGTTACCTTTTTGCTAGTGAATAGGGTTTTGGAGAAGCCAAAATCCGGGGACGTCACAGTTGGTATCAGATCATGAACATTAGCTACACCTGAAAATTACTCACCATGAAACATTAAACCTAAATCTCACCTCTCACTTTAAACCATAGAAACTTAGTAAGTTTTCTATAGGAATAAGGTTTGACCTAGACTCTAGGTTAGAACCTAGATGTTCGAGAACTAGGTTTAGACAAGTGTGAGAAACCCTTTCCATATAGAGCTCATATGTATTGGGTAGCTACACTAGTCTACATCTCGTTCTCACCATTTCACTAGGTTACATGACACTAGACTATCTACTGTGTGTGGGACACTCAGTTTTGCTGATTTGGTTTTGTTTTCCAATCGGCTCGAGCCTCGAGTGTTTTCTCTGACGTCTTCTTTCTCGGAGAAAAACTATATAATATTTTATTACCTATATGTAAATATAAAAATGTGTCCCTCACACTGGAGAGTAGTTAGTGTTCATGCAATCTAAGTGAAAAGGAGTGACATCAGTCTAAAAGAGAGAGTAGTCTAGATTAGATGTCTAGAGCCTTATCAAGATATGTGATACATAGAGTAGATGATAGAATGATAGTTGAAATAAGCATGTGGAATCTTATCTAAGTTTGATCTCTGAGGTATAAGTTCTTTATAAAAATCTAAGTTGTATATGAGGTCTAAACCTGATTGTGGATAATCTAATAAAGTCTTGATGATGAGAGTATATTCCCTTTTCCTATTCAAGATAAGCTTAGTTAAGATAGAGATGAGTGTGCATGAGCCTCAAGCTCTTATACAAGGAGGATATCTAGTGGTAGGATGAGATATGTGGTGAACTCTAGAGAGAGTAAGACCCACAAGGAGAAGGTCATAGGACCTAGACTCCAATATATGAGATATGTAGAAAAAAAATGTCCTACACTAGATTACTCTCGAGTGTTGAGTTGAGTCCTTATGCTTGATTCAAATATATATGTGAGAATTGGGTAAAAGAAAAGGATGGGTAGATGACCCATATGATAAAGTCAATCCTATGGATGAGTTAGGTCCTAGCTAGAGTGACATATTTTGTGAATCTCATCATTAGTTGCAAGTGAGGTTATATATGAACTCTAGTTATGAGAGTATGATGCTTTGTGCAAAAGATACTCAAAATACATGTTCTCCCTTCTTCTTCTCTTTCTTAATATATGATGATAGAAACCTCACTTGAGCTATATAGATGATTTATATATGAGGAGTCACTCGTATAAGCTTGACCTATTCTATATTCTCCCCCCCATATCATACATGTGGTACCGAAGATTGAAATCATGATAAGTTTGACTTTAAAATATTATCTTCCCCATCATATGAAACATGAAAGATATGATGTTGAGATCATGGGATAAACTTAGTATATTCTCTTTTTCCCTTCGCATAATACATGCAAGACATAAAAAGTTGAAATCATGAACTTGATATAGAGATATTTTTGGATCATAGGATATATGATCAGAAATATAGTTGTAACTTTGATCCTTCTCAATGTATGCTTCTAAGTTGAGTATGAATATCACACCATAGAGTGAAACACTAATGGTCAAACATGTTACGTAATCCCTTCTTATGTAGAAAAATCCTAATATCAAGGATGAAGATAAATCTCCTCTAATACTGAAATCATTGTAAGATGTTGATCATAAAATATATTAATGATGTTAGATTTGAACGATCTGAATATCATGGCCTATAAATGAATTCCTCTTAAACCTTGCAAGCATGATCAAAACTTGTATCCTTAGGGGTGATATAATCCTAAGATATCATAATGTCATGCTATGGTTAAGACATTAAGTGATGCTTCCACATAATAAGGTGGGGTGGACACACTCAAGAATCTCTAGACCCTAAGCTGACAACTTAGAGTGCATATAACTATGATGGTCTTAGAACCTAAGCAATGATGATGTATATGAAGTTCGATCCCAAAATAGCCTCTTAGGGATGAGATTAGTTGAATTTCGAGGAAGAAATTCTTATAAGGTGGGGTGAATGTGGTGACCCTGAATTTTAGAGTTTTTCATACCCAATAAAATATTTTAATATCATGAATGCTTTGCTTATGGTTGAAATCCAATTGAGGAATCAGTTATTCAATTAGGTACTCTTTTCATCCCAAAAGGTTAACCACACAGGCAACTGATGAGTAGTGTACCTATTGGTGTTTAATTGTTAGTGAATAGCCTTTATTCATTGATTGAGTATTTCTGAAACCAAGCATCTGACTGTGGGTACATATAGAGTAGAATGGCTTGTTTATATATGTTGAGGTGTTGTGTGGCCAAACAAAGTTAACTTAAGTTGCTTGGATCTTTTAGAGGCTAGTTGATAATGTGTTGACCATGGTGTTCCAAACGATCAACTAAGACACTTGAAGTCATCGATCAATGAGCCAAGAATGGTATTTTAGGATTCAAAATTTAAGAGTGTATTCTAGGATGTAAAGATCTCATGTCTACAATCTTAGGGTCAAAGTTGTATTCTATGGGAGGCTATTGATGTTTGAAATAAAGAAGAAGATTAACTAAACGATGATTTCTGACCCTAGGTCTCTGTTATGTTCGATGTATATTGAGACATAGGTATGTGTGTGGCATGGCCATGTTTTGCCTGGATATGCATGGTCGTTTCTATTCCTAATCAGCAACAAGCATTATTAATTCTTTTTGGATGAGAGGTTGTGTGGAGTCTTAGAGGACGTGAGACCAGATCTAATGCTCCCTGTTCACCACCAACCTCCGAATGAAACGGAGCTGAAGCTTGACTGATTCACGGCCTGATAACGTGGAAATAGAGAGCCTAAGATAAGCTTTGAGTATTGGAAGATATCCATACTACGCGGAACACCTAAGGACTCCTCACCGTAAGGCCTACTTGATGAGATGAGAGAGTTTCATCTCTCTCCAATCTACCCAGAAAATTAATAGAGGAGGACGACATTAGGGAAGGGCTTAGGATGGAAACATGACCGGATGGCGAGAATTTCCTGCTCCACCATATTTTATGCCGCAGTACATCCATCATGGCGGCATAGCAAAGATCAGTCGCAGTTCCTTACTGTCATCGAACTAGACATTTTTGGTGGACCAGCTCAGCCGTGGTGGAGCCATGGTCGTCGACCACAACAACTACAAACTCAAGGTCATCAAGCAGTAGCTTGGAACCGGAGCAGAAGATTGAATGGGGCCTCACGGATCGACTGCAGACTTTCAGTCAGCAGGATTCCACCACCATGAAGCAGATCGGTAGCCATCACCCTAGTCTGGAGTTGAGCACTCGTTCACAAGCCCATCGGAGCTTTCCTTCCCTGCGGTGGTGCCTTGCCGGTGAGAGCACAGCTTCACTACTACTCATCCTGGAGCCACGACGGCGTCTGAGAACCGGAGGAAGGGCGCTGCGGCGGCAGCCTCCTCGAGCCATAGAAGAAGCCCACCAACGATGAGCCAGAGATGCCCTGAGGCTCTAGCTGGGGTGGTCGGAGCTGGTGTAGCTAAAGGGGAGGATGAGGGGTTCTGCATCATAGATTCCTTACCGGGGTAGAACCCCACGACGGCGGCCGTTTCCATGGCACGACGCACGCAGGCGTCAGCTGGGCAGCGAGGGGGGGGATGCCGATCCCCCATGGGTGCCCTGTTCCATGGCGGCACCCTGGAAGGAATGCGGGGAAGAAGAGAGGAGTTGGGCGGTGGTGCCTCATGAGATAGAGCCCCGCAGGCTCTGTGTTTGCGTCGAACGTGAGGAAGATGAAGGAGCGGGTGACTCGGCTGGGTTCAGTGACAAATAAGAAAAGAACCTGCCCAAATCCCAACTGAACCGGATGGTTCATTCAAGCTAGACCGTCCGGCACACGCCTCCTGCCCAACACCAGCATATGAGCGGCTGCAAGCACTTGGAGCCACGTGGCAGACTCCTATTGGCCAAAAAGGTATGAAACTCCCAGAAATATGTATATCTTAGATAAATCACAGAAATTAGCCCGCTTATCAGAAAAATACATATAAGGTACCGAAATTCTCAGAAAAATGAGTATAACACAGTTAAATGATAATATTAGACTTTTGATGCACTAATATCAGTGATATCATGTAATATTTGTAATGCTCGTTTCATAGATAATAAATATCAAATGATGATATTAAATTATGGAAAAATGTTAGTAAGTCTATAATCATGTTATAATGTGTATGATGTCAGATATGGTCATGTTGATGCATGAAACCATATAATTTGATTAATATGGCTAATTAGGACTAATAACACTAAAGATAATGTAATAAATACATATGTGCTCTATAAATGATGAAATTTATAGAGAAAGCTCATATCAGTATATTGAACCTCAGATTTAATTATGAGATCATCATGATGAACAGAATCTATGTTATACGAAGATGAATCTTAATGCATGTTTTAAAACCCTAATCTAGGTTAATGATGTAACCTAGGGTTATTATGTGCGCCAAAAAGGATTTGGAACCTAATGTTCGGACGATGAACTTTGATAATGAGATGTAATCTGGAAAATGACATCAGTATGACAAATCTAAGATAAGAAGACAAGTAATAATGTATATAACATAATGAGATAAGCAAACCCTAATGAACACAACTAGGGTTAAGATGATGAGAATCTAATGCTAGTATATGATTTTGTTATTAATCAGGTGTTGACCAGTTTGTCTAGATGATCAAAGATATTTATGAATCTCTGAACTCAGGTACGTGGGTTTTATTTAAGTATATGACTATGGTTTTCTTGCTTGCAATCATGATATGTATGTATGCTCTCTTCTATTTGCAAATATTGGATGTAGTAGCACTATATAGTACTCGACGTTTTATCACTGGTAAACATAAATGATAAGTAGATGCTTTGTAGTTATTTAAGGTGCTCATTATCCCCCTTACGAGGGAATGGATTAATGTTGGCTAGTACACCTTCCTAGAGCACACGGTGTACGGGGAGTCTCCCTAGAGTACTTGGTACACGGGGATGGGCCCATATTTATGTTTTGGTACTAGTCCACCTTGATAATGCAATTCATCTGGGAAAATGACTTAAATTGGTGTATTTCACTTAATAAAGAAGTGTTTTCTATGAATTTTATTCCTTCTGCAAATCTTTTTCAAAATTATGAAAGCCATAAATATATGTATCTTTCTGCCCATGTACACAACCCCTTGTGTGTTGATTTGTTGTTTCACGTATGTTTTAGGTTCAGAGTTAGCATGGGAGGAAAAGTACAGGATGTGAGCAAGTTGTTCAGGTTGTACCTATTGTCTAAGATCTTGTTAGCATACATGTTCATAGATTGTAAATATTCTTTTAATATGTAAATGTAATTCATGTTTTAATAATATACATGTTATTGTTGAGAAATGTTATGGTGGAATGTTCATGTATGCATATTATGCTTCCGCATCACTTTCTGATATGATTGTTTGATGTCTTTAGATTTTGACATCTCATTCCCAATAGGGTTTTGGAGAAGCCAAAATCTGGGGACGTCACAGTTGGTATCAGAGCATGAACATTAGCTACACCTGAAAATTACTCACCATGAAACATTAAACCTAAATCTCACCTCTCACTTTAAACCTTAGAAACTTAGTAAGTTGTTCTATAGGAATAAGGTTTGACCTAGACTCTAGGTTAGAACCTAGATGTTCGAGAACTAGGTTTAGACAAGTGTGAGAAACCCTTTCCATATAGAGCTCATATGTATTGGGTAGCTATACTAGTCTACATCTCGTTCTCACCATTTCACTAGGTTACATGACACTAGACTATCTACTGTGTGTGGGACACTCAGTTTTGCTGATTTGGTTTTGTTTTCCAATCGGCTCGAGCCTCGAGTGTTTTCTCTGACGTCTTCTTTCTCGGAGAAAAACTATATAATATTTTATTACCTATATGTAAATATAAAAATGTGTCTCTCACACTGGAGAGTAGTTAGTGTTCATGCAATCTAAGTGAAAAGGAGTGACATCAGTCTAAAAGAGAGAGTAGTCTAGATTAGATGTCTAGAGCCTTATCAAGATATGTGATACATAGAGTAGATGATAGAATGATAGTTGAAATAAGCATGTGGAATCTTATCTAAGTTTGATCTCTGAGGTATAAGTTCTTTATAAAAATCTAAGTTGTATATGAGGTCTAAACCTGATTGTGGATAATCTAATAAAGTCTTGATGATGAGAGTATATTCCCTTTTCCTGTTCAAGATAAGCTTAGTTAAGATAGAGATGAGTGTGCATGAGCCTCAAGCTCTTATACAAGGAGGATATCTAGTGGTAGGATGAGAGATGTGGTGAACTCTAGAGAGAGTAAGACCCACAAGGAGAAGGTCATAGGACCTAGACTCCAATATATGAGATATGTAGAAAAAAAATGTCCTACACTAGATTACTCTCGAGTGTTGAGTTGAGTCCTTATGCTTGATTCAAATATATATGTGAGAATTGGGTAAAAGAAAAGGATGGGTAGATGACCCATATGATAAAGTCAATCCTATGGATGAGTTAGGTCCTAGCTAGAGTGACATATTTTGTGAATCTCATCATTAGTTGCAAGTGAGGTTATATATGAACTCTAGTTATGAGAGTATGATGCTTTGTGCAAAAGATACTCAAAATACATGTTCTCCCTTATTCTTCTCTTTCTTAATATATGATGATAGAAACCTCACTTGAGCTATATAGATGATTTATATATGAGGAGTCACTCGTATAAGCTTGACCTATTCTATATTCTCCCCCCCATATCATACATGTGGTACTGAAGATTGAAATCATGATAAGTTTGACTTTAAAATATTATCTTCCCCATCATATGAAACATGAAAGATATGATGTTGAGATCATGGGATAAACTTAGTATATTCTCTTTTTCCCTTCGCATAATACATGCAAGACATAAAAAGTTGAAATCATGAACTTGATATAGAGATATTTTTGGATCATAGGATATATGATCAGAAATATAGTTGTAACTTTGATCCTTCTCAATGTATGCTTCTAAGTTGAGTATGAATATCACACCATAGAGTGAAACACTAATGGTCAAACATGTTACGTAAGCCCATTTTATGTAGAAAAATCCTAATATCAAGGATGAAGATAAATCTCCTCTAATACTGAAATCATTGTAAGATGATGATCATAAAATATATTAATGATGTTAGATTTGAACGATCTGAATATCATGGCCTATAAATGAATTCCTCTTAAACCTTGCAAGCATGAGCAAAACTTGTATCCTTAGGGGTGATATAATCCTAAGATATCATAATGTCATGCTATGGTTAAGACATTAAGTGATGCTTCCACATAATAAGGTGGGGTGGACACACTCAAGAATCTCTAGACCCTAAGCTGACAACTTAGAGTGCATATAACTATGATGGTCTTAGAACCTAAGCAATGATGATGTATATGAAGTTCGACCCCAAAATAGCCTCTTAGGGATGAGATTAGCTGAATTTTGAGGACGAAATTCTTATAAGGTGGGGTGAATGTGGTGACCCTGAATTTTAGAGTTTTTCATACCCAATAAAATATTTTAATATCATGAATGCTTTGCTTATGGTTGAAATCCAATTGAGGAATCAGTTATTCAATTAGGTACTCTTTTCATCCCAAAAGGTTAACCACACAGGCAACTGATGAGTAGTGTACCTATTGGTGTTTAATTGTTAGTGAATAGCCTTTATTCATTGATTGAGTATTTCTGAAACCAAGCATCTGACTGTGGGTACATATAGAGTAGAATGGCTTGTTTATATATGTTGAGGTGTTGTGTGGCCAAACAAAGTTAACTTAAGTTGCTTGGATCTTTTAGAGGCTAGTTGATAATGTGTTGACCATGGTGTTCCAAACGATCAACTAAGACACTTGAAGTCATCGATCAATGAGCCAAGAATGGTATTTTAGGATTCAAAATTTAAGAGTGTATTCTAGGATGTAAAGATCTCATGTCTACAATCTTAGGGTCAAAGTTGTATTCTATGGGAGGCTATTGATGTTTGAAATAAAGAAGAAGATTAACTAAATGATGATTTCTGACCCTAGGTCTCTGTTATGTTCGATGTATATTGAGACATAGGTATGTGTGTGGCATGGCCATGTTTTGCCTGGATATGCATGGTCGTTTCTATTCCTAATCAGCAACAAGCATTATTAATTCTTTTTGGACGAGAGGTTGTGTGGAGTCTTAGAGGACGTGAGACCAGATCTAATGCTCCCTGTTCACCACTAACCTCCAAATGAAACGGAGCTGAAGCTTGACTGATTCACGGCCTGATAACGTGGAAATAGAGAGCCTAAGATAAGCTTTGAGTATTGGAAGAGATCCATACTACGTGGAACACCTAAGGACTCCTCATCGTAAGGCCTACTTGATGAGATGAGAGAGTTTCATCTCTCTCCAATCTACCCAGAAAATTAATAGAGGAGGATGGCGTTAGGGAAGGGCTTAGGATGGAAACATGACCGGATGGCGAGAATTCCCTGCTCCACCATATTTTATGCCGCAGTACATCCATCATGGCGGCATAGCAAAGATCAGTCGCAGTTCCTTACTGTCATCGAACCAGACGTTTTTGGTGGACCAGCTCAGCCGTGGTGGAGCCATGGTCGTCGACCACAACAACTACAAACTCAAGGTCATCAAGCAGTAGCTTGGAACCGGAGCAGAAGATTGAATGGGGCCTCACGGATCGACTGCAGACTTTCAGTCAGCAGGGGTCCACCACCATGAAGCAGATCGGTAGACATCGCCCTAGTCTGGAGTTGAGCACTCGTTCACAGGCCCATCGGAGCTTTCCTTCCCTACGGCGGTGCCTTGTCGGTGAGAGCACGGCTTCACTACTACTCATCCTGGAGCCATGACGGCGTCTGAGAACCGGAGGAAGGGCGCTGCGGCGGCAGCCTCCTCGAGCCATAGAAGAAGCCCACCAACGACGAGCCAGAGATGCCCTGAGGCTCTAGCTGGGGTGGTCGGAGCTGGTGTAGCCAAAGGGGAGGATGAGGGGTTCTGCATCATGGATTCCTTACCGGGGTAGAACCCCACGACGACGGCCGTTTCCATGGCACGACGCACACAGGCGTCAACTGGGCAGTCAGGGAGGGGATGTCGATCCCCCATGGGTGCCCTGTTCCATGGCGGCACCCTGGCAGGAATGCGGGGAAGAAGAGAGGAGTTGGGCGGTGGTGCCTCATGAGATAGAGCCCCGCAGGCTCTGTGTTTGCGTCAAACGTGAGGAAGATGAAGGAGCGGGTGACTCGGCTGGGTTCAGTGACAAATAAGAAAAGAACCTGCCCAAATCCCAACTGAACCGGATGGTTCATTCAAGCTAGACCGTTCGGCTCACGCCTCCTTCCCAACACCAGCATATGAGCGGCTGCAAGCACTTGGAGCCACGTGGCAGACTCCTATTGGCCAAAAAGGTATGAAACTCCCAGAAATATGTATATCTTAGATAAATCACATAAATTAGCCCGCTTATCAGAAAAATACATATAAGGTACCGAAATTCTTAGAAAAATGATTATAACATAGTTAAATGATAATATTAGACTTTTGATGCACTAATATCAGTGATATCATGTAATATTTGTAATGCTCGTTTCATAGATAATAAATATCAAATGATGATATTAAATTATGGAAAAATGTTAGTAAGTCTATAATCATGTTATAATGCGTATGATGTCAGATATGGTCATGTTGATGCATGAAACCATATAATTTGATTAATATGGCTAATTAGGACTAATAACACTAAAGATAATGTAATAAATACATATGTGCTCTATAAATGATGAAATTTACAGAGAAAGCTCATATCAGTATATTGAACCTCAGATTTAATTATGAGATCATCATGATGAACAGAATCTATGTTATACGAAGATGAATCTTAATGCATGTTTTAAAACCCTAATCTAGGTTAATGATGTAACCTAGGGTTATTATGTGCGCCAAAAAGGATTTGGAACCTAATGTTCGGACGATGAACTTTGATAATGAGATGTAATCTGGAAAATGACATCAGTATGACAAATCTAAGATAAGAAGACAAGTAATAATGTATATAACATAATGAGATAAGCAAACCCTAATGAACACAACTAGGGTTAAGATGATGAGAATCTAATGCTAGTATATGATTTTGTTATTAATCAGGTGCTGACCAGTTTGTCTAGATGATCAAAGATATTTATGAATCTCTGAACTCAGGTACGTGGGTTTTATTTAAGTATATGACTATGGTTTTCTTGCTTGCAATCATGATATGTATGTATGCTCTCTTCTATTTGCAAATATTGGATGTAGTAGCACTATATAGTACTCGACGTTTTATCACTGGTAAACATAAATGATAAGTAGATGCTTTGTAGTTATTTAAGGTGCTCATTATCCCCCTTACAAGGGAATGGATTAATGTTGGCTAGTACACCTTCCTAGAGCACACGGTGTACGGGGAGTCTCCCTAGAGTACTTGGTATACGGGGATGGGCCCATATTTATGTTTTGGTACTAGTCCACCTTGATAATGCAATTCATCTGGGAAAATGACTTAAATTGGTGTATTTCGATTAATAAAGAAGTGTTTTCTATGAATTTCTTTCCTTCTGCAAATCTTTTTCAAAATTATGAAAGCCATAAATATATGTATCTTTCTGCCCATGTACACAACACCTTGTGTGTTGATTTGTTGTTTCACATATGTTTTAGGTTCAGAGTTAGCATGGGAGGAAAAGTATAGGATGTGAGCAAGTTGTTCAGGTTGTACCTATTGTCTAAGATCTTGTTAGCATACATGTTCATAGATTGTAAATCTTCTTTTAATATGTAAATGTAATTCATGTTGTAATAATATACATGTTATTGTTGAGAAATGTTATGGTGGAATGTTCATGTATGCATATTATGCTTCCGCATCGCTTTCTGATATGATTGTTTGATGTCTTCGGATTCTGACATCTCATTCCCAATAGGGTTTTGGAGAAGCTAAAATCCGGGGACGTCACATGACCATGATGAGTTTAGAGGTATGTCCTTTAGACTAACCAATGTACCAATAGAATTTATGAATAGGAGGAAGAGAGTGTTCAAGTAATGTCTTACAAGTTGTAGCAATATTTGAATGATGACATGTCAAAGTATTTCAAATATGGTCAAAAATATGATCAATATTTATTCAAAAACCTTAGGGTTGTCGAAGCAGTAACTGCTATGAGAACAAGTTGAATAAGAGTGAGATGGGGTTGATTAAATTTCTTAATGGGATCATGATATATCTTCTTATGTGGGCATTTTTGTGCTGACCCAAGATGAGATATGTATGAATGATGTGACATTACCATGATATGAAAGTAAGCATGAGAAGGTAATAGGATGAGGTGCAAAGGAAGTACCCATCTTTGTTTACCTTGGATTTCGGCGACGAAATCTCTGTTAGGGGCTTATAGTTGTAAGGCCCCTAAACTTGCTTAATGAGTTGAACAAGATTAATTGCCATAATTTAATTCTTATAACCCTAATATAACCTTGTGATATGCTTTGAAATCATAAGACAAGCTTAAGTTTCAAATTTGGTCCAATTTGGAAATTGTTTAAGCAAGTTATGCAATTTTATGCACATTTTGGACTTTTCTGCAATTTACCCAATTGAGAAGGTAGTGGATTCCGTTCTTGAAAAGTTGCAAAAAGAATCGATTGATTTGGACCTATGAGGTGAAAGTTATGACCTTTTCAAATTCTAGGGTCGAATTTGCAAATTTCCCAATTTTGGGCTTTATAATTCTTTCCTTTTTCTATTTCTTCCTTATCTGTTCTTCAGACGACCACTTGAAATGGTGTATAGGCCTAATCGGTCGTAGCAGGGGAACACAGGGGCGATTCCCCTTAGCCCTGCTTCCAGGGGCTACATCTCCCCCTCCTTCTTCCTTTCTTCTTCCCCCTTCCTCTTCTTCCTCCTCCACTCCATCCGCCTAGCCCTAGCAGGCCGCCCTATAGCCTTGGCCGGCGGCCAAGCTGCAGTTGCTACTGCTTCTCACGGCTAGGGGCCACCTTGGTCCGCCCAGTAGTAGGGGAAAGCTTCCTTAAATCCGAATCTGAGGTCCAAGCAAGGCTTTGCAACTTTCAGCCATGATTCAACCACCTATTCGAGCTCATTTTCAACCTGGAGCTTAGGCGTGAAATGGTTGTTGCAACAAGACTGTAACAGAGTATTATCAAAGGTTGAATACAACCCAAAAATCACCCTGAAACATGCTCTGGACGCATTTCCAGATGAATTCGGACATCCCGAACCACTATGAGTAGCATTTCACTCACTATGCAAGATTTAACTCTGGAAATCGAAAAATTTTGGTTAAATGCGCGTTTTAGTATTTGGTGTCGCCTGACTTTTTATTTCAAAAATTGCTTCTTTATGCTTTTATATGATCTAGTTGATTTTCTAATCAGTGTGGTTTGGATCAGGAAATTTACACGATTGATCGAACCTGGTTTACTCTGTTAAATGTTAAAATCAGCAGTGCACAACCAAAAAAATGTTCCATGATAGAATTTGCTCTAAAGCTCTAAAACCCTACCTTTCTTGCTCCTTATGTTTAGGATTTTCTCATTTGATGAAGAAAGGTGCTAGATGGACGAATTCATAGCTTATTCTTGGATTTTCTACCCTACCTGCTCAAGATTTCTTTGGTGTGGGGTTTCATCTTCTTATTAGAGGCCAGTTTTATAACTTGTTCAACGTTTATTGCTTACCATAAGCTTTCTAGATCATGTTCTTGCTTGAAAATGATGATCCATGCACTAAAAGGCTATGCTTGACTTGGATTTCGATTTTTATAATGTTCCTTGTTCTGATTTCAGTTATATATGAACCTTTGATCATGTGTATGTTATTCCTAAGGTATAATATGACTTGGATCATGTTGTTTTGACAACCTCTGGTGCTAAGCACCCATCAAACAATGGTCAATTTTAGGGTTTGAAACTGATTTCTTATATAAACCATGACCCGATGATGGTACCATTGCAACAACCCTATGGTGTTGTCTTCATAACAACTCATGGTCATGATCAAAGGTTTCAGATGATGATGACAACCTATGGGCACTCCTTAGGTCAGGTTTTGGATCAATTAAAAGTATAATGATCAATCATTAAGTACACTACTAATGATATCAATCAATGATGACATCAACTTAATATTTGATGTTGGTTAATGAATATATTGTTGATCTAACAACCTATAGTGATTTAATGATCATTAATGATGGTGGATCAGGTCTCTACAATCTATAGTGAGTTAATCATATAGTTTTAGCATCAATCAAATCTTAGACCAATGGTTTCTTGGGTCACTTGATGCAATGGTCAGACCTATACTGTAATTGATGGTTTTAACATGTGAACTTGACCCAATGGTTGAGATCTACTATTTATTCCTCCATTAAGTTGGAATGATGGCTAATGTAATATGTTGGTCCTAATAATGTGATTTAGATGGTTTCCTTTATATGATCAACTTAAGGAGCTTAATTGTTGACAATGGATTGCTTGTTTTAACTGATTAGTCGATTGTGGGTTTTACCCTAGTCTCAATGGAACTTTTTATGTTGTTAATCAAGGGATGTCTAGGGTTAGATGGTGACTCTTTCTAGAGCACAAATCAAGGACTTCATAAGTGGTTTATCCAAGGTGTTTACTTATGTAAACAACTAATAGTCTTACCTTTTAAGCATCCAATGGTTCTGGGTGACATTGTGGTATGGTGATATGGGTTGAATGATGATGGATCAAATGGAGGGTTACCCTTAATAAGTTAGTCTTACCTATTCAGTCATATGAATAGAAGGGATGATAACCATATTGTGTTGATATGTAACCCTAATTAGGTATAGCTTGTTATACCTAGCTTTAATATAACTAAATGATGGTAATTGGGTATGAATAGTCCTTGAATGACTAATACAACAATGGAGTAATCTATTATTGTTGAAACCCTAGTATGCTATGACTTGATGGTTACACCTTGATTTATGTGTGGGTTCATACTTGAGAAAAGTAGGGAATGTGATAGTGATGCTTCACCTTATGCATCCATGATCCAATGGGGATGTCGTGAGTTAGGATTTGGGTATAAGTGTTGATTAGTAACATTAATATGATTTATCTTGTTGAACCTAACTCAAATGCAAATAGATAAAGATGAGTATTCATGTTTAACATTCTTATATGATGGAATGATGGTGGAATAACCTCCTTAATATGATGATAACCTTAATATGTTAATTGTTGGTTATTATAGCCACATGGTTGATACTTTCTTATGCTAAACAAGTGCATTATGAATATGATGAGTGTTAATCATATCTATATTCCTTGCATGTTGATGTAATAAAGGAATGTTCTTGATGTTAATATAACCCTGCTATGATTGATTAGGAATATCTCCTAGCTCATTAAAGCAATATTGTGTTGATCCAGTGTGTTATATGTAAGTAATGCTATTGAACCTTGTTATAAGGAATGCAAAGATAATGATGATCTTGTAGGGAATAATATGATCGATGGTCTTAATAACCTTTGGGAATGGTTGAGCCCTAAATGAGGTGTAATCCTCTTGTGTTTATAAGGGTTAATATCATGTGATATTGTGAAAAGGATTTATATCCTATGATAGTATGATGATCTTAATGACCTTTGGGCATGGTTGAGCCCTGAATGAGGAGTAATCCTCTTATGTTGATAAGGGTTGATACCCTGTGATATTGTGAAAAATATTATTATCTTGTGATAGCATGATGACTGGTGTAGTATCATGAATGGTAAGTGAATATTACCATGTAATGATGAGATGAGAAATTTTGTTTCATACGTTTTATATCTTTTTAAGTTTTGATATTTATATGCGTGTTAGAAGTGAATTAGGGTTTGTATGTCCACTTGTTTGATGCAACCTTAATTCACCCAATTGGCATAACTAATCAAGTGCAACTCTAATCATGTAGTGCCATGTATCTTAGAGCCATCTCCAGTGTCAGAACTTGCTGGATGGTGAAACGAGTATTCCTAAGGGAAACTCAGAGCACATACTGTTGAGTATGTGGGGGTGGCAGGTTGTGGATATATCTTTGTCATCCACAATGCAGATTGTGGAGGTTGTCTATGGTCATGCCTCATACATCTGATGTGATTGAGAACGGCTGTGGTCGTGTCTCGGTGATTATAACATGATGTGATTAGAGGACAACTGCATTTGTACCTCAGTGATTGGGTTTGAATACCCTGGTTTCTAGTGTCGTGGCCTGTACCAAGGTCGGACTAGTGGTTGTCAGCTTGACTATATGTCACTGTGGTGGTAGCTTTGACTGATATGTCACTGCCTTTTTACTCATACTGGCCGAGGGGAAGAGATCTTAGGATACCGGCACTCCTAGATCTTGTACTGAACCGAATAGCCCTTCACAGTGGTTGGTTGGACTTTGAATGGTATGATTCAAATTCCCCAAGAAGTAATAAAAGTTATAATACAGTCGTGTAGCATATGTTTTCAGGGTTATACATGACATTTCACATTGGATGATAACCCTTGTTTGTTATCTTTACATAAAGATGAGGCTTAATGCAATTAATTGATAGTAAATATACTTATGTTGTGGATATGCTTAGATTGTAGATGCATACATATAGTAGTCATGCTTATGCTGATAACTATACTGCTACTACTGATTGTAATCATGATGCTAGATATCTCAAGTTGTTAGTTATGTTTAGCATGCTACCCATGCCTTTGTAACTAGAGATGCATATATTGCTAATCACTTATCCAGATAGTTGTTCTTATGTATTTTGTTAATCATCAATACTACTGATCTTATTTGTTAGATTTGATTAAACTACTTAACTTTTTAATTACTTAAAAATGTTGTAATCAATAAACATTTTTGGATGTTATATCTGTAAAGACCCAAGTCTCTACTATTAAACATGATAAACAAAAACACCAAAAGTGTGGCAGCGGAAGAATTAAATCTTGACTTATTCAAAATGTATAAAGAGTACATTATAAAATTTTCCCAAATGGGAGTACAAATTTATACAAGCAACTACAAGGATCTAGGTAGAGGAAGACTTAACTAATACAACATTGTCTCCAAACTAAACAACTATATAACATAAAAGCAAACATGATCACTCAAGCTATATATTCCTTTCTTCTTATCCTATCCTTAGCCTTGGGTTCACCAAGCTTCCATGCGCACTCTGATCCTATCCTGGATGGTTGGGGTCATCCAGCAAGAGAAAGATAAACAAGGTATGTGTTAAAAATAAGGGATAGGACAAATCATAATAAAAAGCTTTACAATATAAAGGATTCTTCACAATAAGAGATTTCAAAAGGAATGAGGCTAATATATGAATATTCCAATAAATAACAGATCTTGCCACCATTAATCATCACATTACAACAAATATTTGCATGTAGATATATTGGACTAAATTAACTATAGTAGGGTCAAGACACCACTGAGTCATTGACCTAAATATATATTTTGGGTAGAAAAGCACACCCATAGGCAGAAAAGCACGCCTCTGTATATATAAGGGTAGAAAAGCACACCCTAATGGTTACGCATAAGCGTCTACGATAGCTAGCTAGTCAAATTATCTACCATGCATAAAATAGTGGCAAAATATATCATTCATTAGACATTTGTGTCATAAGACAAGCACAATAACATTGGGGTCATTGGACCCAATTCCACCTGTAAATAATATTCCAAGAGAATCGGATATGTCAAAGTGAAACAAGAGCAAGTATATCAAAAGATGAGACAACAACGGTATTAGAAGCATAAAATAAGTTAGGAGCCAATAAATGCAATTAGAGGGAAATGAGGCTAGCACAATAATGAGTGGGGTTGGGTAAAAGCCCAACTGAAAGTTAGGTAGTTTGCACATTATATATTCCACACATTCACCATAGTTGTTCACATACATAGGGGTCGGATACAAAATAGGGTGCACATACAAAATAGGGCTCACATACTCAAATAGGGGCACATACATAATAAGTTTCACATACCTTAGATATATACATTACCATCATATCCACCAAACAGATAGTATCCAAAATCCATCCACATAATATCCTAGCTACATCATAACACATGTATTAATATATATAAAAACATACAGCATAGGAAAAACCCTAATTTTACAAAACTACGATTTAGAGTTCAAAACCAAGTCCAAACGATTACTCATAATCTCCTGATTAAGAAAACATATTTTATTATATAAAACAGAGTTAAAATGAATTAATTATGTATTTTAAAACATTTACATATTAAAAATGCCAAACAAAGCAAACTTCGGAAAACCCTTGAGAATCAGGTCTCAAAAACCACAGAAATAGATTCTACATTAAAAATCCTTTCCATCGACTATTTATTCATATTTTTCTGACCAACGGTTGATTTACTATGAATTAAGTAAACCTGACCAATCAGAAATTAGGAAAAAGCCACGTAGGCAAAATAAAAATAAATTTGGGCGCCGCAGTGGCTGGACCCACACTGACATGGGCCAATCAGATTTGGCCATGTCAGCCGATCCAGGCTCGCTGGGCCTCGGTCAAAAGCGATGAGCAAATGATCAAATGACCAAATTACCCTTGCTCGCAAAAATCAAAACAATTAAACGACGAGGGCAGAAGAGTCATATGATCATATCAATCGTTACAGCGAGGAATCAGAAACTTGTTGTGAAAGGTCGGTTTTGCCCCTGTGGAAACAAATCCTCCTGTTAGCAAGGGAGTGGGCACCCTGGTCATATCCTGACCCGGCTTCTTCAACTCGGAACTATGGCGAGGTAGCAGCGACCTGGAGCTCGAGCTGCAATGCTCCAGCTCGTGTCTAGGCCCATAACTATCGATCGAGACTGGGAGTAGACTCCCCATACCTCCACAAACCCAGAGAACACACACCTGAGTTCTCTCATGTTCGGAAGAGCAGGGATAGGGTTCCCGGTGGCCGGGAAACAGGGGAAGACGATGGCTTGCGGAGACAGTTGACAAGTCGACGAAACTCAAAACTAACGACACCCACGAGTTCGTGGGGTGGCGAAGAGTAGAACCCGAGCGTTGGAGGCGGCGGAGAAGCTCCAGAGCACAAACAAGCAGGTGGCGGCGCTGCTCTACGGTAGCTCTATAGGACAGAGCGATCGGGGCCATCGCGAGATAAAACAAAGAGGCGAAAAGGTAGAGGGGAGGTCGAGGTTGCTCACCCAGGAAGCAATTGAAAGGAGGTGGTCGGAGAAGGGAGCAGCAAGCCGCCATAGCCGGGGAAGAAGAGTGGCTAGGTCCAGGTGACTGAGGGTAGATTAGGGTAAATTGAGTGTGGAGGAGCGATGAGCGGGGGCTGAGGATTGTTTTATAGGTCTCAGGTAGGCAAGGGGGTATAGCAACCCCACTCTGTAACTCCTCCGCGAAGAGGAGGCGGAGAGCCCAGTTGGGCGTTTTGCACACAGAGCGAGAGAGACAATGAGCTAAGGCTCATTAAAACCGTCGTCGCGAGCCGAAGCTAAAGGGACAAGAATCACGAGTAACCGTGGAGTAGGGAGTGAGAACGACGTGGAGGAGGTCAGGGGCCGGGTCTGCTCGGCTGAACGGAGGTGGAAGGAGATACGGATGCCGTTGGATCAGTTGGGAGGCAAATCACAGCCGTTGGATCGCGCGCAGGCCAAAAAGGGGGCGCGTGACAGGTTAAATAACCCGAACATTGGCGTTACACATTAAATCAATGAAATCAATGCAATAACTATATACCAACCATATTAAAAGCTAATAAAATGCATTAGAGGGGTCAAATCAACTCCAAACAACACCAAATTTGAACCATAGGCTTATAATGACGAAAACTACAATTCTATATAATTAGATTCTCGTTTAATGCATAATATGGCCATTAATAAATATATGGCTCATAAAAGAGTATAATAATATATTAAAATCAAGGAATTATATGAAAAAGCTATTAATGAGAAACATGTGAGTAAATTCGACATATAAAACACATTAGGGTACAAATACTCATTACTCAACAAAATAACATATTATTATGAATTAAAATCATATTTCGAGGAGAGAGAAAATAATAAAGGTTAATATACACATATATGAACTCAAATACATATTATTAATAATATATTTATCCAAAAAGCTCCAAATAAATATAATCTACTATATTATCCCATTAAATACAAAATTACATAATTAACCCTAACTTATCCCCTAATGCGGGGTTATTTGTGCAAACACCCCTCAATTAACATAAAAGAGGGTAAATAGTGATTTCAACCTCAGATTGTGCTCAAATTGCACAAGGAGTCCAAGAATGATCCAAAAGGATGGGAAATTTATGGAAAAGGTCCAAATGGACTAAAAGGCAAAGAAAAGCTCAAGAATGGGTAAATTGCAGGGAAGACCCTGAGATTCAGTATGTTACAGCACACCACCCCTTAAAGAGGATTTCGTCCCCGAAATCACAACAAGAGGAAAGAGAGGGTGAGTGTGCAACAACCCAACCTTAAACACTAGGTTATAACCCTTAATCTAAGGGACCACACAAAATCTACATAAGTCAGGTATTACTAAGGTTTCCACAAAACCTATAGCCTTTTTATCAAACTCAAACTAACATCTTGTTGCATAAACTCTATCATGAAAAGGCAGCATATCTATTATACTATCACTTGTGCCACATTTTATTACATCTTAACATCTGAATATGTGTATTATGGATATCTCCCTCATTAAGGGTTTTAAGCACAATTAGGGTTTACAAGGCCATTACAACTTATATTAAACCGATCCCAACAACAATTAATGTATTAGGTCAAAACCTAAATAACTCAACATTATTACCCAATAACTACATCATGTGGGATTATGCCATATAATTTTGGATGAGAGCCACATAATATTATCCAACAATTTATTAATCTAATCACAAGTCTAAGGGTGTATGGCTTATCACAACATCTAACATACTCATATCCATGGCATCACTAATCATTTTCTCTCACAACTCTAATTACTATAAATTAACCTCACATTATGTGAATCTAATTACTCATCATCTCATTACTGATTTTATCCATAAACCAATAAGATGATCAATGAGATGTATTTTAGTCAACAAGGTGCTATGCCTAACATGTGTTGATGATTAGGTCACAAATATGATTAAGGGATTAGAATCCATTTACATGCATTAAGGTATATCATGTGATGACACCTAATGTCACTAGAGTATCATGAAAGGCATGAAGGGTATATATGTATGTCGTCAAGGCTAGAAGATTACATCTTAGGGTTTAGGTCAACATGACCATTACATATCAAGGCATCCTAAGGGTGTAGTTTACCATATACATTTTACCATTAGGGTGACTTAACCCAAACTATGTATATCCACATATGAACAATTAATGATTATGCGCATCAAGAGTATATTAAGGTTCAAGCATATGGATTATGTGACTTATCCATTTGTTTATTATCAAACAAGATGAATTACAAACATATTAGGTTTATTAAACTCTAAACACATAAGCTCTCTATTCCCATGTCTAAGGAGTTAGAGTTTCTTGATTTCAAGGCATTGAGGGATTCCAACCCCCCTAAAGAGGATTTCGTCCTCGAAATCAACAACTCCAAAATCTAACAAGGTACTAACACTACCTTTCCACTCAAAAGGGTGACTAAGTCAAACTATTTTAAGGGTATAAAGCCCAACATATAAAAGTTTTACTAAAATCTATCTTCCAACCCAAGGTATAGCCTAGGGTACACTTAACCCTAACATGGTAATCTAAGGCTCATACAAGATACTTAGGGATTACTAGATGATTTTTGTTCGAGAAAAGAAATCAAATCATCATATAAGGGTTTTAAAGGTTATTCAAAAATAAGGTAATGTCTAAAGGTAGACTATTTCGAGCTGTCCGTTTCAGATCAGGCCAGGCCAGGTCATATGAGCTCAGGAGTCCTCGTGACCAAGCTAGTGGGGCGGAGGAAAATATTGCCAGCCCCTAAGCTCTGACCCTTTCTAGACACCATCACTTCAACTTCTTGCTCTAATAGTTACTCAATTAGACAATTCACCAAAAAGTTGACACATTTTATTTCTACTAAGAAATTATTATGATCCTAAATCAAACATTCTTGCTAGGTCAACTCTAAGGTGAAAAACTAACTAAAGGAAAACTATATAAGATAAGGGTTCTATCTAGGAGACAATTTTGAATTAGTCAAGAATCCGACTACCTTGATGCTCTGATACCATGCTGTAAAGACCCAAGTCTCTACTATTAAACATGATAAACAAAAACACCAAAAGTGTGGCAGCGGAAGAATTAAATCTTGACTTATTCAAAATGTATAAAGAGTACATTATAAACTTTTCCCAAATGGGAGTACAACTTTATACAAGCAACTACAAGGATCTAGGTAGAGGAAGACTTAACTAATACAACATTGTCTCCAAACTAAACAACTATATAACATAAAAGCAAACATGATCACTCAAGCTATATATTCCTTTCTTCTTATCCTATCCTTAGCCTTGGGTTCACCAAGCTTCCATGCGCACTCTGATCCTATCCTGGATGGTTGGGGTCATCCAGCAAGAGAAAGATAAACAAGGTATGTGTTAAAAATAAGGGATAGGACAAATCATAATAAAAAGCTTTACAATATAAAGGATTCTTCACAATAAGAGATTTCAAAAGGAATGAGGCTAATATATGAATATTCCAATAAATAACAGATCTTGCCACCATTAATCATCACATTACAACAAATATTTGCATGTAGATATATTGGACTAAATTAACTATAGTAGGGTCAAGACACCACTGAGTCATTGACCTAAATATATATTTTGGGTAGAAAAGCACACCCATAGGCAGAAAAGCACGCCTCTGTATATATAAGGGTAGAAAAGCACACCCCGGGTAGAAAAGCACACCCTAATGGTTACGCATAAGCGTCTACGATAGCTAGCTAGTCAAATTATCTACCATGCATAAAATAGTGGCAAAATATATCATTCATTAGACATTTGTGTCATAAGACAAGCACAATAACATTGGGGTCATTGGACCCAATTCCACCTGTAAATAATATTCCAAGAGAATCGGATATGTCAAAGTGAAACAAGAGCAAGTATATCAAAAGATGAGACAACAACGGTATTAGAAGCATAAAATAAGTTAGGAGCCAATAAATGCAATTAGAGGGAAATGAGGCTAGCACAATAATGAGTGGGGTTGGGTAAAAGCCCAACTGAAAGTTAGGTAGTTTGCACATTATATATTCCACACATTCACCATAGTTGTTCACATACATAGGGGTCAGATACAAAATAGGGTGCACATACAAAATAGGGCTCACATACTCAAATAGGGGCACATACATAATAAGTTTCACATACCTTAGATATATACATTACCATCATATCCACCAAACAGATAGTATCCAAAATCCATCCACATAATATCCTAGCTACATCATAACACATGTATTAATATATATAAAAACATACAGCATAGGAAAAACCCTAATTTTACAAAACTATGATTTAGAGTTCAAAACCAAGTCCAAACGATTACTCATAATCTCCTGATTAAGAAAACATATTTTATTATATAAAACAGAGTTAAAATGAATTAATTATGTATTTTAAAACATTTACATATTAAAAATGCCAAACAAAGCAAACTTCGGAAAACCCTTGAGAATCAGGTCTCAAAAACCACAGAAACAGATTCTACATTAAAAATCCTTTCCATCGACTATTTATTCATATTTTTCTGACCAACGGTTGATTTACTATGAATTAAGTAAACCTGACCAATCAGAAATTAGGAAAAAGCCACGTAGGCAAAATAAAAATAAATTTGGGCGCCGCAGTGGCTGGACCCACACTGACATGGGCCAATCAGATTTGGCCATGTCAGCCGATCCAGGCTCGCTGGGCCTCGGTCAAAAGCGATGAGCAAATGGTCAAATGACCAAATTACCCTTGCTCGCCAAAATCAAAACAATTAAACGACGAGGGCAGAAGAGTCATATGATCATATCAATCGTTACAGCGAGGAATCAGAAACTTGTTGTGAAAGGTCGGTTTTGCCCCTGTGGAAACAAATCCTCCTGTTAGCAAGGGAGTGGGCACCCTGGTCATATCCTGACCCGGCTTCTTCAACTCGGAACTATGGCGAGGTAGCAGCGACCTGGAGCTCGAGCTGCAATGCTCCAGCTCGTGTCTAGGCCCATAACTATCGATCGAGACTGGGAGTAGACTCCCCATACCTCCACGAACCCAGAGAACACACACCTGAGTTCTCTCATGTTCGGAAGAGCAGGGATAGGGTTCCCGGTGGCCGGGAAACAGGGGAAGACGATGGCTTGCGGAGACAGTTGACAAGTCGACGAAACTCAAAACTAACGACACCCACGAGTTCGTGGGGTGGCGAAGAGTAGAACCCGAGCGTTGGAGGCGGCGGAGAAGCTCCAGAGCACAAACAAGCAGGTGGCGGCGCTGCTCTACGGTAGCTCTATAGGACAGAGCGATCGGGGCCATCGCGAGATAAAACAAAGAGGCGAAAAGGTAGAGGGGAGGTCGAGGTTGCTCACCCAGGAAGCAATTGAAAGGAGGTGGTCGGAGAAGAGAGCAGCAAGCCGCCATAGCCGGGGAAGAAGAGCGGCTAGGTCCAGGTGACTGAGGGTAGATTAGGGTAAATTGAGTGTGGAGGAGCGATGAGCGGGGGCTGAGGATTGTTTTATAGGTCTCAGGTAGGCAAGGGGGTATAGCAACCCCACTCTGTAACTCCTCCGCGAAGAGGAGGCGGAGAGCCCAGTTGGGCGTTTTGCACACAGAGCGAGAGAGACAATGAGCTAAGGCTCATTAAAACCGTCGTCGCGAGCCGAAGCTAAAGGGACAAGAATCACGAGTAACCGTGGAGTAGGGAGTGAGAACGACGTGGAGGAGGTCAGGGGCCGGGTCTGCTCGGCTGAACGGAGGTGGAAGGAGATACGGATGCCGTTGGATCAGTTGGGAGGCAAATCACAGCCGTTGGATCGCGCGCAGGCCAAAAAGGGGGCGCGTGACAGGTTAAATAACCCGAACATTGGCGTTACACATTAAATCAATGAAATCAATGCAATAACTATATACCAACCATATTAAAAGCTAATAAAATGCATTAGAGGGGTCAAATCAACTCCAAACAACACCAAATTTGAACCATAGGCTTATAATGACGAAAACTACAATGCTATATAATTAGATTCTCGTTTAATGCATAATATGGCCATTAATAAATATATGGCTCATAAAAGAGTATAATAATATATTAAAATCAAGGAATTATATGAAAAAGCTATTAATGAGAAACATGTGAGTAAATTCGACATATAAAACACATTAGGGTATAAATACTCATTACTCAACAAAATAACATATTATTATGAATTAAAATCATATTTCGAGGAGAGAGAAAATAATAAAGGTTAATATACACATATATGAACTCAAATACATATTATTAATAATATATTTATCCAAAAAGCTCCAAATAAATATAATCTACTATATTATCCCATTAAATACAAAATTACATAATTAACCCTAACTTATCCCCTAATGTGGGTTATTTGTGCAAACACCCCTCAATTAACATAAAAGAGGGTAAATAGTGATTTCAACCTCAGATTGTGCTCAAATTGCACAAGGAGTCCAAGAATGATCCAAAAGGATGGGAAATTTATGGAAAAGGTCCAAATGGACTAAAAGGCAAAGAAAAGCTCAAGAATGGGTAAATTGCAGGGAAGACCCTGAGATTCAGTATGTTACAATATCTCTTACTAGGACATGGGTCTAACCCTTGTGGTTCGCCACATTTTTTTAGGTAATCGAAAGTGACAAAAACAAACATGTGGAAGCAAAGAGGAGCTATAGTAATGAATATTTGATAAAGTTGATTTGATGTCTAGTTTGTTCTATAGTCGTCCATATACTCTCAGGTCTGGGCAGGAAAAGTTTGTATATGGTGTTTCAAATGAATTGAGATTTTGTTAGCATGTTAATGCTTGTTTGTGTGATATATATGAATATTGTTCTTCTGTGTATATATGTTGTGGCTAAGGAAATAGAACATTTGTATCAAATTCTTGGCCTAGTATGGATAAAAAAAGATGTTGGGGTCTTATGAAATGTTTCTGAGAAGGTGCTGACATTGAAATCGGTTTTAATTTACCCATATTTTTGGGTATGTGATTATTTAGTGATTGATTGTGTTTTATGTTTTGAGTAATCTCATTTAGTGTAACGGGTCATGACAGTATATGTATAAGTTTGTTGTTCATAATACCAAATGTTGAAACAATTCATTATGTAATTATATGTTGAATGGTGAACATGTGTTCTGGTTTTTATTATTGTTCATGTACATGTGCTACTGATTGTTTCCTTATGTCTTCCTATGATTTTCTTCTTCTTAGCCTAGTATGGGGTGTTTAAATTGGGATCTCACTGAGGTGAGGGTTTCAATTTGGACGTCACACATCAGATTAAGTTTTAGAAAATCTGGGGACGTCACAGGTGGTATCAGAGCATGAACAATAGCAAAGCCTGGCATTTTCTCACTAAACAACTCAAACTAAAGAACCTTGAACTTGAAACAAATCTTTAGGGTTAGATTGGTCATCTTTTAGAGACTAGATTTGACCTAGCCTCTAGGTTAGCACCTAGTTGTATATGAACTAGGTCTAGACTAGTGCTTGTTGTATTGCAAGTCCTTAGATGTCGTTCTTTCCTTATAGTGCAGTGGTATGGGACGTTATATTATTTGTAAATGATGTATATCACGAGAGGAGAAACCCTAGAAATATAGCACTCATTGTCTAGAGTAGGTACACTAGTCTACATCATGTTCTCACCCTTTTCACTAGTTTTCATGGAACTGTGCTCTCTACTATGTGTGGGACACTCATTTTCTAGATTTGGTTTTAAATTCCAAATGAATCGAACCTCGGTAGTTTTCTTTGACGCATATTTTATTGGAGAAAAACTATATAATATTTTCTTATGTATATGTAAATACAAAAATGTGTCCCCACACATGCACGAGTAGGAGGTGGTCATGCAACCTAAGTGAAAGTGAGTGACATCAGTCTATAAGAGAGAGTAGGTCTAGATTAGATGTCTAGAGCCTTTTTAGAATATGTAATAGATGGAATATATGAAATAAGTTTTGATGATATGAGTTAAGTCTTATATAGATTACATAAGATGGTTTATGATGATATATGTTTGTCTTTGAGGACTTAAGTTCAGTTTTGAGGATTTGAGATAAGTCTTAATGATGCAAGTAACTAAGCTTTTATGAGATAAGATAGGTTAAGTTACGACAAGATGTGAATCAGCATGAGCCTCAAGCTCTTTTATAAAGGAGGACCTCTAGTGTTAGGACCAGTTTTAAGGTTAACTCCGGAGAGAGTGATACCCACTGGGAGAAGGTTAGAGAACCTAAACTCCAAGATATGAGATGATGAGAAATATGTGATATGATATGTCCTAAACTAGAATACTCCTGAGTGATTGAGTTGAGTTGCTTTATGAATGATTCCTATAGTCTTGTTGAATCCTAGATGTCATTGGGAGGACCAAACCCTATAGATAGAGAGAGGCTCTTTATATGTGTGCAAGTGAATAAGAATATAAGTACCTACCATCTGGGTGAGGGAGAGAGAGTCCCAAGACCCTGGAGGAAGCAACTATGTTAGTTTCTGTACATCCTCAAGCTCGGGTTTTTGGTTCCCCATGTATGACTCTAGTGGTGTATATATAGAGGGAGATATGGGTAAGCATGTCTCATGGGTAAAGACCTACGAAGAGGATGCCATAGCATGTTTTGGTTTGTTCCTATGTGGCTAGAGCTTTTAAGGCTATCACTAGTGCCAATGAGGTAATTTGAGAACCCTAGACTAAGAGAGGAAAGATAAAGTATATGCATATGAGATACTCATGGAGTTGAGTTAGCTTAGAGAGACTGAGGATGGAACTATCCTTATGATATGGGTCAGGAGAACCTCAGTTGGACTAAATGAAGTTTTTGATATGTGTTTGAGGAGCCACTTGCATAAGTTTGTTTAGAACAACCATGGTGTAATATAAGTAAGAACATGTTTTGATCTCGAGATGTATATATAAACATGACATGATGGAAACCTAGAGATGGTTTAATAGATGTTAATGCATATATGGTTAACCATACATATGAATAATGATGATAATGTGAATAGTTGGCTAATTTCATGAGGAATCTCTAAAAGAGTTTATAACCTAATATGAGAAAGTATAATAAGACGACACTAATGATACATGTTATATGAATCGTGATGTAATATGGTTGGAGAATCTAGTAAGGATTCACTAATATACTTGTAACTTAATATGAAAGTGAAAGGAGATCATCTTAATGATACATGCCAAATAGTGATAATGATAGTGCTTAATAAATATGTTGAATATGATCTGAAAACTTTGCACTATTTAATGATGTTGGCATCTAAAAAAATGTAATGTTGGAATCTTGATGCTTGGGTATAATGAGGATGAAAATCCTAAAATATGAAATATGTCATAAGATGAACAGAGCTCCTAAACCCTAGTTCTCCTAGAATCTCCTAGAGAGATATGGATAGTTGTGGAGCTTTTGCTGGTGGATATGTGACACCTAGAGTGGATCCCTACATATGTTAGAGAGCTTTGGTTTTTCCCCTTGGAATATGAGGATGGCTTAATTTTGAGGATGAAATTTCTTTTAAGTTGTATATGTTGTCGAAGACTGGATTTTTTGCTTAATTTCAGGGATGAAATATCTTTTAAGGTGTGTAGGATGTGATAGAGTCGACTTTTGAGTTTCTTGGTTACTCAATTCATTTATTCAATCATGGGTTGGAGAGTGGAATAATTAAATTTGAGTCCTTATGTATATGAGATGACATGCTTAATCTTTCTTGGATTTACATATTGTAATGACAAAATGATAGTCCTAAAGTGAATTTCGATCATATGAAGTACTTCAATTAGTTTGGCAAAGATTGAAAGTCATTGGTGTTAATAATATGATTAGTACCTTTAAGTATGTGCCATTTTGGATTAATTTGTTGGTCAATCAAGTAAGTGAGTTTTTGCACCAAAGTTGGATGGGATGTATCTTGAGTGGTGACAAAGCTATGCCCAATGTTGCATAATAATTGTATGTTTTGGGAAGAAGTTATACATGTTTAAATACGGACAATTGATTAGTATTTGTTGGTGACCAATGGCCTAAGTTTCAATATACTAGACTAGGATCTGATAATCTTCGGTGTCACATGTTTCTTTGGAAAGGAGAAAGTGGGTTCTGTAATCCTCACCTTTGAATGCAACATACGACCAGTTGTTTATCCATGCCTCCAACTGAAATGAGGACGTGGGAGTACTTGCAAGGCAATGACTCTTGACCACTACCACATCTTCATAATGGGCTATCTCACGATCATCTCAATTGAGCAGTTTCCTTAGCACTTGATTGTGCCTTCTGCTGCTAAGAACAGTGAGAGCGAGAGTCATTCTCCCATGGCTTCCCCATTACGTTCCGCAGTGCTGGTGAGGATGAGGGAACAACAAGAGGGAGGCCTTCTCTTCCTTGGCCTATCACCAGCAAGTTAGCGAGGATGGAAGGAGAGGAGGAGTTTCCATCCTTGTCAGAGACTATCCATAGACCTAAAGTGCCCTCATGGAGGTGGAGCTTCGGATCGGTGTTGCCCTGAGAACTGGAAGCCTGAAGAGAGGACCAAAGGAAGAGCCCTGGCAGTAGAGCGATCAGTGATGATAGTCCTAGACACCCTGGGACAGAGCCCACGGTGGCATGCCTCAGCATGGATCTATGCTAGTGCTTGAGAGGAGGGACCGAGAGAACAAGACCTGCAGCTGAAACCCAGAGGTCATGAGCCTGGAAGAGGCGCACACACCGCCTTGAACACTCCTGGGAGTCCGAAGGAGCTCTACGACATCTCAGATAGAGTCTAGAAGAACTGAACCTCTTTTCCCCTTTTCACCTTCGTGGCGGCGGCCATGACTGGAGAGGTCATCGATGTGGAGATCTGGAGGAGCGGCCGAGAAATAGAGGAGCTGAGGAGGTCCGTAAGACCATGATAAAGCTCTTGGTAGCTCGAGAAGAGGCCGACGTGGAGAGGAGCACATCCTATTCATCACCGATGCTCCTTCCCACGGCGGCAGCGTCGTAGAACAGAGTCCTTCTTGGGAGACTCAGACGCGCAATCGTGTGAGGAAGGGAAGCCCGGTTCGGTCCAGGCTGAAAGCGTGATCTGAGCATAGAAATGATGAGAAGGAAACCCGGTCCAATCCCCTGAACTGACCGATCCAAGATCAAACCTGGTCCAGAGGAAGGGAACTACGTTGGACCAGATGGTTCACCCATGCCTGACCAGTAGGCCCACGGGACACATGGCGCCATCTGATTGGCTACAATGAGGTAAAAACTTAGAATATCTCAGATCTTGTGTAATTCGTAGAAAATAGCTTGATTATCAGAAAATTACAAATAAAGTATCAAAATTCTCAAAAAATACATAGAATAACATGAAACCATCATATCAGTCTTTTGATGCACTAATCTCAGTGATATCATGTAATTTGTGAAATACTTATTTCATAGATAATAAATATCAAATAGTGACCTAAAATTATGAGAATGCATCAGTAACTCTAAAATATTATATATAATATGTATCATGTCAAATATGGTGATTTTTCAACCTAAAATCATGTGATTTGCTCCATATGGCCAATTAGGGCTTTTAACCCTATATAAAATGCAATAAATACATACATACTCAATAAATGATGAAATTTATAGAGTAAACTCATATCAGTATATGGAACCTTAGATTTAATTATGAGATCACGATGATGCACAGAACTCATGTTATATGAAGATGACCCTTAATACATGTGATGTAACCCTAATATGGTTAATGAAAGTGACATAATGTTAAATATGTTCACATAATAATGTGACCCATTGGTATTTCCAGTTGATGGACTATAATATAGAATATGACATCAGTAAGATAAATATAAGTCAGGAATACAAGTAATCATGAGAATACCATAATGAGATAAGCAAACCCTAATATGAACACGATTAGGGTTATGATGAGATGTAAGATGATGAGAACCTGATGGTGATATGTGGTCTTGTCTTAATCAGGGTTGACCAAGATGTAGATGATATCAGGAATATGTGGTTTAGATTATCTCTTGATCAAGGTATGTCATTCCCTCTTACTTGGCTTATTATACAATATGCTTGTGTTATATGGTAGTAAAGACTTGGCATATGGTATTGATTGAAATGATTGTTCTTATATGATATGTTGCTTGATTTTCCATACTTATTGCTATGAACACATCAAACATAATATATCGGTTCCATTATATGAAAGCACTAAACTCTTTGGTAGTACAGTGCTTGGAAGTGACCTAACTCTTTGGTAGTCGGTCACATTGTACATATGATCTAACTCTTTGGTAGTCGATCATAAAAGCATTAATCTTGAGCTCCTTGAGAGTCAAGAGAATGCATCAAAACCTTTGGCAGCCAATGCATGGATATATAATGGAAAATGTGCTTAAAAATGTGTTCTCTTTTGTTAATGAACATCTTTGTGTAAATATATGCGTTTCTTATATTTCTTTATAACTACCAAGTATTAGTTTTATCTTAATTCCTAGATATGATGAGAGGTATATAAAAGACACGTAGGCATACTCAGTACAATATTCTTGAATATTGTGCTGACGTGTACCACATGTAATCTTTGTTTAGGTTTTGGACATATGATCTTGAAGAACCAGGATAGTTGAGAGTTGTGTGGCGAGCAAGTGTACAGGTGGACATGTTGTCTTAAGATCTTGTAGTTTAGTGGTAGAACATGTATATGTATAAGTTTGTTGTTCAGTATGTAATATCAAATGTTGTAACAATTCATTATGTAATTATATGTTGAATGGTGAACATGTGTTGTGGTTTTTATTATTGTTCATGTGCATGTGCTACTTCTTGTTTCCTTATGACTTCCTCTGATTTTCTTCTTCTTAGCCTAGTGTGGGGTGTTTAAATTGGGATCCCACTGAGGTGAGGGTTTCAATTTAGACGTCACACATCAGATTAAGTTTTAGAAAATCCGGGGACGTCACGGGTGGTATCAGAGCATGAATGATAGAAAAGTCTGGCATTTGCTCACTAAACAACTCAAACTAAAGAACCTTGTACTTGAAACAAATCTTTAGGGTTAGATTGGTCATCTTTTAGAGACTAGATTTGACCTAGCCTCTAGGTTAGCACCTAGTTGTCTAAGAACTAGGTCTAGATTGGTGCTTGTTGTATTGCAAGTCCTTAGATGTCGTTCTTTCCTTATAGTGCAGTGGTATGGGACGTTATATTATTTGGAAATGATGTATATTACGGGAAGAGAAACCCTGGACATATAGCGCTCATTGTCTAGAGTAGCTACACTAGTCTACATCATGTTCTTGCCCTTTTTACTAGTTTTCATGACACTGTGCTCTCTACTATGTGTGGGACACTCATTTTGTGGATTTGGTTTTTGATTCCAAATGAATCGAACCTCGATAGTTTTTTCTAACGCATATTTTACCGGAGAAAAACTATATAATATTTTATTATGTATATGTAAATACAAAAATGTGTCCCCACACATGTACGAGTAGGAGGTGGTCATGCAACCTAAGTAAAAGTGAGTGACATCTGTAACACCCCTCCCTAGGGTTTCATACGTAACCAGCGGAAGCACAGCCTAATCCCCAACATTATCTATAATGTGGGGTACTTGGCATATCAGGGAGGTATTGTCACATGCATGATCTCATATCAAGAAATAAACAACACTTGCCATTCATAGAAACATAGATTCATACATGAGTTCTTGGAAAGAAAGCTACATCATGCTTCTAAAGGTATACTAAACATAAACTAGATAATATGAAAAAGATAGGATCTCCAGAGATGGACGTCCCACCAGGCAACAACTCCTAAGATCTTGGATCCTTAGAATCTTCTCAAAATGTCTCCTTCCCTTTAGCTCCAACTTCTGCGGACATCTCGTCCCCAGCCATGCAAAGGAAAACAAACATGGTAAGTAAACGGCATTGGCATGTTATAAAGCATGAAAATAACATATAAGATGATTTGACATAAACATGAACATGCATTAACAATAATAATTTCTTGGCATCTTTTACATTAGGAATTTGACTAGAAGTATATGTGTAACGCCCCTCCAAGCACATACATGATAGCGGAAGGAGACCTCATGTTGTCCATAACATGGGTAGCTCAGCTCGGAGGAACGTCACAAAACATGATACTCAAAAGCAATAAGATAAATGAAACACCATGCATTCAACTCAAAATTATAGATTCATACATTGTTCACAGAAGGGAAAGACATAACTATATCATCTGATATCAAAACCTAATACATGTCGGCTGAGCAAAACTAAACCATATTCTGTCTCATCTTAATCTCAAGTCTAACACACGTAAACTAAGCAAAACTAAAACATGGAAAGATAAACTAAACTAAAGAATCTACTAAGTGGTAGATGGCACCCCACCAAGCTAAAGTCTTTCTTGAGTCAGCTACCCTTGATCACTCACGTCAGTTCGCTCTTGCTCCTTGATCTAGGGACATCTCATCCCACGGCCATGCGAAAGAAAGCATCAACATTAGTAAGCGGCATTATGCATGTTATAAGAACTGAAAATAAACATATACTTGAACTGAAATAAACTTGACATAACTTGACATTACGAATTCTCATTACGCATTAATCATCATTACATCAATGAATTAATAACATTATTATATGCATTCTCTCCTCACTGCCCACATGGGGCACATCATGCTCGGAAAGCCCATCATTGCTAGGAAGCCCATAACGACCATAAAGGTCCATCATTTCGAGAAACATATAATAAGTTACTTAATCCTCTTAACTTAGCATTAACATCATTGTTCTTATCTTGCCATCAATGTAAATTGTCCTCATCCAATAATTGCACCAAAGTGCTCATCAGGCCGGTAAAGGCTCACCTTAGTTGCACCAAAGTGCTCATCAATGCCATAAAGACAAAATAATATAAAGAGGAACAATTTACAACTTAAGTACATCAGCTTAATCATCATGGGATTTCTCCCTATTAATCTTGACATTAACATTACATGATTTCCATAATTCTTTATTCAATTTCTTAATCATTGCATAAGCATAACATTAAATTAATTAACATCAGTGATAAGCATATGACTTTATGGAGATAACAAGAAGCATATAATCAAAGGCATAATCATTATCTTGATTCCATTCATTAACATGAAATTCTAAAGCAAAATCTTAAATCATACATAGCAAGCAATTCATCCAAGGTATATATGCATAATGACATGGCCCACTTACCTTATTGGAGCAAAACCAAATCTCAATTCCCCTGATCATGAGTCAAGTCCTAGGTTCCTGAAATCACATGATTTCTATTAATTATCATCATTGATGCATCCTAAACCCTAATCTTAGATTGTTAAGAAAATGAGGTCTGATTTTATAGAGCTAGGATTTAAAAACACTGAAATCGTGTTCTCCTTGAAAAACCCTTTCCAACGCACTATTATTCATAATTTTCTGACATTGTATGGATTTACTATGGTTGTTTGAAGTAAGGACTTAATTGGAAATTTTTTCTAAACAAACTGATCTTTTTCTTTTAGTTGGATACGCCTCACAGCAGGCCCATCTTCTTGTGGCCCACGGCTTAGTGTTTATCTATAGGGCGATCGCCCTTCTTGCTCGAGATGTGACCAGGGAGAGTTGCCACTTCCCTATTTCCCCTGCTCTAAACAGAGCAGTGCGCCGTCATGCTGCCAGGCTGGCGCCCAGGGCGGCCGCCCCACTCAGCATCCTTCCTCTGCATCCTCCATTCTGTGGAAACTAAGATCGCGTTCCATCTACGATCTCCAATGAATGATCACCGCTCGACCCCACCTCCTGCTGCGCATCGTCCTGCCTCCTGCTGCGTCTAGCGTCTCCTCTTGCTAGGCACGACCTCGCCTCCGGTTGTGCATGTCTGGAGAAACTCCCACCCGATCTTGCAAGTGTGTAGAAACACATACCCAAGGAAGGTTAATCTAAGTGCTGAGTAGAGGTGCTTCGGAAGCTGCCATGGCATCCGCCGGGTTCGGTTGGTGGCAGGCAGAGTTTGAAGAAAGGAATCTCTGATGTGGCTAACCATGCCGAGGGAAACTTTCCAGATAGATCTCTCAAATCCATAAGCCATGGTGGTGATCCTTTGTGAGTTGATGCAGATTGACGAGGTTCAAAGGTGTAGCTTTAGGGTTGATGATGTTGGGTTATGGGGTAGTGGTTCTTGGAGGCACAAAAGGCCGATGGATTCTAAGAGAAAACAATAAGGCTAGGAATTGGTAGAACTCTATGTTAGGGTTACGAAGAGTGTCTATGGATGGAAGAGTCTGCATATATAGGCATCGTTGGGTTTTCCCTTCTGTCTAGAAACTGGAGGGTGGTTTCCTTTTTTGTACAGGACCGTAGAGCCCAATATGATTGGGACTCTTTGGGGCAAGAAAACCATATGTCCGTTGAGAAGAGGGCTGCTATACACAGAAACATAATGGAGCATGAAGCTAAAACAACCATCAGATTGATTAAAAAGAAGATGCACGTGATAGTGATAGATATTATGTGAGACATTAGGCATATGAGACACAATAACTTAAATATTGAGCATCTAATGGTTTCAACCCATATAACTTCTTTCCTAATTATAATGAGGTTTCAAACAATGTCTAGTCGACCCCAAACTTTTCAAGTCACTTATTTAGACCATGATGATTCTGAGAATTCAGTTAGTTTTTAGGTTTAAGAGTTACACTCATTGTCCTTGCGTAATTATGTGCTTGTACATTTATCTAATTATTTAAGATTATCCGAAATTATTTAGAGGCATATAGGTTTAGAGATCAATTTAATATTGTATTATTTTCAAATGGATCTATTGGACCATATTATGGAAAATAGCTAGGTGGATTTCACTTTAAATCATTAAGTGTTGATTTATCTCTTTCATCTTCTCTTCGTAATATTTAAGGGAAATTGTTAATAATTTGGAGGTCATGTATATTTGGGTCCAAGAAGTTGGAATTATATGATAGAGCTTCATGATGGACTTTGATGTAATTATTTTATAAGCGTTATATTTTGGGGATGTCATAATTCTACCCACCTGTCCCCAAAATTTTCTCATACTACCCACTTAGAGTCTTGCATATTCTATCTACACTAATCACCTTAAAGTCTCATCCTCATGGTAAAACACTATCTTGACCTCCAAGTGGGTATATTACTCATGATTCTATTTAACATCATCATTTACATCTCTGAACTCTTCTCTAGGGTTTCAAATTTTACCAGGGATCTTATTTGCTTATCTATGTCAAATATCTACTACCCCTACTCATGCTTGGTCTTACTGTGTGTCTTGACCAGGTTTAGGTGACTATATGTCTTAAACTTTTAATGCAAACTCTTCTTTTATTAGTCATCTTTAGATACATGCTGTTCGGTCATATATTCAAAGCCGACTTATCTTATCACACTCATCTTAGTACCTCCCCCATGCACATGTCCCATACCACATGCAATTGGAAGGACAAGATAAGCATGATTATGCATATAGCATTCTCTCTACAAAACCCCCATGAGCCTATGTCCCATACCACATACACGTGAGAAAAAGAGAGAGTATGCTATATACAGTTCAAGAGTTAACATAAAAATCCAAAACATCTAGGCACATAACCCTAATCATTATCTTAACTTATGTCTTCTGATTGGATCTCTACTTTGGTTCCTAGTATCCTTCACCTACTTCTTTTATATCTAGGGTTAGAACATATGAATCTTTAGCTCAATGGCCATCTATTTATTGCTCTTATACCATATTGTAACGCCCCTCCAAGCACATACATGATAGCGGAAGGAGACCTCATGTTGTCCATAACATGGGTAGCTCAGCTCGGAGGAACGTCACAAAACATGATACTCAAAAGCAATAAGATAAATGAAACACCATGCATTCAACTCAAAATTATAGATTCATACATTGTTCACAGAAGGGAAAGACATAACTATATCATCTAATATCAAAACCTAATACATGTCGGATGAGCAAAACTAAAGCATATACTGTCTCATCTTGATCTCAAGTCTAACACACGTAAACTAAGCAAAACTAAAACATGGAAATATAAACTAAACTAAAGAATCTACTAAGTGGTAGATGGCACCCCACCAAGCTAAAGTCTTTCTTGAGTCAGATACCCTTCATCACTCACGTCATTTCCCTCTTGCTCCTTGATCTAGGGACATCTCATCCCACAGCCATGCGAAAGAAAGCATCAACATCAGTAAGCGGCATTATGCATGTTATAAGAACTGAAAATAAACATATACTTGAACTAAAATAAACTTGACATAACTTGGCATTACGAATTCTCATTACGCATTAATCGTCATTACATCAATGAATTAAGAACATTATTATATGCATTCTCTCCTCACTGCCCACATGGGGCACATCATGCTCGGAAAGCCCATCATTGCTAGGAATCCCATAACGACCATAAAGGTCCATCATTTCGAGAAACATATAATAAGTTACTTAATCCTCTTAACTTAGCATTAACATCATTGTTCTTATCTTGCCATCAATGTAAATTGTCCTCATCCAATAATTGCACCAAAGTGCTCATCAGGCCGGTAAAGGCTCACCTTAGTTGCACCAAAGTGCTCATCAATGCCATAAAGACAAAATAATATAAAGAGGAACAATTTACAACTTAAGTACATCAGCTTAATCATCATGGTATTTCTCCCTATTAATCTTGACATTAACATTACATGATTTCCATAATTCTTTATTCAATTTCTTAATCATTGCATAAGCATAACATTAAATTAATTAACATCAGTGATAAGCATATGACTTTATGGAGATAACAAGAAGCATATAATCAAAGGCATAATCATTATCTTGATTCCATTCATTAACATGAAATTCTAAAGCAAAATCTTAAATCATATATAGCAAGCAATTCATCTAAGGTATATATGAATAATGACATGGCCCACTTACCTTATTGGAGCAAAACCTAATCTCAATTCCCTTAATCCTGAGTCAAGTCCTAGGTTCCTGAAATCACATGATTTCTATTAATTATCATCATTGATACATCCTAAACTCTAATCTTAGGTTGTTAAGAAAATGAGGTCTGATTTTATAGAGCTAGGATTTAAAAACACTGAAATCATGTTCTACTTGAAAAACCCTTTCCAACGCACTATTATTCATAATTTTCTGACATTGTATGGATTTACTATGGTTGTTTGAAGTAAGGACTTAATTGGAAATTTTGTCTAAACAAACTGACCTTTTTCTTTTAGTTGGATACGCCTCACAGCAGGCCCATCTTCTTGTGGCCCACGGCTTAGCGTTTATCTACATGGCGATCGCCCTTCTTGCTCGAGATGTGACCAGGGAGAGCTACCACTTCCCTATTTCCCCTGCTCTGAACAGAGCAGTGTGCCGTCAGGCTGCCAGGCCGGTGCCCAGGGCGGCTGCCCCACTCAGCATCCTTCCTCTGCATCCTCTGTTCCGTTGAAACTAAGATCGTGTTCCATCTATGATCTCCAGTGAATGATCACCGCTCGACCCCACCTCCTGCTGCGCATCGTCCCGCCTCCTGCTGCGTCTGGCATCTCCTCTTTCTAGGCACGACCTCGCCTCCGATTGTGCATGTCTGGAGAAACTCCCACCCGATCTTGCGAGTGTGTAGAAACACAGACCCAAGGAAGGTTAATCTAAGTGCTGAGTAGAGGTGCTTCGGCAGCTGCCATGGCATCCGCCGGGTTCGATTGGTGGCAGGTAGAGTTTGAAGAAAGGAATCTCTGACGTGGCTAACCATGCCGAGGGAAACTTTCCAGATAGATCTCTCAAATCCATAAGCCCTGGTGGTGATCCTTTGTGAGTTGATGCAGATTGATGAGGTTCAAAGGTGTAGCTTTAGGGTTGACTGATTGGATCCTCTTAATCACCTAAAATTAGCATATATGTCCTTCATTATACAACATTAAACCCTAATTTTTCATATAAATATTGAGATGTGAAAACATCACAATCAGTCGATGAAAACCAGAAAATCATATTCCTCATTGAAAATCCTTTCCAAAACATATTTATTTCTATTTTTCTGAGGTCATATGCAAAAGTTATGAATTTTGCGCTCTGGACCAATCAGAAATTAGAAAACCATAGCGTGACATCATTAAAATCTGTGATTATTTCGGTGTAAATAAAAGATGAAATATCAGAAAAACCCTAGCGCGCGACACATGAATTAAACAAGTGGGGGTAAAATTGTCATTTGGGCGTGCAAACCACTCACGGCTGATGAAACAATTGTGTGCGTGAAATCTCAAAAAAACCCATCATCATACGATTAGAATGGAATGGGCAATATGGTCATTTACTGACCAGCCACCTTCTGCTCGTATCCATGGCGCGAGCAGCATCCTGAGCTTCATCTCCGATCAGAGTCCAGGGAGGCAGAGGATGTTTGAGGCATTTGAGATCCCTACTGCATCCGCAGTACCAAGGCGAGGCTATCCCGGAGTCGAGTGAACAATTCCATAGAGGAAAGGACCAACGTGGCCCTGGAGCTCATCGGGAAACCAGTAAAAATAGAGAGGGGAAGTTGAAAGTCGTATGCGCTGACTCGGGGCACTACTACAGAAATGCCTTTTAGCGTCGGTTGTTTAACCCCCTTTGGTGTCGGTTTCCGAGCGACGCCTATGTGGGCGCCGCTAAAGGTCGAACACTTCGGCGTCGGTTTTTTAACCGACACCTATTTAACGTACAGGCGTCGGTTGTTTATAGAAAACCGATGCCAAAAGGGTTCGCGCCACAGAAAACGGCGTCATCTAGGATACATTCTGTGTCGGTGTTTAATTGGTAACCGACGCAGAAAGTGTCCTAGATGATGTCGTTTTCTGTGGCGCGAACCCTTTTGGCGTCGGTGATCAACTAAACAACCGACGCTATATGTATTATAGGTGTGGTCATTTCCAGCACGGCCGTGGCCACATGAGGCGTCAGTTTTTTTTCAAAACACCGACGTTGTAGGTCTTTGCTGACGGTTTTCTATAAATAACCGACGCCTATATCTTTTTTTTCATATCAGTTTGCAGGCCTGTTGTGGCTGGTCAGCAGGATGAGAACCTGCAGTTCAGTTTTCTGAACTGCAGGTTTACGACATCCATTGATATCAGCCTACAAACAGGCCACAAACCTGCAAAATTAACAAAAAAAATTCACACAAGTAGATACATTCAGACATCAATTCAATTCTCACATTCACACATATAGAAACATTCAAATACATGTATTAACATTCAGAAATATTTATTTACAAAGTATCATTCATTATCGCTATCAACATCCCAATTATATCTACAATTGCCACTGCTTGTATGGCTTTTGCCCATTCTTCTCTTATTTCATTTAATGCTTCCATCGTATATGGAGCATGTATATTTTTTAAGCGTTTACCTGTGTGGTCAGTTTTAAATACCTGCAAAGAGAATGATGTATATATAAGTAATAATATAAAAATAAGATTGATATATTTCATACTAACTAATGAGACTATATATAATACCTCATGTATGGTATCGATGTCCAATGTGGCATGTCAGATAATCATCTGCATAAATCACATCACATAGTATGTGCATGCCCAGCCGTTGTCTTGTGTAGCGTACTATAAATTGAAACATACAAAATGATACAACTAAGCACAATTCACATCAATAATATATACATTGGAGTCGGAAACTTACTTGTACGTTCTACCAATTTATTGGCTGGTTCTTTTTCCTTGGGACCGTTCCTCCAGCCTTTTTGAATGCATCTAAACCCCTACATGTTAATATAACACAGTAAATTGCATAAGTAAATAGTAATATAATAACAGATGTTAACAGATACAAAAATGAAATATTACTCACCAGAATAATGGCATTCTCATTACGTGTCCAATTTTAGTGTTTAATGTACTTCCCGCGGGATCTAGATAATAAACAGTGAACGTCCCGGGGACAATAACTAGTAACTCCCAATGTATACCGCTAGAGGTAAAAAGTTAACAATTAATAACTCAAAATGCACAATAAAAATGGAATTTTCTTAAGTCCAAATTATAAATAAAGTAAACTTAATTGACATTGAATGGAGCTATTATTATCGTCTTTTTTTGCTGACTAAAAATTATAAAAGCATCTATACAGTATTGTTGAACACTATCAGGGTCTTTAGCTACCATACTAATCAATGATGGAATCAAAAATCCCACATGATCAAATGCAAATTGTTTGCATTGATCTTTGATTAAGTAGTTGCAAAACATGTATTACGTATGCATTAATATATAAGAAACCAGATCACCGGATCTTACACAAGGTATATGGATGTATAAACAAGATCTCACCTTATCCATGTCTCTATCATTGATGTATTCAGCCAAGCATACATAAACAGCTCAATAATATCTTGTATAAATAAAGAGCTATCGTATGATTAACCTGCATAATCTGCATCTAAAGAAACAATTATAGGGCAATGTATATTATGTGCCAGTAGCCAACATGCCATTCCTCTACAAGCAGGACCTAACGGGTATGTTAGGTCAGTTGGAACCCAACTTGGTAATGCGGGAAGTGGAGGTGGAGGCCAAGGTGCTCCTGGTGTCTTCTTTTTAACCTGTATATATAATTTCATATCAGTTGACCTCATATATACACATTAACAGTCTAAATCAATGTAAATTTATCTTAAAATTTCAGTAGTGTAGACGACATCTGCTTTGGGCCACAATATGACCCCGCCTTCTGCCTCAGCAAGTGTATCAATATCCGGGTGGGATATGGCAATGTAGCTTCCCTCCAATCGGATAACACACGTAATGGGCCCACATGAACGTAGCCCTGTGGCATTGGAGTCCCGTGAAACTTTTCCCCAGGAAGGGACGGGTAAGCATGTGCCTCTGCAACAACATAGTCTTGCATTCTTAAGTGGCATGGCTTCAATGCCTACAAATTTACGTAAAGAATGTTATACATATATACATATCATCTTGAAAACATATCATCTTGAAAAGACTAGCTACAATGTCATAAACAATACTTACAGCAGACGTGTTAGGCGATGGGTCTCCAGGATTACTCGCAGTCTGTGCATCAGGAGAAGAGTGGGTCGCCATAGGCTGATTGGAAGCATGAGATGCCTTCCACCGCAGCAATTCTTCCTTGACCTTCTCAGCAACTACATCGTTGACCTTCTTAGCAACTATATCCTCGACTCTCTTATTCTCCTATACATGGATAAAAGAAACATTAGCTTCTTATTATTGAATTTCCTTTTGCAGTAACATTCTAAAAAAAGAATAGGTTACCTCTTCTTGAGAAAGTCCCGCTCTGGGTTTGCGCTGGGATGGCCCAAAGAATGCTTTGATGCCCACACCAGCGCCTGCACCCCTAACACGCCCAGGATGCTCTGGGTTACCCAGAGAAACTGTCAATTCATCCCTTGTTCCCTGAGGGATGAACGTGCCTTGTTTCCTCTGCTCGTGCAGCTCCCGCTAATCACCATCAACAGAAATTGGTAAGTTAACACCACAAATAATCAATATTCAAATGATTGCTCTAAGAGTTGTATTTTACCATTTTCGCAGCCGCCTCAGTAGTTACGGGCTTCTTTATTTCACCCTTCTTGTTTTGCCTCCCAGCTATCCAGATATCATGGCGAGGCATGGGTGTAGCAGACTCCTGAGTAGGAGCAGACTCCTGAGTAGCCGCAGACTCCGCCTGTAGTCTTTGGCAAACGCTTGCATAGCCTTTTGGGCCCATAGTGTGGTCATGCACATTCAGTGCACGCCTTGCTTTTTGTGCGTCACTGAGGGCCTAGTTAGTATGCACATTAATGATTTGGTTAGTAGCACTAAATTTTAATCTTGAATAGGTGAATACAATGTATATTAATTAAATTGGGAGTGACGCCTAATACCTTGAATTCTTCAGATTTTCTTGAAGCAACAAAATTGTCCCAATCTTCTTTGTCCAAGAAGTTCCATTGTTCAAGGGCGGACTTCTTCTTCTTATCACCCTCTTTTATGTATTCTCTGTTCAGATTTGTCCTATAATTCCTAAGCATCTTTCCAGCGCGTTGCATCATACTTTTACGATGCAACTTCTCATCCAATGCAAATAGATTCTGTAAAATAGAAATGTTATTAACTAGTATCCAAAATAGAATTGCAAATAATAGAATTTGTAATCTAAAAAATAGAATTGCAAATAATAATAACTCACGCATAAATCCTTCCATATCAAGTCTTTTTTCCCCTGAGGAACTTTATGCCAATTATCATACTTAACACCACAATGGCTCTGAGTGGTACACCCAAGATAGTTTACAAAATTATTGCGGTTCACTCCAATTGCATTTCCTCCATTATCAAACTCCACAACCAATTTGGATCCACTGCCACTTAGCGCTATTAACTTCTTCAACAGAGTGATGCCCCTTTTCTTGTTAAGTGTTTGGTGATGCGCATCAAGTTGCTCCAGTGCTTCAGTGGGTACATGTGCATCATCAACCTAAAATTTGACAAAAATAAACACACTGAATTAGCCCAATATAGAAATATAGGATATATGACATAACTAGAAGATAATGAATTTTAAAGAAATACAGGATATGTTTTTAGAACTTACATTGGTATCCTCGCCATGCTTGTCATGGACAGTATGCTCATCATGGACTTCATGCTCATCATGGACATCATGCTCATCATGGACATCATGCTCATCATGGTCCGCCATCTGAAAATGTCATTAAAAAGGCAAACATTTAGCATTTGTATTAACTAGAAAAAGGCAAACATTTAGCATTTGTATTAACTAGAAAAAGGCAAACATTTAGCATTTGTATTAACTAGAAAAAGGCAAACATTTAGCATTTGTATAAACATACATGTCTCTAAAATTGTGATCTTTTATCAATTAACAATCCTTCATTGTGATCTCCGCGCACATATAAGTCATCATTAGCTTCAATATTTTGTGGAGTTGGCAACCCAACTGAGAATGGACTGGAGTCATCATACTTATCATAGTACTCTTCTTCATCTATAGGATCTTCAATGAACTGTCTTTTACCATGAAGAACAACCGACCATTTATCATTTGCAGGATCATCGATATAGAATATTTATTTCGCCTGTGATGCCAATATGAATGGTTCACCCTTCTCGCCAATCTTTTCAAAGTTCACCAAAGTGAAACCCAATTCATCCACTATAACTCCTTTGGTGTTATCAACCCAATTACATTTAAAGAGCGGAATTTTGAAATCTGTGTAGTCAAACTCCCAAATGTCTTCAATGACACCGTAATATGACATTTTAGCTTCACGTGGACTCTTATCCTTTGCACTTGCAAAGTACATAGTCGACGCTTGAAGAGTGACCCCACTATTTTGGACGACACTCTTATCATCTTGGCGCTTTGTGTAATATGTGAATCCATTAATGTCAAACCCTTCATAAGACATAACATTCGGTTTTGGTTTAAAGGCGAGGCATTTGATAGTTTCTGTAATATCATTTGGTGTTTGAGATAGTTGATGTAAGACTTTATCTTCAAACCACTTAGTAAAAGTCTTATTATGCTCTCTAGCAAGCCACATTGAACTTGCTCGAGGATGTTGTCTCTTTATGAAATTGGTATGTTCCTCGATATAAAAACTCACTTCGTCCATATTGTGTAAAATATACAAGTGAGCTTGTTCCAACTGCTCACGACCGATTACTTTCACCCGTGATCCCAAAATTCCTTTGCCCTCCTCAATATTCTTGTAATTATCAGGAGTGTCATTACCACTGAGAAAGTCATTGCAAAAATCCATAACCTCTCTAGCCACATAACCTTCAATAATACTCCCTTCAGGCCGATAACGGTTTCGAACATCACCTTTAAAAACGCTCATGTATCGTTCAAAGGGATACATCCAATGCAAGAAAACTGGTCCCAACATTTTCACTTCCCTAGTCAAGTGGACAACAAGATGTACCATGATATCAAAGAACGGAGGAGGGAAATACATCTCAAGATGACATAGGGTAACAACCACTTCTCTTTGCAAATTATCGAGAGTATCAGGGTCAATAACTTTGCTGCATAGACTGTTGAAAAAGAAACAAAGTCTGGTAATTACAAACCTTACATGCTTCGGCAATATAGATCGAATTGCCACGGGCAATATTTGTTGCATTAGAGTGTGACAATCATGAGATTTAAGACCTATCGACTTCAGATCTTTCATTGATACCAATCTACAGATGTTGGATGAGTAACCATGTGGCACCTTAACATTTACCAAGCATTCACAAAAAGTTTTCTTCTCCTTTCTAGACAACGTGTAACAAGCGGGAGGTAAGTATGTTCTTTTATTACCCATTTCATGTAATTCTATTAATTCTAACCTTATTCCCATTTCACGTAGGTCCAGTCTGGATTTTATCCCATCTTTAGTCTTACCTGGTATATTTAACAGAGTACCAATGATGCTATCACATACATTTTTCTCAACGTGCATTACATCGATACAATGCCTGACTGTCAAAGAACTCCAATATGGAAGATCCCAAAATATTGACTTCTTCTTGAATGAAGAATTGTCACTCTGTGTGGCCATACTACATTGTGATTTCTTACCAAATTCATTGACAATGTCTTTTACTCTTTCATAAACAACATCCCCTGGTATAGGTTTAGGTGCACTTCGTTCATCATTCCATCCATTGAATGCTTTGCGCTTCCTACGATACGGATGGAATTTTGAAAGAAACCTTCGATGACCAAGATATACAGTCTTTCCGCCATGTTTTAGTCTTATTGAATCAGTGTTTTCTTCACATATAGGACACGCTTTAGCTCCTTTGACACTATATCCAGACAAATTCCCATATGCTGGAAAGTCATTAATAGTGCAAAACAACATAGCGTGCAAACGAAATGTCTCTCTTGCTGAAGCATCATAGGTCATCACACCTTCAGCCCAAAGTTTCTTTAAGTCATCAATCAAAGGTTCAAGATAAACATCGATATCATTTCTAGGTTGTTTAGGGCCCGATATCAACAATGACAACATAACGTACTTATTTTTCATACACATCCAGGGAGGAAGATTGTATATAACAAGCATGACTGGCCAAGTGCTATGTTGGCTGCTCAATGTCCCGTACAGATTCATCCCATCTGTACAAAGCCCAAGTCTTAGATTCTTATCTTCTTCACCAAATTTGGGGTACAATAGATCAATCTTCTTCCACTGTGGGGAATCAGACGCATGTCGTAGGATCCCATCATTATTTTTCTTAACATCTGCATGCCACCTCAAATTCTTCGCATCTTTCGGATTTGCAAACAAGCGTTGAAACTGTGATATTATAGGTAGATACCACAACACCTTGGCAGGAGAACCAGTTTTGGACTCCCCCGAAGTCGTCAATTTATACCGTGACGCACCACATTTTGGACAATCTTTCAAATCTACATAGTCCTTTTGAAATAATACACAATCATTCGGGCATGCGTGTATCTTCTTGGCCTCCATTCCCATTGGGCACAACATTTTCTTTACCCGGTATGTTGAGATTGGCAGCTCGTTTCCTTCAGGAAGCATTTCTTTCAACAAAGTCAACAATGAAGTGAAGCTTTTGTCGCTCCATCTATTGTTAGCTTTCAACTTATACAATCTCAACACAGCGCTAAGCTTCGTAAACTTAACACAGCCTGTGTATAACGGTATCTCAGCATCATGCACAATGTTTCTAAAGATAGGAGGTGGATCGGTGTGCTCTACCCTACAACTATCCAGCATCGCATCAACGATGTCTTTTGGAATTGGTTCGTTCACATTTACGTCATCGGAGGCAATTTCTTCTTCCACCCAAGCACTACTATCGACATCTACTGGTTTCGATTTTGAAATCTCTCCATGCCAGTGCCATTCTGTATAGCCTTGTACAATCCCGTTGCACATGACATGACTTTTGATTTCCTCACCAGTGTTGACTTTCAAGTTGTTACCGCAATGCCTACATGGACAGTAGAACCTATCTGTAGGTTTTTTCCTATGTTCCTCGGCAAATCTAATAAACTGGTCAAGACCAGATATAAACTCTGGGGTGCAACGATTACGAATGGACATCCATGATCTATCCATTCTATGATCAAAGAGAAAACAAGTATATATTAGGAAAAGATTAGGGTATACACTTACATCCTAAGTGTATAATGTGATGTCATTCTTATATATAATAAATGTGTACCACCTATCCCATCCTTGAACACCTAATCTCACTAGTAAGTGTATAATGTGTATTGGGTTTTTAAGAAAATTTCGGCAGCATTTCCCCACTGTTCTCTAAGTACATATGTACTTAGAGAACAAACGGGGAAATGCTACCGAAATTTTCTCGAAAACCCAATACACATTATACACTTACATCCTAAGTGAGATTAGGTGTTCAAGAACAGTCCCAAACCGGGGACTATCCAAGATTTACTCCTAATGAGTCAATCTTGGATGGGTTTCTAGGCCAACAAACACAATAATAGATATCTACAATAAAGCCGGACTCCATACAAACAGTATATAATTTAGTGATTGTTCATTCTAATTTATACCAATGTACAAGTAATATAAAGAACAATGATTGTTCACTTTCTATGCCAACAAACACATGTGATGTCATTCTTATATATAATAAATGTGTACCACCTATCCCATCCTTGAACACCTAATCTCACTAGTAAGTGTATAATGTGTATTGGGTTTTCAAGAAAATTTCGGCAGCATTTCCCCGCTGTTCTCTAAGTACATATGTACTTAGAGAACAAACGGGGAAATGCTACCGAAATTTTCTCAAAAACCCAATACACATTATACACTTACATCCTAAGTGAGATTAGGTGTTCAAGAACAGTCCCAAACCGGGGACTATCCAAGATTTACTCCTAATGAGTCAATCTTGGATGGGTTTCTAGGCCAACAAACACAATAATAGATATGTACATGTTAGAGTTTCATCACAATTGATGTTAGGGTTTCATCAATGTTAGGGTTTAATCAAATCAAATTAGGATGCTAGAATGGACAAGTTTAAATCAAATTAGGGTTTAACTCAAATCAAACACGGTTGTGGTTGTGTTGTCTACCACGGCTGTGCTGGGCGACACGGCCGTGGTAGGCCATTCTTCTCAGTTCTCAGTGAAAGAAGTAGAACACTAACTAGTCTTAGGTTTTGAAGTCAGAGTAGCAAGCAGAGCAGAGCAGCGGGCGGCAAGGAAGAAGGTGCTACGGCTAATACCTTGTGAGCAGCGGAGGCAAGCAAGAAGACAACGCCGCAGTAGGGCGTGAGCAGGGAGGAAGGAGCGGGCGGCGGCGGCGCAAGGAGGAAGGCGGCGGGCGGCGGCGGTGACGCAGAGCAGCAGCAGGGATCGGCAGCGGCGAGCGAGAAGCAGCAGGCACCAGGCACTAGGCAGCGATTTTGGGAGAGCGGCGACGAGCAGCGCACAAGAGAATCGATGAAACAGGAAGAAAGGGGGAAGAGTCGAGTGATCGGGCCTCTATTAAGTTGGTCAACGGCATCGGTTATCTACGACAACCGATGCCTATTATCTTCAGCGTCGGTTGATCATAATAACCGATGTCCAATTAGACAATCTTTACCCCAAATTAATTGGCGGGAACTATTATCAGAGTCGGTTATCCAAGGATAACCAACACCGAAAGTGGAACTTTCCGCGCAAAATTTCATTTCACATAGGCGTCGGTGAATCGTTAAACAACCGACGCTGTATGTGACCCAGATTTTTTTCACTCAAAAATTGGATTTTGCGGGCGCCTTTAGGCGTCGGTTGGTTATACTCAGCCGACGCTGAATACAAAGCGGTACCCGTGTCTGGCTGGTCTTCGAATATAGACGTCAGTTTGCATAAATAACTGACACCTAATATTATAGGCGTCGGTTGTCCGAAATAACCGACGCCCAGAAAAGCGACACTGAACGCTATTTCTATAGTAGTGGGGCGTAAAAACACCAAACAAGGGTCACGAAAGATCGGTCGGAGTTAGACGAGTCTTTGGGCGGTGTCACCTTGGCCGGAAAGGCTCTGAAGCAGCACGGAGGTGACGCCGGTGAGCACCAATCAACCCGACTGTAGGGTACGGCGATTGGCAATATTGTGAGCCAAAATAGCGATAGAGAAAGAAGGCAGAAGGTCCCTCGATGGTTACCTAACCATTAATTTGACCGGAGGTACTCTAAAAAGCCAGCGGTGAAGCCAAGGTCGCCTGAAACCAAAACCGAGTAGGACAAGCAGACTCGAGGCTCCAAGGCACAAATTGGAAGTATAGGAGGGAGTCTCGGGGCTAGGTGATGCTCTCTGAATGTTTAGGTGGCGGCGAAGGAAGCTAGGAGGTTGTTTGCGCATCAATGGCGGAGGGGGGTGATGCCCTATATTGGGTGTTTTGTCAAACGGGAGAGATGGAGGGTGAGTAAGGGATCGTTGGGTTCAGATTGGTCTCGCGGTCTCATTGGTGAAAGAATCAAGAGAAACGGTGCATCGTGGAGTGAGAACGAGGTGGGGGGGATAACAGCCTGTGAAACGATTTCTAGTCGCGAGAGTAACAGAGGAAGAAGAAGATGGATGTGTCATTGGATCCTGATCCAAGGGTTGCAGATGCGCGTGAAAATAAAATGGATGAAGTAACGCATGACAAATGCAATTAAAATGAACTATAGCTTAAATCGGCTGCATAAATGAGATTTCATTCAAATCTTGGTCATACTATACTCAAAACCTCTCTCAAATTAACCGGAGGGTCAAACATGGTCATAATGGGTTCAAATTGAACCATAGGCAAAATAGAGGGTCTAGAACATTCCCATGCCATAAGATTTCATGGTTGTACCCATTTTAGGCCTAATATAGCAAAACTACCATGTACACTTAAATGACCATGATTAGTGTATATAAAGCTATTAATTTCTCAAATAAGAATTACAAGGTATGAAAACGTACACCAAATATTATTTCTTTTCAATTAACGAGATGGAGGCAATTAAGCAAGAAATTAAACATGTAATTCACTAATTATCATATGAGAGAGAAAATTTGTCATAAAAGCATTTATCCTCATTTTCTTAAACAAAAGAGCATATATATATATATATGAAAACATTTTCTTTAAATAAAACAAGGATAAAAGAGAAATTGGACATAATAAAAATGAATTTGCAAAATGAACCTGGGTAATTTGCATTTAAGTCCCCAACAATTATCTTATTTAGAAAAAGAGCATGCAAGGAATAAAATAGTTTGAAAATTTGCATAAAAAGGATTGGGACGTTACAATTCTACCCACCTTAAATAAATTTTGTCCTCGAAATTTCCTAGAGTTTCTACCCATCTTAAGGGTTTCACATAAACTTGTAAATTTTCCATACAAATTTTTATTATAAAAGAAGCATTCATAAACAAAGCATTATAATTCAACATAAATTACTTAACTACCCTTACCTTGATCGTTTTCCTCTTCTCCATCTGACATTTGCATGGTGAAGAGTCTTGGTTTAACCTTGGGTGGAGGATTAGGGTTCTTAGCTTGGTTATGGTTGGGATCCTTCTTTGTAGCTTAGGGCAATTAGGCTTGCTATGCCCTTCCTCGCCATAATAGTAGCAAACAGAAGTCCCAAACCTACAAGGACCACCATGATTTCTCTTACATGTAGGGCATGGGGTTCTCCCATTCTTAGGAGAAGGCTCAGGGGCTTTTCTCTTGTGGTTAGAGGGTGGAGGGGGTTGATGGTGACGATTGTTTTGGGGTACCTCCTTCTTATGGTTCCTCCGAGGGTGCTCCTCCAATTCTAGGGATGCATCCAAGGTTGATTGCATGGTCCTATGTCCTCTACCAGACAAGGCATAACTTAGGTCAGGTTTAAGCCCTCTAATGAACTTCTTATCTCTCTTTTGCTCAGTGTACTCAAGACCATACTTTTGGAGCTTACGAAACTTCATGGCATACTCCGTGGCAGTCATGTCCCCCACTTGCGTAAGGTTAACAAACTCATCCTCCTTCCTCTCTAACATGGCTTTGGATACATAATGGTCATTAAAGACTTCTACAAACTCACCCCAAGTGAAAGGAGGGTTGTCTTCTTCCCTAGAGGCTAAGAGGTTTTCCCACCAAGTACGGGCTGCACCCTTGAGCATATGGGTGGCAAATCTAACCCTACTACGTGGGGGACACTCTAAGTCTCTAAAGCAATGTTCCATGTTGCTAAGCCACTCCTCAGCCTTAGTCACCACATCAACTTCATCTTCACCATGGAAAGCATCGGGTCTAATCTTCAAAAAATCTATGAGGGAGATCTCATGTACTCTAGGTGGAGCTCTAGGTTGGAGGGCATTGGTCAAGGCTGCTACTAGGGCATCTAGGGTGACTTGTGGAGGAACGTGGTTCATGTCATGACACGATTTTACCGTGCGTCAAACGCAAGTGTACGCGTCAATGTAATTTAGGCCTTTGTGAGGCCCGAGTCAAACTCAGGGACACTGAATTATCGGAGACTACTACTAACTACTCGCAATCAGCTAGACCGGATAAAAAGTTGGAAGTTGTTGTAAAATTAAAAGAAAATGAAATAAAACAAAACAAAACAATCTATTAAAGGTTTAGTTTAATCAATTTAAGTGGAGATCTTTAGGATTGCGGTTTCACCACGGGTTTTCATTGTATGAATCTCTATATAGCAATTCAGATTTATCTCTCTTTCCGGGTAGTGGCCTGTAAACAGAATTGCCCACTGTCGTGGTACAATTCACTACCTATGCCTAGGTCGGTTCCACCGTCATAGTAACCTATACCCTAAACTAAGTGCATTAGAATCGATCTCTGGGTATCCACCATTAACCTTACACCACCTTGTTCAAGGGATTTTTCAATTAATGTGAATTTCGTCTCTTTTCAATCGTTAATTCTTCTTTCAAAGTAATTAAAGGCATTAGATTATTATTATGGTGATCAAGCATAACAATATAATTGAGAAAATGAAATTATACCACGGATTTAAGAGATAAATGATGAATTACTATGATAAAATTGTCATACAATGCTTCCCCGGGCTACTCCCAGTCCTAAAGATAAAGGGGATTAGCCCTGCATGTTCATCTCAGAGAAAAACATGGTAGAGAAAAAGGGAAACATGGAGAAAAATGTGATTGAGTAGTGAAACCCCTGAACGGAGGAGATCCAGGCACTCCTTGGCGTAGAATACGTGTTCTCCCGCCTTTCGGTGGTGGAAAACGTCTTCTTCGGCGTCCGGAACGGCTGGGGCGTGCTTCTGGGCTCCGTTCTTCTCTCCACATCTTCTCGGGACGTGTGCAATGGCTAATGACGTGCTAGATTGCTCTTGGCCGCTGTCATTAGGTATAATGACTGAGTTAGGTCATCAAAATATCACAACCGTCTGATTTAGATCGATCTGAAGCAAACGTGTATCTGACGGTGTCGATACTATCGACGCGGGTCGATAGTATCGACCCTGCACTGTATCGGCTGGTCTCCTTTTCTTTTCTTTGTCGCGACTGATGCTAACTCGATACCATCGACGAGGGTCGATGGTATCGACTCTCTTAGGTGTCGCTTTTGTCTTTTTCCGTCGCTGAAGCTCCTCGTGTCGATAGTATCGACTTTAGGGTCGATAGTATCGACTGTCTTCTCGCCAGCAACCTGATGGTGTCTCGATACCATCGACTTCTGTGTCGATAGTATCGACTCTATGATACTCCTTGCGGTTGGCAACCTGTGGTTGCGTCGATGGTATCGACCACTGTCGATGGTATCGACAGCAGCAGATATTCGTTTTTCCTGAAATTGCAACACAAAACCACATAAGCCGAAATAAAACATATTATTGTACTCATTTATGCTCAAAATACCAAAATAAGGGAGATTTGACATAGAGAAGGATCATAGACCAAAGTAAATGAATCATGCAATATTAACCACCAAAATGACCAATAAAAGCATAAAACACAAGTAAAATATGTCTATAAATGCAACTCAAAATCATCGCATCAAACTCCCCTAAGCTTGAACATTGCTTGCCCTCGAGCAACAAAACCTTAGAATAGAATTGCGAGGGTCAACTAAAGAACAGATCACCACAACAAACATCACCACATGATTTCCACCGGACATTCACAAACCGGCCCTTACTAACCACGGAATGATAATTACCCTAAAGGCGACAATAATCATCCATAAAAGATATCTACCTCAAAATTGATGAACACTATCATATAAGGCAGTTAACATAATAAAATTCACCGATTCAGACTCGGTGCATCTTGTGATCTCCTATACTACGTTTCTCGCCCTAACTACCATCTACATGGAAGTAGCTCTCCTGATATTCATAACTGAGGAGAAAATCACGGTGGCCTACCAATTCGAGCAACGGGTGGATGGAATGGGTGGCTCATGGAAGAAATGGAGGCATTATACGGTTTCAACATGCACAAAACAAAAATGACCTAAATGATGCATATGTAAGTGTAAATGCCCTAATGCCTACATTTTGGTGGTATGATGCATGCACTATTATTCCGCCTCAAGGTGAGATGGAATGTCTACAAAAGCTACACCATGTGCTTATTCTTCTTAAAATGCAGTGAAAAACATGTTCCTTTCTCCCTCTCATTCCTATTTACTTCTCAATTCATTTTTTTCATTTTCATATTTTTCTTCTCTTATTTTTCTTTTTAAGGCCCTTTATATCCATTAATGACAATGAATTATTTGTCGGGATCACTTTTTCTGAATAGCTCAAATGTTTGAAGCATTTAGAAGGTATGGAACAAGTTAATCACCCTTAATGGTTCAGAAGAAATAAGATACATGATGTACTATATGCAAAAAAATTATGAATGCAGCTAAATGACACGCACCTAAGGATAATGTGCATGTATAGCTACTCTATATATTTTTTTCATGCAAAACATGTGAAAATACTTTGCAATGCAAGACCTATCTACATGAGATGCATTCCACAAGATTAAAATCGTAATGTACTTCCAATTCTTATGGTGGATTATGAAAATAATAAGGTGGATAGATCACAAGACTAACTGACTGAACCTTTGAAAATTATTATGTGTCCCTCCTTATTGACCTGTGTGGTAATTAAGAGGTTTCTCTCACTTATTTCAAATTAAGGTATCATTATCATTTGATCAGTTTAGGCTCAAACAACCAATTTCGTCCACTTTTCATGAATCATAGGAATATACAGTTGTGATTTTCTGTTTTAGAGTTGACAAACCCAATCATTTTCTTAAGTTGTGTGCTCATGATTTAGCAACTCAAGCTTGCAAACACTAAATATTTTTAAATTTCCCTTGATCCCTATGTACAAGCAAATGAGATGACACATGACTTAAGACATCCACAATTACACTAGATAGAATGTGGATCCTACAAACAAACTAAGATTGTAAAAACTAAATGACAAGAACAAAAACAACAAAACTAAAAACTGAGAAAATAAAAGATAGAGATGTTCCAACTCCCCCCTAAGCTTGAATTCAACTATGGCCTCATAGTCAAAAACAATCTTAAAGGTTGGAACAGAGATACCGATTACTCTTCCGGAGGAGGCGGGTACTGTGGGGCTGTGGGGTCCCAAGATGGGTACTGTCCCTAAAAGCTCGGATCATACTGGGGCATGGGTGGAGGTTGTGGATACCCCCCAAAGTAGTTCTGGCTCCAGTAATGATCATATAAGGGCTGCTTCTACATCTCCATCCTATGCAACCTGTCGTGAATATGTTGTTGGTTGTCGAGGAGGAGGCGCTCATTTTGAAAAATAGCCCTTTGATTGTCAAGAAGTCGGTTCGTTGTATCATGAATACCGGCGTATGTCGTTGTATGTTGTTGCTGCGTCTGATGTATATCCTGTAGCATGGCATACATACCTTGCATTGAGTAGACATCCTCGCTTTGCTGCGAGGGCGGTGGTGGTGGCGGAGGCTGGTAAGAAGAAGATGCACCCAGATGCATGCGAGGATGCTTCCTAGGTGCCACTCGTGCACAAAGAGGAGTGTAGGCCTCCTCTTCCTCTTCAGCCTCGTGGTCGTCATTGTTGTTGTCGTCGTTGCCGCCGTCCTCATCTGAATCAGCAATGGCTATGATTGGCCATCAGAAATGTTGAGCACCCTCAATATGGAAGACGGGGTCTGGAAGTGAACACTCTTGATATGCTTGGTTGACATGACAGTGTGCATATGCCAAGCCATCTCGAAGAAGGATGATGTTGGAGCAGTGTAGATGTTGTAGGTTCACTTTTCTCCTATTGGAGAGAGGAGTCAGCTGGGAGAAATTCAACCCAAGGTAGGAGGCCAGCGTTGTGATGAGTCCTCCAAAATGAATTGGCGCCTTCCGTGTACTCCTCTTTACCGCCAAAACGCGCGTTAAGAAAAATGCACCCCAATTGCATTCTTGACGCTTCAACAACTTGTGTAGGAAAAATAAATTTGTCTCTTGAAACTTGCTAAGAGACAGGTCACCACGAGCAAAGAGTGTGGTGCACAACATGCGGTGAAGAATCCGCACGAAAGGATGCTCAAAATCCGCTACCGCCGCGTTGTGGTAGCTCACCGATTTGCCCGGTGGCACAGTCACTAGCTCGGTGAAGATAGCATCATAATTTGTCCTGTTGTCTGGCCGCCGGTACTGCTCTCGCCCATGATTCCAGTTATAGATAGAGTTGAACTGCTGGAGAGTGAGAGTCACGATCCGTGGCGATGATGTCGTTTGGCACGACGCAGATGTCCAGTGACGCCATTAACTCTGCCACGAGTTCTTTGTATGTCGGCCATTCTCTGAAGAATGGTTGGCTGTCAGCATGGAATTCCATCTCATCGGGCCTTCTGCCCGTGTGCCTCGCCTGGCCCTTGAGCACGTAGGCCAGATTAGCGTCAAACCCCAGATTACGTATCATATTGCGGTCGACGTAATGGGTCGGCTCGATCTTTCTTTTCATTATCTCCTTGTAGGTCTTCCGAACCTCCGCAGAAGGATGAACAATCTGTGGGCACGGAATAGAAGCAGTTGGTGGAGGAACGAACATCGGGATCTCCATCGGTGTCACGTGTGAAGAAGATGTGTCGGCGGTGTGCACCATTGTCGAAGAAGAAGAAGGATTAGAAGATGGAGCTCAGAGAAGGTCAGAGAAGAAATCTCCACTCGGTGAAGAACTTGCTCCTTGGATGCTCGTAGATGGGCTCCGATTGCTCACAACGACGCACGGCACAAGTGGAGAAGGATTGCTCTGAAGTTGTGACGTCATATGACGACAATCCATTCCTTATATAACTGAGGCCAGCGCTGATGTATGCCCGTCGATAACATCGACGCGGGTCGATGGTATCGACTCCTGTAGCACAATCCGTCTGTCGCTGGTATCGACGGTCGTCGATGGCTTGATGTGGGGGCCCGGATCGATGACGCATCGATACTATCGACAGATGTCGATGGTATCGACACGTCCCACGGATCGACTCTCTCGATGCAGCGATCGCTGTTGATTTCCTCTCGCGGATCGATGACGTGTAGCGTCGATACTATCGACGCAAGTCGATAGTATTGACTTCTAGTTAGGGCACACCCTCGCAAGGCCCGGTCACCGCCTTCTACCTGTAACTGGGTCGATACCATCGACAGGCCTATCGATGGTATCGACTTCACTGAGACGATTTCGTCTGAAAATCTTCAGAGATCTCGATGGTATCGACATGCATGTTGATACTATCAACCTCAACTTTGCGATCAACCTGATGGTGTGTCGATACCATCGACGAGGCCGTCGATAGTATTGACGCAGTGAGATTTCTGCAGCAGCCAACCTGTACCCAACTCGATACCATCGACACAAGGGTCGATGGTATCGACTTTGCCTTAGTCCTGCACATTGAGCAAACGATCACGGTACCTTTTTTACACTAAAAATGAAATCAAATCAAACCAAAGTATGAATGTGAAAGAAACTAAACTAAACTACCGATGGTTGGGTTGCCTCCCAACAAGCGCCCTTATTTAACGTCTTAGTCTTGACAACTTGAAGCTCTCATGCATCCGGAAGCGCAATGAGTTTGACCTCATTCACCTTCCTTGTGTAATCTTCACCGAAGTACAATTTCTATCGTTGTCTGTTGACCAGGAATGTTGTCTCGCCACCACGCACCATGATTGCGCCATGTGGCCTAACCTCTTCCACGGTGAACGGTCCACTCCATCGGGATTTCAATTTCCCAGGATGCATCTTCAACCTGGAGTTGAACAAAAGTACATGATCTCCTTTCTTGAAGACACGCATCTGAATATGGCGATCATGAATCAACTTTGTTCGCTCCTTGTAGATCCGCGAGCTTTCATATGCATTCATCCGCAACTCATCTAGTTCGTTGAGTTCAAGCATTCTTTTATTTCCCGCTTCATCATAGCTCAAATTTAATTTCCTCAGCACCCAATGTGCTTTATGTTCCAATTCCACCGGCAAATGGCAAGCCCGACCATAAGCCAACCTAAAAGGTGTAGTGCCTATAGGTGTCTTATATGTCGTCATGTATGCCCACAAAGCATCCCGTAGTAGGGTGCTCCAATTCTTTCTCGTGGAAGCCACAGTGCGCTCCAAGATCTTCTTAATCTCCCGATTGGAGACCTCCACTTGTCCTTGAGTTTGTGGGTGGTATGGGTACCAATGTTGTGTTTTACCCCGTACTTTCTCAATAGTGCCACGAACTTATGATTCCAGAAATGTGTACCCCCATCACTAAGGATCATTCTTGGTACACCAAACCTGCAGAAAATATATTTTTTGACAAACCTGCACACTACAGCGGCAACATTAGTCCTTGTGGGTATTTCCTCTACCCACTTCGACACATAATCAACAGCTAAAAGAATGTACATATTAGAATTTGAGGACACGAAGGGTCCCATAAAATATATACCCCACAAGTCGAACACCTCAAACTCTTGAAATACATTGAGGGGCATCTCTTGTCTTTTCAAGATGTTACCCGCTCTTTGGCAGGTCTCACATTGCCGCACCGTAAGCATCCCTGAACAAAGTAGGCCAGTATAGGCCACTTTCAAGTACTTTAGCTGCAGTGCGAGAACTAGCATGGTGTCCCCCCCGTCGGTAGTGTATGACAATGATAAAGAACACTTTCGTATTCCACCTCTGGTACACACCTACGTAAGACACCATCCATGCACTGCTTCAAAAGAATAGGGTCATCCCAGAAATAATAACGTAAAGAATGGAAAATTTTCTTCTTCTCTTGGTACGTCCAATCATCTGGGATAATTTTGCAGGCAAGATAGTTGACAATATAAGAAAACCAAGGATCTTTCGATTTCACGGATAGAAGTTGTTCATCAGGAAATGTCTCGGTAATGCGTATGTGCAAATCCTTTTCATCTACCCTCTCCAACCTAGACAAATGGACTGCGGCCACATTTTCAATGCCCGCCTTATCCTTGATTTCAATATCAAATTCTTGTAAAAGTAAGATCCACCTAATCAATCTAGGTTTGGCATCCTTTTTCTCCATCAAATAATGGCGGCGTGGTCCGTCCATACCACGACTTTTGATCCAACCAGATATTTCCGAAATTTCTCAAAAGCAAAAACAACGGTCAGTAGTTCTTTTTCGGTTGTCGTGTAATTAAGTTGAGTGTCATTCAATGTTTTTGATGCATAGAAAATCACAGTGGGTTTATTGTCCACACGCTGTCCCAAAACAGCCCCAACTGCGAAATTGGACGTGTCACACATTAATTCAAACGGCTTAGTCCAGTCCGGTGTTTGCACTACCGGTGCGGAAATCAGTTTTTCCTTAGCACGTTGAACGCATGTAGACATTTTTCATTAAAGTCAAAAATAGCATCCTTTTCTAACAGCTCAGATAAAGGTTTGGAGATTTTATAAAAATCTTTTATAAAGCGGCGGTAAAAACCGGTGTGACCCAGGAAACTTCGTACCCCTTTAACCGAATTCGGTGGGGGCAATTTGGAAATCACTTCGATTTTTACCGGGTCTACTTCCAACCCTTTTCTAGACACTTTATGTCCTAGAACTATCCCTTCGCTCACCATCATGTGGCATTTCTCCCAATTGAGTACCAAATGTGTGTCCTCGCAACGTTGCAGCACCTTGTCCAAATTGTATAAGCACTCACCAAAGGATGCACCATAGACGGAGAAATCATCCATAAAACCCTCCAAACAGCGTTCAACCATATCTGAAAAGATGACGAGCATGCAACGTTGAAAGGTCGTCGGTGCATTACACAACCCAAATGGCATACGGCGGTATGCAAATGTTCCGTAAGGACAAGTGAAGGTGGACTTCTCTTGGTCCTTAGGATCAATAGAAATCTGATTGTACCCTGAATAACCATCAAGAAAACAAAAATGCGATCAGCCAGCTAAACGCTCTAAAATTTGGTCAATAAATGGGAGGGGGAAATGATCCTTAAGCATAGCAGCATTTAATCAACGGTAATCTATACAAACACGCCACCCGGTTACCAAGCGGGTCGTGATAGGTTCATTTAGTAGATTATGGGTAACAGTGATCCCCCCCCCCCTTTTAGGGACTACCTGCGTAGGACTCACCCATGTTGAGTCAGATATAGCATAGATGATACCTACAAAAAGGAGCTTGATCACCTCCTTCTTGACAACCTCCATCATGCTAGGATTTAGTCGACATTGTGGCTGAATCACCGGCTTGGCTCCCTCTTCGATCCGAATCTTGTGTTGGCACAAGATAGGGGAGATCCCCTTGATGTCTGTGACCGACCACCCAAATGCACCTCAGTGGTTCTTCAACACAATTAGCAGCTGGTCTTCCTCCTCGGCACTCAGATATGCCGAAATAATCACAGGCAGCTTCTCTTCCTTAGCTAGAAATGTGTACTTCAAGTGCGGTGGCAATGGCTTCAATTCCAACTCTGGCGGGATGATTAAGGATGATTGAAGCAGTGGTGGGAGTTCACCAAGGTCTTCATAGTACCTAGCATAAAAGCATGGAAGCACCTGAAGCATCTTGGCGCACTCTTGCAGTGACTTGCTCTTAATCCACTCATGTGTTATATTAAGCAGGCAGGCTTCAAGTGGTAATTCAGGATATGCATCAAAAACAAAACTTGCTATTGCCTCATCTTCAGTAGAAGGTGGGATGTCCTCCTCTTCATCATTGGGAAAACCCACAGCTTTGCTAAGGGACACAACCTTGGTTTTCTCCATGATGTCAATCGCCAATGTCCCTTTCTCTACCTTAGTCATTACATGAGCCATATCTAAAAATGGCTTCCCTAGACAAAGTGAGATATTGTGATCATAATGCTTTGCAAGGCGGCATTGCTCCTTAGCTTTAGATGATGTGGTGCTGGAGGGCATGACCATCTCAAAGCGATCATCAGCGATGCCCAAGGTCAAATGACCTCTTCCCATCTCAAGTATCATGTCGTTGTAGCTTGGAAGGGTCGTCCGAGTAGTAACTCATTGCCTTGTTCATCTTGCATCTCCATTACTACAAAATCTGCTGGAAATACAAACTGATCTACTTTCACCAACACATCTTCACAAATTCCATAGGGCTTCACCGCTGAATTATCCGCCAGTTGTATTTTCATGTTGCTCGGCCTTGACTCTTTTAATCCCAGTTTCTTGAATGTAGAGAGGAGCATCAAGTTTATGCTTGCCCCGGAGTCACATAGCGGTTCACCAAACTTCACCTTTCCAATGTAACATGAGATATTGAAGCAGCCCGGATCCTGCCTCTTCGGTGGCAAAGTGCCCATGATGAAGGCACTCACTTGCTCCTTAAGAACTACAACCTCCGTGTCAGGGATTTTCCTCTTTTTAGTAATGATGTCTTTCAAAAACTTGTCGTAAGATGGGATTTGCTCTATTGCCTCTATTAACGGGATGTTGACTGAGAGCTTTCTGAAACTGTCTAAAAACTTCTTGAACTGGGCGTCCACTTTCCTTGCTTTTGCACTATTTGGATATGGAACCGGGACAGCATGTGCCCTTTGATGCGGCGGCACATATGGTGTCCTTCTCTGCGTCTCCTCCTCAACTACAATAGGATTTTCAGCAGCATCCGCTACTAAATCCTCAACTGGTCCTGTGACTGGTATTGGCAGCTCCTCAGTGGCCTCACCTTCGGTTTCTGCTTGGGGTTTGCTTGGTTCATCGGCTCTGGGGTTTAAAAGCTTCTTGCCACACCTTAGCAAGATGGCCTTCGCCTATTGGTTTCCTCCTGGAATGTTTGTGTTACCCGGAAAACCTTGTTGCGTTGGCTTCTTCAGATTGGCTATCTCAGCGGACAATTGCACCATAGACGTCTCTATCATCCTCATCTGAGCCCCATGGCTCTGTAATGTCTGTCCAAACTGATTCATAAATTCCCCCTGTTGCTTGATCTGCTGGCCAAAAGTGGTCATTAATTCTTGGTTTTTCTTTATCACTTGGTTGAGCAACTCCGTGCTCTTATCCTCTGCCACCGACTGGGGTTTTGCATCGGGGTCCTGCAAAAAGTTGTCCGGATCCTTCCATGAGAATTTCTTGTCCTTCCTCCATGAGTAATCATTATTTCTATACCCCTGCTGCTGGCGCATAAATTTGACTTGGGCTTCATCCTCAGATTCAGTGTCTTCTTTTGCAAGCAGTCTCTTTGCTAGAAGGTCCATCTTTTCATTTAGCTCTTTGATTGCCTTTGACTCCCCTACTACTCGAATGTGCTCTACGGCATCCCTGTCGCCCCAGGATTGCTTCTTGGCCATATTTTTCGAGATTTCCCAACATCTTGTATCTGTGTTGTTCAACAAGAATCCAGAGCCTACGGAGTCTAGGTTACTTCTATCATGCTCGGAGAGAGCAAAATAGAAGATTTTGACCTGTATTTCCTTATCAAGCCTGTGATTGGGGCACCGCCTAAGCATGATCTGAAACCTTTCCCAGGTCTCAGAGTAGGTCTCTCCTGCCTTCTGAGTGAAATTGTGGATTTTCCTGATCATGTCATTGGTCTTCTCGGGCGGAAAGAACCTTTCAAAGAATACCTCCACCATGTGGTTCCATGATTCCACATATTCATCGTCCAGTTTGTGCAACCACTCTCGTGCGTTCCCTGCCAGAGAACTCGGGAATAGCTTCAAGTAGAGCGTCTCCTGTGGAAATCTGTCAATTTTTATCATGTCACAGTTTTCCACGAATTGGCTTATATGAGTGACTGGGTATTTGTTCTTGAGCCCATGGAAAGCATTCGACTTGACCAATTTTATTAACGTAGGATCAATCTTGTACGTTGGAATGTTGATCGCCTGCTTCTTGATTGGCCCCTTTGAAGCAGATGAAGAATAAGCCTTGATCTTCTCCCATATCATCTATTCCTCTGCCATTTCTTCTTGTTCGGATTCGGAATCTGTTTCTTCCAAGTGGTCTTGATTGTAGTACTCTTCGTCATCAGGTCCCGATAGTGGAACCTCTGGTGCCTGTTGTGAGTAGTCGGTGCTACGCGTTTGCACCATATACAGTACCTGCAAAGTGAAAATTTGAGTTCAGTACTGTGCTTGACGATTACAAAAAAAAATAGAAGATAGGCTTTGAATTTTAGAAATGATTTCAAACTAATAAAAATAAAAAGAAAATGGCCTAGAGTGGCCACTTGCAGCACTCGTAGTGCCAACAATTCCTGTGTCCCCGACAATGGTGCTAAAAACTTGACACGATTTTACCGTGCGTCAAACGCAAGTGTATGCGTCAATGTAATATAGGCCTTTGTGAGGCCCGAGTCGAACTCAGGGACACTGAATTATCGGAGACTACTACTAACTACTCGCAATCAGCTAGACCGGCTAAAATGTTGGAAGTTGTTGTAAAATTAAAATAAAATGAAATAAAACAAAACAAAACAATTGATTAAAGGTTTAGTTTAATCAATTCAAGTGGAGATCTTTAGGATTGCGGTTTCACCGCGGGTTTTCATTGTATGAATCTCTATATAGCAATTCAGATTTATCTCTCTTTCTGGGTAGTGGCCTGTAAACAGAATTGCCCACTGTCGTGGTACAATTCACTACCTATGTCTAGGTCGGTTCCACCGTCGTAGTAACCTATACCCTAAACTAAGTGCATTAGAATCGATCTCTGGGTATCCACCATTAACCTTACACCACCTTGTTCAAGGGATTTGTCAATTAATGTGAATTTCGTCTCTTTTCAACCGTTAATTCTTCTTTCAAAGTAATTAAAGGCATTAGATTATTATTATGGTGATCAAGCATAACAATATAATTGAGAAAACAAAATTATACCATGGATTTAAGAGATAAATGATGAATTACTATGATAAAATTGTCATATAATGCTTCCCCAGGCTACTCCCGGTCCTAAAGATAAAGGGGATTAGCTCTGCATGTTCATCTCAGAGCAAAACATGGTAGAGAAAAAGGGAAACATGGAGAAAAACGTGATTGAGTGGTGAAACCCCTGAACGGAGGAGATCCAGGCACTCCTTGGCATAGAATACGCGTTCTCTCGCCTTTCGGTGGTGGAAAACATCTTCTATGGCGTCCGGAACGGCTGGGGCGTGCTTCTGGGCTCCGTTCTTCTCTTCACCTCTTCTCGGGACGTGTGCAGTGGCTAATGACGTGCTAGATTGCTCTTGGCCGCCATCATTAGGTATAATCACTGAGTTAGGTTGTCAAAATATCACAACCGTCCAATTTAGATCGATCTGAAGCAAACTTGTATCTGACGGTGTCGATACTATCGACGCGGGTCGATGGTATCGACCCTGCACTGTATCGACTGGTCTCCTTTTCTTTTCTTTGTCGCGACTGATGCTAACTCGATACCATCGACGAGGGTCGATGGTATCGACTCTCTTAGGCGTCGCTTTTGTCTTTTTCCGTCGCTGAAGCTTCTCGTGTCGATAGTATCGACTTTAGGGTCGATAGTATCGACTGTCTTCTCGCCAGCAACCTGATGGTGTCTCGATACCATCGACTTCTGTGTCGATAGTATCGACTCTATGATACTCCTTGAGGCTGGCAACCTATGATTGCATCGATGGTATTGACCACTATCGATGGTATCGACAGCAGCAGATATTCATTTTTCCTGAAATTGCAACACAAAACCACATAAGCCGAAATAAAACATATTATTGTACTCATTTACGCTCAAAATACCAAAATAAGGGAGATTTGACATAGAGAAGGATCATAGACCAAAGTAAATGAATCATAAAATATTAACCACCAAAATGACCAATAAAAGCATAAAACACAAGAAAATATGTCTATAAATGTGACTCAAAATCATCGCATCATGTCTTCAGTCTTATCACCACTAGAGGATCCTTGTGAGGGCCTTGACTCACCAACCTTCTCCTTCTTCTTAGGGGCCATATGAAAGGGTAAACATAACATGATGTTAGAACATAATATGAATCTATAGTGTTGCCTTAGTGGCCATCTATTCCTTGCTCTGATACCATTAATGTAACACCCCTCCCTAGGGTTTCATACGTAACCAGCGGAAGCACAGCCTAATCCTGAACATTATCCATAATGTGGGGTACTTGGCATATCAAGGAGGGATTGTCACATGCATGATCTCATATCAAGAAATAAACAACACTTGGCATTCATAGAAACATAGATTCATACATAAGTTCTTGGAAAGAAAGCTACATCATGCTTCTAAAGGTATACTATACATAAACTAGATAATATGAAAAAGATAGGATCTCCAGAGATGGACGTCCCACCAGGCAGCAACTCCTAAGATCTTGGATCCTTGGAATCTTCTCAAGATGTCTCCTTCCCTTTAGCTCCAACTTCTGCGGACATCTCGTCCCCAGCCATGCAAACGAAAACAAACATGGTAAGTAAGTGGCATTGGCATGTTATAAAGCATGAAAATAACATATTAGATGATTTGACATAAACATGAACATGCATTAACAATAATAATTTCTTGGCATCTTTTACATAAGGAATTTGACTATAAGTATATTCTCCTCTCTTAATGCCCCATAAGGAGCCCATAATGCTCGGAAAGCCCATAATTTCTCGGAAAGCCCATAATGCTCGGAAAGCCCATAACAAGGTGCATATAAATCTAAACCAATTTCCATTAACCATGATCTTTCTTAGACTTAATTATCTTCTTAATGACTTAGACTTGATCTTAATGGGATTTTTCCCTCTTGAACATAGTAGGGATTTCTCCCCATGAAACATAATGGGATTTCTCCCTCTTAAGCATGAATGGGAATTTCTTCCCTCTTAATTTTAGTTTCATGTATCTTAGTCATAATTCATAACATTAATCAGGTTTCTATACTTAGACTTAGATTATAGCAATTCAAACATCCAATAATCATATACATTGAAGAAAAGCATGCATTTATCGTGACTTTAGTATAAGTGCATAAACATAGCATAATCATTCAATAAATCAAGTTTACTATGCCAAGGGCATGGCCCGCCTACCTTGAACAAAAGCACCTAAGTCAAACCTGGTTTGACTGATTGGATGCTCTTAATCACCTGAAATTAGCATATATGTCCTTCATTATACAACATTAAACCCTAATTTGTTCATATAAATATTGAGATGTGAAAATAGCACAATTAGTCGATAAAAACCAGAAAATCAGATTCCTCATTGAAAATCCTTTTCAAAACATATTTATTTCTATTTTTCTGAGGTCGTATGCAAAAGTTATGAATTTTGCACTCTGGACCAATTAGAAATTAGGAAACCATAGAATGACATCATTTAAATCTGTGATTATTTCGATGTAAATAAAAGATGAAATATCGAAAAAAAAAACCTAGCGCGTGCGACACATGAATTAAACAAGTGGGGGTAAAATTATCATTTGGGCGTGCAAACCACTCGCGGCTGATGAAACAATTGTGTGCGTGAAATCTCAAAAAAACCCAGGATCATACAATTAGAATGGAATGGGCAATATGGTCATTTACTGACCAGCCACCTTCTACTTGTATCCATGGCGAGAGCAGCATCCGGAGCTTCATCTCCGATTAGAGTCCAGGGAGGCAGAGGATGTTTGAGGCATTTGAGATCCCTTCTGCATCCGCAGTACCAAGGCGAGGCTATCCCGGAGTTGGGTGAGCAATTCCATAGAGGAAAGGACCAGCGTGGCCCTGAAGCTCATCGGGAAACTAGTAAAAATAGAGAGGGGAAGTTGAAAGTCGTCTGTGCTGACTCGGGACGTAAAAACACCAAACAAGGGTCATGAAAGATCGGTCGGAGTTAGACGAGTCTTTGGGTGGTGTCACCTTGGCCGGAGAGGCTCTGAAGTAGCACGGAGGTGACGTCGATGAGCACCAATCAACCTGACTGTAGGGTACAGTGATTGGGCAAATCGCGAGCCAAAACAGCGATAGAGAAAGAAGGCAGAAGGTCCCTCGATGGTTACCTAACCATTAATTTGACCGGAGGTACTGTAAAAAACCAGCGGCAAAGCCAAGGTCGCCTGAAACCAAAAGCGAGTAGGACAAGGAGACTCGAGGCTCCAAGGCACAAATTGGAAGTGGAGGAGGGAGTCTCGGGGCTAGGCGATGATCTCTGAACATTTAGGTGGCAGTGAAGGAAGCTAGGAGGTCGTATGTGCATCAATGGCGGAGGGGGGTGATGCCCTATATTGGGTGTTTCATCAAACGGGAGAGATGGAGGGTGAGTAAGGGATCGCTGGGTTCAGATTGGCCTCACGGTCTCATTGGTGAAAGAATCAAGAGAAACGATGCATCGTGGAGTGAGAACGAGGTGGGGGGAAATAACAGCCTGTGAAACGGTTTCCAGTCGCGAGAGTAACAGAGGAAGAAGAAGATGGGTGTGTCGTTGGATCCTGATCCAAGGGCTGCGGATGCGTGCAAAAATAAAATGGATGAAGTAACGTGTGACAAATGCAATTAAAACGAACTATAGCTTAAATCGGCTGCATAAATGAGATTTCATTCAAATCTTGGTCATACTATACTCAAAACCTCTCTCAAATTAACTGGAGGGTCAAGCATGGTCATAATGGGTTCAAATTTGAACCATAGGCAAAATAGAGGGCCTAGAACATTCCCATGCCATAAGATTTCGTTGTTGTACCCATTTTAGGCCTAATATAGCAAAACTACCATGTACACTTAAATGACCATGATTAGTGTATATAAAGCTATTAATTTCTCAAATAAGAATTACAAGGTATGAAAACGTGCACCAAATATTATTTCTTTTCAATTAATGCGATGGAGGCCATTAATCAAGAAATTAAACATGTAATTCACTAATTATCATATGAGAGAGAAAATTTGTCATAAAAGCATTTATCCTCATTTTCTTAAACAAAAGAGCATAGATATATATATATATATATGAAAGCATTTTCTTTAAATAAAACAAGGATAAAAGAGCAATTTGACATAATAAAATGAATTTGCAAAACGAACATGGGCAATTTGCATTTAAATCCCCAACAATTATCTTATTTAGAAAAAGAGCATGCAAGGAATAAAATAGTTTGAAATTTGCATAAAAAGGATTGGGGTGTTACAACATCAGTCTAGAAGAGAGAGTAGTTCTAGATTAGATGTCTAGAGCCTTTTTAGAATATGTAATAGATGGAATAAATGAAATAAATTTTGATGATACGAGTTAAGTCTTATATAGATTACATAAGATGGTTTATGATGATATATGTTTGTCTTTGAGGACTTAAGTTCAATTTTGAGGATTTGATATAAGTCTTAATGATGCAAGTAAATAAGATTTTATGAGATAAGATAGGTTAAATTACGACAAGATGTGAATCAGCATGAGCCTCAAGCTCTTTTATAAAAGAGGACCTCTAGTGCTAGGACCGGTTTTAGGGTTAACTCCAGAGAGAGTGAGACCAACTGGGATAAGGTTAGAGAACCAAAACTCCAAGATATGAGATGATGAGAAATATGTGATATGATATGTCCTAAACTAGAATACTCCTGAGTGATTGAGTTGAGTTGCTTTATGCATGATTCCTATAGTCTTGTTGAACCCTAGATGTCCTTGGGAGGAACAAACCCTACAAATAGAGAGAGGCTCATTATATGTGTGCAAGTGAATAAGAATATAAGTACCTACCATCTGGGTGAGGGAGAGAGAGTTCCAAGACCCTGGAGGAGGCAACTTTGTTAGTTTATGTACAGCCTCAAGCTCAGGATGGTGGTTCCCCATGTATGACTCTAGTGGTGTATATATAGAGAGAGATTTGGGTAAGCATGTCTCATGGGTAAAGAACTACGAAGAGGATGTCATAGCATGTTTTGGTTTGTTCTTATATGGCTAGAGCTTTTAAGGTTATCACTAGTGCCAATGAGATAATTTGAGAACCCTAGACTAAGGTTGCATTTGGGTGCGGTAATTGGAGGAGGTATTGTAGTTCAATTTGGTATTTTAACTACTGCATTCGTAACTACACCTTTTTGCTCGGAACATGTGATTTTTTGACTTCGGCAGTCAGAATGCGGCATTCACCCGCACTCACGTTTCACGGAATTCCCAAAATACGCCAATTTTGGCGTCTTTTCTAATTGCAAAGGCGACTCTCCAGATCCCTCCGCCCCCGACTCACCTGACGTCTAGCCTTCTCCTCCCCGGTCGTCTCCTTCCCTGTGCCACTGCCGCTACACCTTCTGCCGCTAATAGCAGCCATCCCCTGATCATCTTGAATCCTGTTCGCTAGGGCTTTGACCCCCCCCCCACTTCTTCTCCCATTTCCCTAACAAAGCCCCTTGCTCATGATCGAAGGCGCGAAGGTGCTCATGTCGCGTTTGAAGGCAACAGCAATTGCCGGCGCAGTATCTCACTCACCTCAGGCAGGATAACGTCTCCTTCGTCATCATCACCGGCTCGGCCGTCACCTGTTCTGACCCCAGCTTTCCCGATCTCACCTCCTTCACCCACCCAACCCTTCTTCTCTTCTCCTCCCACATCCCCAGGAACAACGCACCCTTTCTCCCCATCTCCAGCTTCCCTACCCCTTTCCTAAGGCACTAGCACGCGGTCTCCTAACTCAATCACATCTGTTCCACCTTCACCGCCAACTACCACAGCGTCTCCCCCCACTTCACCAAAACCCTACTCCTGACCTTTCTCCACCGCCCCACTGCACGTCACTCCAGAGGATTCCTCATTGACGTCGACCCTTGTGTCACCCTCAACCAGGGCATCTGTCGTCGTGTCTTCTCTGCCTAGCACCGGGTCATCCAAGCACGAACCTGTCAGGCCATTGTGGGTTGGAAGTCAGTGGGATTTGAGGGAGTCAGGCGCAGAGGAGATAGCATCCTTCACCGTTTCCGAAGGCAGAGTCGTGTAGCCGGCGTCGCCCAAAAGGACAGGACAATTAAAAATTGCAGTTACCCAAACCTGATAATTAAAATTTGCAGTATTTTATACAGCAGTAAATCAAATTCCATCAGTTGTTAATTACAGCGGTAATCACAAATGGGCCACCCAAACACAACCTAAGAGAGGAATGATAAAGTATATGCATATGAGATACCCATGGATTTGAGTTAGCTTAGAGAAACTGAGCATGGCACTATCCTCATGATATGGGTCAGGAGAACCTCAGTTGGACTAGATGAAGTTTTTTATATGTGTTTGAGGAGCCACTTGTATAAGTTTGTTTAGAACAACCATGGTGTAATATAAGTAAGAACATGTTTTGATCTCGAGATGTATATATAGACATGACATGATGGAAACCTAGAGATGGTTTAATGGATGTTAACGCATATATGGTTAACCATACATATGAATAATGATGATAATGTGAATAGTTGGCTAATCTCATGAGGAATCTCTAAAAGAGTTTATAACCTAATATGAGGCAGTATAATGAGATGACAATAATGATACATGTTACATGAATCGTGATGTAATATGGTTGGTGAATCTAGTAAGGATTCACTAATATACTTGTAACTTGATATGAAAGTGAAATGAGATCATCTTAATGATACATGCCAAATAGTGATAATGATAGTGCTTAATAAATATGTTGAATATGATCTGAAAAATTTTCACTATTTAATTATGTTGGCATCTAAAAAAATGTAATGTTGGAATCTTGATGCTTGGGTATAATTAGGATGAAAATACTAAAATATGAAAAATGTCATAAGATGAATAGAGTTCCTAAACCCTAGTTCTCTTAGAATCTCTTAGAGAGATATGGATAGTTGTGGAGCTTTTGATGGTGGATATGTGACACCTAGAGTGGATCCCTACATATGTTAGAGACCTTTGGTTTTTCCCCTTGGAATATTAGGATGGCTTAATTTCTAGGATGAAATTTCTTTTAAGTTGTATATGTTGTCAAGGACTGGATTTTTGGCTTAATTTCACAGACGAAATATCTTTTAAGGTATGTAGGATGTGATAGATTCGACTTTTGAGTTTCTTGGTTACTCAATTCATTTATTCAATCATGGGTTGGAGAGTGGAATAATTAAATTTGAGTCATTATGTATATGAGATGACATGCTTAATCTTACTTGGATTTACATATTGTAATGATAAAATGATAGTCCTAAAGTGACTTTCGATCATATGAAGTACTTCAATTAGTTTGGCAAAGATTGAAAGTCATTGATGTTAATAATATGATTAGTACCTTTAAGTATGTGCCATTTTGGATTAATTTGTTGGTCAATCAAGTAAGTGAGTTTTTGCACCAAAGTTGGATGGGATGTATCTTGAGTGGTGACAAAGCTATGCCTAATGTTGCATAATAATTGTATGTTTTGGGAAGAAGTTATACATCTTAAATACGGCCAATTGATTAGTATTTTTTGGTGACCAATGGCCTAAGTTTCAATATTCTAGACTAGGATATGATAATCTTCGGTGTCAAACATTTCTTTGGAAAGGAGAAAGTGGGTTCTCTAATCCTGGCCTTTGAATGCAACATACGACCAGTTGTTTATCCCTGCCTCCAACTGAAATGAGGATGTGGGAGTACTTGCAAGGCAGTGACTCTTGACCACTACCACAACTTCATAATGGGCTATCTCACGGTCACCTCAATTGAGCAGTTTCCTTAGTACTTGATTCTGCCTTCTTCTGCTAAGAATAGTAAGAGTGAGAGTCCATCTCCCATGGCTTCCCCATTGCATTCCGTAGTATTGGTGAGGATGAGGGAACAACAAGAGGGAGGCCTTCTCTTCCTTGGCCTATCACCAGCAAGTTAGCAAGGATGGAAGGAGGGGAGGAGTTTCCATTATTCCTTGCTGGAGACTATCCATAGACCTACAGTGCCCTCATGGAGGTGGAGCTTCAGATCAGTGTCGCCCTGAGAACTGGAAGCCTGAAGAGAGGACCAAAGGAAGAGCCCTGGTGGTAGAGCGATCAGTGATGATAGTCCTAGACACCCTGGGACAGAGCCCACGGTGGCATGCCTCAGCATGGATCTATGCAAGCACTTGAGAGGAGGGACCGAGTGGTGACACCCTAGAGAACAAGACCTGCAGCTGAAACCCAGAGGTTGTGAGCCTGGAAGAGGCGCACACACCACCTTGAACACTCCTGGGAGTCCGACGGATCTCTACGACATCTCAGATAGAGTCTAGAAGAATCGAACCTCTTTTCCCCTTTTCACCATTGTGGTGGCGGCCATGACTGGAGAGGTCATCGATGTGGAGATCTAGAGGAGCGGTTGAGAAATAGAGGAGCTGAGGAGGTCTGTAAGACCATGATAAAGCTTTTGTTAGCTCGAGAAGAGGCAGACGTGGAGAGGAGCACATCCTATTCATCACTGACGCTCCTTCCCACGGTGGCGGCAACGTAGAACAGAGTCTTTCTTGGGGGACTCAAACGCTCAATCGTGTGAGGAAGGGAAGCCCGGTTCGGTCCAGGCTAAAAGCGTGATCTGAGCATAGAAATGATGAGAAGGAAACCTGGTCCAATCCCCTGAACCGGCCGATCCAAGATCAAACCTAGTCCAGAGGAAGGGAACTACGCTGGACCAGATGGTTTACCCACGCCTGACCAGTAGGTCCACGGGACACATGGCGCCATCTGATTGGCCACAATGTGGTAAAAACTTAGAATATCTCAGATCTTGTGTAATTCGTAGAAAATAGCTTGATTATCAGAAAATTACAAATAAGGTACCAAAATTCTCAAAAAATGCATAGAATAACATGAAACCATCATATCAGTCTTTTGATGCACTAATCTCAGTGATATCATGTAAGTTGTGAAATACTTATTTCATGGATAATAAATATCAAATAGTGACCTAAAATTATCAGAATGCATCAGTAACTCTAAAATATTATATATAATCTGTATGATGTCAAATATGGTGATTTTTCAACCTAAAATCATGTAATTTGCTCCATATGGCCAATTAGGGCTTTTAACCCTAAATAAAATGCAATAAATACATACATACTCAATAAATGATTAAATTTATAGAGTAAACTCATATCAGTAAATGGAACCTCAGATTTAATTATGAGATCACAATGATGGACAGCACTTATGTTATATGAAGATGACCCTTAATACATGTGATGTAACCCTAATATGGTTAATGAAAGTGACATAATGTTAAATATGTTCACATAATAATGTGACACATGAGTATATCCAATTGATGGACTATAATCTATAATATGACATTAGTAAGATAAATATAAGTCAGGAATACAAGTACTCATGAGAATACCATAATGAGATAAGCAAACCCTAATATGAACACGATTAGGGTTAAGATGAGATGTAAGATGATGAGAACCTGATGGTGATCTGTGGTCTTGTCTTAATCAGGGTTGACCAAGATGTAGATGATATCAGGAATATGTGGTTTAGATTATCTCTTAATCAAGGTACGCCATTCCCTCTTACTTGGCTTATTATACAATATGCTTGTGTTATATGGTAGTAAAGACTTGGCATATGGTATTGATTGAAATGATGTATGATATGTTGCTTGATTTTCCATACTTATTACTATGAACACATCAAACATAATGTATTTGTTCCATTATATCAAAGCACTAAACTCTTTGGTAGTACAGTGCTTGGAAGTGACCTAACTCTTTGGTAGTCGGTTACATTGTACATATGATCTAACTCTTTGGTAGTCGATCATAAAAGCCTTAATCTTGAGCTCCTTGAGAGTCAAGAGAATGCTTCAAAACCTTCAGCGGTCAATGCATGGATATATAATGGAAAATGTGTGCTTAAAATATGTGTTCTCTTTTGTTAATGAACATCTTTGTGCAAGTATATGCTTTTCTTATATTTCTTTATAACTGCCAAGTATTAGTTTTATCTTTTGCCAAGATATGATGAGAGGTATATAAAAGACACATAGGCATACTTCGTACAATATTCTTGAATATTGTGCTGACGTGTACCACATGTAATCTTTGTTTAGGTTCTGGACATATGATCTTGAAGAACCAGGATAGTTGAGAGTTGTGTGGCGAGCAAGTGTACAGGTGGACCTGTTGTCTTAAGATCATGTAGTTTAGTGGTAGTACATGTATATGTATAAGTTTGATGTTCAGTATGTAATATCAAATATTGTAACAATTCATTATGTAATTATATGTTGAATGGTGAACATGTGTTGTGGTTTTTATTATTGTTCATATGCATGTGCTACTGATTGTTTCCTTATGACTTCCTCTAATTTTCTTCTTCTTAGCCTAGTGTGGGGCGTTTAAATTGGGATCTCACTGAGGTGAGGGTTTCAATTTGTACGTCACACATCAGATTAAGTTTTAGAAAATCCGGGGACGTCGCAGGTGGTATCAGAGCATGAACAATAGCAAAGCCTGGCATTTGCTCACTAAACAATTCAAACTAAAGAACTTTGAACTTAAAACAAATCTTTAGGGTTGGTCATCTTTTAGAGACTAGATTTGACCTAGCCTTTAGGTTAGCACCTAGTTCTCTAAGAACTAGGTCTAGACCGGTGCTTGTTATATTGCAAGTCCTTAGATGTCATTCTTTCCTTATAGGGCAGTGGTATGGGATGTTATATTATTTGGAAATGACGTATATCACGGGAAGAGAAACCCTAGACATACATCGCTCATTGTCTAGAGTAGCTACACTAGTCTACATCATGTTCTCGCCCTTTTCACTAGTTTTCATGGCATTGTGCTCTCTACTATGTGTGGGACACTCATTTTGTGGATTTGGTTTTTGATTCCAAATGAATCGAACCTCAATAGTTTTCTCTGACGCATGTTTTACCAGAGAAAAACTATATAATATTTTATTATGTATATGTAAATACAAAAAAAATTCCCCACACATGTACGAGTAGGAGGTGGTCATGCAACCTAAGTGAAAGTGAGTGACACCAGTCTATAAGAGAGAGTAGTTCTGGATTAGATGTCTAGAGCCTTTTTAGAATATGTAATAGATGGAATATATGAAATATGTTTTGATGGTATGAATTAAGTCTTATATAGATTACATAAGATGGTTTATAATGATATATGTTTGTCTTTGAGGACTTAATTTCAGTTTTGAGGATTTGAGATAAGTCTTAATGATGCAAGTAACTAGGCTTTTATGAGATAAGATAGGTTAAGTTACAACAAGATGTAAATCAGCATGAGCCTCAAGCTCTTTTATAAAGGAGGACCTCTAGTGTTAGGACCAATTTTAGGGTTAACTCTAGAGAGAGTGAGACCCACTGGGAGAAGGTTAGAGAACCTAAACTCCAAGATATGAGATGATGAAAAATATGTGATATGATATGTCCTAAACTAGAATACTCCTGAGTGATTGAGTTGAGTTGCTTTATGCATGATTCCTATAGTCTTATTGTACCCTAGATGTCCTTGGGAGGACCAAACCATACAGATAGAGAGAGACTCGTTATATGTGTGCAAGTGAATAAGAATATAAGTACCTACCATCTGGGTGAGGGAGAGAGAGTCTAAGACCCTGGAGGAGGCAACTATGTTAGTTTCTGTACAGCCTCAAGCTTGGGTTGGTGGTTCCCCATGTATGACTCTAGTGGTGTATATATAGAGAGAGAGAGATATTTAGGTAAGCATGTCTCATGGGTAAAGACCTACGAAGAGGATGTCATAGCATGTTTTGGTTTGTTCTTATGTGTCTAGAGCTTTTAAGGCTATCACTAGTTCCAATGAGGTAATTTGAGAACCCTAGACTAAGAGAGGAAAGATAAAGTATATGCATATGAGATACTCATGGAGTTGAGTTAGCTCAGAGAGACTGAGCATGGCACTATCCTCATGATATGGGTCAGGAGAACCTCAGTTGGACTAGATGAAGTTTTTGTTATGTTTTTGAGGAGCCACTTGTATAAGTTTGTTTAGAACAACCATGGTGTAACATAAGTAAGAACATGTTTTGATCTCGAGATGTATATATAGACATGACATGATGGAAACCTAGAGATGGTTTGATAGATGTCAATGCATATATGGTTAACCATACATATGAATAATGATGATAATGTGAATAGTTGGCTAATCTCATGAGGAATCTCTAAAGGAGTTTATAACCTAATATGAGAAAGTATAATAAGATGACACTAATGATACTTGTTATATGAATTGTGATGTAATATGGCTGGTGAATCTAGTAAGGATTCACTAATATACTTGTAACTTAATATGAAAGTGAAATGTGATCATCTTAATGATACATGCCAAATAGTGATAATTATAGTGCTTAAAAATATGATGAATATGATCTGAAATTTTTGCACTATTTAATGATGTTGGCATCTAAAAAAATGTAATGTTAGAATCTTCATGCTAGGGTATAATGAGGATGAAAATCCTAAAATATGAAATATGTTATAAGATGAACAGAGTTCCTAAACCCTAGTTCTCTTAGAATCTCCTAGAGAGATATGGATAGTTGTGGAGCTTTTGCTGGTGGATATGTGACACCTAGAGTGGATCCCTACATATGTTAGAGACATTTGGTTTTTCCCCTAGGAATATGAGGATGGATTAATTTCGAGGATGAAATTTCTTTTAAGTTGTATATGTTCTCAAGGACTGGATTTTTGGCTTAATTTCAGGGATGAAATATCTTTTAAGGTGTGTAGGATGTGATAGAGTTGACTTTTGAGTTTTTTTATTACTCAATTCATTTATTCAATCACGGGTTGGAGAGTGGAATAATTAAATTTGAGTCCTTATGTATATCAGATGACATGCTTAATCTTACATGGATTTACATATTGTAATGACAAAATGATAGTCCTAAAGTGAATTTCGATCATACGAAGTACTTCAATTAGTTTGGCAAAGATTGAAAGTCATTGATGTTAATAATATGATTAGTTCCTTTACATATGTGCCATTTTGGATTAATTTGTTGGTCAATCAAGTAAGTGAGTTTTTGCACCAAAGTTGAATGGGATGTATCTTGAGTGGTGACAAAGTTATGCCCAATGCTGCATAATAATTGTATGTTTTGGGAAGAAGTTATACATGTTTAAATATAGACAATTGATTAGTATTTATTGGTGACCAATGGCTTAAGTTTAAATATACTAGACTAGGATCTAATAATCTTTAGTGTCACATGTTTCTTTGGAAAGGAGAAAGTGGGTTCTCTAATCCTGACCTTTCAATGCAACATACGACCGGTTGTTTATCCCTGCCTCCAACTGAAATGAGGATGTGGGAGTACTTGCAAGGCAGTGACTCTTGACCACTACCACGTCTTCATAATGGGCTATCTCACGATCATCTCAATTGAGCAGTTTCCTTAGCACTTGATTGTGCCTTCTTCTAATAAGAACAGTGAGAGCGAGATTCCTTCTCCCATGGCTTCCCCATTGCGTTCCGCAATGTTGGTGAGGATGAGGGAACAACAAGAGGGAGGCCTTCTCTTCCTTGGCCTATCACTAGCAAATTAGTGAGGATGGAAGGAGGGGAGGAGTTTCCATGATTCCTTGTCGGAGACTATCCATAGACCTACAGTGCCCTCATGGAGGTGGAGCTTCAGATCGATGTCGCCCTCAGAACTGGAAGCCTGAAGAGAGGACCAAAGGAAGAGCCCTAGTGGTAGAGCAATCAGTGATGATAGTCCTAGACACCCTGGGACAGAGCCCACGGTGGCATGCCTCAGCATGGATCTATGCCAGCACTTGAGAGGAGGGAACGAGTGGTGACACCCTAGAGAACAAGACCTGCAACCAAAACCCAGAGGTCGTGAGCCTGGAGAAGGCGCACACACCACCTTGAACACTCCTGGGAGTCCGACGGAGCTCTACGACATCTCAGATAGGGTCTAGAAGAGCTGAACCTCTTTTCCCCTTTTCACTGTCGTAGCGGTGGCACCGTCGTGGCAGCAGCCATGACTGGAGAGGTCATCGATGTGGAGATCTGGAGGAGCGGCCAAGAAATAAAGGCGATGAGGAGGTCTGTAAGACCATGATAAAGCTCTTGGTAGCTCGAGAAGAGGCCGACGTGGAGAGGAGCACATCCTATTCATCACAGATTCTCCTTCCCACGGCGGCGTAGAATATAATCCTACTTGGGGGACTCAGACGTGCAATTGCGTGAGGAAGGGAAGCCCGGTTCATTCAGGATGAAAGCGTGATCTGAGCATAGAAATGATGAGAAGGAAACCTGGTCCAATCCCCTGAACCAATCGATCCAAGATCAAACCTGGTCCAGAGGAAGGGAACTGCGCTTGACCAGATGGTTCACCCACGCCTGACCAGTAGGCTCACGAGACACATGGCGGCATCTGATTGGCCACAATGAGGTAAAAACTTAGAATATCTCAGATCTTGTGTAATTCATAGAAAATAGCTTGATTATCAGAAAAATACAAATAAGGTATCAAAATTCTCAAAAAAATGCATAGAATAACATGAAACCATTGTATCTTATCATAGTTTATGCTTATGCAGATATGTCTGGAGGACATGAAGAACACGCCAAGAGTAGCTAATTTGCACTAGGAGGAGGTGCTAGGAGGTAGGCACACAATGAGAGTGCCAGAGACAGGGCCATAGCAGCCTGTGATGCCTCAAATAGACCTGGAAATGATGGCCAATCTTGAGTTTTGGTCTATGTTTAGATAGATGATGGCCACAATTACACGTATGGTAGATAGAGTGCCATAACCTCAAGCTAGGCCATCCGTCCCTAATGTGGAATTCCAAGGTGTTAGGAAAACATTTGGACATCTCAGACATGTTGAGGTGATCGAATATGATGGTACTTATGACCCAGCAAATGTCAGCATGTGGCTAATAGAGTTGGAGAAAGCAATCAAGATTCTAAACATCCCTGAAGAGGACAAAGTTAAGCATATGGTATATCTATTAAAAGGTAGTGTTGGCCAATAATGGGTCATAGAGGAGGAAAAGAGGCCATGAGCGGTGATAGGGTGGGAGGAATTTTGGTGAGATATTGTCAGTTGATACTTCCTAGACACATACATAGATGATAAGATCTCTCATACTAAGAAGATTCAAAAAGGCGCGATGATTATTAATGAATATGAGTCCAATTTTATGGAGCTTCTAACGTTCTACTCTCACATGGTAGATACATATAAGGAAATGATTTGTATGTTCAAGAAGGGCCTATGTATGGAGTTTACTACAACAGCATCAGCCTTGGAGAATAGGGAAAGGTTTTCCACCTTTATGGAATCTGTAAGGAGGATTGAGAGGTCTGCTATAAAAAAGTGTGAGATTAACGCTACAAAGAGACCGGCTCAGTTTCAGGGGCAATCATCTAGAGGCTTTAATAAGCCAAGGTTTTTCCTGCCGCAGTCGCAACCAAGGTCAACCTTAATTGAACTAAGATCACATGCACTGTCATAGTGGACCCCGAGTAGGGGTAGAGGTCATAGTTTTCTGCCTACAAGAACCCATAGTACAATAGCATCAGTGTCAGTGATAGGGCCATCTAGGCCACATCATGATACTAGAACTTGTTATAAGTGGGGGCAGGTTGGGCATACAAGGCTATATTTCCCAATAAAGGATGAGGAGGTGACACAGTTGCCGAGGTAGAGTCAGTAGGGTTCACAACAATGACAATTTAGTAGTGGTAGTGGCAGAGGATGCGTCCAGGCATCACAGGAAAGCGACGGAAAGGTTCTCTATGATCCAGCCACAAGCAGTGGCCAATCCACGGGTTGTGATAGTTTAGATGGAGTTATTTCATTTTGATTTATTTGCTTCTTGTTTTGTATTTGTACTAGTTGACCCGGGTGTGATGCACTCTTTTATCACAAAAGAGGTAATAGATAGTTGTTATATGTCTATTAATCATATATCTGATAGTCTTAGATTAGAGACTCCTTTGATTTGTTCCATTGAGTTGTGGGAAGTATGCTCTTCTTGCGTTCTTTCTTTTTCAAGATGCAGCATTCAAGAAGATCTCATGCCATTTGATATGCATGGATTTGACATGATTCTAGGGATGGATACCTTGGGGAAATACAAGGTGGTGTTGAACTGTGGTTCTAAGGTAGAGATGTTCCATGATGGTGATGTCTCATGGACCTTTTAAGGTGATAAGAAGATTCTCCCCACGTGTTTGATGTCATCTATGATAGCAGAGAGATTGATGAGACAAGGAAGAGAGGCTTTCCTAGCACATGTTGTGGATACCAAGGTGAGAGGTCCTAGTATCTAGGATCTACCAGTGGTGTGAGAATTTGAGGATGTCTTCATTGAGGAATTTTCCAGAGTTCCCCCTCCTAGAGAGATTGATTTTGAAATCAATCTTGTTTCTGGAACACAACCCATAGCACAGTCACCATACAGATTGCACCAAGCAAAGATGCAAGAGTTAAAGAAATAGTTACAGGAACTATTAGAGAAGGGTTTTATCAAGATGAGCATTTATCCCTTGGGTTCTCCCATTTTGTTTGTTAAGAAGAAATACGGTTCAATGAGGTTATGCATAGACTATAGACAGTTGAATAACGTGATTGTAATGGCCACATTTGTGCTTACTTGGTAAACTAGGGTTTACCTGAATAATTACATGTTTGATTAGATTGAACATCGTTTAGACTTGATTAATGATAGTAGATCAATTGCGATGTTTCAAACCTAATAAGAAACTCTAAATATGATTTTATTTTGAAGAATTAGGGTTTGAGAAATGTAAACCCTAATCGGAAAAAATTAGGGTTTTGATAGTGCATGAATATGGAATTTGATCAGGATAGCAGTGTGGTAAATGATTTTTCATATTTTCTAAAAAAATTATTTAATTGAATTTTGGATATGATATGGATAACTCAATCATGCATATTGTAGAAAAATTTTAGAATATTTGAGTGTTCTTTGAATGTGGTTCTTGGTCGAACTATACTTCGACCAAATTGCTGACAGAGTGCTTTTCAGTAGTATAGTGTTTTATTTTTATTTATTTATTGACAACTCTAAATGATATGAAATTTTAATTCGAGATCTAGAACTAAATCATAAACAACATGTAAAATTTTCATAATTTTGGATGAGTTTAGACCTTACCAGTAGATGAATTACAGTAATATTTTTATGGCAGAAAATTCAGCTAAAATAAGAAAAAGTATAGTGAGGGGTCAATGTGCAATTGACCCAAGCATCTCAATTGCTCTATATGGTCAACCTAACACACAAGGATCTCTCATAATTCTTGATTCAATCCAGATAAATGAAATCCTAGAGAGAGAGGGAGAGTTAGGGTTTGAGAGGAGAAAGTGATGGAGATGCTGACCTAGGGTTTTGCGGTCTGAGGAATGATGAAATCATGTAAGTTTAGCTTCTTTGCATAGCCTTTCATGGTGAATATTCTCTCACATGTAAAGATTTCGTCCCTCCTCTAATTTGATCCAAAATGGTATCAAAACTTCCCATTTTCTCACTCTTTCTTCGTAATCCCTCATTTTTAGGGTTTTTGAGTTGAAAGGAAGAAGAATCGGGTGAATTGCTAGGGATTTGATATGAGATCGAGATTTTTAGGGATGAGCTGCATTTTTAAGGTGTTTTCACACCTTAGGGTTAGTGGGAACTTCCTTTAAATAGTATATTGCACGAAAATTGGTTAAATCATCCAAAATCTTTAATTGCTTAGTGTGCGACTACAAACTCTGAATTGTCTGTTTGATCTAAGTTGTTGCAAAATGACATGAAATCGAATCTTCCTCTATTTGGATGAATTTCATATGATAAAATCATATTAGAAATGTATATAATACATCCTAATGAGAATTCCTTAAGTATTCACAGAGGTTAAATGAGTAAATTGAAATATAGGGAATTTGTCTATGACTAAAATTGTTGTATAATTAAATAGAGAAATTTGTTTATCTGGACTCCCTTGGTTATGAATGATTGTTTATCTGAATTCATAGTACATATATGCCAGATACTATCTTGTATTTCATTTAAGGTGAATGGTGTTTGTTTGATATCTAAGTAAAGAGGGTGAAACCCTAGATGCGAGGAAAGTTGGATATTTGCGAATAGATATCGTGAAATTCATTTGAATGGATTTTCTTGACATGATAGACTTTATTTATTCAATTTTATTATTGATGCATGTTATCTCAGTGAATGGCATGGAAACCCAAATTCAGCTCAGTTCCAAGGTTTCATACATATATTGATTTTATATGATTTGTTGATAGTAGTCTTTATTCAGTGAATGTTTATGTCGCATGAAATCCTTATGAAAGACATGTGATAAGTGAATGAGGTAAATGAAACCCTAAGGATAGGGTGTTCAATGAATTAAGCATTTTGATTACCATGTTCGATGTGCACGTTTTCCAAAAAAGTGCAAATAATTTATGGGTGAAAATGACGATTACTTGTATGCCAATTAATTAGCTCTCATTAGTATATTGAGATGTTTAATTGCATGATTCTTGTGTATAAGTGCCAAACGGGCATGCATTATGTTTATTTAAGTATTTCAGTCTGCATGCATGTATAGTATGTTGATTACTTAGTATATTACAGTGTTTCAAGTATACTGCTCGGCCTGTTTAGAATGATATACATGTTGTATTATAACTTCAAATAAGTAGACGTGACACCATAGAGATACCAAAGTCAAGTATAAGTACGTAGAAAGGTACAATGTAGAAATTTCTTTCTAGGAATAATAAAATAATAGACTTAAGAGCCCTAAACACCGTAGAATCCCTATGAGAGGTCTGTGCCTTAGGGATGAAAAACCTAACCCTGGCGGTGCGTCCAGTATATGGGGGTCAGAACGTACCAACAGGTGGTACGGGGGACGAAGCCCTAGTGGAAGTCTCCTGAAATTACAGAATGTAGTGTCCAACATCAACCAGAGATCCTTATGGTTCTAGAGTATAGAAAAAAGCCAATAGGTGGCTTGATTCTCCGTCTGTGTGCTCAGGTTAGAGGAGAAGTCCAGTTTTTATGGCATAATAGATGTGCCGAGGCCAGAGAGCCATTTTCGTGTTGCAGACCAGAGAGTAGTCAGACTTAGCATTCCCGGGTGTGTTCGCTAAGTCTTGTACGGTGAGATTGTAGTTTGCTATGAGTCTTCATATGTAGAGTACACTGCATATGATCATGGCATAAGCTAAAATATGTTCATATAGGTTAAAGAGTTTCTTATAAGTAAGAAAGGCTAAGAAAGATTCGAGTACAGTTTCCTAGCAATTATTCTTTGTATGTTTCTGAATTATTAGTTCTCGTTGAAATAAATCAAGCATGCCCATATATATTGATTTACTCTTGTTGATATCTAGAGTATCCTGACATATTTATGATTGTCAATGATCAATCTCTTTAAAGCTTACTGTTGTTATAATTGATATCGGTTGCTCAAAAGTATATCTGTAATTATATCAGTTCTTTAGACTGTTTCTTTGAAGTACTCATTCACTGGGTAAGTATGCTCACCCCTCTACTCACAATTTTTAGGGAAACCACATGGACTTCAAGAAGGTCAAAGCATCAGAGTAGATCTACCACATGAGTTAAGTATGAGATTAGTTAAGTTCAGTCGGTCCCTGTCACTCTAGGTCCTAGTATAGATGTGAGAGTGTTGTAAGTAATGTTTTGTGTCTTTGTTTCCTTAATAAGAGAGAATGTATCGGATTATCATGTCGTATGTACCTGAGAATGAATGTATGGATGTGTATCATTTATGTTGAGATCATATTAAAGAAATCAATGTTTAGATTCCCTTGTAAAGTTAGTTTATGTGGTTCAATTGAGAAAACAAAGAGTTTGAAAAAGAAGAAAAAGTTAAGGGTGATCTTTGTATTACGTTAAATCCTCAATTTATACCCTAATCTCATGATTAGTGGTAAATCGTGGGATGCGGGTGTGACATGTTTGGTATCAGAGCTTAGACTGAGTTGTCATGGACCATTAAGTTAGTAAGTTAGAGCCATAAGTGTGGAAGATAGGAGATGTTATGATGTTAGCTCTGGGGATTTGAGTATTTGGATATCCTGGCCTGGTATCTGAGTACTTGGATCAACCAGTATCAAGCTACTATGTCTATTCTTTCATGTATACCCTAGCCAGGTATACAGTAGAAGGATGGTCTAGAGAGGAACCCTAGAAATATTAGGGTTAGAAATAAGATAAGTAACATGAATTAAGAGCATAAATATAAAATCATATAGAAATTTTATTTCATATTGTTGTTTTATTGGAGATGAATAGAAAAGCTCTTATATGTTTGAATTCATATATTTAGTATTTTGAAATATATATGGGTCTTTAAGATTTTTTGTACACTATGCAGTTGTAGCATTTATTGATTACATTCTTTGTATCAAGTAGACTAGAAATGATCTGTGAATGAGCTTTCCTAAGTGGATATTCTTTCCACATGTTTGAGATTAATAGGAGTTGGTTAATCTTCAGTAGCTTTTGGCTTAGGACTGTAGGTTTGGCCTGGTCTGGCTGGCAGGATGCGTTATTTGGATCTAATGACTCCTATTGAAAATATAATAAGAGTAGACTATGGACAAATTAGACACACATCATAGTGAGAATGTACATATACTAAGATGTTGAAACATATGGGAAAGATTAGAATAGCTAAGAATTAGTTGGAACTGATATCTGAGATCCAACTTTGGGGCCTCATATGAGAAACCCTTAATTGGGAATAAAGGAACACGACATAAGGTTTAGATTAAGTTTAATGGTTAGTATTATATGAACTCTAAATATGAAATGTGGAGAAGATATGAGAAAATTATGTAAGGTTAAAGATAGTAAGAATTAGTCATGAGGAATGGATCATATAATCAAGTCCAATGCTTTTATGTACTCCAAATCAAAGGGAAAATAGAAGAAAATAGTTAAGTATACAATAAGTACATAGAAGTAAAGAGTCTTCAGAAGAGTTAAAGTGAAGAGAACTAGATGAGCATATAAATCATAAAACTAGGATAAGAAACTTAGTTGAAACAAAGAGAAATGTTGGAAATAATGAGCTTGGTTAAGGAATGAGGGTTATGATATAATTGAGAGCATGGAATGTATACCTTTATTAATAAGTTTAATACATTCATCCTTACTGCCTTTGGATTCTAAGTCTCTATAGAACAACAAACTAGTTTCTAAAAGAAGAACAAAAGTGTAGCTTAACAAATGAATAAGTCATATAAAGGTAGACTATATTCAGGAAGGAAAAACTTAATTGAAAGAGAAACTATGTTTGATGCATGCATGAGCTGTTTGATTTAAAATGAAGGATATGTAATGTATTAAACATGAGGTGATACTAGTAGATAGATTATTGATTTGGAATTTCAACTTCACATTAGTATAAGGATAAAAGGAAATATATGCAACATGGTATACATGATCATACACATAAAATAAGCAACATGATCATATAAGAAAACTAGACATTAAAGATGACATGTGGAATAGTAGTATATGGTAAGGGGATTATGGAAAGTAAAGAAGGGTTTGAAACATAATGGAGTAATATAGATTATAAAAGAAAGAGGTTGCGAGATTCAAGAAAGTGCTAATTAGTCAAGTATCCTTGTTGATAATTAATTAAACCTACATATGAGAAATGTATTAATGAATGTTTGAAGATAAGAATTTTAAGTCTCAAAATCATCTTCTCTTTCATATCTTCCTTAATTAGAGCAATGTGGGAATGAAGTGATAAGAAAATTCATATATGATGCATAACCACAATGGTAGAGACATCTAGTGAATGTAATAATGACATACAATATGATGTTGTAACCCTAGCATGGTAAATTGAGAATGTAATCTATCTAAATGGCCAAGTAAGAGAAAGGAAATTCAATTAATAAGATAAGGAAGACTTTAGTAAAACTTGTGAGATCCAAAGTTTGTCTTTCAAATTAAGGGAGCAAAGTCACATCACAATAACGTCATGCTACTGATAAGAACCCAACCCTAGAATGTTTAGAGTTGTAGTAGTTCAAGGGATGTCACTAGTGATTTTACCTTGAATACTAGCATCTCTGTAAAACAAGATCATGAGATTTGCACTATGAGAAGTAAACTAGCACTGATAGTAATCGAGGGTTTAAAGATAGCTAATCTGAAAGGTTGATAAACAATATGGAAATGATTCAGAGTAAAGAGTAAGATATAAATTTGAAATGTAACAAGTGTGTTTTGAATAAAAGAAGAAATAAAATATGAGTGAAGTGCAATATGAGATAAATTCTTGTAGTGATAGAAAGAATGATGAATAATCTATTTGTACCTTGTATGTTTCAATTTTAGGAATGTTTAATCTACATGATTAAAATGAGAAGGATAAGTAGCAAAAAGTAAGTAGTAATGAATGAGGAGATAAGAGAAAACAATGGCTTTCAGTAATATGTGAATTTGTTTTTAGAAGTATAATTTTTTGGAGGTATATTAAGGGATGTAAATTGGTTCTACGTATGATTTCAGTGTACATGTGCAAGCAATATGTTAATTAAAGGTGTCTGATAGTTGTAGTCATTCATGCCAATAATCCATCTTAGTATTGTACAATTGTGGTATGGTGCTACGGGTTGCATAATGATGGAATAAATGAAGGGTTACCATGAATAAGGTAGTCTTACCTATTCACTCATATGAATAGAAGGGATGATAACCATATTGTATTGATATGTAACCCTAATGAGGTATAGCTTGTTATACCTATATTGAATATAACTAAGTGATGGTAATTGAGTATGAATAGTCCTTGAATGACTAATACAATCATGAAGTACTTTGTTACTATTTTTGAAACCCTAGTATGCTATAACTTGATGGTTACACCTTGAATTATGTGTGGGTTCATACATGAGAATAGTATGAGATGTGATGGTAATGCTTCACCTTATGCATCCATGATGCAATGGGGATGTTGTGAGTAGTATTGTACAATTTTTGTTGAATCGAGTCTTCCAACTCATGACTACTTTGCTATTTGAGTAGCACAATAGTAATATTCAAAACAACATGGTGAACTCTCTTTTGTGACTCAGATGTAATAAAAAACAATAGTACATATTGAGTCGTATGAATTGAGATGGTTGGATCAAATTATCAATGTTGAGGTATCACCTCAAGAGTATGAAAATATTGAAATGGTTGCTTCTCTATCTACTCTATGATTGATTGTGGCATAGAGAATTTGTTTGTTATTATTGAGAACTGTTTTAACATGTTGTGATTAGAAAAGAAATAAAGGACTTAACGTTGAAAACTACATTCAAGTATAAAATACAAGAATGCGATGACATGTAAGATTTCAAAACCTTAAAATAAACTTTGAATATACTTTGTTTGCGTATTTATGTTTCGGGGACGAAAATTTATAAGGGGGTGAGAATTGTAATGACCACATTTGTGCTTAATTGGTAAACTAGGGTTTACCTGAATAATTACATGCTTGATTAGATTGAACATCGTTTATACTTGATTAATGATAGTAGATCAATTGTGATGTTTCAAACCTAAGAAGAAATGCTAACTATGATTTTAATTTGAAGAATTAGGGTTTGAGAAATGTAAACCCTGATTGGCAAAAATTAGGGTTTTGATAGTACATGAATATGGAATTTGATCAGGATAGCAGTGTGGTAAATAATTTTTCATATTTTATAAAAAAAATTTATTTAATTGAATTTTGGATATGATATTTATAAATCAATCATTCATATTGGAGAAAATGTTCAGAATATTTGAGGGTTCTTTGAATGTGGTTCTCGATCGAACTATACTTCGACCAAAATGTTGACAAAGTGCTTTTCAGCATTGTAGTGTTTTATTTTTAGTTATTTATTGGTAAATCCAAATGATCTGAAATTTTAACTGGAGATATGAAACTAAATCATAAACAAAATATAAAATTTTAAGAAAATTTGGATGAGTTTAGACCTTATCAGTAGACAAATTACAGTAATATGTTTATGATAGAAAATTCAGCTAAAATAAGAAAAAGTATAGTGAGGGGACAATGTGCAATTGACCCAAGCAGCTCAATTGCTCTAAATGGCAACATAACAAACAAGGAGCTCTCATAATTCCTTATTCAATCCAGAGAAACGAAATCCTAGAGAGAGAGGAAGAGTTAGGGTTTGAGAGGAGAAAGTGATGGAGATGCTAACCTAGGGTTTTGCGGTCCGAGGAATGTTGAAATCATGTAAGTTTAGCTTCTTTGCATAGCATTTCATGGTGAATCTTCTCTCACATGTCAAGATCCCGTCCCTCCTCTGATTTGATCCAAAATGGTATCAAAACTTCCTCTTTTCTCACTCTTTCTTCATAATCCCTCATTTTTAGGGTTTCTGAGTTGAAAGGAATAAGAATCAGGTGAATTGCTAGGGATTTGATATGAGATCGAGATTTTCAGGGATGAGCTACGTTTTTAAGGTGTTTTCACACTTTAGGGTGAGTGGAAACTTCCTTTAAACAGTATATTGCACAAAAATTGGTTAAATCATCCAAAATCTTTAATTGCTTAGTACGCGACTACAAACTCTGAATTGTCTGTTTGATCTAAGTTGTTGCAAAATGGCATGAAATGGAATCTTCCTTTGTTTGGATGAATTTCAGATGATAAAATCATATTAGAAATGTATACAATACATCCTAATGATAATTCCCTAAGTATTCGTAGAGGTTATAAGAGTAAACTGAAATATAGGGAATTTGTCTATGACTGAAATTGTTGTATAATTAAATAGAGAAATTTGTTTATCTGGACTCCCTTGGTTATGAATGATTGTTTATCTGAATTCATAGTAAATATATGTCAGATACTATCTTGGATTTCATTTAAGGTGAATAGTGTTTGTTTGATATCTCAGTAAAGAGGGTGAAACCCTAGATGTGAGGAAATTCAGATATTTGCGAATAGATATCGTGAAATCCAATTGAACGGATTTTCTTGACATGATAGAGTTTATTTATTCAATTTGATTATTGATGCATGTTATCTCAATGAATGGCATGGAAACCCAAATTCAGCTCAGTTCCAAGGTTTCATACATATATTGATTTTATATGATTTGTTGATAGTAGTCTTTATTCAGTGAATATTTATGTCGCATGAAATCCTTATGAGAGCTATGTGATAAGTGAATGAGGTAAATCAAACCCAAAGGATAGGGTGTTCAATGAATTAAGCATTTTGATTACCATGTTCTCAGTATGAGATGCACAACCCAGGATTTGGGTTGATGTGCACGTTTTCCAAGAAAGTGCAAATAATTTATGGGTGCAAATGACGATTACTCGTATGCCAAGCAATTAAATCTCATCAGTATATTAAGATGTTTAATTGCATGATTCTAGTGTCTGAGCGCCAAATGGACATGTGTTATTTTTTTTAAGCATTCTAGTCTACCTGCATGTATAGTATGTTGATTACTCAGTATATTACAATGTTTCGAGTATACTGCTCGGCCAAGTTTAGAATGATATACATGTTGTATTATAACTTCAAATAAGTAGATGTGACACCATAGAGATACCAGAGTCAATTATAAGTAAGTAGAAAGGTACAATTTAGAAAGATCTTTCTAGGAATAATAAAATAATAGACTTAAGAGCCTTGAACACCGTAAAATCCCTATGAGAGGTATGTGCCTTAGGGATGAAACGACCTAACCCTGGTGGTGCATCCAGTATACGAGGGTCGAAACGTACCAATAGGTGGTACGGGGGATGAAGCCCTAGTGGAAGTCTCCTTAAATTACATAATGTAGTGTCCAACATCAACCAGAGATCCTGGTGGCACTAGAGTACAGAATAAGCCAATAGGTGGCTTGATTCTCCGCTTGTGTGCTCAGGTTAGAGGAGAAGTCCAGTTTTTATGGCATAATAGATGTACCGAGGCCAGAGAGCCATTTCCCTGTTGCAGATCAGAGAGTAGTCAGGCTTAGCATTCCCAGGTGTGTCCGCTAAGTCTTGTACGGTGAGATCGTAGTTCGCTACGAGTCTTCATATGTAGAGTACACTGCATATGATCAGGGCATAAGATAAAATATGTTCATATAGGTTAAAGAGTTTCTTATAAGTAAGAGAGGCTAAGAAAGATTTGAGTACAGTTTCCTAGCAATTATTCTTTGTATGTTTTTGAATTATTAGTTCTCGTTGAAATTAATCAAGCATGCTCATATATATTGATTTACTCTTGTTGATATCTAGAGTATCCTGCCATATTTATGATTGTCAATGATCAATCTCTTTAAAGCTTACTGCTGTTATAATTGGTATCAGTTGCTCAAAAGTATATCTGTAATTATATCAGTGCTTTAGACTATTTCTTTGAAGTACTCATTCACTAAGCGAGTAGGCTCACCCCTCTACTCACAATTTTTAGGGAAACCATGTGTAACGACCGACTCGCGAAAACAAAATTAACTTAAGTGGAAGCAAATTATTTGCAGCGGATTACTAAAAATCACTAAAAATTAAAACTTTTTACAAAGTGATCCACACATAGGAAATCTTTTCCATTAAAAACCATTGTATAACATATACATTCCGGTTCAAACGTACATAACATGTACCATCTCTTTTCAGAGACTACATCATCAACTACCTTACAAACATTATATACAATCAGTATACAATCTCGAGGCATCAAGCCAAAACCTGAGATCGATTTATCAAAAACACTGACTAAAAACTCCGAGGACCTGAGAGTACAGAGATGACACATAGGACTTTCTAACTACATAACTTGACAGGAAGTATCTCCACCTGAGATATTACTGTTGTCCTTGTTGTTACTGTTGTTGTCCATTCCCTGCAATGGAATTCTGCTTCTTTGTCTGTGTCCACCTAAAAAGTTGGATCCCACGGTGGTGAGACAATTGTAAATTGCCCCAGCGGGAGATATAACTCTCCGCTAAAACATTGTTATAGCAGTTTATTAAAATAAACTGAGCAGAAGGATTTATATATATAATCAACAGTAGGTAAATCACTTTATGAACAAAGTGAAGTAATCTCCTTTTTCAAGGATAACATTGCATCTACTCATGGTAGACTCATAGTTCATCCATCTATTTGTAATGAATACAATAGATATGAACAACATCAATGAACTACATATATATAATAGAAATGTAATATCAGCCAATAAATTTCTATATTCAGTCCTTAAGCAAACATGCTATATGGCTGATTTCATTTTACAAACACACTTATGCCCTGAGGAGATGAGGTATACCGCTCATACTCCAACCGACCACTGTGAAGTTGAATCGGTACCATACATAAGTCAATGGAAGAGTCGGATTCCCCTGACCTCTCACATCCCGGTCAGTGCGAGACAACAAGCAGGACTGTGTTAACTGCTCAAGATAGCTTTCCAAGGTATACTGGAACTTCTCTATAGAGTTACAGCATCAACGGCACTCTCATCGGCCATCGAGAGATTTATTGTTTATCTCCTCGACCCGACATAAGTATTATGGGGAGATGTGTACAGAATCTATCCCAATCATTGGGAGATTAGTGATACATCCATCCCAACACATGAAGGATTGAGAGGCTTGATGTTTACCTTTCCTCAAATCTCTTCACCGGACGTAAGGATATTTTTTTCCCATTCACCCCCACATATTCAAAATATGTGTTACGGGTGTTGCCACGGGCACCCGCTTCACCATCACCTATTCCTGACGATGATGGATCTATGGTCAGGGCTCTACATGAATAGATTTCACTTAATTAATTAAGTACATTCTCATATTCTTTTAGCATCATCCAAGTTCTCAAACAAGACTTATTACAACAATGCTATAAAGAGACATGTACTACTTTCATCAGATACTTATCAATCTTTCAAAGACCTTGGGAACTCAGTACCTCATTTCAATACTGGGAATCACCATAATCATATGGTTCTGGGTATTCAAACCCTTAACTCACCATTGAGCATCATTACCATCTATTAGGTAACTACCACCTTCAGGTTATCTGACCAAGGTATTCATGATACTTGTTACACAAGTGTTACACATGGCTCACAAGGTCACCGAATAACTTGTCACCTCTTTCTAGGCAACAGCTTACTCTTATAATTCATAAACTCCATGCACATTGTTACTTTTATTAAGCAACAGCAACATCAAGGCAAAAAAGGCCAATCAACATTTATTATATAAATGTCACAACTCAAATCTGGCTATATTCATCATCTCATAACATCTGCATGGTTATTAGACATGATGACAATCATACAAGATATTCATCACATCATGTGACACAATAGTAACACCATTATTCCTTTACCAGGAATTAGGGTTTACTATCATATAGGGCTTTTCATTCCCTTTACCCAAATTAGGGTTTGGGTTCCACATTTCTCAATAATTAGGGTTTCATGATTACATTATCTATCCAACCCTTACTTTATTATTCCATACCTCTGGGGCATTCAAAGGTATCATATTTGATTATTAAAGAACATTACTTTCATCATATAGCATTAATGATCATCAACTCAAGGTATGAATTCATTTCTCATCCTCATCATGGTATGACTACATCATACTCATCATTTGGGTTTAACCCCATTCTCCAGGTACATTAATTAACACACATCAAAGTGCAACAACTCATTACATTTCATTGTAATAGTTGCATAACACACTCCATATGTTTTTAATTCAGACATATAAGGTTTGGAATGCATCAAGGTATATAAACCCTGAAGTGTTGAATGTGATAACTATCATATTTTGATATATTACTTTCTCATCATTTCATGCTCTCTTGAATTAGCCTTCTTATCTTGTATTAAGGTATTTCCCCTCTTAATACATTACATCACTAAACTCTCACCTTTAGCATATAATGCATAGGCCACACATTAGAATTGTCCAATTATCTTTAATGATATGGACTTGTCTAATGCTAAAGACATCGCTTACAATAAGGTTGCTTATAATCAACTACACTAAATGTTTCACCTTTATAAGGCCATTCCTTCTATCTCATCATTAGGGTTTCCTTATACCCTTACTTAAAATTAGGATTATGATTTGTTGTCACATTGCCCAAGATTAGGGCTTTATGCATTATGACTTCACATTAGAGTCTCATATACCTTCACCCTTATTAGGGCCTCTTATCACAACATAGCATTAGAGCTTCATGTGATGTAAACTCTTAAATCATGTTTTCTCATGAAATCACCCTCAACTAGGGTTTCACATGAAATCACCCTCAACTAGGGTTTCACATGGAATCACCCTCAACTAGGGTTTCACATGTCATTATATGACATCACCCTAAGTTTGATTCTCACATCGCCTCACCACATCAATGTTCCATATACCTCATTCTAACTTAGGGTTCATCCTAACATAACCCTAGAATAGGATTTCACATGGAATCATCCTTAATTAGGATTTCCACTATAGTCACCCGCAATTTGGGTCTACAATTCATCTCCATTAGGATTTCATCCAATTATCCATAATTAGAGATTTACTATTCATTCCAATTAGGGTTTTACATCTCATTTCCCTAAATTGGACTTTCACATATAATAACCCAAGATTAGGGCTACATCCTTACCCTAGATTAGGGTTTCATTTAGAATTGCCCTCAATTAGGGTTAGAACTCAATAGCCCTGTTAATTAGGGTTTATGTTCATGATTAGGGTTTCATGATCTCTCAACTTAAGGATCATGCCCTTAATCACCACATGAATCATATTCATGTATGAATTCATGCTATCAACTTCTCAACTTGATTAGGTCATATCAACCCTTCAATCAAGTACATACAACTATGATTAACATAGTGTACCAAGTCATTGATCCTATAAGCAATTAGGGTTCATCCCTTAATTGGCACTAATCACCTAGGTACTAGTAGGATTTCAACCTTTGTACCTTCATTGATTATCATTACTAATCATCATTGGATCAATGGATCATTCATCATTTTAACTCTCAAGAGATTCAATCACATTGGACATCCATTACATAAGGTATCCAATTGAATTGACCGATTGAATCTTCAATCAACTTTGACTACTCGAGCCCCAAATGGTCTTGGCCTTTCAAGGTTTAAACAGTTTGAAACCATTTGGTAAATTAGCACACTCAAGACCATTTGCTAAAGCAAGTACTTGAAACCATTTGCTAAAGGTGACCTTCAAAACCGTTTACTAAAGGTGGTCACTTGAAACCGTTTGCTAAAGCAACTTTTTGAAACCACATGGGCTCAACCGGTTTGGGATCGTTTGGTCCCAAACGGTCTTGAGACCATTTGGTCCAAACCTCCTCAAAACCGCATGGACCAAATATGGTCTCAACCAATCAAATTGGATTAGGGTTTCCAATGTTGATTCCTTCAATCATTGAATTCATGGAACCAATCATCAATTGGACCTATCCTCATACTTCAATTGAGTTAAGTAGGTCAACCTTCAACTGATTTGACCCTCAATTGACCCTCAATTAGTCATCAATTAGGGTTTGAATCAATTGGATTAGGGTTTGAAATCGATGATCCTTCAACACTAATCAATGCAAGATTAGTTACTTTGAAACCATTGAACTATCATCCAAATTGAACATGACCTGATCCCAAACGGTCTTGAGTTCATTTGGATGACCTCCAAACGGTCTTGAGACCGTTTTCCCATCACATCATCAAAATCCAAGTCAACCAATTAGGGTTTGGATCATTGGATTGATCACCAAATCAGCAATTGATTACACTCCAACTTAGTATCTTTGTATCTTCAATTGCTTAACCATACTCAACCCTAGACCTCCAAACGGTCTTGGGTGACCTCCAAACGGTATTGAGACCGTTTGGGTGATCCCAAAACGGTTTTGAAACCGTTTGGGTCAATCAACCCAAGTTTCAAACTCAATAAACTTGGAAATCAGCACTTAACCTGATTAGGGTTTTGGTGATTGATTGACCTTCATCTCATGAACCAATTGGAACTAACCAATCATAATTAATGGGTCATTAACCTAGATCATTTTCAACAGATCTCCAAATGGTCAACCCTGGTCAACATAACCAAACGGTCTGAAACCGTTTGGTCTCATGCGGTTTGGTGAAACTGTTTGCTTCTAAACGGTTTGAAACCGTTTGCTCCCAAATGGTTTGGGAAACCGTTTGAGCAACTCAACCAAGACCGTTTTCCTTGGATATTTGGAGAGGTGTGTGCTTATCATCTTCAACCTCTAAACTCATGAAACCTGTTGTGGTTTCCATGGTGATTGCATCAATCAACCAAATCAATTATTGTGAATATGAAAATGATCATTATTTGATAAGGAATTGAATGCAATAACAAAATCAAGGGTTCAAGTTATAAAACTTGCCTCCAATTGAGCTCCAAAGCTCCATGTCCATGGAAACAATGGTGGATGCAACTCCTTTCACCATTCCAAGGCTCGTCCTCAAGGTTTGAGTGAAAAGGAATGGTTAGAATTGAAGAGGAGATCGAAATAGGAAGAAATCCATAATTTATTTTTGATTTCCACCATGGAATCAAGGTGAAATGGATCAAGAACCTTACCAACAGATTGGGGGTCATCCTCCTGATACTCCTAAGCTCCCTTGGTCGTTTCCCAAGCAAGTAGAAGAAGGGGGGTCGAAAGAGCCTTCCATTTGGCTTGTAAAAGGTTCTTTTATAAAAAATTCAATGAGAGAGAATGTACTTTGCAAAAACCCATTTTAATAACCCCAAAAATGTGTCCGCCTCTTCCCCCTCATCTTCCTTAGGGACGAGGATATCTTGTTTGCCTCTTATTCCTCTCAATTATCCATGATTTAAAGAAAAGCAAATCAAGCACCTTAAATCATTTTATATTAATATCCATATGTGAGTGGATATTTCTTTTTCTTATAAAATTGTGTGTGAGTTATCCACTCCCTTGGATATTTTCGTGGTCCTTGCAAGGCTCAAGGACGTCACACACACATCTAAATCAAACTATTTTGGTTTTGGTTGAAGGCCCTTTAATTAATACATTTATTTTTGCCCTAAATCAAATTAGGGTTTCAATTAGGATTAAATCTTGATTATTTTAATATCAAGATTCTCTCTCCTCTAACTTAATTCAAATGAGGTGCCCCTCTCATTTTCTTTGCTATAATTGATGCCAAGAAACATTAGGGACCTTATTGAAGTGTTAATTTACATATTGCACCCTGGGTTTTGGGTAAATTGCATATTACACCAAAACTAGGTTTTCATGCACATACATTGCTTTATCAGCTCTTTCTTGGTATTCAGGCTTCCATAAGCCACACCTCAACATAATTTTTACTCTCATGATGCTTCAACACATGAGGAACATATTTTCATGCACAATTTGCACTTAAACCCCTCAACTTGGGTAATTTGCACTTAAGTCCAAAATAAGCAAACATTGCTACAACATTGTTCAAACAGGACCAAAATGGAAACATAACTTCCTCATGAGCCCTAATTACTTTTCATAAGATAATATTAAGAATTTAATCACCTTCCTTGATTAAAACACCTAGGGTTAAAGTATAACCCTGGTCAGGGGTGTTACACCATGTGGACTTGAAGAAAGTCAAAACATCAGAGTAGATCTACCACACGAGTTAAGTATGATATTAGTATATTCAGTCGGTCCCTGTCACTCTAGGTCCTAGTATAGATGTGAGAGTGTTGTAAGTAATGTTTTGTATCTTTGTTTCCTTAATAAGAGAGAATGTATCTGATTATCATGTTGTATGTAACTGAGAATGAATGTATGGATGTGTATCGTTTATGTTGAGATCATATTAAAGAAATCAATGTTTAGATTCCCTTGTAAAGTTAGTTTATGTGGTTCAATGCGAGAAAACAAAGAGTTTAAAAAAGAAGAAAAAGTTAAGGGTGATCTTTGTATTATGTTAAATCCTCAATTTATGCCCTAATCTCATGATTAGTGGTAAATCATGGGATGCGGGTGTGACAGTGATGATAAAGAATAAGTATTTGTTACTAAGGATTGATGATATTTTTTATCATTTGAGAGGTGCCACTATATTTTTGAACATAGACCTAAGGTCAGGTTACCATCAGTTGAGGATCAAAGTGGATGACATACCCAAGTCAGCTTTTAGGAGTAGGTATGGTCATTACGAGTTCGTGGTTATGCCATTTAGGCTAACTAATGCACCTGCAAACTTTATGGATCTGATTAATAGGGTGTCTAGACCTTATCTTGATCATTGTGGGTCGTGTACATTTATGACATCTTGATATATTCTAAGGATAGTTAGTAGCATGAGAAACACCTTTTCCAGGCATTGACTTTGTTGATGCAGCAAAAACTATATGCTAAGTTTAGCAAGTGCAAATTCTGGTTATATGAAGTGTCTTTTCTAGGACATGTTATCAGCTAAGGCATTTGTGTATATCCTGAGAAGGTTGAGTCTATTTGGGAATGGAAACAGCCCAAGACACCAATATAGATTCATAGTTTCCTAGGTTTGGTATGCTACTACATGAGGTTTATAAAGAACTTTAGTTTTGTAGTGTTACCCCTAACTAGGTTAACCTGGAAGGATGTTCCTTTTACATGAGATGACAAGTGTCAGTGTTCTTTCCAACATTTGAAAGAAAAGTTGACCAGTGCACCACTGTTAGTGTTCCCAAAGCAAGGGAAAGGGTACATTGTCTTTTGTGATACTTCAAAGAAAGGGTTGGGATACGTGTTGTTGCAGGACAAAAACTTGATTTCTTTTTCTTCATGACAGCTTAAAAACATGAGGAGAACTACCCAATACATGATCTAGAGCTTGTAGTGCTGGTCCATGCCTTAAAGATATAGAGACACTACCTATATGTAGAAAAGTGTCAGATCTTCATCGACCATAAGAATCTATAGTAAATGTTCTCGAAGCAAGAGTTGAATATGAGGCAGATGAGATGGATGGAGCTAATCTAAGACTATGATTTCACAATAGACTACCATCTATGCAAGTAAAATGTGGTAGTCAATGCTTTGAGTAGGAATTCCTCTTCATCATCATCTACAGACCGGGCACAGTTATGCTCCTTAGTGTTCCATAAGCGAGACATGTTAGTATCCCTTTGTTAGATGAATGTACAGCTAGAAATTTCTTTGCTGGCAGGATTGTTAGCCCAATTATAGGTTAAATATACTTTGAGATAGTAGATTCGTGAGGCACAATATAATAATATTATGATACTGAATATTTGATCAGAGTTAGGCAGTGAGAAGCATGATGGCTTCCATGAGGATGATGACGGTACAATTTGCTTCCACAATAGGATAGTGTTTCCTGATGCTGATGAGTTGAGGAAGATGGTACTTGAGGAGGCTCACTCTTCTATGTATGTGATGCATCTCAGAAGTATTAATATGTATCATAACTTAAAGGACTTGTATTGGTGACTAGGATTAAAGTGTGATGTGGCAGAGTTTGTTGCCATATATGTCCAGTTTGTCAGTAGGTGAAGGCTGAGAACTAGAATCATGTAGGGACATTACAACCTTTGTCGATATTGTAGTGGAAATGGGATCATATTACCATGGACTTTGTGGTTGGTATTCATAGAAAAGCCAAAGGTCATGATTTGTTGTGGGTGATAGTGGATAGATTGACTAAGTCAACTCACTTCCTCTCAGTTAAGATGATGTTTGATGTGATGATTTTGAGTCACATTTAGAGACCTATTTCATATGTGTTTAGTGCCTTAATTACTCATTTTCATGGATATTATTGCATAATTCACTTTATTTGGTCTTTGCCATCATTTTATATCAAATCCCCTTTGTTTTACTATTTTGAGCATTATTTATCATCTTATTATAAATTGTGTGGATTTACTTGGTCTTGTTGTGAAATTTCAGGAAAAACAAGTATCTGCTTCCGTCGATACCATCGACGGAAGCTGATACCATCGACCAAGCCATAGGTTGTCAGCCGAGAAGAGCAATACAGAGTCGATACCATCGACACTTAAGTCGATGGTATCGAGATCCCTTCAAGTTGCTGGCGAGGAAACTGTCGATACCATCGACCCAAGTCGATGCCATCGACACAAGGGGAGCTACAGCGTCGCTAAACGACAACAACCGACGCTAAAGGAGTCGATACCATCGACACACAAGTCGATGGTATCGATATCACCACAGGCGCTCATAATAAAAGAAAGGAAAGCTGCTGCTAATCCGCCGGGTCGATACCATCGACCCGCGTCGATGGTATCGACGCCGGCAGATATGCGTTGGATTTGTTTTGATCTCGATCGGATGGCTGTTGTTATTTGACGACCTAATTAGGGACTTATACCTAATGACGGCCGCCCAAATGAGAGGATGGTCTCATTTTTGGATTGCACGAGTGCCGAGGAGGAGAGAAAGGAGAACGGAGGCCGAGAAGCTCATCCCGGGTGATTCGGACGCTGCCGAAGACGATTTCCACCACCGACAGGCGGGGAAAGCTCGTGTTCTACGCCAAGGATCCACCGGTTCTTCTCCGTTCAGGGGTTTTCCCATTTATTTCCCGTTTTTCTTATGAATTCCCCAATTTCTACATGTATTCGTGTGAGATGAACATGAGAGGCTAAAACCCTCAATCTTTAGGACCGGGAGTAGCCCGGGAATGCATTGTATGACATTTTTATATCAATAATTCATATTTTTCTCTCAAATCCGTGGTATAGATTCGTTTTCTCCATTTCTATTGTTATGCTTGATCACCATAATAATAACTTAATGCCCTTAATCACTTCGACAGAAGGATTGACGGTTGAAAAGAGACGAATTCTACATTAATTAATAAAACCCTTGACAAAGGAGTTGTAAAATTAATGGTGGGAACTGAGAGACCATTTATAATGCACTTAGTTTAGGGGAATGATTACTATGACGGTGGGATCAACCTAAATCTAAGTAGTGGATTACACCACGACAGTGGGTAATTCTGTTTTCAGGCCACTACCCGGATAGAGAGAGAAGTGTGAGGAATTATATGAAACCTAATACAATGTTGACCCGCGGTGAAACCGCCATCCTAAAGATACCCTTTTGAATTGATTAAATTAACCTTTAATCGATTGTTTTCTTTGTTTGATTTTTATTTTCTTTTTAATTTGAACAACAAAACCCTACTTTGTTAATCGGTCTAGCTGATTGCGATTAGTTAGTAGAAGTCTCCAATAATTCACGTATCCCTGAGTTCGATGCGATGATTTTGAGTCGCATTTAGAGACCTATTTCATATGTGTTTTGTGCCTTAATTACTCATTTTCATAGATATTATTGCATAATTCACTTTATTTGGTCTTTGCCATCATTTTATATCAAATCCCCTTTGTTTTACTATTTTGAGCATTATTTATCATCTTATTATAAATTGTGTGGATTTACTTGGTCTTGTTGTGAAATTTCAGGAAAAACAAGTATTTGCTTCCGTCGATACCATCGACCAAGCCACAGGTTGTCAGCCGAGAAGAGCAATACAGAGTCGATACCATCGAAACTTAAGTCGATGGTATCGAGATCCCTTCAAGTTGCTGGTGAGGAAACTGTCGATACCATCGACCCAAGTCGATGCCATCGACACAAGGGGAGCTACAGCGTCGCTAAACGACAACAACCGACGCTAAAGGAGTCGATACCATCGACACACAAGTCGATGGTATCGAGATCACCACAGGCGCTCAGAATAAAAGAAAGGAAAGCTGCCGCTAATCCGCCGGGTCGATACCATTGACCCGCGTCGATGGTATCGACGCCGGCAGATATGCGTTGGATCTATTTTGATCTCGATCGGACGGCAGTTGTTATTTGATGACCTAATTAGGGACTTATACCTAATGACGGCCGCCCAAACGAGAGGATGGTCTCATTTTTGGATTGCACGAGTGCCGAGGAGGAGAGAAAGGAGAACGGAGGCCGAGAAGCTCATCCCGGGTGATTCGGACGCTGCCGAAGATGATTTCCACCACCGACAGGCGGATAAAGCTTGGGTTCTACGCCAAGGATCCACCGGTTCTTCTCCGTTCAGGGGTTTTCCCATTTATTTCCCGTTTTTCTTATGAATTCCCCAATTTCTACCATGTATTCGTGTGAGATGAACATGAGAGGCTAAAACCCTCAATCTTTAGGACCGGGAGTAGCCCGGGAATGCATTGTATGACATTTTTATATCAATAATTCATATTTTTCTCTCAAATCCGTGGTATAGATTCGTTTTCTCCATTTCTATTGTTATGCTTGATCACCATAATAATAACTTAATGCCCTTAATCACTTCGACAGAAGGATTAACGGTTGAAAAGAGACGAATTCTACATTAATTAATAAAACCCTTGACAAAGGAGTTGTAAAATTAATGGTGGGAACTGAGAGACCGTTTATAATGCACTTAGTTTAGGGGAATGATTACTACGACGGTGGGATCAACCTAAATCTAAGTAGTGGATTACACCACGACAGTGGGTAATTCTATTTTCAGGCCACTACCCAGATAGAGAGAGAAGTGTGAGGAATTATATGAAACCTAATACAATGTTGACCCGCGGTGAAACTGCCATCCTAAAGATACCCTTTTGAATTGATTAAATTAACCTTTAATCGATTGTTTTCTTTGTTTGATTTTTATTTTCTTTTTAATTTGAACAACAAAACCCTACTTTGTTAATCGGTCTAGCTAATTGCGATTAGTTAGTAGAAGTCTCCAATAATTCACGTATCCCTGAGTTCGATGCGATGATTTTGAGTCGCATTTAGAGACCTATTTCATATGTGTTTTGTGCCTTAATTACTCATTTTCATGGATATTATTGTATAATTCACTTTATTTGGTCTTTGCCATCATTTTATATCAAATCCCCTTTGTTTTACTATTTTGAGCATTATTTATCATCTTATTATAAATTGTGTGGATTTACTTGGTCTTGTTGTGAAATTTCAGGAAAAACAAGTATCTGCTTCCGTCGATACCATCGACGGAAGTCGATACCATCGACCAAGCCACAGGTTGTCAGCCGAGAAGAGCAATACAGAGTCGATACCATCGACACTTAAGTCGATGGTATCGAGATCCCTTCAAGTTGCTGGCGAGGAAACTGTCGATACCATCGACCCAAGTCGATGCCATCGACACAAGGGGAGCTACAGCGTCGCTAAACGACAACAACCGACGCTAAAGGAGTCGATACCATCGACACACAAGTCGATGGTATCGAGATCACCACAGGCACTCAGAATAAAAGAAAGGAAAGCTGCCGCTAATCCGCCGGGTCGATACCATCGACCCGCGTCGATGGTATCGACGCTGGCAGATATGCGTTGGATCTGTTTTGATCTCGATCGGACGGCTGTTGTTATTTGACGACCTAATTAGGGACTTATACCTAATGACGGCCGCCCAAATGAGAGGATGGTCTCATTTTTGGATTGCACGAGTGCCGAGGAGGAGAGAAAGGAGAACGGAGGCCGAGAAGCTCATCCCGGGTGATTCGGACGCTGCCGAAGACGATTTCCACCACCGACAGGCGGGGAAAGCTCGTGTTCTACGCCAAGGATCCACCGGTTCTTCTCCGTTCAGGGGTTTTCCCATTTATTTCCCGTTTTTCTTATGAATTCCCCAATTTCTACCATGTATTCGTGTGAGATGAACATGAGAGGCTAAAACCCTCAATCTTTAGGACCGGGAGTAGCCCGGGAATGCATTGTATGACATTTTTATATCAATAATTCATATTTTTCTCTCAAATCCGTGGTATAGATTCGTTTTCTCCATTTCTATTGTTATGCTTGATCACCATAATAATAACTTAATGCCCTTAATCACTTTGACATAAGGATTAACGGTTGAAAAGAGACGAATTCTACATTAATTAATAAAACCCTTGACAAAGGAGTTGTAAAATTAATGGTGGGAACTGAGAGACCGTTTATAATGCACTTAGTTTAGGGGAATGATTACTACGACGGTGGGATCAACCTAAATCTAAGTAGTGGATTACACCACGACAGTGGGTAATTCTATTTTCAGGCCACTACCCGGATAGAGAGAGAAGTGTGAGGAATTATGTGAAACCTAATACAATGTTGACCCGCGGTGAAACTGCCATCCTAAAGATACCCTTTTGAATTGATTAAATTAACCTTTAATCGATTGTTTTCTTTGTTTGATTTTTATTTTCTTTTTAATTTGAACAACAAAACCCTACTTTGTTAATCGGTCTAGCTGATTGCGATTAGTTAGTAGAAGTCTCCAATAATTCACGTATCCCTGAGTTCGACTCGGGCCTCACAAGGCCTATATTACTCGACGCGTATACTTGCGTTTAAGCGCGTGGTAAAATACACGTCAAGTTTTTGGCGCCGTTGCCGGGGATACGGCGAATTATTGGCACTTTGAGTGCTAAGAGCGGCCACTCTAGGCCACATTTTTTTATTTATTTTAAAACAATTTCAAAAAAAATCCTTTATTTCTCTATAATTGTGTTGACTCGTTCAAAGCATTGTACTGAACCCCTATTTCCATTTTTCAGGTACTTTGCATGGTGCACACACGTAGTCGAGACTACGTGAATCGCACACCTGAGGTTCCATCTGCGGGACTAGAGGACGAGGACTACTACGAGGAGGAACACCACAGTGATATAAATTCGGAATCTGAGCAAGAACAAGAAGAAGTAATGGCTGAAGCACAGACAATATAGGAGAAGATCAAGGCGTCTTCTTCCTCGGCATCAAAGGGGCCTATAAAGAAACAAGGGCTAAACATTCCAACCTACAAGATCGATCCAGCACTGATTAACTTGGTTAAATCAAACGCATTTCACGGATTAAAAAATGAAGATCCAGTGGCCCACATCAGCCAGTTCGTGGAGAACTGCGATATGGTGAAGATAGATCGATTTCCGCAGGATGTGCTCTACCTCAAGTTATTCCCGAGTTCCTTGGCTGGAGTGGCAAGAGAGTGGCTTCATAACCTCGACGACGAGTTTGTTGAATCATGGGATCACATGGTGGAGGTTTTCTTCGAGAGGTTCTTCCCTCCTGAGAAGACCAATGATATGATCCGGAAGATCCACAATTTCACCCAACAGGCGGGTGAAACTTATTCTGAGACTTGGGAGCGATTTCAAGTCATGTTGAGGAGATGTCCACACCATGGACTGGACAAGGAAACCCAAGTGAAGATCTTCTACTTTGCTCTCTCCGAGCATGATAGAAGCAATTTGGACTCGGCTGGCTCCAGATTTTTCTTAAATAACACTGATACAAGATGCTGGGAAATACTGAAGAATATGGCACGAAAGCAATCTTGGGGAGAAAGAGAAAGAGGCCCAGTTGAGCAAGCAAGAGTTGCCAGTGAGTCAAAGGCAATGAGAGAGCTGAACGAGAAGATGGATCTTCTCGCAAAGAAGTTGCTGCAGAAGGAAGACAATGAGTCCGAGGATGAGGCTCAGGTCAAGTACATGAGGCAACAGCAGGGGTACAGGAATAACGATTATTCATGGCAGAAGGACAAGAAATTTTCATGGAAGGATCCAAATAACTTTCTGCAGGATCCGGACGCCAAGCATGCACCGGTCACGGAGGACAAGAGCACGGAGCTGCTCAATCAAGTCATAAAGCAAAATCAAGAGTTGATGAACACTTTTGGGCAGCAAATAAAGCAGCAGGGTGAATTTATGAACCAGTTTGGGCAGACTTTGCAGAGCCACGGGGCTCAAATGAGAACTATAGAGACTTCCATGGCGCAGATGGCAGCCGAGATTGCAAGCTTGAAGAAGCCGGCACATCCGGGTTTTCCGGGGAACACCAATGTTCCCGGGGGAAACCAACAGGCCAAGGCCATCTTATTGAGGAGCGGTAAGAAAGTGTTAAATCCAAGGGTGGATGACACAAGCACACTGCAGGACACAGTTGAAGAAGCAACAGTCAAAGAGCAGCCCGCACCTGTCATAGAGCAAACTGAGGACATAGCTGAAGATGGTAAGGAAGAACAAGCCACTGAGGAGGAACCACAGAAATTAACTCCCTATGTACCACCTCATCAAAGGGCACATACCGTTCCGGTCCCCTATCCCAATAGTGCAAAAGCAAGAAAGGTGGATGCACAGTTTAAGAAATTTCTGGACAGCTTTAGGAAGTTATCAGTGAATATTCCTTTGCTAGAGGCGATTGAACAAATCCCGTCTTATGGGAAGTTTCTCAAAGATGTAATCACCAAGAAGAGAAAGATACCTGACACTGAGGTCGTGGTATTGAAGGAGCAAGTGAGTGCTTTTATTATGGGCACTTTGCCGCCAAAGAGACAGGATCCCAGTTGTTTCAATATTGCTTGCTTTATCGGGAAGTTCAAATTTGGCGAAGCACTTTGTGATTCTGGGGCAAGCATCAATCTGATGCCCCTTTCTACGTTCAAGAAACTTGGATTGAAGGAGTCGAGACCAAGTAACATGACCATCCAATTGGCCGATAATTCTGTGGTGAAACCGTATGGAATCTGTGAGGATGTTTTGGTAAAGGTAGACCGCTTTGTTTTTCCGGCTGATTTCGTCGTTATGGAAATGCAGGACGAGCACGGAAATGAGTTACTACTTGGTCGCCCATTCCAAGCTACAGCTGATATGATCTTGGAGATGGGGAGAGGTCACTTGACCTTGGGCATTGCGAATGATCGCTTTGAGATGGCCATGCCCAATGGTAATGCATCTAATAAAGCAAAAGCACATTGCAACATGGTTAAGCATGTGGAACGAAATATCTCACTTTGTCTTGGGAAGCCATTTTTGGATATGGCTCATGTTATGAGCAGGATAGATAATGGGACCCTAGCAGTGGACCTTATGGAGCAAACTAAAGTTGTCTCTTTATGCAAGGCTATTGGGTTTCCAAATGATGAGAATGAGGACACTCTATCTTCATGGGAGGATGAGGTGATTATTACTTCCGTCTTTGATGCATATCCGGAATTGCCTTTGGAGGCGTGTTTGTTAAATGTCACTTATGATTGGATGCGGAGTACTTCACTCAAGGAGTGCGCCAAAATGTTTCAAATGCTTCCATGTTTCTACACGAGGCACTATGAAGATTTGGGTACACTTCCCCCACCGCTACAATCATCTCTTATTTGCCCACCTGATCTGGAATTGAAGCCATTGCCCCCGCATCTGAAGTACGTCTTTCTAGCTGAGGAGGACAAGTTACCAGTGATTGTTTCTGCATACTTGAGTGCGGATGAGGAGGAGCAACTATTGATAGTGCTCAAGAACCACCGTGGAGCTTTTGGGTGGTCTGTGGCGGACATCAAGGGGATCTCCCCTACACTTTGCCAACACAAGATTCGGCTCGAGGAGGGAGCCAAGCCAGTAATACAGCCTCAAAGACGTCTAAATCCAAGCATGATGGAGGTTGTCAAGAAGGAAGTCATAAAGCTTCTTGCTGCAGGGATCATTTATTCCATATCCGATTCAACGTGGGTGAGTCCCACACAGGTAGTCCCTAAAAAGGGGGGAATCACTGTCACTACAAATCTTTTGAATGAACCTATCACCACCCGATTGGTAACCGGGTGGCGTGTTTGCATTGACTACCGCCGATTGAATACCGCAACTCTTAAAGATCATTTTCCATTGCCATTTATCGATCAGATTTTGGAACGTCTAGCTGGTCGGTCGCATTTTTGTTTTCTAGATGGCTATTCGGGGTACAACCAGATTTCTATTGATCCGTTGGATCAAGAGAAGTCTACGTTTACATGTCCCTATGGGACGTTTGCTTACCGCCGTATGCCGTTCGGTTTATGCAATGCGCCGGCGACTTTTCAACGTTGCATGCTCGCCATATTCTCTGACATGGTAGAGCGGTGTCTTGAAGTTTTCATGGACGACTTCTCGGTGTATGGAGCGTCTTTTGATGAATGCCTTTATAACTTAGATAAGGTGTTGCAGCGGTGCGAGGACACACACTTGGTCCTCAATTGGGAGAAATGTCACATGATGGTGACGGAAGGAATTGTGCTAGGACACAAGGTGTCTAGCAAGGGTCTTGAGGTAGACCCCGTAAAAATTGAGGTGATTTCTAAGTTACCCCCACCAAATTCTGTAAAAGGGGTGAGAAGTTTTTTAGGACACGCCGGGTTTTATCGGCGATATATTAAGGATTTTTTGAAAATCGCAAAGCCATTATCGGAATTGTTGGAAAAAGACGCAGTTTTTTATTTCAATGAGAAATGTCTTCACGCATTCGAGGTTTTGAAGGAAAAGTTGATTTCAGCTCCGGTTGTTCAAACGCCGGATTGGACAAAGCCATTCGATTTGATGTGTGATGCGTCCGATTATGCTGTGGGAGCTGTTTTGGGGCAAAGGGTAGATAACAAGCCTGCTGTGATTTTCTACGCCTCAAAAACACTTAACGATGCTCAATTGAACTACACAACTACGGAAAAGGAGTTACTGGCCGTCGTGTTCGCCTTTGAAAAATTTCGGCAGTACTTAGTGGGTTCTAAGGTGGTTGTGTGGACTGATCACGCTACAATAAAGTATTTGATGGAGAAGAAGGATGTGAAGCCTAGACTAATTAGGTGGATTTTGCTCCTACAAGAATTCGATATTGAAATCAAGGACAAGTCGGGAATTGAAAATGTGGTGGCCGACCACTTGTCTAGGTTAGAGAGGGTTGATGAACAAGGTTTGCACATACCCATTACCGAGACCTTTCCCGATGAGCAACTTTTAAAAATTGATTCTAAAGAACCATGGTTTGCGGAAATTGTGAATTATTTGTCTTGCGGGATCATCCCGGAGGATTGGTCCTATCAAGAGAAAAAGAAATTCTTTCATTCGTTGAGATATTATTTTTGGGATGACCCAATTCTCTTGAAGCAGTGCAGGGATGGTATTCTTCGCAGGTGCGTGCCAGAGGTGGAGTACGAGAGTGTTCTCCACCACTGTCATGCGTCGCCTACAGGAGGACACCATGCTAGCTCACGGACAGCAGCTAAGGTGTTGGAGAGCGGCCTTTATTGGCCCACTTTGTTCCGGGATGCCTATGATTTTGTTAGGCAATGTGACCCATGCCAGCACGCAGGTAACATCTCAAGGAGACAGGAAATGCCCCTGAATGTATTTCAGGAAGTTGAGGTATTTGATTTATGGGGCATTGACTTCATGGGACCCTTTGTGTCCTCAAATTCAAATCTTTATATTTTACTTGCTGTAGATTATGTGTCGAAGTGGGTGGAGGCAATCCCCACAAGAACTAATGATTCAAACGTAGTGTGCAGGTTTGTCAAAGAGAACATTTTCTGTAGGTTCGGGATTCCCCGAATGATCATAAGTGACGGAGGCACACATTTTTGAAATCAGAAATTCGCGACACTTTTAAAGAAATATGGGGTCAAGCACAACATCGGCACCCCATATCATCCACAGACGCAAGGACAAGTGGAGGTATCAAATAGAGAAATCAAGAAGATTTTAGAAAGGACCGTAGCATCCACAAGGAAGAATTGGAGTGTATTGCTACCGGACGCACTTTGGGCTTATCGAACGGCGTACAAAACACCTATAGGCACCATGCCTTTTAGGTTGGCGTATGGTCGGGCTTGCCATCTTCTGGTGGAATTAGAGCACAAGGCCCATTGGGCGCTAAGAAGGCTGAACTTGCGATATGATGAGGCCGGGAGAAAAAGGATGTTTGAATTGAATGAATTGGATGAGCTACGCATGACGGAATATGAGAATGCCCGCATCTACAAAGAGCGCACAAAGCTGATACACGATCGCCATATTGAGATGTGCACGTTCAAGAAGGGAGACAACGTTCTATTGTTTAACTCCCGTCTCAAACTGCATCCCGGGAAGCTGAAATCCCGGTGGAGTGGACCCTTCATTGTGGAGGAGGTGAAACCGCACGGAGCGATTCTCGTGCGTGATGGAGATGCCACGTTCTTGGTGAACGGGCAACGCTTAAAGTTGTATTTTGGTGAGAATTACAAGAGGAAAGTGAATGAGGTCAAAGTCATTTCACTTGTGCATGAATGAGATGGAGGGAAGACGTCTAGCCTAAGACGCTAAACAAGGGCGCTTGTTGGGAGGCAACCCAACCATCGGTACACTAGGATAGTTTAATTTTAGTCATAGATTGCTTTTATTTCGTTTGAATTTTAGTTTAAAAATGATACCTTGATCCGTTTGTTGAATGTGCAGGCACAGGCAGGGTCGATACCATCGACACACCCGTCGATGGTATCGACATGGGTTTAGGTTGACACCAGCAGAAATCGCACTGCGTCGATACTATCGACACCCCCGTCGATGGTATCGACATGGTCACAGACAGGTCGCAATAAAAGTGTCGATGGTATCGACACCCCAGTCGATACCATCGAGATCTCTGGAGATATTCAGATGAATTTTTCTCAGTCAACTCGATACCATCGACGGCCTCGTCGATGGTATCGACATCATCACAGGTTGAATGCAACACAACGGCGGTGTCGCAATAAAAGCAAGTCGATACCATCGACACCCGTCGATGGTATCGACGGACATGTCACCGATCCGCACACAGACATCGACGACGATCGCAACAGCCACGTCAACGATCTGGGTGCTGCGTCGATACCATCGATTTCCGTCGATGGTATCGACCCGTCAGCAATCCGGGTTTCTCGATCCAGCAAACGTCAGCCGTCGATACTCGCGAGGGAGGCGGATACCCGTGAGATGTGTCGATACCATCGACCCGCGTCGATGGTATCGACGGGTCAACAGGGGCGCCGATCAAGCCTATTTAAGGGGACTTGCAACGTCACTTGACGTCACACCTTCAGAGCAAGTATCTTCTTTTGCGCCGAGCACTCCCCCGAGCCCTCCAAGACTGCAGAGAAGCGTCATTGAGCGGAGATCTTCATCGAGCGGAGAATTTCTTCTCCATCTTCACCGAGCTCTTTTCTTCTAATCCCATCTTTTCTCGCAACCATGGTGCACACCGCCAGAGCGTCGTCCTCAAGCGCTCACCCTATGGAGATCGAGGAGTTTGTTCCTCCCCCACCCGCTTCCATCCCTCGTCCACGCCTAATTCATGCCAACATGGATATGAGGAAGGTCTACGAGGATATTATGAAGCGAAAGTTCGAGCCCACCCGGTATGTGGACCGGGGCATGATCCAGGAGTTGGGGTTCGAGGCCAACTTGGCCTATGTGTTGGCCGGGCAAGCGCGGCACACCAATCGCCTTTATGAGATCGACTGTCATGCGGATGGGCAGCCATTTTTCGGCGAATGGCCCACCTACAAGGAACTGGTGGCTGAGTTCATGGCGTCTCTTGATATCTGTGTCGTACCAAATGACGTGGTACCATCGGACCAAACGTGGATCAGGGGAAGGGTGTCCTTCTGACTCTTCAACAACAATTACAACATCACGTTGAAGCAGTTCAACGACATCTTCAACTGGAACCACAGCCGCAACGATCACCGACGCCCCGACGCCCGCACCGACTACGACAAAATCTTCGCCGAGCTAGTTACAGTGCCGGTAGGAAAGACTGTGAGCTACCATAATGCAGCGGTAGCGGATTTTGAGCACCCGTTCGTCCGGGTCCTGCATAGGATGTTGAGCTTGACTTTCTTCGCTCGAAGCGATCTTGCTTTGAGCAAGTTTCAGGAGAGTGACCTGTTCTTTCTCTACGCACTCCTGAAACGTCAAGAGTGCAACTGGGGGGCGTTCTGGCTACAGCGCGTCCTGGCGGTGAAGAGGAGCACAAGGAAGGCTCCAATCCATTTTGGTGGTCTTGTCACCAAGTTGGCGCTTTACTTGGGGCTGAACCTTCAGTCCATGACTCCAATCTTTATGAGGAGCAAGGTGAACGTGCAACATTTGCACCGTTCAAATCTCATTCTTCTCCGGGACGGGTTGGCGTACGCTCATTGCCACGTCAACCAAGCTTATCAGGAGAGCTCCCTACCGGACGACGTCTTCAACATAGAGGGCAAGCAGCACTTCCGGTGGCCAATCATAGCCATCGAGTCCTCCGAGGAAGACGGCGGTGGTGACGAGCAAGAAGGTGAGGCTGCAGAGGAAGAGGAGGCTTACACACCTCTTCGAGCACATGTGGCACCACGGAAGCGTCCTAGGATGCATCCGGGTGCATCTTCATCATCTCATCCCCCGCCGCCATCACCACAGTACGAGCAGCCAACCGCGGATCCCTATTCCATGCAGGGGATGTACACCATGCTGCAGGACATCCAGCAGACTCAGCAGCAGCACATGGGTATGTATACCGGCATTCATGAGACTACGAGCTGGGTACTTGACAACCAACGGGCTATGTTCGAGAACGAGCGGCTCATCCTCGCCAACCAAGAGCAAATGCACACCCGGTTGCAGCGGATAGAGACGCAACAGGAGCCCTTCTTTGACCATTACTGGAGTCAAGACTACTTTGGAGGCTATCCACAACCTCCGCCGAGGACCCAATATGATCCAAGCTTCCAGGGGGAGTACCCGTCTTGGGATCCTACGGCACCGCAATATCCACCACCGCCTCCGCAAGATTGATCAGGGTATCACTGTTCCACCCTTAAGTTGGTTTTTGACTATGAGGCCATAGTCGAATTCAAGCTTAGGGGGGTGGCTGGAACAGCTCTATCTTTTATCTTTTCTTTAGTTGTTTTTAGTTTCTGCTTTGTTATTTGTTCTTGCAATTTTAGTGTTTGTTTAGGATCCACATCTATCTAGTGTAATTGTGGATGTCTTAAAAATTGTCATCTCGCTGTTTTCATGGGAAATTTAAGGGAATTTCAAAATTTCTGGGTCTTTTGGATAGCTTAACTTGGTTGTCCTTGGGAAACTTGTCCTATGAAAATGATTGATTATGTCAACTTTGAAGCAATATGTCACACCCACACCCCCATTGACTCATGAAAAGTGGATAGTAACGGTTGTTTGAGCCTAACCTAATCAAATGGTAATGAGACCTTAATTGGATATACGAGAAAGAACCCTTTGAACTACTACACATGTCAGTAAGGAGGGACACATTATATTTTTCTAAGGTTCAGTAACTTAATCTTGTGATCATTCCACTTCATATTTTTCCATAATCCACCAAAGAATTGGAAGTAAAGTACAGTTTTAATTCCTTCTTGCGTGCATAGCATGTAGATAGGATTTGCATTGTTATTTTCATATTTTTGCATAAAATGAAAAAAAATGTATAGTGATTCATGCACATTACCTTTAGGTGCATGTCATGTAGTTTCACTCATAACTTTCATGATTTTCATGCATAAGTACACCATGTACCTCAGTTTGTCTTGAAAAGTGATCTAAATTGTCCCATACCCTCGAAATAGTACAAATATTTCCAATCATGAAGAAAATAGCCTAACACATGTATCTCTAAGCAATTATGGATATGTGGGCTAAGAGGAAAAGAAAAAAATCTGAAAATCTGAAAAAAAATTGAAAAAAAAAAGAAAAAAAAAAGAGAATTTAGAAGGAAATGGAATAAGAGGGAGAAAGGAACATGATATCACTCACATAACAAGGAAACTGAGTACATGATGTGGATTAATTAGATTTCTATCTCTTTTTGAGGTGGAAGGTTAGTGCATGCATCATTCCACCCAATTTTAAGCATTAGGGCATTTTCAATGTGCATTGGCATCAATTAGGGCATTTTTTTGTATGCATTTTGAAACTATGTAATACTTCCAAATTCTTCCATGAATCACCCATTTCATCCACCCGTTGCTCGGATTGGTAGGCCACCGTGATTTTCTCCTCACTCATGTTTATCAGGAGAACTGCTTCCATGTCGATGGTAGTTAGGGCGAGCAACGTAGTGTAGGCGATCACAAGATGCACTAATGCTGAATCGGCAAATTTTATTATGTTAACTGCCTTATGTGATAGTGTTCATCGGTTTGAAGGATAATTTCTTTTATTGATGATTATTGTCGCCTGTAGGGTAATTACTGTTCTGTGATTAGGAAAGGCCGGTTTGAGAATGTCCAGTGGGAGTCATGTGGGATGTGGGGTGATGTGTTGATTGTTAGTTGACATCTGCAATTCTATTCTAAGGATTAGTTGCTCGAGGGCGAGCAATGTTTAAGCTTAGGGGAGTTTGATGCGATGATTTTGAGTCGCATTTAGAGACCTATTTCATATGTGTTTTGTGCCTTAATTACTCATTTTCATGGATATTATTGCATAATTCACTTTATTTGGTCTTTGCCATCATTTTATATCAAATCCCCTTTGTTTTACTATTTTGAGCATTATTTATCATCTTATTATAAATTGTGTGGATTTACTTGGTCTTGTTGTGAAATTTCAGGAAAAACAAGTATCTGCTTCTGTCGATACCATCGACGGAAGTCGATACCATCGACCAAGCCACAGGTTGTCAGCCGAGAAGAGCAATACAGAGTCGATACCATCGACACTTAAGTCGATGGTATCGAGATCCCTTCAAGTTGCTGGCGAGGAAACTGTCGATACCATCGACCCAAGTCGATGCCATCGACACAAGGGGAGCTACAGCGTCGCTAAACGACAACAACCGACGCTAAAGGAGTCGATACCATCGACACACAAGTCGATGGTATCGAGATCACCACAGGCGCTCAGAATAAAAGAAAGGAAAGCTACCGCTAATCCGCCGGGTCGATACCATCGACCCGCGTCGATGGTATCGACGCCGGCAGATATGCGTTGGATCTATTTTGATCTCGATCGGACGGCTGTTGTTATTTGACGACCTAATTAGGGACTTATACCTAATGACGGCCGCCCAAACGAGAGGATGGTCTCATTTTTGGATTGCACGAGTGCCGAGGAGGAGAGAAAGGAGAACGGAGGCCGAGAAGCTCATCCCGGGTGATTCGGACGCTGCCGAAGATGATTTCCACCACCGACAGGCGGGGAAAGCTCGTGTTCTACGCCAAGGATCCACCGGTTCTTCTCCGTTCAGGGGTTTTCCCATTTATTTCCCGTTTTTCTTATGAATTCCCCAATTTCTACCATGTATTCGTGTGAGATGAACATGAGAGGCTAAAACCCTCAATCTTTAGGACCGGGAGTAGCCCGGGAATGCATTGTATGACATTTTTATATCAATAATTCATATTTTTCTCTCAAATCCGTGGTATAGATTCGTTTTCTCCATTTCTATTGTTATGCTTGATCACCATAATAATAACTTAATGTCCTTAATCACTTCGACAGAAGGATTAACGGTTGAAAAGAGATGAATTCTACATTAATTAATAAAACCCTTGACAAAGGAGTTGTAAAATTAATGGTGGGAACTGAGAGACCGTTTATAATGCACTTAGTTTAGGGGAATGATTACTACGACGGTGGGATCAACCTAAATCTAAGTAGTGGATTACACCACGTCAGTGGGTAATTCTGTTTTCAGGCCACTACCCGGATAGAGAGAGAAGTGTGAGGAATTATATGAAACCTAATACAATGTTGACCCGCGGTGAAACCGCCATCCTAAAGATACCCTTTTGAATTGATTAAATTAACCTTTAATCGATTGTTTTCTTTGTTTGATTTTTATTTTCTTTTTAATTTGAACAACAAAACCCTACTTTGTTAATCGGTCTAGCTGATTGCGATTAGTTAGTAGAAGTCTCCAATAATTCACGTATCCCTGAGTTCGACTCGGGCCTCACAAGGCCTATATTACTCGACGCGTATACTTGCGTTTAAGCGCGTGGTAAAATACACGTCAATGTTTACAGTAGAGAAGTTGGAACATATGTGTGTAGATGAGATAGTCTGTTTGCATGGCAATCTAGTGACTATAGTTTCTGACAGAGGTCCATAGTTTACAAATCGATTTTGGGAACGTTTGCATTCAACAATGGGAATACAGTTGAGGTTCATCACATCTTTCCATCCACAGACTGATGGCCAATCTAAAAGGACTATTCAGACTTTAGATGATCTTCTGAGGGCTTGTGTGTTGCAATTTCTTGGTAGTTGGGATGTACATATGAGTCTGATAGAGTTTTCATATAACAACATCTATCAGATAAGCATAGATATGGCTCCTTATGGGGCTTTGTATGGGAGACGTTGTCGGTCTCCACTTTGCTAGTATAAAATTTGTGAGTATCAACTCTTGGGTCCTAAGCTTGTAAAATAGACAATATAGAAAATTCAAGTAATACAATAGTAAATGAAAGCATCCCAGGACAAACAAAAGTCTTATACAGATAAATGTCACATACCACTAGAATTCCAAGTGGGAAACATAGTGTATCTCAAGGTTTCTCCTTGGAAAGGTGTGTTGAGGTTTGGGAAGAAGGTTAAGTTGGCTCCTAGATTTATGGGACCATACCCTATCTTGGCTCATGTTGAAATGTAGCATACAAGTTTTAGCTACCGCTAGAGCTACATAGGTTAGATAATGTTTTGTACATCTCCATGCTAAGGAAATTCCATCTAGATACATACCAGACAATCCAACCAGTAGAGGTTGAGTTAGATGAGGATATTTCCTATGTTGAGGGTCTCATATTGATCCTTGATAGGAGGGTAAAGAAGTTGAAAAAGAAGGATATAGTGTTAGTGAAGGTCTTATGGCATCATCGTGTCATATAGGAGGCCATATGGGAGTTAGAAGATGAGATATGTAGGAAGTACCCATCTCTCTTTGAGTAGGATTTTGGGGGCGAAATCCTCGTTAGGGGTTTATAGTTATAAGGCCCATGAACATGCTTGAAGTGTTGAACAAGATTAATTACCATAATTTAGTGCTTAGAACCTTAATATAACCTTGTGAGAATGTGACAGGCTTAAGTTTCAAGTTTGGTCCAATTTGGACATTGTTTATGCAAGATATGTAATTTTTTATGTACATTTTGGACTTTTCTATAATTTACCCAAATGGGAGGTTCTTCTTGCATTATTTTCTTATATGTTTTTCATATCATTCTTGAGTTTGTTAAGCCATGGTACCTTGGTTTGGTGGTGATTCTCTTCAATGGAGAATTAGGGTTTACCCCTTCATGGATGAGTTGTCTTTAGGAGCCATCAACCGAAGGTCCTCCTATTTGGTTGACATCAGATGGTCACCAATAGGTGGTGACAACTAGTGGTCATCCTAGAAGGCCCTAGGTCGATGGTTTTTCTGGTTCGGTTCACTTGGACCGGTGGTTCACTTAAAGGGAGGATCAAACAATGGTTCAACCACCTATTGATCTAGACATGAACAAATGATGGTCACCACCCCTCAACAGATGGTGGTGGACCTAGGAGGTCATAATCTGGTGGTCTAGAAGACTACAACATCTGGCGGAGATACTTCTTGCATGTCCATGGAAGCTTTAGGTCATGGACACATGGAGAGCTGCTAGGACACCTCATGATTCTTCTCTTCCTTATCCTCATGATTTATATACATATCCTTAAGCTCCCAAATGAAACTTTTGGTCTCTATCACTTCCCTCCTACTAATAACTTTTTCCCCTCTTTATTTGGATGAGGATGAGTTTTCTAAAGAAGAAGAAGGTGTAACCTTCTTAGTGGAAGCACTTAGGGTTTTGTTTTGCTTCCTTTAGGTTTTTAAAGCTTCCTTTTTTATGATCTTGACCTAAATGAGTAAGTATCTCCTTCTTTCCTCCATTTTTTTTGTTGTTCTTCTCTCTCTTACCTTAATCCAGGTTAGAACCATGACTTTCCATGGTAAAAGTTGTTCTAGAGCTCAAAAGCCTACCTTTCTTGCTTCTTCTACCTAGGTTTTTCTTCTCTTGTGGAGAAAAGTACTACTTGGCCGAGTTTAGACCTAAAGCTAGGGTTTTCCTACCTTCTTTGCTCACTTTTCTTGCTTCTAGAAGTCTTTTCTTCTCCCCATAGTCAATTTTTATAACCCTCCTCACTTATATCGCTTACTATAAGCTGCTTAGCTCATGTTCTTGCTTAAAACGATGATCTAAGCATTAAGAAGCTATGCTTTCTTAGAGTTTTTTATTTTTATGGTATTTTCTATTTTGTTTCTAGTTCTAGATGAACCTATAACCACGTGCACGTTCTTCCTAATATATAATATGACTTAGGTCAGGTTGGTATGACAACTGATGGTGCTAAGCACCTATCAAACGATGGTCCATATTAGGGTTTCTAGGCTATTTTTTTCTCTAACACATGACCCAATGGTGTTGGCATCCAACAAGCGGTGGTGTTGACTTCATGACAACCAATGGTGGTGACCAAGGGTGAAAACTGGTGGTGTAAACTGATGGACAAACCTTAGGTCAGGTTTTGGTTTTGTTAGAAGCTTAATGATCAATGGTTTGGTGCCCTAATGATGGTATCAACCAATGGTGACATTAGTGTAACACCTGATGATGAAAGTGTTGGCTAAATGGACATCATTAAAATCCCTCTATTTTGAAAATAATAAACATTTCATTCTGGTGGATCTAACATGCTACTTGAGTATTTCAGGAACAAGAATTTATGATGGTGGATAGCTAAGCTTTGAAGATCTATATGCTCAAATTGTCTTATTTTTTCATGATTGTAACAAAATGTAAACTTGTATGTAAAAGTACCTAGATATCATGTAAATCAAGCGTTTAGATCTTCCCTATCAACTCACAACACTTATATAGGTCATCCCCTATGATAGCATCACAATATCACTTTAATACATACATTTAGTAAAAGTCTAGACACACTAAAATAGGGACTTTCTCAGTCAAACAACTTCTCGACCGAGACACACTCGGTCGACAATCTTCTCGACCGAGAATCACCTAAGTCTATTCTTCTAGCTGGTTCTATAGCCGTTAGACTTGGTGGGAAAAAGTGGTTGGGAGTTGAGTTGAACGATGCAATACACTTACTCCAGACTTACCCTCAGTCGAAGAAATGCTCGACCGAGAGACACTCAGTCGACAAACTTCTCGACCGAGAAAGGTTCTATCTACACTTCTCATAATTAATTAACTAGTTGTTACAAATGTAATTAGTGGATAACTAACGGCTAGTTGAGCACTAAGAACCCCCTAGAAAGTATATAGAACGTCCCTAAGCACTAGTAGGCCATTCCTATAAATTGGACATGCCTTAGGACACCTAAACTCACTTGAGTACACATACTTGCAATTGAGAATCAACTCTTATGAGCAATTGAGCAATCCTTCACTTGCAAATCATTTCCATAAGTTGAGATTTTGTGCCTTGTAGGCTAGCATCTCCTACCCACTACACTTTCACGTTCATACACATTGGATAGGAGATCAAAATTCTTGATATAGGATTCAAGCCTTGTGCTAAAGTGGTAAAGTGTATTTTTCCTTCTTTCTTTCTTGTTCCTTTTATTGCTTGTTTTCTCTTTTTCTACTCCTAGGTTGGAGGGTGTGGAAAGGAGGTTGTAGGAGCTTCTTCAGTGGTGAAGGTAGCTTGGCGTGACTTTGGACTACTTCTAGAAGGTCTCAACGGGAAGCTACTTCAAGGAGGAAGGCTACTTCAAGGGGGAGCTTGAAGTTACTTCAAGTGAAGGCTGCTTCAAGGTTGGTGAGACGACTTCGGGGTGAAGGTTGTACAAAGGGTTGTGAAGGTAGTTGTATCTTATGTAACATCCTTGTGAGATAATAAAATACAATTGCTTTCGAAATACCAATTGGAAACAATTGGGTAGTGGACTGACTCCCTTAGTATTTTCTAAGGGTGAAACCACTCTAAACGCCTTGTCTCCTTCTCCAATATTTGTGTGGTTGTTTGTTGAATTAATTTTAAAAATATCATAAAACCCTATTCACCCCCCCCCCTCTAGTGTTTTTTAGAAAGTGATACTAGTGTTGACCCTATCAACTGGTGGTAACTCAATGTGTCACAACTGATGGTGGTATAGGTGATACAACCAACAGTGGGTCAAGGTTACATTTTTTTCATTTAATGGTTCCTTAATTCAAGCGATCCAAGTATTTGACCTATACTCCAAATGATGGTTTTGAATGACGAACTTGATTCGATGGTTTAGAGTGTATGATCCAACATGAAATGGTTTAGAATGAATACTAAAGTATAATACATTGGCTCTAATAATGAGAATTAGATGGTACAACACCCTTAAACTTGTAGTCTTACATTTGCACTCATAAGGTTATATTTGATAAATCACCATATTAAGTGGATGTGTAACTCTAATGTGATATAACATGTTACACCTAACCCTAATGTAAGAAAATGATGGTGAATGGTTATAATCAGCCTGCTTGAATGATTAATGTGACAATATATTACACTCTTCTTGTGTTGAAACTTTAATGTAGTACTAATTGAATATCATAGTGTCTTGCCATGTTAAAATCCATGGGACACTTATGTGTTGATGATGTTTTGATCCTTGTTTAAGGCATAGAATGGTAATGGTGATCTTACAGGGACTGATGTGCTGGTCTTAATGACCTTTGGGCATGTTTGAGCCCTGATTGAGGTGAAATCCTCTTCATATGTTCCAATAAGGGTTGAAACCCTAGAACTTGTAATAAGGAATGTTTACCTTGTAATGGTATGATGGCAAATGTGGTCCATTAATTTTCAATGAATGATAGCATGTGGTAATATGATTGAGAATTATACCTCAAAAAAATTTATATCTTTTGAATTTGTAGCACTTATACTCTTGTTAGAGATAAATTAGTGTTTGTATGTCCATTTTAATGATGAAGCCTTAATTCACTCAATTGGAGATAACTAATCAAGTGAAATCCTAATCATGTAGTGCCATGTGTCGTAGAACCATCTTTAGTGTCAAAACTTGCTGGATGGTGAAATGAGTATTCCTAAGTGAAACTCAGAGCGCATACAGTTGAGTATGTGGGGGTGGCAAATGAGTATATATCTTTGTCATCCACAAATGCAGGTTATGGAGGATGGTTATGGACATACTTTAGATATTGTTACATATAATGTGAATGAGGACAACTGTGGTTGTACCTCAGATGATAGGGTTTGTATACCCTGGTTTCTAGTGCCATGGCCTATACCAAGGATGGACTAGGTGTTATCAGTTTGACTATATATGTTGATGTTGAAAGTTTGACTGATATGTCACTGTATTTACTTATATTGACTGAGGGGAAGAGATATTATGATAGTGGCACTCTTGGATCTTATACGGAACTGAATAGCACTTCGTAGTGGTCAGTTGGACTTTGAGTGGTACGACTCAAACTCCCCAGGGAATAATAAAAGATGTAAATACAAGTCATGTCGTATATTTACTAGGGTTAAATACGTTTCACAATGGTTGCTTAACCCTTAACTTGTCTTTGTACTACATCATCCTTATATGATGTAATCTTATGGTATCTGGGTAATTATACTTGTTGTTAAGTTATTTGCATAACTTGTGTAGTATGTTTAAACTGTTCAATCTGCTTAATTGGTTATTAAATACTTAATCTATTTAGTATATCACTGTTAATTAATATGATGTAATCAATATCTGTTTGAGAGAGTTATATCTCTCGCTGGGACATGGGTCTCACCCTTGGGTCACCACATCTTTTTAGGTGGTCGCAGGCAATGTGGTCAACATCGTGTTATTGAAGAGGAGCAGCCTAGAGATCAGTACTCTCAAAAGGTTGGATAGTTGTAGATGTTAGTAGTAGAGTCCTAGTGTCATCCATGTACTCTCAGGTCTGGGTATAGGAAGTGTTTTATAGATTATATACTTGTATCGGCATGAGTTTTTGGCAATATGTCAGTGTTGTTAACATATGGCATGTATATGTGGAATATCTTTTGTATACATGATGTAGCTGAGGCTAATGGATACCGATGTAAATACCTATTATGGTATATGAAAATGGAATGGATGGACCTTTATGTAAATGTTTCAGAGCTTGTTTATAATGTTAAAAATTGGTTTTAATTCTTCCGCTTTTATGGTTATATGATTAGTTAGTAGTTGATCATGTTTTGTGTTTTGAGTAATCTCATTTAGCATGATGAGGTGTCAAATCCACATTATTACCTTCACACTACCATGATATAGACGAGGCACCACCCTTAGAGTGCCCACACTTAGTCGATCAGGCTTTTCATTTGTGTTGCTTATGGAAAGCATCTAAAATTTAATATTGTAATGAGGAATTTTATATATGAATACAAACACATGTCCAATCACCGCACACTTATAGTATGTATCATATACATGCTTTAACCACAAACAAGAACATGCAATAATTAAAACACACAAGAGATGGTTATGGCCATACTAATGTAATTACTTGGAGCCACAAGAAATGATTACCACCTAAGGGCCACATCATATGCAACATGTTGTTGATGAAGATATGTGCTTGAACCAACCTGGGATGATCAGTTCAACTCTTGAACCGGTCGGCTAGCCTCCTGTTTGGTCGGTTGGTGACTTGAAACAATCCTCTAATTCTCAAGTCCAACCGGCGTCTAGACTGCTCCAGTCGGTCGATTGGACCACTAGTCGATCAGTTGTCCTCATGTCATTTGGCCTCCTTGGTCCTCCAAATGGTCAGTTTGTGTGACGCCTCAATCCCCGTGCCATTTCTAATGACCCTGGAGACCGGGGAGTCACCCTCGGTAAACCTCCCTTAACCTTTTCTTTACTTAGTTACTTAGAATTAACTTAAAGGAAAAACATAATAGCTTAAATAACATCGGATCGTAATAAAACTGCAGAAGCAACTTACCATTAACCTTACTTGGAAGAAAAACAAACTTACATGACATATTACATTGTTCATGCAGAAATTAAAATACAATAGATAAATGAAATCTAAACTACATATTATGTTACACTCACTACCACACCACATGCCCAAGGACCGAGGGGAAAGGACTAAGAGACCTCTATTTAACTACAAACTACCTTCTAAGAACTTGGGTGATACAATCCTTCAGCTTCCTCGTGTTGACGTTGACCTAAAAAATGTTACAGTAGGTTGGTGAGCTACTGGCTCAGTGAATAGAATTTCACCCAACCATCACAGATAACTCATTTTATGTTTATTAATTAGAATAAATTACAAGATAATACTATACTAAGCAGATCTAAACAAATTAATTTAAATGATAGGAGATGTCAACATTTCATTAAGATAACAATTGTTGCAAAGTTGTAGATATGATTAAATAACAGAGAATACTAAAATTTCATTTAAAGGACAATTGTTGTGAAACTAACTCAAATCTATCTTAACTCTTTAACTTATAAGAAACTTTGTGAACCTATATGAACATATTTTATCTTATACCCTGATCATATGTAGTGTACTCTACATATGAAGACTCGTAGCGAACTATGATCCCACCATACAAGATAGTCAACACCCCAGGATAGTTAAGTCTGACTACTCTCCTAGTTTGAAATAGGGAAACTAGCTCTCTGGCCTCGGCACTCCTATTGTGTCATAAATTGGACTCCTCCTCTAACCTGAGCACATAGGCGGAGAGTCAAGCCACCTATTGGCTTTTCTATACTCTATTGCCACCAGGACTTCTGGTTTATATAGGACATGCTTTTCTGTACTCTAGTGCTACCAGGACTTCTGGTTGATGTTGGACACTGCAAACTATAATTTAAGGAGACTTCCACTAGGGTTGCGTCCCCCGTGCCACCTAATAGCACGTTCCTACCCCCATATATTGGATGCTTCCAGGGTTAGGTCATTTCACCTCTAAGGCGCATACCTCACATAGGGGTTCTACGGTGTCATGGCCCTTAAATCTATAATTTTATTATTTCTTAGAAAACTCTTACTATGTTGAACCTTTTTCTTAATTATACTCGACTCTGGTATTTCTATGGATCTCATCTATTTAATTTTAGTTCAAATCACAACATGAATATCATTCTAGACCTAGCAGAGCAGTATACTCAAAAACATTGTAATTTACTAAGTAATCCATATACCATGCATGCAGACAGATTGAAATTTTCTTAAATAAACTAAACTCATATCAACTTGGCTCATATATGCTGGAATTATACAATTGATCATCGTAACACACTAACAAGAGTTAATTACTCGATATATTAAAAATCATCAGTAGCACTTGTAAATTATCTGTAATTCCTCAAAAATCGAGCACATCAACCCAAATTCTAAGTTATACATTACGTAACTCAATTAAAAGTCAATTACTTGTCATGGCACGAATTATTAATATTAATTGAGAATTTCAAATGATTTCTTTGAGAAACGTGTCGATTCATATAATTATTAATACACTCACATTGAATATAACCAGGGGTGTGCAACTAGGTTTCTATTGAACCCTTTTCATGTCATTATCATTTCTTTGAAATCAAGCATCTATTAACTTACTAAAAACGTACATCCTGGGTTTATACCCAAACTATGTCATTACTGGTCATGTGCTACTGAGTTCAACATTTAATCGAGCAATTTAAGTTTCGATCAATCGTGTATTTTTACTAAACCAAATCACACATATCAATTAACTAATTAGCGTCGTGCAAACGTTAATAAATAAAACGTGCAATTAGAAATCGAGCGGCACTGGCACTGCCCGGCACCTGGGTAAACACTAACATCTGTTAATGATACTGATTTCAACCAAAATGTCTTATTATTAGAGTCATACTTGCGTTGGAGAGTGAAATTCTACTCACAGTGATTCAAGACGTCCGAAAACAACTTGAAACGCATCTAGAGGCTAGTTCTCAGGTACACGCAGGTTGTCTTCACCCTTGGAACTGCCTTGGACTAAATGTGCTACACACAGTAGTAGCAGCTCCTCACGCACAGGTGGAAAGGGGGCTGAGCTAAGTGCTAAACCATGGCTATTGGCTGTGGATGCTTGCATAGACCTCAAGGACGAACTCGATGATGTTAATTTCATGGTTCTGGCTGCCCAAAACAGCCCCTTGGTAGGCGCCCTACAGCTGGCTGTTGTTGCTGCTTGGCCGGATGGCACCCTTGATAGACGGGCTATTGTTGGGCGCCGCTAGGGCAAGGTAGGGGAAGGAAAAGGATGAAGGAAGAAGAAGGAAGCAAGGCGCCTGCTGAATCGGCCCTCTCAAGCCCTAATTGGCCACCGTTGTTGCTGCTTAGTCGACGCAGCACCTTCTACTGGTCGGGTGGCACTAGGACATCACTAGGGCGAGGAAAGGGTGAAGGAAGGAAGGGGAAGAAGGTGGAGAAGGGTGGGCACTGCTGGTCAGAGGTGAAAAGTCCAAAATCGGTCGTTGTTTCTCCTTTGTTGCAGGTCGGGCAGCCTTCTGCTTGGGCGCCGCTTCAAGTGGTGGTATATTCGTTCGGGAAGAAAGGGATAAGAAATAAAAGGGGTGAGGGGTTATTAAGCCAAATAAATGGAAAAAGTGCATCTTCAACCCAAGGTTCCTAAAAACGTCATATCTTTTGCCTCGTAGGTCCAAATTGAGTGATTTCTTTTGCAAAATTTCAAACGCAGAATCCGCTACAACCTCAAGGCAAGAAAGCATGCTAATTAGCTTGTATCGACTGATCAAAGCACTAATCGTATCTATAAGCACTTAACTTAATCAACATGATGATGCACTAATCTTTGTGCTTACTGATTAGTCATGGAGTGGGTCATAACAATCTCCCTCCCTTATAAGAATTTCATCCTGAAATTCCTAAAAGAGAAAAGGAAACTTGTTATGCATCTCTGACTCAAGCTCCCACGTGGCTTCCTCTAGGTTGTGGTTCCTCCACAAAACCTTCACTAACGGTATCTCGTGATTCTTGAGCTTCTTGATCCTCCGATCAACTATCTGAATTGGTACTTCAACATAGGACAAATATGTTCTGAGTTGTGCAGGTTCTGGGTCTACTATCTTCTCTGTACCAGGGTAACACTTCTTTAGCATCAATACATGAAACACATCATGTAGATTAGCCAACTCGGATGGTAAATCCAACCTGTAGGCTACAGGTCCAATCCTCTCAATGACAGGATATGGGCCCATAAACCTAGGAGTCAATTTGCCTCTCTTGTCAAACCTCAAAACCCCTTTCCATGGTGAAACTTTCAGATACACTTCATCACCAACCTCAAACTCAAGAGGTCTATGTCTCTTCTCAGCGTAACTCTTCTGCTTGTCCTGTGCAGCTTTCAACTGTTCTCCAATCATTGTAATCTTTTTTATAGTCAAATCCACTATCTCTGGTCCAAGAATCTCTATTTCACCCACCTCATACCAACATATGGGTGGTATACACTTTCTACCATACAGAGCTTCATATGGGGCCATACCAAGACTGGAATGGTGACTATTGTTGTATGCAAACTCTATAAGGCTCAAGTGTTCTTCCCAACTTCCACTGAAATGCAAGACACATGCTCTCAGCATGTCCTCAAAAGTCTGAATGGTCCTCTCTGACTGACCATTTGTCTGCATGTGAAAAGTTGTACTGAACCTCAACTTTGTGCCCAAAACATGATGCAACTGATTCTAAAACCTGGAGGTGAACTTAGGATCTCTATCTGATATAATTGAAACTGGGATACCATGCAGCCTGACTATCTCATCCACATATATCTTAGCCAACTTCGGGACATCAAAGGTTGACTTAACATGAAGAAAGTGAGCAGACTTAGTTAGTCTATCCACAATCACCCATATCGAGTCACAATCTCTAGATGTCCTGGGAAACCCTACCACAAAATCCATTGTGATATGTTCCCACTTCCACTCTGGTATAGGAACAGATTGCAAGGTACCTACAGGTTTCTGATGCTCAGCCTTAACCTGCTGGAACACACTGCATCTAGCCACGTACTCAGCTATATCCTTCTTCATACCTGACCACCAGTACAACTCCTTGAGATTCATGTACATCTTAGTATTGCCTGGATGCATAGCGTACATCAATGCATGCACTTCCTCAAGAATCTGTTCTTTCAAATCATTATCTCTAGGTACACATAACCTGTCATGTTGATACAACAAACCATCATCTAAAAACCTAAACTCTGGTCTCCTTCTCTCTGTCATATCCTGCATGATCTGATGTAACTCATTGTCACTCTGTTGAAGTTCCTTGATTTGATCATAAAAAGTAGGCTTGACTTGCATCTGCACAGTCAAACCACTCTGTTATGTCACTCCTAAGTCTAAGTTCAACTTCCGCATCTCTACTAGCAGGTCTCTCTCTTGAAACATGCCATAGAGAAATACATCATTTGTTGAACTTGACTTCCTGCTCAGGGCATCTGCTACCACATTCACTTTTCCAGGATGATAATCTATCGTCACTTCATAATTGTTGATCAATTCTAACCATCTCCACTGTCTAAGATTCAGATCCTTCTGGGTGAAAATATATTTCAAACTCTTATGATCCATAAACACCTGACATACCTCGCTATAAAGATAGTGACGCCATGTCTTAAGAGCATGAACTACAGTAGTGAATTCCAAATCATGTCCTGAGTAATTCTCCTCATTCTTCTTAAGCTGTCTAGATGCATAAGCTACTACTTTGCCTTCCTACATCAACACACAGCCTAAGCCTCTCCTGGAAGCATCATAAAACACTGTGTAACCTTTACCTATCTCGGGAAGGATCAACACTAGTGTTGTAGTCAACTTCTTCTTCAAGATCTGAAAACTCTTCTCACAGTTGTCTGACCAGACAAACAGTGCATTATGTGTCGTTAAGCGTGTCAGAGGTGACGCTACAACACTGAATTTCTAGATGAACCTCCTGTAGTAACCTGCCAATCCTAAGAAGCTTCTGATCTCAGTAGGAGTCTTAGGCTGCTCCCACTATAGAATAGACTTGACTTTCTTAGGGGAAAAGACACCTCAGCTAACCAGAACTCACACTTACTGTACTTAGCATATAACTGGTGTTGTCTCAACAACTATAATGCTATCCTCAGATGTTGCTCATGCTACTCATCATCTCTGGAGTAGATCAAAATGTCATCTATGAAAACCACTATGAACTGATCCAAAAATAGTTTTAAAATCCGATTCATCATATCCATGAAAGTTGTTGGGACATTAGTCAGTCCAAACGACATGACCAGAAACTCATAATGCATGTATCTTGTTCTGAAAGCCGACTTAAGAATATCTAAAGTCTTTATCCTCAACTGATAATACCCAGATCTCAAGTCTATCTTAGAAAAGATCATCGCTCCATGCAACTGATCAGACAGATTATCTATCCTTAGCGACGGGTACTTATTCGTGATGGTGATCTTATTCAACTGTATGTAGTCTATACATAACCTCATTGTACCATCTTTCCTTTTCACAAACAAGACTGGAGCTCCCCATGGTGAAGAACCAGGTCGAATGAAACCCTTATCCAGTAATTCATGTAACTGGATCTTGAGTTCCTTCAACTCTATAGGTGCCATTCTGTAGGCTGGCAGTGCTACAGGTTGACTACCTGGCAACACCTGGATCTCAAAGTCTATCTCTCTTTCAAGAGGTAGACCTGGCAACTCATCTGGAAAAACATATGGGAACTCACAGACCACTGACACATCCCATAGACTGCTCTTCTCTTCTCTGGTATCTACTACATGTGCCAAGAACGCCTCACAACCTTTCTACAACATCTTATCAGCTACAGCAGCTGATATGATACACGTAGGCAAAACTTTCATGTCTCCAAAAAAGACAAGAAAATTCACCCTGTTGAAAGACAGCCTCCTTCTTCCAACAGTCAAGCTGAACTCAATACGTCTCTAGGCAATCCATACCCAAGATAACTTGAAAAGAGTTAATATCTAAGGGTATAAGATTAATCGTGATGGTGTAACCACCAAAAGTCAACAAACATCTGGGACAAAACTCTGTCAACATTATCGGTTCACCTAACGGAACCCTCAACAACAACTCAACCAGTAACTCCTAGGTTAACAGATTAAGCTCACAAGATAAAGAACTCTGTATAAACAAGTGAGTAGCACCCGGATCTATCAAAATTGTAACTAAAATGCTATTAAAGAGAAGCATTTCTCTTGTAATTACTCGAGAAGAAACAATACCTCCTTGTTGTGTTAGAGAGAAGAAGCATCATGAAGCTCTTCCTCTCCCACGATGTCCTCGTTGTCCTTCCCTTCCACTGGGTGCTCCTCCTCCTCGGGAACCTGAGGCTATTGAGGAACCGGGTCCTCCAGCTGGATCCTGTCTTGGGACATTATGGTATTGTGACTGGGAACCCTATGATGTTGACTGTTGTAACTGGGGGAAATTCCTCTTGAAATGTCTCATCTGTCCGCACTGATGACATCCTTAAAACTCTATTCCCCAACACTGTCATAAGGGTGGTCTTCCACAGATATCACACATGGATGCATCACGTCTCTGTGGTCCTATCACTGACACTGAAGATCCCGACGACCTAGTTGGAGGTGTCCATGTAGACTGTGTACTCCATCTTCCGAAATTGGGCCTTCCTCCACTTGATGAAAAACTAGATCCTTGTCTACCAAAAGAGCCAAGTCCTTGTCCTATCTTAGAAAAGAAACCACCACCTCCTCTATATCCACCACTGCTTTGTCCCCTTCTAATAAAGTCTCCAGATCTTTTCTTACTCTTAGACTGCTTATTAGCATTAACTGACTCTTCTACATGTCTCACTGCTTCCACAAATTCCCCAAAGTTTTCTCTATCTCTTCGACCAATGGCTGAAATGGTGTGTCTAATCTATGATCTTAATCCTTCTTGAAATCTTCTTTACTTTTCTACATCATTAGGAACAAGTTGTGGACAGAAATTTACCAACCTTATGAAATGTGCCTCGTATTCACCAATTGTCATACTTCCTTGTCTGATATTCTACATATGTCTTATCTTCTCACTTAGAAAGGTAGGTAGGTAGTACTTAAGATGGAATTCATCAATGAAATCCTTCCAAGTCAATACCGTGTTCCTCCTTTTATCTTCCACTCCACGCCATCATAGATTTGCATCACCTTTAAGTAAATAAACTGTGTGATTGATTTGTCTTTCCTCAGACAGCTCCATCAGACAGAACACTTTCTCTAATTATCTCAGCCATTCATCTGCCACTACAGGGTCCGTAGTTCCAATGAACTCGGTACCTCCAAGCTTCTTAACCAGCTCATAGGATCTCATCAGATCCTTGCTGCTCAAGGTAGAAGCTCGCCTCTCCATTTTATACTTTTCCCTAGTCTCAAGAAACATCCTATACATTCTTGATGCCTCATCCACATCATCTCCACCCCCTGGACCCATCTTCTGAGGATCAGGTCCAAAGTGTCTCTCAGCTTGGTCCTCATGACCACATCCTCTTCCTACCATCTGCAATAGTATAACAGAACACTTCCTGTTAGAAAATTACAGTTAGAAGGAAAACACCTAAGTCCTAATCCTATTGGTCTCTTATCGTCCCCTGACCTTAACTTAGAGTACCTACGTACTCAAACCTTTGATCTGATACCAAAAGAATTGTGATGCCTCTATCCTCGTGCCATCTCTAATGACCCCGGAGATCCGGGAGTCACCCTCGGTAAACCACCCTTAACCTTTTCTTTACTTAGTTACTTAGAATTAACTTAAAGGAAAAAACTAATAGCTTGAATAACATCAGATCATAATAAAACTATGGAAGCAACTTACCATTAACCTTACTTGGAAGAAAAACAAACTTACATGACATATTACATTTTTCATGCAGAAAGTAAAACACAATAGATAACTGAAATCTAAACTACATATTACGTTGCATTCTCTCACTACCACACCACATGCCTAAGGACTGAGGGGAAAGGACTAAGAGACATCAATGTAACTACAAACTACCTTCTAAGAACTTGGGTGATACAATCCTTCAGCTTCCTCGTGCTGACGCTGACCTAAAAAATGTTTTAGTAGGTTGGTGAGCTACTTGCTCAGTGAATAGAACTTCACCCAACCATCACAGATAACTCATTTTATGTTTATTAATTGGAATAAAATACAAGATAATACTATACTATGCAGATCTAAACAATATAATTTAAACGACAGGAGATGTCAACATTTCATTAAGATAACAACTGCTACAAAGCTGTAGATACGATTAAATAATAGAGAATACTAAAATTTCATTTAAAGGACAACTGCTGTGAAACTAACTCAAATCTTTCTTAACTCTTTAACTTATAAGAAAATTTGTGAACCTATATGAACATATTTTATCTTATGCCCTAATCATATGCAGTGTACTCTACATATGAAGACTCGTAGCGAACTACGATCCCACCGTACAAGACTTAGACGACACCCCATGATAGCTAAGTCTGACTACTCTCCTGGTCTGCAATAGGGAAACTGGCTCTCTGGCCTCGGCACTCCTATTGTGCTGTAAATTGGACTCCTTCTCTAACCTGAGCACACAGGTGGAGAGTCAAGCCACCTATTGGCTTTTCTATACTCTGGTGCCACCAGGACTTCTTGTTGATGTTGGATGCATTTTTCTGTACTCTAGTGCCACCAGGACTTCTGGATGATGTTGGACACTGCAAACTATAATTTAAGGAGACTTCCACTAGGGCTTCGTCCCTCGTGCCACCTGATAGCACATTCCAACCCCCGTATACTAGATGTTGTCAGGGTTAGGTTGTTTCACCCCTAAGGTGCAGACCTCACATAGGGGTTCTACGGTGTCAGGGCCCTTAAATCTATAATTTTATTATTTCCTAGAAAACGCTTACTATGTTGTACCTTTTTCTTACTTATACTCGAATTTGGTATTTCTATGGCATCTCGTCTATTTAATTTTAGTTCAAATCACAACATGAATATCATTCTAGACCTGGCAGAGCAGTATACTCATAAACATTGTAATTTACTGAGTAACCCATATACCATGCATGCAGACAGATTGAAATTTTCTTAAATAAACTAAACTCATATCAACTTGGCTCATATATGTTGGAAGTATACAATTGATCATCGCAATACACTAACAAGAGTTAATTACTCGATATATTAGAAATCGTCAGTAGCATTTGTAAATTATCTGTAATTCCTCGAAAATTGAGCACATCAACCCAAATTCTAAGTTATGCATCACATAACTCAATTAAAAGTCAATTACTTGTCATGGCATGAATTATTAATATTAATTGAGAATTTCAAATGATTTCTTTGAGAAACGTGTCGATTCGTATAATTATTAATACACTCACATTAAATATAGTTGGGGTGTGCAACTAGGTTTCTATTGAACCCTTTTCATGTCATTGTCATTTCTTTGAAATCGAGCATCTATTAACTTACTAAAAACGTACATCCTGGGTTTATACCCAAACTGTGTCGTTACTCGTCATGTGCTACTGAGTTCAACATTTAATCAAGCAATTTAAGTTTCGATCAATCGTGTATTTTTACTAATCCAAATCACACATATCAATTAATTAATTAGCTTCGTGCAAACGTTAATAAATAAAACATGCAATTAGAAATTGAGCGGCACCGGCACTGCCCGGCACCTGGGTAAATGCTGACATCTGCTAATGATATTGATTTCAACCAAAATGTCTAACTATTAGAGTTATACTTGCATTAAAGAGTGAAATTCTACTCACAGTGATTCAAGACGTCTGAAAACAACTTGAAACGCATATAGAGGCCAGTACCCGAGTACACGCAGGTCATTTTCACCCTTGGAACTACCCTGGACTGTGGATGCTTGCATAGACCTCAAGGACAAATTCGACGACGTCAATTCCATGGTGTTGGCTGCTCAAAATGGCCCCTTGGCCGACGCCCTGTAGCTGGCCGCTACTGTTGCTTGCCCGGCCGGTGCCCTTGCTAGACGGGCTGCTGTTGGGCGCCGCTAGGGTGAGGTAGGGGAAGGAAAAGGATGAAGGAAGAAGAAGGAAGCAAGGCGCCTGCTTAATCAGCCCTCTCAAGCCCTAATCGGTCGTTGTTGCTGCTGCTAGGTTGACACAGCACTTGCTGCTGGTCGGGTGGTACTAGGGTGCCACTAGGGTGAGGAAAGGGTGAAGGAAGGAAGGGGAAGAAGGTGGAGAAGGGTGGGCGCTGCTGGTTAGTGGTGAAAAGTCCAAAATCGGTCGTCGTTTCTCCTCTATTGCAGGTCAGGCAGCCTACTGCTTGGGCGCCTCTTCAAGCGGTGGTCTGTTCGTTCGGGAAGAAAGGGATAAGGAATAAAAGGGGTGAGGGGTTATTAAGCCAAATAAAAAGAAAAATTGCAGCTTCAACCCAAGGGTTCTATAAACGCCATATCTTTTGCCTCGTAGGTCTAAATTTAGTGTTTTTTTTTGCAAAATTTCAAGCACAGAATCCACTACAACCTCAAGGCAAGAAAGAATGCTAATTATCTTGTCTCAACTGGTCAAAGAACTAATCGTATTTGTGAGCACTTACTTAACTTAATCAACATGATGATGCACTAATCGTTGTGCTTACTGATTAATCATGGAGTGGGTCATAACAGTTTGTCTCAGGAACTGGTCGGTTCACCTTTGTGTAGATTTCCATCTCACATTGAAACATAAGTTAAAACTATCCTATTTCTTATTACATCATAAATGGGAAACTTTGAGTTATAATTTAGGGGAAATAGGAAGAAGAGAATTAGTTTACATTTAGAAGGAAGAGAGGGGATCGGATCGTAGACCGAGTAAAAATAAGAATAAATAACTGCAAACATGCACACACAGATCTAGGGTTATTGGCCATAACCATGCTTCACATCCACCATCAAAACTAATTTTAGGGCAATGTGTTTGAATATATATATATATATATATATATATATATATATATATATATATATATATATATATATATATATATATGTGTGTGTGTGTGTGTGTGTGTGTGTGTGTGTGTGTGTGTGTGTGTGTGTGTATTAGTTTGTGGAGGCATATGTGGAATTTAATGGGATATGAACATTAATCATTTTAATATTCATATCTTATGCAATAAAAGAATGAAAATTAGATTCGATCATATCAATTTAAATCCCAGATACACCATAAATTGACATGGCTCTAATACCACTGTAGGGAAATTGGGCATAGATATTAACAGTGGAAACAAAAGAATAATTAAATGCCCATTTTCTAAAACTGCAAGATCACATCAAAAACAATGTATCTAGGAAGGAAAGGTTGCAATATTGTACTTGGTTCTGGAGCAAGTCCAATGATGTCACCCTTGCAGTAGCATCATTCTTCTTCTTCTTCAGGCAGCAGTAGTACTCGAATAGCCATCATGAACAGCCTCCTCCACAGACATCGGTTGACGATGTCCTCCTAGAGGTAGACAGTGGCCTCCCTCTTCTAGAGTAGTCCACACAGACCACCAAAAACTCCATGTTGCGCTACCAGAGCCAACGGAAAGAAGTTGTCCCCTTTTGTCGGTGTACTAGTCAACAACATGCTCTCCTACAATTGTTCTCATTTTTTCTCTCCCTTGCTATCCCTCCCTTTAACGGGTAGGACTTGCTCGGCTCTCTATTGGTTACCACAACCAGAGAGGACAACAATTGTCAAAGCAAATGATTCTCAATTGTGTGTGTTGGAAAGCCCCCAGTACCTCCCTATTTATAAGAGGGGTTAAGGTCTGGGTTCCCAGACTATGTGGGGGTAGAAGGGTCTGGAATCATGAATTTTCTGAAACTTGCGAATGGAAAACTGGTTGGTTCACACACCCAACTGATTTGTTGGTGCATGAGTCAGTCGGTTCACCAAGTGAACTGGTTGGTTCGTGCAATTTCTTATTCTGAATCACATTGATATTCAATGCCCGATTAGTACTAAACATGACATCAGCATCAATATTTGTTCCAATCGAATTGGAAACTGAACCAAATGACCCAGTGGGTGAACCAGTTGTCACATATAGTGAAATGGTCATTTCACATTGTGTGACGCTCATTTCACAAGTCCATTTTAGGCAAAGTTCAATCAATATTGATTCCAATTGACTTGATACTCCAACCGATCAGTTCAATAGTTAAACCAGTCAGTTCAGAGACTAGTCAGACAATTTTGAACATTAGTTGTTTAATTGAATACCTAAACACCTTTATTAATCAATTTAAACATCATTCATTAATAAACTCATTTAATCCAAGTGTATCCAATGTGTGTGACCCTATAGGTCCAGAATTACGTTAGTAGTGAATGTTCATAATCGATTAGGACATCACAAGTAAAGAGTGGTGCCTAGTCACACATCATTACTACCCAAGTAATTTGGAAAGTTGGAGAACAACTTCAACATACAATTTGTGATCAGTGTTATCGTGATCGTATAGTTCCTTTGTCGTTGATATCCAGATTGAACTCGAGGCATGGAATTGTCATCCTGTCAACGTTCAATCCATGTTCGTTGAACTAGAGAAGATTGTTTGAGATGGATGTGAGATCACATATCACATATTGAGTCACACGAGTATGGCCATACATTTCTCAGACTCGCTTATCAAGAGGACTTGGATATCAAACTCATGTAGGAGGGACAAATCCCATCGACATCACTTACACTCAAATCCCCATGTGTCACAGCTACCCAATCATCACCGTTATGACAATCCTTATCCAGGATTACGTTGGATGATGTCAAAGTATACTGAATGACATGTGATGAATGTTATGACTTTAGGTCTAAGAACCAAAATTACCACTTATCACTATGAGAGCTTATTCTGACTACCATTCCATGGTCTCCATGTATCACTCTCATGGTGGGTTTGTCTGATGCATTGTTCTCTAACATGTATTTATGTCCTTGACTTGATATCACATATCATGACTAATGAGACTATGTCATCAGTGAACACAGACTCTAGTCTTATGTGTTAATGTCGTCTATTTTGCTTCAATGGTAATATCTGACTAGGGACATAACAAGAATGTATGTACTCTTAATGTGATATGATCTTATTGTTCAAGTCATGTACTTGAAAACATGCGTCATCGAGTAACATCATTCTTTAGACATCTAGTATGTATATGTCATTATCTCGTGACTGTGACAAACATAATAGATGGAATTACCTTTATTATTATCAAAACAGGTATCCAATGCCACACTCCAATCATCATATGATCGGCTCTCTGCGCATATATACCAACAATTAGCAATAGACACAAAGAATCTTGAAATCTATGCACTTGTGTTATTGAATATGACGAGAGCATGTTTCTTGACCATTTGCCATCAAGGTGTATGAGGAGAACTTCAATCATTTGTGGTTATGGTGGACATAATTTTAGTCCACATGTTGGGGGAGAATTTTATGAAGTGGAGGCTATGAAATCAATATGATGCTCTTCCTTCCAATTCTCACACATTAAGGTCAACCCTTTTGCTTGAGCTCAATAGGCTTACATTGGATAACATGTTCATTGAATTCATACATAGATTGCTTAGAAGGGGTAAACCTCCCTAGATGTTTAGCTTCACCACACACCACTGATGTCAGCGGCAATGATTCAAAGATGAATGAAAACTTTGCTAATGGATATGAGTTTAATCCATAGAGGATATCATTATGCCATCATATATTTATATATGGTGTGTAGTTCATATGATGGCTTCCATATCTGACTAGGTCATGGAGGATCTAGCTAGCTATTAGAATAGACCTAGTTATGACAATATAATGCAAAATGGTTACTTTCATATTATGATGGCTACATCTACAGGTCATCGACATTGGTGATCTAGTTGATGTTAGGTCAAATTTTATATAAAACCTTGGGGAGGTTTAGATCATGGACCATAGGTTCAACCAGGATGGCAATTTCAGCCTACACTCATTTTGTTTTATATGATATAAGATATCATCGTGTCTATTAATGTAATTTATACCATGGACGTTCCCATATATTAATGTGGAGGCCACGGCCCACTAGGACAATTGACCCTCAACTTAGTGGGTGGAAGATTCATATACATCTTTCATTCTTTTGATATATGGAGGCTCTTTTTGTTTTTGTTCAAGGTGTGAATACTTGTAACCTATTCTAGCAAGAAATTCTTTGGGCTCGATAAACTATTATTCCTAGAGGCAACTTGTTGGTCTTAGTTCTCCGTCCCATTTTCATGTTTTCATGAGTTTGACGCAGAGGACAAATTCAAAGCTTAGACTTGATCTTGGGGACTAGTTATAGCAACAACTTTAGACTCATTTATGGGACATTGCATCAAATCTATGTTTAGCACAACACATCCTTGTGGCCAAAACAATTACATCAAGGGCATTTAGAGGGTCTCCACTCCCAATTGATCTTGAAAAGGTGATGTCTTCTAGTATCACTCTGAAACTAGCCTCATGGAATTTGTGGTTGATATCCATAACCACATTAATCCTTCCATAGTGGTTGCACCTTCTAGTCTTAGTGGGTCATCCCCCTTGATTTGGCTTTCTAAGGAAGAATCTAATTTGATCGAGTGTCTTCTTATGCTAAAGCTCAAGTGGCATATAATGGACTTTGATCCATATGTTAAGGATTGTAAGCCTCTCTTTCTCAAGGGGCTCATTTTTCTCCTCTTTTAGTATCAAGAGTTTGCCTTTGATAAACAAGCATCCTAGCTCCTGGGTCATAACCATGTGAGGCATCCCCAAAATTGATATTGAAGAAGTTTGTTCATCTCGTGTTCGCTTGTATGGAGCTCACAGGAGATTCGGTCTCATGACGAGGGCGAGCCATAGCAGGAATGTGAGGTTTCATACCAATGATGTAGCTAACAACAACATTCCCAGACACAGTTTGTACGTAAGTGTGAGATCCAATCGGATAACAACATTTGTGTGAGATACCAGCAATATTCCCAGACACATTTTCAGAAGAATTTCCAACATTTATGCTCTTACATACCAGCAATAAGCCTAATAACTTGTTCCCAAAAATGGGTTCCAGCACCACATACATTGAGAGAAGCGTTTCGTGCCATCACTCTCCTCAACTGCATTCAGAAATCCTTGCCCTCAACCTCAGTCAGACCGTCATTGGATAAGAATCCGTGCAGGACGCATGAAGAAATAACGCCAGAAAACCAGGAGGCAGAAGGAAACACAAACAAAACGGCGAAACTATTGCACATATAAGAACAGAATCCAAACATGTTTAACTGTATGAATAGATTAGCAGCATATCAACATCAACGCAAGCACAGTCAAAACAGTATGACAGAGCTCTATGGTACAAAATCAGAGTCGATCAAGGAACTAATGGCAGCGAAATTCGAATCCCCGACCACTCATTATGCCCACATCGCAGAGAGACCATTCCTGGCTAAGATCAAACACCTTATGACTGCTCATTAATCAACCCATAGACAAATGTTACACAATGACCCACTTGGAAACCCTAAGTTTGCTTAAAACTCCTGTGAGGCGGATCCGACATCGGCCTTGCCCTTCTTGGTCGGTAGCAGGGTCTGGTGGATGTTGGGGAGCACACCACCGTTGGCGATGGTGACGGCACCCAAGAGCTTGCTGAGCTCCTCGTCGTTCCTGACCGCGAGCTGGATGTGCCTCGGGACGATCCGGTTCTTCTTGTTGTCACGAGCAGCGTTTCCGGCCAACTCGAGAACCTGGAGGGGAGGGGGAAATAAATCACACAGCAGGTGAGCATAACCTCGATCTCGGCCAAAACAAGTGAGGCAGTTTGGATAGAACCCTAGGGCTAGGGGATCGAAATTACCTCAGCCGCGAGATACTCAAGGACGGCAGAAAGGTAAACTGGGGCTCCGGCGCCGACGCGCTCCGCGTACTTGCCGGCCTTCAGGAAGCGGGCGATCCTACCGACGGGGAACTGTAGGCCGGCCTTCTGGGAGCGCGAGACGGATTTGGACGCCTTAGGCTTGCCGCGACCTCCCTTGCTGGCACCGGTGCTGCTCATGTTTGCCTGAGAGAAGGGAGATCCGGACGGGCAAAGGATCGGAAGTGGGAGAGAAGCGGTGATTTCTTTTTGCGCGTTGAAAGCAAATGTGCAATGGCGGATGGAGACGGGAATAAGTATGCCGCGTATATATACTGAACAGCAAAATCACGATCCTGGGTGGAAGACGTCACCGCTCTTATTGGTGGTTACGAACCGGCGAGGATCGTTGACGTGGCGTCCATCGCTTGAAATTTGCGCAACCATTATGTTTGGCGCCGGTTTTTTCGTTCTGTCTGGGTTTAACTTTGGAATCTATTCGAGAACCCCTTGTTGTCTTTAACCTTTCCCACTTGGCGCAACCCCCAACCTGAACCCTTCCTCCCCCTCCGCCCCATCGGACCATGGTCCACGCAGAAGTTGAACTAAGAACACAGATCTTGTTTACGCAGTTTAAGTTGACTCGTACCAAATAATCTTTGTGGTGTACATTGGTATATAAAACAAATGGATTGTTTCATTTAGCTAGTAAGAGACCGGAGATTTTTTTTTAAATGAACATTCCTTATATTATATTCATAATGGCACGTTACAAACCGCAATGTGCTAAAATACCGGTTACAATAGAATCTAAAAATGATGAAGGGTGACCTAGGGTGACGGGTGAAGACACGAGGTGTTTGAAACATCAACTATGCATTAAAGTGTCCTGACAAAATGGGAGTTTATCGGGAAACTTCATAGCAAAATGGGTGGGGCACCCTTATAACAGTCCCCAAATATATAGTGGCACAAGTCTATTGCATGTTATCGTTTACGATGTTGCTAATTTTCACCACCACCTTCCAAAATGTGGCTGATGAAGTGTCCTTCTGCGGTCTAGCTTCAATAGGATCAACGTTGAGGGTGTATTGCTTCGTGTGTTGACTGCTTGTGTTGCAACCTACAATTGAGAAAATCTCAGTAATGGGTGTCAACCATTTGAAATATATGTGCCAGTGTATGGTGCTCATTATCAAATATGCATCTGCTGCATATGCTTTATATGGTCCAGATGAAGGTTGCAATCAATGTGGGGTGCATGTTATGGTCATCATGATGACTTATGATGTTTTTAAAACTATGAAAGATATTAAGTAGGGGGTGGCGAGGATAATGGTGGTAGTGGTGTAGTGCGTCCATATTTGTCTAGTTAGATGGCATCCGAAGAAGAGATCTTAGTCAGATTCCTCACTATTTTTGCAAAGGATGCATCTGGAAGGTCCATGAAAACCTCTGGTTCTCATATTAAGCTTAGTAGGGTTTTTGTCATGATTGATCAATCGTAGTAGGATTTAGACGCTATGTGGGCAGGTTGTATGCCATATAATGTTGTAGTTCACAGTACTTCCTCTAAAAGAGAAGAACCTATATGTCAGCTTGGCAGTGTATTTAATTCCCCAAATCCGTGTGACAGTGTTGGATGTGTTGTTCTCTAAATGCTCTAGGATGTCTAGATAAATTAAGGAGTCATACCATTAGTGTAGGAAGGTTTTAAAAAGGTTGTTCCTGTGTGAGCCAAGTTTGGCTAAAGCCTGACAGTTATTAATATTTATGTTTGAGTCTGGTATGGTGGATGGGGATAGTTGGAGATTTATAGGTCCGAGTCCATGCCACCATGGGTCTGTCCAGAACTTAATATTGATGTTTTGGTGTGGTGGGGCGTGGATGGTGTTAATGGCAATGTGTATAGTGTGTGCTAGGTGCTTCCATAAGGTGGATGTTGTGTGGGGTGCTTTGAATGACCACAGTAATTGGTGTTTGAGATACTTATCTACGACGATACTGGACCAGAGTTCATCTTTCCTTTGGCAAATGGATGCAGTGATTTTGTGTATGAGACATAGTGCATGAAGTTTGAGGTTAATGATACCCCAACCACCCTCATCCTTTGGACTGCATATAGTGTTTGATCTAATCATGTGTAGTTTCCTCCCGAGGTGCTCCCATAGGAACTTGTGGCAAATTTTGTCAATCGCATGGAGGACCGAGGCTAGTAATGGTATGCATGACAAGTGATATATGATGATAGATGTGAGGGTAGAGTTGAGTAATGTAAGTCTATCGGCTACGAAGAGGAAATTGTTTTGCCAAGAGCAAACATGTTGTTTGTATTTGTCAATGATAGTGTCCTAAGATGAGATAGGGATGCGTGATGGTGAGAGTGGTAGGCTCACGTATTTAATGGGAAAGGTTTCTTATTTGTAGCCACTAGTACATAACCGGCCTTTAGTGTCGGTTATTTAAGGCATTTAGTGTCGTTTTCTAAGCGACACCTATGTGGGCACCGCTAAAAGCCCAACTTTTACACATCGGTTCTCAAACCGACGCCACAACCCTTCGTGCGCCACCAAAAATGTGCCAGCAGGGGGTATAGGCATCGGTTATCCGCTTAGAAACCGACACTGAATCACCCGCTTACACGGCCGTGGTGTCTGGTCTCATTAGGGAAATCGACGTCGGCTACTAGTATGGCAACCGACATTGTAACCATATATCGTCGGTTTTATACAGATATCTGACACGTATTTTATGTAGAGAAATCGACACTGGTACTAGTATGGAAACCGACACTGTAACCGTATGTCGTCATTTTTATATAAATAACTGAAGCCTATGATTTGATTTTTTTTCTATCAGTCTGCAGACCTGCTGTGGCTGGTCGCAGGATGAGAAACCTGCAGTTCAGTTATGAACTGTAGGTTTTATGACATCCATTGATATCAGCCAACAACAGGCCACAAACCTGCAAAATTAACATGATGGACAAATTATTATATATGTGATTCACACTCATGTATAAGAAATTTAATTCATATTATTTTTTCATCACACACATGTAGAAACCAGTAGCAACCTGCAGTTCCATTTATTTCATCTTTTTTCACATTCAGACACATGTAGAAACATTCATGTATTGATGATTTTCACACACATATGACAATTCATAAAAATTCATTCACATTCACACAAAATTAATTATGAGAACAAAGTTATTTTATTCATCACCATCATTGTCATCAAAATCATATTGAAAAATTCCCACTCTTTGCAGGGCTTTTGCCCAATCTTCTCTTACATCATCTAATTCATCTCTCGTATAGGGAGCATGTACATCGAAATGCTTTGCACCTGTGTTGAAGTCCTCAGTTTTAAAGACCTACAAAGAGAATGACGTACATACATAATTATAATAATATATAATAAGATTCATATATTTCATATTATCTAACGAGACTATGTATAATACATGTTGTATGTTATCGATTTCCAATACAGCATGTTTGATGATTAGGTCCATAAATCACATCACATAGTAGGCACATGCCCAGCCGTTGTCTTGTGTAGCACACTATAAATTGAAACATACAAAATATTCAAAAATACAAATAAGCACACTTCACATAAATAATATATACATTGGAGTCAGGAAATTACTTTCACATTCTTACAAATGAGTGTCAGGTTTTTTTTCATGGAGACCTTTCCTCCAGCTTTTTTGTACTCTTGTAAAGCCCTATATATGTTAATGTGATACATTAAATTGTATAATTAAATAGTAATGTAGTAACAGATGTTAACAGATATAAAAACATAAAATATTTCTCACGAGAATAATGGCCTTTTAATTGCATGTCCATATACATCCAACTCACTCCCCGCATGATCTAGATAATAGACGGTGAATGTCTTGGGGACAATAACTAATAACTCCCAATGCTTATAACTACAGGTAAGAAAGTATAAAATTAATAACTCAATATCCGCAATAAAATGTAATTTGCTTAAGTCCAAATTACAAGCAAAGTAAACTTACTCGACATTGAATGGAGCTATTATCACCGTCTTATTATTTTTACCAAAATATTCAAAAGCATCACAGCAGTATGAAGTAACTGAACCAGGGTCTATATCTACAAGACTAATCAAAGATAGAACCAAAAATCCCACATGGGAAAACCCAAAATCTGTGCATGTCTTGTATAAGTGGCTGCAAAACATGTATTAAGTATGCATTAATATATAAGAAACCAGATTGCCGTATATAAAACAAGGTATATGGATGTATAAACCAGATTGTCGTATGCATTAATTAATCTCACCATATCCACAGCTCTATCATAGATGTGTTCAGCCATTCATACTTAAACAACTCCAAAATATCTTGTATAAATATGTTGTTTCTGAATGTTTGACATGCATTAATACGTATCCAGAACTTCTATTACGTATGCATTAATATGTATGCTAAACTTGTATAAATAGATTGTTATCGTATGATTTACCTACAACATTCTCTGGAATAGTAACATTTATAGGGCAATTTGAATTATGTTCGCTGATCCATATTGCCACACTCCTACAATTAGGACCTATCGAGGCATGTAGGTCCCCTGGAAGCCAACTTGGTAGTCGAGGAGGTGGAGGCCGAGATGTAGCGGGTCTCATCTTTTTGACCTGTATATATAATTTCATATCAATTGACTCAAATATATACACACTAACAAAGTAAAGTAATGAAAATTTATCATACAATATCATTATAGAGGACATCCGCTTCGGGCCACAACATCACTCTGCCTACTGTCTCACCAAGTGTTTCAGCATCTGGGTGTGTATGAGGCAGTGCAAGATCCGTCCAGCCAGTGAGTATATGTATGGGGCTCACACGTACCATGCCATCTGGTACTGGACTCCCATGAAACATGCACCCTTTAAGGGGTGGGTAAGCCGATGCATCTGCAATGATATATCCTTCACTTTGTAGTCGGCATGGCTTCAACCCCTACAAATTTACATAAAGAATGTTATATGCATATATACACAAACATATCATCTTGAACAGACTAGCTATTATATATGCCATAAAAATACTTACAGATGACGTGCTAGGTGGGTCTATAGGATTACTCCCAACCTCTGCAGTAAGAGAAGTAGGAGAAGAGAGGTTCGCCACAGGTACTGTCTGAGTGGCAGTCTGAGACGCCTGCCACTTGTGAAATGCTTCCTGGAGTCTTTTATCAACTACTTCCTCGACTCTCCTATCAATTAAGAAATCTACCTATACATGGATAAAAGAAATGCTAGTTTCTGATTATTGAATTCCCTTTCGCAAGAACGTTCTAAAATAAGAATAAGTTACCTCAGCTTGTGAAAGTCCCACTTTTGGGACAGGTTTACACTGGGATGGCCCAAAGAATGCTTTGATGCCCACACCAGCGCATGTACCCCTTACACGTCTAGGATGCTCTGGGTTACCCAGAGCAACTGTCAGTTCATCCCTTATGCCCTGAGGGATGAACTTGCCTTCCTTCCTCTGCTCGTGCAGCTCCCGCTAAGCACCATCAATAAAAATTTATAAGTAAACATAACAATAATCAATATCGATAGATTGCTCTAAGAGTTTGATTTTTACCATTTTTGTAGCCGCCTCAGCGGTTGCGGACTTCGGTATCTCTCCCTTCTTGTTTTGCCTCCCAGCTATCCACATAACATGATGAGGCAGAGGTGCAGGAGCAGTAATAGAGGACTCTACAGTCTTCTGAGTAGAAGTAGGCTGAGTAGACTCAGCCTGTAGTCTTTGGTGAACGCCTGCATATCCTCTTGGACCCATTGTGTGGTCGTGCACATTCAGTGCACGCCTTGCTCGTTGAGCATCACTCTTAGCCTAGTTAGTTAGCACGTTGATTTGGTTAGTAACACTAAAGGTTAATCTTGAATAGGTGAATACATAAAAATGTATATTAATTAAATTGGGAGTGGTGGCGCTTAATACCTTGAACTCATCTGTTTTTCTTTGGGTAACAAACTCCTCCCATTCTTTGGGGTCCAAGTAGTTCCATTACTATGTGGATTCCTTCTTCCTATATTTACTTTTCAAAGAGAATACAAACAAAAATTATTAGTGTAAAGTTAGTGAAATACTGATCAATGTCTAGAATTGGAATCTATCAAGAACCTATTCTCAGCATCGCGCGTGTAATCTCAGGTGATATTGGTCCTATAGTTCCTTAGGACCCTCCCACAACGTTGCATCACACATTTACGATGCAACTTTTCATCCAGATCAAATATGCTCTGCAAATTAAATAGAATATATTGCTATTAACTAGTATCCTAAAAATTAGTAATCTACACAAATAGAATTATAAATAATAATAACTCACACATAGTTCCTTCCATATGTGGTCTTTCTTCTCCTTAGGAACTCTATGCCATGATTCTAGGATAAGAGTGCAATGGCTGCGAGTAAGAACCCCAAGATATGAAACAAATGAGTTGCGGTTCACTCCATATGGATTTCCTTCCTGATCGAAATCCACAACCAATTTGGGTCCATTGCCCCTTTGCTGTATTAACTTGTTCATCATTGTGATGCCCCTCACTTTCTCAATTTTCTTTTGCTGCTCATCAAGTGTTGTAATTTCTTCAAGGGGTACATCACCAACCTAAATTTTGATAAAAAAACACACTTACATAATATAATTATAAATGAACATATAAATAGAAACCTCAGGGATATATTCTTAAAACTTACATTGTCAGGCGGTGCAAGCACGTCCTCACCCTCACGGTGATCATCAACACGGTCCTGATGAGCCATCTGATACAAGTATTAATACTTACACTTCATCAATTCATCACATTTGCAACATTATATACAAGTTCTAGCTTTATCACTCATACTCGTCTTAATACTAAACTTCTAGGGTTTTCAAGAAGTTGTCCTTTGTTCAACATCATAAGTATTACATAATTCAATAATCCATCAACACAACCCTAAATAGGGAATATTGCCACCTCACACTATTCCTTATGTATATATCATATTCAATTTCAGTAAGACTCAACAAACACTTGTATAATTCATTCTAATACAATTCAAATATGATTTTATAATGTCAATTCAATTCCCAAGCATATTGACCATTGACCTGATTTTTAGGCAATATTCACATGAAATAGCATAGTCATATCCATAGAATTTCCCATGGATCGTCAATTGATCTAGGGAATACTCAACCGCCACTCCTCTCTATAGAGTTCAAACATCATTAAAAAATTAGGAAAGTTTAACAAGACGTCCAAAATGGAGTTTCCAAAACATAATTAAAATTTCAGATCAATTGGATATACCAATAAAAAGATAAAATTCAAATACTAGACTGCTATATTTCAGTTTGAATGCATGGTCGATTGAGTTTATCTTGCGTAAAATCGGCCGACAAACAAGTCAAAAAATTCTTCCAACTAATATCTAATTTCTCCAAACCATGTACAAATTTCAACTAAATCCTAGTTGTATATAAAATGCTAAAAATCATTTAGTACATGACTATACTGATCAAATTTTGTATTCATATGTTACCAAAACCCTAATTTTTGTCGATTAGGATTTTCAATTCTCAAACCCTAATTATGTGAATCAAATATGTTTAAATCTTCTCATTAGTTTTAAAACATAATGATTAGATTACCATAATTAATCAAGCTTTAAACAATGTGATAATGCATTCATCAACTTGATGAATCTACATATCAAAACTTTTGAGTGGTTGAAGTAGTGAAGATGTAGCTTAAAACTACCTAGAATTCTAAAACTTGAACCGAGAGAGGATAAATATTGTGTAGAATTGATATATGAGTATGTTGTAAACGTGAGTAATATTGTGTAGAACAAAATGCAGTTTGTCATAGAACAATACAGAATATTGATGCATGTAAACCACACATATAAAAAGAAAGCACATAACCACAACCATAGGATTAATAGGCGTGCCTGTGATACAGGAAAAGCAAAAATAGGGGGAAGGTCAGGGGAAAACCTGATAATGGGCGTGCAGGAAGGCTGGTCGTTGAGCAGAAGGGCTCCGGGCAGAGAGCTGTTCGCTGGCGTCAGGCAGAAGGTCGCCGGGTGGAGAGCTGTGGTCGGGCGGTCGCCGGGTGGAGAGCTCTGGTCGGGCGGTTGCCGGGCGGAGAGCTCTGGTCGGGTGGTCGTCGGGCGGAGAGTGGTCGTCGGCAGCGGCTGGCGAAAGTAGATGGCGACGGAGGCAGAGGCAGCGCAGCAGTAGAGGCAGAGGCAGAGCAGCGGAATTGTCGGAGCAATCATCGAAGCAAAAACCTTGATCAGTGGAAATGAATGAAACAGAAGAGGAAGAGTCTACCTCGCGCTGTTAAGTTTACTATAGGTGTCGATTACTAACAACAACCGATAATAAAAACTATACGTGTCAGTTTGTAACAAAACACCGACACTAAAGGGAGGCGAAAATTTTCGCGGTTATTCACACGAAAACACAATGGCGTCAGTTATTGTCACAAAACTGATGATAAAATGTGAGCAAATTTCTGTCTTGCAGAAAACCTTTCGTCGTCGATTTCTATTTTAAAAATCGACGATGTATGTCAATTTTTGGAGGTAATTTTTTCACTGAAAATTTTGATTTGACAGTTACTTTTAGGTGTCGGTTTCTTATTAAGGAACTGACACTGAATAAACGTGATACCCGTGTCCGGTCACCCTTCAGAGATTGATGTCGGCTTATTTTATACACCGACACTGTATGGTTTAGGTGTCGGTGTATTATTACAACCGACACCATTAAAAGTGACGTTATAAGCCATTTTTGTAGCAGTGAGCCTAGCATGTCGTCCCTGAATCTTTCAATGTCCAATTCATTAACCATGGATCCAATAATGGTGGATTTGGTGTAATTGATTTTGAGGCCTGAGAGATGTGAGAATACAACCAAAATTCTGACAATGTTGAAAATTTTAGTGTCCTTGGATGAGTGTGTGATCCACATATTATATAATATTGTGCTTGCAAACTTTGGGTTTGTTAATTGTATGATTAGATGTGGCTAAATCAATGTAGGAGTTTAGGATGGAGGTAACGATGATGGAAAGATAAGGTGATAGTGGATCACCTTGCCCAAGTTCGTTAGTGCTCTTGAAGTAACCAAATGAGGTGTTGTTGATGATGGTGGAGAAAGCACATGTACTGAGACATGAGCGTATCCATGCAATCGATTGGTTAGGGAAATTTATGCCATGCATACATTGTATGAGGGAGGCCTAGGATGTTGTCAAATGCTTTTTCAAAATCAAGCTTCAGGGTAGGAATAAGTTCGTTGATAGTTCTACATGTGTGAAGAGTCTCCTGCACTGTGATGTAGGCATCTTGTATATTTCTATCAGACAAAATGGCACTTTGTTGTTGGTCTATGACTATTATTAGAAGTTGTTTCATCCTTCATCTAAGGAGTTTAGCTACAATTTTGTATAATCAGTTGATGAGGCTAATGGGATAGTAGTCTTTGATGGATATGGGGTTGTCAGTTTTGCGGATAAGAGTGATGTGAGTATGGTTGATATTTTTAATCATGAAAAAAATATTGGAGTTTTAATGCATCAATGAGAACAGTGCAAAGAAATATGGTTTGATGACGTCCCATGTTGTGCGGTGGAAGGACATGTCAAAGCCATTAGGCTCGGCTGAATTGTCTAAGCTGAAGCTCCTCATGGCTTCATTGATCTGAATTTGTGTGAATGGGTCAACGAGGTTGTTTATATGTGGGATTTTTCTAGGGAAAATGTGGTTCCATAGGATAACCATCCAGTTTGTCAAAGTATCGCCACTGTTGTATAGAGTAGTGTAAAAGTCAACTATGTGCGAGGTGATGGCCTGTCTAGAGTGAATGATGGAATCCAATCCGTCGAGACTAGTGATGATCTTCTGGCTATATTCGTTGTTGCAATAGGCATGGAAGAATTGTCTATTTTAATCACCTTCTCAGATCCATCAGATTATAACGCGTTGTTTTTAAAGGGTTTCCTCATGAGATTTCAGCTGGAGGATATCTTATTTAAGAGGTTGTGGGTCAACCTCATGTGTGGGGTGGTTGAGTATGTTCATTAGTTGTTGTTCTTTCTTTTGAATGTTGTTGGGGATGGATCCAAAGTTCTATTTGTTCCATCTCTTGAGAGAGGGCCTAAGGAGTTTGAGTTTGTGATGACTGGTGTAGACCGATTTTCTATTGAGGGGTGTGAGTTCCATAAATTCATGACCAGGGAAATGAAGTTATGGTGTTGCGTCCATAATCGTCCAAAACAAAAAGGTTTTGGACCCCATGATATGTGATGTGTGTCTAAGAGGATGGGGAGGTGGTCAGATAGGCTAGATGCAACAATAGAAGCATATGTTAAGGGGGGTTTCTCAACCCATAGGTTGCTACAAAGGAAATGGTCCAATCTAGCTTTGTGACGCCCCCTATGCCATGCCCAGGAGCTATTGCAAGTGTGTAAGTCTCTGAGCTTGTGAGAGGATTGAAGTCCAAGAAGAGGGTTGAATGTCGGGGAAGAGGGGGTAGGTCCAAGAAATCATCTTGGAATTATTCATGGGGGTTGATAATCAGGTTGAAGTCTCCTTTAATAATCTATGGGGATGACATAAGCAAGTTGGCAAGCTATTCCAGTTCTAAAAGGAAGGGTTCTTTGTTTGGTCTGGGAGGTCCATATACATCTGTGAAGTGTCATGGTGTGTTAGAGTCAATATATTGAAATTGTATAGTGATGATGTGTCTACGCATAGGGAGTTTCTATCATGGAGGAGTCTATCATTCCATCCTACCAGGATGCCACCTCTGAAGCCTATCAACTGTATCTGAATCCATTTGTTGACATGGCGGCCTCCTAAATTCCTTAGTTGGTATTTCATCAGCATAGTTTTATTTTTCTGAATAGTTATAAGATCTATGTGTTTCTGATGGTGTGGTTTCTGTTCAGGGTAGCACAACCACAGATGTTCCATGAGGAGATGATCATGTTTAATTGGTGTAGTATGTGCACAAAAAATGTAGAGTTGGGATGGCAAATATAAAATCTATTGTGTGTGATTCTCTTGTCATACCACTTGTTAATGGTAAGAATTTCCTTGATGAAGGTGTTGGTTGTGGAATGGTTCTAGAAGGATAAGCCTATATTGCCACAGAATTCAGTGAATTCCTCCCTTTGCACTCATGAAGCAATGTGTATTGTGTTATATTTGTGCGGGTGACATGGGGAATGAGGTCTAGGTGGTGTGGAGTTGTTGATGGTAGCTAGTGTAGATAATGAAAAAGTTGGGCTCTAGAGGAGGTCATGTTAGGACTTACCCAGATCATCCACAATAGAGAAGTGCTTGTGTTTCTAGAACTCTGGGATGCAGAGGAGGGCAACATAGGATTGTACAACTTCATGCTCCTTTATAGTTGGAGTGGAGTTTGTCATGATAGGACTGGTGGTGGCTTTGAGGTCTTCCATGATGGCGTTCTTCAGTTTGTGCAATGTATCTTGATCCATCCCGAGTTGTTTATCAGCAGTGGAAGTGGTAGTTGTGGTGAAGTTTGTTGGATCAAAGGTATGTGGGTATTGTTTTTTGTTGGTTGTTGTGGTGTTGAGGCCTCTTGAAGTGTGGTTTAGGGCCTTGGGCTATGGAGGTGGAATTTAGGTAGGGGGTTATGCATGGTTTTGTCAGTATACCTTTGTGTATTGATAGGGACAGGGGGATTAAGGGTGAGACGATGATGATCTGGTTCAAACCATGCACCATGGTGGTTTGTGTGGTGTTTGAAGAGGGGAATATAGTTGGATGGGTGTTTATCTCTAAGTTTCATGTTATGGATCATTCCTCCACATCTGATGTTGATATCACCAGGAACGATGGTGTCTTTCATGAGGACAAACATACAATAGGCTTTGGAGTAGTCCGTGGGGTAGAGTAAGTTTGGATTGATGTATTGAAGTGTGGCACCCACTGCATGAGCAATTGATTTGAAGACTTCTTCACTCCACATGTGAGGCAGGAGATCTGACATCGATATCCATCTTGAAACTCTAGAGGTGGCTGGTGATGCACCTTGCTCGACTACCCAGTGGGATATGCACGCTTGAGAAAAACCATTCCCAAATGCAAAGGTAAAATTCTATCCAAGGATGTGTTTGAAGATGAAATTCTCTGACATGGTATAAAGGAGTCTGGTGGGGAGAAGATATTGGGTTTAATGGATGGTGCATTCAGGGAGAAACAAGGCAACAACTTTGGTGATCTTGAGGCATCCAATGTTAGAGAGGTATGAGCAGTTGAGAATGTCCACCATAATAGTGTGGGTGGTCAAGGCTTTAAGAAGACGCATATTGTGTACAAGGATATCAATGGAGAATTCAATGGAGTTTTCTTCCATTGTAGATGGATGGGGTGAGAAGGATGAGAAGTGTTGTGGGAGATATGCTGGGGGTATGGGGATAGACCTGAGAGATGGTACAATGATCGAATTTATGGTGAATTGGTTATTTGTAGTGGTAGAGATTGTTGTGAATGGAGAGAAACTAGAGATGTAGTAAGATGAAGGGTTAGGTGTGGGGTTGAGTTTGTGTGGAGAGTCATGGTATTACACCCTAATCTCACAACTGCCACTAATCATGAGATTAGGGCATAAATTGAGGATTTAACGTAATACAAAGATCACCCTTAACTTTTTCTTTTCTTAATCACTTAAAATTAACTTAAAGGAAAATCTTATAACTTGGAATAAATTGAAATCTTACTAAACTGCGGAAGCAACTACTATTTACATTGATGGGTAGGTAAAGTAGATTTACACATCATATTACATTTTTCATGCGGAATATAAAGCACAACAGATAACTTAAAACTAAACTACATATTACATTACATTCTCTCTCTACCACACCACATGCCCAAAGACTGAGGGGAAGGGACTAAGAGACCTCTATCTAACTATGGACTACCTTCTAAGAGCTTGGATGATAAGATCCTTTAGCTTCCTCGTGCTGACGATTACTTGAAAAAAAAATAGTAGGTTGGTGAGCTACTGGCTCGGTGAATAGAATTTCACCCAACCATCACAGATAACTCATTTTATGTTTATTAAAAATGAAATAAAATGCAAGAATTACTACACTGAGTACATCTAACAATATAATTAAATAGCATAGAATGCCAAAATTTACATTTAAAGAACAACTACTGTGAAACTGTACTTGAATCTTTCTTAGCCTTTCTTACTTATAAGAAACTCTTTTAAACTATATGAATGTATTTTAGCTTATGCCCTGATCATATGTAGTGTACTCTACATATGAAGACTCGTAGTGAACTATGATCTCACCGCAAAAGACTTATCTGACACACCCAGGGATGCTAAGCCTGACTATGTCGTTGGTCTGCAATAGGAAAATGGCTCTCTCGCCTCAATACACCTATTATGCCGTAAAAACTGGAATCCTCCTCTAACCTAAGCACACAGGTGGAGAGTCAAGCCACCTATTGACTTTATTGTACTCTAGTGCCACCAGGACCTCTGGTTGATGTTGGACACTACATGTTGTATTTTAAGGAGACTTCCACTAGGGCTTCATCCCCCATACCTCCTGTTAGTATGATCCGACCCCCGTATATTGGACACTGCCAAGGTTAGGTCATTTCATCCCTACGACGCAGACCTCTCATATGGAATCTACGGTGTTCAGGGCCCTTAAGTCTATTATTTTATTATTCTTAGAAATCTCTTACTATATTGTATCTTTTCCTTACTTATACTTGACTCTGGTATCTCTATGGTACCGCGTATATTTATTTGAAGTTTATAAATATGACATGTATGTCATCCTTAACTTGGCAGAGTAGTATATTCAAAACGATATAATATACTGAGAAATCAACATACTATACATGCAGGTAGACTAAAATACTTAAATAAATAGAATACATGTCCACTTGGCACCTATACACTGAAATCGTGCAATTAAACATCTTAATATACTGATAAGAGCTAATTACTTGGCATACGAGTAATCGTCATTTGCATCTATAAATTATTTGCACTTTCTTGGGAAACGTGCACATTGAACCTAAATCATGGGTTGTGCATCACATATCTCAATTAAGAGTTAATTACTTATCATGGCATGAATTATTAATAATAACTTAGAATTTCTAATGATATCCTTGAGAAACGTGCCAAACTGTGTTAATATTGAATCACACACATTAACTATAACAGAGAGTGTGCAACAGATTTATATTGAGACATAGCAAGTCATCGTCTATTTCTTTATATTGTGCAACTCGTAAATTATTAAAATCATACAGCCTGGGTTTATACCCAAACCATACAGCTACTGGAAATTCGGGTCGTGTGCTAATGTCTTTAACCTCTAAACTGAGCAATTTAGGATTGGACCAATCATATAGTTTCAGTATTCCAATTCATACAAATCATTCAATAAACTGAACCATACAAAACGTGAAGAAGCAAAATGTGCAATGAGAAGTCAGGCGACGCCAAGACTGCCCGACACTTGGGTAATCATGGTTACCCGTGAAAACACAAATCTAATCTGAAATTTGTCCATTTCATGGAGTTAGTATTGCTTAGTGAGTGAAATTCTACTCATAGTGGTTTGAGATGATTGAAATTGACTGGAAACACATCCAAAGCCTATTTCCGAGCATCAGTAGGGTCATCTTCAACCTTGGGCACCCTGGATTTGAGTCTGCTGCAAGTAGCAGCTTTTGGATCCTAGATGGGTGATTAGATGATCTAGAGGGGGGGTGAATAGAGATGAATGCACTTAAACAAAATTCATTAGACCTTCAAGATATATCACAAGATAAGGTTGCTAAATAGGTAATTTGAGTGCAACTAAAACATGCATAGCAAGGATGAGAGAGATTGAGCAAATACAAGTAGACAAGGTATTTAGATTGGTTCCACACTTCAAACTAGAAGTATGTCAGTCCACTTACCTAGAGAGGTCAACCTCTAGGATTTCCTAACCATTGCATTCTTATATTCATTCATAAGACTTACAATACATGACCAAACAAAGGACTTACCTATCTAATACAAAGAGTCTTCAACCTTACCAAGGACTTACCCACTTTGCAAGAGTCTTCCACCTTCTTCCAAGGACTTACCTACTCTTACACAAGTCTTCAGCCTTCAAGGAATTACCCACTCTTCTTGGATCCTCTGCCTTTTACTTCAGCTTCACTCGGAGAAGCTTCCACCAAGGACTTACCCACTTGAGCAAGGAGTCTTTTGCCTTCACCAAGGGCTTACCCACTCTAGCTCCAAGTCTTCAGCCTTAATCTTCACCAAAGGACGCCTTCCCTTGTTATTCTTCACCTCTCTTAGATAAGAGAGAGAATCTTCATCTTCATGGTTGAAATGAGAGAAAGGGAGGTGGTGGAAGTGAGAGCCTCACACGATATACATGTAGGACTAGCTCTCTTACAAATCTCCTACTCACTCTAATGTATGTAGCAAGTGATTAAGCTTAGAGAGAGAGAGGAGGCTATAGGAAGCACTCAACTATAGAATAGGAACCTCACATAGAGTTTTGCATTGAATGCTCAACCTTGGAATGAAGCCCAAGGGGTCCTATTTATAGCTGGGGATGCTTCTTATCCTTTGGGAACACTTGAGAATGAAAACTAGACGTTTTTTGGCTTGCAACGAATATATTTTCACTTGTTACAACTCCACAACGACTAGAAGCACTTTTCTGCACTTTTCTATACAGTGCAATCGGTCGATTTTCTATAAGGGTAACTCAACCGATAGAGTAAAAGACAAATACGATATTCAGACCATCGGTCGAGTTTGTCCTGGGGAAACTCGACCGACCAATGAAAATCAAATTGGTCTGGTACTCCATCAGTCGAGTTCTATGTAAACACAACTTGACCGATCAAAAGTCAATTTCAAGATCCAATCACGATCAATTGAGTTTGCAACTCATAGAACTTGACCAATGAACAACCTGATGTGAATTTTGAAAAATGGCTTTTGAGTGTTTAAACATTCGATCTAAGTGCTCCTGATTTTTTAAGCTAAATTACAAGTCATACAATCATTATCAGTGATTTACAACATGATTCTAATGGATTTACATCATATTACAAAAACATGCACTTGTATTGACTTTGACTTGTCTTTTCTCTAATTTTAGATGCACAAGTTAGGGCATTTGGAGTGTGTCTATACCTAATCTGAAATCACTCAAGTAGAGATATTAGACACCAATATGTGGAATGGTTAGTCATCATCAAAACATGGGTTTAGTCAATTTAGACATGAGTCAACATTGACCTAATTGACCTTGAGTCAACATTCTCCCCCTTTTTGAAGATGACAAACCATTCCATAAATGTATTGAAAGCTTTTACGTAAAATCATACCTTTGGAGAAACCTAGGGGTTTCAATAGGACTGAGATCATATGCTTCCCCTCAATTGATGTGCATGGAGTTCTCATACTCCCCCTCAATTGATGTTATTTCTCATGCATGGTTAGCTTTCATAACATTTATAGAATACTATGTCTTCTACTCATATATGTTTTACACATATATGTCTTCTCCCATTTTACCTTCTCCCCCTTACATGGACATACTTCTCCTCTTCATGTAAGACATGCCTTCTCCCCATTTTGTCAAAAGAAGACATACCTTTCTCCCCCTTTGTCATTTCAAAAAATGGGGTTATGAAGAAAATAAGAAACATCACTTGTTAAAGAGAAAGGATATAATACAAATATATATAAGGATAGTAGAAGAGCAAAGATAGGGGCTTGTCCAAGCATAGAAAGAAAAGCAGGTTAAAGCATATACTTGAACAACCCAAAAAGCAAGATAAAGTGATGTAGAAAAACAATAAATCACAATTTTGATCCTCAAGATGACAAAATCTACCCAAAAAGTGTCAGGGGTCATGGCAAAGCGATGAGCCTTGCTCAGAAGGTCATTTCTGCGTGAAAAACACTAGTCTTGCACCAAAAACTGAAACTGGAGCAAAATCTGCATAAAATCCAAAACTACTCCAATTTCTACATATAATGTAGATCTATGTACCTAAAAGATGATTACCGCTAAGAAACTCAAGGGTTGTATCGAAACAAGATATACACCTAGATAGATGTAGCAAGTTAGAGTACAATTGAAGCAATTTTAGACACAACCAAGAGATCCAAAGATATCATCATCAAAACTTGCAAAACAACTCAAAGCAAGTAATTGCAAGATATAGGTATACCAATTTAGAGCAATTTAGATCATGGCAATATGCATATACAAAGGTACCAAAGGAGTGCCAAAGAATATGGCTATTGGTTGAGACAATCTAGTTGAGAGGAAAATTCTCATTCAATAAGCCAAATGTATATTTTGTGCACAGTGTTATCAATCGAGTTCTGTGCATTGACAACTCGACCGATGACAGCTGTTGGCAACACCCATTGGTGCCTATCAGTCGAGTTTCAAATAGGACAAACTCGACCGACAGAGTAGCTGTCAAAAAGCACATATATTTCATAAAAACATATTTAAAGGTATGCTAAAAATACAAACCATATCCAAACATGTCTAAGCAAGTTAGTAATGCACTATAGAAGCATTAGAAATAGTTTTTGAGCAAGACTGTGAAGAGAAACACAAAATACCACTTTTGACTCCAAAACCATATGTATAGTTCACACCATCTTGACAGAACAAGTTAGCATTGGTTGTAAGCAAGAAAAACATTACCTTTGTGCTTACCATTCCTTTTTCCACTTGTTGTTACCCTATACACATCTCACCTTACTTCTTTCATGTGGATTGACAAATCAATTTGCAATTCAATAGCTCAAGTCAATCCATTTGCAAGTACCTACAAGAAGAAAGATGAAATGGTCCCCAATCATGTTTTTGGGTCCAGAGGGGTTAGCTTAGCAACCCAAGACCTAGTGCTCTTGGGTGCTTTCCTAAAAGGACAACAATTAGAATAATGAACAAAATCATTACAATAGTTGCATGTGCCTATAGTCTTGGAACTAGAGGATTCTCCATGGAATATTGGAGGTCCTTTACCTTTATTGTTCCTTTGACTACTATCATACCCTAAACCATGTCTACCAATTTGTTTAGTAGTATGGCGTAGGATGTCATTAAGATTCTTTTTACCAACTAAATTTTTTTGCAAAGAAGATCTCAAATCATCATTATCATGCATAAGAGAGGAAACAATAGAAGACAATTGATTGATGTTATCTCTAGAATGCAAAAGATCATTTTCTAAGCAAAGAGCTTTAGTTAAATAAGAATCTCTATCAATATGAAGAGCAGCAACATCATTTTCTCTACTAGTAGAACTAGAACAAGATTCATGCACATTGATTTTAGCAAGCAAGGAGGCATTTTCTGTTTCTAATTCTTGCAAAACAAAATCTTTGTCCTTATTTTTAGATTTAAGAACATCAATATCATGCATGATAGAATCAAAAATTAAAGTATGTTCTTCATTAGAACTAGGCATAAGAGGTTGAGCTTCTAGAAATCTAATCTTATCAAGCAAACTAGCATTTTCAAGTTTAAGAGAGTCTACTTGGCTAAGACGAGCATTTTTGTCATCAAGAAAGCAAGAATTAGCATGTTCAAGACCATCTAGTTCTACATGAAAATTATCAACAATTCTAGCAAGCTTTTTCCTTTTCCTTTTAGAAGACTCAAGAGAGGCACAAGTATCATGAATAATAGCAATCAAAGATTCTTTATCTAAAAAGTTTAGATTTACCTCACTTGAGTCCTTACTTGTTGATGCTATAAGAGCAAAATGGCATTCTCCTTCATCACTAGAGCTTGAGCTACCAATTGACTCTTCACTTGATTCTTCATTTGAGCTTTAGTTGGAGGAGTCACTTGAGCTTGAGTGGCACTTGTCTTCTCTTTTCTTGTGATGATGGGTCTTCATAACTTGTGGGCAATCTATCTTGAAGTGACCCTTCTTTCCACACTTGAGACACCGGATGGAGGAGGACTTGCCTTTGTAGAGTTTACCCTTGGAGTACATGGCATCTTCTTTAGCTTGAGAGGATGGAGAGAATTGTTCTATGATAGCTTCAATTTGAGCCTTCATTTCAGCCTTCTTCATTCTCTTTAGCTCTTTCTTCTCTTATCTTTCTACTTCCTCCCTCTTGTCAAGTGTGGCTTCATGTGCTTGTAGATTTCCAATGAGCTCTTCAATAGGAATATCCTTAAGAGACCTTGCTTCTTCAATGGAAGTCACCTTGGGTTCCCACCTCTTGTGGAGAGTTCTAAGGATCTTTGAGTTGATCTCTCCACTAGACATAGGATGACCTAGAACAGCAAGACCATCAACAATGGTGTCGAGCCTTGAGTACATGTTGGCTATCCTCTCCTCCATTCCCATCTTGAAGTTCTCAAGTAGCCCTTTGAGCATGTAGACTTTGCTTTCCTTCACTTGATATGTCCCTTCATAAGTGATGCATAGCTTTCTCCATACCTCATAGGATGTTTCACATGAAGAAATTTGGTTGAACTCGGTGGGGGTCATTGAGGCATAGAGGATGAGCATGGATCTAGCATTCAAGGTTGCTTTCTTCAAGGTAGCTTCATCCCATTCTTCAATCTTTGTCTTTGGTAGCATGTATGGGCTGTTCACCATTTGCCACATCTCAAGACTTGATCCTTGGATGTAGAATTGAAGCCTTATTCCCTAATAGAGGAAAATGCTCCCATCAAAGATTGGTAGGCCGGTCAACTATCTCCCTCCTTGGTAGTCACCCATCTTCTCCTACTTGTTGAAGTATGCTTGGAGAAGACCCGCTCTGATACTAATTGTTGGATCCTAGATGGGTTATTAGATGCTCTAGAGGGTGGGTGAATAGAGTTGAATGCACTTAAACAAAATTTATTAGACCTTCAAGATATATCACAAGATAAGGTTGCTAAATAGGTAATTTGAGTGCAACTAAAACATGCATAGCAAGGATGAGAGAGATTGAGCAAACACAAGTAGACAAGCTATTTAGAGTGGTTCCACACTTCAAACTAGAAGTATGTTAGTCCACTTACCTAGAGAGGTCAACCTCTAGGATTTCCTAACCATTGCATTCTTATATTCATTCATAAGACTTACAATACATGACCAAACAAAGGACTTACCTATCCAATACAAAGAGTCTTCAACCTTACCAAGGACTTACCCACTTTGCAAGAGTCTTCCGCCTTCTTCCAAGGACTTACCTACTCTTGCACAAGTCTTCAGCCTTCAAGGAATTACCCACTCTTCTTGGATCTTCCGCCTTTGACTTCACCTTCACTCGGAGAAGCTTCCACCAAGGACTTACCCACTTGTGCAAAGAGTCTTCTGCCTTCACCAAGGGCTTACCCACTCTAGCTCCAAGTATTCAGCCTTGATCTTCACCAAGGGACGCCTTCCCTTGTTCTTCTTCACCTCTCTTAGCTAAGAGAGAGAACCTTCATCTTCATGGTTGAAATGAGAGAAAGAGAGGTGGTGGAAGTGAGAGCCTCACAAGATATACATGTAGAACTAACTCTCTTACAAATATCCTACTCACTCTAATGGATGTAGCAAGTGATTAAGCTTAGATAGATAGAGAGGAGGCTGCAGGAAGCACTCAACTATAGAATAGGAACCTCACATAGAGTTTTGTAATGAATGCTCAACCTTGGAATGAAGCCCAAGGGGTCCTATTTATAGTTGAGGATGCTTCTTAGCCTTTGGGAACACTTGAGAATGAAAACTAGCCGTTTTGTGGCTTGCAACGAATATATTTTTATTTATTGCAACTCCACAATGACTAGAAGAACTTTTTCGTACAATGCAATCGGTCGAGTTTCTATAAGGGTAACTCGACTGATAGAGTAAAAGACAAAGCCGGTATTCAGACCATCGATCGAGTTTGTCCTGGGGAAACTCGACCAACCAATGAAAATTGAATTAGTCTGATACTCCATCGGTCGAGTTCTGTGTAAACACAACTCGACCGATCAAAAGTCATTTTCAAGATCTAATCAGGATCGGTCGAGTTTGCAACTCACAGAACTCGACCGATGAACAGCCTGATGTGAATTTTGGAAAATGGCTTTTGAGTGCTTAAACATTCGATCTAAGTGCTCCTCATTTTTTTAAGCTTAATTACAAGTTATACAATAATTACAAGTGATTTACAACATGATTCTAATGGATTTACATCATATTACAAAAATGTGCACTTGTATTGACTTTGACTTATCGTTTCTCCAATTTGAGATGTGCAAGTTAGGGCGTTTGGAGTGTGTCTATACCTAATCTGAAATCACTCAAGTAGAGACATTAGACACCAATATGTGGAATGGTTGGTCATCATCAAAACATGGGTTTAGTCAATTTAGACGTGAGTCAACATTGACCTAATTGACCTTGAGTCAACATTCTCCCCCTTTTTGAAGATGACAAACCATTCCATAAATGTATTGAAAGCTTTTAAGTAAAATAATACATTTGGAGAAACCTAGGGGTTTCAATAGGACTGAGCTCATATGCTTCCCCTCAATTGATGTGCATGGAGTTCTCATACTCCCCCTCAATTGATGTTATTTCTCATGCATGGTTAGCTTTCATAACATTTATAGAATACTATGTCTTCTACTCATATATGTTCTACACATATATGTCTTCTCCCATTTTACCTTCTCCCCCTTACATGGACATACTTCTCCTCTTCATGTAAGACATGTCTTCTCCCCATTTTATCAAAAGAAGACATACCTTTCTCCCCCTTTGTCATTTCAAAAAGTGGGGTTATGAAGAAAATAAGAAACATCACTTGTTAAAGAGAAAGGAGACAACACAAATATATATAAGGAGAGTAGAAGAGCACAGATAGGGGCTTGTCCAAGCATAGAAAGAAAAGCAAGTTAAAGCATATACTTGAACAACCCAAAAAGCAAGATAAAGTGCTGCAGAAAAACAATAAATTGCAAGTTTGACCCTCAAGATGACAGAATTTGCCCAAAAAATGTCAGGGGTCATGGCAAAGCGATGAGCCTTGCTCAGAAGGTCGTTTCTGCGTGAAAAACACTAGTCTTGCACCAAAAATTGAAATTGGAGCAAAATCTGCATAAAATCCAAAACTACTCCAATTTCTACATATAATGTAGATCTATGTACCCAAAAGATGATTACCACTAAGAACCTCAAGGGTTGTATCGAAACAAGATATACACCTAGATAGATGTAGCAAGTTAGAGTACAATGGAGGCAATTTTAGACACAACCAAGAGATCTAAAGATATCATCATCAAAACCTACAAAATAACTCAAAGCAAGTAATTGCAAGATATAGGTATACCAATTTAGAGCAATTTAGATCATGGAAATATGCATATAAAAAGGTACCAAATGAGTGCCAAAGAATAAGGCTATTGGTTGAGAAAATCTAGTTGAGAGGGAAATTCTCATTCAATAAGCCAAATGTATATTCTGTGCACAGTGTTATCGGTCGAGTTTTGTACATTGACAACTCGATCGATGACTATTGTTGGCAACACCCATTGGTGCCTATCGGTCTAGTTTCAAATAGGACAAACTTGACCAACAGAGAAGCTATAAAAAAGCACATATATTTCATAAAAACATATTTAAAGGTATGCTAAAAATACAAACCATATCCAAACATGTCTAAGAAAGTTAGTAATGCACTATAGAAGCATTAGAAATAGTTTTTGAGCAAGAGTGTGAAGAGAAACACAAAATACCACTTTTGACTCAAAAATCATATGTATAGTGCACACCATCTTGACAAAACAAGTTAGGATTGGTTATAAGCAAGAAAAACATTACCTTTGTTCTTACCATTCCTTTTTCCACTTGTTGTTACCCTTTACACATCTCACCTTTCTTTTTTCATGTGGATTGACAAGTCAATTTGCAATTCAATAGCTCAAGTCAATCCATTTGTAAGTACCTACAAGAAGAAAGATGAAATGGTCCCCAATCATGTTTTTGGGTCAAGAGGGGTTAGCTTAGAAACCCAAGACCTAGTGCTCTTGGGTGCTTTTCTAAAAGGACAACAATTAGAATAATGACCAAAATCATTGCAATAGTTGCATGTGCCCATAGTCTTGGAACTAGAGGATTCTCCATGGAATATTGGAGGTCCTTTACCTTTGTTGTTCCTTTGACTACTATCATACCCTAAACCATGTCTACCAATTTGTTTAGTAGTATGGCATAGGATGTCATTAAGATTCTTTTTACCAACTAATTTTTTTTTGCAAAGAAGATCTCAAACCATCATTATCATGCATAAGAGAGGAAACAGTAGAATACAATTGATTGATGTTATCTCTAGAATGCAAAAGATCATTTTCTAAGCAAAGAGCTTTAGTTAAATAAGAATATCTATCAATATGAAGAGCAACAACATCATTTTCTCTACTAGTAGAACTAGAACAAGATTCATGCACATTGATTTTAGCAAGCAAGGAGGCATTTTCTGTTTCTAATTCTTGCAAAAAAAAATCTTTGTCCTTATTTTCAGATTTAAGAACATCAATATCATGCATGATAGAATCAACAATTAAAGTATGCTCTTCATTAGAACTAGGCATAAAAGGTTGAGCTTCTAGAAATTTAATCTTATCAAGCAAACTAGCATTTTCAAGTTTAAGAGAGTCTACTTGGCTAAGACAAGCATTTTTGTCATCAAGAAAGCAAGAATTATCATGTTCAAGATCATCTAGTTCTACATGCAAATTATCAAAAATTCTAGCAAACTTTTTCCTTTTCCTTTTAGAAGACTCAAGAGAGGCACAAGTATCATGAATAATAGCAATCAAAGATTCTTTATCTAAAGAGTTTAGATTTACCTCACTTGAGTCTTTACTTGTTGATGCTATAAGAGCAAAATGGCATTCTCCTTCATCACTAGAACTTGAGCTACCACTTGACTCTTCACTTGATTCTTCACTTGAGCTTTAGTTGGAGGAGTCACTTGAGCTTGAGTAACACTTGTCTTCTCTTTTCTTGTGATGATGGGTCTTCATAACTTGTGGGCAATCTATCTTGAAGTGACCCTTCTTTCCACACTTGAGACACCGGATGGAGGAGGACTTGCCTTTGTAGATTTTACCCTTGGAGTACATGGCATCTTCTTTAGCTTGAGAGGATGGAGAGACTTGTTCCATGATAGCTTCAATTTGAGTCTTCATTTCAGCCTTCTTCATTCTCTTTAGCTCTTTCTTCTCTTGTCTTTCTACTTCCTCCCTCTTGTCAAGTGTGGCTTCATGTGCTTGTAGATTTCCAATGAGCTCTTCAATAGGAATATCCTTAAGAGACCTTGCTTCTTCAATGGAAGTCACCTTGGGTTCCCACCTCTTGTGGAGAGTTCTAAGGATCTTTGAGTTGATCTCTCCACTAGACATAGGATGACCTAGAATAGCAAGACCATTCACAATGGTGTTGAGCCTTGAGTACATGTTGGCTATCCTCTCCTCCTTTCCCATCTTGAAGTTCTCAAGCAGCCATTTGAGCATGTAGACTTTGCTTTCCTTTACTTGATATGTCCCTTCATAAGTGATGCATAGCTTTCTCCATACCTCATAGGCTATTTCACATGAAGAAATCTGGTTGAACTCGGTGGGGGTCAAGGAGGCATAGAGGATGTGCATGGCTCTAGCATTCAAGGTTGCTTTCTTCAAGGTAGCTTCATCCCATTCTTCAATCTTTGTCTTTGGTAGCATGTATGGGCTGTTCACCATTTGCCACATCTCAAGACTTGATCCTTGGATGTAGAATTGAAGCCTTCTTCTCCAATAGAGTAAATTGCTCCCATCAAAGATTGGTAGGCTGGTCAAGTATCTCCCTCCTTGGTAGTCACCCATCTTCTCCTACTTATTGAAGTATGCTTGGAGAAGACCCGCTCTGATACCAATTGTTAGATCCTAGATTGGTGATTAGATGCTCTGGAGGGGGGGTGAATAGAGCTGAATGCACTTAAACAAAATGCATTAGACCTTCAAGATATATCACAAGATAAGGTTGCTAAATAGGTAATTTGAGTGCAACAAAAACATGTATAGCAAGGATGAGAGAGATTGAGCAAACACAAGTAGACAAGCTATTTAGAGTGGTTCCACACTTCAAACTAGAAGTATGTCAGTCCACTTATCTAGAGAGGTCAACCTCTAGGATTTCCTAACCATTGCATTCTTATATTCATTCATAAGACTTACAATACATGACCAAACAAATGACTTACCTATCCAATACAAAGAGTCTTCAACCTTACCAAGGACTTACCCACTTTTCAAGAGTCTTCTGCCTTCTTCCAAGGACTTACCTACTCTTGCACAAGTCTTCAGCCTTTAAGGAATTATCCACTCTTCATGGATCTTCCACCTTTGACTTCACCTTCACTCAGAGAAGCTTCCACCAAGGACTTACCCACTTGAGCAAGGAGTCTTTTGCCTTCACCAAGGGCTTACCCACTCTAGCTCCAAGTATTCAGCCTTGATCTTCACCAAGGGACGCCTTCCCTTGTTCTTCTTCACCTCTCTTAGCTAAGAGAGAGAACCTTCATCTTTATGGTTGAAATGAGAGAAAGGGAGGTGGTGGAAGTGAGAGTCTCACAAGATATACATGTAGGACTAGCTCTCTTACAAATCTCCTACTCACTCTAATGGATGTAGCAAGTGATTAAGCTTAGAGAGAGAGAGAGAGGAGGCTACAAGAAGCACTCAACTATAGAATAGGAACCTCACATAGAGTTTTGCAATGAATGCTCAACCTTGGAATGAAGCCCAAGGGGTCCTATTTATAGCTGAGGATGCTTCTTAGCCTTTGGGAACACTCGAGAATGAAAACTAGCCATTTTGTGGCTTGCAACAGATATATTTTCACTTGTTGAAACTCCACAATGGCTAGAAGTACTTTTCTACACTTTTCTGTACAGTGCAATCGGTTGAGTTTCTAACTCGACCGATAGAGTAAAAGACAAAGATGATATTCAGACCATCGGTCGAGTTTGTCCTAGGGAAACTCAACCGACAAATGAAAATTGAATTGGTATGGTACTCCGAGTTCTGTGTAAACACAACTCGACCGATCAAAAGTCATTTTCAAGATCTAATCAGGATCGGTCGAGTTTGCAACTCACAGAACTCGACCGATGAACAGCCTGATGTGAATTTTAGAAAATGGCTTTTGAGTGCTTAAACATTCGATCTAAGTGCTCCTGATTTTTTTATGCTTAATTACAAGTCAGACAATCATTACAAGTGATTTACAACACGATTCTAATGGATTTACATCATATTACAAAAATGTGCACTTGTATTGACTTTGACTTGTCTTTTCTCCAATTTGAGATGTGCAAGTTAGGGAATTTGGAGTGTGTCTATACCTAATCTGAAATCACTTAAGTAGAGACATTAGACACCAATATGTGGAATGGTTAGTCATCATCAAAACACGGGTTTAGTCAATTTAGACGTGAGTCGACATTGACCTAATTGACCTTGAGTCAACATTCTCCCCCTTTTTGAAGATGAAAAACCATTCCATAAATGTATTGAAAGCTTTTAAGTAAAATCATACCTTTGGAGAAACCTAGGGGTTTCAATAGGACTGAGCTTATATGCTTCCCCTCAATTGATGCGCATGGAGTTCTCATACTCCCCCTCAATTGCTGTTATTTCTCCTGCATGGTTAGCATTCATAACATTTATAGAATACTATGTCTTCTACTCATATATGTTCTACACATATATGTCTTCTCCCATTTTACCTTCTCCCCCTTACATGGACATGCTTCTCCTCTTCATGTAAGACATTCCTTCTCCCCATTTTGTCAAAAGAAGACATACCTTTCTCCCCCTTTGTCATTTCAAAAAGTGGGGTTATGAAGAAAATAAGAAACATCACTTGTTAAAGAGAAAGGAGACAACACAAATATATATAAGGAGAGTAGAATAGCACATATAGGGGCTTGTCCAAGCATAGAAAGAAAAGCAAGTTAAAGCATATACTTGAACAACCCAAAAAGCAAGATAAAGTGCTGCAGAAAAACAATAAATCGCAATTTTGACCCTCAAGATGACATAATTTGCCCAAAAAGTGTCAGGGGTCATGGCAAAGTAATGAGCCTTGCTCAGAAGGTCGTTTCTACGTGAAAAACACTAGTCTTGCACCAAAAACTGAAATTGGAGCAAAATCTACATAAAATCCAAAACCACTCCAATTTCTACATATAATGTAGATCTATGTACCCAAAAGATGATTACCACTAAGAACCTCAAGGGTTGTATCGAAACAAGATATACACCTAGATAGATGTAGTAAGTTAGAGTACAACGGATGCAATTTTAGACACAACCAAGAGATCCAAAGATATCATCATCAAAACCTGCAAAACAACTCAAAGTAAGTAATTGTAAGATATAGGTATACCAATTTAGAGAAATTTAGATCATGTCAATATGCATATAAAAAGGTACCAAATGAGTGCCAAAGAATAAGGCTATTGGTTGAGAAAATCTAGTTGAGAGGGGAATTCTCATTCAATAAGTCAAATGTATATTCTGTGCACAATGTTATCGGTCGAGTTCTGTGCATTGACAACTCGACCGATGACAGCTGTTGGTAACACCCATTGGTGCCTATCGGTCGAGTTTCAAACAGGACAAACTTGATCGACAGAGCAACTGTAAAAAAGCACATATATTTCATAAAAACATATTTAAAGGTATGCTAAAAATACAAACTATATCCAAACATGTCTAAGCAAGTTAGTAATGCACTATAGAAGAATTAGAAATAGTTTTTGAGCAAGAGTGTGAAGAGAAACACAAAATACCACTTTTGACTCAAAAACCATATGTATAGTGCACACCATCTTGACAAAACAAGTTAGGATTGGTTATAAGCAAGAAAAACATTACCTTTGTGCTTACCATTCCTTTTTCCACTTGTTGTTACCCTCTACACATCTCACCTTTCTTCTTTCATGTGGATTGACAAGTCAATTTGCAATTCAATAGCTCAAGTCAATCCATTTGCAAGTACCTACAAGAAGAAAGATGAAATGGTCCGCAATCATATTTTTGGGTCCAGAGGGGTTAGCTTAGCAACCCAAGACCTAGTGCTCTTGGGTGCTTTCCTAAAAGGACAACAATTAGAATAATGACCAAAATCATTGCAATAGTTGCATGTGCCCATAGTCTTGGAACTAGAGGATTCTCCATGGAATATTGGAAGAGATTGCATGTGATATGTTCCCACTTCCACTATGGCATAGGAAGAGATTGTAAGGTACTTGTAGGTTTCTGATGCTCATCCTTAACCTCCTGGCACACACCACACCTAGCCACATACTTAGCTACATTTTTCTTCATGCATAACCACCAATACAACTCCTTAAGATTCCTGTACATCTTAGTGTTGCCTGGATGCATAACGTACATCGATGCATGTGCTTCCTCAAGAATCTATTCTTTCAAACCACTGTCTCCAGGTACACACAACCTGTAATGCTGATACAACAAACCATCATCTGAAAACCAGAACTCTGGTCTTTTTTCCCCTATCATATCCTGTATGATCTGCTGTAACTCAGTGTCACTCTGTTGTAGTTCCTTGATCTGGTCATAAAAGGTAGGTTTGACTTGCATCTGAGCAATCAAACCACTCTGTTATGTCACTCCTAAGTCTATGTTCAACTTCCGCATCTCTATTAGTAGGTCTCTCCTGAAACATGCCATCGAGAATACATCAGCTGTTGAACTTGACTTCCTACTCAGAGCATCTGTTACCACATTTGCTTTTCCAGGATGATAATCTATCGTTTCTTCATAATCCTTGATCAATTCTAACCATATCTGCTGTTTAAGATTCAGATTCTTCTGGGTGAAGATATATTTCAAACTCTTATGATTCGTAAACACCTGACACACCTCACCATAAAGATAGTAACGCCATGTCTTAAGAGCATGAACTGCTGCAGTTAACTCCAGATCATGTGTCGAGTAATTCTCCTCATTCTTCTTAAGTTGTCTAGATGCATAAGCTACTACTTTGCCTTCCTGCATCAATACACAACCTAAACCTCTCCTTGAAGCATCACAAAACACTGTGTAGCCTTTATCTGCCTCAGGCATGATTAACATTGGTGTTGTAGTCAACCTCTTCTTCAAGATCTGAAAACTCTTCTCACAGTTGTCTGACCAGACAAACGGTGCATTCTTTCTCGTTAAGCATGTTAGAGGTGATGCTACAACACTAAAGTTCTGGATGAACCTCCTGTAGTAACCTGCCAATCCTAAGAAGCTTTTGATCTCAGTAGGAGTCTTAGGCTGCTCCCACTATAGAACAGACTCGACTTTCTTAGGGTCAACACTTACTCCATCTCCTGAGATGACATGTCCAAGAAAAGACACCTCAGCTAACCAGAACTCACACTTACTGAACTTAGCATATAATTGGTGTTGTCTCAACAACTGTAACGTTATCCTCAGATGTTGCTCATCATCTCTGGAATAAATCAAAATGTCATCTATGAAAACCACTATGAACTGATCCAAGAACATATTGAAAATCCGGTTCATCATATCCATGAAAGTTGTTGGGGCATTAGTCAGTCCAAACGACATGACCAGAAACTCATAATGTATGTATCTTATTCTAAAAGCCTACTTAGGAATATCTGAAGCATTTATCCTTAACTAATGATATCCAAATCTCAAGTATATCTTAGAAAAGATTGTCGCTCCACGCAACTGATAAAAAAGATCATCTATCCTTGGAAACATGTACTTATTCTTGATGGTGATCTTATTCAACGGTCTGTAGTTTATACATAGCCTCATAGTACCATCTTTCTTTTTCACAAATAAGACTTGAGCTCCCCATGGCGAAGAACTAGGTCGAATGAAACCCTTATCTAGTAACTCATGTAACTGGATCTTTAGTTCCTTCAACTCTGCATGTGCCATTTTGTAGGCTGGCAGTACTACAAGATGACTACCTGGAAACACCTGGATCTCAAAATTTATCTCTCTTTCAGGAGGTAGACTTGGCAACTCATCTGGGAAAACATTTGGGAACTCAAAGACCACTGGTACATCCCATAGGCTGACTGTGCTCTTCTCTACTCTGGTATCTACTACATGTGCCAAGAACACCTTTCAACCTTTCTGCAACATCTTATCATCTACAGTGGCTGATATGATACATGTAGGCAAAACTTTCTTGTCTTCAGTAAAGATACAAGAAAATCCACCATGTTGAAAGACAACCTCCTTCTTCCAACAATCGAGTTGAACTCAATACGTCTCTAGGCAATCCATACCCAAGATAACTTGAAAAGAGTTAATATCAAAGGGTATAAGATTAACCGCGATGGTGTAACCACCAAAGGTCAACAAACATCCGGGATAAAAATTTGTCAACACTATCGGTTCACCTAATGGAACCCTCAACAAAAACTCAAACGGTAACTCCTGGGTTAACAGGTTAAGCTCACAAGCTAAAGAACTTTGTATAAACGAGTGAGTAGCACCCGGATCTATCAAAACTACAACTGAAATGCTATTAAAGAAAAGCATTTCTCCTATAATTACTCGGGAAGAAACAATACCTTCTTGTTGTGTTAGAGAGAAAAAGCATCCTGAAGATCTTCCTCTCCCACGATGTCCTCATTGTCCTTCCCTTCCACTGGGTACTCCTCCTCCTCGAGAACCTGAAGCTACTGAAGAACCCACTTCTCCAGTTGGAGCCTGTCTCGGAACATTCTGGTACTGTAACTGGGAACCCTGTGTTGCCACTTGTTGTAACTCGGGACATTGCCTTCTAAAGTGTCCCATCTATCCACAAATGTGACATCCCTGAAAATATGCACCCCAACACTGACCGGAGTGCGGCTTTCCACAGATATCACATATGGATGCATCACATCTCTATGGTCCTATCACTAACATTGAAGATCTTGAAGACCTAGTTGGAGGTGTCCATGTAGACTGTGTATTCCATCTTCTGGAATTGGGCCTTCCTCCACTTGGTGAAAATGTAGATCCTTGTCTCCTAAAACAACCAAGTCCTTGTCCTATCTTAGAAAAGAAACCACCACCTCCTCTGTATCCACCACTGCTTTGTCCCACTCTACTAAAGTATCCAGATCTTTTCTTACTCTCAGTCTGCTTATCAACATTAATTGACTCTTCTACACATCTCGCTGCTTCCACAAATTCCCCAAAGTTTTCTCTATCTCTTCGACCAATGGCTGACACAGTGTGTCTAATCTCTGATCTTAATCCTTGTTGAAATCTTCTGCACTTTTCTACATCATCAGGTACAAGTTGCGGATAGAAATTTTCCAACCTTGTGAAATGTGCCTCGTATTCACCGATTGTCATATTTCCTTGTCTGATATTCTCCAACTGTTCAATCTTATCACTTAGGAAGGTAGGAGGAAAATACTTAAGGTGAAATTCACCCACAAAGTCCTTCCAGGTCATCTTTGCATTTCTTCTTTTATCTTCCACTCCCTGCCACCACATTTCAACATCTCCCTTGAGCAAATAAGATGCATGATTGATTTGTCTTTCCTCAGACAACTCCCTCAGACGGAACACTTTCTCTAACTGCCTCAGACATACATCTGCCACTGCAGGGTCCATAGTTCCAACAAACTCTATACCTCCAAGCTTCTTAACCAACTCATAGGATCTCATCAGATCCTTGTGGCTCGAGGTAGAAGCTCGCCTCTCCATCTTATACTTTTCCCTGGTCTCAAGAAACATCATGTACATTCTTGATGCTTCACCTACATCATCTCCACCACCTAGACCCATCACCTGAGGATCAGGTCCAATGTGGCTCTCTGCTTGGTCCTCATGACCATGTCCTCTTCCTACCATATGCAATAGTATAACAAAACACTTCTTGTTAGAAAATTGCAGTTAGAAGGAAAACACCTAATAACTAATCCTATTAGTCTCTTATCATCCCCTGACCTTGGATTAGAGTAACTACGTACTCAACCTTGCTCTGATACCAAATTTGTTACACCCCGATCTCACAACTACCACTAATCATGAGACTAGGGCATAAATTGAGGATTTAACGTAATACAAAGATCACCCTTAACTTTTTCTTTTCTTAATCACTTAAAATTAACTTAAAGGAAAATCTTATAACTTGGAATAAATTGAAATCTTACTAAACTATGGAAGCAACTACTATTTACATTGATGGGTAGGTAAAGTAGATTTACATATCATATTACATTTTTCATGCGGAATATAAAGCACAACAGATAACTTAAAACTAAACTACATATTACATTACATTCTCTCTCTACCACACCACATGCCTAAAGACTGAGGGGAAAGGACTAAGAGACCTCTATCTAACTATGGACTACCTTCTAAGAGCTTGGATGATAAGATCCTTCAGCTTCCTCGTGCTGATGATTACCTAAAAAAAATTAGTAGGTTGGTGAGCTACTGGCTCAGTGAATAGAATTTCACCCAACCATCTCAGATAATTCATTTTATGTTTATTAAACTGAAACAAAATGTAAGAATTACTACATTGAGTAGATCTAACAATATAATTAAATAACATAGAATGCCAAAATTTACATTTAAAGAACAATTACTGTGAAACTGTACTCAAATCTTTCTTAGCCTTTCTTACTTATAAGAAACTCTTTTAAACTACATGAATGTATTTTAGCTTATGCCCTGATCATATGTACCGTACTCTACATATGAAGACTCATAGTGAACTACGATCTCACCGTACAAGACTTAGCTGACACACCCGGGAATGCTAAGCCTAACTACGTCGTTGGTCTGCAACATGAAAATGGCTCTCTGGCCTCGGCACACCTATTATGTCGTAAAAACTGGACTCCTCCTCTAACTTGAGCACACAGGCAAAGAGTCAAGCCACCTATTGGCTTTAGTGTACTCTAGTGCCACCAGGACCTCTGGTTGATGTTGGACACTACATGTTGTATTTTAAGGAGACTTCTACTAGGGCTTCATCACCCGTACCTCTTATTAGTACGATCTGACCCCCATATACTAGACACTGCCAGGGTTAGGTCATTTCATCCCTACGACGCAGAACTCTCATAGGGAATCTCCAGTGTTCAGGGCCCTTAAGTCTATTATTTTATTATTCTTAGAAAGCTCTTACTATATTTTATCTTTTCCTTACTTATACTTGACTCTAGTATCTCTATTGTACCACGTATAATTATTTTAAGTTTATAAATATGACATGTATGTCATCCTTAACTTAGCAGAGCAATATATTCAAAATGCTGTAATATACTGAGAAATCAACATACTACACATGCAAGCAGACTGAAATACTTAAATAAACAGAATACATGTCCACTTGGCACCTATACACTGAAATCATGCAATTAAACATCTTAATATACTGATAAGAGCTAATTACTTGGCATACGAGTAATCATCATTTCCATCTATAAATTATTTGCACTTTCTTGGGAAATGTGCACATCAACCCTAAATCCTGGGTTGTGCATCACATAACTCAAATAAGAGTTAATTACTTATCATGGCATGAATTATTAATAATAATTGAGAATTTCTAATGATATCCTTGAGAAACGTGCCAAACCGTGTTAATAATAAATCACACACATTAACTATAACAGAGGGCGTGCAACATATTTATATTGAGACATAGCAAGTCATCATCTATTTCTTTAAATCGTGCAACTAGTAAATTATTAAAATCGTACATCCTGGGTTTATACCCAAACCGTACAACTACTACAAATCTGGGTCATGTGCTAATGTCTTTAACCTCTAAACTGAGTAGTTTAGGATTTGAACAATCATATAGTTTTAGTATTCCAATTCATACAGATCTGTCAATAAACTGAACCATACAAAACGTGAAGAAGCGAAACGTGCAACGAGAAGTCGGGTGATGCCAAGACTTCCCGGCACTTGGGTAATCATTATTACCCATGAAAACATAGATGTAATCCAAAATTTGTCTGTTTCATGGAGTTATTACTACTTAGCGAGTGAAATTCTACTCACTGTGGTTCGAGATGATCGCAATCGACTAGAAACACATCCAAAGCCTATTTCCGAGCGTCAACAGGGTCGTCTTCAACCTTGGGCGCCCTGGATTTGAGCATGCTGCAAGCAACAGCTTCACACATACGCACACAGGAAGGAGGGGCTCAGCTAATCATCGCTACTCATGGCTAGGTGGTTACAGATTCATGATCTGGACCCATGGCCGAACTCATTGGCAGTGATTTGGGGTGCTACTCATGCCTGAAGGACCCCTGGTCGGTGCCAGAATGATGGTCAGTGCTGTTGTGCAGCCGCTGTTGCTGGGGGCACCGCCCTAGCAGGCTGGGGTGCCTCATTTTTCTAGTTTGGACCTCAAGCTGAGCTCAAGGCCGATGTTCCTTAGTTGCTTGCTACACCCAACGGCTCCTGGCCGTGTTGGTGGTGGTGTCGAACCTATTGTAGGTCGAGCGCTGCCCTAGCTGGTCGAGTTGTAGGTGGTTGGGGTCACTAGGGCGAGGACGAGGAAGGAGAAAGGAAGAAGAAGAAGAAGAAGGAAGGAAGGCGGCGCCAACTAGCTCGGCTCAAGGAGCCCTAGAATCACCCCACCTTTCTCCCATGTTGGTCAGGCAGCAACGCTGCTGTGCACCGCTCAAGCAGCAGTTTGCCCAATCGAGAGGAAGGGGATAAGGGAAAGGGGCTTACAACTTATGGGCAAATTACAGAATTGGTCCAAGGAACTTAAAAATGCTATAACTATTGCCTCAGAGGTCTGATTCAAATGATTCTTTTTGCAAAATTTCAAGTTCAAGATCCACTACAACCTCAAAGAAAGAAAACATACTAAATAACTTGTCTCATATTGATCAAAACACTAATCACATCTTAAGCACTTATTTTATCTAGGTTAATCATCTTAGGTAATTAACTTAACGATTAACACTACAGTTAACATTAATTACATCAGATGAATCAATATCGACTAATGATTCACATCTTAGCTTATCTTGATTAACCATGATTCTTAACAAGGTACTTAGCACTAATCGAGGTACTTACTGACTAACCTCAATGTGGGTTGTAACACATGGGTAAGCAGGTGGAAGGGATTTCCACTTAAGATCTTTTGCGTAGAGTTGCATGAGAGGTAGTTGGTCAAGGGGAGGGAGGCTAAGGGTTGAAGGGAGAGGGTACTAATGGTTAGTAGGGTGGATATGGTGAGATGATCGTGTGTGGGGAATCCATCTAGGTCTGAGTTTTGGGCATGCATAAGAGATGTGGCCTGATTTTATGCATGCATAGAATCTAAAGGAGAGACAAAAAGATCCCTTATGATGACCAAATCTAAGGAACCTTCTGCATTTGATATGATAAGTCCTATTAAATTTTTTGTGTGTAACCCCAGTCCAAGGGTGTGGGCATGCATCATGGACTAGGTTGGTGTGGTAGGAGGGGTGATCAATCTTTGAGAGAGATTTGTCAATCTCTAAGCCTATATGTGTAAAGTGATGAAGAGAGGGTCATGTTGGGAGAGGGTCATCAGAGCATGAAAGGTATTTAGACTGAACATACTTGAATATGGGAGGTAAACGGTCCTCGCTGCATCTTTGTGGTGTAGCGGAAGAGTTACCAATATCCTCTAGTTGGTCTGATTGTTTCTGGTTCTCTGCACAGTTTGGTTGTCTGCCATTTTGGGTTGTGAGCATCTGTTGGCCTAGTTCTGAGTCCTCTGTTACCTCCTCTGAGGAAGAGTAGAAGTTGTGTTCAATTCTAAGGAGTCTGCATATGTTGCGAGGTATCCAGTTGTTGATGTCGGTGAGCCATACTTTTACCTTCATGTCTACCTTTGGGTAGAGAGTGAGGTGCCATCCCATGCAAAGATTGAAGGTGATCAACATTCCTTGCCAACCGTGACTAGATTGGAGTTGTCCTCTTCGTGTAATGAAGAAGTTGATGGTAAAAGTGATAGCACCAACATATAAGAGGATGATCCCATCTGAGATGTCCCACTGCAGGTATCTCCATGATCTAGGAAGGATGAGGATTCTGGTGGTTTTATTGTCTAGGTAAACATCCATGTGGGTCATGGTATCAGTGGTGTGATGGTTGTGTGTGGGATGAGCATGTAAGGGGGTAGTGATCAGTTGAGTGTAGTGATCAACATTTGGAAGCCTTTGAGATTTCAAGAGTTTGTGTGTGAGCAAACCCCCTATTCTCATTTCATATAGTAGTTGGTGTTGGATTGTAGAAGGTGGAGGAGTAATGACCCCAGATCAAATCAATGTGTCATTTGTGCGTTGATTCTTAGATGTGAAGCATTAGACAGGGATATTCACAGTAGGGATGTAACATTGCTGAGTAAATGGTGTAGTAATGGCGATTAAGGTTCAGTGGGTGATGTGTATTAAGTTCTAGTGAGTTATGGATATAGTCTTCTGTTGAGTATACAAGAGGTCAGTTGTGCCAAGAGTTGTAGTGTGATCCCAGAGTATACTTCACCAGAGATCTTTATAGCAGCAGTGCAAATCCCCTAGCATGGATATCTTAGTTGGGGAGTTTTCTAGACACAGGACCGAGGGGTGGTGTTCTCGCCTTATACCTATGTAGGGAGTTGTTCTTCTCTTGTGTAGAGCTTGTGTTGTGGGAGATTGCAGTGGAGTTTGAAAAACTCAAGAGTTGTTGCTCACTTGGGACTCAGAAGTTCACAACCTATAGAAACTGTTGTTATGTAGTCAGAGTTTGGATATAACATATGGTCTTTACTAGTAAGGCATTGTTTATCTTTTAAAATTATACTACTAAATTTGATAGTTGACTCTGATAACTCAGCCAATGGGCTTATAAAATTATAAAAATATACTAAATTATCATAGTGGGTTAAATTTTTAGTATCTTTGGCTGACATTACATCATAAAATCCATTCGCACTTGTTGAAAAATAGATTTTGAATTAAATAAGTATACATATACAAAATTTATACATATGTTAGTGAGGGTGGCTTAATGGAAAAGATCAAGGTTCACTCTAAGTTTGATTAATGGAGAAGAACCTACTCCCAACCTTACATCTAACCTCAGTGAGGTTTATGGAACAACATGGGTCTACTATTGATATTATGTGAGTGAATGACACTGTTGTGATTTGAGTTGGTCATACCACGTCAAAATCCATTCTCATTTTGTATCAAACAATTATTATAACTCTAATATATTTGACACATGCACTTTTGGAGATAGAGTGCCAAACAATAATTTGAAGTGCATCATATATAGGATAATCCTAAAAATGTCATGAAGTGGATATGTTATGGAATTGGTGTGAGGTTAAATGGATACAACCCATGCAGTTTATGAACTTACTCAAAGGACTCGAGATTCTTGTAGAGAACATCTTCCAAATGTGAAATTTCTAAAAGGAGAGACCATTACAGATTATGTTTTTAGCACTTGCATTTGAATGGGTGATGATAGCACCATTACTATTTTAAAAGCATGGAAAACATATTATAAACTTTGAAACTGAATGATAAATCATGGTCTCACGACTTGACATATATGTCATGCACCACTTTATGTACAGGGAGGTGTTAGGAAACCCCCTTGAATTCATTAGAAATGGTAACACATGTCCCCATGTAAGATAAATAATAGATTTATTGTTATAAATTATCTAAAAAGTATATTATTGTGCATGAGTAATGCAAAGGTTCAAAGGCTTTGCTTTTAAAGAGTATAACTAGAAATGAGGGATGCATGATGATTAAATAGTTATTATGAGGGTTGTTATTTTTTTGATAAATTATGAGGGTTATTATAACATGATGTATTAGAATAACTCCTTTAAAGTGTGACATTGGATGTTGATTGTATGTGTTTTATTATACTCATGGATTTCACCACAAAAGGCTTTTGTTTGAAAGATAATATGGCAATATTTGATACCCAAACCAAAGCACAAGTTTGATATAAATGTCATTTTACTCAAAACAATATCCAAACCAAGGAAGATTTACAAGTTTATATTCAATTAAGATATGCATAAATATTTAAATGATATTATTTTAATGACCCATACTTAAGTTAAACCTAACTCTAGATCATCTTGAACAATCATTATATAATCTCCTTCTTATTTTAGTTGATCTAAAGCCTTAGTTTGTTTAGTGGAGCCTTTTTGAATGGATTGAAGTAATCCAAACCTTAATTTGGTGGGAAATTATTTATTGTATAAACTATGTTGATAACTTTAGCTATACGTTCCATATGTGGATTATATGTTTCATAATAACACAAGATATGTAGTGAACTAATTTGGTTGTATGGTCTTTAAACTTTAGTGGATGGTGAGAGTTAAGAATAATATGTTCATGTGGTAGGTATAAGAGAAAGGTCACAAGAAATAATTACTAATATAATTAGAGGTGAAAATCATGATAGCCTAGATGTTATGAAAGATAATATTTGATTTGGGATCATACCAAGGTTTAGCTACCTCAATACTGAGTTATGGGGGTTTAGAATTAACTTTATATAGTATGCAATCTAAGTTGGTTGGCTTCTATAAATGTAAAAACAATCTTTAAAGTAAAAAAGAGTGCATCAAAAAATGCAACAAAGAAATGCATGACTAAATCTTTCTCATGAAAAGCACCTCAGTATAAAGAATTAAGGAGAAATTAAAGGAGAAATTGAATGTCTCAACCCCACAATTTTCTCTAAATCATTTGGATATAGAATCTCTAGTAAATTGTTTAATTTTAATTATTTTCATATTTTTTCTTCCCTTAACAATATTATAGGATGTTCTTTGATAAATGGGAGCAAAAGTCTTATATTTCTTCCTCTTTTCTTCTTAGAATCTCTTCTTTATGATAGATTCGAGGTCTGTAACTACACTTTACTAAAAATTTAGATAATGGTGGATCTTTTGTTGAACCCTATGAAGAGGTTATATATTTTCCCATGCATCACAAAAAGGTCAATTAAATAACAACATTAAGCATCAATTAACCTTAAACTCACCTTCTTACGCCTTATTTCACACAAAATGACACTTCTAGATATAAAGTAGATTATAAGAAACACAGTCCTTAGCATTCTTGTGTTAAATTATACTAATACAAAGGATTTTGTACATAAATATATGAGTTTGGCAAAAAGAATGAGAAATGAGTAGAATCATGAGTATGTAAATGAATATCAAGGATGCATTTTTAGATATGTGATCTGGTTTAATATTAATTTGGTACTTACCCTTCTATAGCAAAGTTACGTATAATGGATGATTCCTTTTGATGCCTTATTAGTGTGGCAAAATCATATATTTTGTTTCTACCAACAATTCACGTAAACTAATTCATATTTTTAAAAAATTATAAAGATGGGAAAGATATTTAATGATAAAAAGTGAAAGCATAATGTAGTTGTAAGGACCTTGACCCAGGTTTTGGGCTAACCCTATTTGCTTTGCTTATGAAAGGTTCTTAGAACCTTAATCTAATCTTCTAATATGTTTTGGTATCATGTGACAAGCTCATGATTCCAGTTTGGTCCTGTTTGGATGTTGTTTGAGCAATGTTTGCTTGTTTTGGACCAAAGTGCAATTTACCCAAAGTAAGGGGTTATATTGCAATATGTTACATGTAGATCATGCTTTTAGTTCTCTTGCATCATTATAAAGAGAATGATTCCGTGGGACACCTTGTGGAGGACCTAGGTGTCAAGTTTGAGCTTGGTTGGTTGGTGTCTATGCTTTTTGAGCTAGTTTTGGTGTAAATTGCAATTTACCCAAAGTGGAGGGGTAAATGTGCAATTTATCAGCTCTAGAGTCTTATTTCTTGTGTGTGACATCATCTAGAATGAGTATGGATGATGGGGCGCCATGTTTGGTTGATAGATGAGGAACAACATCCTTATATGGTCTTTATAACATATATGTGTTACATATGTCACCTTGTCCTTTAGTGTATCGGCTAGGACATGAAGGTGTGTTGCCCAAAAGGGGTGTGTCGGCCATGGATTCTGCCCAGCTGCATGATACACTTCCTAGAGTGTATCACCAGGCCATGCATGAGCTGCTAGGGTGGCAACAAGTGGCGTTATGAGCTAGAGCAAGTGGCACCTTGGTTTATGTGGTTATGACACCTCTCCCTTGCTACCTCTCTCTTCCTTGGTGTATATAACTCCCTTCCTCCTTATCCAAGCAATCCTTTTTGGCCACCTACCTTCTCCTATCTGTTTGTGTCAGGCATGGGAGCTTGGGAGCTAAGGAAGACTCCCATGGAGCATGGAGGGGCGAGCTCCTTGGCCATGGAAACTCCTTGCTCAAGATCCGACCTTGGTGAGTCATGCTTCTTTGCTAGTTTTTCCTTGTGCTTACTTCTTCACCTTCCTCTTTCCATCTCGGCCATGGATAGGCCCTTGATAAGAGTAAGCAAGGACGTGGTTATCTTCCCTCCTTTCTTCTTCTTGATCTATACATAACCATGGTTTCTTCTTCTTCTTCTTCTTCTTCCTTTGTTTCTTGAGGTGGTGATGATGGTGCCGAAGGCATGTTTGGAGCTTTGGATGGGTGCTATTCTTGGAAGAGAACGTGTGTTTGCTGCTTGGATCATGGAGTTTTGTGCCTTTCATGGATATCCTCTTAAGGCGGGTTACATACCTCTAAACCATCTCTATTATGCACTCTCTCCATATATGTATATGAGGGTTCTTGTACTTAAATCGTTACCTTTTCTCCATGATAGATATATATATATATGGGACTTGGAATCTTATCTAATGAGAATGCTACGTTTTATTACTGTCTTTAGCTTGTTTTCCTTTTAAAATATGGTCATGGGTGGCTAGAGGTTGAAGATTACTTACACGATATGATTCTTTGGCCGAAACCATTAGGATGCCCGATATGGGCCTCTACCGGATACAATACCTTGTTATATAGCCTATGTTTTGGTTGATGGTTATGGAAAAACCCCTTTCTCTCCTTTGGACTTGAAAGGTGAGCCTATGATCTAGACCTATGGGTGATAGGATGAGTCAGTAATAGTTTTACCTTTGTGCCTGATATCCCTTAACCACCCTAGAGTTAGAGTTTAGTCGACATGATTGCTAGACCCTTGGATGGGCTCTTGGCCGACATGTGCTTCCTTGATGAACTTTTGAGTATGTTTCCCGATACACCCTTTAGGGTTAAGTCTTGGACGATATGAGAAGTTAACTCTTTAGTGACCTTGTGACCGATATGTGCATCTACTCAAGATGATGGTAGTTGGCCAACACAACCCTAAACCTTGTATCTTGGCCAATATAGAGCCTCAACCCTAGCTTGGGCGATTAGAGTTGCTTTGGGTGACATAAGTGGTCTACCCTTCTGGCATGATATGTTCTCGAGGCAGAATCCTTGGTAGGTATGTTTGCTTGAGCGTTAGGTTGATCCTTGTATCCTTGTTCGTTATACCTAGTTAAGCTGAGTTGGTAACCGTTATGGTCCCTTGGCCGATATCCTTTGTGGAGATGATGGATGGGTGATACGCTATGTTGAGTACCCTGTCTGATACACCTTGTAGAGGTGGTTTCCTGACACACCTAGTCGATATAGTTGGATGATACACCATGTGCATACGATTCCTGACACACCTCCGTTGTCTTGAGATAAACTTGGCCATTAGGTGGTGCTAGCTTGATGCCCGACATGGCCTTGGCCAATAGACTCTGATGGCTTGGTGAGATTGGCCGAGACGAGGGGATGGACGACATGGCATGATGCCCGACAGACAAACCCTAGATTCTAGCTGTTATGAAGCGTCATGGCTATGCATGACACGATTCTTGGTGCCCTGGCTGATAGAAGTGGTCCATGGATGATACAAAGATGTTTGTGTAGTAGGGGCACCTTGGGCGACACCCCTTTGACCGATAGGGTTGTTTTGGTGATGTTCCTCTAGCTGATAAGCTTAGTTGAGCTTGACCGTTACCCCTTTGGTGGAGTTGGATCTTGGACGATACACCTTGCCCAATACCATGAGAGATGATGGGACCTTGATGCACGATAGAGGGTGTGTAGTGGTTGGCCGATATGGTGGTGAGTTGCCTTAGGGTTGGAAACCCTAGTCGTGATACCTTTGGTAAGGGTATTGCTACCGGGCATATCCTATGGTGAGGGATGGCGCTGTCGCTAGACCTCTAGTGAGGGTTGAGGGAGTTTTGGTGAGGGTTTTGATGACTCGAATTGCATATAGCTAATGTATGTGATCACCTTGAACCCTGCACCTATGTAAGATAGGTTGTGACCGCGGTATGTTTGAGAGGAGATGCTGTTGCTACACATGTCATTATGACACAGGTGTGTGACTACAAGTATGGGCCATGATGTGTGTTCATATATAATAATTAAGTATGATGAACCCAAGATGAAATGGGTTGTGGACCTTTGTGCAATAGTTAATTATGAGTAATGATAGATGAACCTTTGCTAAGATTAGATGGTGGATTATGGTGTATGATCCTTAAGATAATCCTTAGGAATGATGACTGAATAGTGATGGTGTGTTGATTTATACACCGGTCATGACATTAATCTGCATATGTTCATAATATTCCAATGTTATAACTTTAATCTTGGTGATAGGATAATAAAAGACATGTTCATGAGATATGGGGCATGATGGATGCTCGCAGCTAGATAATGATAATCTAAATTAACTACATACACAACTATGAACATGGATGTTGTCCCAATCCTGTACATCTAAATCCTTGATAAATCATATAATCATTAATGCCATCTTATATTGATAGCATGGTCTTTCTGTTAAAACTATGATTATTGTGTACACTAACCATGCAGGTGATGCATAGCCAAGTAAAAGGGAAATGATGGATATATATATATATATGTTGAGTAACTCTGTTGTGATGGTTACTCTTGATATTGAGATAATCTGTATGATGTATTTGACTAAAGTGCTGGGGATTGCTATCCCATGCTGATGATGTAAGCCTTGAGAGGCAGTGGCACTATGTGATAAGGGATTGAGATCCCATGGTATGTTATGATCCTTGAGATGGATCTGGATGATTGGCAAGAGGCCAAGTGATAACATGTAGTGTTGGATCCTTGTGATGGATCAGGATGAGGTGATTACAATAAAAGCATAATGTTGAGTTTTATGTCATTTATTATTGTTATAGTTTGCATGTTATACAACTTGGTTGAATCTTGCAATCCATATAAAAGATACTAATTAATCACAGTGGAATATATCATGTAGTTGCCCTGGCCATAGATCCATCATCGTCAGGAGCTGGTGATGGTGAAACAGGTTCTCCTACGGGTTAACCCAGAGCGCATATTGTTGAGTATGCAAGGTTTCTCCTAGCCTAAAGTGAGGAGGTAAGAGTGCAACTTCGGTTGTAGACTCCAGGGTGCGGATTTAGGCCCGTAGCCCAAGTATGTGAAGAGCATGGTGAACAGGCCCATGGCTCAGGATATGTGATATGAAGAGCATGAATGCGTTCATGGCTCAAAGCATGGTGAACAGGCCCGTGGCTCAGTTTCACTAACGCCGATACCTGTACCAAGGTGGGCTAGGCAGAGGGTAGCCTGACCCTGTGGCTGAGGCCACTTCAACATGAGACTGCGGTCCTGCTTGTGTTGTACTCGTGCACTGACCACGAGGTGGGAGGTCGTGGAGTCCGACTCTTCCATTAACCTTGTATGGCACCAGCTCTTGGTTTCGCAGCCGTCGGTTGGATTTGAACGGTATGGTTCACTTCCTCAGGGCATAATAATATGTAATCTAGCCGAATATTATTTATTGTTTAAGGCAAAACACGAAACATTGTTTGAGGCCTTGCTTGTATAGTTGATCTTGATATGCTTGCATTTACTTGTACGTTCCTTATGTTATGTGGTAAGATCTTATAAAGATTATATTGTCAATCATGTTCCATAAAGAGTACCAGGATATAGGCCTCATAAATATCTTGGTAAGATTAGCCCTGCTCAGTATACTGCTCTTATAATTTGCTTATGTCAGTTACCTGTGATCATAATATAGTTGGTAGAGGGTTATGTTTCTCGCTGGGACTGTGTGTCTCACCCCGCTGGTTAATAACCCTTTTTAGGTGGACGTGCCTGGCAAGATGAAGATCATGTGGCTGTGGATGTTATGTAGAGGTATCGTACCTGGTGGGATAGATAGTGTCTAGCAGTAGAGTCCTATGTGTCGTCCCTGTACACTCAGGTCCTTGGGAGGGTTTTTCGATGTTTCTCATACAATGATCGATGTATGGTTTTTGATATGTATCTTGATGTAAAGCATCATGCAATAGTTATTTTATGTAACGAGATGATGGTAAATTATGTTGTAGCACCTTGGAAATATGTTGTGATATGAAAAGTGTTGGCTCAGATATTATATGTTTCATCTTGTAGTTCTTGTTGTAAATCGTTTTTAATTTCCCGTGTTTTTCGGTAACCCGCTGGTTAGCATGTAATTGTGTTTTGTTGGGGATGAGGTGTTACAAGTTTGGTATCAGAGCTCTAGGTTCACCGAGTCTACAGGGACACTAGGACTAGGATTAGGATGGTGTCTAAGGTTGGACCGTGACATAATATATGGTGCATACTACCTAGTCTCAATACTTGATGCCCTGGCTAGGTATTCAAATATTGAAGACAAAGGTAAGTATGGAGCCTTAGATTGTTTCCTCCTTGATTACTCTGATCAAGTAGTCATTCTGGAGCAATCTAAAGAGAATAACAAAATTAAGAATATGATGAGATAATTTCTTGAAACTGTAATCTCAAGAGATATATATGATAGAAGACAGATTAACTTGTGATAACAATGTAAGTTAAAACATAGAACTTACACAAGATGAAGAATGTACTTGAAAGCAAAGATAAAGTTAGAAGAAAGTGAAGAATAAGTGATGAGTAAACAAGATGGAACTTGATATAATCTCAGACCAACCAAAGAATGTAAGTAAAAATGTGAAAGAATAAAGTGCAAATTCGTGATAAGAAAAAGACAACCAGGGAGATGATCCTTGTTCAATAAAGAATATGCAAAGAATAACCATCTTTTTCATAAAGATAAAAAAAAATTTGATATAATCAGGAACTTATCACGATTATGATAAAATGGTAACAAGAGAAGAAGAATAATGACATGTAATGGTCTTGATGTTTCCTGTGTCGAGTGCAAGGAACCCAAGAAGATACAAGATAAAACCATATGGAACAAGGTTTAACATTGTACAAACGGTTGGAAACTCATGTAAGGATCAAAGAAAGTGATAATACTCTCCCCTTTGATATGAAACCATAGGTGTTGATGGGGTGATGGGAAGAGTTTGTTCCTTTGTGTTCCTTCCTTTCGAGGGAGTGGCAGTCAAGTGGACCTTGTGTCACTTGATATGTGTGCCTTTGAAGTGATCGTTGTTTGGATACTTCGAAAGGTATCAGCTGATCTTGGACTTTGGTTTCCAAGGTGGGGATGGATGTGATGGATGATGACGGTAGGATCCTCTTGGCATGCCTTCTGAGATGGGGTTGAGAATCTAGATGCCTAGATTGTGGAGGTATGAAGGTGAACCATCCTGCTAGATCACCCTTGACCTTGAACCTACAAGCTAGAAGCTAGTTTTGGAAGTATGGATCTATGTGGTGACCCTCGAAGTAGCAGTTCAACATCATAGAGGAACGCTAATAAGGAAAAACGAGTGAGGATGGGATGGTTTGATCAGGCAGCAGATTGCAACAGGCAATGGTTAGATCTTGTGGCTTGAGCTGACCAGAAACGGTAGAATGGCCAGTGTGTGGTGACAGGACGAATGGAGTCACTCCATTCTACCTTGTCTTCTTCTTGCCTCTTATCTTCTCTAGTTGATCCAGTTCAGGATGTACCCTCCTTTGAAGTGCTTGTTGTACGTTTGGCAGATGCTTCCCTCATGTGAGTCAGAGGGAGATAGGTAGTTGTTGAGTACCTTGTTGATGACCTGGTTGTGCAGGATGAAGTATACCCTTCTCCGTACCCTTTCCTTCCCTAGATGTGATAGTCGGGTGAATCCCTTTTTATGAGATATGTCAAAGATCATGGTAACCTTGGGAATGGATATCCTTGGAAAGGTGTGAAGTTGTCTCAGATGGAAGGGTTGGCTTTGTTTGATCCGGCTAAGTGCTATAATGTGGCTATCATATGTTAGGGGTTTATGCTCCGCATAAACATGACATCAAAAGGTATGCACCTAAGGAAAGGAAGTGATGTAAGGTCATCCTGGGAAAGTTCATCTAGTTAAGCACTATCATGTGTATACATGTGTTTTGTAGAGTATGTACCTTGTGATAACCTCTTATGAGAAAGATCCCCTCCCTGGAGTAGAGACACCCTTTGTGCAAAGAGAAGGAACAATTGAAACAATATAGTAGAAAGATAGTGATACAAGTTATGCAAAGCTTAAAGTGCCAAGCTTGTGAGATCAGAGTAGCACAGTGGAAACATAATGAGGAATATGATACATCAGTAGAAGCAACTGATACCTGAGTAATACGAGTTGCATATAATGTTCCAGTATCTAAGAGTGTTACCATGCAAAGGATGATGAGCTGAGGGTTTGAGTGTGTGACCTATACAAGGGAACTCTGAGTGGCTCTGGGAAAAGAGAAAGTATGTTGGTCTCAGATCTGTGACACCTGGGAGCTTTGCGGAGTTGTTTGATGTGATGCACAAGTAACACCTATCTTCTTACCGCTCGGGATTTCGGGGACGAAATCCTTGTTAGGGGTTTATAACTTGTAAGGACCCTGACCCAGGTTTTGGGCTAACCCTATTTTCTTTGCTTATGAAAGGTGCTTAGAACCTTAATCTAATCTTCTAAGATGTTTTGGTATCATGTGACAAGCTCATGATTCCAGTTTGGTCCCGTTTGGATGCTGTTTGAGCAATGTTTGCTTGTTTTGGACCAAAGTGCAATTTACCCAAAGTAAGGGGTTATATTGCAATATGTTACATGTAGATCATGCTTTTAGTTCTCTTGAATCATTAGAAAGAGAATGATTCTGTGGGACACCTTGTGGAGGACCTAGGTGTCAAGTTTGAGCTTGGTTGGTTGGTGTCTATGCTTTTTGAGCTGGTTTTGGTGTAAATTGCAATTTACCCAAAGTGGAGGGGTCAATCTTCAATTCATCAGCTCTAGAGTCTTCTTGCATGTGTGTGACATCATCTAGAATGAGTATGGATGATGGGACACCATGTTTGGTTGATAGATGAGGAATGACATCCTTATATGGTCTTTATAACATATATGTGTTACATATGTCACCTTGTCCTTTAGTGTATCGGCTAGGACATGAAGGTGTGTCACCCAACAGGGGTGTGTCGGCCATGGCTGCTGCCCAGCTGCACGATACACTTCCTAGAGTGTATCACCAGGCCATGCATGAGCTTCTAGGGTGGCAACAAGTGGCGTTATGAGCTAGAGCAAGTGGCACCTTGGTTTATGTGGTTATGACACCTCTCCCTTGCTACCTCTCTCTTCCTTGGTGTATATAACTCCCTTCCTCCTTAGCCAAGCAAACCTTTTCGGCCACCTACCTTCTCCTATCTGTTTGTGTCGGGCATGGGAGCTTGGTAGCTAAGGAAGACTCCCATGGAGCATGGAGGGGCAAGCTCCTTGGCCATGGAAACTCCTTGCTCAAGGTCCGACCTTGGTGAGTCATGCTTCTTTGCTAGTTTTTCCTTGTGCTTACTTCTTCACCTTCCTCTTTCCCTCTCGGCCATGGATACACCCTTGATAAGAGTAAGCAAGGACGTGGTTATCTTCCCTCCTTTCTTCTTCTTGAGCTATACATAACCATGGTTTCTTCTTCTTCTTTTTCCTTTGTTTCTTGAGGTGGTGGTGATGGTGCCGAAGGCATGTTTGGAGCTTTGGATGGGTGTTGTTCTTGGAAGAGAACGTGTGTTTGCTGCTTGGATCATGGAGTTTTGTGCCTTTCATGGAGATCCTCTTAAGGCCGGTTACATAACTCTAAACCATATCTATTATGCACTCTCTCCATATATGTATATGAGGATTCTTGTACTTAAATCGTTACCTTTTCTCCATGATATATATATATATATATATATATATATATATATATATATATATATATATATATATATATATATATATATATATGGGACTTGGAATCTTATCTAATGAGAATGCTACGTTTTATTACTATCTTTAGCTTGTTTTCCTTGTAAAATATGGTCATGGGTGGCTAGAGGTTGAAGATGACTTGCACGATATGAATCTTTAGCCGAAACAATTAGGATGCTCGATATGGGCCTCTACCCGATACAGTACCTTGTTATATAGCCTATGCTTTGGTTGATGGTTATGGCAACACCCCTTTCTCTCCTTTGGACTTGAAAGGTGAGCCTATGATCTAGACCTATGGGCGATAGGATGAGTCGGTAATAGTTTTACCTTTGTGCTCGATATCCCTTAACCACCCTAGAGTTAGAGTTTGGTCGACATGATTGCTAGACCCTTGGATGGGCTCTTGGCCAACATGTGCTTCCTTGATGAACTTTTGAGTATGTTGCCTGATACACCCTTTAGGGTTAAGTCTTGGACGATATGAGAAGTTAACTCTTTAGTGACCTTGTGACCGATATGTGCATCTACTCAAGATGATGGTAGTTGGCTGACACAACCCTAAACCTTGTATCTTGGCCGATATAGAGCCTCAACCCTAGCTTGGGCGATTAGAGTTGCTTTGGGTGACATAAGTGGTCTACCCTTCTGGCATGATATGTTCTCGAGGCGGAATCCTTGGTAGGTATGTTTGCTTGAGCGTTAGGTTGATCCTTGTATCCTTGTTCGTTATACCTAGTTAAGCTGAGTTGGTAACCATTATGGTCCCTTGGCTGATATCCTTTGTGGAGATGATGGATGGGCGATACACTATGTTGAGTACCATGCCTGATACACCTTGTAGAGGTGGTTTCCCGACACACCTAGTCGATATAGTTGGACGATACACCATGTGCAGAGCATGCCTGACACACCTCCCTTGTCTTGAGATAAACTTGGCCATTAGGTGGTGCTAGCTTGATGCCCGACATGGCCTTGGCCGATAGACTCTGATGGCTTGGTGATCTTGGCTGAGATGAGGGGATGGAAGACATGGCATGATGCCCGACATGGCCTTGGCCGATAGACTCTGATGGCTTGGTGATCTTGGCTGAGACGAGGGGATGGACGACATGGCATGATGCCCGATAAGCTAACCCTAGATGCTAGCTGTTATGAAGCGCCATGGCTATGCACGACACGGTTCTTGGTGCCCTGGCTGATAGAAGTGGTCCATGGACGATACAAAGATGTTTGTGTAGTAGGGGCACCTTGGGCGACACCCCTTTGACCGATAGGGTTGCTGTGGTGATGTTCCTCTAGCTGATAAGCTTAGTTGAGCTTGACCGTTACCCCTTTGGTGGAGTTGGATCTTGGACGATACACCCTGCCCGATACCATGAGAGATGATGGGACCTTGATGCACGATAGAGGGTGTGTAGTGGTTGGCCGATATGGTGGTGAGTTGCCTTAGGGTTGGAAACCCTAGTCGTGATACCTTTGGTAAGGGTATTGCTACCGGGCATATCCTATGGTGAGGGATGGCGCTGCCACTAGACCTCTAGTGAGGGTTGAGGGAGTTTTGGTGAGGGTTTTGATGACCCGAAATGCATATAGCTAATGTATGTGATCACCTTGAACCCTGCACCTATGTAAGATAGGTTGTGACCGCGGTATGTTTGAGAGGAGATGTTGTTTCTACACATGTCATTATGACAGAGGTGTGTGACTACAAGTATGGGCCATGATGTGTGTTCATATATAATAATAAAGTATGATGAACCCAAGATGAAATGGGTTGTGGACCTTTGTGCAGTAGTTAATTATGAGTAATGATAGATGAACCTTTTCTAAGATTAGATGGTGGATTATGGTGTATGATCCTTAAGATAATCCTTAGGAATGATGACTCAATAGTGATGGTGTGTTGATTTATACACCGGTCATGACATTAATCTGCATATGTTCATAATATTCCAATGTTATAACTTTAATCTTGGTGATAGGATAATCAAAGACATGTTCATGAGATATGGGGCATGATGGATGCTCGCAGCTAGATAATGATAATCTAAATTAACTACATACACAACTATGAACATGGATGTTGTCCCAATCATGTACATCTAAATCCTTGATAAATCATATAATCATTAATGCCATCTTATATTGATAGCATGGTCTTTCTATTAAACCTATGATTATTGTGTACACTAACCATGCAGGTGATGCATAGCCAAGTAAAAGGGAAATGATGGATATATATATATATGTTGAGTAACTCTGCTGTGATGGTTACTCTTGATATTGAGATAATCTATATGATGTATTTGACTAAAGTGCTGGGGATTGCTATCCCATGCTGATGATGTAAGCCTTGAGAGGCAGTGGCACTATGTGATAAGGGATTGAGATCCCATGGTATGTTATGATCCTTGAGATGGATCTGGATGATTGGCAAGAGGCCAAGTGATAACATGTAGTGTTGGATCCTTGTGATGGATCAGGATGAGGTGATTACAATAAAAGCATAATGTTGAGTTTTATGTCATTTATTATTGTTATAGTTTGCATGTTATACAACTTGGTTGAATCTTGCAATCCATATAAAAGATACTAATTAATCACAGTGGAATATATCATGTAGTTGCCCTGGCCATAGATCCATCATCGTCAGGAGCTGGTGATGGTGAAATGGGTTCTCCTACGGGTTAACCCGAAGCACATATTGTTGAGTATGCGAGGTTTCTCCTAGCCTAAAGTGAGGAGGTAAGAGTGCAACTTCGGTTGTAGACTCCAGGGTGTAGATTCATGCATGTAGCCCAAGTATGTGAAGAGCATGGTGAACAGGCCCATGGCTCAGGCTATGTGATATGAAGAGCATGAATGCGTTCATGGCTCAGAGCATGGTGAACAGGCCCGTGGCTTAGTTTCACTAGCGCCGATACCTGTACCAAGGCGGGCTAGGCAGAGGGTAGCCTGACCCTGTGGCTGAGGCCACTTTAGCATGAGACTGCGGTCCTACTTGTGTTGTACTCGTGCACTGACCACAAGGTGGGAGGTCATGGAGTCCGACTCTTCCATTAACCTTGTATGGCACCGGCTCCGGGTTTCGTAGTCGTCGGTTGGATTTGAACGGTACGGTTCACTTCCTCAGGGCATAATAATATGTAATCTAGCCGAATAGTATTTATTGTTTAAGGCAAAACATGAAACATTGTTTGAGGCCTTACTTGTGTAGTTGATCTTGATATGCTTGCAGTTACTTTTACGTTCCTTATGTTATGTGGTAAGATCTTATAAAGCTTATCTTGTCAATCATGTTCCATAAAGAGTACCAGGATATAGGCCTCATAAATATCTTGGTAAGATTAGCCCTGCTCAGTATACTGCTCTTATAATTTGCTTATGTCAGTTACCTGTGATCATAATATAGTTGGTAGAGGGTTATGTTTCTCGCTGGGACTGTGTGTCTCACCCCGCTGGTTAATAACCCTTTTTAGGTGGACGTGCCTGGCGAGATGAAGATCATGTGGCTGTGGATGTTATGTAGAGGTATCGTACCTGGTGGGATAGACAGTGTCTAGCAGTAGAGTCCTATGTGTCGTCCCTGTACACTCAGGTCTTTGGGAGGGTTTTTCGATGTTTCTCGTACAATGATCGATGTATGGTTTTTGATATGTATCTTGATGTAAAGCATCCTGCAATAATTATTTTATGTAACGAGATGATGGTAAATTATGTTGTAGCACCTTGGAAATATGTTGTGATATGAAAAGTGTTGGCTCAGATATTATATGTTTCATCTTGTAGTTCTAGTTGTAAATCGGTTTTAATTTCCTGTGTTTTTTGGTAACCCCCTGGTTAGCATGTAATTGTGTTTTGTTGGGGATGAGGTGTTACAGTAGTATAATTAGGTTCCTACCAATGTGAACACTCCCTGATGTGTATTCTTGGAATATTAAACATTTCTTGCCTATAGTAGATTATATCCATGAGAAGAAGACCTATGGAGTATTACATCTCGAGGAGTAATCTATTGAAGGTCAGGGGTACTCATATTGGTGGGAGTGAGGCTGAATTTTTTTATTGAGATTGAGAAGGTAAGTATTGGTAAATAGAGAATCCAATCCTAGGAAAAGTGACTTGAGATGTCAATCATGTGACATGTGATTTACGTTATGTGGTGAGGTATGTCTAACCTTGTATCAAGTTGTGGGAATGAGAAGGTGGGGATTATACATGCTCCTACCTAGACATGTGGTAGATCTAGGTTGAGTTAGTTATATTGTGGTGGTCAACTAATCCCCAAGGCATGGATGATGAGTCATGCACTTGAACATGTCATGACAAGTTCTAATTTTCTAGGTTTCATTACTACCAAGTACATTTCTAGAACTACATGTTATCCATGCCTAAGGATATCTTGAATCACACCAACTATGTGTTATAGGAAGAGACTATTAAATTGTCTTTATCTGTTCATATTCTTATTTGATCGCTTAGATATTATCTAATCAGTTAATGAATAGATTTATAGGTCTAGAAGATGCATCATCATCTTCTTAGCCTAATTGTAGACATGAGTGACTATACTACTAATTGGACATATGTTTTTGTTATATGGGTCTATATATTGTCATTGTGGGGGTCCTTAGGAATGCTTGAAGATGTGTTTTGCTAAAGCATTGTTTATGCAATCAATGCACATTATTTAAATTTTTTTCTCTATTTGAAAATTTGTACATGTTCCCTATGATACTAATGCAAGTGAAACATGGTTGAATACTAATATTAAACTATTTTTAATTCTAATTTGTTTTGTGTTTTTTTTATGTTCAATTTTTAGGAGCATGTTTGGTTTAGTTTCTCACCAACCTTGATATCGACCCTTTTTTCATGTTTACATCTATTACGGTAGTGGTTCTTGACATTTAGATACATCTTTGGTTTTAAAATGCCTTCAAGATTTTTTCTAGATGATTATGTCACTAGGAAGATCATATATTTCCACAAGTCAGTTTTGAAGGATAGAAATATCTCAAATGGGAGATGATGTTTTAGATCAATGTCTAAGCATGGAAGTTATAGGGAGATTGATAGAAAGAAGATACTAATGTAGTCACACTATCAAATTATTTATTCATATGACCATTACATCAACATGCCATACCAGTACCAAAGAACATAATAAAATATATACTGACAATATTGTCATTCCACATATTTCACAAATGACATATATGGAGTAGGGGAACTTAATTATATAATAAGAATATGGTTGTAACTCTTATAGAAGGTGATAATTCATATTGGAAAATGGTTTGCAACCACTGTAGAACCTGTTTAGGTAAGACTTTATGCCATCAAACCACATGTATCTTCCCTAACAAACAACCAACAATGTGTGCATGTAGTATGCTCTCAACAAGTGAGTCAAATTACCACATGTTACCAAAGCATCTCTTTCAGAGTCACTCATTTTGTAGACTTCCAATTGGAGTTCCATTAGTTGGTGTGTTTAGTCGATTTAGGAGCCTATTCCTCAACACTAACATGATCATGAATAACTCTGCATGACAAAACAAAAGTGTGGACTTGGGTATGGTAGAGCATTATAATTATCCATTGACAACTCTAAATAACATGAGCCCAACCTAATAACCGGGTATTAGCTATATCACAAGAGTGAGATTGGTATTAACTATTTGTTTAAATACAAAAATAACCCTAATTTTTTTCTTCAACTAATTTAATCATTCACTAAAATAAACATATGAAGCAAAAAGAAACTAGATATTACATCATTTCATTATCAATACGTGTATATAGTTCACATCATATGCATACCACTACATATTTTTTCATCTAACTCGTCCACCCATGACTATAGAAAAAACAAGAAATTATTAACCTAGAGACTACAACTCTTATACATACCTCAACTATTTCTCATTATGATAGATACCTTTTGGATCATCTTCCTAATATTGACATGCACCTAACTTTTGTTTGTAGAGACTACAACTCACAAACGAACCAGTCAGTTGGGAGTGTGATCCAGTCGATTCACTTAGTAAATTGGTCAGTTCGCTTCCCAGATTTGCCTCCAATTGACTTTCCTCTTTCATTTCCAATTAATACTAAGATCAATTCTTGTTCCAATCAAATTGTACAAGTGAAATGAAAAACTTTTCTCACAAATCGGGACAACCCAACACTGCTCGTTTGGATACATGAACCGATTGGTTCACCAGAGTGAATATTCACCCAGTGAACTGGTCGGTTGGTGGTCCAGATTGTGCAAAACACAGTCAATGCAGTTCTCAATCAATCCAACACTCAAATCAGTTAGTTCAACACTTGAACTTGATGATTCTGAGTCAATTCAATTGATTGAATGTTTGATTGAGTACCTAAACACCTTTAGTAATAAATCCAAACATCATTCATGGATAAACTCCACTTCTAGGTTAATCCCTTGAGTGTGACCCTATATGTCCCATTTCACGTTGGCAGTGAATGTCCATAACAACTTATGACATCACAAGCAAACAGTGGTGCCTAGTCGCACATTAGTGCTACCCAAGTGAAAAGGATAGTTGGAGAACAACTTTCAATCCTAAAGTTTGTGATTGGTGCTCCAGTGAATGTATAATTCCTTTATCTCTGATATCCTGAATGAACTCAAGGTATGGAGCTATCATCCTTTCAACATTCATTCATGTTCCTTGAATAAAAGCAGGTTGTCTGAGATATGTGTGCCATCAATATCACATATTGACTCACACATGCATGCACATGCCTTTTTTAGTCTCATTTATCAAGTGGCCATGGACATCATACTCCCTTTAGGAGGGACAAATCCCATATCTATCACTCGCAGTCAAAAACCCATGTGTCAAAGTCACCCAATCATCACCTTTATAAGAATCCATATTTCAGGACCGTGTTTGATGATGTCAAAGTGTACCCAACGACATATGATGAGTGCGGTGATTTTAGGTCTAAGAATTACAATCACCACCATCATTGTGAGAGCTGATTGTGACTACCATGTCATGGTTCCATGTGTCACTCTCATGGTGGGTCTGTCCGATACATTGTTCTCTAAGATGTATCTATGTGCTTGGCTTGATATCACATATCATGACTAATGAGACTCTGTCATCAACCAACACACACTCTAGTCTTGCTTTGTCATTTTTGTCTATCAACCATCCACAATGACATCTCACTAGGGACAAAATAAGAATGTACAAACTCTTAGCATCCGTATGATCTCATTCTTCAGGTCCTCAACCTGAAGACATGCCATTGAGTATTGTAATTCTCTAGACATTCATTTTGTTTTATCATTATCTCATAACTGATTGAACCAAAATAAATTGGAAGCTTGCCTTTGATATTTATCAAATCAATCTTAATGTATCCCAATCCAATCATCCTATGATTGGCTCTCAGGGCATACATACCAACAGACTCCCACTTGCACCGTGAGCCAATCACGTTTGAATCATATTCTCAGTGATCTACAAACATGTCCCACATGTTTCTGCTACTCCAATGCTAACACAGTGAGTTAGCAACACTTTGCTTTAGTCAGTATATTGCATGTTTCACATCTCTTCATTGTACGACATATCGTATGAGATGGAGTTGTCATAATATACGATCTGATATTCCTTGCCTAATTCTTAGCTCCATTGTTTGACTCAGTATTACAACTTGTCATCAATGGTTGGAATATCTATAAGTTCATCTGTATGAACTTCTAGATCCATATAGTGTCCCCTACTGTTCACAATACAAGGATACTCGGAATTCCCTTTTAGAATTAAATAGCTTTTAAATTGGAACGTTTTCATTTATCAACTCATATTCACTTTTATATTTTATATTTTGCGACCATTTTCTATCATTTCGGAAGCTTGCATCAGTGTAACTCTTTACACCCAACTCTTCCTTATATTACCATAGAACTAGTACTTCATAAGTACCAAACAAGTTCTTCATGGTATTCCAGTGACCCTCACTGGAAGTAGATAGACATCCACTCATCACACAAGTTAACAAGATGAACATATCATATTGTCATGTCTAATACATACAAGATGATGAATGAGTATTTTCTTATCACATCCAATACATACAAGATAATGGGATGATTACATACATGATAGATCCATATCTATCTATGTGTTCCTATTCTTCATAAGAATTTGGGACACCTGCATCTGAGATACTAAATCCATGTAACATGTACAAGTTTTCTCCCACCAAATATGTGCAAACTGAACCCTTCAGTACAGATTGTCAGTGTATGCTCTCTCTTTACCAGGTCAAGAGGTTTTTGAGAACTATATCTATAGATATCTATTCCTATAAAATAGGACATTTCTCCATCTTCCCTTAAAGAAGGTATTTCCACACAAGTTTCCATTTTAGAACATTTCATTCCTCATCATCATGTGGAATGTGAATACACTCCCACAAAATTTTTGTAATCACAAAACCCTTCTTTATTTTGATATATCAGTCAAACCTTTTGACTATATAATCAAAGTAAAGACTTCCAGTTCTGAATTGCTTGTATTTAATCAATCATATTGATTAATCCCTTGTAACTTATAGACTGCATTTGCATTATTGGATTCATAAAACCCTTCAGGTTGTGTCACATACACAACATTATCTTATTCCTGCCAGGAATGTGGTTTTAATATCCATATGCCAAATTTCATAGTCTTTCAAGTTCCAACATCAAGCATGATCCTTTCTCTAAATGTCATCCATGTTAGTCTTAACTCTTAAGACCCAATTGCACTTATGGATTTTATCCCAATCAAGAGCTACCATAAGGTCATACCTTAATTGGTTCACATGGAAGTCATTTTGGATCTTATGTCCTCAAGCCATGACTTAAAATTTGGTCCCTCAAAATCATATAGATTATTGGCTCATTATATGACCAATTCATCACCTAGATATATGAGGTGTATCTGTTACATAAGGAATTTGAGAACGCACAACATTTGTGATTCTTAATCTCCTTTATTTAGTATAAAGAATGTTCTTTAGAATAATTCTAGAAGGTTAGTTATTTGATGATCATGCTCTAACTCTTTAGAGTATGACTCCTTCTTTGATTTAGACATCACTATGCCTTAATCATGAGTTCTCTGTGATACATTGTCATAATTACTCACAAGGTCCTCAAACATTTGGTTTAAGTATCCCATTCATTGATCTCATCAAAGAATTAATACTTTTACCAAGTTTGTACTTCATTTATGATATTCTTGAACACTTCAAGATATTCATATTAGTATTTCACTAAACACCATCTAAAGCATTATCATTTATTCCAATAGGCATGTATATACATCAATATGTATTATACCTAATAGAATAGTCATTCTCCTACTACATCTAGTGAAGATTGACTTGTCATCATGCCCAAGACATTCATATCTCTTAATGGTTCACAACCAAAAGAGTCTGGCCTATCCATCAACATGAAAGCTATAAATGAATTTCTCATGATAATGCTAATGATAATGCTAATTAATTGTTTGATTCACAATAACTTTAGGTATCATTTTATCTTATGCATACCAAGTACCACAAGATAAATAAGGCATTGCCACAAAAGATCATATCTTTGAAATTGAAACATCAACTTTATTGATAGACATCTTTGTCATACAAGATGCAGAAATAAAGTGTTTCTATTTATTGGCAAAATGAAATAGCGGTTCATAACTTTATTACATGCCCTTTGGGATGAAATAAACTAAAAGTTACTCCTATCTATGGCATTAACACTTGCTCTAATGATGTGTGCTCCTTCTTGGTCCTTTCACAAAGGACATCACTTCTTTTTAGATCCTGCATATCATATATGTTAGATCCATGTCTTGGTATCATATACCTCAGATTAAAGAAGTGTTCAAGTTTATTTCATGATACCTTAGGTTGAGACTTCCATCCCCTCCTTCTTCTTCTTTTGTTCATACAGATAGAGAGGGCAATTTCTCCTCCAATGTCCTGGCTCTTGACAATGGTGACATTTGCCTCCCTTGTTCACCCCTCCTTTGGCCTTGAGAGCTGAAGATGACTTGGGTTGTTGTCTAGCATCAGAACCTTTCTTTGCTTTGCCCTTGCCCTTGCCTTTAGACTTACCCTTCTTTCTACTGATCAACATCATATATTTGGGTTTGTCTTTCTTCATCTGTTCCTCAATTGTCCTCAACATGCCCAACAACTCTGTCAACGGCTTGTCAAAGTTGTTCATGTTGTAGTTCATCACAAACTGACTGTAAGATTCTGGAAACGCATGCAGTATCACATCAGTAGCCAACTCTTGGCTCAGAGGGAACCCCAGTCTTGTCAGGTTCTACACATACACAATCATCTTGAGTGTGTGAGGACCAACTAGATCTCCTTCTATCATGACACACTTGAACAATGCCCTGGAGATATCATATCTATCTTTTCGTGCTTGGTCTTGATATATGTTCTTGAGATGCTGAACCATCTCAATGACGTCCATGCTCTCATGTTGTCTCTGCAACTCATAGTTCATTGAGCACAACATCAAGCACTTTGCATCAATGGCATCTTCAATATGCTTCTTGTAAGCATCCCTTTCTGCCTTTGGTGTGGTGGGAGAGGGTTCCTCTGGAACGGGTGTATCTAGGACCTAGAGCTTTCACTCTTGAGTGAGAACAATTCTCAACGTCCTAAACCAGTCGTGGAAATTATTCCCATTTAGTTTGTCCTTCTCAAGGACCGATCGCAATGAAAAGTGATTATTGTTGATAGCTATTTGTTCTACAAAAAGGAAATATGCAATTTTAGTCCAAAACTCTTTTTGACTTAATTTGATTGATTTAAAAAATTTAACGATATAATTAGGCCTTTAATTAATTATCGCTCCCACTATTTTGTTCAAATTGATAGCCCTCACCATCAATTCGGAAGATTGCAGCGTACAACCTTCTAGTGAGCCAAGATCCAAAACAATTGAATTATTACCCGGCCAACGTCATCGTCCATAATTAATTATTAAGGTAGGTAACACTTACCAATTACATCATATGAAACTCTTGTATAGATGACATGCACAACTCTTTTCCATGAACATCTCCATGCCTCTAAGTGCTTAATCCCATTAAGATCACTTAGTTAAGCCCGACCCAAAAGCCAACATGATAGAAGTGCACCCCGCTTGGTGGCCCCACACAACTACCATCACACTTCCACGAGATAGACAACGCACCACCCTTGGGATGCCTATGCTTTTCGATCAAGCTTTCCATGTGTGTCGCTTATGGAAAGCATCTAAGACTTAATATTATATTGAGGGGTTTTAATATGCTTATATATGCATATAAGTATCCAATCACCACATATATAATACATATCATATACATGATATATCCCACAATGAAAACATGCAATAATGATAAAGTGATGATTATGGCCATCCTATTGTAATTCCTTGTGCCACAAGAAATTATGGTCATCTAGGTCTACATCACATGTGACCTGTTGTTGATGAAGATCTTGTGCTTAGGCTGTTTCGGGCTTGATCATCTCGTCACACGAATGATCAACTCGTCTCCTGGCCAATCGGTTGGTTGTCTCTAACCAATTGTCTGGCTCCTCCAGACGGCCGGTTCGTCAGGTCATTTTCTCCTCGTCAGGTCACCAGCTGCACCATGAGCCAATCACTCGATCCACCAGCCGATCGGTTAGCACCTCTAGTCGATCATCTCGCACCTCCAGCTGCACGTCTAGGTGCCCGCCAGTCTACGACATAACATGACATAAAACTATCCTACTTTTACATAAACTTTGGGAAACCTCGAGTTACATTCGAGGGGAGAAAATGTAGAAGAGAATCTCGAGTTATCTCGAGTTACATTAGGAAAAGAAGAAGAGGGCTCAATGCGCAGACTGAGAGCAAACAAACACAACCAACCAAGCACACACATAGGGGTTTATAGGCCATAACCACACTACACATCCACCATCAAAACCGTTTTGAGTTGACACATATCATTTGCATATATATACCATATAATATATGTATATATTAGTTTGGGATCATGTGGCATTAATTGGATATTTACATCATATGCAATAAATAAAAGATGGTAAAACCAAAAACTGATCATATCGATTAATCCTAAAATATAGTATGTTGATGTGGCTCTGATACCATTGTTGGGTTTTAGGTGAGGGAGAAGGCAACGGAAACAAAAAAATTCTCTCACCACAAAACCATAACCACAGATCGCATAAAAGACTATGCAATAGGAAGGATGGTTTTGGTGAGTCATACATGGTCCTGAGGCTTTCTCACTGACAATGCCTCACAACTAGTGCGGTCTTCAACCACCTAGTCTTCTACGGTGTCTCTGTAGCTCCTGGTCTTGACCCGGACTGCGGTTGATAGTCGTCCTCCTGAGCGGCAAAAACCTCCTGCCTCTATAGATAGTCCACACGGACCACCGGGAACTCTAGTCATCCTATCCTACAGGACACTAGAAGGAGTCGTCCCCCTCTGTCAGTGTACTAGTCACCGACACACTCTCCCACAAGTAGTGGTCATCCTGTAGTTGTCTTTCCCTTGTTGTGCCTCCCTAGTCAGGTAGCACTTTCTTGGGCTCTCTCAGTTACCACAACCAGAGAGGACAACAACTTTGCAGAGCAACTGATGTTCTGAGTTGTGCCATCTGAGAAGCCCCCAGTACCCCTCTATATATATGAGGGGTCAGGGTCAGGGTTCTCATCCCTAGGCAATGAGGGACTAAAGTGGGAGTAGAAGGGTTTGGAATTTCCATGAACTGATTGCACTGCGACAGGCGAACCAGTCATTTCAAAAATGAACCGATCAGTTGGGAGTGTGAGCCGGTCGGTTCACTTAGTGAACCGGTCAGTTCACTTCCCAGACTTGCCTCTAATTGACTTTCCTCTTTTGTTTCCAATTAATACTAAGATCCATTCTTGTCCCAATCAAATTGTATAAGTGAAATGAAAAACTTTTCTCACAAATTGGGACAACCCAACACTGCTCGTTTGGATACATGAACCGATAGGTTCACCAGAGTGAACCGGTCGTCTCACTGGCCATGATCCGATCAGTTCACCTAGTGAACCGGTCGATTCATGGTCCAGATTGTGTAGAACACAGTCAATGTAGTTCTTAATTAATCTGACACTCAAATCTATTAGTTCAACACTTGAACTTTATGATTCTGAGTCAAGTCAATTGATTGAATGTTTGATTGAGTAACTAAACACCTTTAGTAATAAATCCAAACATCATTCATGGATAAACTCCTCTTCCAGGTTAATCCTTTGTGTGTGACCCTATAGGTCCCATTTCACGTTGGCAGTGAATGTCCATAACAGCTTATGACATCACAAGCAAAGAGCGGTGCCTAGTCACACATCAATGCTACCCAAGTGAAAAGGAAAGTTGGAGAACAACTTTCAATCCTATAGTTTGTGATTGGTGTTCCAGTGAATGTATAATTTCTTTGCCTCTGATATCCTGGATGAACTCAAGGCATGGAGCTGCCATACTTTCAATGTTCATTCATGTTCCTTGATCCAAAGCAAACTGTCTGAGATATGTGTGCCATCAATATCACATATTGACTCACACATGCATGTGCATGCCTTTCTCAATCTCACTTATCAAGTGGCCATGGAAATCATACTCCCTTTAGGAGGGACAAATCCCATATCTATCACTCACAGTTAAAACCCCATGTGTCAAAGTCACCCAATCATCACCTTTATAACAAATCATATTTCAGGACCACATTTGATGATGTCAAAGTGTACCCAATGACATGTGATGAGTGCAGTGATTTTAGGTCTAAGAAACACAATCACCACCATCACTTTGAGAGTTGATTGTGACTACCATGTCATGGTTCCACATGTCACTCTCACGGTGGGTCTGTTCGATACACTATTCTCTAACATGTATCTATGTGCTTGGTTTGATATCACATATCATGACCAATGAGACTCTGTCATCAACCAACACACACTCTAGTCTTGTTGTGTCATTGTTGTCTATCAACCTCCCAAAATGACATCTGACTAGGGACAAAACAAGAATGTACAAACTCTTAGCATCTGTATGATCTCATTCTTCAAGTCCTCGACTTGAAGACATACGTCATTGAGTATTGTCATTCTCTACACATTCATTCTATTCTTTCATTATCTCACGACTGATTGAACCAGAATAAATTGGAAGATTGCCTTTGATATTTATCAAATCAATCTTAATGTATCCCAATCCAATCATCCTATGATTGGCTCTCAGGGCATACATACTGGTGCGTCCCCACTAGTGGTGCTTTTACACCCCACGAGGTCAGAGCGCTGGGGATATGGGAATTTGCTTTTGAAATTTATAAGACCTAAACTAACACACCTATGTCTACTAAAACAACTACACCCGCAAGTGCACGGGGTCGTGTCATAGTATAGGAAGGTGGCAAGTAAAGGGTCAATCCACAGGGAAAAGAGGGGGTACTAGAGATAGGTTAGTTTAGCTAGGTTCCTATTGCGGAGACTAGGGTTAAGGGTTTAAAGGTGATTTTGATTGTTAAACTATTATGAACAAGCAAGCAATTTAAGGCAAGAATGAAATCTATGTTAACCCTAGGTTAGATTAAGACTAAGCAAGCAAGGAAAGACTAAGTTAGGTATGAAAAGGCAAATTACACTAAAGCAAGCAAGAGAGAAGTAAAAGAGAAATTAAAGAGCTACACTAGCATGAACGAGACAAGAGCAAAACAAGAAGCTAACTAAGCGAGGAAAGAACTAATTAAGCTAAGCAAGCACAAAACTAGGGTTTTAAGCAATAAAGAGATGTGTGGGCTGTTTAGGGGTATGAACTTATCACTTAAATTGGGGGGGGGGGTGACATATGAACATTATGATTCCATTTAGATTATCCAAACCAAACAACAAGTTAGAGTCTAATGAATTAACCTAAGCTACTAACTGGACATGGATATGCTAGGTTTTGCATAGGGGAACTAGTCCCTAACACCCCCTACTACCCTTACGAGGCTCAATTGGGTTAGGGATTAGGTTCAATTCAATTAGAGTCTAATCAAGTCTAGGTTTCTAGATTAGGCATTCCTAGGGAAATTAGGGGCTGAGGGTAGTAATGGGGAGGTGAGATTAGGGTTTTGGACCCCAATTCCCCCACATTCTAGCCTTGAGAAGGCTCCATGCTACTTGTACTAGAATTATCCAATCTAGCTACTTATATCTCTCACTTAGGTTTAGGGAGATTGATTATGATGTAGGAAGATGGGAGGCAGCCTAGGGATCCAAGAATTGGACCTAGGGGCAAATCCCAAAATTCACACATATAAGCAATTTGCCTTAATTCCTAAGTGATTTCACACACAAACCAACAAGCAATCCATGGAGAATGAGATGCAAATAGAATATAATCATTAACAAATGGAATTACAACGTTTACATGTCATTTTCCCCCGACATGGTATCAAAGTAACATAATTTCCCCCAAACAACCCACCCAAGGGGCCTAGCTACTCATAACAAAGCAAAATACAAAAAGAGAGAAGAAAAAGGTAGAAGAAGCCATGGAGCTTGGAGTAGTGACTGAAATCCTTCTCTCCAGTAGATGTAGGGTCATCCTCCTCCTCCTTCTTGGATGGAAAGGTGTAGAATGGTGGTGGGAAGTGGATGGAAGGCACTCCTTTCTATTTGGGAATGTCATGTTGACTCCCACGTTGGATGATGTGGCTAAGATTACTCAGCTTCCTTTCCATGATCAAAGGTCGATGGTACTGAGGAAGTCAAGTTGGCTTATTAAGCTGGGGAATTCACTTGATGTGAAGAAGTCCCAAGTTGTTCGATGGCTAACTGATGTTGACTGCTTCATTCAGATGGCTACCCTATGGAATTTGTTCAAAAGAAAAACATATTGTGGTTTCCACCCTCATGACATGTCTTATATGTGAGCATGTACTACTATTGTTCTGGCAGAATTGTTCTTTGGAGAAACTATCAGGAAAGTTATGGTTGCGGCTTCCATACTTGTGGCTACCTTGTGGATTAAGGAAACTTTCATTCCTTTGATACTGGATGAGTTGTATGAATGCTTGGATGAAGCACATCTGACTAAAAAGATGAGGGGCCTTTTAAGGTCCTGAAGATTTATTTGGAAATGTGTGTTGGTTCTTCAATATTAATAACGTCATAAAATCCTCATTACAACATGGTGAAGGAGTTTTTGTTGATGCATATCCAAGTAGGTGAGCCTCTTCAGCTGCATGGAGATCTAATTTGATGGCTTGCAAATATAAATATTACATGTGTGTTGGGGATGGATGGAATTCCGTCTTGATAACTCAACATGTGGCATGGCCGTGTTGAATTTCTAGTGGTTGATCATCTTTCCAATTCTAAAGGGTTGTGTTGCTTATTACCTTATACTAATGTTGAGGTAATTTGATTGTTGGTAATGCATGTACCAAGTTTAATTCGTTCCCTCTTTTTTTCAAGAATTTGATGGTAGATTCTTGAAGAGTTCATGAGAAGGTGGTGCAAATGTGGTTGGACCAGAAGACGTCGAGTTAGAATTATTTCCCCGTGGGTCAATATTTCTCTCTTGAATACTTGGAGTCACTCACTTTGGTGCCTTCAGTGGTAGTGACTTGTGATTCTACCGAAGTACTACATTGATGTGTATGCTTTTGTTTTGTTTATTTTTTGTTACGAGAAAACAATGTTATGTAATGAACTTATTACTAGTTTCTAAAAATAAAGATTTGTGTTTATGGTATGCATTATTGGTTACAAATATTCCCTCCATGATATTTAGAAATATGTGTTACGATTTAGATCCTTGAGGTGCATATTGCTACAAGTTCTCTTTTGATAAATCATCCCATTGGAGACAATATGGGGCTCCTGTCCATGCATTTCAAGGCACCCGGGATAGCTATATGTTTTTTTTTATATCAGGATCGCCTCCTTCTCATCCACCTCCTCGCATGAAGTTGGAAGGTTGAAATCCCAAGCACTTAAAGTTGCCTCTCATCTCAATTTGATGATATGTGTTCCCTCCCTCAGACCATTCATGGCCCATTCTATTATGGTGTGGGCCCTCATTCTAAGGGAGAAGATGGAAAAGCTCTAGTGGACCTAGGTGTTTCATTATGTGCTAAAGTCATGCCATGTAATGGGTGCATTAGTGTCCATTCCCTACCTAGTTGGTCCAGTGCCCAGATGTCAGAGACACCTCAGAAGGCTTTACTCTCAACATGCACTAGTGTAATTGTCCACCACAAGCATGTGCCTACATGTTAAAAGGGCTTTTGCAAATTATTATTTTCTGAAGTGCCCACTAGACGTGGGTCATTTCATTGAAGATTTTTATTCAACATTGATGCTCATGGACTTAGTATGAGAGCCTAAGATTTTGTGAGGACTGAATGGGGTTTACCTAGAAAGGGTTTCCCATCTTATAACTCCCAATTTAGTTCATACAAAGATTGGTCCCATATCTTATTAAAAGTTGAGGCAAGGACAACCATAAGGAGTTTAAATCACCACCTTCTCTTGATAACACTCCTTTCAAGTCGACCCTGATAGATGTAAGCTTTGTAGCATCCCCATGGGTATATGTGTCAAAATGTTGATTGTGAGGATTGGATATGACTCGCCTCTGGGGACTCATAGCCTATGCCATCCTCTTATTTTGTTGATCATGGGGTTTCACCTCACTTTTTTCCACAATCATGAGCATGTTTATATCCATTTTATTAGGGTGGGCGTATTTTAAGGAGTTTTTTAGGTTTGTGAATTGTTGGGGCATCAGGATAATGATCATGTTCCTTATGTCCTAAGCCCTAGGTTCTAATTTGACCTTTCTTATCTATGGTGCATGGGGGACGCAGTTGGATATTTAAGTAGATTTTAGGTAATTTTTGGAGGGTCAGGAGCTTCTGTCTCCCTTACATGGCTCTCTACCAGAGATTTTTCTCAACATTGCAGTCTGAATAATTGTAATAGCATTTGATGAGGCTGTAATTTATGTGATGAAGATGGATAACCCCATCCATGTACTTCATGTGTAGGCCTCCCCAATCACATATGTATTGGAAGCTATATGGACCTCCCATTTAGGGTTGAACTTGCCCCTAGAATCAACATTTTGGATGACTCGCAATACAAGGTCACCCTTTTGGAAACTGCACGGTCAAACTTTCTTTTTTAAGGATCAAGTGATTCTTGTTTGGTAACACTCTGCTTGGTACATGGCTTTTGTCTGTTGTTCTTCAAAAGTGTTGAGGTTGTAGATTCAATCTTGAATCTGTTCAGTCTCCAAAATATCTTCCTCTTATAGTATGCAGAGTGAAGGGGCATGTACTTCAGCTCGTAGGATTTCTTCCATCTCGTATATTAGGGAGTATGGCATAGATCCTATTCAAGTTTTGATAATAAGTGTGGTAGGCCCACAAGGCCATTGGGTGATATTCGTTCCAGTTGGTGTGATACCTAGCGGTCTTCTTTAGAATCTTGATCAAGTTTTTGTTGGTAGCTTCAATGGCTCCATTTATCTGGGACTGATACAGTGACGTTCTGTGATGTTTAATTCATAGAGAGTTTAGATACTCCTTGATGGTTTTATCGATGAAATATGTCCCATTGTTTGAGACAAACTGTGGCATCCTATACCGACTTATGATATTATTCTTGAGGAACTTGATGACTTGTTGAGTTGATGTGTTAGTGATGGGCATTGCTTCTACCCACTTAGTGAGGTAATCAATTGCAACCATGATGTAGCAATTTCCATTTTGACGCCTTAGTATTTATCTTCTCAGACATGTCAATTCCCCAAGCTAAGAATGACCAAAGCATGGCCATTTTGTAAACCTGATTTGCGAATGAATGAATGTAATCACCATGGATTTGATGGCTTGACATTTGTGAACATGTAGGCAAAAATCCGTCTCCATGGTATTCCAGTAGTACCCCAAGAGTTGTATTTTCTCGGCTAGCATAATTTCATTCATGTGTGTGCCGCATGACCCTACATGGACCTTCTTCATGATATCTTTAGCCTCTATCTTGTCAAAAAATTGATGAAGAGTGTGATTGTAGCCTACAATACAACCATTCTACCCCTAGCGCGTATTGCATCGCTTGCCATTTGAGTTCTTGTTGCTCTTTCTAAGAGAGGTTCTCAGGAATGACTTGGTTTGATAGATACATATTGATATCATGAAACCAAGCCTTTTGGTCATCATTATGTTCATTCTTGATAACCATGCAATAGGCAAGTTGAGAATATGTTTGTACTTCAAAAGAAGAGGTATGGCCTTCCTGGATGTCATTCCATGAAGTGATGGTTTCTATGGCATCAAAGAATGTGTTGTGATCTCTTTTGATGAATTGAAAAGAGATATGCTCAAAGTTTCGAGCTAGGGAACACATATGTTCTTGGTATGGTGCCAAGTTCTAATTGCACATTTTCCAACTATTCCGAACTTGAGATATTATAAGGAGGGAGTCACCATAGACCTATAACCATAATGCCCCTTGTTTTCTAGCGAGATGTAGTCCCAAGATTCAAGCTTCATACTCGACCAAATTGATGGTGGAGTCAAATGCTACATGTCTGGCTACTAGTAGTTGTTCTCCATGAGGGTTCTAAAGGAATACACCTATTCAGTTTCTATTTTAATTCACAACTTCATCAAATAATATGATCCACATGTTGGTACTCGAGAGGAGCCTCCATGTCTGGTGGATTGATCATCCTTATATCTTTGTCTGGGAACTCATACTCGTGTGCTGCTTCTTCTGGAAGCAGGAAATCTACTAGTTGACCAATGAGGGCTTGTGCTTTGATTGCCTTCATTGGGAAGCAGGTAATATCAAAATTTGACAACATTACCTATAACTTAGCACATCATCCTGTCAGGGTTGGGCTAGCACACAAATAGCAGAGTGGATCATGCTTGGTGATTAGTTGTAGTGGATACACTGTTAGGTATGCCATAATTTTCTTGTGCCGTGGATTAGGGCCAAACAATACTTTTTGATTGTAGTTTAACAAGAATATGTATTACTAAACTTCTTGGATAGATGGTAGATGGTTTGCTCAGATTTGGTGGTTACTTGACTCAAGACTCCACTCATTGACTTGTCACAAACTGATAGGCACATCATGAGGGGATATACTGGCACAATCAATCTTATTTTTGGGGGATTCATAAGGTAGTCTTTAAATTTTTGGATCTCACTCTCATATCATTTGTTCCATTCATTGTTGGATTTCTTTTTTAATAGTTTAAAATTTACCTCACATATAGGTGTGAGTTTGGCAATGAAGCAAATAATGTACTGAATATGCATGAGTTGGCCTCATATCTCCTTCTCAGTTCTTGGGGAAGTCATTTACCAGATAGCTCAAGCTTTCCCAAGATCTACTTTGATCCCTCACTAGTTGAAGATGTATTACAACCAGTTACCCGATGCAATCCAAAGGTGCATTTGCCAGGGTTTAAGTTGATGAATCCATTTTCACCATGATTTCAGTCGCCATCTTGGGCCCAATCCGACTCAATACATTCGATTTCATCTCCTAAATCTTACAATATGCAATTTTGTTTAATTGGTTGAATCATCAAGCGTATTGATTAAGGTATGTATTGATTTCATACAGGTTACGATGATGTCGAATCCTCATCTGGATCCACCTTCATCAACACCCTTCATCTACTTCACCTTCCTATATAACCACCACATCACCTAGGTGTGTTTGACCTTCCACCTCCACCTTCATCGACATTTTCCTCTCCACCAGCAACCACCACCACTTGACCCTAGCAGTTTTTCCCATGCAGTCTTGACCCTAGCGGTTTTGCCCATGCAGTCTTGATCCTAGCAGTTTTTCCCATGTGGTCTTGGCCCAAGACCATGCATCTTCCTGATCAAGGATCAACGGCCAACCTCAGCCTTGATCCTCTCATTTAGCTCACACGATCTCCTCCCCACAGTTTTGCACCCTCAACCCCTCTCACGATCTCAAGATCGTGTGATCCCTCATGGTCTCAAGGCTGTGAGAGCCCTCACGATCCCAAGACCGCAAGGAGCAGCGTCGACCTTCCTCTCCGACCAACCACCATCGATGACCTCATCTTCTTCCATCTTGTCACATGCATGCACCGCTCACCCTGCACCACAACAACACCCATATGCCCTCGCATGTTTTCTCCAAGGTAGCCGTTGTCCCTAGCGGTCTCAAGACCCTGCGACACCTGCTACAGATTGCGAGCATCCTTCCTTTTTGGCCTCCACACTTGCCTGTCCCAAGACTGTGAGACGGCTTCACAATCTCAAAACTTCTAGAACCCTAGCGGTCTCCAAAACCGTGAGGGTGGTGTTTGTTTTCCAAACCGCAAGGATGACCACTGCTCTTCCAAACCGCGTGAAAGCAACCAGTTTCCCAAACTGTGAGAACAGAGACCGGTTGCTCCAATACCATGAAGAGGTGGCTGATCGGTTTCGATCTCAAGATCGCGAGGAGGGGACCACTTGCCCAAGACCACTAGGTCTGTGTTCATTCTCAAGACTGCGAGGAGACTGAGGACCGGTTGGAGTGAAGACCACGTGAATGTAGGAGCAAAGAACACTAGGAAGGAAAACTGTGAAAGTGAGATTGTGAAGACCCTCATGGTCTTAAAATCGTGAGGAGGGCTCTCAGTTTCCAAACTATGAAGATGTTAACGGTTCTCCCAAACTGTTTAAGACCTAACCAGTGCCTATAAATAGGACCAGAGGGGTCCTTACTTGGGCATCGGATCCGGGACGCTGCCAGGTTGCTCCTTTGTGAGCTCGACCCCTGCTCCCTCTGATCTACAACATCAACTCCACCACCAGGCTGTGTTCCTCCGCACTCGACCCCTGGTGGAGGACGATCTCCATAGCCAATCTGAGCGACATGCTTGCGCATCTGCCCGTCATCTACTTCACCTACAAATCCACAATCTACTCCTCCTACTATGACCAAGGAGGACATAAACAGAAGGAAGGTGGAGAGAGAAAGACTGCCTCGTCTTCTGTGGTGTCCCTCGCTCCTCATCCAGATCTGCTATAATGTGGTTGTAACATATTGGATTCTGGGCATTTTGCCTTTTTGGTCCTCTTTTTCATCTTTTCCTTTCATTCCTATCTTCTTTGGCCTTTTTGTGTAATTTGTGGAGATTATGATGGTTATTGGATAAATGTTTCCCATATATTCTTAATATAGGGTTGTATGCACAAATACCTCAGTGAGATTTTAGATAATGGGTCTAAAGTGCAAATTGCACACTAAGTAATAAAAAGAATAAGATATTTCATCCTAGAACTTTCTAGCACTTCCTAGGATAAGAGAAATAAGAGAAAATCCGAATTTTATTTAAAGGAGAAGATAAATGCAATAATTAGAAGTAAAATGGGATTTAATGGATAAAAGAGGATAATGAGAAAGATATTGCACCAAATATTATAATTAGAAACCCATCAGGATAATTTGACACTCAAATTCGTTTTCTTGACCAAAAAGTAACTTAAGGGCCAAGTATCATTTAAAGTGGAACATAAATATAAATATTAATGACATTATCAAAAGAAAATAGGAAATATGCCAATAAAGTGAAATAAAATACTTAATGTTCTCAAATAAGAAAAATAACTCCATATTCATAATCAAAACATAAAAATAAGCCTTTGGGCAAATTTTCATATAATTTGGTTAATGTTTAATATTTTATTTTAATCTGGAGAGAGAAAATGACTTAAAGACCAAAAACATTAAATATATGTTGACAAAAAATTAATTAATGCCAAAAACGTGTTCCTAACGTTTATTATTACTTGTAGACCAAATTTTATATTTTTAGGAAGTTTCTAGATGCCTCTAATAAATTAAAAGGTTAAATAAGTGATAAAATTTAAATGAATTAAATAAAATAATAAAAGTCTTCAAAAAAATGTATTAATGCCAAATTCGTGTTCTACATGTTAAAATAGACCTTTGGATGAATTTTTACCCAATTTGGAAAATATTTGTTGAGAAGATAAATTAAGGAGAGAGAAAGTGTCCAAAACTTTCAAATCATTATTTAAAATAACAAATGAATTCAAAAAATGGAAATAATACTAAATTCGTATTCAACATACTTAATATGAATTACAGGTGAATTTTTACAATTTTTGGATAATCATAGAGTCATATATAAAGGAGGAAAGAGAAAATATATATTGAATTATTTAACACATTAAATATTCTCAAAAGGCAAAACTAATTCTATATTTGGATTCTACGCGTCAAAATAAATCAGAATATAAAATATGGTAATTTTTGGATAATGTTTGGGCCTCCAAACGAGGAGAGAGAAAAACATTTAAATGAATATGCCCTTTAGTCGATTTTGAATAGGAATAAAAGATGGCAACTGTTATATCGTGATGATCATCGACCGTTAGATCTCAATCTGAGGATCCACGGGTTGTCTTCTACCTTGGCCCGATTTGGAAACTGGTCGGTAATTCAGAAGGATGTAAAATTGGGATTTCTCCCGTGGTGGTTGATCATTGCTCACGAATCTTTCGCCTGTGGTTTCGTCTTTGATTTCCGCTCAATCCTATCCAGGGTTTTTCGCAAATTCATGCCTTCTATGCTGCTTTGCTTGTGTCCACCTACCCTCCCCTGTTCTGACTCTACCCCTTCAAGTTTTCCTTTTCACTGGCAACTCAAAATCTTCGGGACGCTATTTATAGTTTCGATGGGCAACCTTGGGATCCTAGAATCCCATTGAGGCACTCGAGTTGGGCTGGATCTTCCCCTCATGCCTCTCCGAACTCCGGGTATCCCCACCAGAGACATGGGATTCTACCCAGCGGCCCGCACCTCCGAGATCATCGAAAAATGTGAAGAACTACTCCAAACACCCCTGTGATGCTTCCCTGTGACCAGATTGGTCTCTCTCCAAGGTATGTGGTAATGCCCTTTCTACCTCATTTTTGACCTACCTGATGAATAGCAGGCTGTATGCGATTTTGATGCTTGATTTCCTTGCCGAGCTCTTCGGTTTTGACCCAGGAGCCGATTTGGGTATTCATTTTTGTGCTCCTTTGCCCTTAGCTCTGAACTCAATGTTTCACTACATGCTTTATGTGCTCCGGCTTTGTTTCTTGCGGATGAACAAGGAAGAAGAAGATGACCACTGGGGTCTTTACTTATCTGCCCTCGCTCAGTTATTCCTTTTCTATTTTCCTCCATGGGTATTCCTATCTTTTCGCATGCATTTTTGTTTTCTTAGTCGAGCACTTCATGGGGGTTTAAAATCTTCTGTGCCCAGGACAATGTGCCCAACATATCTGAGCCATACACTCCGCTATGGGGCCCACAAGTCTATAGATGAGATGTTGTGGGTATAGAGGTGGGCACAGAGGTTGGGTACAGAAGATTTGTACCCCTTCACGTGCCACTATCATGGCAAGTTGGATGACGATAATTGGGCCATGTCAACAGGCCCAATCTCACTGATCAGACTTAGTTTTGCCTAAGTGGCATTTTCTGATTGGTTCTTATTGTAAAAATTGTAACTTTTGTTTTGATGCTCCAAAAATAAATCGAAAATATATTTTGGAATCGAGAGAACGATATCTACCCATTAAAAATGTTTTTGTTGTTTGATTATGAGATTTTCGAATATGTATTTTTTGAGTCAATTTAATTAACTAAAAATCACCAAAAATGCATCTAAAAGTCTATATCTTCAAAATACATAATATTATATGTTATTTTGATCATAAAATCCTAACTAAGACAATGATGATGTTTTCGAGACCTAAATCGGTGGTTTGTAGAAAAAGTTAGTAACTTTAGGGTTTTAAGCGTTTAATGAATGAATATAGTTATAATACATAAATATGGTCTTGATATTAGGAAAAGTGGAACATTGAATTGATTAAGTGGTGCAAGTTGATAATTGGAATCAATATTAAAGGTATGTGCCTCTTACACCTAAGTTGAGAATATTTGTGCCTTAACCTAATTTCCTTTGATGAGGCTTTATTTGAACCATGCATCATATGTTCATGATTCTTTTGATATACTTGCCTCATAATCAATTTTGGAATATTGTTCTTGGGTCTTGGTACCCCACTACTTTGTTCTATTTGATATTGATGTTACTTGCCATCTATTCTAGCATGTTGATTTTATTAGACTAATTAACTAGTGTAGTGGTACTTGTATGTACAACCACCCATAGTTGGGGAATGTGTTATTTCTCCCCTGGGGAATGTGTTATTCTCCCCCACACATGAAATATGTGTAGGTGATTGAGAATGTGATACTCTCCCCTCACCCTTTTGATTGAAGGTCCGGTAGGTGCCTCAACCCTACATAGTTAAGATAGTCAATATTAATCATACATGCAATGTTGTGGTTTTACTCTATTTATGGCAAACATCTATTGAAATATTCTTTAATATAAATGGCCTCATTCTCTTGATTATCTTCATCTTATGATGAACCCTAGCCTACTTTTACATGCTTTTATTATCTTGCCATCTTAGAATAGTTTAGTGACACATACTTTTACTTTTCCTTCCCTCTTGCTGGGTGATTTCCCAACCACCCAGGTGTGGAGCAAGGTGATGGATAAGGCATGAAGATCTTAGCGTTGACATGGACTAGCTGGTGGATATGTTGCTTGGAGACAAAAGTGGAGTAGTCTAGACTTCCCTCTACTTAGATCCTCTTTTTGTATAAAGCATGTACACCCATATTGGGGAAATTTTTATGTACACTTTTATGAAATTGAATATAGTCAAAAATTTTATCTTCCGCTGCTATCCAAATTGGATTTTGTTTACCATTGTTATTAGTAGAGAGGTGGATTGATTTCACCTCTTTACAACATGGTATCAGAGCCCATGGTAGTTAGAATCTGACTATTTCAGTTTGTCTCCCTAATTAGAACCCTATACTTGCATAGTTTTCTTTAGGTGACATGGTTACCCTAGATTTGATCTACCTTAATGAAAGGTTGACTTAGAACTCAATAGTTCCACATTAGAATCTTGATGAATAAAATCCTAAAATACTTATAATTAAAATATGCATAACTTGATGTTGTTTAGGTTTGCCTTTAGGCAACTATTAGGGCATGCAGTTGAAGCAAGGGTGTCTAGAAAGGATCAGGGTTTCGGGGGCTGACAAAATTTTCCTCCGCACCACTAGCTTGGTATACGAGGACTCTCGTGCCCATATGATACCGGCCTGGCCTGAGCTAATATGAATTGTCCGAAATAGTTTGCTTTTAGGCAATAGTGACCTTAGACTTCTATGTTGTATATCTTTGGGAACCCTAAGTTTCATGTGTATGATGATTTGTTTGAGGATGGATACCAAGATAGTTTCTTATGTCCTTTGAACCTAGACCTTAGAGTTTGGGTGTTTGTGAGAATATCAGAGTGTGCAGTGGAAGCATGATGGATCTTGATAATGGTTTAGTTAGACTTATCCTTTAACCCTAGTGTAGTAGGTCAAACCCTTTAAGGGGTGGAGTATGGTTAGGTTGATGATGTTTGAATGGTTAGATTTTGAGGATGAAATCCTATTTAGGGGGATGGAACCCTATACCATCTTGATCTATCTTTAGAAACCCTAACTCCATGCTTAGGAGGTTGTTGTGCTTAGTGTTCTCCAAAAAAGTAATAATGGTAAACCTAACATGCTTGTTTACATATTAATGAACATATAATTATCATCTAAGGAATAATGCATGTGCTTGAACCCTAATGTATATCCAAGGCACATAATATGAATATCAATGCTAATTGTGAATAAGTAAGATGTTAATAATGTCATGAACCAATAAATCCTAATGATATGATGAGTAAGGTTATAATTCGTAATTAATGCGTTCTAAGTGAAATAAAATGGTCATGTCGACCTAAACCCTAAGTTGTAATCATCTAACCTTAATATATACATCCTTAATACCTTTAATGAAACATTAATGATGTTAAGTGCTACAATAAGCTAACATAGCTTGATACACATAAACGGTATATATATATATATAATCATCTAATCACATATTAATTAATTCATCAATACCTTGTTATCTAATACACATGTGATTAGTCACCTAATGTGAATCTATTCATTAATATATAATATGTCCCACCTTGATCATTTAAAATACATGTAAAGGCTTCAATGTGAATATGAAGTAATTGGATTCACATAAATGTGAAAAATCAATAATATAAATGAATAATGATTAATGATGACATTAATGTGAGCAATAAGATAATGTTCAATGTAAATATATGTAATTGATGTGACATAATTTGGATTAATTATAGACTTAACGACAAAATGAATATTCCATGTGAAATAATTTGTTAAAACTTAATAAAGTGATAATATGAGGATAATGAAGTGTAAATCCAAGTTATTAATGATCAAATATAATAATGAATGTTGAGAAAATTGAGTAACCCATAATTGTGCTAAAATTCATAGTAAGAAAAATGAAATACATATATAATGTTTCATGGATGATAATGAAATATAACCCTTTTTGATAATAAAGTGAATATAACATGATATGATTAATATAATGATGATAATGTGTTATCCTAATGAATATAATGTTAATGAGCCAAAAATGTAAATAATGTTAAGTCTCCTAAAAGGAATATCTTAATAGTGGAACCCTAGGTGATCCTTGAGAACCCAACCTATAATGAGCTGTATGTGAAGTTTCTAAACCCTTAGGGGTAGTTGAAGTATAAATTTTGGTGGAAGTCATATGGTTGGAGGAACAACTTGAAGTTTTGGTGATGTGAGGTTGCACACTCACCATTCCCTAATTGCTAGTGATTTCGGGGATGAAATCCTCTTTAAGGGGTGGAGTGCTGTAACATACTGGATTCTGGGCATTTTGCCTTTTTGGTCCTCTTTTTCATCTTTTCCTTTCATTCCTATCTTCTTTGGCCTTTTTGTGTAATTTGTGGAGATTATGATGGTTATTGGATAAATGTTTCCCATATATTCTTAATATAGGGTTGTATGCACAAATACCTCAATTAGATTTTAGATAATGGGTCTAAAGTGCAAATTGTACACTAAGTAATAAAAAGAATAAGATATTTCATCATAGAACTTTCTAGCACTTCCTAGGATAAGAGAAATAAGAGAAAATCCGAATTTTATTTAAAGGAGAAGATAAATGCAATAATTAGAAGTAAAATGGAATTTAATGGATAAAAGAGGATAATGAGAAAGATATTGCACCAAATATTATAATTGGAAACCCATTAGGATAATTTGACACTCAAATTCGTTTTCTTGACCAAAAAGTAACTTAAGGGCCAAGTATCATTTAAAGTGGAACATAAATATAAATATTAATGACATTATCAAAAGAAAATAGGAAATATGCCAATAAAGTGAAATAAAATACTTAATGTTCTCAAATCAGAAAAATAACTCCATATTTGTAATCTAAATATAAAAATAATCCTTTGGGCAAATTTGCATTTAATTTGGTCAATGTTTAATATTTTATTTTAATTTGGAGAGAGAAAATGACTTAAAGACCAAAAATATTAAATATATGTTGAAAAAAAAAATTAATGCCCAAAACGTGTTCCTAACGTTTATTATTACTTGTAGACCAAGTTTTATATTTTTAGGAAGTTTCTAGATGCCTCTAATAAATTAAAAGGTTAAATAAGTGATAAAATTTAAATGAATTAAATAAAATAATAAAAGTCTTCAAAAAATATATTAATGCTAAATTCGTGTTCTACATGTTAAAATAGACCTTTAGATGAATTTTGACCCAATTTGGAAAATATTTGTTGAGAAGATAAATTAAGGAAAGAGAAAGTGTCCAAAACTTTCAAATCATTATTTAAAATAACAAACGACTTCAACAAATGAAAATAATACCAAATTCGTATTCAACATACTTAATATGAATTACAGGTGAATTTAATAATTTTTGGATAATCATAGAGTCATATATAAAGGAGGAAAGAGAAAATATATATTGAATTATTTAATACATTAAATATTCTCAAAAGGCAAAACTAATTCCATATTTGGATTCTACGCATCAAAATAAGTTAGAATATAAAATTTGATAATTTTTGTATAACGTTTGGGCCTCCAAACGAGGAGAGAGAAAAACATTTAAATGAATATGCCCTTTTAGTCGATTTTGAATAGGAATAAAAGATGGCAACTGTTATATCATGATGATCGTCGATCGTTGGATCTCAATCTGAGGATCCGCGGGTTGTCTTCTACTTTGGCCCAATTTGGAAACTGGTCGGTGATTCAGAAGGATGTAAAATCGGGATTTCTCCCGTGGTGATTGATAATTGCTCACGAATCTTTCGCCTGTGGTTTCGTCTTTGATTTCCACTCAATCCTATCCCGGTTTTTTTCGCAAATTCATGCCTTCTACGCTGCTTTGCTTGCGGCCACCTACCCTCCCATGTTCTGACTCTGCCCCTTCAAGTTTCCTTTTCGCTGGCAACTCAAAATCTTTGGGATGCTATTTATAGTTTCGATGGGCAACCTTGGGATCCTAGAATCCCATTGAGGCACTCAAGTTGGCCTGGATCTTCCCCTCATGCCTCTCCGAACTCCGGGTATCCCCGCTAGAGACATGGGCTTCTACCCAGTGGCCCGCACCTCCGAGATCATCAGAAAAGGTGAAGAACTACTCCAAATACCCCTGCGATGCTTCCCTGTGACCAGATTGGTCTCTCTCCAAGGTATGTGGTAATGCCCCTTTCCACCTCATTTTTGACCTACCTGATGAATAGCAGGCTGTATGCGATTTTGATGCTTGATTTCCTTTCCAAGCTCTTCGGTTTTGACCCAGGAGCCAATTTGGGTATTCATTTTTGTGCTCCTTTGCCCTTAGCTCTGAACTCAATGTTTCACTACATGCTTTCTGTGCTCCGGCTTTGTTTCTTGCGGATGAACAAGGACGAAGAAGATGACCACCGGGGTCTTTACTTCTCTGCCCTCGCTCAGTTATTCCTTTTCTATTTTCCTCCATGGGTATTCCTGTCTTTTCGCATGCATTTTTGTTTTCATAGCCGAGCACTTCACGGGTCACTATCATGGCAAGCTGGACGACAATAATTGGGCCATGTCAACAGGCCCAATCTCGCTGATCAGACTTAGTTTTGCCTAAGTGGCATTTTCTGATTGGTTCTTATTGTAAAAATTGTAACTTTTGTTTCGATGGTCCAAAAATAAATCTAAAATATATTTTGGAATCGAGAGAACGAGATATACCCATTAAAAATGTTTTTGTTGTTTGATTCTGAGATTTTCGAATATGTATTTTTCGAGTCAATTTAATTAACTAAAAATCACCAAAAATGCATCTAAAAGTCTATAACTTCAAAATACATAATATTATATGTTATTTTGATCATAAAATCCTAACTAAGACAATGATGATGTTTTTGAGACCTAAATCGGTGGTTTGTAGAAAAAGTTAGTAACTTTAGGGTTTTAAGCGTTTAATGAATGAATATAGTTATAATACATAAATATGGTCTTGATATTAGGAAAAGTGGAACATTGAATTGATTAAGTGGTGCAAGTTGATAATTGGAATCAATATTAAAGGTATGTGCCTCTTACACCTAAGTTGGGAATATTTGTGCCTTAACCTAATTTCCTTTGATGAGGCTTTATTTGAACCATGCATCATATGTTCTTGATTCTTTTGATATACTTGCCTCATAATCAAATTTGGAATATTGGTCTTGGGTCTTGGTACCCCACTACTTTGTTCTATTTGATATTGCTGTTACTTGCCATCTATTCTAGCATGTTGATTTTATTAGACTAATTAACTAGTGTAGTGGTACTTGTATGTACAACCACCCATAGTTGGGGAATGTGTTACTTCTCCCCTGGGGAACATGTTATTCTCCCCCACACATGAAATATGTGCAGGTGATTGGGAATGTGATACTCTCCCCTCACCCTTTTGGTTGAAGGTCCGGTAGGTGCCTCAACCCTACATAGTTAAGATAGTCAATATTAATCATACATGTAATGTTGTGGTTTTACTTTGTTTATGGCAAGCATCTATTGAAATATTCTTTAATATAAATGGCCTCATTCTCTTGATTATCTTCATCTTATGATGAAACCTAGCCTGCTTTTACATGCTTTTATTATCTTGCCATCTTAGAATAGTTTAGTGACACATACTTTTAATTTTCCTTCCCTCTTGTTGGGTGCTTTCCCAACCACCCAGGTGTGGAGCAAGGTGATGGATAAGGCATGAAGATATTAGCATTGACATGGACTAGCTGGTGGATATGTTGCTTGGAGACAAAAGTGGAGTAGTCTAGACTTCCCTCTACTTAGCTCCTCTTTTTGTATAAAGCATGTACACCCATATTGGGGAAATTTTTATGTACACTTTTATGAAATTGAATATTGTCAGAAATTTTATCTTCCGCTGCTATCCAAATTGGATTTTGTTTACCATTGTTATTAGTAGAGAGGTGGATTGATTTCACCTCTTTATAGTGGCATAGAAGATCGTACTTCACCAAGTTGTGACTATCTTCTACATAATGCTCATGGCGGAATCTTCCCTCTCTCTTGTTCTTTTTGTTCCTTGCATTATGAACAAGTAGTTCCTTTTCACTGGGGTGCGGGGACTAGCCCCACTTCCCATGCTTATATGTCTTTTCATTAAACATTCTATGGCATGTATGTAACTTTTCATTTTGTTGTTAATCATCGATGTGTGCCTGTGGATTGATCACATGCTTGCATTTATCTCGTTCTTTCCTATGTTGCGAGAACTTCAATATGTAGGATTTGAATGTCGATTAATGAGGTTGACTCCATGATGAGAAATCAGATGGGATTCCCTGAGGTCGTAAGTGTGTGATCCGTGAGGGGATGAGCCATCTAGCCCACGATGACGCTTCTGTGTGCCTAAACATCCTAACGGAAGGCTACAACTTTAGTTGGATATCTGTATCTTCGGAACCGTAAGTGTATGATCCGGATGGTAGTGAGAAATCTGATGCCTAAGGTGATGCTTACACGAACCCTAACATCCTAATGGAGGGTTCACAATAGTTCTATTTGGATAACTAGATCTTGCCTAGATGTTTGTGATTGGATGTGTTTGCATGTGTAGTGCGGTGAAACCCAGGACCACCCCAGTGATCCCCATCATTCATCTAGATTCAACTTTAATCCTGCTCTTTACTTTCTTGCAATTAGTCTAGTTAACCTCAAATCAACCATTGTTCTAAATATTATTCTTACTTGAGCTAGGATCGACTAGCAACGATTCTTAAAAACATTGTCCTTTGGGATTCGATCCTTAACTATACTACGATAAGACCCGTCCGCTTGCGGGTGGTATTATTGCATAAGGTTTTGGTTAAAAACTCTGGGATTTCTACCTCGAGTGAATTTGTTAGTGTGATAACAGACCATGTCAAATTCTGGCACCGTTGCTGGGGACAACGGAATTAATTAGTCAAATCTAGTTCTTTTAAGGCTAATCTAGGAATTTGCTTTTTCTTTTGATACTATTGATCATCCTCTTGAATTCGGTTCTACTCCGTCAATCTTACTTCCGAAAGATCGATCCATCCCAGGTACCCCCAAAAACTAGTGCATGCACCGCTCGAACAGTTTCAGACTCTCTGCTAGCTTTGACCCTGAGATTAACAGAACCTTTCATCGTCAGAATAGAGAGAACCAAGCAAGAATGGACTAAGAGGAGGAAATAGCCTGAAGGGTCGCTCAAGCTCTTAATGCACAAAGAGAAAGGATTATGCAAGAAGACGAGGCTGTAGTTCAAGAAGAAATCCAAACAGCACAAGCAACAGAACTGCAGAAGGATATTAAGGAGTTCTCAATCCCAAAAGCTGCTGACATTCATCACCCAGTGCAACCTCCTCCCATCAACGCTCCCAACTTTGAGATACGGCCACATTGGATCACCTTGCTTCAAAACAGCCCATTCTATGGTAAACAAGGAGAAGATAGTCAGGAGCACCTTCTGAGATTTATTGATCTATGTGCTATGACAAAGCAAAATAGAGTCTCAGACAATGCCATTTGACTCCGTCTCTTCAAATACTCTCTTGTCAATAGAGCTATAAGTTGGTACAATTCCTTGCAAAGCGAACCCATCACCACTTGGGAACAACTTCAAAATGTTTTTCTGGAAAAATTCTACCCTCCTTCTCTTACCTATGAAATTAGGGGCCGCATAGCTCAGTTCACTCAGGTCCCAGGAGAAACCCTTGTTGAAGCATGGGAAAGATACAAAGAGCTTCTATGCAAGTGTCCACACCATGGAATCCCTAAAAATCAACTCATTGAAATCTTTTACAGGGGTGTGGATGACGATATCAAGAAGTTCTTGGACTCCTCATATGGAGGAAACTTCATGTGTCAAAGTTATGACAACGCATGGAAGGTTGTCACCCTTGGAGCTGAAAATCAAGCTAATTTGGGTAGATCTGTAGGCAAAGGAGTATTGAAGGTGGCTATGGCAAAAGCTATTCCTGAGTACAAGTCTATCATTGAATCCCTAAAGCTCTTAGTTGCCAAGCAAGACCATCTCGAATCGTCTCTTACTGCCTATGAAAGAAGACACTCACCCCCTCAACAACAAGAACATATCAAGTTAGCTTCACTGTTCTGTGAAGCATGTAAAGGAACTAATCACTCTACTTTGTCCTGTAATGTTCTCTATGATGTTGTCCTAAGCAAAGTCAACAGACAAGGAGATAATGGCAAGATGGAAAGTCTAAATGCTGTCAACACTATCCCTGGTCAAGGATACTATAACTCGAATCATAATAGGAACCATCCCAGTTTTTAGTATGGAAATCCTTCAGGAGCGATAAACTCACATCACTTTGGTTCAAACAACCAACAACAGAATTTCGGGAATCAAGGGAACTTTAGGGGTAACTTCTAGAATAGGAACTACAATAATTACCAGAACAGCCCTCAGTTCCAAGACCCAAATCAAGTCCCTTACCAGAATCAACAACAAGGGCAACAAGCTAGACCCATCTTTCCTGATGATAAACCGTCGGCCATTGAGAAGATGTTACAGTCGCAACAAACATTGATAGCTAACCAGTAAGCACACCAGAAGGCCATTGAATCTCAACTAGCTCAACTTGCAGCTAGCCTCAAGCCTATTGGAGCTTTAGCTGGGCAACCAGAAGACAATCTGAGGCATGTGGAATAACTTAAAGCTGTGATAACTCATTCAGGCTTTAGCTTACCAGAACCCATGACTCCTATCATCGTGACAAATGTCTAAGGTCTTGAGCATGGTGCAGGTGCCACTCAGAATGATAAGACTGACAAGGCAAGTTCTGAGGAACCTACTGTTGCTGATGCAGAAGACTCACCTGAGCCAGTTGTTCCAATGTACAAACCTCGTGTATTGTTTCCAAATCGACTGAATTTTACCCAGCTCGATACTAGGTTCAACAAATTCAAGGAAATCATGAAAAAGTTGTATGTCAATATCCCTCTCTTGGATGCCATGGTTGATATGACCCAATGGTCAAAGTTCTTCAAACTCCTGCTCAGTCGAAAGTACAAAACTGAAGAGCATCAGACAGTGAAACTAGCAAGAACACCATCTGATTTCATGATGGATAGGATACCACGCAAGCATAAGGATCCTGGATCTTTTGGAATTACCTGCTCAATAAGTGATTCAATCAACTGACCAGGTCTAGCTGATCTTGGAGCTTGCATTTCTATCATTCCTCTTAGCCTATGCAACAAACTGGGTCTCACCAACTTCTTACCCACTAGAATGTCCATCGAACTTGCAGACTCCTCAATGATCAAGCCAGTTGGTATCATAGAGGATATCCCCGTAAGGCTTGGGGATCTATATGTCCCGTGTGATTTCGTAGTTATGGACATCAAGGAGAATCCATGCTACCCCCTCCTTTTTAGAAGACCTTTTCTCTCAACTGCTAGAGCTCTGATTGATGTTGAAGCTGGAGTCTTGACCCTAAGGGTGGGAAACCAATCTTTTGATTTCCATGCATCCAAAAGCGCTAAGGAGTGCACTGAAGAAGAAGAAGCATATTTTGTTGACTGTGTTAATCAATTCACTCAAATGCAACAGCAATTCCTTACCTCAAAATCTGATATTCCCTCAGAAAAGGACCATGATGAAAAGGAGACTGAGAGTGAACTAGTCTATGTAGAGACAAAAGAAATGTCGTCAACTATGGAGGAGACACATCTCAACCCTATTGTTACACACACCAAACCTTCTTTAGGTGTCCATGAGCCTCCTCATCTAGAAACAACTATCCTCTGGAATGCATCAGTAGCCCAACAGACAGAGACTACTGATTTCATCTTCCCTCCGCAACAAGATTTGGACTGTAGTTTCTACTGAGAACATCTCCCAAATCCATATCTGATAGACATCGGTGACCAACATTGCTACGAAGAAGGGATAGTGCATCAACAAATAAACTTTTCTTCTAAGACTCAACATCACTACTTTATCAATGAATCCGTTCAGACTCCCTTCAAATATTCTCCGCCTCGCATTGAGCGACAAAACTCAAGTTGTTTCCCTATGTGTTCCGACACTGTCCGCTCTATATGGGGAAGAATATGAGAGGCCAGAATCAAAGCAAGGATAAATGATGTCTGAGAAAGAAACCACTAAGAGAATATGTCAATCCAGCTCAAGCTCCACTCAGAACCCCACCATGGTGATAGTATCCACGTCGAGCCATCGATGTAAAACAAAGGCGCTTGTCGAGAGGCAACCTGATCAATAATTTCATTTTTACTCTTAATTTTGAATTAGAAAATTTCCTTAATTTTGTTTTTACTTTTTAGAATATTTTGCACTGAACAGATATTGCATCGCATGATGCCATCTTAAGTTCTGGTTAGTCTTCATTTTTGAGATTTTCAGATGGAGGACGTGCACTGATCGGAACACAACCACATCTGGGAGTCCAATCGGCATGAATTTTCCCCTCCATATTGGATTTAGAGTTTGCTCGGGACAAGCAAATTTCTAAGTTTGATATGGAGGGTGGGTGGTACGTACCTTACTATTCCACCCACAACCATCTTGTTCAGACTTCAGATTTCATCGTTGCATTTTTTATCAAAATTTTTAAAGTTTTCAAAGAGATTGAACATAAACTTGATGAAGTTTTGACACTTTTCATTTCAATAAAATCCATTACCTATCCAACTATCCTATTTTGAATCATTATACCGTCCTTATTCGAAGTAGATCCTCAAAAGGGCCATTTTCTGAAAACTAGCCTATTGATTGAAATCATCTTGTGAAGCTTATGAATCCTAACATCATGATCCCTCTAAAAAATGACAAGTGTCTGTCAAACTGATAGGGATCAAACACATTGTGCTTCCTAACTGACTAGTGGAACAATAGCATGGAACCCCCACCGGATCCTCATCAAGTCATTATTTGAGTAGAGTACGATAAAGAGAATGACCTAGTGCACTGAATCGTATATCAAGTAGCATTCTGATCTAAACTCTCTTCTATGCTTCTTCTATCATCTTCTTACCCCTCCATCCATAAAAAAGAAACAAAGATAGCCGAAATAGTGCCAAACCCTAAGTTTGGGGTGGCACGCAATCTCTCTCTATATACGCTTCTTCCATACCCCTCGATTTAATAGGGGCGTACCACCAAGAAAAGATTCCAATGTGCACACAAAAATGCAATCTCGAGTCGAATAGAGGAGAGATTCACACACACAAAATGCAATCAATGTAATTGCAACCATAAAATAAATCTTGAGTCGAATAGAGGAGAGATATATAATTTCCTTCCATACCACCCTTCACTCCCTTTTCCACCTAAAGGCACAATGAATGCCTTCCTATATCTTGAAAAACACCAGTGTCAGATCAAGTGCACACTTGTTGTTCTGCGGGTATCTTTGGACTCTTACGAAACTCTTAGAAATGCTTGTTGTTGAAAAAGTGAGGAGGAAGTGATGTTGGAAAACAAATTTAGGAATGAAGATATGGTAAGATTTGTTCAGTGGTCTCAGGAAGTTAAGATGCTTAATCATACTAAGTAGAAAGGAAACAATCATGATGTGAAGATGAGGCAATCACATGAGTTGAAAGTATTCATTTGGTGACAGTTTCAGATTTTGTGTTACTCAAGGACGAGCAATTTTTATGTTCGAGGTGTTTTGATGAATCCATTTTCACCATGATTTCAGTCACCATCTTGGGCCCAATCCGACTCAATACATTCGATTTCATCTCCTAAATCTTACAATATGCAATTTTGCTTAATTGGTTGAATCATAAAGCCTATTGACTAAGGTATGTATTGATTTCATGCAGGTCATGATGATGTCAAATCCTCATCTAGATCCACCTTCATCAACACTCTTCATCTACTTCACCTTCCTATATAACCACCATCATCACCTTGGTGTGTTTGACCTTCCACCTCCACCTTCATCAACATTTTCCTCTCCGCCAGCAACCACCACCACTTGACCCTAGCAATTTTGCCCATGCGGTCTTAACCCTAGCGATTTTTCCCATGCGGTCTTGACCCTAGTAGTTTTGCCCATGCAGTCCTAGCCCAAGACCATGCATCTTCTAACACCATACGATCAAGGATCAATGGCCAACCTCAGCCTTGATCCTCTCGTTTCCCTCACACGATCTCCTCCCCACAGTTTTGCACCCTTAACCCCTCTCACGGTCTCAAGACCGCATGAGCCCTCACGATCTCAAGACCGTGAGAGCCCTCATGATCCCAAGACCGCAAGGATCGGCATCGACCTTCCTCTCTGACCAACCACCACCGACGACCTCATCTTCTTCCATCTCATCACCTGCATGCACCACTTACCCTACACCGCAATGACACCCATATTCCCTTGTGGGTTTTCTCCAAGCTGGCTATTGTCCCTAGCGGTCTCAAGACCCTGCGACACCTGCTACAAACCACGAGCATCCTTCCCTATTGGCCTCCATTCTCGCCTATCCCAAGACCGTGAGACGGCTTCACGATCTTGAAACTATGAGAACCCTAGTGGTCTCCAAAATCGTGAGGGTGGCATTCGTTTTCCAAACCGTGAGGACGATCGCCGCTCTTCCAAACCACATGAAAGCAACCGGTTTCCCAAACAGTGAGGATGGAGACTGGTTGCTCCAAGACCACAAAGAGGTGGCTGATCGGTTTCGATATCAATACCACAAGGAGGGGACCGCTTGCCCAAGACCGCTAGGTCTGTGTTCGTTCTCAAGACCGCGAGGAGACTGAGGACCAGTTGGAGTGAAGACCATGTGAAGGCAGGAGTGAGGAATGCTAGGAAGGCAAACCATGAAAGCGAGATGATGAAGACCCTCACAGTCTCAAGACCGTGAGGAGGGATCTCAGTTTCCTAATTGTGAAGATGTTAACGGTTCTCCCAAACCGTTTAAGACCTAACCAATGCTTATAAATAGGACCAGAGGGGTCCTCACTTGGGCATTAGATCTGGGGACACCGCCAGGATGCTCCTTTGTGAGCTCAACCCCTGCTCCCTCTGATCTACAACATCAACCCCACCACAAGACTGTGTTCCTCCACACTTGACCCCTGGTGGAGGATGATCTCCACAGCCAAGCTAAGCGACAGGCTTACACATCTGCTCGTCATCTACTCCACCTACGCATCCACAATCTGCTCCTCCTACTGCAACCAAGGAGGACAAAAAGAGAAGGAAGGTGGAGAGAGAAAGATTGCCTCGTCTATCATGGTGTCCTTGCTCCTAGTCCAGATCTACTCTGACATGGTGTAGAAGACCGTATCTTCACCAAGTTGCGACTATCTTCTGCATCATGCTCATGGCAGAATCTTCCATCTCTCTTGTTCTTTTTGTTCCTTGCATTATGAGCGAGTAGTTCCTTTTCCCTAGGGTGCGGGGACTAGCCCCACTTCCCATGCTTATATGTCTTTTCATTAAACATTCTATGGCATGTATGTAACTTTTCATTTCATTGTTAATCGTCGATGTGTGCTTGTGGATTGATCACCTGCTTATCTTGTTCTTTCCTATATTGCGAGAACTTCAATATGTAGGATCTGAATGTCGATTAACTCGGTTGACTCCCTGATAAGAAATCGGATGGGATTACCTGAGGTCGTAAGTGTGTGTCCCATGAGGGGATGAGCCATCTAGCCCACGATGACGCTTCTGTGTGCCTAAACATCCTAACGGAGGGTCACAACTTCAGTTAGATATCTGTATCTTCAGAACCGTAAGTGCATGATCCGTATGGCGATGAGAAATCTGATGCCTAAGGTGATTCTTACACGAACCCTAACATTCCAACAGAGGGTTCGCAACCATTCTATTTAGATAGCTAGATCTTGCCTGGATGTTTGTGATTGGATGTGTTTCCATGTGTAGTGCAGTGAAACCCGGGACCACCCCAGTGATCCCCCATCATTAATCTAGATTCAACTTTGATCCTACTCTTTACTTTCTTAGAATTAGTCTAGTTAACCTCAAATCAACCCTTGTTCTAAATATTAGTCTTACTTGATCTAGGCTCGACTAGCAACAATTCTTAAAAACATTGTCCTTTGGGATTCGATCCTTAACTATATTGTGATAAGACCCATCTGCTTGCGGGTGGTATTGTTGCACAAGGTTTTGGTTAAAAACTCTGGGATTCAACCCCGAGTGAATTTGTTAGTGTGATAATAGACCACGTCATAAGTGCAAGGAGAATTGTTACAGTCATTGAAACAACTTCTTAATATTAGTGATGTGGTCCTCTAGACTTTCATATTCAGTTTTCATGTCATCCACATAGACCTCGACCTCTTTGTGCATCATCTCATGAAAGTTTGTGACCATCACCCTTTGATATGCGACATAGAATACTCCCATTCCATGATGAAGTCTGACTTCTCTTTATCTTCTTTTTCCATCTTGATTTTGCTGCAGCTGATAAATCCATCCATGAAACTGAGTAGTGCATGGATGTTTTTTGTTGTCAACAAGTACATTAATTTGTGGAAGCAAAAAGTCATCTTTTGGAGATGCCTTGTTGAGGTCATGATAATCCAAACACATTCACACTTTTCCATCTTTCTTTGGTATTGCTACAATGTTGGCAAGCCACGTAAGATAGTTGATCATCTCTAAGAAACCACAATGTATTTTTTATAAACTTCTTCCATGATCTTAAGGCTCCATTCTAGTTGCAACTGTCTGACCTTCTGCTTGATGGAAAAATGCTAGTGATGATAACAAGTTGATGAACATTGATTGACTCATCCAACCCTAGGATGTCTTCATAGATCCATGCAAACACATCAATGCATTGGTGTAGGAGCTCTATCAATTGGTCTTCGATATCTTTTGGTAGATGCACCTCCATTTTGACTCTGCATTGCTCGAGGCTCGAGCTGAGATTCACCATGTTTGTCTTGTCTTCAATATGAAAAGTTTGATCCTTCGTCATCATGCAATTCAAGATAGGAACATCTTTGAACTTGGTGTCTTTATCATTGTAGATTTGTGCTACCTTAGTGAAATAGATGACCAATGCTTGCTCATCTTCATTTACTTTTGTGTTTTTTGGGTTTTTTAGTTATTTTTGTTTTTTGTATGTTTTCAATTTTTTTAGATTTTATGATGGAAAGTTGGATGTGGTAGAGCATGACTAAATAGCCATTCTAGAATCTCCACCACATAAGGGTGTCATTCCTCTAATTGGTTTTCTTTGGGTGCATGGGTAGACCGGGTTCTCAGGATGCTACAATCATCCATACACCAGTTATGGGATTCTTCACCCTTCCTAATAGGATAGATGTGGGTAAGTGGGTCTTCTAATACCTTCATCTAAAAGATGGCATTGACACCCCATAGTTTGATCATGTCATAGGGATCATCTTATTTAACTCATGTGATGTAGTCTTCCTCTATAGCCTCATAGTCTATAGTCTTAGGAGTAATCTTATCTAATCCAACTGGGGCAAAACTAGAGAGGATAATAGCCAATTTTTTTTAGTGGCACCTTCACCCCCTCAGGTGTTGGGTCGATGATTTTTGTCTAGACAACATGATCATCTTGATAATATTTAATGTTTTTTCTAATGTCATAATGCTCATGGCATGATTTGTTGAAAACTTGAGTGAGCATCCATTTGATTGCTTCCTCATTTGGTGGGATGAACTTTCTCACATATTGTTGGTTGTTCTGGGTGGTCTAGATGCCCTAGATTTTGTTGGTGATGAGGGAAATATCCCTTATGATTGTTGTGATCCTAAGATAGTCCTCTTAGTCATCGTTTATGACCTCCTGTACAAAGTAATATGACATCACAAAGAAGATAGACTTAGGAGTATATGGATGATCTCCAGTGATAGACACGGTGTAGGGAAAGTATGGATGGGGACCTATATGCTCAGGGCTAATATCCCATTGATAAAGCACCTTGAGTCGATGCTCTTCATTTAGTCTAATGTGTCGGGATTCACGACCCAAGTATTGAGTCAGCAGTAGATATTTAAGGTAACCTCTTTGGGTCAAGTCTGTTATAGTGGGATGCAACATTTTAGGCTTCTAATAAGGCCCACCTGGTGATCCCAGGCCATGTGTAGGATGGGCCATAGAAACCTAGACCCAAACATTTCTATCTAATATCTAGACAATCTATGTGCTTCCTTGTCGTCTAGCTCCCAATCCTTAATTTGGATAATGTGCATCTTATAGGCGACATAAGGATTTCTTCTACATGGAAGTACCCTACCGATGTTAGCAATGTGTACCATCTCAAAGCAGAATAAGATGTCATCTTTCTCGATGCATACTATGGCACCAAGATTGTCATCTTGAACAATGACGAACAACATGGTCTAGTCTATACTTCAGTTTTTGATGCAGTGACGAGGGAACCACATAGTTCTGATGAATCCATGGTCTCCCCATGACCAGTAAAGGGACTAGGAACCTTTGTGGTCTGATTTCCATCTACAACATTTTCTCCCAGAATGTCCTTAATGACTCAATTGAAGGAGGTTGCTTTCTTTGTCATTGAGTGGAGGTCGGAAGGATCCTTCCTAATGCTAATTAATGTCTTTAAGGGACACACATTGAGAAAGACACCATTGTCGACAAAACATGAGGGTATCTAGAGGATGTTGTATATTGTTGTGATTAATAGGGTTTGTTGTCACTGCCTCCTATTGGTATCTCATTGTCAAAGAATGAGATCAGTCGTGCGATCATGATTAACCAAATAAAAGTCTACAAGAGCTTCCGACCTAACATCTTTACAGATGTAGGTCCCTTTTAAAGTCTTCATGACTACTTCTTGGTGTGCCAAGGAGTTTAGCATCACTTTTTATAATGACACTTCCCCTTATGATTTATTGAGGAAATGGATTTTATCTGATCCTTCAGGAGCCATTTCCTTACAAAGCTCGGGTGGTTGCAGTGCCTTCTTGGTATAAACCAATGGAATGAAGACCTTGATGATCCCCTCTTCTTTTATTGTAGTAGGGACTCCTACATAAGTAGTCACCTTCTCCATGACCTTGTTGAGAGGTAGCAGTACTTCTGGTAGAATATGGCATTGGTCTTCCTTTGTTGAAATTGGAGAGGAATCTCAAGTTGATAATGCGACCATAGGGTGAGGCATTGTAGTTGGGTGGGTCTTTCTTGGGACTGGCATCTTCGGAACCCAAACCATATGTACTTGTGGCCCTTGGCACACTGATTGTTTATGTCTTTGACCCTTTGTGCCCCCCAATATCCAAACCTACCTTTTGGTGCTTATTGTGATTATTGGCTTCTTTTACTAGATCGAATCAAAGATCCAAGTACTTTGAGACTAGTTCTTGATTTCTTGCACCAGTGGGAGGATGAGCCTATGTAGTGAGTCCTCTTGTGGTGAGGTGACAACTAGCATATTGGAGGATGACGACACTTATTCTATTACGACTATGTTGACCTCATAACATCTATCAAATATTAGAAGTCATGTTTGAGTGTGATGCATGAGTTGATCTTGTTCCCCTTTGCTCAGTGGAAGTCACAAAAGGCATTGGTGTTGTATCTTTTCAGCAAGGGATTCAACATATTCCTTATGACTAGAAACTTGAGTATAGCTATGGGAAGCTCCCAAGGGTGTGAACTTCCTCTTCGGCTTAGCAGGCTCTTCTACTGATGGAGTGGCAGTTGTTAGCTCAACTTCAGATGTTGGGTTGCTCGATGTTGGAGGAACATTTTCTACCACTTGCTGCATTGTCATGTGGAAAGGTGGTGGCACATACCCATAATAGTTACTTGGTGGCCACACATGTCTCATGACATGTATTGAGGCTGATACTTGGGTTGCATCACCTGATGTTGTTGGGGTTGAGGTGCCAAGGCCTAAGTTGTATGAGTTTTCATTGTCTACACTGGAGAAATTTGGACTGTTGGTTGTTTTTTCTTGCCACCTCTAGCAAAAACAAGTATTGTCCCTATTATGGCATATGTGACCTTGACCTTGGTCAATTTATGCTTCTGACTAGTTGTTGTAGGAGAGGACGTAGGATAGAAAGTGAGGCCTAAGTTTTGATAGCCCCCCTCTTGATGGAATTCTCGATATGTACCCCTACTTGTATGAGCTCTGAGAAAGTGATGTACCTCTATAGAAATAAGAGGGTTGTAATGGCCAGAAAGGAGGCTCTGATCACCATGTCTACAACCTCCTTATTTGTGGGATTGAAATCTAGTTGTACAACTAGCTCTCTCCATCATCCAACAAACTTAGATAAGTGCTCGTATGCCTTTTGCTGCAATGCTTCTAGTCTTCTTTAGTTGGGACCAGGTCTAAATCTAGACGTATTGATCAATGAACTTCTCATCCATCTTAGCACATGTATTGATGGTGGTCATGTCCTGCTTATTGTATCAGGCCTGTGCGAGACCCATCAAAATCTGTGCAAAACAATGTACTCATACTTTATCATCATCTTGGACCTCCACCATATCGGAGCAATACGCCTTGACTTGGGCCATGAGATACCCCTTAATGGAATACTCGTGGGTGAGAAAATGATGGTCAAGACCATAAAACCATACCAAACTGGTCAGTTCGCTCCAGTCGAGTCCTAAACCATTTTGAGTTCAATCTAGTCCGCAGTCTGGAAATTTTGGAAATTTGGTTTGCGGTCCGGTTCTGTCCAAAACCAGTCAGACTGTGATCGGGACTGTGGACTATTTTATATGTAAAATATCTTTAAATATGAAATCTCATTATGTCAAAAGTATTAATAAATCACATGTTACAATACTAGTAGTGAAAATGTTTGATAATAATGCTAGACAATACTTATATGTAATTAAAATTATCAAAGTTTTACTATTGAGCAAGTTAGGGATTGATAAAAAGTTATGATTACAGTCCAAACGGTCCATTCCAGCTGGGTCCTATCCTACTTTAAAATGGTCTAGTCCTGGTTTGGTCCAAAACGGTCCTGTTTGCGGTCCACACTTTTGCACAAATATGGTCCTCAGTCTGGTTCGGTCCGATCCAGTCTGATTCTAGACCAATGCCCAGTCCTACATGGAACTTTGGCATGTTGAAGTTGCCAGGCACCTTCATGTCTGGGAAGTGGAAAAAGTCACTGAATGTCTTTCCACTGTCTTTCTTTCCCTCTAGTTGTTTGATCTTCTATAAGATCTTAAATAGTAGGGGGTCTGTAGCAACAGTTTCTTGTGTGACAACTTCTTGTTGTGCATCCACCACTAGTACTACTAGTGGTTTGATTGTCATTGGTGGAGCCATGTATTTAGATCTTGAGAATCCATGCCCTCCTGCTACGTACAGTTTGTACCATTCGTGGGGTGGTGGATATAGAAAGTGCATGCTAGGAAAGGCTCCTCAACCATTCAGAGGTTGTAACTTAGTTTTTGTGATTGTGTTGGCCTTCTCAGACTCTTGGGAATCTCCCTTAGTGGTTGTATCTTCTTCTTATTTCTTATATCCTTCAACTTATCCTTTGGAATTCAAGACAAATGTTGTTGCCTCTTGAACTACTGGGATTCCACTAGCATTGTTGGACGGTGGACCCTAGTCCTTGGCTGAAATAGTTTCAACTGAGGTGGGTGGGAACCCCACACGCCATAGGGGAAGAATGGTGTTGTTGATCTATTGTGGGTAGCTCCCTGAGTTGTGAACCCCAGGTAGTGCTATCCTCCTATATATTTGAAGCTATGTTGTGGCACGAAGAGCATGTCTTGCATCAGATCAGGCGGAAGACCTTCTTACAAGGATGACATCTCATGCACTATTATCGGTTCCTTGTGCTTTTACACTCCTTTGGGTTTGCCTTGCTTATGGTGAGTGGAAGCCCCTTGGAGGCACCGTCAAACTGACAATCCACACTACTGCTGTTGACCATCTGGGATGATCGTTGGTGAGACCGAGTGAAGTATGGGTTTCTTAATCATCATGTGATGTCCTAAAATTCACATTAACATGATTCAAAAGTAGGATGTAACATTGCATAAAAAAGTACATTGTGTTTGGTGATGAGTCTCACCACACACATTATATCAAGTAAGAAAATAAAAAGATTTTCCCTTCATTTCTTGGGACCTTCTCACAATGGAAGACACATGTGATTCCTTTATGTAGATTTTGTAGTTTTTTATTTTATTTTGTATGGTTTTCTTGCCCCTAGCTTGGGTAAGGTATGGGAACATATCCCCCTTTGTGTGAGATTTTCTAGCCAATGCCATGGTGAGAATCAAAGAAAGTTGGTGGATGTCATGATCCTTGGAAATTTGTTTCCAAGAAAACATGTTCAAAAGAGAATGAAAAATGGGGACCCAAGTGTTGGTCAATATTAAGGTATCCCTCACTAGGTTAGTGACCATGCTCAACCAATCACCTTTAATCCCATGAATCCCCATCCAGTGGGGTACCAAATTGAAACCCTTGGCAAAATCCATGACACCTAGTCTTATCCATATTTGATAGGTTTCTCCTAGGTGTTCTTGCCCCTTGGATGTGGTGAATGGTTGGTAAGGAGGAAGCCTCATCTTGACTTCTCTCCACATTATGGAGTTGAGTAGAAGATTGTAGTTTACTTTTAGGTTGTTTGTCTAGGATCGTAAATGTGGGCATGAAAGCACAAAGATGGTCTAGTTTAGGGTTATAGTACAAGACCATAGATGTGAGATTACAATGAGCTAGGTGGTCCAATTTTAGGTCATAATCCAAGATCTTAGGTAGGAAGATGAAGTGTGTAATTGGGCCAATTTTAGCTCATGGTCTAGGACCCAAATGGATTGAAAAGTGAAATCATAATCAATTTAAGGTCATAGTCCAAGATGATGGTGGGGCATACCTTGCATTAGCAAGTGACTTTCTCAACATGGATGAACTCCTCACTTGCTTAGGTTTTGAGGAAACACCCCCTTTTTGGAGATAGGTTTGGATTTTGAGTGGTGCTTAATCTTTTAGCAAATTTGTGATAGCACAAAGAGTTGATCCTCTTAGTAACATTATCTAACTTTTACAAGAAAGATTGTTAACCTAGCTCCTTAATCCTAACATGATTTGTTTGAGTTTGACATTGTTAATCTTCTAGAAAAAATATTGTTTGCCTTTTTTTTATCTTTTAAAAGATTGTTGGAATTTGGAATTGTTAATTTTTTTAAAACATTGTTTGAACTTTTAATCTTTTAAACAATTGTTTGAGTTTTGAGATAGTTAATATTTTGAAGAAGGATTGTTTGAGTTCTTAGCCTTTTGAAGGATCTTTGGATTTTAACATTGTTAATATTTTGAAAGATTGTTTGAATTTTGAGATTGTTAATCCTTTAAAGAAAGATTGTTTGAGTTGTTTAATCTTTTGAGATATTGTTTGAGTTATTAATCTTTTGAAAGATTGTTTGAGTAAGGCCCCTAAACTTGCTTAATGAGTTGAATGAGCTTAATTATCATAATTGAATTCTTATAACCCTAATATAACCTTGTGATATGCCTTGAAATCATAATACAAGCTTAAGTTTTAAATTTGGTCTAATTTGGACAATGTTTGAGCAAGTTATGCAATTTTATGCACATTTAGACTTTTCTATAATTTACCCAATTGAGAAGGTTTCTTTGCAATTTATCACTTGCATTATGTTCCTTGGATATTCTCTCATAATTCTCAATCTTGTTGAGTGATGGGGTGCCTATTTAAACCTTGGTTTGAAGGTGTTTTCTCCAAGGGTATTTTAGGGTTTACCCCTTCACAGATGAGCTACCTTTAGTAGCTATCAACTAATGAATTATTTGATTGGATGGGAAATTTGACAAAGGAAAGCTAATCCGGTCTATACACATGGTGGGGGATCTTCTTGTGTGTGTTCTTGTATATTCTTAATAAATTAAGGCCATGGACACTTGGATATATACTAGAACTTCAACTTTTTCTTTTTCTTTATCTTAAAGTTTCATATACTTATCCCCAAGCACCAAAACGAGCCATTTTCTCTCCACCACTTCCCTCCTTCTCCCAACCTCGTTCTCCCTCTGTGCTTCTGCGAATTTTGCTGTCCAAGGAAGAAGAAAGTGGGGATCTCCTTGGAAAAAGGATCTAGGGTTGCAACTGACTTCATTTTAGGGTTGAAAAAGCTTCCTTCTAGTGATCTTGACCTAAAAGAGTAAGAATTCCCTTATTTCCTCTATCTATTTCTTTTTTATCCCTCTTCCTATCTTTATCCAGGGCGGAACCTTTTTGTTCCATGGTAGAAATTGCTCTAAAGCTCTAAAACCCTACCTTTCTTGCTCCTTATGCTTAGGGTTTGCTCATTTGATGAAGAAAGGTGCTAGATGGATGAATTCATAGCTTATTCTTAGATTTTCTACCCTACCTACTCGAGTTTTCATATATATGGGGTTTCATATTCTCATTAGAGGCAAGTTTTATAACTTGCTCCGTGTTTATTGCTTACCATAAGCTTGCTAGATCATGTTCTTTCTTGAAAATGATGATCCATGCACTAAAAAGCTATGCTTGACTTGGATTTTGATTTTTATAATATTCCCTATTCTGATTTCAGTTCTAGATGAACCTGTGATCATGTGTAAATTATTCTTAATGTATAATATGACTTGGATCAGGTTGGTTTGAAAACCTATGGTGCTAAGCACCTATCAACCAATGGTCAATTTTAGGGTTTAAAGCTGATTTCTTCTATAAACCCATTACCCGATGATGGTACCATTGCAACAACCCTATGGTGTTGTCTTCATGATAACTGATGGTTGAGATCAAAGGTGTCAGATGATGGTGACAACCTATGGTCACCCCTTAGGTCAGGGTTTGGATCAATTAGAAGTTTAATGATCAACCATTGAGTCCCCTAGTTATGTTATCAATCAATGATGACATTAGCTTATTATTTGATGCTAATTAATGAATATAGTGCTGATCTAACAAGCTATGGTGACTTAATGGTCACTAATGATGGTGTATCAGATCTCCAAAATCTATGGTGAGTTAATCATATAGTTGTAGCATCAATTAAGCCTTAGATCAATGGTTTCTTGGGTCACTTGATGCAACGGTCGAACCTATATTGTAATTGATGGTTTTAACTTATGAACTTGACCCAATGGTCAAGATCTAATGTTTATTCCTCCAATAAAGTGGAATAATGGATAATGTAATATGTTGGTCCTAATAATGTGATTTATATGGTTTCCTTTATATGATCAACTTAAGGAGCTTACTTATTGACAATGGATGGCTTGTTTTAACTAAACAGTCGATTGTGGGTTTTACCCTACTCTAAATGGAACTTTTTGTGTTGTTAATCAAGGGATGTCTAGGGTTAGATGGTGACTCTTTCTAGAGCACCAATCAAGGACTTCCTTGGTGCTTTATCCAAGGTGTTTACTTATGTAAACAACCAATGGTCTTACCTTTTAAACATCCAATGGTTCTGGGTGACATTGTGGTATGGTGATATGGATTGAATGATGATGGAACAATTGGAGGGTTACCCTTAATAAGGTAATCTTACCTATTCACTTATATGAATAGAAGGGATGATAATCATATTGTTTTGATATGTAACCGTAAATAGGTATAGCTTATTATACCTAGCTTTAATATAACTAAATGATGGTTTTTGGGTATGAGTAGTCCTTGAATGACTAATGCAATCATTGAGTACTCTGTTACTATTTTTGAAACCCTAGTATGCTATAACCCGATGGTTACACCTTGATTTATGTGTGGGTTCATACCTGAGAATAGTATGGAATGTGATAGTGATGCTTCACCTTATGCATCCATGATCCAATGGGGATGCCGTGAGTTAGGGTTTGGGTATAAGTGTTGATTAGAAACATTGATATAATTTATCATGTTGAACCTAACTCTAATGCAAATAGATAAAGATGAGTCTTCATCTTTAACATTCTTATATGATGGAATGATGGTGGAATAACCTCCTTAACATGATCATAACCTTAATGTGTTAATTGGTGGTTATCATAGCCACATGATTGATACTTTCTTATGCTAAACATGTGCATTATGAATATGATGAGTGTTAATCATATCTAGATTCCTTGCATGTTGATGTAATAAAGGAATGTTCTTAATGTTAATATAACCCTACTATGATTGTTTATGAATATCTCCTAGATCATTAATGCAATATTGTGATGATATGGTGTATTATATGTAAGTGATGTTGTCGAGCCTTGTTATAAGGCATGCAAAGATAATAATGATCTTACAGGGAACAATATGATGGTCTTAATGACCTTTGGGCATGGTTGCGCCCTGAATGAGGTGTAATCCTCTTGTGCTGATACCTTGTGATATTGTGAAAAGGATTTATATCTTGTGATAGTATGATGACTAGTGTGGTCTCATGAATGGAAAGTGAACAGTACCATGTAATGATAAGATGAGAAATTATGTTTCACACATTTCATATATTTTAAAAGTTGTGATATTTATGTGCTTCCTACAAGTGAATTAGGGTTTGTATGTCCCCTTGTTTGATGCAGCCTTAATTCACCCAATTAGCATAACTAATCAAGTGAAACTCTAATCTTGTAGTGCCATGTGCCATAGATCCATCTGAGTGTTAGAACTTTCCATATGGTGAAATGAGTATTCCTAATGGAAACTTGGAGCACATACCGTTGAGTATGTGGGGGTGGAAAGTTGAGGATATATCCTTGTCATACACAATGTAGGTTGTGGAGGATGGCTATGGTCATGCCTCATACATCTGATGTGATTCAGAACGGCTACGGTCGTGTCTCGGTGATTATATATGTGACAAGATTGGAGGACAAATGTGGTTGTACCTTAGATGGTAGGGTATGCGTACCCGCCTCCTTTTACTAGAGTCATGACCTGTACCAAGGACGGACTAGGCTGTTAGCAACTTGACCTTATGTGTCGTTGTGGTAGACCCATACTGACTGGGGGCAGAGAAGATCTTAGGAGTCTGTCTCTTCCTAGATCTTGTATGACACTGGTTTTGACTTAGCATTGGTCAGTTGGATTTTGAGTGGTATCCTCAATTTCCTCAGGGCATAATAATAAAAGATGTAATACAGTCGTATAGCATATATGTTTAGGGTTATACACAGCGCTTCACATTGGATGATAACCCTTGTTTGTTCTCTTTACATAAAGATGATGCTTAGTGCAATTAAGAGATAGTAGATATACTTATGTTGTGTATATGCTTAAGATTATAGATGCGTACATACAATAGCCATGATTGTGTTGATAACTATACTGCTACTTCTGATTATAATCATGATGCTAGCTATCTCATGTTGTTAGTTATGTTTAGCATGCTAGCAATGCCTTTATAACTAGAGATGCATATACTGCTAATCATGCTTATCTGAATAGTTGTGCTTATGATGTTAGATCTTCTTATGATGTTGATATGTTCAACCAATTAGACATGCTCATGTTGTTAGCTATGTTATGTTACTAGACTTGCTCATAATGCTAGATATGCATATGCTACTGAATTGCTTATATTGTCAACAAGATAAAGGATGATAGTCTGGCTAATGATGACAATTATTATCTACTCATTTATGTATTTTGTTAATCATCAGTACAAATGAGCTTATTTATTATATCTGATTAAACTGCTTAACTATTTAATTATTTAAAAATGTTCTAATCAATAAACGTTGTTGAAGGTTATATCTCTTGCTGGGACTGGGTCTCACCCTTGTGGTTCGCCACATTTTTTTTAGGTAATCGAAAGTGACGAAAAAAAACATGTGGCAGCAAAGAGGAGATATAGCAATGAATCTATGAGAAAGTTGATTAGATGTCTAGTGTGTCCTAGAGTTTTCCCTGTACTCTTAGGTCTGGGGGAGAAAAAGTTTGTATATGGTGTTTCAAACGAATCGAACTTTTGTTCGCATATTAATGCTTGTTTGTGTGGCATATATGAATATTGTTCTCCTGTGTATATATGTGATGGCTAAGAAAATAAAACAATTTGTATCAAATTCTTGGCATAGTATGGATATAAGAAAGATTTTGGACTCTTATGCAAATGTTTATGAGCGGGTGCTGACGTTGAAATCAGTTTTAATTTACCCATATTTTTGGGTATGTGATTAATTAGTGATTTATTGTGTTTTATGTTTTGAGTAATCTCATTTAGTGTAATGGGTTCTCATAGTTTGGATTTTGATATTGTTTATCTTTTGAAATATCATTTCAATTTTGAGATTGTTATCATTTCAAAGAAAGATTGTTTGATTTGTTTAATCATTTGAATGATTGTTTAGATTTTGGGATTATTAATCTTTTGAAGAAATATTGTTTGAGTTGTTAATCTTTTGAAAGATCATTTGCAATTTAATATTGTTAATCTTTTGAAGAAAGATTGATTGAGTTGACAATATTTTGAAAGATTGTTTGGATTTTGAGATTGTTAATATCTTGAAGGAAGACTATTTGTATTTGATATTGTTAAGTCTTTCAAATTTATAAAACCCCGATAGGCTCGCTTATATAAACTAACACACTTCACCCATGAGTGCACATGGTCATGTTATATTATAAGAAAGCGACAAGTTAGGGGCCAGATTCAAGAGAGAAAAGGGGGCACTAGAGTTGAGGTTAATTTTGTCTAGGTTCCTATTGTGAAGTCTAGGGTTTAAGAGTTTGAAGGTTTATTTTTAGTTAATTACACTAAGGTTGAACAAGATAACAATGAAAGGAGAACAATTATCAAAACCTAAGCTAACCCTAGACAATTAGTTATAATGAGAAACTCGAAGCGCATACTTTTGAGTATGTGGGGGTGGCAAGTTGAGGATATATCCTTGTCATCCACAATGCAGGTTGTGGAGGATGGCTATGGTCATGCCTCATACATCTGATGTGATTTAGAACGACTGCAGTCGTGTCTCGGTGATTATATATGTGACAAGATTGGAGGAAAACTTTGGTTGTACCTCAGATGGTAGGGTATGTGTACCCACCTCATTTCACTAATGTCATGACCTGTACCAAGGATGGACTAGGTTGTTAGTAGCTTGACCTTATGTGTCGTTGTGGCAGACCCGTACTGTCCGACGACGGAGAAGATCTTAGGATTCTGACTCTTCCTAGATCTTGCATGGCACTAATTTTGACTTAGTAGTGGTTAGTTGGATTTTGAGTGGTATCCTCAATTTCCTCAAGTGATTATCATAGCCACATGGTTGATACTTTCTTATGCTAAACATGTGCATTATGAATATGATGAGTGTTAATCATATCTAGATTCCTTGCATGTTGATGTAATAAAGGAATGCTCTTAATGTTAATATAACCCTGCTATGATTGTTTATGAATATCTCCTAGCTCATTAATGCAATATTATGTTGATATGGTGTATTATATGTAAATGATGTTGTCAAGCCTTGTTATAAGGCATGCAAAGATAATGATGATCTTACAGAGAATAGTATGATGGTCTTAATGACCTTTGGGCATGGTTGATCCCTGAATGAGGTGTAATCCTCTTGTGCTGATACCTTGTGATATTGTGAAAATGATTTATATCTTGTGATAGTATGATGACTAGTGTGGTCTCATGAATGGAAAGTGAATAGTACCATGTGATGATGAGATGAGAAATTATGTTTCACATGTTTTATATATTTTAAAAGTTGTGATATTTATATGCTTCCTTGAAGTGAATTAGGGTTTGTATGTCCACTTGTTTGATGCAACTTTAATTCACCCAATTGGCATAACTAATCAAGTGAAACTCTAATTATGTAGTGCCTTGTGCCATAGATCCATCTGAGTGTCAGAACTTTCCAGATGGTGAAACGAGTATTCTTAAGGGAAACTCGGAGCACATAATGTTGAGTATGTGGGGGTGGCAAGTTGAGGATGTATCTGTGTCATCCACAATGCAGGTTGTGGAGGATGGCTATGGTCATGCCTCATACATCTGATGTAATGACCCCACCTTCCAGTAACCCCCAATTAAGGGAGACCAAGAGTTCATAGCCATTATCCCAATTAATAGGATCAAAGGTTTGACAAATAATCTATAATAATTATGAAATTCTACCAAACTAAACTGAAATTTGGTATAAAATAAAACTTTGCATACCTTTTTCAAAAACTTGGATATATAACATCTATCCACATATGGACTCTATTCTAACTAATCCTCCTTGCACTTTATTTCTTAATTTCACAATATGCCACTTTACTATTTGTCCTTTTCAATCTTTGTACCTAAAACGCCAACAAGCTTAGAACCATCATATCTCAACTTTATTCATGAATTTGAATAATTAAAGCCATTAAGAGTCATAATGACTATCCTTAGGGTTTCAAGGACCATTAAAGCTCATTTATATACATGGAACCTAAAACTAATCAACTTTACATGTAAAACAGATTGAAGTTTGACTTTAATATTCAACATGTTATTACTTCATGAATTAACCTATTAAACCTTAAAGATTCATCCTTTATACTCAAATAGGGTTTCTAAGTGCTTAATCATTCTTATTTGAGGTAAAAACCCTAAATCATGCAAGAAACATCTAGATCAGGTTCAAGTTCATCATTAACTATTCAATAGGTTGCAATTACTTAGTTTCATCAACTAAGCAACATGAACTTAACCAATATGCTCAATTAGGGTTTCTTAATCTAATACATAAGCACTTTTCATTAGATTAACACACTTTTGCAAATAGGAATAGATTCAAGTTCTCAAACTAATTTTATTGCATTCCTCGTATTTTTCTAAGAAACTTTCATGTATAATTTTTTCTAATCAGAGCTTCCTAGCAAAAGTTATGATTTTTGCAAGAAAAGTCACTTTTCTGGATTTTCTAATATATTACGATTTCATAAAAAAACCCTAATCATTCGATCCGTGGTCCATTGGACCATGCGGGATCCAACGATCCACAAACACGTGCCTGACTCGTGATTGAAAAGAAGCAAAAAGGCACTTATGCCCTTACTTGAACAACGGTGGAAGATGGGCAATTTAGTAATTTGCCCAGAAGTCTTCTTCTTCCTTGCGTGAGAAACCCTCCGCGAGCTGGCGGTCAACTCAGAGGTTGACTCTGGGATCTCGTCCACCAACGAGCAAGCTAGGAGGCTTGGAAGCTTTGCCGCCGCCATCCGAACTCAACTGAATCCTCAATTTCATGCTCCTGCCGTGCCTCCACCCCAGATAGATCACTGGAGCTCTAACGTGGTCGACTGGCAGATGAAGGGGAAGGTCAGGGTTATTTCTAGAATTGAACTTGCCAACACATTTTTCGTCGCTCTCCAAAGATTCTAGGATAGTGAGTTGATGCACCGGTGCCCTTGTGAGCCCTCTCCTATATATAGGATCAATGACACAGACTGACAGGTTGGGAATTCTCCACTTTGGTGACAAAACCACCCACATATTGGGTTGGTTCACACCGGAAACCTCTCCCGAAGCTAATGGAGTTCTTCTCGCTCCAAGACACCCTTTCCTCTTCGAGAAATCCTCCGATCAAGGACCTCGCAGGTGGACTCTATGCAAGTAGTCCCCATGAGACTGGGATTCACTCCCAGCCATTGGATCGCCAATCCAACAATCATGTTTAATCCGAAAATCAGGAAAATTAGGATTAAATTCCCAATATCAAAATGTGACATAATATCCTTTTTACTTTAGGATAACTTCTAAATTGCATATCTTAGAAACCGTGCATCATTTTGCAACTAAATTTTGAGAGTTTCTCTCTCTTTCCTTTATCTACACACATGCCAAAAATGAGTCCCAAATTCCAAAGGAAAATGGCTTTTCTTCAAAAGAAAGTTATTCATTAATAAAACCAAATTAATTGATATTTCCTCTTCCATAATCTTTTTTTTTATTTTGCTTCTTTTTAGAATTAGAAATCTTATGGATACGAAAATCCATCAAGGATGACTCAATTATACCTCTTTCCACTTATTTCCCACATTTTATCATTGTTTTCAATTTCTTTCTTAATAAAGAAATATTTAATTGATCTTTTCTTTTCTTGTTGCATTATCTTTGCAACTTTGGACTCCTTGGAACCCAAGGAACCCAAGAGGCACGAAATCCACTTTTGGATTATATTCTTTTTCCTTCTAGAGGTTTCTATATCTTTCTTTTCTCCAACTCTTATCAATAATGGAGTTTCCTTCGTCTTTTCCTTGTTATTGGGCCCAATAGCCAATAAAGCCCACAAAACAACCAACAAGGCTATTGTAAATGAAATCCTTTTATTATATCATTATTTGTTCAAATATCTTTAATAGGAGAAATTACATTTCTCACCAAAAGAACCCAAAAATTGGGGTTGTAACATCCTTCCCCTCTTATAGGAATTTTGCCCCCAAAATTCCATCAGGCACACAAACAAACAGGATAAACCTTTCTTATGTCCATCATGGCTCCCATGTGGCCTCACCCTTTCCATGGTGCTTCCCAAGAACCTTCATCATCTCACGTTCTATCATCTGAGTTTTTTCTCACCTTGGTATATCATACCCTCATAGGTGACTCAGGACATTTCAGCCTCTCATAAAGTTGAATAGGTTCATGGCTCAGCACACGGCTTGGGTACCTCACATAGTGCTCTAGATCGGACTCATGGAACACATTATACATCATGTTATCCTGAGGGGTAAGTCTAAACACAACCATCCCCACCAATCCATCTCAAATGGACCCATATATCGGGGACTCAACTTTCTCAGTTGTAGTATAGAGGGGTCGGATTTTCACATCACATACTCTCCCAGAGTGAACTTCATGTCAGTCTGCTTTGCATCAGCTAACCACTCATGTCGCCCTTGGGCTCTCTCTTAGCCATTGCACGATCAAAGTGACTTCATCTGCACACATTGTGGTTCTTCCTTGACCTCCGTGAGGTCCCTTCACCAACATCATCTTAATGAAGTGGTGACCGACATGACCTCCCTTATAGAGATTCTTTACATCCCAACACTGGCTATGGTGGTTATCATCACATCTTGCAGAGAAAAAGAACTATCTCTATGTATCACCTTGAACAAGCACACATGCTCTTATCAGACCCTCTAGTCTGGATTATACTAACCATTAGTTAGGGGTGATAAACTGTACTAACATCGAGTTCTTCATGTACCCACTTCCACCGCATCGAAGTGAATCTTTAGGTTATACTCAAGAACTTTTGAACTCGCATCATGATGTAGTTGAACCATATTTCTCATATGTAGTTCAATCGCATCCATTTCTTGACAAAATTCTTTCTTTTTCATGTTATCTAGGTAAGGTGATCTACCATAACCCATACTGCATCTTGACCTTCTTTGGTCTAGGGGAGACTTACCACAACATCCTTAGTGATCAACTCCCAATCCCCCTCGGGGACTATTCATCCTCTATACCAACTCAGTGGGTTACTGGTGTTCATCCTTCACCTCCTGACATGCATGGTGACAAGCCACATGTATCTTTGTACACATTTCATCTTAGGTATCAAAGTACTGCTACCACTTATTATCTTAGCAGTACCATGGTGTATGGTGATCTTAAAATCATGATCTCCTGTATGTCATGATTCCTCAAGATTGATTCCTCAGAAACCCTAAACCACTCTAGTCGGGGTTTCATCACCTTCTTTTCTAGAGAAGTGCATATGAGGTTCTACAACCATCCTTTTTATTGCATCAAGGCCTAGGCTGGCTAACCAAACAACTACTAACTTTTTCAACAAATCTCATTACATCTAAGTGTTAGCCCAAACATATCTCCTTTTTCAAACTTAGGATTAACCTAACAACCTCTTCTAGCCTCTAGCTAACTAGGTAGTTGCATCTCAACCAAAGCATCCATTATCACCTCACATATTTCTGTGTTGAAAACATACACCTCCATGTATTCCACTTATCATCTCATCTCGGACTCTAAGTCTATCTTCATCACGAAACTTTGAGCTCATCCTCTTGGTTTTCGAACTCAACCTTGTATAACTCATAGCTCATGATAAACACATCCTCATAAGATGACTACCTTATTTCTCTTACTTTTTGTAAACCATCCACATATCGTTCACTCCACAAGGGTATGTTATCATCTCTGTCCTCATACCTCATAGCAACGTTCCAACTCACATCATCTTTATCCTTGGTGTATGGCATGCATACTGTCCTATCTCATCACTCCCATAACAAGAGGAAATAAGTATATGGCTGCAGTCCAAATACAAAGTTCTTCTTGTTCCAAGAGTAGAGATGGTACATCCTACCTTGCCAGTACACCTTCAAATCTAAGTTGAAACATGCAACTTATGTCTCAACATCACAATAATCTCGATATCAAAGTTACTTCCATGGAAAACTGGTCTCGAACCTACTTGGGTCACCGCACAATCCTTGGTCATCTCCTCTGGGTATGTAGGGTGTCGACACTTTTTGGGTCATCCCTCTTCCCTTATGCATCCAGAGAGTGCCCTCCTCATCTTCCCTTTAGGTCCCATGAGTTCATGAAGGTGATCAATCTCCTAACCCATGACCCTCAGTTAATGATAGTTGTTACCTCCCGACCCTATGGTCATGTGCAACTAGGGAATTAGGCAACTCCTACTTCCATCGGTCTTATCCCTACATGACCCAAGGATAGAATTAGGATTCTAATATAGTACATGTCCAACTTAGAACCTTACCCAAGTCTCCATCATCTCTCTCTACATTCCTGGGCTGACTTTCATCCTTTCATAGGGGTCATGGCAACCTGCCTACCTTGGTCAGGCCCCATACCAGTTACCTCCATGGTAACACATCCACATGCACTTAGAGATGGTTATATATGGGTCTACAGGTTCATTCTCATACTATGCATTTTTCACTTAGCTTCTCAAGATCCTATGAGACCTCTTTAGGTTACCTTAAAACCAACAAAAACTGATTCATACCCTATAAAAGGGTCCCTCTCCCAGGATGGGAGGAAACTATCTCTTGATAGCAACAAAGGTCACAAACATGCTTATGTCTAGGATTTACATCCACATGATCATGCTCAACCCTATCAAGCTACTAAGGCACAAACAGACCACCTACTAAACCATGCTAGGTCATACTTGTTCTCATTCCTCAACATTGGACCAAGAATAAACCTTCCCATGTCTCTAACTCAGCTGTGAGGGGTTCATCAAACCTACCTTAAACTTTAAGGGGTTTCCCTTCCTCTAAACACGAGGAATGCCATGCTCAACTCTATAGAAACTCAAATCTCATTATGAGCATCAAGTACGCCACTTCCCCTATTAGGCCTAGGAACCCTAGGTTCACTTTTTTGATGTCCAACTGTCTGCTCAACCTTTTAACCACGAACCAAGCATGTACAAGGGATGACATGCATGTACTTGAACAACACTTCAGAGTGGAGTCCTTCTCAAGGACAACCAACTAAGTGTAAGGCTTCACAACTTGCTACTAAACCCCTTCATGATCTTAAGGAACTCTTCTTCTCATCTTAGAAGGTAAACACCTATACCATAGGCACATAGGTACATGCAGTCTCATCCTCCCTCTAGGGTTTTGTTCCTCTAAAGGCAACTAAGATACCATCAACCTCCAGGGATCATGCATGGGGCAACCACTACCATCCAATTAGGTTGCATCATCCTCAACTCCCCATTGTTTCTCATATCTCAGAGTCTAAGCTTCCAACCTTCTTGCTTGGGTCCTACTCTCTCTCTCTCTCTAATTAACCCTACAAACAACCTTACTATTAGAGGTCCTCTCTCCATGAAGGATCAATCTCACAAGCGTACCCCTACATGAGTGAAGCCTATGTTCAAACTTATGTTTGCTCAATATTATCCATAGCCCTTATCTCATAAGCTATCCAACACACTTTCCTGGCCAGGGTTTCAACCTACTGCCGTACTACTGACGTACTCTAGGTGCATGTTATGCCCTACTCACATAAACCCATAGGGTTTCCATATGTTCTTCACTAACCTCATCATTGAAGGAGCTATCCTTCACTCTAACATGCACGACCCTTCCTAGGGTTGGGTCGCCAAGGCACTAGGTCATCCAACCTCACATGGCTCAAAACATCATGGGCATCCAAAATCATGTCCACACACCTGGTCTATCATGACGTCTAACTCATCATGCCATCTCTCTCTCTAACCACCACTTAGGGTTAGGGTTAGCATCATCCTCAGAGGATGCGCCTGGTCTCTACTTATAATGGAGGTCTCTACCTCTAAGACTAACTTTCTCCACTCATCCTCCTGACAAGGAGGTCTAGCCTCAGGTCTCTCCTGAGGGCATGACAACATATGTCATACGACCTAAGCATGTATCTATTCTTTAGTTTATGCTTAAACTATTAAGCTTATGTCCATGACATATTATTTACATGCTTTTCATTAATTTGGTGGAGGATTCCTTAAACCTTATCAACTTTACCCATACCTCAAGAGAGTGAGGAAGAGAGAGAAAACCCTAATCCTTAAAATCTTTAACAACATTAGAGTTGAGAAGGGATGAACAAGATGATAGAGTCCTAAAGGTATCTTATTTTGAGTCATATCCTAAGACATCGGCCAGGAAGTTACATAGATCCGGGAGTCCTCATATTCCGACTAGCGGTGCGGAGGAAAATATTGCCAGCCCCCAGATGTGATCCTTTTCTAGACACCTCTGTCCTTCGGAAAATCCTCTAACAACTCCCTCGATTCTATGGAATTTGTAAAGTTTAATAATTATTAAAGATTAAATGAGGAACCTATGCTCTGATACCAAATGTAATGATCCCGCATCCCAGTAACCCCCAATTAAGGGAGACCAAGAGGTCAGAGCCATTATCCCAATTAACAGGATCAAAGGTTCGATAAATAATCAATAATAATTATGAAATTCTACCAAACTAAACTGAAATCTGGTATAAAATAAAACTTTGCATACCTTTTTCAAAAACTTGGATATATAAGTTCTATCCACATCTATACTCTATTCTAACTAATCCTCCTTGCACTTAATTTCTTAATTTCACAATATGCCACTTTAAAATTTGTCCTTTTCAATCTTTTTACCAAAAAACGCCGACAAACAAAACGTCGGTCAGCATATCGAAATATGTCGGTATGTGGGGACAACCAAAATTTCACAAATATGGCTAACAAACTAAATATCACAATCAAGTTAATTAACAAACCAATTTACGCTTTCAATGTGACATTCTCCACCGCTTTTGCCCTAACCCTGGCATACCCTCCTTAGGGTTTCTCTTTTGCTAATGACTTAAGGCCACCTTCTCAATCCCGATCTTGGTGCCTGGGGTCACCTCTCATAGTTCCCATTAGTCATTCTATAAAGACCACCTTATCAATCCTGAGCTTGGTGTCTGGGGTCACCACTCATGGTGCCCATTGGTATTCCCTCCTGGGCTTGAACTTTTGGCATCATCCATCAGGGTGGCATGTAGGTGCGAGAATACAAACTTCTATTATTATTACAGTGATAATCATAGTGACTTTATGATTTGCAAGTATGAACATCCAAACTGATAGGTTGCATTCAATGCGATGAATCATCTGAAAAATCTTTGGGAAACTAATGTGATTAACCATAATTAACCACATACCTGTCAGGCTGATTTGAGACAGAATTAATCCAATCAATGCAAGAAATCCAATAGGCAAGCAAGCACACAAAGAGATCCTAAAATATGCATACAATTTCCTATCATTGATCATGCCATCAAGATCTATTAAACCTAGCTCACTCCCTAGGGTTTCTAGTCCACTTTTAGGGTTTTCATTGCAATTAGGGTTTCTCTTCATTTATACTATTTTAAACCCTAACTTTATATAATTACTCACAAACCCTAATTATCTCATCTATTCTTCACGAAAGATATTAAGGTTATCTTTTAACAACATATAATCCTAATTTCAGATGAAAGGCACAATTAAACATCAATTAAGTCCATTATGCCTCTTTTACATTAAAACTACCATTTTTATCCTTTTAATTCATGATAAGATCATTAGGCGCCCAATTATCATCTTTGGTTCCTTTCAAATTAACAATTCTTAGTTCATTATGGTCTAATTCACATATGAACTCTATTTATCATTAATTCTGCCTTTATCCATTAGAAGACTCTAATTACTATATTAAGGGTATTTATCCACAATTAGGAACCTTTATACTCAAAATAGCTTAGAACCATCATATCTTAGCTTTATTCATGAATTTGAATAATTAAAGCCATTAAGAGTCATAATGACTATCCTTAGGGTTTCAAGGCCCATTAAAGCTCATTTATATACATGGAACCCTAAATTAATCAACTTTACATGTAAAACAGATTGAAGTTTGACTTTAATATTCAACATGTTATTACTTCATGAATTAACCTATTAAACCTTAAAGATTCATCATTTATAGTCAACTAGGGTTTCTAAGTGCTTAATCATTCTTATTTGAGGTAAAAACCCTAAATCATGTAAGAAACATCTATATTAGGTTCAAGTTCGTCATTAACTATTCAATAGGTTGCAATTACTCAGTTTCGTCAACTAAGCAACATGAACTTAACCAATATGCTCAATTAGGGTTTCTTAATCTAATACATAAGCACTTTTCATTATATTAACAAACTTTTGAAAATAGGAACAGATTTAGGTTCTCAAACTAAATTTATTACGTTCCTCATATTTTTCTAAGCAACTTTCATGTATAACTTTTTCTAATCAGAGCTTCTTAGTAAAAGTTACGATTTTTGCAAGAAAAGTCACTTTTCTGGATTTTCTAATATATTACGATTTCATCAAAAAAAAGCCTAATCGTTCGATCCGTGGTCTGCTGGACCACGCGAGATCTAATGATCCACAAACGCGTACCTGACTCGTGATTGAAATGAAGCAAAAAGGCACTTATGCCCTTACCTGAACAACGGTGGCAGATGGGAAGTTCGGTAATTTGCCCAGAAGTCTTCTTCTTCCTCACGCGAGCAACCCTTCGCGAGCTGGCAGTCAACTCAGAGGTTGACTCTGGGATCTTGTCCACCAACGAGCAAGCTAGGAGGCTCGGAAGCTTTGCTGCCACCATCCGAACTCGACTGAATCCTCAATGTCATGCTCGCATCGTGCCTCCACCCCAGACAGATCGCCAGAGCTCCAACGTGGTCGACTGGCAGATGAAGGGGAAGGTCAGGGTTATTTATAGAATCGAACTCGCCAACACATTTGTCGTCTCCCTCCGAAGATTCTAGGGTAGCGAGTTGATGCACTGGTGCCCTCGTGAGCCCTCTCCTATATATAGGATCAATGACACATACCGACAGGTTGGGAACTCTCCACTTTGGCGACAAAACCACCCACATATTGGGTTGATTCACACCGGAAACCTCTCCTGAAGCTAATGGAGTTCTTCTCGCTCTAAGACACCCTTTCCTCTTTGATAAATCCTACGATAAAGGACCTCATAGGTGGACTCTGCGCAAGCAGTCCCCGTGAGACTGGGATTCACTCCCAGCCGTTGGATCACAGATCCAACAGTCACATTTAATCTGAAAATCAGGAAAATCGGGATTAAATTCCCAATATAAAAACGTGACATAATATCCTTTTTTACTTTAGGATAACGTCTAAATTGCATATATTAGAAATTGTGCATCATTTTTGCAACCAAGTTTTGAGGGTTTCTCTCTCTTGCCTTTATCTACACGCATGCCAAAAATGAGTTCCAAATTTCAAAGGAAAAGGGATTTTCTTCAAAAGCAAGTTATTCATTAATAAAACCAAATTAATTGATATTTCCTCTTTCATAATCTTTTATTTTCTTTATTTTGCTTCCTTTTAGCATTAGAAATCTTATGGATACAAAAATCCATCAAGGATGACTCAATTATACCTCTTTCCACTTATTTCCCACATTTTATCATTGTTTTCAATTTCTTTCTTAATAAAGAAATATTTAATTGATCTTTTCTTTTCTTATTGCATTATCTTTGCAACTTTGGACTCCTTGGAACCCAAGGAACCCAAGAGGCACGAAATCCACTTTTGTATTATATTTATTTACCTTCTAGATGTTTCTATATCTTTCTTTTCTCCAACTCTTATCAATAATGGAGTTTCCTTCATCTTTTCCTTGTTATTGGGCCCAATAGCCAATAAAGCCCACAAAATAACCAACAAGTCTATTGTAAATGAAATCCTTTTATTATATCATTATTTGTTCAAATATCTTTAATAGAAGAAATTACATTTCTCACCAAAAGAACCCAAAAATTGGGGTTGTAACATCTGATGTGATTGAGAACGGCTGCGGTGTGTCTCAGTGATAATATATGTGACAAGATTGGAGGACAACTGTGGTTGTACCTCAGATGGTAGGGTATGCGTACCCACCTCCTTTCACTAGTGTCCTAACCTGTACCAAGGACGGACTAGGCTTTTAAGCAGTTTGACCTTACGTGTCACCGTGGCGGACCCGTACTGATCGGGGACAGAGAAGATCTTAGGAGTCTGGCTCTTCCTAGACCTTGTATGGCACTGATTTTGACTTAGCAATGGTCATTTGGATTTTGAGTGGTATCCTCAATTTCCTCAAGGCATAATAAAAAAATATGTATTACAACCGTATAGCATATCTGTTTAGGGTTATACACGACGCTTCACATTGGATGATAACCCTTATTTGTTCTCTTTCCATAAAGATGATGCTTAGTGCAATTAAGAGATAGTAGATATACTTATGTTGTGTATATGCTTAAGATTGTAGATGTGTACATATAGTAGCCATGATTATGTTGATAACTATACTGCTACTACTGATTATAATCATGATGCTAGCTATCTCATGTTATTAGCTATGTTTAGCATGCTAGCCATGCCTTTATAACTAGAGATGCATATACTGCTAATCATGCTTATCCAAACAGTTGTGCTTATGTTGTTAGCTCTTCTTATGATTTTGATATGTTGAACCAATTAGACATGCTCATGTTGTTAGCTATGCTATGTTACTAGACTTGCTCATGATGCTAAATATGCATATGCTACTGAATTGCTTATATTGTCAACAAGATAAAGGATGATAGTCTAGCTAATGATGATAGTTATTATCTACTCCTTTATGTATTTTGTTAATCATTAGTACCATTGAGCTTATTTTTTATATCTAATTAAACTGTTTAACTATTTAATTACTTAAAAATGTTGTAATCAATAAACGTTGTTGGAGGTTATATCTCTTGTTGGGACTAGGTCTCACCCTTGTGGTTCACCACATTTGTTTAGGTAATCGGAAGTGACGAAAACAAACGTGTGGAAGCAAAGAGGAGCTATAGTAATTAATCTATGATAAAGTTGATTAGATGTCTAGTGTGTCCTAGATTCGTCCCTGTACTCTCAAGTCTAGGGGAGAAAAGTTTGTATATGGTGTTTCAAACGAATCAGACTTTTGTTAACATATTAAGGCTTATTTGTGTGGCATATATGAATATTGTTCTCCTGTGTATATATGTGGTGGATAAGATGATAGAACAATTTGTATCAAATTCTTGGCATAGTATGGATATAATAAAGATTTTAGGCTCTTATGCAAATGTTTATGAGCGGGTGCTGACGTTGAAATCGGTTTTAATTTACCCATATTTTTGGGTATGTGATTAATTAGTGATTGATTGTGTTTTATATTTTGAGTAATCTCGTTTAGTGTAATGGGTTCTCACAAGTTGGTATCAGAGCTTTAGGTTCACTGAGTCTACAGGGACAGACTAGGATGATGTCTAAGTTAGGAACGTAACACAAAAACATGGGGCATACTGCCTAAGCTAAATTCCACAATGCCCTGGCCAGGTATTCAATTATTGAAGAAAGGTAAGTATGAAACTCTTAGATTGTTATCTTTCTGATTATTATGATCAAGTAGTCATTTTGAGACAATCTAAAGAGCACAAAGAATAAGAAATCATGGTGTGAATATCTCAATCCTACCTTAAAGAAGATGATATTTGCATCATTATCTATCAAGACTTGAATGTTTGGTAACTATAAGAGAAAGTTACAACACCATGAAATATAAATCTGAATACAAATAAGGAAAAGAGGAGTTCTTGAAGATGTGATTCAAGAAGATAATAAAGTAAAAGATAGATAAGTCTATGCTTATAAAGTGAATCAAGGTATGAAATCCACATAAGATGGAAAGAACTCCTATAACAAGTATAAAATGAGAAGATAAATGGGAATAATGACAAAGAAATAAGGTGGAACCTGAGTTAATATCAGACCAACCTATGTGTGTAAGAAAGTGTTAATGAAAAATCATCATGCCATGTGAAAGAAATTAAGGGAGATGATCCCGGTTTAATGAAGCAAATGTGGAATATGAGTATTTACCTATTGATAAGTAGTTGAAAAATATAATAAAATAAGAGAACATACCCAAGTGTGATAAATAGTCATCAAGGAAGGAGTAATGAGATATGTTAATCATGATGATTTCTATGCTAATGGCAAGGAACCAAAAATGAACAAGGTAAAATGATACATAAGAAGTTGTAATATGCATAATGAAAATAGAATTGGTTGCCTTTTTTCTAGCGATCCCTGAACAATGCTGCTATGATGTGGGAAGTATGTTTCCCTTTGTGTATTTCCTTTCTAGGGCACATCTTTCAAGTGGATCATTGCCACTTGGTATGTGTGGATTTGTTGTAAACATGAGGGTGGATAGCTTATTATATCATAAGATTGCTTGGACTATGGTTCCAATATCATAAAGTTTGTGATGAGTTTTCTTTTGAGCCTTCCAATGATTAGGAAGACTCCTTTTATATGTCTTAAGATTTGTTATTTAGTAAAAGTAGATGAGATATGTACGAATTATGTGACATCACCATGATATCTAAGTAACCCATGTGAAGGTAATAGAATGAGGTCAAAGGAAGTACCCATCTTTGTTTACCTTGGATTTCAGGGGCGAAATCCCTATTAGGGATTTATAGTTGTAAGGCCCCTAAACTTGCTTAATGAGTTGAATGAGCTTAATTATTATAATTAAATTCTTATAACCCTAATATAACTTTTGATATGATTTTAAATCATAATACAAGCTTAAGTTTTAAATTTGGTCCAATTAGACACTATTTTGAGCAAGTTATGAAATTTTATGCACATTTTGAACTTTTCTGTAATTTACCCAATTGAGAGGTTTTATTTGCAATTTATCACTTGCATTATGTTCCTTGGATATTCTCTCATCATTATTAATTTTTTTGATCCATGGGGAGCCTATTTAAATGTTGGTTTGAAGGTGTTTCCTTCAAGGGTATTTTAGGGTTTACCCCTTCACGGATGAGCTACCTTTAGTAGCTATCAACTAATGAATTATTTGATTGGCTAGGAAATTTGACAAAGGAAATCTAAGCAGGTCTATACACATGGTGGGGGAGCTTCTTGTGTGTGTGATTGTATATTGTTAATAAATCAAGGCCATGGACACTTGGATAGATACTAGAACTTCAACTTTTTCTTTTTCTTTATCTTAAAGTTACATATACTTATCCCCAAGCACCAAAATGAACCATTTTCTCTCCACCACTTCCCTCCTTCTCCCAACCTCGTTCTCCCTCTATGCTTCTATGAATTTTTCTGTCCAAGTAAGAAGAAAGTGGGGATCTTCTTGGAAAAAGGATCTAGGGTTGCAATTGACTTCATTTTAGGGTTGAAAAAGCTTCCTTCCAGTGATTTTGATCTAAAAGAGTAAGAATTCCCTTCTTTCCTCTGTATATTTATTTGTTATCCCTCCTCATATCTCTATCCAAGTTGGAACCTTGTTGTTCCATGGTATAAATTGCTCTAAAGCTCTAAAACCCTACCTTTCTTGCTCCTTATGCTTAGGGTTTGCTCATTTGATGAAGAAAGGTGCTAGATGGATGAATTCATAGCTTATTCTTAGATTTTCTACCCTACCTACTCGAGTTTTCATATATATGGGGTTTCATATTCTCATTAGAGGCAAGTTTTATAACTTGCTCCGTGTTTATTGCTTACCATAAGCTTGCTAGATCATGTTCTTTCTTGAAAATGATGATCCATGCACTAAAAAGCTATGCTTGACTTGGATTTCAATTTTTATAATATTCCCTATTCTGATTTCAGTTCTAGATGAACCTGTGATCATGTGTAAATTATTCTTAATGTATAATATGACTTGGATCAGGTTGGTTTGAAAACCTATGATGCTAAGCACCTATCAACCAATGGTCAATTTTAGGGTTTAAAGCTGATTTCTTCTATAAACCCATTACCCGATGATGGTACCATTGCAACAACCCTATGGTGTTGTCTTCATGATAACTGATGGTTGAGATCAAAGGTGTAAGATGATGGTGACAACCTATGGTCACCCCTTAGTTCAGGGTTTGGATCAATTAGAAGTTTAATGATCAACCATTGAGTCCCCTAGTTATGTTATCAATCAATGATGACATTAGCTTATTATTTGATGCTAATTAATGAATATAGTGCTGATCTAACAAGCTATGGTGACTTAATGGTCAGTAATGATGGTGTATCAGATCTCCAAAATCTATGGTGAGTTAATCATATAGTTGTAGCATCAATTAAGCCTTAGATCAATGGTTTCTTGGGTCACTTGATGCAACGGTCGAACCTATATTGTAATTGATGGTTTTAACTTATGAACTTGACCCAATGGTTAAGATCTAATGTTTATTCCTCCAATAAAGTGGAATAATGGATAATGTAATATGTTGGTCCTAATAATGTGATTTATATGGTTTCCTTTATATGATCAACTTAAGGAGCTTACTTATTGACAATGGATGGCTTGTTTTAACTAAACAGTCGATTGTGGGTTTTACCCTACTCTAAATGGAACTTTTTGTGTTGTTAATCAAGGGATGTCTAGGGTTAGATGGTGACTCTTTCTAGAGCACCAATCAAGGACTTCCTTGGTGCTTTATCCAAGGTGTTTACTTATGTAAACAACCTATGGTCTTACCTTTTAAACATCCAATGGTTCTGGGTGACATTGTGGTATGGTGATATGGATTGAATGATGATGGAACAATTGGAGGGTTACCCTTAATAAGGTAATCTTACCTATTCACTTATATGAATAGAAGGGATGATAATCATATTGTTTTGATATGTAACCGTAAATAGGTATAGCTTATTATACCTAGCTTTAATATAACTAAATGATGGTTTTTGGGTATGAGTAGTCCTTGAATGACTAATGCAATCATTGAGTACTCTGTTACTATTTTTGAAACCCTAGTATGCTATAACCCGATGGTTACACCTTGATTTATGTGTGGGTTCATACCTGAGAATAGTATGGAATGTGATAGTGATGCTTCACCTTATGCATCCATGATCCAATGGGGATGCCGTGAGTTAGGGTTTGGGTATAAGTGTTTATTAGAAACATTGATATAATTTATCATGTTGAACCTAACTCTAATGCAAATAGATAAAGATGAGTCTTCATCTTTAACATTCTTATATGATGGAATGATGGTGGAATAACCTCCTTGACATGATCATAACCTTAATGTGTTAATTGGTGGTTATCATAGCCACATGATTGATACTTTCTTATGCTAAACATGTGCATTATGAATATGATGAGTGTTAATCATATCTAGATTCCTTGCATGTTGATGTAATAAAGGAATGTTCTTAATGTTAATATAACCCTACTATGATTGTTTATGAATATCTCCTAGATCATTAATGCAATATTGTAATGATATGGTGTATTATATGTAAGTGATGTTGTCGAGCCTTGTTATAAGGCATGCAAAGATAATAATGATCTTACAGGGAACAGTATGATGGTCTTAATGACCTTTGGGCATGGTTGCGCCCTGAATGAGGTGTAATCCTCTTGTGCTGATACCTTGTGATATTGTGAAAAGGATTTATATCTTGTGATAGTATGATGACTAGTGTGGTCTCATGAATGGAAAGTGAACAGTACCATGTAATGATAAGATGAGAAATTATGTTTCACACATTTCATATATTTTAAAAGTTGTGATATTTATATGCTTCCTACAAGTGAATTAGGGTTTGTATGTCCCCTTGTTTGATGCAGCCTTAATTCACCCAATTAGCATAACTAATCAAGTGAAACTCTAATCTTGTAGTGCCATGTGCCATAGATCCATCTGAGTGTTAGAACTTTCCATATGGTGAAATGAGTATTCCTAATGGAAACTTGGAGCGCATACTGTTGAGTATGTGGGGGTGGAAAGTTGAGGATATATCCTTGTCATACACAATGTAGGTTGTGGAGGATGGCTATGGTCATGCCTCATACATCTGATGTGATTCAGAACGGCTACGGTCGTGTCTCGCTGATTATATATGTGACAAGATTGGAGGACAAATGTGGTTGTACCTTAGATGGTAGGGTATGCGTACCCGCCTCCTTTTACTAGAGTCATGACCTGTACCAAGGACGGACTAGGCTGTTAGCAACTTGACCTTATGTGTCGTTGTGGTAGACCCATACTGACTGGGGGCAGAGAAGATCTTAGGAGTCTGTCTCTTCCTAGATCTTGTATGGCACTGATTTTGACTTAGCAATGGTCAGTTGGATTTTGAGTGGTATCCTCAATTTCCTCAGGGCATAATAATAAAAGATGTAATACAGTCGTATAGCATATATGTTTAGGGTTATACACAACACTTCACATTGGATGATAACCCTTGTTTGTTCTCTTTACATAAAGATGATGCTTAGTGCAATTAAGAGATAGTAGATATACTTATGTTGTGTATATGCTTAAGATTATAGATGCGTACATACAATAGCCATGATTATGTTGATAACTATACTGCTACTTCTGATTATAATCATGATGCTAGCTATCTCATGTTGTTAGTTATGTTTAGCATGCTAGCAATGCCTTTATAACTAGAGATGCATATACTGCTAATCATGCTTATCTGAATAGTTGTGCTTATGATGTTAGATCTTCTTATGATGTTGATATGTTCAACCAATTAGACATGCTCATGTTGTTAGCTATGTTATGTTACTAGACTTGCTCATTATGCTAGATATGCATATGCTACTGAATTGCTTATATTGTCAACAAGATAAAGGATGATAGTCTGGCTAATGATGACAATTATTATCTACTCCTTTATGTATTTTGTTAATCATCAGTACTACTGAGCTTATTTATTATATCTGATTAAACTGCTTAACTATTTAATTATTTAAAAATGTTCTAATCAATAAACGTTGTTGAAGGTTATATCTCTTGCTGGGACTGGGTCTCACCCTTGTGGTTCGCCACATTTTTTTTAGGTAATCGAAAGTGACGGAAAAAAACATGTGGCAGCAAAGAGGAGATATAGCAATGAATCTATGAGAAAGTTGATTAGATGTCTAGTGTGTCCTAGAGTTTTCCCTGTACTCTTAGGTCTGGGGGAGAAAAAGTTTGTATATGGTGTTTCAAACGAATCGAACTTTTGTTCGCATATTAATGCTTGTTTGTGTAGCATATATGAATATTGTTCTCCTGTGTATATATGTGATGGCTAAGACAATAAAACAATTTGTATCAAATTCTTGGCATAGTATGGATATAAGAAAGATTTTGGACTCTTATGCAAATGTTTATGAGCGGGTGCTGACGTTGAAATCAGTTTTAATTTACCCATATTTTTGAGTATGTGATTAATTAGTGATTTATTGTGTTTTATGTTTTGAGTAATCTCATTTAGTGTAATGGGTTCTCATAGTTTGGATTTTGATATTGTTTATCTTTTGAAATATCATTTCAATTTTGAGATTGTTATCATTTCAAAGAAAGATTGTTTGATTTGTTTAATCATTTGAATGATTGTTTAGATTTTGGGATTATTAATCTTTTGAAGAAATATTGTTTGAGTTGTTAATCTTTTGAAAGATCATTTGCAATTTAAGATTGTTAATCTTTTGAAGAAAGATTGATTGAGTTGACAATATTTTGAAAGATTGTTTGGATTTTGAGATTGTTAATATCTTGAAGGAAGACTATTTGTATTTGATATTGTTAACTCTTTCCAATTTATAAAACCCCGATAGGCTCGCTTATATAAACTAACACACTTCACCCATGAGTGCACATGGTCATGTTATATTATAAGAAAGCGACAAGTTAGGGGCCAGATTCAAAAGAGAAAAGGGGGCACTAGAGTTGAGGTTAATTTTGTCTAGGTTCCTATTGTGAAGTCTAGGGTTTAAGAGTTTGAAGGTTTATTTTTAGTTAATTACACTAAGGTTGAACAATAAAACAATGAAAGGAGAACAATTATCAAAACCTAAGCTAACCCTAGACAATTAGTTATAATGAGAAAGAAATGACAAGCTACGTAAGAAAAGGCAAGAAAGGAGATATTCTGAATAATTACTAGATTGGAATGGCGAGTGACAAAGCGATGTGTACCATGGGTGCCCGATGAGGCTGTATCGTGGTCATGGCTAGCAAGGTTTTGGTCATGGATGGGGAGGAATAGAATTCAAGGGGGACGCTGATGACTCAGTGTTTTTCTAGGATGCAGAAATTGAATCAATGTCATGGGACATTGCTTATAATGTCGACACTTCTAGAGTTCCTCAAAACATTGATACAATTATGGATGTTGTAGAATCTAGTGGTCTTGAAGGAGAAGATGTAGAAGAGATCTCATCTTCACCATCTACTGATTCCCATGCTACTTATGATGTGAAATGATTACATGCTTTAGGGTTACAATTTGATTACAAGGGTCTTAAAGGCTCCTCTTCATCCTTTGATCAACAATTTCTCTCTAATTCAACTGACAGGTACATCTGACAATTTCCATTCTAATGCCTTACAAGATGGTTATATAATCAATATTAATCTGATCCAAGCATTTCACCTCTAGGATCTTCCCTTTCCAAGTATTTTTGGGATGCACCTATCGGAAACTGTCAATCTTCATCTGTGTTTCTGGATGGCGACGATTTTGTGTTGGTTAACCCATATGATATTTTTATTAGTATGTCATCTAGTCTTTCTAAAATCCACATTACTAATATGGCTCAATCAATCATTCATAGATCATGATGTTATGCGGTTTTGGTTAAACTACTAGGTCGCGCGGTCGGATATCTCACATGCAGGATCACATCAAAGCTTTATGGAAAATAGTGGGACATTGAAGGATATTTGAACTAAGAATGAATAATTTTGTGGTTCAATTCACATACAGTTGAGATTACAAGAATGCTCTCACTAGTGGTCCTTGGACTATATATAGTTGTTGCCTTGTGGTTAGTCATTGGACACCTTCCTTTGTTCCAACGATTGGATTACTAAAATATTTTGTGTTCTAGGCTTGTATCATGGATCTCCCTCTTCATCAATACAATTGAATCATTTTTAATGCATAGGAAAATTGCTTGGTAAATTGTTCTGTGTTGACACTCATACAATCAATTGTTCTTGAAGTTGCTTTGCACACCTACTAGTTGATATTGATACCACGAGCCCAATCCAACCTGTAGTTCTTATTCAAGGGGTCACGTATATGGTTGAATATGAAACTTTACCTCTGATTTGTATGACATGTGGCAAATTAGGCCACCATAAAGGGGAATGCCCTCTGTACATTGTAGATACACCAAAGGCTGATATAAGGCATACAAAAGTTCAAGTCTTTTGTGGTTACATGTAGAAGAACATTGGGAAGTTTGTTATAGTAAAAACATTCATTTAAAGCATCCTCAACGTGATTCTCAAACCCATAATTTAGGAAAAGAGAAACATTGGTTAGAAAATTGCAAGAATTCCTCATCTCTGGTTAATCGTTTTGAATTATTACATGATCTCATTGATTCTGAAGAGACTCCATCTTCTGGTTCCAAGACTGTTTCCAACCAAGGTTCTACCCAGTTAACTCTCCATAAGATATTGAATCATAAAAGAAAACCTACATATATTGCTAAACCTGCTACAATTGATCTTTATCCATTTTCTATCCCTCAGCTACAGGTTGTCTCAGCACCATCAGTAGTTTCTCAAAGTGATAATATCAAGGTTCAAACTACTCACAACCATGTTTCTCTAGAGTTGGATGAAGTCATGAACCATGTGGAATGTGGAAGTAGTTTGGCTGTTCAGACAGTGATTGATATGATTCCTGAACAACCTTCTTTGTCTATTCATGCCCCTTCTCCCACTACTTCCCAGAATTATAGTGGTAAGTTGGGAATGGAAGCAAGGAGTTCTAGTGGTAAGATGAAATCCTCCCCTTACTTGACTTGGAGTAAAGAAAAAAAACAGTTATTACAGAGTGACTAGTCTATTCAAGGTGGAAGTGATAACAAATTTGTATGATTTTTTTATGATAGACGTCATATGATGGAACATTCAGGGTATTGGTAGTGACCTTACCTAGTTGATACTTTAGGATTTGATCCATATTCATATACCTAAAATTGTGGTTGTTCTGGAACTTTGTGTCTCAAGTTGATTGGAAGGTATTAATGTAAATTGTCTTGGTTTCACTTTTTCACCTTGAGTAAAAGCAAGGGGTTTTTCTGGTGGTATATGGATTCTTTAGTATCTAGAGGAAACTCAAGTTTAGTTGATTGAGAGCCATCATCAATACTTACATTGTTGGGTGAATAATAGTTGTTTTATTACCTCTATTTATGCTCATTATATACCTTAGATCGACATCTTTTGTGGCATCAAAATCTACATTTTGGTTCTATAATGAACCAAAACCTAGAATCTTACCTTATTCCATGATTAGAAATCTAGGGTGGTTGGTTTCTTATATTTGTCCGAACACAGATAAATATTAAGACACATTTTTATAATGACTTAATTACGTGCCAAAATGTAAATAGATTCATATATTTACATGATAAGAGGAATCAATAGATTACATATGTTATTTGAGTAAAGTGTAGATTTTCATGCATGATAAAAGATAACACTTTTTGTAACAACTAAAAGTAACCAAACTCTAATTTTATATTATCAACATATATTAAGATAAATTATTTAAAACTGTAATGGTGATATAACTCATGAAAGGAAATTTCAAAATCCAAATATAATGGTAAAAGCATGTTCCTTGGGTCCCAACTATCATAGGTGCCAAGTTTCACCCTATTTAAGTCATTATAACTATCCTAAAATATTATGGCCATAGTAGCCCATGTGGTAAGAGATCTGTAAGTTCCAATGAACGACCTGGGTTCGAACCTCACCGAAGGCACTTTGCAAATGACAATATATGTTGATTTGGTGCAAGAGGGGGGTGACCGGACCACACCCTCTCATGCCTCAAGAGTTTACCATGTCGGGCTCGCCCAAGGTGGGTGCTCTCAATGACCAAAAAAATATATCCTAAATTCATTTATGAAAAGGAAATATAATCTAAAGTCAAAGAAATTAGACAATATATTTACTGACCTCAAAAAGTAGAAACTAATGATAAAATTGAATTCTACTTGTCATAATTAGTCTATGTGTGAATTCTCACATTATTTGGACAAACTTAATTATCCTAGTGAATTTATGAGAGAGAATATATTTTAAATCCCAAAATATTTAATAATATAGTAAGTTATCTCAAAAGGGAAAGCTAATTATAAAATCATATTCTTTATGTTTAAGTTTGCTTGTAGGCTAAGTTTCACATATTTTGGTTATCTCTTGATGCCTCAAATTCATTAAAGAAGAATATACATGATATACTCTAAAACTATGGAATAAAATACTAGATGTTCAAAAAAGTAAAATCTATGTCAAAATAGGATTCTAAGATTCTACACGCCTTAATTAGCTTAGGTATCAAATTTGGTTTCATTTGAACCTTGTTTGATCCATCAAGACAGATTAGGAAAGAAAATATATAAAATAACTTATAATATGTTAAATATATCATTTAGTATAATCGATTCCCTATACTTCACAAATTTATTAGAGTAATGCCTTATTCTTCAATGTTTTCTCACTAGGTACACACATCGAATGACTCTTTCTCCTTCATGATTTTTCTCTTTGGACCCAAATAGATCTTAGGGTTGTGGATTTGTCTCCCTCACCCGCAAAGTTTCCCCTTTTTCCTAAATAATATCTGTTTTCTTTGGTCACATATTTGTCTCCAATTTTCTCTCCACCACCTTCATAATTTCTGTCCATAATAAATTGACCCTAGATTGTTAGGGTTTCATCACCTATAAAACCCTAACCACACCTACCACCATCCTATTCCCTTGTTCTAGCCTTTACATGGTGTACCAGTTATCCCTGACCACCAACTACCCTTTTATCTCCTTCAGAGTGACGCCTCGACCTCTTGTAACTTGAAGGAACCAAATTTTGGCCCTATATGTGATCGCTACCCCCTATCCGAGCCTGACCTCCTTTCTATAGATGGTCAAAATTCATCGGTACTCTACTTACCATCGCACCTCGTGTAGGAAGTGTGGAATCGTTCCTCGAGCATTGATAAAGCTTATTAGCTTCTCAATTTGGTCCCAAGGTAAGTATACCCACTTACCCTATTTTTGTTCTTCTCCCGACAGTTGGGGCAAAATGGTAAAGTGAGGGTCTTTGCTATCAATTTCTCTCCATGTTCATGATGTACAACTTTGTTATAGGTTTTTTGGAGTTGTTGCAAGTTTCGTTTATCTTTAGACCCATTGTTTTCTCAGTCTTCGGTACTACCCACCTTGTTGTAGCCATGGCAGAAGTCCAAGATGAGATTTTTGGAAGATGAGCTACCTCATCTGGGGGTCGTTGGGATCGTAAGGCCTTGGAAGACTCGATGGGGATGTTTTCATTCCCCAGTTTTGGTTGTGATTGAACAAAGAAAGTGTGACGTCCCCGAATTTTCTAAAACTTAACCTAGTGTGTGGTGTTTAAATTGGGATTCTCGCTGAGGTGAGGTTTCAATTTGGACATGACACATCAGATTAAGTTTTAGAAAATCTGGGGATGTCATAGGTGGTATCAGAGCATGAACAATAGCAAAGCCTGACATTTTCTCATTATGCAACTCAGACTAAAGAAAACCTTGAACTTAATAATCCTTAGGGTTAGATTAGTCATCTTTTAGAGACTAGATATGACCTAGCCTCTAGGTTAGCACCTAGATGTCTGAGAACTAGATCTAGACTGGTACTTGTTGAGTAGCAAGTCCTTAGATGTCATTCTTTCCTTGTAGTGCAGGGGTATGGGACGTTGCACTGTTTGGAAATGACGTGCATCAAGGGAAGAGAAACCCTAGAAATATGGTGCTCGTTGTCTAGAGTATCTACACTAGTCTACACCATGTTCTCACCATTGACACTGGTTTTCATGGCACTGTACTCTCTACTATGTGTGGGACACTCATTTTTAGGATTTGGTTTTTGATTCCAAATGGATCGAACCCCGATAGTTTTCTCTTACGCTTGTTTTATCAGAGAAAAACTATATAATATTTTATTATGTATATGTATTACAAAAATGTGTCCCCACACATATACGAGTAGGAGGTGGTCATGCAACCTAAGTGAAAGTGAATGACATCAGTCTAGAAGAGAGAGTAGTTCTAGATTAGATGTCTAGAGCCTTGTTGGAATACTTGATAGATGGAATAGATTATATAAGTCTTGATCATATGATGTAAGTCTTATATAGATGAGATAAGATAGTCTATGATGGTATATGTTTGTCTTTGAGGACTTAAGTTCAGTCTTAAGGATGCAAGATGAGTTTTGATGATGCAAGTAACTAGACTTTTATGAGATAAGATAAGTGTAACATCCCTATTTTCAGGAATAAAATAAAACCTTTTATGTAGTTTTCTTTAAATAATATTTTGTTAAGAGCCTTAATGCAATTTGTCCAAATTAGTTTTATTTCTAGGATTTTAATACAAAGAGAAATAAGAAAGGGCTCCAAATTAGTTTCTTTTATATTAATGTGTTACAAATAGGTGTAATAATGATAATATGTCTTTCCCTTTTCTTTTATTAAATAAATCTAAAAATAATGGAAGAGAAAGAGAAAGAGAAAGAGGAAGAAAAGAAACAACAATTCAAAATTTAGGCATTAATGTGTTTTTCCTTTTTATAGATTTCAAAATAAAGCCTCTAATGTTCATTTTCTCTCTCCTATTCTCAAAAGTTGCCAAAAATACATAATAATTTTCCCCTTATTCTTTTATTTCGAAAATATGAGAATATGAGTACTCTCTTGGCAACTTTTGGCCACCTTTCCTTTTAATTTATTTTGTAAATACATAAGAGGGAAGTAATATTCCCCTTTTTTCTCTCTCCTCCAAAGAAAGTGCATAAAAGGGCATGAAAGAGGTGCTGAATGACTTTTAAGGAGTTGATAATATCTATCTCATAATTTCAAGCAAGGAATCACAACAGAAACATTTATATCAATTATTTAATTAGTTTGTGCATCTAAATTAAGAAAGAGTGACAACAATAGAAATCATAGACTAAACTTTCAATAAACGTGAATCTAATTGACTAGGAACGTTCTAGACCATCTAATTAGTCAGTGGTCCAAATTTGGACTCGTTTGGACTTTGTTTGACCCTCCAACTAAAATGGGAAAGCTCTGTAATTAATTTGACTAGATTTACATTTAATATCTTCGTTTTCCCTATGGTTTCGAGATTTAAATCCCTCTCATGCGTTACCCTTATTTTCCTTATGCACGCATGAGTTCTGGCCTCGCGATCCTTATCTGACGGTAGCCGATTCATCCCCTACCTCTCGCCATTTGGGCAAGTCAGACGCCTACAACCCATTTTATTCAACGATTGATTTCTCCCTCTTTAGTTATCAGTTTTGTGAGATTATTATGGCTCTGGCTTCGTCTCTCTCCTACGAATCCATCGATCCCTTGAACTCTCCCTCTCATGGAGTATATAGGAAATGCCCATTAGGGCCAACGCTGCTCTCCCCGCCGTTTTGCGCAGCCGCTACCCTAACCCTCTCCACTAATCTATTAAGCCCTCAAAAGCACCGCCTACCCTGAGGTGTTCCTCCTCCATATCCAATTCGACTCGTGGCACTCTCGAACTCCCTGACCTACTCAAGTTACCTTCTCCGACAAACACGAGTTCGCCTGACCTCCTCGGACCACCTCAGATCAATCGAGTGTGCGGTGAGCATCCTCGACCTCTGTACTTACTTTATGTATCGTTGTTTTGGCTCTTCATGCCCTTGATTGTTGTACCCTGTAGACCCCCACATGTCCTCGCCGATGCTTTGATGCCATGGTGCCTCAGGGCCTTTCTACCCAAGATGACACCGCCTCGGACCTCACACGAATCTGACCGACCTTTCTCGATCATTGGTTGGTATTTTTCCGCCCTATGCATCCGCGATTAGCTTTTCACCATCTTCCCCTATTTCTCGCTGGTTTCTGGTGTCCATCGCTATGCCAAGACGCGTCCGCCTTCTGTTTGCCTCCCTGTCTTCAATGGACTCCCGCAAGGTCTCTTTTGACTATGTGATTCCATTTCGTCGCCGACCTGTGTGGTTTCGTCAGTCATGTGCGGGTGATGTTGTCCTGACAGTGTCTAAGCCACCCCGACACCTTTGAGCATGGCAAAGCTTTCTCAATGGCTCACTGGCCTCGATGCCACGCCAGCAATTTGTTGGGGACCTCAAGTTCTCATTCTTGGCCTCCAGTGGCCGATTTGGTGGGAAGCAGGAGCTTCAAGATCTGCCCTTCGGGGCCATGGCAGGGTGGAAGATGCTTGGTCATTGAATGACCAAAGTACCCCACGCAAGGTTATTTCAGTTGTGAGTATTGCAGGGGTAATTTTGGTTCTTCACATCATTTCTATCCTTTGACCGCTAATCCACCTGGGCGAGACTGCGCCTATGTGGCGGGCTCCCATTGGCCCATGTGGCATATTTCTAATTTCTGATTGGTCTATTTTCATTCATTCATAGTAAATCGCTCGATGCTAAGAAAAATGAGAAAAAATATGTTTTGGAAAGGATTTTTCGAGAGGAATCCAAATATTTGGTTTTTAGAGTCTGATTCTAAATCGACATCACTTGATTTTGTAGAAATGAATCTAGGGTTTAATATTATGAAATATATATATATATATATATATTTGATGTGACATATCTTATGAATAGGGAAATTAGGGTTCTTTAGACCCACAGAATGGTTAGGACTCACTCAACCTAGGAAGAGAGAGAATTCACTCTCCAACTGAAAAAGTAAGTGGTCCATGCAATTGAATATAATTAAATTGGTTGATTCCATTTAGGCATATATGATTTTTTTATGAATGCCATGTTTATGTTATTTACTGTTTATATTTGCTAAAGTCAGTAAATATAAGATGAATTGAATTGCATTTTATGTATGGTATCATCTTCATGAATCTTAATGATAAAGTTACAAATGAAATTAAATGTAAAGTTAAGAGTTTTAAGAGAAAGAAGAAAATGTTAATGTTACGCTTATATAAGTACCTCATAAGAGAAGAGGCACTTTGGTGCATAAGAGAAGAGGCACTTCGGTGCATAAGAGAAGAGGCACATTTGTGGAAACCGAGGTTACTTATATAAGTTAAGATAAAAGAAATTGATCTAAAATAAAATGCATGTCCTTTCAATGTTCGATGTCTAATGTTAATGCTTATTTTCAGTATTCAAGAATTCTTTATATTATAACATGTTCAATCCAATTACCATTTGTTTGATGCATGGCTGGGGGCGTGATGCCCACAGGTTGGAAGCTAGCTAAGGAGGGAAGTCCATCTAAGGAGGAAATCCTAGCTCAAGAACCTGCAAGGAGAAGAGCTTTGGTGGGGTACCAACCATACCTAGTTTATAGACCTTTTTCCTTTTACCATGATTATGTACATGTAAATTTTTTTAAGGCTGAGAATGAGAAATTGTGATCTTGATCCTGTGATGGTTTATTTAAGCTCTATTTTGTGCAATGAATATCATGGTTGTGACAATCCCTCCCTGAAATGCCAAGTACCCCACATTATGGACAATGTTGGGGATTAGGCTGTGCTTCCGCTGGTTATGTATGTAACTCTAAGGAAGGGGTGTTACAATAATGGTATCAGAGCCAAAATATGGTTGGCCACCAGGCTTTTCTCGTAATCTCATGTAGTTTGTGTCTTTTTCACAGTGATGGCTCCTAAGAAGAAAGGTGAGAACGGAAAGGTAGCCATGGATGGAGATGAAGGTGAATTTGTTAGCATGGGAGAACAACGAGGATCTCCACATTATGAAACCCCCATGGTTCCCTTTGATGTCCTTGTTAGAGCCCTAGCCAGTGCCATGGGAAGAGGAGAAGGACAAATGGACAACCCTAGGGTCAACCCCGAGCTTTCCCTAGTCGACTTTTTGAAGATCAAGCCTGACTCCTTTGCTGGGGAAGAAGAGGTGGACGTGGTGGGAAAAGCTGAGAGCTGGTTGCAGCACATGGAACATTCCTTCTGTGACTTAGACTGCCCCAAGCACTCCAGGGTCTGTTTTGGGATGCATATGCTGAAGGGTGCTGCTAGGACTTGGTGGGAGAACCTACTAGGTTCTCGTGAAGCTGATGCTCCTCCATTCTCATGGGATGATTTTTCTGAAGCCTTCAAAAACCACTATATATCTGAGGCCATGATCGAGAAGTAGGAGGAAGAATTTCAGAACCTACGTCAACATGGTGACATGACGGTCACCCAATATGCGATGAAGTTCCGAATCCTGCAGAAGTACGACTACGACTATGATGAAAGTCGCAAGACCAAGAAGTTCATTCGAGGTCTCAAGCCAGACCTTAGCTTTGCCTTGTCAGGACGTGGGCACCGTACACTCCAGAGTGCCCTTGATGCTGCCCTAGAGTTAGAAGATCATCCAGGAAGAGCTTGGAAAAAGGAGAGTCACCACAACAACCACAACCACAATCACCACAATGACAAGAAGAGGAAGGCACCGACTGAAGTTATTCCGAACCGACAGGAAAACCGGGATGCAAAGACCCAATGTGCTAAATGTTCCAAATATCACCTAGGTGAATGGAGGTTTGGAACGGGTGTTTGCTATGCATGTGGTGAAATGGGCCACATAAGGCCTAACTGCCCTAAATTCCAGAAGAAGGAGCCTAATGTCAACCAAGCACCTAAGGAAAAGAGGCATGCTAGACTCTTTGCTATGGTAGATGATAGTGAGGATGATAAGACTGAGTAGAGTCTAGTAGGATAGTTCTTTTCTTTTCAGAACTTAATATTTCATGCAATGTATGGAACTATGGTTTTACATGGTAATGAGAGTATATCAATGATTTATGTTAAAGATATGAAAATTTCTAAGGTGGGTAGCCTAACGAAATTTTGAGGATGAAATTTAATTAAGGTGGGTAGTAATGTAACATCCCTATTTTCAAGAATAAAATAAAACCTTTTATGTAGTTCTATTTAAATAATATTTTGTTAAGAGCCTTAATGCAATTTGTCCAAATTAGTTTTATTTCTAGGATTTTAATACAAAGAGAAATAAGAAAGGGCTCCAAATTAGTTTCTTTTATATTAATGTGTTGCAAATAGGTGTAATGATGATAATATGTCTTTCCCTTTTCTTTTATTAAATAAATCTAAAAATAATGGAAGAGAAAGAGAAAGAGGAAGAAAAGAAACAACAATTCGAAATTTAGGCATTAATGTGTTGTTCCTTTTTATAGATTTCAAAATAAAGCCTCTAATGTTCATTTTCTCTCTCCTATTCTCAAAAGTTTCCAAAAATACATAATAATTTGCCGCTTATTCTTTTATTTCGAAAATATGAGAATATGAGTACTCTCTTGGCATCTTTTGGCCACCTTTCCTTTTTATTTTGTAAATATATAAGAGGGAAGTAATATTCCCCTCGTTTTCTCTCTCCTCCAAAGAAAGTGCATAAAAGGGAATGAAAGAGGTGTTGAATGACTTTTAAGGAGTTGATAATATCTATCTCGTAATTTCAAGCAAGGAATCACAACAAAAACATTTATATCAATTATTTAATTAGTTTGTGCATTTAAATTAAGAAAGAGTGACAACAATAGAAATCATATACTAAACTTTCAATAAACATGAATCTAATTGACTAGGAACGTTCTAGACCATCTAATTAGTCAGTGGTCCAAATTTGGACTCGTTTGGACTTTTTTTGACCCTCCAACTAAAATGGGAAAGCTCTGTAATTAATTTGACTAGATTTACATTTAATATCTTCGATTTCCCTATGGTTTCAGGATTTAAATCCCTCTCACACGTTACCCTTATTTTCCTTATGCACGCATGAGTTCTGGCCTCGCGATCCTTATCCGACGGTAGCCGATTCATCCCCTACCTCTCGCCATTTGGGCAAGTCAGACGCCTACAACCCATTTTATTCAACGATTGATTTCTCCCTCTTCAATTATCAGTTTTGTGAGATTATTGTGGCTCTGGCTTCGTCTCTCTCATGCGAATCCATCGATACCTTGAACTCTCCCTCTCATGGAGTATATCGGAAATGCCCATTAGGGCCAACGCTGCTCTCCCCTCCGTTTTGCGCAGCCGCTACCCTAACCCTATCCACTAATCTATCAAGCCCTCAAAAGCACCACCTACCCTGAGGTGTTCCTCCTCCATATCCAATTTGACTCGTGGCACTCTCGAACTCCCTGACCTACTCGAGTTACCTTCTCCGACAAACACGAGTTCGCCTGACCTCCTCAGACCACCTCAGATCAATCGAGTGTGCGGTGAGCATCCTCGACCTCTGTACTTACTTTCTGTATCGTTGTTTTGGCTCTTCATGCCCTCGATTGTTGTACCATGTAGACCCCCCCCCCCCCGCATGTACTCACCGATACTTTGATGCCATGGTGCCTCAGGGCCTTTCTGTCCAAGATGACACTGCCTGGGACCTCACACGAATTCGACCGACCTTTCTCGATCATTGGTTGGTATTTTTCCACCCTATGCATCCACGATTAGATTTTCACCATCTTCCCCTATTTCTCACTGGTTTCTGGTGTCCATCACTACGCCAAGACGCGTCCGCCTTCTGTCTACCTCCTTGTCTTCAATGGACTCCCGCAAGGTCTCTTTTGACTCTGTGATTCCATTTCATCGCCGACCTGTGTGGTTTCGTCAGTCATGTGCGGGTGATGTTGTCCTGACAGTGTCTAAGCCACCCTGACACCTGTGAGCATGGAAAAGCTTTCTCAATGGCTCACTAGACTCGATGCCACACCAGCAAGTCATTGGGGACCTCAGGTTCTCATGCTTGGCCTCCAGTGGCCGATTTGGTCGGAAGCATGAGCTTCAAGATCTGCCCATCGGGGCCATGACAGGGTGGAAGATGCTTGGTCATTGAATGACCAAAGTACCCCACGCAAGGTTATTTCAGTTGTGAGTATTGCAGGGGTAATTTTGGTTCTTCCCATCATTTCTATCCTTTGACCGCTAATCCACTTGGGCGAGACCGCGCCTATGTGGCGGGCTTCCATTGGCCCATGTGGCATATTTCTAATTTCTGATTGGTCTATTTTCATCAATTCATAGTAAATCGCTCGATGCTCAGAAAAATGAGCAAAAATATGTTTTGGAAAGGATTTTTCAAGAGGAATCCGAATATGTGGTTTTTAGAGTCTGATTCTAAATCGACATCACTTGATTTTTTAGAAATAAATCTAGGGTTTAATATTATGAAATATATATATATATATATATATATATATATATATATATATATATATATATATATATTTGATGTGACATATCTTATGAACAGGGAAATTAGGGTTCTTTAGACCCACAGAGTGGTTAGGACTCACTCAACCTAGGAAGAGAGAGAATTCACTCTCCAACTGAAAAAGTAAGTGGTCCATGCAATTGAATATAGTTAAATTGGTTAATTCCATTTATGCATATATGATTTTTTTATGAATGCCATGTTTATGTTATTTACTGTTTATATTTGCTAAAGTCAGTAAATTTAAGATGAATTGAATTGCATTTTATGTATGGTATCATCTTCATGAATCTTAATGATAAAGTTACAAATGAAATTAAATGTAAAGTTAAGAGTTTTAAGAGAAAGAAGAAAATGTTAATGTTACGCTTATATAAGTACCTCATAAGAGAAGAGGCACTTTGGTGCATAAGAGAAGAGGCACTTCGATGCAACCTAAGAGGCACTTTGGTGCATAAGAGAAGAGGCACATTTGTGCAAACTGAGGTTACTTATATAAGTTAAGATAAAAGAAATTGATCTAAAAGAAAATGCATGTCCTTTCAAAGTTCAATGTCTAATGCTAATGCTTATTTTCAGTCTTCAAGTTTTCTTTATATTATAACATGTTCAATCCAATTACCATTTGTTTGATGCATGGCTGGGGGCATGATGCCCACAAGTTGGAAGCTAGCTAAGGAGGAAAGTCCATCTAAGGAGGAAATCCTAGCTCAAGAACCTGCAAGGAGAAGAGCTTTGGTGGGGTACCAACCATACCTAGTTTATAGACCTTTTTCCTTTTACCATGATTATGTACATGAAAATTTTGTTAAGGCTGAGAATGAGAAATTGTGATCTTGATCCTGTGATGGTTTATTTAAACTCTATTTTGTGCAATGAATATCATGGTTGTGACAATCCCTCCCTGAAATGCCAAGTACCCCACATTATGGACAATGTTGGGGATTAGGCTGTGCTTCCGCTGGTTATGTATGTAACTCTAGGGAAGGGGTGTTACAATAATGGTATCAGAGCCTAAATATGGTTAGCCACCAGGCTTTTCTCATAATCTCATATAGTTTGTGTCTTTTTCACAGTGATGGCTCCTAAGAAGAAAGGTGAGAACGGAAAGGTAGCCATGGATGGAGATGAAGGTGAATCTGTTAACATGGGAGAACAACGAGGATCTCCACATTATGAAACCCCATGGTTCCCTTTGATGTCCTTGTTAGAGCCCTAGCCACTACCATGGGAAGAGGAGAAGGACAAATGGACAACCCTAGGGTCAACCCCGAGCTTTCCCTAGTTGACTTTTTGAAGATCAAGCCTGACTCCTTTGCTGGGGAAGAAGAGGTGGACGTGGTGGGAAAAGCTGAGAGCTGGTTGCAGCACATGGAACATTGCTTCTGTGACTTAGACTGCCCCAACCACTCCAGGGTCTGTTTTGGGACGCATATGCTGAAGGGTGCTGCTAGGACTTGGTGGGAGAACCTACTAGGTTCTCGTGAAGTTGATGCTCCTCCATTCTCATGGGATGATTTTTCTAAAGCCTTCAAAAACCACTATATATCTGAGGCCATGATTGAGAAGAAGGAGGAAGAATTTCAGAACCTACGTCAACATGGTGACATGACGGTCACCCAATATGCGATGAAGTTCTAGATCCTGCAGAAGTACGTCTACGACTATGATGAAAGTCACATGACCAAGAAGTTCATTCGAGGTCTCAAGCCAGACCTTAGCTTTTCCTTGTCAGGACGTGGGCACCGTACAATCCAAAGTGCCCTTGATGCTTCCCTAGAGTTAGAGGATCATCCAGGAAGAGCTTGGAAAAAAGGAGAGTCACCACAACAACCACAACCACAATCACCACAATGACAAGAAGAGGAAGGCACCGGCTGAAGTTATTCCGAACCGACAGGCAAACCAGGATGCAAAGACCCAATGTGCTAAATGTTCCAAATATCACCTAGGTGAATACAGGTTTGGAACGGGTGTTTGCTATGCATGTGGTGAAATGGGCCAAATAAGGCCTAACTGCCCTAAATTCCAGAAGAAGGAGCCTAATGTCAACCAAGCACCTAAGGAAAAGAGGCATGCTAGAATCTTTGCTATGGTAGATGATAGTGAGGATGATAAGATCGAGTAGAGTCTAGTAGGATAGTTCTTTTCTTTTCAGAACTTAATATTTCATGAAATGTATGGAACTAAGGTTTTACAAGGTAATGAGAGTATATCAATGATTTATGTTAAAGATATGAAAATTTCTAAGGTGGGTAACCTAATGAAATTTCGAGGAAAAAATTTAATTAAGGTGGGTAGTAATGCAACATCCCTATTTTCAGGAATAAAATAAAACCTTTTATGTAGTTTTCTTTAAATAATATTTTGTTAAGAGCCTTAATGCAATTTGTCCAAATTAGTTTTATTTCTAGGATTTTAATACAAAGAGAAATAAGAAAGGGCTCCAAATTAGTTTCTTTTATATTAATGTGTTGCAAATAGGTGTAATAATGATAATATATCTTTCCCTTTTCATTTATTAAATAAATCTAAAAATAATGGAAGAGAGAGAAAGAGACAGAGGAAGAAAAGAAACAACAATTCGAAATTTAGGCATTAATGTGTTTTTCCTTTTATAGATTTCAAAATATAGCCTCTAATGTTCATTTTCTCTCTCCTATTCTCAAAATTTGCCAAAAATACATAATAATTTGCCCCTTATTCTTTTATTTCGAAAATATGAGAATATGAGTACTCTCTTGGCATCTTTTGGCCACCTTTCCTTTTTATTTTGTAAATACATAAGAGGGAAGTAATATTCCCCTTGTTTTCTCTCTCCTCCAAAGAAAGTGCATAAAAGGGCATGAAAGAGGTGTTGAATGACTTTTAAGCAGTTAATAATATCTATCTCATAATTTCAAGCAAGGAATCACAACAGAAACATTTATATCAATTATTTAATTAGTTTGTGCATTTAAATTAAGAAAGAGTGACAACAAAAGAAATCATATACTAAACTTTCAATAAACGTGAATCTAATTGACTAGGAACGTTCTAGACCATCTAATTAGTCAATGGTCCAAATTTGGACTCGTTTGGACTTTGTTTGACCTTCCAACTAAAATGGGAAAGCTCTGTAATTAATTTGACTAGATTGACATTTAATATCTTCGATTTCCCTATGGTTTCGGGATTTAAATCCCTCTCACGCGTTACCCTTATTTTCCTTATGCACACATGAGTTCTGGCCTCACGATCCTTATCCGACGGTAGCCGATTCATCCCCTACCTCTCGCCATTTTGGCAAGTCAGACGCCTACAACCCATTTTATTCAACGATTGATTTCTCCCTCTTCAGTTATCAGTTTTGTGAGATTATTGCGGCTCTGGCTTCGTCTCTCTCATGCGAATCCACCAATACCTTGAACTCTCCCTCTCGTGGAGTATATAGGAAATTCCCATTAGGGCCAACGCTGCTCTCCCCTCCGTTTTGCGCAGCCGCTACCCTAACCCTATCCACTAATCTATCAAGCCCTCAAAAGCACCGCCTGCCCTGAGGTGTTCCTCCTCCATATCCAATTCGACTCGTGGCACTCTCGAACTCCCTGACCTACTCAAGTTACCTTCTCTGACAAACGTGAGTTCGCCTGACCTCCTCGGACCACCTCAGATCAATCGAGTGTGTGGTGAGCATCCTCGACCTCTGTATTTACTTTCTGTATCATTGTTTTGGCTCTTCATGCCCTCGATTGCTGTACCCTGTAGACCGCCCCGCATGTCCTCACCGACGCTTTGACGCCGTGGTGCCTCATTGCCTCTCTGGCCAAGATGACACCGCCTGGGACCTCGCACGAATCCGACCGACCTTTCTCGATCATTGGTTGGTATTTTTCCGCCCTATGCATCCACGATTAGCTTTTCACCGTTCTCATTGGTTTCTAGTGTCCATTGCTACGCCAAGACGCGTCTGCCTTTTGTATGCCTCCCTATCTTCAATGGACTCCCGCAAGGTCTCTTTTGACTCTGTGATTCCGTTTCGTCGCTGACCTGTGTGGTTTCGTCAGTCATGTGCGGGTGATGTTGTCCCGACAGTGTCTATGCCACCCCGACACCTCTGAGAATGGCAAAGCTTTCTCAATGGCTCACTGGCCTCGATGTCGCACCAGTAAGTCACTGGGGACCTCAGGTTCTCATGCTTGGCCTCCAGTGGCAGATTTGGTCGGAAGCAGGAGCTTCAAGATCTGCCCATCGGGGCCATGGCAGGGTGGAAGATGCTTGGTCATTGAATGACCAAAGTACCCCATGCAAGGTTATTTCAGTTGTGAGCATTGCAGGGGTAATTTTGGTTCTTCAAATCATTTCTATCCTTTGACCGTTAATCCACCTGGGCGAGACCGTGCCTATGTGGAGGGCTCCCATTGGCCCATGTGGCATATTTCTAATTTCTGATTGGTCTATTTTCATCAATTCATAGTAAATCGCTCGATGCTCAGAAAAATGAGAAAAAACATGTTTTGGAAAGGATTTTTCGAGAGGAATCCGGATATGTGATTTTTAGAGTCTGATTCTAAATTGACATCAATTGATTTTATAGAAATGAATCTAGGTTTTAATATTATGAAGAAGAAAAAAATATTTGATGTGACATATCTTATGAACAGGGAAATTAGGGTTCTTTAGACCCACAGAGTGGTTAGGACTCACTCAACCTAGGAAGAGAGAGAATTCACTCTCCAACTGAAAAAGTAAGTGGTCCATGCAATTGAACATAGTTAAATTGGTTGATTCCATTTATGCATATATGAATTTTTGATGAATGCCATGTTTATGTTATTTACTGTTTATATTTGCTAAAGTCAGTAAATTTAAGATGAATTGAATTGCATTTTATGTATGGTATCATCTTCATGAATCTTAATGATAAAGTTACAAATGAAATTAAATGTAAAGTTAAGAGTTTTAAGAGAAAGAAGAAAATGTTAATATTACGCTTATATAGGTACCTCATAAGAGAAGAGGCACTTTGGTGCATAAGAGAAGAGGCACTTCGGTGCAACCTAAGAGGAATTTTGGTGCATAAGAGAAGAGGCACATTTGTGCAAACTGAGGTTACTTATATAAGTTAAGATAAAAGAAATTGATCTAAAAGAAAATGCATGTCCTTTCAATGTTCAATGTCTAATGTTAATGCTTATTTTCAGTCTTCAAGTTTTCTTTATATTATAACATGTTCAATCCACTTACCATTTGTTTGATACATGGCTGGGGGCGTGATGCCCACAGGTTGGAAGCTAGCTAAGGAGGGAAGTCCATCTAAGGAGGAAACCCTAGCTCAAGAACCTGCAAGGAGAAGAGCTTTGGTGGGGTGCCAACCATACCTAGTTTATAGACCTTTTTCCTTTTACCATGATTATGTACATGTAAATTTTGTTAAGGTTGAGAATGAGAAATTGTGATCTTGATCATGTGATGGTTTATTTAAACTCTATTTTGAGCAATGAATATCATAGTTGTGACAATCCCTCCTTGAAATGCCAAGTACCCCACATTATGGAAAATGTTGGGGATTAGGCTGTGCTTCCGCTGGTTATGTATGTAAATCTAGGGAAGGGGTGTTACAATAAGCTAAGATGAGACAAGGATGTGAATCAGCAAGAGCCTCAATCTCTTTTACGAAGGAGGACACCTCTAGTGTTAGGACCAGTTTTGGGGTTAACTCCGGAGAGAGTGAGACCCACAAGGAGAAGGTCAGAGAACTTAAACTCCAAGATATGAGAATTATGAGATATGTGATATGATATGTCCTAAACTAGATTACTCCTGAGTGATTAAGTTGGGTCACTTTGTGCATGATTCCTATAGTCTTGTTGAACCCTAGATGTCCTTGGGTGGACCAAACCCTAGAGTCAAAGAGAGGCTGGTTACATATGCATATGTGAACATGAAAATGAGTGTCTGCCATCTGGGTGAGGGAGAGAGCCCAAGACCCTGGAGGAGGTAGCTATGTTAGTTTCTGTGAAGCCTCATGCTCAGGTTGGTGGTTTCCCACATAGGAATCTAGTGGTGTATATAAGAGAGTTTTGGGTAAGAATGATGCATGGGTAGAAAAGCTATGAAGAGTATATCATAGCATGTTTTGGTTTGTGCTTATGTGGCTAAAGCTTGTAAGACTACCGCTGGTGCCAATGAGGTAATCTGAGAACCCTGGATTAAAGGAGGGAATACTCATAGAAATGAGTGAGCTCAAAGAGATTGAGCATGACACCACCCTCGTGGTATGGGTTAGGAGAACCTCAATTGGACTAGATAAAGTTTTGATATATGTTTAACAAGTCACTCACATAAGTTTGTTTAGCACAACCATGATATAATATATATGTAAGGATGTGATCTAATCTCGAGGTGTGATATATAGACATGATATGATGAAAACCTAGAGATGGTTTGACAGATCTCTATGCATAAATGATGGTTAACCATGTACATGAATAATGATGATTAATGTGAAATTGTTGGTTAACTTGTGATGAATACACTACTAAATGTTGTAATTTATTATGAGCAATGAAATAAGTTCATATGAATAAAACATGTTACATGAGGTGTTAATCCTAGTGCTTAATAAAGATGAAGAATATAGTTTGACAGTTATCTCAACATAATGATTATGAAACCTTGATATGATCTGGGCGGATAAAGTGGGTTAACTTTACTTAACACCCACCTAAAAGGCATATGTTAATGTTGAACATGTCCTAATAATTAGCTCAATAAAATGTTGATGGCACCTTGATAATGGGTTAACTTGGGTTAACTCCTTTGGAACATGATAATATGATGTGGAAATCCTAATGTGTGGGTAAAGATAAGGATACAACCCTAGCATATGAGATATGTAATGACATAACCTAAGCTTCAAAACCCTTATTTGAGCCTTCGATGGAGTGAGGTTTCACCCTTGATGCTTTTGAAACCTCCTAATATTGCCTTGGATACATGGTTCTAGGTAACCTTTGCGGATATGTTACCCATACATGCCCTACATATGGAAGAAGATCATTGGTTTTCCTTCGAGTAAGAGGATGGTTTACTTTCGAGGACGAAAGTTCTTTTAAGATGTATATGATGTGATAGACTGAATTTATGGCTTAATTTTGAGGATGAAATTTATTTTAAGGTGGTAAAATGTGATAAAGTGAAATTTTGAATCCCTAAATGTCTAATGACATAAATAAACTCAGGCATTTGAGTTATATTGTAAGTCACCTTGAGTGGTCAATAAAGAGTTTGACACCAAAGTTAAATGTAAGGTAGTTTATATGATGATAATCATGTGGTACAAATTTTTGATGGAGTCTGAAGGTTGCTATAAGGAGTTATAAGCTTTTAATAGTGATGAGATATATGGCATATTAGTGAAAATGAAGCCAAGTCTTAAATCAATTCAATGTCACGCTCTCTGCTCTTTGTTATGTGTTAGCTATGTGACCACACCCAACACCACAACCTTGACCCTTGGAAAGGAGGTAACCACAGATCAATTAATGCTAAGGTAAGGCTTTTGGATGTGCGACCAGTTGCAAGTTATCTCCTAGCATTCAGTTGGGTTAAAATAGTAAGAAATTAGTTCCACGATCTCTCCACCTACGCATAATGTGGTCATGGGTGAGGCACATATCGAAGCATTCAGTTTCTTTAGGGAGGTTAGTAGATAGCAATCGACCCCTCTCACAGCTCCTTTAGCCTGCCAAGTGATGAGATCTAGTTTCTCCAACCTTGTCTCTCCACCGCAACTGTTGAAGATCACGACACCAGAGAACAATGATGAGGATCTCACCGAACTGGATCAACCTCGCACATGTCCGTAGGGATGAGATCGTGAGAAAAGGAAGACTCCAGTATCAAGCCACCATGCTGGCGGTGTGAAGAAGGTAACGACGGGGCAAGGCCAAGCCCAGTAGCGGTGGCAGCGTTCCACAGTTTAACAGAGCTGCCAGAAGTTTGGTGCGTTGAGGACAGAAGACACGACGAGCTTCAGGGCAAGCTCAAGGTCAGCGATGCTCGCACAGGAGGAGGGAGAAACTGACGAGCAGAGAAGCAGGTCACACTCACGACGATAGTTACTTAGGATCCATGTGGAGCCCTAGCTCCAGCTGGTACCTGTGACCCTTGAGCAGCCATGGCGGCTGCGAGATAGGGAGGCACATACCCGTTTGGCGGAGAATGAGCGGAGGGTGCCCACTTCACGTGATCTTGAGGAAGAGGGGGCTGGCGGTGCACGATTGCTTGCCAGAGCTCGTAGCAGCGACGATGGGTCTGGATCAGGAGAACGGGCTCCTACAGACATAGGGTGGCACCGAGAACAGATGCAGTGCCCAGGAAGTTGCCCTCGGCATGAAGTAGAGGCTGAGGAGGAGGAGATGGGTGCCTATTGCTCACCGAAACAGAGCGGCGGCGACCCTCATTCCCGCCCAGAATGGAGCCTCCTCAAGCGGACGCTAGGCAGTGAACCTAATCGTGTAGATCACAAGAAGAGAAGGAGAAGTGAACCCGATTCGGGTGGACAGACTGACCAGTTCAGGAATAAAGCAACACCCTTGCCTGCCACGTGGCACTACTCGATTGGCCAAAAAGGTAAACAATTTAGTAAATTCCCAGATCTTCAATAATTCGTAGCAATTAGTACAAATATCAGAAAAATACATATAATATACCAAAATTCTCAGAAAAATGAGTAGAACATATTAGAATGATAATATTAGGCTTTTGATGCATTAATAATAGTGATATCATGTAAGATGTGTAATGCTTGTTTGATGGATAATAAATATCAAACAATGTTCTAAAATTATGATAACATGTCAGTAAATCTATAATCATGTTTATAATGCATATGATGTCAGATATGGCCATGTTGATGCACAAAAGCATATAATTTGATTAATATGGCTATCTAGGGTTAGTAACCCTAAATAAAATGCAGTAAATACACACATGCTCAATAAATGATGAAATTTACAAAGTAAGATTATATTAGTATATGGAACCTCAGATTTAATTATGATATCATGATGATGCACAAAATTCATGTTATATGAAGAGCACCCTTAATACATGTGATTTAACCCTAGTATGGTTAATGAAAGTGACATAATGTTAAATATGTTCACATAATAATGTGACACATGAGTATATCCAGTTGATGAACTATAATCTAGAATATGACATCAATAAGATAAATATAAGGCAAGAATACAAGTAATCATGGAAATATACTAAAGAGATAAGGTAAACCCTAAAATGGATATAACTAGGGCTATGATGATGAGAACTTGATGATGATACATGATCTTGTCTTAATCAGGTTTAGAAAAGATATAGATGACATGGATATATGTGATTAGGATATCTCTTTGGAAGGTATGCCATTACCTCTTACTTGGCTTATTATACATTATGCTTGTGTTATATGGTAGTAAAGACTTGACATATGGTATTCATTGAAATGATTGTCTTGTATGATATGTTGCTTGAATTTCCATACATATTTCTATGAACACATCAAACATAATATATTTGTTCCATTATATGAAAGCACCAACTCTATGGCAGTGTGCTTGGAAGTGATCGAACTCTTTGGTAGTGGTCACGTTGTACATATGGAAGCACCAACTCTTTGGTAGTGTGCTTGGACCCAACTCTTTGGTAGTGGTCACATTGTACATATGATCCAACTCTTTGGTAGTGATCATAAAGGTCTTAATGCATTCAACCTTCGGCGGTCAATGCATGGATGATATAATGGAAATGTGCTTAAAATATGTGTTCTCTTTGGCTAATGAAAATCTTTGTGAAAGTATATGATTTTCTTATATTTCTTCTATTATTGTCGAGTATTAGTTTTATCTTATTGCCAAGATATGATGAGAGGTATATAAAAGACACGTAGGCACACTCAGTACAATATTCTTGAATATTGTGCTGACGTGTACCACATGTAATCTTTTGTTTAGGTTGTGGACATGTGTTCTTGAAGATCCAGGATAATTGAGAGTTGTGTGGCGAGCTGATGTACAGGTGGAGCTGTTGTCTTAAGATCATGTAGTTTAGTTGTAGTACATGTATATGTATAAGTCTGTTGTTCAATATGTAATACTAAATGATGTAACAATTCATGTTGTAATTATATGTTGAATGGTGAACATATGTTGTATGGTTTTATTATTATTCATGTACATGTGCTACTGATTGTTTCCTTCTGACTCCCTTGATTTTCTTCTTCTTAGCCTAGTGTGTGGTGTTTAAATTGGGATTCTCGCTGAGGTGAGGTTTCAATTTGGACGTCACACATCAGATTAAGTTTTATAAAATCTGAGGACGTCACAGAAAGCATGGCTTCATATCGTTATATAAGTTTGGACTGGTATGTTGAGGTAGATGATGATAGGTTTTTATTTCTCATTATTACCCCGATTCCAATTTTATTTTGTCATGTTTTCTTGGGCAATTTAGACTTTTCCATTGTATTTGTTGTGCACTTGCATTATTTTTGACCTGGTCAAGTTGGCCAACAATAATAGGGCCACATCAGCAACACGCCATTGGACTTCCAGAAGGTTTTGTCTATGTGGATTTTTTCTTATCAGCTAATTTCCTAAAAATCACAAGAAATTAGCCATAAGTCATAAAATAAGAGAAAATATGTTTTGAAGTCAGAAAATTGTGATCTATCTATTGATACCAATTACATTGTATAATTCCAATAAAATAACTATAATATTTGAATGGATTTTCCTAGTTTGGTTAAAGCTTATAAAAATTATAACTAATAATCAATAAGACAGAAAAATAAAGTAAAATATGATTTAGACTCAAAAAGTATAATCTACAAGATGGTATGGTTTTGGTAATCTAATTCAACTATCATAAAAGACAATTTTTAGTGTTTATGCAATTAATGTAAACCTAACCCTAATCTCATATATGACATTTATAGGTTGCTTGTGGACTGAGATGGAATTAGGGTTTTGACCTTAGACATATGTAGACTCTATCCATGGTATGATTGCATTCCATGTTATTCTTATTGACCAATAAACCTAGTTTTCCCTCTCTCTCTCTTGATCCTTTGGACAAATGCCCTACACATTATTCTCTCTGTTCTGAGAGGTTGCCTCATTTGAATACATATTGATCTTGTTTACCTAATTTAATGGATATTCTTATTGGAATCTCATTTATACCTTGTTAATTTTATTCCATGTGGAAACCCTAATTTGAGTATTTGATGTTATAGTCTTCCTGTGGTGGAATTTATGAATTTATGTTGCATCTTATTTGTGGAGATGTTGGAAATTTGTAATGGGTCCTCTGACTTCACATGATAATTGTTGGTTATTCTCATCTTATTGTTCAATATCACCATACATTCACTTGCCTCTACATGTATGCATGCTTTGTGATTTAGTAGCCCTAATGTAATGTAATACTTTGGTTATTTGGATTCATTCCCCTATGTGATATTATTTAGCACTAGGTTTTATTCCCCTGTCATGTATTAAGGCTTCAGTGCTCATGCACTTTTATATATTTGGTATGGAGGATCGTATGCCCCATACACCGGCTTGTATGCCAAGGGAGTTTGGTTGTGTGCCATTCTCTATCAGGTTTTAAGGTTGTGCGCCTTAGCCACCGCTAACTTTATATTATTCTAGTGCTATGTTTATCTCACATGCATGCAGGTGGATATTATTATGATGGATTTTGTGTCTAAGATTTATATGTGCTTTTGAGGTACAACTTTTATATTTTGTTAATGGCAAGTGTTCTTCTTGTTTGTCATCTTCTAAAATCCATTTTTTATACCTACTTGGGTGGTATTTACATCTTCTATTTGAGCCCTTTTTACATTTGATGTTCTTTATTCCTTATATTGCTCAATCCATATTTGATATGCACATACCAGACTTTATTTTGATATCTTTTACTTTTTATCCTTCTGTTGGGGTATGCTTCCAACCCCAGGTGTAGGACTATGAAGACTAGACATGGTTACATGGACCTATTAGATGGAGCTTTTGGTGAGATAGAGTTGAGATAGCTAGATATCCTCTACTCAGATCCTTATGTTGTAACTTTCATGTAAACCCTTTACGGTAGATGATGATGATGTACTTTTGTAAAATTGAATATAGTTATGAAATTTTATTCTGTTTCTATACTTTGGTCTTTTTTTACCATCATTTGAGGGGGGAAATATACACCTATTCTGGCATACTTTCATAGTAGGTTTGGAATATATAATTTAATCCTCAAATATTAGTAGAGAGTGTATCCCCTCTTGAATCCCACTCCTTACAAGTTCAATTATGACACACACATGGATAGTAATGGGAGATTTCAATGTGATGCTATTTCCTTATGAAAAGATGATGGAGTTGGGACTTACACCAAAAGATTTTCAGTCTTCCAATGGGAGTCCCAGAATTCTATCACCAAAAACCCTAGAGAAGATTGATGTCTTCCCTAGGTTTACCTAGAACTGATGCTTAGATAACAACTCCAACCCCATAAGAGTATGGAAGCCTTATCATAGTACAGATTTAGGATCGAACCCAAAAGACAACGGTCTTGTTGCAAGCAACAAGATGGAAAACGTACAGCACTTCACTTAGTTATTTTACTAATTGGCACTTATATCAAAAGGTTGGATTTTGATTGGTTTTTAGACTAAAGCATGAAAAGTAAATAAAGCAAGTAAAACTAAGATTTAACAAATGATGATGAATCACTGGGGTTAAGCAGGTATTTACCACCGCTACACATGCATTGTATATGTACTAAGCAAGCAAGACTTATAAGCTAGATGCATGGATGTTCCACAAGACTGATGCCTTATAAGACAAGAGCGATGCATTGCATCCAAGGATGTTCCACAAGACCGATGCCTCGTAAGACAAGAGCGATGCATTGCATCCTTCGATGTTCCACAAGACCGATGCCTTATAAGACAAGAGCAATGCATCACATCCTTCAAGGGTTAAGTAGCTCTCATTCGGTACATTTCTACGTGTCAATGAAGATATGTAGTCTTCCAAAGAGAGAATCTTACTCAACCTCATGAAACGTGCATCTAAAACTAACAAGCGAGCGATAATTATCAAATCGAATAGTGTCTTTGTAGGCCTAGTCTCCTATTTGGATAACCTAGCTACGAGAAGTGCGGGAATGTTGCAACGCCAGCCATTCCCGATCAAATGGTCACATGCTTTACATCATTCCCCTCGCAAAGTGTGTTCCTCGACTTACCAAGGTTACTTCCATACAGATGGAAGTGCAACGGATGATAGTGAGTTTACTCCACTCTTTGAGATACACTCCTAGACACCGAAACGGATGCGTGGTGGATACACACACCAGAAACCAACACTAAATCGGTATTCGAGTCTCGAGAGCGGTCATAGACAAACCACAACAAAAGACAATAGATGCATACAAGAACGTGGCCATCATTCAAGCATGTATGGAACGATTTAGTATTAAAATGAAAGGATAACATCTTTTTAGTACAAAGTACAAGACATGGGCAGCGGGGCTAGTCCCCGCGCCCCAGTGGATGGAACTACTCGCTCCTCATAGAGGGAGCAACAAAGGAGGAGGCAAGAAGAGATAGAAAGAACATCATCTCCACTGAGGAGATAAGGTTGAACCCTTGGTGGAGAGAGCAACGATCTTCACCCTTCGTGGCTTGCTTGACGACGGATCTTCTCCTCTCACCTTCTTTGTTGATGAGAGAGAAGGTAGCTTTGTAATGGAACGTGAGTCTCAGACCGGCAGCCTCGGGCGGTGGATGGAGTTGTTCTGGTACTATAGAGGCAGCCTATGGACGTCTGGACTCTCCTCAGGGATGGCCCTTGAGGTCTTATTTATAGGCCTTGAGTGAGGTCAAACGGTCTGGAGACCGTTTGGGTTCAAACGGTCTTGAGACCGTTTGGCGTCAAACGGTCTTGAGACCGTTTGGCGTCAAACGGTCTTGAGATCGTTTGGCGTCAAACGGTCTTGAGACCGTTTGGCATCAAACGGTCTTGAGATCGTTTGGCGTCAAACGGTCTTGGGACCGTTTGAACTCCATGCGGTCTTGGGACCGTTTGAACTCCATGCGGTCTTGGGACCGTTTGGCTCCATGCGGTCTCGGGACCGTTTGGCTTTATGCGGTCTTGGGACCGTTTGAACTCCATGCGGTCTTGGGACCGTTTGGCTTCATGCGGTCTCGGGACCGTTTGAACTCCATGCGGTCTTGGGACCGTTTGGCTTCATGCGGTCTCGGGACCGTTTGAACTCCATGCGGTCTTGGGACCGTTTGGCTTCATGCGGTCTCGGGACCGTTTGAACTCCATGCGGTCTTGGGACCATTCGGCTTCATGCGGTCTCGGGACCGTTTGAACTCCATGCGGTCTTGGGACCGTTTGGCTTCATGCGGTCTCGGGACCATTTGAACTCCATGCGGTCTTGGGACCGTTTGGCTTCATGCGGTCTCGGGACCGTTTGAACTCCATGCGGTCTTGGGACCGTTTGGCTTCACTCGGCCTTGAGGTTGGTTTATTCTTTTATGATTTTTTTGTGCTTTTTCTGCAAGTGTAAAAGGAAAAAGTTAGTTTGATGATGTATTTACAAAAAGGGGTAAAATTAGGTTTATGTACCGTATAAACGTAAAAAGAGTATGGAAAACTAAAGAAAAAGACTAAGATAAACTACTAAAATAGGAGGTTATCACCCCCCCTAACTTAGAGTCTAGCTTGTCCTCAAGTTAGACAGAGCTGAGACATGAAATGGCGAGGCGATCTTAAATAGGGTCTCCATACTCTTGCTTCAATTCTTGACCTGAGTTCCCCAGGGGTCATATCGAGGCTTATTGCATGCCTTGATTCTTTTGGATTTCGAGAGTTGCTTGGATCTCAGGGTTTTTCCGTATCTCAAAATTTGCCTCGGGACCACATTTATTTTGTGCATGCCGTTGACTGTAATCAACTTTATACCTCTCTGGAAACCTATTGGAAGCTAGAGAGGGTATGAGGGTTGGCTAAAGGCTTTGAAGTGTAGCTCCCCTTCGAGTGGGGGAGGGGCTGTCTATGCTTTTTAGGATCTCACTACCGGTCACGACACATCTGCCTTTATGAGGGCAGCTGAATGTACCGGCCGGGCAAGTCCTTTATGAGCCTTTTCATATACTTGGAACTTTTAGGGTTTCACTACCGGACGCGACACATCTGCCTTTGTGAGGGCAGCGGAATGTGCCGGCCGGGTGAGCCCTTTATCATTTCTTCATATAGGTCCTTATGCGTGGCACAACTCTCATGATTTTATTCGTCTCTCTGGCTTTTATTCAAAAACTCACAGGCTTGGGTTTTGGAATGAGGATTTATTTTGGGCGGCCAAGCCTCCTTTATTTTGAAGAGAGGAAAGTTGTTCTTAAAGTTTTTTTTCAGCATGCACTTATTTGGTTTGTGGTCCACTTGCAGAACTTTTTGATTTGGAAGTTGCCTAATTTCCCTCTCATCCTCGAGATCTCGGCTTATTTAAACCCTGATTTTGACCTATGGAGAGTCAGATAAAGAATTGAAGCAAAAATATGGGATCCATAGTAGGTGGGAATTGATAAATCGCCATTTGATGTCTGAGTGCTATTTATTTGTAAGACTAATATGATTCTAAAGTTAGTTGAGGTGAAACCCCCCCAACTTATCACACACTCTGTCCTCAGAGTGGCAAAGTGATAGGTTGAGAAGTCATTAGAACAAGGGCTGTGAGTTAAGGCAGATTTTCGGTAGCCCCTGGGGATCGGAGTAGAGTGGATGCGAATTGCCCTCGTAAAGATGGGGGCATTTGTGGCAGAAGGCTGGGCGATTGAAGTGCTCTTTGCTGTATGCCTTGGAGTGCTGACTCAGGAGCTCCATTAATTTTGCAGCGCACTCTTTTGCAATTTTGTCTTGATATTGTCTAGCAGATCCTTTGCTTGATCATACTTCAAGTTACTGTGGTAGCCGCTGCCTTCGACATCAGTTTCCTTGGGATGTCCTACTTCATCATCCATGGATTAAGTCAGGTAGCTGCTATTCTCAATATTGATTCCATCTTCCATGTTTCCACTAACTGGAGGATGGTCTTTGTTGCAAGTGCTGCTTGATATGTGCTGCTTGGTTACACAAAAGTTCACGATATCTTTGTCCTGCAGAAGTAGCTCAAATACAAATACATCTCCAATCCTCAGATCGTTTTCTATCTGAAAGTCATACCAACCAACACCCATTTTGGATATCCTATGGTTCCCATCCTGATAGTGAAAAAGTTTTACGGGAAACTGCTTTGCTGAATAACTAAGAAATGCTCGACCAATTCCCAAATGTTGTTCGGCTTCACAAATTGAGAGGGAATGCGCAAGTAAGTATTTTTAGAAAAGACGTGATGTTGCAGCCTTGCGCTTTCCCTCTGTCTCTTGGGCAGAGGAGTCTTCATCGGGGTTCGGTGTGTAGTCCGAACCTTCATCATTGTTCGAAAAGATGTGCTCGACGTCTTCTTCAGGAGCCTCACCCAGGCATTAGGTGAGGCGGGTTATTTTACACAGGACGTCAATGATCTTGGTCTTGGGAGGGACGGCTCTGGTGGTGTTGTAAGTGTCGCTTATTTGTATGAGCCTGTCTCGCTCCTCCATCATCTGCTCCCTTGTCGGAGCAGGGGCAGTTCCGGATCCGGAAGCCTTGTTTGACGCCACTTCTGAAAAACGTATGAGTTTCGTAATTTAGAGAAGATTTGAGACAGTTTAAATTTGATATGTAGTTATATCTTTTACATTTTGTGAAAGCAAAAAGGAAACGAAGGCCGAACGGTTTCAGGATCGTTTGGTTCCAAACGGTTTTGAGGACCGTTTGGCCTCAAACGGTTTCAAGACCGTTTGGTCTCAAACGGTTTCAAGACCATTTGGTTCCAAACGGTTTGAGGACCGTTTGGCCCCAAACGGTTTCAAGACCGTTTGGAAAGCAAAGAGTCGCAGGTCGCCGGCGCGGGAGAAGGTGGAACGGCACGAAGGTGAAGAACGCGCCGGCGCCTTCGACAAAGACGAAAACGATGAGAGAACGGCGACGACGATGAAAGCGGTGGAAGAGTCGGTGAAGTCGGTCGATAACGACGGCGATGGCAACGTAAGCAGCGACTGGCGATGGAATGAGCAGGGTGGAGTCGCCGGACTACCTTGCGGAAGGTGGACGGAAGGGTGACTTTGCGCGGATGCAACAGGAGCAAAAAGGGAAGCTCTTCGCACGAAAATTCTGGAGAAATCAAAGGTTCGAAGAGAGAAAGACGGAGGGGTAGGGTCGATATTTATAGTGATAGGTGGGTGACCTTTTTTATTCCAAACGGTTTGAAGACCTCTTGGTCCCAAGCGGTTTCAAGACCGTTTTGGTCCCAAACGGTTTGAGGACCATTTGGTCCCAAACGGTTTCAGGACCGTTTGGTCCCAAACGGTTTCAGGACCGTTTGGTCCCAAGCGGTTTGAGGACCGTTTGGTTCCAAACGGTTTGAAGACCGTTTGGTCCCAAGCGGTTTGAGGACCGTTTGGTTCCAAACGGTTTGAAGACCGTTTGGAGTCCAAACGGTTTCAAGACCGTTTGGCTCCAAACGGTTTGGAGACCGTTTGGAGGGGCACAAAGGGTTTGTATATTTTTATGTTTGTTTTTGAGTATGTATATTATTTTTTGTATTTTGGTTTATGAATTTTTATGTTGTTTGTTTTATGTATTGTTTTTGTAGTTTTGATTGTGTAGATTTTTTTGTATTTTTAGATTAATGATGAAAGAACTTAAAGAAAGCAAAACAAATTCAAAAGAAAAATAAAAGACTAGAAATTAGAGAAGGTGATACTGAGGTCTTGGGTTGCCTCCCAAGAAGCGCCTTGGTTTTACGTCACTGGCTCGACGAAACTGTAAGGTTGTTATGCTGTGGGCGTAGCATCTCTGATATCGAGGGTTTGTTGATGTGTTTTGTCTTCCTGAGTGTAGTATCTTTTTAAACGGTGCCCGTTAACCGTTCGTTCTCCTCCGTTGTTGTCGATGATAATGGCGGCTCCAGTTGGGTAGATATGTTTTATGGTGAAGGGTCCGGACCATTTTGTTCGGAGTTTTCCGGGGAATAATCTGAGCTTGGAGTTGAATAAGAGCACTTTGTCGCCAACGGCGATATCTTTTCTCTTAAGATGTCCATCGTGCCACATTTTTGTTTGCTCTTTATAAATTATGGCACTGTGATATGCTGTCATTCGGAGTTCTTCTAGCTCCTGTAGCTGGAGTTGTCTGTTCTCCCCTGCGCTTTTAAGGTCGAAGTTTAGTTGCTTGATGGCCCACCAGGCTTTATGTTCCAGTTCTACTGGAAGATGACATGACTTGCCGTACACCAAACGAAACGGAGTTGTTCCAATTGGTGTTTTGTAAGCAGTACGGTATGCCCAGAGGGCGTCAGGAAGTTTGGTGGACCAATCAGTGCGGTTTTTATTCACTATTTTTTCAAGAATCGCTTTTATCTGTCTATTGGATACTTCTACCTGGCCACTAGTTTGTGGGTGGTAAGGTGTGGCAACTTTGTGATGGACTCCGTATTTTCTCAGTAACGCTTCGAAACTTCGTTCCAGGAAATGGGTCCCGCCATCAGATATGACCGTTCTTGGAACTCCAAATCTCGGAAAAATAGTGTCTTTGAACAATTTGACAACAGGTTTGGAGTCATTGGATACGGTGGGTATAGCTTCGACCCACTTTGAGACGTAATCCACTGCGACCAAAATGTAAGAGAAGCCATATGAAGAAGGAAAAGGTCCCATGTAGTCTACCCCCCATACATCAAACAGTTCAATTTCCTGCCACATGGTAAGAGGCATTTCATCCCTTTTTGATATGTTGCCCGAAAATTGGCATTTATCACAGGCTTTGACAAAATCATGTGAGTCTTTTGATATGGTGGGCCAAAAGAAACCAAATTGTAGAACTTTTATGGCAGTTTTCTTGGCGCCCATGTGCCCCCCCCCGTGGGTCCGGAGTGGCAGTGTTCCAAAACCGAGGTTATTTCTTCTTCTGGAAGGCACCGGCAAAAAAGTCCGTCGGCACAGAGGTAAAATAAGTAGGGTTCGTCCCAATGATAACGTTTTATATCGTGAAGGAATTTCCTTTTATCCTGATATGAAGCAGACGGGTGGATGATCCCTGTGGCTAGATAATTGACGATATCAGCAAACCAAGGAAAACTATGAGTGGCCTTCATAAGCTGATCATCAGGAAGAGAATCCCTGATAGGGATTTTATCTTTTTCTTCGACCTCGATTCTACTGAGGTGATCGGCTACAACGTTCTCTACGCCACTTTTATCTTTGATTTCTAGGTCGAATTCTTGAAGCATTAATACCCAGCGGATGAGCCTGGGTTTGGCGTCCTGTTTCTGGATCAGATGTCGGATAGCAGAATGGTCAGTGTAGACGATGACTTTAGAGCCGATCAGGTAAGAGCGGAATTTTTTGAAGGCGTAGATGATAGCCAAAAACTCTTTTTCCGTGGTCGTGTAGTTTTTCTGTGCTTCGTCAAGCGTTTTTGATGCATAGTAGATGACATAGGGTTTCTTATCTATCCGTTGTCCTAAAACGGCTCCTATGGCATAATCACTTGTGTTGCACATGATTTCGAATGGTTGCGACCAGTATGGAGCCCTTAGAATAGGTGCGGAAATTAATGCTTCTTTAAGGGTAGAGAAACTTCGCATGCATTCTTGGTCGAAAACGAACTCGGCATCTTTTGTCAGGAGTTGGGTCATGGGTTTAGCTATTTTCGAGAAATCTTTGATGAACCTTCTGTAGAACCCTGCATGACCTAGGAAAGCTCGAACACCCCTTATGTCCTTCGGAGGTGACAACTTTGAGATAACATCAATCTTTGCTTTGTCGACCTCAATTCCCCTATCACTTACTCTATGTCCGAGGACGATACCTTCTGTTACCATGAAATGACATTTTTCCCAATTCAGGATAAGGTTCGTTTCCTTGCAACGTTGCAGGACTCGTTCAAGATTATTTAGACAGTTATCGAAAGAATATCCATAGACAGATAAATCATCCATAAAGACTTCCATAACAGATTCGGTTAATCCGGCGAAGATGGAAGACATGCAGCGTTGGAAAGTAGAAGGAGCGTTACATAGCCCGAACGACATTCTTCTGAAAGCATATGTCCCAAAGGGACAAGTGAAGGTGGTTTTTTCTTGGTCCTCTGGATGTATGGGTATTTGGTAGAACCCAGAGTAACCATCGAGATAACATAAATACTTTTGGTGGGCCAAGCGCTCTAGGACTTCGTCAAGGAAGGGTAGAGGGTAGTGGTCTTTTCTTGTAGCTTTATTCAACTTCCTATAATCGATGCACATTCGCCACCCCGTTACAGTCCTAGTAGGTACGAGCTCATTTTTATCGTTGATCACTACAGTAGTGCCCCCTTTCTTTGGGACAACTTGAACTGGACTGACCCACTGAGAGTCAGAGATAGGATAGATCATGCCAGCTTTGAGTAGTTTGAGGACTTCCAAACGGACTACCTCTTTCAAATTTGGGTTCAGTTTTCTTTGATGTTCACGAGTGGGTTTAAATTCTTCAACCATAGGAAGCTTATGCATACACAGAGCCGGGTTTATGCCTGTGAGGTCGGTTATTTTATAACCAATGATCTTTTTGTGCCTCCTTAGTTTGTCCAGAAGTTTGACTTCTTGGTCTTCGGTAAGGGTGGAGCTGATAATAACTGGGCATAGCTCTTCCTTATCCAGGAAAACATATTTAAGCCCTGTAGGTAAAGTCTTCAATTCAGGGGTTTTTGATGGTTCTGCTGCTTCAATGGTAGTGATGGCTTTCAGGCTCTTCAAAAGTAGCCTTTGGTGCTTCTTCTATCTTTTCTAGGTATTGAATGCATTGCTGGACTAGTTCATTTGCAGAGAATTCGACTTCTGGATTGATAAGAGCATTCTCAAGTTTGTCAATTGGCTCGGAGATTTCTAATTGCGACATTTGTTGAATTGCGTCTAAAAGAAAGACTTCTTCTTGGATGCTGGGACCTTTCATGCTATCAAGGACGCGGAATTGAATTGCTTCTTTCCCGAGCCTAAGAATGATGGTTCCAGCTTCGACATCAATTAGCGCTCTGGCTGTAGCTAGGAAAGGCCTACCGAAAATGATCGGATACCTTAAGTCTTCTTTAATATCCATGATGACAAAATCACATGGAACGTAGGCATCCTTCCCTATCCTTACTGGGATATCTTCGATGATTCCCAACGGTGCGGTTATGGTGGAGTCGGCTAGTTGAATAGTCATTGCTGTAGGCAGCAGGTCAGTGAAACCAAGGCGTTGGCACATTGAGTTGGGCATAATGGATATACTAGCCCCGAGGTCAGCCAATCCTTTCTTTGTGGATGCATTTCCAATGCAACATTGGATTCCGAAGGAACCTGGGTCCTTCTTCTTTTTGGGTAGTTTGTTCAAGATGATGTCAGAAGTGGTTTGAGCGAGCTTGATGGTTTCCTGCTCTTTGGTGATATACTTATGTGATAGCAAAGTTTTGAGATATCTTGCCCATGCTGGTACTTCGGATAGAGCGTCAAGGAGTGGGATGTCAATATAAAGTTTCTTCATTGCTTCCTTGAATTTCTGAAACCTGGCGTCCATTTTTGTTTCTTGCAGTCTGCCCGGATACGGAATCCTTGGTTTGAATTGCGGGACCTTGGATTCTGCAGGTACATGCTCTTTGTTTTTGTCCTATGAGCCTTTGGGGGATTTCCCAATCTCTTGTTGCGAGATCTCTTTCGTCATAAAAGTGGGCACATCATCATCATCTAGAGTGATCTTGATGGGTTCAGGAAGAATGCGTCCCGACCTTGTGGTGACGGCATTCAGCTGTTCGTGTTTATTTTGCCCGTATTTAGAGTTTGGATCAGGCTGCCCATCAAAAGTGCCTGTTGGGGGTTTCAATTGTGCAGCAATCTGGGCAAGCTGTGCTTCAACTGCCTTCTGTTGAGCTTGTTGGTTGGCCAGCATGGTTTGCTGAGACTGAAGCATTTGTTTTATCAAAGATAGCTCATCTTCCGGTTGTGCAATGATGTTTTTCTGAGGGTTTTGTTGTTGAGACTGTTGAATATGCAATTGCGGGTGAAGCGGGGGATGAGTGTACTGATAGTAGGCTGATTGATTTCTAGGGTAGTTAGCCCTAGGGAAATTGTTCCTTGGGTTCCCTTGATTTTGGTTAAAATTGTTTGGAAATCCAGGAGGCAGCCTACTGTCAAGTCCCCCTTGTGTCTGATGTTGCGGATTCGCAGTTCCAGAGGGATTCCCATACTGGAACCCAGGATGGTTCCTTGGTTGACTGGGATTATAATAAACTTGTCCAGGAATAGTATGGGTGGAGTTGACTTGCTCTGGAATCTGATCTTCATCCTGATTAGTGATGGCCTCATAGGATTGTGGTGGTGGATGCAGATCCATCATCACATTATAGAGTATTCCGCAGGAAAGAGTCGGATGATCCGAAGCATGACAAGCTTCACAGGATCCTGTGACGGCTTTGACTTGATGAACCAGCGGGGTTTTCTTCTTATCAATTTCCCCTAGAGTTGTTTCAAGGGTTTGCTGTTTATGAGCGATTGTCTTCAAAGCTTCAGCTATTGACTTTAGTTCCATAGATTCCTCAGCTTTAAAGACTTTAAGGACGCCTTTTCCGGCTGACCGCCCCCAGTTGGACTGGTTTTCAGCTCCTAAAGTAACGATTTTCCAGGCATCTTCATAATTTTTCCTCATGAAATTTCCTCCATATGAGGAATCTAGGAACTGTTTAATGTCATCGCTTACCCCCCGATAAAAAGTTTCAATCAATTGATTCTGTGAAATTCCATGATGAGGGCATTTGCGTAGAAGTTCCTTGAATCTTTCCCATGCCTCAGCGAGGGTTTCTCTAGGTAGCTGGGAGAAATGGTTGATCTGCCCTCTGATTTCATAGGTCAGCGAGGGTGGAAAGAACTTCTCCAAGAATTTTTCCTCTAGAGGGGCCCAAGTGGTTATGATGGGTTCTCTGTCCAATGAGTTGTACCAACTCAAGGACCTTCCAGATAAGGTGAAATGAAACAGGTGGAGCATTATTGCGTCGAAAGAAATACCAGCTTGCGGGACCAGGCGGCGTAATGCCTTAAACCGTTTCAAATGGTCCATGCAATCGTCTCCTAAACCTCCTGAGAAGGAAATTCCTTGCATAATCTGGATCCACTGGGTCCGAATCTCAAAGTTTGGGATGTTGATGATCGGAGGCCGGACCGGGTGGTTGTCTTCGTAATTCTTCGGGACATCATAGTCCCTCAGTTGCTTGTTTCGTAATTCGAGCTGAGCAGCCTCAGTTTCTTCTCTTATGCGGGCTTGCTCTTCTGCTCGTATCTCCGCTTGTATTTGGGCACGGGTGTCTGCAATGAGTTGTGCCCGTTGTGCGGCGATAGCAGCATTGACTCTCTCCATCACCAAAGCAGCTTGATGCTGTTCGTCAGCCATTTGACTAGCGCGTTGGCGATTGAGACGGATTCTGCGGTGGAAACTTCTCTCTACCTCGGAGTCGAACTCCGGATCAGGGGAGAATCCTCGATTATGCGGTGATTGCATATACGGGTTCTACCTGAGTAAAGAAAAGAGAACACCTTTAGATAATAGAGACAATATGAAAGCTTCGAGAAGATGATGAGTTATGATTCAAAAAGAAAGTGTAAAAAAATCCTAACCAACTAGAAAAATAAACTAAGTGAAATACTAACGTTCCGTTGTCCCCGACAACGGCGCCATTTTTTGATGGAGTTGGGACTTACACCAAAAGATTTTCAGTCTTCCAATGGGAGTCCCAGAATTCTATCACCAAAAACCCTAGAGAGGATTGATGTCTTCCCTAGGTTTACCTAGAACTGGTGCTTAGATAACAACTCCAACCCCATAAGAGTATGGAAGCCTTATCATAGTACAGATTTAGGATCGAACCCAAAAGACAACGGTCTTGTTGCAAGCAACAAGATGGAAAACGTACAACACTTCACTTAGTTATTTTACTAATTGGCACTTATATCAAAAGGTTGGATTTTGATTGGTTTTTAGACTAAAGAATGAAAAGTAAATAAAGCAAGTAAAACTAAGATTTAACAAATGATGATGAATCACTGGGGTTAAGCAGGTATTTACCACCGCTACACATGCATTGTATATGTACTAAGCAAGCAAGACTTATAAGCTAGATGCATGGATGTTCCACAAGACTGATGCCTTATAAGACAAGAGCGATGCATTGCATCCAAGGATGTTCCACAAGACCGATGCCTCGTAAGATAAGAGCGATGCATAGCATCCTTCGATGTTCCACAAGACCGATGCCTTATAAGACAAGAGCAATGCATCGCATCCTTCAAGGGTTAAGTAGCTCTCATTCGGTACATTTCTACGTGTCAATGAAGATATGTAGTCTTCCAAAGAGAGAATCTTACTCAACCTCATGAAACGTGCATCTAAAACTAACAAGCGAGCGATAATTATCAAATCGAATAGTGTCTTTGTAGGCCTAGTCTCCTATTTGGATAACCTAGCTACGAGAAGTGCGGGAATGTTGCAACGCCAGCCATTCCCGATCAAATGGTCACATGCTTTACATCATTCCCCTCGCAAAGTGTGTTCCTCGACTTACCAAGGTTACTTCCATACAGATGGAAGTGCAACGGATGATAGTGAGTTTACTCCACTCTTTGAGATACACTCCTAGACACCGAAACGGATGTGTGGTGGATACACACACCAGAAACCAACACTAAATCGGTATTCGAGTCTCGAGAGCGGTCATAGACAAACCACAACAAAAGACAATAGATGCATACAAGAACGTGGCCATCATTCAAGCATGTATGGAATGATTTAGTATTAAAACGAAAGGATAACATCTTTTTAGTACAAAGTACAAGACATGGGCAGCGGGGCTAGTCCCCGCGCCCCAGTGGATGGAACTACTTGCTCCTCATAGAGGGAGCAACAAAGGAGGAGGCAAGAAGAGATAGAAAGAACATCATCTCCACTGAGGAGAGAAGGTTGAACCCTTGGTGGAGAGAGCAACGATCTTCACCCTTCGTGGCTTGCTTGATGACGGATCTTCTCCTCTCACCTTCTTTGTTGATGAGAGAGAAGGTAGCTTTGTAATGGAACGTGAGTCTCAGACCGGCAGCCTCGGGCGGTGGATGGATTTGTTCTAGTACTAGAGAGGCAGCCTCTGGACGTCTGGACTCTCCTCAGGGATGGCCCTTGAGGTCTTATTTATAGGCCTTGAGTGAGGTCAAACGGTCTGGAGATCGTTTGGGTTCAAACGGTCTTGAGACCGTTTGGCGTCAAACGGTCTTGAGATCGTTTGGCGTCAAACGGTCTTGAGACCGTTTGGCGTCAAATGGTCTTGAGACCGTTTGGCGTCAAATGGTCTTGGGACCGTTTGAACTCCATGCGGTCTTGGGACCGTTTGAACTCCATGCGGTCTTGGGACCGTTTGGCTCCATGCGGTCTCGGGACCATTTGGCTTTATGCGGTCTTGGGACCGTTTGAACTCCATGCGGTCTTGGGACCGTTTGGCTTCATGCGGTCTCGGGACCGTTTGAACTCCATGCGGTCTTGGGACCGTTTGGCTTCATGCGGTCTCGGGACCGTTTGAACTCCATGCGGTCTTGGGACCGTTTGGCTTCATGCGGTCTCGGGACCGTTTGAACTCCATGCGGTCTTGGGACTGTTTGGCTTCATGCGGTCTCGGGACCGTTTGAACTCCATGCGGTCTTGGGACCGTTTGGCTTCATGCGGTCTCGGGACCGTTTGAACTCCATGCGGTCTTGGGACCGTTTGGCTTCACTCGGCCTTGAGGTTGGTTTATTCTTTTATGATTTTTTTGTGCTTTTTCTGCAAGTGTAAAAGGAAAAAGTTAGTTTGATGATGTATTTACAAAAAGGGGTAAAATTAGGTTTATGTACCGTATAAATGTAAAAAGAGTATGGAAAACTAAAGAAAAAGACTAAGATAAACTACTAAAATAGGAGGTTATCAAAAGACTAGCAATGATTTCTTTCAATTCTCATAATCCCATCTTTTAATGATTGTATTATGCATTCTGACATTTCAAAATTTGGTTTTACTATTTTTTCCTATACTCATAAAACAAGCAAGGTTCATGAGTGGCTTAATCATGTCATGGTAAATTCTCATTTATACTATCTACACAAAGTTTTAAAGTTCACCATTTAACTCAGATCCAATCTGATTATAACCCACTACTTTTCTTTTCTATGGTTCATTCTACTTTCAAGCCGACATAATAAAACAAAAGTGATTTGAATTCTGAAAAAAACCTTTATATTATTGCTTGAAACTCATTGACCATTTTCTATGGACATCAATTCTGCTGTGTCTTATATTCATACACATATTACTAATTGGGATAAAGCACACATATGTGATCTACAAAGTTCAAAACATCTTCTTCTACAACAAATATGTTCTCTTCAATGCTCTCTGATAGAAATATACTCATCATAATTGCATTTGTATTACAATCACTTACAAACATGATATGACTTTATTATAGCACGAGAATTAGTTGATCTTAAGCATCAATGTCATATATGGTCGCTTTGAAGTGGTGATGCTAACACCTCCTTTTTCAAGCACAAGTAAAATTCCAAAGGCTCGAAAACTCTATTCCTATGATTTTGGATGATGGTGACATCGAGATCATTAATATTTTATATTGAAATAACATGTTTTAAGCTATTTCAAGTTTTGGTTCAAAGCATCCTACATCCCGTCATTGGTTCAATTATCTCGAGTTCCTGTTATCACAACCTAGTTACTATGTCTCCAGATGCTGCCATTTCTCACATATAAGGTGAGGTGGAGATTTTTATTTCTATGAAATCAATGGGTTGTAACAAAGTCATTTTACTGGATGGTGTGAGTGTGGAGATCATGATCAGCCATTGGCATGTCCTTAAAGAATCCATTATTCAGTCTGTTGTAATAGGTTTAAGGGATTTTTCTCTTGATATTTCCCTATGTAATGTTGTCATGATATTAGTTTCAAACTCTCAAAGGTACAATCAGCCAAGACCGATATCCCTAAATAATGTTTGCCTCAAATTAATGTCAAAGATAGTGATGAATCGTCTAAAGATCTACATGAATGAATGGAATTTACCTCTATAGTCTAGTTTTATCCATGGGTGAAGAATTATTGACAATATAGTTCTGGTACAAGAATTAGTTTACAATATGAGAAGACCAAGTTCCAGACTTGCAATGGCAATAAATATTTATTTGGCCAAACCTATGATTGTATGTCCTGCTCTTTTATTCTACATACTATCACAAAAGTCAGTTTCCCTTCTAATATGATTTCTTATGTTTTGAATTCCATTTGTGAGGGACGGATTAACATTATCTACAATGGTGAACAACTTGCTGGTTTCAAAGCATCAAGGGTTTTATGACAGGGTTATCCCTTACCAACCTAACTATTTGTCCTGTTCCTTAATCTTGTCACTAATTTGCCTTAGGAACAGTTAAATTATCTTAGCAAGGCCCGTTATCATCTCATGTGGAATTCGTCGATGATATTATTCTATTTCAAAAGAAAATATGGATAATATTGATCTATTATGAGATGTTTTGAAGTGTTTGAAGCAGAATTTGAATAATCAATTTCATCTAGTAAGAGTGTAATTTTTTTTTCTCTTCCTCATTTAAACCTTCACTTCATGCTCAAATTTGTAGGCGAGCAGGGATGACAATGACTGATGACCTTCACATCTATTTGGGAGTTTATGTTATTCATGGCCAATGACAAAGCAAATGTACTCACACATCTATGGTAAGATCTTGTATTTCTTGTCTAGTTGGTATGTACATAATTTGAATTTAGCAGGATGCATTTGTATGGCGAGATTGGTTTCAATGGAAATCCCAACATATATTATGCACATTGTTGTTCTACCTAAAGAGGTTTGCAACAACATTGATATGACTATCCATGAGTTTGTATGGAGAAGGGGTGCAAATCAACGACCTCTATCCTTGGTTGAGTGGGAACAAGTCATTGCCCCAAAAAAATGTGGTGGACTTGGTTTGGTTTCAGTGCATGAGTGGAATCAAGCTTTAATCATGAAGTCGGCTTGGGAATTTCTTGTATACAAAAACACATTATGGAGTGTTGGTCTCATAAATAAGTACATGTCCTTTTTTCCTCATTTTGTTTATCACATCGCCTCATTTTGCTAAACTATATGTTCTTTAAAATAGTTGGCATTACAACATACTTCTAAAGTTCTTAGGTGATGGAACTGATACATCAGTTTGGTTTCATATTTGGATCCCATCAACCACATGCCAAAATTTAGTTCTTACTTGTAATTTACCTCCCTAGTTAGTTGATTTAAAGGTTACATCTATGGTTAATTTAATTGTCTCTTGGGATGACAAATTCACTAACCATTATTTCCCTTATGATTTGGCATCTCTCATCCTTTCTCCACCTACTCCTACACATAATTTTTCAAATGATTCATGGTCGTGGTTATTGATAGAAATAGAGTTTTCTCAGCTCCATACGTGTATGCTCTTCTCCTGCAAGGAAAATATAGAATTGCAAATGGTCCTTGGTACTTGACGTGGAAGTTACATATACATGTAAAACTTTAAGTTTCTTGTAGTTGCTTTTTCATTATTGTTTGATGAAAAATGCAAAAAGGGTCCATTTCCATTTTTCTCCTAATCCTTCATGTCAGGTCTGTGGTGCTTAAATTGAAGATTCTCTTCATACTTTATGTGAATGACCTCATTCAAATGAATTTTGGACGTTCTTAAGGATCACAAAATGGTTTCCATAGCTCTTCTCTTAGTCAATTATTCCATGGATAAAAGCTTCAGTTACTTCTACAAATGAGCATATGATACTTTTTGTACCTACCCACTATCATTTATGGTTATCCAAAAAATGCATTCATTTTTAATAATAAATTGTAATGTACTTCTAAGATAATAAATCTGGTATCCCATCTAACATTTTGTATTTTAGAAGAATTTATGTTGAATGATTATGTACTTCAATATCCAATAACACAACATAATTTAACATGATAGAATCCTCTTGTTGGTTGGGTGAAGGAAAATATAGACACATTTGTTACAAATGATAAATGTACTACTGTGGCTATGGCTCGTTCAGATTCCGGCTCATGGATATGTAGTTGGTCTAAAGTGATATATACAACTTCAGTCCTCTAGGCTGAACTTGATGCAATACATTTGGCTTTATACTAAATGGTGGATCTTCAATTCAATAAACTGGTAGTTGAGTCTGATAGTGAGGTTGCCATTTCTATTATCTCAAAGAATGACAACATATTTTCAATGGCCTATTCTTAAATACACTCCATTGGATATAACTTAACTAATCCTTGGGAGGTGAACTTTTCCAAATGTACAAGAAGCCTGAATCATGATGCAGATGCATTAGCCAAGTTTCAACGTCATCAAACATCACCAATCAATGTGTATCATACCCCTCCTTTAGGGTTTGTTACTATATTTGTCTAACATGTGATGTATTGTTTCTACATATGCTTAACATTGATGTAATTTGATACTACATGCACAATGTGCGTGATTTATAGTGAAACTTCATTTAAAAAAAAAATATTAACACTACACTAAACTATAAATTAGGACTAGAAAGCAATTATATATGTAAACTAGCAGGAACAAGGCAACAACAAGGTAGTGGACTAAAAGCAAGTAAAGACTAGCTAAGCAAGAAGGAATCGGGGTTTCAATGCAATAACAAGAAGTGCGGGCTATTTGGGCGAGCATACTTTTCAATTGAGTTGGGGGTGATAACATGTAAACATTACTCTTTCATTTACATTACCAAGCCAAAAAAACAAGATAGATGCTAATGAATTGTCCTAAACTACTAGTTGGCCATGGATGGGTTAGGGTGTGCATAGGTAACTAGTCCATATCACCTCCTATCCACCCTTTCTAGGCTCACTTGGATTAGGGTTTAGGTGGAATTTTATTAGGATCTAATCAAGTTTAGGTTCTAGAATAAAATCTCTTAGGGCAATTGGGGCCTGAGGGTAGTATGGAAGGTGGGAATGAGGTTTTAGGCCTCACTTCACCTATCATCTAGTCTTCAGGAAGACCCAATACAATTATACTAAATGCTTCTATACTAACCACTTAGATCTCTCATATAGGTGTAGGAGAATTTATTAGCATGTAGAAAGGTGAATAGTTATCTAGGTATCCACTAATTAGACTTGGGTGCAATTCCCAAATTAGTTGCATATAAGTAATTTTCCAAGAATCCTAGGTGATATCAAGCACAAACCACAAAACAATTCATGGGAAATGAGATAAAAAATGGAACATAATTATTATCAAATGGAATTATAATATTTACGTATCACTTTACCCCTTTTTGACCTCAAATAGCCTACATAAGGGGCCTAACCACATTTAGAACAAGAAAATGTGGAATGGAAAAAGAAGAATAAGTAGAGGAGTGGGAAGCCATGGTAGCTTAGTGGAGACTCCTCCTTCTTCACCTCCTTGCAAAAATAGATCAAGCATCTGCCTCCTCTAATGTGGAATGGCATGGATGTGTGGTGGAAAGTGGCCTAAAACTATAGAAATGAGGGTTTTGGGGTGGAAGGTGATGGAATGGAGGTGAAATGGAGTGGGAATGGAGTAGAGGGGGCTAAGAGGGGATGAGAGGTATATAAGAGTGGCCAAAATCATGCTCCAATCGTCACCCAAGTATATATAAGTTGTTGGGAAGCACTAGGTCAAGTGGGTATAGAATGGAAAAATTGGTGTAAAATTGCTACTAGGTTTCCTGGTAGCACGCTCGTACTGGGCAGCACGACAATGCTGAGTAGAAGGAAGACCGGTCATGGTGGCATGGAATGGCCATGCTGAAAAATGGAATTGGGGTTAGGTTGATTTTGGAGTTTTGAATTCGGGTGGCACAACCATGATGGGTAGCACGGTCATGGTGGATAGATGGTAGGATGACTGTGTTGTGGTGCAAGATCATTTTGGGTGAGGGAGTAGTCGGTCGTTCCTTGTAACATACACATGTTGAGCTACCAATACCACAGTCGTTCTAGTCCACACAGCCATGATGGGTCCTCCTTGGCACGGTAATGCTGCTGAACTTGATCTTCAATGCTCAACTTTGTAAATATATTGTGAAAATGGCTCGACCAACACAAACATTCTTTGGCACCACGGTCGTGTTGGGGTTTTCTAAGGCACTTTGAGCTTTAACTTTGGATTTCCATGGAATTCTTTGTTTGGGTTGACTCTTGGACACTAGGGGTCAGTTGGGGAAGATCTCAGACCTTCCCTGGAACCCTCCAATGGTGGAGGAACCCTAAAATCACCCTCCTTCTCTCCCGTCCATCCAAGTGTGGTCCAAGTACCTAAACACACACAAAGAACGTGCATAAGTGCATTTGATAGAAATATGCATACTGAGAGAAATAACATGTAATCTAATAGATTTAGATGTGATTAAAGTGCAATAAGACACAAGATGAAGCCCTAAATTAGGACTCCATCATTAACCTTTTTGAAAAAATAGATTGTTTGAACTATTAATCTTTCCATACAAAAAAGGGTTAGCAACCATCCCAAACATCTTCTGATTGTAAGTATAGGAAACAAAAAATGATCCTCCCTCTTTATCCCATGAGTTTAGATCAATCATTGCATCCTCACTGAAGTGTGATCTGCATAGGAGGGGTGGGTCCTTATCTTCTCTATTGATAGATGACACGCATCGGGGGTAACTCCGTTCAATAGATAATGACAATGCTCCTCATACACCTTGTGACTAGGATAGTCGTAATAAATCATGAGTTCTAGGAGAGTGTGATGCTTTCAAGGCCTTTAGACGTCCAACTGAACAATGCATCATTTTACCAAAATCTCACATCACTTCCAAGGATCCAAGGTAAGGTTGGAACTCGTTCCACGATGCATGGGTTTCTAGGGGTGCAAAGTGCATGTGGTGGGTTTATTTGTTTTAGAAGCCATCCCATAAATCATGCAAGTCTAAGATATTCAAATAAGGAAACAATATAAGTATGCCTTGAGAAATATCATATTTCATTTCCAACCTACATCTATTATTCACCCTATATTTTTCATTCTTTTAACAAAGGAAGCAAACATGAAACCCTACTCTAGAAGTGTGGCTGAAACCTGTATCGATAGGGAGCGGAAAACCATAGAAAAACAAAAACAACAAAATGAGATCTAGACCTCCTAAGGAAAATATAGACATAGAGGTGGGATTAAGGCCAACATCTCTCATGGATTTGTGATCTAAAGGGTGGTGGTTTAGAGGGATGCACCACCCTACTCCAAGATAGAACAAATGACAAAAGAAAAAAAAAGATAGAAAGGGAAGAAAATAGCAAAAGAAAAACAATCAGTCCTGAATATGCTAAATTTTGTGGCACTGTGGTGGGAGTTTGATTAGACTATCTTGGACATTCCTTAGCAGAGTTGTGAGCCAGTTACACCCTATCCAAAAAAGGGGAAAATAAAAAGAGATATCCTAAGATAACTCTACCTTTTTGGTAGTAAAATGTCGCATAAAGAAAGAAAAGGGTGTTCCAAGTCACCACCACATTTTATATAAAATGAGGAAAAAAGATAAAGCATTGAAGCCTTTGTGCCAATATGAGCGATTATCCATGTTGGATTAAAAAAAACAAATCTAGATATCAGAATCTATAGTATAGTTATGAGTGGGGAAGGATTAGAACCACATCTCTCTTGAGAACCTGATATCAAGATACTATCTTATTGCATAAGAAAAGTGCAGTCTAGGACGGTTGCATTAAAGGAAAGAACATTAAAAAACATTTTTTGTTGGTGAACGTGCTTTTAAGGATGGAGATGGTTGTGTCTTTCATGTCGTAGCTTTGAAAGTCCTATTTTTAGGTGGATTCTGGTTCTAATCACCTCATAACCTCCCATGGTAGAGACCCCACGTTGATAATTACTACTGATGGGTAGGATTTAGAGGGTCATTAGCTGATGTATGCTAAGAAGACGTGATGTTATTCTTCAGATGTAGTAAACACCAATGTGGTAGTTATAGTACATTAAACATATTAGATGCAGCAATAGAACATGCCATATGCAGTAGTTATAGATAAGATATAGCAGTTAGTAGATACAACATTTAGGTGCAACAGTCAGAGAAGTCTATCATTCTAAAAGAGCTAACAAAGAATGAGGTGTAAGACAAAATATTTTTTATCACTATGAGCAACATGAAAAGAGTAAAAAGGAAGGTAGTCGATCCTCTGACTTTAGGACTTTTGGAAGGGGCTTGGGGTATGGTGGGTGTGGGGGTATTTATAGTATGTGTTTAGGGTTTTGGGTTCTGGATAGAACTTTTTGGAGAGACAACAGATAACTATGATGTGCCAAGCAAGAGGGACATGCTGATTAAGGAGATATGCCACATGGCACATGGCATGTGGCTCGTATCCTCTGGGTTCCCCGACAACAAAAAGGTAATTTCTCAATTTTCAGTAACTTCAAGAATGTTTTGGAGAAAATCAGAGAAAACTTACATAGAATGATAGTGTGGGATTACTCTTTTTTTATAAAAAGTAGTTGACAAAAAGGAAATAATTTATTTCAAATAATCTAATTGGGTAATTTAGTGTAAAATAGCTTATTTAAAATATAATTGGAGCACAAATTTCACTTTTTATTTGAGAAGAAAGATTCTTTACACAAAGCCCCAATTGGGTGAAAACAAGTGCAAATGGGTGGATTAAATATGTGAAAAAATATGGTAAGAAGGTAGATAAATGATAAACATGAAATTTGGGTGGAAAGTGGAATGTATTCCATCATTATCTAGATAAATTGTATTGATCGTGAACTTCTATGGAGTGAGAAAAAATGGGTCTCAACAATTAGAGGTAGTCTTTATATCTAATTCAAGCACTAAACCAAGACCCTAATCTCCATGATTACCAAAAGATATGATAGTGTTAGACTTATAATTTAAAATAATTACAATCACTATCCTATATTCAAGAACCATATTCATTCATACATCATGATTACTGGGAAGTAACATAAATCATTACATTTTTTTCAAGAATGGTAATTAACAAGTTCCACGACTATATACAAGAGAACTTTTAGTTAATATTCATTTCTTGCATTAAAACACCCCCACAAGGTACAATCCAAAAACCTTAGTATAGAAATTATTAGACTCAAAAGGAATGAGTGGACTTCACCTAACTATGAAGACAGTTATGGGCTCAAGTAGATCCACTACACCATAAATCATCTAATACAGATTCAATTTTGATGGTTTACATCAGAGAACTATCAAGATATTGAAAAATGATAGGTTTGAAAGACAAACTACACACTAAAAGGGGTCTCGAGATTCTCTTAAGTGAAGTAGTTCATACAGTCATTTGAAAACTCAAATTGTTATATATCTCGTTGTTTTAGTCAACAATTTTTTATTCTCATAACTATAGCATCATGGGGTACTAATCCCTCACAAAATTGATATTTTCCATTTTGTTTTAAAGTTCATTGAGGGAGAGTAGAGTTTTGAGGTTGTGGTAATTTCTACCTAGATCATTGCTTTGGTTGTTTCTAAGTTTTGCCACCTTCTTTGTTGCCTCCATAAAGTGTTTTTGTCATTGTTGAGTGTTTCTTTGGCCATATTTTTTGTTATTGAGTGTTGTCATCGTCACTAGCTTTAGCTTTGCTATCACTTCAAGTACCTTCAAATTTTTTGTCACCATCTTTATCACCATTATGGTGCATTTTCCTGCACTAACTTTGTTGTCTTCGTCATCACCTTTGTGATAGTCTATAATGAGAAAGACACAAGTGCTCCTCCATGCTTCTAGGGCTATTAATGCTCCTTTTTCCCATGCCGCCAGAGCCGCTTATGCTCTTCCCTATTACTAGAGGCTACAATTCTCCTCCATACCGCCAGAGTCATCGCTAATCCTCCATGGTGTCAAAGTCATCGCTACTCTTTGTTGCAATTGACACATCACCTTTTCCATAGTAAGAAGCCCTAATTACTTATATCTTATTTTAAGTTTGTATTTTTTTTCACACTTTGTTGTTTATGTATTGATATAATAATTTGTATACATTTGAGAACTTAACCTAGAAGTTTATACATTATTTTCATATGTAAAGTTTAATTGATTAAATAAAATGCAAGATAATTATGCATGTCGAAGTCTACCATGCTCCTCTACTTGAAGAACTTGTGGATGTGTTGTAGAAAATAAACAAACTGTATGTGAAGATATTTTTGGGTTTTATAATTTATAGTTTATATATTACATGGATTTTCATTGTGAAAAATGATATCAAGCATTTATTGTTGTGTTAACTAAATAAACTTTCAAACAATTGATGACATTATGCATGTATGCCAATGTGGGCTTTCTTGTACGGTTAGAGTGTACATGTATGCCATTGATGTCAATATGGCCAGTTCAAAGATAAAAACATGCACTGAACATATCATACATGTGAACAAGGAGGCATTTTGTATATATTTCCTATGATGGTAATCGAGAACCAACTATAAAATAGCTTGATCAAATTTATTACACTGAGGGACATGATGATATGGCAACTCAATGTGCAAGAAGCAAACACAACCAATGTTCAATCATATGTGACTGAAATCATTTCAAGCATCCACATATGGACTCATATTAGAATTTGACACTCTTAAGAGAAGATGTGACTATTTATGTGGACGAGTTCACCTCCCAATAGATCATGGTACATCCATCGAGGAGGAGGTATGGAGTAGTGATAGTGTTTAATTATTACTTATGTGTATTGTCAGTTTCTACTTTAAAAAATGCAAACTTTTTAAAGGAAAATCAGTTATTCTAAGTTAAGTAAGATATTATTGTTATCTTGTCTAGTTGATCACAATAGACACTTCTAGTAGGCATAGATAGTTATGCAGGAAACTAGATGCACTAAGAATGGACATAGAGAATGTAGGTTCATAAAAGTTTAGTCTCTTGAGTGAACGATAGAGATAGTTGTGCTGGGAAATTGGGGTTACAAATAAGGCAGCAAAAATAAAAATCTAAATCCCTATTCCCCTTAATAGTAAGATTGCATCAACAAAAATATATCTAGGAAGAAAAAGTGGTAAGGTTATACCTGTTACCGGAGCAAGTCCAAGACAATACCCTTGCAATAGCTTTGTGCTTCTTCTTCATGTAGCAACTCGCTCCTTCTTCAGTAGCAACACTCGAATAGTCATCAGCAATGGCCTCCTGGTCTGGCCACCATGGACGGCGGTTGATGGTGTCCTCCTAGCAGAAGACAATGACATCCCACCTCTAGAGTAGTCCATGTGGACCACTGAGAACTCCACATTGTGCTACTAGAGCCAATGGGAAGGAGTTGTCCCTTTCAAACATCAACCAGCTAGAGTTTATCTGCTCTCCCACAATTGTCTCTCCCTTGCTATCCCTCCCTTTTTCAGGTAGGACTTTCTCAAACTCTCTATTAGTTACCACAAATAGAGAGGACAACAATTTTTAGAGTGAACTGTTGTGTATGAAGAAACTGCCAGGACCCCTCTATTTATATGAGAGGCTAGGGTCAGGGTTCTCAATCTATGCAGGAGTGGAAAGGACAGAATTCACATTTTTTTGGAACATGTGCATGGCGACTTGGATGGTTCACATAGATAACTACTTGTTTCATGCAGTTTTCTATTCTGAATCAAATTGATAATCAATGCCTAATTAATGCTAAACATGACATTAATATCAATCCTTGTTCCAATCGAATTGGTAACTGAACTGAGCAACCCTGATGGTGAACCAGTCAGTTCACATAGTGTAAAAATTATTTCAGTTAGTGAAACAGGCATTTCACAAGTGAAATGGTCATTTCACATGTCCAGTTCAGACAGAGTTCAACCAATATTGATTCCAATTGACCTGACACTCCAATCGATCAATTCAACACTTGGACCAGTTGGTTCAAAGTTCAATTAGTCAACTTTGAACCTCAAAAGTTTAATTGAATACCTAAACACCTTTAGTAATCAAATTAAGTGTCATTCATGAATATATTCCTATTCCAAGTGTATCATATGTGTGTGACCCTATATGTAAGGACCCTGACCTTCATTTAGGGCTTACTCTATTTGCTTTGCTTAACCCTGGTGCTTTGGTGTTTGCTAATCACCTTTAGTGGTGATTAGGGTTTTGGTTGTGCCTTGTTGAGAGTTGGAGGTGCTACTTGTAAATAACCCAAGTCTAGGGTTTGTGGGCAAGTTTTCCACCTTGTGTGGTGTTTTCCTCTCTCTTTGCCTCCTCTAGGGTTGAGAAGTAGGCTTGGGCTCGTTGCCTGAGTTCTTTTGGGCCTAGTTGAGCTTGTTGGGCCTTGAGGTGCCTTGCTTTGCTTAGGGTTGAGCCTTGTATTGGCCAAGTGTGGATGTGTATCGGCCAATGGAGTGTATCGCCCGAGGAGCAACATGTTGTGTCGCCCATGATGCTTGCCCTAGCCTTGACCTTGTTTAGTGGACACTTGGAGCACATCTTGGACATGTATATGCAACTTGCTAGAGTAGTGGCTCGTGCACTAGGACAAGTGTCCCTAGGAAAGTGACACCTTGCTTGAACCAACCTTGTTTTCTCCTCCCTTTCCTTCTATATAGGCGGTTCTTTCCTTAGCTTAAGGTCCCTTTTGGTTCCTCTCCACCTTGTTCCACGACACAACCCCTCTACCTTGCTAGTGGTGGCCGATATCCTCTTGAAGAAGAAGAGTGGTGGCCGATACACCCTTGGAGGAGCAAGCTTGTCGGCCGACACACCTTGGAGGAGCAAGTGGTGGCCGATAGCCTTGAAGCCTCCATCTTCCTTGCTTGGTGGTACTTGGAGCTTGGAGCTTAGAGTTGCTTAAGGTGGGTTGCATAACTTCTAACCCTAACTACTTTATCTCTTGCTATGATCTTGCTTATATGCATGTCAGTAGCTTGGTTCTTGTTTAGCTTTCTTGTTGGCCGATCCTTGTGATCTAGGGTTTGTAGGGGATCAACACTCCTTTCTCCCCTTAGTCTAGAAGAGTGAGTTTGAGCTTCTAGTGCCATGAGCAACACCCCTCCTTCTTAGTTGATTGAGGTGAGCTTGTATCCTAGTTACTTAAGCAACACCATCTTCTCACCATGGGCTAGAAGGGTGAGCTCAGTTTGGTGGTGACCCTTCTCTAGGGTTCCGGGTGTCCATGTGTGTGAGGTAGTAGATAACCCTTGTTTGATATGTACCTTGGACGATATGGGCATGGGGAGGTGCTGCACGCTAGCCCTCTTGACCTAGCCCCCTGCACGGCACACTTATGAAACATCTTGCCCGATATACCCATCTCGGTAGTTGTTGTTAGTTCTGTGTTGTGTTGGGCGTGCGAGCCACCTTTGGGTGCCCAGCACCAGCCTTGAACATCTGGATGAGGTGCACACTATCCTTGCACGCCCTTGAGCTTGATCTTGCCCGACACCGTGACGCTCGGTAGAGCTGCTCGCCCGGTAAAGCTGCTCACCCGACAGAGCTGCTCGCCCGACAGAGTTGCTCGCCCGACAGAATGTGTTAGACACTTGCACGACACGCCCATGCACGATATGCCTTGTATCGCCCAACCGTGTTGCCTGGTACCCTTTTGCACAGCACAAGTACCCGACACGCCTAATGCCTGTGCTGCTCTCCCGGTATGTGTTGCCCGACACAGTGCACGGGTGAGTCACCTTTCATGTGTTGCACGGTACAGTCTAGGGTGAGGGTGACCTTGCCCGGTATGGTTTTTAGTGAGGGTTTTGAGTACTTCTTGTGAGGGTTCAGCTTGTCATAGAAAGCTAATGTGTTGTCTATACTTTTGTTAATCCATGGTGACTCGTTGCATGATAATGTTCTTTACGATAAAGCTTGTTCATCAATCTTAATATGGTTATACACACGAGGGTGAGCACCTTATTTGTCTTATTATGATAAGAGCAATAACAAGCATGCATTAGGGTTTGCTTAATGCTATGAATTATACATGAGATCATGAGATGAGGCATGAGTTAAGTAAAGGTTACAACCACTAATGTTATTTTGTGTTAATAATATGCTTAACCCTAAATGTCACCATGTGTTAATAATATAAGTCTCTAAGTTATTCATGTTGATTATTGAATGATGCTAACCATGCAGGTAATGCATAGCCAAATGAAAGGCTATGAGGAATGATTATATGTGAACAATGAGATGACAAGTACATTATGAATGATGTTCCATGATGATGATATAAGCCTTGAGAGGCAGTGGCATTATGTGATGAGGGATTGAGATCCCATGGTATGTGATGATCCTTGAGATGGATCCAGATGATTGGCAAGAGGCCAAGTGATAACATGTGATGTGGGATCCTTGTGATGGATCAATATGATGTGAATTGTAGTAATAACATAATGTTGAGTTTATGTTGTTTACTTTTTGTTATATCTTGCATGTTATATAACTTGGATGAATCTTGAAATCCATCTAAAAGATACTAAATAATTACAGTAAAATACATCATGTAGTTGCCCTGGCCATAGATCCATCATCGTCAGGAATTTGGTGATGGTGAAATGGGTTCTCCTACGGGTTAACCCGGAGCGCATATTGTTGAATATGCGAGGTTGCTCATAGCCTAAAGTGAGGAGGTAAGAGTGCAACTTTGGTTGTAGACTCCAGGGTGCGGATTCAGGCCCGTAGCCCAAGCATGTGAAGAGCATGGTGAATAGGCCCATGGCTCAGGATATGTGATATGAGGAGCATGAATGCGTTCATGGCTCAGAGCATGGTGAACAAGCCTGTGGCTCAGTTTCACTAGCGCTGAGACATGTACCAAGGCGGGCTAGGTAGAGGGTAGCCTGACCCTGTGGCTAAGACCACTTCAGCATGAGACTGTGGTCCTGCTTGTGTTGCACTTGTGCACTGACCACGAGGGGCGAGGTCGTGGAGTCCGGCTCTTCCATTGACCTTGTATGGCACCGGCTTGGGTTTCGCAACCGAAGGTTGGATTTGAGCGGTACAGCTCACTTCCTCAGGGCATAATAATACGTAATTCAGCCGAATAGTATTACTGCTTAAGACAAACACGAAACATTGATTGAGGCCTTGTTTGTGTAGTTACTCTCATTATATCTTGCAGTTGCTTATATGTTTCTCATATGTAGTAGGACTTATATATCTTGTCTTGACTAATCATGTTTCACAAAGAAATACTTGTACTCCCGGTAAGCTTGCTATGTATGAACAACTTTACCTTATTTAACTGCTATTGTCATGTTATACTCTTTATCAGTTAGTTGCTATATTCATCTAAGGGTTTGTAGTTTTGGCGGGGAGTTATGTTTCCCGCTGGGACAATGTTTGATTGTCTCACTCCACTGAGTTACACCCTTTTTAGGTGGTCGAGCTAGATGTGGTGGTGGTTGCGGAGTTGCGGCCGAGCAGAAAGAAGAGCAGTAGAAGGCAAGCGATGGATATGATGTTGTTTTGGATGTTTTGTAGTAGAGTCTAGAGTCATCCCTGTACTCTCAGGTCCTTGGCAGTGCTTTGACGTTGTTTCATGATGTACAACCGTAGATGTTTTGTATATCCTGCTATTGGCCGGATGTGGGCCTCTATATGTATGAACAGGTGATGAACTCGTATGATGGTAGGACAACTGTTACTCTAGGCTGTGGACATGTACCAAGGCTTGTATATGATTATATAACTTGTTCTTTTGCAGGATGTGGTCTAGAATGTAATAGTTTCTCAGTTTATCAGCTTTCCGCAATCGCATAACACCTCGTTGTCTGTGTGATAGTGGGATGTGTTGCCATAATAGTTGGTATCAGAGCTTTAGGTTCGCTGAGTCTACATGGATCTAGGACTAGGTTGAGTCTGTTCTTATGAGTTTTCCAAATTTTCTCACAGTAATCTTCTGCCTCAACGAAAGAAAAGTCAAGATGTCTGGAAACCATGAAGAACACGCTGCTGAGCACAACGATGCTGCATTAGTTGATGGAGCTTTTGAGCAGGCACATGGAGATTGGGTGCCTGAGATCCCCCAACCTAACCCAGCCATACTTAAACATCCTTCCTACTAATAACTTATGGGGCAGATGATGGCTATGATGAATCTCATGGTTGAGTGATTGCTAGTGCCTTCTCCGAGATCACAGGTTCCCCATGGAGAAGCATCGGGTATTGGGAAGACCTTCGAGCGGCTTCGCTGAGTCAGAGCTTCAGAGTATGCTGGAACGGCTGATCCAGTGGATGCGGATCTGTGGCTGACAAGTCTTGAGAAGGCATTCTAGATCCTCGACATCCCGAAGCAGACAAAGTAAAGCACGCTGTCTACCTTCTGGAAGGTAGTGCTGGTCACTGGTGGACCATCGAGGAAGAGAAGCGGCCTGGTGAAATGATCTGTTGGGAAGTTTTCCGGTGCGAGTTCGTCACCAGATACTTCCCGAAGACATATCTGGATGAAAAGATCAGTCTGTTTGAGAGCTTGAGACAAGGAACGATGAACATCACCGAGTATGAGGCCAAGTTCATGGACCTATTGAGGTTTTGTCCTCACATGGCGACGACAGATGAGGAGCAGATCAGACATTTCGAGAAGGGTCTGAGTGCTGAGCTGACGACACCTGTGTCTGCATTGGAGAATCGAGAGAGGTTTGCGATGTTTGTGGAATCTGTCCGAAGAATCAAACGATCTGTAAAGGAGAAGAGAGAGTCTATGGCTAAGAAGAGACATGCCCAGTTTCAGGGTTAGAGGTTTGGTGGCTTTAAGAAGCACAGGTTTCCAGCACCATCAGTGATGAGAGGTCCTGGTGGATCGTCTCAGTGGTTTCCAAGTAAAGGAACAGGTTGTGTGTCTTCACAATATAAGGCACAAAGTTCGGCTTCCGTGGAAGTGACAGGGCCATCTAGGCCACAGGTTGATGATAGAGCATGCCATCTATGTGGTCAGATCGGGCATTGGAGGTTTAACTGCCCGAATAGAGATGTTGAAGTGACACAACAGTCGAGGCAGAGTCATCAAGGATCAGATCGGCAGCAGCCTAGTAGTAGCAGAGGACGAGGACGTAGTCAAGCGTCTCAAGCTGGATTGTCTGCTCAAGGAAACAGAGGGCGTGGACAGCAAGCAACGGCTCAATTCTATGCTATGAATCAGCCGGAGGCGATAGTCAACCCACGAGTAGTGACAGGTCAGATGGAGTTATTTCATTCTGATATGTCTTCTTCTTGCTTTATATCTGTTCTAGTTGACCTGGGTGCTACGCACTCTTTTATCGCCTATAGTATGCTTGAGAAATGTCGTTTACCTGTTAGTCGTAAGAAGGATAGCTTGTTGTTAGAAACCCCTCTTGATGGTTCTTCATTGCTTTGAGAAGAGTGTTCATCTTGTGTCTTATCCTTCTTAGGACATCGCATTCGAGTGGATCTTATACCACTTGATATGCATGGGTTTGATGTTATCCTTGGGATGGATACCTTAGAGAGGTATAAGGTTGTTTTAGACTGCGGTACCAAGCATGCGGGGTTTGTTGATGCTGGAGAGAGGTGGATCTTCCAGGGTGATAGGAAGATTCTTCTGACATGTCTGGTATCAACTATGGTGGTAGATAAGTTGTTGCGGCAAGGATGTTAGGCGTTCTTAGCTCACGTGGTGGATACCATTGTGGTTACCAAGGCAAAAGGTCCTAGCCTTGAAGAGGTGCCAGTTGTCCGAGAGTTTGCCAATGTGTTTCCTGAGGAATTTCCTGGTGTTCCCCCACCCCGAGAGATTGATTTCGAGATCAATCTGGTCCCAGGAACGCAGCCAGTTGCATAGACACCGTACAGGATGGCTCCAGTAGAGATGGCAGAGCTGAAAAGGCAGTTACAAGAGTTGCTGGACAGAGGTTTCATCTGACCGAGCACGTCGCCTTGGGGTGCTCCTGTGTTGTTTGTCAAGAAGAAGGATGGTTCGATGTGGTTGTGTATAGACTATCGACAATTGAACAAGGTCACGATCAAGAACAAGTACCCGTTGTCAAGGATAGATGATCTGTTTGATCAGTTGCGAGGTGCTACAGTGTTTTCGAAGATCGATCTACGATCTGGATATCATCAGCTGAGGATAAAGGTGGATGACATACCAAAGTCAGCTTTTCAGACGAGGTATGGTCATTTCGAGTTTGTGGTTATGCCGTTTGGGCTAACCAATGCACCTGCTGCTTTCATGGATCTCATGAACCGAATGTTCCATCCATTCTTAGATCAATTTGTTGTAGTCTTTATAGATGACATCTTGATCTATAGTCGGGACAGGCAAGAGCATGAGCAACATCTTCGTCAAGCATTGACTCTTCTTCGCCAACATCAGTTGTATGCCAAGTTCAGTAAGTGTGAGTTCTGGTTGGATGAAGTGACTTTCTTGGGTCACGTGATATATGCTGAAGGAGTCAATGTAGATCCAAAGAAGGTGGAATCTGTTGCAGATTGGGAATAGTCGAAGACGCCGACAGAAGTTCGCAATTTTTTGGGTTTAGCAGGATACTACCAGAGGTTTATCAAGGACTTTAGTGCGATTGCTTTGCCGATGACAAAGTTGACGAGAAAGGACATGCCTTTTGTTTGGGATGATCGATGTCAACAAGCTTTCCAGAGCTTGAAGGAGAAGCTGACCAGTGCTCCAGTATTGATCCTGCCAGAACCTGGGAAAGGTTACGTGGTTTTCTGTGATGCTTCCAAGAAGGGCTTAGGATGTGTGCTGATGCAGGAGGATCACGTGGTTTCTTTTGCTTCACGACGGCTTAAGAAACACGAGGAGAACTATCCGACTCATGACTTGGAGCTGGCAGCAGTGGTTCATGCGTTAAAGGTTTGGAGACACTATCTGTATGGGGAAGTGTGTCAGATCTGCACGGATCATAAGAACCTGAAGTACATCTTTACACAGCAAGAGTTGAACATGCGACAACGGCGATGGATGGAGTTGATCAACGACTATGACTGCACTATCGAGTATCATCCTGGTAAGGCGAATGTGGTAGCCTATGCGCTTATTTGAAAGTCTTCTTTTTCTTCCAAGAAGGCACAATTGAGTTCCTTGGTATGCCATAGGCGGGATATGTTTGTATCTTTGCGGCAAATGAATGTACAGATGGAGGTTTCCTCGTTAGCCAGACTTTTAGCACAGATGCAAGTCAAGCCTACGTTAAGACAACAGATCAAAGATGCACAGCAGACAGATGATGCAGTACAGTTGATCAGATCAGAGTTTAGCAGCAAAAAGTGTGATGGGCTTCATGAGTCCAAGGATGGGCTAGTCTTCTATCGTAATAGGATGGTGGTTCCTGATATTGATGAGCTGAGGAAGTTGGTGCTCGAGGAAGCACACACATCGATGTATGCTATACATCCTGGTGTCACCAAGATGTACAATAGTCTGAAGGACTTGTATTGGTGGCCAGGTTTGAAGAAAGATGTAGTTGAGTTCGTGGCTAGATGTGCGGTTTGTCAGCAAGTGAAGGCTGAACATCAGAAGTCGGCAGGTACGTTGCAACCTTTGTCGATACTGCAGTGGAAATGAGATCATATAACCATGGATTTCGTAGTTAGTTTACCCAGGACAACTAGGAATCGTGATTCCATTTGGGTGGATGTAGATAGATTGACGAAGTCTGCCCATTTCATACATGTGAAGACAACGTATACAGCTGAGAAACTCACCAGAGTGTATGTGGATGAGATAGTCTGTTTGCATGGTGTGCCAGCAACGATAGTTTCTGACAGAGGTCCTCAGTTTACGAGTCATTTTTGGGAACAGTTGCACAAGGCGTTGGGAACGCAGTTGAGATTCAGTACCGCTTTCCACCCACAGACAGATGGACAGTCTGAGAGGACTATTCAGATTTTGGAGGATCTTCTTTGAGCTTGTGTTTTGCAGTTCCTAGGAAGTTGGGATATGCATCTCAGTTTGATAGAGTTTGCGTATAACAATAGTTATCAGTGGAGCATTGACATGGCTCCTTATGAGGCCTTGTATGGGAGGAAGTGTAGATCTCCTTTGTGTTGGTATGAGCCTGGTGAGCATCAGTTGTTAGGTCCTGAGTTAGTGCAGCAGACAACAGAAAAGATCAAGGTGATACAACAACAGTTGAAGGTGGCACAGGACAGGCAGAAGTCTTATGCAGACAAACGCTGATGACCTTTGGAGTTCCAGGTAGGAGACAAGGTATATCTTAAGGTCTCACTGTGGAAAGGTGTGTTGAGGTTTGGCCGGAAGGGTAAGTTGGCACCTAGGTATATGGGGCCTTACCCAATCATAGCGCATCTTGGAAAGGTAGCTTATGAGATAGAGTTACCTCCAGAGTTGCACAGGTTACATCCAGTATTCCATGTCAGTATGCTGAAGAAAAGCCATCCAGATTCAGGAACAGTGATACAGCCAGTTGAAGTTGAGCTTGATGAAGATGTGACCTACGAGGAAGGTCATGTGGCGATTCTTGATAGAAGAGTTAAGAAGATGAAGAAGAAGGATCTGGTTCTTGTGAAGGTTCTTTGGCATCATCGTGGCGTTGAGGAAGCCACGTGGGAGCTTGAGGAAGAGATGAGGAGGAAGTATCCCCCACTTTTCTCTTCAGATTTCAGGGACGAAATCCCTTAAAGGGGGTTAGATTGTAAGAACCCTGACCTTCATTTAAGGCTTACCCTGTTTGCTTTTCTTAACCCTGGTGCTTTGGTGCTTGCTAATCACCTTTAGTGGTGATTAGGGTTTTGGTTGTGCCTTATTGAGAGTTGGAGGTGCTACTTGCAAATAACCCAAGTCTAGGGTTTGTGGGCAAGTTTTCCACCTTGTGTGGTGTTTTCCTCTCTCTTTGCCTCCTTTAGGGTTGAGAAGTAGGCTTGGGCTCGTTGCCTGAGTTCTTTTGGGCCTAGTTGAGCTTGTTGGGCCTTGAGGTGCCTTGCTTTTCTTAGGGTTGAGCCTTATATTAGCCAAGTGTGGATGTGTATCGGCCAATGGAGTTTGTCGCCCAAGGAGCAACATGTTGTGTCGCCCATGATGCTTGCCCTAGCCTTGACCTTGTTTAGTGGACACTTGGAGCACATCTTGGACATGTGTATGGAGCTTGCTACAGTAGTGGCTCGTGCACTAGGACAAGTGTCCCTAGGCAAGTGACACCTTGCTTGAACCAACCTTGGTTTCTCCTCCCTTTCCTTCTATATAGGCAGTTCTTTCCTTAGCTTAAGGTCCCTTTTGGTTCCTCTCCACCTTGTTGCACGACACAACCCCTCTACCTTGCTAGTGGTGGTCGATATCCCCTTGAAGAAGAAGAGTGGTGGCCGATACACCCTTGGAGGAGTAAGCTTGTCGGCCGACACACCTTGGAGGAGCAAGTGGTGGCTGATAGCCTTGAAGCCTCCATCTTCCTTGCTTGGTGGTGCTTGGAGCTTGGAGCTTAGAGTTGCTTAAGGTGGGTTTCATAACTTCTAACCCTAACTACTTTATCTCTTGCTATGATCTTGCTTATATGCATGTCACTAGCTTGGTTCTTGTTTAGCTTTCTTGTTGGCCGATCCTTGTGATCTAGGGTTTGTAGGGGAGCAACACTCCTTTCTCCCCTTGGTCTAGAAGAGTGAGTTTGAGCTTCTAGTGCCATGAGCAACACCCCTCCTTCTTAGTCGATTGAGGTGAGCTTGTGTCCTAGTTGCTTAAGAAACACCCTCTTCTCACCATGGGCTAGAAGGGTGAGCTCGATTTGGTGGTGACCCTTCTCTAGGGTTTTGGGCGTCCATGTGTGTGAGGTAGTAGATTACCCTTTTTTGATATGTACCTTGGACGATATGGGCATGGGGAGGCGCTGCCCGCTAGCCCTCTTGACCTAGACCCCGATGCACGGCACGCTTATGAAACATCTTGCCCGGTATACCCATCTCGGTAGTTGTTGTTAGTTTTGTGTTGTGTTGGGCGTGCGAGCCACCTTTGGGTGCCCGGCACCAGCCTTGCACGTCTGTATGAGGTGCACTACAAAAAATTTGGCCTTTATTGAAGAACATTTGTGAGGAACCGAAAATCGTGAATAATGATGTCTATTTGTGAGGGATCATCCTTCAAACATGGGACCAAATCCCTCAACCGTGTTTTTTACATCCTTATACCTTTTATGTGAACACTAATCCCTCACAAATACATTACTCACTAATTACCCCGTGAAAAATACTATGCCAAATATTTCCCTCCATCTCATAACCCTTCCCTCCATTCTAAAACACAACATTTGCAAATAAAAAAAAAAGATAAACCCTCCACTCTCACGCCCTGCTCCCTCCCGCATCGTGCTCCCTCCCCTCTCACGCCGTGCTCCCTCCCGCGCCGTTCATTTGCCTAGACGATCACGAGGTGCTTCCGTTCCTTCCTCGCCCTAGCCGCCGACGCCCCCAACACCTCTACGGTCGCCGCCGACAGGTGCCCTCGCCGACTCCTCACGCCTCACGCCTCCTCTCACCATCAGGGGACTTAGGTGGAGCATCCACCACCATCGTCAGGTCATGCAGAAGTGCTAGGAGCCCAGTCAACAAAGTGCCATGTACTTTGCAAGGACACAACCGATTGTCCACCACTGGACGCCAGCGCAGAGGGAGTCGAAGGCATCAGATGACTCCTCAAGGGCTCACGAAGGCAGTGATACACTAAATTCTCTCCAGCATGCGGTATACCTCCTAACCTTGATCCTTCCTCCTTCTACTATGCTTGTTGTTACTGCCATGGAACTACTTGTTCCACCATGTTTCACGGTCTTTAGCCAATCTTGGGTCTTTGGCACCGTATGGTTACTACAAAACCAACCAAGACCTTAGTTTATCTTGTAAAGCCGCTACATGTTTCCTATTTGATTGTGGCCTCACTCCATAACTCACTGCTACATCGACGCGAGCAAGGACCTAAAGTCCCAATTTCAGTTGCTACATTCAAGGATTGACTAATACACCCTAGTTTTGTCATGATTTCAATTTCTTGGTCATGGACATTTTGGCCTTTTGCTCCCTTGAACTGAACCCCATGAGTCGACCCAGCTCGTGAGTCAAGAGGAGGACATTAATTTTTTTTTACTAAGTTGCTATGTGGAAGTGAAATCTCATCCCCAAGATATTTCACACAATATGAATCATCACCCAAGAGGCTTGTGTTTAGCTATGTTGTTTCTATTTATTAGTTTAATCAAAGCAATGAAACTTTTGTAAATCGATCTAAACTTTAATGTTCTTGTGTCTAACTAGTTTATCTCATTGTAGATACAACCTTAACTATAGTAGATCTCATATACTTGCTTGGAAGAAATGAGTTGAGATGATAAGTTAGTAAAGCTTGTTTGTTAAACTGACCAACAATCCTCAAGTTATTATGAAAACAATAAATAGAAGTTGATCATGTTATATTTACTATAAAAATACTATGAAATACATGGAGATTTTTTTCCAATAATATTTATTCATTACCATATTTTTAAGAATAAATATCGAAGACATGATTTTTAGGTCACGACATTTTGCTATTTTTTGCATAATTGGGTCTATCTACTAATTCAGTGTCAAAACATTTTCGCTTTTTCCTATCATGTCCCCATTCAATTTAAAGATTAATAAATTTTAACCATTTCTTTGAATCATCCATCCTCTCAAGTTGCCTGGTCTTTTACTCCCAAGTTCTTAGAGTTTCATTTTTAATGTTAAAGTACAAAGAAGGTAATTTATTTTTCTGAAATGTTGCCTGGTCTTTAATATATGTACCTTTTTATAGCATCAGAATACTTGACATCTAACTAACAATTTTCTTACTTTCTTGCAGCCATCATCCTCAAAGGTGGAAGTTCCCTATGTGGCTTTTGTCTACGAAGTAGAAGAATTGTGTAACATGATTTTAACCAATTTTCTTCCAGATCACATATCTAGTGTTCAAAAGCAGTATCCTTCTTTCATTGTCTGCTATATAACTAATAGATTGATGTCTTACATCACTAAAAGGTTAACAAGCTCAAGTTTTTTTTGTCTTTGTGAAATGGTTTCAATTAAAACAACAAAAATTCTAATGGCAACAATGAATTTCTACTGCTCAGGGATCAAAATCAATATAAGAACCCATCAAAAGTAGGCAGTTGGACACGCCCACCAATTGAGGAGGTTGTTGTGCTGGCGAGCCGCATTATTTCAATACTGCTATTTTTTATTAATAGTATAAACAAGCTAATTTCTCATGATAACAGGTGCTTGCAAAGCTAGTCACTCATTTTACAAGGGTTCATTCAAGACTATGTTTGGATGAAGCAGACTTGGCAGATCATGTAGTTGGCTTAACTTCAAGCCTTGCTACTTGTCAGTTCAGGTAGGTTCCTCTTATGGTCAATTATTATAAGATAAGTAGCTAAAACCAACTGATTTCTAGTTGCATGTTGTTTTGATTCCTTCATTAGCCTTTGATCACTTCATCTAAATCTAGCATTGTAGTATATTGGTGAAAAACTAATGGCTAGAATATGGCAGTGGATTACTTTGGGATAGACTAAGAAAACCCCGGTAACTTGATTTACAGATCAGACTGGAGTTTGATTGCTCATGCATGATTTGCAGGGAAAAAAATCTGTGATTTCAGGTTCTATCCGGTTATAATGTTTGGCTTTTGTGGGTTTTCTAACAGATGATTATAACTTTCTCTGTCTCAAAATTAGCCTATCAAACCTTGTCACGTTCTTTTTTAGCTTAGTAAGATCAAAGTCCATTTCATGTATAGATGGACAGTACTAGCCTAAAGTAGAGCTTACTGTGTTCGATTGAATTTTTCTACTTAGGCCTACCTCTGAAATGTGTGAGCAACATGACTACACTATTTTTAAGACAGACATTTCTAAAAAAAATCAAAATCAGCTGAACACTTATCTGTTAAACAGCCAAGTGCCAACAAGATGGTAATTGAATCAGAATTCATGAACAGTTAAGAAATGGAGTTGATAGGAAGAGTTTGGTTAAATTATTTTATCCCAGGGTGTGTTCTGGCATATGCAGGACGATGCTACCTGTAAGGCTATAACATGTTGTATTCCGTAGCCTATGCATATTCTTTTTTTAATTTATCTCAAGTTCTATCAAATCGGAAAACATTTTTTTCCAAAACTTATAGTTACATTGCATCTGTACTATTGAAGAGATCTCTATCCATGAATAACATTCCATAATAGTTCCTGATTAACTACAGTTTGCATAAAAATAGTAGTAATATATATAACAAGATGGCCTAGAAATCCAGAGTGGTAAGCACAAGTTAGTAATCTTGAGGTTTCTTAGAAGCTCTTTAATTGTGCAGGAAGAAATTGACATGGCTATCCATCAACACTAACGGATCTCTTGTTCCTAAGAGTTTCATTGACAAGGACTTGATAAAAAAGAGCCCATGGTAAGTTGTTGAATTCTACATTTCCACTCGATTTTGTTGTTTATTGAATTCCATCAAGAACTCGAACTTTGGTAAAGTGTGAACATACAAGCAATTAAAGGGAATGATAATTAAAACCTAGATTAACCCTACACAATAAAGGCTAACTAACAAACTAAGGGAATAACTACACTAAAGCAATCAACTAGAGACAAGCAATCAACACTATACTAACAAGGACAATCCTAATTAACAACTAAGAGAAGAAATTAGGTAACCAAGGAAAGGGTAAAAACTAACTAATAATAAGGATATTGACCATTAACTATGTAAAACAGACTAAGAAGGCAAGAAAGGAAGACAACTAGATGATCACTAGCTATAAGAAAAGCAATTAGGGTGTAAACAAGTGAAACCACTTCTCTACTAAAAATTTGAACAATAAAACCTCCAATCCAAACACACTCAAAAGGTATGTTGGAGTGGGTGTAAAATTTTCAAATCTTTATTAATGGTAATCAAAAGACCAATGTATAGCAGCGGAAGAAAATATTTGACTATTCAATTATAAAACAAAGGGTTACAAACTTAAACTTACATCACAAGGATCCATGTAGAGGAAATCTAAACCACCTCAAGATTGTCTCCAAGCTTCATCATCTCAAGCTAAGTCTAGGTCAACACGTCTTGCCATCCATGTCCTCCACCTAGGGTTGGAAGCATACCCTAGCAAAAGAGAAACAAAAGGAAACGCCAGCAAAGGCTGGTATGTGCATACTAAAAGCAATTTGAGCAATATAAGGATATAAAGGACATCAAAATAAAAGGCTTCCCATACAAGAAATAAGGACCACCCAATCGGATATCAAGAGAAAAGATCATAACAAAAGGGATACTTGCCATAACCAACAAATAATAAGAATGTGCTATCAATATAAACATCCACTACCATGGTGGGAAACAAAGCACATATCATCATCAACCTACATGCATGTGAGATAAGCATAGCCCTAGAACAATATAAATACAATTGGCGGCCAACCCTCATAAAGTTGAAACCTGATAGAGAAAGGAATACTGCCAATCTCCCAAATATATATAAAAACATGGGCCAAGAATCACACATCTTGCCCTGGGTACGAGGTTCCTTGCCGTCCCAAAAAGAGTAGGAAATATCACATCTGCTATAAACAAAACCATTGCAATTACACTACTCTAGTGCTACTGAATCACATAGCATGTTTAATGTAGAGGCAAGTAGAAAATATAGTCAGAATTATCAAGGTTGCCATCACATAATGGACAACTCAAACATATAAACATCCACATCATAGTGTGCATATATCAACAAGTAAAATCCACATCACATTGGGCATATAATATCAGTCCAAATTGCACCAAGGCAACAAGATAAGATTCCAAGAGAATATCCATGATCATAAGATCAATAACAAAATAAGATACTTCACATGAAGCATGATTTCAAAAGAAAAGAGCAATGTGTATAGGCTATTGTCCAAAGGACCAAGACAAAGAATAAACTAGGATAATTGCTCAACAAGAATAATATGAGATGCAAGCATACATATGAGAGATGAATAAGAAATTGCTCAATACAGAATTAATGTGGGATGCAATCATACCTCAACTTCAGAGTCAAACAAATCCAAAGCCACTTCTAGGTCCAAGCCTAGGCATCCAAAGAACCTATTATACATATATGTGGAATTAGGGTTAGGTTTCCATGAATATACAAAACCCTAAAAACACCTTTTTATTATTATATGAATTAGGTTTCCAAAATGACTCCATATTTTAGATTATATTTTCTTGAGTTCAAAACATATTTTATTATATTTTTCTGACTTTTATATATTTAGTTATGAATTATACAAGTTAATATCTTATTAATCAGATCCATTAAAAACACATGTTATTGATCTTCGGATTGAGTTATCAAAACCTGTACCATTAGATAGGTATTATTTTTCTGAATCCAACGAGTATTTATCTGTAATTTTCTGACCAGTAGATTTTTAGTTATTAATTTTCTAAATCCAACCAATTGAAAAATAGCAAAAATCTTCGTCAACAAAGAAAACCCAATCAGCGGTCAAACTCACTGAGTTGGACCAATAGCCAGAGGCCAACTAGGCCGGATGGGCAATAAGCAAGGTCTGCGCACAAAGAAACCAAATCGTTAGCGAAAAGACATCTATACCCTTGGCGAAACAAAAACAAGGAAAGAAGATCAAAGGGGCTGGCTGGGGAAATCACAGGCGATCATCTTCCGTCTGATGAGAGCAACTTATTGCCAAACACAGGCGAAGCAGGTCATATTCAAGGATCAGATTCATGAAATCCTCAACCAAAACATCTACGCACAACTACCAACACGCGACTAACACTAAAACGAACTCAAGGACCCCTTTCAGCAAATATCAAAGAGCAAAAGACTCCAAGAAACACTCGCCGCCATGGAAACAAGGCAGAACACATGCCTCCCAGGTTGAATTGGGGAAAACTGGATTACTTACCTTGGAAGCCAATTGATTGGTTCGTAAGTTTCTCAGAGACACTTGAAGTCAATACGAACTCCTTCCAGCAATTGTGAAGGCCTCAGACCCTGGGCCGACCAGCCGAAAGCAGTTAAAGGTAGGCGAAGTAGGAGCGGTAGCTCAGAGTCTGACAAGGCTAAACTGAGGTAAGCAAAACACATCTGGAACCTCATCGGAGGTAAGGGGACCGATCCCCCATGGTCCGAGGGCCAGGATGGTGAGGAGATGGCCTCAAAGCAGGAAACATGGGCGGAAACAGAGAGCAAGGGCGGCGCCCCAAGGTTAGAGAGATAGGGGTATTTAAACCCCACAAAACTTGGGATCAAAAGCTGCGGAATCGAGCAACGATGCCAAAGCAGAAAGAATCGGGGAAAACAGTGGGAAGGAAAGCGAGAAATCCTGAATTTACAGACGATTTTATAAACAGGTTGTTTCCTGTTTAGGCTCGGGGTAGGAGATAACTCCAGAGCCGCACGATCAAGATCCGTCGGTGATGAATCAAACCGAAATCCAATAAGTTTAGGAATACAAGCGTGACATGGAAATAAATCAGATTAAACCAAAGTGGAACATATTTAATGCACATATTTTCTTTTTCTTCTTTTAAGGGTCCTATTCTTATCCAAATTAAACCAAATTTGCACATAGGTTAAATTAGGAATGTAGATTCCGAATATAAAATTAGATCTTCCTTTTGGCGACTTTTAATGTGTCAAATAAATAAATTACTATTTTCTCTTTCCTCCTTTATTAATGGCTTTAGGATTATCCAAATTTTATGAAACTTGACCCACAAGTCATAATTAATGTGTTGGATACGAATTTGCCATCAATTTTACATATTGGATATATTTGCATATTTATTTAATATCTTGAAGATTTTACACACTTTCTCTCTCCTGATTTCACCCTTTAAGCAAACTTTCTCCAAATTGGATGAAAATTCACCCAAAGGATATATTTATTATGTAGATTACGAATCTAAGATTATTTTCCTCTTTCAGAGTCTTTTATTATATTTATTTATTAATTATGCCTTTTAGGCAATTTCTCTCTCCTAACTTATCATATTATTTCAAGGTGGTCCAAATTAAATGAAAATTGACATGTAAACTTATTTTAATGTGTAGATTACGAATTTGGAGCTTATTCTTTATTTTGAGGCTTTATTACATGGATTACATCATATGGCCCATTAGAGGCCCATTAACCATATTATGCATGAAATTAAGTTATTTATCATTTTATTATCACCAAATGAATTATTTGACATATTATATTACATTATTCACACATTAGATTAGTAGGATCACTCTAACCTCAAACTTGTTTGGTCAAACCAAAAAGGATCAAAGTTCTAGGGTAGGGTTCTAGATCTGGTATGTTACAACACTCCACCCCTTAAAAAGGATTTCGTCCTCGAAATCTATAGATTCAAACATCAATCACTAAATACTCTCCACCCCTTAAAGGGTTCAACCTAACAAGTCAAACTAAACAACTTTTTAGATCTACCCACATCTCTTGGTTGTGAAAGTTTTTGGAGATTAATATTTCTCATGTATTCAACTAATAGTCACCATCTAGGGTTGAGATTTTAGGTCCTTGTGTCTCTAACCTATCAACCCTATATGATCATCCAAAAAAAGTCATAGGGTAGGTCAACTACACCATTATATCAAACCTAGTCACAAACTAGGGTTAGATTCTACTCAAACTAGAGTTCTCTTAATTGTGACTTAGCTCAAGAAAACATCGATAAATCTGAGAAATTTTTTGTACATATAGTAATATAATTGAAAATAATTTTTGTGATAAGAAACATTGGAGAAAACACAGATGGTACCAAAATCAATGCGATAAACCAAGTCACAATATTTCCATATTTAGATCTCCTAACATATTATCATCCTCAAACCAAACCTTATTGCACAAAAGATCATCATTTGATCAAATCTAAGGTCAACATCTCACTTAGAGCTATCTAGAAAAGTCAAGGGTTCTAACGGGGAGAAAAAATTGAAATAGTCGATTCCGACTACCATGGGCTCTGATACCATGCTGTAAACAAGTGAAACCACTTCTCTACTAAAAATTTGAACAATAAAACCTCCAATCCAAACACACTCAAAAGGTATGTTGGAGTGGGTGTAAAATTTTCAAATCTTTATTAATGGTAATCAAAAGACCAATGTATAGCAGCGGAAGAAAATATTTTACTATTCAATTATAAAACAAAGGGTTACAAACTTAAACTTACATCACAAGGATCCATGTAGAGGAAATCTAAACCACCTCAAGATTGTATCCAAGCTTCATCATCTCAAGCTAAGTCTAGGTCAACACGTCTTGCCATCCATGTCCTCCACCTAGGGTTGGAAGCATACCCCAGCAAAAGAGGAACAAAAGGAAACGTCAGCAAAGGCTGGTATGTGCATACTAAAAGCAATTTGAGCAATATAAGGATATAAAGGACATAAAAATAAAAGGCTTCCCATACAAGAAATAAGGACCACCCAATCGGGTATCAAGAGAAAAGAACATAACAAAAGGGATACTTGCCATAACCAACAAATAATAAGAATGTGCTATCAATATAAACATCCACTACCATGGTGGGAAACAAAGCACATATCATCATCAACCTACATGCATGTGAGATAAGCATAGCCCTAGAACAATATAAATACAATTGGCGGCCAACCCTCATAAAGTTGAAACCTGATAGAGAAAGGAATACTGCCAATCTCCCAAATATATATAAAAACATGGGCCAAGAATCACACATCTTGCCCTGGGTACGAGGTTCCTTTCCGTCCCAAAAAGAGCAGGAAATATCACATCTGCTATAAACAAAACCATTGCAATTACACTACTCTAGTGCTACTGAATCACATAGCATGTTTAATGTAGAGGCAAGTAGAAAATATAGTCAGAATTATCAAGGTTGCCATCACATAATGGACAACTCAAACATATAAACATCCACATCATAGTGTGCATATATCAACAAGTAAAATCCACATCACAATGGGCATATAATATCAGTCCAAATTGCACCAAGGCAACAAGATAAGATTCCAAGAGAATATCCATGATCATAAGATCAATAACAAAATAAGATACTTCACATGAAGCATGATTTCAAAAGAAAAGAGCAATGTGTATAGGCTATTGTCCAAAGGACCAAGACAAAGAATAAACTAGGATAATTGCTCAACAAGAATAATATGAGATGCAAGCATACATATGAGAGATGAATAAGAAATTGCTCAATACAGAATTAATGTGGGATGCAATCATACCTCAACTTCAGAGTCAAACAAATCCAAAGCCACTTCTAGGTCCAAGCCTAGGCATCCAAAGAACCTATTATACATATATGTGGAATTAGGGTTAGGTTTCCATGAATATACAAAACCCTAAAAACACCTTTTTATTATTATATGAATTAGGTTTCCAAAATGACTCCATATTTTAGATTATATTTTCCTGAGTTCAAAACATATTTTATTATATTTTTCTGACTTTTATATATTTAGTTATGAATTATACAAGTTAATCTCTTATTAATCAGATCCATTAAAAACACCTATTATTGATCTTCGGATTGAGTTATCAAAACCTATACCATTAGATATGTATTATTTTTCTGAATCCAACGAGTATTTATCTGTAATATTCTGACCAGTAGATTTTTAGTTATTAATTTTCTAATTCTAACCAATTGAAAAAAATAGCAAAAATCTTCGTCAACAAAGAAAACCCAATCAGCGGTCAAACTCACTGAGTTGGACCAATAGCCAGAGGCCAACTAGGCCGGATGGGCAACAAGCAAGGTCTGCGCACAAAGAAACCAAATCGTGAGCGAAAAGACATCTATACCCTTGGCGAAACAAAAACAAGGAAAGAAGATCAAAGGGGCTGGCTGGGGAAATCGCAGGTGATCATCTTCCGTCTGATGAGAGCAACTTATTGCCAAACATAGGCGAAGCAGGTCATATTCAAGGATCAGATTCATGAAATCCTCAACCAAAACATCTACGCACAACTACCAACACACGGCTAACACTAAAACGAACTCAAGGACCCCTTTCAGCGAATACCAAAGAGCAAAAGACTCCAAGAAACACTCGCCACCATGGAAACAAGGCAGAACACATGCCTCCCAGGTTGAATTGGGGAAAACTAGATTACTTACCTTGGAAGCCAATTGATTGGTTCGTAAGTTTCTCAGGGACACTTGAAGTCAATACGAACTCCTTCCAGCAATTGTGAATGCCTCAGACCCTGGGCCGACCAGCCGAAAGTAGTTAAAGGTAGGCGAAGTAGGGGCGGCAGCTCAGAGTCTAACAAGGCTAAACTGAGGTGAGCAAAACACATCTGGAACCTCATCGGGGGTAAGGGGACCGATCCCCCATGGTCCGAGGGTCAGGATGGTGAGGAGATGGCCTCAAAGCAGGAAACATGGGCGGAAACAGAGAGCAAGGGTGGCGCCCCAAGGTTAGAGAGATAGGGGTATTTAAACCCCACAAAACTTGGGATCAAAAGCTGCGGAATCGAGCAACGATGCCAAAGCAGAAAGAATCGGGGAAAACAGTGGGAAGGAAAGCGAGAAATCCTGAATTTACAGACGATTTTATAAACAGGTTGTTTCCTGTTTAGGCTCGGGGTAGGAGATAACTCCAGAGCCGCACGATCAAGATCCGTCAGTGATGAATCAAACTGAAATCCAGTAAGTTTAGGAATACAAGCGTGACATGGAAATAAATCGGATTAAACCAAAGTGGAACATATTTAATGCACATATTTTCTTTTTCTTCTTTTAAGGGTCCTATTCTTATCCAAATTAAACCAAATTTTGCACATAGGTTAAATTAGGCATGTAGATTCCGAATATAAAATTAGATCTTCCTTTTGGCGACCTTTAATGTGTCAAATAAATAAATTACTATTTTCTCTTTCCTCCTTTATTAATGGCTTTAGGATTATCCAAATTTTATGAAACTTGACCCACAAGTCATAATTAATGTGTTGGATACGAATTTTCCATCAATTTTACATATTGGATATATTTTCATATTTATTTAATATCTTGAAGATTTTACACACTTTCTCTCTCCTGATTTCACCCTTTAAGCAAACTTTCTCCAAATTGGATGAAAATTCACCCAAAGGATATATTTATTATGTAGATTACGAATCTAAGATTATTTTCCTCTTTCAGAGTCTTTTATTATATTTATTTATTAATTATGCCTTTTAGGCAATTTCTCTCTCCTAACTTATCATATTATTTCAAGGTGGTCCAAATTAAATGAAAATTGACATGTAAACTTATTTTAATGTGTAGATTACGAATTTGGAGCTTATTCTTTATTTTGAGGCTTTCTTACATGGATTGCATCATATGGCCCATTAGAGGCCCATTAACCATATTATGCATGAAATTAAGTTATTTATCATTTTATTATCACCAAATGAATTATTTGACATATTATATTACATTATTCACACATTAGATTAGTAGGATCACTCTAACCTCAAACTTGTTTGGTCAAACCAAAAAGGATCAAAGTTCTAGGGTAGGGTTCTAGATCTGGTATGTTACATAGGGTTTTAACAATCAATTATGAAAGTGGTCCATTTGGGGGTAATGTGATTATCAGTCTACTTAGAGTCATATCATCGAACACATCCATCTAGTAGGCAATCAAGATAGATAAACCTATTCTACTAGTTGGTTGTGGGTGGCATAAGGTGTATCTACTTATTTACAAACATATCTTTATCTACTATAATAGATGACCAAATGCCATCCACCTTTCCATACATATTAGAAAATAACCTCTGATTCCTTTCCAGCCAAACAACATCAATAATCAAAGCTGCAGTTAGCTTAGCTTCGTCACCAGTATTTATAAGGTCTACTAACACTTCACCTTTCTACCATATAAGGATTCAAGGTACATCCATAGCTCCACATAAAATGGACTGAAGATAAAAGATGCTCACAATCTTAAATATGATTGCAGAATAGAACCCATCTAGACACAATTTGTAGTCTAAAATTCTTCAACACATCTTAAGAGAGCCCTTCCAAAGAAGAACAATAATCCTTCTAGGTAGCAAACTAGACCACAACCAAACAGCCCAACCAATGTTCTCACCATGCTCCCTACATACCTTCCAGATTTCGCTTAATTTTGAATCTTTTTTCCCATTAAACCAAACAATGGTGGTTGGGTGGTTGTTATCCCACCACCACTTATCAACACCAATATACTGTTGAGCAGCACTACCAGACATGCACACACTTTATGGGGCAGATTCCATTGTCCCAAATGGAGCACCATGATGTATAGAGGTCTATTTTATAAGCTTCCCACCAGGTCTATTTGTGTATCACTAGGCTGAATTACATGATATGGAATGAAAGGAACATGAGGATAGATGGGAAGAAAGAGAAGGAGGCTCTAAAGATGATTGATGTTTATTCAATTAAGCTATATTGGCATGTAAAGCATAGGTAGGAGCTCTTAGCTAGTTTGATCTCACTTACACAGACCTACTGGGTATTCAACAAAAGTTTGAGAAGCCTGCATGACTCTTATTCGTGTGTAATGCCAAGACAAAGGTTGATTGCTAAGTATTGAGTACTTGGGTTTCTTAGGAGCAAGAAGGACACTATAGAGAAGATCTAAAAAGGGATGTCTATCTATTCTGTATAACATTGATTTGAAGTTGCTCTATAGAATCTATAAAGCTGATCTATGGAAACTATAAAGCCTTTAATTCAACATTCCCTACACATGTCTATTCAAGATCTTAATCATATCTTTTGGTATGCTTCTTATGTTGTTTGTATTACACATAGAAACAACTATGTTTTGTTATTTTATTTGTAGCTGCTTCTCAAGGAAAATATAGAGTATGTTTCCTTCTATGATTCCATATGTGCAACGGGATGTGGTGTTTAGAGGATATGTTCTTTTGGTTTGAATGTTGGTGTTGGCATCCTATTCACTATCATGCTCGCAACCATGCTAATGTTAAGTCAATGATCATCATCAATGACACATGGAGTCATGAAGATTTAATTGACTCTAAATAAACTAACAATTATTAATAACTCACAAGAATATTTGAACAAGCACCTGTAGTGGATTTAGTCTTACTTCAAGATTTCCAAATTTTCTGGAAGACTTTATCCTTCCTGCATATTGAAGATTCACAGATTTTTTTTTGGAAAACTATAATGTAGCGGATTCTATTCATATTCAAGAGAAACCTCATGCAAATAGGACCTTCATCACTCATCAACTGCACTGATTTAGGAAATTTCAACAAAGAAACATTCAACACTTACATCATTGAAAAAGGTTAATTTCTTCATGATGCCACCACCTCTATCTTCCATATGCCATTTTTGTTTAGTAATTGTTCAGCCAGGTTCCTACATTTGGGGTAACAATTGATTTGGAATCTGGATAGCATAACGACATGTAGGTATGTGTTCTTGTGATGTGTTAAAGGCAGTGTGTTTCATTCAATCTGACTCTGTTAACATATAGTCAATTACTTGTGGAGCAAACGTTTTTATTCAAGCATATACATATAACTTCATTATAACCAATGACTCTTAGATTCTACAAAGCAGAGCACATTTCACAACGTCACAGAAATTTAGTTTTACATTTAAAATAAGCTAACTTAGTTCGAGGAAGCATGTTATACTGAAAGATAATTAACAATTTCTAGAATGCAAAAACTTAAGTAGAAATGAATCCAACTCTTCAAGAGCTACCAGAAATTTTGTTCAGAGCCTCTTTCAAGTAGGTCCTGATTTGTTGAATCTATAGAATAATTGTCAAGACGAGGAGTTGCTTTTCCTTTGGTTGGCAGTAAGGTACTAGGAGATCCACAATATTTTAAAATATCCAAGCATGTATCATGTTTATTCATGCCTTCTACCAATTTAGATATATAGCTTTTTGATTTGGAGTGGAGAGAGACAGCATTTAAACATTCATGATACTTTGCTCAGTACAACTTCCAAACCAGATGTATGTGACGAGATGGAATACACTTTTTCGTCATCTTGCTTAGGAGCAGCTACTCTGCAGCAAAATCACTGCAATCCCATCTTGAAGAATACTCTAAAAGAGACACCCTTTTTACTTCCTTATATTTTTCAATCCTTAGTACACTCATCCTTTCTATAGAATCTCAAGCTATTAACTATTGAATGCTTCTTTAAGTTACTTATTTGTTGGTTAGCGCCACATTATATTACATGCTTGTTCTTGATTCAACACTTATTTGTTGGTTAGCTCTATAGAAAAGGATGTTGCTTTTGTGAAAACCACTAAGGTACTGATTAATATTTAGAACTAGGAGATACAAGTTCATTCAGATCCCATCATTCTTCAGCATTAAAATGGAAGATCTAATCCCATATCAAGCTGAATTAACAATCTGAAATTCAAAATTTTAGTATTGTCCTTTTTCCATTGAATTTTACTTATAATACTACAAGGTGGTGGAATCGTATCACACAAAGAGCAGGAGAATAAACTCATGAATAATAATGCATCATCTACTTTAGCCTTTTCTTATAGTATATCCCTCTATTTTGATGTTTCCATCTGTTTTTGCATACCAGGAAGATGACCATTCCTCTAAGAAGTTAAATGAAGTCCACGATAAGGTCCGGGTAGGTATTGAGAGGCTCATGGAGGAAGGTATGAAATGGTTACGATGATATTCATTTTGTGGCTTGCTTTATTCATTACTCATTAATCTTTTTTCTTGTATGATGAAAACATAGTTAGTGGGTAGGGTTTTTTCAGGGAAGCAAGATTTTGTTAAGGTATGATTTGTTCTAACTGATAAATTGTTGTGACTTACTTGGAATTGAGGTCATCCACTGATAACATTGACATAAATTAATCTTTTATTGGGTGTAGCTGGGATTATCGATGATTAGTTAGGAGAAAGGCCATGTGATCATGGTTATATATAAAAGTTTAGCCATTATTTTTATATGCAATACTATTACATACCAATTCATATTTTATTCTGCAAACTAGCAGCTTGCAAATTTTGTTTCATGTAAAACATCATGCAAACTGTTGTTCATGTAAAACATCATGCAAATTTTGTTTCATGTAAAACATCATGCAAACTAGCAGCTTGCAAATTTTGTTTCATGTAAAACATCATGCTAATTAATGTTCATCTAACTCCAATCATCATAATATTAAATTCAAAACACAAAAACATATTTACTTTTGTAATTCTGATTCTAATTCTAAGTAGAAATCTGATCGAGTGGTCGTTCCAGATTTTTCTTAGGAACAGAGTGCTCTGCAACAAGTGACTATAATTATAGGTGGGTCTGTGTTTGAAGGAGCCAGTGTCGAGGCCATTGGTGGTGTGCTTGCCACATTCAATGGGTTGTAGGCTCTGTTGGTGCTGGTATTTCCACTGAAGATTGGTGACATTGCAGATCTGCAGTGTGAGAGAGGTGTTTGCGCACTGGCTCGGTTGATGTCCAGCACTGAGGATGGTCTTTGCAGCAGCAAGCGCTGGCGATACCACTTCATATAGAAGTGCTGGGTTGGGCTAGAGCATAGAGGGGATTAGCTTGTAATTTACTTCATATAGAAGCTGGTTTATGTAGGTATTATTAACAGTGTGAACTTTGAAAGGATACTGAAAATATAATTTTTTACAGCAAATGTGTTATGGTGTATCCTCTTTGCACTCACTCTGATTCCTTTTTGAATTTATATTGATAGGGTAGAATTACTTTTAATGATAGATTTCGACAGACAATGCACCTTGGAGTAGACCAAAATCGAAATATAAGGGTAAGTTGTTTGTTGTACTATGATTTATGTATAAACTTTAAATTCTATTAATATAATGATTTGTCATTTTTAGGAGAAGAATATTCAAGTACCTAACCGTATGAGGCCTGACATTGATGAAGAGCACCACACCATTTGAAGGAATATGGAGACATTATATATCTTAAGAGTTTCTAGCATGATATGTTGATTGTCACCAATCTCAAAATTTTGAACCATATGTACTCTTTATTTATATCAACGTTGAGCATGCAATGTATGGATAATATTTTGCTTCAATAACAAAATTTGGTTTGAGGTCATTTAAAATTTTTATGTGTCATTTTGGTGTTGAATCTTCTTATGATGTCATGTGAATTAGTATAAAAATTTTGCTTGAGGTTATGTATACAAAGTTTTCATTTAAAATTTGATATTCACTATAGTAACAATTAATTATCATTTAATAAATCATTCAATAATCAAGAACCAAATCATTTACAGCAGTCCCTCATAAATATATTGATGAAGGTCCAGATTGACCATCAAAATTGCATTGATGACGACCACATAGCCCCTCAAAAATAATATTAATGAAGGCATTATCCCTTCAAAAATATATTCTCCAGGACCATCAAGTCCCTCAAAAATGTATTTATGAGAACTAAATAGTCCCTCAAAAATGTATTTATGAAGGCTAAATAGTCCCTCAAAATGTATTCATGAAGGCTAAATAGTCCCTCAATATAACATTCTTGAGGGTCAGTTGGTCTGTGACAATTGTATTCGTGAGGGCCACTGGTATTTGTCACGTGAGTTCTCTTCACGAACCATTTGTGAGGGCCAGACCCACAACCATCCCTATTTGTGAGGGCCTGTAGAGAGGGATTTGTGACAGGACTCACTCGTGAATAATGGCTCAATTTTTACTAGTGGTGCACGCTATCCTTGCACGCCCTTGAGCTTGATCTTGCCCGGCACTGTGACGCCCGGTAGAGCTGCTCGCCCGGTAAAGCTGCTCACACGGTAGAGATGCTCGCCCGGTAGAATGCGTTAGACCCTTGCACGTCACTCCCATGCACGATATGCCTTGTATCGCCCAACCGTGTCGCCCGGCCTTCTGTACGGCACAAGTACCTGTCACGCCTGATGCCTGTGCTGCTCGCCCGGTATGTGTTGCCCGGCACAGTGCACGGGTGAGTCACCTTTCATGTGTTGCACGGTACAGTCTAGGGTGAGGGTGAGCCCTGCCCAGTATGGTTTTTAGTGAGGGTTTTGAGTACTTCTTATGAGGGTTCAGCTTGTCATAGAAAGCTAATGTTTCGGCTATACTTTTGTTAATCCATGGTGACTCGTTGCATGATAATGTTCTTTATGATAAAGCTTGTTCATCAATCTTAATATGGTTATACACACGAGGGTGAGCACCTTATTTGTCTTATTATGATAAGAGCAATAACAAGCATGCATTAGGGTTTGCTTAATGCTATGACTTATACATGAGATCATGAGATGAGGCATGAGTTAAGTAAAGGTTACAACCACTAATGTTATTTTGTGTTAATAATACGCTTAACCCTAAATGTCACCCTGTGTTAATAATATAAGTCTCTAAGTTATTCATGTTGATTATTGAATGATGCTAACCATGCAGGTAATGCATAGCCAAATGAAAGGCTATGAGGAATGATTATATGTGAACAATGAGATGACAAGTACATTATGAATGATGTTCCATGACGATGATATAAGCCTTGAGAGGCAGTGGCATTATGTGATGAGGGATTGAGATCCCATGGTATGTGATGATCCTTGAGATGGATCCAGATGATTGGCAAGAGGCCAAGTGATAACATGTGATGTGGGATCCTTGTGATGGATCAATATGATGTGAATTGTAGTAATAACATAATGTTGAGTTTATGTTGTTTACTTTTTGTTATATCTTGCATGTTATATAACTTGGATGAATCTTGCAATCCATCTAAAAGATACTAAATAATTACAGTAAAATACATCATGTAGTTGCCCTGGCCATAGATCCATCATCGTCAGGAATTTGGTGATGGTGAAACGGGTTCTCCTACGGGTTAACCCGGAGCGCATATTATTGAATATGCGAGGTTGCTCCTAGCCTAAAGTGAGGAGGTAAGAGTGCAACTTCGGTTGTAGACTCCAGGGTGCGGATTCAGGCCCGTAGCCCAAGTATGTGAAGAGCATGGTGAACAGGCCCATGGCTCAGGATATGTGATATGGGGAGCATGAATGCGTTCATGGCTCAGAGCACGGTGAACAGGCATGTGGCTCAGTTTCACTAGCGCCGAGACCTGTACCAAGGCAGGCTAGGCAGAGGGTAGCATGACCCTGTGGCTAAGACCACTTCATCATGAGACTGTGGTCCTACTTGTGTTGCACTCGTGCACTGACCACGAGGGGCGAGGTCATGGAGTCTGGCTCTTCCATTGACCTTGTATGGCACCGGCTTGGGTTTTGCAACCAAAGGTTGGATTTGAGCGGTATGGCTCACTTCCTCAGGGCATAATAATACGTAATTCAGCCGAATAGTATTACTGCTTAAGACAAACACGAAACATTGATTGAGGCCTTGTTTGTGTAGTTACTCTCATTATATCTTGTAGGTGCTTATATGTTTCTCATATGTAGTAGGACTTATATATCTTTTCTTGACTAATCATGTTTCACAAAGAAATACTTGTACTCCCGGTAAGCTTGCTATGTATGAATAGCTTTACCTTATTTAACTGCTCTCATCATGTTATACTCTTTATCAGTTACCTGCTATATTCATCTGAGGTTTTGTAGTTTTGGCGGGGAGTTATGTTTCCCGCTGGGACAATGTTTAATTGTCTCACTCCGCTGAGTTACACCCTTTCTAGGTGGTCGAGCTAGACGTGGTGGTGGTCGCGGAGTTGCGGCCGAGCAGCAAGAAGAGCAGTAGAAGGCAAGCGATGGATATGTTGCTGTTTTGGATGTTTTGTAGTAGAGTCTAGAGTCATCCATGTACTCTCAGGTCCTTGGCTGTGCTTTGACGTTGTTTCACGATGTACAGTTGTAGATGTTTTGTATATCCTGATGTTGGCCGGATGTGGGCCTCTATATGTATGAATAGGTGATGAACTCGTATGATGGCAGGACAGCTGTTACTTTAGGCTGTGGACATGTATCAAGGCTTGTATATAATTATATAACCTGTTCTTTTGCAGAATGTGATCTAGAATGTAATAGTTTCTCTGTTTATCAGCTTTCCGCAATCGGTTTTAATTAAACCGTGTTTTTGGTAATCTGTGGTTATGGTGATTTCCGCACGTTTTCGCATAACACCTCGCTGTCTGTGTGATAGTGGGATGTGTTGCCACACTATAGGTCCATAATTGTGTTGGCGATGAATGTTCATAACCAATTATGACATCAAAGCAAAGAGTGGCATCTAGCAACACATGATTGCTACTTAAGTAATTCAAAAGGTTGGAGAACAACTTCAACCTACAATCAATGATAAATGTTACCATGATCGTATAGTTCCTTTGTCTCTGATATCTGAATTGAACTCAAGACATGGAAATTGTCATCCTCTCAACATTCGATCCATGTTCCTTGAACTAGAGCAGACTGTCTAAGATGCATGTGAGTTCACATATCACATATTGAATCACATGAGTACGGTCGTACATTTCTCAGTCTTTCTTATCAAGTGACCTGGATATCAATCTCCTATAGGAGGGACAAATTCCATCTACATCACTCACACTCAATCCCCATGTATCACAATGCATCCAAGCACCATCTTTATGGCAACCCTTATTTAGGATCATGGTAGATGATGTCAAAGTACATGAATGACATGTGATGAATTTAGTGGCTTCATGTCTAAGAACCATAATCACCACTATCACTATGAGCTCTGATTTTGACTATCATTCCATGAACTCCATGTATCACTCTCAAGGTGGGTCTATCTGATACACTATTCTCTAACATGTACATGTGTGCTTGATTTGATATCACATATCATGACTAATGAGACTCTCTCATCAATCAACACACATTGTAGTCTTATGTATTACTATTGCCTATCTTGCTTCCATAGTATTATCTGACTAGGGACATAACAAGAATGTATATACTCTTAACATTTGTACGGTCTCATTGTTCAAGTCACGTACTTGAATACATACATCATCAAATAAAATCATTCTTTAGACATCTACTATGTATGTTTCATCATCTCATGAGTGAGACAAACATAATATATGAAATTACCTTTATTATTATCAAATCAGGTATCTAATGCCCTATTGCAATCATCATATGATTAGCTCTCTGGGAATACATACAAACAAACTACCACTTTCACTTAGAGACAACCACCCACAAATCTTATTCCAAGTGATCTTATCAAGTCCATCATGTTTCTACTGCGCAAGTGCTTTTATAGCTGGTTTAGCAATGTTTGCTTCAAATCAGTATTTGCAAGTTTCAGATCTCCTTACCGTGTGACCTTTCACATGAGATGGAAGTGTTGTAGTACACTATCTAAGATTCCTTGCCAATCCAATAGCTCCATTGTTGTCACAATATTTCTACTATGTCATCAATGGTTGGAACCTCATACAAGTTCATCTCCATGAACTTCTAGATCCATACAGTATCCTCTATTGTTATCATAACACAAAGATACTTGGGTTCTATTGTATATTTAAAAAAATCATTAGCTCAGAACCTTTTCCATCTTAAAGTTCTTGTTTAGGGTAAAACATAAATTTAGATTGTGGTCATTAATTTTATTTATCATTTTAGAAGCTTACATCAGTGTAATATTTTACACCAACTCTTCTTTATTTCCATTATTTAGGAACCGATTCTTTTAGTGCTTCCCAAGCACTTAAGGATGTTCTTTATGGCAATCTAGTGATTTTCACTAGTATCTAACAGATACCTTCTTGTCATGTCCAATACATACAAGATTGTTAGATACGTATACATATATCCTCTCATCATGTTCAATACACATGACATAATTGGATATACTCTCACCATGTCAAATACATACGAGATAATGGGATAAGTACATAACATTGCATACATGATAAATCCAATTAGGAATTCTTATGGTATCTTACTCATGTTTTCCCATTCTTTACTAGAATTGGACCACTGGGCTCTTGAAAGACTAACTCCATGGAATCATGGACAAGTTTTCTGTCATTGAGCCTTGCATGATGAACCCTTTCAACATCTTGCCAATGTATGTGTTCTTCCTTATGTCAAGAATCTTTCTAGATCTATCTCCATAGATCTCAATTCCTATCACATAGAGTGCTTCACCTAAACCTAAACCCTTCAAAGATAAGGTAATTTTTTTACATGCTTTAATATTTGTAGGATACAGATGTTATTCCCCATCATTACATGGAATATAAATATGCTCCCATGAAATCTTTTATAATCACAAATTCCATCTTCATTCTGACTCAAGTCAAACCCTTTGATTGTCTTGTCAAATAGAAGACTCCATCTCTAAGATGCTTGCTTCAATCCATAGATTGACCTTTGTAGCTTACAAACTTTAAATGCAATATTAGATTTATAAAACCTTTATGATGTGTCACATACACATACTCATAATTATTCCAATTAAGGAATGCAGTTTTAACATCCATATGCCAAATCTCACAGTCATATCAAGCTGCAATTACAAGCATGCTCATGATGGATTTAACCATGGTTATTGGTGAAAGACTTCATCATGTTCAACACCTTGAACTTATTTGAAACTCTTTGCAACCAATCTACCCTTCCATGTTGATTTTACCCCTTAAGGTGGATCCACAAAGGGCATAAATTGCTAGTTTACATGGACTCCATCTTGGATCTTATGGCCTCAAGCCATGCTTCATATTTTGGTCCCTCAATAGCTTCTAGGTAGGTTGTTGACTCATCATATATGACCAACTCACCACTTTTCAAGCCATATGATTTCATAATCTTGCAAGCTCAAGATGTGTTCTACTAGAACTACAAATCTTGTGTGTTACACAAGGAACTTGAGATTCCACAACAACTTGTGATTCTCCTTGTTCCTATTGTACCTCTTTAGGTTCAATGTTTCTTGTTTGTCTCGAACATTTTGAGTTCTACTTTTTAACCACTGATTTTTTTGGAACTAAGTTCTTTTTCAGTCCACCCCAATCAACAAACAACTTTGTTGTTGGACTGGGATAAGGTTAGTATTTAAACAAAATAACATTTATGTGATTTATGGACAAATATTTTAAGAAACTATTTTCTTATATAAGCTTTCCATCCTGATCACTACAAAAGACACATCAGGACATCTCCTATGCCATATCTTATATGGTGTCTTTTGAACCAATTTAGATGGTACATTGTTTTAGTGTAAAGTGTATGCCCAAAAGAAATTGGAAGATTCACTAGATTTTATTCATAATCACACCTTGACTTTACAAGGTGTGATTCCTTCTTTCTAATACACTTTTGTTGTGTTTTATGTGGAGTTCATCATGATACGTTATCACAATATCATAAAAGGTACTCAAAATCTTGGTTTAATATATTTCAACATCGATCACATCGAAGTATCTTAGTACTTTTACCAAGTTAGTTACATACTTCATTCACAATCTCCTTTAATACTTCAAGAGATGCATACTTGTATTTCATTAAATACATGCTTTCATATCTATTAATAGCATAAGTGAACATAATGACGTACTAGTAACTACATTTATCATTTATTCTAAAATGTCTATATACATCAGTATGTATGAGCCCTAGTAGACCAGGCGATCTCTCACTGCATCTAGTGAAGATGATTTTGTCATATTGCAAAATAAACAAGATTTGCATGTCTTTATTGGTTCATTAACCAAAAGAGTCCAGATAACCATCATATGGATTCTAGAAATGCATTTCTCATTTATGCGATGTAGATGACAGTGTTATAGGCATTCATTGTTTGAGTTATCATGTCATTCAGTCTGTGTCATACACATTTGTCTTTACAATTATCGTGTATAGATTGTGAGACATATATCATTTCCATACAAGATCTCATTTTTTTAAATGAAACATCAATCATATTCTTGTCCATACAAGTTACATGATGTTTTCATTAATGACGGGTATATAATAGCAATTCATTAATTCTATTGTATGTCCATGAATGCCATATTCCAACTATAGTGGCAGCAACCCTTACTCCATACAGTTCTAGATTACTACTTATTGGGTCATGAAGTAGAGATCTCTATCTCTTTCTTCTTTCTTTGTTCTATTAAGTGAAAAGAACATATTCCTCTTGTACTTACCCTTCTCTTTATCTTGAGTGCTGAAAACTTGGACTTTAGTTTAGCCTCAAAACTCTTCTTGGCCTTGCCTTTGCCTTGGACTTACTTCTGTTGATCACCGTCATGGGCTTGTCCTTCTTTACTCTTGATTTAGCATTTATCAGCATGCCAAGCAATTTAGATAGTGGTTTGGCCAATTTACTCAAGTGATAACACTCGATAAACTAGCTATATGATTCAAGCAATTATTGTTAAATCATATCCATGGCCAACTCTTGATCGAAAAGAAATCCCAGTCTCTCCACATGCCCAATCATATTGAGCACATGGGGTTGTATTGGATCTCCCACTATCAGTTTGCACTCAAACAATGCCTTGGAAACATTATACCTTACTTGCTTTACATGATTCTTAGGATTTGTTACCATCTCAAGAATGTCCATGTTTTCATGTTGCTCATACAATTTACAATTCATACAATAAATCATAAGGTACTAAAATGTCTATGGCATCATTAGAATGCTTCCCATAAGCATCCACTTCATCCTTAGGCACATTTGGAGTGAGTTCCTCTGGCTCTGGTCTTTTAAGGACATAGAACTTTTTCTCATTTATGAGAACGCTTCTCAAAATCCTAAACTAGATGTGGAAGTAAATCTCGTTTAGTTTGTCCTACTCAAGGTATGATTAGAATTGTGTTTGTTATTAGATTCTACAAAGAAATATTGCAACTTTTCAAAACATTTTTATTTGTTTGATTTGATAAGTAACGATATTAATTAGGCCTTTAAATTAATTACCGATCCCACTATTTTTCTCAAATTGATAACCCTCATGTATCAATTTGGAAGATTGTAGTTTAAAATCTTCTAGTGACCCAAGATCCATATTTCATAAAATCATGACTCAGCTTTGGCCGATCACCCACAACTTGACTATTTAGGTAGACAACTTTTGTCAATTGCATTGTATGCAACTCTTGGATAAATGGTATGTGCAACTCCTTACCATAATCCATCTGTATGCTTCTAGGTTCTTAATCTCATTAGGACACCCAGTTAAGCCTAACCCAAAAGCCAACATGATAGAGTATGTACTCAGCTTTAGCAGATCTACACACCTACCATCACATTTCCACAAGATAGATGACACATCACGCTTTGGCATAACCTATGCTTGTTCGACCAAGCTTTTCATGTGTGATTCTTATGCAAAGAATCTAACACTTAATATTTATTGAAGGATTTTATATATAAATACATATACATATCCAATCACCATAAACTTATAGTATGTATCATATACATGATATAACCATAGCAAAAATATGCAATATAAAACACACAAGTGATGGTTATGGCCATAGTATTATAATTCCTTGGAGTCACAAGGAATTGCTACCACCTAGGGTCAACATCATATGCAACCTATCGTTGATGATGATTTGTGCTCGAATGAATCCATCTTGATCAGTTCAACTCTTAAACCGATCAGTTCACCTCTTGATCGCTCGGTTGATCTCGTGAAGGGGTCGTTTAGTTCCAAGTTTAGTTGATATCTGGCCTCCTCCACCCGATCAGTTGGTCCATCAGTCGATCAGTTCATCCTCCTATCGTGTGGCCTCCTTGGTCCTCCAGTTGATCAGTTTGTCTCATGAGCCAGACAGATTGTCTGGTACATAAGGTTTTCTCATGACAAAACATAAATTAAAACTATGCTATTTCTTATTGAATTGTAAAAGGGAAAACATCGAGTTACATTTGAGGGGAAATAGGAAGAAGAGAATTAATTTGCATTTTAAAAGGAGAGAGAAAGTCGGTATGCAAACCAAGATATAAACAAGAATAAACAACCACAACCATGCACACACAAATCAAGGGTTATTGGCCATAACATGCTTCACATCCACCATCAAAACCAACTTTTAGGGTGACACGTGTAAATTGGATATATATATATATATATAAGTTTGTGAATCATATGTGGTAATTAATCAGATATGCACATTAACCAGTTTAATATTCACATTGTATGCAATAAAATAAATCTGATCATGTTGATTTAAATCTAAATACAGTGTAAATTGATGTAGCTCTTATATCACTATTGGGAAATCAGGCCGACAAATAAGGTAGCGGAAATAAACATTTAAAGCATGATTCCTCTTAACAGTAAGATCGGGTCAACAATAATATATCTAGGAAGAAAAAGTTGCAAAATTATACCAGGTCCTGGAGCAAGCCAACGACATTACCCTTACAGTAGCTTTGCACTTCTTGTTCCGGCAAAAAATCACTCCTTCAGTAGCAGCACTCGAACAGTCGTCAGCAATGGCCTCCTGGTCTAACCACCATGGACGGTGGTTTACGGTGACCTCCTAATGACAGACAATAGCCTCCCACCTCTAGAGTAATGCATGCAGACCACTGATAACTCCACATTGCGCTACCAGAGCCAACAAGATGGAGTTGTCCCTTTTGAATGTCAACCTGCTAGAGTTGATTCTCTCTCCTACAATTCTCTTCCCCTTTCTCTCCCTCCCTTTATCAAGTAGGACTTGCTTGGGCTCTCTATTGGTTACCACAATCAGAGAGGACAACAATTTTTAGAGCCAACTATTGTGTCTGAGAAGCCCTCAATACCCCTCTATTTATAGGAGAGACCATGGTCAGGGTTCCCAATCTCTGTGGGAGTTGAAAGGACAAAATTCACAAATTTTCTAGAACATGCACATGGAAAATCGGTCGTTTTGCATAGCTAATCGGTCATTTCACATAGTGAACCGGTTTTTTCATGTAGTTTCTTGTTCTGAATCAAATTGGTAATCAATGCCCAATTAATGCTAAACATGACATCAACATCAATCCTTGTTCCAATCGAATGGCAACTGAATCGGGTGACCCAGATGGTGAACCGGTCGGTTTATATAGTGAAACGGTCATTTCTCATGTCCAATTCAGGCAAAGTTCAACCAATATTGATTCCATTTGACCTGACACTCTAGCCGATTGGTTCAACACTTGAACCAATTGGTTCAGAGTCTAGTTAGTCAACTTTGAACCTCAATAGTTTAATTGAATACCTAAACACCTTTAGTAATCAAATTAAATATCATTCATGAATATACTCCTATTCCAAGTATGTCATATGTGTGTGACCTTATAGGTTCAGAATTATGCTTGCAGTTAATGTTCATAACCAATTGTGACATCACAAGAAAAGAGCGGCATCTAGAAACACATCATTCTTATCCAAGTAATTTAGAAAGTTGGAGAACAACTTCAACCTACAATTATCGTGATAAATTTTAACGTTATCATATAGTTCCTTTGTCTCTGATATCTGAATTGAACTTGAGGCATGGAATCGTCATCCTATCTACATTTAATCCATGTTCCTTGAACTAGAGCAAACTGTATGAGATGCATGTGATTTCACATATCATATTTAGTCACATGAGTATGGCCATACATTTCTCAGTCTCGCTTATCAAGTGGCATGGATATCAATCTCTTGTAGGAGGGACAAATCCCATCTACATCAATCACACTCAATCCCCATGTGTCACAATGCACCCAAGAACCAACTTTATGACAACCCTTAATCAGGATCTCGGGAGATGGTGTCAAAGTACATGTAAAACATGTGATGAATGTAGAACTTTAGGTCTAAGAACCACAATTACCACTATCACTATGAGAGCTGATTTTGACTACCATTCCATGGTCTCCATGTATCGTTCTCAAGGTAGGTCTGTCTGATACATTGTTCTCTAACATGTACTTGTGTGCTTGAATTGATATCACATATCATGACTAATAAGACTTTATCATCAGTCAACACACTCTCTAGTCTTATGCATTACTATTGTATATTTTGCTTACAGAGTAATACTCGACTAGGGACATAACATGAATGTATATACTCTTAACATCTACATCTATATGATTTCATTGTTCAAGTCATGTAGTCGAAGATATATGTCATCGAGTAACATCATTATTTAGACATCTACTATGCATGTGTCATCATCTCATGAGTGAGACAAACATAATAGTTGGAATTACCTTTATTATTATCAAATCAGGTATCTAATGCCCCAATGCAATCATCAAATGATTGGCTCTCTAGGCATGCATACCAACAAGTTGTACTATACTTGTTCTTATATAGAGGTAGACGATACAGCTATGACATTATCTAGTGTATGTTTTGTCTATAGATTATAATGGCTAGTAATATAGTGTATATCGTAAAGATCATTGCCACTTCTTTCACTAAGTAATCCATCTACAACCTACTTGATATTCCCTTTAGGTTGAGATCAAGTTATTAAGGGATGTAAGTCAATCTTGAACCAAACAATGAACTTGAAGGACATGAATGAAATGAATAACAATGTTGAAGATGTTTGTCAATGTATCATATAGAACATGATGCATTGTCTATAAAAGTTAATAGGATAGAGGACACCAATCGCATCTTTTGGATCCACGTTGATTTGACTTTAGAAATTCAACATGGGTATTCTAGTTTTTGGAAGATTTTGTTAGATTTGCATCCATTAGGGTATCATGGTCATTCAAGTCAACCTAGCTTGATCATTATTCATATTAGAGTGGGAGTCCAACATCACAATTGAAAATAGTCACAACGTTATTTGTTTTTTTAATTCTTTCTTTGTCTCGTGGTCAAACTTTATGTTGAATCATATGATCCTCTCAAATTTGTTGGGATGAATTTTCGGGGCTACAAACATTAATCATATAGTTATACCTGAAACATATATATATATATATATATATATAAGTATCCATGAAGAGTACTCAACATGTATTTTTACGCGACACCTTAACTATGTCATGGATGTTGGTAGTTCTATATAAGATCGTGTGGCATGCTTTTCCTACCAACATACACGATAAGATCACATGGTCAGTGATAAAAAATAAGGGTGTGTTACATGAAGTTCCCCAAATCTAGCCATAGTCGTGACTGATTTGGGTTTCAAAGTGACTCTCATTCCAGCAAAATGACCAATATTGACTTGAAAGAGAATGAACTTTGCTTATGGCTAGAATGTAGAGTTTTGGTGACATTTTCATTTATTATGTTATCTTGTAATATAAGTTGATGAATGTATACTCATCCTCTTTTAGTCACATTTTCATCTTAGTTTTGCATTTATATTTCACATTTTTCTTTAGAATTTGCTTTTAATAGGTTTCTTTATTTGTTATTATAAGTTACCCAATTTTTTATGAAATCTTTAAACATATTGTAGGTTCGAGTGTGATCTCTCCATACTAGTTTATCATAGGGGGTCCCACTTCCCTTCATTTGGTGGGTGTTGAGAGGAGGCCACATGCCTTGAGGTGTGGGATAATGCCCTAGCCCTAAAAAATTGTGGCTAAGTACTACGAGTCCATTGACCAACTTTTGGACCAAATTCATGCTTGCATCCTCCATATACTCTCCCAAAAGTGCCCAACAATGCCTTTTTACACTCACCTACAATGAAAGATCCTCCATAAAGGGACAATCTTTTATGTCCCCATCATCAATCCCCCTCACCAAACAAAGACGATCCCATCGATTCTCATGCAACACACACTACTTCATCCCATCTACACACACACCCCATCAACCATAAACCTTGATTCCATTGAGTATGGACATCAATGCCATCACATCTTGATCCCATTGAGGTTTTGTTTTCTCCCAAGCACTCATGGATCCACCAACCTCTACAACATCAATCAAAGCCTTGATCCATGCACCTTACAGCCATATAGTTCTCGACCATGCACGTACCAACCGTCTATAGACACACTACCTAACCTTCCACAACTTGACCTCCATCATGGCTCATGCACTCCATTGATGCACACTACCCCCAACCACCGATTAGCTTCTCAACATAGTCACAAACCATGCAATTCTTCACCTTCTCCATATTGCATATAAATACAAACTGACAACCTTGATATGTGGACATCTCTCCTTAAGGGGCCCATGTCGAAAGGCTAAAGCCTAAAGGTCCACGACTCGCCTCCATCAACTGTCACCTCTAAGACTTCATAGCATAACTTTAAAAGAGGTAGAATTATACAATGTCTCCACCTCCATAAAGTATTTCAACCAATCATCCATCTACATGATTCTCACATTGTAGATAAGATCTAAGGAGGTAAACATGACAAGAAATAAGGGACACCTAACGACCGTCCAGGGTGTCATCCTACTGCTATGTTGATTGGCCATGTTATTTTGCAATAAGGTTGATGTCACACACCATGGCTACACCTCTTTTGCTCACAATGATGATAGTCATTTCTTTCCCTTTGCTTTTGTTCTTGGTCTCACCATGAGGAGCAAGTAATTGTTTTGCTAGGGTGTGGGGAGTAGCCATATAGTCTATTATTTTTCTTATGATTGTATCTAAATTCATACAGACCATACTACACTTATATCAATCATTTTATGCTTTACAGTCTTATCAAACTAGCAGTTTGCATGCATATAAGATATTGGGTGTAAAGAACTTTGAACCCAAGATCTAGGATGTCTATTGTTTCTTGTTGAACCCTTGATGAGAACTTTGGAAGTGTGTTTTCTGGGGTGATGGGTGCATTCCATCTAGGTAGTACAATATTGAGCTTAGCATGGTATATGCCTTGGTTGAATCCTCATTTTGAAAGGCCTAGATTTACCCAATCTGAACGTTCTATACTTATGCTTGTGTATGATGCGGTGTAAAAATAAATGTAGGTAGAGGCGGTGAAACCCACATATCTTAGTATCTCCATATGTTTAATATATTTTGAATTATGATTAATCAACCAAAAAACAAATTTTGTGATAAATAACCTTTCGAAGATGGTTATTTAATTAGTTAATTCTTGAAACATTGTCCTTGGGTTAAATTCTAGTTATATATGATAAGATCAGCCCACTTGTGTGTGGTATTAGTCATACTATTAATTTGGGTAAAACTAGGATTTTGGTCTTAGTGAAATTGAGGGTAGATAAGTAACCACATCATAAGTATATGTAATATGTTATCCATATATGAATGAAAGTTAAATGATCTCTCAGTTTGTTGGTTTATCACATTGTTCAAAATGTGTCATCAATTTGTTATTATAGACATATACATGTGTCATGAACTTGCAACTTAATTTACTACCTCCTTGGAACTAAATTTTATATATTGTTGTCAGCTTGCAACATTTCATTAATTGTTATTTCAAACATATATATGTTTTTGGAACTTGAAACACATTAATATTTATTTAACTACCTCCTTAGAATGTTATTAGGGTAGTGCTGAATTATGTTGGAACTTGCAATGAACATTTTGTCTCATAAGTCTCTAAAGGAGTTTCGAATTCTGTGACTGACCCTCTTGCCAACATTCATTTTCTATGTAATTTCATATATGAAAAATATGGAATGCAAGAAAATGACCACTAATGACATAGTCACATCACGAATCATGAAAAAAACTTCAAAGGTTGGTGTCTGAGATGTTGATAGTAGGGTTGTAACTGAACTTACTACCTTCTTGCACTATTATAGGGTCATGTTGAATTTAATTGGTGAACTTGTAATGAACATTATGTGTCAATAGGCTTTGAAGGAGTTTCAAATTACGTAATGTGGCCCTCTCATTGACATCTTTTTCTTTTCTATTTTAGATGGAACAATTATGATATTGTAAAGAACATGATTATTGGTCACATAATCATCAGGAAGCTTTAAAGGTTGGCATGTGAGATGTTGATAGTAGGGTTGCAGCTGAACTTACTACCTCCTTGTACTATTATTAAGGTTGTGTTGAATTTAGTTGGAACTTGGAATGAACATTATGTCTCACTGGGCCTTGAAGGAGTTTCAAATTATGTGATGTGACCCTCTCATTGACAACTATTTTCTTTGCAATTTCAGATGGAACAATTATGGGGCTGCAAAGAACATGACCATTGATCACATAATCATTAGCTAGCTTCAAAGATTGGTGTGTGATATTTTCATAGTAGGGCTACAACTGAATTTGATACCTCCTCGATATGTTATTAGGGTTGTTTTGAATTTGTTTGGAACTTGCAATGAGCACTTATTCTCACTTGACTTCAAAGGAGTTTCAAATTATGTGATGTTACCCTCTTGTTAACAACCATTCTCAATGGAACACTTATAGAAATGCAAGGAATATGAATATTCATGACAACATCACATCAAGGAGCTTGAAATATGCTTCAAAGGTTGGTGTCTGAGATGTTCATAGTAGGGATGCAACTAAATTTACTATCTCACTGAGATGTTATTAGGATTTTGTTGAGTTTGGTTGGAACTTGTAATGAATAATCTATATGTCTAAATATGTTTTAAATTATGTGATGTGACACTCCCATATTTGTGATTTCAAATGGAATGATTTAGGATTTTAAAGAATATGACCACTGATCATAGAGTTGTTGACTCAAAGTGTAATTGACTCTCAAAGTCTAATTGACTAAACCCTTGTTTTAATGATGACTAACCATTCCACTTATTTGTGTCTAATGCTTCTACTTGAGTGATTTCAGATTAGGTATACACACACACCAAATGCCCTAACTTGGAGAAAGACAAGTCAAAATCAATGCAAGTACACTTTTTTGGAAAATGTCTTAATTCTATGACAACCATGTTATAAAACACTTGTAATGATTGTATGACTTGTAATTAAGCTTAGAAAAAATCAAGAGCACTTAAAATGAATATTTAAGCACTCAAATGGCAATTTCTAAAATTCATTATAGGGATTTTTGTCGGACGAGTTTCATCCTTGATAAACCCGACCAATACCCTTGATGAATCTTGGGAACTGCCAGGGTCAGCTGAGTTTCCCCAAGACAAACTTGACTGGTACCCCTGCACATGCACGTCAATTTTAAGCCTTCGGTCAAGTTTCATCTAGGATAAACTTGATTGGTAACTCAAATTTGATTTGTTGCATAGTGCTATTGGTCAAGTTTTCTAAAATTAAATTTGACCAACCACACTATACAGAATGTGCAGAAAAAGTGTTTCTAGCTATTGGAATGTTGCAAAATTAAAAAATAGATCTGTTTGCAACACCCCAAAAAGCTATAAGTTTGTTCTTAAGTGCTTCTACTGGCTAGGAGGCATCCCCAGCTATAAATAGGACCCCTTAGGATTCTTTCCATGGTTAGCCAAGCACTGTGAAGGTCCATGTTTTACAGTTGAGTGCCTCCAAGAGCCTCCTTCCACTCTTAAGCTTAATCACTTGTTAAATCCATTAGATTCAGTAGGAGATTTGTAAGAGATCTAGGTCTACATGTATATCTTGTGAGGATCTCACTTCCTCCACCTCCAAATCTTTCTTTCTACTATGAAGATGAAGGTTCTCTCTCTTGGATAATAGAGGTGAAGAAGAATAAGGGATGGAGTCCCTTGGTGAAAGCTTTTCCTTGGCGAAGGTGAAGTTAAAGGTGAAAGATCCAAGAAGAGTGGGTAATCCCTTCAAGGCAGAAGACATGTTGCAAGAGTGGGTAAGTTCTTGGTGAAGGCAGAAGACTCTTTGCAAAATGGGTAAGTCCTTGGTGAGGTTGGAGACTCTGGGTCTTGTATAGGTAAGTCCTTTGTGAGGTTATCGAATCCTTTGTCCTCAAGGGCAGGTTGGGTATCCTTGTCCTGAAAAATTAAATTCTTATTATATCTCTTATAATGGAATATAAGGAAGGTGCAATAGTAGAAAAATCCTAGAAGTTGACCTCTCTAGGTAGTGGATGTACACTCTCCTAGTTTAGAGTTTGGAGCTACTATACATAGATTATGTTCTTGTTCTTATTCAATCTCTCTCATGCTTGCTATGTATGTTTAGTTGCTCTCAAATTTCATGTATGAAACCCTATATCTTGATATAATTTGAAGGTATGAATTTGGTTTAAGTGTTTTAGCTCTTTTCAATCAACCCCTTTTATAGCCATCAACCATAAATCCAACAAGAGTAACATTGGGAGCTTGAATTCTGATCTGAAGGTTGGTGTTTGAGATGTTCATAGTGTGATTGTGTTGAATTCAGTTTGAGCTTGCTATGAACATTTTGTATCACTAAGATATGAAGAAGCTTACAATTTTGTGATGTAACCCTCTTATCAACAACCATCTTCTTTGTAAGATGAAAACTCATATATTTCATACAGAAAGATATGAGTACTAAAAAATCAATGCCAAATAAATATAGATTTTGCAAGAGGACTAAAACTTCAGTGCATGACAGCGAAATAAAATCTAGTTCCTAATATCATGAGTGGGAGAGGAATAAAATTGAGTGCTTGGTAGGGGAATAAAACTTAGTTCCTTCTGATGCTTGGTAGGATAATTAAACCTAATTCTTAATACCAAACATGGAAAGGGGATAAAACCCAATGCTTCAACAGTGGTGTCACTACTTCTAGTTATGACTAGTCAATCACATAATTAAATAGGGAAAGCAAGATAAAGCATGATCATACTCAAATACGGGATAAGAATGTTCAAATGATATCAAGTTGGGTCAGAGGACCCATAAAAAAATTAAACCATCTCCACAAATAAGATATATTATAAGACCATAAAATTTATCACTTGAAAGTCAAGGTTTCATTCAATTCAATCTCTCAAATTAGTGATTCCACATGGAATAGTATGATCAAAATACAAATTAGGATCAAACAAGCACATCCAAAAAAATACAAAGATCACATGATCCTTTTCAGTAAACTACATCAAAATATGCCGATTAAAACATGGTAAAGAAATTCCAATATGCAAATACATCATAGAGGTTCAAGAGAGATAAATAAGAGAGTAATTGCTCAATATGACTCGTGGGAATGCAATACGCCTCATATGTAGTCTAACAAGATCCAACCTAAACCCTAGGTCCACACCAGGGTTCCAAGACACCTATCGAACACATATATGAAATTAGGGTTAAGTTCACATTAATTACATAAACCGTAAAAATCATCATTTTATCATCAATAAAATAGGTTATGGAAACCATACCATCTTGTAGATTATACTTTGTTTAATCCATATCATATTTTACTTTATTTTTTTGAATTATAGATTTTTATATAGAATTTTAGAAATATCAACCAATTAAAAAGATTCTTAAAAAATGCATATTTAAATATTGCATTTGGGAAATGAATTTGATACAATTGGTTAAATAAAATTCCAGTGATTCTAGAGCATATTTTATTTTATGTTTCTAACAAGTATATATTTAATTAAGAATTTTATATATAAATAAGATTTATTGAAATATTAAATTTCAAAACATTGAGACGGGACTATATTGCCCCCACATCATATATCAATTTTTATGTGTGATATGGAAATACAAGTCAAATGGTCATCTTCAAAGTAGTGTGGTATCATATAATCAACTGAGGAGAGAAAGATGTATTTCCCACAATAATGTGACAAAATTAAAAGAAAACAAAGGTTTTATAGAGAATACAATGGCTAGCAAATTCTTCTGCTTCATGCTCCTCAACTGGAGAATGCCCAACTATGAAGTAGATATTGCAGTGAGTAAGCAAGAGACCTCCACCACAATAAACCAACACGATGGAAAATATAGACCTTCATCAACCTCTTTGGGGTCTTATGGACTCAGGGAACACAAGCTAAGAGTACCATGGAGGTTGGAACCCTCAATGGTGACTGCCCCTGAATCAAACAAGTAAAGTAGAGGGGCAGGATGAAGTTAGAGGAGTGAGAAATAAATAAAGAAAACAAATTGGATTCACAAAACATGGAAGAGCCAAAGAAGAAAATTTTGAGCAGGACCAATCCCCAAATATCCCAATCATGTTGTGTATGTCATACATATCAAAGAAGTTGGGGTGGGGGAAACATAAAACATACTCAGAATGGTTTAATTGATGGTTCTCAACCCTCAAAAAATCATGAAAAGAAGGCCAGGGCACTGAAGATGTGATGCACTGACCATGGATACCAGTACCAAGTCGCAAAGTCATGGAGGACAAGATGGAGTCAGGAAACATAAATGTGAATATAATGAAGGTATGGGGATCATGGAATATGATTTAATATCGTCCCATGATGGTTTTGGGACATATATATAGTTGGAAGACCCAGAAATTCTAGGAGAAGGAAAGGGAGCAGAAATAGGGGAAGAACATGGTGGGGATGGCCACATATCATACGGGGGTTTGGCAAGATAAAACCCTATAAAAATGATGACAGCGAGGTTAGGAATTGAACATGGAACAAAACTACAAAGAAATTGTTGAATAAGAATGAGAGATGAGGGATAAAATGTGGATGAAAACCCTACACTACTACCTCATGAAACATGCATACTTGCCTAAACATGCCCAGGTTGAAGAAAGGTTAGGGGCCACATTATAAAAATATTAAGGCAGAGGGAGAGTCTAGAACTTAGATGAAGAAGAAAATCACATTTGACTATATAAATTATGAATCATACGAAACTGAATTCATATATTTAAATACAATTCTCATTGATGTAAATGTAACTTATTTATTTTCCTAATTCTTTAGAGAGTATAAACAATAATCATATAAAGGGGAATTTTAGAGTAAGACTAATTATGTCATGTAGAATATCAATATCCACTTTTTTAGTCATTCAATAATTTGTTTAATATTTTTGAGTTAATCTTTAAAAAATCCCCATATCAAATTAAGGCATCTAGGATTATTTGTTTAATCTCAAACTTGGCATCCGAGCTAATTAGAACCCAAGGAATCATATTTTAATAATAGATTTGTATTTTGAGTCCCCCTTTAATGAGTTCCAATAAAATGAGGGTTTGGACTCATTATCTTTATATTTATTATAACATTACATCATTATCATGTACATTCAGGAAGTTGAGACATATTAACGTCACATTGCTATCAACAGGGTTATCTTATATTATTATGCATAATTAGATTATTTTACTCATTTAAAAATCATGTCCCTTAATGTCAACATTAAGTTATATAATGGCACGTGAATACTATCTATTTACATGAAAGCTCCAATTATTATTCCATTTCATATATTAAGCACATCATACCTCGCATTAGTTATATTTTAATCACTATGTTTGCATTAGTGAAAAAGAAGCATTTGTGCCTTATTGTAAGGGAATATTTAAATATTGAGCATTATATAGCTTATTAGGTCTATTTGATTCTTATTAAGATATCATATGTTAGTGGGACACCTATTGCTGCTAACATATCATATGAGGGTTTATAGATCTAGAATATGATTATTGTCTTATGTATCCTAGCTAGGGTTTATACTTTAGTTACTCATTATATACACAACTAATATTCCTTAGGGTACAAACTGGTGATGTTGGGTTTATGTGTATCCTTGTTTTGGCCAAAACTTAGGGTCTAAACATACAAGCATCATGTCCAAGGGATCAATTTTTTTAGAGTCAATATGCTAGGTTTAGCCATTTTACAACACTCCACTCCTTAAAGAAAATTTCCTCCCAAAAATCAAACCATCCTCACACTACCAACTATCTACTCTCCACAACTTACTAGGTTTAGCCTAATAAGTCAAATTAAACAACTCTTAAAGGTATTATGGTATATATCAAACATAGGGGCATGTAATATACATAGTTTGTGCATCCAACTAGATGATCTTATCCGCCAAGAGTTGAGTTTTACATCCTTGTGGTTCTAACCTAACAACCCTAGATAATTTTCACATGAGAATATGAAATTTCATTGAGTACAACTCTCCACAACTTAGGGGGACAAAAGGGCAGGTCAAATATAAAAATTTAGCACAAGTCATACTTTTTCCATTCATCACTTTATATTCTAATCTAGGATTTAAGATATTTGTTCTAACTAATTCCAGGGGTTCTCTACCAAATATTCAAACATCTCTTCCTTGTGTCTCAATTTGAGAAACCATTGATAAAATCCATAAAATTTTATTTTGTACATATAATAGTATAATGGAAAATATTTTTTGGCGATGCAACCATTTTGACATAAAACAAAGATGTATCCAATATCTATTGCAAGAACTGAATCACAAGGTATTCCATAATATCATCTCTATATCTAAATACTTTCTCCTTCTCATACCTATCCACATCAAAAACTCAAATCTCATAACATCCAAAAAAAAATATCACACTACCTAAATTATAGGGTATGATCTTGTGGGTCCCATCACATGAGAACTTACTCGTCAAGATCTTTATGTGCACCTCATATGATCCTACATCTTTCTTTCATCATCTCATGAACAACTTATGTCAATTCGAAGACATACATCTCACCTAGAGTGTTTCCACATAAGGTAAAGGCTCTATAAGGAATTTACGAGAAGATGATAGGATACCTAAAGGAGATAAAATTGAAATAGTCAGAATCTAATTGGCTTAGATCTAATTCCATCTTATAAAGAGTGGGACCTGAGAGGGAATCCACTCCTCACTTAATATGAGGAATAAACCCATCTAATCCAATCACAATAACAAGTATGCTAGAATATGTGTACTTCTTTCATTTCACAAATGAATGGTATACAAGAAATAGCGACAAAATAAAATATCATGATTGTATTCAATTTACAAGATTACATAAAAATCTCCCACTAGGGGTTTATATAAAAGAAACAACTACTTCAATAAGTATATGAATTTTCATCCTATTTCAAGTATATCTTCCAAGGGTTAGATCCTATAAAGTCCAAGTCATCATGTCAAACCTTCCATGTCCTTCACTTAAGGGGTTGATAGCAAACCCCACAAAATAAGTCACAGTGGATGTTGTCAACATAAAAATGTCAGTTGAGCATATATAGGGATTAAGATATATTATTAAAAGGGACAATAATAAACATGATCAAAGTATATTATATAAAAGAGTGAAAAAGAACATACAAATGGATGTCAAAGACAATATTTTAAGGAAGATAAACAATGAAAGAGTATCTTGTGCTTTAAACAATATCACATCAACAAAATCACAAACATAAAAAGTTGCATGGTGAGTAATAAGTAGAATAGCACATACTAAAAAGTAGGGTAGGAACCCTTATATTTCATACCAAAGGACATGAGGACTAAAACCTCAGTGCCAAATAAATATAGATTTTGCAGGAGGACTATAAACTTAGAGCATGGTAAGGGAATAAAACCCATTGCCTAGTATCATACGTGGTGAAGGAATCAAACCCAATGCCTAGAAAGGGAGTAAAACCCAATGCCTAATATCAAACATGACATGGAAGTAAAACCCAATGCGTCAAATATGTTGTCTTTACTTCTTACAACTAGTAAATCACACATGCAAATAGTGCATGCAAGATAAAGTGTAGTCATGCTCAAACAAGGGATGAGAATGTTCAACTGACATCAAGTGGGGACATAGGACCCATAAACAAATATTCAACATATACCCAAATAAGATACATCATAAGACCATAAAATTCCACCACTTAAGAGCTAATGTTTCATTTAGCTCAATCTCTTAAATTAGGGTTTAGACATGGAATAATATGAAAAAATACAAACTAGGATCAAACAAGCATATCCAAAAAAATAAGTTCACAAGATCCATTTCAATAATTTGGATCCAAATAGGCCATTCCAAACATGAAAGAGAAATTCCAATATGCTAATACCTCACAGAGGTTCAAGAGAGAGTGAAACAAGAGAGTAATTGTTCAATATGACTCTTGGGAAATGCAACATACCTCATATACAATCTACTAAGATCCATGCTAAACCCTAGATTCACATCAGGGTTCCAATCCATCTAGAAAACACATATATGAAATTAGGGTTAAGTTAATTACATAAACCCTAAAATTTGCCTTTTTATTATAGATGTATTAGGTTATGGAAACCATACCATCTTGTAGATCGTATTTTATGGGTGTCGTCCTGGGGCAAAAGATCTGGGAATAGGCTGGACTGACTTAGCATGTGAGTCCATAGCATATTTTACTTTATTTTTTTGACTTATTGATAATTAGATATGGATTTTATAAATTTCAACCAATTAGAAAAATCCTTCAATATCACATACTTTTAATATTACATTTGGGCAATGAGACTGATATCATTGGATAAAGAAAAATCCTATGGGTAATGAGACTGGTATCATTGGATAAAGAAAAATCCTACAACTTCAAAGCATATTTTGTTTTATTTTTCTAATGAATAAATAGTTAGTTGTGATTTTTAGAGGTTAATAAGATTTAGTAAAATATTCAAAATCAAAGCACTGACAAAGAACTATAATGCCCCCACACCATACATCAATTTTTTATGTGTGATAGGGAAATATAAGTCAAATGTTCATCTTCAAAGTAGCATGATATAAAATAATCAAAAGGAGAGAAAGACGTATTTCCCATAATAACGTGACAACAATTAAAAGAAAATGAAGGTTTTGTTGAGAATTCAGTGGCTAGCAAGTTCTTGTCATTCGTGCTCCTCAACTAGAGAACTCCCATCTTCGAAGTATAGCTTGTGAAGAGAAAGTGAGAGACCTCCATCATGATAAACCAACACAATGGAAAATAGAGGCTTTCAATACCCACTTTGAGATCTTCCAGAGTCGAGGAACACAAAATTAGAGTACCAGGGAGGTTGGAACCCTCATTGCAAGTTGGTGATAAACCAAAAAAGGAATATAAAGGGCATGATGAAGTTAGAGGACGAAGTAAAAAAACAAATCAAATAGTTGAATACATAGAACCATGATGATAGAGCCAAAGGAGCAAAATTTGGGCAAGAGCAATCCCCAAATATCTCAATTGGGTCATGCTTCTCGTACATATAGAATAAGTTAGGGGAAAAGAGGGAAGCATGACACATACTTAGAATGGTCTAACTAATAGTTCCTAAACCCTCATAAGACCATGAAGAGAATATCAGGGCACTTGAGATGCGATATTATGGTCACGGATACTGGTACCAGGTTGCAAAGTCATGGAGGACAAGATGGAGTAGGGAAGCTTAACTCCATATTTAATGGAGGTAGAGACAATGGAATATGATTTATGGTCATGCCATGATGATTTTGGGACAGTTTTATTTGGGTTTGAAAACCAATAACTTCTAGGAGAAGGAAAGTGAGTAGGAACTATGGAAAAATAGGGTAGGGGAGTGGCAATATATTGTTTGGACGTTTGGCAAGATAAAACCCTAAAAAAATAAAGAGTGAAGGTTTAGAATTGAACAATAAATGGAGCCACAAAGAAATAATGGAATAAGACTGGGGGGTGGAGAAAGTGCAGAGAAAACCCTACACTATAATCTTGCAAAGTATGTTTATTTGCCTAAACATGTCGGGGTTGAAGAAAGGTGAGGGACCACACAATAACAATCTGACGACAATGAGAGAATATATATTTTAGATGAAGAAGGAAATAATGCATGAATAAAAAATCATAAACCATGTGAAATCAAATTCATTTAATTGAATACAAATCTTATAATGCAAATTTGACTTACTTTCTTTTCCTAACTATTTTGAGGGTACAAACAATTGACTTACTTTCTTTTCCTAACTATTTTGAGGGTCCAAACAATTATAAAATAAAGTGAAATTTTATGCATAAGCTAAGTAAGGTGTGTAGAATCTTATTGTGATGACAGTTTCAAATTTTTAAGTCATCCAGTAAGTTATTTATTACTTCATAGTTAATGCAATATTTTCTTTCATATATGAAACTAATACATCTAAGATTGTTCATTTAATATCAAACTTGGCACCTAAGCTAATTGGAACGCAAGAAAATCAATTTTAATCTTATATTTAACCTTTAAGAGTTCCTTTTATGAGTTCCAATACAATAATGGTTTAAAATCACAATATTTGTATTTATTATAATATTACATCATTATCATCAACATTCATTAAATTGAGCCTTATTAACCTCACATTGCTATCAACATGGTTATCTTATATTAATATGCATAAATTAGATTATTTTACTCATTTACCAATTATGTCCATTTTTATCAAGTTAAACTTAATAGTTGAACATTAATCCTATCCATTTACATGAAATCTCCAATTATTATGCCATATCATATATTAAGCACATCATACCACTCATTAATCATATTTTAGAACTATGCTTGAATTAGTGAGCAAAGAAGCATCAACGCTTATAATAGGGGATTATACACATATTAAGCATCATTTATCTTATTAGATATATTTTATTCTTATTAAATATCATATGTTATAAGGACACCTAATGATGCTAACACATCATATGAGGGTTTATGGATCCAATGTATGATTATTGTCCCATTTAACTTAGATAGGGTTTATACCTGAGTTACTCACTATATATGCAATAAATATTCCTTAGGGTTTAAATGAGTGCAGTAGGGTTTATGTGTATCCTTGTTTTGATCAAAACTTAGGGTCTAAGCATACAAGCATCACGTCTAAGGGAGTAGGATTTCTAGAGTCAATATGCTAGGTTTCAACATGTTACATTATAAGCAACAAAACCCTATCAATCCAGGGTTGTTTCAAATCGTAAAGAAGCAACATGTATGAGGGTGAGAAAATCACAAAAAAGGAGGAAAGGTGAGAAAGATCATGGAAAGAGGGAATAGGAGTTGTTGTTGTGATTTTTATCTATTTGGGACAACAGAAGAAGACAATGTGCAAATCACACAATCACAATCTAGCGATTGGATACAAGTCCATATAAAGATATTAGGTTAACGACATATAAATTGGAACTTTGGGAAATCCATAGTAAATTAATTGTGTGACATTAAATAAATTAGGCTATAGTCCAATTCCAATTTGGATGAGTATATAATAACCATTTTATCTACAATTGAGATAGCAAACAATACCCAATTAGCTTAAAAATTGACACCTACACTACTTAGGACCCGAGGAACCCAAATTTGGGATTTGATTTCACTTTTGAAACTTCCTATTATGAGTTACAATACAATTAGGGTTTAGGCTATTTAACTTCATAGTTATTATAAGATCACATAATTATCACCAATATTGATTATATAAAGTCTTGTTATCCTTACATGATGATAAAAGGAGTCATGGTGAGTTGTATTAGATGAATTTTTCATATTTTACTTATTAAACTGTTAAGTCCATTAGTTCAACATTAACTTAGATGATGGTGCATTATTCATACCCATGCTCATGAAAACTCCAACTGCTACTCCATTTTATGTATTAAGCACATTGTACCTTTCACTACACATATTTTAGTCATTATGTGTATATTAGTTAGAAAAGGAAACATATGTGACATATTTCTTGAACTCACTTATACGTCAACACATACTTAGACTATTACGTTAGTTATGAGTGTATCTTGATATGTGATTTTGGTTATAGAACCTAATATCACTTAACGTATAATATGCACTTTCAAGCCTATGCAATTTAGGTTAAGTGATATTAGGTTCATTAGTATGAAATAGGTAATGTATAATATGAAATAGGTAATGCATGGAACATGTTAAGGATGGAGTTATGCCCCAATACAGAGGTTTGCAACGATACTAACCAAGTCAAGTCAACATGTCAAATTCTCCATGTCCATCACCTAAGGGGTTGGAAGTATACCCCATAAAATATGACATGTGGAAGCTATCAAGACAAAAATGTTGTCATGTGTATATAAATAGGGATCTAGCAACATTATGGAAAAAGGACAACAATTAATCATTCAAGTCTTCTGACAAAAAAAAATCCGACCAAAAAAACAAATATGAAAGGCGAATATCCAAATGGATATAAAAAGAAATAATAAATGATATACAAAAGATGCACTTACCATATATCAACATATCCACATGTGCCACATAAGCACAATCAATAAACTAGGGCACATACCCACCATCAATAAAAATAAATATGCATGCAATTGAGATAAACATATCACTATTGAAATATAAATAAATAATGGTAGTTAGGGCATATAACCCAAAACATGATAGAGAATGACACATAAAAAACTCCTCAATATATAAAGGTGGGCATAAAACACAGGTATGGGGCACATAAACTCCATCCCAAACATAACATGAGAACATAACCCAAGGGCTACTGAATCATCAAGCATGCAATAACGTAGATGCAAGTGAAAGTCTGGTCATAATAAAATTCAATGAAATTTCCATCACAAAAATGGATCTTATGGAACATAAACCACAAAGACGGACCAAGCATCTCATCTCCATAATTTAGGGCTACTACATGAAAAAGTATGAACATGATACATATCAGATTCTAATAAGAATATCCATCAAATTGAGTACATCACAAGAACCACTCTCATGAATCAAATTCTTAGAAGAGAGATAAATAGTATGAGGTAATATGTCCAAAGGACTAGGAGAGAGGGATGAAACATAGGTCATTGCTCAATGTAATTAATATGATATGCAACATGCCTCATCCGTATATCAGTAGTCATGGTCAAACCCCAGACCCACATTAGGCCACATGTGACCTATTGGAAGTATGCAGAAATTTGGGTTAAGTTTAACCACATAAGCCCTAAAAATCATCTTTTTTTATTACTGAACTAGGTTATCAAAACCACACCATCTTGTAGATTGTATTTTACTATGTTCATAACTAGTTTTACCTTTTTTAACTTACATATTATCAAATATGAATTTTAGAAATTCTAACCACACAGAAAAATCCATAAAATCATATATTTATTAAATTGGAATTATACAATGAAACTGGTACCAATTGGATGGAGAAAATTTTCCACAATTACAAAACATATTTTACTTTAGTTTTCTGTTTTTTTATTGATTTAATGTGAATTTCACAATTTCTCACTAGTTAGAAAACACAGAAACCCATGTTGACAGAGAATATCCACAATAAAGAAGTATGCTTTGTGTTGGTATTATCAACACTAGCCAACTAGATAAGGCCAACAACAAGTCAACACATCATGGTGTGATCAAATATATAGATAGGAGAGGAAATATCCAAACTACCAGTGGGACATGTGACAACAATAAAGTAAGACAATGTGCATGTTTAGAAATTACTAGGTAATCACCTTCACCACGATGATCCACCCTAAGAAGAACACATGTGAAAATAGACCTTGGACCATAGGATCAAACTTGAGAATTGGAGTTGCACATCACTGCAAAAAGGTCTGGGATAGTTCCCCAACCACTCTTGATCTCAAGGACAATCGAAGAAAAAACTATAGTCAGAAGCTTGAAATCCTACTACCACCATTACTGTGTGAGAATTTACAAAAGGCTAAAACAAAGAGAAGAAATAAGAAGACATGTGCAAGGGTGACTTTTGGGACCTCCAACAAAGGTAAGAAACAAGAAAGTTAGGACGAAAATAGTTGGTAATCCAAACTTTGATCTTGAACCTCGGGGAAGAGGTAACAAAGGGAAAATGGTGTACCTACCTTAGGGACCAAATTAAGAGGCTTGGAAGCTTCTTTGATGATCAAGGAGGGGTTCCAAGCTACTTCTATAATGTCTGATGGCAGAAAGCACCCAAACAAATCCCGATCAGCCATGGACAATAGGTGAGGCTTGGTGAAGAGGTGGAAATGGTATCTGAGACAAGACAACATTTTACTCATGTAGCAGGAGGTCAAGGAATCATTTTGGTGGAGATAGTTGGGAAGCAGAAGATTTGGGTTGATAGGTATATGGTGTGGAAGACATAATATGGGGTCGAAAGGAAGGTAGAGATAGCTAAGGATTTATAGGTAACAAAACCCTATCAAACTAGGATTGATTCAAACCAGAAAGAAGTGACGAGGATGAGGGTGAGAAAATCACAAAAAAGGAGGAAAGGAAAGAAAGATTGCAGAAAGAGGGAATCCAAGTTGTTGCCATTCTTATTTCCAATTTGGAACAAAGGAAGAAGACAACGCACAAATTGTACGATCACAATCCAACGAGTGGACACAAAAGTGTATAAAGAAACTGCATTGTCATCATCTATATTGTAACTTCAGCAAATGCACAATAGATCAAATCTGCATCAATTAGGCTATAGTCTTATTCCAATTTGGACTAGTATCTAATATAATCTTTTCTACTTAAATTTGGATTCAAAACATTATCCTATTAGGTTGAAAATTGACACCTAGACTAACTAGGACCCAATGAATCCAATTTTGGGATTAATTTTCACTTTAAACTTCCTATTATGAGTTATAATACAATTAGGGTTTAGGATGTTTGACTTCATATTTATTATAATATTATATCATTATATCATATTAATTACTTATAGTCTTCTTATCCTCATATGATGATAAAAAGAGTTATTGTGAATTATACCAGAGAAATTTCATTATTTACTTATTTAACCTATTAATTCTAATAGTTCAACATTAAGTTAGATGATGGTACGTTATTCATACCTATGGCCATGAAAACAACAATTATTATTCCATTTCATGTATTAAGCACATTATACCTTCCACTATACATATTTTAGTCATTATGTGTATATTAGTTAGCAAAGGAAACAAACATGACATATTTTGTGATCTCACTTATATGTTATCACATATTTAGGATATTTTGGTCATATGAGTGTGTCATGATAGTGATGTTGATGGTAGAACCTAATGTCACATAATGTATAATACATGGTTTAAAGCCTATACAAGTTAGGGTTACCTCTAAGTTATTCATGTTACAAACAACTATATTAGGGCATACCTCCATCCTTGTCTAATCAAATCTAAAAAACCAAGCATACCAACCTCCTAATCATGGGATAAGGGTTTCTAAATTCAAGATGCTAGGTTTCAACATGTTACAGTAACAAGCTATGGAAGATGAGATGACTACACTCTTTGGATATAATACATAGAGTCTTGTGCCCCACTCCCTCAAACAAGGTACTTGTTGGTTGCATATGGGTATTATCTATCAAGGTTGGTGTGACTATTGATATATTGAAAGCTTTGTGACAGATTTATACACAAAAGCCCATGGAGAGGATTACCAAGAAACCTTCTCTCTGGTAGAAAAAATGACATGTGTCATATTGTTCATTTTCTTGGCTGCCATTTCTCGTGAACCTTGCATCATATCAACACCAACAACTCATTTCTTCACAATGACTTGTCTAAGATGTCTATGGAGAAACCATCTAGCTTAGTTGCTTTGGGGCAGTCTCACCTAGTTTGTCAGCTTCATAAAATTTTATATGGCTTGAAGTTGTCACCCTGATTATAGTTAGGAAAGTTTTTTTTAGTTGGTCCAAGATTTTGTTCCACAGAACTCGAGCCTATCCATTCAGTCTTCTATCATCATGGATCTTTTGTATATATGTTCCTTGCTATCTATGTAGATGATATTGTTGTCACAAACTAAGATCAACAAGATATTATGCGCTCAAAAAGTTCCTTCAAAGAAAAAACAAACAAATGATGGAATTGTTATTTTCATTAATGTTCTTGATCTTCTGGAAGAAATAGGTATGTTATGATCAAAACATGTAGACTAGCCAATTGATTCTAAAATCAAGATATACACATATTGGGGGGGGGGGGGCTCTTTGCAATCCATGACAATATAAGAAACTGGCTTGCTACTAACGTGGTTATTTAGTTTATGGACACTCACATTCATGTCATTGGGATGTAGTCATTTGAGCTTTGTGATATCTCAAAATTACTCCAGAAAAGAGAATTCTCTACTATTGGCATTGGCACCTGAAAGTGTATGGTTTCTCAGTTGCAGACTAGGTAAGCTCTATCATCAAACAACAATATGTGACTGGATATCGTGTTTGTATAGGAGGAAATTTGGTATCATGGAGAAATAATAAATAAGTCTTTGTTGCCTTCTCTAGTGTGATATGTGAATATTTGGTTATGATCCATGTCACTAGTGAACTAATATGGATGAAGAACTTAGTGATATAACTTTGAATCTCCCATATAGAAGCAATGGACCTCCCGTGTGATAATCAAATCATAGTTCATATTGCTTCCAACCATATCTTTCATGAGAAAACTAAGTGCATTAAAGTTGACTGTCACTTTGTCAGAGAAAAGGTTCAAGACAAGTTTATGAAACTCAATCCATTCCATTCACATGACCAACTGGTAGATTTGTTAAATAAACCATTAAATGAGTGTTGAGTCAAACTTTTGTGTAGCAAACTTGGTGCTTATGATATATACACATCAGTTTGAGGGAATGTATTAGATAACTATGTCCATATTATATTCTTTATATACTAAGATTAGCCCCACCCATTTGATTTGAGTTGTTGACAAAAACCCTCATTCATGTATAAGTGCTAGCGCTATACATGATACAACACACAATAATATTTCATCTATCTTTTACTTACATATTCCACATATGTTGCTAAAGAATCTTTATATTTTTGTCACTCATTATATTGCATGGACGATAGTTTATGAGCATTACAGAAGTCATTGCCCTACAATCTACCATTAGTAGCAATCCAGGCCATCAAGAATCCTAATTGCAGAACCCAAAAAACTAATGGAAATGCTTGTGTTGGTTCATTTAGATTAACTTCTAAGTAAAACCATTGATGCAATGTAGCTCTTCTAAAGAAGGATAATGGAATACTAGTTAGGTGGAAGTGTTTCAATTTGAAAATAAGCATCAACCAAACAATTATTTAGGAAACTTATTGATTTTCACAAAGGCCCACTCTAGTTGCTAAGTAAGAGTCAAAATCATCACAAATTTGGTAAAAAGATGTATTGCTTTAAGCGAAAGGGATAAATCAAACATGACAATCATATAAGGGTTATTAAGAATAGGGAAGATAAAAAATGGAAGAAAAGAAAATGTAGCCCAACAACAACATGATTGTTTGGCTTCACCTTTCTTTAGCACCCGGTCACAAGCAATTTTCCTACTTCCTTTTGTTTTTTATCTCTTGTTCTCTCTAGTATATTTGCACTATTAATTCAAAATAAAGGGATTGGTGATTTTCTATTTAGTTATTCTATATGCTTTGTGATTCATCATAAAAGAGAAAGAAATTTGTTTATTTTAAATGATTGAAATGTAGACCTAGATGTTAACAGAACAAACATGAATATTAGAAAGAATTCATTTACTGACTAGACGAGGACAAGGATATACATATTTCTATTGAAAAGGCAAGGGATGCAATGGAACTTGGTTGCACGGTAGCACGGGTATAGTTTTGCCTTGTGTGTTGCAGTCAGGGATTGACAGGTGAGGCAATAACCTAATGTGATCTATGTACTAAGATTCACCGCTAGCCAACTCATAAACCTATTTTTAATATATTAAAACCAGCTCATGCTCTCTTCATTAGCACCATACCTTGTCACCCATCCATATTAATTAAGAATATCCCATGTATGTATATATTTGATAATATTAGATAATTTTGAAGATAATAAATACAGTGACACATTACTTTATCTAGCTAAAAGATCGAGAAATGCCATTATAATTAACAAAGAATGATATCATGAATATGGTAACTTGGATGGAAAATATATATGTTTAAACTCTATTTGATTAATATAATACCAACACAATAGTAGGAAAAAAGAAGAAGATCATTAAAAAGATAGACAAGAGATAACAATATTAATACAAGACAACTTCACCACATGCACTTTTTCTTATGTCACGTTGCAACGACTACATCATCCACCTCTTCCGACCTTGGTCACATCATGCTCATCTCTAGCAACAGTAAAAAGACAATGTGAGTGCGAAGACTCGTTTGAGTCAGCTTGCAATGTGGTGGTTGAAAGATCTAGAGGGTGGGTGAATAGATCATTTCATAATTTTAAAATTAATTTAAAACTTAAATTGCAAGAGAGAGAGGGATAAAAGGAGGAGACTCACAATTTAGAGCGATTCCACCCTTCAAATCGAAGGATTTCAGTCTACTACCCAATTGTCTCCAATTGGGATTTGCAAGTGATTAATTTATTACCTCTCAAGGAATTACAATAAAATATAATCACTTCACCTACACTTCTTCTTCACCGAAACGCGGAAAAGAACCCAAAGGAGAGGATGACGATCCACCTCCACCACCTTGACACAACCTTTACCTCCTTGAAGAAACATCAATAACCTTAGAGCAACCTTCACACCTTGAAGTAGCTCTGAGCAAGCTCCCTCAGACAATCTCCCACACTTGGAGTAGTCAAGGAGCATAATTACATCAACTTGAAGAAGTAGATTGGAAGAAGGAAGAGTACACCAGTGTAGTATAATACTTTGATCTTATATCAAGCGTTTGGACCTTCTAACCACCTGGGATGGACGTTGCTAGGTGGTGGCTAGGAGCTTGTAGCTATAGGACACGAACTTATAGCTCAAGGAAGAAGATGACAAGTATAATTTAGCTATTTTGCTCTCTAGAAGGATTGCTTAAGTGTAGCTTGTGTTTCAAGTGTGCAAGTTGGGTCTTGGGTGTCCTAGGACCACTACTATTTATAGGAATGGATTTCAAGTGGATAGGGTACCTTAAGGAAGTGTCTAGATGGTTCTTGGATAAGAGATAGCTGTTATAGTTGGGTCAAGTTAGGTACAACTATTTTCTCATTTCTAGATATTCATTCCAGAACCCAGTTTGGTCGACAACGTTTTCGATCGGAAGTCTCTCGATTGACAATTTCTTCGACCGAGTGTGGTTCAAATGTACAAGTTATCTCTAATGGCTATTTGTAATTTAAACTAAATTAGTCAACTAGTTTAACGGTCTACTATCAGTCGACAATATTTTTGACCGGATGTGACTCGATCCACAAACTACTCGACTGAAGAGACTCATGGTAAGTATATTGTAACCATTCTTACAGTGCACTGAGTCTTCAACTGAGGTGACTGTCGTTCAACAAATTTCTTGACTGAGTGTTTCCTGGTTGATAACTTTCTCGACTAAAAAAGTCCTTATAAACCGGTTTGTAGTTTTTTTGGAAAATCAATCTAATGATTTTTCTAATGTGACATGCCTACCCTAGACACTTATTTTAGACATATGAATAGGTTTGGGATAGGTGGGGTTGGTCCATAGCTTGTTTTTACATGAGTTCTAAATTCTTGTACTTTTGTATTACAAATGAGCCAATATAAATAATAATTTAAGCAATTTAAGCTCCAATCTTGATCAATCTTTTTCAAGATGTACTTGGTACCTAAAACACTTAGATAGAATGTTATATCCACAAATTGGAAACATTTGTCATCATCAAAAGATAGGATGTGCTAATGTGCAATAGATCCAACAATCTCACCCTTTTTGAAGATGACAAACATTTCTAAAAGCAAAAAAATAAAATGAAATTTTCATACTTTGGTGACCTTTTCCTTGAGTGTCATAATAATATGTGCAAATTTATACTAGAGAGATAGGGTATATATCAACCATCTCTCAAAATAAAGTGCAATAATTTATTTATGATAGTGTGCCTCTCAACTCAAAAACCCAATCAAAATCATAAACACTCAAGAAATTAAGTTTTGTTTTTAAATTATTTCTCCCCCTTTTGACATAATTAAAAAGTAAAAGAATACTACCCATTAGTTCAATACTCCCCCTTAAGATGTTTCCTAAAGAAAAATGTCAAATTTAGCCACAATAGTCATGAATCAGTACTCAAGAAAGCTCAATCCATTGATAGAAGAAACCATTACATAGTTGCTTAAAGGAAAGATACATAAGGATTGATCAAAGGAAAGACACATAGGGATAGACAAATGATTACAAAAAGACTTCATTTGAATGAATCAAGGATCACATCCACCTTCGGATATTTCTCATAGAAAGGTGCAATGACATAATATTTCATAATAGTTCCCCAATCCAATGCACCAATCTTGGCAAGAGCATAAGCCTCAAGAAATGTGGGTGTCTATCAACGGAAATGGGTTGTCGTGTCTTGGAGTTGCATGAGTGAGTATTGGGTATGGGTAAGTTTGGTGGATGGTGGCGGTGGGACTTGAGTGTAGTTGATGTATGGGTTGAAGAGATAGATAATTCTAGGGTATGAAGCACAGGGATAGTTATCAAGAGTGTTTGGGGTTAAGGGTTGCATTTTATGGTTAAGATAGGACATGACATTGTGCTTGTAATCAAAATGTCTCCCAATTTGATATGCTACATCTTTAAGATATGAGACATCATTGGCAAGGTTTTCCACAAGGTAGCTAGGGGGAATAGAAGAAGGTGGAGGGATTTCTTCATGGGATGTGCCTTCTTCAGTTCTAGACCTTTATTGGCCAAAGTCTATTCCCATTTTGTTAGTAGTGTCCTGAGTTATCCTCTGGGGTGCCTATTACAATGATAGCCTAATTCAACTAAGCCTTTTCCAATTGAGTGTTGAATGATTTGGCAAACAAAATCAGCATATGGTGGATTGCTAGAGAAATCAAGCATATTGGAAAGAATAATGCAAATAAAGTTGACAAGGATGCGTTCAAGAATTGCATACATGGGATACATCCTAAATTGGGGAATTTCAGTCTTGTTAGCTCAAGGATAGATTTTTTGGCTAATGATGAGGTTCACTATCATAGCTTCAGGGGTTAGAGATGTGCATAGTAAGTACCCCTATGTTCTTGAGCAATGGTTCTTTTGATGTCATTAAGGCTAAGTGTATTTTGTTGATTTGTAGAAAGCTTGTTAAGAGGATTGTCAGTGGTGAGATATGCAAAATCATCATATTCATCAACATCTATATCTAATATTTCTAGAATATCATTTTCAGAAAAGCCAAAGGATAGCCCATTTACCATGGTTGTGAAGGAATAATGGTTATTGGTGTCCCTAATAAGGTTGCATAAAACTCATGGACAATTTGTGCAGACCAGAAAAGGAAGTAAAGAGTAAGAAATTCTTATAGTTTCTGGACTTTGAAGAGATGGGGAAGATTGAGGAGCTCATATAAGTCATCTATTTCCATCGGGTATCGAGGAATAAGCATCTTGGAGGTGACCCACATGTACTTCTCTCTAGAAGTAGCATCGTTGAAGGGTATCTCGTTGATGACCGCCAGTGTCAGAGTTGCCGAGGAGGAACACCCCTTCTTGGATGCTACTTGCTTCTTGCCACCATGAGTTGAAGAGGGTTCCATCTTAAAGTAGTTGAGAAAGAATGTGGTGGAAGAAGATGTAGTGAAGATAGGCGGGTGAAATTTGTTGAAAGAGAGCTCTAAGGAATGCTCAAGGGGTGCTAGAGAAGTGTACTCAAAGAGTTGTGAAGGGAATGGTCGAATTGGTGGCTATTTATAGTAAAATAGACCCCTTCTCGATCGACAAACTCATCGTCCAAGCCCTTAATGGCTCTATTCCAACAACAACAATAACGACTAGTTTAGTTGGCCTTTCAGTTGAAATTTTTTGCATGGGTCATGGTCTCGGTCGAGAATTTTGTCGAATGAGGGACCTTCAATTTTAAAAAAAAATTGGTCAGAGGAGTGTCTAGAATCCTTTAACTAAGGCACACATAGTCAACCAAGGGTCCCACTGAGAGAATCTCGATCCAGAATTTTGTCGATCGAATTTGTTCTCCGTCCAGTATTTTGTAGATTGATTTTGACATTTTGAGCAATATTTTGTAATGAGGATGGATTGAGTCTAATTAAGTATTTCTTGTTCATGATATTGAATCATTTTAGATAGATATCAAACTTGTAATAATATTTGTGTATGTAATAAAATCATTGAGCAATGAGATCAAAATATATATCTTCAAGACGTATAATGCTTAACTTAACTCTAATTACTCTAAATTGTTCTAAACCAAGGGGTTTTGTGAAAATAACAACTAATTGATTTTGAGTATCAACATGATGAAGACATATCTTATTTTTAGCAATATGATCATGAAGAAAATGATGTCTCGCTTCAGTATGTTTAGCATGACTATGTAAAATGAGGTTATGAGTGAAATTGATGGCACTTGTGTTATAACAAAAAATTGGTGTCGAAGATAAAAAAATTGATAATCATTTAAGACTTGTTGCATCCATAAACCTTATGCACAACATGAGCCAGCTGCTATATAGTTTTCTTCAGTGGTAGATAACGCAACAATATTTTGTTTCTTACTTAACCAAGATACAAGCGATTTTTCAAGTAAGAAACATTCACCACTGGTACTTTTGTGATCAATTCGACAACCAACATAGTCGACATCAGTATAAGCCTTAGGGTCAAACAGTTGATCTCGTGAGTACCAAATTCCATAGTTGATTGTAGCAACTAAATATCATAAGATTCATTTGACATCGGCCAGATGGGAATTCATAGGGTTCAATTGAAGGCGTGCACATAAAACAATGATAGACATAATATCCAATCAAGATGCAGTTAAATATAATACGATACTGATCATACCTATGTATAAGGAGTTGTAAATAGGTTCACCCATCTCATATTTGTCAAATTTTGTGGAGGTACCCATTGGAGTAGAGGTATGCTTACAATTTTCCATATTAAATCGTTTCAATAGTTCTTTTGTATATTTTCTTAATTAAGGAAAATTCCTCATGGAGTTTGTTTGATTTGAAATCCCAAGAAAAATTCCAACCCACCCATAAGACTCGTTTCAAATTCTTTTTGCATGATATCACTAAATTGTGTGCAAATTGATTCACTTAAGGCACCAAAAATAATATCATCAACATATATTTTAATTATGAGAAAATTTGATTCATATTTTTTGATAAATAATGTAGGATATAATTTTCCCATAGAGAAATCATTTTCAAATAGATAATTTTTGAGACGTTCACACCAAATAGAGAAATCATGTTTACAAATTTCAAAATTTTTATCATCTTTTGTTGATATTGTTAAGTCCTCAATTTGGTGTGTACTATCATTCAAGTTTTCATTTTCAATTTCAATTTCAGCATTGTGTTGTAATTTCATGATATGTTATATGAATCGATTCCTCAACTTTCTTAGAAATAGAGTTGTAAATCCTAAATGCCTTGCTAGATGTTGAATATCCCTGGAAAATTTTATTTTGTGACTTAGGGTCAAATTTGTCTCTATCATCCTTTGTGTTCAAGATATAGCAAGGTGTACCAAAAGTGTGAAAGTAGTCAACTCTATATTTCTTGTTAAAGATGAGTTCATAAGGAGTTTTCTTAAGATAGAGTAAATTGAAACACAATTTAAGACATATTATGCTATATTTACTACTTCGACCCAAAAGGTTTTAGGTGTGTTATGTTCAATTAGCATTGTTCTAGCCATTTCTTGTAAGGACAAGTTTTTCCTCTCAACTATCCCATTTTGTGGTGGGGTGCGTGGAGCAGAAAAAAATTTTTTTTGAGTAAATGGCATAGCATATATTAAATAACACATCGAAGCAAGCAAACACCTGCTTATGTGAGTTCCGTACAAGATGTTAAAATATGTAAACTGAAATAAAAGTTGAACGTTTGAGCCTAGATGAGAATAAAGCAAAATTCTGATGAAGTGGGGGAGGCACCCCTTAACAAGCCTCTAGAATATGTTATAGTGGAATGTCTCTGATTGTTGAAAAATCATCCACCAGGAAGAGCAATCAAAGTTGTTGTTGGACTATACTGACCCCAGTTTCATCATCAACCATTGCTTTGAGATCGCACAAAAATTTTGCTTCTGATTCTCCTTCTTCAGATTCTTCATGTCCTCCTTCAACTTTATTACCTACATTTTGTTAGAATGTAAAGATTTGCATCTATCTGTGAGATAATATTTTGTTTCAATTTTTTTTGTTGTTGAAGATTCTGTTGTTTCTTTCTTTCCAGAGATTCCAACTGATAGTGGTGAAAATATCACTACTCTTGAAGTTTTTGAAGTGTCTTTTTGGTGTGATTTGTGCTGGGAAAGTTGCTTCCTGGAGATCAGGAATGTAGTTTCGTGTGTAGTGTGTGAAGATGTTTTGTGAAAAGATACATTTGAAGAAGATGTGATCAACTGAGTCAATGCTTTTTTCGCATAGTGAGCATCTGAAGGGGCCAATGAAACCCTTTTTTGCAAGATTTTCACCAGTGAGTAATTTTTCATGTAGTAATAGCCAAAGGAATGTTTTATATTTTTGTGGCCATTTCTGTTTCCAAATTTTTGTGGTGGTTGGGGCATAACCTCTGTAGGAAAGGTAGGTGTAGGCTTGCTTAACCGAATATGTGTTGCCCCATTTCCATGTTATGATGTTTGAGGTATTATTTTCCAATGAGAGTTTAAGATTTCTGCTTTCGTCTTGACTTAGCTGCATGTGTATGCATCTTTTAAGAGAATTTGATCTGCTACTGGTGATAAGGAGGAGGGCTTTGTCAATTTTCATGTTGAGCAGTTTGTTTGGGATAGTCCATGTTGAATGAAGATTGATGACAGAGTTGTTTTCGAACCAAGGATCGAACCAAAAGGAGATATTTAGGTGGGAGTATGGGGGAGTGTTAATGATTTGAGTGATTTTTTGGATATTTTTGTTGATGTATTTCCAAAGAGGGGATGCAGATTTTTTTGGAATGGGATGCCAGGGAGGGGAGTGTTGGTAGTATTTGTATTTGATGAGTTGTATCCATATTTTAGTTTGTTTTGTAACAGGCTATTGATGATTTTTGTTATAAGACAGAAAGTGTGAGTGTCAATGTTTAAGATTCCCCAACCTCCCTGATCCAGAGGAGCAGATAAAGTTTTCCAATTAACAATGTGATAGTGCTTCCCTGAATTATCCGATTTGTGGAAGTTATTCCAAAGAAAGTTTCTCCTGATTTTGTCTATAATAGTTTTTGTTTTTGTGGGAAGAGGGATGCATCTCGGGTAGTGTGTAGTAATAGGAGTGATGACACTGTTTAGCAGAGTGAGTCTTCCTGAAAGATTAAGGAAGTTATTTGTCCAATTTGAGAGTTTTGTGTTTATTTTTGAGATAATAGGGGTCCAGATAGCATTTTTTATGTTGTATGGTGTAATGGGAAGACCAAGGTACTTGATTGGAAAATCTTCAGTCTTACATCTTAGGAGGTCTCTATATCGTTCCAGAGAAGGTTGATTAATGTGAACCCCAAAAATGGAAGATTTTTGCAGATTTATTTTGAGGCCAGAGATATATGAAAAAATATCGAGGATTCTGAAAATATTCAAAAGGGAAGAGTCATCCGGGGAGGAGAAGATAATAATGTCATCAGCAAATTGAATGATATTTTCCTTGCATTCCCCAGGAGAGCTGATAAGACCATTTTGTTTACCCAGTTGAATCATGCGGGAAAGAATAGTTGTGATGATGATGAAAAGGTAAGGGGAGAGTGGGTCGCCTTGTCTGAGTCCATTTGAGTTGTTGAAATAACCAAAAGGGACACCATTTATGATAGTAGAAAAATGGTTAGTAGAGATGCAAGCATGAATCCAACTAACCCATTTGTTAGGAAAGCCAAACCCCGGTAGAGTTTTAATTAAGCAGTTCCAATTGACAAAATCAAAGGCTTTCTCAAAATCTAATTTGATGGCCAGAAGGGGGGATTTGTTTTTGTGGCAAAGATGTATTGTTTCGTTAACCATCAAAAAGGCATCTTGGATACTTCTATTTTTTAGGAAGGTAGATTGGTTGAGAGGAATGATGTCATCCAGGTGTGGTTTGATCATGTTAGCTAGAGTTTTTGCAATAATTTTGTATGAGGTGTTTATGAGGCTGATGGGTCTGAAAAGGGATATGTGGTCAGGTTGGCTCGTCTTTTTTATTAGTGTTATAAAATTTTTGTTTATGAATTTGATGATGTTATGAGGGTTTGAACTAGCATGGAAAGAAGTCAAAAAGGCTAAGAAGTCTTTTTTTTAGTGTTCCCAATTTGCCAGGGAGAATTCAGTGTTTAGTCCGTCTGGTCCAGGAGATTTATTTAGACCTAGGTCAGAAATGGCAACATCCAATTCACCAAGGGAAAAGGATTTAATGAGGTCTAGTGGGTTTTTTTATGTTTTTTTGACAAATAGTGGTCCAAGATAAATCATTTAGGTAGGAAGGTTTGTGGTTATTATTGAAGATGTTTTTGAAATGGTTTGTTATGTGAGTAGAGATTGTAAGTTTGTATGAGGTGGGTCTTCTGTTTATGGTTAGATGGGTTATGGCATTTTGTCAGAAATTTTGGTTACAAATTTTATGAAAGTATTTTGTATTTTTGTCGCCTTCCTTAGCCCAAGAAATTTTGGCCCTTTGTCTCCATTTAGTGTCAATACAATTATTTATGTAGTCCAGTTCAGCTTTTATGGAAAGTACAAGGGCAGGGTCAGCAAAAGGGTCCTTGTCCACAAAAAGGAATTGTTCTTCAAGATTTTTTTGTGATTCGAATAAATTTTTTGGATTTTGGAGTTTCCATTTTTTAATATGTGTCTTAATGTTTTTGGTGTTTTTTAGGATGTGTAAACCTAAGTTTTATGTTTGAGAGTCAGCAAGTATCCAATGTTCTGAACAGGAGCTGGTGAAGTTGTTTATTGAGAGCCAGCAGTTTTCAAATTTGAAAGGCCTCTGGCCCCAAGAGATAGATTTTGTGTCAAGGATAAGAGGGAAGTGATCCGAGATGGTTCTATGGGAGATATGAACCGATGAGAGAGGGTGTTTGTCTTCCCATAAGGTTGTGCAAATGAAGTGGTCGAGTCTGGCATAAGTCTGGTTTCTAGACCAGGTGTAAGATGCATTTGAAGGTTTGATGTCGATCAAAGAGTGGTTTGTAAGCATCTTACTAAAAAATTTATCAGCGGCAGACATAGAATGTGGGGAATGGGTGGAGTTGAGTCTATCTGAGATTTGAGTGATCAAGTTTAAATCACCACCCAAAACCCAGGATGACAAGTGATGTTTTGTAAAGAGATGATTTAATTCAGCTAAATATGTGGTTTTGTCATGCCCTGGTTCCCCATATACTCCTGAGAATGACCAGAGATATCCATCAGAAAGATTTTTTAAATCAATAGTTATAGAAAAATCAAGGGTGGAGGTGTTTTGAGGAGCTGGACACTGATTGTTGAACCCAACTAAGAGGCCACCTTTGAAGCCCTCAGGAGATAGTTGGACCCAGTCGGTAATTCTGTTTCCCCCTATAGTTTTGAGAGCAAAAGGTGTCAGACAGGTTTTTGTTTCTTGGATTGTTATCAGGTCAATTTTATTTTTGTAGATGTGGGCACGTATTTTTTTGCGTCTATGGAGGTTTGCAGCTCCACATACGTTCCAAGATGAGATTATCATTTTATCGTGAAGTCCAGACAGAGAGAAAGAAAAACTTGGGTGAGAACAAACTATTAATTAGAAGTTCAATGATATTGTCTCAGATGGAATGACCCTTCTATTTGACCAACCCATAAAGGTTTCTATGTTATCAAGTGTTTTATGAGCTTTTTCATCATCTTCTAGTTGGATGCCTAATTTGTTTGCAAAAGTAGTAAAGTTGTTTATGTTTAACCAAGAGGCTAGATCTTCAATAGAGTCGAAATCTTTATTTTTATCCTTTGACGGGGGAGTAGATGTTAAAGAATGAGTAGATGTAAAGTCACTAATAGAACTGGAAGAGTAGTTTGGATAAATACATGTCTTAGTCCTGTTGACAATGGTATTTTTTGAATCTTTGTGATTTGGCTTCATGATAATCTGGAGGTAGCTGGAAGTAGGCCTTTGTTGAGGCCTCTCCTATTCCGAACTCTGCATAGAATTATCATCCTTAAGCTGAGAAGAGTTTTGGTCAATATTTGGTAGATGTTTTTGGTTTTGTGAGGGGTAACTCTCCTTAGTCGAGGTAGGAGAAGGGAAGGTGGAACCTCTAGGAATGTATGTGTTTTCATGCAAAGATAGTTCATATGATCTGGTTCTTTTTTTATTTGGATGGAGGTATGGGTTGTCGGAAGGGGTGGAGTTTTTTCAGATCCAAACATGGTTTCGATCGCTTGTAGACTTGGAATGCACAATAGACATTTTGTCTTTATTTGGGCTAAGCTAAGAGGGAGGATGTTTTGAGAGGTCACAGAAGGCAGTACAGTTCTCAGAGGGATGTTCAGCAGATAGTTTGATATTATAGATGGATTCGCCAATTCTGATGTTGATGGTAGGAGGTAATGAGATAGCAGCTTTTACAGAAAAGAGACAAAAAGCTTTGATATATTGTGATGGATGCAAGGTTTCAGGGCTGATATATTGAAGTGTAGCTCCGATAGAGTGGGCTATACCTCTGAAGATCTCTATTTCCCATAGGTGGGGGGGAGATTTGTGATGGCGACCCAGTCAGAACCACCTACGAGAGTAGGGAAGGCACCTAAATTAGCAGACCATTTTGATAGTCTGGCCGTGATGAAGCTCGATCCACAGGGGATAGTGAGAACTTGATTCAAAAGGTGGTTTATCTTTATTCCTTATGGGACAGTGTAGATGAGTTGGGTAGGAGAGAATTTTTTTTGTTTTAGGATGGTTTGGCTGGGAATGAGAAGAGCTAAGGCACGCATGATGTCTAAGACATTGATGGGGTTGTTGTCAAGGTTGTTTTCAATTGATATGAGAATGCTTCTCAGGGTGAGGACCTTCAGAAGGTGCATAGAGTTTGCTGGAAGGTCGAGTGCAATCGCGTATTCCAGGTAGTCTGGAGTTTTCATGTTTGGAGCAGCAGGTTGGTTGTTTGTGAAATGGGATGGATAAGGGTTTGAATGGGGAGGGTTTTTGAGATATGGTTTGGGAGTTGAGACTGAATGATTCTTCAGTTTGAGGTAGGGTTTTGATATAGGTGGAGTCCTGGGGTTTGAGGTCAGAGAGCGTGAAGGGGTAGGGTCTGCATGTTCAGGCGGGAGATTTGCGAGGCATGCAAAGGTGTTTTTTGACAGGAGATGATGAGATGGTGGTTGTTTGATGTGCCTGTGATCTGAAAAGGACTTTTTTGGGACATTGAAGGTTTTGTGAAAAGGCGAAGATCTATCTGAGAGAGAATGCATGGAGGAGGAAGTTGGGTCTGCATGGGATCTGCTCTGGTTTGGGGGAAGGAGAGCCTTGCAAAATCTTTTTATGTGGCCTTTTTGTTGACATACAAAGCAGATGAGGCGGGAAAAACATCTAGAAGTCGAGTGGTTGTTTCTGAGGCAATGAGAACAGTGCAACGCCCGAAAAGTTTTTTTGGGGGGGACCAATGTCCAGGTTTGGGCGGTGGAGTTTTTTTCTAGAAATTTGTTTATGAGAAGTGATGATTTTGATTTGCCTAAAACAGGAAAGGCAGCGTTGAGGTGATCCAGGTATTTGGGGATGATATCCTCTACCAGGACGAGTTGGAGTTTTAGGGTTTTATGAAGGGAAGGAAAAAAAGGCCTATTTTTTCCTTAACCGAAGGGGAAGGGAAAAGTTTGTACCTTTCTGCGATGGAATTTTGTTGTTTTTGCATTGTGGATGTGACAACATCGTCTTCCTCCTCAGAACCAGAGGAGACAGAGATGGGCCATGATCTTGAACCCAAAGGTGGTTGATGTTCGTCCCGAACGAATAGTTGGTCCATCGAGATTGATGATGAAGAACTGGCCTAATCGTGTCTTTTGTAAAGATAAGCTAACTCAGGAGGTGTGTCGTTGATGAAGCCACACACCCAGGCATGAAAAGTACGCTTTTAAATCGGTTTGATGAAAATCAACCACTCAGGTTTGAGTTTTAGCTCAGCACGCATGTCACTCCAGCCTTCATAAATGAGAAGGATGGGGGTTTTTTTACCCCAGGGTTGTTTGGAGGGGAGGTACCAAGTGACCGACACCTTGAAGGAGCGGTGGCTGATGTTTATCATGCAGATACCCAGTGAGATATCAAACTTGTGATAGATCCAAGCTCGTGGTAAGGGAATGCTAGATGAAAATGAGGGGTTTGAGAGAGGGATTTCCAAGAATGAGAAGCGGGAGTTCATATCGGCGTCAGCGGCAGGTGTTCTAGTGTCACCGGCGGTCGCTGAGGTTTTTTTTTTCTTTAATGCACGACGGAAAGCAGAAGGTTTACCGCATCTAGGCATGCAAGGTGTTTTTATGCATGAGGCAAGGGTGAGCACGCCTCCTGTACGCATGGTGTTTTCAGAGCAGTTGAAGGATCTTTAAATGATATTCTCTGAACCAATCAATATTCTGATTTGATCTGACAGCCGAGAAGTGCTTGGGGAAGAGAACAGGAGCCGATAAAGTGAAAGAAGCTTTGAGAAAAATTAATGCGAGTTTTGTGTTTGCAGATATTCATTGTAAATTACTGGTGAGAAGCAAGCGATTAAAACCATCCACAGGGGATGTGGTAGGCGTGTTCAAGGAACAAAAACCTGCATGTTTCTAAAAACCTTTGGTGAAGCCCAAGGTAATTTTTGAAGGGGTGTTAATACCTCAGAAATTTTTGCATATAGTTGTGAAGGAAGGGTGAGTAATGAGGGTGAAAACCGTTTATTTGAAGGAAAATGAAAACGCTGCTTCATAGATTTCAGAAGGCGGAGAGGAAACGGTACCAAGAGTAATAGGAAATGAAGCACTTGACAGGGGGTCACCGCAAGGTCAAATCTAGTTGATGCAGAGATGATTTATCGCTATCAAACTGGTGAAATCCTAGTGCATGCAGGAGATCGCAGAAGCCAAGTTAAGATGAAGCACCTTAGGGGATGAAATCGAATCGCAGAGATGTAATAGGTCACCACCGCCAAAGTGCTAATATTTAGCAAGGTGTGAAGAGAGGCTTGATGAATCCTTGAAAGATGTTGAATGACTCCAGAATGGGGGGAGTCGATCCCAGGCTGAAGCGGCGAGTAGGTTCGTTCCCTGCAATGATCGGAGCAAGGTCTAGTGGCGGAGAGCAGGGAGAGAACACACCGGGATAAGGCATATGGTACCGAGCAGGGAGAGACCGAGGAGATGATTCTAGAGAGAAGTTGGAGCTTTCTCTCACTAACCGACCGTTACCTGCATCCTTCCCACCCCCTATCGGAAGCAATCTTGATAATACTTGGAGCAGAAAAATTATGTGTATACCCTTTATATGTAAAAAATTATTCAAAGATATGGTTTTCAAACTCTCCCCCATGATCACTCCTAATGGTGCATATTTTGTTTTGTAGTTGATTTTTAATCTTAGAGCAAAATTGAATGAATATTCTTATATTATCATCTTTTTTGAAAGAAAATGCACCCAAGTATATCTAGTGTGATCATCAATAATGATAAAGCAATACTTTTTACCACCAATAGATTGAGTTCTAATGGGACCAAATAATTCCATGTGAATAAGTTTTATTGATCTAGTAGTACTAAGAAAATCTTTATATTTAAAAGAAGTTTTAATTTTCTTGCCTAGAGTACATGGTTCACAATTTTTAGGTTTACCAAAAGAAAGTTTAGGTAAACCACAAACAATATCATATTTAAGAAATTTTCTAATAACATGTGAGCTTGCATGACCCAACTTTCTATACCATAATTGTAAAGATTCATCATTTTAAAGAAGGCAGTTTCCAATAATAGCTTGCATATAATTAGGTCTAAGTATGTAAAGATTTCCTACTCTTTTCCCTTCATAAACCACATCCTTAGTATTTTCTATGAGCAACTTGCAGCAAGATTTGTTAAAAAGAACTTCATAGCCACTGTCACACAATTGACTGACACTATTTAGGTTGTAATGCAATCCATCCACAAGTAACACAAAAAATGTGAAGAATTTTACCAACATTACCTATCCCAACGATTTTACCTTTGGCATTATCTCCAAATGTGACTGTTCCACTCTTCTTTTTTTTCAAGTGTATGCAAAGCTTCCTTTTTTCCTATCATATTCTTGGGGCAACCACTATAACCACCCTATCCTACAAAATATGAAGGTTTTGGTACCCATGTGGTGGTCCTGTTGGTTAATAACATTAATATATATGCCTTAAAGATTTTGTCATTTTGAGTGTTTGATATGAATCAATATGATGTGCATTTTACATATTTAAAATACCAATGTAATTACAAGTAAATGATTTGATTTGCAAGAGAATAGTTCTGTCAGGCTTATTTTTGGTCGACCTTGACTTCGACTAGAGGGCCCCTCAGTCGAGTTCCTGGTCGACCAAGAGGCAATTTTGCATATTTCCCAAAAATGCAACACTTCTAGTGTGAGCATGATATATCATTTTCAATGATTTTAATTTGAATGACATAAGTAAACAATCAAATACAAAATATACATGCTAAATCTCATTTCAGTTGAGACAAGACACATATGAATTTCACAGTAAGTTTAGTTCAAATCTCAACAAGATATCTCAAAATCTCTAGGTTGGGGGTTTTGGAACCCAAACCATGTCAATGCCCTTCTTCTTCTTGTAGCGATAAGAGAATGAATAATGTCCAAGATGTTGGAAGTAGTAATAAGAAGAAGAAAAAAAGTCAATTTGGTTTCTCTTCTCAACATTTTGGACATGTGTTATATTGTTCTTGGGCACGTAGATGGTCTTGGTTCTAGGGGCTTATGTTTTTCTAGCTCTAGGCTTTTGATATGATTTTTATTTAGTCATAGCCTAGGACCCTTCTCCCAACCTATCTGTAAGTATTTTCCAAGACTCTATTAAGGATATCATCATGCTTTAGACTATCAACATATTTATGTAATTCAACAATTTCAACAAGTTTCTTTGTAATATCTAGATTGGCTTGAGCTAAATCTGAAAGTAAGGTATTTATTTCTCTAACAATGATATCATAATCCAAATGAGTGCATAGAATAGGTTGAGTTTGGTAGTCATTTATTTGAGCAAGCAATTCAACCTTTTCTTGAGAAAGAAGATCATTTTTATTTTCTAAGACAAGCAACTTGGCATTACACATCAATGGAAGCTTTCAAAGTATCATTTTCATAAGTAAAACTTTCAGTTTTAGAAGTAAGATCATCTAGCTTAGCATGCAACTCATCATTAAATTTCTCTTGCAATCAACATATTTAGTACGAGTTTCTTCAAGACTATTAACTAGATCAATTTTACATAACTCAAAAATGTCTACCTCATTTGAGTCTTCTTATTCATATTCCTTAGCCATGAGACACTCCACTTCTTCCTCTCCACTCTCGTTGTCATCACTTGACTCATCCCAAGTCGCTTTGTCTCCCTTGTCCTTCTTATTGAAAGAAGATATTTTACCCTTATTTATTTTAGGACACTCATTCTTCACATGTCCCTTCTTTCTGCATTCAAAGCACATAAGGAAAGAGGAGTAAGAAGCACTAGAATTTTTTTAGATTTAAACCTTCTATATTTCTTACCATTTACAATGAGTGCGTCCTCTTCATCATCTCCTTCACTTGTCTCATCACTTTCTGGAGTGATGACTTTTGATTGAGCTTTAGTTGCAACCTTTAATGTGATACCCTTCCTTCTCCCCTTTTGGAGTTCAACCTCCACTCTTTCTTCTTCTTTAAGGGTGACCTCATGTGTCTCAAGGTTGCCAATGAGCTGCTCCATCATCAATGTGGTGAGGTCATTAGCTTCTTCAATGGATGTCATGTTGGGCTTGTTTTTTTTGGAGGTAATGATCTTAGTATCTTGGATACTTGATCATCTTCACTAATGTACTTGCCCAAAGCATTCATGTTGTTAATGATAGAAGAAAACCTAGCATACATCTCACTTATAGATTCATTAGGCTTCATACAAAATTGTTCGAACTTTTGCTAAAGCATATTGATTTTAATATTCTTAACTTGAATAGTACTTTCATGTGTAACCGAAAGTTTATGCCAAATTTCATAAGTGGTTTCACAAGAAGATATGTGATTAAACTCACCAATGGATATTGAACAGTATAAAATGCTTACGGCCTTGGCATTGAGTTGAACCTTTTTTACCGTCTTCAGATCCCATTTACCATACTCTATAGTTGGAAGCTCATATGGATGAGTCACCATTCTCCAAAGCTCCAAGCTCATTCCTAGGAAGTAGAATTGCATCTGCCTTTTCCAATAAGTGTAGTTGGATCCATTGAACAGTTTTTGCCTGCTCATGTACGTTCCTTCGAGGTTGAGATTGCTAAGCAAGTTTTTCCCTATGCTTCAAGACTCGGGGGAGCTCCTTGAATACATGCTATGATACCAATTGAAAGATCTAGAGGGGGTGAATAGAGCTTTTGATAATTTTAAAACTAATTTAAAACTTAAATTACAAGAGGGAGAGGGACACAAGGAGGAGACTCACAATTTAAAGTGGTTCCACCCTTCAAATAGAAGGATGTCGGTCTACTACCCAATTGTCTCCAATTGGAATTTGCATGTGATCAATATTATTACCTCTCAAAGAATCACAATAAAATACAATCACTTCATCTACACCTCTTCTTTACCGAGGCATTGAAGAGAATCCAAAACAGAGGATGACGATCCACCTCCACCACCTTGATGCGACATTCACCTCCTTAAAGTAGCATCAATCACCTTGGAGTAGCCTTCAAACCTTGAAGTAGCTCCAAGCAAGCTCCTCAGACAGTCTCCCACACTTGGAGTAATCAAGGAGCACAATTACATCAACTTGGAGAAGTAGATTGGAAGAAGGAAGAGTACACTAATGTAGTACATCACTTTGATCCTATATCAAGCGTTTTAACCTCCTAACCACTTGGGATGGGTGTTTCTAGGTGGTGTCTAAGAGCTTGTAGCTATAGGACACGAACTTAGAGCTCATGGAAGAAGATGACAAGTATAATTCAACTATTTTGCTCTCTAGAAGGATTGCTCAAGTGTAGCTTGTGTTTCAAGTGTGCAAGTTGTGTCTTGGGTGTCCAAGGACCACTTCTATTTATAGGAATGGGTTGCAAGTGGCTAGGGTACCTTAGGGAAGTGTCTAGAGGTTTCCTGGATAAGAGATTGATGTTATAGTTGGGTCAAGTTAGGTGCAACGACTAATTTAGTCGTTTCTAGAAATTCATTCCAGAACCTAGTTGGATTGACAACTTTTTCAACTGGAAGTCACTCGGTCATAAATTTCTTCGACCGGGTATGGTTCGAGCGTACAAGTTATTTCTAATTATTATCTGTAATTTAAACTACGTTAGTCAATTGGCTTAACGGTCTACTACCGATCGATAATATTTTTGATCAGATGTGACTCGAACCACAAACTACTCGACAGAGAGACTTAGAGTAGTATATTACAACCATTCTTCCAATGCACTGAGTCTTTGACTGAGGTGACTGTCGGTCAAATTTTTTTCCGATTGAGTTTTTCTCAGTTGACAACTTTCTCGATCGAAAAAGTCCATGTAAATTGGTTTGCAATTTTTTTGGAAAACCTATCTAATGATTTTTCTAATGTGACTTGCCTATACTAGACACTTAGTTTAGACATATGAATACATTTGGGATAGGTGGGGTTGGTCCATAGCTTGATTTTATATGAGTTTTAATTTTGGTACATTTTATTTACAAATGAGCACATATAAATAATAATTTAAGCAATAAGTTTCAATCTTGATCAATCTTTCTCAAGATGTACTTGGTACTTGAAACACTTAGATAGCATGTTAGATACACAAATAAGAAATGGTTGTCATCATCAAAAGATAGGATGCGCTAATGTCCAATTTAGCCAATAGTGGTACATAAAACTTCATTAAAATACACAAAGTCAATTAGTAATTAAAAATATAGGTAGAAGTTGCATGCAACCCTTCTCATGATATTTCATATGTAGTAACATAGGGGCCTATATATAGTTCAAAAAACTAAATTAAATATTACATTTTAATGCTCGATATGACATCTCCTATAGTTTTATTAGAATATATAAGAATTACTTTGTTATCTAAAAAAAGAAAAATTACAACAAAATTTCTATATGCTCTCATGCGGCTACCTTGTTTGAATAAAAAGCTAATTTGTACTTTAAAATTAAACAAATTACATTCATCACGTCATTTAGTTTTCTTATATGATGTACATTGTTATACAATAATTATTTTGTAATTTTAAAAAATACAAAAAAAATGAAAGGAAACTCTACAGAAATCTCTTATATAGTATAGATAGAAAAGTTGATTCATTACTAAATAACAACAAAGTTACATATGATACCTCCTACACTCTTTCTATATATTGTGCCCTAAAATACAAGGATTATTTTGTACTTCAGGAAAATGGAATAAAAATTATAGAGAAAACCTTCCACAAACTTTATCATATAGTATAAATTATACATACTTGTCAAATGCTTATTTATGATGTTTATGAAGAGGATAGTGTGATTGTTATGTGATAATATTCAACCGTAGATGTGTTCTTAGGTCTAAACCTCTATCCAGGTGACATATCTTGCCATTTGAAGACAATCGAAATGAAATGCAACTTTAGAATATATTTTTCATGCACCTTTGTTGTACTATATGTAGCTCACTCATGTGGCTCATTGACTACACCACCATTGACTATTCATTAGCACATCCCATTTCCTATCATTTTATGATCTAATGTTTATTGCAATGTCTTTTTTTAGTGATGACTTGTTTAATATTCTTGTCCACACATATCTCTTGTTGACAATGAGAGTATGTACCTGACTTCAACATGTGCAATGTAAAGAGTATGTCAAGAAATTTTATGCCCAAAAGTTATGAAATATGTTTTCAAGGGATTAATGGTATCTCAATATCCCTTTTTGCACACACTCTTCCTTTCTAATGTATTATTTGTGATATTAAAAAACCACATCTTTTTTTGCCCGTTTGATGCTTATCAGGGAGACATGGTGTTAATCCCACAAAACCAGACAGGGATTATTTTTCTAACTATGTTCAAGAGATCTACACTATGGACTCTACTTGGCCTCTAAAATGGATAATTCGGATCAACCTAAAAAGAATTTGGGAGTCGCCTCTCTCTTCCTATACGTATTTCTCTTCCCCCCACCTTTGGAACAGAGAGCAATCGACGTCATTCTCCTTGTTTAGGTTTTACATCTGATAGCGATGATTCTGGGGAGGCAATGATGTTCAGAGAGGACAACAACACTAGGTGGATTTGGAGACAAGACTGGTGTTTCTAGATAGCTATTGAGTTGGGGACAACTACAAGCACACATATCATCTTGTAGATGGTGAAAATTTTGTGGATTGTCAATTCTGCACTCCCTTACAAGGTATGCAGTCAGATCCGTTGCCAATGTTTTTGCCTTGACTATATCATATGAATAAATTTACATGTTTTACTAAATTGGTGCCATAATATAACATGTTATATATGGAGAAGTACGCAATTTGTATAATAAAGTTTAAGACCAAAGAAAGATTCATATCGCTAAATTTATTTTTTATTTAATGGGAATGATCGTATGAGACATTTTATTATTATCTTGTAAATGATTTGTGCTACTACCTCTTGAATATATTGATCATATATGGGTCACGATATATTGAGCATCTTACTAATATCAAGGTATACATACATGCCATGTTTTCAATTACATTTATGACTATGTTATTGTGTTATTAATCATGGTCTATCGTAGAAACGAATTTTGAATTTTGTTAATTTAGACAATGAGCGTGTACCAAAATCTATGTGCCACCTATCTTATAAGGATCATAATTATCCTAGAAGGAAAATGATCATAACTAGGCATACCGCCTACCCAAAAAGGGAACATATCTTAATGTATTAAAGGTTGTGGTCACATGACTATGATGCTCCTTTTTGAGCAAATGTTGGATAACAAAATGGTAGTAAGGTAAATTAAACAAATATGATTTGAGCTTATACTGACATGATTGTATGAATAAGTATGACCGTATTGAATATTACTTATATGATCTTTGCCTTAGGGTCTAATAATGGTGTCTATCCCCTGATGCCAAGATGATACAATGTGGTAACTGTACCCGATCTTGGGTAATGATATCTAGGAACTTCACCCATTTTCTATATACTGAGATCTCTATGTGACATGTTACATGGGTTGATTGATTATTGAATGCATCCTTGTGGTGACTGCAACCTCGTATTAATTGATTATTGATTTCACCCTTATGGTGACTACCACCTTGTGTTGATTGTTGTGAAGTCATATGAAATAGAAATCTTTGTACACTACAACCTTTAGCTATTTTATGATCCAAGATTTACTAAATGCATCTTGACGCATATCTTACTCCTTAACTATAATAGTGATTTGGTTATCATGGTGATGATGTTAAGTAATGCTATCCTATGTAAACTTACTAGTTAGACTGATTTTTTTATGTAGCTTTCACCTTTGTGGTTGCATATGTGACTAGAAATTTTTTCTACACGTGTTACAACCCCAATTTTTGGGTTCATTAGGAGAGAAATGTAATTTCTCATATTAAAGATAATTAGAACAAATAATGATTCTTTTGGTTGAGTGCATGAATTCCATTTAAAATAGCCTTATTGATTTATTCGTGGGCTTTATTTGGCTATTGGGCCCAATAACAAAGAAAGAACAAAAGAAACTCTATTATTGAGTAAATAAGAAAATAGAGGAAAGAAAAGTGTGGAAACCTCTAGATGGAAAATCCAAAGAGGGATTTCGTGCCTCTTGGGTTCCTTGGATTCCAAAGAGTCCAAAGTTGCAAAGAAAATGCAATAAGAAAAGAAAAGATCAATTAAGTTTCTTTATTAAGAAATAAATTGAAAATAATGGTAAAAGGTGGAAAACAAGTATAATTGAGTTATCCTTGGTGGAATTTCGTATCCCAAGGAGTCCTAATATAAAAAAGAATTCCTATGAGGAAAATAAAAGAGAAAATAAAGAGAAATCCTCAAAAGAGATATTTTAATGAAGAAATAAAAAGATAAGGAGAATATGAGAAATAAAACATAAAAGGATAAAAGCAAGAAGATATTTCCCCAATGTGGAAATTCGATCCTTTAGGTCCAAGGAATCCAAGATGATAAAATAATGGCAAAAGAAAGAGGAAATATCAATTAAATAAGTCTTATTAAAAAATAATTAACATTTGAAGAAAAGGCAATTTTCCTTTGGAGTTTGGGACTCAATTTTGGTATGCGAGTAGATAAAGCCAAGAGGAAGTTTCCCTCAAATTTTAGTTGCAAAATGAGGCACAGATTCCAAGATATGCAATTTAGAAGTTATCCTAAAGTATGGACATTGATTGCATAGTAATATTGTGTCACATTTTATCTGGGAATAAAATCCTTTTTTTTGGGCGCATATCTGTGATCATAGGATATGTGATCCATGGCCTGGGATGAATCCCAGTCTCACAAGGATATGGAGTAGTAGACTCCAGGCTGCAGAAGTTGGATTCGAGTTTTTGCAAGTTAGAAGCCAGCTGTGAATAGGTGAAGGAGTCCATCCCCTTCAGGAGTTTGCTCCGAACCCAACCACCCCAGGATTGGTGGGGTTTCATCGTGAAACGGGGAAGTCCCCAATTCACAGAGGACTCGATGACCACCCTATATATAGGGTAGAGCACACAATGGTGCGAGCAAACCTAAAGTTTACCCCCTCATGACCGCGGCGCAGTATAGGTCGTCTTTGTGCGTTCAATTGGATCAAATAAGGTGTTCTTGCCCCTGTCCAGCAGCAGTTCTTGCCAGAGCGCCGACGAAGCTTTGGCGGAGAAGCACTTGTGACAAGGAATTGAGGGCAGCTATGAGTTCATGAGAGCCAGGCGATGCTCTCAGTTCAGTCAGTGTGGTTGCAAGACGAAGATAGCCCGAAGTCAACTATGGAGTTGACTCTACAGGGCTACTCGTGAGCCATCTCGAGGAAGAAGAAGACCAAGGGGTAAAAGACCCATTTGCCCTCGTGCGTACAATAGCCAGGTAAAGGCGTAGCTATCCTTTTCCTTTCTTTTTCTTTTGCGGTCAGGGCACGCGCATCAGGATCATTGGATCCATCCGGGTCCAGAGGACCATCGATCAAATGACTCACATTTTTCTAAAAGTAATCGATAATTTAGAAAAGTAACTTTCTTTGCAAAAATCATATCTTTTGATAGAAAACTCCGATGAGGAAAGTTAATCATGAATCTTGCTCAGAAAAGTACGAGGAATTCAATAAAAATACTAGTAGAGGCTAGTTTTACTTATAGTTTGAAAAGTACATAAAGTTAGTACTTTGATGCTTTAAATGGATCTAAAACCCTAGATTTGTTTAATGGTGAGTTTAATAACTAGTTTAATATTCTGAATCAAGATTGGACCTTTTGACATAAAAAGGATAATAGGAATATGTTTTGAGTTAAAAAACCCATGATTTTCTTGATTAGGGTTTTCCTGTGTGCAAAAGTGTAATCAATGTTGAATTAGGGTTTATTAACCTAGAAGATGTGATAAATAGTAATTAAGGTACAATTGTCAATTGAACTATAATCATTGATGAAGAACCTGAAAATGATAATCAGCCTTAATGATCTTGACATGACCTAAAAAGAATAAAACATGTTGGTTTTAGTATAAAAGTTCCTAATCATGGATAGATACCCTTAATATGACGATTAGGGTTTTCAAAAGGATAAAGTTAGAATTAATGATAAATGGAGTTCATTGGTGAATTAGATCATCATGCATTATGAGTTGTTAATCCGGAAGAAACTAAAGGTGATAATTGAGTCTAATGACCTTGAAATAACTTAAAAGGATAAAGAAGGTAGTTTTGGTATAAAAGAGAAATAATCGACTTTAATTGGGCTTATGATGTTGAAATTAGGGTTTATGAACTAAGAGAGCATTTAATATGATAGAAGTGTTATGGAGGCAAAAACCCTAATAAAACCCTAATGTGGTCTAGAAAGCCTAAGGTGGAATCCAAGTCTAGCTTTAGAATGTTCTGGATGAACTATAACACTTGGATCATATGCATTAATTTTAGGATATTGTTGATTGCTTGTTGATTGATTCTTTATCCTTATTGCTTGGACAATCAAGTTGCTCTGGATCAGGTATGTGGTTAATTATGAATAACCGCCTTAGTTTCCTGATGATTTTCCAGATGGTTAATCGCATTGAATGCAAATTATCTGTTGGATGTTCATACTTGTAAATCATAAAGTCACTATGATTATCACATTAAAAATAGAAGTATGGATTCTCACACCTACATGCCACTCTGATGGATGATGCCAAAGGTCAGGCCCAGATGGGTAGACCAATGGACACCTTGAGTGGTGACCCCATGCACCAAGAAGGTGGCCTATGATATTGCATGACTAGTGGGCACCATGAGTGGTGACCCCCAGGCACCAAGCTCGGGATTGAGAAGGTGGCCTTAAGTCATTGGCAAAGGGCACCCTAAGGTGGGTATGCCAGGGTTAGGGCAAAAGCGGTGGAGAATGTCATACTGAAAAGTGTAAATTGGCTTGTTAATTAATTTGATTGTGGTTATTAAATTGTTAGCCATATTTGCAAGATTTTTTGTTGTTCCCACATACCAGTATATTTCGATATACTGACCGACGTTTTGTTTGTCGGCGTTTTAGGAACAACATTTGAAAGAACAAAAAGTAAAGTGACACATTATGGAAATAAGAAATAAAGTGCAGGGAGGATTAGATAGAATAATTCAAGCTCTGGATAGATAGATTTCCAAAGTTTTCAAAGGTAAGTAAAGTTTTAATTTTATACCAAATTCCAGTTAGTTAGTAGAATTTCATAATTATTATTGATTATTTGACGAATCTTTGATCTTGTTAATTGAATAACGGCTCTGACCTTCGGGTCTCCCTTAATTGGGGGTTACCGGGAGGCGGGGTCGTTACAACATGCATGTGTTTTTCTTGTAGTTTAGGGGCATTATATTTTATGGTATCAGAGCTAAGATTTCCAATGTGTAGACAAGAGCTGAAGTAAAAGATTAATAATCACCATGTCAACTAGTGGGATAAACACTTAGTTCCAATTGTAATGACTTCCTTTCATATATGAAACAAATGTCTCCTTTTTGTCATCTGGTGCATTGAGTCTTTGCCACCAACCTCTCAACCAAGCCCTCATTTTGGAAAAATTAATGAAGTTGGATCTATCAAAGTTTGAGAAAGACTCTAACCCATATATGGCTGAGGCATGACTTCCTAATATAGATAAGTGCTTTACAACTCTAGCTTGTCCTGAAAACTTCAAGGTGGATCTTGGTACTTCTCTTCTTGATGAAGTTGTAGAGAACTAATGGTCACACACCCATGAAATTACTTTTCCCAATGTACTTGTCACTTGGGAGTAGTATGTTGCCATGTTTGGGGGGAAACTATCTTCCTTACCACCTAAAAGACAGTAAAAATTAAGGAGTTTGTGAACTTCATACAAATGAAATCAACTAAGGGTTATGTTCATGCCTTCCACAACCTAGAGCTCTATCATCCAAACCTATGTGGACCTGAGAGGGAACATGCAGACAAGTTTGTTAATGGCTCAAGACCAAGGTTGAGGACACATGTTCATTTGAGTAGATGTGACACTCTCTCTTATGCTATTGAGATGGCTTCTATTATGGAGGAGGACAACAAGGAGATTCAAGACATGGAAAGGAGATATAATGACATGCTTTTGGACACCAGAGAGATAGTTCTAGGGACAACAAGGGAAGCTTAGGAGAGACATCAAAGAAAACGTTGAAGAATGATAATAAGAAGCATGATGGATAAAAGAAGGCATGCAAGAACTATAAGAGGTAACACCCATTTTGAGAATTTTATTTCAAGATTGGTCCTTGCTTGAGGTGTGGGAAGAAGAGAACTTTGTTCAAGATTGCCCTGAGAAGGGGATGAGGTGACACCTATTGAGAAAAGGGTAGAGGCTTACGTCTACTCTCTCAAAAAAGAAGACGTAGATGTGTCTAACAAGGTGGTGTGAGGTATGTTTGATGTTGCTAATGATTCTACTTTAGTATTATTTGAAACTATATCTAGTTTTTCCTTTATCTCTGAAAGTTTTGCTGCCAAGTTAAATCTAATGACAAAAGTTATACCTTATAATCTAGTAGCATATACACTTGTTGATTCCCAAAAAAATTGTAGAATATATGTGCATGATGTGTCTATGACAATTTTGAATGGGAGTTTCAAGGTTGGTCTTGTAGTTCTTGAGATGACCAACTTTGAATTAATCCTGGGAAAGGATTGGCTGGATTAGAATGATGCTCATGTTCCATGTAAAGAGAAGAAGGGTTTGATAGGGCCTATTTCAAAGATGAAATTGATTATCAAATGTGTGAGACACAAAGCCTGTCAACAATTGATTTCAGCTTTGAAGGCTGGCAAATTTTTGATGAATGGTTGTAGGGCTTTTCTATCTAGTCTAGTCAAGACTGACTCTTCTATTGCAAACATTTAGCAGATATAGGTAGTGAAGGAATTTTTAGGTGTTCTACCAAGGATCTCCACAAAAAGCAGTTGAATTCTCCATTGATATTCTTTCCCAAGATAGATACCATATCCAAACCACCCTTTTGAATGACCCGTGCTAAAATGCTAGAGATGAAGCAATAGATGCAATAACTTTTAGACAAGGGTTTCATCCGACCTAGTGTGTCCCCTTGGGGAACTACAATACTCTTTCAAGAAGAAGGGCAGATCCTTACAACTTTGTGTGGATTACAATTTGTTGAATCAAGTTACCGTGAAAAATTAATATCCTCTTCCTCATATTGATGACTTATTTAACCAACTGCAATATGTTGCAATCTTCTTAAAGATTGACTTGAGGACTGGATATGTATCAACTAAGAATAGTTGAATAAGATATTCCTAAGTCTACTTTTTTAACAAGATGTTTGCACTATGAATTTTGTGTTATGCCTTTTGGGTTAACCAATGCTTCTATTGCATTCATGTACTTGATGAATCAAGTGTTCTGACCTAATCTGAATTAATTTGTGATGGAATTTAAGATGATATTCTAGTTTTATCCCCTAATGAAGTGCAATACAAGGAACACTTACAAATGTTGCTTCAAATTCTGACAGACAACAAGCTTTGCGCCAAATTCTAGAGAGTGTGATTTTTGGTTACACAAAGTTATGTTCTTAGGACGTGATTTTCAAAGAGGGTATATCTATGGATCCTTCTAATGTTGAATATGTGATGGATTGGAACATGCTCTAGACATTGACAAAGATTAGGAGTTTTCTAGGAGTGGATGGCTACTACGAGAGGTTTATTTAGAACTTCACCACCATAGCCATTCCATTGACTAATCTGACAAAGAAGAATCTTACGCTCTTAAGGATACAAAAATTTGAATATAATTTTCTGTAGTAAAATAAAAACTAACTACATCACCGGTGGTCACCCTTCCTAGTGATAGTGGCGGTTTTGAATTTGATATTGATGCCTTCGGCACTAGTCTAGGTTGTGTTTTGATGCAACACAATAACATGGTAGCATATGCCTCTCGACATCTAAAAAATTGATGTAGTGAGTTTTAGTCACTTTTCACATGCTATATTTTCATGCATTTAGTGCAAAATTGTTCATTTTGAGATATGCTATGCATTGTTTATCATTATTAACATGTGAGTTACTATTGCACCAAATATTGCATATTTATACTGAATTGTGCTAAATTATCACTTCTAATTCGGAGTTATGTTGTTTTCCCTTATTTCATGTAATTTGAGCATTCATATGATATCTTGGTGCAACCAAAACCTATTTCAATTATACCGATATGACATAAAATTCTAATTGGGAATTCTAGAAATCCCAGTACTATCAAGACAATGCTCGATGCTACCGAGTAAGCAGTTGATTCTACTGAAGTCAGGAGTTAGTGCTATCGATTCACCATCCATAGAGCATCAATAATTGGAATTAATTGACTCAGTGCCACTGACATGCCAGTTGGTGGTACCGACTTTAGCATCCAAATCAAGTCATAACTCATAGAAAGTAACTCAGTGCTATTGACCACTTGTCGGTAGTACTGACACACTTCAAGGATTTTGAGTCAGACAACAACACGATGGTAGTGACATCCTATTAGTGGTACCGACTTAACTGGATCAGTGTAGATTGAAAATCATAACATACCCAAAAACTGCGACTTGATGATGGTCGAAGCCCCACTTATGACCTAAGGGTGTTCGGCCAAATAACATGATCACATTCTATCTCATTGCAATAGAGCACAAAGTCAGAAGAGTATGAGATGATGGAGATAGCCACATACCAAACACTCTAGGCACCTTCAGATGGCGGATTTGCACCTGAAACACTACAAATCAAGGTGCCTACTAGAGGGGATCATCAGGATCACTTCTCCAAGGCTTTTCCATTAGATTTCTAATGTATAGCTCCTTTCTCCCTCTTCCTCCATCGGTATGATGATATAAATCATGTGGGGCTAATCCATGTATTCCTTACTACCAGAGAGTACCCCATTATTGCCTTGTGTTCGTCTTTTATTAATAATAATCTATTTCCTTTCATTCCATTATTTCATTGTATTTTACTTTTATTAATTAATAATATAGTTCCTTTCATTCTAGATATGAATCTATCATTGCTTATCAAATTGTTTGAAATTGATCATCACAACCAATATATTAGACCACTAGTTGCTTTAGGAGAGGGATTAGGGGTTGAAAAAATTATAGATTTACACAGCTCATATTGCGCCATGGGAGATGGCTTATGGGTATGAAAAAACAATCAAAGTTATCGATAATGCACCTAGATAATCCCAAAATGCTATATAACTGGGGTTAGTTTTATTCCGAGTAGTGTATTACACTGCGAAAGTGGGTAATACTTGCGAGTCTTTAGTCTAGGGTTAAGGGTGAAAAAGTATTGGTGAATGAAGTTTGTATGCAATGCATATTGTGATTAAATTGTAATCTTGAGGAATCCATCCATTCTTGATCACATTCACTTAATCTAGGTTTAATTCTTTGCTCTTAGTTGTAAAACAACCATTCAACTACTTTTTCTAAGCCTAGTTGATTAATTTATAGTTAGTAGTAGTTTCTAGAAAACGTTTCCCTAAGTTTGACACTCGGGCCTCATAGGCCTATATTACACGCCGCATACACATGATTCTTACACACAGTTTAGGCATGTCAAAAATCGTGAGAGAAGTAACCTCACACATGAATTGGAGTTGGTTGTTGTGGTGCATGGTATCAAGATACAACATCATTATCTATGTGGGCATCACTTTCAAGTATTATTTGATCATATAAGCTTGGAATATATCTTTTATATGAAGGATATAAATATGAGACAACATTGCTAGTTGGATTATTAAAGGATTGATGATTTCTCTATAAATTATCATATGGTAAAAATCGATAATGTGACATATGCCTTAGCATGAAACGGATTGGAATAATGGCTAATTTGATGATCTATGAATGGAACATACTAAAAGATGCTATTATATGGTGACCATTTGTCAAATGCCCAAAGGATATATCTATGGCACGTTTGATAAAAGAACCTGAGATGATAAAAAATTATTATGAAGTTCCAACATGAAGATGTTGGCTGAGAGAAGATGATGAAGACAATCGAGGAAGAAGGATCTCAATTTCATTAAGATTAATTGGGATTATTAATGTGTATGACACATCTTTGGTGACCAAAACTTTCAATATAAGAGATTAAGTAATGGAGAATGCTCACATGTCAAAATTTTCTATTCATCTAGGAAGAACAGAGATGTTCAAAGACCTATAACAAAGTTTTTGGTGGTTAGGAATCAAAAGGGATATAGCTGATTTTGTTTCCAAATACATGGTTTTCCAACATGTAAAGATCAAACAACTACGACATGTCATATTATTACAACCATTGGAGATACTTGAATGGAAATGGAATTTTATAGTGACACATTTTGTTGTGGGGCTGCCTAAGACTAAGAAGAAAAATGACTACATATGGGTTTTCTTGTAAACAGATTGATAAAGGCAACATGCTATATTGTAATGAAAATGGGTCAATCTATGAAAATTGGTCAATTTCTTTTGGTGGTCTTGCCAAATTGTTCATTTATGAACTTTTGATGATTCATGGTAGTTCAAAATCATTTGTTTTTTTTATAAAGATATACATTTTACCTCCTATTTATAGGAAAGTCTACAAAAGGCATTGAGAACAAAACTAAAATTCAACACAACCTTTCATCCACAAATCGATGGTGACAATTTAAACATTAGGGGATATGTTGAGAGACTGTCGTCTACCCTAGAAAGGAAATTGGAGGAACATTTACCTCTAGTGGATTTTTCTTATAATTATTTATAGAAAAGCATTGGCATGATACTGCATGCAGCTCTATACGGGCGACCATGTAGATTTCCAATATATAGGAGTGATGTTTGGAGAAAGAAAATTGATAGGAAATACTATTAATTAAGCATGTGTTGATAAGGTCGATCTCATTAGAAAAAAACTAAAGACTATCCAGAGTAGACAAAATAGTTACATAGACAAAAGATGACATGAGTTGATCATTGAAGTTGGGGACCATGTTTTTGAAGAGATGTGTGGAAGCTTCAAGCCCAAAAAAAATATCACACGAGGTACAACCCAAGCATGCACAATAAAAGTCACGACCGCCCATGTCGAAAAAGCCAATAACCACCAAATAAATAACCAAGAAGAGAACATTATTGGCAAAGAAGACCACAAAATTCTATTAAGCAACTCCAAGAAGATTACAAGGATTATCGCTCCCTCACAATCACGTGCCCATAATAGAATTTCGTAACCCACTCTCGTTCTCTCTCCCCTTTGGCTATCCTTTGTGGCTTCCCATTTTGACACACGATGTTGTCCTACGTTGGCACACCCAAAGTTACCACACGTTAGAACCCCCACACATTGGTGTTCTTTGGCACACAATATCCATCGGTGTCTATCCCTAATTATGGATAGGGACTCCCAGTTAGACAATACGAGAGGATACGACAATTCTATAGGGATTAGGAAATGATAATATAAAAGGATAAGGAAATAATGTCTTAGACTCCAAGTCTAACATTAATTACACTTTAATAATATTGTTAGATATTATTTCTTATCCAATTAGGATAAGAGACAAAATCCTAACAATCTCCACCTTGAATCTTATCCGCTGAAGTTGCTCCTCTAAGAAGTCTGCTCCTGTTCTTCTTCTGTGCTTCTGCCCTCAGAAGTTGCTCCTGTTTCTAGAAGTGTATCACCATGCACACCTGCATGGAGTGTGTGTCCAGACATGACTGTCCAGACCCTTCATGTGAGAGCTCTTCGTATTGTATAGTTTGAGAAATTGTACCGCCTCCACCTGCGGTTGGAAGAACTGCATACTTCGCACCTTAGGCCCCCCATGCCATAGGGTTGTGTCTTCTTTTAGTCACACCCACTTGAAGACATTGTGTGGTTGGTCCAACCATGACTTCCTCTTTTCAATAGTTGACAGCTTCGCCTCTACATCTGTTAAAATTTATAGTCGAGTTTGTAATCTCGCACCAGACTGCCCGTGAGAGTTGAATACATGTAGCAATCTTCGAGTTCATGACACCCGCCACCCATGCTACTGCTTCATCTACACCTTCCGAGTCGGTAGACCTCTCATCAGCTGCTCCTCTTTTAGTTAGAAAAAATCCAACCAGTCGATAGAACCAGGTAGCCTCTGTTGTCGCTTGCCCCTTCAAGTGAATTGCATGACTCCACCTCACGTTGATATTTCACAACACGTGGATTCACTCCCGCCTGGTTGCATAATGATGTTGCCATCAAAATTTACTACCGGATGACCTCCAACGGTAGTTGTCGACGTCGTCATGTTTTTCTGTGCTTCCAATGCTTTCTGATCGTCTCGCATGAATCCTGCTCTGATATCACTTGAAGAGATATACGGAAGCTTCAAGCCTAGGAAAAATGCCACACAAGATACAACCCAAGCATGCACAATAAAAGTCACAACCGCCCACATCGACAAAGCCAATAACCACCAAATAAATAACTAAGAAGAGAATATGATTGGCGAAGAAGACCGTAGAATTCTATTAAGCAACTCCAAGAAGATTACAAGGATTGTCGCTCCCTCACAATCCCGTGCACACAATAGAATTTCATAACCCACTCTCGTTCTCTCTCCCATTTGGTTATCCTTTGTGGCTTCCCATTTTGACACACGATGTTGTCCTACGTTGGCACACCCAAAATTACCACACGTTGGAACCCCCACACATCGGTGTTCTTTGGCACACAATATCCATCAGTGTCTATCCCTATTTATAGATAGGGACTCTCGATTAGACAATACGAGAGGATACGACAATTCTATAGGGTTTAGGAAATGACAATACAAAAGGATAAGGAAATAATGTCTTGGACTCCAAGTCTAACATTAATTGCACTTTCCTAATATTGTTAGATATTATTTCTTATCCAATTAGGATAAGAGACAAAATTCTAATAGTTTTTCCAAGGTCGTCTCCAAATAAAAGAGTGTTGCATTTCGGTAAGAAATCAAAGTTTAGTTCAATGTACACAAAACCTTTTGAGACCCCACAACGATATGAAGACTATACTTACAAGCTTTCCCAACCACCAAATTATTTAAATATTAATGATACTTTTTAAGTTTCAATGAATAGGAAATATATCCATGATCCCTCTCATGTTATTAGCATTGATGTACCATATATCCTTCCTGACTTGAGTTATGAGGAAAGTCAATATTTATTTTGTATTGAAGAGTGCACCAACTAAAAAAACTTATTGCTCATATGGTGGAGTTGGCTTTCCAACATCATGAAGAGACTACATGGGAGCTTGAATCATACATGACGGATATGTATCCTCACCTTTCTGACAAGTCTTGTGCTTTACGATTTTGTTTTCATGGATACAAATTTATTTTTGGGGAAGGATGCCAGTCCCACATAATCAGACTGAGATTATTTTCCTAACTGTCTCTGGGAGATCTGGAGTCCAAACTCTACTCGAACTCCAACAGGGAATAGTCTGATCTATCCAAAAAGAAACCAGGACCCCCCCCTCTCTTCCTATATATTATCTCTTCCCCTACCTCTAAAATAGAGAAAAACCGACACCCTACTCCATATTTAAGTTTTACAACTGATAGGGGGTGGTTATGAGGAGACTGTGACGCCATAGAGGACATCAATGACACTAGGTAGCTTTGGATATGGGACCAATGTTTGAATGATGAATGAGTTGGGGAAGAAAACTACCACACATATCGTCTTGTTGGTGGTGACAGTTTGGTGGATTCTCAGTTTCACTCTCCCTTACAAGGTACAGACTTGGATCAATGATCTCCCTTGACTGTACCATATGAATCAATTTACTATGTCATACTAAACTATTGCCATAGTAGAACCTATATCTATAAAGAAGACATTTCACATCTGCTTGATTCATTAAACTGTCATGACTCAATAAAATGTAAGACTAGAAAAAGATCAATATTGTTAAACTCTTTTTCTTTAATGAGAATGATCGTATAATTTGTTTTTCTTCTTGTCTCATAAATTATTCATGTCAAGTTAACTGCCACATCCTAAATATAAGGATCATGTGTAGGTTGTAATATATTGGATGGCCTTTCTAATCTCAAAGTATGCATGCATGTCATGTTTTAATTTATATTTGTGACCATGTTATTGTGTTCTCAGTCATGATCTATGGTAGAAAAAAATTCAAGATTTTCATTAACATAAACAACAAGTGTGTACCACACCAGATGCATCAACTATTTTATAAGGATCATAATTATCCTATAAGGAAAATGACTATAAGTAGGTATGCCGTCTACCTCAACTTATTGTGTCATGTGAACTATGTTGAACTTTTGTAAGCAAATGTTGGATAAGAAACTGGTGGTAAGGTAAAATAAACAAATATGATTTTAAGCTTATATCAGCATGATTGTATGAATAAGTATGGCCGTACTGAAATTACTTTTAAGATATTTGATGTGGGGTTTACTAATGGTATCCATCCCACGATACCAAGATGCAACAATGCACTAATTGTACCCGATCTCAGTTAATGAAACTAAAAGCTTCACCCATATTAGGCAGACTGAATCTCTAGGTGACAAAACCCATGGGTTGACTAATTATTAACTGCACCTTTGCGGTGCAACCTCGTGTTAACAAATTAATGACCGCAACCTAATGTTGACTGTTATGAACTTATATGAAATACAAATATTTACATAATGCAACCTTTGATTAGTTTGTAACCTGATATTTATAAAATGTGTTTTGACTTCATATACTGCTCCTTGATTGTATTACTAAATTGGTTATCATGGTGACGATTTTAACGTTATCCTACACCTTACTAGTTAGACAATTTCCTTTTATATATCTTACACTTTTGGGGATGCATGCACGACTGAGAAACTTTTTCCCTACATCTAGATATCTAGTTGATATTGATTGATGGCTGGGGCATAAATGATAGATACTGGAAATCAATTTAGTGGTTTTTATTTTGATGTTGGATTTCTATTATTTCTTTTAAGCAAGACTATAAATTATTTTCTACTAAAAGTACCATGTGGTCTATTTTTTAAAATTTTCTTGCGAAATATTATTATTTGATATATTTTGCTTATGGATGTCGATATTTTCTTTATGAATAGTTCTCGTATCAATGGAATGTTTCATCCTGAACGGACTAATATCCTTTACACTTACGAAATAGTATTATTTGATATATTTTGCTTATGGATGTCGATATTTTCTTTATGAATAGTTCTCATATCAATGGAATGTTTCATCTGGAACAAACTAATATCCTTTATACTTATTTCTAATTATATTTTTGAGACAACGCACAGAGTACTTCCAATTTTGCTAAAAATAATAATTCTATTATTTTCTTAGAAAAAGAAATCTAAAAGGGGCGATTCTTTTCAATCTTTCAGTTCATGACCCCGTCATGTAAAACAAACTAGACATAAGCCTGTGTTGTGCACGGGTGCCTTAAGAGACTACAACAAGTCTGAACTAAGAAAAGAAAATGCAATAAATGTACAATATATAAATTAATAGGTCTTCTCATACACACATGGAATTTTTAAAAAAGAAGGAGAAAAATATGTCCAACACCTTTTACAATTTTTTATACAGTATAAAGGAGTCTCCTAACACAATGTATAATTTTTAAAATAAAGACAAAAGTATAATATACAAACACAGAACCTGTATGTATAGTGGAGAAAATTACATCCAACCCCCTTCAGCGGGCTTTCTTATATAGTATAGATGAGCCTCCTAATACAATATATAATTTTGAAAATTAATGACAAAAGTGGACTGTGACGAGTATGTATTTGCAAAAATTGATGGACAAAATAGTGTCCAACTTCCTCTGTGGCCTTTCTTATATAGTGTAGATGATTTTCCTATTATAATATATAATTTGAAAAATTAAAGATAAAAGTGTAGTGAACACAAGGGGACCACTATGTAATTTCAAAAAATAATGCAGAAAAATTACATCTAACCCCTCCAGGACTTTCTTATAGATGAGTCTCCTGATACAATATATAATTCCAAAATTAAATAAGTGTACATACATGAATCAATATGTAGTTTTAATTAACAATGGAGAAAATTGCGTCCACCCCCTCTATGGAATTTGTATAGATGAGTGTCTTAATATAATATATAATTTTAAAAATTAAAGATAAAAGTGTAGTGTACACACAAAGAGACCAGTATGTAATTTTGAAAAATAATAAAAAAAGTTGTGTCCAATCTCCAAGAGCTTTCTTATCTATCTTCTACTACCCTATAAATAAAAGCAAGTGACAGGTGAGTCTGCTTGCTTTCCATTTTGTGGTTATTTGCCTATTCCCGGCTCTCTGTAGCACCTACTTTTTCTTTGCCATGTATGACTGCTTGCTTTTCACTTCCATCAGCTTGGCTCGGTGTGCGAAGTACTCGAACCTACTGCTTCCCTATTTCTTTTTTATTAAAACTAGTTAATACACATGTGCACATGTACGTGTCACATTAAATTTGTTTTATTTATTTTATATATATTTTGGAAAAAGCCATATTTGATATTTTCAATTCAAATTGAAAAAAGATTATTTACATATATTTAAATGATGTATTTTATATTTTCAATATTTTTATGAAAAATTTATAGTGTGACAACAAATGAAAAGTAGTGGTTAGTGAAAATCTCATTACATCATGACAACATATGACACTTACAACAAAAAAGTGTTGTTGTATGGCTTCTAGCTATCATTAAAATATAAGTTATGCTCTATTAAATTTCAAAAAAAAATCACATAATATCTTTTGTTCATATGTTGGATTAAGATATGATCCTATTCGATCTAAATGAAGAGAAGAAAAAAAAGTAAAATCATAAGTTCCTACCCAGAGATGCTTACAACATCATTACAAAACCCATAACTTAGAGTTTTATAAATTTTGTTGTCATGGTGATGATATATTCAAGTGTATTAACTAAAAGTTCAGATTAATCTATTTTCTAGAACCCTGAATAGAATTCTTTGTTCCTTTTTGCGTGGACAACTTTGGTTTAATTTTGTAAATTATAATAGTGAGATATAGCAATTGTTTTAACAACCTCTTTCAATGGAGCGAAAAACACATGTATTACTACACGTTTTCCAACTGGTATGTGTTATAAAAAAAATTCTAGAATAATGTTGGTATTTCAGTGAGGAAGAAGGATTTATGCCAAAATAGTTAAACAATATTACTTAATATAATATTAGAACGAGTTATCCATTAATTAGCTACCATATATGTAAGTCAATAAAGCAATTTTGGAGGAAAAAACATTGGATAGGAGAAATAAATGTGGGATAAAATGTAATCATTTTCTTGTTAGAATTATATGAATTGGTTTCAAACACAAAATTAATAGGTAAATGTAATAACACGTATCTTTTCTATGATAAGCAATGAAACATATATATACTAAATATTAAAAGAGTTACTGATTAAAGAAAAGTAGCCAAGGATACTTAAATACAAGTCATTTGAAAAATAAAATTTATTGATTCAAATAAATCTATATAATAGAAGTCATAATTTTTTAAATCCACTCACACACCCAAAAAGGGAGTCGTCGTAGATATAATGTAAAAGGGTTTAGTTATTTTACATGTGTAAATCACTTAGGAAAAGATAGTCTATTATTTAAAGTTTTAATTATACCAAATCTTCAATTGCATTAAACCATTATTATGTGCTTCCTTTATTGATTGTAGTTAGTCTTTTTTCCTTTCAGATACCACTTGCATGTGTTTTCATCGTAGGCATTCTTCTTAGTTTACATATCCTTCAGGTAGGACTGTTTGGAATGTATAAAATGTAACCAATATAGAATATTGTGTAGTATACATCATTGTTTAATACAAAACATAGCCTCATATTATAGTAGTTTATAAAATATCTAATTAAGTTATATATCTTTTTCAGTTACTATTCAACATTTAGTATTTTTGTTTGAATATATTAATTTAATTCTATCAAAAGAGTGGATGTATATTTGTTTGATCGAAGTGCGAAAAAGTAGTTTTTTCAAAGCATTAAGCGAGGGAGATTAGGAGGATAGGAGAGCATGATATGGCGGAACGTTGAATGTGTAAGTCTATGCTACTACCATGGTTAGTTCCTGAATCCAAAATTTCAAAGACTCTGAGAACCATTGGGATGGTAGGATTTTTAAGATAACTAGTCAACACATACGTGCCACGCACGTAAACACAAAATTAGAAGAAAAAAAATTCTATTATTGTTTGAATTAATATTCGGTGTAAAATTTTATCATTCAATTTTGTTAAAGGAAAACTATAAAGAAATATTCTTTACTAAGAATAAGATGTTGCATTTGTATTAACCTTAATTATAATATTTTATTTGTGTGAAACCTTAATTATAATAAATTTAATTATATTAATTTATCTTGTTGTCCACATACGTTTCCAAATAAGGGTCTAAGTTCATGTAAACATATAAACCATTGTTGCTTTTCAGTAGGTGTCATATTTGTTAACAGTTATGCATGCATGCCTTTTAAATGGTTGAGGCGTGGTCAAAATAATATAGTGGATATATAGTAAATGCTAGTAACTGAACCGTTCTACTTTTTGGGTTGAGACCCATTCATTTAAAAAATGGAGAACGTGGTATGTATGCAGGTCGTGAGGAAAAAAGAAGAAAAAAAGGGAAGAAAAAATCAGAGAACCAAAGGAATGAAAGGCAAGAGTTGAAATTATCGTGAGCAACAACTATACAAGAATGAACGAACTTTGTAGGGGGTGGTTATCGAAGAAGGTGGGAGTGATTATGGAATAAGTTCGGAAGGGTGGGAATCTGAGAGGGTTGTTGTTAATGAATGAGATAATGGTTTGATTTGTAAATCAATTGCTATCCAACAAATCTTAATAATTGAACCACCTATTTTTTTATTAAGATTCATTTATTTCAAAGTTGGAGAACGTAGTCCGTATGAGAAAAATAAAGGAGAAAAAAGATGTCCGTATGAGAAAAATAAAGGAGAAAAAAGATGTAAGATAAATTAACAAAAGGAAGAGAATTAAAAAGAAGAGAGGAGTGGGACGAAGGAAATGTGGGTTGGTTATCGGTGAGGGTGGGAATTTAATTGTTCAGTTCTTTTGGTCGTGACTCCTTCATTTCTGGAATGAAAAACATGGTGTGCATGGAAAAAATAGGAGAGAAAGCAAGTAAGATTAAATCAATAAAAGAAAGGCAATTAAAAGAAAGAAAGGAGAGGGAGGAACGAACTTTGTGGGGGTGGTTATCGGAAAGGGTGGGAGTGGTGGTTATAGAATAGGGAGTTCGGAGAGGGTGGGAATTTGTTTTTAGAAAAGAAATAAAAATAAGAGAAATGGTGAGAAAAATTGTGAGAAGAGAGAGAGTGAAAGAGAAGGCATCATTTTAAAATAGCGTGTTGTGATTGGCTGAAAGGGATAAAATGGCATGTGCTTGTAATTATTTAGAAAAACTCTTTCTTTTTATAGTAGTACAGATTATGAAAGGAACTAAATACAAGGGTAATTATAAGATGATAACGAAAGGAGTGATTGGAAATAGACTCAAACGGTTCGACAAAAACATCTGTTTAAAAACGTGAAGTAATCACAAACTCATTTCTTAACATGTGAACGTATAATATCAGATGGTGACAGCAGAAAACTATTAATTTTTTTGTTTGACATACCATAAAGTTATCTAGGAGCATAGAATTATGTAAAAATATCGATGTTTGACAACATAGTATAAACTAACATGTTACCTAATGATAACACAAATATAAATGATGATTACATAATACATAGAAAAAATAAAGTATACAAAAGTAAAATGATGTTTTAGTCCTTGTTCTCATGTTTTCCGTCCTTGTGAGACTATGTAAAAGCTTGAAAATATGGATTTGTTCCAGATCAATTTTAATCAAGTTAGCTGCTTCGGAATGACAGGCATTGGTAGATAACATGGCCTACCACCTCAACATGAGAGTTCATTGGAAACACACTTTACATTATCCGTGTCCAACAATTTCTATACATCATTTTATAAAAAAATATATTTTTCAAGAGAGAAGTGGTGTAACAGCTACTGCGCCAGATTGTTCGGATGTGTAGCGCCCTGAAGCAATAACACCTGAGGAGAGGAGGTAGGAAGGTTGTTGTGCTCGCTGGCAAATATTTCTCCTAAAATAGCTGGTGCTGGCAGTCGCTTTGCAAAAGAAAGTCTAGAGAACAGAAACAATATCCTTAAACTGTGGCCCCTGTTTTGAAGGGCAACCACATTTACGTAGCTAGTTGGGTTATGTAGCATCTATTTGGCAACGGATGCAATAATCTTATGAAATATGTAGTTTTGATGGCAGCGGTGAGACGGGAGGATATATACACTTTGTGAAATTTTGGGTGGAAGACATTGTCAACAAGGACATTACAATTACCTGAATTTTTGGAAAAAATATGAAGTTCAAAATATCTACACCTTGTCGGCACTTGAGATCATGCTTTGCTTTAATCTTGATAAATTGGTGCAGATGGTCCAACGGTGATACTATTGGTGTTGACAAGTGAGACTCTTTTTCTTGTGGTTAATGCAAAAGTTTAGGAGCTTGTGGTCGTCACATGTTGTATGGAGTTGATCCAGTAAATAAAAGTGCAAATACTGATGTGGCCAGCTCAGGAGGTTGGACGTCTGGATACTTAGAAGGTAAATATATACTGGCTCGAATGTTTCTTTGAGTCCTAACCCAAGATGATCTGTAAGGTACATACAAAATACGTCATATATGATCAGTATAACATTCATTCTACTGGAAGAAGGACGAATACGAAAAATAAGATAAAGCTAATTGCAAACCTGAGCAACCACTTCTCTAGTACCTCTAGTTGCTCCTGGTAGGTGGGATCCGGTCACATATGAATATGAATAATACTCTTCATTTAAGAGTGGATATGGAGGAGACTATTGTGACGAAGTGGTCTATTATGGATTTTTTATCGTGAGTATGACTGGACAGTAATAGACGTTTCCTATTATAATATGTGAAAATTAAACCAAATGTGTAATTACCAATACTTGGTAGTAAAGAGCCACGTTATTTGTTATTTAAATCAATTAAAAGGAGACCACGTAGACATCATCTATCATCATTAATTCTTAGAACTAAAATCACGATGAACCTTTATCTGATAGAAGCTTTTGCTAGTAACTGACTACTATAAACTTGCAACAGTCCTTTCAACATAAAAAATTTGAGTACAATTTAATAAAAGATGGGTCAATAAACTTATTTACATCTGGACAATAAAATTGTTACTTGCCATCTGTCTTTGAAATTGAAAGTTGGTTGTTTCATCCTATTTTCAAAGTAGCGGTGTTTTGGGAACTGCCAAAAATGTGGTGGCCTCGCGTGTATGTTGGGAGAGAGAAGGAGAAAGACATGTGGGTTGGTGTTTTGTTTTGTTTTTTTTAATTCAAGAAAAAGTGAAAAAAAAATCTAAGAGGAGAGAGAAACAAAAGAGAACAATAATTTAAAAATAATGTATTCTGATTGGTTAAAAAATTTTAAAGAGTACAAAACGCTTACTTAGAAACATTCACCTTTTTTATAGTAGTATAGATATATGTACATGTGTCTCACATTACCGTTTCCAAGTTATAATACATGTTTTATACTTTGACAACACATGCCGACATCCACCTCATGTTTACCGAGTATATGTGCTATACAACAAAATTTAGATCAGTACTCTGGCCCTTCTCCTCAATCCGGAGCACTCACTGTGTAATGGATGAGTAGATCTCCGAACTTGCTAGCTACTAAATCAATTGCAAAAAAATTTTGAAGGGTACCATTTACTTTACTATGCTAATACCTGCTTGCTTTCCATTTCTGCGGTTATTTGCCTATTCCCAGCTCTCTGTAACACCTACTTTTTCTTTGCCCTGTATGGTTGCTTACTTTTCACTTCCAGCAGCTTGGCTCGGTGTGCAAAGTACTCGAACCTGCTACTTCCCTATTTCCTTTTTTATTAAAATATATATACAGGTGTCTCACAGTACCGTTTCCAAGTTATAATACATGTTTTATACTTTGACAACACATGTCGGCATCCACCTCATGTTTACCGAGTATCTATTATCCTATAATAAAGCTGAATCAACCAGTCTGTGTGCCTGCTCATCGGACCAGGCTAGTTGCTTGCTTCTTTTTTTTCGTTTTCTTTTCTTCTTCATTTCTTTTTATTCATTTTATCGTTATCTATCTTCTAGGATATACGTCCTTATCAGTATGTCGGTAGACTTTATTCAACAAGTATATATGTGTACTCTATGTGCACATTTTAGCAGCATGCATGTGTATTCATGAATTTATCTACATACTTCGGCAGTATGTCTTTGAGTTTAGCAGTCGAAAATGTTTGTATGCTTACTTCAAATCTTTCATAATAAAGTTGAATCAACGAGCCTGTGTGCCTACTCATTGGACCAGGCTGGTTGCTTACTTTTTTTCATTTTCTTTTCTTCTTCATTTCTTTTTATTCATTTTATCTTTATCTATCTTCTAGGATATACGTTCTTATAAGTATATCAGTATACTTTATTCAACATGTATATATGTGTACTCTATGTGCACATTTTAGCAACATGCATGTGTATTCATGATTTATCTACATACTTAAGCAGTATGTTTGTGAGTTTAGCAGTCGAAAATGTGTGTATGCTTACTTCAAATCTTTTATAATAAAGCTGAATCAACCAGCCCGTGTGCCTACTCATCGGACCAAGCTGGTTGCTTGTTTTTTTTTCATTTTCTTTTCTTCTTCATTTCTTTTTATTCATTTTATCGTTATCTATCTTCTAGGATATACGTCCTTATCATTATGTTGGTATACTTTATTCAACATGTATATATGTGTACTCTGTGTGCACATTTTAGCAGCATGCATGTGTATTCATGAATTTATCTACATACTTCAGCAGCATGTCTGTGAGTTTAGCAGTCGAAAATATTTGTATGCTTACTTCAAATCTTTTATTCTTTTTAATAAATTATATATAAATTATTTATTATGTATTAGTTGTCATTAGATATATTTAAGAAGGAAGACATGGGTGACTTTAGTAATGACGAATACATGTTGGAGGGAGTCAGCTGGGAATTAGTTAAACTATTGTCTATTAGTGTAAATTATTGCGGGCATTGATCACATAAATTTTAGAACAAAGATAACTTTGTTAGTCATACATATGATGTAAGAGGAAGTCAATGAAACAATTAATTGAGTTATTTTCTTTTCGCTTATTGTACTTCAATTGTTGTAAGTATCATTTAAAAAAAATCAAAGCACAAGTATTTTTAATAATCACATACTACAAATTAAAACGAGTCATCGGATATTTAATTCGTCACCGGAAACATATTAAAAAAGAGAACACATATAATTTTATTAATGACACACTGCAAATTAGAAGACATCTCCTAATATTAGTCGACTATTATCTTTAAACGAGTTAACTCAACTGTGTTACACGTGCTTAGCACATGTCTTTTGCTAATATGTGCTATACAACAAAATTTAGATCAGTACTCTGGCCCTTCTCCTCAATCCGGAGCACTGTGCAATGGATGAGTAGATCTCCGAACCTGCTAGCTACTGAATCAATTACAATTTTTTTTTAAAGGTACCATTTACTTTACTGTGCTAATACCTGCTATGTCTTTAGTTGCTATTTCCACCTACCGTATAGCAGTAATTACCGTTTCTGGCTGGAACTTCGAACGAACGTAATTGCCTGTGTGACCTTGACCAGTTGGAGTCTATATCCATATAAATAAACACAAATGAATGAGGTGCCTGTTTTTCGACTTCCCTACCTACGTGCTTATTTGCTACCTTTTCAGTATTTTTTATCTGATGCTCACGTACAACTGCCGGTTCTACAATTTCATTCGCGCATATGTTTAACACATCTACCGGTTCTACAATTTTATTCACGTATCAGTTTAACACAGCTGCCGGTTCTATGATTCATTTTTGATATGAAGATAGGTGTTTGCTTACTTACTTTCCTTTTTACTTTTTGCTTCCTCACCTGGTTTCTTTTTATTTTTTTCACAGTTGCTTATAGCTATTCTGATAACACCACTACCAAAAAACATAGAATTGGTGACAGTCATGTAAAAAATTATGCACTTTAGGTGACATGTTTGTACATGACTTATAATTTGTGCAGGCCTACGTAAAATAGATGATATATATTTTTGTATATTTGAAAGGGTGACATACTTTAGGTGGCATGCATGTATGTCACCTATAGTCTGTGCAACATAGGTGACCGACATTTTATCATACTTAAAAGGGTGACACACTATAGGTGATATACATTTAAATCACCTATGTTCTAGTGGAGGTTTACACATGTATATGAGTCAAGTGTAATATACAATGAGACATAACATTTAGGTGAAATGTATGTGTGTCACCAAAGTTATAGATGACATAAATTCATGTCACCTAACCTTAGAACTTTTACATAATTACTATGAGAGGACACTGTCTTGATATGGGCCTTGAACTCTCGCAAATGCATTACGGGGGACTTACTGTTAGAGGAAATTCTCGTGATATGGGCCCCAACCCTCACATATGCATTTTTAGAGAATTATTGTGAGTGGACATTGTCACTATATGGGCCCCAGTTCCTAAGAAATGTATTGAAAGGGACTTTTTGTGAGAAGAAATGTGTCATGGCTCCTCGCGAGTGTATTTTTATTGGAATATATCAACACTTATTTGGTCACCGTGTGTTGTACGACGTCGCGATGCGAGGGCGCTGAGCCACTACACGTGACGCCGGCACCGATGACGATTCTATTTATCTCCCACCTACCTATGATTAATTATTGCACCTACCCTGGTGTCGCTGATGGTGGGGGTTCTCTGCTCGTCTCGTTGCCCCACGCCATACCATCCAGATCCGGATTCCATAGTGTCTATCGAACGTGAATGGAAGGCGACCAGAAAGGTTTAGTGGTAACTTCAAGTCTGATTCAACTTATCGACTTTTGTTGGACTTGGCCAGATCGGAGGTGGCTGCCCTTTTTTCGGAAGCCACGCCCATAGCAGCAAGGGATTAGGGCACGAGCACGCTCGGAGCATCCCTGGTGCCTAGCCATTCAGGTCTCAGCACGTTGAGGATTGATACGATAGAGACCGACATCAATCCCCAGAGGCGACAACCCATACACGATTCCCTATAGTCGTGTGTTAAGTAGGCTTGGCATTGGTCAACCCAGCAGAAAGGACTACCCAGCTGGCCGCCATACACGGGAGGGTTCCCTCCATGTCTCGGTTCTGCTCTCTTTAATGGCAAAATTTAGTTCTCCCACATCGGAAACGACACATTATGACTGTCTTGCTACGTCACAGGTGAAAAGTCGTGAGGTTGTTCATGTGGTCCCTTGCCGCATGGGGCCTACATCCTGCATGGTTAGACCTACTGCACAAGTTTCATGTCCTTTTAGGAACCTCCATACATGCCGCGGCAAACAGTTAGCAGCTAATAATTTTTCTAATCATCTTTGGGTTGTTCATTTATCTTCACTAAGTCGTGTTGATGGAATCCGTAAGGCGTTGGAGTATGTTGATGTTTGGAGGGCTTGGTGTTTGCTCTTTGTTCTTCCAAGCGTTGGATGTGTGGTGTATGCCTTGGCATCCTGCCATGGTATAAAGCATATCCTCATCAAGCTTCTGATGGCTCTGATGTTACTACCACTCTACCTCAATAGCCTGGTGAGGCATCACTCGATGTGATAGTTGGTTTGCCTGCTCCCATCAATTCTGGCTTTCCAGATTCTGTTCCTTGTACCCTGTCAACTCGTCAGCGTATTGAGCCACCGCCTCTGCCTGTTGACCAACTACAACTCGACACAGATCTTTTAGATTTTGTCTTCCGCACGGGTGTACCTACCGTAAAGAGCATCCCTCTTCTTTGTTGTTTGCCCTTTGCCGACACTCTTCGTGCTTGCTTACTCCAGGTGGCTTCTTACCCACGCTCTATTGATGCATGGATTCATCTTTTGTTGCTTCCAGCATGTGTTCTGTATCACTTCTCCCCTAAGTGTACTCAAGATCAGTCTTCTCAAAAACAATCTCTCTACAACAACTTATGATCTTTAAGGCTTTAGAGACTTGGAATTCAGGACCTAAAGGCATTCAACAATGCTTGGCTCAGATTTTGGCTCATTGTTGTCCTATTAGGCGAGAACATTCTTCTGAAGCTTGTATTTTACCTGCCAAGTCTAAGATCAAAGATAGCCAATTTTCTACCGCGTGTTCTATCATCTAGTGGTGTTGCCCCCACAAAAGCTACTACTCATTCAGATCTTAAAACTAAACACCCTCAACCTCCACTGCCTTTGGTACAACCTCGATCTGAAATTTTTAGCTCTCCATTTGTTGCTTCTTGCTCCATGGTTGAAGAAGCCATTTTATCATTCAAGAAAGGGACCACTTGCGCACGTGATGGCCTATGAGCACAACATCTTATTGATTATATGTGTGGGGATGTCGCTACGGTGAAAGATGATTTTTTTAATGCAGTTTCAACTATGGTGAATCTTTGGCTCACTGGTCGTTATCCAGATTCCCTAGCTGCCTACATTGCCAGTGCTCCATTGACTCATCTTCTCACACTAGACAATGGCATTCGGCCAATTGCTATGGGTACTATTTGGCGGCGCCTTGTATCCAAAGTTGCGGCAAAGGGTGTAAGTTCTGATGCCGTCCCTTATCTTAAGGATCATCAGTGTGGTGTTGGCATTTCTAGTGGTGCTGAGGCCCTTCTTCATGTTGTCATTCGACTTGTTATGAACAACAACACCGCACTAAGGTCACCATGGCTCTTGTTAACTTCAACAATGTCTTCAACATGGTTGATAGATCTACCATATTCTGAGAGGTTCATCTTCATTGCCCTTCTATTGCATGATGGGTTGAGTTTTGCTACAACTCTCCATCTCCTCTCTATATGGATCATGGCGAGCCTCTTTTTTATTCTGTCAGGGTACAAGGTGACCCATTGGGCCCCCTTCTTTTTTCCCTAGGACTCCACCCTCTTATTTTACAGGTAAAGGATGCATGTCAACTTTACCTCCTTTCTTTCTACCTTGATGATGGTACCCTCATTGGGGACACATAGGTTGTTTTGAAGGCTCTATCCCTCATTCAGGAGTGATGCCCGATGTATGGTCCTCATCTCAATACTAAGAAGATAGAGATTTTTTTGCCATCTGATGACCCTAGACGAGGCTCGAATGTGGGCTTGTTTCCTACTAACATCTCTCGTCCAGAGCGTGGAGTGAAGATTCTAGGTGGCCCAATTTCTACAGATGCATCCTTTACAAAGGAACTTCTCCAGAAATGTGTGATGAAGACCCTTGATATGATGGATCACATGTCCTCACTCCAAGACCCACAATGTGAGCTTCTTCTTCTTAGGTCTTGTGTTGGGATGCCCAAACTATTGTTTGGTCTTCGTATAACACCTCCTTCTATCACGCATGTGTTGGATATTTTTTATCACGGTCTTCGTCATTGTCTGGAGCGTATTGTGGTTGGTGACGGCCCATGTTTTGGTGATGTACAATGGTGTTTGGCTACACTTCCTATGCATATAGTGGGATTGGGGATCAAGTCATCTCATGATGTCAGTAAATTTGCTTTTGTTGCCTCTCATATACACACTACAGATCTCCAAGACCATATGTTGTGTGAGGTCACATGTGTGCCTACAGGGCTCCCCTTTGTCTAAGCACATGCTAGCATATGCAATATCTTATCATCTTTTTGTTGTTATACGTTGACAAGTATGCCTTCTGCCACCTCAAAGACCCAATCTATTTTGACAGACGCTTACTACAAAACGGTCATCCGGCAAATCATGGCAAGAGACCTATCCTTACGGTAGGAGGCTATTCTCACTTATTTACAAGCTGATCATACACAAGATTTCTTGAGGGTTGTTCCTATTGATGGCCTTGGTCTGTCTATGTTACCTATTGAGTATCGAGATATCCTTCGGTATCGGCTTATGATTCCCTTGTATCTAGGTGATGAACATTGTCCAATTTGTAACATCACATATCTTGATGCCTTTGGTGATCATGCAGTGAACTGTCGCTCGAGACCTGGTTATAAGTTTCATCATGATGTTGTTCGGGATGCTCTCTTCAACATTGTCTCTCGAGCTGAGTTAAAGGTTTTAAAAGAATCTCCTTTGGCCTTCCTTGATACTCAATCTGATGGTTTTCATTTGTTGCGACCTACAGACATTCTTTTATTTCACTGGATGAATGGAAAACATGCATGTGTTGACCTAACATGAGTTTCTCCCTTGACATGTATCCTTTCAAAAAACTTTAAAGTAGGGCAGGCAGTGTCCGAGGTAGCAATACAAAAAGTTCATCAACATGGAGCAACATGTGAGTCCAATCAACATCATTTTCTACCTTTCGCCTTGACACCTTTGGGGTGCTTGCCGACGATGCAGTTTCTCTTCTTCGATGCCTTCAACATATATTAAATAGGAATCTTATGACACCTTCATCTACATGTAATGATTTTATTTTTGGGTCCTTGGGTTTTGCCATCCAAAAAGGATGGGCAACCCAGTTTGTTGCTCGTGCTTCTGTGAGAGCTTTTATGTAATCTTTTGAGCAATTATATGAAGAGTTTTATGTCTTCTATTTAAAAAGGACATGTGTTAGTCGAATTGTTGTTGAGAGTCATTATAATTCAATCGAAGTCATTCATGAGGGGATATTGACATGACAATTGTCACCAGACTCATACAAGTCTCTTTTGTGATCATTATAAGGCTAACATGTCTTTGTCTTATTAGGCACATTGCTCCTTGGCAACAGATTGTGTAGACCACCACCCCCAACACCAATTGATAAAAATGGATGGTGGCTTCCGCAAGCACCCAACTGAGTGTTCTTCAATTGTCCCCAAACTCATACACAACTCATTTATGAACAACTATGAGGACAATGCATACATGCATGTCTCTGATCAAAGCATTTTTAAGGAATTTTTATGAGAGGACACTGTCATAATATGAGACTTGACACCTACCAAATGCATTTTTGGAGACTTGATGCGAGTGTACATTGTCATGTTATGGGCCTCGGTTCCTAAACAAACTTTTATATACTTTTTATGAGAGGACATTGTCATGATATAGGCCCCAACTCCATCCAAATACATTTTTAGGGACTTTCTATGTGAGGACATTATCAAGATATGGGTCATGGCTCCTCCATAATACATTTCCATGGACTTGTTTTGAGAGGACAGTATCATGATATGGGTCATGAATCCTGTCAAATATACTTATATTCACTTTCTATGGATGATATTTGTCATGTTATGTGCCTTATAACCTCCCAATATATGTTGGGGGACTTGCTGTGAGAGGATATTGTCATGATATGGACCCTCTCTCCTCCCCAAAGTATATTCAGGTACTTGTTGTGAGAGCACATCATCATGATATAGGCCATGGTTCCTCATAAATTTATTTTTAGGGACTTGTTGTGAGAAGACAATGTCATGGCATTAGTTGTGGATCCTCCCAAATGTATTTCTAGGGACTTGTGGTGAGAGGACATTGTCATGATATGGGATATTGCTCCCCCTAAATGTGTTTTGAAGGACTTGTTGTGAAAGGACATAATCATGATGTGGGCCATGGATCCTCACAAATTTGTTTTGAGGAACATGTTATGAGAGGACATTATCATGATATGAGTCATGGATCCTCCAAAATATATTTCTATGGACTTGTTATGATAGGACATTGTCATGATATGGAATGTGGATCCTCCTAAATACATTTCTAATGACTTGTTGGGAGAGGACATTGTCATGATATTGGAGGTGGCTCCTCTCAAATGCATTTTCAAAGACTTGATGTGAGAGGATGCCATAATTATATGGGCCTTGGTTCCTCCCAAAAACATATTCAGCAACATGTTGTGAGATGACACCATCATGATATGGGCCCTGGCTCCTCAAAAATTTATTTTCAGGGACTTACTGTGAGAGCACACTATCATGATATTGGTCACATATCCTCCCAAATGCAATTACAATGACATGTTGGGAGAGGACATTGTCATGATATTGGAGGTGGCTCCTCTCAAATGCATTTTCAAATACTTGATGTGAGAGGATGCCATAATGATATGGGCCATGGTTCCTCCCAAAAACATATTCAGTGACATGTTGTGAGACGACACCATCATGATATGGGCCCTGGCTCCTCAGAAATTTATTTTCAGGGACTTACCGTGAGAGCACAATATCATGATATTGGTCACATATCCTCCCAAATGCAATTACAATGACATGTTGGGAGAAGACATTGTCATGATATTGGAGGTGGCTCCTCTCAAATGTATTTTCAAATACTTGATGTGAGAGGATGCCATAATGATATGGGCCCTAGTTCCTCCCAAAAACATATTCAGTGACATGTTGTGAGATGACACCATCATGATATGGGCCATGGCTCCTTAGAAATTTATTTTCAGGGACTTACTCTGAGAGCACACTTTCATGATATTGGTCACATATCCTCCCAAATGCAATTACAATGACATGTTGGGAGAGGACATTGTCATGATATTAGAGGTGGCTCCTCTCAAATGAGTTTTCAAAGACTTGATGTGAGAGGATGCCATAATGATATGGGCCCTGGTTCATCCCAAAAACATATTCAGTGACATGTTGTGAGACGACACCATCATGATATGGGCCCTGGCTCCTCAGAAATTTATTTTCAGGGACTTACTGTGAGAGCACACTATCATGATATTGGTCACATATCCTCCCAAATGCAATTACAATGACATGTTGGGAGAGGACATTGTCATGATATTGGAGGTGGCTCCTCTCAAATACATTTTCAAAGACTTGATGTGAGAGGATGCCATAATGATATGGGCCCTGGTTCCTCCCAAAAACATATTCAATGACATTTTGAGGTCAAGACAATTGGTATTGTTTTGGTTGTGATGGTTGGCCTTGTTTCATTTGTGGTGATATGTTCTGCTTCTGGACGTGACACTTTGTTTTGGTCTGGTCGGGACACTGTGTTTGATACAGTCGTGATGTTGTGCTGTGAGTGTGGATCGCGACGTTGTGTTGTGAGGGTGGGTCATGACTTTGTGTTGTGAGGGTGGGTTGCGACTTACTATGAGATAACATTATCATCATATGTCCCATGGCACCTCCCAAATGTATTTTCAAGGACTTGGGATGGTTTTGGTTGTGTTAGTTGGCCTTGTTTCAATTGTGATGGTCCATTCTTCTTTTAGACGTGACACTCTATTTTGGTCTGGTCGTGACACTGCGTTTGTTATGGTCATGATGTTGTGCTCTAAGGGGCTTATTATGAGAGGAATCTGTCAATATGGCATTGTGCTCTGATGTCGCGACACTACGTTTGTGAGAGGAGATTGTCATGACATGGGCCCAAACTTCGCCCAAATGCATTTTTAGGGATTTATTATGAGAGGACTTTGTCAATATATCGGTCCTGGATCCTCCTTAATGCATTTGAAGGTAGATGTTGTGAAAATACATTATCGTGATTTGAGTCATGTCACCTCCCAAATGCATTTTTAGGGACTTGATGTGAGATAAAATGTGTCTTGAAATGGGCCATGAAACCTCCCAAATACATTTTTATGGACTTTTTGTGAGAGGACGTTGTCATGATATGGGACTTGACACCTCCCAAATACATTTTAAGGACTTATTGTGAGATGACATTGTCATCATATGTGTCATGGCACCTTCCAAATGTGTTTTCAAGGACTTGGGATGGTTTTGGTTGTGATTGTTGGCCTTGTTTCAATTGTGATGGTCCATTATGCTTCTGGACGTGACACTTCATTTTGATCTGATCATGACATTGCATTTCTTTCGATCACAATGCTGTGATGTGAGGGTGGGTCGCGATGTTGTGTTGTGGGTTGGTCACGAAGATTATGTATAACACTGGCTGTGACGCCTTGCTTTAATACTATTGTATCATGTTCTATCGTGGTCGCAACATGCGTCGTGGAGGCAGTTGCAATGTTCTGTTGTGAGATCTAGTTTCCTTCTTGTTGTTAATCACTTTCAAATCAAGCATAATAATCCAAAACCAACTTTTAAACCCTCAAACCTTACTCTCCACTTTAGGAACATAGCTCACATTAACATAGCTCTAGTACCCCCATATCCTTGAGGATTGACCCTACTCTTTCCACTTGCCTATACTACAACACGCCCCCATGCTCATATGAGCACGTGTGATTAGTTAAACTAGTGTGTCATACTAGGTCCATATATAAACTTTGAAAGATCCATCGTGTTTGTTGTTTGCGGGGTTGCATCTATTCAAACTCTAATTTAGTAGAGTGTAACACCATAACAAGAAATGCATCAGTGCTCATTTTAGGGTTTTATATGGGACCTAACACCTCCCAATTGCATTTTTAAGGACTTACTGTGAGATGACATTGTAATCATATGCTCCATGACACCTCCCAAATGTATTTTCAAGGACTTGGCGTGAGAGGACGATGTCATATATCGGCCCAAACTTCACTGAAGTACATTTTCAGGGACTTATTATGAGAGGACATTGTCAATATACGAGCCCTGGCTCCTCCTTAATGCATTTGAAAGGACATGTTGTTAAAGGAAATTATCATGATCTAGATAATGGCACCTCCCAATTGCATTTTTGGAGAGTTTATGTGAGATAATATTTGTAAAGATATGGACTCTGACACCTCTCAGATGCATTTTCATGGACTTGTCGTGAGAGGACATTGTCATGATATGGGACCTAACACCTCCCAAATGCATTTTTAATGACTTACTGTGAGATAAAATTTGTCATGATATGGGTACTGACACCTCCCAAATACATTTTGATGGACTTGTTATGAGAGGACATTGTCATGATATAGGACATGGCACCTCCCAAATGTATTTTCAAGGACCTAATACCTCCCAAATGTCATCATATGTGCCATGGAACCTCCCAAATGTATTTTCAAGGAGTTGGCGTGAGAGGACATTGTCATGACATGGGCCCAAACTTGATATGGAACATATTAAGTGACATGTTGGGAGACAAAACCATCATGATATGGGCCCTGACTCCTCAGAAATTTATTTTCAGGGGCATACTGTGAGAGCACACTATCATGATAGTGGTCACATATCCTCCCAAATGCAATTACAATGACATGTTGGGAGAGGACATTCTCATGATATGTGATGTGGCTCCTCTCAAATGCATTTTCAAAGACCTGATGTGAGAGGATGCCATAATGATATGGGCCCTGGTTCCTCCCAAAAACATATTCAGTGACATGTTGTGAGACGACACCATCATAATATGGGCCCTGCTCCTCACAAATTTATTTTTAGGGACTTAGCGTGAGAGCACACTATCATGATATTGGTCACATATCCTCCCAAATGCAATTACAATGACATGTTGGGAGAGGACATTGTCATGATATTGGAGGTGGCTCCTCTCAGATGCATTTTCAAAGACTTGATGTGAGAGGATGCCATAATGATATGGGCCCTGGTTCCTCCCAGAAACATATTCAGTGACATGTTGTGAGACGACACCATCATGATATGGGCCCTGGCTCCTTAGAAATTTACTTTTAGGGACTTACCGTGAGAACACACTATCATGATAGTGGTCACATGTCCTCCCAAATGCAATTACAATGACATGTTGGGAGAGGATATTCTCATGATATGTGATGTGGCTCCTCCAAAATGCATTTTTGGATCTTCCCGTGAGAGGACACCATCATGATATGGGTCATGGCTCCTTAAAAGTTTATTTTTAGGGACTTGCTGTGAGAGCACACTGACATGATATTGGTCATAGATCCTCCCATATACACCTCCATCCACATGCTACGAGAGGACATTCTCATGATATGTGATAGAGGGTCACCCTAGCGAAGTCCACGTGCATACTTTGTGCTTTTGGTCTGATCCCCATTTATAGCAAAAGTGTGCTGGACAGATGTGATGCAATCTTTGACTTTACTCCTCCACTTCATCCCAAAACCCATCTTCTCCATCACCACATCAAGGAAACTCCACTCCACCATGTTGTATGCTTTGGACATGTCCAACTTCATAGCAAGACTGCCTTTTTTCTTCCCCTTTTCTCTCTTCATAGAGTGGAACACTTCATAGGCTATGAGAGCTCAATGCTATGATATAGGCCATAGATCCTCCTCCTAAATGAATTGTTAGAGACTTGATATGCGATGACATTTGTCATGATATGGGCCCAAGTACCTCAAAATTGTATTTTCAGAGACTTGCTATGAGAGGACACTTTCATGACATGGGTAATGACTCCTCTCAAAAGAATTTTAGGGACTTGTTGTGAGAAGAAAACATCATGATATGAGCCCTGACCTCTCACAAATTCAATTTTAGGGACTTGTTGTGAGACATCACTATCATAATATGGGTCTTAGCTCATCCCAAATGCATTTTGAGGGACTTATTATTAGATGATACTATCATGATATGGGCCATGACACCTCCCAAATGCATTTTTAGGGACTTGTTGTGAGAGGACATTGTGGTTATATGGGCCCCAAATCTAGCCAAATGCATTTGTAAAGATTTGTTGTGAAACGACATTGTCAAGATATGGGCACTAGATCCTCCTTAATGCATTTGTAAGGAGTTGTTGTAAGAGCTCAATGCCATGATATAGGTTGTGGATCCTCCTAAATGACTTGTTAAAGACTTGCTATGAGATGACATTTGTCATGATATGGGCCCAAGCACCTCCCAAATACATTTTCAGAGACTTGTTATGAGAGGACCCTTTCATGAGATGAGCCATAGTTCTTCCTAAAAGCATTTTTGGGGACATGATGTGAGAGGACAACATCATGATATGGGTTGTGACTCCTCACAAATTCATTCTTAGAGACTTGCTGTGAGCAGACATTGTCATGATATGGGTTGTGCGTCCTCCCTAATACATTTCTAGGGACTTTCTATGAGAGGACACTGTCATGATATGTGACATGTCTCCTCCCGAATGCATTTATAGAGACTTTATGTGAGAGGAAAATGCTATGATATGGGCCTTGGATCCTCCATAATCCATTTCTATGGACCTTTTATGAGAGGACATTATCATGATATGGGTCGTGGCTCCTCCCAAATGCATTTTTTGGGACATACTGTGAGATGACATTTGTAATTATATGGGCCCCAAATACACTCAAATGTATTTTTGGGGACTTTTTGTGAGAGGACACTATCATGATATGATCCCTGGATCCTCACAAATGAATTTCAAGAGACTTGTAGTGAGAAAAGACTGTCATGATAGGGGGCTTGGTTTTGAGAACAAGGTCCATAGAAATGGATTATGGGCCCTGATTCTATTTATTTGAAGGGGCATGTTATGAAGGACACTATCATGATATGGGTCGTGGAACCTCCCAAATGCATATTTAGGGACTTATTACGAGCGGACCCTGCTAATATATGGGTCATGTATCCTCCTTAATGCATTTGAAGGGACACGTTGTGATAGGATAATATCACGATATGAGTTGTGACACCTCTCAATTGCATTTTTAGGGACTTCATGTGAGATAACATTTGTCATGATATGGGCCCTGATACCTCCCAAATGCATTTTGATGGACTTGTTGTGAGAGGACGTTGTCATGATATGTGACCTGACACCTCCAAAAATGCATTTTTAAGGAGTTACTGTGAGATGACATTGTCATCATATGCTCCATGACACCTCCCAAATGTATTTTCAAGGACTCAACGTGAGAGGACATTGTCATGATATGGGTCAAATTTCACCAAAATGCATTTTTAGAGGACGCTGCCAATATATGGGCCATGTATCCTCCTTAATGCATTTTAAGGGACATGTTATGAAAGGACACTATCACAATATGAGTCGTGGCACCTCCCAATTGTATTATTAGGGACTTTATGTGAGATAACATTTGTCATGATATGGGCCCTGACACGTCCCAAATGCATTTTGATGGACTTGTTGTGAGAGGGCGTTGTCATGATATGGGACATGCCACCTCCCAAATGCATTTTTAAGGACTTACCATGACATAAATTTGTCATCATATGCGTCGTGGCACCTCCCAAATGTATTTTCAAGGACTCTACGTGAGAAGACATTGTCATGATATGGGCCCAAACTTCACCAAAATACATTTTTAAGGAATTATTATGAGGACACTGCCAATATATGGGCCATGTATCCTCCTTAATGCATTTGAAGGGACATGTCGTGAAATGACACTATCACGATATGAGTTGTGGCACCTCCCAACTGTATTTTTAGGAAATTGATGTGAGATAACATTTGTCATAATATGGGCTCTGACACCTCCCAAATGCATTTTGATGGACTTGTCGTGAGAGGATGTTGTCATGTTATGGGACCATACACCTTCCAGATGCATTTTAAGGACTTACTGTGAGATGACATTGTCATCATATGCGTCATGGCACCTCCTAAATGTATTTTCAAGGACCCGACGTGAGAGGATATTGTCATGATATGGGCCCAAACTTCACCAAAATGCATTTTCAGGGAATTATTATGATAGGACGCTGCCAATATATTGGCCATGTATCCTCCTTAATGCATTTGAAGGGACATGTTGTGAAAGGACACTATCACGATATGGGTCATGGCACCTCCCAATTGCAATTTTAGGGATTTGATGTGAGATAACATTTGTCATGATATGGGCCCTGACACCTCCCAAATGCATTTTGATAGACTTTTTGTGAGAGCATGTTGTCATGACATGGGACCTGACACCTCCCAAATGCATTTTTAAGTACTTAATGTGGCATAACATTACCATCATATGTGCTATGGAAACCACATGCAACCACCTTAGACATACATGCAAGACATGGTGATACACTCTAGATTAGGTCTCGACCACCTTGGTCACCCACCTTGGTCGCGGTCACGACCCTCCATGGTCGTGACAAGAACCATCCATCATCACTAGGTCGAGTTAAGAGATCTCCATACATCCTAAGTCTAGACATCCAATAAGAAGGCAACCTTCTCGACCCAAGACCACCTAGGTCGCAACCCCACCATCTAGAGGGGGTGTCTCGACCGCGATACCCACCAAACCTCACCCTAGATCGTGACCTAGGTCAAGACAACACACCATATATACATAGGTTGAAACATGCATCACTCATAGGAACCCTAATCACCCCTAAGGGTGACACTCCTCAACCAAGGCTCAAACAAGGCACCCACTTCTTTCTCTCTCCTCTAGATGATGTCAAGAAAAATAAGGAACACCCTAGAGGAGACAAATTGCACTGCAAGCGAGATCAACAAGCCCCACAAGTGAGTGTTGCAAGCCTAGCTAGCAAGAGTTGCAAGATCCAAAAGCGAGCGTTGCAACACTTGTAAGAGAGTGTTTCAAACCCCACAAGTGAGTGTTGCAAGAACAACATGCGAGAGCTATAAGCCTAGTAAGTGAGAGTTGCAATCCCTAGGCGCATGGGTGGGTTGGTGTCTCGAGTGTTGAGCCATAGGAATAGGAACGGTCAAATGTGATTTTTCGGGCCCGATCAAGGTGGCTCATAGGGGACACAACTGCATAGAAGGTTCTTCAATTGTCATTTCATCATAGTCTCCTCCTTCAAGGAAGATTTTTGTCTATTACCTCAGAGCACTATAAGGTTTGTGTCAATTCCCTCGCATACTTTATGAGTGCTACTGATTCATCTAGTCTCGCGTGAGCCATCAGATGAATGTTTGTGAAATAGTATTCCATGCCCACATACAAGACCATTGTTGTTGACTGAATGTGCTTTACAACACCAATCAACACCAACACTGCTGACAAGTCCAACATTTATCTTTTCCATTTTGAACATCCCTCCAAGAACCCCAAACTTCTCCACTATCTTGGAGAAAGTCTCATGACTTAGGAGGTGGATGGATACTCCCTCCAAACTCTAACCCTAGCCAATCGAGGTTTTTCCAACCTTCCTACTGCCTCCAAACTTCAATTGTCGGTAGGATTAGGGATGTCTAGAGAGGAGATAGTCAAGGAAAGAAGGTAGCAAGCCACCCCGATAAGGAGTGGGGGGGGTCATAGGCCACTGCCCCAACAAACCTGAGAGGGTTACAGAGAAGGCAGAGCAAACTAAAGTGAGAGAATCCTTCATCAAGGATGACACAAACCCTAGTGAGAGCCTCCTCCATCAAAGTAATTTACTTTTTTCAAAATGCCCTAGTCCAATTATGCATTTTCTTATAACACATGTTACCTCCTTAGTGTGCGCTACATATAGATGAGATGAATAAATAGCCAACATTCTCTCTAAAAAAATGTCAGTCCTGGTCCGACGAGCCCTGGTCCGACATGCGTCGTGCCAACTCTAAACCCCACACCCCCAAAACAGCCACACGCCGCTCAAACTCCTCCCTACGCACTCCCTTCTACGTCTGCCTATCTCACTCCCCGCTATGGCCGCCTATCGCACTTCTTCCCCCATTTGCCGGTCTCACATCAACCGCAGCGCTAGACTCCCTGCCCTCTGCACTGCTTTCCCCATTTGCTGGTTACTGACACCTACATTTCTCTACTCTCCGCCAAGAAGATGACTGGTTTTGCCGCTGTTGAAGTCTCAGCGACCGACGCCTCACCCTTAAAGTGCAACAAGGGGTCCATCCGACGGGCGACGATTGTTGGTAGAGTTCAACCAAGGCAACGGCTGCTGTGACGGCCTCCGAAGCCCCAGACTCAGGCGCCTCATGCTCTAACTATCAATCAAGGAATTCATCTCCCTGGTCAACGCCCTAGCTTGAAATTGGGGATCCAGATGCACTCGAATCGCCCTAGTATAGCTCTTCATCTTCTCTCTGGATGCCTAACTTGCTACTCTGATCTCAGGTGAATATGTTGTCCTGTAGTCGTGCGTGTCCCGTCTGTTGATTCTCCAATTAGTTTAAATATTTTAAATCTTCCATATTTGCTCTGTGTGTTGAGGCCTTGTAGAAGAAATCAGCCGTCATTTCCCCTGTCTTTCTTAGCTAGCGTAGAAGACAGACCAAGTCGTAAGACGTCTTGAAATTAATCTGGAAATTGCACTGCAGTTTACCTGCATCAGCAGAGATCAGAGGAGACAATGATTGGTCCCTTTTATGTGAGTATATATATATAGGCATGGTAGAAAAACCCTGCCCGACCCGACCCGACCCGATCCGACCCGACATCCAAAATGCGGATTTTTTCGGGTTTGGTATTTTCTCGGGTCGGGGACTGTGAGTACTTCCTGCTGGACGTGTGTTTTCAGTAGTACTAAGCGGGCGCTGATGGACCCGCACATCACACTCACAGACTCACTCACTCACTCAGTCATAACTCGGACTCTCTCCTTCGGTCCGTCCTCGGGCTTGCCTTTGCCTCCTCGACTCCTTGTCTCCCTCTCCCTAGTGTTTTTGAGTTTAGGGTTTTCGAATCCATCTCCTTCCAATTCCTCATGTGGCGGACCCCTCTAGCTGTCTCCACCATCTCACGACTCTCACAGGCTAGCCACTAGTGGTGTGGTCCCAACTCAAGCGAAGATTCAAAGGAGGTGGTGATAGAGCGGGACGATTGCTGATAGAGAGAAGACGGCTAGCGAGTCGACTACGGTAGAGTGATGACGTCGACTGCAGTGATGGAAGCTTGAGGAAGGCGGAGAATCTCAAATGGGTTTTCTAATCGAATCATTAGTTTGTTGAAGAGGTAGAATCTGAGATGGGTGATGAGGGGATGAGGGAGGAGGCAATGCAGGTCCTCGGCCTCTTCCAGGTAGTACCCCGTCTTTTCATCTTCGATCTCGATTACAGCCTATCCTCTCCTCTCCGGTCTGCGACCTCAATTGAGGCGCTCGCGTTTCCCTCGTCGCGCCATTGATAATGGCCTATAGCGTGGTTCAACTTCTTTATTGTTCGCATGGCTCAAATCAACGTGTATCTAAATCGGCCTTCTTTTTGTTATACTATCTACAAGAACTTAATCAGACTTCCTCGGTTCCTCCCGCTCAGCCAACCATTTATTATTATTAGATTTGTCTGTGGTTTTCAGGATGACGAGTCGACCGCCCCTGTTTTGTAGTTTCAAATCAAGGTAGAAATAAGCCCCTTGCTTCTATATTATATCTAAAAGTGTGGGTGTTATGCTACACAGTGAGTGGCGCTCTAGAAGGACATTTCTATAGAAGTTAGGACTTCAGTCAATGTTTGTTACATAGTCTAGTATCTATTCATGTCTTACTGTCTTACTGACCTTTAAAAACAAGCCAAGTTGGTAATTTACTTTTGTATATCTGCAGGTGGTCGATTCTTTTCATTTCTGTTCTATGAAAACATGATTGGTCCCTTTTCTGTGAGTATATATATTAATATATACGTTATCATCTCTACAACTCCTATTTAAATCCCCTTAGTTCTATACCAATTTCTCAAAACCACGCTCATACTTTCTGCAGTGGTAGCATACATGACAGGTTGCAAATGCCAGTGTCGTCCCCCTGGTCAGCAACTCAACATGACCAGTTCAAGCTTCGATGAGTAGATGGTGGAACCAGTGACTAGTATCTATGCAACATAGAATATATTGGTAGGATTCTCTAATTTTCTATTAATGAAATATGATGTTTAATATTTGGCAACTTTTTGTAGTACTAGCAGACTTGTAGCTTTTTGATCTGCAATAAATCTCTACCTGTATATGAATGCCCAGCGGATAGTTCTGTGAAGTTGCAGAGATGGTTGGAATGATGTTGTAAACACTAGTTTCCATCAAATTGTTTTGGGGAACAATGATAATAATCCTACCAATAATAGTAGGGACATGCAAGAGGTAAACAGACCGTGCATATATATCCCTTTCAACTTACATATGCTTGAAATGCTTCTTTATGCTAACAACCTAGTATCTTGAGTGCGTCTGCCTAGTTAAAACCCTAGTGGAACATGAGTATACTTAGAACTGCATGCACGCCTGTGCACATGAATGTGTGTTTCACGTCTTTGATGTATTATCTGAAAATAAAATCTTCCTTCGAAGAATTGCTTTTGAGTGGACACTGACTTCCTGTTTAAACTTTAAACTCCCTTTTCTATTTGGTTCATATAGGACCTCAGACCATCCTTGGGTTGTAATTTTTCTAAACCAAATGAGCTAGCACCAAGCCAAGCTGCACGCTACATATGGGGTCATTTAGATTGAGTTGGTCATTGGTAAGTATCAACCTATGTGCTTTGAACTGTTTGAAACAAATGGGCACAAAAATGATATGATCATACTCTTATGCGCATGTGCAAATTAAAATGAGATTGATGCATATTATGCATTAAATCTCATGTGTTTGTTTGTGTCATGCAGTTGTATTTCTTTCACTATATACCTATTTTGATGGTTATGAACTTCGTATCATTGATCATCCTGAGGCGTTAGAGGAACATATACACTTATGAGATTCCATCGCCTCTTTGAATAAAATTGTTCCCTGGGTGATGTGCAACCAAACAGCTCCCGCTTGACCCTAGAAGGGCTCTCCTTTTCCTGTCTATCTAAAGGTTGATCTTGTACACATAAGGAACATATAAATTTAGAACATGTCTTGCATGGTTGAAAAAATAATGTGTACTAATTTTCCCACTTAAAAACTATTGTCGCTCATTCATGTGCACTAATTTTCCCCTACAAAGGGTTCTATTTTGAGTAGATCACATCCAATTCTTTTTATAATGTTAGATTCTAGACCATGAACTAGAGTGTAAGGGTGGTAGGCATCTTGTTCCTAGTGGTATTTTTGCTGGTACTTTCTACATTGAAGGAAATTTTACAAATCTTTTTTCTTTTTACAAATCTTTGTTTCTGATTTTAGAATAGGGCAACAATCTTACAAAATCGTACTTGTTTGATTAATTAAAAATAGTTTTTGTTGCTTCCCTTACTATATTTAATATGAGCACTGTAGCCCTCAACATCCGTATTGACACAGTATTAGGTGGGACGAACTTCAGATGTACTTTGGAAGTCCATATGATGCTACTAGTGATTACCATGATGCTCCAGTCTATGAGTACGATGATACAAGTTATTGTCTTTTAGTCTTACAAAAATATACTCCCTTTATATTTCCCTAGCAGTCATTGCTTCCAAAGTCTATTACAAATCAAATCTTGTTGAAACTACTGTTATCATCTAATATAGAGAATAATATATTATTTATCCTCAATTATATTACTCAAATCTGCTTGATATTATAGTAACTAAAAATCTAGTTTATAATAAAAAATGTATTTTCTCTTCTATCTCTATTCCTAACAATCATATTTCACAGTTTCAGTTGATTGTGTTGGTTTTTGTTTTGCAGTGGGCCCTACAAGTGATGACCTTCCTAAATATATGAACAGTTGGTATGTGGTAAAGGAAACATGTACATGGCACAATTACAATGTAGATACTTGACAATATGAACCATTGTTCTTATCTGAGAATAAGTCTAATAATGTTTTGTCAAATTCATCTCTGGGACATCTCCAAGGTGAGCAATGAAACCCATTTTTTATTACTAGACTGTACAAGAGCATAAGAATCACTAGGATGATTGGTTTTTTAAACTTTATTCAATTATTCATGTCACACTAAAATTCAGGAATTCCTCATTAGAATTTTGTATTATACAGTAAGGTGGGAGTATGATGTTAGGCTGAGCATTGACAATCCATGTTTGATCATGTGGTCATGGTATTACATGTGTGTGTGTGTATTTATATGTGTGTGTTTATATGTGTGTTTGTGTGTGTATTACATGTATCATTTGTGTTCTTGTAAGTCATAACAATGTGTTTTCAAAGTCCTTAATCCATTCCATTTTTCCAGGTTACAGATACTCTTTGGAGTTGCATATGGAGTTGTAGAGGAATATTACCATATAGTATCATCAGTATCACCCGTACTCATCTTCCTCACGAGATAGTAGCATGAATTACAGCCATAGCAACAATACTCTAATATATTCCGACTGCCAATCCTCTTTGCCCCGCTGGCGACACAGGAGCAAGATTGCTGGATCATGGATGATGATCGCCGTGCAACAACTGTAGAAGTTGAGGCTCATAACATCACCAGTAGCAATAGTCTGAATTCTGAAGTACTCAACAAGCAACCAACACTGCAGCTTCACATCTATCTACACAACAGCAAGATGAGGTGCCCAATTCTTCGTCCACCGTCTCCTCTAGCACCTCTACTCCCTCTCTGTCTATCTCAGTCTAGGTTAGGGGTGGCCGTTTGAGGGTCCTACACATCTTCGTCAAGCTCAATATGTGTATGATTATAGATATCTTTGTATGGCTGTGCTGTCACAATGTGTATGAGTAATGTATGAGTAATGTATACATTGATTATTAATAAAATATATCCATTCCAGATCTTCCTTTTTGTTTCTTCTGGTTCTTTCTAGTATGAAAAAAATGATGTATATGTGTTATTATAGTAGTAAGCCAACATTTGAAAAGGTTAATACATTCTGAACATACAACACCATGATCATCCTACTCATCAAACACCCTATTTCTGAACGTGACATTCGTGAATACAAAATCCATTTTGAATCACAATTTATGTGATCATTCGACACGTTGTATCACTTAGGTGACAACAAATGTCATCATCAATTATTACATAGGTGACAAGGATAGATATTGTTTTTACTTGTGATGATGACAATGCTTGCTGTCATCTATAGACATTCTTCAGCAAATCTGTAACCAGTTATAGATGACATGCTTTAGAAGAGCCTACATAGCACAAAGGTTACACATAAAAGATGACGTGTATTAGGTACGTGACAATTAATTACGTCATCTATTAAGATAGAGGTGACACACTTGAACGTAACAGATGAAGTGTTTTCTAGTAGTGCACGCTACCGGTTGGAAGGAGTCACCCGATACTTAATTGGGTTGTTATTTTAGTAGATTGTATGTAAATTATTTTTAGCATAATTGTATTTAGTTCTTCAATGAGCACATGTTAAAAAGAAAGCACATATAATTTGGGAAACTACACATAAGAGGGAATCATTTTGCAATTAATCTACTTATTTTTTAACGTGTTATATTAAAATCATTGCGATTAATTATATATAGCTGTTGACATACACATTCCTAAGATGGAGAGCGCTGTGTAATTTTGGTAGCCGGAGATAGTCAACAAACAAATTTGGAGGAAATTATTTGACAATTAATAGACCTATTTTTTAGTGGCTTATGTATAGTTGTTAAGACACATGTCTAAGAAGGGGAGCACATACAATTTTAGTAGTTGGCGTTACATGTCATAGACAATTAGCTAACAATTTACCAAAAAAATTTCTTCTAATGATCATATCTAAATTGTCGCGAGTACGAATTATAAATTGACCATAAATGTCAATAGGGGGTCACATATAATTTTGATATCCGCATGTTACATGCTGGAGACAACGAACTAACATTTAATTGTTTTTTTTTTCTTTTCAGGAATTGTATGAAAATTATTATGAATACTAATTATACATTAACCATCAATATAAGTAGGTAATTCAACTGCATTCACATGTTTAACACGTGCTTTTTTGCTAGTATTATCATAAAAGTAAGTGACAAGTATGCGTGCTTGCTTCCCGATTCCACGACTTTTTGCCTCTGCTTTTCATTCACGTAAGAAGTCAGTGACAAGCATGTTTGCTTACTTTTTAGAAGCCTGCTTGCTTACAGATGTCGGCGGTATATTTTCCAAGTTATGGTTCATGTGATTATGTTTTGACAGCATGTCAACGCATACAACTCATGCTTGTCGAGTATTGGATATACGCTCTTATGATTATCACTATTCTCATATGCAACCGCTCCGGAACTACTCCACAACTCATTTGTTTGACACCTCAGGCTTAGCAAAACAAAAAGAGAAAGTAGGCCAATCTGTATTGTTACCTCGAACTAGGATGAGTTCTCGAGAGTGTCATGTTTGCGTCCGGAGGCCATAGCTGTGAAGAGCTATGCCTCATTGCTGGAGGAGTTCTCCTTCACGTTCGATGCCTCAGAGCATTTGGTGGTTTTTTATACCAGGAGTGCGAGCTTCTACATACTGGACCATAGATGTCGAGAAGCAGCCTCATCCCTCCCGTACCTTTCGCAAGAACAACGCGAACTAGGTTTGCTGTTGGAGACAAGATTGACTAACGCACCAACATCTGACATCGACTCTTGATTATTTCAGTTTTGTAGTTATGGTTACGTCTCTTGGTTTGTCCTTAATGGTAAGCGGTTGCACTCTCTATCAGGTAGCTTAAGAGGTGTTGTTTGTGGTGTTTGCAAAGGTACTCCTTTTCCCTTCTCATATTATCACAACAAAGGTTTTAACTTTACCCCGAGCTTTCAACAGTGCACATTTCTTATTCAACATTTCGTTCGAGCAGTACAAGTTGTAGAACGCTATTAAAAATGTGTTACTCATTCTGCTTGATGTGATGCTTCCAGCAGAACTACTACTATGTCATCCAAAAGACCATCTTTGTCAGTGCTGGAGTTCTATAAATGCTATTTAGCTCAAGTCATTCTACTAGCATACATATAATTTATTCATATTAATTTTCTATTGTATTAAAATATACATTAATGGGCTATGTATACATAGTTCTTACTTATTTAAAGAGCTAAACAAATAGATAGATGAACATGATAATTGTGTTGTGTTGACGATGATGACCATTTCATTTTAAAGTTGTGTGTTGATTGTTGCTTTCATATACTATGAAGGAACATCTCAAATTAGTAGACCATGAGGGCTGAGTATAGGATCATAAAGATCCATATCCGACAACAACAATAACATTAACCCTATTCGAGATCTAGCATTTTCTATAGTTCGACGTCTTGGAATGTTTAATATTTTTTTTTATTATTGTTCAACTTAAGGATACAATTCATAGGCTTCTGGTGACTGTGTGGTTGTCATCACAGAAATTGTAACATGTAACATATCTACATAGGTTTAGGTTGTTTCCATGAAAAGAGTTATTTGACCAAATATAAGATGTTCATTGGACGTGATGTAAGGAATTGGGTATGATCTATATGCGAGTAAAAAAATGCATGTTCATCTTCATTAGATCAAATATTTATGATCTATATTTTTTGATTCTCTATCATCTTCCATTTATTCTGAATTTAATTTTTAATATATGTGCAATTTTATTTGTGATATTTTTGTTATTTCTTGGTACATATTACCTTTTTTTTTAATGACATTGATTTTAAGGTATGACCATTTTGTTTAGAAGATTGTATTTTTGTCTTCATTGTATTCTGATATGATATATTGGTTTATTATTTTTCCATAAAGAATATATTGAAAAATCACATAGACGGGACCTTACTTAGCAAAAACATTAGAGTTCTAAAAACATTTTTATCAAATATTATCTGATTCTATGTAACATAAAAAGATGTCAAACATCCTAATCTTCAAGGACATAAAGGTATGGTGATGGAGTTTTTAAAATTTTCAATTTGTTTATATAGAAACTGATGATATATATGAACTGCTATTTTAAGATATGAAGATACAAGTAGTCATACTCAATGTTTACACTAGAAGATGCAATGACACATTAGTAATGAATAATACAAGCTACACATCAAGAGCTTAACTGTCACTGATTAAACTAGAGTACTATTCTAGCAAGCCAAACAATCATAGATGTCAAATATTTACAAACAATGACTCAAGCTACATTTCTCTTTCTATGTGTGAGCATATTTGAGAATTTTAAGTTAGCCAAAAGCTTGATATTTTAATGACACCTAATCTTATGGTATGCATCTATGCATTCTCCTTTCATGTTCTCACGTATATAACACATGGAGATTGCCATCTTATCTTACTGAGAGACGACAAACCTAACTCTTAAACATACTTTTGATATGTGGTGTATGTTGTGAGAAGATACCTACATTTAGAAAATTTTATGTGATGCAATATGTTAGATACACATCTAATTTGAATATATTATTTAGATATATATACAAAATGACTCATTTCTATGTGTATCGTCAAATGCGACCCACATGCTTAGCACATGTTCTCTGCTCGTATAATATAAATGAGTCTACTAATATATATATAATCTTAAAAACTAAATACAAAAATGCAGTGTACATACACAAGGATCAATATATAAATTAAAAAAATAATAAAGAAAATGGTGTCCAACCACTTTCGTAGACTTTCTTATATAATATAGATTATTCTCCTAACACAATATCTAATTTTAAAAATAAAAAATAAAAGTATAACATACACACAGGACGAATACTTAATTTTAAAAATTAATAAAGAAAATTGTATCCAACTTCCTCCCAAACTTTCTTATATAGCAAACTAGAAGCCAACAAACAACAGCGCCCGACGGCCAGCGCGGGAAAACATCATCCCTTCCCGCCACCCCAACCAATATTTTGGGAAAAAAAACCCAAGTAACATACCGTGTTTCGGTGTTTGAGATGGTAACAGAAGAATGACGATCATAACTATGCGGAAAATGCCGCATGTGTTTTCATTTCGGACAGTGTCACTCTGTTTTTGCATCTGCACTCGGTGAAAAGCGGCTGCGTCACGGACGGGAGAAATCACGGTCGCGGTTCTCCTACGCGGGTAGCAGCATCTGCTTCTTGACCCGCCGCCTTTTCACGACGACGGTGGCCAGGTATCCTCTTCCTCTTCCGTTCTCGTCCTACTCCCCTTGTCCTCTTTATCGCCCTCTCCCGCCTTCTTTGAAATCCGCCGCTCCTCCACGTTGTTTCTTTGTCCTCCTCCCTCTTTCTCCTCCGCGTGACCCTGTTCATACTTTCAAGCTTGTCTCTTTCTATCTCCATGTATTATTCTCCCCCCTCTCTGAAAAATTGCCTCATTCTCTCTTTCTTCCTCCATGCTTCCAGTTCCCCCTTCACTCTTTCACTTACCCTCAGGCCCATAATTTTTCTGCATCCGTAATTTTTTTTTCTTCCAAAGGAACATTCCTTCACCAGTCTGCATATACTTCTGCAAACAAATTAGTTTCATGCTAGTTTTTTAAAACAAATACCAGTATTACTGCTAGCAATACTTATTTTCATTATAATCTAACCATCCAATGTTTCATTCCGTGTATCTAAGTTCTATGTTCAATTGTATCCAAAACCAGTATTGATATCGCATATCTGGGGTATTTCCTATGCTTCTACCCGTTTGGCCTATATATCTTAAAAAACCTCAAAAGCTTAGAAAGTGTAACATAAGATCCCCCAAAATCAAGATTTGAAGCCTAAATTTCCGCATATATACCTCTGCAACCAATACTTTACATCTAAAAAAAAATGCATTAGTCATCATTTAGAAGAAAACCATATCTCTCAAATCTCTTTATTTTGATTTATTCATAAATTATTTTTCTAAATCTAAGAACCTTATAAATTGAACACCATATTCAATTAAGTTCTAGTCTTTAATAAGATATGCCATTTTATACTGTATGCTACTTATTTCAATCAATGCCTATTAAAGAGTAGATAAAACTGACATGCGTAACATTAACAGATAACATTGTATACAAATTTAATACCGTATCAAAAGATTCTAAAATGACTGTGTTGCATAATCACCTCGTCAAGAACAATTTTGTTTCATCGTTTAGTGCTTCCCACTATCACTGACCGCTTGAAAATCTCCAGTTTCTGATTTTTTTTTCCGACCATGCTTACCCACCATACTGCAGCTGAGTGGTCACTGGCTTGACATCCCTCAGAAATTCATACGATCATCATTCTTTATAGCTTGTTCATTCTATATCTCTATAGGAAACCTGGATACTATGTCTTCACTTAACGCTTCTTTTCATTGGTTGTCTTCTCCATGTCAGGTTAGATTATTCCTACACCGCAACATCTCATGCAGAGCTGACTCCTGCAAGTTTCTTTTTCCACTTGTTTCACTGAGGAGGTTGTTTAAGGCCACAGTACTATATATCAACTGCCATGGCTGCTGATATCCCCATGAACATTTCCAAGGTCAGTTCTAAGGTGGAAGATGTCCCACGAAGAACTTTTCAAGTTGTTATTGCTGCAACACGGGCAATGGGCATTGGTAAAGATGGGAAACTGCCATGGAGGTTGCCATCTGATCTCAAGTTCTTCAAGGAGATCACAACGTCAACATCTGATCCTATCAAGAAGAACGCTGTCATCATGGGTAAAAATACTTGGGAAAGCATCCCCGTTGCACATAGACCTCTCCCTGGTCGTCTAAATGTTGTGCTGACTCGATCTGGACATTCTGACATTGCTAGTAGGGATAATGTGTTAATTTGTAAAAGCATGAACTCAGCCTTAGAGCTGTTAGCAACATCTCCTTACAGTTTATCTATCGAAAAGGTATTTGTCATCGGAGGTGGGCAGGTACTGAGGTAAGTGCATTCAGCTGAGGGTAAATAGTCCCTCCATATAATCCTCTCTGCTCCTATCTGATGTGAGGGGTGATGATTATAACTGCAGGGATTTTCTCAACGAATCTGCCTGTGACGCCATCCATTTGACTGATATTGAAACTGATCTTGAATGTGACACTTTCATTTCACCTATTGATCTCTCCTTGTTTCAACCATGGTACTCTTCCCCACCGGCTATAGAGAAAAATATTAGATATGCTTTTGTAACTTACGTACGTGTGGGGCATTCACACTCTGATCGTGAAGTTCATCAAACAAATGGACTCAACTGTAACCACTCCCAGGCTAAAAAATTTGAGGTTCAGAACTTCACTTTTCTGCCCAGAATGGTTTTTGAAAGGCACGAGGAACATATGTATCTGAGTTTAGTGCAAGACATCATACGCAATGGTGTCCAAAAGGGTGACAGAACAGGCACCGGAACAATTTCCAAATTTGGTACTCAGGTGCATTACCTCTTGTGAAATTTCAAACAGTGTTTTTCTGGTCTCACCTTCTCCACTTATCTGACTGCAGATGAAATTTAATTTGAGAAGATCATTTCCCTTGCTAACAACCAAGGTACTATTAGATGATGAATCAATTAATAATATGCCCACCATTTATGAACTTCCATCATACAAAAATTATGCATGGTGCATGTAACTTAGGTTTCATATGCAGTAGTAGCATTATTTCTCATTGACAAATTAATCATTTTCCAGAGGGTATTCTGGAGAGGGGTTGTGGAAGAACTTCTGTGGTTTATTAGTGGCTCAACAAATGCCAAGGTACTCCCCCAGATGAAAGTCAGTGCTAATAATTGATTTCTATGTAATCTTACTTGATGCAATCAAACAGGTCTTACAAGAAAAAGGCATTCATATATGGGACGGAAATGCATCCAGAGAATACCTTGACAGGTATGACCTTCTAATCTCATCTCATAACTACCGTTTCAGAGATTAGAAAAGTTCAAATTCTTATCATCAACACATTTGATGCTCAGCAATGGTCTTCAAGATCGGGAGGAAGGTGATTTGGGACCAATATATGGGTTCCAATGGAGACATTTTGGTGCCAAGTAGGTCTTAAACATGAACAATTCTCAGTAAAAGCCTAGATGATTATGTTGCATTAACTTGGTTCACTTGTTATACAGGTATGCTGACATGTATGCTGACTATACTGGGAAAGGATTTGATCAGTTGCTTGATGTAATCAGCAAGATTAAGAATAATCCAGATGATCGCCGAATTGTTCTTTCAGCTTGGAATCCTTCTGATCTTAAACTTATGGCTCTCCCGCCATGTCACATGTTTGCACAGGTTTCTACTTCTGCTAGGTTTTGAAGCTGTGGTGCAGATTGTCTAAGAATGCTAGCTATTTAACTGAGTTCAAATACGGCCCTCTCATAACAGCTAAACATTCTTGCATTTATCTTTAACCATGGTAATATAATGCACATTATAATCTTGAATTTATTAAAAATCATAACAAATTAATATATTTAAAACTGTCATACAGGAGCTCTTTTGGCATATAATTGCCGGACTGAGATCAAAGCGCATGTTTTCTTCTTTTATTCAATTCAGTGACCAAGTTTCCCTCATACCAGTATTCTTTTTGTTCAGTTTTATGTTGCCAATGGGGAATTATCATGTCAAATGTACCAGAGATCTGCGGATATGGGTCTTGGAGTCCCATTCAACATTGCATCTTATTCTCTCTTGACATGTATGATAGCTCAAGTTTGCGGTATGTAGCATACATTACCTTGAATCTTGTCAATTGTGGTTACTCCTATTTCTTGTCCTAACATACAAGAAAAACCACATAGTTTCGTGTCATATACATACATAGCATATAAATTTTCACATTTATTCTTCATTATATTAAAGGACTGCATATTATCGCTTGTATAGAGCAATGGAAATATATATTTTATCTTTATAAGAAATACAGTTCATAATGATGTATTTCTGAGTTCTGCAGATACCAGAAAAACACTTAGTATTACTGAAGTTTCTTTTTTGAATGTTTCATATTGCTGTCAAGTTCTTTTGAAGGTAGTCATTGTAGATTTTAGATAAAGAAAAGTTTGTGAACTTAACAAAAATAAAATGTAAGCTTCAGTCGCAACCTTGACTGCTGTGCTATTTATTCAACTTTAAATTGTGCCATATATTTGTCGAGTTCTAAAGAAACCATATCATTCTATTTATTCAGCTTACCTCTTCCCGTAGTTATCATTCTAGTAGGTTCATTTGTTAGTGTACTTTGGACATGCCACTTGTCTAACACACACACACACACACAAACACACACACACACACACGCACATACACACACACACACACACACACACACACACACACACACACACATATATATATATATATATATATATATATATATATATATATATATATTCTTTTACACATCTTCCTTCAATCTTTTTCCCTAGGTGTTTGTTTCTCTTCCTCTCGCAAACGATCCTCTCAACTAGACTGTTAATTTCTTACTGTTTCTCCTGGAATTGGAGTATCTTCTAGAAGAACAGTAGTAAGTTGATCCTTGTGTACAACACGTCTCTTTGTTTCAGTACCATTCCTAGGGCTCAAGAACATGCTCACCATGCCTGTGGCTTCTAATTCAATGCATGGTCTTTTCTTCCTTGGGAGTGTCTCAACTCCATCTATGTTATGAATAAGCATAGGCATTGCATTTTTAGCGAATGATGGCATTGTGATAATCAGAGAAATGAAAACGTCAAAGTCCAACAAAGGATCAAACACCTTAAAAGTGACATTGTACACAATAAGAAAATCTGAGTTGACCATAGTTGGTAGAATTTTTGTTTGCAAGGCTGTAGTATCAAAGGATGATGTATAAAGGACTGGGAAATCTGATATTTAATATAATAGGTGGTAGTGATCGTGCTAGCTTTTGAACTATCAAGCAGCTACGTATGTGAGTTCGCGGTTCATGGAAGGAAAACAAGCAACATAAGTTCTAATTTCCTATGTAAACTCAATAAGTGGCAGTTGTTTAATACAATACCTGCTACGCCACACATTTCTGGCTATTTTTCTCCTACTTTTAGCAGCCGACCAATGAGCCAATACCACTGAGTCTTGATATACATAAATTCATAAATGAAAGATATGGATGAAACTGGGGATAGATCACCTTCGTCATGAAAGTTCAAAACACCAGCCATATTTCCAAGCTAATAGGTGTCGTGATTAGAGCTATTAACACACTCACCAAGTTTTTTCTTCTGCATTCTTCAGTGAAATATAATCCATGAAAGAAGGGGTGAATGCCTAGTATAGATTCAAATCAGAATACTGAAAGCGTTGCTGGTTTCTTGTCCAGTTGGATGACTAAATTCTCAACACTGCCACACAACTAAGTGATAGTTACATTGTGTCAAGGATATTGAAAGAAGAACCCAGAAATATAACCATTGTATAGTTATGTTCGGAACATACATCCTAGATGCTCATACGTTGTATGTGTTATTTTGATGCATGCAAAGGATTTTGAGGATTTTAGATGTTATTTTTTTGTTGCATTCTTTGCTTCATACCTATGCATCATAATCTCTGAGAAAATTTTATAATAGAACCATTTTAATCTGAATTTGAAGCAGCAAGATATTGTTTCAACCATGGAACAGGACTTCGACCTCGAGTTGACTTCGACGAGTGTAGAAGTAGAAGTTTGTGGAAACATCGAGGAAACTTCGAGGATTTTTACAACCAAACTTCGACACATCTTTGACAAAAATTAACCTAAAATAGTGATTTCATGATGAAATTTGATAGATTTCATCAAATCTATCTTAAAAACTAAATATATGTCTATATATAGTCACCCATACATGTTTACATATAAAGAAAAACACAATCACGTGCAAATGTAAAAGACGTTGTCTTAGTGTCTATAGAGATATGTAGTTTCATGTGTTTTTCTGTTCATTTACTTTGAGTGTCATGTGCTTAGCATGTGCCTCACTTACTCTTTTTCTTATGTTGTTTAGTCCCATATCGGTAGCGCTTAGTTTAGTCTCTTGTTATGTTTGCTATATAAGAGACTCCTATGTAATCTGTTTTATCATCCAATAAACAACATTTCTTCTCTCTTCATGGTATCAAGAGCAGGCCCTTGTTTTTTCCCTCCCTAATTTTCCCTCCCATGACATAACAGCCCCCCCTCCCTCCACCCCACCACCCCCCCCCCCCCCCCCCCCCCCGCCGCCACCACAGCCCTTCTCTCCTCCTCCCTCCACCCCTAACCCTATCCCTAGCTGCCGCCGCCCCCCCTCCCCCCCACAGCCGCCGCCACCCCCTTTCCCCTTCCAGCCGGCGTCGCCCCTGCTGCCCAGCAGCGGCACGTTGCTGCTGCCGCTCCCAACAGCCACCCGCCCTCCCTTTTTCCCTCCTCCCTTCCTCCCTCCCCACCCTACCCTCTCCTCCATCTCTTCTACCCTCACCATATCCACCTTTTCCCCCTTTTTCTCCCTCCCAATCACCTTCTAAATCCTTACGTACAGCCTGTGCATTTTCTAATTTTTCTCCGTCTACGTCCGGAAATTTGCGGATTTGTGATCGGGAAGACTCTGGCCTTCTAAGTTGAGAGTCTACTTTGTTCCTCAGGATTTCTGCCTATGCCTCATGCTGGAATATTGATTTTTCCTCATGACGGCGTAGGTTTCTATGTCTTATCTGCCCATATTGGGTTCCTCTAATCTGACTTGTCAGATCTCTGCTACTTCTGCCCATTAAGGGTCACTGCGGCCTCTGCCTGTTCGGGATTCTATTGCTTCTCTACGGCGTGGTCCTTTCTGCTGCAATGGCATATTTTGAGCCACCCAGATCTCTGTGCGTCACCACTGTCAAACTTGAAGGAGGCTCCAACTACCACCTGTGGTCTGCGTCGTTTGTGTTGTATGTTAAAGCACAAGGTCGGTACCATCATCTCACTGCTGAACCCCCGACTGCCCCTGCTGCTGATGCTGAAAACAAGACTAAACATGACTACATTCAGTGGTCCAAGGATGACTCCGGCGTCATGTCCTGGATTCTCAACAACACCGAACCTCGGATCAGCCAGTCTCTACTCTGCTTGCATGATGCCAAGACGATGTGGGATCAATTGGCACATGTTTATTCCCACCAGGAGAATCCCAAGCGGGTGTTCGAGATTTTCAAACAACTTGCCAAGAAGGAGTTCTCCACTGACTTGTCGATCGACGACTTCTACAACCAATGTTCTGCTTTATGGATTGAATATGAGCTGTATCATCCGTTGACTACCGATATCAAAGTTGCACAGCAGCATCGCAATGAACTTCGCCTGGTGCAGTTTTTGGCTGCGCTTCGTGACTCCTTCTCAGGGGTTGTTGATCAAATCCTATCCAGTGACCCGCTTCCTACTGTTCGGGATGTCCTCAAAAGAGTCCAGCGACTACCTTCACTGACTCCTGCTTCTGCTCCTGCGCCTTCGGCTCTGGTTGCTCGCTCCACTGATTACGGCCGTGGTCGTGGCCGCGGTCGAGGCCGTGGTGGACGACCTCCTACTTCGAGCAGACGGGGAACTCCTGCACCTGGACGGAGCACTTCACCTCATCCACGTCACTGCGGCTGGTGTGGCCGTGATAACCATACTGAGGACCGCTGCTGGATAAAGCATGGTAAACCTGCTTGGGCCAACCAAGCGACTGATGATACTACTCCTGCTGCTTCTTCTGTGGATCAGTCTGCTGCACCACCTAACACTGAATGGCTGCGCTCGGAGTTTGACAGAATGTTTCAAGAACGTCTGGCACAACTACCATCTACCTCAGATTCATCAACCATGCTTGCCTCGTCCTCGTCCGGTAACACAAAGTGGTGCATCGACTCTGGTGCTTCCACACATATGACTGGTACTCGTCATTTATTTTCACAACTTACCAATCATACTCCTATTTCTTCTGTCACTGTGGCCAATGGTTCAAGAACTACTGTTAGTCGCACTGGCACTGTTCCTCTATCAAAGGAATTATTTCTTCGTTCTGTGTTATATAACCCAAACTTTCCTGTCAATTTACTTTCGGTCAGCAAAATGGTTAAACAATTAAACTGCTCTGTTAAATTTGACCCGTCTGGTTGTATTATGAAGGACCTCCGCACGAAGACGAGGATTGGTTCGGGCCGTGAGGGACCAGATGGGCTGTACTACCTGGATGGACCACCTACTCCAAAGGCGATGCTCTCTACCTCGGTGACAGATCTTCAACTGCATGTTAGACTTGGTCATCCATCTGCGGCGAAGCTAAAACATCTTTTTCCTGGAATCTCTGGCAATAGCTTTACTTGTGAATCTTGTGTAATGGGCAAGCATACAAGATCTGTTTTTCCTGCAAAAATATCTATTTCTTCTTCAGCACCTTTTGAACTTGTGCATGTTGATATTTGGGGGCCATGTTCTGTGCCCAGTCATTCTGTAGTAAAATATTTTCTGACTTTTATTGATGATTACTCTCGTCTTACTTGGCTGTTTTTGCTCAAAGGTCGAAACACTGTATTAGACTGCATTAGTACCTTTTTTGCTGAAATTAAAACTCAATTTGATCGGCCTATTAAAACCTTCCGGACTGACAATGCACTAGAATTTATGCAACAATCTGTGACTCAGTTTTGCATCTCCCATGGCACGCTCCACCAAACCACTTGCCCATACACTCCACAACAAAATGGTGTAGCCGAACGGAAAAATCGCCATCTTCTTGAGGTTGCTTGCACTCTCCTGTTTCATTACAAGGTGCCTCACTGTTTTTGGCCTGATGCAGTTTCGACAGCATGCTATCTTATTAATCGCATGCCTTCTTCTGTTTTGCAAAACAAAGTTCCCTACACTCTGTTATTTCCTGATAAACCCTTATTCTCTGTGCCTCCTCGCATCTTTGGTTGTACATGCTTTGTTAAAAACCTTCGCCCTGGTCTCACAAAGTTGGATGCCCGGTCTGTGAAATGTGTTTTCTTGGGATATTCCCGTACTCAGAAAGGCTATCGTTGTTTTGACCCTGATAAGAAACAATGGTTTGTAAGTGCGGATGTGATATTTTTTGAACACATGCCGTTCTACTCTGCTGCTGGGGATCGTCTGAATACTGATATTTTGAATAATACTCCTCTTCCCGTGGTTGAAGAAATACCTTGTGTTCCTACTCCACAAGAGAAACCTCTACAGGTATACAAGCGAAGACCAAAGCCCCTCACTGCCCCGGCCGAACCAAATCCTGCGTCAGCGGAGGATCCACCACAGGCTGAGGTATTTTCTGATTTACATCTTCCTATTAGTTTACGAAAAGGAGTTTGTTCATGTACTCAGCACCCTATTAGTCACTTTTGTTCTACTGATCATCTGAGTGACAGTCTTGCATACTTTACATCTGCATTATCTGCTGTGCACATTCCTAAAACTGCTGATGACGCTCTTCGCCACCCTGCCTGGAGACATGCCATGGAACAAGAAATGCAAGCCCTATATGAACAACACACCTGGGATCTGGTTGATAAACCTTCTTCTTGTCATCCAGTTGGTTGTCGATGGATCTTTACTGTTAAATATGAACCAGATGGCACCATTGCACGCTTGAAAGCTCGATTAGTGGCGAAAGGATATACGCAAACTTATGGTGTTGATTACTTTGAGACGTTTTCTCCAGTCGCCCGTCTTAATTCTGTTCGTATTTTGGTTTCTGTTGCTGTCAATAAAGACTGGCCTCTTTATCAATTAGATGTGAAAAATGCTTTCTTATATGGCGACCTTCAGGAAGATGTCTATATGGAGCAACCCCCAGGATTTGTTGCTCAGGGGGAGTCTGCTTCTCAAATCTGCAAGTTGCGCAAGGCAATTTATGGGTTAAAACAAAGTCCACGTGCATGGTTCGACAAACTCAGCAAAATCTTAATGTCCTTTGGCTTTCGACGGTCGCAGGCTGATCACTCTATTTTCATACGCAAAACCACAGCAGGACTGGTTATTCTTATAGTATATGTTGATGACATCATCTTATCTGGCAGTGACCCCTCAGGGATACAAGCAACCAAGCAATATCTCGCACAACACTTCATTACAAAAGACCTGGGCAAATTGCGCTATTTTTTGGGAATTGAGGTTGCTCGATCCTCTGCAGGTGTTTCTCTCTCTCAACGCAAATATGTTCTTGACTTATTACAAGAAACAGGAATGTTGGGATGCAAGCCAGCCACCACTCCTCTGGATCCCAATATGGATTGGGACAGTGATTCTTCTCCTGCATATGCTGACCGTCATCAGTTCCGAAGAATAGTGGGCAAACTCATTTATCTGACTGTCACCAGAGCTGATTTAGCTGCTGCTGTGGGATTTGTTAGCCGCTATCTTGATAAACCCCGATAATGCCACTGGGATGCTATTATTCATATTCTTCGGTATCTTAAAAGTGCTCCTGGAAAAGGCCTTTTGTATAAGAAACATGGCCACTGTGACTTATCTGGTTTTTCTGATTCAGATTATGCAGGGAGTCGTTTTGACAGGAAATCCACTTCTGGATACTGCACTTTTGTGGGCGGCAATCTAGTTACCTGGCGCAGTAAAAAACAAACTGTTGTGGCAAGATCAAGCGCTGAGGCAGAATATCGAGCGATGGCTCATACTACTTGCGAGCTGCTATGGGTTCATAGTCTTCTGAAGGAGTTTGACATATCTCCGCCTAGCCCTATGCCCATGTTCTGTGACAATAAGGCGGCCATTTTCATTGCGAGCAACCCAACCTTCCATGAAAGAACCAAGCACATTGAGGTCGACTGCCACTTTGTCCGGGAAAAGGTTCTTTCAGGTCAGATCCACACTCCATATATCAGTACAGAACAGCAGCTTGCGGATATTTTCACCAAAGTGCTACCCAAGACTGGCTTTCAGAATCTGAGTTCCAAGTTGGGCTTTGTCGATATCTTCGCTCCAGCTTGAGGGAAAGTATAGAGATATGTAGTTTCATGTGTTTTTCTGTTCATTTACTTTGAGTGTCATGTGCTTAGCATGTGCCTCACTTACTCTTTTTCTTATGTTGTTTAGTCCCATATCGGTAGCGCTTAGTTTAGTCTCTTGTTATGTTTGCTATATAAGAGACTCCTATGTAATCTGTTTTATCATCCAATAAACAACATTTCTTCTCTCTTCAGTGTCAACTGCGACATGCAAGAAAGTGGAAGTTTGTGGAACATGTAAGGAAGCTTTGAGGAAGTTTTGGACTAACACTTCGATGCAAAATAAGCTAAAAAATAGTGAGATTGTGAGGGAATTTGGCATAAAACATCATATTTTTAGTAAACACATACTTCGTCTATAATCTTCTATATGAAATGTTTAGAACTTCGATTTGTTCTATATATGTGTTATGTATGTACAGAAATCCCTATTGGATCACATTCTAGAATTAAAAAACATGAGCTTATTTTCAAATATATCAATTTGTCAAGAAGGGAAAATGTAACAGAGCTGAAATTTTATTAGGTCTACACCAAATTTTGCAAAACTTGTGGAAATCTAGTAGAGGAATAACGTATCATTACTCTCTAGTTAGAAACCAAAGAAATAGTCACCTCAATGTGAAGAATGGTTCCTACAAGTTCTTTATGCCTTCACTATGTGTGCAACAATAATAACTACAAAGATCGTCGAGAAGATGGGAGGCTTTGAGCTTGCTAAGTCAATTTCATCACCAAGTAGGCTGAATTCATTGACACATGTCAACAAGTAGGCAACATCGATGTCGAGGAAGTTTACTAGGTTTCGACATCGACAAGCGTAGACATATGTAACATCGAGGATATATCGCCAGATGTCGAGGATGTTTAGTACCATGGTTTCAACCATACATACAGGTAAAGCCAAATAATATAGGACAATATTGGAGCCATATGCTGATAGAAGAATGTAGTCTGGGTTAAGCTCTAACTACGACTTTATTTTTAGTATGTATCTCTATATGGATGAATTATTGTCATGTCTCTGCTTCGGATACCCCGAGAAATAAGTCTAAGTCAAACATGTCTTATCTTCTGCTGTCACTAATACTAATGGAAATAAAGCACACACAAAGGAACTGAAGATACAGTAATTATACCGTTAAGAACACAAGCTAGAAAATCTATAATTTGTTGAGGCCCGAAGTAAGCGGGATCTCTAGCGTGTACAAAAGGGAATGTTAAGTTGATAACAGAAAAAAAAGAAAAAAAGTTGATAACAGAAATGACCATTGCACTGCAGTCTGCAGAGTGTGAGGACGTAGTACAGTCCGTGCAGAAAAAGAAATGAAGGAAGATTGGTATTGGGACGCAAGGGCACGAATGGGAAAAAGGGTAGTGTCAGGATATTAGCGCGTGAAACCGGTAAGTGCAATAGGTCCACAGTGGTCTGCAGGTTCTATAGTCTGCAGTAGATTGGGACTCTCTCTCTCTCTCTCAATATATATGCATGTGTGTGTGTATGTATAATTTATTAACATTGGTTCATATTAGGACGGGAATTTGTAGTGATATGTAATGGTAATGACAGCAACTATAAATTACATTCAAATAGTTTGTTTATATTTAGATATCTGTATGACTTTGTGCATGTATCAAGAATCAAGAATCGTGCACGTGAAATTTGAATAGTATCGGTATAGTTCCCTTGATATACAATTATATACGAACGAAAGGTCTATATCAAGTCTCATCTTGTTGTTCTTTATTGAACCTAGTTGTCACAACCTTTTTTTATGCTTTAAATTGACTTGATTATTCCCAAACCTTTAAGCCTTTATTATGGCAAAACTAAATAAGCTTCTAGCACTGACGACCATTGACACTTTAAACATATACAGATGTGCTACCTTTTGTCCTTTAAATCATAGTGACAAATTTGGGATTTGGTAACTTTTCGGCTGGCCGAAAAAAATCAAAATTTGGAAAAATGGGAAAAAGTCGTGAAAAAATCGATATATTTTGGTCAAAGTTTGGTCAAGTTTTCGGAAATAATTGAGAATAAGTCGACTCTATATATACACACATACATACATATATATATACATATATATACAATATATACATATATACATATATAGATATATATGCATGTATATATATACATACATATCAAATACAAATGTAACTATTAAGGTCACTAGACATACAATCTTATTGAGTGAAAAAAGTAGTAAAAGAATTAAAGGATAGTTGAATAATAATAATGGACTATTGGGAGAGTTGGGTTGGAGGTTTAGTGTATATTAGGAGTTCTCTGTACATGGTTTGGTAAAAAAGAACAAACGACGTAAAAGAGAAAAATCATGAAAAATGTGAAAAATCACGAAGAATAGTGAAAAATCGTATAAATCGTGAAAAGTCGTGAAAAGTCGACTATTGGTGTATTAATTGTGGTGAAAATTGGGGAGCCTATAAAATCGTGAAAAATCGTTGATTTTTCATAAAATTCGAAGACTTTTGTTACTATGCTTTAAATAAAGATGTGATGCCTCAAAATTGGGACTGGTTGAATTAGACTGTTTTGCAACCAAATGCAATTATGGATCATCTGGGTGCAAATTTAAGGTTACTTGAGGTCCAAACTTGGAGCCGAATGAGTCACTTCTAGCATGCACCCATGGAATGAGCAAGTCAAGTGACCCCAAAAGTGGGGTTTGCATTGCAATCTTCTATAGCATGGGATCTTAAACCTCGACACTTCCCTCAAGAATCGAACTTGTGACCTTGGCTGTAAGAGTAAGAGCAAGTCATTCTACCACAACATTGTTCCTTGACAGGCATTTGGGCACAATGCTTTTCTGTATTGCATGTTGAGATCTGATTGGATAGTTATGATTGCATCAAAGCCCTATTTCTCTTTTGTTTCATTCACCTTGCTTTTATCATGAAAATCATCACCATCTACTCCCCCTCGTTTGAATCTGTAACACAAATAACCAACTTTATTTTGACATCCTAACTTATACCATCAATCAACCTAACTCTAATCTATTCGAAGTTTGTGGATTTGCTAAAATAGAAACATATACACTCTTGATTTTATAAGCACACCCACAATGATGCTTCAAAGCAATTAACCTAAACTTTTGGTAAATTTTTTCATAGATCAAGCAAGACCTTGTGCTATCATAGTACAAGACTGCTCATGTGTATACATCAAGATGTCCTTGAGAAGGATTAAATTGACAATCTCCCTTTAGTCATTCTTGTTCACCACTGAGGCTAACGTGTGGAGACATGAATTACACCAACTATTTGATGAAAATGATGCAATTTAGTTCCCTTAGGATAATAGTGTCTATGAATTTTGTGCTAGATGCCATTCAATATCATTTAGATGGTCCTTCATATGAATAATAACCTCATGTCTAGAAAATACTACCGTCTAGTTTAATTTCATCTTATGTTGCTACAAGCATTCATGAAGGGAATGGAACATTTTGATCCAGTTTTAGACGCTATATAATGATAGAATTAATTTATACATGTGATGTAAATTGGCTGTTTGACAGTAATGTCTTTAGAGACAATGGATGCCATGACTAGAAGAAAAGTTGACATTGTTTGCTTGCAGGAAACTAAGTGGACATGAGAACAATGTAGAGAAATTGGAGACACATGGTATACAATTTGTTTTATAGGTATTGACAAACATAAAAATATTGTTGGAATTATTGTTGATAAGATGTTGAATGATAATGTCGTTAAGATCACACATGTGGGTGATAAAATCATAGCTATCAAGGTTGTTCTTGGGAGATTTTTTTTAATATTATTAGCGCTTACTCCCCTCAAGTTGGCCTTAGTGAGGAGGCAAAGAAGAATTTTTGGGATAACTTGGATGAACTGATGCAAGGAATACCGATAGAGAAGATTATTATTGTGAGTGACTTAAATGGCCATGTGGGGAGTAGTAATGCTGGATATGAGAGAGTTCATGGAGGTTTTGAATATGGCAACAAAATGGAGGAGAGAGGGTTTTAGATTTTGCAGTTGCTTAAGGTATGATTTTGACAAATACACATTTCAAGAAAAGAGATCCTCATATTATTACTTTCAAGAGTGGGTACAATTGTAGCCAAATTGATTACTTCCTTCCAAAAAGGTTGGATCGAAAAGTATGCAAGGATTGTAAAGTGATCCCTGGGGAAGAACCCACCACCCAACACATGCTGATGGTTTTGGATGTGAACATGAAGATCAACAAAGGTAAGCATAACAGAAGCCAAGACAGAAGGATCAAGTGGTGGAATCTTAAAGGAGAAAAGAAATTAACATTTTATGATAAACTTATCAATGAGAGAACTTGAAACTTGGAGTTTGATGTTAACTCTATGTGGCAAAGTATGATCTCCTGCATAACAAAAATTGCCAAAGAAATTTTGGAAGAGTTTAAAAGGTGCGGGCCTCCACAGAAAGAGACTTAGTGGAATGACGAAGTATAGAAGTCTATTAAACTCAAAGGGAGATTTATAGGAGCTTATCCAAATCTAGAATTGATGCAACTTTTCAGAGATACAAACAAGCAAAGAATGATGCTAAAAAGGCAGTTAAAGAGGCAAGGTCCAGATGCTTTGCTGAGATATATAAGAGCTGGAAACTAGAGAAGGGGAAAAATATTTATAAAATGACTTGAATAAGAGAAAGGAAAGGAATTCGCCTCCTGGATTTCCTTAATAAAAAAGAAAGGAAAGGAAGAGACTTGAGTCAAGTACAGTGCATCAAGAATGAAGATGGCAGAGTGTTGGTGGAGGATGATGATATAAAGAATCATGGAGAAACTACTTTCATAAGCTTTTCAATGGAGATACTGTGAATAACTTAAGAGACTTGGGCGACATGAGTGCAAGAAATATCACTTACACACTACGAGTTTCAACATATGAGGTTAAAAATATTGAACAAAGTTGAAAATAAATAACACATGCGGTCTAAACGGTGTTCCCATTAATGTATGGAACAATATGAGGATGAAGGAGCTATGTGGCTAGCAAATTTCGTTAACAAGGTTATGAAGACAAAGAAGATGCACTTGAATGGAGAAATAGTACTATAGTTCGGATCTACAAGAACAAATGAGATGTTTAGAGCTGCACAAACTACAAAGATATCAAATTGATGAGTCACACTATAAAGTTTTGGGAGAGGATTATTGAGTAAAGATTTAGATCGATAACATAGATATGAGACAACCGACTCAAGCTTATGTTGAGAAGATTGGTGCTCTCCCGCCAATGGTGTTACACACTACTCAATTGGAGTTTTGAATAGATGCAACCCCGCGGACGGAAGCACACGGTGGATTCACTTTTGATATTTATAAAACCTAACTCAACACCTACTCAAACTAAGACAACTACACCCGCAAGTGCACGGGGTCGTGTCGTAGTATAGGAAGGCGTCAAGTATAGGGTCGATCCACATGGAGAAGAGGGGGCACTAGAGCTAGGTTTAGTTCCGCTAGGTTCCTATTGCGGAGATTAGGGTTAAGGGTTTGAAGGTTGTTTTGATTATTAAACTATTATAGACAAACGAGCAATTAAAGGCAAGAATGAAATCTAAGTTAGCCCTAGGCTAGAGTAAGGCTAAACAAGCAAGAAAGGATTAAGCTAGGTATGAAAAGACAAATTACACTAAGACAAGCAAAAGAGAAGCAAAAGGGCAATTACAGAGCTAAACTAACATGAACAAGGAAAGAACAAAGCAAGAAGCTAACTAAGCAAGAAAAGAACTAATTAAGCTAAGCAAGCACAAAACTAGGGTTTTAAGCAATAAAGAGAGGTATGGGCTGTTTAGGGGTATGAACTTATCACTTAAGTTGGGGGGTGACATATGAACATTGTGATTCCACTTAGATTATCCAAACCAAACAACAAGTTAGAGTCTAATGAATTAACCTAAGCTACTAACTAGCCATGGATATGCTAGGTTGTGTATAGGGGAACTAGTCCCTAACACCCCCTACTACCCTTACGAGGCTCAATTGAGTTAGGGATTAGGTTCACTTCAAATAGAGTCTAATCAAGTCTAGGTTTCTAGATTAGACATTCCTAGGGAAATTAGGGGCTGAGAGTAGTAATGAGGAGGTGAAATTAGGGCTTTGGACCTCTATTCCCCCACATTCTAGCCTTGAGAAGGCTCCATGCTAATTGCACTCGAATTATCCGATCTAGCTACTTAGATCTCTCACTTAGGTTTATGGTGATTGATTAGGATGTAGGAAGATGGGAGGCAACCTAGGGATCCAAGAATTGGACCTAGGGGCAAATCCCAAAATTCACACATAAGCAATTTGCCTAAATTCCTAGGTGATTTCACACACAAACCAACAAGCAATTCATGGAGAATGAGATGCAAATAGAATATAATTATTAACAAATGAAATTACAAAGTTTACATGTCATTTTCCCCCAACATGGTATCGAAGTAACATAATTTCCCCCAAACAGCCCACCCAAGGGGCCTAGCTACTCATAACAAAGCAAAATACAAAGAGAAAGGAGATAGAATGAGTAGAGGAGTGAAAATCTATGATGAGTTCGGTGAAGACTCCTCCACCTCTTAGCAGCTGTAGCTTGAGCTCCCTCCTCCAAGGTTGGTGAATGGCATGAATGTATGGTGGAAATGGGTGAAAACAATTGAAAATTAGGGTTTTGGTGGTGGAAATGGTGAAATGAAGGTGGAATGAGGTGGGAATGGATGGAGGACGAAATGGGGAGGCTAGAGTGGCTGTAGGGTAACTAACCTCGTGCCCCTGCCGCCACATAGGTATATATAGGTGTGGGGGAAGCATTAGGTTAAGTGGGGGCAAAGTGGGAAATGCAGTGGAAAAGTGGCTAGATTTTTATGAGTAGCACGGCCGTGGTGGGTAGCACGGCCGTGGTGGGTTGTGAGTGGAACGGCCGAGGTGAAAAATAGTGAAAAATGTTAGGTTGTTTTGGGGGAGTGGTTGGCTGGTAGCACGGCCGTGTTGGGAGTTGGTAGCACGACCGTGTTGCGTAGCACGACTGTATTGGGAGCTGGTAGTACGGTTGTGCTGTGTAGCACGACCATGTTGGGAGCTGGTAGCATGGCCGTGTTGCGTGGCACGGCCGTGTTGTAGGGTCGCAGCATGGCCGTGCTGCGTGGCACGATTGTGTTAGAGTATGCTTTGCAGCTGCTTCAAAATTGAGATTTTTCTTGTGATTTCTTCATTTGCAACACGACCGTTTTGTGTTACCACGGCCGTGCTGGGGGCTTTGCTTGCACTTTGAGCTTCAAACTTCATTATCCATGGACTTCTTTGCTTAAGCTTGACTCTTGGCCACTAGGGGTAGGTTGGGGGAGCTCTGGGGCCTTTTTGGGCCCCTCCATCTCTCTCGTCCATCCAAGTGTGGTCCAAGTATCTGAAAAACATGCAAATAATGTCCATAAGTGCATTTTACACAAATATGCATATTAAGGGAAATAACATGTAATCTAATAGGTATAAATGTGATTGAAATGCAAAATGCCACAAGATGAAGCCCTAAAATAGGGCTGAATCAAAGATCAACAACAAATGATATATTTCTGATAAGGAGGCTTATGAAGAAGTACAGAGAAAACAAAAAAGATCTTCATATAGTATTTATTGATCTAGGAAAAGGCTATGATCGAGTACTCATGGAAGTGTTATGGAGGTTTTGCAGAAAAAGAGTGTGCATATCCAATAGATTGACTTAATTAAAGACATGTATGATGGCTCAACTGTAAGTATTATGACTCCTGGAGGAGAGATACAAACTTTGTCTATCACTGTTGGCTTACATCAAGGATCGATACTCAAACCCTACCTATTTGTTCTTGTTATGGATGAGTTGACAAAGTATGCTCAAGAGAATATCCCTTGATGCATGATATTTACTGATGATATTGTGTTAATTGATGAAAAAAGAAATATTAAATGATAAAGTTGAACTTTGGAGAAATGCATTGGAATTTGATACATTTATGATTAGTAGAAGCAAAACTAAATATATGCGTTGTAGTTTTAGCCAACCTAGAATTGTGAATTGTGGGGTCAAGTTGGATGGAATGGATGTACCAATATGTGACAAGTTTTGCTACTTGGGTTATTGAAAGGGAAGGTGAGGGTCAAGATGATCTTTATCACATGATCAGAATAGGATGGTTGAAGTGGAGTGCAACTGTAGTAGTATGTAACTAGAAGATTCCTCTCAGAAGACAACATATTGTTTGATCAATGAGAATATCAGGAATAAAGTGGGGGTGGTGAGCATCGAGGACAAGTTGTATGAAGGCCGTCTAAGATGGTATAAACACGTGCAACACAGATCGACAAATGCACCTATTCGAAGCAAGGTTATTGAATCAAGCACAATTAAAAGAAGCAGAGGCATACCTAAATTAAATTGGGAAGGGCTTATAAAGAGAGGTTTTGAATCTTTACGTCTTGATCAGAGATGACCCTTAACATAGCTGATTGGAAAATAAGGATCCATGTTAACTGACCCCAATATGGTTGGGATTGAGGCTTAAATGATGATGATGTAAATTGATAAGAAATTACTTCGCCTTGGGTCTGTGCCTCAGTTAAATGGGCTAGAGTAAGATTGAAGAACACGAATAAGTTTTCCCATTCAATAATAAAGTAATTAAGAAATACATTACGTAGGCTTTAAATGCACAACAATGACAAGAAGGAAAAAATATAACCTGAAAAGGACTTAATCAAATAGGTATGGAAATATAAAAATGATTTTGAATAACTTGAACATACCAAAACTAATTATATAAAAAAGACCATTTCTAAAGACATCTGTGAGACCCTTGAAAAAGGATGCATCTGTGCGAGGTTCATCTTTTGGGCATAAAGGCACAATCACTCAAACCAAGGAGTCGTGACTAAGTAATTTGCTAAAAAACTTAGAAAACAAAGATTGAACTTCAATGTTCCTTTGCAGCAAGGTTCATCTTTCATATAAAGCTTTGTGTAAGGGATCATGTTATTCAACAAAAAGGTGTCAAACACCCCCATTGCAACCATGAATGTGGTATTGCCTATCCTGAATGGAAAAATGAGCATAGTAGATGAAATCATGCGATTGAAATTGTGATAAAGTTCGACATTTTTGACAATATTAAGATGTAGGAGTGGGAATGTAGAGAACAATAAAGAAAAGTCATTCTCCGATGCTTATGTCATTACACCATCCTATGATGATGAAAAAGATGAGGGAGTAGCTACATGGAGCCGGTTTTCTACTTCCTTGTTTTGTCCTCAGCTTGGTAGTGATTAACTAGTGTCCTCTTTACCTTCTCTGATGTTTGGAATGGGTGGAGATGACTACAAATGGCCGTGGGAATCTTAAAGCTGTCAAACGGAGGCTGGTTAAAATATATTTTTTTGCCTAAAAAATTACATAGACATGTAATGGATCCATGCCTATGTTGGGCTCTGAGATTGTTGCAGGATCTCTTACCAAGTCTCGGTTGTTTAGGTTGTTACATGAAGATATTTTGATGGGTTTGTGTAGATGTTTAATGGATCCACGCCTACTATGGAATTCTGCCACAACACGATTGTTAGAAAATAGTTTCTATTTATGTACCTCTTTCTTATTTCCTTTATCTATTGGGTCTATTATGCAAATGTTCACACCTTATATAAAAAGGGGAACCTGCTTTAGTCGGGCATCGTTTTGCCCCAATCCTCTCATATAGAGCTCTAGGGCGGTAACCCTACCCACTGACCACTGGTTGCTTCCTGACAACATCCATCCACTCTCCACCAAAGAGTGGTGGTTGCTTAAAGGAGAGAGCCGCTTGTATTATCTTGTACAGAGAAGGAGAAACAACTCCCTTGTACTTCTTTCCTCTACATAGTCCATGTACATGGACGAATGCCTAAGTTATTTAGGGACTATTGATGTGTCGGTTTTGCATTGTCTATTGATACATGTGGCGGTGCTAATTCCGGTCACCTCCCCGAAGTGTCTTCCCGGGGTCTTCTATCTCTTTGACACAGCTAATTTTCATCCAGATTGTGCCTCAACCGCTGCCGACATGACATGTTGTCCAACCAACACGACGTGTTGCATTTAGATATTGTCTTGGCTGTGTAGGATTCACTCAAATCACAAGTAACACGTGTCCCCTAAGTGACATAGCGTGTAGACGTCCACTGGAGTTTATGCCTTTGACAGATACATGACATGTTCTCTAAGTGACATAGTGTGTTGACTGGAGTTTATGCCTTTGACAGACGCATTGCGTCGCCTGCTCATAACGACATGTCGAAGAGATCCAAAAAGTCTGCTTTCTGTTTTCGCCAACTAAAACGACGTGTTGACATCTCAACACGACGTGTGAAGTCTTGTACACGACGTGTTGCTGTTATCTTGATCCAATTTCACCATGGGATATGAAAATCCTATTGCTTCCACTACAATCGTCTACAATGATCAATCTCAGATTACTGTTCTTGAATCTTGAGAGAAGGTGGATACTATTGAGCCAGAGCCTCTTGATGAAAGTAGCAAAGACTACTTTACTTGGCGGAAACTTCAGGGTTGGTGAAGTCTTATTTAGGGAATAGCATGGAGCCACAAATTGCTTCCATGTTTATGTTCTACTCCACAACCAAATTAAAAATTTGGGAAGCTGCCAAGAAACATTTCTGTCACAAGAAGAATGCTCTCAATCTGTATTGTTTATGACAGTCTCTTTGCAGAAAGACAAGATAGTCGCTCTATAGAGGATTGTTTTATTTTATGCAATCCATCTCTTAGGATCTTAGTTTCTACCAGCCGCTGAAGACTAGTGATCAAATGAAAGCTAGCAATAATCTAGTAATGGCAAGATTCCTATTCGGGTTAACTCCTATCTATGCTTCAGCTGGGAATGTTATCCTTGCCACAGACAAACTACCAAGTCTATAAGAAGCCTTTGTGAGGATTCAACAGTCTTCCTTTGAGTTTGTCTCTATTACTTTAGGAGGACAACACTATGAGAATCATGCCTCTCTTACTGCCGCCGCCAAAGGAACTGGACGTGGTGTTGGTCGAGGATGAGGCAATCGTCCTAGGGACACATGTTCGTTATGTGGGAAACTTGGACATATAGAGGAAAAGTGCTACTCTAAGCATGGTCGATCCCTTATAGGTGTTGCTCATTGTACGACTACTTCTTCGGCAACATTTGCATCTCGTGCCTCTAAACCAATGCAGTCAGATTTTACAATCTCCAAGGAGAAGTATGATCGTCTTCTTCAGGCTATCCAACATGTTTTCCTTGGCTCCTCTATCAATCTGGTTTCATATATAGGTAACCAGAGGACTTTGCTTGTTGCCTTCCATCCATCTTCTACATGGGTGGTGGATTTCGGGGTCTCTCAACATGACATATATATGATCTATGTTTCTTTCTTCAAACTTGTATATCCCGCATTCTGACACTTGATGATGGGTCTATCAGGTGAGTCTAGGCTTGTGGAACTGTACAAGCATCATTTGATTTGACTTTATAGTTTGTACATTGTGTATTAAACTTTCTTTTTAACTTAATGCCTGTTGCTAAGCTAGTTAATTCTTTGAATGCTTGGTAATATTTGGAGACTCTTTTTTTATGTTACAATATCCTAGGAGTTGGAAGACGATTGATGGGGGATCTAAGAAAGGTGATCTCTACCTTTTGGAAGGTGGTCGCCTAGCTCGCCAAAATCCATCCACCGCATCTACTATTTTTAGTTGCTCTCCCTTATAATGGCATATCGTCGTTATGAGCATTTGTCTTTGCAGAGTCTTCAAAATCTTGTTCTAGGCTTAACATCAATAAATTCATTAGAGTGTCAGTGATGCCAACTAGGCAAGCATCATCACATTTTGTTTCGGAGTTGCACTGTAAAACGCTCTAAGCGTCCTTTTGATCTTATTCATAGTGATGTTTAGGATCTTGTTAAAGAGCCAAGTTATAGTGGCTTTCGATATTTTTTTTTTCTTTTATTGATGATATTACATGCATGACTTGGGTATACTTAAGCCTCGATATGAAGTTTTGTCAGTCATTCAAACTTTTCATCAATTAATAATAATTCAGTTTGATTCTCATATCAAGATCCCTTGTACTGATAATGCTGTAGAATATGTTCAAAAGGCAATTTCCAATTTTTGTAATTCTGTTCGTATGATTTACCAAACAACTTGCCCTCATACACCTCAACAAAATGGGCTTCCTTAATGCAAAAACCGCCATCTACTTGATGTAGCACCCATACTACTTTTTCAGATGTATGTGCCAAAGAAGTATTGGTCTAATGCTCTTTTCACTGCTTGTTTTTTGATTAACCTTTAGTCATGCTCTTACATGGGGCCACCCCCTTTTCTATTTTATGACATGACAAACAACCTTGTTCTGTTCCCCTTTGTATTTTTGGTTGCACCGCATTTGTTCATGTGTTTGACCCATGTGCTGACAAGTTGTCTCGTGCAGTTCACACACTCTTTTTGGGATATTCTCTCATACAGAAGGGATATATATGCTATTGTCCTCGTCTTTGTCTTTCGTGTCGGCTGACGTTACTTTTCACGAATCTACTCCGTGCTCTAATTACGGTGTCCAGCGTAAGGGGGAACACAATCTTGAGAGTGACTATATAAATGAGTGTGAGAGAGAGCCACCACTTCCCGTGCCTTGTTATGAGAGTGTCCTAGATGCCACTCAATACTTTACCGCCACCATCACCTACACCTCCACCTATTGAACCTTTGTCATTGGTTTACACCAGGCGACCAGGGCATCACCAAGAGGATGTAGCGTCATCAGTCAGTTCTCATGATGCTTCTGTTTCAGACTTACACCTTTCAGTTGCAGCTCGTAAATGTGTTCGATCTTGCACTATACGCCATCCCCTCTCGAGTGTTTGTTGCTTGTCTCATCTGTCACCAATACCCCCACACATTTGCTCTTTAGCTTAATTCTATGACTATTCCTCTCTTCTATACAAAGGTAGCCCGACATGATGGATAGATCCAAGCTATGGTTAGTGAGATGGCAACCCTCCATGAGAACTCCACCTGGACTTGGTAGATCTTCCTCTTGAAAAATCAGTTGTTGGTTGCCGTTGGGTTTATACTGTTAAATAGAAACCAGATGGTTCTATTGATCGCTTGAAGGCTTGTTTGGTGGCAAAGGGGTACACTCAGACACATGGTGTAGACTGCTTTGAGACTTCCTCTCTAGTTGCTCCGCTCAATTCTCTGTGAATCTTTATCTCTGTTGTTACTCATTCTGATTGGTCGGCCTCTTCAACTGGATGTTAAAAGTGCCTCTCTTCATGGTGATCTTCTTGAGGAGGTATACATGAAGCAACCTCCTGGGTATGTTGCTCAGGGAGAGTGTCAAAAAGTATGCAAATTGAAGAAATCCTTGTATGGATTGAAACAATCACCATGGGCTTGGTTTTATAAATTTAGCGTTGCACTTATTTAGTTTGGACTCAATAGGTCCAATATTGATCATTCTTTATTTGTGTATAAATCGTCAAGTTGCACTATTATTCTGGCTGTCTATGCAAATGATATTGTCATCACAGATAATGACTCTACTTGCATTTTACAGCTGAAAGAGTGGATGCAAACACAATTTCACGAAGGATTTGCGGATAGTATATAAGGATCATAGGGAAACTGATTTACTTGACAATTACCCATCCTGAGATCTCATATGCTGTGGGAGTTGTTAGTCAATAGTCAATTTATGAGTGCGCAAAAATGTCCCACTCAAAGGCAGTCACTGAGATTCTACGGTATGTTAAAGGATCGCCACATAGGTCTTACTTCACAGGGAATAATCTCGCACATACCCCCTTGAAGCTTAATGGATATACTGATGTTGATTCGGCAGGTGGTGTTGGAGATAGACAGTCTACCTCTGGTTATTGTGTGTTTCTTGGGTCACACTTGGTGATTTGGAGAAGCAAGAAACAAAATCTGGTAGCACTATCCAGCACATAGACTGAGCATCGAGCAATGACACGTGCTTGTTGTGAGCTACAATGGGTTATGTCTATATTGTCTGAAATGGGAGTGTTTGTCAAGGGACACCAATCTCTCTCATGTGTGAGATAACCTGACAACCATTCACATTGTGAACAATTCGGTGTTCCATGAGCGGATCAGGCATATTGAAGTGGACTGCCACTTTGTTTGTGATTTGGTGCTCTCCATGAAGATTCAAACTCCTCATGTTCGCACTGGGCAGCAAGTGGCAAATATCTTCACCAAGCCACTTCCATCTTCAACTTTTAATCATATGAATTCCAAGCTGGGCATGCATGATGTGTATGCTCCAACTTGCGGGGAAGTCTTAGAAAATAGTTTCTATTCATGTACCTCTTTCTTATTTCCTTTATCTATTGGGTCAATTATGTTAATTCTCACACCTTATGTAATAAAGGAGAACCCGCTCCAGCTGGGTGTTGTTCTGGCACAATCCTCTCACAGGGATATTTGTTGGGTTTTGGCGGGATGGTAGCTTAGAGGTGGTTTGATTCTCTATGAAGGTGTGTAATGGACCCACACCTAGGCAAATGGGTCATGAAAGTCAGGTTCTGTGACTAATTGATGGTTAGTATATGATTTTGGGGTGTTTTAGTAGATGGTCATGGTTTTAGGGCATAGTATGGATGGTCATACTTAGGACCTCCTGCCATTTCCGAGCCTGAACTATGCAAGGTGGTCCAAAATGGGGTGTCTACAACATCCATGAATCTTTCATGTCTCAAAGCTCCTCTTTCCTTCTCGTCCTTACTGAAAATATCTATGAAATAATACTATTCAACTCATTGTCTCGTGTTCTGTACATTCCTTTTTTTGGGTTACCTGTAGACTGTCTGCCACTATTGACCATTTTGGATTTTCCTTCAGCGTCCGGAATTTCCACTATGTCGTATGATGGGGGAAGAGTATTGTGTTTATCCCCACAACAACTCTACCAAAATCCCATCCTGTGCTGCTTGGATAGATGCCTGCTTCAAACCCACATTTGTTCTTGGTCTTGTCTAACTCCCCTGCTTCAATCATCATTTCCATGAGGAAAATAATATCGGGCATTCTCTCTAACTACACTTCAGAGAGTCTGCGCCTGAGATGTCCAAGCTTCAACAACTCTAGCCAAAAATTCTAATTGTCGTACACCAACCTTCACTACTTAATTTTTGTTTTGTCACGGGCAGTTGGGTCCTTGCTTTGACCCTCTTTAGTTCCTTCCGCATTCATCTACAACACCCTGTCCTTTGAGACACCTCCAGCTTTCCTCTTCCTTGATCCTGCTCCTTGACTCCTTTTTATTTCCCTTCACTGTTGTCTGTCCCTTATTAGTCACCCTTTTGGTTTTAGGTATAACTCTTTTCCTCCCTCCTAGTTCTCCATTCTTCATAGACTAGGACTAGTGTTCACCTGGAGATGGACGAAACCAAGGGTGGTACCCACTGATAGGTTCGAGTTGGGTGACAATAGTGAATCTGCTTATATATGCAGATGTTGCATGATTTGATGTGTTGTAAGTGTTGTCAGAATCGAGTTGAATTCATCGGTTGAACTGGGAACCATTCCCGGCACCACTTCCACTGCTTTGAAAACTGGCCAGAACTGTGGTGAACCAACTGACTGAAGTGGTTGACTTGGAAACTGGTCACAGTTTGCAAGAACGGACTGGTCAACTTCCTTAGACCAAGATCATTTTCCCTCTAAATTAATATAAATGCTGCTTATTTTTATTGTATGTACTGGGGTTTGAACTGGTATTTGATCATAGTTGTGCAATTATGAGTTGTATATTTGATTAAGGAAAATCCATGCTGGATCAGCAACTTGGGTTCTTAAGCTGTATCTTTATAAGTTGATTATTCAATTCCTTAGATAGCTTTTTTAATCTACCTTTTTATTCTACCACACACATATACGCATGAGCACATACATATGTATGCATGTATTGATGTGCACACACACATGTATTTCTGTTGTGTGTGTGTGTGTGTATCAATTGCCACTAGTTGGACCGGTTAACCGTGAACGAGTAGCTTGATTGGTTTGCTCACAGGTTCAATATTGACAAATCAAGATTAGCACCCGGTGACAGGGATGATCAATGAGTGGTGTGGATCAGTATAACACACTGGACTTTGATCTGTTCCTGGACTAGCTTTCCTTCAAATTCAACTTTTTATGCAATTAGATTGACTCCAAGTTGTGCTGATCACTATGGTCTTTCACACAAATGCAGCTCAGTCACACATGACTCTGAATTAGGGATTAGGATCTGGAGCACTGGTGACATTTGGATAGCCTGGGTTCCATGGACCCGCCTTTAATGACAGTGGTGGTTGTGTGAAAATGTCAAGATGGTCGCCAGTGTGGCGTTCGTCTCCCCTGAGGTCTGTGGTTATCAATTGCAGCAACAGTGATTTGTGGTTGCCAGTTGCTGCAGTAGCACATTGCCATGATTTTGCTGATTCTGTTTCTAATAACAGTATCACCGTGTATTTGTCACGAGATGTTAAGGCTTTTATGGGTTTTACTCAATATATCACCAATATGGAGTTTCTTCCCCAACTTGTGCGTATGTTAATCATTACTCGAGATATAAATTAAGTTTCTTAATGTTCTGGAGGTGGAAAATGCATTTTTGCTTTAATTGTAAGTTCAGTAGAAGCATAACACAATCCTCTTGTCCACTTCCTAGGATTGCTTCCCGCAATCACGATGCATGCTGCCCAATCTATTTATGTTGGGGATATTTTTGGTTTGAATCGAGTTGGCAGGCTTGTATTATTCAAGATTTACTACTTGGCTATGAGTCAAACATATCAGTCTCGTTGGGTGTTGATCCTTATAAATTTATTGACCTTGTTTTAATCGAAATCATTAGGCATATTTACTTTTCTGTAACACACATTTCCCAGTTTTCATGCGCTGATAGCACAGAACGCCATGTATTAGCTTAAGAGTAGCTAAGACATGTGTGATGGATTAAATATAACTCAATGCTGACAGTTGACTGCCAGGTACCGTTGCAGCAAGATTTTCGACCAATTGGTCTCCTGAGTTGGTCCATCTTTTGACTGGTATAGTCCAGGCTGACATGACTTGAATTCGGTCTAGTCTTCTGTCCAAGATTTTAAATATTGCAGTCTTCAAATTGAGTTTGATTTAGTCTGGGTTTGGACCATGCCCGCCCCTACCTGATGTCTGATAATTGGGTGGATTTGGGAATGAGATTGAACGTTGTTGTTTTGTTCAGTTTCGCATAGATCACAAGCTCGGTACGGAGCCTGTATGTCCCATGATGCAATCTCCTCTGGATGACTCAAAATGGTATTGTTTGCTTCTACTTCCCGTCTTCCCATAACCTCAACCGTTTCCTATACCTGTGGTTGGTGGTTTCTTTAAGAACACGAGATTCCTCTTGTTGTTGCCCAAGCCAAATTATACCTCCTGGACATTATTTCTTCCTTTCTCTAGGAAGTCCTATCCATGGTCTCCATTTTCCGTCCTACATCCAGCTGCTCCTTGTTTGCTACGACATTTCTCAATGTGCCCTAACTTGCTACAAAGCAAGCAGATGATTGGGAGCCTTTCATACTTTGTCCCTTTATTTGAGTCTGCTTAAGTGGTTTTGTTGATACCTTCTCCTATTCATTGATCCCATTTGAGTTCATCACATTCCGCTCCCAGGAACATTGCAATCTCCAAAGCGAATACCCGCACAACCTCATCTAATTTGAGTGAGACGTTATACAACCTAATTCATATAGGCTTTTCGTTTAAAATATTATTAGATCGTGGTTCATCTTTTTCTATTTTTAGTTCATTAATTTTCAAAATTCCATGGAGCTTTATTTCTGTCTTTGCAATGGATGTGTAATAAATAAACAAATAATACATTATTTCCTATTGGCTAAAACATTACTTTCTTTGAGGGCCTATATTTGAGAGCAATCTTCAGGTTGGAAAGATGTAGGGCCGTTCCATCAGGGTGTGCTTGCTAGGTCCTTTCTGATGTGCTGTAGCTCAGTACACAATATCGTCCCTCATGGTCAACAGTCTTCAGGCACAAAAATTTCACCAGCCATAGTAGATGAGTCCTGTTTAGGGATATATTACTGGTATTGCCAATTGAAACCACTTAAACTCTTACCTATGGCTCCATGTGAGGGCTCTTGTCTAGGGTTTTAGGATGAGAGAGACACTTGGGGTTAATTCGCTTAGTGGCACCTATACCATCAACCTCCTTTAGCAAATTATCTTTTATGAATTGTTAAAGCTTTTCCGTCCTTGAAGATCAATTTCTTAAATACCAAGCCAAGGCATTATTTCTTAAAAAGAATATTTGAGATAAACCCATGAGGCTACTCTGAATATTGGTGTCGTAGTTGAGCTTTGCTTGGACACAGATTTAGTACTGTTAACAAGTCTTGTATTTTTGGGTGACACAAATTACATTCTTAGAGATTTGCAGCAAGGAACTTATAATTATGTCATCGAATATTGGTCATGGTTGAGCTTCACGTGGATGCAGATTTGATATTGTTAACAATTCTTGTATCTTTGGATGACCACGGATTGCAATCTTATAGATTTGCAGCAAGGAAAATATATTAATGTCATCGTGACATTTTACATAAACAGAGATAGACTTATTCAAATTAACAAACCGACTGATAAATCTTATGTTATACACATATTTGTTTTCCCAGTTCTTGTCCAATACCTGGTAAAATTTGTCTCACGCTAGTTTTCTTATTCCACTGTTTGCCTGCTCATGCTTTCTACTCGTGTTCTAATTATCTGGTAAATTGTATTATGTATATGCACATATACATATTATTTTATTACAATCATTTTGATCTATATAGCTCTGTGTTTTTAGATCTTTGTCCTGGTGACTTCATTCACGTCATTGGAGATGCTCATGTTTATAGAACTCATGTGAAACCTTTAGAGGAACAACTTCATAAGCTACCTAAACCATTCCCGGTGAATACCTTGCTACTAAATTATATCTTTTTGATTCCTTGATTTTTTTTCAGAATTTCTAAGTACCGGTTTTTTATGCTTTTCAATCTAATTTTAGATTTTGAAGATCAATCCGTTGAAGAAAGAGATAGATTCCTTTGTTGCATCAGATTTCCAGCTCATTGGCTATGATCCTCATCAGAAGATAGAAATGAAAATGGCCGTCTAGAATTTCTGATTGTAATATTATGATTATTCCTTCATTTGAAAACTGTGGGCCTGCTAAGGTAGCTCTTTTTTCCTCTCAATTCTGGTATAGCTTCACAACCTGATGGTTCTTCTTGGAGTTTGTATTTTCCCCATGCTGTTTTCCTGTGTGGAGACATACAAGCCTAAGCTTGTTCATGATCCCAGAGGCTGTGGGTTCAAAACCCACCGGAGGCATTGCACATAGGAGTGGGATGAATAGAATCCTTATTTATTTTTTGTTGCAAAAGAGGCGAGTTGCTTATGGAGTCCAGTTTTAACCTGTGAGTTATGGGGTTTATAATTTGACTTTATTTGACTTGGATTGCAATTTATGAAGAGTTGGTATGACTAGTGAACTGAATTAGTCCTACGCAGATTTATTTCTATCTATTATTTAGTTGGGTGTGCTTTTATTTTTATAGGGTTAATGTTTATTTTGTCTGGGTACTCAAAGCTTGCAAGCCAGGCTTGTAGTTGACCCTATAACAATTTGTTCTTGTCTACTAATGCTGCTTTCGTACTAGATGTTTGATATTGGATCTGATTTTATTTTGGTCAAATTCCCTTGGGGGCTGTTTGGATGCGGCAATTCGAGGTGGTATTGTATTTCATCTGTGTATTCTAACTGCTGCATTTGTAATAATATTGTTTGGTTACTTGTAGGTTATTTTATCAATGTCGGTAGTCTAAGTACGGTATTTCTCCCCCTTGCATTCGGCGGACCTCCCAAAGTATGTCGTAATTGGCGAGCTTTTAGAATGCCAGGATCGAGAGTTCCGCCCCCGACAGCCCGACTACCCTGATAGCCGCCTCGTGTTTCTTCCGATCCATCTCTTCTCCCCATCTTCCTCCCGTTGCCGTCACTCCTTGTTCGTCTCTCCACCTTCCTGGAGCCCAAGCACAGTGTGCTAGGGTTCCGGTCCGAATTTTCCCTCCTCTATCTCACGATTCCAACTCTTCTCCAGTACTTGCCCAACTCTCCAGATCCACATCTGGGCAGAAATCACTCTTGAAGTCGATGTCGCCCCCTCTGTGAGGCAACCACGGCCTGGACAGGAAGGACTTGCCCCAGCCTGCTGTCGGTCCGGCTGAGGACGAGTGCCGGAATACGGTTCGACAAGGGGCACCGCCTTTCCTCGTCGTTCCTGACCACGACAGCCCCATTATTACAGGAGCAAGTCGTCGCCCATCGAAGAAGCTGGATTGTAGGCTGAAGGATCTCGTCCACGGGTGCCACAAGGAGGTCCGATACACCAGGATTTTCATGGGAAAAAAGAGGTATGTTGTGAATAATTTGTATAGCAGCCTACTACAAACACCCCACAGTGTGGGCAGCTAACCGGATAGCGACGCTGTTATTTTCGATTTCAGACAGAATACAAAATCCCTTTCATTTTTGTTCCCTCTCCGTTCGGTCGTCTTTTTCTTCCGATTGACATTCTTTAACCTTGTTGTGGGTGGGATTCATGACGGGATGTGGTCTGGCGGTCTGGCCTCCTTGCTTCAGTTGATGGCTACGTCTCACTCAGTTGGCAACTACAACCTCTTTGAATCTACTGTTCAATTTGATAGAGGGTGGAAGTAATTCCTATTCCCCCAGTTGAACTGATGGATTCCTCTCTTTGGATGCCCACGTGTCTGTAGCTCCGTTCATAAATAAGCTGTGATTACTGTAGAGTTCCATACAACAAATGTGTAGTTTATCATTGTTGAGGAACCGGAAAAAGGCAGCTCCCCTCCCCACATATATCTGCCGGAAGGCTTGAGAAATTTGATCTTTGAATTGGCATATATTGGCTGCCTAGTGGAGTCCACATCCCGCATTCATAGTGATTCAATATGCCTTTTTTCATAAAAAGAAAGGTCTTAATCGATCGGGTTAAGATGTTGCTTAACTGGATCATAGTTATAGGAGTAAATGCATCAGGTTACAGTGTTGCTGAATTAGGTGGTAGTTGGAGGAAATGCAACAAATGATGGTGGTTGTGAATTGGATGATAATAGGGTGATGTTGTTGAGTGGGTGACGATTGTTTTGGCTTAATCACGATAGTTAAGATTTGTGATTATAAGATTTAGGAGTTGTTTTGCACCAACATAACTATATTTGTAGTCACGTTTTGTTATTTGAAGGGCTAGGCACATGGTTCATTGTTTTGAATGAGTGTGAGGGGAACAAATCACAGAACAATTCACTGATTTGATTGTGTAGGCAGGGGGAGCTATTAAATATATTATTGAGTAATAGTGTTGTATTACTACTTGTTTTACTCCCCCACACTTCATTATTGGTATTGTTCTTTGCGTCAATATATTGAGTTCTCATTTTATTTAATATTGACATGCTTGCCCTTTCTCCACCAACATATACATGTTTTTATTTTCCAAAGTGGTTCACCAATCTAAACATGTCTATTAGAACTTGTGATTTGTTTTCCGCCAACAATATCGGCATGCTTGCCCTTTGTCCGCCAACAATATCATGTCTATTTCAGAATTGTGCGTGATTGTCAATTTCTGTCACCATCTCATTATTAGCTATATGCCATATAGTCAATTTATTTTTATGCCCAGAAAGGGTCATGGCGAGGAACTTTCCAATTTGTTTATTTCATTCTTATGTGTTGTGTATTAGTTTGTTGCAGTAGGAATATACTAGCTGCATTTATGGGTAATGTTTTAGGTGGTGGTTGTTGATGGTGGCTATGTTTGTGTTGGTTTTAGGTGTTGGTTGTGATGCCTACAGGGGCAGATTTTGGCGTTGGGGTTGGGGTTTGGGGATGGAACAACAACTAATTCGGGTTGGTGTTGGGTGTACAAATGAACGGTGATGGAGTTATTGTGTCTAGAGGGACAGTAGTTGGCTGGGGGGAGATGGAACAACAATAGGTGGTAGTGGAGCTGTTGCTGGCATGGGTTGCACAAGTAGTAACAGAGGAGGAGAGAAGGTATGGGTTGCACAAGTAGTGACAGATAATTCAAGGCTGAAAGAACATAGTTGATATTGGTATGGGTTGCTAACCGAATGACCTAGCTAAGCTAGTAAGCATAGTAGTAGCACTACATTATGCGGTCCTCTTGGTGGAAGAGCATGCAGAGCATTACCACCCATCTCACTTGGTCCTTCTCATACAAATGACTTTGGGTGCAACTGCGGTCTTTTTATATCTTCTGTGTTGATCTACGGTGGTAATAAACAAACGAAATGTAAACAAGAAGAAATACCTGACTGTTGAGGCGTGCAGAAATACATTGTCCTTAAGAGTATTTCTGTCTTACTCAACGACGAACGTTGGTGCAGCAGTAATCTACAACGGGTACTCTCCCAGGATGCAACAACAAGAGGAGCGAAGTGTGCACTCGCAAATCCCTCAGGCGAAAGGTCTTTGATTGTTCTTTCAGCGATCATCGGAGTTGGCGGCAGCGGCAAAACAACAAACGAAAAGGCAACATGTGGTGTTTCTGTTGTGCGTACGAAAAACAAAGGAAGGTGTTTGGTTTTATAGAAACACAGAGATGGATCAACAGATGCAAATGGTTGCCAACCGAAGAGACATCGGCCAGCGGTTGCCACGTAACTGCACCGCTAAGAGATGTGACACATGTGGATAAACTCGAGTGTAGCATACGACAAAACTTTGCCGGGGCCGTGCTCGCACAAGGGCCCCTGACAGGCCGGATTTGCACTCCCTGCACGCGGGATGCGACGTGCGTCGACGCGCCCGATTAAACAGTTTTTGGACCGGACCAGTCCAAACTCACTTGGGCTGCCCCACCATGCGCGTGTGAAGCCCACATCCTATTTTATTCCTCAAATATTGCATGGACTAGCCTCCATATATGAATAGGAGGGAAGTATCTAAAGCAAGTAATGTGGGACTAAAGACTTTTGCTTTGAAATACAACAACAGCCACAACAATCTCCCACTATTTCAAAACAAAATCAAACTAAAAATCGAGTTGACTACTGGAAGAACTTAAATAAATAACATGCATAAGCTTTGGTAGAACTGAGTTCTTTGAACTAAAGTATAGAGTAGATGTATGTAATATGTAGAAGATTGGTGGAACTATGTTCTTGAACCAATTCCCCCCTTGTCAAATTATAGATACATTACTTGCATGATATTCATAAAATCAAATACCTTTCTTATGGATTGGCACCTTAGGCCATGCGCCTATTGGGAAATTCATGAGTGCTTTAGAGATCTGCCCGAATCTCAACAGGAGTAGCCTCACTCTATACTCATATAGTTGGACTTTCATCAAGTATACATTGAAAATATACATCACCATCAATGACTATGAAATCCATTAAGAAATATATTCAACTAAAACATTGCAAATTGTTGTTTACATCACAAGAATGAGATACATTTATTACAACACATTGAGTCATCCAGTGACTTAGATTTTCCCATTGAACCTTCTTCCTGGGATCACCGTTCATGAAGGTTGGGTTTCCATCACTTTGACTTCTGGTATGGGCATTATCCCATTCTCCTCGATGTATCGCTCACTAGTTGTTGACTTAATGGCTTTGTCAGAGGATCGACCAAGTTTAATTCTGACTTAACATAATTCATTGAGATTATGCCATCACATGCTGCCTCACAATATTGTGACGTAGGCGAATATGCATACTCTTCCCATTGTAAACTTTGTTTTTAGCTCTTGCTATGGTAGCTTGATTATCATAGTGTATTAACACTGGTGGAGAAAGTTTCTCCCAAATGGGAAGATCCATTAGAACATGTCTCAGTCATGGCTTCAGTTCCAACCTTTTCTAAGGCAATAAACACAGATTCCATAGTGGAACGAGCTATACATGTTTGCTTGAAGGATTTCCAAGACACAACACCTCCACCTATAGTGAAGATGTAGCCACTTGTAGATTTCAATTAATATGAATCCAAAATCCAATTGGCATCACAAAATCCTTCTAGCACTGTTGGAGATCCACAAAAAATCAATCAATGATTAATTGGTCCTTATAAGGTATCTTAAAACCCTATGTAGAGCATCCCAATGATCATTGTTAGGATTTTGAGTATATCTACTTAATCTCCCCACTGTATATGTTAGATCCAGACGAGTGCAATTCATTAAGTACATCAGGCTTCTAATTACTTGTGCATATTTGACTTGTTGAAGACTAGTACTTTTATTTTTCTTAAGATGGCAATTAGAATTAAAAGGTGTATTTATTGGTTTACAATCATATATTGAAAACCTTTTGAGAATTTTCTCAACATAATGTTCTTGGGATAGCATGATGTAATCATCATGTTTAAGGAGTTTAATTCTTAAGATTACATCTGCTTCATCCATGCCTTTTATGTCAAAATTAGAAGCCAAGAAGCTTTTTGTACTATTTATAATATCAATATTAGTGCAAAAAATAAGCATGTCATCTACATAGAGAGATGTAATAACACATTGATTATCAAATTTAGAATATATACATTTGTCTCATTCATTTATATGGAATCCATATGATACAATTATCTTATCAAATTTCTCATGCCACTGTTTAGGTGCTTGTTTCAAGTCATAGGGAGATTTGATTGGTCTACATACCATATGTTCTTTTCTCGAAATTACATAACCTTCGGGTTGATCCATATAAATTTCTTTATCCAAATCTCCATTCAAGAAAATAGTTTTAACATCCATTTGATGTATAATTAATTTCTTCATATTCACCACCTCTATCTGAGCGAAGGTGTTTTATTTTCTTATTAAGTTAATTATCTACTTCTGTTTTATATTTAACAAACATTCCAAAAGCTTCATCTTTAGAATGTATTAAATATAATTTTCTATATCGAGATAAATCATCTACAAAAATAATATAAAAATATTTTCCACCTCTAGATAGATTTTCTTTTAAATCTCTAAGATCGGTGTGTACTAAATCTATTATTCAGAATTTCTATGTGAAATTTGAGGACACAATTTTTTTGATAGATTTAGTTTCAGTACATATTTGACATTTATTATTTAAATTAACAACACCATTAATATCCTTTAGTAAATCTAAAGATTTCATGTGTTGTAAATATTTAAAATTAACATGTACTAATATGTTGTGCCATGCATCAAAAGAATCAACGATATAAGCGTAAGGACTTATTTCATTATCAGCAGCGTTTGGTACATTCGATATAAAAAGGCCATTTGAGCATGATCCCATGCCTATGTAGTCTCCAGACTTGGAGAGAGTGACATTGTTTGATTTAAAGGACACTTTCATCCCAAACTTCACAAGTTGAGAGATGGAAATTAAATTCACACGAATATCTGGGACAAACAATACATCTTTGATCAACATAATTTTTCCAGAAGTTATCTTGATCATGACATTGCCCTTTCTGGTCACAGGAGAAGCAGTGGAGTTGCTCATGACAACCCGGTGTTCCTCCTGTCCCACTTCAGTGAAAGCCACGAAGGCATCTCTGTTGCCACTGATGTGGCGACTAGCACCCGAGTCAATAATCTAATCATTCTGGTGGAATGATCCCATGTTATCAATGCTGACAAATGTCACAAACTCATCCTCAGTAACAAGGTTGGTTGAAGGTTCCTTCGAATCCTAGATTACTTCTTTCTTCCTATGCCTGCATTTAGGAGAAGTATGACCAGGGTTGCTACATACATAACAAAAAACATTATTTTATCTATGTTTTTGTGGCCTTTGTTTTATGGTTGTTTCTTTTATCCTTTTTCTTCTTCTAACGATTTTTGGTATGACCAGAAGATTTATTATTTTGTTTGACATCAGTGTTAACAAAGTTCGTGGAAGAAAGTAGTTCCTTATTCATATCAGATTTTTTTTCTTATACGATTTTTATCTTCCACTCGTGTATGATCACATCATCCAGAGACATCATCTTTCGTTTATGTTTTAAATTGTTCTTATAATTCTTCCAAGAACTAGGAAGTTTTTCAATTAAACTACCAACGATAAACGATTCAGGAAGATCTATCTTTTTATTTTTCAAATCATCGAGTAAAATCTGAAAATCATGAATTTGAGTGATTATATCTTTGTCATCAGACATGCAAAATTCTAGAAAATTTGCAATTGTGAACTTTTGCGTAGAAGCCTCTTCTAAAACATTTTTCTTGTTTATACTTTCCCATATTTCAGAAGCAATTTTAAGAGGGAAGTATGCATCAAACAGTTGGTTAGAAAGAGTACTTAGAATAACATGACGACAAATACGATTTGCCTTTTCCCATTCAACATAATCAGATTTAGGTTTCGATTGGGATAAAGTAAATATAACATTCGATACTTCTAATGCAGTGAAAACCTTTTCTTGACATCGTTTGTAATGAACACTGTCAAACGTTTCAATTTTGGAAACATCAAGAAGAGGAGTTTGTGACACTGTCGAAACAGTAACCACTTGGTTATTTGACGCAAACGACGTTATTGGTGTGAAAGGAGTTTTGAATCCTTCCATGTTGTTAACCATCCGTCGAAATTGTAAATACTCTTAAGATTGTTGATCTACGGTGGTAATAATCAGACGAAATGTAAACAAGAAGAAATACTATATTGTTGAGGCGTGCAGAAATGCACTGTCCTTAAGAGTATTTCCGCCTTACTCAACGACGAACGTCAGTCCAGCAGTAATCCACGACGGGTACTCTCTCAGGATACAACAACAAGTGAAGCGAAGCGTGCACTCGCAAATCCCTGAGTCGAAAGGTCTTTGATCGTTCTTCCAGCGATCACCGAAGTTGGCGGCAATGGCAAAACAACGAACGGAAAGACAACGTTTGGTATTTCTATTGTGCGTACGAAAAATAAAGGAAGATGTTTGGTTTTATAGAAATACAGAGATGGATCAATGGATGCAAGCGGTTGCCAACCGAAGAGACATCGGTCAGCGGTTGCCACGCAACTGCACCGCCAAGAGATGCGACACATGTGGATAAACCAGAGTGTAGCATACAGCAAAACTTTAACGGGGCCGCCCCCGCACAAGGGGTTCTGGGAGGCCGGATTTGCACCCCCTGCGTGCGGGATTCAACGTGCACCGACGTGCCCGATTAAACGATTTTTGGACCGGACCGGACCGGCCCAAACTCACTTGAGCTGACCCACCATGCGCGTGCGAAACCCACATCCTATTTTATTCCTCAAATATTACATGGACTAGCAGTCATATATGGATAGGAGGGAAGTATCCAAAGCAAGCAATGTGGGACTAAAGACTTTTGCTTTGAAATACAACATTAGCCACAACATTCTGCTCCTTGTTTTTTAGTTGTGAACTATTAAATATTTAATCGTGATACCACCTGTGCCGTTTCCAATCTTCAACTCATCTCTAATGCAAATGTTGTTTATATTTCTTTTGCAAACACAGGGGCATCCAAGTTGACTTTGGAGTGAGCTAAACACAGAGACATCCATGTCATGGGCCTTGGAGTGTGCTTTCGTGAATTTGAATTGTTATTGATGTGTTAATCTGGATACAACGTGGATTATGTAGAGATATTTTAGTTGTAATTGTGGTTCATGTTGAGACTTGTAATTGTGTTTATGTTGATTAAACATGTTGACAAGGGATTGCTTAGATATTGTGGTGCAAAAATGTTGTTGGGTTCGTTATATGTTGAATATGTGCATTGGGTTTGTTAAATCATGGTGCAAATGTGTTGTGGTTGATATGAATATGTGTGATGGGCTTGTTAAATCATTGTGCAAAAAAGTTGTGGTTTATGTGAATACGTGCAAAAATGTTGTCTTATATCCAATTGGTTCGTTTTATGTTGAATATGTGCAACAAGTTTGTTAAATCATGGTGCAAATGTGTCGTGGTTTATGTGAAATGAAGTTGTTAATATTGTGAATTATTTTGATGCGATTGAAGTATATAAATGGTGGAATTAAGACAAACGCTGCATTTTGAATACATGTTTACCAAACAAGGTGATGGAAATTACAGCATTCCTAATTAGTGTATTTTCAAATACGTGGTCATCCCAACAACGTGATTAAGAATTGCTGTATTTGTTAATTAGGTAGTTAGAATACCATTGTTTATCAACTACTGTAGCAGTTAAAAGTAAGCTACCCAAACGAACCCTTAGTTTAGTCTGACAATTGCAAAATGCTTGATTATGGATACAATGCTGAAATTAATATGAAAATCTTTATGGTGCTCTGATGATAGGAAAAAAAACTGAAATAGCACGGTTAAAAAAAATGTACTTGAATAGCACGAAACTGATCTTATTTTCCGTCCTAGTCCATTTTTGTATGAAAGTGCCAAAACTTTGGCGTTATAATAGGTCTGAAAAGCATCCAAAAATTAACATTTAAGTGGTAAGCGTCGAAAAGTTGACGTTTTAGGATAAAAATGTAGAAAAGTTGGCGTTTTAGAGTGAAAGCGTCAAAAAGTTGGCGTTTGTCGTCAAGTCCCTTTGGAGTGCAGTAACGGCCATCAAAGCTTTGTACGCAGTAGTTGGATATCTAATAGCAACAACGGCCATCAGATAGCCGGCCTCTGTTTTGAGTTTCTCAACGCTGGCACCGACACCTTCATGACGCTGCAGTGGATGAATCACACACAGTTCATGTTTACTGGCCTGAGAAGGGGGCCGGGCGCGGGGCACAGAGCTCCACTGCCGCTTGCATGCCTTCCATGGCCCCCCTTTCCTCGGCGAGAGTAAGTAATTAAAACGCCACATGCACCTGCAGTGCACATGTAGATCACCACCACTCACCTTCCATTTTTTCTTACCTCATTCTCCGACAACAGTTCATTTTACGATAGGTAGTAGATGCCATTGAGATCTGAAAGCTTGCTTGCTAGAGCTAGGAATATTGAAGAATGGCGACCAAACAGATCGGTGGAGAAAAAAAACGAGTATAGAGAGATAGTGAAGAAGAAGAACAATATGATCGAGAAAATCCGGGATTACAGACCACCATTCTTATCATCGATCGATCTGCCGGTCGGAATGAAGCACCAGGGGTTACGTAGCTAGGCACGAATCTGTTGTCCGTCCGTCTGGGTATCAGATCACGTGGAGATGTGAAAACGCCAACTTTTCGACGTTTTTACCCTAAAACGCCAACTTTTTGGCGCTTACCACTTAAACGCTAATTTTTGGGCACTTTTAAGTCCTGTCGCAGTTAAAATGCCAAAGTTTTGGCGCTTTCACACAAAAGCGGGCTAGGATGGGAAATAAGATCAGTTTCTTGCTATTCAACTACATATTTTTATTTAACCGTGCTATTTCAGTTTTTTCCCCTGATGATATTCTTGATGATCATTGCTGGAATGTAGAGGTCGCTATTTTAACTTCTACAATGATAATTGGTATAGAAATGTCCTTAAAAATTACAACCGTGTCTTACTTTATATGAGTGATTTAGTTGAGGTTTTCCATATAACCTCTCCAATTACTTCTTTGGACGCCCTACATGTCAAAATACAATCCGGTTTTCTCATATTTGTGAAATAAGGTGCTTTCTTTGTAAGTTAATCAAAATATGTTTGATTGCCTGAAAACACGTTAATAGTTTTTAGGCCATTAGATATTCTTAATGTGAGATTCCAAGCACAAATGCAATGGAGGTTATTGCAAGAGGGGAAATAAAAATTCATTTGCATTCCACCTAGCCAAACATCGTTTTTATTGAAATGGTGGAATTGAAGCTTAGTGCTTTGGTTTTACACAGATGAACCTTAATCATGACTTGATTTTCAAGGAAACAGAACTGTCATGAACTTATGATCACTAGAGACAATCATCTAGCTCCAAAAATATTTCAATGTGCAAAAAAATACATTCAGAATATTTTCACTATTTTCATCTTTTATTCTCCATCTCTTCATCTCTTAGCAACACCAACTACTAGTATCAGGTGAATATACACCCCCCACAAAAAATAAAATAAAATAAATAAAAATAAAAATAAAAATAAAAATAACGTATGGGATTAAGAGAGAGATTTCTCTCTCCCACGCCCGTGGCGGAGGCCGAACGCCCGAGAGGGTGATAAATCAAGGCGGCAACTATGATTCAAACTCGGGTCTCTTTGTTAGGGGACATCGTGTTTGACCACTTGAGCCACTCCTTGTTGGCAAAAACAAACAAACATATGACGAAACCAACGGTGGTCCCATAGGGAAAGGAATATAGAGGCGATTTAAAATAAAGCTATCGATGGTTTCTATTCTAAACCGGAGAATTGTATTGTAAACAAATGAATACTTGATCAATATGTTTTTGTTTGAAAATTAAATTTTGAATGTGATTGAGATTCAAACAAATCACATTAAAAGACTATCATGGGCTTGGATGGATAGGCTTGACAAAGAACTGACTTGAACAAACAAAAGAAAGGAGCAGACAATCAAAAGAAAGGAGTTGTTCTAGTACTCAAGAAGAGATTGTAATATAATAGGAAAGGTTAATGATATCCCAGCTATGAGAGTTAGGTTTCAAAATTACCAATAAGCATAATTTGTCAGTCCCACATATTGTACCCACTCAATGCCCCGTTATCACAAAACATTAACAAATAGTAAATTATACATGATGCAAAACAATTCTTATTCAAAAGGGAGACCACAATATGAAGCAAGAAACACCATCATTATTTATCATAAGACGCTTAAAATGTTAGTAAACCATAGAAGCACAATATATGTAGATGTCGACAACAAAACCATCTTTATATACATTGTTAATGTCTATAAACGATGCAAAATAGTATAAAGTACAGAAATGATGCATCCTAAGTCTACACATCCTCCTAGAACCTACTACACATGGAGTCTAATTACAATTTAAAACATCACATGGACTCCCACTTGAGGTTGGAGTCCAACTCTGTTGTGGCTAGTGAACTGAGGGTTAAACCTTATTTGCTTGAATTGAGGATAACCTAATAACACCAACTATATGGGACTCAAGAATCATAATGAGTGAGAATACCAACTCAAGGAAAATAATATGTATATTCTAATAACATTAAATCAATTATAAAGTAAAGACTAGTATTCTATGCTTACAAAACAATGTTAGACTCTTGCCAACTTAAAATAACAATTGAATGCTAACCAACTAATCATTAAACTGAAAGTTTGAACAATATAATATGTAATATATGTTCAAATTGATAAAAAGTTTCATTTTCACTTACTACTTTGGTTTATCCTAGAAAACTACAACCACTTGGATAAATCCAAGTATCCTACTACATAGATTTCAGAGTTTCTGGCTGTAACACCCAAAATTGTCACGCATGTATATGAGTGGAAGTGCAAATTCCTGTTTCATAATATTGATGGGTACCACATATCATGCATCAAGAATAACTGAAACCTTAACCATCATTGAAAGACAATGTATTCCTCATTTCTCTATAGTTTAAGTAAAAGTAAAACTTAACGCAATTAACAAAAATATCTAAAAACTCAAAAACAAAAAAACTGGTCTTATTAATATGCCTCAACATTAGGAGTTGAATCTCCTCACCTCTATGTGGTGATCAAGGGCTTCTCGTCATTGGATCTCCTTAGTGATTCAAGCCCTGAATCACCACACTAGACATGGTCAGTCAGAGTGGCAAAGTAGGTTGGGAAATAATTGGAGCTTTACAACCCCATCCATCTCCTTTGTGTTAGAATCCTTCAAAAGCATCTCGACATTATCATAGACTAATGGGACGTGACACAATGAATCCTCACCCCAACCCAATCTTGTAACCATAAATTGTATACCTAATCAAGGAAGGTCATGCCACCATAGGGCCAACAAAGCATTAGTGAGGATCACCTAAAATCAAGCAATTATTCTCCCTTTTCCCCAATTTCAGACCTTTCCCCTCAATTTTGTATTCTCCTTCACCCAGTAAGAGTAGGTGAAGAACCTATTGCTAATAAGGACTAGATCTCCTCACACCTGGTGGTGCTGTCCTCATGCAAAGGCCATTGAGTGGATCTCAACAACATGAGACTGGTTCTATGGATCGAATTCATATGAATCCCTCAAAAGGCTATTGGTTGTGATTGCAACTTACCACGTTAACATATCCTCCTTTTTTGGAGCTTGAAGATGATGTATGGGTGGTCGAATCCAAGAACCACAACTCCTAAGAGGCCAAGTTTTGAGGCTAAAACCATACCTAGCTCAACCCCTACTGGAGAGGATCCTCGTTGGAGTTATTTGTTGAAAGAAACAATAAAGATAATATGTCAAGTCTAAATACCACAAAAGTTTTATCATTATCTCTTAACTGAAACCCGAATAGGGTTATACTCTAGTTACAAGGTCATCCTAAATCAATTTCATATGCTCCAAACTTATATGTCAAATCAATAAACTCAATAATTATTCTCTCCATTTCCTCTACTACTCTTTAGTGTGGTTACTTGAAAAGCTATTAAAATTTCCCCACATAACTTCTTATTTATTAACCTTCATAATAACCCCTGAAACATAATAGTCCCATTCTCATAAATTAAATAAAAATATCTGAAGAATCTCTTCTTGACATAACCAATGACTTTCTACCATCAAATTGCATTAACTTGATGGAACTATCCAATTTAGGTATTTCAAATTACCTATCTTTGTGACATCCTCAAATTTGTGTTAATCATGCACATACTCAGTGACATGAGATCTTATTTTCTATTCTTCCCCAACCTAATGGCACACATGTCTCATACCACATGAACTAGTAAGAAAGTAAGAGATGCACAATAAGTCTATATGACCGACATTCTCCTACGTCCCTCAATTATGTGGCTATCACCTTTGAGAAAAGAGAGGACATGTTGTTAAGTAGAAGTGAGTATATACATATGATCCAAAATAGATAAACTCATATCCCTAGTACGTGTCTCCTAGCACACATAAACCTTAAGTTTTGTATGTGACCATTTTCAAATAACATGGATATTCATCCTTACCTCTTAACCTCATTTGGTCAGTATAGGATGCGTAAGTGATCTTACATTTGTGGACCTACGACATCAACTAATTGAAATCATGTGAATGTCAGGTGGCAAATTATCCTTTTGCTCAGACACCAGGGTGTAACACCCTAAATTATCACACATGTACATGAGCAGAAGCATCAAATTCCCAACTCTAAGTATTGTTGGGGTATCACATATATTGATAATGCATCAAGGATAACTGAAATGCTTACCATCATCAGAACACATTATATTTTTGATTTCTCATCAGTTCACATAAATGCCTTGGCATGATTAATGACATTATCTGAAAATTTTGAACATAAAATTAATCTTATAAATGAAAGAAAACTTATGTGGATAATGGAACTGTTGGTTTTTATTGTTGGGTTTTAGAGGAGGCAGAGAAGCAGTGGAAACAAAAAAATTTCTCCCCAAAACCCAGAACATAAGGAATCGCGTCAACGTCTATACAATAGGAAAGATGGTTTGTGGATGCATACCTTGTCTCGAGGCTTGCTCGACGACAGTACCTCGCGCCTTGCGCGGTCTTCACCTTCGGTCTTGGACGGTGTCTGTGCAGCTCCTGGTCGCACCGAGACTGAAGACTCCTGGTCTCACCGGGGCTGTCGGGATTGACAGTTGTCCTCCGAGCGACAGAGGTCTCCCACCTCTACAGTCATCCACACGGACCGACTGGAACTCCGATCTCCTTGTCGCACAAGGAACCAGAAGGAGTCGCACCCTCCTATTGGCGTAGTAGTCGTCAACACACTCTCCTGCTGCCAATTGCAACTGCAGTTGTCTTTCCCTTGCTGCGCCTCCCTTTTCGGGTAGCACTTTCTCGGGCTCTCTCGGTTACCAAAACCAGAGAGAATGAAAACTTTACAGAGCAACCGACTTGCACTGAGTTGTACACTGAGAAGCCCCCAATACCCCTATATATATAGGCGGGTCATGGGACAGGGTTCTCTGTCCCCGACAATGTGTGACTAAAAGCAGGAGTAGAAGGGTTCAAGATTTTCTACAAAAGCAACCAACTCGCAACCTGAACCGACCGTTTCACAACTGAAATGGTCGGTTGGGGACATGAACCGATCGGTTGACACCTCAACCAATCGGTTGGGACCCTTGAACCGGTCGGTTCACTTCTGAACTGGTCGGTTGGTGGTCCTGATCAGTTCCCGATTGACTTTCCTTCTTTTGTTTCTAATTGGTATCGTTTACCAATCCTATTTCCCAATCAAATTGGGCATTTGAAACGAAAGGAAAATTCTCACCAATCTTACTTTCCCAACTTGCTCGGTTGCACCAGTTGAATCGATCGTTTCAACACTTGAAGCAATCGGTTCACCCTGATCTTGAGCCGATCGGTTCAACACTTGAGCCGACCAGTTCACCAAGCTCAGCCGATCGGTTCATCACATGAGCTGATCGGTTGGGAGTGCAGATTGTGCAGAATCAGTCAATTGCGATTTCAATCAATTCGATACTCCAATCAATGCGTCCAACACCTTGAACATTATGATATTGAGCTATTGATTAATTGAGTGTTTAATTGAACTACTAAACTCCTTTAGTAATCAATCTAAACATTGCTTGTGGACAAATCTCCTCTTCCAGATCAAATCCTATGTGTGTGACCCTGTAGGTCCATTTCACGTTGGCAGTGAAAGTCCATAACACTTATGACTTCACAAGCAAAGAGCGGTGCCTAGTCACACATCAGTGCTACCCAAGTGAAATAGAAAGTTGGAGAACAACTTTCAATCCTACAATCCGTAAATGGTGTTACAGTGAATGTATAATTCCTTTGTCACTGATATCCTGAATGAACTAGAGGCATGGAACAGTCATCCTATCAACATTCATTCATTTCCTTGATCTCAGAGCAGACTGGGTGAGATGTTTGTGACATCAATATCACATATTGATTCGCACGTGCATGCGCATGCCTTTCTCAATCCTACTCATCAAGTGGCCAAGGATATCAAACTCCCTCAGGAGGGACAAATCCCATATCTATCACTCACCCCTCAAAAGCCCCATGTGTCAAAGCCACCCAATCATCACCGTTATAACAACCCATGTTTCAAGACTGCGTTTGATGATGTCAAAGTGTACCCAACGACATGTGTTGAGTGTAGTGATTTCAGGTCTAAGAATCACACTCACCACCATCACTGTGAGAGCTGACTGTGACTACCAAGTCATGGTTCCATGTGTCACTCTCACGGTGGGTCTGTCCGGTACCTTGTTTTCTAACAAGTACCTATGTGCTTGGTTTGATATCACTATATTATGACTAATGAGATTCTGTCATCAACTAACACACAATCTAGTCTTCAGTGTTATTGATGTCTATGGTTATTTCCACAATAACAACCGACTAGGGACCAAACAAGAATGTATACTCTTAACATCCGTATGATCTCATCGTTTAGGTCCTTAACCTAAAAGCATACGTCATTGAGTAAAATCATTCTTTAGACATCTATCATGTTACACCATCATCTCAGAAATAGTTTAAACATATAGATCGGAAATTTCCTTTATTATTATTCAAATAATTTACAAAGTATCCCATTACAATCATCACATGACTTGCTCTATGGGCATACATACCAACAGACTCCCACTTGCACTTAGAGCCAGTCACCAAGGAACCTCAATCCTTGTGACCTAGCATGACCATCATGCTTCTGCTGAGAAAGGACCTTAGTCAGTGGATCAGCTATGTTGTCTTCAGTTGGTACTTTGCAAATCTTCACATCTCCTCGCTGTACGATCTCTCGTATGAGATGGAAGCGCCGCAGTATGTGCTTGGACCGCTGATGTGATCTGGGCTCCTTAGCTTGTGTAATAGCTCCATTATTGTCACAATAAAGCTCAATTGCATCACAACTACTGGGAACTACACCAAGTTTAGAAATGAACTTCCTGATCCACACAGCCTCCTTTGCTGCATGTGAAGCAGTAATATACTCGGCCTCGGTAGTAGAATCGACAGCTGTTTCTTGCTTGGAACTCTTCCAGCTCACAACTCCATTATTAAGCCAAATACAAATCCTGACTGCGATCTGTAATCATCTTTATCAGTTTGGAAGCTTGCATCGGTGTAACCCTTTACAACCAACTCTTCCTCACCACCGTAAACAAGAAACTGATCCTTAGTCCTTCGCAAATACTTGAGGATGTTCTTTACGGCTGTCCAGTGAGCATCCCTGGGATCTGACTGGTACCTGCTCGTCATGCTGAGAGAATACGAGACATCTAGGCATGTGCACAACATAGCGTACATGATGGATCCGATGGCTGATGCATATGGGACCCCACTCATACGCTCCCTCTCTTCACAAGATTGGGGACATTGAGCTCTAGAGACGGCGACTCCATGTAGTATGGGGATGTTGCCTCTCTTTGAGTTGTCCATGCTGAACTGCTTCAACACTTTGTCAATGTACGTGCTCTGACTTAGTCCGAGAAGCCTTCTAGATCTATCTCTATTGATCTTAATTCCTAGAATGTAGGATGCTTCTCCTAAGTCCTTCATTGAGAAAGTATTCCCAAGCCAAGTCTTTACCTTCTCTAAGGCTAAGACATCATTCCCCATCAAAAGTATGTCATCCACATATAATATGAGGAATGTGGTTGAGCTCCCACTAACCTTCTTGTACACACAAGGTTCATCTTCATTTTGAGTAAAACCAAACACTTTGACTTCCTCATCTAATCGAAGATTCCAACTCCGAGATGCTTGCTTCAACCCATAGATTAACCTTTGCAGTTTACAAACTTTATTGGCATTCTTTGAATCTATAAAACCTTCAGGATGTGTCATGTACCCATCCTCATTTATATTCCCGTTAAGGAATGCAGTTTTAACATCCATCTGCCAAATCTCATAGTCATAATAAGTTGCAATAGCAAGCATGATCCTGATGGACTTAATCATGGCAACTGGAGAAAAGGTTTCGTCATAGTCAACACCTTGAACTTTTCGAAATCCCTTCACAACCAATCTGCCTTTATAAGTTTGCACATTGCCATCCATGTCGGTCTTCTTCTTGAAGACCCACTTGCACCCTATGGGTTTTACCCCTTCGGGTGGTTCCACCAAAGTCCATACTTTGTTGGAGTACATGGATTCCATCTCGGATCTCATGGCTTCAAGCCATTTCTCAGAATCTGGTCCCTCCATAGCCTATACGTAGGTAGTTGGATCATCATCTATGATCAACTCACCACCTTCCTAAGTCACAAGGTATCCAAACCTCTCAGGTTCAAGGCGGGTCCTACTAGATCTATGAGGTCCTTGTGTTACCTGAGGAGACTGAGATTCCACAACACCTTGTGAATCTGCATTTTCCTCTGGTACATCTACCGGTTCAATGTTTTCTTGTTGGGCTTGAACCTCTTCAAGCTCTATATTCCTCCCACTGCTTCCTTTGGAAATAAATTCCTTCTCTAGGAATACAGCATCCCTGGCAACAAACACTTTGTTGTCAGTAGGGTGGTATAGATAATATCCCTTGGTTTCCTTGGGATATCCAACAAAATAACATTTATTAGATTTGGGTCCAAGCTTATCAGGAAACATTTTCTTGACATAAGCCTCACAACCCCAAATCTTCATAAAAGACAAATTGGGACGCTTCCCGGTCCATATCTCATATGGTGTCTTTTGAACCGATTTAGATGGTACACGGTTAAGTGTAAACGCGGCGGTTTCAAGAGCATGACCCCAGAAGGAAATTGGAAGATCAAAAAAACTCATCATTGATCACACCATATCCAACAATGTGCGATTCCTTCTTTCAGACACACCATTATGTTGTGGTGTTCCAGGCGGAGTCCACTGTGATACAATGCCACGGGCTCACAGAAGGTCCTCAAACTCCTGGCTTAAGTATTCTCCACCTCGATCGGATCGAAGTGCCTTAATACTTTTACCAAGTTGGTTCTGTACTTCATTCATAAAATCCTTGAACTTTTTAAGGGTTTCTGACTTATGTTTCATCAGGTACACATAGCCATACCTACTGAAGTCATCAGTAAAGGTAATGAAGTACCGATACCCATTTCTGGCATTAGTTCTAAAAGGCCCACATACATCAGTATGTATGAGTCCTAATAGATCACTAGCTCTCTCACGTTTACCTAAAAAGGGAGTCTTGATCATCTTGCCCAACAAACAAGATTCACATGTCTCTATTGATTCATAATCAAAAGAGTCTAGATAACCATCTTTATGGAGTCTAGAAATGCGCTTCTCATTTATGTGCCCTAGACGATAATTCCAGAGATATGTTTTATTTGAGTCGTTGAGTTTTTGCTTTTTGGTGTTTACGTTGTATACACTTGTCTCCAAGTCTATCAAATATAGACCATAAGACATTGGGGCACTGCCATAAAAGATCCCATATTTAGAAATGGAACATTTTCCATTCTTAATAAGAAATTCAAATCCATCTTTGTCCAGACAAGAGATGGAAATGATATTCCTATTTATGGCAGGTACATAATAGCAGTTCTTCAACTCTATTATTAGCCCACTCAATGTAGTTAACTCATAGGTTCCTACGATACTGGCGGCAACTCTTACCCCATTGGAAACACAGTTCAACCTCGCCTTTCCCCAAAGGCCTACTTCTCTTAAGATCCTTTACATTTGAACAAATGCGAGATCCGCATCTGGTATCAAGTACCCATGACGAAGAAGTAGTAAAATTAATCTCTATCACATATACATCATAAGTAGAGATCTCTATCTTTGACTTCTTCTTCCATTGTTCATTCCATCCTCTCCATGTAGAAGAAAATGGTTTGGCGAGAGAACCCTTCTCTCCCTTACCTTCTTTCTTATTCACTAATGTGTTAAGCGTATATAGAGTGGATTCTAAGGCTCCTAGTATATCTGGATTGTGCAGAACACTTCTCACAGTCCTTAACCAGTTATGGAATTTATTCTCAATTAATTTTCCCATTTTAAAAGATGATTCTTTTGCCATTCTATAAGAGAAAATTTGCATTTGTCAAAACCTTTTTGATTTGATTTGAATAAAATTTGACGATAGTTAATTAGGCCTTTAATTAATTACCGCTCCCACTATTTTGACTCAAATTGATATCCCTCACCATCAATTCAGAAGATTGCAGCGTACAATCTTCTAGTGGGTCAAGATCCATATTTCATCAAGTCATGAGTCAGCTTTGGTTGATCGCCCATAATCTTGACTATTTAGGTAGGCCATCATGCCAATTGCATCATATGCAACTCTTGATGAATGAACATGCGTAACACCTTGCCATGAACATTCCGTGCCTCTGGGCTTAGACGCTCTAAGAATCACCAGTTAAGTCTAACCCAAAAGCCGACACGGTAAACATGCACCCTGCTTTGGCAGAACCTACATGTCAATCCTTCACACTTCAACAAGATAGACGACGCACCACACTTTGGCGTAACCTACGCTTGGTCGATCAAGTTTGCCATGTGTGTCGCTAATGGAAGGCGTATAAGACTTAATATTTTAATGAGGGATTTGGTTTTATATACATATACATATCCAATCACCACAATATATAGTAAGTATCATATACATGCTATATCCCACAGAAAACATGCAAAACGATAAAAAAGCAATGATTATGGCCATCCTATTGTGATTCCTCGAGCTAAGAGGAATCACGGTCATCTAGGTCTACATCACGTGCAACCTTTACAAGATGAAATCTGTGCCTGCCTTTCTGGGTTTGATCAGCTCATCTCCATGATTGATCGACTCACCATCAGGTTGGTTGTTTGGGTGCCACCAGCCGATCGACTGGCGCCTCCAGCCGATCGGTTCACCGGTCATTGTACATCTCCTCAGGTCGCCACCCGCTCGTCTGGCTCCTCAATCCGGCCGTCTGGATCACCAACCGACCGGTTCACGCCTTGAACCGATCGTCTCAGGCCGTCCACCGTTCTTTGACATAACAGGAAATAAAATCTATCCTATTTACAATTTAGTTGTGAAACCCCGAGTTACATTCAGGGGGAGCAAAGGTAGGAGAAGAATTCTCGAATTATTTCGAGTTACATCAGGAATAGGAGAAAGGGAATCAGTGCGCAGACCGAGATGCAAGCAACCACATACAACCACACACAGATATAGGGGTTTATAGGCCATAACCATGCTACACATCCACCACAAAACTCGTTTAAGGGTGACGTGTATCGAGTGCATTAATATTACATATCATATATGTATATTTGGGATTTGTGGATTGGACATGTATAAAGCCGATATTATTCGCATCACATGCAGTAAATAAAGGCGACAAACCAAAATCGATCATATCGATAATCCTAAAATATAGAACAGTTGACATGGCTCTGATGCCACTATTGGGTTTTAGATGAGGCAAAGAAGCAGTGGAAACAAAAAAATTTCTCCCCAAAACCCAGAACATAAGGAATCACGTCAACTTCTATACAATAGGAAAGATGGTTTCTGGATGCATACCTTGTCCCGAGGCTTGCTCGGCGACAGTACCTCACGCATTGCGCGGTCTTCACCTCCGGTCTTGGACGGTGTTTGTGCAACTCCTGGTCGCACCGGGACTAAAGACTCCTGGTCTCACCGGGACTGTCGGGATTGACAGTTGTCCTCCGAGCAACAGAGGTCTCCCGCCTCTGCAGTCATCCACACGGACCGCCTAGAACTCTGATCTCCTTGTCGTACAAGGAACCATAAGGAGTTGCACCCTCCTATTAGCGTACTAGTCATCAACACACTCTCCTGCTGCCAGTTGCAACTGCAGTTGTCTTTCCCTTGCTGCGCCTCCCTTTTCGGGTAGCACTTACTCGGGCTCTCTCGGTTACCAAAACTAGAGAGAATGACAACTTTGCAGAGCAACCGACTTGTACTGAGTTGTACATTGAGAAGCCCCCAATACCCCTATATATAGGCGGGTCATGGGACAGGGTTCTCTGTCCCCGGCAATGTGGGACTAAAAGTAGGAGTAGAAGGGTTCAAGATTTTCCACAAAAGCAACCAACTCGCAACCTGAACCGATCGTTTCACAACTAAAACAATCAGTTGGGGACTGAACCAATCGGTTGACACCTCAACCGATCGGTTGGGACCCTTGAACCGGTCGGTTCACTTCTGAACCGGTCAGTTGGTGGTCCTGATCAGTTCCCGATTGACTTTCCTTCTTTTGTTTCTAATTGGTATCGTTTACCAATCCTATTTCCCAATCAAATTGGGTAATTGAAACAAAAGGAAAATTATCACCAATCTTACTTTCCCAACTTGCTCGGTTGCACCAGTTGAATCGATCATTTCAACACTTGAAGCAATCGGTTCACCCTGATCTTGAGCCGATCGGTTCAACACTTGAGCCGATCGGTTCACCAAGCTCAGCCGATCGGTTCATCACATGAGCCGATCGGTTGGGAGTGTAGATTGTGCAGAATCAATCAATTGCGATTTCAATCAATCCGATACTCCAATCAATGCGTCCAACACCTTGAACATTATGATATTGAGCTATCGATTAATTGAGTGTTTAATTGAACTACTAAACTCCTTTAGTAATCAATCTAAACATTGCTTGTGGACAAAACTCCTCTTCCAGATTAAATCCTATGTGTGTGACCCTGCAGGTCCGTTTCACGTTGGCAGTGAAAGTCCATAACACTTATGACTTCACAAGCAAAGAGCGGTGCCTAGTCAAAAATCAGTGCTACCCAAGTGAAATAGAAAGTTGGAGAACAACTTTCAATCCTACAATTCATGAATGGTGTTACAGTGAATGTATAATTCCTTTGTCACTGATATCCTGAATGAACTCAAGGCATGGAACAATCATCCTGTCAACATTCATTCATTTCCTTGATCTCAGAGCAGAATGGGTGAGATGTGTGTGACATCAATATCATATATTGATTTACACGTGCATGCACATGCCTTTCTCAATCCTACTCATCAAGTGGCCAAGGATATCAAACTCCCTCAGGAGGGACAAATCCCATATCTATCACTCACCCCTCAAAAGCCCCATGTGTCAAAGCCACCCAATCATCACCTTTATAACAACCCATGTTTCAAGACTGCGTTTGATGATGTCAAAGTGTACCCAACGACATGTGTTGAGTGTAGTGATTTCAGGTCTAAGAATCACACTCACCACCATCACTGTGAGAGCTGACTGTGACTACCAAGTCATGGTTTCATGTGTCACTCTCATGGTGGGTCTGTCCGGTACCTTGTTCTCTAACAAGTAACTATGTGCTTGGTTTGATATCACTATATCATGACTAATGAGATTCTGTCATCAACAACACACAATCTAGTCTTCAGTGTTATTGATGTCTATGGTTATTTCCACAATAACAACCGACTAGGGACCAAACAAGAATGTATACTCTTAACATCCGTATGATCTCATCGTTTAGGTCCTTAACCTAAAAGCATACGTCATTGAGTAAAATCATTCTTTAGACATCTATCATGTTACACCATCATCTCAGAAACAGTTTAAACATATAGATCGGAAATTGCCTTTATTATTATTCAAATCATTTACCAAGTATCCCATTACAATCATCACATGACTTGCTCTATGGGCATACATACCAACATTTATGCCTAGAGAGCCAATCATATGATGATTGTAATGGAATATCTTGTAAATGATTTGATTAATAATAAATGCAATCTTCATCTATGTTTGTTCAATTATGAGATAATGATATAACATGATAGATGTCTAAAGAATGATATTACTCGATGATGTATGTCTTCATGTTGAGGACCTGAACAACGAGATCATATGCATGATAAGAGTACTTGCATTCTTATTATGTCCCTAGTCAGATGTTATTGCGAAAGCTGATAGACAATAATAACACATAAAACTAGAGTGTGTGTTAGTAGATGACAAAATCTCATTAGTCATGATATGTGATATCGCACCAAGCACATATGTACTTGTTATTGAAAAGTTTACCAGACATACCCACATTGAGAGTGATGCATGAAAACCATTAAGTGGTAGTTAGAATCATCTCTCATAGTGATAATGGTGATTGTGGTTCTTAGCCCTGAAGCCACTACACTATCACATGCCGTTTGATGAAATTTGACATCATCCAATGTGACCTTGAATAAGGGTTACCATATAGGTGATGCTTGGATACATTGTGACACATGTGGATTGATTGTGAGTGATGTAGATGGGATTTGTCCCTCCTATCACAGTTGATATCCTGGCCACTTGATAAGCGAGACTGAGAAACATATGGCCATGATCATGTGAATCAATATATGATATGTGAGCTCACATGCATCTCAGACAATCTGCTCTAGTTCAAGGAACATGGATTGAATGTTGAGAGGATGATGATTCCATGCCTCGAGTTCAATTCGGATACCAGAGACAAAGGAACTATACAATCACTATAACAAAGTTGGTCTCCAACTTTCCAATTATTTGGATAGCAATGATATGTTTCTAGATACTGCTCATTGCTTGTGATGTCATATGTTAGTTATGGACATTTACTACCAGTGCAACTTGGGACCTATAGGGTCACACATATAAGATATACCTAAAAAGGAGTTTTCTCATGAATATAGTTTAACTCGATTACTAACGTGTTTAGGTATTCAATTGAAACAAAAATGACTGAAAAATTGACAGACATGACTGTGAACTGATCTGTTCAAGTGTTAAACCGATTAATTTAAGTGTCTGGTCAATTCAAAAAACATTGGCTGAGCTGGAAGATGAATTGACTAGTTCAAAAATGAACTGATTGGTTTAAAGATGTGAAACGATCGAATCAAGTTGTGAACAGACTTGAGAGACCCCTAACCTTGCTTAAAGTGTTGAACAAGCTTAATTACCATAATTTAATTCTTAGAACCCTAATATAACCTTGTGATATGCTTTGGAATCATAAGACAAGCTTATGTTTCAAATTTGGACATTGTTTGTGCAAGTTATGCAATTTTATGTATATTTAAGACTTTTCTATAATTTACCCAATTGAGAGGTTTTATTTGAATTTTTTTTCCATCGATTATGTTCCTTATATATTCTCTCATCATTCTTGAGCTTGTTGAGCCATGGAGTGCTCAATTGTACATTGAATTGGAGTACATTTCATTCTATGTTGAATTAGGGCTTACCCCACCCCCCATGGATGAGCCACCTTCAAGGCTATCAACCAATGGCTCCATTGCTTGAAAAATAGCCAGTGGTCATCACTAGCAGGCTCTAGATTGATGGTTCATGTTGGTTTGGTTCACTTGAACCAATGGTTCACTTATGGACATGATCAACCGATGGTTCACCAATCTTTAGACCTAAACCATGAACAAACGATGGTAAGCATCGACCAACAGGTGATGGCTGGCCTGGGAGACCATTAGTCGGTGGCCTAGCAGTCTCCAACATCTAGTGGACCTACTGCCTGCTCTTCCATGGAAGCTTTAAGCCATGGACACATGGAGAGATGCTTGTACACCTCATGCTTGCTTCCATCCTTATCCATGGGCTATATCTACCTCTTCCTTGCCCAAGTACGAAACCATTGCTTGCTTTCTCTTTCCTCTAACCTGAAGCACCGACCTTGCTCTATTTGACTGCAGAAACAACTAGTCTAAGGTAAATACGACCCCCTTTTTGGAGAAGGTCTCCTAGAGCTCCATCTATCCCTACCTAAGGTTTCTAAGGTCATCTTCTAGGGTTTCCAACCAAGGCAAGTTGTTTTCTTCCTTCCTTCTTCACTTTTCTTGTTCTTTTTCTTCCTCAGACCTTCCTCCAGGTCGGAACTCTTTTGTTCCTTGGTAAAAGTTGTTCTAGAGCTCAAGATCCTACCTTTCTTGCTTCTTCTTCTAGGGTTTTTCTTCCTTGTGAAGAAGGGCGCCTACTGGGCCAAGTTTAGAGCTTCTTCTTGGGTTTTCTACCTTCTTGGCTCAAGTTTCCTGCTGTTAATAATCTATTCTTCTCTGTAGAGGTGACTTTTATAACCCTCTTCACATATATTGCTTACTATAACCTTGATAGCTCATGTTCTAGCCTAAAAATGGTGATTTAAGCCTTAAGAAGCTAAGTTTGCTTGAGATCTCAAATTTTTATGGTGTTCCCTCTTCTATTCTAGCTCTAGATGAACATGTAAATAGGTGTACGACCTTCCTAAGGTAAAGGATGGTCTAGAAAAGGTTGGTATCACAACCGATGGTGCTAAGCACCTATCAACCGATGGTCAATATTAGGGTTTAAAGCTGATTTCTTCTATGAACATATCACCCGATGATGACACCATGACAACCGATGGTGTAGTTACCATGACAATCGATGGTGGTGACCAAGGGTGTCAACTGATGGTCACCCTTTAGGTCAAGTTTGGGCTCAATTAGAAGCTTAATGATTAACAACTAAGTACCGTAATGCTGCTATCAATCAATGGTGACTTTAGCTTATAATCCAATGGTGATTAATGAATATAGTGATGATCTAACAACCAATGGTGACTTAATTGTCACAACTGATGATGGCTCAGGTCTCCAAAACCGATGGTGAGTTAAGGATGTTGTAGTAACATCAATTAAGCCCCAACCCAATAGTTTCTTGGGTCAAATGATTCAAGGGTTAGACCTATACTCTAATGGATGGTTTTGTAATATGAACCCGATCTAATGGTTAGGTGCTAACACATCTTCATCTAACAATTTTGAATAATGGACCTGATCCAATGGTTGAGGTTGGATGCTTCAACATCCAATGGTTTGGATTGAAACCTATAGTAGTACATGTGAGTTCTAATAATATGAAATTGATGGTTTCCCTCACGTGATCAATTTCAGGAGTTTGACAATTGATATGATCATAGTTTTAAAAAGCGGTATGCATTATGTGTGCAGAGAGGTCACCTTACAACGTATATGCGGTATGCGGGAGTATATGCGGAAGTATATGCGGTTTTGATTTTTTTAAAATCATTAACTAGTATTTATAAAGTAATAACACAATTGTATATTTATTTTGTGCATTACATATTTAGACCCTAAAATTTGAGATATATTAAAATATAAAGTTTCAATGAAAAGTAAATCATCATTTAGAATGCATTCTAGAATCATTTAAACATAAACTCCAATGAATCATGTACAAAATGATTTAACACAAGAACATAACAATCAAGACTAACCAAATCATACAAAAATACCTACATGTCGTAGAGGTCCAAAATAACAAACATTAAATTAGCATGTGTCTTGTTTACAAAACATACAAAAAAATAGTACATCAAGAGAATGTTATCAAATAAAATATAATCTAGTTTGGGTCGAGATAACAAATGTCTATCTAAAAATTGCAGACTAATCATACTTATAAGCAGGTAAATATACGCAGGCCACTTATGCGGTCCGTGCAACCTTTTTTTGAAACACTGGATATGATGCTGTGCTTGAAATGTACAGCCAAAGATGGGTTTTAACCTCACAACCTATGGTGACCCTTCATGCTATTAAATCGGGAATGTCCAGGGTTAAAAGACGACCCTTTCTAGGTCACAACTCAATGACTTCATAGGTGGATTATTCAAGATGTTTACTTATGAAAACAACCAATAGTCTTACCTTTTCCACATCCAATGGTTCTAGGTAATGTATGATGATATGGGTTGAATGATGTTGGAACCAATGGAGGTTTTCCCTTAATAAGGTAGGCTTACCTTTTTCCTCACATGAATAGAATGGATAATAACCATATTGTGATGATATGTAACCCTAATGGGGTATAGCTTGTTACACTTAATCCTAATAAATTCAGGTGATGGTTATTAACTATGATCAACTTTCCTTAGTGGAATAATAGAACAATAGAGTCTCTCTTATTGTTGTGGAACTCTAGTATACTATAACCTAATGGTTACACCTTGAGTTATGTGTGGATCCATACTTGAGAATGGTATGGAATGTGATGATGATCATGTGCCTTATGCATCGAAGATTATATGGGGATGCTATGGGTTAAGGTTTGTGAATGAATACTGAACTATAACTTCAATGTAACTTATCTTACTAAACCTAACCCTAATGCAAGTAGAGAATGGTAGTTAATCATGTTATCCTTTCTTGAATGATTGATATAATGATGAAATATCCTTCCTAATGATTGATTTAAACTCTAATGTGTTAATTGGTGGTCATCATAGCTTCATGATCTATGCATTTTTATGCCAAACTTGTACAATGTAAGTGTGATGATGGCCAAGCATATCTAATCTCCTTATATGTGATATAATAAAGGAATGCTCTTAAATACTCAGAGAACCCTGTAATGTTATCCTGTGAACATCTTTTAGTTCTTTAATGCAAAATTATGTCGAGTTTGAGTATCACATGTGTGATGATATTTGTTGATCCTCGTAATAAGGCATAGAAAGATAATGATGAACTTGTAGGAAATGATATGATGGTCTTAATGACCTTTGGGAATGGTTGAGCCCTGAATGAGGTATAATCCTCTTATGTTGACAAGGGTTGATACCCTATGATATTGTGCTAAGGATTTATATCCTGTGATAGTATGATGACAAGTGCAATCTCATGAATGGCAAGTAAATAGAATCATGTGATGATGAGTTAAGGAACAATATGTATCAGACGTTTTATATCCTCTGAACTGTTATATAGCAATGTTTGTTAGAGATGAATTGGGGTTTGTGTGTCCACTTGTATGATGCAGCCTTAATTCACCCAATTGGTAATAATTACTCAAGTGAAATCCTAATCACGTAGTGCCCTGTTCCGTAGATCTGTTTGAGTGCTAGAACTTGCTAGATGGTGAAATGAGTATTCCTAAGGGAAACTCAGAGCGTAGACTGTTGAGTATGCGGGGTTCTTGTCATCATGAGTCCAAGTGTTTAGGGAGATGATTGTGGTCATACCTAGCCTCAGTTTGAGAATGACTGCAGTCGTGTCTTGGTGCTTATATATGTGATGAAAATGGAGGACAAATGCAGTCGTGCCTCAGATGGTAGGGTATGCGTACCCACCTCCTTTCACTAGTGCCGTGATCTATACCAAGGATGGACTAGGCTGTTAGTAGCTTGACCTTATGTGTCACTATGGCGGATCGTACTGACCAAGGGCAGAGAAGATCTTGGAGTCTGAATCTTCCCTAAATCTTATATGGCACTCATTTCAACTTAGCAGTGGTCAGTTGGATTTTAAATGGTATCCTCAAATTCCTCAAGACTTAATAAAAGATGTAATACAACCGTGTAGCATATTTTCTTAGGATTATACATAATACCTCACATTGGATGATAACCCTTGTTTGCTTTCCTTACATAAAGATGATGTATAAAGCAATATGAGACAATAGATATGCTTTTCTGTAGATATAATCATGTTGTAAACATGCTTATGTTGTCATATATACTGACATTGATAGTTAAGATTATGTTACTAGATATGTTTAATACTGCTAGCCATGCCTATGTAATTAGAAATGATTAAACTGCTAATCATGCTTATGTGATTAGTTGTGCTATGATGTTAGCTCTACTTATGATGTAGACCTGTTCACTTTATTAGACATACCAATATTGATAGCCATGTTATGCTACTAGACATATTTATGATGTTAGAGATACTTATGCTACTAGATTTCTTGTGTTGTTAGCAAGGAATATGATGATAGTTAGATTAATGATGATGATTGTTATTATATGCAATCTGATGAAACCTAAGTAGATATCTATTAGGATAAATGGATTTATCTATTACCTGAATATACATCGCTAATCATACTTGTTGCTAAGCTTATTTGCTTAATACGTTTAGCATGCTTGGACTGTTCAATATGCTCAATTTACTATTAAGTACTCCAACTGCTCAGTTAGTTATTATTTAATCTAATGTAATCAATATCTGTTAGAGAGAGTTATATCTCTCATTGGGACTGGGTCTCACCTCGTGGGTCACCACATTTTTTAGGTGAGCGACAGTAGCGGCAGTAGAACCATGACAACAAGGAGAATATGAGGTGATGAACCCTAGAGATGGTTATTAGATGTCTAGTGTGTCCAAGGTCTAGGAGAGAAAGTTTGTAATCAGTGTTTCAACTGAATTAAGTTTTTGGTAGCATGTTATATGCTTGTTCAAGTGATAAATGTGGAAATGTTTCATGTGTAGTATGTATATGTGGTGGCTGAGGCCATGGAACAATTGTAAGAGATTTTGATCATTATATGAAACAAAGAAAGTTGTTGGGTTTTCATGTAAATGTTTTTGAGCATTTGAGAAATGTTAAAATTGGTTTTAATTTATCCTATTTTCTGGGTTTGTGTTAATTAATGAGTAATCATGTTTTGTGCTTTGGGTAATCTTGTTTAGTGTAATGCGTTCTCACAAGACCAGTTGGGAGATTAATGAGATTGCATCAAGGATTGATGCTGACATCATTTTGTGCATTAATCGTCACATTAAAGCCAATATTTTTACGAATAGGAAATAATGTGAACCGATTGATTCAAGTGTTGAATTGGTTGTTACATATGTGAACTGACCGGTTCGTCGTTCACAACTTCTAGTAAATTCAAGAAGTTCCATCTCTTTGACTCCCAGATGATTTGGAAACCTTGACCCTGACCCTACTATAGATAGAGGGAAAGTCAAGGCTTTTAGGAGACACAACAATAAGCTCTGAAAATTATTTTCATCTCATAATTTTGGTAACGTGAGAGCCCAAACAAGTCTTACCCGTAAAAAGGAGAGACAACAAGGGAAAGACAATAAGGGAGAACAAGTCAATGCTGGCACATTGACATTTGAAGCAGCAACTCCTTGTCAGTTCTAAAAGAATGATAGGAGTTCTTGGTGGTCCATGTGGCATACGTAGAGGCGTGGAGGTCATAGCCTCCCACTAGGAAGATTTCGTCAACTACCGTCCATGGTGCTACACCAGGTTGCCACTGCCGATAATCCTCTAGGTGCTGCTTGCAGAAGAAGCACACCACTAGAAGGGTAGTTGTTGGACTTGCTCCAAAACCAAGTATATGCCTTGGTACTTTCCTTCCCAATCCTTAGTTGTTGAAGTGACCTGCTGATCAAGGGGAATATGGTAAGATTTTTTTTCCACTACCATCTCTATCATCCTATATCCCTACAATGGTATATGAGCCACACCAATTTACTATATTTTGAGATTTAATTGATATGATCAAAATTTTATTTTATCTTTTATTTTATTACATACAACAAAAATATTTAAAATGATAAATGTGCATATCTGAATAAATACCACATACGATCCCTATATATATGATATGATATATATGTAATTTATATGTGTCACCTTGAACTTATTTTGATGGTGTATGTAAGCATGGTTATGGCCAATACCCCTAGATATGTGTGCATGATTGAATGGTTTTATTCATCCCCTTTAAATTAGATTTGCATATCGAGCCTCTTTTTTCATGTGTAAGTTGATACTTTCCTTCCTATGCTCCCCTCGAATGTAAGTCGAGGTTTCAGTTTTACAATGTAATAAGTTAAATAGGAATAGAATAGTTTTATTTCCTATTTTGTCAAAGAGGACGTTCCACACCAGATGACAGGAGGAGCCGATCGATCGAATGGTTGCCCAACTGATCGATTGGAGGAGTCCAGGCGCTTCTTGAAATGGAGGCCAATCAAATGATCAAAGAGACCAATCGACCGACCAAGAGGCCAATTGATCAACTCAAGTATTGAGTCTGTTGGATCTAAGGGCTCTCGGGGGGGGGGGTGGTGAATAGAGCTTCAAAACTTGCACAAGAATAGCTAGACCTTCAAATTATATCAATTTAAAAATAAATGCTAAAAGTAAATTTGAAGTATTATCTAAACAAGCATAGCAAGGATGAGAGAGATTGAAACAAATACTTGGATAAGGTGTTTAGAGTGGTTCCAATCTCCAAGCTAGGAGACCGTCAACCTACTACCTAGAGAGTTCAAGGTCTAGGATTTCTAATATGTCTACTCTTTATATTCCTTATAAGAGTTACAACAATTGACCTTCCTTTTCTGGGACAAGGATACCCAATTTTCATTTTAAGGCCAAGGGACAATAACCTTACAAACAAGGTCTTACCTATCCAAGAGATGATCTTCTACCTCACAATAGGTCTTACCCACTCTTACAATCAGTTGGAAGCCTTCACCAAGGTCCTCCCCTTCGTGCAACGAGTCTTTGGCCTTGAGGATTTACCCACCAAGCTCCTTGGGCCTTCCTCCTTGTTCTTCTCCTTCACTTGGAGAAGCTTTTCAAACCTTTTTCAGCCTTGAAGAAGAGCATCATCTCCTCCTTCACTCAGAGAAGACCACTTAAGCCTTTGCTTATTTGAATAAAGGGGATTGGGAGGTAGAGAGATGGAGAGCTTTACAAAGTAATCATGAGGTAGCTCCCTTACAACATGCCTAACTCACTCATAATCATGAAATGCTTTATAAATGAGAGAGAGAAAGGGGCTCAAAGGAGTTTAGCACAGTCAACTATACCAAGGACCAAGGATAACATGAATGAGAAACCTTGGAATGAACTCCAAGGGGTCCTATTTATAGTTGGGGGTGTTCCTTTGAGTGCGGGATCACTTAATAATGAAACTAGCCATTTTACAACTTGTAATAGACATATTATTGATTCTAACAACTCTCCAACAATTGCAATCACTTTTTTTGCATGTTTCATACAATGTATTCAATTGAGTTTCAATAAAGATAACTCAACTGATCCACTATCTGACAAAGCCAATTTTCAAATGATCGGTTGAGTTTGTCCTGGGGTAACTCGATCGATTCATAAAAATCAACTTTGGACATAAAGTTGGTTGGTCGAGTTCTGTGAGTGTACAACCTGACCAATCCAAATCATTTCCAAAATCCATCATGGATCAGATGAGATTCAAACTCGATCGCTAAAGTTGTTGTGATGAATTTTCTAAAATGATTTTTAAGTGATCAAACGATGCAATTAAGTGTCCCTGATTTTTTCTTATTTAAGTTACAAGTCATATCATCAATGCAAATTATTACAAAAATGTTCTAAGGTGATTTTAAGTGTTTTCCCAAAATGAACATTTGTATTGCTTTTGACTTGAACTTTGATAAGCTAGGGATTGATGAATTTGATCCTTTTCATGTACTTAATAACTTAAATTTATCTCAAACAAACATATTAGATACATATGAATGGAATGGTTAAGTCATTATCAAAATATGGACAATATTCAACACTTAACCACCATTCTCCCCCTTTTTGACAATGACAAACCATTCCTCAACATATTGAAAAGGATATGAAAGTTTAACCTTTACCTTTGAAAAAAGATGTGAAAGTTAATCCTTTACCTTGTGAATTGTAAGGGGATACATGATTGAACAAAGTGAATTTATCCTTCTCAATTCATGCTTACCTATACCTGCATGGTTAGCTTTTCCACAAAATAACCAAAACACATATACATACTATATGGTCCTCTAGCAAGTCACATGATATTAGACAATAGACAAGAAAAGGATCATACAAGAAATAAAACAATATGGCTGAGGTCATTTCTTCCCCTTTGTCATATAAAAAAGACAGGGAGGTAGAAGAGCTAAAAGCACATGTCTTCTACACAAATACAAGATAAAACAATCAACCACATAACACAAATCAAATTGGGACGAGGTAAAGAGAAACAAGCAATCCAATGTCATAATCAAAATTTGGGTAACATACCACCAACTCATGAGATACTTTCAACTAGAGAGTTAAGGGTACATATGATTAAGATTACAACACCGAAACATGTCCTCACCATCGAAAAAAATGCTCTGCGCCGTCTTTCCTAGGGTCTGCGCCGCCTTTGGCGATCCCGGGGCGATCAGCTCCAAACTCCTCGGAGAGGGGAGTCCCTCCCCTCTCATCAGCCACCATGGCTGCGGCGGAGTCTTCTACTGGCGGACATGAGGATAGGTCAACCAATACAGTCCCTAGGAAGGCATGGAACTAGGTTCTGGTCGGCAAGGACCTGTTCGAGAAGCACAACTTTGATCCTCCTGAGAAGAAAGAGGGTAAGAGATTCATAACTATTGATGATCCAACCTACGAAGCTATGGTGAAATGTTGGGAACATACCGCTATCTTGTACGTGATGGGTAAAAGGCCATATTACTTCCATCTGCTAGCTTGGATACGTCGAGTATGGAAGCCTAAAGGCGACTTCAATCTGTTCTCTAAACCGAACAAGTTTTTTCTCCTGAGATTCAACTCGGCTGAGGACAAACAGAACATCATCAAGAGCAGACCACATTGGTTTGATAATAGACTGGAAGTTGTCAAAGATTATAAGACGGGCGATGACTTGAAGGACTTCTTCAGTTTATTTCGGTTTGGATCAATATCCCTAGCATGGGCCGTAACTGGTCCCCTAGGGCTGTTGGTATTGTGGCCAGTAGGGTTGGGAAACTTCTTAGAATTGACTACAAGTCGATTGGCCAAGAATCACTGGGTCAGGAGCGCACCTTGGTAGAGATTGAAGCTGATGAAGAACCTCTGCAGGAGATATGGGTCAATATGCATAAACGCGATCCTATACCTGTGAAGATCCAATATGAATATGTTCTGAAGAGATGTCATGATTGCAAGGTATTCAGGCACGATGATACTGACTATCCTCTCAAACCAGAAACCACTAAGGCGATCCCTGCTCCTAAAGGATCACAAGTTTGGAAGGTTGTTGGCCGGAACAACAAGGTCACTGAGACTGTGGTCGAGACCGTGACAGGTCCAGAAACTCAGACACTGGGTTCGACTGATGAAGTCGTGGTGTTATATTCTGTTGTTGTGAGGACTTCTGAGGTAGCTAGGGATGTTGGTCATGCACAATCCGTGGTGAAGGTTACTGAATATGGAGCAGTCGCTTCTACTGGTGAAATCCCAGCAACAATCCCAAATGAACAAGCCACAAGCACTACTGATGAGCCATTCAATGAGATGGTTATTGATGAAGTTGCTGGTTCCGCAACTAGTTGCTCGATCCTAATGGAGCAGGTCATATCCAATGACATAGCTGTTTCTTCAGCAGCTAAATCACGTTCTTCTGGCACAACTTCTTCTTCATCTTCCAAAACTCCAAAGTCGTCCAAGGGTGATGGGTCTCGCAAGACCCGATCTACCTATAGAGGTCATTAATGACCTTTATCATGACCAATGTTCATGGCTCAGGGAAGCCACGTAAAAAGAGAGAAGTAAGGAGAACCATCCTTGAAAACAAAGCTACTATTGCAATCCTTGTTGAATCTAAAATAAAGTCTCATATGACTCACACGTCTGATCGTATGTTCCCTAAAGGTTGGATATGGGTATCTAATCACCTACATGATCCTAATGGCCGTATCTATATAGGTTGGAACCCTAACTGTTGAGATACTATTATGTCTGAAATGGATGATCAACAGATCACCATGAAGTATCAAAATAAAGGTGGCCTTACTATCCATCTTATGAATATCTATGCAAGGAATTCTATGGCTGATCGTTCTGTTCTGTGGAATACTTTGGAGAGAATTGCTACTAACATTGATGAAGCTTGGGTTATCACCAACAATTTCAATAACATCAGGAAGAAAGAGGAGAAGGCGGGTGGTCGTGAGGTTCCCTCAACCATCCTTAACTAGGAGCCTCTGATCATGGAAACACTAAATATCAATCTAATCAAGAAAATGAGAGAACATTATCTTATAATCTAATTTCCACTCTAGTTCAAAAAAATTCCTCAAATATTTTATTTAATAGAAGATCGTTTTGATAGACCTTAAGGGTGATGAACTAATGCTACTTGGATAATGAAAGTCATGAGATTATATGCCCCTAAAATTTGAACCTGGTATTGGAATCAAGAACAAGTCCAAGTAGGATTAATTATGTGAAAAAATATAGTATCCATATTTATTTATGTCTTCCCCCACAACATGAGTTCAAAAGTGTTACATAAAATCATGAATGAAGAAATCAAGGTTTGATGAGGGAGAATTCATTGATGGTTCTAACCTAAAACCAAACCAAATTATAATTTATAACTCAAACCCTAACTTTCACTCAGCTTGAACCTACTAACCAAAGAGTTATCTTAAATTCCCTAGAAAGGGATGTTTGGAATCATGATAACACTTTGTATGATATTTAACATTTTTATTTTAGATCTTTGACACGTGATTCGTTGTTTTTGGCACTATCTACTCTTCAAGTATGTGGGTTAAAGTATGAATAACCTCTTTTATCATGCTTTTTGGATTTTCAAGGTTTTCTGATTGTTGAATTAATATGAAGAATGCCATGAATGGTTTATTTCCTACTATTTATAGGGAACTATGTGTTTCAATAAGGCATAATAATCCAACCCTATTTGATACCTCACTAGGGTGTTTTTGTGAGAAACCCATATCCAAGTTATATTGTAGCATAATCACAAAGAGAGGGATCTAAAATCACATATGAAGTGAGGTGAAATAGTCCAATGGTGGCATACACAAGGAATAGCCTATTGACAGAACATACACTTGAAATCTACTCATGGATCAATTATTTTTTTGCTATGCAATATGAGAAAGATTATAGCTTGAAATTTAATGGAAGTATGGAAGTTATGTCAACTACAATTATATTACTGGAATTGCCATGTATGTTGTTACAAATCACACACATATTTTTTGTTGAACTCTCACAGTCAACATATTTATGTGCTAACCACATTATTTTCATTGAAGTGTTAGGTTAAGAATGCTTACTTAAAGTTGAGGATCAACTTACAAAAAAGATAGACAATTTTATTTATTTCGTTAAATTTCATAAAATTTAGTCTTTTTGAGATTCAAGAATATTGTAAACTACCTCTGAGGATCTTTATCTTTATATTGATTAACAATACCACTTTTAAGGAATTTTTTATTATTATTTGTCATTTGTTATAAATTTAGACCCATAAATATGGATAATGACCCTTGCCTCTGTAGTCCACCTTCACTGCAAATATAAGAGGATGAGGTTGTCACTGTATCCATCAAGATCTATGTGTGTATGTATATGTATATATATTTGTTATACACATGGACACGAATAACAAAACAACAATAATATAAAATTTTCTACAGATCAGAACTTGATCATTGAAAACAATTGGGCCAAACCATATTATGTATCACAGTATTTTATAAAGAGTTATACTTCAACATGAAATGCATATTCAAGTCCTTAGGCATGACAATCATGAAAGGAAGGCGTATCAAGTGGTATTGTAGATGAAAATTTTATTTATGTTGTTGTAAAGTGGGAATTTATATATGGTTGTCCTTATAATATGGTTTTAAGGCATTTCAAACCATTTCATTACTTATAGATTGATACATATCACAATTGAGTTGGAAAATACAAATACTTTAAATCGGATATATGATCGCATGCGAGCCTGAAAGAGGCATGGAAATTTTAAGGTCAATTTTCTTCCCTTGTATCCTTATCCCTTAGGTTATAACACACATTTACATGCACACACATTGGATGTTTACATGGCTATGGATTGGTTCATATTGATGTACGTCACACTTAAAAACTACCTCAGTTGTAGGACCCACTGCTAGATGTAGTGCATGTTTAGGGTTAAAATCATAGTGGAGAACTAGGAGAGGTTAAAAAAGCAACAATCTTTTATATTTGTGATCTGATGGGATCCTTCTCCTTCTAAAGAAAATTGTTTTAAAATATTGATTAGGAAAAGAGATTGGTGTGTATATACTATTTTTTTAAACTTAAATTTGTTCTTACTTTTGTATTTGGCACTTATTTTTTAGTTTGGAATCTATATAATGCTAAATAAATTTAGATTTAAATTTCATACTTAATTAATATGGATTTTGTTATTTGCATAGTTAACTACTTTAAGCTGCTAAAAATTGTTGGTAAGGTATGCCTAGAGAGCCGATCATATGATGATTGACATGGCATAAACCATAATGGATTTGATTAATACTTATAATGGCAAGCTTCCAATTCATTCTATTTCACTCAATTATGAGATAATGAGGAAATATCATGAATGTATAAAGAATAACAATACTCAATGACGTATGTCTCCAAGTATGTGACTTGGAAGGATGAGATCATACAAATGTTAAGAGTATGCACATTCTTATTATGTCCCTAGTAGGTTGTTACTGTGAAAGGCAGATAGACACCAATAACACATAAGACTAGAGTGTGGGTTTGTTGATGACTAAATCTCATTAGTCATGATATGGCAATATCAAACCAAGCACACAAATACATGTAAGGGAATAATGTATCAGACAGACCCACCTTGATAAGTGACACATAGAAACCATCATTGGTGGTCATAGTCATCTCTCACAGTGAAGGTGGTAATTGTGATTCTTAGACGTGAAATCACTACACTCGTCACATGTCGTTGGGTACACTTTGACATCATCAAATGTAGTACTGAAACATGGGTTGTTATAAAGGTGATGATTGGGTGACTTTTAGACATGGGATAGACTGTGAGTGATAGATATGGGAGTTTCCCCTCCTACTGGAGTATGATATCTTGGCCACTTGATAAGCGAGACTAAGAATTGCATGCACATGCACATGTGAATCAATATATGATATTGAGGTTACATTATCTCAGACAATATTCTCTTGGTTCAAGACTCATGGATTGAACGTTGAAAGGATGATGATTCCATGCCTTGAATTCATCTTGGATGTTAGTGACAAAGGAATTATGCAATCACTGCAACACCATACATAGATTGTAGGTTTAAGTTGTTCTCTAACTTTCCATTCACTTGGGTAGCACTAATGTGTGACTAGGAATCTCTCCTTGCTTGTGATGTCATAAGCTAGTTATGGAAATTCACTGCCAACGTGATATGGGTCTTATAGGGTCACACACAAATAAAATCATCTAGAAGAGGAGTTTATCTTGAATGATGATGGGATTGATTACTAAAGTGATTCAATTCAATTCACACAACAGATCAACTAATTGATTGACTACACTACAAAATAAATGTCTTACTGAGTGAGACAACCATTTGGGAATCCAGAAGAGCGTCTCAAGTTTTGGATGACTGTTTGGGTTGTCAGGTTGATCAGAGTTTGAAGTGGATACGTTTTGCTATGTGAACCGACCAGTTGAGCCGATCGGTTCGAATGGACTCACCAGCCGGGAGTCTATATGAGAAAGACGGGCATCTAGGTGAGCGATATGGGTGTCTCTCTTGGGAGAGATGACTTGGTTGGGCCGAATGAAGGTTTCAGATGTTTCTTGAACTTGTTAGATTGCACATTACTTGGGGTGCAAGGGATTAATATGTGATATTAATTGGAATCAAAATTGCTAATTTTGTGTGCAATTGGAAAATTACCAAACGACCATTTAGCAGTTAGCGACAACCATCTTGTGTGACTAGATGACCGTCTAGGTCACCATGCAGCCATTTTGGTGGTTGTAGGTTATGAAAATTCAAGATCTTCTAGTCCCTTCCACTCCTGCACAAATTATGTACAGATTGGGAACCCTGGCCGACACCCTGCCTGTAAATAGAGGGGTATTGGGGGGTTCCCAAAAGACAACAAACTCAATTGAGAATCAGTTGCTCTAACAATTATTGAACTCTCTGGCTATGGTAACTGAGAGAGCCCAAGAAAGTCCTACCCGACAAGGGAGGGAAAGATACGGGAGAGAACAACTAAAGATCTTTGTTGTAGGATAGCAAGTTGGTCACCAGTACACCAACAAGAGGGACAACTCATTCCTATCTATTATAGTTGAATGACAAGAGTTCTAGTTGTTCTCTGTGGACTACTCTAGAGATAGGAGTCCTTTGGCTGTTGCTAGGAGGACAACTACAGCCTGCAGTCCATGGTGAGACCACATCAGGCATTACATAAGTTATTCTGTTCATTGTTCATGGTGAAGACCAGGAGCTGCACAACCACCATCCAAGAACAACTACTTGACAGTTTAATTGAAGAGAGTTGTTGTCGTTGGACTTTCTCCAGGACCTGATATAACTTGTTAAACCATCCATCCTATTTCATAGTAGTTGAGGCGATCTTGCTGTTATGGGAATACAAATAGATAAATTTTTCCTTTTCGTTGCTATACTATGTGCCTGTATTTTCCAACAGTGATATCAGATCCACGTCAATTTACTATGTTGATAATCGATATGATTGGATTTTTGGTTTAATCATTTATTTATTGCATATGATGCAAATATTTAAACTGCCTCATATGTGTATCTGATCAAAGACCCCACAATCCCAAACTAATATATATATATATATATGCGATTTACACATGTCACCATAAAAGTGGTTTTGATGGTGGTTGGGTAGCATGGTTATGGTCTAAACCCTAAATATTTATGTGGTTTGATGGTATGGTTTTTTTCTTGTTTATATCGGTCTACATACAGAACCTCTACCTCTATATTCCCAATGTAAAGTTAAATATTTCCTACCTTTGCACCCCTCGAATGTAACTCGAGGTGTCTCTTTATCAATGAAATAAAGTAGCAATAGGATAATTTCTTTTTTCTTAAACAACGAGGAAGAAGATCATTGCCAGATGAGACGACCAGTTCATGAGATGAGCCAACCATTTGGAGGATCATGGAGGACAAAATGATGGATCCATACAACCGCTGAGTGGACCCAATCAAACATTTGGAAGGATTCCAAACACCAGTTGGACTGGAGGCCATACAACCATCCATGATGGCCATCTGACCGGACAAGTGGCGAGGAGATAGGTTCAGGGGTTGAACCAATCTACCCAAATTGTCTAGTACAGATCTACACCAACAACAGGTTCATACATGTGATGTGATGATTGACCTAGGTGGTAGTAATTCCTTGTAGCTCCAAGGAATTACAAGTATACATGGTCATAACTGTCACTTTTTGTTTCATATTGCATGTTTACATTGTGGGATATAACATGCATATTATACATACTATATATGCGGCAATTGGATATAGTATATGTATATATTATATATATATAAGATCCATCAAATTAAACATATGAAGTCTAAGATATTTTCCATTAGTAACACACATGAAAATCTTGATCGGCCAAGCATAAATTTGCTCAAAGCACAGTGTGTCATCTATCTTGTGGAAGTTTGATGGTAGATATGTAGATTTGCACAAAGCATGGTGTATATCTATCGTGTTGCCTATTGGGTCAGGCTTCACTGGTGACTTGGAGATCCCAATCCCAGAGGCATGTAGATGATTATGGTAAGGAGTTGTGCATATCATCTATCCAAGAGTTGTATATGATGCAATTGACATGATTGTCTACCTTAATGGTTGATTATGGACGTTGGTGTAGGATGGGTAATAATTGAATCATTTTTGGATCTTGTCTCATTAGAAAATTGTTCACTGCAATTTTCCAAATTGATACTTGAGGGTTGTCAATTTGAAAAAAATAATGAGAATGATAATTATTTAAAGACCTAATTTTTATCACCCAAATTAAATTAAATTAAATCAAATCAAAAATGAGTTTTTGACAAAATTGCAAATTCTTTTGTAGAATCAAATGACAATGAACAACAATCACTTTTCTCTATGACCGGTCCTTGAGAAGGACAAACTAATTGGGAGCAACTTCCACTATTGGTTCAGGAGGTTGAGAATTGTTCTCACACAGGAGTGCAAGCTCTGTGTCCTGGAAATGCCAGAACCAGAGGAACCACCCCAAAATGCACTAAGGCCTGACATGGATGCTTACAAGAAGCACACTAAAGATGTTGTGGATGTCAAGTGTCTAATGATATGCTCCATGAACTATGAGTTGCCGAGGCAACATGAGAATATGGGTGTTACTGAGATGGTCACACATCTCAAGAACAAGTACGAAGATTAGGCAAGACACAAGAGATATGATCTCTCCAAGGTGTTGTTTAAATGTAGCATGGTAGAAGGAGATCCAGTAGGTCCTCATGTACTCAAACTTATTGGGTATGTGGAAAACCTAGATAGACTGTGATTCCCTTTGGGTAAAGAGTTGGCTACATATGTGATTCTATAGTTGATGCCAGAGTCATATAGTTAGTTTGTCATGACCTACAACATGAACAACTTTGACAAACCATTGACATAGTTGTTGGGCATGTTGAGAACAATTGAGACACAAATGAAGAAATACAAGCCGAAGTCTATCATGATGATTAGCAGAACAAAGAGGAAGTATAAAGGCAAAGGCAAAGCTAAGAAAAGTTCTAACGCTATCCAGAAGCCCAAGTCTTCAGATCTCAAAGCAAAGGGAGGTGTGAAGAAATAAGAGGCGATTGTCATCATCGTCACTAGCATTAACATAGGAAAAGAAAGTGCCCACTCTGGATAGAGGAACTAATGAATGAGAAGGAAGGCACTGAGGCCTCCACTTTAGGTATAAACGTCATAAGATAAATTTGATAACTTATTCATCTTGGTATGTGATACCAAACAAAGATCTAACACAACTGATGTATAGGATCTGACAAGAAGTAAAGGCCTTCATGGAATGACAAATATGGACAAGGAGGAGCAAGTGTTGCAAAAGCTTTATTCTACATTTAAATTTATCTTAGCCAAATGGGCATGTAATAGAGTTAGTAGAACTTCTATTTCATTATGCCATCAAATGGAAACATTTACTTTAAAGCATCTTGTATGACAAGGATGATTGATCAATAAAGTGAGATACTAGTGTTCCTATTTTAAAATATGTGATCTTGCATGGCAATGCCCAAACATCTAAATTGTCTTTGTACAAAAGATTTGAAGATGGATGTTTATAACGTTAATACCAAAGGGATATAATTGATAACTCAAGATTATCATTAGCATTAGTCATCTTGCACACATATATAAGATATGCATGTCTAGCATACATGTTGTTGTTAATCTAGATTCCCTAGGAAACATGCAAAGCCTTATTTACGCACAAAGTGACATGTCATCCTTCACTAGATGTGGTGGGATGATAAGACTTCAATCAGACCACATACATATGATTCATGAAGATCTTATGGAATGAATGCTATAGATAATTAATTATACTTCATTTATTGGTATTATAATGATACGTACTAAGTAAATTAGAAGCATTAATCTCTTGAAGTATTCATGGAGATTATACATAACTATGAATTTGATTAATGCACTAAGAAACCTTAATGAGATCAAGTGTTGAAATACTTTACATCAATATCTTGAGAACCTTCAAGAAAGAACTGTGACAACATATCACAAGTCATATACCTCTAAACATGATGATGTGTTAGAATGAAGGAATTATACCATGATGAGTCATGATATAATTATCAATTAAATTCAATATTTTTATACCCTCATATATACCTATCACTTAATCATGTACCACATGAATGGTTTATAAAGACATCATATATGATATGATTGGGGAATGTCTTAATACGTCTAAAGGATTGAAATCTACATTGAGAAAGTAGTTTCTTGAAAATGTTTATCTATAAGTCATAATTGTTGATTATTACTATTTATACCAAATCCAATAAAAAAATTTGTTTTATTGACAGGATAACTGAATTCCTAAAGAATTAGTGGGAGTAAAAGTAAGAAACAAAATGTTTGAGGTCAACAAAAGGGTACAATGAGAACCATGAGAATCACAAGTGTTGTGAAATATCAGGTTCATCATCTAACACATAGTAAAATACTTCTAGTATAACACATTTGAGATTGGAGGATTGTGAATCCAACAATTTGGATGGGTTGGTCATAATAGGATGAGCCAGCTAGTCAACTAGAAGCTATTAAAAATCATAATCTGTATAATGGCTCAAAGCCATTGTGGGATCCATGTAAGATAACAAGGTTGGACTTTGATAGCACCACCTAAGGGATAATACCTAAAGGATGCAACAGGGTCTTATGGCAAAGACCTACATGGATAACATAAAAGGACATATTGGTTGAATAATAATTTCAAATCAAGTTCAAGTGGTTGAACATGATAGAAATTCCTTTACCAACTATCATGCTTGTTGTTGTAGTTAAAATAGACTGTGAGATTTGGCATATGAAGATGGAAACCTAATTCCTTAAAAGAATACATCATAGGATGTGTATGTGACACAACCTAAAAGGTTTCATAACTTGAAGAATGCAAATAAAGTCTATAAACTACAAGGTTGAATCAGGGATTGAAACAAGCATCTCAGAGATGGGATCTTTTGAGTTGATAAGATAGTCAAAGAGTTTGACTTGAATCAAGATAAAAGATGAAATATGTGATTACAAAATATTTTACGATAACATATATGAACATTCCACATATGATGAGGAATAAACATCCCAATATTATGAATATTGCAATTTGGCACAGAAAACACCTTCAACAATGAAGGATAAGGTGAACATCTTATGAGATAAGTATCTAGACCTATGAGATAGTTCTTGACTGTTTCACAATGGAAGATTGAACACATACAATAGCAATGTATTGAAGGAGTTCAACACTGATGGATTCAATAAGGGATAATTCAGATCAATATCTCATATACCATATGTTTTGATTCTTGGAAGAATGGAAATATCATGAATAAAATGCCATATGATGGATCTACCATGAATGCTATAAATGTTCTTACCTCATATAAATCGTGTATGTATTGGACATGACAAGATGATACTAAAATTGAATAAGGGTTATTGGAAAGTCATTAAAGATATCCATTAGTACTTGAGAAGTATCTAATAATAGATTTCTAAGGGTAGAAATAAAGGAAGAGTTGGATGTAAAGGGTTACATTAATGCAAGCTTCCATAATGACAAAAGTGATTGCAAATTAAAATATGTTTGATTTAAAAGGGGAGAAATGTTGATTAGTTGGAAAGGTTCCGAACTAATAGCCATTAATTCTATTCTATAATAGAAGATGAGTATACTTGTGTTATGAACACAGAGTGATACTGTATGGATCTAAAGGTTCATATGATGAATCTATAGATGTTCCAACCACTGATGACTTTGTAGTAATACTGTGACAATAATGGAACTAATGGTTAGGCAAGGAATATCATATACCATATTATGATAGTTCCATCTCATATGAGAAATCTTACAACAAAGAGACAAGGAAACATACAATATACTGACTATAAGCAAAGTGTTGCTGACATGTTGAATTATCACTAGTGCAATAGAAATACGATGGACATGTTTAGATCACTAAAGAATACGATTCATGGGTGATTAGCTCTAAGTTCAAATGGGAGTCTGTTGGTAAGGTGAGACCAGAGAGCCAATCATATGATGTTTGACATGGCATGTACCATAGAGGATTCGATTAATACTCATAAAGGCAAGCTTCCAAATCATTATGTTTCATTCAGTTATGAGATAATGAGGAAATATTATGAATGTCGAAAGAATGACCATACTCAATGCCGTATGTCTTCAAGCACGTGACTTGGAAGGATGAGATCATATAAATGTTAAGAGTACATACATTCTTATTATGTCACTAGTCATTTGTTACTGTGGAAGGTAGATAGACACTAGTAACACATAAGACTAGAGTGTGTGTTGGTTGATGACAAAATCTCATTAGTCATGATATGGAAATATCAAACCAAGCACACAGATACATGTTAGGGAACAATGTATCAAACAAACCCACTTTGATAAGTGACACATGGAAACCATCATTGGTGGTCATAGTCATCTCTCATAGTGAAGGTGGTCATTTTGATTCTTAGACCTAAAATCACTGCACTCGTTACATGTCGTTGGGTATGCTTTTACATCATCAAACACAGTCCTAAAATATGGGTTGTTATAAAGGCAATGATTGGGTGACTTTAACACATGGGTATAGACTGTGAGTGGTAGATATGGGATTTACCCCTCCTACTAGAGTATGAAATCATGGCCACTTGATAACTGAGACTGAGGTACACATGTACATGCACATGTGAATCAATATGTGATATTGAGGTCACATTATCTCAAATAGTCTGCTCTTAGTTCAAGAAACATGGATTGAACATTGAGAGGATGATGATTCCATGCCTTAATTTCATCCTGGATATCAGTGATAAAGGAATTATACAATCACTGCAGCACTGTACACAGATTATAGGTTGAAGTTGTTCTCTAACTTTCCATTCACTTGGGTAGAACTGATGTGCGACTAGACACCGCTCCTTTCTTATGATGTCATAAGATAGTTATGGGCATTCACTGTCAACGTGATATGCACTACAAAAATAATGGTCTATACCGCCAATTTTTTTAAGCCTATAGCGTCACTTTTTAACCGACGCCTAAGTGGCCGTCGCTATAGAATTTTCTCTATAGGGTCGGTTTTTTTGACCAAAGAAAACTGACCTTATTGAGTAAAAATAGACCCAAGAGGCTGTAAAAAACCTGACCCAAACGAGAAAGAAGAGGTTGTAAGGTCAGTTATTCCTACAAAAACGACCCTGGAAAACAACAGAGGTTTGCTCGGTCGAGAAATACGTCAACCAAGAGGATTTCGGTCGAGAAAATTGTCAACCAAGAAAGTATTGTCTTAAGCTTCACAGAGGTCTTGTAAGGTCAGTTATTGCTAAAAAACCGACCCTAAAAAGCAACAGAGGTTTGCTCGGTCGAGAAATACGTCGACTGAGAGGATTTCGGTTGAGAACATTTTTGACCAAGAATGTGTTGTCTTAAGCTTCCCAGAGGTCTTGTAAGGTCAGTTATTGCTAAAAAACCGACCCTATAAAGCAATAGAAGTTTACTCGGTCGAGAAATACGTCGATTGAAAGGATTTCAGTCGAGAAAATTTTTGACCAATAAAGTACTATCTTAAGCTTCCCAAATCATATAAGGTTGGTTTTTAGTAAAAAAACCAACCCTAGAAAGGACCTGTAAGGATGGTTAATTAAAAAAACCGACCCAAAAGTGTAACAAAAATGAGATTTATCCCATTGCCTCTAAGGTCGGTTATTCCTAAAAAACCGACCCAGGAGAGTACAAAAAATGAGCTTTCTGATCTCAGATCCTATAAGGTCAGTTATTCCTAAAAAACCGACCCAAGAAATCTATAAGGTCAATTTTTTTTAAAATAACTGACCCTAGAGGTTAAAAAACTGACCCAATAAAGCAACAGAGGTACTGTAAGGTCACTTTTAGGTCTATACAGTAACTTGCTCGATCAAGAAATTTGTCGACCGAGAGAATTTCAGTCGAGAAAATTGTTGACCAAGAAAGTTACCGTCTTAAGCTTCCCAGATCATATAAGGTTAGTTTTTCCTAAAAAAACTGACCCTATAGATCTATAAGGTCGGTTTTTTAAAATAACCGACCCTAGAGTTTACAAAATTTTTTTAAAGAAAAATTCTGTAGAACAGAAATCTTCAGAACAATAACCTGCAGAATAGAAATCTCCTTTATAAAGTTCAAAACATGCAATAGAAAGTAGACTTGCAAATGCAATGATGCAAGCCACAAATTCATTTCAAATCCATTTGCTAGCTTTTATGTCCAATCCTTTTTGAATTAATGTATCAATTTCCAAACCACACACATTCATAACAATAATAATTTACATATTCAGTTGAGACATATTCATATACAACACATACTAACATTCATAAAATGATAGATTGCAAGTATAAAATGATATTAAAATTGATGTCAGATACAAAAGTAAATTTGAAAGAGTTTCAAAAGTACATACATAAATCAAGCTATGCATTTAATCTAATGCAATAGTGACTTCATTTAGAAAAACATCTGACCACTCTTCTCGGAATTCATTTAAATAATTAGGTGTGTAAGGCTGAGTTGTAAAGATCTGCAACAAAAAATGCACATGCTAATATTTTATAAAATAATTACATCTCACTTGTAAATTTATGATGTTATTCTTTATTACCTGATCTATAGTCTGAATATCATGTGATGCTCCTTTGACAATAGATTGCATATATTTCATTACATAGTAGCCACAAGCCCAATCATTATTTTATATAGGACACTACAAATAAAGAATTATACTTAATGTTAGTTAACTATTATAAAAAAAGTTGAGATAAGACTATAAGAGTTGACATTAATACATTACTATAAGAGTTACATATAAGACTAAGCCCTCAAAGTATCTACCTTGACATTTTTCAAACTCAATGCCATTAATTTTACGGGTATTCGTCCTCCACCTTCACGAAAACCCTTTATACCCCTATCAATTAAATGATTACGATAGTTTTCAAAATATAAATTATAAGTTGAAATATCAAGTTGAAGCATAACAATTGATGTGGTAGAGACTACATTTATACTTACTCCATAGTTGACAATTTTAGTTTGTGGCCCCTTGTTGTTTTTCCCATTGGGTCAAGATAATAAGAAGTCATCAATTTTGGGACAACCACCACTAATTCCCAATGTCTAGATCTGAGTAAGAATAAAGCAAATATTAAAATAAAGTAATTTCGTCAATATTAAAATTATATTGAATAATAATACTTACTGGACGTTAAAAGGAATTAGAATAATTTCCTTTCCCACACTAGCAAAATATTTGAATGCAGTAGAGAAGTACTCATTCACATCCTCAATATGTGTCTCCACTTGACTAGTGACTGAAGGAACTAAGAATCCAACATTCTTTATATCAAAGTTTATGGCCTCGGTATATAAATGGATGTAAAACATTTGTAATCATTTCATATATAGGAATGAGTTTAAAATGTGTATTGAAATTTTCAATATTAATGGATCCTTACCTTATTCATACTTGTAATATCGAAGTATTTAGCCAATCATACTGAAACAACTCTATAATATCATCAAGAAAAATATAATTCTCAAAGTCCCTCCCAATTGCATCTTCTATTAAATTGACACAAACATTTACATTTACTTCCCAACTTATCGAATGTCGATTCTGGAATAAAAGATGGCTTGGGCATAGGAGGACGACTAGTAGAATTTTTTACTTTTTGGTTTACAAACCTGTTAATCAAATTACATACTTATATTATACAAGTTCATATATGTAGTCAATATGAAAAACATGGTAGATTTTAGACATACCTTGTCATTGATAACCAAGTGTCTAGGCCAACCCACCATAGCACCCTCTGCTTCTTCAACTATGCTATATTCAAGATTATATATCGGTAGTGGTTTGTCCCCCATTCCGTCATACATAAGATGGACAGACACACGTCAAATGTCATCAGTAATTGGTTGACAATGCAATGTGCCACCGAGGTTGTATACCTTGCCCGCTGCCACAACATTATATTTTGGAACCTCCACTGCAAGTTTATATTTCATAGCAACCTAGAATTGAAATAATATAAGGTTATATACAAAGAGGTAAACTAGATACCTACTACAACTATATATATATATCATTCTAATATATAGAATAAACTTACTGCATATTGTTGTGGTGGGTCTTTGGGAGTGCTCCCACGACCTTCTACAACTGGAGCATGGGCTTGTACCTCATCATCGGAGAGACACACAGTTTGAATAGGTTGAGAATGTTGACTAGGATGAAATGAAGACATTATTTCTTTTACTTTCTATGCTACTAATGGTTCAACTTCCTCTTGTGTAAGACTTCCTGTACGACCTCTTTTGGATTGCGAAGAGCCAAAATAAGACTTGAATCCTATGCCAGCTCCTAATCCCCTAACATGGCCAGGATGCTCCTTTGTACCAAGAGCAACTGATAGTTCATCCATGCGGCTAGTTGGGATGAACTTTCCTTCCTTCCTTTGCTCATGGAGATCAATCTATTCATAGTTAATAAAAATATTAAATCATAATGAGTTAGATATAAATAAATCAAAGTTTGTGGGAGTTACTCTTTACTTAGTTGGGTTGAACCTACCATCTTTTGTGCCACCTCCTTAGTTGCAGTGTTGACAATTTCACCTGCTCGATTTTTTCTAGCATTAATCCACTGCAAGTGTCGGGATGGAAGCTCAACTTGAGTTGTACTAGACTCTTCTCCAGAAGAGACTTGCTCTTCTTGTAGTTGGTGGCAGAAGGCATAACCATCGGGCCCCAAGCGATGGTCATGTACATTTTTGGCCTGTCTTTCCTTTTGGGCCTCGTGAATAGCCTAATCATTTAAAATGAGGTATTGCAATTTAGACTTGGCAAACATATATAAAAAGATTCACCTCCTTAATTATATAAAAAGATTCATACAATACATCACAATCTTTATTACCTGAAACTCTTCTGATTTCCTAGATGCAACAAATCTTTTCCACACCTCAGGATCTATAAAAATATATTGATCTGTTACTTTCTTTATTTGATTAGGATTATCTATATAATCCCTTTTAAGATAGGTCTTAAAAGCCCTCCATCGTACATCATAACGTTGTAGCACTTTTTTCTTGTGATCTTTTTCATTTAGATGAAAAACACCCTATACATATAAAAAGAAGTAATAATGTTATTTTAAAAAGGATATGTCTTTCCAAGCAAACTAAATTAGAATTAATAAACAAAAAATATATTAAAATAATATCACTTCAACTCACATATATATCTTTCCATAAGAGGTCTTTTAAGGCATTAGAAACATCATGCCGATTTTCTATATCTATTTCCACCTTACTGTGTGTGATCACCCCTACGTAATCCTTGAAAGCACTAGCATGTTCCCCAATAGGTGCTCCTGTGACATCAAATTGGATTGGCAATTTCTCCCCTTTGGCCCTGAGCTCCTGCAACCTATGCATCAGTGTGGGACCTCTACATTTCTTAGCATCACCACTACCATCCTCAGGTTGCTCATGCTCCAGAATGTTCATCTTCACTTGCCATTTTAGAACAACATATAAGTATACATGCTAAAAGAAACATAAGTGATAATAAAAGCATGCACAAGTGGTGATATGATGTATATTTAAAAGATTACGTGCTTGAATGATAATAAAATAAATAATTCAAATAATACATGCCTCTAGTATTGGTTGAGTTGTTAGTCAAGTAAAATTCCTTCAGCATGGTCTTGACATTTATAGTATTCATCAGTGTTAACTTCAACATTTACACTTGGCAAACCAACTGAGAATGGGCTGGAATCATCATACTTTTTGTACTATTCTTCTTCATTTATAGAATCTATAGTAAACTGTCTTTTTTCCATGAAGAACGATGGACCAATTTTTATTTTCCAGGTCATCAATATAGAATACTTATTTTGCTTGGTCTGCCATGATGAATGGCTCATCTTTCTCACCAATCTTTTCAAAATTCACCAATGTGAAACCCAACTCATCCACTAAAACTCCTTTTTTGTTATCAACCCAATTACACCTAAAGATAGGAACTCTGAAATTTGTACAGTCCAATTCCCATATGTCCTCAATGACACCGTAATATGACATCTCAGCTTTGCATGGTCTTTTATCTTTGACACTAGTAAAATACAACGAACAAGCTTGAACAGTGACCCCACTATTTTGAACTACACTACTTTCATCTTGACGCTTTGTGTAGTATGAAAATCCATTTATGTCATATCCATCATATGACATGACATCCATTTTTGGCTTAAAGGCGAGCCATTTTATGTTCTCAACAACATTATTCAATGATTCAGATAGTAGATTAAAGACTTTCTCTTCAAACCATCTAATAAATGTTTGATTATGCTCTCTTGCAAGCCACATTGAACTGGATCGCTGATGATTTCTCTTGATAAGATCATTGTGTTCTGTGATGTAGCTACTAACTTCATTGATGTTGTGTGAAATATACAAATGTGCTTGGTCCCACAACTCACGACTAATTCCTTTCACTCGTGCTCCCAGAGTTGCTTTTCCACAATAAGATTCAGTGTGATGGGAATTTTTTAGATCGCTAGAAGTTTCATTGCAATTCAAAAAATCGTTGCAAAAGTCCATCACCTCCCTAGCCACATAACCCTCAATAATACTTCCTTCGAGACGATAACGATTTCGAACATCACCTTTAAAAACACTCATGTAGCATTCAAATGGATACATCCAGTGTAAGAAAATTGGACCCAACATCTTTAACTCCCTTGTTATATGTACTACAAGATGAACCATGATATCAAAAAATGAAGCAAGAAAGTACATTTCAAGCTAACACATGGTAGAAATTACATCTTTTTGTAATTTATTGAGAGTTTCAGGATGTATCACTTTGTTGCATATTTCATTGAAGAAGAAATAGAGTCTTGTGATTGCAAACCTTACATGCTTTGGCAATATAGATCGAATAGCCACAGGTAAAATTTGTTGCATTAAGGTGTGACAATCATAAGATTTGAGACCTATCAACTTCAGTTCCTTCTTTGATACCAATCTATGAATATTAGAAGAGTATCTTTGTGGAACCTTAATATTATACAAGCACTCACAAAAAGTTTTTTTCTCCTGCTTTGACAAAGTGTAACAAGATGGTGGTAAATATGTACGACAACCCCTGATCTCCACTGATAATTCTTTTCTTATACCCATTAATTCTAAACCTTTTTTAGATTTGACGTTGTCTTTAGTATTTCCTGGTATATTCAATAACGTACCAATGATGCTATCACAGACATTTTTTTCAACATGCATGACATCAATGCAATGTCTAATTGACAAGAATCTCCAATAAGGAAGATCCCATAATATTGACCTCTTCTTGTATAAAGATTTGTCACATGTGAGAGTACGACTACTTGATCTCTTTCCAAATTTATTGACAACATCTTTCACCCTGTCATATACAACATTTCCTGGTATAGGTTTAGGAGCACTCCATTCCTCAGTTGATCCATTAAAGGTTTTGCGTTGCCTTCGATAAGGATGCACTTGTGGGAGAAATCTCTGATGACCAAGATATACGATTTTACCACCATGTTTCAGTTGGATTGAATCAGTATTTTCCTCACAAATAGGACATGCTTTGTATCCTTTTATGATATATCCAGACAAATTTCCATAAGTTGGAAAGTCATTAATCGTGCAAAACAACATAGCACACAAACTAAATATCTCTTCACGTGAAGCATCATATGACATAACACCTTCTTCCCATAGTTTCATTAGGTCATCAATTAGAGGTTGAAGGTAAACATCAATGTCATTTCCAGGTAGCTTGGGCCCTGATATCAATATTGACAACATGACATACTTATTTTTCATACACAACCAAGGAGGAAGATTGTATATAACAATCATAATAGGCCAAGTGCTATGTTGGCTGCTTAATGTAGCATAAGGATTCATTCCATCTGTACAAAGTCCAAGTCTTAAGTTCCTTGTTTATTTACCAAATTGAGGGTATAATAAATTAATTTTCTTCCATTGTGGTGAATTAGATGCGTGTCATAGGACGCCATCATCATTGACCTTTAACTCCCCATGCCAAGACAAATTTTGTGCATCTTCAGTATTAGCAAATAAGCATTGAAATTGTGGTATTATTGGTAGATACCACATCACCTTGGCAGGAGAGACATTCTTAGCCTTACCTGAATTTGTGGTCTTGTATCTTGACGCACCACACTTTGGACAATTGATCAAATTACTATAGTCCTTCTGAAATAACACACAATCATTTGGACATGCATGAATCTTCTTAGCCACCATTCCCATTGGGCACATTATTTTTTTTGCTTGATATGTTGAAATCGGAAGCTTGTTGCCTTCAGGAAGAATTTCCTTTAACAAAGATAACAGTGAAGTGAAACTCTTATCGCTCCACCGGTTTTGAGATTTAAGAGTATATAATCACATCACATCACTCAACCTCGTGAACTTAGTACAACCCTTATATAACGGTCTTTCAACATCATGGACAATGTTTACAAATAAAGAAGGTAGATCAATGACATTGTCCTGACAACTACGTAGCATCTCATCAACCATATCATCCTGAATCGGTTCATCCTGAATCGGTTCCTCATTGACATTATCATCATTATCTATATCTTCTATGCCACAACTATTAGTATCGACATTTTATGATCCATAATTAAATTTCTCTCCATGCCAATACCATTCATTATAACCTTGTATGATCCCATTGCATATGAAATGATTCTTAATTTCATCAACAATATCAACTTTCAAATTGTTACCACAATTTCTACATGGATAATAGAACCTAACTGTAGGTAGTTTCCTATGTTCCTCAGCAAATCTAATAAATTCATCAAGACCTTTGGCAAACTCTAGACTGCAACGGTTCCTGATAGACATCCAACTTTGATCCATTTTCTGGATCACATTAAAATTAATTAGAAAACTTAGCATTTAATATTGATACTATAAGATGTAAGTTTTTATTGATAGGGAGTTAATTGCTTTCATACTGCAATGTACCACCTATCCCATTTTTGAATATTTAATCTCACTAGTAATTGTATAATGTATGTTTAGTTTTCAAGAAAATTTTAGCAGCATTTGCCCTAAGTTCTCCAAGTACATCAATGTAAATGGAAAATAACCACCCACATATGTACCCAGAGAACAAATGAGGAAATACTACTAAAATTTTCTTCAAAACTAAACATACGAATACAATTACATCCTAAGTGAGATTAAATATCCAAAAACAGTCCCAGACTGGGGACTATAATGAGTAAATTTTGAACAAGTTTCTAAATTAATATATAAATATATTATTGTCATATTTATATATTAAGTTAAACATCATGCATTGATGATCTCATCTATAAACCCCAAAGTGTCAATCTGGACTATACAATGTCTACCATCATATTTCTAGAATGTATACAATGATTACATATGTGACTGATAATAAAATGTAGATATGAAAGAATACATATTTTTATTATTTATTGGGTTACTAGTCAAATAAAATAAAAAAAAATAATGTAACTGACCTGAGCCACCGAGATGAAAATGAGAGAACCGTGAGCAAGAGGATGACTGGTTGTTGGATGGCCCTGTTGATTAGTTAAAGGCCTGCAGTTGAAGAGGCGAGGGTTCAGTATATGTGGGTATACGACTGCAATGACACCGTATAAAATGTGTTGAATAGACTTAAAAATACATCATTTATGGGTAAATGGATGCAATGATGCTGAAGCAAAAGCCATCAAATATAGGATAGTGATACCTTTACATAAGAATTCCTAGTTAATCCACTATTCATATACTGTGTTTTGAAGATCAATGATGAATGATGTACTATTTATCATAAAACGTGTTCAACAAGATTATGAAGCACCTGATGACGCTGTGTGATTGTGAAATCATTTCACGGAAATTGTTTTCCGGAAGAAGAAAGCAAGCACTTATGAGTCAGAGAATAGATGTAATAAGGATCAAAGCAAGCACCTTCCTTTCGTGATTGTGGCAATGTAATTGACGAGAATTAATGCTTAAGGAAGAAAATATTGTTTAGGAGTTCACAATCAGATAAAAATTATTGTCGTTATCAATGGATGGAATTGACAGAAAATGAAGATCACTAAACCAAATATATGGAACTTGTAACTGATATGCAGATGATCTCATCGCCTTATGCGGCAGTAGCTGTCGTACCTTGTGTGCAGTACAACGAAGATGAAGCCATCGACACCTGTGACAATTGGAGGAAAGAAGAAGTCGTCGACGTCGAGCACGTCAGCGCTAGAAAGGGTATCCATGGCGGGAGAGGACAACGACGATGGTAGACGACGGTCGTGCAGTGAGCTAGAGGTTGACAGCGGTGGGGGAGCTCACAGTAGAGGTCAACGAAAGAGCTGGGCATGGAGAGCGAAGCGGCCACCAGTAGAAGCCCTCCCAAAGAGCCAACTATCAGGCGAGCGGCCAGTACCGAGCTGTAGTGAATGATTGACCGTAGATTTTTGTCGAAACAAATGGGAAGAGCGAAATGAAGAAGCTCAACGAACCTAGTAGTCCACCGAACAACCTGACAGCTCTAGACACCAGTACCCTTGCGTCTGCATGAGCGGATAGTACCCTTACGTCTGTGCTCGTGGGCGTGGGCCACACCTCAAGTCGAGACGACGGTCAGTTCTCAAGACGAGACGGCGGTCGGTGCTCAAGCTGAGATGGACAGTGGGTGCTCAAGGTGAGACGACGGTGGTGGGTTGTAAACCGGTGAGACGCTCCCTCAAGGCTTTCGTCATCGAAGCGAAATAACCTAATCTCATGAGCACTCGTGGGTAACGAAACCCGAGAAGGAGAGAGATCATGACACATAACCGGGCACTGTGCTATAGGGATGGTTATTGTGATATAATTGACCCAAGAGACCAAGCAGTCTCCGAACTAAATATCTATAAGGTCGCTCAGTTGAAAATTTCATCGACTGAGAGTGGCCCAAAGGGTCATCTCGGTCGAGAATTTCGTTGACCAAGAGTGGCCCACAAGGTCGGTTAAAAGTAAAAACCCGACCCTAGATGTACTTATAGACGCGCGAAGGCAAAATGGAGCCAATTTGACCCAAAAAGTCATCTCGATTGAGAATTTCATCACCCGAGAGTAGCCCAAAGGGTCATCTCGGTTGAGAATTTCGTCGACTGAGAGTGGCCCTACAAGGTCAGTTAAAAGTAAAAAACTGACCCTAGATGTACTTATAGACGCGTGAAGGCAAAATGGATCCAATTTGACCCAAAAGACATCTCGGTCGAGAATTTTTTCAACCAAGAGTGGCCCTACAAGGTCGGTTAAAAGTAAAAAATGACCCTAGATGTACTTATAGATGTGCAAAGGCAAAATGGAGCCAATTTGACCCAAAAAGTCATCTCGATCGAGAATTTCATCGACCAAGAGTGGCCCTACAAGGTCAGTTAAAAGTAAAAAATCGACCATAGATGTACTTATAGACGCGCGAAGGCAAAATGGAGCCAATTTGACCCAAAAAGTCATCTTGGTCGAGAATTTCGTAGACCGAGATTGGCCTTACAAGGTTAGTTAAAAGTAAAAAACCAACCCTTTTTGTACTTATAGATGCGCGAAGGCAAAATGGAGCCAAATTTTTGCCGCGATATTCTCAGTCGAGAATTTTATCGACCGAGAGTGGCCCTATAAGGTCGGTTAAAAGAAAAAAACTGACCCAATAGAGGTAAGCGGTACCCGAATTATTTTGTACACTGTTAAGTCAGTTATTTGGAAAAAACCGACCTTATAGCTCGACACTTATGGACAGACGAAGGCAAAATGGAGCCAATTTTAGTCGCAGGAAACATATTGGGTCAGTTTTTAGATAAAACCGATGCTATTAAAAAACTGACCCAAAGGGTCGTCTCGGTCAAGAATTTTGTCGACCGAGAGTGGCCCTGATAACCTCCTATTTTAGTCGTTTATCTTGGTCTTTTTCCTTAGTTTTCCATACACTTTTTAAGTTTAAACTATACATAATCCTAATTTTACCCCTTTTTGTAAATACACCATCAAACTAACTTTTTCCTTTTATATATGCAGAAAAAGAAAAAAAAATCATAAAAGAATAACCCAGCCTCAAGACCGAGTGGAGTCAAATGGTCTCAAGACCGCATGAAGCCAACCGGTCCCGAGACCGCATGGAGTTCAAACGGTCTCAAGACCGCATGAAGCCAACCGGTCCTGAAACCGCATGGAGTTCAAACGGTCTCAAGACCGCATGAAGCCAACCGGTCCCGAGACCGCATGAAGTTCAAACGGTCCCGAGACCGCATGAAGCCAACCGGTCCCGAGACCACATGGAGTTCAAACGGTCCTGAGACCGCATGAAGCCAACCGGTCCCGAGACCGCATGGAGTTCAAACGGTCCCGAGACCGCATGAAGCCAACCGGTCCCGAGACCGCATGGAGTTCAAACGGTCTCGAGACCGCATGGAGTTCAAACGGTCTCGAGACCTCATGGAGTTCATACGGTCTCAAGACCGTTTGAAGCCAAACGGTCTCACAGTCCAAACGGTCTTGAGGCCCCAAACGGTCTTGAGGTCCAAACAGTCTCCAAACCGTTTGGACTTCACTCAAAGCCTATAAATAAGACCCCAAGGGTCCTCCAAGAGGGACCCCTCAGACGTCCAAAGGCTGCCCCAATCGTTCCAGAGCTCTTGCCACTTCCATCCTCCGCCCTAGGGCTGTCGGTCTGAGGTCCATACTCCATCCTGAAGCTGCTTTCTCCTTCTTTGTCAAGAAGGTGGGAAGGGGAGACCTCCTCATCGTGCAACCTACGAAGACTGGTGGATCGTTGCTCTCTCTCTAAGGGGTTGACCTTCTTCCATCCTTGTGGGGATGATGCTCTCTCTCTCTTCTCGCCTCCTTCTTGGTCTTAGTCATGAGGGAGTAGTCTTCTTCACTAGGGTGTGGGGAGTAGCCCCGCTACCCATACTTTCATATCATGTAAAATGTAATCCTTAGGTTGTAATGTAGAGTTCTTATCTTTGTCAGTTCAACATCAAACGATTAATGAATACTTGTTGCTTGATCTCCAACTTGTGTTATCTTTTATCTTTTAGTATGAATTGTCTACGTTTGTACTATTAGATTCGAAACTCGTTTGCATGTTAGTTCTTGATGCATGTATCCACCATGTATCTGTTTCGGTATCTAGAAGTGTATCTCAAGAAGTGGAGTAAACTCACTATCATCCGTTGCACTTTCATACTATGAAATGGAATCAGTTGACGTATGGAAGTGCAACCTTGGTAAGTCGAGGAACACACTTTGCGAGGGGAATGATGTAATGTAATGTGACCATTTGATCGGGAATGGCTGGCGTTGCAACATTCCCGCACTTCTCGTAGCTAGGTTATCCGAAAGGAGACTAGGTCTACAAGGATACTAACTGACCGAACTCTTTTTGCAGGTTAAGTTTTGCTTTACATGTGTTGATCGATGTGTAGTGGAGGTGAAAAACCGATCACACCCTAGTGATCTTTATCATAGTTTAACTCTTAGATTTACTTGCTTTCTTTACTTTTCATGTTTTAGTTTAAAACCATCAAAATCCAACTTTTCGATATAAGTGCCAACTAGTGAGTAGCTAAGTGAAGTTTTATACGTTTTTCATCTTGTTGCTTGCAACAAGACCATTGTCTTTTGGGTTCGATCCTAAATCTGTACTATGATAAGGCTTCCGTACTCTTATGGGGTTGGAGTTGTTATCTAAGCACCAGTTCTAGGTAAACCTAGAGAGAACATCAACTCCCTAGGGTTTTTGGTGCATCTTTGGGTCTCCCATTGGAAGAGTGATCTTTTAGTAGGGGACAACAAAACTTTGTTATTTCACTTAGTACCTTTCTAGTTGGTTAGGATTTTACACTTTCTTTTTGAATCATAACTCTATATCTTCTTGAAACTTGCATATTTTCACTATTATCTAAAAGGTGTTCTCTTTTCTCTACTCAGGTAGAACACGTGCATGCAATCACCGCATAGTCGCGGATTCTCCCCTGATCCGGAGTTCGACTCCGAGGTAGAGAGAAGTTTCCACCGCCGAATCCGTCTCAATCGCCAACGCGCTAGACAAATGGCTGACGAACAACACCAAGCTGCTTTGATAATGGATAGAGTTAATGCTGCCATCGCCGCACAACTTATCGCAGACACCCGTGCCCAGATACAAGCGGAGATACGAGCAGAAGAGCAAGCCCGCATAAGAGCGGAGACCGAGGCTGCTCAGCTCGAGTTACGAAACAAGCAACTGAGGGACTATGCAGTCTCGAAAAACTACGAGGACAACCACCCGGTCCGGCCTCCGATCATCAACATCCCAAACTTTGAGATCCGGACCCAGTGGATCCAGATTATGCAAGGAATCTCCTTCTCTGGGGGTTCAGGAGACGATTGCATGGACCATTTGAAAAGGTTTAAGGAATTATGCCGCCTGGTCCCGCAAGCCGGTATCACTTTCGATGCGATAATGCTCCACCTGTTCCATTTCACCTTATCCGGAAGGGCCTTGAGTTGGTACAACTCATTGGACAGAGAACCTATTATAACCACTTGGGCCCCTCTAGAGGAAAAATTCCTAGAGAAGTTCTTCCCACCCTCGCTGACCTATGAAATCAGAGGGCAAATCAATCACTTCTCCCAGCTACCTGGGGAAACCCTCGCTGAGGCATGGGAAAGATTTAAGGAACTTCTACGCAAATGCCCTCATCATGGAATTTCATAGAATCAACTGATAGAAACTTTTTATCGGGGGGTAAGCGATGATATTAAACAATTCCTAGATTCCTCATCTGGAGGAAATTTCATGAGGAAGAACTATGAGGATGCTTGGAAGATTGTTACTTTAGGAGCTGAAAACCAGTCCAACTGGGGACGGTCAGCTGGAAAAAGTGTCCTTAAAGTTTTTAAAGCTGAGGAATCTATGGAACTGAAGTCAATAGCTGAGGCATTGAAAACAATCGCTCATAAACAGCAAGCCCTTGAGACAACTCTAGGGGAAATTGATAAGAAGAAAACCCCGCTGGTTCATCAAGCCAAAGCCGTCACAGGATCCTGTGAGGCTTGTCATGCTTCGGACCATCCGACTCTCTCTTGCGGAATGCTCTATAATGTGATGATGGATCTGCATCCACCACCACAACCATATGAGTCCATCACTAATCAGGTTGAAGTTCAGATTCCGGAGCAAGTCAACTCCATCCATACTATTCCCGGACAAGTTTACTATAATCCCAGTCAACCAAGGAACCATCCTGGGTTCCAGTATGGGAATCCTTCCAGAACTGTGAATCCGCAACATCAGACACAAGTGGGATTTGATAGTAGGCTGCCTCCAGGGTTTCAAAATTTTTTTAACCAAAGTCAAGGGAACCCAAGGAACAATTTCCCTCGGGCTAACTACCCTAGAGATCAATCAGCCTACTATCAGTACACTCATCCCCTGCTTCACCCACAGTTGCATACTCAGCAGCCTCAACAACAAAGCCCTCAGAAAGATGCTACTGCGCAGCCGCAGGATGAGATATATTCGATAAGACAAATGCTACAATCTCAGCAAACCATGCCGGCCAACCAACAAGCCCAACAGAAGGCAGTTGAAGCCCAGCTCGCCCAGATTGCTGCACAACTAAAACCTCCGGCAGGCACTTTTGCTGGGCAGCCCGAGTCGAACCCTAAACATGGGACGAATAGACATGAACAATCAAATACTATGCCAGCAGCATAACTATGTTTTAACTTTGTCGAGCCAGCGACATAAAACCAAGGCGCTACTTGGGAGGCAACCCAAGACTTCTACTCTATGATCTGTTCTTTAATTTTTCCTTAAGCTTTATCTTAAGAAAATACAAAAAAATCTACATAACTAAAACTATCAAAAAAACAATAAAAAACAAACAACATAAAATGCATAAATAAAAAACAAAAAACATAAAAATGCATAAATAAAAAACAAACACAAAAATATAAAAACCTTTCTTATGTACCAAACCGTTTGGGACCAAACGGTCTCCAAACCGTTTGGAGCCAAACGGTCCCCAAACCGTTTGGAGCCAAACGGTCCCCAAACCGTTTGGAGCCAAACGGTCCCCAAACCGTTTGGGACCAAACGGTCTTGAGACCGTTTGGAGCCAGACGGCATCGAAACCGCTTGGAATACAAAGGGTCACCAACCGTTCCCTATAAATATTAACCCTACCCCTTCGTCTTTCTCTCTTCGAACTTTTGAACTCTCCAGAGTGCTTGTGCGAAGAACCTTCTTGCTGCTTCTGTTGCTCCTGCGCGATCGCTCTTCTGTCCACCAACCACCTGCAAGGTAGTCCGGCGACCTCAACACACGCCACTCATCTTCCTTGCCACCTTCGTCGTCACCGTCTGTACCGCCATCACCGCCTTCTTCGCCGACGGCTCTAACGATCGTCCGCAAATTTCTGTCGTCTCCCGCAAGTTTCTCTTCCTACCGCAACCATCAGCCCTGTCCTCCGTCACCAACTTCATTTCCGCTATCATCGTCATTTTCACCATCGTTTTCACCACCGCTGTGGTCATCAGCGCAACCTCCGCCTCCACGCCGGTTCATCTTCGTCTTCACCCACGCCGGCGACCCTGCGGCTCTTCGTTTTCCAAATGGTCCTTAAACCGTTTGGGACCAAACGGTCTTGAAACCGTTTGGGACCAAACGGTCTTCAAACCGTTTGGGACCAAACGGTCTCCAAACCGTTTGGTCTCCACATCCATTAATCTTTCACAAAATTACAAAAGACATAACTACAAATAAAATCTAATTTGTTTTAAATCTTTTGCTCTAACTCATAAACTCTTATTTTTCAGAAATGACATCACTAGCAAACAAGAGCACCGGCTCAGGAGCTGCTCCCTCTCAGACAAGGGAGCAAATGATCGAAGAGCTGGACAGGCTCAAGAAGATCAGAGATGTCTTCAACACCACCAGAGCAGTCCCACCAAAGACTAAAATGATGGATGTCTTGTGTGAGATTGCCCGCCTCACCAAATGTCTAGCTGAGGCATCTGAAGAAGAAGTAGAAGAAATCTCCTCTGATGACGACGAAGGTTCGGATTACACACCGAATCCTGAGGAGGAATCCGCCGCCGAAGATCACAAGGGAAACGTAAGGTCTTGGAGACTGCATCTGGGCAGCCCTCCAAGAAGCGGGCAAGAAAACAAGTTCGACCCGTTTCCGCCATGGACCAACCCCTCGCCAAACCTTCCATCCCTACAGCTACCATCGCTGCTACTACCACTATCACCACCATTCCTACCACCACTATCCCCATCACTACCACCACTTTCATTCCCATCACCACCACGATACCACCACTACAGAACCTCTTCATCCAAACCACCATCTCCACCGATAAAACCCTAAAACCTACCAAGTATGTCTGCTCCAGCATACTAATCAAGATGGGGATATATGATCATATCTTCAACGTGCTAGACAAAGTCAACCTCACCAGGTTGTGTCTAATACCTGAAGTATCTTACTACGAACCCACCGCAGAATTCTTCTCCTTTCTGACCAAGGAGCCCGTTGACAGCACGGATAAGTCTCGGGACGGGGGTGACAGAAGGCTTGTCACCCAAATTTTTGGCAGCAAGGTCGTCATAACAGAGAATATACTGAACTCCATCTTTATCGACGACCAGGAGAAGCTGCGAAAGGCTAAAACAGTGGGAACCGATCATCCAGAATTCAACAGACATACATTCTGGAAATCCTTAACCGGGATCCCCACTTACGATGCAAAGACGTGCAAGGCGTCAAACATACACTCTGGTTTTGTGCGCACTGTACACAAAATCATCGCTGGCGCACTCTTCCCCATGACAGAAGGGGGGAACGTTATAACCTCCGATCTTTTTGTTCTCTGGTCTATTCTTAACAAACAGCCAGTTAATATCGGCCGTCATCTGATCCAGAAATTCTCAATCTCCATCCTGGGGAAAGAGATTTGCATGGGGGGTCATGTCACATCTATCATCAAATATCTTAATATGGACAAACCTTTACCCCGCTGCACGCAACTAAAGGGCGACATCCTCACCAACGAGAAAACTCTGAAGAACTCGTTCATAATCAAGGAAAAGGATGGAAAACTACACTATGTATTCTGCCCTATGGTCAAGTCATCAAGGACTCTCCTCCGGTTCCCGGAGTTAGCACTCTATGATATGACACAGCTCCTCTTCTCTGACGAGGAGCTTACTCATATGCTAGCTTCGGTTAAAAAACTTGAAAAGAAAGCAACAGCGGGTCAAACAGAGATGAGTATCACAGCCCCGACAGCTCGACCTACAAAAATGCCTGTCAAACGGCCTTCTAAAAGGCAGTTGCAGGCCCAACAGCTGTCGAGGACACCAACATCTCGGCCAAATCCGGAGGCCGAACAGTTCCACGAAGAAGTCTTAACAACATCCTCCATCGACTCTTTTATCCAGAGTCTCCACGAGCAGCTAACCACTGCCACCACCACTCCGCCTTCCACCATTCCAACATCTACCACTCCCTTCCTCCCCACATCCACGCAACCATTCACATCCACTTCTTCACCCATTTTTACGTCGGAATTCCCTTTCTCCATCCCTATGCCCGACTTCACCACCCTTCCATTTACTCCCGCAGTTTCCACCCCATCATTATCGCTACCACCACTTTCGCCTCAAATACCACCACTTTTCACATCCGCCACCACCCCGACACCGCTGGTGACTACATCCACAGTCACTACGTAGCTCGGGGCATCATCGGTGTCTCTCCTGCAAGACACTAACACCGTCCCAAACAGACCCCAGTCATCTCACCCTTCCGCTCCTGGGGTCCCTTTTACTAACATCGGTGAGGAATTCGGCCGTCAATTTGACGATGTCCGAAACCTCCTCACCGATCCTTCTAACATATTAAATTCTATTTTTTCTTGTGTACATGATTTATCACGACAGGTAACCAAGATCGACGAACAACACCGAGCCTTGCCTACCTTCCTCCAAGGCATCCAACAATGACAGGACGAAGTGGCTAAGCAAGTTGAGCACATCAACAGCCACACCAACAACCTGCCGGACCTGGTCCTTGGAGCAACGCGTCAGCAAGAAGCTACAACACAAAAAGTCGATGAGATCTCCAAACAGATTCAACCTCTGCCAGAGAATCTCTGCAAGCTTGAGCAACATCAAGAGGCCCTGATCACGCGCTTGGCTACCATTGATGGAACACTTACGCAACTACATCATCACCAAGAGGAGGCAAATAACGATGAAACCCAACAACTACGTGCCCAAGTCACAGAACTGACAACACGTCTCCTCTCCACCGAGGGCAGATTCACAGACCTCAAAGAAGCCCATGATGCACTGCTCGAAAAACACGAGCATCTGCAAGTGGCTTTCGACGAGCTACAAGCCACTCATCGACGGTGTAAAAAGTCTGCCAACAAAAAGCAAACAGACGAAGCTGCGGATGACAAAGATGACGATGATGAAGAAGACGACGACTCCGACTCATCTGCTGACTCCAACAAAGATACATCTTCAGACGACAAGCATGATGACGGAGAAGACCCCGGGCATGCAGCAGGACCCTCCCAAAAAGGGTCCGACAAAGGTCACTAGGACAGTGACCATCACCCCAAGTCCCCACACAACGACAATGTCAACATGTCATATGGGGATCAATTCTTTGACTATTCAGCTATGGGGTCCATCGGGGAAGCTGCCAAGGACGCGGCCTACGCTGAGTTACAACAATGCATACTAGGAACCAGCGCCAGCCCGCCAAAAACCTCTGCTCTCTTCTCAGCACCTTCTCCCCCTTACCATGACAAGGCAGACCGAGTAAGTCTAGACACGGACAAGGATCTTGACTCTGCCTCTGACTTGGACGATAATCTAGAGGGCCATGTAGGGGCCTTCGAACAACCTGCTTCTCCTCCACCACAAGAGCTTCCCCCGCCACCTCCTCTGCCGCACAAAATGTACGACCTAGATATGGCAGCCATCTCTACTTTAGATGCTCAGGACATTTTTATACTGAACACTATAGTGGACGATGCAAAAGCGGGGGAAGACATAATCTATCATAACACCAAAACCAGGCGTAAGTTGACACGCGAAGATTTCCGTTGCATCCTACGACCTCGGTCCACGGTGCCAATGGCGATCTTCCGTGTCCTCCTTGCCAATTGTATAGAAACATATAGAAGTCACAAGCGGCAACAACCGGTTTTTAATGCTTCGCCCGCTTTGTCTTTTGGCCTTTTATACAAAGACATACGTGAAAAATCGGTTGAGCGGCTGCGGGTCGGTTTGGCACGAAGGGCACGTTATCTTACACTGCCCTTCCAAGTCTCGGACCACTGGCCTTTTATGATCGTGGATACCGAGGCTCGGGATGCCAAAGTATACAACTTCTGTAGCACCGAGCTACCAGCTGGCACAATAAATTTCGTAGGAGAAGTAGCAGGAGAAGCCAGGTGTATACCCTTCCGGCTGCTTAAATTAATCTGGGCTGCACGCCCATCTCTTCGCCAAGACTGGAGCCAACCATGGTTCAAAATCATAAACCCTCCAGTCCAAGCCACCGAGGGATCTGGGGACAGCGCTTTCTGCACCATCCGACACATCCAAGCGCTGAACCAGGAAATCCCATTCAACGACATGGTAGCTGAAGACTTTCATTCCCTATGAGGACGCTATGCCATGGAGCTCATATGTGATAGACGATTCTTCAACGACCCAACTATGTCACCAGATGATGTTCCTCGATACCTTTTCTCAGCTGTCCAGCGACGACAACGACGACCTTTCCGACAAATTCTGAAAAAGTTAGAACAGACCAAGTCACCAGAGCCAGATAAAAGCAAGAGCGATCCTGCTTACACCATCAACCCAACATTTCCTGATTTTGATCGCGATGCTTGCAAGGGTCTTAACGACCTCGAATTGCGTACCATTATGGCATGACTCTCCGCCGACAAAGATGGCCTGGTATACATGTCTCGAGACATACTTGTAATGGCAGATTCACTGCGAGAGACTCTACAGGATAAGGGATCCCTTTCTGTCAACCTCATGGCCGCCTACCAATTTCTACTTGGCCAAACCAACCCAAACACATACATGGCGTCTCCATATATGAAAGATGATCTCCTAAAACTCAAGAACTTCGACACAACCGACGCACTGATCTCATATCTCCAACACACAATGCCAAAGTTCATCATGTTACCCATCCTGTATCATGGGCATTGGATTCTCCTGGCAACAAACCTCCCAGACGGAACAACCACAATATACAACAGTTCCGACAGCCAGTTCAACGCTCGACAGCGACACTACGTCGTGACGCCAAAGACGCCAACAGAAGTAGTGGCAAAGGAGTGCGCCGAGAAATTAATCTATTTTCTGAGTCAGCATACAAAGGCGTACGACAAAGAACATTTCCATCGCCCCGCCTTCTGCCACAAATGCCCCCAGCAAATACGACAATCGAACGATTGCGGCTTCCACGTCCTCTACTGGATGTACACCATCATTGTTCTTCAAAGACCAGTAGAGGAAATGACTGACGTGGACTACCATGCTTTACGAGGACAGTTCGCATCCAATCCACTTCGTTCTCCGGGGGCAAATGAAGATTTACCTTAACCCACAGCCCTTGTCCTAATGACTTCTCAACCTATCACTTTGCCACTCTGGGGACAGAGTGCGTGATAAGTTAGGGGGGGTACATTAGACAAGGGCGAGGTATCAATTTCTACACTCCTCTTTCTATCTAACACTTTCCATACAATTCTTTATTCTTAAATTTTCTCTTAAACAATTCTTTTTACAATTCTTTTTACTTAATTTCTTTTTCAAAAATAGTCACCTCAACTAACTCTAGAATCATGTTAGTCCCTATAAGTAAATAACACTTTGATATCAAATGGCGATTTATCAATTTCCACCCACTAGTGATTTCATATTTTTGCTTCAATTCTTCATCTGACTCTCCACAGGTCAAAATCAAGGCAGAAATAAGCCAAGATCTCGAGGATGAGAGGGAAATCAGGCAACTTCCAAATCAAAAAGTTCTGCAAGTGGACCACAAAACAAATAAGTGCACGTTGAAAAACTTTAAGAACAACTTTCCTCTCTTCAAAATAAAAGAGGCTTGGCCGCCCAAAATAAATTCTCAAAAAATCCCAAAACCCAAGCCTGTGAGTTATTGAATAAAAGCCAGAGAGACGAATAAAATTATGAGAGTTGTGCCACGCATAAGGATCTATACGAAGAACTAACGAAGGTCTCACCCGGCCGGCACATTCCGCTGCCCTCACAAAGGCAGATGTGTCGTGCCTGGTAGTGAAACCCTAAAGTTTCCAAGTATATGAAAGGCTCATAAAGGACTCGCCCGACCGGTACATTCAGCTGCCCTCATAAAGGCAGATGTGTCGTGCCCGGTAGTGAGATTCTAAAAAGCATAGACATCCCCTCCCCCACTTGAAGGGGGAGCTACACTTCAAAGCCTTTAGCCAACCCTCATACCCTCTCTAGCTTCCAGTAGGTTTTTCAGAGAGGTATAAAGCTGATTAGAGTCAACAACATGCACAAAATAAGGTGGTCCCAATGCAAACTTTGAGATACGGAAAGAACCTGAGATCCAAGCAACTCTCGAAATCCGAAAGAATCAAGGCATGCAATAAGACTTGATATGACCCCAGGGGAACTCATGTCAAGAATTGAAGCAAGAATATGGAAATCCTAAATAAAATCGCCTCGCCATTACATGTCTCAGCTCTATCTAACTTGAGGACAAGCTAGACTCTAAGTTAGGGGGGGTGATAACCTCCTATTTTAGTCGTTTATCTTAGTCTTTTTCCTTAGTTTTCCATACTCTTTTTAAGTTTAAACTATACATAATCCTAATTTTACCCCTTTTTGTAAATACACCATCAGACTAACTTTTTCCTTTTATATATGCAAAAAAAGCAAAAAAAAATCATAAAAGAATAACCCAGCCTCAAGACCGAGTGGAGTCAAATGGTCTCAAGACCGCATGAAGCCAACCGGTCCCGAGACCGCATGGAGTTCAAACGGTCTCAAGACCGCATGAAGCCAACCGGTCCCGAAACCGCATGGAGTTCAAATGGTCTCAAGACCGCATGAAGCCAACCGGTCCCGAGACCGCATGAAGTTCAAACGGTCCCGAGACCGCATGAAGCCAACCGGTCCCGAGACCGCATGGAGTTCAAACGGTCCCGAGACCACATGAAGCCAACCGGTCCCGAGACCGCATGGAGTTCAAACGGTCCCGAGACCGCATGAAGCCAACCGGTCCCGAGACCGCATGGAGTTCAAATGGTCTCGAGACCGCATGGAGTTCAAACAGTCCCGAGACCGCATGAAGCCAAACGGTCCTGAAACCGCATGGAGTTCATACGGTCTCAAGACCGTTTGAAGCCAAACGGTCTCACAGTCCAAACGGTCTTGAGGCCCCAAACGATCTTGAGGTCCAAACGGTCTCCAAACCGTTTGGACTTCACTCAAAGCCTATAAATAAGAACCCAAGGGTCCTCCAAGAGGGACCCCTCAGACGTCCAAAGGCTACCCCAATCGTTCCAGAGCTCTTGCCACTTCCATCCTCTGCCCTGGGGCTGTCGGTCTGAGGTCCATACTCCATCCTGAAGCTGCTTTCTCCTTCTTCATCAAGAAGGTGGGAAGGGGAGACCTCCTCATCGTGCAACCTATGAAGACTGGTGGATTGTTGCTCTCTCTCTCCAAGGGGTTGACCTTCTTCCATCCTTGTGGGGATGATGCTCTCTCTCTTCTCGCCTCCTTCTTGGTCTTAGTCATGAGGGAGTAGTCTTCTTCACTAGTGTGCGGGGAGTAGCCCCGCTACCCATACTTTCATATCATGTAAAATGTAATCCTTAGGTTGTAATGTAGAGTTCTTATCTTTGTCGGTTCAACATCAAACGATTAATGAATACTTGTTGCTTGATCTCCAACTTGTGTTATCTTTTATCTTTTAGTATGAATTGTCTACGTTTGTACTATTAAATTCGAAACTCATTTGCATGTTGGTTCTTGATGCATGTATCCACCATGTATCTGTTTCAGTATCTAGAAGTGTATCTCAAGAAGTGGAGTAAACTCACTATCATCCGTTGCACTTTCATACTATGAAATGGAATCAGTTGACGTATGGAAGTGCAACCTTGGTAAGTCGAGGAACACACTTTGCGAGGGGAATGATGTAAAGTAATGTGACCATTTGATCGGGAATGGCTGGCGTTGCAACATTCCCGCACTTCTCGTAGCTAGGTTATCCGAAAGGAGACTAGGTCTACAAGGATACTAACTGACCGAACTCTTTTTGCAGGTTAAGTTTTGCTTTACATGTGTTGATCGATGTGTAGTGGCGGTGAAAAACTGATCACACCCTAGTGATCTTTATCATAGTTTAACTCTTAGATTTACTTGCTTTCTTTACTTTTCATGTTTTAGTTTAAAACCATCAAAATCCAACTTTTCGATATAAGTGCCAACTAGTGAGTAGCTAAGTGAAGTTCTATACGTTTTTCATCTTGTTGCTTGCAACAAGATCATTGTCTTTTGGGTTCGATCCTAAATCTGTACTATGATAAGGCTTCCATACTCTTATGGGGTTGGAGTTGTTATCTAAGCACCAGTTCTAGGTAAACCTAGAGAGAACATCAACTCCCTAGGGTTTTTTGTGCATCTTTGGGACTCCCATTGGAAGAGTGATCTTTTAGTATAAGTCCCAGCTCCATCAGGCCCAAAGGGTCATCTCAGTCGAGAATTTCGTCGACTGAGAGTGGCCCTACATGGTCGGTTAAAAGTAAAAAACCGACCCTATATGTACTTATAGACGCGCGAAGGCAAAATGGAGCCAATTTGACCCAAAAAGTCATCTCGGTCGAGAATTTCATCGACTGAGAGTGGCCCTACAAGGTCAGTTAAAAGTAAAAAATTGACCCTAGATGTACTTATAGATGCTCAAAGGCAAAATGGAGCCAATTTGACCCAAAAAGTCATCTCAGTCGAGAATTTCGTAGAACGAGAGTTGCCTTACAAGGTCGGTTAAAAGTAAAAAACTGACCCTATTTGTACTTATAGACGCGTGAAGGCAAAATGAAGCCAATTTTTGCCACGAGATTCTCAGTCGAGAATTTTGTCGGCCGAGAGTGGCCCTATAAGGTCAGTTAAAAGGAAAAAATTGACCCAATAGAGGTCGGTGCCCGAATTTTTTCATTCCGACCTACAATAATGGTTATGTTAAAAAACTGACCCAAAAAGTTGACCCTTACCAGGTCGGTTGTTTTTAAAAAAATCGACCCAATAGAGTTAAGCGGTGCCCGATTTTTTTTCATAATTTCTAGGTCATTTTTGCTAGTAAAAGTGATGCTTTCGAAAGTGACGTTATTGACAAAAAATATAGTAGTGGACCTATAGGGTCACACACAAAGGAACTCATATAGAAGAGGAGATTATCTTGAATGATGATTGGATTGATTACTAAAGTGCTTAGGTATTCAATTCATGCAACATATCAACTGATTGGCTGACCAGACTACCAAATGACCATCTCACTAAGTGAGATGTCCATTTGGGTAGCCAGAAGGGCATCTCAAGTGTTGAGATGGCCATTTGGGTTGTTAGACTGATCAAAGTTCAAATTGGCTAAGTTCTTCTCTATGAACCGACCGATTGAACCAATTAGTTTGGCTCGACTCACCAGACAGGCATTTGGGTGAGTGAGATGGGCATCTCGCCTGGGTGAGACGTCTTGGTTGGTTCGAATGAAGGTTCTGGATATTTATTGAACTTGTTTGATTGCACATTACTTGGGGTGCTAGGAATTAATATGTGATATTAATTGGAATTAAAATAGCCAATTTTATGTGCAATTAGGAAACTACCAAATGACCATTTGGCAGTCTGAGACGACTGTCTCATGTCACCAGATGATTGTCTGGGTCACCATACAACGATTTTGGTGGTCATGGGTTACAAAAATGCAATATCTTCTGGCTTCTTCCACTCCCACAAAAATCTCGTAGAGACTAAAAATGCTAGCCCAAACCCTGCCTAGAAATAGAGGGGTATTGGGGACTTTCCAAAATACAACAACATCAACTGAGAATAAGTTGTTCTGAAATTTTTTTTCCACTCTGGCTGTGGTAACTGAAAGAGCCCAAGCAAGTCCCACCATACAAGGGAGGGATAGATACTGGAGAGAACAACTGAGGATCATTGTTGTGGGAGAGCAAGTTTGTGACTAGTACACAAATGGGAGAGACAACTCCTTCCTGCCTATTCTAGTTGAATGAAAGGAGTTCTAGTTGATACGTGTGGACTACTCTAGAGGCAGGAGTCCTTTGGTTGATGCTAGGAGGACAACTGTAGCCTGTAGTCTATGGTGAGACCACAGGAGGCGATGTAGAAGTTGATCTGTTCGTTGTTCATTGTGAAAACTAGGATCTGCACAACCACCATCCAAAAGCAACTAGTTGATAGTTGCATTGAAGTGAGTTGTTGTTGTTGGACTTGCTCTAGGGCCAGGTATAACTTGTTAAACCATCCTTCCTATTTTATAATAGTTATGCAATCTTGTTGTTATAGGAATATGAATAGATAAAATTTTTGTTTCCTCTACTATACTATGTGCCCATATTTCCCAACAATAATATCTTATTAGCTCAACAACACATATAGGTTGAGTACCACATATCCAATTGGATATAGAAACTATGAACGGTCGAATATAATTCAAATATAGTTGGGTATGAATATTTTCTGGTCAAATAAATGATATGCATTATATTGATAAAAACAAATACAAATGAAATAGAAGGTAAATAGGAAACAAGTTGCCCCACCAACTCCTTTTGTATGGAAAAACCAATCCTTTGAAACACTGCATTAGTGTACCGTAGGGTCAGAAGATTACTATGCATAGATTTTTAGACCCTTTTAAGAAGCTTCACAGTCTCTGGTGATGAGGACCAAAAAGCATCAAACTTGAAAGTAACAAAAAATATGTTGATTGTTGACACATGCTTTTCATGCTTGACCACATTGGCTGAGGCAATTTTTAGGGCCGTATGTCCCATAGTAAAATATCCACCTTTCAATCCCATCAATGGAGAGAGTCATGTTAGACCCACACACCCATGTTTTCATATAACTCAACCAAAAAATCAAGATATTTGTTGGCCTAAGTGTCAATTTACCCTGCCATAGACCAGTCACAAGATTCACAAGCGCCTCTTTTTTAGCAAAAACTTTCATGTATCTTAGTTATTCATACGTAACATCCCTAACAAAATCATGTATGTAGTTGAAATTGGGAGGCCCTTATAATGAACCACATGATCTATAAAAATGTCTACACATGCCTTTGAACAAATCAGGCATACCTCATCAACTGGTAATAGAGGAATCATAAGATGACACTTAAGAATAGCGTAGTATTCTATTGGTGATATATGTAGGCCACCCCATAAATATGAATAGAAAGAAGAAATTGTGAACATGATCATATGGAAAATACCCAAAAATTGTTTTTTGTCTTATTATCATGTCAAACTTTATATCCACATGCTTAGGAATTTTGCTAAAAAGGACACTTGCCAAAAAAATGTTGGGCATTGAGGGAGGGACGTCCTTGTTAGTAAAATAGCTAGGATTAAAAGATGTAATTATGACATGTAGACCACCCAATGCACAATTACATTAGAGTTTATACCGTGTGTCTTTTTACTCATAAAATATGATCTTGAAGCACCCAAGACTAGACCCTGGAGGTTACAAAAGTGTATGAAGAAGCCTCCATTGCTGGATTGTGTCATAAACCACCAAGCCTAATGGGTAAGGAAGCCAAACACCATTGGGGGTCCTCAAAGGAAGGACCTTCACATTCCAAAATGTCCTTAATAGACCCATGTAACTCTCTATCAAACCATGATGTGTCCTCCTCCATGTATATAGATCGGCATGTCCTTAAGTCGAACATAAGTTTGGAGATACCCATGCATGACTGTAATAAAAGAATCTCATTTTGTGGATAATGCAACTTTGAGAAAAGATGTATCAAGTCAATAACCTTCATATCCCTTCTCATGACCAACTCCTCAATAAAAACTTTGTCCCTGATAACAACTCCTCCCAACAACTTCACTCCCAAAAGTCTCTCATTGTGTTACACCCACATCCCACGATAATATATAATCATGAGATTAGGGCATAAGTTGATGATTAAACATAATACACACATCACTCTTTAACTTTTTCTTTGATGATTTCAAACTCTTTCTCACAATCAATCACATAAACTAACATTACAAGGGAATTTTAAACCTTGATTCCTCTAATCTATTTTCAACAAGAAAGACACATATATAAATATTGATTCTATTTCTCACACTTCCATATACATATGAATTTATAACTGTATACATCTCTATTAATGAGGAAACTTAGTTACACATAATCATTTACAACTCTTGTATTCTTTACAAGGACCTAGAGTGAACTTGACTAATCTAATACTTAGCTCTTGTTGGATCTACTATGGCATTGGCATTCTTCAATCCACATGGTTTCCCTAAAATCTTGTGAGTAGAGGGGTGATCCTAGTCACTCAATAAATGATTACTTCAAAGAAATAGTTTAAAGCACTTAAATAGTCAAAAAATATATTATTGAGAAACTGAAATTAAAGTATAACAACAATAAGCTACAAGGGAACTCATCATTCATAAACATATAATTGGAAGGATTGCTCTATAGATAATTTCAAGGAGTAGATCAATATTTCAACATAATTGATGAATCTCAAAGAAGAACTAATCATTCAAAAACATACAAAAAATAAATGAATAAGTGCACGCACTTGATGAATCTGTCATTCATCATATTATGTTCTTAACCTACATAAAGTGTACCATGACATGTGAAAGCATCATATCTAGTTACGATCTCACTGTACAAGACTTAAAAGAATGTCCAATATCCTATTTTTGTAGTCTCAATACCCCATATAAAGTGGGCATCGTCATGCTTGGCTCTTGAGGGATAATGGGAGCATCGAGATATTTGGACTCCTCCTCTAAACCTGGGTACTCAGGGTGAAGAGTCAAAGCACTCTGGCTTATTGTGCATCATTGGACCTACCCAAGATGCATTAGGGGTCCTACCAAAGATGACCACTAACCAGTAACACAGGTAATAGTGACATCTCAAGTTGGTGTTGGGTACCAAAAAATTGTAAGGAGTATGTCGTCACTGGCCAAGACCCCCGTACCCTACTTGTACGCTCTAGCTTACCTTGATTTGGACTTCTTCCAGTTAGGAAGCACATTTCCTCCCCACAATACAAGCCTTTTGTGAAGGATTCTACAGTGTTTAGGGCATCTAATATCTGATTCACTATTTATATTCATTGTTCAATCATCAAATCATAATTTCTTAGTTAAACCTTACAAACAATTATTTTCATAGGTTATCAGTAATTTGCACTATAAAATGAGCTACTAAGCAACACCACATATCATAATGAAAAATATTAGGATTAAAATACTTGATTCACTGAATGCTCTAACCCTAGGATTTCATTTGCCTCATTCACATATCACATGACTCATCTTGGGGTCTTCTAGCACATTTTCTCTTTAATCAATCATGCTGCTATGTCAAACAACATGTTAATTTTGATAATTTTAGAGGAGCTTTGACCTATTTTGTAAATGTTTTTCAGTAACATTTTTATGACATGAAATTCATTTGAAATTAAAGAAATTGTAAAGCAAGGTTAATTTGCAATTGACCCAAGCATCTTAATTATTCTATATGAGTAACCAAACACGCTATGAGATCCCATATTTCTTGATGAATTCCATATAAACTAAGTCCTATATAGAGAGAGAGGGATATTTAGGGTTTGGATGGAGAAAATGGTGAAGACTACGATCTAGAGTTTTCTCTTCCTAGAGTTGATGAAATCAAGTAAGTTGGTAACCTCTAGATAGCTTTTTTTGGTGATTCTTCTCTCACTTGTCAAAATTCAGTCCCTTCTCTGATTTGGTTCAAAATTACATGATATCTTCATCTTTTCTCACATATTCTCTATAATTCTCCATTCCTAGGACTTCCAACTTGGAAGGAAGATGAAAGTGATGGATTGCTTGAGGTCTGATATGGATCCAAGAATTTCAGATGTTGGGCTACATATTTTAGGTGTTTTACACCTTAGATGAGTTGGTACTTCCATTTAAATATAGATTGCACGAGATTGGATTATATCTACTATAATATTTAATTATTTTGTATGTGACTATAAACCCTAATTTTGACATTCAATTCCAACTTTTACTAATTATTTTGTATGTGACTATAAACCCTAAGTTTGACATTCAATTCCAACTTTTACATGATGATCTAGAAATGGGTTAATTCCTGATGTGATGAATTTCATATGATGATTTCATATTATTAATGGATATAAAAACACCTATAATGGAATTTTCTAAATCTATTGCAGAAGATAGACGAATATATTGAAATCTTGAGTTTTCAGTCACGTTTGAAATTTTTGTATAATTGAATGAAGAACATTGCCTATCTGAATCTCCTTATTTATAATGATTGTTTTATTTGACTTTTTAGTGAAAATATGTCGAATATTACCTTGAAATTCATTTGATGTTATTAGTGTTTGCTTGATATCATAGTAAAGAGGGTGAAATCTTATATGAGTAGAAAGTTGGAAGTTTGCAAATATACATTATGAAATCCAACAGAAGTGATTCTTTATAATGTTATAGAATTATTTATTTAAGGTTATTCTTGATGCCTGATATTTTATTAAATGGTTTGGAAACCCTAGTTTAGTTCATACTAGGGTTTCATAGACATATATACTTGTATGTAAGTTGTTGGAAGCAATTCTTATATTGTGCAAGCTACAAATGACGTACAAAGAAGCACCCATAACGCTCATGCTGCCTACTATAATTGTGGTGCCTTGAGTCCATCAGGCTTGAACATAAAATGACTCTACTCCTCTAAAATGGTTGTGTGTCCTGGAATACTTGTGCCACCATCATCCCTACACGACCATTGTGCCTACCACGACCATTCTACCCAAGACTCAAACTTCAAATCCACCATCCCATTGATTATCTTAGATATTCCTATCCAACACGGTCGTTGTGCCATCGTGTACCGTACCCGTGTTGCCCAACATGGTCATTATGTAAAAAAACCTAATTCTCTCTGACTATGTTCTATACTTCTTAAACCCTAATTGTTTAAAATATAGCACACTTAGAGTTATTATAAAGTTTAAACCCTGAAAATAAGTTATCTCATTATTGATCAAGGGAATATAATGATCATTGTTGTTAAATACGTAATTACCCTTGTAAATCCTAATTTGATACTAAGATGAAATCGGGTCATAACACATTGTCCCTCAGAAGTATCCCCTTATGAAGCTTCCTATGACCATAAGTAGGTAAAAAAATCCCAGTTTTATGAATATTTATATTAACACCCAACCCATGACCCATTTATTAAATGATGTCAAACACGTTGGACACCTCCCTTGTGTCCCCAAAGAAGGTCCTATCATCAAGGTACCAAGTATGGATGAGTAGGTTGCAATTGTTTCAAGTCCCATGAATAAGTGGATGCAATATAAGGAAAAAATAAGTGGCCCCAGAGGATCATCTTGTTGTACTCTGATGGCTAACTAAATATATTTGTCTCTGATGTACAACCTATATGCCTGATTATAAAGAAACTCCACCCAAAAAATAATGGATGAAAGAGACCCGTCTTCATGTCGCTCATTCAACAACCTATTGGCACTATGCAAAATGGCCTTCGCCCCATTGAGTACATTGACTCCAAATTGAAATCCATTGAGATAATTATTCATTTCTTTACCCACTCCTATCATGGAAATTTTAGACGTTATACGCCTCCAAATGGTACCCACTACATGGATCATATTTTGTTTCAAGCTTACAACGCAACAAAAGGGGTGCATAAGCTACATACGCTTTCAAACTCATTTTACAGATTACCCCGTCCACAAATTATTTATAAGGGTGATGACAAATAACATTTGTGGCAACAATATACCCCTCTCCACATAGAACATCTAAAATGTGTTGGGCACTCAGCCTGTCTATGCCACACGAATTTTCTTTAGAAAATGATTTGACACATCGAAGGACAGTGTCAACATCTACTATAAGGGGAGCTTCTGAAAATAAAATATCTGACTAGGAAGGAGGTGGCTTATATGGGTGTTTAGCCTCTAGAACCTTTAAGGTATCTTCACTATATGGACCCACCCCTGAAGAGTACAATATTTTTAGAGATATTGTAAAATGACCATCTTCTACCTTTAGAAGATATTTTTTGATGTTGGGATTTTCCTTAATCTTTCTATGGAGTTATCTTTCACGTGACCAATAGCCTGGTCTGTCATATTGTCCACTAATCGGGTGATACCATATGTTTAGTCCCAGGTTACAAGTGAATTGAAGATATAATATTGTTGCAATGACTTTCCATTTTTGTATCTGTTGTCCGTCTATTCTTAGGCATGAACATATATAACATATATTGGTGAAGAAACAACAATCTCACCTGAGCGGCTAGGGAGGTTGCTTGCATATTACAATAGTCTACTGTCTGACACAACCATTCAGTGAGCTTTTGGCCCAGTTAAATAAATTTGCTATCTCCCAATGTTTATTTGAAGATATGATGCTTGTTTGGTTATATCTCCGCATACCTCAATGAAATTAGTTGATTCATATTTCACTAGGTTATAAAGACCCAAAGACAATGATATATAAGTGAGAAAACGACGAAATTCGATGCATATCCAATGGACCTTGACCTTCTTGTAAGTTGTGCGTGAGCCCATTGATGTCATCTTTATTGTTTTTTTGTCATATTTGTTGCTCATTCTTCTTTGCTGCTCCACAACACTATGACTGACATATACCTCCCCATTTTTCTGCTACATGTTTACTTGTGACTGTTGTACGGCTGATGTTCATTGGATTACCTTTTCCTTAGATGATATACACGACACAAGAACAGAGTTTCCATCATGAGAGACATCCTACTTTACAGGAGTCATTTAATCTCGGTGATAGACCTCCAGGTTGCTCGGGCCACAGAAACATCGCAACAATGATCATTTTGATGCCTCTTTACTTTGAAGTTCACCTAAGATCAATTTTGTGTGTTCTGCATTACAAACTGAATCGGATTTCTTGTTGTTTGCCTTGTCCCGAGTTTACCGTAATAATTTATCATTTGTAGTTTCTGAACGTACGGATATAACTTGTATATTTGATCATATGGATTATTTCTTTCTATGCTCTTAGTTTTGCTCCTTGACTGTGCTGTATAAGAAAAAGAGGACCGGGTCAGTATTACTTAAATGGCAGTGAAACAAGTGTCTGTGACTGTGACGAAGGACCAAGATCCATTGTTAGTGTTGTCACATGAGGGGGTTGAGAATGGACGGCCAAATTCTGGTTTGATTCGAAGCTATATTATTTAAGTACGTCAAGGCTTAAGGTTTTCAATCAGATTCAAATTTAATCCGCATTCAAAAATCTGATATCATATTAGCGTCAAGTCTCATTACGTTATGAACTTTAGACCCAACTCACTCAATTGATTTGAAGTTCAAGATTATACATCAAATACAACAAAAGTATTAAAAATTCAACATGATTATGGCCTATAAAATTATAATACATCTGACCTAGTTTTGTATTGATTAATATTAATTTTATATTCATTTTGTTGAATATAATTGAATGATTTAATATGCTATATTTTAGTAAATTTTCTTAAAATTCTTATACGTGCTATATTAACTTCAAACACCCTTTATTTTTTACATTGAAACTTATGTAATACACTTTAATTAAGATGGCGCAAAATGTAGCTTTGTTTAAAATCATGTTTTAAGTTTAGCATTTAAGTGATGTAACTGAAAATATCTTAAGGACAAATTAGGGTCAATTTTTTAATCAAAAAATCCATCTTTTATAAGATTAGAAACTAGCTGAAAAGTGTTGAGCTCGAAATAATCTGAAATAAAATTCAGTCGGTCTGTACCCAATAGTCATTCCAAATTGAGAGTAGAGTTGCACATTTAGTGAAACCACTCCAACCAAAGTATCCATTATTGAATGACTAACAACGGGTTGTTGCCTTTTCCTAGGGCTGCGCTGTGGTTGAGTATCACGTAAACCAAGGAGGCGGTTTAGGAGACGGAGTGGGTTGTTTGGGGAGTGCCTCTCCTATATAACCATGGACTCTCCACCCATGATTGACACACCTAAAAGTGGAAACGCAATAGTCCACATAGCCCCCAATAACCCTAACCATCTTCTCTCTCGCGCAGCCCTAGGAAAAGGCAACAATAGTATCAGAGCTGTCTCTCTGACGCCAACTGTGCGCACTGTGATCCTAACGCGACCCGAACCTGCTGTGCTACTGCAATCTCTCTTTGATCTGGACATGCATTGCCACTGCTATCTATCTCATCTAGTTTGATTGGCCTTCACGTTCCGCTGCAGAGAGCCATTGGTGTACGTGACGTTGTCTGGCTGAAATGGTTTCTCTCCCTATTTGTCTAGTCTTGGAACGGAATCAAGACACGTCCGTCTATATTATTCTATTGTCTGTTCGATCAACCAACAGGTAAATCTTTTATTAAATATACCCGTTGTTTTTTTTCCAGCCTATTAGTAGGCCATTTGTGCATGACACAACTATACCTCCAATATTAAATATACTAGATGGCATCGTAACTCGTAAAAGATGTGATCTGCTGTAATACCTAGCGATCTTGCTTTTTTAGCCCTATATCCATCTTTCATGCTGTCCGTTACAATTGTGCAGTTTAATATAGAATAATTCCTTACTGTTGTGTCGTGCATACATATTGCTCTTGCTAATCTGGACATCTGGTTACGTATGTCGTATAGATATTAGCTGATATGTTGTTAACGTGGTTATCTGTACTTATACATCTGTTATTACGATCCTTTAATCCATGTAACGACATGCTTGTTTTATAATTGTTTCATTTTTTGTGGCTCGTAGTGAACATAGTCGTCTTCTGTACCTTTTTTCTGTTGATGTGATTTATTAAGAAAATCGTGTAAGGGAACCTTTTCTGATCTATTGATTACGGTTCTTATATTTGTCCTTGATGTTCTCTTAGCTCCTTGATAACCGTGCTGTCATATTAATCTTATTAGTAACCAGTATACATAATCTTAGATCAGACTTATCTTATGTTCTTTGTCATCTTAATTAGTATAACCTACTACTCGCATGGTCTTGTAGATCATATTTTATCCTGTTTAGATTTAATATACATCTATGTGATCTTGCTCACGGAAAGGATAATTTTTTGTTTACTGTTTCCGCTATCTGTGAAGAGAAGCCTGTTTATATAATCTGTCCATTCTTATTGCTGAGATGCACACATTTTTCTTAATATTAAAACATAACTATTAGTTCACTTTCTTTTTCATTTACAAACCCATTTTAAATTATGATCTAATGGCTGATAGCAAACTCATCGCCACTGAGTTGACAAAAATTGAAAAACTGAATGGGGTGAATTTTGAAATGTGGCACCATAAAATTAGGCATGCTCTTATCTATATGACAATCTGGAACACGTCATCGAAAGTGCTTTACCAGAACCTGACACTAATGCCTCTGAGGTGGAAGTCAGGATACATGAAAAGTAGAAGGTTGATGATAAAAAGACAAGAAGTCTTATGCTCATGTTCATGGAGGATAGTCTCATTAAGTTTTTTGAGACGTATGACTCCTCACACAAATTGTGGAATGCTTTGAAGGAGAAATATGACAAAACGACTAAGACGAACACTCAACTTCTCCTGCAAAAGTATAACTCTATAAAATGCAAGAGGGACAAAACATTATTGAGCATGTTAATAATATGATTGTTATGGCTAAAGATTTATCTGTTGCAGGAACTCTGGTGCTGGAAAAATTACAAATAGCTACTATTCTTAATAGTTTGCCAAGTAGTTTTAATATGGTAACAACCGCTATGTGGTCTACTCCCTCTATTCAGCTTTAAGAATTTCCAGCTCGGTTGGGAACTGAGCAAGAAATTATGTCTAGCCGTAAGAACCAGGAAGTAAATCTACAGGAAGCAAATCTCGTGCACCGTAGGCCTAAGCATGAGTATTAAAAGGAGCAGAAAGGGAGGACCAGACCAAATAAGCCACAATTTAAACCCAACCATGCACAGGGAAAGAAACCTAGAGGCTCTTGTCATGCTTGTGGGCAATTTGATCATTTTAGATCAAGTTGTCCAAACAAGGATGGAAACAAGGGCAAAGGCCCAGAACAAGGAGGAGCAAACAAGAAGGTCTTCATTGGCGTGACTGAATGCAACAATGCAGTCTTTGCTGAATCCAATGCATGATGGGTTGATTCTGGTGTGACTCGTCACATTGCAAAGACAAAGCATGGCTTGGAATCTTTCAAGGAACTCAACCCAGGGGAACAACGCATATATATGGGTAACAACACCTACCTTGATGTGGAAGGTGTTGATACTTATTGTCTTGACCTTGGAGAGAGTATCATGGTTCTTAAAAATGTTTTCTATGCCCCTGGAATAAAGCGCAATTTAATTTCTATTACCGCACTTATGAAAATGGCTTAGAGGTTCGTTTTTATAATAAGAGGGTGTCCATAGGGAAAGACAAGAAGGTTCTTGCTATGGGAAAAATTGTACCTAAACATGATCTTTTTTGCATTCCTGTAATCGGTAGTGAAATGAATAATATCAATGCTTCTTATGATTATTCCTTGTGTGTTTTATCTGAATGCATTTTATGGCATTATAGATTAGGCCATCCTGGAAAATATAAAATGGAACAAATGATAAAATTAAAATTGCTTCCTAACGTTACAAAGGTAATTTTAACTCCATGTGAACATTGCTTGATTGGAAAAATGGCTAAGAAACCTTTTGGAGTTGGACATAGATCCACATAGTTGTTAGGATTAATTCATTCATATATATGTGGACCGTTAAGTGTAAAGACGTATAATAATAAGGAATACTTCATAATGTTTATAGATGATTATTCCAGATTTGCTTATGTCTACCTAATTGCTTTAAAATCTGAAGCGTTAGAATGTTTCAAAAGATATAAAAAGGAAGTACAAAGGAAACTTGGAAGAAATATTAAGGTTCTAAGAACAAATAGAGGCGGGAAATATAACTCAAAAGAATTTGAATCGTATTGTCAAGAAAATAGAATTAAAAGACATCTTACCATGCCTTATACGCCACAAAAAAATGGAGTGGCGGAAAGAAAGAATAGAACCTTAATGAATGCAGTGAGATGCATGCTATCTCATTCACATCTCCCTACAAATCTTTGGGGTGAATCATTACAAACGACAAATCATATATTGAATAAAATGCCCACTAAATCTGTAATATCTACACCTTATGAAATATGGAATGGGAGGAAGCCTAATCTAAGTGATGTTAGGAAATGGGGGTTCATTGCCCACATTCTAATACCTAGTCAACTTAGAAGTAAGTTGGAACCTAGAACTTTAAAGTGTAGATTTATTGGATATTCAGAAAAATCTACATGATATAGATTTTATCATAAAGAAAAAGGGATCATTGAATATAGGGATGCAACATTCCTGGAAAACTTTGAGGAAAAGGAATCTCAAAACAAAGAGATGGAACCTTTACAAATAATAAATGATGATTATTTTAATGATACCCAAGATGATGAAATGTTTAATAATCCAGAATGTGAAGAAAATATGGAAATAAATATGGAACACGACAATATGGAAAATGAGAATATACCAATGGAAATTGAATTAGAAAATCAACCCATAATTGGCAACAAAAGACAAAGAACGTCACTTGCATGGATGCACAACTATCATTTGTATTCATGTGAGCCTTACAGTTTATTAGTAGACATGGAAGAGAAAAATCACATAGATCCCATGACATATAAGGAATCTCAAAATTCACATGAAAAAAAATCATGGCATGAAGCCATGAAGGAAGAAATTGATTCCATGAAAACGAACAATGTATGTGAATTATTTGATTTACCTAAAAATAGAAAGGCCATAGGATGAAAATGGGTATTTAAGAAAAAACTTCGAGCTGATGGATCTATTGATAGATTTAAGGCCCGATTAGTTGCCAAGGGATTCACACAAAAATTTGGAATTGATTTTCAGGAAACATATTCTCCTGTCGCTAAATTTGCTTCAATTAGAATGATTTTGGCTATTGTTGCATATCATGACTTGGAATTACATCAAATGGATGTAAAAACTACTTTCTTAAATGGGGAATTAAGTGAAGTCATTTGTATGAATCAACATGAGGGATTTCAGGTTGAAAGAAATGAACATAAAGTATGTAAGTTGAACAAGTCAATATATGGTTTAAAACAGTCTTCTAGACAATGGTATCTTAAATTTTATGATGTAATGGTTCATTTGGGATTTGTCTCGAACAAACTAGATAGTTGTGTTTATGTCTTGAAAAGTGGGAGCAAGTATAATATTATCCTTATATGTGGATGACATTTTGCTTGCTGGAAATGACATAAACATGATAAACAACATCGAAATCGAACTTAGTCAAAAATTTGAGATGAAGGACATGGGTGAAGCAACCTATGTACTTGGAATTCAGATTCTTAGGAATCGAAAGTCTAGAATACTCAATATAAACTAAGAGAAATACTTGCATAAAGTTTTAAAGAGGTTTGGGATGCAAAATTGCAATCCATCACCTACACCATATGTGTATGGGAAACGGTTGTGCAAGGAACAATGTCCTAGCAAGGGACAAGAACCTCTACAAATGCCATATGCTCAGGTCGTCGGAAGCTTAATGTATGCCATGTTGTGTACAAGACCGAACCTAGCATTTTTAGTTGGACTAGTGAGTAGATATCAAAGTAACCCTGGTCCAATGCATTGGGAAGCTGTTAAAAGAATTATGAAATATATAAAAGACACATTTCACCACAAACTAATATTCCAAGCAAAATCACTTGAAATATTAGGTTACTCCGATGCAGACTTTGGGGGTGATAAAGATGATGGAAAGTCCACACCGGGACACTTGTTCATCTTCGGTGGTGCAACGATATCATGGAGAAGTAAAAAATAAGGATGTGTGGGTAGATACACACAGGAAGCCCAATATGTTGCTTGCAGCTCAGCTGCTACCCATGCTGTATGGATTAGAAGATTTTTGATCGATTTTGATCTTAATTTAATAGATGGTCCAATACAAATATATTGTGATAATCAAGCTGCAATAAGTTTGATTAATAGTGGTGCCAATAGTTCTAAATGAAGGCACATTGAAGTGCAATATCATTATATACGTGACATTGTACAAAAATGTGAAATTAAAATCACCTATATCCCTACAAGTGATATGATTGCTGATTCATTAACAAAAGGAATTTCAGCGAAATTCTTTGTCAAGCATGTTAGCTTGATGGGATTAGGGAACTATAATTTACAATGATTATTTGTAGGTCCCATGAATAGTGGGAGCACATATAAAAGGAAAAAGATACATGAATGTATTGAAATGAGTACTTCACACGAATAGTGGAAAGAATTGTATGTACTTACTTCACACGAATAGTGAGAGGAATAATATATGATCACTTCACACGCATAGTGGAAGGAATGCTATTTGGTCCTTTAACCAAGTGGGAGATGTTGGGATATGATCAAAAGACCAAAACGGACTCCCCTAGATAATAGCAACGAGACCCTAAGTAAACCCAGTCCTCATGATGTGGGGGAAGTGGTTGGGTATCACGTAAACCAAAGAGGCAGTTTAGGAGGCGGAGTGGGTTGTTTGGGGAGTGTCTCTCCTATATAATCATGACTCTCCATCCATGATTGACACACCGAAAAGTGGAAACGCAACCGTCCACGGAGCCCCCAATAACCTTAACCATCTTCTCTCTCGTGTAGCTCTAGGAAAAGGCAACTCGGGTGACATAATTAAATCTTCCGAAATTCTTTCTCTTTTTCCCCGTCACACTCTTGTAGTCTTGTAGACAACAGTGAGGTCCAGAATCTGTTTGAGGTACGGATCTAAGCGAGTGGCTACATGATAATGTAAATAAACATAGTTTGATGAAGACAGAAGTTAAAAAAGTCTCTCCGTATGCGAGTTTGAGGTACGAAGTTAATTTTTTATGGAGAGTGAGAGAGACCTCATGCCATTCCCCCCATAAACGTCGTTTTTATTCTCCACGTTTCCTTGTTTTTGAAAGATAAGATGTCGACACCGTTTTCCGCTCTTGTAAAGCAGAAGTCGCTGTGCGGCTGTGGAAGAAAGTTTGCAGTTGTCCGCCGTTGAAGGGGACTTTGTTTGTTGTCATGCAGCAATTTGTGTAGCCAGAGAGGCCACCCGTTTGTTGTAGGCGTGTGGTAAGCACGAACTTTCTTCGTCAATAATTGAGGACAATCCTTTCCTTTTCTTCACCTCTCCTTTTCCAATAACGTGGTAGGCGCAGAGAGAGGCAAAGTTTCTTCTCCGTTGTCACGCTCACGCAACAATTTTTCAATATATTTATATATTTGTTGTCGATCACAATTTTTGCCGGTTGTTGTGGAGATATAATTGGTGACTTTATCAAAATCATATAAATTTTGATAGTTTGGACTGGTTTGTTAGGTGTAGTTGCACTGTAAATTGTGAATTCACCGTATAATATTGCAATAATTGACGATTTGGTTTTCAAGTATACCCAACCAAACAAGCTTGCGTCGGACCCATGTAACTTACGGTTTGTTTCGTTTACAAGCGCTGTCTCCCGCAGCACACTGCACAAAGGTCGGGGAAGTGTTTCTTTCTAAGGTCGGGATGGACCGGATTGGAGTAGTTGTAGCATAGATATATGACTCTGCTGTAGGGCTGTCAATGAGGAGGGTATGGGGAGGGTAAGGTCTTACCCTTATCTTTACCCTCTTTGGGTAGCGGGTAAGGGTAAGGATAATTATCCTTCTCAACAATCTCCTTATCTTTTTCTTACCCTTACCCTCTTCTCCACAGGGTAAATGAGGAGGGTAAATGGAAAGCGGGTAATTTTAATAAAAAAGAATTTTATACACATTGTGTGTTAATTTTTAATAATTTTATAACTAATTTATTGATGACAACATATAAAACATTATATCCAATTCAAAATTATATGTTTCTCCGTGTAAAGTTAACTCAATTCACACAATAACAATTTTTATGCATAATTCATTTTTTTTCTTTACATAAGTATGCATAACAAATTTGTGTAATATTTATATCACGTGTGGGTAAAAGGGTAAAATGGTATGGATAATGTCTACATCTGACCCTCCCCTTATAGTATAGCGGGAAAATAAAAAACGGGTAAATGGATAAAGAATAATAAAAATCTCTACCCTTACCTTTACCCTCCAGAGTATGGGTAAGGGTAAACTGCTAGCTGGTAGCACTAATAAGAAAAAAAGGACCGGATCTGTAATGCTCTAACCTTGTAACAAGCGATGAGCTTTTTATAACAATGCAGTCAGTCCGAATTTGCAGATGGCTGGACAGCTACCTACATGATAATTGATAATGTAAAAAAAAGAGAGTAAAGCTTCATGAAGTCAGAAGCTGAAAGATTCTTTGCATCTATTAGTACGGAGCCATGCTTTCTCAAATTTAGAAAGTGAGAGTACGGAATCATGTACATATCTTATTGAGAGAGAGAGAGAGGCGACGTAAGACTACCTTATATATAGTTTCTATTGTACACGTTTCCTCCTATTTTGAAATCGATGTCGACACTAGGGCGGAAATTTCCACTTTCTAGTGATTCCATGTCAATTATATTAGGCATTGTACATTGTATAGGTTTAAAAATATTAAATTATTTCAAAAATTGTACTACATCTTTCGTCATATTATTTTGCCAAAAAATGTATAAAACAAACTTAAAAGTAATAAGCTATTATGCTATTACAGTAAAGTAGGTCGAAAAAACATTTGATGAAACTTGTTTGGTTAATATTGTACCAAACACGATGTTAATGAATAAGGAATAGATCGTTAAAAAGAAAATTAAGGACAAAAGTAATAATAACAGCTTCTTCGCCTAATAATGAGACTGTGCCCTCCAATGTCATGTTGGAGTGACCTCGACCTCCACCTCCTCTAAATTTGCCGCGTTTTTAACTTCAACAACCATAAGAGACGACGCAAGTGTGGATACTCGTACGAATCAGCTCCCCATTGACGGAGCTATACAGGGACACGGGTGGACACATGCCCGACCAGTTGCCGTCTGTAATAACTACCTAGTATATCGATAATTTAATGATTAGTAAAAGTGTCTCATCGTGATTTTTAAAAGGACACGATAATAACTGTCATGCCCGTTCACTGCTGTTGATTTTTACAAGAACGAAACAATTATTGACTTGTCCGTTCGCCGCTAGAACGCCCCTTGGGCTCTTCCTCAGTTCCTCTCCTCTCCTCGCTTGGGGCGGCGGTCTTATTACATGGCCAGAGGCAAAGACCACGGCTGTTCATTTCTTTATTCTTCTGATATATTAGTAACAAAACGAAGAGTCCGAGTCAGAAAACTAAAATTTCTGTCGCCCCACAACAGGGAGACGACGCAAAGACGGACAACGTAAAAGTGGCCAGTTCAGTTCATCGACGGTGATGGTCAATTAATTTGCTTGGGTATTTTCTTATCGACACGATGACACCAGCGACACGACACTGAGGTAGTCGGTAGAGACGGTATTCGCCAGCCACACATTCCATAGTGACAAAACGATCATTGTGCTTATTCTTGTTCCTACATAACGGTAGAGACAGTGCGGTGAGACAGTTTGTCGGTCATTTTCTCAATTAATTTCTTTTTTCATATCATTTTTACAATGATTTCTCCTTTGACTCCCTACTTCTTATATATAATTTCTTTGCTTCTACGACTCATTGTATAAAACAAATCGGACTACCAAATTTCTATCGCTCTGTTTAGTTCGATTTCTTGTTTCTACTACATTTGCAAGAAAAAAAATCAAAGTCTCTCATGTAAATAACTATATCAATCTATTTTCTATTTTTTAAAATAAGATTGCTCTTGTTTTGTTTTTTTTCTTTTTACAATTCATGCATCCTTCTTATTTTCTGTTGTGGGGTGCCCCCGGATCAAAAATCATGGCTTCGTCACTGCATACAACCTAATTATGATACACAACCTAACTAGCAATTCAAAGAATAAATACCTTCACACAAAATTTCGTATACAATAATACAAGGTCAACATATACATTTAACGCTCCTCCTACGACATTTATTATAACTTTATTATAATATACAAGGATTAATTTGTAACTCAAGAATTAAAAAAAAAACATTGCATCCAAACCATTCTATCCCTCGCATTGTTATCCTATACTAGATTGTGAGTAAAAGATTATATATTGTAACTCCCATATTTTTCTCTATAAAATAAACTAGAGAACGCGGACTATTTTGTAATTGCGAAGAAAAGAAAAATTATAAAGTAAACCCTTGATAGTCTTTCTTATATTGTATAGAAGTATCTATACTATATAAAACAAGCCATTTTGGATTAGTCATGTAATTTTTTCTAATATTTTAATAAATTACAAACACGTCCTTTGTATCTAAGAAAGTCCCCTAGAGGGGGTTTGATGCAAATTTTTCTATTATTTTTTCAGATTACATATTGGTCCATTTGTGTTTAAACCACACGTTTGTCTTTTTTTTAAATTATATATTATATTATTCTTCAATTATTTTTTAAAATTACATATTGGTCCTATGTTTGTACACCACACTTTTGTCTTTAGTTTTTTAAATTTTATATTATGTTAAGAGACTCAAAGTAAGCCTGTGGAAGGGGTTGGTTACAAATTTTCTCTGTTATTTTTTGAAATTGTATACTGATCCTATGTGTACACCACAATTTTATCTTTAATTTTATAAATTATAAATTAGATTAGGAGATTCATTTATACTATATAAGAATATATACTATATTAAACAAGCCATTTTGGATTAGTCATGCAATTTTTTCCAACATTTTTTATAAATTAAAACACGTCCTTTGTATCTAAGAAAGCCCCCCAGAGGGGGTTGGATATAATTTTCTCCATTATTTTTTGAAATTGCATATTGGTCCCTTGTGTTTACATCAAACTTTTGTCTTTATTTTTTTAAATTATATATTATATTATTCCTCAATAATTTTTTAAAATTACATATTGATCCCTATGTGTGTACACCACACTTTTGTTTGTAGTTTTTAAAATTATATATTGTGTTAAGAGACTCAAAGTAAGCTCATGGAGGGGGTTGGTTGTAATTTTTGTCTATTATTTTTCTAAATAGTATACTGATCCTATGTGTACACCACACTTTTGTCTTTAATTTTTTAAATTATATATTATATTAGGAGGCTCATCTATACTATATAAGAAACTTTGTGGAAGGGTGTGGATGCAACTTTCTCCATTATATTTTAAAATTATATATTGATCCCTTTGTGTGTACACCACAACTTTTGTCTTTAAAGTTTTAAATTATATATTATATTAGGAGACTCATCTATACTATATAAGAAAGTCTACAGAGGGGGTTGGATGAATTTTTCTCCATTATTTTTTGAAATTACATACTAGTCCATGTATGTATATATCACACTTTTGTCTTTAATTTTTTAATTGTATATTATAGTAGGAAGCTCATCTATACTATATAAGAAAGCCCACAGTGAGGGTTGGATGCAATTTTCTCCATACTATATAAACAAGTCATTTTAGATTAGTCATGTAGTTTTTTCTAACATTTTTATAAATTACAAACACGTCCTTTATATCTAAGAAAGTCCCCCAGAGGGGGTTGGATGCAATTTTTTCTGTTATTTTTTTAGATTACATATTGGTCCCTTTGTGTTTACACCACACTTTTATCTTTAATTTTTTTAAAATCATATATTATATTATTCCTTATTTATTTTTTAAAATTACATATTGGTCCCTATGTGTGTACACCACACTTTTGTCTTTAGTTTTTTAAATTATATATTGTGTTAAGAGACTCAAAGTAAGCCTGTGGAATGGGTTGGTTGCAATTTTTCTCTATTATTTTTTGAAATTATATACCGATCCTATGTGTACACACACTTTTGTCTTTAATTTTTTAAATTATATATTATATTAGGAGACTCATCTTATACCATATAAGAATCTATACTATATAAAACAAGCCGTTTTGGATTAGTCATGCAATTTTTTCCAACATTTTTATAAATTACAAACAGATCTTTGTATCTAAGGAAGCCCCCGAGAGGGGGTTGGATGCAGTTTTCTCTGTTATTTTTTAAATTTATATATTGGTCCCTTTGTGTTTACCCCACACTTTTGTCTTTAATTTTTTGAATTATATATATTATATTATTCCTTATTTATTTGTTGAAATTATATATTAGCCCATATGTGTGTACACCACACTTTTGTCTTTAGTTTTTAAAATTATATATTATGTTAAGAGACTCAAATAAGCCCATGGAGGGGGTGGTTGCAATTTTTATCTATTGTTTTTTTAATTGTATATTGGTCTTATGTGTACACCACACTTTTGTCTTTAATTTTTTAAATTATATGTTATATTAGGAGACTCATATATACTATATAAGAAACTTTGTGGAAGGAGTTGTATGCAACTTTCTCCATTATATTTTAAAATTATATATTGATCACTTAGTGTGTACACCACAACTTTTGTCTTTAAAGTTTTAAATTACATATTATATTAGGAGACTCATCCATACTATACAAGAAAGTCTACGAAGGAAGTTGGCTGAAATTTTCTCCATTATTTTTTTGAAATTACATACTGGTCCATGTGTGTGTACATCATAGTTTTGTCTTTAATTTTTTAAATTGTATATTGTAGTAGGAAGCTCATCAATACAATATAAGTAAGCCCACAGTGAGGTTTGGATGCAATTATGTTCATTATTTTTTTAGATACATATTGGTCCATGTGTGTACATCACACTTTTGTCTTTAATTTTTAAGATTATATATTATATTAGGAGACTCATCTATCTATACTAATATGAGAAAGCCACGCGGGTGCTGGATGCAATCTTCTCCATTATTTTTTAAAATTTCATACTGGTCCATGTCTGTGTCACCACACTTTTGTCTTTAATTTTTTAAATTATAAATTATATTAGGAGACTCATCTATACTATATAAGAAAGAATGCAAAGGGGGTCGGATGTAATTTTTTAATTATATTTTGAACTTACATATTGGTCCTTTTGTGTGTACACCACACTTTTGTCTTTAATTTTTAAAATTATATATAATATTTGGAGACTCATCTATACCGTTTAAGAAAGTTTGCGGGGGAGGTTTGATGCAATTTTCTTTATTATTTTTTAAAATTACATGTTGATCCTTATGTGTGTACACAAAACTTCTGTCTTTAATTTATCTATCTATATTATATAAAACAAGCCATTTTGGATTAGTCATGTAGTTTTTTCCAACATCTTTATAAATTACAAACACATCCTTTATACTCAGAAAACCCCACAAAGGGGGTTGGATACAATTTTATCCATTAGTTTTTGAAATTACATATTGGTCCCTTTGTATTTACACCACACTTTTATCTTTAATTTTTTAAATTATATTATATTAGGAGACTCATCTATACTAATATGAGAAAGCCCACAGACTGAGTTGGATGCAATTTTCTCCATTATTTATTGAAATTACATATTGGTCCCTATGTATGTACACCACAGTTCTGTCTTTTATTTTTTAAATTATATATTGTATTAAGAGATTGTATATAATACATAAGAAATCCTATGGAAGGTTGGTTGCATTTTTTCTCTATTATTTTTTAAAATTACATACTGGTCTATGTGTGTACATCACACTTTTGTCTTTAATTTTTTAAATTATATATTATATTAGAAGACTCATATGTATCTATACTATATAAAAAAACCGTTTTGAATTAATGGTGCATTTTTTTCCAATACTTTTTAAGATTACAAACGCAACCTTTTTCCATAAGCCTATCCGATTTTTAGTGTGATTCCCGTACTCATTTATTTGAATTATGATCTAGCCCTTACATCGCTTAAGAAGTAATGTTGCAGGAGTGCTTTGCAATATTCTTTGTCTTCATAAGGGGGGTCACCTTTCGACTCTTCTCTCAACATCTTCTTGCAGATACGGTGCCACAAATTTATCTGGTACTTTGTTCTATACAAAAAGAAGAATACGAAGGGCTCTTAATGTATGGGGTTCTTTTGCAATATTTACATCCTTTCATTGCAAGAAGGCTCAAACACCTAGCTTTGTGATGATACTAGCAAGACTCTCTGCACCGCCCTATCTACTGCTAGGAATTGTCATTCAAAAAAAAGTCAGAGGTGCTGGAGAGGAAAGGTTGAAGGCGTCTACTGGCACCCTCAGGTAGTTCATCTTCATGAGGTACTGGCCCCTTGCCTTTCTTCTACTGCATGACATACGTATGTATGACATGTCAACCCTTGTCCCTAATGGCTTGAATTCCTTCCTTAGGAGAACATCCACAGACACTAGACGGGCGGTCCCTCTGCCATCATGTAACCGCTATCGTGACCAATTGACGATGTCGAAGGTGCTCCATCGACATTGGATTTAGGACTGACTCTGTAGGTAATCTTCTTGAGGGTCCGTCCCTATAGAAGAGCATGTCATTTCTATATGTAGCTTTTTGTTGTTGTTGCGGGCTTATTCAATCCTCTTCATTTTTGGATTTTATTCAACGATAGTGCTCATCTTGATTTCAAACCTGCAAAATTTATTTTGGTCAACTTAAGCATGATATAAAGCAATTTAGATTAAATTTGATCAAATTACACCCACTATATTTCATTTACTTGTGGAATTAACTTATGGAATTAAATAGAAGTATCTCTTAAAATTTTCAAGGACTCTCAGACATACCAACTGAACTCTAAGACGAAATTTGGGACTTAGAGGATGACAACAGACTAGCGGTGTTTATTGTTTGAACCATTATAATTGATTAATTTTTGCTATGAATGTGACTTAGGATATTTGACATATGCTTTTCCATATGAATTTTTTATTTCTATTTGTAGGGGATTTTGACTTGGATGGTTGAAATAAATAATCCTTTCTTGACTAAGAAACCATTATAAATTAGATCAAACTTTAGTTTGTGGTGTTTTGGGAATAAGAGATCACAATCATTATTATTTTAAGGATGCTTAAAGTTAGGAATTCTTTCAATATCTTAGTTTAATAATGGGAGTGACTACTACTTAACTTTCTTTTCAGTATTGCAGTTTATTTGTAGAAATTCCACAATACAACTGTTTAAATGTCAGTCAAGCCTAACATGTTCTGTTTACACTAACTTATAGTACATATTCTAAATAAATGTGGCATATAGAAATGTGGAGTACATCTCCATGAGGCTGGTGTCTATGACCACAAACATTGATCCCCATTGTATGACTATGTACTTATAACTCTTCGAAATCAATTAACATGATGTATGGTATATGTCGCTTGTGAATTTTAATTAACTCAGTTTGAATTTTTATAGTCATCTATATTATGCTTATTCCAGACTGTTATTTTTTAACTCAAATCCAAGAAGACCAACTGAATGTGGAAAAATCATGAGCAGTTGATTTAAAAGATCAAAGAATTTGGGAGGAAAACATCGATGAAGCAAAATACACTTAAAAGAGACTTCTCGATGAAATTTTACGAGCAATAATTTCTTTTTTTGTTTTATGGAAAATAATCTGAAAATTTACGTAATATCCTCTTGGGTGTAAAACCACATGGAAAATGTCATTTATAATGTAATTTTACCTAACCTTTCTAAATGTTAAGCGTGTGCATTTTTGTGACATGTAATATAATAATTCAAACTATCTCTGTCTGGACATATATCGAACCTATTATAATCAATCATGTGTATCGCACGGGTTGCTATCTAGTATATTAGGAAAACAGAGCGGTGACGAGCAGAGCAGAAGCTCCCAGATCATTGAATTGGAAAAAGGTAGGTTCGCTTCACTTACAAGCTAAGCATATCACAGCACAAAGGTCGACATCATGTTTAGAGTAAGATGCAAATAAGAGTAGGGGCAATGGAGAGATAAAAATCATGAATTCTTAAGCTGTGTTTGTTATATAATCAATCATGAGGAGCAGTGCCATAACCAGGATTTCTTACTTGGTAATATGGCTTCAACTACATGTAATTTTTGCTGATATACATCATTTTAGGGGGGGCATGATTTAAGGTGTGTTTCTTCCAGAATCTAATGAATACTACAATATGTTTCAACACTGGAGGTAGGGCACAGGCCCCCCACCTATCTATGTGGTTACGCCACTAATGAGGAGGGGAATGATGGTGAAATAAAAAATGTTAGTTGTTTTCATGGTGATAGGGAATCATGGTGAATTTATGGTGAAATTTATTTTATTTTTGTCCCAATGAAAAAATATGGTGAGTCATAGTAAAAGAAGTTTTTTCAAGACTTCACCACTTATTTAGACACATATGTAAAAAAACATCTAATAGATATGATTCTTGTGGATGATGACTTTTCTGAAGAAGTTTTCTATCATTGTTCCTATAATCATGTAATAAATAACTATTTTTAAATTATTCTCCATCCTCATTCCCATCATATATTACAAACAATATATTTTAACAATTTTTCCATTGACTCCACAAGTCTCTTTTTTACTGCCCCATCACCATCATTGTTTTCATCACGTACCAAAGATAGTCTTATTTTAAAAGTCATTCTACTTACAGTGCGGTGGACTGCAAAAAACCAAAGCCGAGAAAGAAGAGACATTTTGCATTGATTTATGTGGGACATTCTATGCAATGGTTGTAGTTATAGCTTGCCCTTTGCACGTTGCAGTTCTGATGCAGTGGACTGGACTTGTACAACCACGTGGAAGTTTTGTCCCAACTCCTTAGCCCCTGTTTGGAAATGGCCTGGACCGGGTTTGAGCGCTGTCACGTAGCGACACGTAGGCCCAAACCAGTCCGGCTCGGGATGTGTTTCCGTTTGGCAATGAGACTTGTTCGGACCCCGTTTTGGGTTTAGTCAGTCCCATTTTCGAGCTTGACGCAGTACAGGTAGAGGTAGGTTTGGAATCTCAAACCCGGTTTGAGATTACCCCGACTCGCGTCTCTCGCTTCGTCCCTCGCGACGTCTTCCCTCCCTCTTCCTGGCGAAGCAGCCCGTGAAGTAAATGCGAGGCATATGCTCCCGACGCAACTACCTTCGGCGTAGCTGCTTCCTGCCACCTGCCACCACCGAGCTAGGGCGGTCAAAAGCATGGTCTGCAATGCCTGGTCAAGTCGTCTACAGAGGAAGGAGTAGGCGGCACAGAAGAGGAACCCGAAACCCTAGTCAGTGTTGTGGCTTTAAATTGGCGGTGTGGTGCTGCGAGGTGCTGGACTTCTACACAAGCTTGTTCGTCCAAGTGTTGTGAGGTGCTGGACTTCCGCAGAAGATCGTTGCTGCTTGCTCGTGGTCTGCTGGCGCTGCCCAGGTCGACGCTTGTGCCCAACTTCCGCCGCTTCCGTCGTCACTCCAAGGAGAGATTCTGCTCAGGTTGGTCTCTGTCTAGGGTAGAGGGTTATTTCGATTTTAGGGCACAATGTTGAATAGGGTTATTTCGGTTTCAGGGCACAATGTGGAATAGGGCAATGTCGAATTAAGTAGTAAAACATTTGTGAAATGATGTTCTTTATGGAAACATGTACGGTTTTAGGGCACAGAACATATTTGTTATTGGTTTGATGCTTTTCCCTTTCCCGTTGTTTACTCTGCACAGAACATATTTGTTATTGGTTTGATGCTCTGGACGAGCATAGTCTCTGAACTGATGTGGTCTGTAGCATGGTCTCTGTCGACCTGCTTTTCAGTAACATTTCAAAGTATCAAGGTGATGATGATATACTACTTTAGAGTACCTCGTAATTACACTAATTTCTGGGACAAAATGGTATCTTCGACTTCCATTGTCAAAAAGGCTGCAAGGAGCCAGCTTGAATGAACTGACAAAACGTGAGCCTCAAAGCTACTGTGGTGATGATGATAGAAAATACCTTAGGACCTGTATGAATGAACTCAAAAATTATTCCAGTCCAGAATCTCGATTTCAATCATGCACATATCAGCTATACTTGCTATACTGCTTAATAATCCTTCCCATGTTTAATTTTCTGGGATTATAGAAGTATGCTGCCAAATATGCCCTTAGCTCCTTATAGTGCATTGTTTAGCTTCTCTGTATATTACCTTCTATATATCAGGACACATGCTCCTGATTAGCTAATTAGTGATCTGTTTGCACTGTATGAGCAGAACTGCTCAATCTTTTACTCAAATCTTATGTTCAAATTGGATTGTTGTGAATGCTTGTAGAAATGTTGAGTTTTAAGGAGTTCGAGTACAGGCTTATTTATATTGTCGGTTCTATTACATATGAATATGTAAGTAAAAGGTTATTACTTAAGAAAATTGAATCCCTAGTGTGTTTCTATTTTGTTTCCAATGGTAAGAGAAGAAAATTTACTATATAATGTGTATGCTTGTATTTCTAGTATTTGTTAAAATTTAAATAGATTAAATATAATATACTAAAAATAGGAATCTATAAGATGTATGTCATAAACATTATATAGTTATATGCAAACATCACTTTGTTACTTAAATAGCCACATATTAGATTATTATTTCAAAATTATAATAAAGGTAACTCAAACCACCAAATATAGGGCACTTTTGATCATTGGATGATGAGTTCCATGCATGGAGGTTTACTATTCAACTCCCCTGGTCTTGTTATTGGTGGGTATAAATGTGACCCTTACTCGATTATTGAGCTTCTTCTAATTTGGATAGGTGGTATGGGCAAGATTGGACTAAAAATTCTTAGATCAACCAGAGATTTTAATCAGTGTCTGAATTGTTAGTAAACATGCTTTTAACATACTGTGTACATCTTAACTATGATTCTATTTTGTATACAACTGTATCTTATTCAAAACATGTTTCTTTTTGTTCAAATAATAAGATTGTCCATTTTGTGTATATGCAAATAATATTTTATTGTCAAACTATATTAGGTATTTTAATTAAATATCATCAATATTGTCCTCAAACTCAGGCTAATACCATTATAAAAATTGACTTACTTTTTAATATGCAAGTAGTTTCTTACTTTGGACCGAATTTGGCAACACTTTTTTGTTCACCTACAACTTGTCAGCAACATGTTCGGTTAGGAACTCAACCACTAGAATTAGTGTAGTTTTAAGCTTGGTTTGTACACCCACCTAGTGATTACTATCATCACTCACTAAATTGGGATCTCCTTGAATCATGATAGTGTATAATGTGATATAGTTTGCCTGTGTAGAGATTGATACTATTCCAACTATCAAAAGTAACATTTTTGGTTTCTCTTTTCCTTCTATATATGGTTGTATCATTGTAGGCCCATCTTGTTTCACATATCTAATTACACAAGAGTAAGAAAAAACAGAGTGAAAAAAAATGAATCAAACTATATACATGCCTAAAATCATAGCAAACAAATTTTGTTTGACTTTTCTCAAAATGCCATGGGTTTCTCAATAGAAGTTGAATGCATTCTCATTCACAAACACATTGTGGTTTCATTTTTTTGTAAGATCACTTTCTCTTCATGGTGAAGAATCCTATTTTTTGGTTCTTTATTTTTTGGTACTCGACATGGCCCTCACTTTGAGATTTATAGCTGTGATCAAAACAAATGCACACAAGATAGTGCCTTGGATGGAGAAAAGACATGTAACATTAATACTATTTGTTTAAAGTTTAATATTAGTGAGTATCATATCTTTATTTTAAACAATAGAGCATACTCGACAGTCCAGAATCTCGATTTCAATCATGCACATATCAGCTATAATTGCTATACTGCTTAAAAATCCTTCCCATGTTTAATTTTCTGGGATTATAAAAGTATGCTGCACATAGGCGTGGCTGTCTACATAATAAACTTAATTGTACTAGTAATAGTGAAAACTCAAGTGACAGTAAGGGGTGGAATAGTTCCTAAAATAAACTTATATAGTTGAAATGTATTGTTCATTCATTTCCAATTTCATATGAAACAATTTCACACTAGTACATATGTGTTAAGTGAGAGACATGGGGAGATACAGTATATTTGTGTGACCAGAGTTGTTCATAAGTTTATTGATCATTATAAACAGACAGTCATACTAACAAATAACAAGATTATTGTGTTGTGTTTTAAGTATCTTTCATAGTTTGTATGGTTAACAGACAGAAATATACATTTCTTTGCACATATGTAGATGACAAGTATCACATGAACAAACGACATGTTGAGAGAACTCATTCAAGCGATTAAAGTAAGGAAAAATATAGAGTTATACGACTTATAGTGATCTTTTTGAAGAAGATAAAGTAGATATTATGCAACAACTTGTTACATCATTCTATCTCACATTGTGCAGCTGGTAAAGTTAAAGTGGGGTCAGATAAAATTATAGTTCTACCAATATGAAGAAATTCTATGAGCCAACAGGTGGTCTTGGAGAAACCCGTTTTGTAAACTGGTACCAAATTATATAGAAGTGAGACAATTTTAATTTTAAATGATCATGTGCTAGAAATAATGACACATAGTAGGTGACCATATTTTATAGAGGTGGAGTTAGTAATGTAGGATGCCTGATAAGTGACAATGAGTCACACAATAATAATATGACAATGTTATTATACCTCTGATTCCAACTTACATATCTCTTTGATTGTCAAACACATAGTTTACTTCTTCATTATGTAATTGACGCCACCACTTTGTTACATGCCACACTTTTCTTAATTTGGGTCAGTTTGATCTCATCATCCTGAACATTCAATCATGATGAAATTATGTATGTCTAGTTCAGTTATAGCCTAGTTGTTTTCCAAACTATGCTCATGAGTTGGATTTAGACTATTCCCTAATGGGGTTTGCTTCCCAGTAGGTACATATACACATGAACATGGGTCTCTTTCATGTGTCAATCAAGTTTCATTACATACTTTGCAGTCATTGATAATTGTATTAGAAGTCTACACTTATTCTGCAAATCATGATTGTTCATCCTTCTGTTCATTTATTGCTCTATTTCCTTCTATGACTCCAACTGAATAGGAGGCTTTCCATAACCACCAAACAAGGATCATGGTCGTTCATGTTATGTAGCTTGGTCCACTTCATGTTTAGTAGCTTGGTTCAGTTCCTTTAATTACTTAGTGTGTTTCTATAGTCCTTGTAACTTATGTCATTCAGATAATTTCTGATTGTTCATGCTTCAGTTCATTTATTGCTGTATTTCCTTCTATGACTTCAACTGAATAAGTACTAGAACCGTAGCAAGGTTTTGGTTCTATACCGGTTCACATACATGTGGTACCAGGTCCATTCTCATTCATTCATAAATCAGGGACTGACCAGATTCATTTTATAAACAAGCAATAGATGAATTTGGGTCCATTTTGTTTGTCTCTGCTGACCCAAAACCAGGTCCATTCTCATTCATTGATATCAGGGACTGACCATATTCATTTTATAAATCAGGGACATTCCCTTCATAAATGGTTTCTGTTGTGACTGAATTGTATTAAACATTTACACTGATTATGTCATCAAATATTGCAGCAACTACACGAGTATGCCTCCCGTCGACCCTAACAACCGTATGGTATGGACAAGAGAGTATGATGCCGCTGTGGTGACAGCATTGCGTAGACAATATGACCTAGGCAGGTGTATTGATGGTAATTTTACTAGGGACTCTTGGAGGGAAATAACTTCTGATGTCAATAATAGGGTTGGCGCCGTGTTTAAGTTAGACCAAATAAGATGTCGCTGGAAGAACCTTAAAAAGGACTACATCCATTTGAAGGGTTTGACCAACAAGAGTGGTGTTGGATGGGATGAAGAAAGGCACAAGCCCATTGTACCAGACACCCCTGAGTGGAAAGAGGCCATTGCGGTATGCACACTATACATAACTTTTATCCTAACAAATTGTAACTGTACATGTAAACATGATTATCTTAATACACATTTTTTTTAAAGCGTAGGCAGACAGGGACCTGACTAGGTTGCTTAGGCGCCCGTTTCCCCACTACTACGACATAGAGCTAATGGCGGGGAGGAACATTGCTAGAGGACACCATGCAATGTCTTCGGCGGACACTCAGATTCCTGCAGATGTTGCGTCTGAGGATGATGTAAGTGTCGACCTAGGCGCGCCTGATACACCCATGTACACACACTCGGCAACAGACGAGCATAGCGTACCATACGAGCGTAGCGTACTCGCAACTACCGGGCAAAGTGAGGGTGAAAGCGCGCGGCCTGTGGGAACGGATAAACCGTCAGTTGGGGGAAGGAGTCCTTCTACCCATACGCACAGGAGACGCCAATCAACGCCGTAAGAGCGTTGTAGTCTTTCCAATGAAGTTCTGGCTGAGTTCACACAGGTTTACACAAAGGTTCATGAGTTAGGCACATCCATGATGACCAAAGCCTATGAAAAAGAAGAGTTGTCAAACATTTTAAAACATTTTAATGCCAATTTCTCCGATGCCCCCACCGCTGTTTTTACTACACTTGTGAACGCCATCAAGGACTCTACCAACCGCAACATCTACCTTAGCCTCAAAAACACCCCTGCAAAGATAACCTTGTAGTTAAACGACCTTTGTGAAAGGTCACAATTCGGTTTTGCCACATCTGTACCTCCAATGCCTTCATATTATTTCCCGTCTCCGCAACCATTCCCTTCACCCAACTTCAATAGCACGTCATCTCAACAATCATTTGTGCCACCATTCCCTTCACCCAACTTCAACAGCACCTCGTCTCACCCACCATTTATGTCGTCTTCCTCTTCACCCAACTTCCCAGGAACATCGTCTCAGCCACCATTTATGTCGTCTTCCTCTTCACCCAACTTCTCAGGCACATCGTCTCAGCCACCATTTATCCCACCACCCAACTTCCCAGGCGTGCCACCGATGTGGTTTCCTTCATCCAGTGATGCTGGCCCATTGGGAACATAATTGCACGGGTTATTTCGTATGCATTTGATGTTAATTATTTTCCGTCCAAACATTTATATTTCATTGACTGTTGTAATAATTTACTTTCCACACACACATTACATATCTGTACAATTTCATTTGATTGAGTGTTGTAATAATTTATTTTTCGCACATTAATTGGATTGTCTTATGTTGTAGCAATTATTATGTAGTTGTTTTCATTGTACATGTAGGCATCATGTCTGGCAATGACCAACCGCAAACACAAGACATGCTCAACAACCTTTTATTAGATACCTTGTTGTGGCCAGTGATTCATGTTGGTGATTTAATTGCCGACTCTATTGCATACTCAATCATGGACGCAGTAGACGTTGATGCCTCCACACCACCTCGTATCCCTAGGTTAGTTAGCATCAGGAGTGGCCACATAAAGGTCTTAGAAATATTGAACGGTCACGAACAAAGGGCTTATGACCTATACCGGATGCGTCCACAAACTATAATGACCTTTGTCGACAAGCTTGAGAGTCGTGGCTTGTTGCGAGGTACTAGAGACGTCACCTCAGTTGAGGCCGTATGCTATTTCCTGCAGATGGTTGGCCATGGACACACAAATCGTGCTTTGGCGGAGGACTACATTCACTCCGGTGAGACCATTAGCAGAAAGTTCAACGAAGTCTTGGACGCTGTTTGTGCGTTGACCCATGACTACATTGTCATGCAAACCGCAACTACATGCACAACAACACATACTCGCATTTTACATAACGCAAGGTTCTACCCATACTTCAAGGTAATAGTTAACCCCCTAATAAATTTAATTAATTTTCAAACATTCTGTATGTTTACAACATTGTTTTGGTTTATAGAATGCCATAGGGGCTATTGACGGAACACACATCCCTGTCTTGGTCAGCAGAGACAAACAAAATCGATACCGTGACTGAAAAGGGAATGTCTCTCTTAATGTCATGGCTGTAGTAGACTTCTCCATGGAGTTTACATATGTCCTCACTGGGTGGGAGGGGTCGGCTGCCGACCAAAGGGTCCTGCAATCGGCAAGGACCCATAGCGGGTTTACAGTTCCGCCGGGGAAGTTTTACCTGGTAGATGCAGGGTATGCCAACACTCGTGAATTTGTTGCACCCTATCGCAACACATCATACCATATTGCTGAGTACCGAGGAAATAGACATGCCTACACCAGCAAGAAAGAGATGTTCAACCACAGACATGCTCAACTACGTAATATTGTAGAAAGAGCATTTGGGGTGCTGAAGAGACGGTTTGCATACCTTAAGAAGGGGCCGACATATCCTATTCATTCGCAGTGTCGCATCATACTTGCTTGTTGTATCCTACACAATTTCATCCGACGGCAAAATGACGGCGAAACCATAATGGATGAACTCCCATATGAGAATTCATCGTCTGCCATTCCCCCAGCCGCCGTTCCCCCGAGTTCAGGTCAAGGTTCAACTCAGGCCGATTCAAGGGAGGGCGAAGTGTTACGTGAATCCATTGCTAATCTCATTTGGGAAACTCGTTAGTAGAGTATCTGCAATAGATTGATTCCCGAATTGTTTATTTCGAACCTGATCAGAATCGTCACATTGTGTCAATATAGGTTGTCTTCAAATGGAGAACAGAATGCCTCGTTGTCAATGCGGCCTTCAATCCACTGTACGCGTATATATGGATGCCAAGGATGCACAAAACGGACGTTTTGAAGACAAGAACCCACACATGCCATATTTTACGTGCGGTAGGGTTCAAAATCAAAATAGATGTCATATGAGGTTGCCCGCGCAATGGGTTGTACCCACAATTGCCACACTAACCGCCGTTAGGGATGCAATGCTTTCACAACTTGCATATGCACGCTGTGAACGTCAACTATGGTCTTCCCAGTGTGCCTTTGTCTGTTCCAGCAGAGCAGACACTGATAGGCTACAAGTAGAAATTACAGATCTACGATCACGGTCCCAATATCTTTGCCAACGTCTTCACATAACTAGCGACGACAACACTTCCAATGAGGACGGTTACAATACATCATAGATGTATAACATCATTGATGTCTGTCCAACATTCATAACATAAGTTTATCTGTAATAGATTTAACAAACAATGGGGTCTGTCTTGTATGTTATTGTTTTGATTTTCAATCTAACTTCATTACCATAAATCGTTTGACTGATTCAAATGCATGGTGTAGATGTCTATTAATACAACTGAAGTTGTGCGGTGTGACTGTGGGTTAGAGGCAGGCTTGCGACTTAACACTGACGATGCAGGGTTGTATGACTTTGGAATTCTCAGTGAAAGACCAGGTGAAATGTATTACATATGTCCTTCTCACGAGGTGCGCTTGTACACGCATATTATGTAGCCACTGTGTACGTTACACATTCATTGTCATTTACGTAAACTTCATAATATTTTTTAGGGAAAAGATCGATGCAGATACTTTCGCTGGGCAATCGATCTCAGTCCTACAATTGATTCTCTGAAAGCTGAGATTGTGTTACTCACGCTCGAGTGCAAGTCATTGTGGGGTCAGACAATGAACTTGAAAGATTTTGTTGAAATTCATCACAACCACCATGATGTTTACACCAACAAAAAGTATGAGCATGAGTATCTAGAACGCTACGTAGAAGAACTGGAGGAACAATGTAGGCTTCTATTGGACACTCCTTCACCCCCGACGATGCTGTAACATCGAATGGCGGCCATACCTTTCATTCGCGTCATCAGTTTTCCATTTTATTTTTGTTGTTTGGAAGTTCCTGTGTTAAGTGTTGTTGATTGTTTTTTGAAAATGGATATGCCATGCTCTGTTGTTTGGAACTTATATATTAACTAATATGCTTAGTCATTCGACGCCTCCTCATTTTGTGTGGTGTTCGGAGCATGATATGGATCTCAGAGGTAGGATGAGAACCCAATATGATTTCGGAAGGTGTGTTGATGGAGTGTATACGACAGAGGCTTGGATGTAGGCAAAATCATAGAATGATAATAAACCTAATACATGATAGTAGTGAACTTAGGTGAACATAATAGTTATTATTGTTCTTCTTGTTATTTTGGTTCTTCTTATCTTCTTGTTATTTTTGTTCTTCTTATCTTCTTGTTATTTTTCTTCTTCTGTTCTTCTTCTTATCTTCTTGTTGTTCTTGTTCTTCTTGTTTATTACAGGTAACATGGGATCTCGTTTCCCTGTAAAGGAGTATGATCTCTCAAACAGGGAGTTTATGAGACGCGTCTCCCTTCCCCTAACCTGGATGTGCGAGCCATTTAAGATAACTCCTGGCTATGCTATGGTGGGGGTAGGCAGAATCAACTTTGATGTACAGATCAGGTGGTCTACACCTGAAGAAAGAATATGGAATAAGAAAGGTAAATATTTAATCATGGATGAAGGTTGGGCTGAAATGTTGGACAGACTAAAAGCCAAACCAGAATGGACCGTGACCCTACAACCAAAACCCAAGGACGACACTCGCCCTACAAGCTTTTATTTGTGGATTCGTGGTGATGGGGACAACTCTGAATTGCTTAGGTATATTTACCCGAGACCAGAGGGTTATATATCATCTACTTCAGACTCGGCTACAACCCTATTTGTCAGAGACTGCCACCAACCACCAATCTTAATCTCCTCTAGTGATGAAGAAACTGATGTTGAATCTGTAGCATCAACAAACAATTATTAGTTTTTTTTGTTTTGTGTATTATCTTTATTTTGTTTATATAGCATTACAGGCTTGTTATGGGTACCTGCCCACTAAGACAATTTATATTTATCGAATGTAGCTGAATCTGTTTTACTTTAAAAATGATGTTCATGTTTGGCTATTTTTCGAACGTGTTTCTTGGTCTGACGGGGTTACCTCATATCTTGGGGTATTAAACATAGCATGTCAGGCATATTCAACCTCAATGAAACAACCAAAACACCCACATAAACACCCCACAAAAGGGTAACACGCCAGACTCACATCTCAACAACAAAATGAGAGTTCTTAAACCAAAGTGATATAGATAACAATTAAGTTATTTTTAAGTTACTTTTTTTTAAAACTTCTGTTAAAAACGGCGTCACAAGGCCACATTTCTAACAACAGTTCTGCGAGAATAGGACAGATTCAGCTAATCCTACCTACAGTTGCCAAACAGAATCAGACTAAACCCAGCCTGCACAGCCAAACAGAATCAGCTTGAAACGAGTCTGAAACGAGTCCAGCCCCCCAGAATGAGACTGGTTTGCCAAACAGAATCAGACTGATTTGCCAAACAGAATCAGACTCCAGCAGGCCTAAACCCGTCCAAGCCAGGCAGGCTTGCATAAAGCCAGTCCCGAACCAAACAGGGGCTTAACGACTGTCTCTGTTTTGGCAACCACTAGTAGTTAGACTAACTCGGGTGGCAAGCTCACACGACGTTCCACTCTGCTCATGCATCACGCCATTAACCCGCCCCGTTTTCCAAACCTCAACTCTTCGTTCCAATGAGAGATTTTCCAAAACACCAAGGGGCCGTTTGGGTAGATACTTCTAGAATACCAGAATTTTTAATATTAAACTAGTATTGATGATTACTGCAATTGGTGTGTGAAATGGGAAGATACGTCGAACACTATCTGAAGCGGAGACGGTCAAGGCAGCCTGTAATATGAAATTCATGCAAAATAGGCGTGACTAGAGACTGCCGCAAACTGCGGCCATCTCACTTCTCGCAACGCGTTCCCCGAGCTGCAGCCACCGCGACGCGGTGATCCCAACTGACGTTTACAATATATTTTTTCCCAATAACCCCCTCTGTTTCTCAAAAATTCCTGAAAACCCCCCAGCTTAATACTAATTCGAAACCCCCTGCCTCCGTTACCACCGTCCAAACTAACGTCTTGTCTCGTATTTTTTATTCCTTTGAGAACAATGACACCCACCAAGCCGTATATGCTACTGTAGCTATCCCTATTTGCAGAATTCATCCGAACTTATTCCTAACCATGTATAATCAATTTGGTTGTATTTCTCTACATTCCTTTTCCAAGCCTGCGAGTAATCGGAACAAAGTTCAAAAAATATACTCATCTCTAACTAGAAAAAGATAGATTTGATCACCAATTCTATCAAAAATCCCAACTCAAATCAACATGTTTATATTTTATTAAGGGTTAGCATCAGTCGAGCAAACTCGACCGGATTAGACCAAGGACCGAACTGGTAAAAAAATAATAGACTGTATAGTGTATTATTTTAGAGGGGTATGGACCAGGTCAGACTTTTTAAAATAAAATCGGACAAGGATCGAACCATTTAAACCATATTTAAAGCTAATTTATAACATACATAAGAGGTGTGGATACGGTCAAACAGTTTGACCCCAGTCCAGACTTGCTTTTAAAAAAGTTTGTCCCTGACCGCTCTCATCTGAAATGGTCGATCTACGATCTATCTTTTTACTTATTTGGGCTGCGTTTGGCATACAGTTTTGATCAGATGCCATGGGTAAATTAACTAGTGATATACTAATCTTGTGTAAGATAATTCTTGTTTGAGACAACGACAAATAAACATGATGGTAAGATGTCCACTGTTTAGCACACAAGTAATCTTTTTATGTTAGATAAAGTCTATTGTGCCCCATCATAGCATGTATTTAAAAATCTATTAGAGGAGTTTGATTGTAAATTGATATGCACGGCAGATTAACCTCTACTCTGACGCAATGAATTCACACGAAACATTATCTGGAAAGAATCTGATTAATTAACCTTTGCGACATCCTATTTTTTTTTCAAAACGGCATCACAAACAACAACTACTATACCGCATCCAATGTGGTTATTGCACGAACGCAATATCGGTGAAACAAACACAACCTTGGTCTTCAGTCTAATTTGGTTAAGTTCCGTCTAGCTCTGAGCAATGTTGATCCTTAGTCCAATGCTTAAGTTTTAGTAATAAAATATAAAACACCTTGTAGTCCGAAATTTTTGACATAATCGTCTAAGATGGAGATCAAATTTGTCTTTTTCTAATTAGAGATAAACTTATTTATGGACTCCGTTCCGGTTATTAGTAGGTTTGGAAAAAGAATGTAGAAAAATGTAGCTAAGTTAATGATACGTGGTAAGGATTAAGCTCAGATGAATACGGCAAAGAAGGATTGCTACAGTAGCATGTACGGTTTGGTGGATGCCATGTTGAGAAAAGAATAAAAGATAAGTGACTAGGCGTTAGTTTGGACGGCTGGTAACGGTGGAGGGGGGATTTTGGAATTAGTATTAAGATGGGGGGTTTTCAGGAATTTAAGAGAAGCAGAGGGGGCTATTGGGAAAAAGCTCTATATTTTTCTTGGGAGTTTTAATGTTGTCCGCCAAACTAGGCCCAAGTCTGCCTCTGGCGATTTGCCCCAACCGCATGGGGGTAGTAGGCCGAGACAGCACAGCAGCCTCTCTTCATTGGCGCATCCAGTTATCTGCCTCGGGTATCGGACATGAAGGTCTGCTGCTGCTTGGCAGATTCTATGCACGAACAAAATTATGTGAGATGCTAAATATCGTTTTTGAGATGATGACCTGATTGTTTTTTCGGAGGAAGGAATTAAACCATCCGACGACCATCTGGATGTCGCGCTGGTTGGTCGGTTGGCAATAGAGGCCTGTTTGGTAGGGTATGAGTGCTGTTCAATTTCAGCGTTTTCCGGTTGTTATGATATTTGGTAGGAGGAGGTGCAATGTAGTTGGGTGGATTGCAACGACACATCCGTACGCAGTCGGTCCTAAAATTCCAGAGTTTGTTCCGCGCTGTTTTTGCGCACGGTCGTGTGCAGTTTGCCAGAGCCGCATCTTGTTTACGTGCGACTACCGGCCATACCACCTTCACATGTGACCACGTTAGCTATATGATCGCCTCTATCTACAAAAACAATACGTATCTCTTGCCAGCAGCCGAGTAAAAAGAAAACTGTTCGTGACGGCCTATATTCGTTGCTAACAGCGTCAACGGTACATTGTATATGTTGAATAGAACTCTATCGCTAGCCGCATCACTTGTTTCGATGCTGCTATTATTTTTGGATTCATCAAACAATTACAATCAAAAGTATTAGAATGTGTGGTATTCAACTTAAAACCAATTGGCAATGGGTGAAGGGACCACACACCTTATAAGTCCAGGACCTTTCCCAGAGCTCAACGGTGTGAGACAATTCTAACATCTCCCTCAAGTGCAGCCACTTTTGTGTGTTTGCACTTGTTATTTTTTAGGTAGGGGGTGGTCCTCACATTTGTCTCATGGGGTCCGCTCTGATACCATATTAGAATGTGTGACATTCAACCGAAAACCAATTGGCAATGGATGAAGGGATCACACACCTTATAAGTCCATGACTTTTCCTAGAGCTCAACGGTGTGGGACAATTCTAACATTCCCCCTCAAGTGCAGCCACTTTTGTGTGCTTGCACTTGTTCTTTTTTTAGGTAGGGTGTGGCCCTCACACTTGTCTCATGGGGTCTGCTCTGATACCAAATTATAATGTGTGGTATTCAACCCAAAACCAATTGGCAATGGGTGAAGGGACCACACACCTTATAAGCCCAGGACCTTTCCCAGAGCTCAGCGGTGTGGGATAATTCTAACAAAAAGTAATGAACATATACTACACCGTACCAAGTGAATGTGCAGCAGTTTGAAAGACATAATTATATTTTGTTGATTTTTTGATTCAGTGAACTATACCCGAGTATATCCTACCAAATAGGCCCTAGAGCTCAACTACAAATTGAATGTGTTTGCAAGGACGATGAGTTTGATTTTGGGTCTATCCATAAAGGTGGTATTTTTTTTTAAATAATGATTTTATTCATACCGTCGTCGAGGCTTGAACTTGAGATCTCTTGGTAACAAACCAATGATCCAACTAATGGAGTGTCTCACAAGGAAGTAGTCCACATGGACCACCTGGAACTCCAATCTCCTTGTCCCACAAGGAATTGGAAGGAGTCGCTCCCTCCTATTGACGTACTTATCGTCAACACACTTTCCTGCTGCCAGTTGCAACTGCAGTTGTCTTTCCCTTGCTGTGCCTCCCTTATCGGGTAGCACTTGCTCGGGCTCTCTCTTAGTTACCAAAACCAGAGAGAACGACAACTTTGCAGAGCAACTGGTTTGCACTGAGTTGTTCTATGAGAAGCCCCCAATATCCCTATATATATAGGAGGGTCATGGGACAGGGTTTTCCATCCCGGGCAATGCGGGACTAAAAGCAGGAGTAGAAGGGTTCGATATTTTTCACAAAACAACCAACTCGCAACCTGAACCGATCGTTTCACAACTGAAACGGTCGGTTGGAGACCTGAACCGGTCGGTTACCTCAACCGATCGGTTGGGATACCTCAACCGGTCGGTTCACTAGTGAACCGGTCGGTTGGTGGTCCTGGGCGGTTTCCGAATGACTTTCCTTCTTTTGTTTCTAATTGGTATCAAATACCAATCCTATTTCCCAATCAGATTGGGCAATTGAAACGAAAAGAAAATTCTCACCAATCCAACTTTCCCAACTTGCTCGGTTGCACCAGTTGAATCGATCGTTTCAACACTTGAAACAATCGTTTCACCCTGACCATGAGCCGATTGAATCAACACTTGAGTCGACCGGTTCACCAAGCTCAGCCGATCGATTCATCACATGAGCCAATCAGTTGAGAGTGCAGATTGTGCAGAATCAGTCAATTGCGATTTCAATTAATCCGATACTTTAATCAATCTGTCCAACACCTTGAACACTATGATTTTGAGCTATCAATCAATAGAGTGTTTAATTGAACTACTAAACTCCTTTAGTAATCAATCTAAACATTGTTTGTGGACAAAACTCCTCTTCCAGGTTAAATCCTATGTGTGTGACCCTGCAGGTCCATTTCACGTTGGCAGTGAAAGTCCATAACACTTATGACTTCACAAGCAAAGAGCGGTGCCTAGTCACACATCAATGCTACCCAAGTGAAAGTAGAAAGTTGGAGAACAACTTTCAATCCTACAATCCATGAATGGTGTTACAGTGAATGTATAATTCTTTTGTCACTGATATCCCGAATGAACTCGAGGCATGGAACAATCATCCTGTCAACGTTCATTCACTTTCTTGATCTCAGAGTAGATTGGAAGAGATATGTATGACATCAATATCACATACTGATTCACACATGTGTGCACGCCTTTCTCAATCCTACTCATCAAGTGGCCATGGATATCAAACTCCCCCAGGAGGGACAAATCCCATATCTATCACTCACCCCTCAAAAGTCCCATGTGTCAAAGCCACCCAATCATCACCTTTATAACAACCCATGTTTCAGGACTGCGTTTGATGATGTCAAAGTGTGCCCAACGACATGTATTGAGTGCAGTGATTTTAGGTCTAAGAATCACACTCACCACCATCACTGTGAGTACTGACTGTGACTACCATGTCATGGTTCCATGTGTCAAACTCACGGTGGGTCTGTATGGTACACTTGTTCTCTAACAAGTACCTATGTGTTTGGTTTGATATCTCTATATCATGACTAATGAGATTCTGTCATCAACCAACACCACAATCTAGTCTTGTGTGTCATTGTTATCTATCTACCTTCCACAATGACATCCGACTAGGGACATAACAAGAATGTACAAACTCTTAGCATCCGTATGATCTCACCGTTCAGGTCCTCAACCTGAAGGCATACGTCATTGAGTACTGTCATTCTCTAGACATTCAATCTGTTCTATCACTATCTCATATGACTGAACCAGAAAGAATTGGAAGCTTGCCTTTGATGTTTATCAAATCAATCTTAATGTATCCCACCAATCATCCCATGATTGGCTCTCAGGGCATACATACCAACAGACTCCCACTTGCACTGTGAGCCAATCACCCTTGAATCATATTCATAGTGATCTTCAAACATGTCCTGCATGTTACTGTGCTCTTGTGCCAACAAAGTGAGTTATGGCAACACCTTTCCAAAGTCAGTATTAATTGCATGTCTCACATCTCTTCGTTGTACGTCACACATATGAGATGGAGTTTCCGTAATGTGCGATCCAATATTCCTTTGCTAACCTTTAGCCACATTGCATGATCAAGGATTCCATACTTGTCATCAATGACCGGAATATCTATAAGTTCATCTCATGAACTTCCAGATCCATATAGTATCCACTGATGTTATCTAACACACAAATACTCGACATTTCCTTTTAAATGGTTTCATTGGAACACTTCCAATTATCAACAAACATTCACTTCTATATATATCCTATATAAATTTTGCGATTAATTTTTTGTCCTTTCAGAAGTTCGCATTAATGTAACTCTTTCCATTGAACTCTTCCTTATCTCCACAGAACTAGTACTTCTCAAGTACTTATCAAGTTCTTATGGTTTCCAACAACCCTTATTGGAAGTAGACAGACATCCACTCGTCATGTCTCACATACGAGTTATCAGGATGAGCACATCATATTGCCATGTCCTACATACAAGATGACGAATGCATTTTGTTCTTGCCATACATGCAAGGTAATGGGATGATTACATACATGATAGATCCATATCTATTCTTAGTGTTCCCATTCTTCATAAGAATTGGACACTTGGACTTGGGATACTAACTCCATGTAGCATGGACAAGTTTTCTCCCACTGAATCTGTGCATACTGAACATTTCAGTATAGATTGCCAATGTATGCTCTCTCGTTTCAGGTCAAGATATTTTTTGAGAACTATCTCTATAGATCTCTATTCCTATCATATAGGAAACATCTCTTTCTTCCTTAAAGATAATTTCCACTTTTGGATTTCCATTTTAGAACATTTCCATTTCACATCAACACGTGGAATGTGAATACGCTCCCACTAAATCACAGATCCCTTCTTTATCTTTGACATATCTGTCAAACCCTTTGACTATATTATCAAAGCAAAGATCCAATTCTGAATTGCGTACTCAATCAATCACATTGATTAGTTCATTGTAACTTATAGACTTCATTTGCATTAGTGGATTCATAAACCTTATAGGTTGTGTCACGTACACATCCTTGTTTTATTCCTCATAGGAATGCAGTTTTAGTATCCATATACCAAATGTCTCAGTCATTAAGTTGCAATCAACAAGAATCATCCTTATCCATGTGTCTTAACGCTTAAGACTTATTTGCACTTATGGATTTCCATCCAATGGGTGTTACCATCAAGGTCATACCTTATGGTTCACATGAAAGTCATTTAGGATGTAATGGCCATAAACTATAACTCAAAATTCGGTTCCTCATATTTATCTAGATAGTTGACTCATCACATGAACAACTCATCACATAGATAATTGAGGTGTACCTGTCAAGGATATAAGAACTCACAACTCCTTGTGATTCTCAATGTCCTTTATTAGCGTGGGGTATTCTTTTCTTAAGAAGAATTCAGTTATTTGATAATCATTCTCTAATTCCTTAGAGTATGATTCCTTCTTGATTTAGACATCAACATGCCTTAATCATGAGTTCACTATGATACACTATCATAATCACTCATAAGGATCTCAAACATTTGGTCCAAGTATTTCATTCATTGATCTCATCAAGAATTAACACTTTACCAAATTTGCACTTCATCTATGATAATCTTGAACACTTCAAGATATTCATATTGGTATTTCTCTAAACACCATTTGAAGTATTAGCATTTGTTCCAATAGGTATGTAAATACATCACATGCATCATACCTAATTGGATAATCATTCTCCCACTACCATTAGTGAAGATTGATTAATCATGTCCAAGATATTCATGTCTCTTACTGGTTCTCTAACCAAAAGAGTCTAGATTTATCCATCACATGGAAACTAGAAATGAATTTCTCATGATTGATGCTAATTTGATTGTTTGAGTTATCTATAACTTTTAGGTATCATTTTATCTTATGCATACCATGTATCACAAGATAAACAAGGCATTGCCACAAAGATCATATCTTTAAGATTGAAACATCAACTTTATTATTTGCCATCATTGTCATACAATATGCAAAAATAAAGTGTTTATATCTATTGGCAATATATGAAATAGCAGTTCATAACTGTATTACATGCCTTTTAGGCTGAAAATAAACTAAAGTACTCCTATCTATGGCGGAAACACTTGCCCCATTTATTGAGTGCTTTACACTTTACATTTTGGTATCATATACCTCAAAAAGTGTTACAAGTTTACTTTCATGACACCTTTAAGTAGAGACGTCTGTTGCTTCCTTCTTCTTTTGTTCTTCCAGATAGAGAGGACAATTCCTTTTCTAATGTCATGGCTTTTGACAATGGTGGCAATTGCCTTTCTTGGTCACGCCTCCCTTGGCCTTCAGAGCTGAAGTCGTCTTGGGCTCCTGGCTAGCATCAGAACCTTTCTTAGCTTTGCCCTTACCCTTGCGCTTGGACTTGCCTTTCTTTCTCGTGATCACCATCACAGACTTAGGCTTGTCCTTCTTCATCTATATCTCGACTGTCCTCAACATGCCCAACAACTCTGACAGTGGCCTATTAAAGTTGTTCATGTTGTAGTTCATCACAAACTGACTGTAAGATTCTGGCAACGATTGCAGTATCAGGTCAGTAGCCAACTCTTGGCTCAGTGGAAATCCCAGTCTTTGCAGGTTCTCCACATACCCAATCATCTTGAGTGTGTGAGGACCAACTGGATCTCCTTCTGCCATGACACACTTAAACAATGCCCTTGAGACATTGTATCTCTCTTGCCATGCCTGATCTTCATACATGTTCCTAAGATGCTAAATCATCTCAATGACACCCATATTCTCATGTTGTCTCTACAACTCATGGTTCATGGAGCACAACATCAAGCACTTTGCATAAATGGCATCATCAGAATGCTTCTTGTAAGCATCCCTTTCTGTCTTTGGTGCATTAGGAGTCGGTTCCTCTGGAATTGGAGTATTCAGGACATAGAGCTTTCTCTCTTGAGTGAGAACAATTCTCAATGTCCTATACCAGTCATGGAAGTTTGTCCCATTTAGTCTGTCCTTTTCAAGGACCGATCGCAAAGAGAAGTGATTGTTGTTTGTTGTCATTTTCACTACAAAAGGAAATATGCAATTTTAGTCCAAAAACTCATTTTTGACTTATTTGATTGATTTGAAAAGTTGACGATATAATTAGGCCTTTAATTAATTATCGCTCCCACTATTTTAGTTCAAATTGATAGCCCTCACCATCAATTCAGAAGATTGCAGCGTACAATCTTCTAGTGGGCAAGATCCTGAAATCCTCTAAGTCATGGACTAGCTAGGGCTGTCACCCACAACATAGATCTCTCAGGTAGGCAACTTTTTCCAATTGCATCATATGCAACTCTTGATGAATGAACATGCACAACACCTTACCATGAACATTCCTTGCATCTGGGCTTAGACGCTCTAAGAATCACCAGTTAAGTCTAACCCAAAAGCCGACACGATAAACATGCACCCTGCTTTGGCAGAACCTACATGTCTATCCTTCACACTTCCACAAGATAGACGGCGCACCACGCTTTGGCGTAACCTACGCTTGGTCGATCGAGTTTTTCATGTGTGCCGCTAATGGAAGGCATATAAGACTTAATATTTTAATGAGGGATTTGGTTTTATATACATATACATATCCAATCACTACAATACATAGTACGTATCATATACTTGCTATATCCCACAGAAAACATGAAAAACGATAAAAGCGATGGTTATGGCCATCCTAATGTGATTCCTCGAGCCAAGAGGAATCACGGTCATCTAGGTCTACATCACATGCAACATGTACAAGATGAACTCTGTGCTTTGCCTTGATCAACTCATCATGTGAATGATCTACTCTCTCTGGCCGGTCGTCTGGGTGCCACCAGCCGATCGGTTGGCTCCTCCAACTGATCGGTCCGCCTGGTCGTCGTGCATCTCTTCATGGCCGCCACCTGCTCGTCTCACTCCTCAAACTGGTCACCAACCGATCGGTTCACTCCTTGAACCAATCATCTGGAACGTCAACTGATCGATTCACCCCTTGAACCGATCGTCTCAGCTGTCGTCAGGATGTCCGTCGTTCTTCAACATAACAAGAAATAAAATTCTATCCTATTTTACATTGTAAAAAGAGAAACCTTGAGTTACATTCGAGGGGAGCTAAGGTAGGAAAGAAATCTCAAATTATTTTGAGTTACATCAGGAATAGGAGAAGGAAGATCGGTGCGCAGATTGAGATGCAAGCAACCACATACAACCATACACAGATAGGGTTTATTGGCCATAACCACACTATACATCTACCACAAAACTCATTTAAGGGCGACGCGTATCGAGTGCATTAATAATATATATCATATATGTAATTTGGGATTTGTGGATTTAGGATTGGACATGCATAAAGCCAATTTTATTCGCATCGTATGCAATAAATAAAGGCGACAAACCAAAATCGATCATGTCGATAATCCCTAAAGTATAGAGCAGTTGACGTGGCTCTGATACCACTGTTGGGTTTTAGGGGAGGCAGAGAAGGCAGTGGAAATAAAAAAAATTTCTCCCCAAACCCAGAACAAGGAAACGCGTCAACGTCTATACAATAGGAAAAGATGGTTTGTGGAATCATACCTTGTCCCGAGGCTTGCTCGACGACAATACCTCGCGCCTTGCGCGGTCTTCACCTCCTGTCTTGGACGGTGTCTGTACAGCTCCTGGTCGCACCGGGACTGACAGGATTGAAGGTTGTCCTCCTAGCGGCAGAAACCTCCCACCTCTGAAGTAGTCCACACAGACCACCTGGAACTCCAATCTCCTTATCCCACAAGGAATTGGAAGGAGTCACTCCCTCCTATTGACGTACTAGTTGCCAACACACTCTCCTACTGCCAGTTGCAACTACAGTTGTCTTTCCCTTGCTGTGCCTCCCTTATCGGGTAGCACTTGCTCGTGCTCTCTCTTGGTTACAAAAACCAGAGAGAATGACAACTTTGCAGAGCAACTGGTTTGCACTGAGTTGTTCTATGAGAAGCCCCCAATACCACTATATATAGGAGGGTCATGGGATAGGGTTCTCCATCCCGGGCAATGCAGGACTAAAAGCAGGAGTAGACGGGTTCGAGATTTTCCACAAAACAACCAACTCGCAACCTGAACCGATCGTTTCACAACTGAAATGATCGGTTGGGGACCTGAACCGGTCGGTTGACACCTCAACCGATTGGTTGGGATACCTCAACCGGTCGATTCACTAGTGAACCAGTCGATTCACTAGTGAACCGGTCGGTTGGTGGTCCTGGGCGATTCCCGATTGACTTTCCTTATTTTGTTTCTAATTGGTATCGAATACCAATCCTATTTCCCAATCAAATTGGGCAACTGAAATGAAAGGAAAATTCTCACCAATCCAGCTTTCTCAACTTGATCGGTTGCACCATTTGAATCGATCGTTTCAACACTTGAAGCAATCATTTCACCCTGACCATGAGCCGATCGACTCAACATTTGAGCCGACCGGTTCGCCAAGCTCAACCGATCGGTTCATCACATGAGCCGATCGGTTGGGAGTGCAGATTGTGCAGAATCAGTCAATTGCGATTTCAATTAATCCGATACTCTAATAAATCTGTCCAACACCTTGAACACTATGATTTTGAGCTATCAATCAATAGAGTGTTTAATTGAACTACTAAACTCCTTTAGTAATCAATCTAAACATTGTTTGTGGACAAAACTCCTCTTCCAGGTTAAATCCTATGTGTGTGACCCTGCAGGTCCATTTCATGTTGGCAGTGAAAGTCCATAACACTTATGACTTCACAAGCAAAGAGCGGTGCCTAGTCACACATCAGTGCTACCCAAGTGAAAGTAGAAAGTTGGAGAACAACTTTCAATCCTACAATCTGTGAATGGTGTTACAGTGAATGTATACTTCCTTTGTCACTGATATCCCGAATGAACTCGAGGCATGGAACAGTCATCCTGTCAACGTTCATTCACTTTCTTGATCTTAGAGTAGATCGGAAGAGATATGTATGACATCAATATCACATACTGATTCACACATGCGTGCACGCCTTTCTCAATCCTACTCATCAAGTGGCCATGGATATCAAACTCCCTCAGGAGGGATAAATCTCATATATATCACTCACCCCTCAAAAGCCCCATGTGTCAAAGCCACCCAATCATCACCTTTATAACAACCCATGTTTCAGGACTGCGTTTGATGATGTCAAAGTGTGCCCAACGACATGTGTTGAGTGCAGTGATTTTAGGTCTAAGAATCACACTCACCACCATCACTGTGAGTACTGACTGTGACTACCATATCATGGTTCCATGTGTCAAACTCACGGTGGGTCTGTCCGGTACACTTGTTCTCTAACAAGTACCTATGTGTTTGGTTTGATATCTATATATCATGACTAATGAGATTCTGTCATCAACCAACACCACAATCTAGTCTTGTGTGTCATTGTTGTCTATCTACCTTCCACAATGACATCCGACTAGGGACATAACAAGAATTTACAAACTCTTAGCATCCGTATGATCTCATCGTTCAGGTCCTCAACCTGAAGGCATACGTCATTGAGTACTGTCATTCTCTAGACATTCAATATGTTCTATCACTATCTCATATGACTGAACCAGAAAGAATTGGAAGCTTGCCTTTGATGTTTATCAAATCAATCTTAATGTATCCCACCAATCATCCCATGATTGGCTCTCAGGGCATACATACCAACAGTCAATCCAATTGCTCTTAGCAGGGTATCAGATCCCTGTATGGATTTGAATCAATCTTTTGTGTTATTTTATTTTATATGTCAAACTTAAAAACACAAGTTACGAGGACAGTCCAATCTAATGAGCGCTTGCAGTGGGATGAAATGTCAAACAAAAATAGGACCTTATCAACATAAATTAATATGGATCTATCGACTGACCCAGCCCAGATTTCATAATCTCGGTCTTGAACCAAACATGGGCCAAAGGTGGTATTCTGACATATCAAGAGTAATATTTTTGTTATTCAGTTCACACCCTAAAGAGACCAAGAGCGTGTGGTGGAAGGAGTGTTGTGTTTTTTCAAAGAGTACTCACACACACACACTTGATTTTATCATTCCACTTATATCCATAAATCACTATATGTGTGTAAACAAAAATCACAGACGAGGAAAAAAAGAAAAGAAAAAACTTGTTTTATTTATAACTTTCAATTTGGAACAAACTTTTGACAAAATAAAAATCATCAGATTTCTTACTAAAAGCACATTCTAACAAGACAAACGTGGACACACTTTTAAGAAGATTAATACGACATATAAAGATAAGTATTGCCTATTTGAGAGAGTATTCATTTTTTGAGTAACACTAACTCAAAAATGAGTATTGCATATCATTCTCTTTGATATAGTACTCATTTTATATTTTAAAATAAGCATTAATATGATTACTACATTATATTTCCAAGGATATTACTCATTTTGAAATAAAACAATAACTGAAAAATGAGTATTAGATGTCATGCTTTTGGTACAAGACTCCTTTTTCTTATATACTTAGAAAATTAGTACCATCTCCAAAAGACTGACATGAAATACTCATTTTTTTAGTAAGTGTATTACTTGAAAAGGAGTATCATCTAAAAAATATAATATAGTACTCATTTCAATGCTTATTTTAAAATATAATAACATAAAAAATGAGTACTATGCCAAAAGGATGACATGCAATACCCATTCTTGAGTTTGTGTGTTACTCAAATGTGATATTTATTTTTGTTTTCCATATTATCTTTCTCAAAAGCATGTTGACATTAGTCTTGTTAGAATACATTTTTAAAAGATTTATAATAGTTTTATTTTGTCTAAAAATTCATTACAGGTTGAAAGTTAAAAGTAAAATAAGTTCCTCTCTCTTATTTTTTCTCTTTCCTACACTTTTTCTCCACTTTTCTATTACCAACTACGATTGACTTCGAGTTTTGAGGAGGATGGCAGTGGAATCTAGGTATGAAAAGAGGTGGAAATGGGGTGGTGATGATCATTTTCCTTGTTCAAGTGACATTTCCTCCTATCTCGAGACATGAATACTCCTCTAAAATAATTCTCTACTAGTCCAATATGGCTACGTGTTTATGACTTACCTATGGGCTATTAGAACACCAACGTTCTTAGGAGGGTTGCAAATAGGGTTGGGAAGTCTTGGAAGTCAAAGGAGGGAATTTTGAGTGGGATAGATATTAGAAGGCTTGAGTTATTCTTTATATCGCCAAACTAATAAAGCGCAGACTCATATTCCAAGAAATAATGTACAAAATTCTTCGGGTCAAACTTAAGTGTGAACGACTTATGAATATGTGCTACCTTTGTAGTTTGATCAATCATATGGATAGGGACTTCCATGGGGAAGAAGATGATGGAGAAGAGGAGAGATGATGGGAATCATGGATCAAAGCATCACCACCAAGAAGAAATCAAACAACAATGAAGGAAGAGTTACAATGGTAGTCTTTTAAGATTAAGATCTCTTTTTAGACATGGGATCAAGGAATTTTAGAAGCAAATGCCAGTCGAATAGTGGTGAGAAATCTAGAAATGCAAGCAAGGGGATGAGAGTGCATCACCTTGATGAATGGAAGATAGATAACACAAAAGTATTGTCCTCGACTCATGGTAAAACTAGAACAAGAAAGTGAAACCAATATGGGACCTAGGGTTTGATGGGAGATCTATACCAGATATTTGATTTGTCTGCAGTTTTGTTTGGTGACATTGATGAAATCTTATATAACAATGAGAATGAAGGAGGACAACTCAGGTCAAAGAGAACGATAACACCCTTTAGAGATATAGTGGGTGATTTTCATATCCCAAGTCGTGGCTCTAGGGTAGGAAGATGATATGGTTTTGGGTCCACTGAAGGATGACTAGGATCAGAGAAGGTCTTGAAAAATGTTTTGTAGATAATGGTTGTAGATGCCCAAGAAACCACTGGTTACTCAATCCTCTTACATTGACTCTATTCATGTAATGATGTTTTTTTAATTTAGGTGGATGAAAAGCTCATTCTATGGCAAACCACAACTGAAAGTTTGATATGTGGTCCATGACAAACCCAAAGTTCTAGATAATCATTCAAGAGAATGTATATGTTTGTGGAAGACACAATTATTAAAATTAGGATATGTGGGGACAAATTGCTAAGGTAGGCTAGTGTAAAATTTGGAAACCTAAAAACATAGACAAAGGAGATATGGAAACAGATTTCAAAATCATAGAACACCAACCCCCATGATGATATGATGAGAAAATGTGAAGGGATTGATGCTGAGCTCTAACCTCAACAAGACAGACTAATGTTGGTGGTAAGTTATATCAAGGGAAAATGAAATGTGATGTGGAACAAGAACACGATATCTTTGCATGAAAAGGTAGTTCAAAAACCAAGAAACAATCATATTAAAGTTCTTGTTGATGATAATAGGATGTAGAATGGGGAATAAAATGAATTAACTAATATATATGTGAACTACATTATAAGTTTGTTCTAATATAATGAGTACATGCATGGGAATGAAGAGGACTTGGGTTTGGAAAGGGTGTTGATAGATAGAGAAGTACAGGAGATGGAACCAGAGTTGACAGAGAAGAAAATATGGCATGTTTTGTCTCATACACACCCAAAAAAGAAGAAAGTTGTTTTCTATCAGAAGTTTGGGCTCGTAATGAAAAAGGATGTCTTATTTTTCATTTGAAATTGGTGGAAGGGGTCATAGAAATATATGAGGTGAATAAGATTATAGTAGTGCTTATTGATAACACCCAAATTTAGGCATCTATTTTAGGTATTTATTAATGGTTTTGTGTCATCATAGCCTTAATATGCCCAATATAACCCTAGATTCTTATCTTTTAGTAATTTATATCATTTTAAAGATAGAGTTGCTCAACTAGCCAATTTTGGGAATTGCAGGCACCAAGCTCAAGAAGACATCAATTCTCCAGATTTTCACCCCCATCAAGCATCACGTTATGTGCACCAGCTTAGGAGATGGTGGTCCTGCTTTGATATCTTGGATCCTATTTTCGATGGTCAATCTTTTATTAGAAAGTATCCTCATCAATCAAAAGGTTCATCGTCACGGTCCCATCGACCATCAGTATTACCCCCGGGTGTGTTTGTCCCTAAGGAGTAAGGTCACGACCGCTACCAGGGTATCAACCGCTATAAGGGTCAAGACCACTACCACCATCACAACTGCTACCACCTTCATGATCTCTAATACCGTCACAACCATTACCACCATCGTAACCGTCACTTCTATAAATACCCACCCCTACCACTGAGGTAGGGGTTCCGCTGTTCCAATCTGGGTTCTGCCACTCAACCTTTTTGGGTTCCCTCTAGTGATCAGCAGTTCCCAGAGCTCCATGGGAGTGCTCTAAGGTCTGAGGGGACTAAAGAAGACACCCTATATCCATACCTACAGCTTGCCTCCACCCACTTCCATTTTCCACCATCTTTCATCCATTTCCAGCCATTTCCAACCATCTTCCACCACCATACATCCACGAAGGCAGTTTCTTGGGATGGAATCAAGGAGAAAAGAGGATAACGATTCCAGGAGATCAAAGAGGACGACCCAAAGATGATATTTTACCCATACGGAGGCTAAGGAGTGAGAGCCACCTCTCCTCTACAGGATAAATATCTTCTTCTTTCCCTTTCTTCTACCGTTCTCCTTTATTTATGTACAAATGATGTTCTTCTATTTTTTTTTTGTGACAACTATATTTTTCCATGGCTAGTTGAGCTTTTTCTTGTCAATATAGACCGTTTTCGGCATGTTTATGTATTTTTACCTTAAGCAAGTAGTTTTATTCCAGATCTAGTATGTTTTCTATTCCATCTTCTCTTTTTGGTTATGATTGCTAGTTTGGTTGATCTCTTTCTTGTTTGAACTTTTTTGTGGGCATAGATCAAGATATTAGTTATAGGAATGGGTAGGATAAGGTAGTTTGGATAGAATATGAAAGGAGGAAGTTCAAGGGAGTAGTTCCTAACATCTCTGGATGTTCTGGACCTGAGAGGGTATCTGGGATATTTAAGGGTGTTGATCCGTTATCTTTGAATATGTTCTGAATCTCTGATGGGGATTTAGTCATGATGTGCTAAAGCAAGTGGGATGACCCCACAAGAACATCTACCATGATATGCGCTACGTCTGGAGGTTAGATGCTTGCTAGGGTGTTTGAAGGGTCTCTATGCCTGAGAACGGATGCATAGACTTCCAAACTTGTGGTTACATAGCTAGGATCTCCTTCTCTTTGATTAGTAGAATCTGACAGACTCTGTTTTATTTTTTTACTTTATTTTATTTTATTTCGTGACATTGTGCTAGGATCGTTCTGGTTCCCTACTTTTATCAACTATCAGATTGGTTTAAATGACTTCAGAGTGAGATATTAAACATCCTAAATGTACCACATCCATGTGTTCGACCCCGTGATAATATAGTTGTGGGCGTTCTTGAAGGTTTCTGGTTAAAAATTTATAAGTCTGATTTACCATTGGGATCACGCCTATACTTTTCAGACGTGTGCTCAGGGCTGATCACTTAAATTGAACTGTAAATATCTAAGAAGATTACATATCTCAGGCCTATTATTTTGTAATGTATATACAATATTCTTTATTAAGTCATGGCTAACTTATTGATTCCCTTGTAAAATAGAGTTATATATAAAAATTAAAGTGTCTTTATCCTAGAGAGACTCGTCACGAACCATGATTTAGTTTCATATGAGTTGTTTCGCACGATGAAGTTAATTGATTGATGCCCTTGATAAATAGAGTTATATCTAAAAATAAAAGTGTCTTTATCCTAGAGATACTCGTCATGGACAATGATTTAGTTTCATATGAGTTGTTCCATAGTGAAATGAAGTAGAAATGAAAGACAAGTACATTGGAAGTAAAACATGGTATGAATAAATCTTATGTTTAAATTGGATTGGACTTCTTAGATATAGTTATAGGCAGGTTGGGGATTTAAATAGAAGATGAGGCTAGAGTATTTCACTTAGTTCATTTAAATGGACAAAACATAGGGATAATCAATCAAATAGAGGACTATGTAAAGGTGACCCTATCTCTTTCATTTTTGTAATGAATCTCTTTTCATGTCCATTATCAAAACAACATGAGGAGGCCACATCCATGGGTCTAGAGAAATAAAGGGTGTCTCATGTGTGCCTCATATATTTATTTTTCTTATGATAGATATATATCTTTTTCTAGAGCAACTTTGTAAGAATGCTCATTTTAGCTAACATAATAAACAAGTACAAGCGAGCATCAAGAGAGAAGATTATACATCCAATTTAGGTGTGTCTTCTGCAAAAATTGTTCAAGAGCAAAGACATGTGGAGAGATGTCATATTCTCCATATAATGGAGGTGGGAAGACATGATAATTACTTGGGCCTACTGACAAGCATGAGTTATTGCAGAAGGCAATATTTTCATACATAAAGGAAATATCTTCAACCATTTACTCACAAGGATAAGGATAGAAATAAAAGGCCAAGTCTAGACTGAGAAATGGATTTTTGATAAAGGCGGTTACACAAGTAATACTCTTTCATAATTCTTTACTATAGAGATCCACATCTCTATAGAAAAATTTTAATGGGAATAAAAAAAGAGGAGCAGAAGATTTACTAGAAGACATGGGGAAAATCTATATTCCTAAACACCATGGGGGTATGGGTTAGATATCCCAAGGTCTTCAATCAATCTATATTAGAAAAATGGTGATGGTGCCTTCTAAAACACCTAGATTCTTTAGAGGGTTGAATTCTAATACGAAAATACTCTAGGAGAACATCATTTGCTAATGTGAGGGGATAATTGCCTAGCTACATGTGGCAAAGCTTATGGGGGGGGAATCAATGCTCGTGGAGGGGAACTAATGACACAGAAGGAGTGTCATTCACATCAAATTTTGGGAGGAAAGGTGGATTCCACATATAGGAAGGATAATTTAGGAGGAAGATAGAAGGGTGAGAGAATATAATTTACATGAGTGATTTTACTAATGCAAGTGAAACTTGGAATATTAAGTTACTCAAACAAGTTGTTAGCCCATGATTTGTTGAACACATAAATAGATTCATATTTCCTCACAGTACACAAACCAAGAAATTGGCTTGGATATTTGATAAGAGAGGGGGGGGCTGTCAAGGTGACATAATAGTTTGGGGTCCTGGGAAGTACTCCTCTTTGGAACCATGTGGCACTAACACAGTAAACAAAAATACCCATTATTGACATTTAATACATTAGAACATCCTTGAAATGCATTTATACACTGTACTTTACTGGCATTTATATTATAATGCTAGTAGATAGCATGTACTAAACAATGTGACAGGAGCGATGGTATGCTGGCCTTTTAAATTTTCAATAGAAACATTATAAATGAACATTTACTTTTCATTATGTATTGACTTGTGATTTCTTATTGACATACCAAGTATGTTTCTATATATGACTAAGTAGGATCATATCTTTTTAGAAAAATCATTTCATGCTTCCACAAAAGATTGAACATGGGTGGCGATGTTCATTAAAAGGTTCACCTACATCTACTGCTAATTAGCAACCACGAATTCAACTTTATAGTTATTAAACTATTTATTAAAACAAGTGATTAGTAAACAAGTGGAGTAAATCAATTTCTTTTGAATACTTGCCCCAAGCGTGCATGAATGTAACTCGGACCAAACTGGGAGGCCTTTGTTTAGTACTAGTTCTTTCTTTATTACTCGTTCTGCCTCCTCCAGTCCTTCTCGCCTCCATTACTCCACGTCCACTATCTCTTATCACCTCCATATCCTTTCATGTTGTTGCTTCATCAATATTATTTGTTGTCACCCAACTACCTATTTGTAAACCCTTCTTGCTCAAGGCTTGCAATAGTGCATTATGGTGGCACTTGACCACACGTTCCACACAGGTAGACAACTCCTCATCTCCATGTCCATGGTCAAACTTCCATAGTATACAATGGAGCGATCTTTGTGTTTGCTTATTTTGATATCAATAAAAATTATGTGGAGCTTATGATCAAGATGATGCTCAGATACTTTTAGAGGAAGGTACTACATCCATAAATAAATCAATTGTATGTCTAGATATATATTTGTAATTGGATAAGTGTTCATATAGTAGTATAAAGTGATGGGTATTCATAAGCGATGGGTAAATCTATACCCGTTATTTTTTCAAGAACAAGGCCGCCAACCGCTCTCGTTTACATTTTATATGTCTATAGCAATTGAAAAATGTTGTCGGTCACTCATTTTCTCTCCATGTGAGATTGTTAGATGGATAAGTGGTGATGGCCAATCATTGAATAAACCTCATCGCTTTCTCAAGTGTTGCACTAGTCAAAGAGAATCACTATTACTTTTTTCAAAAATTTTGAATACATGTCACTACGTGCCTTTTCATTTTTTGATCATATAGTGTACTCTTAACTTTTTAACTTATGTTGAAAAAAAATTGATGGGAACATAGAAACTTCCTCCATCTATTCTTTTCTCAAAATATGTCAGCATTATATTTTTAAAAAATAACTAGTATTTGTATTTACATTGGTGGATCTTTTAGACCATAGTCATGGATATACATGCTTATGAACTTTAGTACTTAATCCATAATCAAACATTTTGAGAATTGACCTATTAATGGATGTTTCTTATGCACAAAGTCCATGCATGGAATGGATTTGATGAAGTGATAAAGAAAAAGAATTGTAGGATTTGAAATGTATCATTTTTAGTTATCTATCCACATATTTTAGATATTTAGTGCCTCATACAAATATATACACCTAGATAATTTTATTTATATATAATGTCTCAATCAAAATTAAATGATTTATCTAACTTTATATGGATTCCAACCATATGGATAATACCAAAGAGATTTTTCTTAGTTTTATTCTAGATTGATGTACATTAATTGTGTTGGTAAGTATTCCCAAAGAGACAATCATGTGATGATTGTGATGGCATATATTATAAATGAATTTGATTAATAATAAAGGCAATCTTCTAATTTGTTATGTTTCAATCAGTTATGAGATAAGGATGAAACATAATGAATGACTAAAGAATGACATTACCCAATGACGTATGTCTTTGGGTTGATGACTTGAACAATGAGATCATATGAATGTTAAGAATATGTACATTCTTGTTATGTCCCTGGTCAGATGTTATCATGGAAGGCTGATAAACAACAATGACACATAGGACTAGAGTATGTGTTTTTTGATTATAGAATCTCATCAGTAATGATATGTGATATCAAACCAAACACATAGATACTTGTTAGAGTACAGTGTATCAAACAAGCCCACGTTGAGAGTGACACATGGAAACTATAACTTGTTGTGAGAGTCATCTCTTAGAGTATTGGTGGTGCTTGTGGTTTTTAGACCTGAAATCACTACACTCATCACATATCAGTCAATGTACTTTAATACCATCCAGTGTGACTCTGAATAAGGGTTATCGTAAAGGTGGTGCTCGAGTACATTGTGACAAATGAGGATGATTGTGACTGATGTAGATGGGATTTGTCCCTTCTATAGGAGTTTGATATTATGGTCACTTGATAAGAGAGACTCAGAAAAACATGTACATGCACATGTGAATCAATATATGATGTTGAGGTCACACATATATCAGACAGTCTGCTCTAGTTCAAGGAACGCAGATGGAACATTGAGAGGATGATGATTACATGCCTCAAGTTCAATCCAAATATCAGTGATAAAGGAATTAGAAAATCACTGTAATACCAATCACAGTTGTTCTCCAACTATCCAATTACTTGGGTAGCAATGATGTGTTTCTAGATACCGCTCATTGTTTGTGATGCCATAAACCAGTTATGGACATTCACTACCAACATAACTTGGAACCTATAGGGTCACACACATAGGATACACTTGGAATAGAAGTTGATTCATGAATATGGTTTAAACTTGATTACTAAATAACTAGGTATTCAGTTTAAACAATATTGGTTGATTAATTGACTGATTGGACTTTAAACCGACCGATTCGAGTGTTAGGTCAATTGAACTGACTTTGGCAATGTAGGATGATGAACTGACAAGTTCAAGAAGTGAACCAACCAGCTCAGGTGCATGAATCGACCAGCTTATGTTGTGAACTGAGCGGTTGGTGAATCAATTCTATTAAGTCTAGGATTAGTGTTGATGTCATGTTGGGTATTAATCGAGTATTCATTGCCAATACAATTATGATTGGGAAAAATAATGAAATGTCTGGTTCAAAGGTTGAAAAGATCAACTCACATGTCAACCAATCAGTTCACCTATGAACTGACTGCTTTTCCACTCACATGATGTAAATATTTGTGAAATTCCAATCCCATCTGCTCCCACTCAGACTGGAAATCCTGACCCTAACCCTCCTATAGATAGAGGGGTATGGGGGCTTCTCAGAGACACAACTCAATTTTCTTTGACAATTGTTGTCTTCTTTGGTTGTGGTAACCAAAAGAACCCGAGCAAGTCCTACCCGATAAAGGGAGTGATAGAAAGGGCGAACAATTTTGGGAGAGCAAGTTGGTGCTAGTATACCAACGAGAAGGCACAAATCCTTCTTGTCAGTTCTTCTAGAATGATAAGAGTTCCTGGTGGTCCATGTGGACTACTCTAGAGGTGAGGAGTCTTTCTCTCTAGGAGGACAAGGTCATTCACTATCTGTGATGATCAACTAGGAGTTGTTGTAGATGTTGTCTGAGTGTGACTTGAAGAAAGGCATATACTACATCTAGGATATAGTAGTTGGACTTTCTCTAGGATCATGTCAGACCTCATAAACCAACCTTCTCATTATATAGTTGTTGAAACAATTGTTTGTAATAGGGGAATATGACAGATAATTTTTGTTAAAGATGCCTATCTGCTGACATATTTCCCAATAGTGGTATCAGAGCAAGGTTAATCTACTATATTTTGGGATTTAATCGATATAATAGAATTTTAGTTTTTGCCTTTTATTGTTACATACGATGTGAATATTTAAAATGAAAAATGTACATATCTGTTTAAATACCATAATAGATCCCAAACTTTATATATATATATATATATATATATATATATATGCAATTTGCACATGTCTCCCCATAATTGGTTTTGATGGTGGATGTGTAGCATGGTTATGACCAACAACCCAAATTTATGTGTGTGGTTGTATGGTTTTTCATTCTTGTTTATATCTCAGTTTGCATACCGAGCCTCTACCTTCTTCTTCCAACATATAAAAGTATTATTCTTTCCTTCCTATGCTCCCCTCGAATATAACTCGAGGTTTCTCATTATCATGTAATGAATTTAATAGGATTAGGATAGTTTTATTTTCCTATTACGATGAATATAACGTTTAGTGCCAAACAAAATCGATCGTCTCGAAGATGAGTCGACTGAATGGAAGACTGAGGACAGACATAGGAGCCAAATCGATCGGATGGTAGCCCAATTGATCAGCTTGAGATGTCTAGAAGATGTTGGACCAGTGGCCAATCGACCGACCAAGAGGCGATTTGACTGGTTTAAGGGTTGAACCAATGAACCTGGATTGGTTCAAGCAAAGATCTACACCAACAACATGTTCATGCATGAGATGTAGACCTAGGTGGTGGTAATTCCTTGTGTCTCCAAGGAATTACAATAGTATGCACATATCGCTTATGTTTTAATTGCATGTTTACATTTCTAGGATATAGCGTGTATATGATACGTACTATAAGTATATGGTGATGGGATTTGTATATATATATATATATATATATATATATATATATATATATATATATATATATATATATATATATATATATATATATATATATATATATATATATATATATATATGTGTGTGTGTGTGTGTGTGTGTGTGTGCGTGTATATATATAATCCCTCAATCAAACATTTTAAGCCTAATATGCTTTCCATTAGCAACACATGAAAAGCTTGATCAACTAAACATGGGAAGACCAAGCGTGGTGCGTCGTCTATCTCGTGGAAATGTGATGGTAGTAATGTGTGCCTACCAAGTAGGGTGCACTATTATCGTGTTGAATTTTGGGTCTGACTTAACTAAGTGATCTTAATGAGATTAAGCACTTAGAATCATACATATGACAATGGCAAGGATTTTTACATATCATCTATCCAAGAATTGCATAAGATGCATTTGGCAAAAGTTTCCACCTTAATGATTGATTATAGATGCTTGCATTGGCCGAGTAATAACTCAATTATTTTGGATCTTGGCTCAATAGAAGTTTGTGCACTGCAATCTTCCAAATTAATAAATGAGGGTTATCAATTTGTATAATATAATGAGAGAAATAGTCAATTAAAGGTGTAGTTAAACATCATCAAATTTTATTCAAATAAAATTAAAAACATTTTGAAAAAACTACAAATTTCTCTTGTACAATAAAATGGCAACACACAATACTTTTTCTTGTGATCAGTCCTTGAGGAGGAAAAGTTAAATGGGAATAACTTCCACAACTGGTTCAAGATGTTTAATTGTTATCACACAGGAGTGCAAGCTCTATGTCTTGGAAACACTAGAGCCAAATGAACCTGCTCCCACTGCCCCAAAGGATGAAAGGGATGCTTACAAGAAGCATAGTGGAGATGACTTTGATGTCAAATGCCTAATGTTGTGCTCCATGAACTATGAGTTGCAAAGAAAGAATGAGAAAATGGATGTTATTGAGATGGTGACACATATTAAGAACATGTCCCAAGACCAGTCAAGGAAGGAGAGATATGATGCCTCCAAGGCATTGTTCAAATATGTAACATGAAAGAAGGAGATTCAGTAGGTCCTCATCTGCTCAAGCTCATTGGATATGTGGAGAACCTTTCTAGACCGGGATTCCCTTGGGTCAAGAGTTGTCTAGTGATGTGATTCTACAATTTCTTCCATAGTCATATCGCCAGTTTGTCATGAACTACAACATGAATGACTTTGACAAGACATTGGCAGAGTTACTTGGCATGTTGAGAATAGATGAGGTACAAATGAAGAAATACAAACCCAAGTTTGTGATGATGATCAACAAACTAAATGGTAAGTATAAAGACAAAGGCAAAGATAAGAAGAGTTCTAAATCTGGCTGGAAGCCCAAGTCTTCAACACTAAAAGCAAAGGGAGGGCTGAACAAGGGAGGCAATTGTCACCATAGTCACCATCCTGGACATTGGAAGAGAAATTGCCCTCTCTACCTAGAGAAATTGAAGAAGAAGGAGGAGGGAATGGAAATCTCCACTTCATGTATATACATCATAAGATAAATCTAATTGCTTCTTCATCTTGGTTATATGATACCGGATATAGATCTCACATATGTTTGAATATGCATGATCTGATACGAAGTAAGCCTTTGTGAAAGGGCAAGGTTGGACTGTGTGTCACATTGGAGCAAGAGTTGTTGCAACTACAGTCTAAATTTAGAATTTAGCTTAGCCCACATGACATGTAATAGATTTAAATGAACTACTATTTCAATTCTGCCAATAATAGAAACATTTTTCTTTATGCATCTTGTATAGACAAGGATATGAAAATCAAATAAAATGTAGTCAATGTTCTATTTCAAAAGATGTAATATTTTATGGCAATATCCCAAATATCTTATGATATATGTTTGTTGGGTCCAAAGATAAATGTTTGCGATGTAAAATACCAAAAGATTGAAACTTGATAATCCAAACAATAAATATCTATACCATTGTCATCTAAAGCACATAAACAAGAAATGCATTTCTAGAATTCATGATGATGTTTATCTAAACTCGTTGGTTAATGAACCATTAGAGACAAACATCTCTTATCTATTGGGAAACATGACAAAAGTACTCTCACTAAATGTATTGGGAGAGTGTGTATTCTATTAGGGCCTGTATATACTGATGTATGTAAACCTTTCAGAATAAATGTTATGTATAGTTACGAGTACCTCATAATACTTACTGAAAATTTTAGTTAATACGATAATTTGTATTTAATGATATACAAGTATAAGTCTCTTGAAGTGTTCAAGAAGATCATGTATGAAATACACAAATTCCTTGGTAAAAGTATTAAGATACATTGATATGATCAACATTGAAATGATTTACATTAAGAGTTTGAGTGCCTTTTGGATAGACTGCAATAGTGTATCACAATGTACTCCACCTGAAACATGTTGATGTATTAGAAAGAAGGAATCACACCCTGATGGGTCATTGTGTGATTATCAACGAATCTAACTTATCTTCCAAATTCTCTCTGGACACATGCTTAACACTAAACTGGTTTACTATCTAGACACCATATGAATTACGGTATGGGAAATGTGCTGATATGTCTTAAGGACTGAAACGTATACAAGAAATTCATTTCTTGAAAATATTTACTCACATAAATGTTATTTTATTGAACACTACTTATCTCAGTCAAATAACAAAAGTGTTTGTTACCTGGATGACTGAATTCCTTGAGAGGAACTTTAATTCCAAAACAATTAGTGGGAGTAAAGTAGAACTCGAAAAGTTTGAGATCAATAAGAAAACATTAAACCTAAGGAAGTATATTGGGAACAAGGAGAATCACAAATTGTTGTGGAATCTCAATCTCCTTATGTAACACATGACTCATAGTTCTAGTAGAACACACCATGAACCTAAAAGATTATGATATCTTACAACTCATAAAGGTGGTGAGTTGGTCATAAGATGATGAGACAACAACCTATCTAGAAACTATTGAGGGACCAAAATTTGAGAAATGGCTTGAGGCCATTATATCCAAGATGGAATCCATGTACACCAACAAGGTATGACCTTGGTGATACCACCTGAAGGGGTAAAACCCATAGGGTGAAGTTGGATTTTCAAGAAGAATATCGACATGGATAAAAGGATAGATTGGTTGCAAAGATTTTTCAAACAAGTTCAAAGTGTTGAACATGATGAAATTCCTTCACCAACTGTCACACTTGCTATTGTAGCTTATCAACACTATGAGATTTGGCATATGGAGATTAAAACTGCATTCCTTAAAAGGAATAATTGAAAGGATGTGGATGTGGCACAACCAGAAGGTTTTATAACTCCATTAAATGCAAATAAAGTATGTAAAAAATTCAATCTAGAGGATGAAACAAGCATCTCTGAGTTGGAATCTTTGACTTGACAAGATAGTGAAAAAGTTTGACTATAGTCAAAATAAAGATGAAAACTGTGATTATAGAAGATTTACTCAGAGCACATTATATTCCACATTGATGAGGAATAACATCACAATACAATAAGTATAGAAACGTGGCATAGAAAGCACCTTCTTTAAGAAGGATTAGGTGAAACATCCTATGTGATAGGAATTGATATATATATATATATATATATATATATATAGTTCTAGAAAGTTTCTCGACATAAGTATGAGCACATATATTGACAAGATGTTGAAGGGTTCAACATGAAGGATCCAACGAGAGAGATTTTGTCCATGGTACATGGGATTAGTCTCTCAAGAGCCATGTATTCCAATCCTTGTGAAGAATGGAAAAACATGAGTAAGATACCATATGCAATACCAATTGGATCTATCATGTATGCAATATATTATAATCTTCCTATTTTTTGATATGTATTAGACATGACAAGATGATATTAGTCAGATCCAATGAACCTCATTGGGATGCCATAAAGAACATCCATAAGTACTTGAGAATCATGTAGGATCAGTTCCTAAATTATGCCAATAAGGAAGAGTTTGATATAAAGAGTTACATTGATGCAAGCTTCCACATTGACAATTAATGATAGCAATAAAAAATTTGTGTTTTATCATATAACTAAAATTGTGAGTTGGAAGAGTTCTGAACTACAAACCGTCATTTAAATTCTATAAAAGAGGCTGAGTACCATTATGTTATAAACACAATAGAGGATAATGTATGGATCTAGAAATTCATATAGATGAACTTATGAGATGTTCCACCATTGATGACACAGTAGAAATACTATGAGAAGAATGCAGTTATTAGTTAGACAACAAATATCCAATAAAATACTATGGAAATTCCATCTCATACGGGATGTACATGAAATACATCGGCTAAAGGCAAATGTTTCTAACCACTTGATTAGCACTTGCACAACAGAAACATTATGGACATGTTTAAGACCACTAAGAATAAGATTTGTGGTGATTGGCTCTAAGTGCAAGTGGGAGTTTGTTGGTAAGTATGCCCAAAGAGCCAATCATATGATGATTGTGATGACATATATTATAAATAGATTTGATTAACAATAAAGGCAAACTTCCAATTTGTTCAGTTTCAATCAGTTATGAGATACTGATGAAACATAATGAATGTCTAAATAATGACATTATGCAATGATGTATGTATTCAAGTTGATGACTTGAACAATGAGATCATACATATGTTAAGTGTATGTATATCCTTGCTATGTCCCTAGTCAGATGTTATTATGGAAGGCTGATAGATAGCAATGACACATAAGACTAGAGTGTGTATTGGTTAATGATAGAATATCACCAGTCCTGATATGTGATATCAAACCAAACACATAGATACTTGTTAGAGAATAGTGTATCGAATAGACCCACCTTGAGAGTGACACATGGAATCCATAACTGATAGTAAAAGTCATCTCTCAGAGTATTGGTGGTGATTGTGGTTCTCCTAAAATCACTACATTTATCACATTTCATTCATAGTACTTTAGCATCATCCACTGTGACTTTGAATAAGGGTTACCATAAAGGTGGTGCTCGGGTACATTGTAACACAAGAGGATGACTGTGAGTGATGTAGATAGGATTTATCCCTCCTATAGGAGTTTGATATTTTGGTCACTTGATAAGTGAGACTGAGAAAAGCATATGCATGCACATGTGAATCAATATATGATATTGAGGTCACATATATATCAGATAGTCTGGTCTAGTTCAAGGAACATGGATTGAGCATTTAGAGGATGAAAATTCCATGCCTCAAGTTCAATCTAGATATCAATGACAAAGGAATTAGACAATTACTGTAATACTGATCACATATTGTAGGTTGAAGTTGTTCTCCAACTTTCCATTTACTTGGGTAGAAATTTTGTGTTGCTTGATACTGCTCATTACTTGTGATGGCATAAACCATTTATGGACATTCACTACCAACTTAACTTGGAACCTATAAGGTCACACACATAGGATACACTCGGAATAGGATTTGATTCATGGAATATGGTATAACTTTATACTAAAGAGTTAGGTATTCAATTTAAACAATATTGGTTGATTAATTGAATGACTGGACTTTGAACTAACCGGTTCAAATTGTTGAACTGACTGATTGGAGTGTTAGGTCACTTGAACCAACTTTGGCAATGTAGGACCATGAACTGACCGGTTCAAGAAGTGAACTGATCGGCTCAGGTCCACAAATCGTTCAGTTCAGGTTGTGAACTGAGTGGTAGGTGGATCAATTCAATTAATTCAAAACTAGGAACCCTGACCCTAACCCTCCTATAAATAGAGGGGTACTGGGGGGTTCTCAGAGATACAACTCAATTGCCTCTGACAAGTGTTGTCTTCTCTGGTTTTGGTAACCAAGAGAACCCAAACAAGTCCTACCCGATAAAGGGAGGGATATCAAGGGAGAACAATTGTGGGAGAGCCAGTTGGTGCTAGTACACCAACGAGAAGGCAGAACTCCTTATTGTTAGTTCTTCGAGAATGATAGGAGTTTCTGATGGCTTGTGTGGACTACTCTAGAGAAGAGGAGTATATCTTGTAAGGAGGACAAAGTCATTTGTTGTCTGTGGTGATCAACCAGGAACTACTATAAACGTTGTCTGAGTATGACTTGAAGAAAGGTGCATACTACAGTGAGGATATAGTCGATGGACTTGCTGCTGGACCAGGTATGACCTCATAAACCATCCTTCCCATTACATAGTTGTTGATGTGATCGTCTATAATAAGGGAACATGGAAGATAATTTTTTTATTTCCACTGTCTGTCTCCTGACATGTTTCCCAACAAATTATGCATTCCTTAACTCTTTTAATGTAAGCATACATTTTTGTCCTATTAAATTTAGTTAAAAATTTATATTATCACCTTTTATTCTCTTTTTCATTAGGTGTATCATATAAATATGTTCTTGTAATCCTATGTTCCTTTATAAGAAAATCATAATATCATATTCCATTTGAAGATGATGTTTCTAGAATTTTTTTCTTGAATTCTAACAAATTCTTTCTTGAGAAATCTAAACCCATCTAAATTGTTGTCTAGAGGGGCTCTCATTGAATAGTGTAATTGTTAAAACTTTAGTTATACTATAGCAATGTGGTTAAGGGCACAAGTTGTTTATATCATAATGCAAAATCTCTAAAGTTTTATTTGCTTCCTATGATATCATTCAATGTATCTCATGTACTTCTGATTGACACTACCTTTTTGTTAGTGTGTTATTGTTGCATGTGTTTCTTTCTACAAGCTGGATCTTTACCAATAAATCATGTTACACATTTTGTTGTTTAGTTATATTTGGTGTTCCTTATTAGGATTAAAAATCCTTTTGTTCATCCCTCAATATTAGATTGGAGCACCTTCTCTGATTGCTGAATTGTATTAAAAAAATCTATGGTTAGTATTCGTCTTTAAATGTAGATGGTGATTGTATAACTAGTTGGTCATTTTCTTTAAGAGATAGACAATTTCATCTGCTCCATATTAAATTATAATGTTTGTTGGGTCATGTACAAAGATAAGTGTGGTTGGTGGGATGTATGTCAATAATATTATAAGTAAATTCCAAAACTTAGGGTGATGTTTATTAATTATTCCTAATTGAGATAAGTGCATGCAAATTGCTTTTACAACTACTACTTTTTATACCCACTGCAACATAAATACATAACCGAACATATTTGAACATGCCTTAGCATTACTATAAACATTATAACATGATTATATTTGCTTTTCAATAAGTATTAATGCAACATCTTTATATTTTCTTTTAAATTAGTTTAATCCATTTTTAATATAATATTTTTTTATTCATAGAGCATGGAATTCCAAATATGTCATGTTTCCCTCAAGTCCCTAGTTTAGATTAGCCTAAGAAAATGGCACTTTTCAAGTGATGACAACTTGTGGGCATGGGGAGTATGAAAATTACTACTAAATGCACCTTCTTATAGATAACACATCAACAAGGCTCCATCTTGTTGCTTAGGCACCTATGGGAATAAATCATGAACATATTCTAGATATAATGATTATCTTTCCATGACAAAGTATGCTTTCCAATAGAGCATAAGTTGCCCTTTTAGTATACTGCTACTTATTTACTCTAAATTATTGCGGTTGCAACTTTGTCCATCACCACAAATTTGTTGACATGATCATATATTTTCTTTCATACCACTTTTCACTACCTTTGTCATGGAACTCATATGTATTGTGTTTGTTTCTAACCAATATCTGTGGTATGACTGCATCTCAATATTAAGTAATACTCTTTGGAGTAATCAAATCATAAGTGTTTTCCATTCTTCTTTTCTAGAACGTTAAGTTGATATGTTGTTATTCATAATCATGGAATGTGCCATTGCTTTTTTTCCAAGAACATGAGTGTTGAGTAGAAGGACCTCTTAGTCATCCAAAGCATAGTATGGTATAGATCCAAAAACCAAAGAAGGTGCATATTCTATGATTAACCTACAACCTTTGCTTTGCATGCAATTTCTTCTATGTTTTTTTGATGCTTTTAGAAGTTAACTTGATGATTCATACTAATCATATATGGCATTTACCATGTGACTAGACAATGATCATATATTTAGCTTTGGAAGTGGTCATATTGTTATTCCTTCTAATGGTTATGGACCTCTTGATTCATCCTAGATTATGGATGAAAGAAGTGGTCGAACCAAAGGATTGATAATCTTTTGTCTATAGGTTATTCTTTTCATATTTTTTCTTTAATAAGGTTGATTGACTTACAGGTTCCATAAAGAGAATGACTAGTTTGAATGTGACTTCTCTACAGGGTCATATGTACCTTCTAATGGTAGCAATAAGATTTTTGTTCCTTCTCTAGACTTTCCAATTCTTAGGATACCTTTTACATCTTTCCATGTTAGGTCGCACTCATAGACATATGTAATTGCCACTCATGCGACTATAAATGGCCGCATTGGAGGTGTTCCTCATGCTCCTCTAGTGGGAATGAGAGGTTAGGAGGGTGGCCTTGGAAATGCTAATTGTCCAAGAGGAGGTGATTTTTTGCATTAGCAAGGCTCTCAATAATCCCAAGGTCCTCCTTTTAACTTTCCTCCACTAGATAATCCTAACATCCATCCATATGTTGGAAGACAAGTATCTTTACCTAGTTTTATGACTTGGGTATGGTTAATTGCATAATTAAATGAATAGATTACCTTTTATATTTTTAATTCATTAACTAGATGATTTCATTAACTATTGAGATTGGGAAATTTAAGGCACTACTAGTCATTAATTGAATTTGAATTTTTTCTTCTTCAAAGTGTGGGATACAATAATTTCTTTCTCATAAAAATCACCTGGATTTGTTTTTTATTTATTTTGATCCTCAAAGATGGCACCATAGATATGGGAAGTCAAGAACTAATATAATTAGGATGAAATAATTCTGGAAATACTATACATCATACTACAATGAAGTAAAGAATATATAAATGCTAATTTTTATTATTTTCCCTTTTGTATGTTTAAATTTTATTACTTTATTATGAATTATGTAACCATTAACTCAAAAATAGATTTAGTGAAAAAGTTAAAGGTCAAGAAGAATTTTGTGTCATGGATGGGGACATGGAATATTATCACACTACCAAAATCAAAGTGTAATAATGCAACCCGCAAGCAGACAGATCTTACAGTAGTATAGTTGAGGATCGAATCCCAAGAGATAACTTTTTAAGAACAATCTAATCAAAGTAACTTATCAAGAATTAGTATTTATCACAAAAGTTGAGATTGGTTTGTTAAATCTAAGATTGCAAGAAAGAAAATAGCCAGATTAAAGTTCTAGTTATCAATGGATGGAAATGCTAGGGTGGAACTGGGTTTCACCGCCACTACTCAAATCTATGCAATCATTCAAATCCAAACTTGTATGAATATATAATTGGAGTTATGAAAGTTTCCCCTTTCGGCGTTAGAAACTTGTATGAGTAGATATCCATGTAAGCTTGATGTCTCATTACTTACGGGTCCTCTATCCACTACTCCAGGGACTTTCTGTCAGAAGTTCTCGTCAGGGTGTCAACCAAAGCTAATCAGTATTCAAATCTTAATCGTTGAAGTTCTCACAGTAAAAGATTTTAATAAGTCACATAAAGAGGGTGATCAATCCACAAGACATGCAACAAACAATTATCAATGAATTATATGAGTTCATACAAGAATTGGAACATGAATGAAATTGCAAGAAACGGGTAGTGGGGCTAGTTCCCACATCCCATTAAAAAGACTACTCCCTTCACATGGAGAGATTAATATAACTAGAAGAGGAAGAGGATACCATCACGATCATGATGGTGGTATAAGAGTCTTGGCGTGTTGTGTGATGATTGACTTCCTTCTTTCTCCTTCAGATATTAACCCCGACTTGCAGCTATAGCATGTGGAGGAACAATAGCTTGGGGAAGAGATCAATTGCCCAAGAAGGGAGATCAACGACCTAGAATTGTGGATGGAAGAGATCTATTGATATGTGCTAGAGGTTGATATGTATCGACCATCTCGGTCGATAGAACTAGCTTGGTCAATAGGTCTCATCCTTGCTCAGATCTCGACAGTAGCCTTTCACCACTTCTGTCTCCAGAATTCTAGATCAGTTGCACAACTGCGCTGGGGGCCTATTTGTAGGATTGAGGCTATCAACCTATTTCCATCGGTGTGGAACACTTGTTGTCGGTCCATGGGTCTATCGGTCGATGGATTTTTTTACTTCTAGTCATCGGTTTGTCGGTCGATGGGACTGTCGACCTCGAGAGTCAATAAGTCTTTCGGGAAGTTGTGGATGTCGACAAGAGTGTCAACAACTTTGTCGACCGAAGGGTTGATGTCTTTTCACTTGTTGGTCGATGATGATGTCGAGCAAGGAGGTCGACAGAGGTTACGACCTTAGTCATCAATGAGTTGTATATTGACCTTCTAAATGTCAATTTGGTGGATTGATGGAGATTTCGAGCATTGAGTCGATGGCTTTCATAACTAATCTTTTGAAGATCAATTGTCATGTCGATCAACATGTAGATTTTAGCCTTGGAAGCAATATTTGTGTATTGAACTGCCTTCTGAAAGTGCTCAAAATCCATTTCGGTCTGTTGTGCTGCCCCGCACCCTACGAGAGGCATCCTCCTCTCGACTCCTGCCTGATGAAGGGTAGCGGGACCCCCTAGGCAAACATGCTACAGATTGATAGAATTCAAAACCTACAAAGGGATTCAAGAGAAGTATCAAATTCCTAAAATTTAACATAAAAACATAAGTAGATAAAAAAAAAGCTATTCTTGATGAAAACTAAGCTAAATGAATGCTAAACTAGTCTAAAAAATGCAACTAAAATTGGGATGAATATTTCCATGAGACGGTAGCACAAGTCTTTCAAGATTGTCTTTAATTTCTCTCTATTATTCCACAACATGTAGAACTTATTTAGCTAGACATAGCTCAAAGTCATGGATTTATACATGTTGCATGAATCTGGAACATGTTATTTCTTAAAATTCAGTTGTACTAGTCAAGAATTCCTTCTTGTCATATGACATCTGGTAGAGAAACATATATCTCAAACCTTTGTTGTGGTGTTTTCATCGATTAAAGATGTAGGATACCATGAACTAGAATATTGGAAATTTGAAGAATTAGGGAACACCTATTTTTTCAACGTAAATGGTTAGCTCTAAGCAATTTCAAATAACCTGGAAACATACATATAAATGAACTAGTAAGACTTTGCACTCTCATTATGTAAATTGGTGTTTTACCTTATCATTGATCCACATTATAAAGAGTTGATTTGATGCTTAGGCATATGTTCCACAAGTGCACAAATGAAGATGTATTAGTATGATCGTGGCTTATTGGTCTTGATGATGATCATATTGATGATCGTTGATTATGTTGTATACCCCTTCTAGCATGTTCTATAGTTGTTTTTGTATTGATGTTCCTAATTTATATGTTTTACCCAGAATTTGCTTTTCACTCAGGTGTGACGTCACACCTCCACAAGAGTGAGATTACTCAAAACAAAACTTGATTAAAAACATTGATCACCATCATCAACATGAGGCACATAGAGATCATAAATAAAAAATTTTAGCCATCACCATAAATCACATTAATAGAGTAGATGGTCCTTATAGTATATTGTCATGACATACTACAAATTCCTTAATTACAAGAATTTACCTAACCAAATGTTTGTGCTCCACACTCACAATATCTTCTCAAACTATCAAAATTTTATAAGAATTACATATGCAATGTTACTATAGAACATGCGTACAGAATCTTGCAACTCATATAACCACAACTCTAGTGCATGTGCACGTGTCTCAAAATATCAAGCTGGGAAATGTATACAATAAAACATTTCAGCCTAGACCTGACTGTATAGGGACAAATTAGAACTCCATCCTTATATGTTTTATCTTTAGAGTAGGTCACACAAACGTCTCCTACCTCTAGATACTTCATGTAGACATCACCTACCTCCTAGTCTGGGGTGGGATCCCTCCTTGTTGATATTCTTTGCACTATCAAGATAGTTCTACCACTCACCTAAAAGGAAAGAAAAATCATCAGTTGAAGCACCAAGTCGTAGTGATATCATATAACATATGATACATATATTACTTACAAGATAAAACATTTAAAGGAGACATTTTTAAACATTTAGATACATGAATATTGTTAGTGTACTTGAAGGTCCATGTTTACCAAACCATACCTGCATCATTGACTAACTCGCAAGATATGCTAGACAATGTATGCATTTCAATCCTATGAATATGTTTATCATATCAAAATCACACTCATGTTTATCCTAAAATCAATCTAAACAGATATGCTTCCTAGACAAGGTATAGTTGACAATTCTTTGGGCAGATTGAGGCATACCATTCAATCATCTATCTAGATGCTAGTAAGACATCCTAGCAATCTGTATAAGATCTAAGGATATCTAGATTCCCTAGATCTCTTAACATAACCCCAGGTTGAAGCAAGGTAAACAAAAGGCAGAGAGCCCCCTAAATATATGTTTGAGAACGGATCCACCAATCTTAGGCACATCCTAGGTACATAGGTCACATTGCCACTTAGGGTAATAACCCTTGGTACCACATGCCAATATATTTTCACATCTCAAATACTATTTCCAACAGATAATTGGTCTTTATTGAGTCCCAACATCATTTAAAGATGATAGGGAATAATGAACCAAATGTCCCCATACATTCCCTAATATATCACTTTAAGAATATTCTCACAACTTTAGGTTGCTACTATATTTATTAATGTCACTACTCCCCCTAAAAACCTAGGGGAATAGATCTAAATACTCACGGTTTTACATCTTACAATTATCTTTACTAGTTATATTTTTATCTTACAATCACATCACATATAATATAAATCAAGCCAACATGATAAGATAGGTAATCGTGTGTTAGTAACTTCAAAAGTTAGAAATTATTGAATCATCATAATCTAACGTCTCAAGCATGGCATATATTATTCCTTTATTCACATCAAGGATAGAAATCTGTCCTCCAGTAAGAAGGTTAGAAAATCCATAATGGAAATCATCATGTACCATATGATTAGGTACTCACAATAGAGTAAATATAAAGGGTCATCTTTATAAATTTTACCAACATAATAATAAAGAATGGTTAAGAATATGTATAGGGACATACTCATGATAAGATCAACATACAACTAACATCGTCCATACATATATAATCACAAAGGTAGATATATTAAACTTTTAGAGTGGGTGGGAGTTGAAGCTACTCCAAAAAGTATGTGCGAGAAAATAATAATGTTGTATATTTAATTAATGATAAAAGACATACACCCATGTCCTATATATCGAAGCAAGGGAGAAACCCTGTGTAATAACCTAGAATTCTTTCTCTCTCCTTAGACATGTATCATGCACATCATCCTTGCCCAATTTTCTCACCTTGGACTTTAATTTCATGATTGAAGATGCCTTGACACTTAGATGTATCATCTTGTATGCATATGCCTTGTGGTGACACTTCATTTGCTTTTAGAATTACATTTTAAATCTTTAACATGTAACCATCTCAAAAACCAATTTTTAATGAGAAAAATATAATCAAATTACTCACTGATGTATGTAATATTGTAGGTCTTTCAAATATGAATCCAACATCACAAAAATTACCTCAATAGGACTATCATAGCCCAAGTTATGGCCCTTAAAATTTTGACTTTGATCCACATGATTTATTTGATTTAATTCATTTTTGAACCCTTGTTGGGCCTATTTCTGCTAGGCATGCGACCCACGAAGCTCCCTCCCCCTTTTCCTTTCTTGGAAATACAACACACATGTCACTAGCCAATCAGTAGGGTGCATCCATGCACCGTCAATTTTGGACCCTTGGATCTTTCTGCTCTGGATCTAAGTTGCATCCAACGACTATCTTATTTCCTTCTACCTCCATACACCATGGTCGACGACCATGGCACTACTTTTCACCTACCATCTTCTTCCCTCCACCTTGGCACATTCTACTGCTTCTTTTACTTATAAAACTCCCATCTTAAACATTCCACACCTTTTTCCTTCTAGTTTTGGCAAACCCTAGCCTTCCCGCACACCCTTTCTTCCTCCCCTAGCCTTCAGCGGCACTGTGGAGCCCAATTTTGGGGTTTCTCATTCTGTTCCACCTCGACCTTGGGAGATGTTTCCATTGGATCTGTGGGGACTGGTATGTCCTGATATACCCCTCTGAGAGTAAGATTGAAGGTCAGATGCCTCGATTGGCTTGGTGCGCTAGCGACCAAGCTGAGTGAGAGTCAATCCCATGTGAGTAGGAGCCTATGACGAAGAAAGGGTGTGAGCCATTGATAGTATGAACCTACATTCGAGAATATGGATCTGATGAACCCAAACCCACCGTGTCACCTTTCCTGCTCTCTCTCTCTCCCCCTTGATGCTCAGTGGTTGTGGAGATCGCGAGCAGCTCCAGGATTTCACAGATGGTGGACTGAGGCTGGGAAGTGCTAGCAAACTCTCACATGCGGTGGGCATTGATCAGGGAGTGTCGTTGGGTAGATCAGCTCTGGTAGGATGTGGGGAGGGGTTGCGGCCTTCCAAGGCCCATGAAGCTTAGATTTGGAGAGGCGACCCTTGCTCAAGAGAGCCTAGGCCCTTGGATGGAGATCTGACCTTCCATATTTGTTGATTTCAAGGTGATCTTTGAAATTTTGTATCTCACAATTCCCTTGACCAAACTTAAGACTTCATATATGGTTTTTATCATAAAATCAATCCCAACCCAGTAAAAAAGGTTTCCAAATGTAATTTTACTTGTTGTTCTCCTATTTTATTTAAGAGTGATACTTTGATGCTTGGTTAATGAACTTTATGCCATATTATATGTCCTTTGTGTCTCTAATGGCCTCATGTTACTTGAACCTCTAAATCAATAATATCAATCCATTTGGATCTTTTTTTATGATTTGAACCTTATGGATGTACCCTAGATGTCATCCCTTGACCTAAAAGATGACTATTTGATGGCCATGCATGATGTAACTTGATTAAGATGGAAACTTTAGTCTTTTTTCTATCATATAATCATCTAAAGTCAAAATCAGTTGTCTTTGTGTTGATTGTGTGACACTTCTGATATATATCTTCTGTCCTTTTCTCATGAATATCTCTTATGCCCTAAAAGCCCACTTTTGCACCTTATTGTGACCTAATATGTGATGTTTAGTACTAATAACCTTTCTAGATCATACCCTAGTGTTGTTTTAGATATCTTAATGAATTCAAATCAGTAGAATCATCTTGCTATAACTCTACATCCTCAATTGTTCTATGTAATGCTTCTAGAAATTTGAAATGTACCAATCTTGCTTGAAATGATCTAGTATGACTAGTTATGTTTAGTATGATCAATCAATCACAAGTACTCATATTTGATTATTCCCATGACCTCAAATCAGTTATGATCTCACCTTATATCTAATCTAAAGTAGATGTTAACCCTACAATCAAAGTAGCATTGGTAATACTTGAAACTAAGGGACTATGTTTGTATGCTTTGAAACCTAGGACTAGGGAAACATCCACATGACTCCTATGATGCTTTTTTTATCAAACCCTAGTGATCGAATATTCTATCTTGTATCTTTTGCATCTTAGGTCCACTTGGGCTGGACCATCTCTAGAGATCTTATCATATCTTTGTCACTACCCATGAGTACGTTTTCCTCTTGACCCTACTATGATCTTTGCTTGCTTGTATGTATGCTCTTATGAATGCTTGGCTACTTACTTACTTGGTTGATCTATTTTTCCTAAGATTACTACTTTCATTTTTTAGTATTCTACATTGACAAACCTTGAATATAATGTACAAAAATCCATCATGCAACCTAATGTGGACATAATGGATAAAGGATCCTAAAATATGCTTTGCATGAAATGATAGCGTTAAGTGTTCTCGCTTTGTTTCTTCTTCTTGACTATGATAATTTTTCTAGACAAGAAAGTTTTTGTATTACTCTTAAACTCTTTACATGCCTTTTCATAGCGTACTTAATGATTTAGCATTAATATGTTCTATTTATTGATATTTTAGTTGCCAAATGAAAATTTGCTACACTCGAGCCTCTACTCTATGAAATGAAACATCAATGGGATGCTAGAAGTAGAAATGGGTACATGCTTCTCTATCACTTTTAGTATATTGATATCTCTTTTTGTTGTTACTGCCTTCTTCATATATATTGTCTGTTTGAAATATTTGTGTCATTATATGGACATGCACCCAAACCCTACTGTCACTAACTCAGTAGTCAGTGGGGATAGTAGGAGGGTAACAAACAGTTCCATGACAAATGGTATCAGAGCCATACACACAAGCATGTATATATGTTTAAGGCATAACACATATTAAGAACCCAGGGAAGACTAGAATACTTTCCTTAAAGCTTAGAGAGTCATCAGTATCTCATCTCTCTCTAAGCATCACCTAAACCACCCAAGTAGATGATGATTGATTATTATTCTCGTCTCCTCGTGTGATTCTTCTCTCATGACTATTAATCACATGGGGTAGCTTATGCATGGGAAAACTAAAATTCACTTGAAATCATGAAAGTTGATTAAGATGATAATGCCATGATCTGATCCTAAATGAAAGACCATATTTGCTGAATTAAAGTACTCTCAGAAGTGATGTACTCATGTAAACTCAATGCTACAAAATCAATATAAGTGCTTTCAATGTTTGAGGTAAATTGTAGATATGGTGAAATAAGGTGGAACTTTTGCCTTACACCTTATGTTTTATGAAGTCCCTATTGATTAAACCTATGTTGTCCCTACTGTGATAAAGCCTCAAACATATCCAAGAAAAACTCATCCTATTGATATGTATCATGTCACATACTCTGATACGACTATACATGAGGCATTTCCCTATGGAATTTCGTGCCTCTTTTACAAGCTCAATTTTAAATAAACATGATGGACATGAATATCACTCTATCCCTATTATGCTCAAACTATTGAGTCCTAAATTTGACTTCTCAGTTTCTAAAATCTACCCTTACCTTGATCTTGAAAGGAAGGGAATGAAATTATGACCTTGTTCTCACAAGAAGATCTTGAAGTATGGTTGCCTTATTATGATCTTGATGTTTGACTCATGATCTTGTGAATTATGATATGATAGTTCACACTTGCTCTATTTGGATATGCTTTATGACCAATGATTAATATGGAATAATGTGCCAGATTAGGGTGGTAGTTGACTTATGACTCCCTAACCTTGGTCACCACTCTATTTGACTACCTCTAAATCTTCACCATGTTAATTATTTAGCGCTTTAGAGGTAACCCCTTCCACACAACTTTGATTTCTTAAACTAAGTCTCTAATAGGTTATGCCTATGATGATATTGATACTCGGTCTCAAAATCTCAATTTAATGACGATCATGGAATATGATGGCATTGACTATAGCTAGCGGTCAAGTTCCTAGAAAGATCTAGGCCTAGATCATTCATTAGCCATGAATACTATGAAAATAAACTTGATATTGATGCCATGAAATGTTGAATAATGCTCGAAATGTTTCTCAATTGTTGTGTATGGATGAATAATCACTCCTAGAAGGGTGAGTCAATCAATCAATTTAAGAATTGAGACAACCTCGAATGTCACCTAATGTTGGAGGGTTAAGTATACAAAGTATGAAAGAACATATCTTGAGTATAATTCTTTAAACCCAACCATTTCATATTTAAGGGATGTAAATAAAAGTCACTAAGGAAGTGGCTGACAGTAGGTGACCAAGCCCAAGAAGGAAGGCCAACATGAAGACCAAGCGCAAGAGGTAAGATCACCAAGAGGCCAACCCCAGGAGGGAAGGCCAACATGAAGACCAAGCCCAGGATGGAAGGTCACCAAGAGGCCAAGCCCAAGAGGAAAGGCTGACATGAAGACAAAGCCCAAGAGGGAAGGTCGCCAAGAGGTCAACCCTAGGAGGGAAGGCTGACATGAAGTACAAGCCCAGGAGGAAAGGTAATCGAGAAGGCCAAGATCGGGAGGGAAGGTCGTTGTGAGCCCAATGTTGGGATATAAAGTAAATGATATACACCCTAAGAAATGGAGAAAATCCGAATTAAAGAATTACAGAAAATAATGTACTTGAATATGGTAGGGAAGCCTCAAGAAGAATGTGTATGGAATCTCAATACAACCTTAGGAAGGTGAAGGAGCTTCCACTCGCGTGGAATTGCGTGCACCACTAAAAATCCTAAAGATAGTAAGTCTTTAGGTTTAGCCTTGCTTATACTAGATTGAGAACTCCACCCACGTATGCTAATATATGTGGAAGTCTTATCGTAGTATAGTTAAGGGTCGAATCCACGGGACAACGGTCTTGTTGGGAGCAATAAGATGAAAAGTGTTAGAATTTCACGTAACTCCTTAAAAGTTGATATTTAGTCCAAAGATTTGATTTGGTTGTTTTAAACTAAGTGCAAGTAAAGTAAAAGCAAGAAAGTAAACTTAGGTTGTTAACAATGATAAGAAATCACTAGGATGTGATCGGTTTTCACCACCACTACACATGGATCAATACATGCAACACAAAAACATAACCTGCAATAAGAGTTAAATCAGTTAGTATCTTTGTAGACTTAGCTTCCTTTTAGAGAACTAACTGCGAGGAGCGTGGGAATGTTGTAACGCCAGCCATCCTCGAACGAATGGTCACTTACTTTACAACATTCCCTCCGCAAAGTGTGTTCCTCGACTTATCAAGGTTATACTTTCATACGTCAACTGATTCCATTTCATAGTATGAAAGTGCAACGATGTAAGTGAGTTTACTTCACTTCTTGGAAAACACTCCTAGATACCGAAACAGATGCATGGTGGATACATGCATCAAGAACCAACATTCAATCAAGATTTGAATCTAATAGTACAAACATAGACAATTCATACTAAACGATAAAAGATAACACAAGTTGGTGATCAAGCAACAATCATTCATTAAACCATTGATGTCGAACTGAAAAGAAAGTATATCTCTATTGCAAACTACGGATTACATTGCATGAAATGAAACATGGGTAGCGGGGCTACTCTCCGCACCCTAGTGAATGGTACTACTCGCTCATAGCAAGGACAAAGAAGGACGCGGGAAGAGAGAGAGAGAACGTCATCCCCACAAAGGAGAGAGGAAAGTCAACCCCTTGGAAGGAGAGAGAAGGACGATCTTCACACTTCGTAGGTTGCTCGATGATGAGGACTCCTCTTCCCACCTTCTTTGGCAACGAGAGAGAAAGCAGTTTTGGGATGGAGTGTGGATCTCAGACCGGCAGCCTTTGGGTGGAGAATGGAGAATGGAATAGCTCTGGAGTAGGAGAGGCAGCCTCTGGGCATCTGAAACTTCCTTCTTTTGGGAGGACCCCTCGGGTCTTATTTATAGGCTTTAAGTGGAGTCCAAACGGTTTGGGCAGTTTTGGGTCCAAACAGTCTTGAAGACCGTTTGGACCCTGAGACCGTTTAGACCCCGAGACCGTTTGGACCCCGAGACCGTTTGGCTTTGTGCGGTCTTGAGACCATGTGACTACATGCTTTTAGGATCTCACTACCGGGAACGATACATCTGCCTTCTTGAGGGCAGCTGAATGTACCGGCCGGGCGAGTCCTTTATCAGCCTTTCATATATTTAGATACCTTAGGGTTTCACTACCAGGCACGACACATCTGCCTTTATGAGGGCAGCTAGATGTACCGGCTGGGCGAGACCTTTGTTGGTTCTTCATATAGATCCTTATTTATGGCACAACTCTCATAGTTTTATTCAACACTTTGGCTTTTATTCGTAAACTCACATGCTTGGGATTTGGATATTTAGGGATTTTGATTTGGGCGGCCAAGCCTCTTTTATTTGAAGAGAAGAAAACTATTCTTAGAGTTGTTCGACATGCACTTATTTGGTTTCTTTTTTAATGGTCCGCTTGTGAGACTTCTTGATTTGGATGTCGCCTGATGCCCCTCTCATCCTTGAGAGCTTGGCTTATTTTTGCCTTGATATTGACCTATGGAGAGTGAGATGTAGAAGTGAAACAAAAGCATGGAAATCAGTAGTGGAGAGACATTATTAAGTCGCCATTATATGTCTGAGTGCTATTCTTGTTATTACTTTTGAGGACTTAACATGATTCTAAAGTTAGCTGAGGGTGACTATGTTCCAAAAGGGATGTTCCTCTTATGTGCGAAGTTTATTTTAAAAAAGCTTTTAAAAAAAAATTAAATGTGCAAAGAAAATTGTAAAAATTTATATAGGATTGAAAGAAAATGTAGAGAGGGAAGGGTTTTGAAAATGATACCTCACCCTTGTCAGTGTACTCCCCCCTAACTTATCACTCACTCTGTCCGTAGAGTGTCAAAGTGATAGTTTGAGAAGTACAAGGACAAGGGCGTCAGGCTTCAATTAGTCCTTTATTGGCGCCATGTGTGCGGAGGAGATTAGCGGCGAACTTCCCTCGTAATGCGTGATAATCCACTTCTGTCATGTCCACTACTAGTCTTCCAAGTACCATGATGGTGTACATCCAGTAGAGGACGTGGAAGCCGCAGTCATTTGATTCCCAAACCTGTTGGGGACATCTGTGGCTGAAGGTTGGGCGGTGAAAGTGTTCTTTGCCGTATGCCCTTGTGTGCTGACTTAAACGATCAATTAGGCTGTCGGCACATTCCTTCGCCACCTCCTCCGTGGGCGTCTTTGGTGTCACGACATATTTCTTCTGCCATGGATTGAACTGGCTATCAGAACTATTGTTGATCATAGTTGTTCCATCATGTAGGTTTGTTGTCAGAAGCAGCCAGTGCTCTTGGTGAAGGAAGGGGAGCATGATAAATTTTGGTGTCGTATGTTGTAGGAAGGAAATTAGGGCTTCAGTTGTTTCGAAGTTATTTAGATTTAGGAGATCGTTCTTCATGTATGCGGATTCCATATAGGTAGTAGGGTGATTCTGTCCGAGAAGAAATTGATAGGCAGCCATCAAGCTCACGGATAGAGACCCTTTGATCTGTACAGTTTCCCATAGTGCATCTGCCATGACCAGAATATCACCGGACATGAAAATGAGTTCATCTTTTTCAGCGTAAAGCCTTGACATGATGAGGCAAAGTTCATTGTCGGAGAGACTCTTGCAAGCTGTGAGGTCAAAATCTGGAAAAGTTGGTTCTATGGAAGATAGGGGCACCATTTGTGATGAGGATCTCCTGATGGTTGCCCCTGATAACAGATCTATGACCCCTTTATCCTGCTCTAGATCGAAGTTGAAAGGGTCGCATTTTCTTTCCTTGGGGACTATGGCGGGGTGTTTGTTTTTCTCCAACTCCTTTAAAGTTTGTCTGAAAGGTCACTTTTGTGGACGTTGGATTGCGGAAAAGAGGTAGCGAGGGACGTCGTCTGGTGCCATTGTCAGTCCTTGAAGAACTATCTGTCACAAATGAGTTCCATGGTGTAACACCCTCACAGGGAGTGAAAGTCTTTGACGATCAGCTCGGTGAAGGGGATTTCTTGGTTTAGGGCTTGAATGTGACGGATAGTGCAAAAAGCGCAATCCCCAGATCCCTCGATAGTTTGGACTTGTGGGTTTATGATTTGGAACCAGGGTTGGCTCCAATCCTAGCAGAGGGATGGGCGTGCATCCCAAATTAATTTAAGAAGTCTAAAAGATATACATCTTGCCTCTCCGACTTCTTCTCCAACAAAATTTATCATTTTGGCTGGTAACTCACTGGCGCAAAAATTGTACACCTTGGCGTCACGAGCCTCGGTGTCCACAATCATAAACAACCAATGGCTGAAAACTTGAAATGGCATGGTTAGATATCGTGCCCTCCATGCTAAACCAGCACGCAGCCGCTCTATAGACTTTTCTCGTATTTCTTTGTATAATAAGCCTATAGATAGGGCAGGTGAGGTGTTAAAAATTGGCTGTTGCCTCTTTGAGCTTCTGTAAACTTCTATGCAGTTGGTGAGCAAGACATAGAAAATTGCGAGCGACATTGTTGACCGGGGTCGCAGGATGTTGCGGAAATCTTCGCGTGTCAACTTGCGCTTAGTCTTTGTATTGTGGTAAATGATATCTCCCCCCTCTTTGACATCGTCGACTATAGTGTTCAGGATGAAGATGTCCTGAGCATCTAGTGTAGAGATGGCTGCCATATCTAAGTCATGCATCTTATGAGGTAGAGGTGGTGGCGGGGGAAGCTCTTACGGAGTAGGTGGAGAAGTTTGTTCCAGATCTTCTATAAAGCTTTACAGATCTTCATCTGAATCAAAAGCAGAATCGAGTTCTTCATCTGTATTTAAACGTACTCATTCTGATTCTTCCTGTTCTGGGGGAAAGGGCACTGATTGGTCAAGAGCGGAGAAAAGTTGAGTGGTTGTAGCTGGTGGGCTTGTGTTGGTTCCTAATATACATTCATGGAACTCAGCAAAAGCTACATCTTTTGTAGCCTCCCCCAAGGATCCCAAGGCAGAGTAATCGAGGAATTGATCCCCATATGATATATTCATATTTTCGTTGTGGGCAGGGGACTTGGGATCATGTCCACCTTCTTGGTGGTGTTTGTTATATCCTTTCTGAGATGGTTCTGCTCCTTGGCTTGGGCCCTCCCCAACATCATCTGGGTCATCGGGTTTGTCTTCTGAGGAGGTGGTGTCGTCGTTGGAATCTGCTGAGGAGTCGGAGTCATCTTCTTCTTCATCATCGTTATGTTTTTCAGCTGCTGCTTTGTCTGATAGTTTCTTTTGTGTTGTCTTTTTGCACTACCGATGGGTGGTTTGTAGCTCGTCAAATGCCACTATCGTGTGTTTCCTTGAGATCTGAGTATCTTCCTTCGGCAGAGAGGAGTTGTGCTGTAAGACCTGTTACTTTAGCTCGTAATTGTTGGATGCCATTGTTTGCTGACTCCTCTTGGCGATTGTTGAGCTGTGTGAGAGTGTTGTTGATGTCATCCAAGCGCATGCTAAGAGCTGTTTGTTGCTGCTTGAGCTCACGGAGGGTCTCAAGCAGAGGTTGAGTCTGTTTAGAGACCGTATCAACTTGCTTGGCCATCGCTTCTTGCTGGCTTTTTACTTCAAGGATCAGCTCGGGTAAGTTGTTGTAGCGGTTGTCGATGCGATCAACTTGCTTGGCCACTACATCTTGTCGTTGCTGAATACCTTGAAGGATGCTTGGAAAGGTATGGTTCTGCTCGTCGATCCTAGTGACCTGTTTAGATATTCCCTGTACACAAGAAAAAATAGAATATAATATGTTAGAAGGGTCGGTGAGGAGGTTTCAGATAGTGTCGAACTGACGTCTGAATTCCTCGCCGACATTTGTAAAAGGGACCCCAGTTATGGAAGGGTGGGGTGGTTGGGGTTGGGGTGGAAAGGTTGTAGTGTCTTGTGGAAGAGACACTGTTGATGGTTCTGCGAAGTGCGTGGTGACTGTATATGGGGTCACCAACGATGTCAGGGTGGTGGTGGATGGGAAAGGTGGTGATATTCCTGGTGAGAATGGTGGGATCGATAGTGTTGGGGAAAAAACGGTGGGGATGGAGGTGAAGGTGGTGAAGTCATACGTTGGAGTGGAGAGGGGGATGCTCGAAGAGGAAAAGGGTGAAGTGGAGGATGCGGGTGGTTGTGTAGTTGTAGGGAAAGAGGATGTGGTGGACATCATTGTGGAAAATGATGGAAGAGTGGTCGATTGCGGAAAGGTGGAGGGTGGTGGGGTGGTGGTGGAAGTAAGTTCAGCATTTAGACTCATAATGAAGGAATCTACAGATGAGGTGGTGATTTGTTCTTCGGGGTGGGGGGTTCTGGCTCTGGATGTGGTTTTGATGTAGGTGTCCCCGACAACTGTTGTTTCTGTGAAAGTCTTTTGGAAGTTCGCTTCACTGGAATTTTTGTTATACGATCTGTCGGGGCTGTGATACTGCAAGCTCCGGGAGCGGTAGCAAAGTTTTGTAAGCTATTAGTTTTGTTATACGATCTGTCGGTTACTTTAACTGAAGCTATTAGTTTTGTAAGCTCCTCGTCAGTGAAGAGGAGTTTTTCCGTGTCATAATCTGCAAGCTCCGGGAGCGGTAGCAAAGTTCTGGATGATTTGACTGTAGGGCAGAAAATGTAATATAAATTTGCATCCTTTTCTTTGATGATGTAGGAGTTTTTCAAAGTTTGTTCGTTGGTAAGGATGTCACCCTTTATCAACTTGCATCTGGGTAGAGGTCTGTCCATTTTGAGATATTTGATAATAGATGTGATATGCCCCCCATGCAAATTTCCTTCCCCAGGGCGTAAGCGGATAGCTTCTGGATCATGTGACGTCCAATGTTGACTGGCATCCCATGTAGGACTGACCAGAGAACAAAAAGATATGAAATGATGACATTCCCGACTTCTGTCCTGGGGAAAAGTGCACCGGTGAGAATTTTATGCAGTGTGCGCACTAATCCAGATTGTATGTTCGAGGCCTTGCATGTTTTTGCCTCGTAGGTGGTGATCCTTGTCAGGGATTTTCAGAAGTTATGTCTGTTGAATTGGGCATTCTATGTTCCAACAACTTTGGCTTTCTTGAGCTGCTCCTGGTTGTCTATAAAAATTTTGTTCAACATGTTTTCTGTGATGACAACCTTGCTACCGAAGAGCTTGGTGACCAGCCTACGATCACCTCCATCCCTTAATCTATCTATAATGTCGAAAATTTCTTTGTTAAGATGAGTAAAGAATTCAGTTGTAGGTTCGGCGTAGGAGGTCTCAGGGATGAAACACAACCGTGAAAGATTTGCATTATCGAGCAATGTGAGGATTCTATCATAAATCCCCATCTTCATTAGTACGTTAGGCAGACGTACTTTGTAGGTTTAAGCGATTGATTAATTGATGGTAGGGTGTGGATGTATAGGTTTTCTGGTGGTGGTGATGTAGTGGTGATGAGAGGGAAAACAGGAATGGTGAAGGTGGAAGAAGTGGTAGCAGAAGTGGTGGTTGGTGGAATGTATCCTACCAGGGTTTGTTCCCTTGCAGTGGCAGAATGAACCTGCTTCCTTGCCCATTTCTTTGGTTGTTGAGTTGTAGTGGATTCCTGGGCCTTCCGCTTCCCCTTGCTCTTTGTGATGGGGGATTCCGCCTCGGGTGTTGGCTCATATTCTGATCCCTCATCACTGGAAGCGATTTCTTCCTCTTTTTCATCGGGCACCTCAGCTAGGCATTTTTTGATGCGGTCAATTTCACACAGGGTCGCTATGATGCTGACCTTTGGTGGGGCCTTTCCAGTCTCATTATAGTTATCGACGATCTTTTGGAGCCTGGTTCGGTCATCTAGCAGTTGTTCCCTTATCCAGAAGGGAGCGTCAGTAGTTCTGGTTGGTTGTCTTGCTGGAGAGGCCATTTCTGGAAATGGAGAAGCATATGTTAGTGTAACAAGTTTATTATAAGAAAAATTGGGTTTTATTTATGTTTATGTGATTTTATGTTTTAACGAAAAACAAGCGGTTTTGAAGAGCCAAACGGTTTGAGGACCGTTTGGTCCCAAACGGTTTGAGGACCATTTGGTTCCAAACGGTTTTGGAGACCGTTTGGTTCCAAACGGTTTTAAGACCGTTTAGTTCCAAACGGTTTAGAAGACCGTTTGGTTCCGAACGGTTTGAAGACTGTTTGGTTCCAAACGGTTTGAAGACCGTTTGGTTCTGAACGGTTTGAAGACTATTTGGTTCCAAATGGTTTGAAGACTGTTTGGAAGGTGAAACGTCGGGGAGCGGCCGGTGGTGGTAAGGTGAAGTCGGCGGTGACGGCGAAGGCGGCGAAGATAGTGGTAGAAAAAGAAGCCGCGGAGGCATCGAAGATGTCGACAATGGTAAAGATGATGGCGAATGTGAAAAGGACGATGGTTTGATAGAACAGGGAGTCACGGCGGCATTGCAGTCATCGGCGATGGTAGCCCGTCTACCTTGCAGTTGCAGGTGAGGAATACGATGGCGAAGGGAAGCACAAAAGCGGTCGAGTCACGATTGTTGTGAAGACACACGAAAGATGGAGCGACGACGACGGAGAAGACTTGTGTTAGAGGTTGCGCGGGAGCAGGGAGCGCGAGCGAGGGTTTAAGGAAGGATCGAGAGTCAAAAGAAGGGAGGAGGAGAGGGGGGAGGTATATTTATAGGAAACATGGGTTGACCTTACAAATTCCCCAAGTCAAACAGTTTTGAGACTGTTTAGGCTCCAAACGGTTTCAAGACTGTTTAGGAAGGCTAAGGTTATTTTTATTTTTATATTTTTATGTTTGTTTTGGTTATGTGGATTTTTATATTTTCATATGATAAACCTAAGTTAACGAAGGAACAGGAAATAAAGATAAACGGTGGTACTCAGATCTTGGGTTGCCTCCCAAGTAGCACCTGGGTTTTATGTCGCTGGCTCGACGAAGTTTTGATGTTGTTATGTTGACACTGTGGGGTCTCTGATCTCAATGGTCTGTCTCGGCATTTTGTCCGCTGGAGTATAATATTTTTTCAATCGATGTCCATTGACTATCCTTTCTCCTCCATTGCCGTCAACAATTATGATGGCTCCGGTCGGGTATATATGTTTAATGGTGAAAGGCCCGGACCACTTTGTGTGGAGTTTCCTGGGGAACATTTTGAGCCTGGAGTTGAAAAGGACTTTATCTCCAATGTCGATGTATTTTGTTTTTAGATGACCGTCGTGCCACATCTTGGTTTGTTCTTTATAAATCCTGGTACTTTGATACGCAGTCATTCAGAGCTCCTCTAGCTCTTGTAGTTGGAGTTGTCTGTTTTCTCCGGCTCTGTTGAAATCGAAATTCAGTTGTTTAATGGCCCACCAAGCCTTATGTTCCAGTTCCACTAGAAGATGGCATGACTTCCCGTATACCAAACGGAATGGGGTTGTCCCGATTGGTGTTTTATAAGCTGTTCGGTAAGCCCAAAGGGCATCAGGAAGCTTGGTGGACCAGTCAGTGCAGTGTCTATTTACGGTTTTTTCTAAGATTGCCTTTGGTTGTCTGTTCGAAACTTCAACCTGCCCACTCGTTTGTGAATGGTAAGGCGTGGCAACTTTATGATTGACTCCGTGTTTCTTTAAGAGAGATTCAAAGCTTCGCTCCAGAAAATGGATTCCACCATCAGATATGACAGTTCGGGGGACTCCAAATCTAGGAAAATGATATCTTTAAACATCTTTATGACTGGTTTGGAATCGCTGGAAACTGTGGGTATAGCTTCTACCCATTTTGAGACATAGCCCACAATGACCAGTATGTAAGAGTATCCATATGAAGAGGGGAAAGGACCCATATAGTCTATCCCCCAAACATCGAAAATCTTGATCTCCTGCCACATAGTGAGAGGCATTTCATTTCTTTTTGTTATACCACCAGAGAGTTGACACTTGTTGCATGATTTTACAAAATCATGGGAATCTTTTGCTATTGTTGGCCAAAAGAAACCTGATTGTAGGATTTTCATGGTTGTCTTTTTTGAACTCATATGTCCTCCAGTGGGGCCGGAGTGACAATGTTCTAGGACAGGAGTGATCTCTTCCTCAGGTAGGCAGCGGCGGAAAATTTCGTCTGCACATAGTCGAAAGAGATAAGGTTCATCCAATAGTATTGCTTGACATCGTGGAGGAATTTCTTTTTATCATGATAAGAGGTGAAAGGATGAACGATTCCCGTAGCCAGATAGTTTACTATGTCAGCATACTAGGGGAATCTTGTTGTAACTTTCATTAGCTGGTCATCAGGGAGGGAGTCTCGGATAGGCACTTTATCCTCGTCCTCGACTTCAATACGGCTGAGGTGATCAGCGATGATGCTCTCCACTCCGCTTTTGTCTTTGATTTCCAAATCAATTTCCTGAAGCATCAACACCCAACAGATAAGTCTGGGTTTTACGTCCTGCTTCTGAATTAGATATCATATAGCGGAGTGGTCAGTGTATACGATGACCTTAGCTCCAATCAGGTAGGAGCAGAATTTCTCGAACGCATAGATGACCGCCAAGAACTCCTTTTCTATAGTGGTGTAGTTCTTCTGTGCTTCATTGAGCATTTTGGATGCGTAGTATATAAAATAAGGTTTCTTGTCAATTTTTTGCCCTAACACGGCCCCTATGGCATAATTGCTGGCGTCACACATGATTTCAAAAGGTTGTGACCAATCTGGGGCTCTTAGTATGGGTGCGGAAATCAAGGCATTTTTCAGAGTTGTGAAACTTTGCAAGCATTCTTGGTTAAAATTAAACTCGGTGTCTTTGGTCAGCAATTGGGTCATGGGTTTTGCTATTTTTTAGAAATCTTTAATAAATCTTCTGTAAAACCCAGCATGACCTAAGAAAGCTCGTACCCCTTTTACGTCTTTAGGTGGTGAAAATTTTGAGATAACATCGATCTTTGCCTTGTCCACCTCAATCCCTCTGTCACTCACTCTATGTCCGAGGACGACACCTTCAGTTACCATAAAATGGCATTTTCCCAATTTAGGATGAGGTTCATTTCCTCACATCTTTGTAAAACTTGGCCCAGGTTGAGTAGACAGTTGTCGAAGGAGTCTCCGTAAACTGAAAAATCATCCATGAATACCTCCATTATAGATTTCGTTAATCCTGCAAAGATAGCAGACATGCATCTTTGGAAAGTGGCAGGTGCGTTGCACAGTCTGAATGGCATTCTTCTAAAAGCATAAGTCCCAAAGGGACAAGTAAAAGTGGTTTTCTCTTGGTCTTCCGGGTGTATAGGGATTTGGTAGAACCCGGAATAACCATCTAGATAAGAGAAGAACTTCTGATGAGCTAAGCGTTCAAGGACTTTGTCGAGAAAGGGCAGAGGGTAGTGATCTTTTCACGTTGATTTGTTTAATTTCCTATAGTCGATACACATCCTCCACCCTGTCATAGTCCTTGTTGGCACTAGCTCATTTTTGTCATTTAGCACGACAGTGGTCCCCCCCCCTTTTTGGGGACCACTTGGACAGGGCTGATCCACTGGGAATCTAAAATTGGGTAAATAATGCCGACTTTTAGCAGTTTGAGGACTTTAAGGCGGACCACCTCCTTAAGATTGGGGTTCAGCTTTCTTTGGTGCTCTCTTGAAGGCTTGAATTCCTCGACCATGGGTAGTCCATGCATGCATAAGGCATGGTTTATACCTGTCAAGTCAGTTATTTTGTACCCAATGGCCTTCTTGTGCTTCTTTAATTCGTCGAGAAGCCTTTCTTCTTGGTCTCCTATCAGAGTGGAACTGATGATAACTGGATATAATTTTTCTTTGTCCAAGAAGACGTGTTTAAGTCTCGTGGGTAGAGTCTTCATCTCGAGAGCCTTGGGCGCTTCTGGTGTTTCTAAAACAGTGACATATTTGAGCTCCTCAAAGGTGGCCCTTGGCGCTTCTTCGGCTTTCTCTAAGTGTTGCAAGCATTGTTGAACCAATTCATTGGCCGAGAATTCAACTTCTGGGTTTGTTAGAACATTCTCTAACTCATCAGATGGCTCAGATATTTCCAATTGGGACATTTGGTGAATTGCATCTAGGAGGAAAACCTCCTCTTGAATGCTGGGTCCTTTCATGCTGTTGAGGACTCGAAACTGAATTGCTTCTTTTCCCAGTCTCAGAATGATCGTACCCACTTCAACATCAATGAGTGCCCTAGCGGTGGCAAGGAAGGGTCTGCCAAATATTACCGGGTATCTTAAATCCTCCTTGATATCCATGATGAGAAAATCACATGGGACATAAGCATCTTTACCTATCCTGACCAGAATGTCTTCAATAATTCCTAGGGGTGCAGTGATAGTAGAATCAGCTAACTGAATCGTCATTGTTGTGGGTAATAAGTCAGTAAAACCCAATCTTTCACACATGGAGTAAGGCATAATTGATATGCTAGCTCCTAATTCAGCTAATCCCTTCTTGCTTGAAGCATTTCCAATACAGCACTGGATGCCGAAGGAACCAGTGTCCTTCTTTTTCTTTGGCATCTTGTTAAGAATGATATCAGAGGTAGTCTGAGCTAGTTTAACGGTCTCTTTCTCCTCAGTAATGTACTTCCTTGATAGCAAAGTTTTTAGGTATTTAGCCCAAGCTGGTACTTCGGAGAGGGCATCGAGGAGAGGGATGTCGATATAGAGTTTCTTCATCGCCTTCTTGAATTTTTGGAATCTAGTGTCCATCTTAGTCTCTTTCAATCTACCTGGATATGGTATCCTAGGTTTATATTGCGGGAACTCTGACTCCTTGGGGGCTTGTTCCTTTTCCTTGCCTTTTTCAGTCTCTACAGAATTCTCAGTTGCTAGACTTGGGCTTGCATTTGGAATAAAGACAGATGTATCATCATTATCATGAGTGATCCTTGTAGCTTCGTGAAAGACATGACCTGATCTGGTAGTGACAACATTCAGTTGCTCCAGTCTATTCTGGTCATGTCTTGGGTTCGACTCTGGTTGGCCAGCAAAAGTGCCTGCTGGAGGTTTCAACTGGGCAGCAATTTGTGCTAATTGAGCCTCTACAGCCTTCTGCTGAGCTTGCTGATTAGCAAGCATAGTTTGTTGCGATTGTAGCATTTGCCTAATCATAGTTATCTCATTAGTGGGTTGGGAAGGGATATTTTTCTGTTGAAATTGTTGTTGTCCTTGATGTGGCTGTAGTGGAGGTGGTGCTAACTGAGACTGCTGCAATTTTTGCATCTGAGGGGGTAGTTGTGGGTGCAGAGGAGGATGGGTGTATTGGTAGTAAGTAGATGGATTCCTTTGGTAGTTGGATCTTGGTAGGTTATTTCTAAGGTTCCCTTGATTTTGGTTAAAGTTGCTTTGAAATCCTGGTGGCAGTCTATTAGAAGATCCTCCTTGCGTTTGGTGTTGTGGATTGGCAGTCCCCATAGGATTTCCATATTGAAACCCGGGGTGGTTTCTTGGTTGGCTTGGGTTATAGTAAGCTTGTACCGATATGGAATGAATGGAATTAACTTGTTTGGGTATCTTCTCTTCAGGTTGTTTGATAATTGGTTCATACTGCTGTTGCGGTGGTTGCATATCCATCATTACATTGTAAAGCAACCCACATGATAGCGTGGGGTGATCGGATGCGTGGCAAGCTTCGAAGGTTCCCGTAGCAGCTTTAACTTGCTGAATTTGGGGGTTTTTCTTCTTATCATATTCCCCAAATGAAGCTTCAAGTGCCTGCTATTTGTGAGCGATAGTCTTTAAAGCTTCAGCAATAGCCTTCATTTCCATTGATTCCTCAACTTTATAAACCTTGAGTACTCCTTTACCAGATGATCGTCCCCAATTGGATTGGTTCTCAGCTCCAAGAGTGACAATCTTTCAAGCATCTTTGTAGTTCTTCCTCATAAAATTTCCTCCAGATGAGGAATCCAGAAATTGTTTGATGTCATCACTCACCCCCCTATAGAATGTTTCTATCAATTGATTCTGGGAGATACCGTGATGGGGGTACTTTCTTAAAAGCTCCTTGAATCTTTCCCATGCTTCTGCGAGCGTTTCTCCAGGAAGTTGGGAGAAGTGGTTAATCTATCCCCTAATTTTGTAGGTCAAAGAAGGAGGGAAGAACTTCTCCAGGAACTTTTCTTCCAAGGGAGCCCAGGTGGTGATGATTGGCTCCCTATCAAGGGAGTTGTACCAACTCAAGGCCCTTCCAGATAGAGTGAAGTGAAAAAGATGTAGCATTATTGCGTCGAAGGCAACTCCGGCTTGCGGAACAAGTCGGCAAAGTGCCTTGAATCTCTTCAAGTGATCCATGCAGTCGTCTCCAAAACTACCGAAGAATGAAATACCCTTCATGATTTGAATCCATTGCGTCCGGATCTCAAAATGGGGTATGTTGATGATGGGTGGCCGAACTGGGTGATTATCCTCGTAGTTCTTTGGGATGGCATAGTCTCACAGTTGCTTGTTCCTAACCTCTAACTGGGTAGCTTCATTTTCAGCTCGGATGCGAGCTTGTTCTTCAGCTCGGATCTCTACTTGAATCTGAGCACGATGTCAGCAATGAGTTGTGCTCTCTGAGCGACTATGGCAGTGTTGACCCTTTCCATAACTAACGCAGCTTGTCGTTGATCTTCAGCCATTTTCCTGGCTCTTTGGCGGTTGAGTCTAATGCAGCGGTGGAATATTCTCTCTACCTCAGAGTCGTACTCTGGATCAGGGGAGAATCCGAGGTTACGCGATGGTTGCATACACGTCTTCTACCAGAGTAGAGGAAGAAACACACTTGTTAGATAATGTGGAAGGTGTGATGAAATCAAGAAGATATGGAGTAATGTTTAAAGAAAAGTGAAAAACCCTAACCAACTAGCAAGATGGTAAATGAAATTATAACATTCCGTTGTCCCCGACAACGATGCCAATTTTTTGATGGAGCTTCCACTCGCGTGGAATTGCGTGCACCACTAAAAATCCTAAAGATAGTAAGTCTTTAGGTTTATCCTTGCTTATACTAGATCGAGAACTCCACCCATGTATGCCAAGATACGTGGAAGTCTTATCGTAGTATAGTTAAGGGTCGAATCCATGGGACAATGGTCTTGTTGGGAGCAACAAGATGAAAAATGTTAGAATTTCACGTAACTCCTTAAAAGTTGATATTTAGTCCAAAGATTTGATTTGGTTGTTTTAAACTAAGTGCAAGTAAAGTAAAAGCAAGAAAGTAAACTTAGGTTGTTAACAATGATAAGAAATCACTAGGATGTGATCGGTTTTCACCACCACTACGCATGGATCAATACATGCAACACAAAAACATAACCTGTAATAAGAGTTAAATCAGTTAGTATCTTTGTAGACTTAGCTTCCTTTCGGAGAACTAACTATGAGGAGCATGGGAATGTTGTAACTCCAGCCATCCTCAAATGAATGGTCACTTACTTTACAACATTCCCTCTGTAAAGTGTGTTCCTCGACTTATCAAGGTTGTACTTTCATATGTCAACTGATTCCATTTCATAGTATGAAAGTGCAACGATGTAAGTGAGTTTACTTCACTTCTTGGAAAACACTCCTAGATACCGAAATAGATGCATGGTGGATACATGCATCAAGAACAAACATTCAATCGAGATTTGAATCTAATAGTACAAACGAAGACAATTCATACTAAAAGATAAAAGATAACACAAGTTGGTGATCAAGCAACAAGCATTCATTAAACGATTGATGTAGAACTAAAAAGAAAGTATATCTCTATTGCAAACTATGGATTACATTGCATTAAATGAAACATGGGTAGCGGGGCTACTCCCCGCACCCTAGTGAATGGTACTACTCGCTCATAGAAAGGACAAAGAAGGAGGCGGGAAGAGATAGAGAGAGCGTCATCCCCACAAAGGAGAGAGGAAAGTCAACCCCTTGGAAGGAGAGAGAAGGACGATCTTCACACTTCGCAGGTTGCTCGATGATGAGGACTCCTCTTCCCACCTTCTTTGGCGATGAGAGAGAAAGTAGTTTCAGGATGGAGTGTGGATCTCAGACCGGCAGCCTTTGGGCGGAGGATGGAGAATGGAATAGGTTTGGAGTAGGAGAGGCATCCTCTGGGCGTCTGAAACTTCCTTATTTTGGGAGGACCCCTCGGGTCTTATTTATAGGCTATAAGTGGAGTCCAAACAGTTTGGGCAGTTTTGGGTCCAAACGGTCTTGAAGACCGTTTGGACCCTGAGACCGTTTGGACCCCGAGACCGTTTGGACCCCCAGACCATTTGGCTTCGTGCGGTCTTGAGACCGTGTGACTCCATGCAGTCTCAGGACCGGTTGGCTTCATGCGGTCTTGGGACCGTGTGACTCCATGCGGTCTCAAAACCGGTTGGCTTCATGCGGTCTTGGGACCGTGTGACTCCATGCGGTCTTGGGACCGGTTGGCTTCATGCGGTCTTGGGACCATGTGACTCCATGCGGTCTTGAGACTGTGTGACTCCATGTGGTCTCGGGACCGGTTGGCTTCATGCGGTCTTGAGACCGTGTGACTCCATGCGGTCTCGGGACCTGTTGGCTTCATGCGGTGTTGAGACCATGTGACTCCATGCGGTCTTGAGACCGTTTGGCTTAATGTGGTCTTGAGACCGTTTGACTCCATGCGGTCTTAAGACCATGTGAGGCTTTTGTGATTTTTTATGTCTTTTTCTGTAAGTAAAAAGAGAGAAAAGTTAATCTAACAATATATTTGCAATAAAAGAGAATAGTTAGAGATTTTGTCTATTTTATCTGAGAAAGAGTGTAGAAAACTGAAGAATATTACTAAGATAACATCACAAAATTGGAGGTTATCAGAAGGTATATCCCTAAGTCACCCCTAATATCTAAAAAGGAATCTAGGCTCTAACTTTGAAATGCTTGGATGTATGACCCTGGTTGCTCAAACTCAACTCTTGATATTGAATAATCTTGACTCATAATAATGATCTTGATATTGATTTGAATCCTATGATCACCCTTGATATATGACTAATGACTTCATGTTCCCAAATCTCAAAAATTTTAAATGATGATTTTGTTGACTCACTCAATTTATGACTTAGGGGTCAGCTCCATGTGAACTAGGGTGGGACCTTCCATTGATTTTGAGCATAAAATCACGATATTGAACTATGAGGTTCATCTCAAATTGTAGAAATATGAAATCTCAATCATGGATGTATCACCCCACCTAGGGAAGTGTAGAATCTAGAACCCTAAATATTGGGAATGAAATTGATTAGTTACTCTTGATTCAAAGAGATCTATTCATTTGACCCAAAAAATATGATCTCCCCAAATTTTTTATCTATATGACAATCTCTCCATATATGTGAATCATGTGATATTCTTTCCCAAGTTAATGATCAATGTGACTTCACCTTGACCATGATACTCGATTTTCTCAATTTTGAAACATCTTGATATTGAAAGAATACAAGTGGATTATGACACGAAATATGGAAACCCAATCTCAAATGATGACTTGATTAAATTTTGGGGTCAAAATTTCTTTTAAGGTGGGGAGGATGTGATAACCTAGAATTTTTTCTATCTCCTAATACATGTATCATGCACACCATCCATGCCCAATTTTCTCATCTTAAACTTTAATTTCATGATTGAAAATGCCTCAACACTTAGTTGTATCATATTGTATGTCTATGCCTTGTGGTGACACTTCATTTGCTTTCAGGCCTAAGTTTTAAATATTTAGCATGTCGTCATATTATAAACCAAATTTGAACATTAAAAGCATCATCAAATTACTCATTAACGTATGTAATATTGTAGATATTTCAAAAATGAATCCAACGGTGCAAAAGTTGCCTCAATCAGGCTATCATAGCCCAAGTTATGGCCTTTTAAATTTTGGCTCTTATCCACTTGATTTATTTGACTTAATTCATTTTCAGAACCCTTGTTGGGCCTATTTTTGCTTGGAGTGCGGCCCTCAAAGATCGCTCCCCCTTTTTCCTTTCATGGTGATCTAACACACAAGTCATCAACCAATCACTAGGTTGCATCCATGCACCATCAATTTTGGACCCTTGGATCTTTCTGTTCTGGATCGAAGCCGCATTCAATAGCTGTCTTATTTCCTTCTACCTCTGTACACCATGGTCGGAGGTTATGGTGCTTCTTTTCACCTACCCTCTTCTTCCCGCCTCCTTGGCACATTTTACCACTTCTTTTGCCTATAAAACTTTGTCCTTAAACATTCTACACCTTTTTCCTTCTAGTTTTAGCGAACCCTAGCCTTCCTGTACACCCTTTCTTCCTCCCCTAGCCACCGGTGGCTCTGTGGTGCCCAATTTTGGGGCTTCTCATTCCGATACACCTCAGCCTTGGGAGATGTTGCCGCTAGATTTTTGGGGACTGGTCGGTCCTGTCTGACCCCTTCGCAAGTAAGATTGAAGGTCAGATGTCTCAATTGGCCTAGTTCCCTACTGACCAAGTTGAGCGAGAATCAGTCCCATGTGAGTAGAAGCCTATGAGGAAGAAAGGGTGTGAGTCGTGATAGGATGATCCATGTTCAAGAATATGGATCTGATGAACCCAAACTGGCCTCATCACCTTTTTACTCTCTCCCTCTCTTTCCTAGATGCTCGGTAGGAAAAGCGGCTGTGAGAGGCTCATGGAGTTCATAGATGGTGGACCGAGGTTGGGAAGCACTGGAAACTTCTCACATGCAGTGGGCGATGATCAGGGAGTGAAATTGGGTGGGCCATCTCTTCTAGGCTATGGGGTGGGGGCACGGCCTTCCAAGGCCCACAAAGCTTAGATTTGGAGAGGTGGCCCTTGCTCAAGGGAGCCTAGGCCCTTGGATGGAGATCTGACCACCCAAAATTGATGATTTCAAGGTGATCTTTGAAATTTTGTATCTCACAACTCCCTTGAACAAATCCAACACTTAATATATGGTTTTTGATTATAAAATCATTCCCTATCCACTAAAAAAATTTTCAACTCTAGTTTTACTCGTGGTTCTCCTATTTTGTCTAAGAGTGATACTTTGATGCTTGTTTAATGAAATTTAAGCCATATTATATGTCCTTCGTGTCTCTAATGGCCTCATGTTACTTGAATCTATAAATCAGTAATATCAATCCACTTGGATCTTGTTTTATGATTTGAACCTTATGGATGTACCCTAGATGTCATCCCTTAACCTAAAAGATGACTCTTTAGATGGTCATGCATGATGTAACTTGATTAATATGGAAATTTAGTCTTTCTTCCTATCATATAATTATCAAAATTAGTTGTATTTATGTGATTGTGTGACACTTTTGATATATATCGTGTGTCCTTTTCTCATGAATATCTCTTATGACCTAAAAACGCCACTTTTACACCTTATTGTGCCCTAATATGTGATGCTTAGTACTAATAACCTTGATAAATCATACCCTAATGTTGTTTTAGATATCTTAATAACTTTACATCAGTAGAATCATCTTTCTATAACTCTACATCCTCACTTGTTCTACGTAATGCTTCTACAACTTTGAAATGTACCAATCTTGCTTGAAATGAACCTAGTATGACTAGTTATGGTTTGTATGATCAATTCATCACAAGTACTCATATTTGATTATTCCCATGACCCTAAATTAATTATGATCTCACTGTATATCTAATCTATAGTGGATGTTAACCCTACAATCAAAGTAGAATTGGTAATACTTGAAACTAAGGGACTATGTTTGTATGCTTTGAAACCTAGGACTAGGGAAACATCCACATGACTCCTATGATGCTTATCTTATCAAACCCTACTGATCTAAGATTCTATCTTATATCTTTTCCATCTTAGGTCCACTTGGGTTGGACCATCTCTAGAGATCTTATCATATCTTGCTCACTACTCATGAGGTACGTTTTCCTCTTGACCCTACTATGATATTGGCTTGCTTGTATGTATGTTTGTATGAATGCTTGGCTACTTACATGGTTGATCTATTGTTCCTATGTTTAATACTTTCATGTTTGAGTATTCTACATTAACAAACCTTGAATATAATATACACAAATCCATTATGCAACCTAATGTGGACATAATGGATAAAGGATCCTAAAACATGCTTTGTATAAAATGATATTGTTAAGTGTTATCGCTTTGTTTCTTCTTCTTGACTATTATCATGTTTCTATCCAAGCATGTTTTTGTATTACTCTTAAACTCTTTACATGCCTTTTCATAGTGAACTTAATGCTTTAGCATTAATATGTTCTGTTTATTGAATTTTTAGTTTCCAAATGAAGATCCTCCGCACTCGGGGCTCTACTCTATTAAATAAAACATCAATGGGATGCTAGAAGTAGAAATGGGTACATGCTTCTTATCTCTTTTAGTATCTTGTTATATTTTTGTGTTGTTACTTCCGTTTTCATATATATTGCCTGTGTGAAATATTTGTGCCATTATATGGACAGGCGCCCAAACCCTACTTCCAGAGACTCAATAGTCAGTGGTGGTAGGAGGGTAACAAGCAGTTATGTGACACCCTGAGACTTAGGATAAAAGTAATATAGATGGTCTGAGACAAAATGTCCACTAAATAATTAATCTATTAACTAAATAGGCTAATATGTACTCTCTAACACTCCCCCTCAAGCTGGATCATGGATGAAACACATGTCCAAGCTTGGAGTTACAAGACTCGATAAAATGATGAAAGATATAAATGATAAAAGATCAATGTCACTCCCCATACAAAATTTGTTACTCCCCCATAAACAATACTCCCCCTAAAAAATATGATGACAATGCCTCTTTTCAGTTGTATTCTGCAGGCTGGAGATCCTTAGGCTTCAATAAAAGACTTTTAGGGCACATCTAGAATTAAGAACATCTGATGAATTGAACCTGAATGCTACACCAGAAATTTTCCACTTAGGAGCAAACAATCATCAATACCATGACTAAGCCATCTTCATTGGAATATGTACTTGATGTGGCATGAATGTGGATACAATGCCAAGTAGTAGTAGTGGAGTCTTCAAATTGTTTGACAAACATGCATAACATGGCACGAACATGAACAGACGATGTGTTGATGATATAATGTAGGTCCCATAACTATGTCGCATGAACCTTGGGAGCTTGATGGGAAAGGAGATCATCCATCAAGGAAAGGCCCAAGTAGATCAGTGGAAGGTGATGCTAAAATAATAGATGTATCTTAGAGAAGACGTGATAAAAGTAGCTCAGTGAAGATAAAACTAGATGAACTATCAACCTTGCAAATGTAGACTTGGCAGGCTTGAAATTGTTGAGCTTCTGAGAAGTTTGAAGAAGCATCCATCTGTCTCTAAAGAATGTAGCAAGAGTGATCAAATAATGTGGTACGAACACGAGAAGCTCGGTGTCAACATTGCAATTGAGATCCTCCAATGTTGTCTGGAAGTGGAGAACAAATGTGTTGTATAGTACGAAGCTCCATAATGATAGTAGTCTGGAACATATATATATATATATATATATATATATATCATCACTCTCATCTCTCTCATACTCTCAATCATACTCTCTCTCATACTCTCTCTCTTCTCATGTTATTCCTCTCCTCTCTATCCCCCCACACCAAATATGATGAGAGTGAGTATATGGTATGGAGGAAAGGATATATGACCCTCCCCGCACGTGGAAAAGGGGATACACACAAGATGGGTGGAAGGGAAGGAAAGGAATTGGTGGGATTGAGAGAAATCTGTGAAACTGAGATGTATAGGAAAAACTAATAACTAGAGAGAAGATGCTAAATGGGTAGATGTAAGATCTGAGTAGGAAAATTAAATGGATCTAATCATGACCCAAAAAGGACATGTCTCTAACCCTTAGGCCGAAAACTATGGGGGGCAGGTGGAGCCTTGCAAAAATATTGACCATGTAATTTTGGAGGATGTCAATAACTTGGAAGCAGACAGAACACTTTTTTCTTTTAAAATTCTAACCATTGGTAAGAGTAAATACCATTGTCAACAATAAAAGAATTATTGTAATGACCTCCTCCCATGTTATCCCCTATTCAGGAGGACTGAGAGGGCAAGGGCCATTATCAATCATATAGGCCAGTGGGTTTAGCAAATAACTTGATATATTTAATAAATTTTACTAAATAGGAATCAATTTATATAAAATTGAATTTCCTCAAAGGAATTACATACTATGTTTTCTAAACTAGAAACAAGAATAGAAAACTAACTAAATCCTCCCTTGTTTACATTATTCTTCGATTGTTTGGTGCCTTCTTCATGATTGTCTACTTTATGTTAAACTTGTACCAATAACATTAGATTATCCCAAAACTACATGAAACAAAAGCACAGTCTGTATAACGAGTTATAATTGTATGTGGGGGAACCAAAATGCTCGTATCTATTTGAAATAACATAACCAAGCAATTCTTGTTATAGAAACAAAATTTATCATTTCCTTTATAACTTCTCAACCATTTTTACTCAAAATCTAGTATACTCTCTCTTAGGGTTTTGTCTATGGAGCGGACTTTAGGCTACCTCTCAATCTAGAGATAGGTACCTTATTCACCACCTCTCAATCTGGAGCTAGGTGCCATGTAGGTCTTCCCAATCTAGGGCATGACCTCTTATGACCTTCCCAATCTGGGCCCTGGTCTTTAGTCATCGCCATAACTTCACATTTCTTTCCATTCTCAATTTCCAAAGTTGGTATGCGGGTTCGAGCAAGATATAATCTTAATATTGTGATAGCCATAGGACTTTATAGATTACAGGAAATAAATATCATCCAAGCATTTAATTTCAAGCAATTCGGTAAAACTAAAATGATTAGTCATATGTGTAACTACATACCTTGATCAGGTGTTCTTGATGTCCAAGCACGAACAAATAAACAATCAACCAAGAAAATTATCCTAAAAGTTAAATCAATGTACGCATGCATCATTATTTTATCCAAATCATCACTAAGGCTGAATTATGTCTCAAGTTAGGGTTTTCTAGCTCAACTTTAGGGTTTCATTAGGGTTTTGGTTCTGCAAAACCTAATTTCCACTTTTCATGTTCATTTGGGTTACGAACCCTAGTTCATCATTAATTACACCTATTATCTCAATGAAACCCTAATTATTCAGAACATAGGTTGCTAAGTTCATATAACATTCAAGCTTCTCTTTTTATTCATAAAAGATCGATCTTTTATCATCAATGTCAATCTAATACACTAAGATAATCAAATCCTAGAAATTAGGGTTCTGTTTAATTTAACACATTAAAGATGCTAATTTTAAGCATTTTTCAAACTAGAAGCATATACATATTTTGACTATACTTTTATCAGATTCGATGAATTTTTTGAGAAAAAATCATATATTACTTGTTATATTTGTACTTACCAATTAATAGATATGATTTTTACAAATTTAATCATCCTCAGCCAATCACATGCTACCACATTGGCATCCGACCAACTAAGCAAAAGAGTCACAGGCTCGAGGATGAGCCAATGGGCTCGCCATCTTGGCGCCCCATGCCTGCATGGAAGTGCTCAAACAAAAGGTGAAAAGATAAAAAGACCATCATACGTTTCATAAGAAGGTGAGGGCAAGGAGGTAAAATCATAGACGATCGTCTCCCTCCTTCGTCTCTAGACCTACGAGCAGAGGCAACCCACTGAAATCAACCCCAAGGTTGACTCTTGTCATCAGGGCCCATGAGGTGTGAGAAAGGGCATGGTGACCTTCATGAAGCCCAATTGAACTTGATTACTTGACGGAGGTGTCCAAGAACAGGTTGAGGTGGTAGTTTCCTTGTCGGAGAAGGATCTATATTTGGGGTTACAGGAGAAGGAGCTCTATTCACAAGTAGACGAGGGCAAGGAGGTAAAATTGTGGAGGATTGTCTCCCTCCTTCATCTCTAGACCTGCAAGTAGAGGCAACCCACCTGAATCAACCCCAAGGTTGACTCTTGTCATCAGGTTCCAAGAGCTGCGAGCAAGGGCATGGTGACCTTCACGAAGCCCAACCGAACTTGATTGCTTGACGGAGGTGTCCAAGCACAGGATGAGATGGTAGTTTCCTCACTGAAGAAGGAGTTATATTCGGGGTTGTAGGAGGGGACGAGAAACAAAATTGTAGGTAGGGAGAGAGTTCAAGGGTCTAGTGGTGCCTCGAGAGCAAGCCAATTCTCGTAGAGGGTCTAAGGCCCCTATTTATAGCCCCGGTTGGGGGGTTCATTCTTATTGTTCAAGAAATTAGGGCGTACTCTCTAGAGTCCTCCTCCATGGGTAAAACTGGGGATGGTTGGGTATGATTCTTTCTCTTGAAGTCAATGGACTTATTTCCCAGCATGTTCGTTTATTCAATCATGAGAAAAATCACTTGGGGAAGTTGTTCAAAATAACTATTGTTTCATTCTTGGCCGAAGGTAGAGGATGAGAACGCTACCATTGGATCGCAGAGCTAACGGTCCACATCACACACATCGATTAAAATCCTGATTTAAGGAATCCTTATATGAATGTGAATTGTGACATATAATGGCATTCCTTTCACTTTATGTATTCTTATAAAATCCATATCTCTCAAACCATCCATCCTTTTAATCTCAAATTTTAAGGGAAAGTCTTTAATGACTTAATCTACTCATGTGAAAAGATTGAAACTATAATTGAAAAAGGGACTTTTCTTCATATGTAAGTCCCCCTATATTTTATGCATTCAAAACATCAACATTAATCCTTTTCTCTTTCTTTCTTTTTCGATTTTCTTTATTTTGATTTCTTTTCTTATTAGAAACCATGTAGAACCAAAAGCTAATCAATAGTGTCCATCCATGCCACTTTCTAGAGGATTATACACAATTCTCACATATACACATAATTATCATCTATTTCTTTATCTTTATGCTTATTATGGGATTTTCGTTCATCCTTCTTCCCTTTTTTCCATCATTGGATTAATAAATAGCAGAATTCACAAAATTCATCATTCAAGGGAAAATTTGCAAAGAAATTCATTCTTTAAAATAAAGCACCCAAATTTACAAGCAAGTCTCTTTTTATAGAATAATTGCATTTCAATTATTTAAAATACAAGCAAATTTGAGGTTATAACATCCTTCCCCCTTATGGGAATTTTGTCCTCAAAATTTTACCAATCATATAAACAATTCAGGGTAAAACTTTTCCATGTCCGTCTTCTGCTCCCATGTGGCTGCATCTCTCCATGGTGCTTCCAAAGAACCTTTACCATCTCTATCTTTTTACTCATGAGCTCTTTTACCTTGGTATCCAGTACCCTCATAGGTGACTCAAGGTATGTCAGCCTCCCTTGGAGTTCAATAGGTTCAATGCTCAGCTCATGGCTCGAGTCCTTCACATAGCATCTACAAAATTTGCGGGTTTGCTCGCCATTACATGGGGTTTGATTGTAGGATGAATATGCTCTACAAAGTGATCCACCCTCCTTTCCTCAGTTAACATGTAACCAAACTACTCCAAAAGGTGGAAGTTGTGGGAGTAGTCTACCATAGATAGATTGCCCTGAACTAGGTAGGTGAACTCCCTCTCTTTCTCTTTCTTGGATGAGATAGACACAAATTTGGAAGAGAAGATGGTTTTGAAATAAATCCAGGCCATCGGGTCTTCATTCAGATCTCAGCCCATGATGCGGTTCTCCCACCGGATCTTAGTAGCTTCCTCCAGAAGGTGAGTGGCAAAAGGGACTTTCTTGTTCGGTTGCACTTCCAACATACGGAAGCCATTCTCTATAGCCAGAATCCAAGTGTCAGCTTTTTTTACTACTTCTATCTTATCCTCTCCCCAGTACTTCTCAATGTTCAGCTTCACAAAGTCCAAAATGGTTGCTCCTAGGCATGGACGAAGAGGTAGTGTCTCACCATTTTCATCTCTAGCTATGTTCTTGAGGGCCAGGGCACTGATAGCCTCAGTCAATTTCTTCTGATGTTCCATCCAAAAAGCATCAGGAGTGTGGACCACTACTTGCCTAACTGTAGGTCCTGGGCCATCAGTCGAGTTCTGTTTGGGCTTGACCCCATCTTCTAACATTGGCTTGCCTTTCTGGTCTTTCTCTAGGTTTAGGTTGTGGAAGGGAATAGGTTTCAGGTCTGAGCCTTCCTCAGAGGCTCCCTCAAGTCTCTTCCTCTTCCTGGAGAACTCTTCCTCCATAGCCTTCCTCTTCTTATCCAGAGCCCCCCTCTTCCATCAAGAGGGCCTACTTTCAGCATGATCCTAGGGAGTGTCGTAGGGGACGACAACAGTCTTGGTATGAGCCAAGTTGATTCACATAAGCCTGTAATTAAACTTAGTATAAGTTTATAGAGAATTAGAGCATCATAAATTATGTTTGTGACATCTTGATTACATGCTTTTTATAGTTTGGCAGAGGATGCCTTAACCCCTATTTCTCATAACCCTAGTACTCAGAGAGGAATGTAGAGAATAGTCATAGGTACCTTGGATTTCGTGAGTGAAGGGGGTAGAGAGGTGATGAAAAAGATGAGAAATTCCTGAAGGTGTATTATTTTGAGTAAAATCCTCAAACTTTGTCCAGGAAGGAAGCATAAATCCGAGAGTCCTTGTAAGCTAACTAGTAGTGTGGAGGAAAATATTACCAACCCCCTGATCGTGGTCCTTTCTAGACACCATTTCCTTTGGAAAACACTCTAGTAATTCCCTTTGGGGCTCTACAAATTTTTTAAAATTAAATAAATATTAGATGTTAAATGGTAAACCGATTCTGATACCAAATGTAACGACCCCCTCCCCCTATTATCTCATATTCAGGTGGACCGAGAGGGCAAGGGCCATTGTCAATCATACAAGATTGCATGTTTAGAAAATAACCGGAAATAATTAATAAATGTTACTAAATAGGAATTAATTTATGTAAAATTGAATTTCCTCAAAGGAATTACATACTATGTTTTCTAAAGTGGCAAAAAGAAAAGAAAACTAACTAAATCCTCCATTGTTTACATTACTCTTCGATTGTTTGGTGCTTTCTTCATGATTGTCCATTTTCCATCAAACTCGTACCAATAACTATAGATTGTCCTAAAACCACGTGAAATAAAAACATAGTCAGTATAATGAGTTATACTGGTATGTGGGGGAATCGAAATGTTCGCATCTATTTGTAACAATATAACCAAGCAATTATTGTTACACAAACAAAATTTATTATTTTCTTTGTAACTTCTCAACCATTTTTACTCAACCTCTGGTATACTCTCTCTTAGGGTTTTGTCCCTGTAGTAGACTTTATTCTACCTCTCAATCTGGAGCTAGGTACCTTATTGGCCACCTCTCAATCTGGAGCTAGGTGCCAAGTAGGTCTTCCCAATCTGAGGCATGACCTCTTATGACTTTCCCAATCATGGGTCTGGTCTGACCTTCAAAATCTAGGTCCTTATCTTTAGTCATCACCATGACTTTACATTTCTTTCCATCCTCAATTTCTAGAGTTGGTTTGTGGGTTCAAGCAAGCTATAAGCTTAATATTGTGATAGTCATAGTGACTTTATAGATTGAAGGAAATAAATATCAACCAACCATTTAATTTCAAGCAATCTGGTAAACCTCGAAAAATGTCAAGAAATTAAAGAGATTGGTCATAGGTCGTGACCACATACCTTGATCAGGTATTCTTAATGTCCAAGCAAGAGCAAACAAACAATCAGCCAACAATCAGCCAAGCAAATTATCTTGAAAGTTAAAGCAATGTACCCATGCATCATTATTTTATCCAATTCATCATTAAGACTGACTTGGGTCTCACATTAGATTTTCTAGGTCAACTTTAGGGTTTCATTAGGGTTTTGGTTCTCCAAACCCTGATTGCCACTTTTCATGTTCTTTTGGGTTACAAACCCCAATCCATCATTAATTACACCTTTTATCTCAAGGAAACCCTAATTATCCAAAAATGGGTTGCTAAGTTCATATAACTTTCAACTTGCACTTCTTATTCATAAAACATCAGTCTTCTATCATCAATGCCAATCTAACACATGAAGATCATCAAATCTTAGAAATTAAGGTTCTAGTTCATCTAACACATTAAATATGTTAACTTTAGGCACTTTTCAAACTAGAAGCATATTCAAATCCTAATTATATTTTTATTGGATTTTATGGATTTTTTTCTAGAAAAAATCATATATTACTTGTTAAATTTGGACTACTAATTAATAGATATGATTTTTACAAATTTAAACATCCTCAACCAATCATAGGATGCCACGTTGGCATCCGGTCAACTAAGCAAAATAGCTATGGGTCTAGGGATGAGCCAATGGGCTCTCGCCATCTTGGTGCCTTGTGTCTACATGGTAGCGCTCAAATGAACGGTCAAAAGACTAAAGGCCCTCATACCTTTCATGAGTAGGAAAGGGAAGGAGGTAAAATTGTGAAGGTTCATCTCCCTCCCTCATATCTAGTCCTACGAGTAGAGGCAACCTAGTCGAGTCAACCCCAAGGTTGACTCTTGTCGTCAGGGCACATGAGCTGTGAGCAAGGGTAGGGTGACCTTCACGAAGCCCAACAAAACTTGATCGCCTCCTTTGATGGCTCACAGAGGTGTCCAAGCACAGGCCAAGGTAGTAATTTCATCGCTGGGGAAGGAGCTATATTTGGGGTTGCAGGAGGGGACGAGAAACAAAATCAAAGCCAGGGTGACCTTCACGAATCCCAACCAAACTTGATCGCCACCTTTGATTGCTCATAGAGGTGTCCAATCATAGGCTAAGGCGGTAGTTTCCTCACTAGAGAAGGATCTATATTCAAGGTTGTAGGAGGGGACGAGAAACAAAATTGGAAGCAGGGCGAGAATTCAAGGGTCCATCGGTGCCACGAGAGAAAGAAAATGATCTCACAGAGAGGTCTAAGCCCCCTATTTGTAGCCCTGGTTGGAGGGGTCATTCTTGTTGTTCAAGAAATTGGTCATACTCTCTAGAGTCCTCCTCTGTGGGTAAAATTGGGGATGGTTGGGTGCAATTCTTGCTCCCGAAGTCATTGGACTTATTTCCCAGCATGTTCATTCATTCAATCACGAGAAAAACACTTGGGAAAGTTGCTAAAAAAATAGGTTCTATTTCCTTCTTGGTCGAAGGTAGAGGATGAGCGCGTTGTCATTGGATCACAGATCCAACAGTCCACATTACACGTGTTGATTAAAAGGCTGATTAAAGGAATTATAATATGAATGTGAACAATGACATTTAATGTTATTCCTTTCACTTTAGGGATTTTAATCAAATCCATATATCTCAAACCATCCATCCTTTTAATCTCAAATTTTAAGGGAAAATATTTATTGACTTAATCTACTTGTTGTGCAAAGATTGGAACCAAAAATAAAAAAGAAAAGGGACTTTTATTCATATGCAAGTCTCCCTCTATTTTATGCTTTTAAAGCATCAAAATAAATCCTTTTCTCTTTCTTTGTTTTCTTTTTTTTATTTTGATTTCTTTTGTTATTAGAAATCATGTGAAATGGAAATCTAATCAATAGTGTCTATCCATGCCACTTTCTTGAGGATTCTACACAATTCTCACATATACACATAATTATCATCTATTTCTTTTTCTTTATGCTTATTATGCGATTTTCTTTCATCCTTCTCCCCGTTTATCCATTATTGGATTACTAAAACAATAGAATTCACAAATTCATCATTCAAGGAAAATTTGCAAAGAAATCCATTCTTTAAAATAAAGCACCCAAATTTTCAAACAAGTATATTTTCTTAGAATAATTGCATTTCAATTATTTAAAATACAAGAAAAATTGAGTTTATAACATATATAAAGAGGCCTTTATTTTCAGATATGTAGAGGAGGTTTCCTACTTGCAGAAGATGAAGAGGTCAACTAGTTCAATGGATCAAATGATAAAATAAAAATTAAACATATGCAACTTCTGTTGTTTCCTTCTATGAGGGAAATAAATAAATAAAAAAGGAAAGTACCACCAAGAAAGGAAAGTTGCAATAAAATTTGAAACAAAGGATCCATGAGGAAAATGGATCAGGAACTAAGATTTTTTAAACAAATTTTCTTGTGAAAGCATGTGACTATGGACAATCATACTCAATCAACATATTAACCTTGTTCATATGATGCACATGTTGTTGATTTAGTCGGTGGTGCTGAAGTTGATTTACATAGTTAGCTTTTCATTGTTGTTTACTAGTAGAAATTGTTGTTTTGTCCAGTGTGAAGGTCATGACATGCAAAATGTGGATTTTTGGATTTCCCAGTATCGTGAAGTTCTCACCAGAGAGGCCTATGAAGGGAAATGACCATGGAAGATATGTGTGAATTTAACTACAACTGGAATTGAATTTGAGGCAGAAAGTAGTGTTCATGTCAGGGACATGCAATATAGCAGGTGTCATAGGTCAGCAAGTCTGGAGTGTGCGTCCCAGATCTAGGGCATGATAGGAATATGGAAACAATTTGTTAATTTCTTAGAGGATGCAAATAATGGTGGTAATGGCTGAGATGGAGAACGTCGGCATATAGTTTTAAAAGATTATATTTTTATGAAAGGAGATGGTAGGAGACGACCATGGAGGTTGAGATGATGCCTTTAGGGTAGCCAAGCAAAGATGGAAGTCATCCATAGGTGGAGGCTCTCTCCTTTGCTCTCTAGGGTCAGGAACTAAAGCTTTAATACCATGTGAGAAAATAATAATTGTGTATAGTGAATTGATGATAAAAGACATACACCCCTATCCTATATATAGGAGTAAGGTAGAAACCCTAAGACATGGGAAACAAGTAATTTAGATGGGCTGAGGCACTAAAGGCCCACTAACTAATTAACCTATTAACTAAATAGGTGAATATTTACTCTCTAACAGTATGAAACAATCATTATTAATGTAAACAAGTTTACAGGCGTATGCAACTCCAACATGAATACCACATGCTCAACATATTAGGTTCAAGGTGCATAAACTCACAATCTTCTAACATTTCTAGAAATTACTATAGCAATATCTACAACATGCTTGTATGTAGTAGGCAATAAATGAATCAAAGGTTATGTCACCCACCTAATGAAAGTAGAACCAAGTACACTCATAAAGAATAATGGTGAATCTCCAATCTTTACAAAATCCACAATGGAAGGCAAACTCTCCACAATATGAGCTCATCCCCCTTAACACATTATAAAATAGTCGGTCTACAGTCTAGAAGCAACTTAAGCAAGGACAGAGAAGGATTAACAGGGCATACGAGTTGATAGTCAAAACCCTAAGGAAAAACAACATAGAAAATGTCCACTAAAGGCAAGAAGGTGACAAGCCATCAAGAGGATGAAGGATCCAAGCAATCCTTACACTGATCTAGGATTAGAAGCCACCATATAACTCAGTGTGCATTAGTAGAGAAGAGAACAAAGGTAACCACTAGACAAGGAAAAGACCGTTGAAGGTAGAAATCTCATTGGTTGTCATCAACTGATGGTGTATCATTCTACAACAACACTTCAACGTTCATCCCATGCAAGTGATTTGAGAAGGATGAGTAGCGGGGTATATATAGCCCCAAAGGAGAGAGAAAGGTGGTAAAAGTTATTATAAGACCCCTGACCTGAGTTTTGGGGTAACCCGGTTTTCTTTATCTTAATCATGTGCTTAGAACCTTGCTCTAATCTTTTAATATGTAATTAGGGCTTGTGGAGAGCTTAATTCACTAGTTTGAGCTTCTTTGGATGATGTTTGTGCTTTACGTGCTAGTTTTGGTACAAATTGCAATTTACCTAAAATGGGGAGTTGATATGCAATTTTCCACCTATAGAGTGTTCCTTATCTCTGTTGGTTCCATGGTAGAGAGAGAGTATGTGGTGCTTTGGGGATCCTTTTTTGACCCTTGGTTGAGTGGTGTCATCTTGAGTGGTGATTAGGGTTTCTAGGGTTGGTGTTCCTTGACCTTGTGACCCTTGTTGGTTTGTCTCGACCTAGGTCACAACCTAGGGCTTGGTTGGAGGGTGTCACCATCAATATACCTTCCCTAGGTGTGTCTATCATGACCAAAATGGTCTTGGGTGTCTTGGGTCGAGACGGGTACTTATGTGAAGAGTGTCTCGACCTAGAGTTTGTGGTGACCTAGCGTCGTGATTCCTTGGTGGTGTGCCACGACCATGGATGGCCCCTTGGTGTGTTGTAGTCGCAACGTGATAGTTGGATGGCCTAGATGGTTAAGATCCAACCTTGAGTGTATCACCATGTATTTCATGCATGGTTAAGGTGGATGCATGTGGGTGAATGTTGGTCTTTTATGAGGACAAGTGTCCCTTTGGTACTTTAGAGTGTTGACACCTCATCTTTAACCTTCTCTCTCATCTCCCTTTCTATATAACCCCTTATCTCTCCATGCTTGTATCCCTTTCATCTATCCATCTTCTTTCTTCTCTTTTTATTGTCCTTGAAGCTTGGTGGAGTAAGGATATTCGTCCTTCGAGCGTGGTGACCAAACTCTTCTTGCATGTGGTGCTTGTGGTAACCATAGCCCATCCTCAACCCTTGGTAAGTGTTTACCTCTCTAGATGGTGTTTCTTTTGATATTTTATCTCCATCTTCTTCCTTTTTCTTGTCCCTAGACCATGTTTTAACATGGTGGTCTTTCTTGAGAGTAAGATCCTCATCACAAGGATAATAGGAAATTTTTTGACAAGACGACACCTAAGTGAGAGGAAGTTTCTTCTCTCTATTACCCCTTCTTTCTTTTGGTTCGAACTTGAACTTCTTGTCCTATATCTTGAGATATCATTTGACCTTGGCTTTTCCTCTTTCTTTAGGTGATCCTATGGTTGAAAGAAGAGATTTTGGTGTAGCTTCTTCAATCCTTGGATCATGTGCTCGGAGCTCTTGATCTTGGAGCTTGGGATTCTTGGTGGTGATCTTCTTAAGGTGGGTTATATAACACTTAACCTACTCTATTATTGCACTCTTTTATGCATATTTACTACTAGCCTCTATCTCTCTAAATTTATTCCTTATCATGCTAGTAGATAGTGATAATATCTAGTACTTGTTTGGTGTTGATATCTTGTTTAGTTTGATTGAAATATGAAACCCTAATTTTCTTGCACCTATTTTTGATGGTTGATATGTTATGGAGGTTCTTCCCTATTCTTTGACCTTGATCTTACCCTCATGCATGATGTATGTGTCCCTAGAGTTTGGAGGTTGGTTAGGTTCTATTTTGGATACCTTAACCATGGTTTTCCCTTCCTTGGACAAGGTTCTTTCTTGTGGTTTCTTAACCATATCTTAGGGTTGTTGATGATCAGTTTCTTGAGCCCTTCCTTCATGGTGACCATGGTTTTCTCCTTGGTGTTGGTTCTATTTGAGACCAAGATATTATAACCTAGGTTTTACGGTCAAGACACCATAGATGTTGAGGTCACAACATAGTGTCTTTTAGGTCGCAACATGTTGCTAGGTTGAGGTTGAGACATCCCTAGGTTGCAACAGTTGGGAGTGGTTGAAGATCTATCCCTAGGTGTCGCAGTCGTGACATGGCCTATGTGGTTCGGTCACGACCTAGTGGTTGGATGGTGGTCGAGACAGTCTTGAAGTCAAGATGTTGATGGTAGGTTAGAACCCTAACCCTAAATGTCGCGGGCGTGACATGGTCTAGGTGGAAGGGGTCGTGACCTATTGGTATGAGGGGTTGTTATAAAATAGGTTTCACAGTCATAACATGTACCAAGTTGGGTGATTGTGACCTAGTTTCTATGTGTTCAACACATGATAATAATGATGGTTGAGGGAGTATGCTTGGATGCTGAATGACACTCATGTATGTGTGATGAATAGGTCATGATAACACTATTTGGAATAACATCTAATCAACTTTAGTGATGTTCCACCCTAATATACTCCACGATCATAGGAGGTGGTGAATCCAAGGTTGATGGTTGAATATAACATTGTGAACCCTAATCGAATAAGAAGAAACCCAAACCCTAATAATGTGCAACGAGACTTTTTGTTTCTCTATCATGGAATGGTTATGATGTTATGTGGTTATCTCTCTTGTTTATGAACTTCTAACCATGCAGGTGTTATGAGCTTGATAATCATACCTAGTGTATTCTATGATGATTAGATATGATATAGGTTGTATATATGAGCCTTCAAGAGGCATGCCGAAACACTTGTGATAAAGGAAATGATGAGTTGAGGGATTGATATTCCATAGCATGTGACTTTGTTATTGATGACGTGGTGAATGAAAATAATACAAGCATCATGTGGTGATAGTGTGACAAGCTCACACCCTATATGGTTATATCTTTAGGAAGTGTGCTATGCCCTTATCCTTGTGGAGTTTGTTATGAATTTATATGTTGTAACTTGCTTGATGCTAAAAGAGACTTAATTGACTTAGCTAATCAAGTGGACCCTAATCATGTAGTTTTTCCCGGTATCATAGGTCCATCTCAACGTCAACATTCGTTGAATGGTGAAATGGGCTTTCCTTAGTGAAAGCTTGGTGTCATATACTATTGAGTATATGCAATCATAGGATTGGTTGCGGGCCATACCCTGGCAAGAGTGCGGATGTGGGCCATATCTCAGTGATATGTTTCTTATGAGGTTTCACAAGATTAGTTGCGGGCCATACCCTGGTAGGAGTGTGGCTGCAGGTCGTAGCTCAATTTCACTAGCGTCGTGACCTATACCAAGGTGGGCTAGGACTCTTACCGTTTGACTATATGCCATAGGTTGCAGTTGATTGGTATGTCGATGTTATGTACTCATGTACTGACCATGAGGTTTAGTGAGGTTGTGGATTCTAACTCTTACATAGACCTTGTATGGCACTAATTTTGACATAGTAGTGGTCGGTTGGATTTGGGTGGTATGACTCAAATCCTCGATGCATAATAAAATACATAATTAACCATGTAGTATACTTTCTTAAGATCAAATATGAAACTTTTGATGAGGCCTTGTTTGCTTTGTACAGTATAGCTGGTAAATATACATGTTCTTCATATTCCCTTTATGATGATAAGATGTTTCACAATCCAATTGCTATTGATTATCCTCTTTCATAATGATTATCTACTTATCATTGTTGTAGCTTTACTTCTATTCTTTGTTTTATCTATGTTAATAATATTTTTGGTGGAGAGTTATATCTCCCACTGAGATTTGAATCTCACCCTGTGGGTTATCCACATCTTTTAGGTGGGCGTGCATGAGGAGGTAGATTTCGTGTAGCTGAGGTAGAGCAGCAGCAAGAAGGATAGTAGTTGATAAGGTTGGAAGTGTTGCTAGTCTTTTGGTGTAGAGTCCTAGAGTTTTCCATGTACACTCAGGTCTTCGAGATGGTTTTTGGGTGTATTTTATTGACGTGGTTTCGATACATGGTTTTGGCTTGTGTGCCCCTTTTTGATGTAAAGATATAGTAGATATGTTTATATATATGGAACAAATATCACATGTATCAGGTTGATGATAGGATCTATGATGTAAGCACCTTACGATACATGTTGTGTGATTTCAAGTGTCCTGTAAGGACTTATATGTAAAGGTTTTTACTTCTTGAGTGCTTAATGATATCAGTTTTAAATATTTTTAGTGTTTTCTGATAATCCCCTTGTTTAGTTTTGTTTCCGCGTTTAGTTTGGAATTATCTCATTGGTTTGTAGCACGGGGCGTCACACTTATGCAATCATTGGTCAAAGAATTTGTTCCCTTATCATCTATCATCTCATCAGAAGATGGACCCTGACGGCCCCATCGATACACAAGCTAAAAACTCCATCAGTACACCACCTTGCTCTATCATGGGAAGACACTAGTAGGGAGCTAGAATGTTTCCATTGTCAGCCCAATCCCTACAAAAAGCCATTGGAAAACATGCTTCAGGATCATCATTGGCAGACTATATCCATGAAACCATCATTAGATAGTGCAATTCTTCCATCAGTAACCAACCGATGAAACCCCACCCATTAGCCAAGCATTGCTTCATCAGTAGACAAAAATAGAAATGTAGAAGGTCAGAGGCTGACCACTTTGATTAGTTCTAAACTAATAGGAAGGTAGAGAAACCATCAATATTCAACCAATGAAAAGCCAAACATATAAAAACCAACAGAAAAGAAGAAGAGCCTCATCAGTCCTCAATCAATGAAGAAGCAGACACATTTCCATTGGTTTTCTACCAATGAGATGGCAGAATTCCTTTACCAATTTTCAACTAATAAAAAGGTAGAAATACTTGGTTAGACCACCTAAACCAAGTCCACACAAGAAAGAGAGAGAAAAGGAAACAAACATGATTTCTACAAATTTCAAGAAAACCTCTAATATTATACATAGACCCTAAATTGAGGTGCAAGTAGAAAAGCATTCCAAACATACATCAACAACATCCAACAGGTGATTAAGATAACAAGACATGATTAAAGAGTTAAACTAGGTCAGGAGTCTTACAGGTTTAAATTCCTAATAGGGATTTCCCCAGAAATCATGGTTGGGTATTTCCTCCTCATTTCTTCATCAAGTTCCCATTTATATTCTTCTATACCATGGTGATGCCATTGAAATTTTTCTAACACTATATAAATCTTCCTTGGCTTCTATGCCTACTTATCTAAATTTTGAATTGGACCCTCCACATAAGGTATATCATTATTGAGTTGCATTTCAACTGGCTAGATAGTTTGCTTAGTTCCTGGATGACACTTTCTTAGCATAGATACTTGGAACATATTGTGTATCCTCTAAACTTCAGGTGATGGCTCCAACTTATAGGCCACCTTTCCAACATATGCAACAATAAGATAAGTCTCAATAAACATGGGTGCCAACTTACTCCATTTTTCAAATCTTAGAGTTCCTCTCCATCGTGACACCTCGAAATAGACTCCCCCTTGGGATTCCAATGGTCTGTGATGATGGTCTACATATGACCTTTTCCAGGCATGTGTTGCCTTCAACTATTTTCTGATCATCTTGATCTTCTTTCTTCTCTCTTAGATTAATTTTGGGCCCAACACTTGATATGAACCCACTTCATTCTAGCATAAGGGTGATTGACAATGTTTCTTATATGAATTATTGTATTGTCCCATGTATACACTCATGTGATAGTTGTTTTTATAAGAAAACTTAGCCAAATTGAGATGATCATCCAAACTTCTTGAAATTGTAGAGCACAATACCTCAATAGATCCTTCAAATTCCGTATTTTTCTTTCTGATTGGCAATCCTTCTTTGGGTGAAACATTGTACTAAACTTCATTTGTGTCCCCGATGTTGTGTGAAGAGGATCCCAAAACCTACACTTATTTTAACACTATTTTTTTTCAAATCATTGAGATCTGAAATCACAATCATGTTATGGTAACACAGAGTTCCTTTCTCTGATTCATTAAACCCGACATGCTTTCTATGGAAAAGCTCTGACCTAATGTTTTGAATCACAATATCATTATATTGTGCATCCTTAATATGTTGAATCAACATGGTCTTAACCTATAGTTGATCTAGATTCCCTCAAGCATTGATACATCCATTTGTATGTTCATCTATGTAGGGACACCAACATGTCCCTTCTCTCACACACAATGGAGTACAATTGTGCGGTTCCAGATGTAGCCCATGATGAAAATCTTCTACTTAAAGCATCTCCTACCATATTTGCTTTTTCTAGATGGTACTCTATTATGCAATCACAATCCTTTATTAGCTCGAGCCACCTTCTTTTCCTTTTGTTTAGCTCTTTCTTTGAGAAGAGGTATAGAAGATTCTTGTGATATATGAGAATTTGACACTTCTCCACATATAAGTAATATCTCCAAATCTCAATGCTATGATTATTGTGACCAGCTCCATATCATGAGTAGTGCTTCTCGTGCTTCTTGTTTGTCTTTGAGAGAATGAAATTCATGTGTTTATCTTGCATCAACACACAGCTTAGACCTTCCTTTGAAACATCACATAACACTATATACCCCCTCCCAGGATCTAGCAATACTAATATTGGCACAGACATCAACTTCTCCTTTAATAGCTTGAAGTTGTGTTGACACTTCTCTGTCCATACAAAAGGTACATCCTTCTTCGTTTGTCTAGTTAATAGAAAGGATATTGTGCTAAATTTTTTAACTAGCCTCCTATAATACCCTACCAATCCAAGGAAGCTAAAAACTTTTGTTGGTGTATTTGGCAACTTCCATAAATAGACTAACCCCACTTTCTTGGACTCTACACAAATCCCTCAACAAAATATGATGTGACCAAGAAAAGAAACTTCTGTCAGCTGAAATTTGCACTTGCTAAATGCTGCAAACAACCGGTGTTGCCTTAAGAGTTCTAAGGTCACATGAATATGGTGTTCATGCTGCTCCTAGTCATTGGAATAGATCAAAATTCATTTATGAAGATTACTACAAACTAGTCCAGATACTACTTGAACACCCAGTTCATTAGGTCTATAAAAGTTTTGGGTGTGTTTGTTAGCCCGAATGACATAACCATGAAGCTATAGTATACATACCTAGTCCTAAAGGTTGTCATAGGTATGTATTTGATCCTAATTCTCAACCAGTGGTATCTTGATAGTAGATCTATTTTAGAAAACATTTTGGTTCCTTGCCGCTATCAAACAAGTCAGAAATTTTCGGTAAAGGATACTTGTTCTTCACAATGACCTTGTTCAACTACTTGTAATCTATGCACAACCCCATAGAACCATCCTTATTTTTGTACAAATAGAACATGAGTACCAAATAGGGGTGTACTCGACTAGATGAATCCTTTGTCTAACAACTCATGTAGTTTCTTCTTTAACTCCTTCATTTCACTCGGTGCCATTCTATATGATGTTTGTGATATGGACTACATACCTAGACAAGATTGATTTTATAGTCAATATCTCAAGGAGGTGGAATGCCATGAAAATCATTGTAACATACCAAAACCTAAAATCTGACTCTAGAAACCCTAATCCCTTGGATGTAATGTTTGTATGCTTAGACCTTGAATTTTGTCCAAACAAGGATACACATATAGAGGAATACACTCATTTGTATCCTAAAGAACAATAATTCCATATACATAGAAAATGAAACTAATCACCTAACCATGACATGGTATGAAAATGAGTTTTTAATATATATATATATATATATATATATGTAAACTTTTTCACTAATACACACATAATGACTTAAATGTACCATCATATATGTTAGTTTTGAATTAATATATTTAATGGACTAAGTCAATAAAATATGTAAATATGTGCAATATAATATGTCAAAACCCTTTTCAATAATGATATGATGAAAACAAGACTCTAATTTAATAAGTATTTGTGGTAATTGTGTAATACAATAACTCATATTAAGATAATGAGGCTAAACCCTAGTTGTATTAGAACTCATCAATGGAAGTCTTAAAAGTTAAATATATTTCATAACTAGATTCCTCACGTTTAAGTTTGCTTATAGACCAATTTTCACATTGAAAAAAGATATCATAGATACCTTACTTTCATTTAGGAAATAAAATATAAGATAACCTCAAAAATATTTTAAAAAACACTTGATGATTTGAAATGGAAACTAGTTGTATATTCAGATTCTACATGTCTATATTAGCCTAGGTGTCAAATATTACTTCTATTGAACCTGGTTTGAATTCTCTAATAAATTAGGAAAGAAAAGTGGTTAAAATACATTTAAATGGTTAATATTTAAGTCATTAAAATCAATTTCCTAAAGTTATACTATCTCATAGGTTTCCTAGTTTATCTAAAATGAGGATTGAGTTTTGCACGTTGAATCTAAATCCTCATGATGATTGTTTCATCTTTTTCCTTTTGCTCTGTGATTCACACACAGGCGACGGTCTAGATTTCCTTCTTTGATCCTTTTTCTCAGATATCTCTCTGAACTATCAATTTTTTTCTCCAATTTCTTCTCCTACAATTTCCTCTCTTATTTCTAGATCAGATGACTGATAACACCCAAATTCAGGCATCTATGCTAAGCATTTATTTATAGTTTTGTGTCATTATAGCCTTAATGTAACATATCGAAACCTAGGACTTAATCTTATTCCAGGGTTAAGAACTTATAACCCTTAGTCTTTGAGGTTTAGACAAACAAGGATTATAATATGCTCTTTAGTGACATTAAATATATCAATACATGAATAAATCACATTAAAATGTACAATATAAATAAAAATTACCCAATACCTTCAAATAAACCATAAAATCAATATATGTCACATAATGTAATAATGTACATACAATGTTCATAATTGAGATAATGAGATCTAATTCCACAAAATATGAAATAAATAATCTTATGTGGGATAATGATGGTGAAGATCCATTCTAGATCATTCCTTTGCCTTATGGTTCAAGGAAGAGAAAAAGGAATCAAAGATAATGCTTAAAACATGAATAATGAGATATTGGATTATTAATGAGAGAAATAATAGAAATAATGGATAATGTGTTAAAATGAAAACTTATTGGATAACAATAACATCATATTCATTTTCTTGGGATAATAATGACCATATCAATTTTGTTTAGAAAAGAAAAGGTGTTTTTCCTTAAAGATATTAAATAAAATATTAAATGACTCCAAATGAGGAAAATGATCTTAGATTCATAGTATACATAATAAAATATTCCTTTGGGTGAATTTTCACTCAATTTGGAGAAAGTTTGATTAAAAGGTGAAATCAGGAGAGAGAAAGTGTCAAAAACCTTCAAAATATTAAATAAGTGAACAAATAACTCCAACATGTAAAATTAATGACAAATTCGTATCCAACACATTAGTTCTGACTTGTGGGTGAAGTTTCATAGAATTTCGATAATTTTATCACCATTAATGAAGGAGGAAAGAGAAAATAGTAATTAAATTATTTAACCCATTAAATGTTCTCAAAAGGAAAAACTAATTCCATATTCAGATTCTACATATCAAAATCAGCATCTGTGCAAAAATTTATGCAATTTGGGTTTTATTTGCACCCTCAAGTGAAGAGAGAGAATAAGGACACAACTCACCTTAATTGATTTTCGAATTGGATATGGTTTTCTTAGATTTAATGTGTCATACATGATTTAATCATTGCCTAATGCGTGGGCCTTTTTGGGCTGTTGGATCTTTAGATCTGACGGTTACTGTCATCTCTTCTACCTCATGTTCCTGTGGTGTTCGCATTTTTGGCAGGTTCAATTTCACTCCTCTCTGTCCCAATCTCTCCCTATCCTTTCCTCTCTTCCCCCTAATTTCTTCTCCCTCACTTTCCCCTCTTTCTTGAACTTGAACACCATATATATTTAGGGGTTTGGGGCACACATCACTCCAACTACTACCGCCTCCCCTCATCCTCTATTTCGACCCCTGTTTTGCACCCCTCTCCCTTCCAGTCTTGGCTGCGAGCATCGAACCTCTAGGGAAGTGATCCCAGAGGTTGTTCGAGTTGGGTGGAAATTGTCCCTGGTCTAGGTTGGCTTCTCTCATTTCTAACCTGGTCTTCCCTACTCCACACTGTTGTTTCTGTTTTCGTTGACCTCGTCTCCCCCCTCAGGCGGCCACAGGGCTTGTGCTTCTTTCTAAGGTTTTACGTGTGCCTTCCCGAAGCCAAAGGCAGTGTTAATTTGATTCAAATCTAGGTATGATAGTTTCCCCTCTTTTCTCCTGAGCCTGTGTCTATAACCGGTGCTCGAGTACATGTCCAATGCTATAGTTTGTTTCCGATTCTTCGTCGCTGGCTATGAACATTTGTGCTTGAGGGAAGTGATGGTTCCCTTCATATGTGTTGAATTTGGTCTCTGGGAGCCTGCGAGATTTGGGGTTCTGAAGCACCATGCTTCATGGGAGTTGTTCTTGATTCAGACAATGGGGATGTTCGTCGAGGATGATGACAAGCGGGTGTCTCTTCTCGACTTACCCCTCTTTTCTCCTTTCTTATTTTGATTTATCGCCAGGGGTAATATCATCATTTCACGCCTCTTTGTTTGTTACGGCTTTGAGTTGCAATGCCAGGTTGTTTGAGCAATTGACCGAGTTGGCCAGCCCTGATTGGGCCATATCGGATTCACTGCTCCCTCTATTTTCCTCTCCCAACAATTTTGATGACATGGAATTACCTGATTGGTCAATTTTCAAAAACTCATAACTAATTACTTGATAATCAGAAAAATACAAATAAATACTCGTTGGATTAAAAAAATGCAAGATTTCAAACAGTATTGGTTTTGTTGCCTGAATTTGATGTTTTAAAGAGTGATTTTAATGGATCTAATAAATAAGTTAATAATGTGTATAATTCATAACTAACTATTTATAAGTCAGAAAAATGTAATAAAATATGTTTTTAACTTAGGAAGATATAACCTAGAACATGGCATGGTTTTGGTAACCTAAATCATTAATAATCAAAAGGTGATTTTTAGGGTTTTAAATAATCAATGCAATTCTTACTCTAATTTCACAAATATGGAATTAGGTGCTTTGGAATCCTAAATTCGGATCTAGAAGTAATCTTGTCTTGTTAAGACTTTGTGAGAGGTATATTTGCATCTCCTATTTTCCTTTAGTGAGAAATAACCTAAATTGACTTTCTCTTGGTGCAATGGATAATAACCTAAAAACCATATCTTTTTCTTTTGAAAATGATGCTTCATGTGAAGTACCCTACTTGTTACTAATCTTGTGTTCATAATATCTTCTTGACATTCTTTTGGAATCTTTAATATGCCCTGTTCATTATGGAACTCAATTTGTTGTTATATTCCCACTTTGAGGTGGTTGATAACGATAATCACTTATGAGGTGATTAATTTTTAAATCTGACTATACTTTTACTTGCCTCTCTATTAAGCATGTTATGTGACTCAGTAGCCCTAGAGTAATATAAATTGCATTGGTTTTTGTTTATGTGCCCTTATTGTTTATTATGGGATGCAGGCTATGTGCCCCATACCCGGGTTTCAAATTTATGAGGTTTGGCCCAACATTTTATATATATTGGGATTTTGGTTATGTGTTGATCTCTATCAGGTTCAAGGTATGTGACTTGGTCACCTTTGTTACTTATGTTGTTCTAGTGCTATGTTTATCTCACCAACATGCATGTTGTTATGGGTTTCATGCCCTAAAATCTTTATGAGTGCTTTTGTGGCACCAATTTTATTATTGTTTTAATGGCAAGTATTCCTTTTATCATATGTTTGTGATTCTTTCCATTTATGCCTAGTTGGGTAGTTCTTACCTCTTTACATGGGAAGCCTTCTATACTTGATGTACCTTTTTCTTAAAATATAATGCTCAATTCCTTTTTAGCATGCTCATACCAACATTTTGTTGATATCCTCTTTTCTTTTCCTTTTGTTGGGTATGCTTCCAACCCCAGGTGTTGGACAAGGAGAAGGAGATCTAGGAGGACCTGGCCCACAAGTGTAGCTGACTTTGTGGGAGACTTCTCTTGAAGTTGTTAGGTTATCCTCAGCTAGTTCTACATATGTAGTTAGTTTTCCTTTATATATGTCACCATGTGTGGTGAAAGTTTAGCATGATAAGAATCCTTATAATGGTTATATATATCTATGAATTCCACTGGCACCTTGTGTTATGATACAATCATGTTAAATAAATTTGGTTTCATCCCCTTTTGAGAAAAAAAATTTGTTGGTGGATGTTGCCCCCTTTATTTTTAGTTGGGAGTGGATCCATATGGGGTCCCACTCCTTACAACATGGTATCAAAGCATGTAGTTGTTGGTTATCTAACTATTTCAAACATGTTTCCCTTAGGATGTTTACCTTTATCTGAGGTTGCTTATACCTAGTACCTTGCCTTGTGTAGGCAACACCCTAATCATGGGAGATAACTTGACTTTTGACAACCAGTACGGTTATGAGACACCCCAAACCCTTAGGTTTGGTCAGGGGACCTCAGCTTCTGCTAGTTAGGGAGTAGTTATGACTCCAGAGTAAGAGTTGGCCATGTTTTGACAACTCTTTGCTTCTGCCATGGCAGGAAAGATGAAAGACCCATCTATACCTGAGAAGCCTAAGGAGTTCTAAATCATGGAGTTCATGAAGATGCAACCACCTTCCTTCAAGGGTGAAGGTGAGATAGAGATGGTTGACAAAGCTGATGATTGGGTGTTATCCATTGAGAGGACTTTTGATGGTATGGCCTATCCTCTACACCAGAAGGTTAGGTTTGCTTCATATGTTTTAGATGGACCAACAAGAGTTTGTTGGAATGGGATTGCAAGGATTAGAGACATCTCAACCATGTCTTGGGTGGAGCTTTTGTCTCTCTTTCGTGGGAAGTATATCTACACTGCTACCCTAAAGAAGAAAGAAGCAGAGTTCTACAGCTTGAAACAAGGTTCCTTATCCATTTCTACTTATGTGAAGAAGTTTCTACTGTTGGAGTGTTATGTTGTTTGTTTTGGGTGAGGAGCGTAGGGCTGATCTATTCCTTCAAGGACTCAATCACAATGTGGGATGTGCTCTTATCCCACAAATACCCTTAACCTTTCAGCAGATGGTCGATAAGGCTTTGGCCATGGAGTCATACCCAGGGTTTGAACCTAAGGAGTTTGATAAGAAGAGGAAACCTTTAGGAGATGAGCAGAGAAGAGACAAGTGTGCTAAGTGCAATGGTTACCATCCTCTAGGGAAGTGCTCTCAAGATAAGAACCAAGCAAAGAATCAGCCTGACTATTGGGTTGTGTGCCATCATTGCAATAAACCTGGACATATTTGCCCTAGATGCCCTCAGCTTCGTAATGGACATGTACTGGATCAACAACAACAACCTCAAGTGCCTCATCAGAACAATGGTAACAACAATGGTAAAAGACTTATGGAAAGGCGAGCTGGAAGAGTTTTTGATTTGGATGGTCAAGAAATCCATGATGATGATCAAGTTGAAGGTAACCCTTAGTCCCATAGTTAGACTTTCAAGTTATGTTACCTCTTACATGATGCCTTGTGGATATATTAAATAAGTTACCTTTGTACCTATAGTTTTGTTTGGCTTATTAGGATGAATCTTTTATGGGGTGGTAGATAGTTGTTTAGATTTCAAGGATGAAATCTCTTTAAGGGGTGGTATGTTGTAACATACCGTAACCTAGGACTTAATCTTATTCCAGGGTTAAGAACTTAGAACCCTTAGTCTTTGAGGTTTTTCCAAACAAGGATTAGAATATTCTCTTTAGTGACCTTACATATATGAATGCATGAATAAATCACATTAAAATGTACAATATAAATTAATATTACCCAATACCTTCAAATTAACCATAAAATCAATATATGCCACATGATGTAATAATGTACTTACAATGTTCATAATTGAGGCAATGAGCTCTAACTCCACAAAATATGAAATCAGTAATCTTATGTGGGATAATGATGGTGAAGATTCGTTATAGATCATTCCTTTGCCTTATGGTGCATGGAAGAGAAAAAGGAATCAAAGATAATGCTTAAAACTTGAATAATGAGATATTAGATTATTAATGAGAGAAATAATAGAAATAATGGATAATGTGTTAAAAGGATAACTTATTGGATAAGAATAACCTCATATTCATTTTCTTAGTATATGCTGTTACAACCCCCAATTTTGCATGTGTTTTCATAATTGAAATATAATGATTTGGTGGAATTGGACTTAATAGAAAAGTTTGTGTGCTTTTCTTCAAAGGACGGATTTCTTTGCAGATATTCTATTGATAGGAATTTCATGATTCTTATTATTATGTTAATCCAATAAAGGATATAAAAGAGCAGAAAAGTCCAAATATTAGAAAAGATACAAGATAATGAATTTTTAAGCAATATGTTTATGAGAAATACATAAAAATCACTAGAAAGTGGCATTAATGGCCACAATTGAGTAAATTTCACTTATATGTGTTTTCTAATGAAATAAATAGAAAAAAAGGGAAAAGAAATAAAAGACAATTCTAGAGATATGGAGGAAAATAATATTCTAAGAAATAATGTTATTGTGTTAATAAGATGACTAAAAGGGAAGTTAGCATATATGATGTCCCAAGGGTTTTTTCTGAGAAAGGAGGACAAATAGTCTAAAGAATATACCAAAAAAAGGGCGTGAACCATCAACCAAGTCTTGAGGAATATTTTGAGGAATAACTTAATAAGTGAACCATCGTTCTATACCTTCCTTGATAGATTTATAAGATATGACCTTTTGTGAAAAGGGCAAGTTTCTACTTTGGGAAAATGAATAGAGGAAAAAGAAATTACTTTTATATAAGTGGCTTATCCAACGAAAAGTAATGGGAGTTAATCCCTTTCTTTTAAGCACGTTGTTTTCCAAGAAGCGATAATAGATGCTTCATGACTCCATCATTCCTCAAACCCTAAGATTTTTAACTCACACCCTATATAAAGGGAGTTGTGGATGCTTGACCAGGACACCCTAAACCCTGTCATCGTCACCACTCAGAAGGAGGGCGTCCTTGACCCTAGTGCAACCCCACCCTCTCCGCCAGTTTGCTGAAGAGCTCAGTACGGCCAAGGATGTCTAGGAAGAGCGGCCCGATGCTAATAGATGGCGTCGGAGGTAGGCTTCTACGGAAGACGAGTCCTGAGATCTTAAAGCCTTGAAAACGCGAGCGAGCTAGCAGGGACGTCGAGTCTCATCGGACGGGGATGTGCGTTTCTTTAGGTGCGGGAGTAGCTGCGGTGAGGAAGGAGGACTCGTGGGGGTCGCCACGGTCAATAAGAAAGGTTCCACGATGTCAGGAATAAACTCCGCCGTCGTCACCATGCTCGAGCCTAGGCATGACAACCGTAGCTTGGCTGCAAGGCTTGCAGGTGATCGCAGACGCGGCCAACGCGAACTGGTCCCCTTGAATGTGGGACGAGGGCACCCTGAGGTGTGGGTGGGTCCAACGGAGGCCTGGGAACCAACCCTGGTGGCCGACGATGTCCGGGGAGGGCGGCCCAACCGCACCTGCTCCCTGTCGCTGCGTAGCGCTAGGGCGCACGCGGGAGGAAGACGACCTATGTCGTTTGGACCAGAACGCCCTCTGGCGTATGAAGGAGCAACCAACAATGCGGGGGGTATTCTGGACATTGCACTCTATTTTTTTAAGTCGTCCATGAGGTATGTGTATGAAGGGGTAATTTGCCTACGTGGCAACACTCTACTGGTTGCTTTAAATTTTATTTGATAAAATCATAACTAATTCTAAGAAACTCAGATTAAAACAAGTTTTATATGAAAATTGATCCTCAGAAGGAGAGGAACACAAATAAATTATTATTGAAGCCTAATTTTGCATGCTATTCAAAAAGTAGTGTAAATTATCATCTTTGATTAATTAAAGATCAAGAAACCCTATTTTGATATGCTTAATAGGTTTAATAGGGTTTAATGGATCATTAGAGTTGATGTTAACCTGTTAATTGTAAAAAGGTACATTATGTTCAAAAAGGAAGAACTTTGCACATGATTAGTCTAATTTGGTGTTTATATGCTTGAAATTTGAAAAGTGTATAAAGTTATCATATTTACTGGTTTAATTAGTGAAAAACCCTTGGAATTGATGATAGTTGAAGATAGTGATGTTCTTTGAATGTTTAGAACGAATATTAACTTGTTGATAATAAAAGGGTGATAATTGTACATAATTGGCTTCAATTAGGGTTTCATATACCTAAGTCTGCATTAATGGGCTCAGAAACCCTAATTTAGGAGGATATGTCTTTTAATGATTTTAATTGTGCAAATCCATGAATAAGACAATGTTATGTTGTTATAAATCCAATTTGAGTATACAAGATCATTAATGTGTATATTTTGGGGTTCCAAGTGTAGAAAGTGGAATTAATGATACATTAGGGTTTACTAACATAAACAATGAGAATTGTAGTAATTAGGGTTCATGAAGAATCGAACTATAATTCATTATTGAGTTGTCAATTCAAAGAAACCTGAACGTGATAATTGGTCCTAATGATCTTGACATGACCTAAGATGATAAAGATAGTAGTTTTATTGTAAAAGAGATATATTGGATTTAATTGACTTTTAATGGTGTCTATGATGTTGAAATTAAGGTTTGTGAACTAAAAGAGCATTAAAAGTGATAAATGCATAATGAAGGCTAAAACACTAATAAAACCCTAAAGTTGGCCTAGAAATCATAAGGTGGAATCCAAGTAGATCTTGAGGAGGTTTGGAATAAAATAATGATGCTTGGATGTTATGTATTAATTTCAGGATATTGATGATTGCTTGATTGATTGTTCCTGAATATTAAATATTTGGACTTCAAGTTGCTATGGAACAGGTATGTGGTTACGATTATGAATAACCGCTTTAGGTTTTCCGATGGATTCCCGGATGTTTAATCACATTGAATGCAACTAAACTGTTGAATGTTTATTTATTTCTTACAATTATAAAGTGACTATGACTATCATATAATGTATATGCCTTCTAGCTCAATCATTAATCCCCTCTATGTCGTAATGGCTGACCTAGTACATGGCTACCTAGAGGGTAGGTCCATCAGGTGATGAAAGACTTTGGCTGCCTAGAGGGTAGGTCCATCAAGTCAACTTTATAGAGGTACCATATAAGTCCTTACAGGGACAACACAGAGTTGTGGATAGGTATGGATTGAGTAGTTTGGCTTAAAACGTAATCTTGGTTGTTAAATGATTAATTGAATGATCACATGGTTATCATAGTTGCATGATTATCTGTTTCCCCCACATACCAGCTTCGGCTGACCGACATTTTGTTTGTCGGCATTTTAGGTACAATGAAAAGAACAAACAGTAAAGCTACACCTTGTGAATTCAAGAATTAAAGAACAAGGAGGAACTAGTTAGAATAGTTCAGCTGAGGTTAGAAGTTTAGTTTGTTCCAAACTTTTCAAAGGTATGCAAAGAAAATTTTTATTACCATTTTCAGTATAGTCTGCTAGAATTTAATAATTGTTTATGGTTATATGTCGAACCTTTGATCCGGGATTAATGGGTGCGGCTTCAACCTCTTGGTCTCCCTTAATTGGGGGTTATCGGGAGGTGGGGTCGTAACATTTGGTATCAGAGCATAGGTTCCTCAATTAACCACTAATAATTATTAAATTTTACAAACTCCATAGAACCCAAGGGAGTTATTAGAGGAGTATCCAAAAGACGGAGGTGTCTAGAAAGGGATCACGACCGGGGGCTGGCAAGATTTTCCTCCGCACCGCTAGTCAGAATACGAGGACTCCCGGACCCGTGTGACTGCCTGGCCGAAGTCTTAGGGTATGAATCGAAATAAGATACCTTTAGGACTTCTCATCTTATTCATCCCTTCTCATCACAAAATTCTGATAAGGACCTAAAGGATTATGGTTTTCTTTCTTCTCCTCACCCTCTTGAGGTATGGGTAAGGTTAATAAGGTTTAAGGAATCCTCCACTAAATTAATGAAAGGCATATAAATAAGATGTCATGGACATAAGCTTAATAGATTAAGCGCAAAATAAATAATAGATACATGCTTAGGTCGTATGACATAAGATGTCATGTCTTCAGAAGGGACCTAAGGTTAGACCTTCATGATGAGAGGATAAGTTAGTCTTCGAGATAAAGATCTCCATTTCAAGTAGAGACCTGGCACATCCTCGGAGGATGATGCTAACCCTAACCCTAAGTGAAGGTTAGAGAGAGATGAGTTGGACCAGGTGTTTGAAAGGACATGCCTTTGGGATGCCATATGATCCCTGGGTGACCTAGCACTTTTGGCAACCCAACCCTGGGAAGGGTCGTGCATGTTAGGGTAAAGGATAGCTCCTTAGATGATGAGGTTAGTGAAGGACCTTAGAAACCCTATGGGCTTGTGTAAGTAGGGTATAGCTGGCACCTAGGGCACGTCATAGTGCTGACGGTAGGATGAAACCCTGGATAAGGAATTATGATGGAGCATAAAGGGGTTATGGATGATCTTGAGCAACCATAAGTTCAAACATAGGCTTCAACCACATAGAGTATGCTTTTGAGGATGATCCTTCATGAAGAAAGGACCTCTAATGGTGAGGTTGGATGTAGGGTTAGCTCTAGAGAGAGCAGGAAACCCAGCAAGAAAGTTGGAAGCCTAAAACCCGGAACAATGGATGATAGTGGTTGTCTCATGATCAATCCCTGAAAGTTGATGATACCTTGGTTGCCTTTAGAGGGACAAACCCTTGAGAAAAGACGAAATTTCTGGTACCTACGTGCCTATGGTATAGATGTATACCTTCCGAGGTAGGAAGAAGAGTTCCTTAGACCTAGAAAGGTTTGGTAGCAGGCTATGAGGCCTTGTACCTTGTTAGTTGTCCTTAAGGAGGACCCAACCCTAAGTGTTGATCGAGAAGAAGGATGACAGGAAGTGCACGAGATGCCTTTTTCAAGCTTGATTCATGGTTCAGAGATAGAGCGTGCAGTTGGACACCTAAAAGTGAACCTAGGGTTCCTAGGCTTAAGAGGGGAAGTGCTATACCTAGTTCTCATGATGAGAATTAAGTTTCTATAGTTTCGAGCATGGTACGCCTCATGAATAAAGGAAAAGGGAAGTCCCTTAAGTTTAAGGTATGTGTAATGAACCCTTCATAGCTAGGTTGATGATAAAGGAAGGTATGATCTTGATCCAGCATTGAGGAAAGAGGACAAGTACAACCTAGCATGATTCAGTAGGTGATCTGTTTATGCCTTAATAGCTTGCTAGGGTTAGGTAGGCTCATGTAGATGTAAACCCTAGACCTAAGAGCTTTTGTGACCTTGTGGTTGAGAGACAGTTTTCCTCCCATCCTGGGAGACGGACCCCTTTGGTAGGGTGCATGTCAGTTAGGGTAACCTAAAGAGGTCTCATAGGATCTTGAGAAGCTAAGTGAAGAGTACATGGTATGAGAATGAACCTGTAATCCCACAGATATCCATCTCTAATTGCATATGAATGTGGTACCATGGAGGTAACCGATATAGGGCTTGACCAAGGTAGGAAGGTTGCCATGATCCCGATGAAAGAATGAAAGTCAGCCCATGAATGCAGATAGAGGCATGTACTATAATGGAGAATCCTAAGTCTATCCTAGGGTCAGTTAGGGATAAGATTGATGAAAATAGGAGTTGCCTAATTCCCCAAATGCACATGACCATAGGGTCGGGAGGTAACAGCTATCATTGTCTGAGGGCCATGGGTTAGGAGATTGATCACCTTCATGAACTCATGGGACCCAAAGGGCATATGAGTAGGGCACTCTCTTGATGCATGAGGGAAGAGGGATGACCCCAAAAGAGCCGGTACCCTATAGACCTAGAGGAGATGACCAAGGATATAAACTTCAGTAGGTTCAAGACTAGTTTTCCATGGAGGAAACCTTGATATCATGATGTCTGTGATGTAGAGACATATGTGGCACGTTGCAACTTAGATGTAAAGGTGTATGGGCAAGGTGGGATGTACCATCTCTACTCTTGGAACATGAAGAACTCTGTATTTGGACTGCAGCCAAATGCTTATTTCCTCTTGTTATGGGGGTGAGAGATAGGACATTACGCATGCCATACACCAAGTATAAGAGATGATGTAGGTTGGAACGTTGCCATGAGATATGGGGATAGAGAAGATATCTACCCTGGTAAAAGTGAATGATACTTGGATGGTTTGTAAACACTTAGAGGAATGAGGTAGTCACCTTATGAGGATGTGGAGCTTACAAGTTATACCAGGTTGAGTTTTGCTACCATGATGATGAAATCAGAGAGTGTTCTTATGGATATAGACATGGAGTTGGAAGTGAAATACATGGAAGTGTAATGTTACCTTTTACCTAAGGATGTGAAGTGGTAATGGATGCTCTGGTTGAGATACATCTGACTTGAAGCTAGAAGAGGTTGTTTTGGATAACCCTAAGTTTGAAAAGGAGAGGTGTTTGGATAACACTCAGATGTAACAAGATGCGTTGAAAAGGTATGGTTGTTTGGTTAGCCAGTCCTTGATGCGATGAAAGGATGGTGGTAGAACCTCAAATGCACCTCTTTGGAAAAGAAAGTGATGAAACCCCAATAAAATGGTTTAGGGTTTTTGAGGTATTGATCTTGAAGAATAATGACATACATGAGATCATGATCACCATATACCGTGGTACTACCAGGATAATGAGTGACAATAGTACTTTAGATGCCTAAGATGAGGTTGCACGTGGCATGTGGCCATGCAAGCCAGGAGGTAAAGGATGAACACCAGTACCCCAGTGCATTGTTATAAAGGATAAAAGTCCTCGAAAGAGAAAAGGAGTTCATCACAATGGGTGTTGTAAGTCTCCCCTAAATCAAGGAAGGTTGAGATGCAATATGGGTTATGGTAGTTCGCCTTACCTAGATAACATGAGAAAGAAGGAGTTCTGTCAAGGGACAGATCTGGTTGAACTACCCATGAGAGAGAGATGGTTCAACTATGAAGCGAGTTCAAAGGTTTTTGAGTTTGACCTACAAGTTCCCTTCCAAAAGGTGGAAGTGGGTACATGAAGAATGTGATGGTACAGTTTATCACCCCTAACTATGGTTAGTATGATCCAGACTAAAGGGTCTGATGAGAGCACATGTGCTCGTTCAGGGTGATAGCTAGGGACAGTTCTTGTCCTATGAAAGATGTGATGATGACCACCATAGCCAGTATCGGGATTCTAAGAAGCTCTGTAAGGGAGGTTGTGTCAGTCACCACTTCAGTAAGGTGATGTTGGTAAAAGGACCACATGATGGTTAGAAAAGGGCCACATGATGGTTAGAAAAGGACCGCATGATGGTTAGAAAAGGACCACATGATGGCTAGAAAAGGGACCACAATGCGTGTAGATGAAGTCACTTTGATTGTGCAAGGGCAGAAAGGAGCCTAGAGACGATGAGAGTCGTGAAAAAATGCAAAGTAGACTGACTTACAAGTTACTGTGGAAGAATATGTGAGAATCCGACCCCTCTGAGCTATAGCTGAGAAAGTTGAGTCCCCGATACATGTGTCCATTAGAGATGGATGGGTGGAGAAGGTTAGGTTTAACCCTACCCCTCAGGATAGAGTAATGTGGGATGTTTTCCACGTGTCCAATTTAGAGCACTATGTGAGGTACCCTGACCATGTGCTGAGAAATGAACCTAGTGAGCCCCAAGGGAGGCTGAAATGGCCTGAGTCACCTGTGTAGTTTATAGACGCCAGGATGAAAGAACTCAAAGAAAAGAATATGTGATGATAAAGGTTCTTTGGATGCACCATGCGTACGGTAAAGCCACATAGGGGCCAATGATGGATATAGAAAAGTCTTGTCATGAATTGTTTGTTTGCTTGATGGAATTTTGAGGACAAAATTCCTATAAGAGGGGAAGGATGTTACAACCCCCAATTTTGCATGGGTTTTCATAATTGAAATATAATGATTTGGTGGAATTGGACTTAATTGGAAAAGGTTGTGTGCTTTTCTTCAAAGGACGGATTTCTTTGCAGATATTCTATTGATAGGAATTTCGTGATTCTTATTATTATGTTAATCCAATAAAGGATATAAAAGAGCAGAAAAGTCCAAATATTAGAAAAGATACAACATAATGAATTTTTAAGCAATATGTTTATGAGAAATACATAAAAATCACTAGAAAGTGGCATTAATGGCCACAATTGAGTAAATTTCACTTATATGTGTTTTCTAATGAAAGAAATAGAAAAAAAGGGAAAAGAAATAAAAGATAATTCTAGAGATATGGAGGAAAATAATATTCTAAGAAATAATGTTATTGTGTTAATAAGATGATTAAAAGGAAGTTAGCATATATGATGTCCCAAGGGTTTTTTCTGAGAAAGGAGGACAAATAGTCTAAAGAATATACCAAAATAAGGGTGTGAACCATCAACCAAGTCTTGAGGAATATTTTGAGGAATAACTTAATAAGTGAACCATCGTTCTATACCTTCCTTGATAGATTTATAAGATATGACCTTTTGTGAAAAGGGAAAGTTTCTACTTTGGGAAAACGAATAGAGGAAAAAGAAATTACTTTTATATAAGTGGCTTATCCAACGAAAAGTAATGGGAGTTAATCCCTTTCTTTTAAGCACGTTGTTTTCCAAGAAGCGAAAATAGATGCTTCATGACTCCATCATTCCTCAAACCCTAAGAGTTTTAACTCACACCCTATATAAAGGAAGTTGTGGATGCGTGACCAGGACACCCTAAACCCTGTCATCGTCACCACTCAGAAGGAGGGCGTCCTTGACCCTAGTGCAACCCCACCCTCTCTGCCAGTTTGCTGAAGAGCTCGGTACGGCCAGGGATGTCTAGGAGGAGCGGCCCGATGCTAACAAATGGTGTTGGAGGTAGGTTGCTACGGAATACGAGTCCTGAGATCTTGAAGCCCTAAAAATGCGAGCGAGCTAGCAGGGACGTCGTGTCTCATCGGATGGGGATGTGCATTTCTGTAGGTGTGGGAGTAGCTGCGGAGAGGAAGGAGGACTCGTGGGGGTCGCCACGGTCAATAAGAAAGGTTCCACGATGTCAGGAATAAACTCCGCCGTCGTCACAATGCTCGAGCCTAGGCATGACAACCGCAGCTTGGCTGCAAGGCTTGTAGGTGATCGCGGACGCGGCCAACGCGAACTGGTCCCCTTGAACGTGGGATGAGGGCACCCTGAGGTGCGGGGTGTCTGACGGAGGCCTGGGAACCAACCCTGGTGGCCGACGATGTCCGGGGAGGGCGGCCTAACCGCACCTGCTCCCTGTCGCTGCGCAGCGCTAGGGCGCACGTGGGAGGAAGACGACCTATGTCGTTTGGACCAGAACGCCCTATGGCGTATGAAGGAGCAACCAACAACACGGGGGTATTCTGGACATTGCACTCTATTTTTTTAAGTCTCCCACGAGGTATGTGTATGAAGGGGTAATTTGCCTACGTGGCAACACTCTACTGGTTGCTTTAAATTTCATTTGATAAAATCGTAACGAATTCTAGGAAACTCGGATTAAAACAAGTTTTATATGAAAATTGATCCTCAGAACGAGAGGAACACAAATATATTATTATTGAAGCCTAATTTTGCATGCTATTCAAAAAGTAGTGTAAATTATCATCTTTGATTAATTAAAGATCAAGAAACCCTGTTTTGATATGCTTAATAGGTTTAATAGGGTTTAATGGATCATTAGAGTTGATGTTAACATGTTAATTGTAAAAAGGTACATTATGTTCAAAAAGGAAGAACTTTGCACATGATTAGTCTAATTTGGTGTTTATATGCTTGAAATTTGAAAAGTGTATAAAGTTATCATATTTACTGGTTTAATTAGTGAAAAACCCTTGGAATTGATGATAGTTGAAGATAGTGATGTTCTCTGAATGTTTAGAACGAATATTAACATGTTGATAATAAAAGGGTGATAATTGTACATAATTGGCTTAAATTAGGCTTTCATATACCTAAGTCTGCATTAATGGGCTTAGAAACCCTAATTTAGGAGGATATGTCTTTTAATGATTTTAATTGTGCAAATCCATGAATAAGACAATGTTATGTTGTTATAAATTCAATTTGAGTATAAAAGATCATTAATGTGGATATTTTGGGGTTCCTAGTGTAGAAAGTGGAATTAATGATACATTAGGGTTTACTGACATAAACAATGAGAATTGTAGTAATTAGGGTTCCTGAAGAATCGAACTATAATTCATTATTGAGTTCTCAATTCAAAGAAACATGAATGTGATAATTGGTCCTAATGATCTTGACATGACCTAAGATGACAAAGATAGTAGTTTTAGTGTAAAAGAGATATATTGGATTTAATTGACTTTTTATGGTGTCTATGATGTTGAAATTAAAGTTTGTGAACTAAAACAGCATTAAAAGTGATAAATGCATAATGAAGGCTAAAACACTAATAAAACCCTAAAGTTGGCCTAGAAATCATAAGGTGGAATCCAAGTAGATCTTGAGGAGGTTTGGAATAAAACAATGACGCTTGGATGTTATGTATTAATTTCAGGATATTGATGATTGCTTGATTGATTGTTCCTGAATATTAAATATTTGGACTTCAAGTTGCTATGGAACAGGTATGTGGTTACGATTATGAATAACCGCTTTAGGTTTTTTGATGGATTCCCGGATGTTTAATCACATTGAATGCAACTAAACTGTTGAATGTTTATTTATTTCTTGCAATTATAAAGTGACTATGACTATCATATAATGTATATGCCTTATAGCTCAATCATTAATCCCCTCTGTGTCATAATGGATGACCTAGTACATGGCTACCTAGAGGGTAGGTCCATCAGGTCATGAAAGACTTTGGCTGCCTAGAGGGTAGGTCCATCAAGTCACCTTTATAGAGGTACCATATAAGTCCTTACAGGGAAAACACAGAGTTGTGGATAGGTATGGACTGAGTAGTTTGGCTTAAAACGTAATCTTGGTTGTTAAATGATTAATTGAATGATTACATGGTTATCATAGTTGCATGATTATCTATTTCCCCCACATACCAGCTTCGGCTGACTGACATTTTGTTTGTCGGCGTTTTAGGTACAATGAAAAGAACAAACAGTAAAGCTACACCTTGTGAATTCAAGAATTAAAGAACAAGGAGGAACTAGTTAGAATACTTCAGCTGAGGTTAGAAGTTTAGTTTGTTCCAAACTTTTCAAAGGTATGCAAAGAAAAATTTTATTACCATTTTTAGTATAGTCTGTTAGAATTTAATAATTGTTTATGGTTATATGTCGAACCTTTGATCCAGGATTAATGGGTGCGGCTTGAACCTCTTGGTCTCCCTTAATTGGGGGCTATCGGGAGGTGGGGTCGTAACATATGCCTTGGCTTGGAGGCCAAGTTTCACCAATTTAGGATAATAATAACCATATCAATTTTGTTTAGAAAAGAAAAGGTGTTTTTCCTTAAAAATATTAAATAAAATATTAAATCAATCCAAATGAGGAAAATGATCTTAGATTCATAGTATACATAATAAAATATGCCTTCAGGTGAATTTTCACTCAATTTGGAGAAAGTTTGATTAAAAAGTGAAAATCTAGAGAGAGAAAGTGTGCAGAACCTTCAAAATATTAAATAAGTGAACAAATAACTCCAACATGTAAAATTAATGACAAATTCGTATCCAACACATTAACTATGACTTGTGAGTGAGGTTTCATAGAATGTGGATAATCTTATCACCATTAATGAAGGAGGAAAGAGAACATAGTAATTGAATTATTTAATGCATTAAAACTTCTCAAAAGGCAAAACTAATTCCATATTCAGATTCTACATATTAAAATTAGCCTTTGTGCAGAATTTTATCCAATTTGGGTTTTGTTTGCACCCCCAAGTGAATAGAGAGAAAAAGGACATAATTCACCTTAATTGATTTTCGAATTGGATATGGTTTTCTCAGATTTAATGTGTCACACATGATTTAATCATTGCCTAATGCGCGGGCCTTTCTGGGCTGTTGGATCTTCAAATCTGACGATTATTTTCTTCTCTTCTACCTCCTGTTCCCGCGGTGTTCGTGTTTTTGGCAGGTTCAATTTCTCTCCTCTTGGTCCCGATCTCTCCCTCTCCTTTCCTCTCCCCCACCCTAATTTCTTATCCCTCACTTTCCATTCTCTCTCTCAAACCCAAACACCATATATATTCAAGGGTTTCAGGTACACATCGCTCCAACTGCTACTGCCTCCCCTCATCCTCTATTTCGAACCCTATTTTGCACCTCTCTCCCATCCAGTCCTGGCTGCGAGCATCAGACCTCTAGGGAAGCGATCCCTGAGGTTGTTCAAGTTGGGTGGAAACTGTCACCAGTCTAGGTTGGCATATCTCATTGCCGACCTGGTCTCCCCTACTCCGTGTGGCCCTTTCTTCTTTCATCGGCCTCATCTCCCACCCTCAGGCGGCCACGAGGCTTGTGTTTCTTTCAGAATTGTTCCTTGTGCCTTCTCGAAGCCAAAGGAAGTGTTAATTTGATTCAAATCCAGAATGATAGTTTCCCCTATTTTCTCCTTAGCATGCATCTATAAATGGTGCTCAAGTACATGTCCAATGCTCCAGTTTGTTTCCGGTTCTTCATCGCTTGCTATGAACGTTTGTGCTTGAGGGAAGTGATGGTTCCCTTCATATGTGTTGAATTTGGTCTCTGGGAGCCTTCAAGATTCGGCGTTCTAAAGCACCATGCTTCCTGGGAGTTGTTCTCAATTTAGATAGTAGGGATTTTTGTCGAGGATGATGATGAGCGGATGTCTCTTCTCGATTTTACCCCACTTTTCTCCTTTCTTGTTTTGATTTCTCACCAGGGGTAATATCATCATTTCATGCCTCTTTGTCTGTCACGGCTTTGAGTTGTGATTCCATGTTGTCTGAGCGATCGATTGAGTTGGCCAGCCCTAATTGGGCCAACTCAGATGCACTGCTCTCTCTCTTTTCCTCTCCCAATGATTTTGTTGACGTAGAATTACCTAATTGGTCAATTTTCAAAAACTCATAACTAATTACTTGATAATCAAAAAAATACAAATAAATACTCGTTGGATTCAAAAAAATGCAAGTTACTAATGGTATTGGTTTTGTCACCTGAATCTGATGATTTAAAGAGTGATTTTAATGGATCTAATAAATAAGTTAATAATTTGTATAATTCATAACTAACTATTTATAAGTCATAAAAATGTAATAAAATATGTTTTGAACTCAAGAAGATATAACCTAAAACATGGAATGGTTTTGGTTACCTAACTAATTAATAATAAAAAGGCAATTTTAGGGTTTTAAATAATCAATGCACTTCTAACTCTAATTTCACATATATGGAATTAGGTGCTTTGGAAACCTAAATTTGGATCTAGAAGTAATCTTGTCTTGTTAAGACTCTGTGAGAGGTATGTTTGTATCTCCTATTTTCCTTTATTGAGCAATAACCTAAATTGACTTTCTCTTGGTCCTATGGACAATAACCTAAAAACAATATGTTTTTCTTTTGAAAATGATACTTCATGTGAAGTACCCTACTTGTTACTGATCTTATGTTCATAATATCTTCTTGACATTCTTTTGGAATCTTTAGTATGCCTTGTTCATTATGGAACTCAATTTGTTTTATATGCCCACTTTGAGGTGGTTGATAACGATGATCACTTATGTGGTGATTAATTTGTAAATCTAACTATACTTTTACTTGCGTCTCTATTAAGCATGTTGTGTGACTCAATAGCCCTAGAGTAATAAAATTTGCATTGGTTTTTGGTTATGTGCCCTTATTGTTTATTTTGGGGTGGTGGTTATGTGCCCCATACCCGGATTTCAAGTTTATGAGGTTATGTGTCCCATACCCAGATTTTATATATATTGGGAGTTTGGTTATGTGTCGATCTCTATCAGGTTCAAGTTTATGTGGCTTGGCCACCTTTGTTAATTATGTTGTTATAGTGCTATGTTTATCTCACCTACATGCAGGTTGTTATGGGTTTCGTGCCCTAAAATCTTTATGAGTGTTTTTGTGGCACCACTTTTATTATTATTTTAATGGCAAGTATTCCTTTTATGTGCCCTTATCTCCCGCTTCTCTCTAGAACCCTCCGGTGACCATCGCTGGGGGGAGGGAGCGGCACCTCGTTGCTTCCTCCCCCTGGCTCCATCGGTTGGTCCTAGTCTACTTCATGGGGTCCTGGAGACGGAGATCAAGCAGCGCTCCCAGTCAAAGTTGGTGGGTTGCCTCACGGATGGGTTATGGAGGAGAAAGGCACGCCGCGTAGGAGGTCGATCTAGGGTTAGCAGTGTTTCGACCTAGTCTACTCCACCCTATTCAAGAGTGACGAGTGGAGAGGAGTCGCACCCTTGGCTTGCTTCCCTATGTTGCTGCTTGTCCAGGCGAAGATGAGGGGTCTCTCGACCTCCTCGTCTGATTTCTGCATTTCTCCTCCTCCGACTTCTGGTGCTAATCCAGTGCGATGGTGATCAACCTTCGATCTAGAAGTGCCTAGGCGGTGGTGATGACGGCAGAGCACACTTGGCGTCCTTGCAGCGTGTCTCTCCAGTGCTCCGTGATGCCGGCCTACTCCTTCGGATTGGGCGAAGGTGATGGACGTTTTTGGATGGACAAGCGCCCTCAAGATGCTCGGTGGCCTACCCGTCGCCTGGCGGCTGGATTGAGACCTTGGTGGTGTCGTGCCCTGGTCTAGACACCCTGTGGTGGCTCCACCGTGTTCTGGGTGCTCGTGGCTCCTCGGCGCTGCTGTATGGATTTCGTTCTTGTGGTGGCTACTCCGTGGGGGCCTGCTCTTCTCTGTGCGGACCTGGCTCACGGTCCTCCACTGCGTGCGTGCGGCCATGGTGCTCTCCTAGGAGGTCTGGTGGGCTATTGTCTTCAGCAGCATAGAAGTCAGTGTGGGAGGTCATGCTCCTCCGCGCGAGCCGGATCTCCTTCCTTCACCGCCCGCTACCCTGCTGTGTGAACCGTCTCCGATGGATTCTTCATGGTTGTAGGTCTTGCATGTTCTCGTGCGGCAGTGTAGGGTCGAGATGTGCCTTTGCCGTGGCAGCTAGCGTTCCTTGGTGGGATTGCAGCTGTTCCCCTGGTGGTGACACTGCTTGAACCCTGCGAGTTCCAGCCCTATGGTTGGTGGTCCTCGTCGAGTCAGGTGGCTCTTTGTAGCCAAGAGATCGTTCTCCCTCAAGGTGTTCAATAAGGGGTCTCTGTGCATACATGGGCTTAGGTGGGGTTGGGTTCAGAGGGAGGCTCTTGCTCTTCTTCTCATCCTAATCCTTTCTTCTGTTGCTTGAGGTCGTGCTTTGTAGGTTTCTGATTTCCAGTTGATTGTCGACCGATGAAGAGGGGTTGGGTTTCTACTTGGATCCCACACATTCAAGGATTGTTTCTAATGATTTTGGGGGAATGGTCGTTGTCTAGCTCAAAGACATTAATCGGTAGTTAGCTAAAGGATGAACCCTGTATTGCTCTTGTCTCCTCTGCTACAGCTGGTTTAGTTCACCTTCAAGGTTATACCTTCGGGTGATTGATGTTATGGTGGAGGTCCTTTTGGAGTTTTTCCAGTGAGAGACATGGTCTGGTGTAGCTAAGAAGACCGGCGACTTCATGGCTAGTTACAGGCAGGATTGCTTGTTTTTGTTCTATGTCACTCTGTTGTTACTTTTTGTGGGTACGCTGAATGCATGTAATAGTGGCTTGGTATAGACTTCTTCTAGTAGGATTGTCTGGTCCTAGCTTGCTTAGTTGAGTTGTCTTCTTAGTCTCATTTTGGATTAGTTTCTGGAGTGTCCCCCTGTGTGGGGAGTTTGATCCTTGTTGAGCTTCTTAGCTCCTGCCTATGTAATGGGGTACCCAATGCCCAACGTTTTTGGTATTAATAGTAACACACATTTTGACCGACCAAAAAAAAAGTATTCCTTTTATCATATGTTTGTGATTCTTTCCTTTTATGCCGAATTGGGTAGTTCTTACCTCTTTGCTTGGGAAGCCTTCTATACTTGATGTACCTTTTTCTTCAAATATAATGCTCAATTCCTTTTTAGCATGCTCATACTAGCTTTTTGCTGATATCCCCTTTTCTTTTCCTTTTCTAGGCTACGCTTCCAACCCCAGGTGTTGGACAAGGAGGAGATCTTGGAGGACTTGGACCACAACAAGTGTAGCTGACTTCGTGGGAGACTTTGCTTGAAGTTTTTAAATGATCCTCAGCTAGTTCTACATATGTAGTTAGTTTTCCTTTAGGACACCCTGCGTGGTGAAAGTTTAGTACGATAAGAATCCTTGTAATTTAAGATATATCTATAAATTCCGCTACTACCTTGAGTTATGATACAATCATGTTAAATAAATTTGGTTTCATCCCCTTTTGAGAAGAAAAAAAATTGGTGGATGTTTCCCTCTTTATTTTTAGTAGGGAGTGGATCCCTATGGGTTCCTACTCCCTACAACATTGTATCAGAGCATGTAGCTATCAGTTATCTAACTATTTCAAACATGTCTCTCTTAGGATGTTTACCTTTATCTTAGTTTGCTTATACCTAGTACCTTGCCTTTTGTAGGAAAAACCCTAATGGTGGGAGATAACTCGAATTTTAGCAACCAGTATGGTTACGAGACACCCCAAACCCTTAGGTTTGGTCAGGGGACTTCAACTTCTACTAGTTCTAGTGTAGTTATGACTCCAAAGCAAGAGTTGGCCATGTTTTGACAACTCTTTGCTTCTTCCATGGCGGGAAAGATGAAAGATCCGTCAGTACTTGAGAAGTCTAAGGAGTTCTCAATCATGGAGTTCATGAAGATGCAACCAGCTTCCTTCAACGGTGAAGGTGAGATAGAGATGGATGAAAAGTTGATGATTGGGTGTTAGCCATTGAGAGGACTTTTAACGGTATGGCCTGTCCTCCACACCAGAAGGTTAGCTTTGCTTCATATGTTTTAGATGGACCAACAAGAGTTTGGTGGAATGGGATTGCAAGGAATAGAGACATCTCAACCATGTCTTGGGTGGAGGTATATCTGCACTGCTGCCCTAAAGAATAAAGAAGCAGAGTTCTACAACTTGAAGAAAGGTTCCTTATCTGTTTCTACTTATGTGCAAAAGTTTCTACTATTAGAGCATTATGCAGTTGGTTTGGGTGAGGAGCGTAGGGTTGATATATTCCTTCAAGGACTCAATTACCATGTGGTACGTGCTCTTATCCCACAAATACCCTTAACCGTTCAGCAGATGGTCGATAAGTCTTTGGCCGTGGAGTCATACCCAGAGTTTCAACCTAGGGAGTTTGATAATGTAACATCCCTGGCCTGGGTTATGAATTAACCCTAGATGTTTTGCTTAATAAAAGTTATTATATGCATGCTCTTATCTTTTTAAAAGTAATTAAGGCTCAAGAGGAACTTATATTACAATTTTAGTCCTTTTTTAATATTGTTGAAATCAATATTTTGCCTATTTTGGACTAAAGTGCAAATTACCCAAGTTGAGGGGTCTATTTGAAAATTGTGCATGATAATATGTTCCTCATGTGTTAAAGCATCATGAGAGTGAAGATGATGCAGAGTTATGGCTTGTGATAGCCTAAATTCCAAGAAAGAGTTGATAAAGCAATGTTTGTGCATGAAAACCTAGTTTTGGTGTAATGTGCATTTTACCCAAAACCTAGGATGAAATATGTAATTTACCACTTCAATAAGGTCCCTAATGTTTCTTGGCATCATGTGGAGCAAAGAAATGAGAGGGGCGCCTCATTTAAATTAAGTTGGAGGAGAGAGAATCTTGATATTAAAATAATCAAGATTTAAGCATAATGGAAACATTAATGCAAAAATAAATAAAATAATTGAAGGGACTTCAACCAAAATTAAAATGGTGGAATTCATACTTGAGCTTAGCAAGGACCGAAAATATCCTAAGGAGGTGAATTTCCACTCACCTTATTATAAGGAAAATAATTCCCACTCAAAAATATATATTAATATTATAAGGGATTAAGGTGCTTATTTTCTTTTCCCTTAATCCATGGATAATGGAAGGGATATCGGTGGGTTTTAGTTGCCTTTGCATGAAAGAAAACCAAGGAGGAAGTGGTGGCAACATTTTTGGAATTAATTGATTTTTATAAAACATTTTCTCTTTCATCAATTTTCTTATAAAAGAGCCTTTTCCAACCCACCTAAGGATCTTTTCGGATTCCTTTTTTCTCCTTGCTTGCAAAACCGACCAAGAGAGCTAGGAACAGTAGGAAGGACGCTCCCAACCTGTTGGTCAGTCTTTGACTTTCGTTCTTCTTGATTTCATGGTGAAAATCATAAAACAATGTATGATTCCTTCATTTCTTCACTCCATCTTCAACCCTACCCGATCCTTTCACTCCAAAAGCTTGAGAAATGACCTTGGGAGGTTGCTAGAGCTTCAATCACCATTGAAGCCGTGAATCTTGGAGCTTGGGATCATATTTGAAGGTGGGTTATATAACTTAAACCCTTAATCTTTGTCATTGAATTTGATTTCTTCATGTAATTGAGTTAATTGTTACTATTGCAATAGCCTTGCTTGATTAATGGAGTTTCCATGGAAAATGGCAGTAGTTCTGTGAGTCTAAAGGTTGAAGATGATAACCTGTTCATAAGCACACACCTTAATCAAAGATCAATAGCAAACAGTCTTGGACCTTTGGTCCAAACGGTTTCACCAAACCGTTTGAGACCAAATGGTTTGCAAACCGTTTGGTGTCTTAGACTCCAAACCACATGAAGGGGTTGACCGTTTGGTATAGTTGACCATTTGAGGTCTAAACTTAATTATAGGTTGGATGATGATCCAATGGACTCAATTGATTAATTCAATGTGTGCACAATCCTTCAAGTGGAAACCCTAATCGAGTTGATTGAAGAATCCTTGATTGGTCCTAACGATTTCAAGACATTTTGGGTCAAACGGTCTTGAGACCGTTTGAGCCCAAATGGTCTTGAAACTGTTTGGGACCAAATGGTTTCAAAACCGTTTGGTGGGTTAGTGGTTGATCCTTGACCCATGGATGATGATCTAATGGTTTAGATTGATGAATCCTTCAATTGAATAACCAATAGTCAATTCAATGGTGCAATTGGAAATCGATTTGATTGATAAATGACCTAGTGCCTTGTGATTTTGGGACTGATTTGGCCCAAATGGTATTGAGACCGTTTGAGACCAAATGGACTTGAAACCATTTGGGGCCAAACGGTTTCAAAACCGTTTGGTGATGAAACTTCAAAACTGCATGGAGGTTGATGGTGGTTCAATTACTTGGATATTGAAGGTAATGATAGTTCCAATAATCCAATGATGGTTAGTAATGTTAATCAATAAAGGTACAAAGGTTAAAACCCTAATAGTACCTAAGTGATTAGTGTAAATTAAGGGATGAACCCTAATTGCTTATAAGAGCAATGACTTGGTACACTATGTCATTCATAGTTGTATGAACTTGACTAAGGGTTGATATGACCTAATCAAATTGAGAAGAATGATAGCATGGAATTGATGCATGAGTATGATTCATGTGTTGAATAAGGGTATGATCCTTAAGTAAAGAGATCATGAAACCCTAATTGACAAGGTGTTGTTGAACCTTAACCCTAATCTAGGGCAATTATAATTGAAACCCTATTCCAAGGTATGAATAGTAAACCCTAATTATGGGTAATGGAATATGAAACACTAATTGGGATGAATAGTAAACCCTAATTATGGGTAATGGAATATGAAACCCTAATTGGGATGAATAGTAAACCCTAATTATGGGTAATGGAACATGAAACCCTAATTGGGATGAATAGTAAACCCTAATTATGGGTAATGGAACATGAAACCCTAATTGGGATGAATAGTAAACCCTAAATTGTGGATTATTGAATGTAAATCCTTTTCTAGGGTGAAATTTATGTGAAACCCTGACTAAGGATGGTTTCATGAGAAACCCTGATGTTTGATGTGCTGTGAAGCTCAAATTTAGGGTAATACTATGTATTGTTTAATGAACCCTAATTTTGGGTAATATGGTGATAAAACATAACTATGATGTGGTAATAAGATGATTATCCTCATATGGCATGCAATGGGAAACCCTAACCCTGGTAAGGGAATTGTGGTGCCACCCATGAATAGTGAATTCATATTTGTTGAACATGGTTCTTATATGCAATTGATATGACTGTTATCATCTGTGCTAACCATGTAGGTATGTTGAAATGATGATCATGGCCAGGTATGAGCTATGATGTTTAATTCACTATTGTGAATGTACTTGAGTGTCATAATATACCTTGTTGCCTGGTAAGAGGTAACAAGAGAGTTAATGGGCCTCAAGTACCATGTGTAATGCTTGTAATAGCAAGTATCATGTTTGCCTTGGTCAGTTGACTTAAAGGTGATGGTTACCTGGAAAAGTGGTAACAATGCTTAATGATGAATCAAGGTTTTAATTACCTAGTGCCATATGATTATGGTGATGAAACTGTGATGGATGAGAATTCCCAATCTTTAAATAAGGGACTAAGTTCCCAATATCTTTTAAAGACAGTTGAGTATTTGATGAAAATAGTATATGTTTCCTTATAGCATTGTCATAATAAGTCTTGTTTGAGAACTTGCCTGATGCTAAAAGAATATGAAAATGTACTTAATTAATTAAGTGAAATCTATTCATGTAGTGCTCTGACCATAGATCCATCATCGTCAGAAGTTGGTTATGGTGAAACAGGTTTTCCTATAGAATTCCTAGAATTTGCATATTCTGAATATGTGGGGGTAAATGGGCAAAAATATCCTTACGTCCTTGTGAAGAGATTGAGGAAGGGTAAACATTAAACCTCTCGATCCTTCATGTGTCGGGATAGATGTATCATAAATCTCCCGATGGTTGGGATGGATGTATCATTAATCTCCCAATGTTATTTTATGTCGGGTCAATGGAGATAAACATTAATGCTCTCGATTGTCGATGAGAGTGCAGTTGACGTTGTAACTCTATAGCGAAGTTCCAGTATACCCTAGAAAGCTATTTGAGCAGTCGACATAGTCCTACTTGTAGTCCCGTACTGACCGGGATGTGGGAGGTAATGGGAATACGGCTCTTCCATTGACCTATTTATGGTACCGATTTTGATTCTAGAAATGGTCAGTTGGAGTATGAGTGGTATACCTCATCTCCTCAGAGCTTAAATCTGTTTGTAAAATATAATCAGCCGTGTAGCATATTTGCATAAGATTGAAGTGTGAGAACCACTGGTTGATGTTATATTTCTTAGCTTGTCCTTAATACATAAATGTACCTATGTTCTTTTAATTCATAATGAGTAAGAGACATGCTGCTTTATCAAGTTATAATTGAAATACTTGCATAAGAATGTTTCTCTAATCTGTATAGATGTTGATTCATCTTCTACTAATTTATATTATCCCAATGGTCAGTTTATTTCTATTAAACTACAATGATAATGTTTTGGCAGAGAGTTATATCTCCCATTGGGGCAATTTTTATAATTGTCTCACCCCCGTGGGATTCAACGTTTTGAGGTAGACACAGACGACAAGGAAGAAACTCTTCTGGAGGAGAAGAGCAGAAGCAGCAGTCACAGGGACAGCAATGATCCATCAGGTGGAGACATTAGCTGTCTGGTTTTGTATAGTTAGTCCTATGAGTCGTCTCTGTACTCTCGGGTCCTAGGAGTTAGTGCTTTTGATAATTCGATCTGAGATTTTGGCTTGATGCCTCGAGATTTTTATACTGTTGATGTACAGTTTAATAGAGCAGTTAATGTTGTAACTCTCGAGAAGAAATAGTACGAGAGATGTACTAGTGAACCAGTATGTACTTGAAATACTTTGGTTCTGAATGAAAGAGTTTTCCTGTTAATGGATCTCTTGATAAATGGTTTTAATTTTTAGTGATTTTTAGTAAATCCGCTGCTAATAATACGCTTCTGCATTAGTTGATCTTGTTTTATGAGTTGTATGCCACAGATAAGAAGAGGAAACCTTTAGGAGATGAGCAGAGAAGAGACAAGTGTGCTAAGTGTAATGGTTACCATCCTCTAGGGAAGTTCTCTCAAGATAAGAACCAAGAAAAGAATCAGTCTGACTATCGGGTTGTGTGCCATCATTGCAATGAACCTGGATATATTCACCCTAGGTGCCCTCTACTTTGTAATGGACATGTATCGGCTCAACAACAACAACCTCAAGTGCCTCATCAGAACAATGGTAAAAACAATGGTAAAAGACATGTGGAAAGGCGAGTTGGAAGAGTTTTTGCTTTAAATCATCAAGAAGTCCATGATGATGATCAAGTTGAAGGTAACCCTTAGTCCCGTAGTGAGACTTTTATGTTATGTTTCCTTTTGCATAATGCCTTGTGGATATATAAAATAAGTTACCATTGTACCTACAATTTTGTATGGCTTATTAGGATGAATCTTTTAAGGGGTGGTAGATAGTTGTTTATCTTTTGAGGATGAAATCTCTTTAAGGGGTGGTATACCGTAACATACTGAAGCCTAGGACTTAATCTTATTCCAGGGTTAAAAACTTAGAACCCTTAGTCTTTGAGGTTTAGCCAAACAAGGATTAGAATATGCTCTTTAGTGACCTTAAATATATTAATGTATGAATAAATCACATTAAAATGTACAATATAAATTAATATTACCCAATACCTTCAAATTAACATAAAATCAATATATGTCACATGATGTAATAATGTACATACAATGTTCATAATTGAGATAATGAGCTCTAATTCCACAAAATATGAAATAAACAATCTTATGTGGGATAATGATTGTGAAGATTCGTTCTAGATCATTCCTTTGCCTTATGGTGCAACGAAGAGAAAAAGGAACCAAAGATAATGCTTAAAACTTGAATAATGAGATATTTGATTATTAGTGAGAGAAATAATAGAAATAATGGATAATGTGTTAAAATGAAAACCTATTAGATAAGAATAACCTCATATTCATTTTCTTTGGATATGCCTTGGCTTGGAGGCCAAGTTTCACCAATTTAGGATAATAATAACCATGTCAATTTTGTTTAGAAAAGAAGTGTTTTTCTTAAAAATAATAAATAAAATATTAAATGACTCCAAATGAGGAAAATTATCTTAGATTCATAGTATACATAATAAAATATGTCTTTGGGTGAATTTTCACTCTATTTGGAGAAAGTTTGATTAAAAGGTGAAATTAGGAGAGAGAAAGTGTGCAGAACCTTCAAAATATTAAATAAGTGAACAAATAACTCCAACTTGTAAAATTAATGACAAATTCGTATCCAACACATTAATTATGATTTATGGGTGAAGTTTCATAGAATTTGGATAATCTTATCACCATTAATGAAGGAGGAAAGAGAAAATAGTAATTGATTTATTTAACCCATTAAAAATTCTCAAAAGGCAAAAATAATTCCATATTCTATTCTACATATCAAAATTAGCCTCTTTGCAAAATTTTATCCAATTTGGGTTTTATTTGGACCCTCAAGTGAAGAGAGAGAGAAAAGGACATAATTCACCTTAATTGATTTTCGAATTGGATATAGTTTTCTCAGATTTAATGTGTCACACGCGATTTAATCATTGCCTAATGTGTGGACTTTTCTGGGTTGTTGGATCTTTAGATCTGATGGGTATTGTCTTCTCTTCTACCTCCTGTTCTTACGGTGTTTGCATTTTTGGTAGGTTCAATTTCTCTCCTCTCAGTCCTGGTCTCTCCCTCTCCTTTACTCCGCACTGCCCTTTCTGCTGTCGCCGACCTCATCTCCCACCCTCAGGCGGCCACGGGGCTTGTGGTTCTTTGTGAGGTGTTCCTTGTTCCTTCCCAAAGCCAAAGGCAATGTTAATTTGATTCAAATCCAGGTATGATAGTTTCCTCTCTTTTCTCCTGAGCCTGCTTCTGTAACTGCTGCTCAAGTACATGTCCAATGCTCTAGTTTGTTTTAGGTTCTTCGTCGCTGGCTATGAACGTTTGTGCTTGAGGGCAGTGATGGTTCCCTTCGTATGTGTTGAATTTGGTTTCCGAGAGCCTTCAAGATCTGGGGTTCTGAAGCACCATGCTTCCTGGGAGTTGTTCTCAATTCAGATAGCGGGGATGTTTGTCGAGGATGATGATGAGTGGGTGTCTCTTCTCGACTTTACCCCTCTTTTATCCTTTCTTGTTTTGATTTCTCGGTAGGGGTAATATCATCATTTCATGCCTCTTTGTTTGTTACGGCTTTGAGTTGTGATGCCAGGTTGTCTGGGCGATCGGTCGAGTTGGCCAGCCCTAATCGGGCCAACTCGGATGTGTTGCTCTCTCTCTTTTCCTCTCCCAACGATTTTGCTGACGTGGAATTACCTGATTGGTCAGTTTTCAAAAACTCATAACTAATTACTTGATAATAAAAAAAATACAAATAAATACTCATTGGATTCAAAAAAATGCAAGCTTTCTAATGGTATTGGTTTTGTCACCTGTTTTAAAGAGGTGATTTTAATTGATCTAACAAATAAGTTAATAATTTGTATAATTCATAACTAACTATTTCTAAGTCAAAAAATGTAATAAAATATGTTTTGAACTGAGGAAGATATAACCTAGAACATGGTGTGATTTTGGTAAGCTAACTCATTAATAATAAAAAGGCAATTTTTAGGGTTTTAAATAATCAATGCACTTCTAACTTTAATTTCACATGTATGGAATTAGGTGCTTTGGAAACCTAAATTCGGATCTAAAAGTAATCTTGTCTTGTTAAGACTATGTGAGAGGTATGTTTGCATCTCCTATTTTCCTTTATTCAACAATAACCTAAATTGACTTTCTCTTGGTCCTATGGACAATAACCTAAAAATCATATCTTTTTCTTTTGAAAATGATGCTTCATGTGAAGTACCCTACTTGTTACTGATCTTGTGTTCATAATATCTTCTTGACATTCTTTTGGAATCTTTAATATGCCTTGTTCATTATGGAACTCAATTTTTTGTTATATGCCCACTTTGAGGTGGTTGATAACGATGATCACTTATGTGGTGATTAATTTGTAAATATGACTATACTTTTATTTGCCTCTTTATTAAGCATGTTGTGTGACTTAGTAGCCCTAGAGTAATATAATTTGCATTGGTTTTTGTTTATGTTCCCTTATTGTTTATTTTGGGATGGTGGTTATGTGCCCCATACCTGGGTTTCAAACTTATGAGGTTTGTCCCAACATTTTATATATATTGGGAGTTTGGTTATGTGTTGATCTCTATCATGTTCAAGTTTATGTGGCTTGGCCGCCTTTGTTACTTATGTTGTTCTAGTGATATGTTTATCTCACCTACATGTAGGTTGTTCTGGGTTTCGTGGCTTAAAATCTTTATGAGTGCTTTTGTGGCACCACTTTTATTATTGTTTTAATGGCAAGTATTCCTTTTATTAAATGTTTGTGATTCTTTCCTTTTATGCCCAGTTGGGTAGTTCTTACCTCTTTGCATGGGAAGCCTTCTATACTTGATCTACCTTTTTCTTAAAATATAATGCTCAATTCCTTTTTAGCATGCTCATACCAGCATTTTGTTGATATCCTCTTTTCTTTTCCTTTTGTGGGGTACGCTTCTAACCCCAGGTTTTGGACAAGGAGAAGGAGATCTAGGAGGACTTGGACCACAACAAGTGTAGATGATTTCATGGAAGACTTTGCTTGAATTTGTTAGGTGATCCTCAGCTAGTTCTACATATGTAGTTAGTTTTCCTTTATGTAACCCTAGGTGGAAAATGTTTAGTATGATAAGAATCGTTGTAATGGTTAGATATATCTATGAATTCCACCGATACCTTGTGTTATGATACAATAATGTTAAATAAATTTGGTTACATCCCCTTTTGAGAAAAGAATTTGTTGGTGGATGTTGCCCCCTTTATTTTTAGTAGGGATTGGATCCCTATGGGGTCCCACTCCTTACACTTAATATGCCCAAAATAACCCTATCCCCTTATCTTTTAGTAATTTACATCTTTTCATAGATTAAGTTACTCAACTAGCCAATTTTGGGACTTGTAGGCACCGAACATGAGAAGACATCTATTCTCTAAGATTTCTCCCCAGCACATCATTTTTGCAGAAGCTAAACTTCCATCTATCATGACTGCGGTGGACTAAGCATCGCACTATGTGCGCCAGCTTAGGAGACGATGGGTTTGGGCCATGACACCGCAACCACATTCAAGGAGGATGCCGCGACTGTAGCTAAGAAGACAATGCCTCAACCACAGCCAAGACGTTGTGTCGACCGACACTCGGCATGATTGGTCTGAGGCACAGTCGGGCCGAGAGCACGACCACGACTGCGGGATCCACATCAATCGCGACATGACCGTGACCATGAGATCCACCTCGATTGCGACACAACCGTGACTGTGGAGTCAACCTCGACTGTGAATGTGGGATCCACCTCAACCACGGCATCTACCTCGACCACAGAGTCTACCTCGACCGACACTCGGCATGACCGGGCTGAGGCTCGGCACGGTTGGGTCGAGACCAGGGCCACGACCGAGGCAAATGTCGTGACCATCTTCCGCCTTCTCCTATAAATACCCACCCCTCACGACCAGGAGGGGGGTTCTAAAATTTTAGAGGTTCCACGTTTTGGTTCTGACTTATTTTGGTTCTGAAATCCCCATGGGAGAGTTTTGAGGTCTGGAAAGGATAAAGTACTCGTCCTACATCTGTCCCTCATGTTTGCTTCCATCTCCCACCATTTTCCACTACCATTCACCCATATCCCACAATTCTCAGCCATCTTCCACCTTCATACACCCACCAAGTTGTTGTTTGGGGCAGAATCAAAGAGAAAGGAGGCCAAGGAGTCCAGAAGACCAATGAGGATGACCCAAAGATGAGATTCGGCCTATACGGAGGCTAAGGAATGAGAGTCACCTCTCCTCTATGGACTAAATCTCTTCTTCTTCTCTTTTCTTCAATTGTTCTCCTTTGTTTCTGTACAAATGATGTTCTTCCATCTTTGTTCGGTGCCAACTATGGTTGTCCATGTCTAGTTGAGCTCCGTCTTGGCTATGTAGCCCGTTTTAGGTATATTTATGTACTTTTACCTTAAGCAAGAAGTTTTATTTCAGATCTAGTATGTTTACTGTTCTATCTTCTCTTTCTGGTTATGATTGCTAGTTTTGTTGATCTCTTTCTTGCTTGTATTTTTATTTCTACCTATATCGAGAGATTCATTGTAGAAATAGATAAGAGAATGTAGTTTGGATCAAAATCTGAAAGGAGGATGGTTCAAGGTGATTTGTGCAGAACCATAGACCTGGGCACGGTCGGGCCCAGCCTGGCATGGTCGGGCCTACTATCTAGCTCTGCCCAGATCACACCTATTCCTAACAGCTCAGAACATTCTAGACCTGAGAGGGTATCTATAATATTCTAGGGTGTGGATTTGTCATTCCTCGAGAGAGGTTTCATGTCATTGATGGGTTTTAGTCGCGTTGTGTGAGAGGGAGTGGGATAATCCCATAGGAACAGATACCACAGTATGTACCATGTTTGGATATGGGTTTCTTACTCAGGTGTTCGAGGGTTTTCTATGCCCGAGAACGGATGCATAGACTACCCAACTTGTGGTTACATAGCCACGAACTCCTTCTCTCTTATTAGTAGAATCCTACATACTCTGTTTCATTTTATTTTCATTATTTTGTTTTATTTCATGACAATCTACTAGACTAATTTTAACTCCATACTTTTATCGGCTATCAGATTGGCTTATCTGACTTACGAATGAGATCTTAAGCGTCCCCACATCCCTTTGTTTGACCTTGTATATCTACTTCGACCCCATAATAAAGTTGTAGGGGTCCTTGAAGGTTTTGGTTATAAATTTAAAGTCTCACCCATCCTCTCGAGGACGCATCAATGACCCTATAAGTCATAGGGTTTTGTGGCTTCCAGGCCACTTCTGCATCCTGGCTGCCTCTTTGCCATGTTGCTCCCATGTTCCCATCAACCTTCCCCTATCCTCTCATTTCGATGCCTTTAGACCTCTAGAAAATATCACCCTGACCTTCTCCAAACTACCTAATAGAATTCACTGATATAGGTTCAACCTATCATGTTACTGACAATGTCTACCCTACTCTACCCACATGTATTAGAGAACTCAGGTCAGAAACTAGGCTTCTGATCTTTGAGTAGTCTGGAGAAGCCATATGGAATCATTCCACCATTTCCAATGATGCTTCATCTGGTGTCAATTTGGCAAAACTTGTGGTATCCCTTATTCCTCTTTTTGGCTTTGGTTCTGTAGTGTCAAATATGTATATGTTGTTGTTTGTTTCAATTGGGTTTTGTTGAATTTCTCTCAATGAATGGTTTCAAAATACCATTACAAAGTGCTTCCCATCTTTGCTTTTGCATGGTTTTTCCTTTGATGGGAAATCCAAGTTGTTCCTTTGTCGGCTCTCATGGTGGCATGTTGCTTTAGCACCTTTGGCCGTCATAAGACCCAAAATAGGGGTCTTTCAATCCACTAGATCACTAAGGGTGTGATAGCGTTCCCAAATTTTGATGTTTCCAAAGGGTCTAGAATTTTAAGTTTAGATTTTAGAAACAAGTGTTGTTGTGTTCTCCCTCATGTGAACAGATCAAATGAAGAAGATGATCCTCTATGGATTTCTTAATTTAACCCTCATTTTTTCCTTTACAGTGTTGTTTTTCCTTCAGGGGTATTATTGACTTTTTTCCCTTCTATTTTATTTATCTGTGCACCATAGTATTGCATGCCAAAGATCCAAGTGGCTAAGTCATATTGGTCCATGTCATCTAATCACATCAGGATTTTCAATTATTAGTCAATGGAGCTTTTTTGAGTTTCTCATTGGCCAGAACTTATAAAATTCATAACTAAATATGTACTTGTTAGAAAAATAAAATAAAATATATGTTAAAATCATGTAACCCTTACTACACAATAATGGGATCTTCATCACCTAATTTGAACATAAAGAATACATGATTTTAAGTAATTTTCTTAGTGGTTGGAATTTCCAAAAAATCATAACTAATAATATACAAGTAAATGTACATGATTTGCACATAACCCCTATGTGTATCAGTTTCTTATAACTATAATTTCTATCAAAAGTTCATCAATGGAACTATGATAATCTTTTAATGATAATGAATAAATATAGGGAAAAAACACATCCCAAATTCATTTTGATTTTTAATATAACCACTTATAATGGAATCTCTTTAGTGTCTTCATTTTTTTAAGGTTAGAAAGTTGTGTGTTCTTTTCTTTTCACATATCTCTAACAAATCTGATGGTATTTTATCAAGTGTTATTCCCCATACGGTTATAATAATAATATCTTGATATTTTATAAAATAAATCTGGTCAGGAACCTTTTTGTATTAATATTGAAACAATTTCTATTATAATGTGTATGTTTCTTCTATTAATATTTTTAAATCATTACCATTATTATGTTATAAAATATCTCATACAAACTTTTGTCAAAAGTTTCATCTATAACTATATAAGGTATCATTGTTACAATAATGTAGTGGTTATAATAAACATTTAATATTTAAAGATATAATATAAATGTAAACTTGTGTTTATTAGATTCACATAGAAAATTTACCAAATCGAACAAATTTTTGACACTTACTTATCACAATTGATTAAATTATGCATTGTTGTATTGGGCTTCGATGACATTTAACATGAGATCTATATGGGAGAAATCATTCTTGTATGCTCACATCTCATCCTGCATCTTATTTATATTTTTTTCCCTTGTCATGCATTCATGACAATTTTATGTCTTAGTACACTTATATTCAAAAACACATGTGGGAATGGAGTACGTTCATAACTATTAGTCCCCATTTCCAATGATCACATGTCTGATGTGACATTAAATATTTGTATACCTTAAGAGGTACATGTTATTATTTACTTCATATTTTAAGATTTGTCATTAGCATTTTTTATCAGAATCACTATAATAATAAAAAGTCTAAATATTTGTTTATTTCATATAATATGAAAAATATAATTCAAATTTATATTGAAAAGTATTCATGTTTCATTTACAAAAGGATCATGTTTTTATATATAAATTGACATATTCATTCACATTAATTAAATATTTGGAGAAACAACCTTTATCCACATTAAATCAAGGCACTAATTGAAATTCAGAGTTGAGTGCCAGTAAGTGGCTTAATGTTATTTTGGAAACAATATATCTTTGACAGGTTAATGTATAGAAAGAAACTACTTCTCATACTAAAATACTTCATCACAGTTATATTGAAACATAAAAAAGTTTTCTGTCATTTGGTTCTATTGAAGTTTCATTCTTTAACTTTTACACTCCATCATTAGATTAAGTTGGAGGAAATCATAGTTATTTTTTCATAAGTATTCACACTTTTTTAAAAACCTATTAAACAATATTCATATCGACTTTTTATGTCAATCACATTGTCATGAGTTTGCATGGAATTGGTGTCAATGAATTAGATATAAGAATAAGATCACCTAGTGTTGAAAATTATGCATATTGGATCAGCAAGTATATCTTCACTTAACCAATAAAATCAATTTCTTATCTAACTAGGAATGATAAAATTCCTCAATGGATAAGTACTATTTATGTGTTTAATTTTATATGTTTAATTTTTTGGATGTACGTACCAATGTATGCCAATGATTACGTGACTATACTAAAATATTTGATGTTATTCTTATTTGATGCTATATTCAATATATAATCCATGATAGGAGACAAAATTGCATGCTTTGCCACAAATGAACAGGATTCCATTAATAAGAAGAAATGTTAATTGAATCATTTAAATATTCAGACACACGTCCTTTAGTCCACAAAACCAAGGAAACTGATTCTCATTTAACATGGATAACCCCATTATATAACTCTAGATTAGTGAGTCCACCAGAGTTATTTCCATGATATCAATGCGGTTGAAAGTAAGAAGCTATCAATAAGTTACATACGAAGCCTTTTCTATAAGTAATATATCATATGTGATTAGTAATCACAAAAATAACTTGTACATATAGTTGTTATTGAAACATTACAAATTTTTCTTGGACTTGATTTCACTTAAGTTTCATTCATTAACTTTTATAGTCAATTATCAGATGAACTTAGTGTAAATCATAATTATCTTTTCACTAGTATTCACACCTTCATAAAAACCTAATAAACAATATCCATAACAACTTTTGATGTCAACCACTTTGTCATTAGTTTGCATGAAAATGGTGTCAATGAATTAGATATAAGAATAAGATCACCTAGTGCTAAACATGATGCATATTGGATCAGCAACTATATCTTCACATTCCCAAAAATTCAATTTCTTACCTAAAAATAATTATAATTTTTTTCAATAGATACGAACTATTTGGGTTTTTTTCAATAACTTGTTTGGATTTATGGTAGCAATATATATTAAGCATTAGGTGACTATATTGAAATATTTAATGTTATTTTCATTTCATATTATATTAAATACATAATTCGTGGTAGGAGATAGAATTTCATGTTCCAATTGCAAATGACCATGATTCCATTAATAAGAACAAATTTTAATCGTATTACTATAAATATTCAGAAATACAATCTTTTGTCCACATACCAAAGAAATTGATTCTCATTTACCATGGCTAACCCTAATAAATAATTCTAGATTATTGAGTAAACCAGAGCTTTCTAAGATATCAAGGTGGTTGAAAGGAAGAAGCTAGCCAGAAATTACGCACTAAGTCCTTGCTATAATTATCGTATCATCTTCTAATTAGTAATCACAAAAATAACTTGTTCTTAATTCAAAGAACATAGAATTAATTTCCTAAATTTGGAATTATTATTTATTCCTTTTTGAGAATTTAGATGAAATTATTATTCATATATTTCTCCTTGTGCAAGAAAATGGATAGACTTACTAATATATCAAAGTTCATGCAAGCAAGAAAATCTAGATTTATGTAAAAATAACAAATGAATTATTTTGCATGATGTAGTAATATAACTTTTCGTATAGCATTTCGTTAACATTTCTTTTCAATTGCAACTTAATCTATTATTTTTTATTTTCATAATAGAAATTTCTCAATGAGTATTATTTATTTTTTGACATAATTATTGCACACTCTTACCAAAAAAGTGATCACCTCTCGTGGCACTTATTCCTAGAATTCATCTATAATATATTAGGGTTATCATAATATTTATTCACATTAAATACACATGATGTATTGGATGAAAAATGTGTACCTCTTCACTGAACTACTACTATCTATTAATTTACAACATAGTGAAGTTACCAAAATTCTCTTCATGATTGATTGATTAATTATTGTGATGTAAACTCATAACAATATTAACCTATACCGACCACCTTACAATCATATCCTACAATAGGATCATTTGATTTAGATCTAAAAAAGGAACTTCATCAGAGTAGAATTAACTTTGGAGTCTATTTGGTTCTAGGTAGCTGCAAGGAGTTTGACAATTGTACAAAGAGAGAAAACAACACAAATGAAATTTCATCTCTTATCATTTGTCCCTTAACAAGGTTTATCATAACAAAATATGTAAATTGTTTGAGGTCATTTCCAGCTATAATCAAATTTTGAACTTACTATCAAAGACAACAATACTCGCAATGTTGGAAATAGATGTTTACATGTTAAAAATTATTATACAATAAAAATCATGTAAGTTTTGAAACAGATAAAATGACATATTATATGTTCAACATAATAAAGTTACTATTACACATGTTTTATTTCAAACATCAACCATTTGTCGTTATGGACTTTTTCCAACATTTTTGCTATGATTAGTAACATAAAAGTAAAAGCACTTGGTACAATAAATTCATGTATATCACAACACAAGAAAAAAATTATCATATTTGGTATACAACAATCATTGAAATAACTATACTCTATTTAACTATTCCATAATTAAATTTTTTAGTATAATGTGAAGCTTCACATATTGAAAACTAATAGAAGGTATTCTCTTATTTTGAAATTCTAAGAGATGTCTACACTATTGCAAATACTCTAACCAACTAATATTTTACACCCAAAACATATTTTCTGTCTTAATCCTTCATCTTGTGGTCCACATATCATTACTTTTTATTTTTTATGCTTGTAGATTAGAAGATATTCTTGTCATTAATTGTTATATAAGGATGAAGCTTGAAAAGAATTTCTCCGGCTTGGTGTGCATGAAAATAGTTGACCATGGTCTATAAATCATCACTGCAAGCATAAAAATGGACTATTGGAAGACAAAAGTAAATCAAGATAAAAAGCACCAAATGATAAAATGATACCATATAAAACTATACTCGGTTGTCTCAGTTTATATCCCTTATTATTGATAGAAAAATGATTTATGTGCTCAACATATATCAAACTATCATAGGAGCATGTTTATACAAGTGATTGTGGACTCCCTTGTTGCACACCTTGTCATTGTGGCCAAAATAAATCTGAGTTGCAAGATTAGCCATTAGATCAAAATAATATCCCAAATAGATGAAAAAGCATGTATATCCGTATTTGAAATATTAAAAATGTAAGGTTTATAATGTCAGTCTGACAATATAAATAAGTATTAAGAAAGATAAACCCTAAAAGATTACTTTCATAAACGTTCTACATTGATAAATTTTGAATTGTCATAAGTAATTAGAAAGATACATTACCACTAATAATTTTTTCACATATCAACATAAAAAATGGTATAGTCCAAGATGGAACATCCAAATGGTTAGACCCTTATTTTGTTACTGAAATATCACAAGTTCATGCCCGAACAACGACATGAATAGAATTGTAAATTTTTCAGAAAAAACATTCAGTTATAAAGAACTATTTAAAACTTCCATATTTTAGAGAGATAAAATAATGTCATGCCAATTCTCAGTTGGCATTCACCGCATTTATACCATATTTTACGTCCAAGGAAATAGTTTTTTTCTCTACTACAAAATAATTGCATATGGTGCATTTTATTGCAAATATATGTGGGAATCGAACCCGTATGTCATATTCAAAGATATATTATTTACAAAATGGAAATACGTACAATCAATTTAACTCATACACACAACAAGATGAAAAAGTAGAGAGACATATTTTATTGTTGACAATCATTCAAGAAAGACAACACAATACGGAAGCAATAATTTGTTGCCATTATGCAGTGAACGTGATTTCCACGTATAGATACAAGGATAAGTTAAAGAAAAACCAAATAAATAGTTAGCACGGTATCATACATGTCAAAGTTGGTCAATACATAGCAGTACCACCTTACTAATGCTTCTCTACATATGTTATTTCAAATAATGATATTAGATAATTTGTTCTAAATTGATGAGGAAAAATTAGTGGGTACTATATCACTGATCTTGTACATAAAATTCTGATAATTTCAAGAATAAAATTTTAGTACTTGGTAGAAGAATATATATACATTGAATCAGCCGTATACGTGTGAAGTTTGACAAGAGATGATTTTAGTTCACCAAGATGATTCACCGCAATATAATCTCGAGCACTTTTCAAAAGAAAAAGAATACAAGGGCTCAATTGATCCAGGTTGTCATGGCATAAAGAGATACGTGGGGAAATTCTTTACGTTGTTCCATGTGATGAATCATTAGAAAAATATGACGGAATATCGTTGCAATTAGCTGCATCGTTTGATACTGAGATCTCATGTGCTGCAAGTCGTCCCTTTCACAAGCTGTGTGGTTGTTCTCTATTGTCCTAAATTGTAGTTTGATTGTGCAATGTATAATCAAGTTAAATCCTATCTGTTGCCCACTTCTATATCTTTGCAAACTTGATCAAAAACCTAGGATTTGCATTCCACTACACATAGGAATCCAGAGTCTTGGATCAAGATTTCAACAATCGACATGGCCCCAGCCCCTGGCGGTACAGTGACAACATCGCTTGCGCTGTTTGCATACTCTTCTCCACGGCTCATGGATACACCAAATCTTTATGCTCTCTGATCACATCATACTATCACATCATCCCACGAGATCATTATCAGCAATCCGTCACAACCTCAAGAATCATACACGAACAACCGGCGAATAACTCGCCTTGACGGCTATAGCATCCCACGATCGCCATCATGAGGATGGGAGGCATTCTCTCGTTCCTATGCGCCAAAAGGAAGAGGAAAGGTGTCCAAATCCTCCAAAGGTCTCCATATCCTCCACCTCGCATCAGTGACTGCACACCATCGCTCTGTCCGACCATTACACACCCATTGCTCGCCCCTCACGGAAAGCTTTCTACAACTTTCCCCCTTCTGAATCCCTTGACATCATCGTTCATCCACAAACCCTAGAAGAACTGATTATCCCCTATGAATGGAGATACCTGGAGGGCAAACGCTTCCGCCAGGGTATGGTCACACTATTCTTTGGATGGAAACACACACAGATTAAAATGGCGGCGGACATTGCCGGTGACTTGTACACCCTCAGCGGATGGAAAGAATGGGTCAAGATTGTCGGCCTCAACATCGGACAGAGACTCTTCATCAGACCTACCGACACCATGGAGATTGAAGCCTCGATCTACAACAACAACTTCACGATCCCTGACCGCTTCCTTCTCTTCACGGTCACCATCAAGGAATATGAATGCATACAAAAACAACGACATGAACCCCTACCGGAGTCTGATTCCGACTTAGGTGAAATGTCCGACGAAACATATTACCACATCCACTGCATGCCCTACACTGAGCGAGGCCGTTTCTACCCGATCCACATCCACAGCAGTTCTGACGACGAACACCCTATAGCCCCCCCAACTGACCGGTAAAAAGGAAAATCATACCCACATATATATGGAGGTCTCGTCTTCAGCCACGAACTAAAACAACTCTTGTGCAGTCAGTCATACCGACTCAGACTAGCCGAACGCGCACCACCACCACCAAGGACTCGATCAGCTCCCAAGAATCGGTTGCTCCCACAGCCAAGGCACTACCACTCAGGTACTTAGCTTTCGCTCCCTGGAATCACCTTCTTGGTTTACCCTCATCCAATATTTTCCTCCCTATTGCTAGTTGTCTCTGCAATATATTGTTTCAGTCTGATCAGGTTTACACTGCCTACATTTTTAATTCATCCAAATCCAACTCATACGTATACAATCCTTATTCGGTATACCATTCTACCAGCCTTATGGTTGACCCCGAAAATATTGTCTCCCAGGCACATCCACACACTCGTCGAGTTCTCCTTTATCGCCCAGCCTAAAACTTCTATCCACATCAACTTCAACACCAAACCCACCATGTTTCTCGAACACTGATGCAAATGCCCCCCCCCTCGATCCACCAGCTTTCACCTTATCTGCGAGCATTACCACAAACACCTTGTCAAGCCCGTTCCCCCTGTCCACGACATCCACCTCTGAAGACGACTGGATCTTTCCCAAAAAGAAACACTTCAAACACACCAGACCAAAGCCCAGATGTTTCAAATGTCTTGGCTATGGCCACATACAACGCCATTGCAACAAACCAAGAGCGTGCCTCACCTTCCACTCTACGACCTATACTCCCGCATACCACATATACTCTACAAGGTGACCTCTCCGAACACATAACACATACTGCTTTTTGAAACACTGGTTTCAGCCGTAGTTTTCAGAACACAAATAGTTGAAAGAGCAGCAGTAAAGTTTGCAAAACTTGAACCAATATTAGAATCAAAACTAAACTTGCTGATAGGATGGAAGGTACAAGAGCGCACACCCTTTCTTATTCTAATCGGAGTATCAAAGTCAAAGTATACCTCAGTAGTGTCGCGATTTGCCGACAAGGATGAATGATTTGTTGAGGGAGGGGCCATAGAGGGAGTTGTAGTTGTGCGACGTCTAACATTGCTACATTAGGAACCCCCCAAAACCCACTGTTAACAATCATTTTTTCACACTCTACTACATCACCAAATCCACCACATCACCACTCATCTCCTCTTCCACCAATCACTTTGTGCCCAAGTCGTCTACACAATAGACGATCCTCGCCCCCCCCCCCGCCCACCCAATATTACCCAAGCAGGTTCACGGATCCTTTCTAGCCCTTTCCCTCACCCGCCTGAACCCCTATGACCCTGCAAAAGGACACCATCTGATGCAGCTCACCCTAGACTATGTGACTTCCCTATGCCATGCAAAAGTGCTTTCCACCGTGAACCCAACATCACCAAGCACGCTCATCAACAGGTTAACACTCATCATATGTATTCAAAACCATCTACTCTACAAAAGAACCCTTATGTTCGCCCTCACAGGACACCTACATCACATTTCCACCCACCCACCCCAAACATCTCCTACGCAACCCAACTTGAATGCGAGCCATGTGCTCCCGAGATGTTCATTACCAACCCTTGCACCTCGATCACTCTCCCCGTGCATCTTCCGGATAATTCCATGAGGTCCTGGAAGGTTTTTCACTCCAGAAGCATTCTGGCAACGATTATGAACAACATCAATAACAAACACCTTGATATCATCCAGATCACCAAAGCCATTATCGGCTTCCTTCCAGGTGTCACCATTCTCAAACCTAAGATCATCTCCCCATCTAAACTTCTTTACACCATCCTTGAGGGAACACAGATTCAACCCCTCTTTGATCACTCCTTCACCCTACCCTGCGAAGAAAGCATCGTCGAAATTCACCTGACTAAATGGTATCCCATGGCTGGTTTCACCGTTGCCCATGGTGGTGGTTCTACATGGATCTCCATTTCTGACCCCCCCCCCAAACCTCTGGGATAGCAACATTTTCTGTGAAATTGCCTACTCCATTGGAGCCACTTTACAATTCATATCACCATAAACCATAAACCCATCCAACTACATCAAATTAATTTGTGTTTTCACCGCTATGGCCCCCATAGAATTACTTGTAACTCTCCATCTCCGCCTCGGGGAAACACTTCACCCTATACGTCTTACCACTGAAACACCTTCCACCAACCCCACGCCCTTCACCAACTTTGACAGCCACCCAGCATCCTAGAGGAACCCTACAAACTCCTCTAAAGCTCCCAAACACCCCACCTTCCACCCTGGGGTGGTCAGCCCTAGGAGAAACAAGCGCATCAAGACCAACAGCAATGACCAGATCCCCACGACCATCGCTCGTCTTTGCCCTATCAACAGACCATCTAGCCCAACAAACCCCATGGACCTCTACACAGCCACATCCTCTGCTCCACCAACACCTGCACAAAAACTCACCCTCCATGACATCTCTAAAGAAGCGAGGGCCCTTCTCAAATCCAAAATCATTACATAACTTACGGCGGAGGATATCCCCCTCCGCAAGATGCATCTGGCTCGACCCTCAGGCTACATGATGGAGGGATCCACATCCCAGAGAGGTAACTTCCCCCCACCCTCCTCATTCTCTTTTACTACTTTCACTTCACCCCTAGTGCCAAACACACACCATAAGCCTATCAGAATCTCTCACTCTTCTGACTCCTATAACACGGAGAACACACTAAAACCTGTCTCCTCCCTAAGAGGCTCACAGAACCATGTCTACAACAAATACCCCAACAGAGACAACATAAACGATCTTGTCTCATGGTCAAACATTAAATCCTTCAAAACTTTCTCTGAACACCTTGGACTATCTTTTGAGACCGACCTAAAAGCACACCAAACTCTCAGTAATATCGAAAGCTTCATGGGATGGAACAACAAACGGCCAGCTGAGCTGGCCAGATCCCACCTGAAGGACCTACAGATATAACATCCTAGCTGCATCCAGATGACCCTATCCACAACTTCCATTATGATTTTTGTGACATGGAATGTTAATGGCACTTCATGCGCCAAACGTCGATGAAAAATCAGGAATTTCATTATTGCCAACCATATACAGATTATAATACTTATGGAGACGAAAGCCACACTTCTGACTTCATGTTTCACACTATCGGTGGTCACCATATCAACACATGGATTCAATCCCCAGCCGTCAGATTCAAAGGGGGCATTGTCATCAGACTGAATAATCAATTGTTCTCCATCAGGCACACCACTATGCACCACAACCATATCACAATCTAAATTACCAACATCTTTGATAACATCAATTGGACCCTCACAGCCACTTACAGGTCATCCATCCCCCCCAAAGCAGATTACCTACAACTGCTCCACCAACTAGCCACTGACAATACAAACACCCCATGGACCATCGGGGGTGACTTCAATATCACCACCTCTCCTATGGAGAGATTGGACACCTCCACTGATGGACAACATTATACCACTGCTGACCAACAGTTCAACAACTACATAGAACAACACCACCTCATTGACATATCATCAAACAACTTCACCTGGAATCGGGGACCACCAATGGGCTAAGCCCGATAGATTCATATGCAACAACTCTTGGCACCACCTCTATCAAAATACCATCACATACATTTCCCATCGACCAATCTCAGATCACTTTCCCATTATTTGAAACACTTGCCCCCATCCTATGGTCATAAACTCAAGCGTATTGAAAACTTTTGGTTGGATGACCTTGATTTTCTCCCTTGGTTCTCATCTCAATGGACATTCCTTCCCAACAATCATAATCCGGCCAAGTTTTTATCGGCCTCACTCAAAACTATGAGAATGGCCGCATCAACATGGGCCAAAACCAAGTTTAGAAACATCAAAGATGCCATCGCTGTTAAGGAAGTCGATTTACACAAACTTGACTTTGAGCCGAACGTGGACCCTGCTCGCATACTCACCCTACGAGCCAAACTTGACACCCTCTCTAACCACTGGGAAGCAATATGGGCATAGAGGGAAAATATCCACTGGCTGAAATTGGGGGACAAAAATTCTAAATTCTTCCACCAGTGGTGCAACCAAAAGAAAAAGAAAAATCACCTTTACTCTTTCACTATTGATGGTGTATGCACCACTAATCAAGCTACTATAACCTCCCACATTGTCTCGTATTTTCAAAAAAAAATCAACTCTTCTCACCAACCTCACCGTACCAATCTATTCCAATGGAGAAATATATTTCCCCCACTGCAATCTAACCTTGGTGGTTTTATTGCCCCCTTCTCCATTGATGAAATCAAGCAAGCTACTTTTGCATTGGGTAGAGACAAAGCACCTGGCCCGGATGGTTTCAACGTTGTAGCAATCTTCACCATATGGCCACATGTCGAGAACAACTTCTTTAAGATCTTTGAAAACCTTCACACTACTGCAGACCCATCATCTGTCATCAAACCCCTCAACCAGACTAACATCGCCCTTATACCCAAAACCATCCTCCCATCATCCATCCACTAATATCAGCCTATCAGTTTGATCAATACTTCTTACAAAATTATTGTGAAGACCCTCAACAACCTCCTGAAACCCCATTTGCAGTGCATCATCTCACCCAACCAATGTGCATTCCTGCCAAAATGTACCATCCAGGATGCTTACATTGTTGTTAGCGAAATGCTACACTCCTGCTACATATTCCACACCCCTACCCTAGCCCTCAAAATGGACTTCACCAAAGCCTTCGACAATGTCAATTGGGATAGCATCACATATTGCCTCAAAAATCACAAATTCCCGCAAAGATGGAATTATTGGATCATGTCTTACATATCTACATGTAAGTTCTCCACCCTCATCAATGGCTCCCCTCAGGGATATTTCGGTAGTACGAATGGGCTCAGACAAGGGGACCCTCTCTCACCATACCACTTCATCCTCTGCACATCTATTCTCACCAGGATGATGACCATCGTGGCTGATAACCACCTAATCCACACCCCTAACTTTTGCAGCTTCAACATCACCCAATATGTCGATGATACCATGATCTTTATCACCCCCTTTGACCAAAACATCATCAACACCATCAGACTTCTCGGTATTTTCTCATACCTCATTGGACTGAAGATTAACCTTCATAAATCCACCATCATCAGCATCCACATACCCAACGAAGATATGGATAGATACAAAAATCTTATCAGCTGCAAAAAGGAACAATTCCCATTCACATACATTGGTCTTCCCATCTCCCCAACCCGTATTCCTTCCTCTACTTGGGACCCTACCATTAATCGCCTTGAGTCCAGACTCTTCGACTGGAAATCAAACTTTCTAAGCCTGGCGGTCGGCTGACCCTCCTCAATAGCTCCCTCACACCCACTCTCACCTACTATATGAGTTGTATCCCCTTACCCACCAATATTGCTACCTGCATTGACAAGATCCGAAGAAAGTTCCTATGGGATCACAGGGGTAAACACGTCCACCTTACCAACAGAGATCCATCACTGCCCCCATTGACTAGGGGGTGGGGCATCATTGACATCAGATTACACAGTGCATGCCTTCTCCTCAAGATCATTGCACAACTATGACATTGTAGGAACTCCGCCTGGTCTGACCATGTCATGCAAAAATACTACACTCAACAACCCCCATGGCACCCTATCAAGAGGAAATCGACCTACCCCTATGGAAACACCTCAATGAAATTCTCTACCTCATCCAAGCAACAATACACACGCCGCCACACAGTCACCTCAACGTTCTCTTTTGGTCTGATCCATGGTACCAAAATGAACCCATCACCAAATTCTCCATCTCACATGCAATCCCACGCTCTCTTCAGAATATCAACATTCAGAGAGCCCATGCACTCAGCAGTAGTCGCAGACACAACACCCTCAAACATACCTTGGCACACCAATTCCCCATCATCCCCGCCTCAAATGTAATTCGAAATTTAGAACATGATATACACTCCCAAGTGCATTGGATATGGGGCCCTAGATACTCCACCAAAAAAGCATACAGATTCTTCTCCTATAGAGGCTACACCAATCCCATCGCACACATATGGCACACAAACACCCCCCTCAAATTCAAACTTTTCGGATGGTTGTTATGGAACAACAAGCTTCTCACCGATCAAAACCTTCACAATCTGGGTATTCTTGGACCATCCATATGTCACCTTTGCTACATGGACTGTGAGGACATCGACCACATATTCCTCCTCTATCCCTACACTCAAAACATCATGCAAAATTTTCTAAATCCCACACACCTCACCCAACCCACACTTCGAGAGGTCATCGCCACACAATTTGCAAAAACCACATCATCCAGATTTAAAATTAACAATGCTTCTACCACCATCATCATAGCTTGGCACATCTGGAATGAGAGAAACCATCATAGATACCATTCACCTCACCTAGATGATATAGTTAAAACTAACATACAAGCTACTTTACTTCGTGTTCGCTCTGCCCAGGTGACGACGATAGAAACAACAGCTCCGCCCCATCTCCCTTGATGAAATATATGAGCTTCCACACCCCGATCTGCACATACACCTTGGAGGAGATCGAGCGTGACGATACTGGATTCTAAAGACCACGAGGATTTTGCTGGCTTATTGACTTCATTACCTGCTATGCTACCGTAGACACTTTTTCTTAGCTTTAAATCTCATCCTTAGGGGCTTGTTTAAGGGGTGCCCCCCCCCATTATCACATTGCCTAGCTCTCAACATTGCTGGTGTCCAGAGCTTACTATTATGTTTTGTACTCTTTTCCTCCACATGTGGTCACAACATACTGGAGCACTTATCTATTATATACTAAGTGACCTTTATGATAAAAAAAAGTCTTGGATCAAAACTACTTAAGCGTACAAGCAGTTTTGCTTTGGAAGGATGACGACGTCTAAAAGTGCAAGTGTTAGGCTCTGTTAGGCTCTCTAACCGTACTTTCATATGGAGAATAGGGCATATTCACAAGAGCCTCTTAGGTTTGTAGAATAGAGATTGTGTTCCTCTACGACATTGACGATGGGTTCGACGTGACGTTAATTCTCAATGTAGTCTATTTGATTTGTGGCACTGCCAGATCCGAGCCACGTATAGATGGAAACTTCCAGTTTTACTTTGCGACTAAATTGGAAGATTTGGGATGAAGGTGGAGTGATAATATGCCCAAATCATTGCTTTTTCTCCCTGATTACCAAAAAAATTGCCACTTTCATAGAGAAGAAACTAGAAATATATATGTGATGGAAAGATAAAGACCTAGGCTTGTTTTAGGTAGGAGATTGAACGGTTATGGTTTTAATTAGCAATGACGAGTTGCAGGATCTTGGAATATTATTATGACAGAAGGATACAAGGGATAAGATGGAGACGTACATGGAACAGGGACCTGGGAGGACGGAGATGAAGGTGGAGTGATAATCCGCCCAATCATTGCTTTTGATCCCTGATTACCAAAAAAAATTGCCACTTTCACATAGAAGAAACTAGAAATATATGTGACGGAAGGATAAAGACCTAGGGTTGTTTTAGGTAGGAGACGGAATGATTATGGTATTAATTAGCAATGTCGAGTTGTAGGATATTGGGATATTATTACGATAGAAGGATACAAGGGATAAGGAGATGTACATGGAACGGGGACCTGAGAGGATGGAGACGAGTTTTATTTTAAGATCATGCTTAGTAGAGTAGAATAGTAGATAAGTCAGAAAAATAAAATAAAATATGGTGTGGACTCAAGAAATTATAATATATATGATGGGATGGTTCTAATAACATAATTTTATTCATGCAATCATTGAGACTTGAACCTAAAACTTCTTAGTAACAAATCAAGGATCTAACAATTGGGGTGTCTCATGTTGGACTCTGATAACATAATCTAGTAATAACAAAAAGATGACTTTCAGGGTTTATGTAATTAATGTGAGCTTAACCATAATTTCATATCTATGTTTAATAGGTGTCTTAGAACCATGATGTGGATCTAGCATTTATCTTGGATCTTGGTAGATTATGTATGAGGTATGTTGCATTAATTATTAATCATATTGACTAATCACCTATAATTCTCGCTCTCTTGGTCCTTTGGGACATGTTATCCTACACACCTCTCTGAAGGGTTGACTCATGTGAGTAGTTATATGATGATATAGATGTGATCTTATTAATCTGTTGGATATGTTTATTGACTCTAAAATTATAATTTCTTCATCTTGTGCCATGTGATAAGCCCTACTTTGAGGAATTGAACTAAATGATACATAAATTTCAAGTGGTGGAATTTGTATGATCTTATGATTCATCTCAGTTGTGGAGATGGTTGAATATTTATTTATGGTTCATATGACCCCACTTCATAACGATTATATTTTCTTATCCCTTATCTTTTATGAATACACTTTCACTTGCCTCTTCATTATTGCATGCATGTTGAGTCAGTAACCTTGGAGTTATACAGATATTTTGATTTTTGGGTTTTATTATACACTGAGGTTTTATTCCTCCTACCATGCATTAAGTTTATAGTTCTCCTCCAATTTTATATATATGGGAATGCCTTTTCACCTAGGGTGTGCCTTCCCACCCGGCCTTATATATATGGGAGTTTGCCAGTATGTCATTTGCTATCAGGTTATGGGTTTTTTCCCTAACTGCTATTGACTTTATATTTACACTAGGGTTGCATTTATCTCACTTGCATACTAAACGTTTGATTATTCTAATAGGTTATGCATCCCAATTTATGTGTGTTCTTTTGTGGAACCTTTTGATATATAGTTATATGTCAAGTGAATCTTTTGTATACTTCAAATTGTTTCTCTTTGATTTCCATTTAGATGTTCTACTTCCCTCTTTGTTGAAGCTTTGTTAAGTACATTGTTGTCCATATTTCATAATATTTCTCAAACTCTATTTATGTGCACATACCAGCATTATTATGTTGACAACTTCCATTTTGTCTTCTTTTGAAGGGTATGCTTCCAACTCCTTAGGTGAAGAACATGGCAGACTTCACAAGATGACATGTACTTGTCCTGGTGGAGCCAACTCTTGGGACATAGACTTGAAATATCTTGAACATCTCACTATTTAGTGAAGAAGTTGTATACCTCATGTAAACCCCTAGTGGGAAATTATTATGTGATCTTATAAATTTAAAATAGTGATGTTATTTTGTTTTGTTGCTAATATTGTTTACCATTCACTTGAGAAATGAGAAAAAAAGATACACCTATTCTATCATACTTGTTAGTGTGTTTAAATTAGATGCATTTATTTCTTAAATTAAGTAAGAAGTGGAACCCCTCTCAGTCCCACTCCTTACACTCATGAGATAAAACATCTTTGAACTCTCCAATTATGGTTACACCATGGATAATAGGACTTTCTACATTAGTATTAACTATATGAGCTAGAAAACACCACACCCCTGCCTTATCAGTTTCTCATCTATGGTATTATACACCAAACACATAGGATAAATCTTTTGATTTCCTTGGAAAACCCAAGAGACATCTCCCTCACAAAACTCAGCCACCTTGGACCTACGGTCCAATACTACTCTATACATCTTTCACATATCCATCCCAAGGATCACATCATGTACATGAATATCAAGTGGCATAAGTTCCACTTTAGTGCTACGTTCAAAGAAGAGGAGAATCCAGGTTGGACACTCATTATGCTCAACTATGGATCTAATTAGAGGGGTATCAGTTCGATAACTAATAGGAAAAATGCATTGTACAATCACCTATGTGGTGATAAACAAGTGTGATGTTGGAATCAATCAAAATAGATACATACATGTAAGAAGACAAGTTAGAATGAAAGAGCTCCATATGACATGTAATAACTTGAGGGTTGTAAACACCCTCGGGTTGGGTCATCATATAGAAGTGGGTCATGGCTTGTGATCTACCTCTTCCTTGACCTCTTACTGAGGATATGAACAATCCAAATTGGGAGGTATGTCCACACCATATGTTATTGTTGTTGCCATACTATTGTGAGTGATGCTAGCTCTATCCTAGGATTGTGAAGTCTCCTAGTACATCTATGGGAAGAGCATGTTCAAATGCCCCAGTTGATGGCAGTAGAAGCACTTATTCTGTGGTAAACCCTATTTTCTAGACGGCTCTGTCACAGATACACAGCCAGCACTATGTGCCTATGATGGTGGTAGTCCACTTCCTCTACCTCTAGGTAAATATTGTGACTTTTTTTGATGCATTCTCGACTTTGACATAGTTGTACTATTTTGAGGTTGTCGTGATGGTTGTGTTCATGGCCCCAAAACATCTATTTCTTGGATTTCTTGAGAATTGACCAGATGATAGTGCTGACTTCCTCTTGGCATAAATGTTACACATATCGAACGATGTCCTCTCGATCCACCTCAAAACCTCCATGAAGGTGGAAAATTCTCATGTGACTCTAAATTTGACTCCAACCTTGGCAACTCAGCATTCAACCCCTTCCCAAATCACTAGATCTTCTCTTCTTTGGTTAGTTCCATATGTGGGAAAAACCACAACAACTCCACAAAATTGGCTTCATACTCATTCACATACATCATCCTCTGGATAATCTGCTCGTATTTTATAATCTTCTCGTTCAAATAGGATGTAGGGAAGTACCTATTCACAAACTCTCTCTTGAACTCCATCAAAGAGATGACTTCTCCCAATCTCTTCTCATAATCAATGGCCCATTGATGGTCAGCATTCCCCTTCATCATATATATGCAAGCTTCACCTTGTCTTCATCTGATATGTTCAACAACTAGAAAGCTTTCTTAAGCTCCATGCTCCACAAACATGCATCAGCTAGATCTGTCATACCAAAGTACTCCATGTCTTCTATCTATTTTATCCACTCAAACATCTTGTAGGAGTCAGTTTGTTTGATGTTCAAGGTTTAACACTTGCCCTATAGAGATGGTAACTTGCCTGCAAAATGAGTAAGTGAGGACATCATCTATTCAAACATGGTCTGAAAGGTTAAATGGACATGCGTCTTCATATCAAAAGGTGTTGCCTCAGGCTACTCAGGTTGCTCCAGCTCAGGCTCAGGTACCCTCCCATTGATATGTCAAGAATATGGTCTACATGTTGGATTTACATACCATGGGTATCCCTTTTATGTTAAATATGATCATTTAATATTTTTTGAAGTAGCTTCAACTCCCAGTGACTTTACTCCCAATGACTTTATAAGTCTAAAGATCTCTACCTTTGTAATTATATAGGACCTACATGTTTGTAATATGTTAAATGCATGATTATCTTGTCATGGGTATGTTTAAGTACATGTTCTTAACCATTTTATTACTATTATGTTGCTTAAATCTATGAAGATGACCATTTTTACAACAAATGGATGATTTTTATTATTTACACTCATTTGTTGTGAGTCCATGTCAACTTTAAATGATGTTGGGACTTGATAAAGATTGATGGTTTGTTGGAAATGGTACTTGAGATGCAATAATATGTTGGCATGTGGTATAAAGGGTTATTACCCTAAGTGGCAGTGTGACTCATGTATACAAGATGGGCCTAAGATTGCTGGATCCGCTCTTAAGTGTATATCCACATTGGACTTGGTCAATGGACTCTCTACCATTTGGTTACCTTGATTTGACCCAAGGTTATGTGGAGAGATCTAGGGAATCTGGATGTCTTTATATATTGTATGGATTTCTAGGATGGGTTAATAGCATATATCTAGCTGATGGAGTGGTACACCTCAATCTTCCCAGGGCATTGTAAAATATACCTCAACTGAGTAGCATATCTATTTAGATTTATTTGGACATAAACATGGATGTCCTTTTGATATGATAAGTATATTTATAGGACTAAAATGTGTACATTGTTTAACATATCTTGCAGGTTAGTCAAGGATGTGATATGGTTGGGAAATCTTGTACCTTCAAGTAGACTGATGGTCTTCATGTATGTATATGTTTAAACTATTTCCTTTAAATGTTTATTATTGTGTAAGCGATAGATTTTTTTTGATGTTATACATATTATTAGGACTTGGGGCCTCACCCTGTGGTTTTTCACACCTTTTAGGTGAGCAATAGAACTATCCCAACAGTGGTGGAGAAGATCAACAAGGAGGAAGTCAGACATAAACTAGGAGGTAGGTATTGTCTACATGAAGGGATCTCAGAATTTTGTGACATTTGTGTGACCTCCTCCAGACATACAACATATAGGGGTAGAGTTCTAGATTTGTCCATGTACATAGGTCTAGGCGGGAATGTTTTGTTGCATACATTTCCTAGCTTGATATTTTGATATGTGTGGACAACCACTAGAGCCATAGTTATATGAGTTGTAGGATATTATACGCATGTTCTATAGTAACACCACATATGTAATGCTCAAATATACTTTTGCATGTTGTTGAGATATTGTGAGTGTGGAACACAAACATTTTGTAAGGTAAAGGCTTGTAACTTGTAAAGCTTGTAATATGTCATGATAAACTTATGTAAGGACCATGTATTATGTTGTTGTGATCTGAGATGATGGATGGTATTTATCATATGTGTTCTCTATATGGATTATGTGGATATGATTGATGTTTGAAACTAGGTTTTATTTTGAGTAATCTTGTTCTAGTAGCAGTGGGACGTCACATAAAGTGTCTGGGATATCACTCCTATAAGAGGGATAGATTCCATCTACGTCACCCACCTTAATCCACATATGTCACACTGCACTCGATTACTGATTGTGTGGCAGCCCTTATTGGAGGTTACTTCAAGTAGTCTTAAATTATACTAAACCATATGTGATCAGTGTAGTGCCTTCAGGTCTAAGGACCACAGTCACCAATGTCAAGTTGAGATATGATTGTAATTCCCATTTTTTGATTCCAAGTATCATACTCAAAGTGGGTTTTTCCATTACACTTGTTCATTAACAATTACCTATGTGTTAGAGTCAATATTAGATTGTTGGTACTTATGCCCAGAGAGCCAATCATAAGATGATTGTAATGGGGCATCATATACTTGATTTGATAATAATAATAATAACAATATTAATTCTATCTATTATGTTTGTCTCGATCATGAGATGATGACACAAACATGGTAGACGTCTAAAAATGATGTTACTATATGACATATGTCTTCACATTGAGGACCTGAATAATGATATCATATGTATGATAAGAGTACAAACATTCTTCTTATGTCCCTAGTCAGATATTACTATGGAAGAAAACTGGAGTAGAGTAATACATAAGACTAGATTGTATGCTGAGTGATGAAAGAGTTTCATTAGTCAAGATATAGGATATCAAGTCAAACACATAGGTACTTGTTAGATAATAGATTGTCAGATAGACCCACCTTCAAAATGATACATAGAGACCATGGAATAGTAGTGACAATCAACTCTTAAAGTAATAGTGTGATTGTGGTTCTTAAACATGAAGTCACTACATGCATCATATGTCTTTTGATGAACTTTGACACCATCCAACGTGACCTTAAATAGGAGTTTCTATAAAGGTGGTGCTTGGGTACATTGTGACACATGGGGATTGATTGTGAGTGATGTGCATGGGATTTGTCCCTCCTATAAAAGTCGATATCTTGTCCACTTGATAAGAGAGACTAAGAAACATATTGCTATACTCATGTGACTCAATATGTGACATGTGAGCTCACTTGCATCTTATACAGACTGCTCTAGTTCAAGGAACATGGATCGAATATTAAGAGGATGATGATTCCATGCCTCAAGTTCAATCTAGATATCAGAGACAAAAGATCAATAAGATCACAGTAATAATGATCATGGATTGTAGGTTGAAGTTGTTCTTCAACTTTTCAATTACTTGGGGGGCAATGATGTGTTGCTAGATACCGCTCATTATTTTGATGTCATAATTTGGTTATGGGCATCCACTACCTACGTAATTTGGGGCCTATATGGTCCCACCCATATACAATAGGAGCTTACTCATGGATAGGTTTAACTTGGTTACTAAAGTGTTTCAGTAATCAACTTAAACAACATTAGTTGTCAGTTGGCTGACTAGAGTGTCCAGTCGACCAACTGGGAATATCAGTCGATTGAATAGAGTGTCCAATCAACTGATTGAAAAGTCCAGTCGACCAGCTAGATGATTGATAGGATTGGATCAAGGAATTTATGTGACCTCATGACATGCATTAATCATTGCTTTAAAATTTAGTACCTTTGCAAATAGGAAAATAGTCAATCAACTAACTGGAGTGTCTAATTGATTGATTGGTGTGTCATTCAAACTATTGGGTATCCTGTTGATGTAGCCCAATTTTAGGGCTCCATCTTGTTCCATGTTATACTTTATTCACATCTAAACATAGTAGAATGAAAATTAAAATCCTCAATATGAGTATTACTATCAAATGCGCTTATAGATGTTCTTTGCATTATTTTTAGATACTTAAAGCATGCTTTGGATGGATGAGAGAGAAGGAAGGAGTTCTAGGGTTCCTCCGCTCATGGAGGGGTCCAAAGAAGGCCCAAAGCTCCCTCAACCTACCCCTAATGGCCAAGATTCGATAGTAAGCAAAGAAGTCCATTGAGGATGAAGATTGAAGTCAATTTAGCCACTGAAGACCCCAACACGGTCGTGGGCATCCACCACGGTCATGTGAATTATGTTCAAGAATCAACAGGGAAGTCAGCATTTTTGAACCAAATGCACCACAGTCATGTCCATCAGCACTATCGTGGCCCATTGAAGACACCACAGTCGTGGCCAACAGAAGAGATCATAGTCGTGGCCTCCTATAATGGTCGTTGGAATTATGCACCAAGTCCCCCAAAATCAATAGGGAAGCGGCCCATTTTGTGCTTCGATGACCACGGTCGTGGCCACTCACCATGGTCGTGGCCCTTGAAGACTGCCTCGTTAGTGGCACTCCCCATTCCCATGACCTCCTCCTCCAACATGGTCGTGGTACCTCACCATGGTCGTGGGACCCTTTACCCAGCACGACTGTGGCACCCCACCACGGCCTTGGCCACCACCTATACTTAGCCTTTCCACTCCCCTTGCACACCTTGGTCACGTCAACACCCCCATGAGTGTTCCATGCTACCCCCACCATGGTCGTGGCACATCAACACGGTCGTGGTGACCAACTAACCCTACCCATTTTCTACACTACTTTTCCTATTCTACCCCTACTTACCCTAGTGCTTCCCCACCACCTATATATACATAGGTGGTGGCTAGAGCATAGAGGTTACACCCCCTTGCTGCCATTACTCCTCTCCACCCACTCCTTGAGCATTCATTGCAGTTCCCTTGTATTTATGCTCTCCATCCACCATTTCCACCTCATTTCCACCTTGGAAACCTAGGTTTCTAGGTTTTCCTCCATAATCCCCCATATTCTCATGTCCATCTACACCATTGGAGGAAATAGGTCATCCCCAAGTTACTAGGAGGTGAAGATGGAAGATCTACCCCGAGCTCCATGGATTCCTATCCCCTTCTTCCCCTTTCTTTTTCTATTTCTTTGATGATGTCTAGCTAAGCCCCTAGTGGTGGGTTGTTTGGGTTAAAAATGTGACTTTGATACCATGTTGGGGGGATAACATATAATGAACATGATTTCTATATATGATGATTGCCTCTTGCTTCTATCTCATTTCCTATTTTATTGCATGTGATTTATGCTTTTAACATAGATTTCTTTCTTTGATATGTTTGATGACACTTAGCTTCTAGGAGGAATTGGAGTGTATGTATCAATCTTAGGAATGGCTTTTAGGTCCAATTAGTGGATCCCTAGATAGCCCCTTTTGTTCCTACATACATATCCCTCCTTATACAAGTGAGTGTGAGTTCTAAATATCTAGTGTAAGTGTGATTAGTGCAATTGCATAGAGCTTTCTAAAGGCTAGATGGCTAGTGGCATGAGGTGAAAAACCCTCATCTCTACTCCCATTTCTACCCTTGGATATCAAATGCCCTAATACCACTTACCCTAGAAACCTAGACTTGACAAGACCTACTAGAATTACACCTAACCCTAGTTCTCCAATTAGTATAGGGTACATTCTAATAGCACTTGCCTTGTTGTTTGGTTTGGTAATCTAGATTGTATTGTGATAATTGCTTGCTATGATGACACCCCCCAACTAATATCAAAGAACATTCCCAAATGGACCACCTACCTAATCTCATTGTTTAAAACATATCTTGCCTTCTTAGCTTGTTCATGCTAATCTAGTTTAGTTTCTTTTGCTCTATTTAGATTAATTGTTTCGTCTTGCTCTTTAGGGTTAACTTAGGCTCTTGCTCTCTCTAGTGGTTAACTTAGCTCTTAGTTGCTAATTGCTCTACTAGTGTAGTGTAGCTAACCTTTGTTCTTGTTTAGCTAATTGCTTAATCTAGTTCCTTAGACTTGCTTTCTTAGGATAATTTAGGGTTTGTGATAACTTAGATTCCATATTGCATTTACTTCCCTATTCACTTAGTTTAAAAACCCAAACAACCCCTTTAAACCCTTCAACCCTAGTCTCCGCATTAGGAACGTAGCCAACCCTAACTTAGCTCTAGTGCTCTCTGTCCCTAAGGATCGAACCCTACTCTTATCTATCACCTATACTATAATAGGACCTCATGCGCTTACGGGTGACCTATTTAGTGTTGTGATCGAATCTTGTTAGGGTTATTATAAATTTTGAGATATCATGTGTGTTCGAATTTCGTGGGGTGCATCTAGTCACCTCTTGTTGACTAGTGTGTGCACCTCTGGATCGAAAGCACCATGCTTTATGGCTCTGTTGTCAAGGATAGAGGTCCTCAGCCTACCTAGTTAGTGCATCTTGGCCTTTCCTATTGCCCTCATCATTGCTATTCTTTATTCTTTGTTCACTTTTGCATATTGCCATTTTAACCTGGTTTCTTGTTGTTTGTTTGTGTATTGTACATGTGACAGTTGTGCATGCACCATTCATGTTCTACTTGTACCTACTTGGTTTTGTATGACCCCAAGATAGGTAGGAGATTCAAAGTCGTCTCAAGTAGCACCAAGTAACTGACATCATAGAAAACAATCCCCATGGAAATGCTCAACCACCTCTACCGCAGACCAACTGCCCCCTCTATGAGTATTGCACCCTGGGGAACTACAATTCTCCCATTGCCATCCTAGTTGACCAAATGATGGGTCAACAGTTCTCAATTCCACCTGCACTCCTTGGACTCCTCCCTACCTACTATGGTATGGAGAATGAAAATCCCTACCATCACATCGACGCATTCCTTGAGACTTGTTCCACCTTTTGTACCCCCACCACTACCGATGACTCCATCCGAAGGACTCTCTTCCCATTCTCTCTAATGGAAAAAGCTAAAGAATGGTACATATCGAAGCCAGACAGTGACTTGGAATGAGGTTAAAATGAGTTTCTCAAAAAGTTCTTTCCAATTACCAAGCGGACTCACATGAGAAGATGTATCACCACCTTTGCCCTAAAGAAAATGAACCTTTCCACGAGGTGTGGGAAAGGTTCCAAAAGCTCCTTCGCAACTTCCCCCACCACGAAGTACCATTGTGGAAGCTATTTCAAGCCTTCGACACCAGGCTTGAAGAGTTGATCCTGAACAATATTGACTCATCATGCAGAGGCACAATCATGGCAAAGCCACCCGAGGAGTTGTGGCCATTGTTTAAACACCTTGCTGAAAATTCCCACCATCGAGTTTCTACTAAAGAGGAACACTACAGCCAGAACTACATCCCTCCACCTCCTTCCATAGCTCCAGCCCGCAATTTTTCCAACCCCGACATGATGAAGATGATGGAGGACATGATGAATATGATGAAGAACCAAGCTGGTGGTTCTTCTAGTCAATCCACCATGGCGGTTGAAGCTGAAGAAGAGGAAGTTCATGCCTTGCACTCATTTGGAAACTAGAACAATCAAGGTCCCATATCCAACACTTACATTCCCGAGTGGAGGAACCATCCCAATTTTTCATGGAAAAAACAAAATGAAGATGGTCAAGGACAAGGGCAGCCAAGGCCACAATATAGCTCCAAGTTTGAAGATGAAGTGCTTGGAAGATTGAGAAGTTTGGATGAGGTGAAGAAGGATGTATGGGCAGTACATCAGCTGTCTTGAGCAAAGATTGGATCAAATCTCTCTCTCACTTATTAGGAGGGAGGAAGGAAGACTCATGTCTCAACCAATGCCAAATCCAAACAATGATGGCACTTTCCTAGGAAACCCTCAAAGTTCATATGCTCCACCTTCATACCAAGTACCACCAAATCCCTATGCTCCACCACCTCCTCAAGTGCCTCTCAACTATAAATATGCTCCACCTCCACCTCATTCATACCAATAGCCACCTCCGCAATACCACCCCCATCCACAACAACCACAACCACCACAAAAACCACAACCGATATTCATCCTCCAAAACCCAAATTCACCTCACCAAATACCACCACCACCCCAACAGCCACAACCACCTCCACAAGCCTCTTCTTCTACTACCCATGATCATGTGAAGGCGGTGACACTTTTGAGGAGTGGTTGGACTTTGGAGCAGCCCTATGATACTATTGTTGTTGATAGAGAAGCCAGTGAGGACAAAGGTGATATTGTGATTGGACAGGTTGATACTGAGATACAGCTTGATGATACTATGATGAGAGCTAGAGTTGATATTGTTACATCGGGCAGTGATATTGTGATACCGAGTAGTGATACTGTGATTCCTGTTATTCTAGTTGATAATACTACTAATTTGAGCCGTTTGGGAGCCCAACTCCCCCCATTTCCTGATGCTCTTAAGGAGCCTTCTGTTGAGAGGAGAAGAAAGAAACATACTAAAGACATCCTAGAGACTTTCAAACAAGTGAAAATCAACATTCCTTTGCTTGATGCGGCCAAGAAAATTCCTTCTTATGCTAAGTTCTTGAAAGATTTATGCACCTTTAAGAGAAAGACAATGGGGAGAACCCCAAAGAAAGTCGAGCTCACCGAGCAAGTGAGCTCAATTATCCAACACACCATGCCAAGAAAGAGGAAAGACCCCAGTGCTCCTATCATTTCATGCTACATTGGGGCACATCGCATAGACCAAGCCCTTCTAGACTTGGGTTCTAGCGTTAACCTAATGCAAAATGATGTGTTTTTTGAGATCCAAATGGGGCAATTGAGTCTGGATCATTGTACTTTGTAGTTGGATGACTGATCAGTGAAGATGCCTAAAGGGTGTGTTGATGATGTGCTTGTGAAACTTGATGATGAGACTTTTGCTTTCTTTCCCGCTGACTTCATTGTCTTAGACATGGAAAAAGATACAAGAAGGGTGCCTATCATCTTGGGAAGGCCATTCCTAGCTACAGTTGATGCAGTGATTCATGTGAGAACCAGGGCTATGTTTGTGACATTCATGCACATGAAGTTCTGGTTGAACATCTTTAAAATCTTCAACCAAAGCTGAGGTAATAGAGGCCACTAAAGAAGATTTCTATCTCATTGAATGCCTTGATGAGATTGTGGAGGAATGTCTACCTATGTGGATTCATACTGCCACTTAAGGTAGAGGTTTAGAGCCAATAGTTGAGTACCCAGATGATGATGAGGAAGAGGATGAAGTGAATGAGCTAGCCTAGGTGGCTGCAAGTGAAGATCTCCCTTCAATTTATGAACCATTAAAGAACTCTCTTGAAGAACATCCCACTCTTGAGCTAAAGTCACTCATAGAAGGATTGAAGTATGCTTTTCTAGGTTCAAATGACACCCTCCCGATGATCATTTCTTCCATTCTCTCACTAGAACAAGAGGAGGCATTGATGAAAGTCTTGAATAAGAACATCTAGGCCATTGGATGGTCTATTGTTGATTTGAGGGGTATTGACCCCTCCATCTGTTTGCATAGGATCTATTTGGAGTATGATGCAAGGCTAACCCACTAAATGCAAAGGCAGTTGAATCCAAAGCTGAAAGAAGTTGTAACTCAATAGGTGGTGAAGTTGCTAGATGTTGGGATCATTTATCCAATTTTTTATAGTATGTGGGTGAGTCTCATCCATGTTGTACCTAAAAAGGGTGGGATCACTGTGTCAGAGAATGTGGATGGTGATCTCATTCCGGTTAGAGAACAATCAAAGTGGAGAATGTGTGTTGACTATCGGAAGCTCAATGAAAAGACCAAAAAGGACCACTACCATCTCCCATTTCTTAACCAGATTCTAGAGAGGCTAGCGGGGCAAAGGTTCTATTGTTTTCTTGATGGATACTCTGGATACTTCCTAGTTGTTGTGCATCCTACAGACTAGGAAAATACTACATTCACTTGCCCAAGTGGTACACTTGCCTACCAAAGAATGCCATTTGGGCTGCGTAATGCCCCCTTCTAATTTTAGAGGTGTGTGACCTCAATCTTTGTTGATATGCTTGATTCATCACTGGAAGTGTTCATGGATGATTTCTCAGCTTTTGGTAAAACATTTGATGAGTGCTTACTCCATTTGGTTGTTGTTCTTGAGAGATGCATCAAGGTTCTCCTAGTGATATCTTGAGAGAAGAGCCATTTCATGGTACCTAAAGGCATTGTTCTGGGCCACCGGGGTTCAAAGGACGGGATTGAAGTTGATAGGGCCAAGGTGGGCCTCATTTCTACACTTACAGTTCCTTCCACCGTAAGACATGTCCAGTCTTTCTTGGAACATGAAGGCTTCTACCACCGCTTCATCAAAGATTTTAGTAATATCTCGAGACCTCTATGTCACTTATTGGAGAAAGATGTTGAGTTTCATTTTGATGACAAGTGTGTTGAAGCCTTCAATTACTTGAAGGAAAAGCTAGTTTCTGCTCCTATAATGCAGCCCCCAGATTTTTCTTTGCCATTTGAGATTATGACAGATGCATCCGACATGGCAATGGGGGTTGTGCTGGGCCAAAGAGTTGGTCAGATTCCACATGCTATCTACTATGCAAGAAAGATTCTAGATGAAGCCCAAAGAAACTACACGACTATTGAGAAAGTGTTTCTTGCAGTTATCTTTGCTCATGACAAGTTTAGATCATATCTTCTACAAAACAAAGTGGTTATATATATAGACCATGCTGCTTTGAAATATCTAATGGCAAAGAAAGACTCCAAGCCGAGGTTGATCGATTAGATATTGTTACTTCAAGACTTTAATATTGAGATTGTAGACAGGAAGGGAGTAGAGAATTCTACCGCCGACCATCTCTCCCGGATTGAAGCACCTTTTTATGACACAAGTGGAATCAAAGAGACACTACCGCATGAACAGTTGTTCCTACTGTCATCCGCTCAAAGGTCGTGGTATCAACACATAGCTAACTTCTTAGCTAGTGGGAGGATACTAAGTACTTGGATGAGGGAGGAAAGTAGAAGGTTATTTGCTATGGCAAAGAATTATGTTTGAGATGATCCTCACCTATTCAAGTATATCCCCAACCAACTTATCCAGAGATGTGTTCCAGAGATGGAGTAGCAAGAAATTTTCTCTACATGCCATTCTGGAGTTTATGGAAGTCACTTTGGTGGAAAATGTACTACTGCCAAGGTTCTTCAAAGTGGATTCTATTTGCCTTCCTTTCTCAAAGACTCTCATGAATTCTGCAACTACTGCTTGAAGTGCCAAAAGGTGGGCACTATCTCTAAGAGGGACATGATTCCTTTATCACCCATTCTAGTGGTGGAGGTATTTGATGTTAGGGGGTTGACTTTATGGGTCCTCCCCCCCCCTCTTTTGGATATGTCTATATTTTATTTGTCGTTGATTACGTATCAAAGTGGATTGAAGTTGTTGCAACGAGGACAAATGATCACAAGGTGGTGTGTGACTTCATGAGATCCAACATCTTTAGCCATTTTGGTATTCCAAGAGCTATGATTAGTGATAGGGGAAGTCACTTCATCCATAATACCTTCGAAGGCTTATGAATGCACATTCATCATGATTTTAATCGCCCCCTCTGGCCCAATTTTGCTCTGAATATTCAATTTAATATCCTTAATCTTCTCATATATCACTTTACTTAGCTTAAATGGTTTATCCATATTATTGATTGGATTTTGTGTCCCTGTGTAGGGATACGCATGGCATAGGGTGTCTTATACCCTAACCGCAGACAGGACTCAAGTAACAGGATGACTGCCTCTTCCTCAACCTCAGACACATCATTCTTGCCCTAACTGCAACCCCTTCTCCACTAACTGTGATCGCGGTCTCCTCTCTTCCCTGGACCGCGACGTACTGCCCTAACCCTACAGACCTCACCCACGGTCTTCCTCTTTTCACCCTCTGCTAAACCGCGACTGCCCCCCCCCAGATCGTGATCACGGTATCTTCCTCTCCCACCTGGGGTTCTCTCTTCCTCTCACTTCCACCGACCGTGGTTCCTTCCTCTTCATCAAAACATTGCGACCAGGCTCAACAACAACCATGGTTGAAGCTCCAACAACTTCACCCTCACGATCGTGATCATTGCTTCGCCAATGCCCACAAACCACCTCCATATCTCCACGCCTGATCGCGATCAGCATATGTCTGCGGTCCTCTACCTACCAACTGCGATCACCATCGCGTCTTCACCAGCAATGATCAGTGATGTCCCATTGTCAACAGCAGTCGCGGCTCCAAAGTCCACCACGACCTGGGGTCCTCTTTGCATGCACCTCCAACCACTGTGATGTCTACACCTCCGTGTCCCTCTTCACCTGAACCATGATGTCACTCCTCTACCATCACTCCTCGATCACCAACCATGACCTGTGCTACATCTAGCCTCCAGACCACGATCAGCAACACCTCCTCATGATCGCAACCCTGCCTCCATCGCTCCTTCACACCACTTCGTCCAACTTTCCCCTTGAGCCACGATCGTGGTGCGATCTAACCGCACCCTCGGTCGAATCACCCCATCTGCCGTGACCTGTACAGCCCACAGTCCCCCTCTCAACTTCCTACGGCCTTTTCAACCACCAATCGCGCCCGCGGTCATCACGCTTCAACAAGCCGCTGCACCCATAATCGATTACAAGGATCAACCACGACCTCCCGCCTCTACCATGACTGACTCCTTCGACATCACCTTGGTCGTGGTTACATCCAACAACCTTCTCCAAATTGTGGTCAGAGAGTGGAAAGACCCGCAGTCTTCAGTGCCTATACACCGCGACCAAGCCAAGAGAGCAGACCTTGATCAGTTGCCAAAGAGTCACCTCGCCCGCGGTCCCCAAGACCTCGATCGAGGTGTTAAGAAAAAAGTAAATATACCTCGACTAAGGTCTAGGGATCCAGTATACAATGACCTCGACCAAGGTCTAAAAGAAACAGACCAGCAGTGACCCACTTGCTGCTATAAATAGACTCCATCACCTTCCGCTCAAGAGCATCTGCTTCCAGTGCTGCCAGGCTGCCAACTCCTTGGCTCGACCCCTAGAAGGAGGTAGACCGATGGCCAAGGGTTCCTCCAGACTGCTGCAATAGCAGCTCAACCCCTGAGCTCCATCACCCTACATTTTCATCCATCCACTGCCCGCTATCCACACCACCACTGGGATGTGCTTAAGAGCACTCGACCCCTGGTGGAGGGCGAGCCCCATAGACAAGAGTCCATCAGCTCTTGTACTCACATCCAACGCCATCCGCTACCATTCATCCACTTGTACTGATCCAAATCTGAGATGGAAACCCAGATCCAGACCGCTTGGCAGCCATCCACACCCGCCGTCCATCCACTCATCCACGGATTGCTCCTTCTATTGTGAGCAAGAGGGATGAGATGAGAAAGAAGGAGGAGAGAGAGAGACTTCCCGGTCTGCCCTGGTGTTGATCGCTCCTCATCAGATCTACTCTGACATGGCATAGAAGACTGCATCATCTTCACCGAGCTGTGACACTCTTCTTTATTGTGCTCGTGGTAGATTCTTCTTACTTTATTGTTATTTTTGTTCCTCACATCATGAGCGATTAGTTCCTTTTCACTGGGGTGTGGAGACTAGCCTCGCTACCCATGCTTACATGTCCTTTTATTAAACATTCCAAGGCTTGTATATAACTTTTCATTTCATTGTTAATCGTCAATGAGTGCTTGTAGATTGATCACCTGCTTGCATTTATCTTGTTTGTTTCCTATGTTGCGAAAACTTAAATATGTAGGATTTGAATGTCGATTAACGCGGTTGACTCCCAAACTAGAAATAGAATGGGATTCTTTGATGTCGTAAGTGTATGATCCGTGAGGGGATGAGCCATCTAGCCCACGATGATGCTTCTGTGTGCCTAACGCCTATATAGGGGGGCCACAACTTCAGTTGGATTTCTATATCTTCATAGTCCTAAGTATGTGATCTGGATGGTGACGAGACATCTGATACCTAAGGTGATGCTTACACGAACCTGACGCTCATATGGGGGGTTTTGTAGCAGCTCTATTTGGATAGTTATATCTTGCCTAGATGTTTGTGATTGGATGTGTTTGCATGTGTAGTGGCGGTGAAACCCAGGACCATCCCAGCAATTCCCATCATTAATCTTTAATCAACTTTTAATCATGATATTTACTTTCCTTGCATTTGGTTTAATTAAACTCAAATCAACCAACCTCGTTCTAAATATTAGTCTTGATTCAACTAGATTCGACTAGTAAAAGATTCTTAAAAATGTTATCCCTTGGGTTCGATCCTTAACTATACTGCGATAAGACTCGTCCACTTACGAGTGGTGTTATTGCATAAGTTTTGGTTAAAAACTATGGGATTTCAACCCTGAGTGAATTTGTTAGTGTGATAATATACCACGTCAAATTCTGGCGTCGTTGCTAGGGACAACAGAATCATCTAGTTAAATCTAGTTTTATTAAGGCTAATCTAGGATTTTTCTTTTACCTTTTGATACTATCGATCATATATACTTGAATTCGGTTCTACTCCGTCCATCTTACTACCAAAAGATCTTTCCATCCTAGGTACCCACAAAGTCTAGTGTATGCACCATTCGGACAGTCCCAGACTCTCTACTAGCTTTGACCCTGAGATATACAGAACCTTTCATCGTCAGAACAGAGAGAACCAAGAAAGAATGGCTCAAGAGGAGGAAATTTCCCGAAGGGTAGCTCATGCCCTTAATGCACAAAGAGATAGACTTATGCAAGAAGCCAGAGCTGTAGTTCAAGAGGAAATCCAAGAAGCTCAAGTAGCAGCCCAACAAGCTGAGTTACAGAAAGACCATAGAGAATTCTCAATCCCTAAAGCTGTTGATGTTCATCACCCAGTTCAACCTCCTCCCATCAATGCTCCCAATTTTGAGATAAGAGCACATTGGGTTACACTGCTTCATAATAGCCCTTTCTATGGTAAGCAAGGAGAAGATAGTCAAGAACATCTTCTAAGGTTTATAGATCTATGCGCTATGACAAAGAAAAATGGAGTCACAGAAGATGCCATCAGACTCCGTCTCTTCAAATACTCTCTTACTGACAGAGCCATGAGTTGGTACAACTCATTGCAATGCAAACCCATCACTACCTGGGAACAACTTCAAAACATTTTCCTGGAGAAATTCTATCCTCCTTCACGCACCTATGAAATTAGGGGCCGAATAACACAATTCACTCAGGTTCCTAGTGAAACCCTTGTAGAAGCATGGGAAAGATATAAGGATCTCCTACGCAAGTGTCCGCATCATGGCATTCCTAATAATCAACTCATTGAAATCTTTTATAGGGGTGTGGATGATGACATCAAGAAGTTTTTAGACTCCTCATCTGGAGGAAACTTCATGTGTCAAAGTTATGACAGCGCATGGAAGGTCGTCACCCTTGGAGCTGAAAATCAAGCCAACTGGGGTAGACCTGTAGGCAAAGGATTGTTAAAGGTTGCTATGGCAGAACCTACTCCTGAGTACAAGTCTATTGTTAAGTCCCTAAAGCTTCTAGTTGCCAAGCAAGACCACCTTGAATCGTCTATCGCTGCTTATGAAAGAAGACGCTTGCCCCCTCAACAACAAGAGCAAGTCAAGTTAGCTTCATTGTTCTGTAAAGCATGTAAAGGTACCAATCACTCTACTTTATCCTGCAATGTTCTCTATGATGTTATTTTGGGCGAAGTCAGTGGACAAGGAGATAATGGTCAAATGGAAAGTCTGAATGTTGTCAATACTATCCCTGGTCAAGGTTGTTACAATCCAAATCACAGTAGGAACCATCTTGATTTTCAATATGGAAATCCTTTGGGAGCGGTAAATTCACATAATTTTGGTTCAAGCAACCAACAAAAAAATTTTGGAAATCAAGGGAACTATAGGGGCAACTTCCAGAACAAGAACTACAACAATTACCATAACAACCCTCAGTTCCAAGACCCCAATCAAGTCCCTTATCAACAACACCAACAATAAGGGCATCAAGCCAGTCCCATTTCTTCTAACGACAAATTGTCAGCCATTGAGAAGATGTTGTAGTCGCAACAACCCATGATAGAAAACCAGCAAGCCCACCAGAAGGCTATTGAATCTCAACTAGCTCAATTTGTAGTTAGCCTCAAGCCACTTGCTGGAGCTTTAGCTGGGCAACCAGAAGACAACCTGAAGCATGTGGAACAACTTAAAGTTGTGATAACTCATTCAAGATTTGTCTTACTAGAACCCACAGCTCCTGTCACCGTGACAAATGTCCAAGGTGTTGAGAATAGCACAGTGGCGACTCAGAATGATATGACCGACAAGGCAAGTTATGAGGAACCTATTATTGTTGATGCAGAAGACTCACCTGAGCCAGTTGTCCCAGTGTATAAACCTCATATACCATTTCCAAGTCGACTCAATTTTACCCAGCTCAATACTAGGTTCAACAAGTTCAAAGAAATCATGAGAAAGTTGTATGTCAATATTCCACTCTTGGATGCCATGGCTGAGATGCCCCAATGGTCTAAATTCTTCAAACTCCTACTCAGTTGAAAGTACAAAACTGAAGAACATCAGACAGTGAAACTGCCGAGAACATCATCAGATTTAGTGATGGATAGGATACCTCGCAAGCATAAGAATCTTGGATCTTTTGGAATTTCCTGCTCGATAAGTAATACCATCAACCGACCAGGTTTAGCTGATCTTGGAGCTAGCATTTCTATAATTCCTCTTAGCCTATGCAACAAACTGGGCCTCACCAACTTCTTACCCACTAGAATGTCCATCACTCCTCAATGATCAAGCCAGTTGGCATCATAGAAGATATCCTCGTAAGGCTTGGAGACCTATATGTCCCGTGTGATTTTGTAGTTATGGACATCAAGGAAAATCCATGCTACCCCCTCATTTTTGGAAAACCTTTCCTCCCCACTGCTAGAGCTCTAATAGATGTTGAAGTTGGAATTTTCACCCTAAGAGTGGGAAATCAATCTTTTGAATTATATGCATCCAAAAGTGCTAAGGAGCGCACACAAGAAGAAGAGGCATATTTTGTTGACTGTGTTAACCAATTCACTCAGATGCAGCAAAAATTCCTTTCCTCAAATTTTTACATTCCCTCAAAAGAGGAATGTGATGAAAAGGAGACTGAGAGTGAACTGGTCTATGTTGAGATGAAGGAAATAACACCAATTGTGGAGGAGACACCTCCCGTCCCTATTGTTACACCAACTGGTCTTTCTTTAGGTATCCATGAGTCATCTCATCTAGAAACAACTGTTCTCTGGAATGAATCGATAGCCCAGCAAATGGAGATTACTGATTTTATCTTTCCTCTACAATAAGATTTGGATTGTGGTTTCTACCGAGAACATTCCCCGGATCCATATCTGATAGATGTTAACGACCATCATTCCTATGAGGAAGGGATAGTGCATCAACAAATGAACTTTTCTTCCGAGCCTCAACAACACTACTTTACCAATGAAGCCATTCAGATTCCCTACAACTATTCTCCACCTCAGATTGAGCAACAGAGAATAATTCAACATAACTCAAGTTGTTTCCCTATGTGCTCTGACATTGCTCGTTCTTTATGGGGAAGAATACAAGAGGCTAAAATCAAAGCAAGAGTTAATGAATGGTTGAGAAAGAAACCACTAAAAGAATATGTCAATCCAGCTCAAGTTCCACCTAGAGCCCCGCCATGGTGATAGTACCACGTCAAGCCATCGACGTAAAACAAAGGCGCTTGTCGAAAGGCAACCTGATCAATAATTTGGTTTTTACTTTTAATTTTGAATTAAAACTTTTTCCTTAATTTTGTTTTTACTTTTTAGGAAATTTTTCCTCTAGGAGATAATGCATCGCAAGATGCAATCTTAAGTTCTGATAGTTTCCATTTTTGAGATTTCAGATGGAGGACGCGTCGCTGAAAGGAATACAACCATATCTGGTGGACCAACTGGCACGATTTTTCCCCTCCATCTCGGATTTAGAGTTTTCTTGGGACGAGCAAAATTCTAAGTTTGGGGTGGAGGGTGGGTGGTACGTACCTTACTTTCCACCCTCTCCTACCTGTTTCAGACTTAAGATTTCATCATTGCAATTTTGAGCAAAGTTTTCAAAAAAAAATTCAAAATTTTGAAGTTTTTACAGTAGTTTTGTATAGAAAGTTGATGAAGTTTTGACGCTTTTTGTTTCAATCAAAGCCTTTATCTAGCCGGCTATCCCATTTTTCCATGCAGTTTTGAATCATTATACCCTCCTTAGTTGAAGCAAAACCTCAAGGAGGACAATTTCTAAAACTAGCCTATGGTTAGAAATCACTGTGTGAAGCTTATGAATCATAACATCATGTTCAATGAAAATGGCAAGCATCTATCAAATTGAGAGGGATCAAACACATTGTGCTTCCTAATTGACTAGTGGAACAATAGCATGGAATCTCCACCAGATCCTCATCAAGTCATTATTTGAGCAGAGTATGATAAGGAGAACAACCCGGTGCTCTAAATTGTAAATCAAGTTGCATTCTGATCTGAACTCTCTTCTACACTTCTTCCACCATCTTCTTACCCCTTCGTCCATCAAAAAGAAACAAAAATAGTCAAAATAGTGACAAACCCTAAGTTTGGGGTGGCACACCCTCCTTCTCTTTATCACTTCTTCCATACCCCTTGCTATGTAATAGGGGCGTACCACCAAGAAAAGATGCCAATGTGCACACACAAAAATGCAATCTCGAGTCAAATAGAGGAGAGACTTGCACAAAAACAAAAAAATGCAATCAATGAAATCGCAACCATATAATAAAAATCTCGAGTCGAATAGAGGAGAGATTTATTTCTTCCTTCCATACCCCCCTTCACTCCCTTTTCCACCTACTGGCACAATGAATGCCTACTTTGCCAATATCTTGAAAAACACCAGCGTCAGATTAGGTGCACACTTGTTGTTATGCGGGCGTCTCTGGACTCCTACGAAATTCTTAGACATGCTTGATGTTGGAAAAAGTAGGGAGGAAGTGATGTTGGGAAACAAACTCAGGAATGAAGATATTGTAAGACATGTTTAGTGGTCTCATGAAGTTGAGATGATTAGTCATACATAGTAGAGAAGAAACAATCGTGATGTGAAGATGAGGCAATCACACGAGTTGAAAGTATTCACTTGGTGACTATTTCAAATTTTGTGTTACTCGAGGACGAGCAACATTTAAGTTCAGGGTATTTTGATGAATGAACATTCATCATGATTTTAGTCGCCACCTCTGGCCCAATTTTGCTCTGAATATTCACTTTAATATCCTTAATCTTCTCATATATCACTTTACTTAGCTTAAACGGTTTATCCATATTATTGATTGGATTTTGTGTCCCTATGCAGGGATACGCATGGCACAGGGTGTCATATACCCTAACCATGGGCAGGACTCAAGTAACATGATGGTTGCCTCTTCCTCAACCTCAGACACGTTAGTCCTGCCCTAACCGCAACCCCTTCTCCACTAAGATATTTTCAGTTTTCAAGTTTCCTTTAAATTATAATATGTTCAATTCTACTTACCGTTGGTTTTATTGCATGGCTGGTGGTGCGATGCCCACAGGTTGGAAGATAGCTCAAGAGGGAAAATCCATCTAAAGTGAGAACCCTAGCTCGAAGGCCTACAAGGAGAAAAGCACTGGTGGGGTGTCAACTATACTTAAAGTAGTATTTTCTTTTGTGATCCATTAATATATGTATATGTGAATCTTGTATGGATTTTGAGAATGATAATTGTGTATATTTCCCTGTGATGGTTTACTTAAACTTTATTTTGAGCAATGCATATCATGTTTGTGACATCCCTCTTGATATGAATGAAAATATGTGTTTTCACTCTGAGTTGTACAAGTGGGGTGTTACAGTAGCACTTGGACTTCTCCTTAGAAATCGTTCAACTAGAGACCATCGAGAATTCTTCCAGAACTTAGGTGATCATGCCCATTTGTAGAGGAGAAGCTTAGACCATTAGCATGATGTCATCAACAACAAGGACATGAGAAAGATGGGTATCATAGAGAGACAATAGGATTGGTTTCCATTCTACAAAATTGACTTCATGAGTGATAGAATGGCTCAATCGTTCCATACAGAGAACAAATATGTATGGACTAATTGGGTCCCCTTAGCGGATGCCTTGGGTGGATTTGAAGGATAGTAGAGTTGATCCCTCCTATAGAATAGAAGTAGAGCCACTATAAATGGTTTCCATTATCAGACGGGTGATGTTACATGGTAAGCCAACTTTCTGTAGAGTGTTAAGAATGAAGGGTCGATGCATTTAATCAAATGCCTTTGATAAGTCGAGCTTAATACAGACCCAGTGCTTTCTTGAGTTCTTACTTTTCATTAAATGAACGACTTCCTGGACAAGAGGATATTGTCTGTAATATGCCTTCCTGGGATAAAGCTAGATTGTGTCCCTGAGATCCATTTAGGGAGGAGAGGTCTTGTTCACTCTACAATTACCTTAGGGATGAACACCATATGTGCATTTTTTTTTTTGTCATTAAGCGTGTTTCTCATTCCTTCATCAATAAACTGTACAAAGGGGAGCTTAAGCTCAAAGGTCTATCTATAATGATAAACAAAACCAACCTATCTATGCAGGCTTCTATAGTCACTTTCTATGCATCGCCACCATATGTGCATTTTCTAGCTCTGGTTCGATGGTCTATGTTTTGAATGTGTGTTGATGTCGGGGAAAAGATCCATGTAATTAATAACGGTGGTTGTGTTTGTGGGTATTGTTGAGGATGAAGTCATCATGCTGATAAAGTATTCATTCACCATGGTCTAGATTGCTATAACATCTATAATCCAGACTCTCTCATTGTTGTGGATGCGAGTAATTTAGTTGCCTTGCCTTCTTGCTTTGACATATGTTTGAAAATATTTTGAGTTGCAGTCCCCATCATTTAGCTAGTTGATATGCAACTTATGGAACCTATCTGCTTCCTCTTGTAGGATTATAAAGTGGCATTGTTCTTGTAGTGTGATGACTTTTAAATCATTAGCAATTAAATGAGAGTGTTGTGTTTATCCTTGTGTAGCAATTGAGATCATTCATACTCCCAGGATATCACTACATATTGAAAGGATGAAAGGGCCTCAGAGAAAGGTTTATGCTTGTCCCATTTTGGAATACGTTCCTTCTTGAATTTGGGCATCATGGACCAACTAGATTTGGTGTGAAAAGTCATCTTTGATTTCCCTTATGCAGTGTTGTTATTGATGAGGATAGGGTTGTGGTCTGAGTATAGATGGGGAAGCACATATACAGTAAAGCCACTGTATGTTGTGAGCCATGCTTCATTGGAAATGACTCTATAAAGCATTTCATGAACATTGAGCCTTTTGAAGGTGAAGAAGTGTCCTTGTGCTTTTATTTCAGAAAGTTCGGTATATAGAAGAGTCTCTTTGAACAAATTAGACGCCCATTTATCAAAATAACTACTTCCTTTTCTTCAGTTGGATCCAACATCATATTGAAATCTCCCAATACTTCCCAAGCACTATAGACGGTGTGAGAAATTTATTGCAGACAGTTCCAAAGGAGGGGACATTTAACCAGATTGGGACTGCAATACATGAAGGTAATATACCAACCTCTATTAACTCTATAGTGAATAGGTTGCATGTGATTTACAAGTACTTTGCGATCATAGTGACATGTGTCCCATAGCAGCCATATACCACCCAAGACAGCTAGATCTTCAATGTGGTGTGTGGAAGATAAATTGAGTTGGTAGATGACATTAAGATCTATGTCACCATTGCATCATGTTTCAACTAGAGCAAGGATATGAATATTATACACTAATTTATATTATTTGAGGAGATGGATTTTGTCCTCAAAATTGGATCCTTGGACGTTCCAACAAAGAATGTTCATCATAGGTAGGAGTGGGCCTAGTTAGTGGTGGCTCCAAGTCCTATTGATTGTTTGCCCTCATTTAGATGGCTTTCCTCCGAACACATTTCCTTCATCCTAGAAGTTGAGAATATGTTTTGCATCATTGGTATTGTTAGCATTTGCCGAAAATTGGGCTATCTTCCCCTTCTTGTGCTCCCTTCCTGGGCTGGTATGCACCGGCTATTAGATAATCCTTCTGTTACGGAGCAATAATCCATTTCCCCCATTCCCTTATTGCACCAATTGAAATTTGGGTGACTTGTTCAGGAAAGGTATTACTACTTCCAAACTAGAAGGGGTGGTGGAAACTCGGCCTTCACTCATTTTGTCATCCACCAGAATCACAGAGGTATCCTGGGAAGAAGGAGGGTGTTGGCTAGAGAGGTTGTTGGGCCTATTGCTGACTTCCCTGCAATGGTGTGTTGCTTCTTTGTGTGTTTTTTTTTGTATCGATTCATCGTTGTTTCCTAGTCCTCTTCATCAGACACTTGCTCCTTAGAGTTTGTGCCATGTCCATCTATAGGTGTTTCCTTGTCTTGATTCACTGGCTTCTTGGGAAGTTGGTGCCTCCCTGGATTTTTGACATGCATATCCTGGGAGTAGGACATGACCACTACTATAGGCCGAACCAAAGATGTTGATGTTTCAGGGGTAGTGAATGAGGGAACAAAGGCACATTCCTTGTCGGTGTGGCCACTCGCCTACATCTCATGCAGATTATGGGCATGTTCTCATATTTAATATAGAATTGTTCCCCCATTGACAGTGATTGTAGGTAGAAAGGGATGTGAAGTGTCAGCATCCACTGTAATGGGTGCAAATTTCCCAAGATGACCCGCCAAATTTGCGTCATTGATCTTGAATGTTTTCCTTATGAGAACATTGATGCTTTCTATTAGTTGTGTTTTATAGAGATAAATTGGTAGATCAGGAACCCTAGACCATACTAACAATTTGCATGGGATAGAGTCTAAGGGACAAAAACCAAGAGACAAGGACTAGACAGAGTGGTAGTTGCCAAATATAATCCAAGGACCTCCTATCATGGCAGTGATGAAGTTTTCCTAGTTTTCTAGTTGAATGATGTAATATCCCATATATAAATTGATTGCTCAAAACATCTCAGTAGGGTCCCACAGAGCTTGGAGCACGGTGATTAAGGTGTGGAATTCAATTTTGATACTGATAACCTTCACCACTACTATGAACTTCCATGGTTCCAGCAGAGGTTGAATGGTGGTCGGATTAATCAACATGGCGGGTATTGCACAGTTCTGATCAATGGATATATCCTCCACCTTAATCGTGTTTGGCAAGACTTGCTTGATGAATGGGGGATATGTGGATCAGCACCGGCAGTTGTTGTAGTGTAGGTGTGTGATAGATCATTGGTCTACATGTCATCCTACACCAAGGTTGAAGGGGTTTCTCCTCTGACTACCATAAAGAGGCATCACGAGATGTGTCAGCCATGTGGCGAGCATTTTCTAGTGTCATTGGGCTCAGACATGGGTTGATCCTGACTTGATCTGAGTTGCACAGCCTCTAGAATGGCTACTGCGACTGCCTCCTTCGCCTCTCCTAGCCATAACCATCGTCTAGGGTTAAAATATTATTATATAAGAGAATTCTGATTCACTTTCTTAATATATATGTAATTATATATTTATTCAGAGAGTTTTCACTTTGGTGTTTTATAAAAACTAAATCCAACCTTATATTTGTTACAATGGTTAGACATATGACAAAAAAATTAATATTATCCAAGACAGAAATCTAGACAACGACATAGTTTAATAAGGTTTGCAAATGACCCTACCAAAAACTAGTATGACCTAGCTAGATGCTTATATAAGTATACATGGATTTTGTGAAAAGATGTTCTAATCTATATATAGTTATGATGCTTATGGAGTTTATTCTCAAGTTCATGTTCAGAGTATAAGTCATGACAACTAGATATTAACACATGTATCATTTAGCACTCTTGGTCTTATTACTATGCATTTGTATCCATCATGTCTTAAAAGACATCATTTTGTAATTATTACTTTGTAAAGAATACAATTATAAAATTATTTGTTCACTTTATTAAATAGTAAAAAAACATCCATATTTTTAATTAGATTTATGGCTTAAAAGTGGATCACGAGAAGAATAAAAATGCAATATGTTGTCATAACTTCATGTTGATGATTGTTCTCAAGTCTATGCATCATCTAATTTATGCCTAGTATTTACCAATACGAATCAAATTAATCTCTTATAAAAAAATTGAGACTTTATCAGAGATTTTTCAAGAGAAATACATATATTTTATGTATTTTAAATAACTGAATGGTTAACTATAGTTGTATATATAATAACACAAGTATCTTATTTTTTATCATGCCTTGAAATATGTTATATTCCTTAAAAAACTATGTCAAAGTTTTTGGCCCAGCCCTTCAGTGTAAGTAATATAATAAAGTTTGGGTCAAATATGTGGGTAGGACATGAACTAAATCATCTAAGATGGATATTTAGCTCACCTTGTGTATATAACCCACATTTTTTCATTATTTTTTCATAAGATAGAAGGATATACACTACATTACAAAAAAAATATTATAAATTGGATCCCGCAATTCCACAACTTATCATTATGGTGTAAAATTGAGAAAAAAATTAACATAAATTGCATCCCACTCACTTCTTAGAATAACACATATATGTAGTTATAAAAATAATGTAATGCATGCCCATTTATTAAACAAAAATGTATATGCTAAAGCAGTAACTCAAATATATAAACAAAACATGGGAAAACATTGTGTATCTAGAATACTGAAACATTCAAATAATAAAAGTAATTGAGTTCAAGGATAAGTTCTGACATATCAAGCTACAAGTTCACCAATCACAATCCCAATGTAAACTATAAAGAAACAACAAAAGGAAAACTCTTAATATGGAAGGATCACCTAAGATAAGTCCCATCAGTGATGGATATCCTGCCTCTAGATTTGTAACTCTTCAATTTTCCTTCAAACTTTGCTAAGTTTCTGCTGATGTCACATCCCCATCCATGCACAAAGAAAGGAATTATAAGGTTAGAGTAAGTGACATTGGAAATCTACTATGAGAAGGACTAAGTTCAATAACTATAACATAAAGAAAGGGTCATTTTTATCTCGTATTTTATATTTGTGGCCACCATTATATAATAAGTCCTCCTCTGTGACATTGAAGCATCCTCTGTGGTGCAGACATCCTTTGTTGACACAACATGTCCTCTGTTGACACCGAAGTGTCCTCTATTATGCAACACACCCTATGTTGGTACAACGTGTCCTATATGACACTCATAGTCTCCTCTAAATCATCATGAGCTCTATGGTGAGAATGTATATCACTATGGTTTTGGTGTTATGTTACTATCTACATGTTAGTATTTTATCTATGAATCTAAGCTTGTTATCTCTGCTCTTTAATTATGAATTGTTTCTAAATCTGAGTTCATGAGTGCAATCTATATTTACTCTGGCATTGGAATGGATATTCTAAAATCGTATGGTTGTAAGTACTATAGTGGAATATCTTTAAATATGATATGTAGGAATAGGTAGTACAAAATTCAATACATTCAAAAGTATGGCACAATAAGAACTTGGAGATAAGACAACAATTATCTATTTCAAGAAAGAAGGTATTCTTGATTTAACAATTTAGGCAATGTGTCTAAACATGAAATATTGATTAAATATCTAGGGCATGACCCGCTTACTTGTAGGAAGACAAAACCCTAACATTTCTACTACCATCAAATTGGTTATATTTCTCCCATGAAAAACCCATGTGTTTTTATGAGATCACATATCATTTCTTTTTCTCAATATCTTTCGGGTCATATGGTTTCTTTATCCAGTTATCGTGATATGCACTTAGGTATGACCATTACTAAGGTGTACAAATTTAGGTCGTCAATGCATCTTTTAGTTAAAGGGTAAGATTATGGTTTATGCTACTTTGATCGTCATTGTGATGTTAGGGTTCCTAGTTTATATTTGTACTAATGATAAAGGGTTTGTACACATACTATTAATTCAAATCCGTACTCCATAGGTATCATTGATGTATTTTGTATATATCTCCCTTTGACTTAGGGTTATACACAAGATATCATCAAAGCAACATATCATCATCATTGTTATGCATTAGGTGATCACGATTACATGTTCAGTTAATGGTGCAGATCCTTACCTTCTAAACTCTAATGTATGACTAAGTGATATTACTTCCATAGTCTTGGGATATTAGGCAAATCACATTAGTAGTATGATCAACCATCGCCATAATATTCATTAACTAGTTATTCTAAAAAAGGTGACTAGGGTCACTATTTAGAGGAAATAAGTTGGATCATTAATTAACCAAGGGATATAGTTAATTAATACCAACCCATGAATCATGACACTTATATGTAATTAGTATGTAACTACATGAATAATTAATTACTAGTTCATCTTTAAAAGTGGATCATGAGAAGAATAAAAATTGTAAGATTTTTGTCATAACTTCATGTTGACGAATGTTCTTGTAACATCCCAATCTTGTTATGCAATTTTTCAAATTACTTCATTCCTTGCATGCTCTTTTTCTAAATTAGATAATTGTTGAGGACTTAAATGCAATTTGCCCATGTTAAGTTTACAACATCATTTATTAAGTCCAATTGCTCTATTATCCTTGTTTTATTTAAAGAAAATGTTTCCATGTCCTTTTGTTTAAGAAAATGAGGATAAATGCTTTTAATGTCCAACTTTCTCTTTCATATGATTATTAGTGATTTACATGTTTAATTTCTTGATTAATGGCCTCCATATTTTTAGTTGAAAAGAAATTATGTTGAGTGCTCATTTTCATATTTTATAATTCTTATTTGAAGAATTAATTGCTTTATTTGCTTTTATCATGGTCAATTAAGTACACATAAGGGTTTTTGTTATTTTAGGCCTAAAACGAGTACAAGCATAAAATCCAATTGTATGAGAATGTTCTAGACCCTTTAAGTAGCCAATGGTCCAAATTTGGACTCATTTGGAGTATGTTTGACCCTCCAATTAATTGGAAAGAGATTTGAATGTATTTTGACCTAGATTTGAATCCAATTTCATTAATTGAATCGTTTTGCCTAAAGTCTGGGATTTATCAGGTGTCACGCATTAGTTTTCTCGTGCGCATGAACAGAGACCGTTGGATCAAGATCCAACGGCCCGCTCGTTTTCTTCTTCCTCCGCTTAGTTCGCGAGCAACAGCCGTTACAGACTGGCTTCAATGTGAGCCTTCAATCTCGGTCGTTTCTCGACGGTTTCACGTCGTTTCTTCGTCAAAGTCTTCGCGAGACTCCGCCGAATCCAGCGAGCCCTAGCTCGCTCCCCCTCGTGCCCTATAGAAGAGATGCCCATTTGGGTCTCGCTGCCTCTCTCCGCAGAAGAATTGCAGCCGCCATTACTGAGCCCTCCTCGTATGTTTAAACACCCCATAAGCACCAAGAGGTCCCGAAGTTTCCTTCTCCTCTTCCGATTTCGCCCCAGGTACCCCCTATAGTCTCATCCTACACGATTTGGATCTCCGACAACCTCGGTCGCTTTCCTATCTTCTGCACCGCCGTTGTGCAAATTGGCTTTTGGAAAAGCATCCCGACCATCCCGAGACCTGCTACCCATCGCCCGTTTTCCCCCTGTCATCTCGGATCGTTGTACCCTATAGATCGGGTCAAGGGAGCTTGCCGGCGCTAGACGCCATTGCAACCCAGTGCCCCTCCAACCTCGGTTTTGCCTCTGATCTCTTCTCCTGTCCTCGACGATCATTTTCCAATCACCGCATATGCGTTTCGGTCTGATTTCCTTTAGTTACGGGTTCACGAATGTTCCTCTGTCCTGCTTGGCTTTCCGGCGTGCCTGAGGGCTCAGGGCTTCTCGCCCTTTTGTTTGATCTGTGGGATTCAGGGAACGAAGCCCACTTTACCCTCACCGATCGCTAGTTGTCGTTTACATGCCCTCATCGTGGTGCTTTCTTGGCTCCAGTTCGTAGCTTTTTCTGTGCCGCCATGGCCATGGAGCTTCTCGAGCTCCAGTCCACGCCTGAGCAAGTGGCTCAGCTCAGTGCCTCCGCCATAGGTTGGTGAACTCGCTCGATGCCTTGGTAACTATAGAGGCCCTCTACCGGCGACTCTGGATCAGGAGCTAAATGCTCATACAAGCTGCTCGATCCATGGCTCGCGAAGAGCAGACAGGGAAGAAACCAGGGTGTGCAATGACCCCTGGCCCCCTCGTTTTCTTTATTGATGTGTTCAGTTGAGAGGGGTATTCTCGAGATTTCACGCCCTCCCGGTTTCATCAGTTGCGACTGAATTTAAATGACCAAATGACGATTTTACCCCCCACTCGCCTGATTCATGTGTCAGGCGTGCCTTGGGCATTATTGGCATTTCATATTTCATTTATATCGGCTTTAATCGAGTTTTCTAATTTCTGATTGGTCCAGAGTGCAAAATTCATAACTTTTGCATACGACCTCAGAAAAATATAAATAAATATGTTTTGGAAAGGATTTTCGATGAGGAATCCGATTTTGATGTTTTTATCGCCTGATTTCTCTGTTTCGACATCTCAATTATTATATGACACAAATTAGGGTTTGATGATATATGATAAATGATAATTATGTTAATTTCAGGTGTTTAAGGGAATCCAATCAGTCAAACCAAGTTTGACTTAGGTGATTTAGTTCAAGGTAAGCGGGCCATGCCCTTGGCATAGATAACCTTTGGTTTATTGAATGTTTATGAATATTGTTAAGCATTTTATGTTAAGGTCTTGATAAATGCATGTTTTCCTTCACGTACATGATTATTGAATGATTGTTTGCTATGATATAAGTCTAAGTATAGAAACCACATTTATACTATGAATTATGGTTAAGGAATAAGAAATCAAGATTAAGAGGGAATAAGTTTCCCATTCATGCTTAAGAGGGAGAAATCCCATTATGGTCATGGGGAGAAATCCCAATCATGTTTAAGAGGGAGAAATCCCAATTAAGATCAAGTTTAGGATATTAAGAAGATAAGTGAAGTTTAAGAAAGATCATGAATAATAGAAATTTATTCAGATTTATATGCACCTTGTTATGGGCTTTCCGAGCAATTATGGGCTTTCCGAGCATTCATGGGCTCCTTATGGGGCATTAAGAGAGGAGCATATTTTTCTAGTAAATTTCTTTATGTAAAAGACAATAAGAAATGATTCATGATAAATGCATGTTCATGATTATGTTAAGTCACTTGTATATTTAATTTTATGTCTTATAATATGCCAATGCCGCTTACTTACTATGTTTGTTTTCCTTTGCATGGCTGGGGACGAGATGTCCGCAGGAGTTGGAGCCAAGGAGAAAGAAACATCTTGAGAGTACCAAGGACCCAGAGATCCAAAGAGTTGTTGCCTGGTGGGACGTCCATCTATGGAGACCCTATCATTATCTAGTTTATGTTTAGTATATCTTTGGAAAACTGATGTAGCTTTTATTCCAAGAACTTATGTATGAATCTACGTTTTCATAAAGCCAAGTGTTATTTGTTTCTTGTTATGAGATCATGTATGTAACATTTCCTCCCAAATATGCCAAGTACCCCACATTATAGATAATGTTGGGGATTAGGCTGTGCTTCCTCTGGTTACGTAAGAAACCCTAGGGAGGGGTGTTACATTAATGGTATCAGAGCAAGGAATAGATGGCCACTAAGGCAACAATAAAGATTCATGCAAGTCACCCTAGGATGAAGAAATAGAAGTGGAAAACATGATTATGTATCCTAGTATGTCTAGAGAACCCTAAAGATGACTAGAGCCCTCATCTCAGTAGAGAAGTACATGTTAGCATGCTTAGGTAGTTGAAACCAAACCCTAGATGATGACATGTTTCTCCTTGTCTCAATGGTAAGGGCCATCCAATTGAGATTTGAGGAAAATGCCATTTAATGTGACTTTTTATGTGTCTTACCTTCATAATTGTATGTGTGGTATGGGACACATGTGCACATAAGTTGGTGAGATGTAACATGAAAAGATCCAACATTTCTAAAATATGTGCTTGATCACCACATATAGAGAGATGAAGGATATATGACCTAAGGTTAGACAACTATAAAGAGGAAGTCATGGTAAGTGGAAGATAGATTCCCTAAGTGTAATAAGTTAGGTGTAAAGATAAGGAGTAAGTATGAGACTTAGTAAGGGTAGTTAAGTAATTTATGTTGAATCATAATGTTTTGTTTGTATATTCTCCTTTTATAATAAAAGTTGTATGTTTATGTGAAACCCTTAAGGTGGGTAGAAACCCTAGAAAATTTCGAGGACGAAATTTATTTAAGGTGGGTAGTATTGTAACATCCCAATCTTGTTATGCAATTTTTCAAACTACTTCATTCCTTGCATGCTCTTTTTCTAAATTAGATAATTGTTGAGGACTTAAATGCAATTTGCCCATGTTAAGTTTACAACATCATTTATTAAGTCCAATTGCTCTATTATCCTTGTTTTATTTAAAGAAAATGTTTCCATGTCCTTTTGTTTAAGAAAATGAGGATAAATGCTTTTAATGTCCAACTTTCTCTTTCATATGATTATTAGTGATTTACATGTTTAATTTCTTGATTAATGGCCTCCATATTTTTAGTTGAAAAGAAATTATGTTGAGTGCTCATTTTCATATTTTATAATTCTTATTTGAAGAATTAATTGCTTTATTTGCTTTTATCATGGTCAATTAAGTACACATAAGGGTTTTTGTTATTTTAGGCCTAAAACGAGTACAAGCATAAAATCCAATTGTATGAGAATGTTCTAGACCCTTTAAGTAGCCAATGGTCCAAATTTGGACTCATTTGGAGTATGTTTGACCCTCCAATTAATTGGAAAGAGATTTGAATGTATTTTGACCTAGATTTGAATCCAATTTCATTAATTGAATCGTTTTGCCTAAAGTCTGGGATTTATCAGGTGTCACGCATTAGTTTTCTCGTGCGCATGAACAGAGACCGTTGGATCAAGATCCAACGGCCCGCTCGTTTTCTTCTTCCTCCGCTTAGTTCGTGAGCAACAGCCGTTACAGACTGGCTTCAATGTGAGCCTTCAATCTCGGTCGTTTCTCGACGGTTTCACGTCGTTTCTTCGTCAAAGTCTTCGCGAGACTCCGCCGAATCCAGCGAGCCCTAGCTCGCTCCCCCTCGTGCCCTATAGAAGAGATGCCCATTTGGGTCTCGCTGCCTCTCTCCGCAGAAGAATTGCAGCCGCCATTACTGAGCCCTCCTCGTATGTTTAAACACCCCATAAGCACCAAGAGGTCCCGAAGTTTCCTTCTCCTCTTCCGATTTCGCCCCAGGTACCCCCTATAGTCTCATCCTACACGATTTGGATCTCCGACAACCTCGGTCGCTTTCCTATCTTCTGCACCGCCGTTGTGCAAATTGGCTTTTGGAAAAGCATCCCGACCATCCCGAGACCTGCTACCCATCGCCCGTTTTCCCCCTGTCATCTCGGATCGTTGTACCCTATAGATCGGGTCAAGGGAGCTTGCCGGCGCTAGACGCCATTGCAACCCAGTGCCCCTCCAACCTCGGTTTTGCCTCTGATCTCTTCTCCTGTCCTCGACGATCATTTTCCAATCACCGCATATGCGTTTCGGTCTGATTTCCTTTAGTTACGGGTTCACGAATGTTCCTCTGTCCTGCTTGGCTTTCCGGCGTGCCTGAGGGCTCAGGGCTTCTCGCCCTTTTGTTTGATCTGTGGGATTCAGGGAACGAAGCCCACTTTACCCTCACCGATCGCTAGTTGTCGTTTACATGCCCTCATCGTGGTGCTTTCTTGGCTCCAGTTCGTAGCTTTTTCTGTGCCGCCATGGCCATGGAGCTTCTCGAGCTCCAGTCCACGCCTGAGCAAGTGGCTCAGCTCAGTGCCTCCGCCATAGGTTGGTGAACTCGCTCGATGCCTTGGTAACTATAGAGGCCCTCTACCGGCGACTCTGGATCAGGAGCTAAATGCTCATACAAGCTGCTCGATCCATGGCTCGCAAAGAGCAGACAGGGAAGAAACCAGGGTGTGCAATGACCCCTGGCCCCCTCGTTTTCTTTATTGATGTGTTCAGTTGAGAGGGGTATTCTCGAGATTTCACGCCCTCCTGGTTTCATCAGTTGCGACTGAATTTAAATGACCAAATGACGATTTTACCCCCCACTCGCCTGATTCATGTGTCAGGCGTGCCTTGGGCATTATTGGCATTTCATATTTCATTTATATCGGCTTTAATCGAGTTTTCTAATTTCTGATTGGTCCAGAGTGCAAAATTCATAACTTTTGCATACGACCTCAGAAAAATATAAATAAATATGTTTTGGAAAGGATTTTCGATGAGGAATCCGATTTTGATGTTTTTATCGCCTGATTTCTCTGTTTCGACATCTCAATTATTATATGACACAAATTAGGGTTTGATGATATATGATAAATGATAATTATGTTAATTTCAGGTGTTTAAGGGAATCCAATCAGTCAAACCAAGTTTGACTTAGGTGATTTAGTTCAAGGTAAGCGGGCCATGCCCTTGGCATAGATAACCTTTGGTTGATTGAATGTTTATGAATATTGTTAAGCATTTTATGTTAAGGTCTTGATAAATGCATGTTTTCCTTCACGTACATGATTATTGAATGATTGTTTGCTATGATATAAGTCTAAGTATAGAAACCACATTTATACTATGAATTATGGTTAAGGAATAAGAAATCAAGATTAAGAGGGAATAAGTTTCCCATTCATGCTTAAGAGGGAGAAATCCCATTATGGTCATGGGGAGAAATCCCAATCATGTTTAAGAGGGAGAAATCCCAATTAAGATCAAGTTTAGGATATTAAGAAGATAAGTGAAGTTTAAGAAAGATCATGAATAATAGAAATTTATTCAGATTTATATGCACCTTGTTATGGGCTTTCCGAGCAATTATGGGCTTTCCGAGCATTCATGGGCTCCTTATGGGGCATTAAGAGAGGAGCATATTTTTCTAGTAAATTTCTTTATGTAAAAGACAATAAGAAATGATTCATGATAAATGCATGTTCATGATTATGTTAAGTCACTTGTATATTTAATTTTATGTCTTATAATATGCCAATGCCGCTTACTTACTATGTTTGTTTTCCTTTGCATGGCTGGGGACGAGATGTCCGCAGGAGTTGGAGCCAAGGAGAAAGAAACATCTTGAGAGTACCAAGGACCCAGAGATCCAAAGAGTTGTTGCCTGGTGGGACGTCCATCTATGGAGACCCTATCATTATCTAGTTTATGTTTAGTATATCTTTGGAAAACTGATGTAGCTTTTATTCCAAGAACTTATGTATGAATCTACGTTTTCATAAAGCCAAGTGTTATTTGTTTCTTGTTATGAGATCATGTATGTAACATTTCCTCCCAAATATGCCAAGTACCCCACATTATAGATAATGTTGGGGATTAGGCTGTGCTTCCTCTGGTTACGTAAGAAACCCTAGGGAGGGGTGTTACAGTTCTCAAGTTTATGCATCTAATTTATGCCTAGTATTTACCAATATCAATGAAATTGAGCTTATATAAAAATAATTTGAGACTGTATAAGAGATTTTTTTTAAGAGAACTATATATATTTTAAGTTTTAAATAATTGAATTGGTTAACTATAGATGTATATATAGTAACATGAGTATCTGATTTTTGATCCTGCCTTGGAATATATTATATTTCTTAAAAATATATGTCAAAGTTTCTGGCCCAGGCCTTTTGCGTAAAGTAATATATTGAAGTTTGGGTCAAATATGTGTTGCATCAATTAGCTCTAGAAGGGTGGAGCTGAATAGAGATAAAACATTTAAACCAAATGGATTAGACCTCCAAATTACTTCAAGAGATAAGATTGCAAATATGGAATTCGAGTGCAACTAAGACATACATAGAAAGGATGAAAGATATTGAACAAAACCAAGAACAAACTAGATATTGAACAAAACCAAGAACAAACTATGTATAGTGGTTCCAAACTCCAAACTAGGAGAGTGTACATCCACTACCTAGAGAGATCAACCTCTAGGATCTTACAACCATTGCACCTTCCTTATATTCCATTATAAGAAAAACAATCAGACCTTTCTTTTGCAGGGCAAGGATACCTAGCCTTCCTTTTCAAGGATCAAAAGGAGCCAATAAACCTTAAAATGTCTTACATATCCTTAGAACAAGAGTATTTAACCTCTAAAAGGGCTTACCCACTTTTGCAAAGAGTTGGAGACTGTCACCAAGGAGCTCCCCTCTTGCAACAAGTCTTCCACCTTGAAGGAATTACCCACTCTACTTGTGGATCTTTAACCTTCAACTTTGCCTTCACCAAGGAGAAACTTTCACCATCACAACTTGAAATAAGAGATTGGGAAAATGAATATTGAGAGATTCACAAGGAGTGAAATGAAGTATCTCTTTCACAAATAACATATATCACTCGGATTGATGATAATATGTAATAAGTAAGAGAGAGAAAGGGGTTCTTAGTAGACAATTCCGCTCAGCTATATTTAGGAGCATACGAAGCAAACTTGGGATGAAACCTAATGGTCCCTATTTATATTCGGGTTGTCCTAGCTAGTAGAAGTAGTTGGGAATGAATTCTAGTCATTTGGGATGTTGTAATGGGTCTATTTTTTAGTTTCGCAACACTCCAACAACTACAAACACTTTTTCTACACATTTTGTATAGCACAGTCGATCGAGTTTCAATAAAGTAAACTCGACTGATGGTGTTATGTGACAAAGCAAATTTTAATTGTCAATTGAGTTTATCCTGGATGAAACTTGACTAACGCCTTAAATTTGTTTTTCTTCTACAGAGGTCTCGGTTGAGTTTGTCTTGGGGAAACTCGGTCGAACCTGACATTTCCCAAAATCCATCAAGGGTGTCGGTCAAGTTTATCAAAGATGAAACTTAGTTAACAAAACTCCCTGTAATGAATTTTGGAAATTGTCATTAGAGTGCTCAAACATTCATTTTAAGTGCTCCTGGTTTTTCTCATCTTAATTAGGAGTCTTATAATCAATACAAATTATTACAAAAATTGTCCTATAGGTTTTAGGGCATTTTCCATAAAAATGCATTTGCATTGACTTTGGCTTGTATTTAGTTGAGCTAGGGCTTGATTGAATTGATCCTTTTCATGTACCTAATACATGAAATCAATATCAAATAGACATATTAAATACATATGAATGGAATGGTTAAGTCATCATCAAAATATGCACAATGTATAACTATTATGTCAATATTCTCCCCCCTTTAAAAGATGACAAACCATTCCTCAACATATTGAAAAGGACTTAGAATTTAAAATTTTACCTTGTTGATTGTAAGGGGATACATGAATGAACTCTAGCTCCCTCTCAATTCATGTTGACCTTTGCATGTATGGTTAGTTTCTTTAAAAAGCATAACCATAGCACATATATTCTATTTGAGTCCACTTTCATAGTCACAAAATATTTTAGAGAATTAACTAGAACATATCACAATTCAATATGTACTAAGCTCATTTATCCCCTTTTATCATATTAAAAGGTAGGGAATAGAAGAGCTAAATATAGGTCTTATTCAAAGGCACAAACAACACAAGAAACCACCATATACAAGCACCATGCATAAGCCAGAGAAAGAACAAACATTCTAGAGTCATAATCAAAATATGGAAGCACACATTAATAACTCATGAGATATGACCAAGCATAGAGTTAAGGTATATAAAATAAGAGTACAACACAAGATATGTTCTCTCTAAATGAAAACTACAAAATAATAAAGAAAAAAACGAGATATGAAAATATTAATCCTCACATACAATGCCCAATGTCTAGTACATAGAAGTCTACAGAAACATATATATATATATATATATATATATATATATGTATGTATGTATATATATATGTATATATAGATATATATATATATATATATGAGAACTCAATGGACTAAGAACTAAACATTAAGGGTATCTAGGTCAAGATCCTTGTCACATCCGGATGGTAGTCTTCATCGCCATCAGAAGGTGCATCATGGGCAGTAGGTGTGTCCTCACCACCATTTGCATCATCCTCAGAGCCATCATCACCATCCTTGTCATCATCACCATCCTCATCACCATCACCCTTAGCATCATTTTCAACATCCTCATCATCCATCTTTGTATCCTCCTCAAGAATGAAAGATCAAGGATCGGGCCATCTTTGATTTTACTCTGCCCAGGAGATGCCACTTCACATAGTGCCTTAGCTTGCTCAAAGTTGGGTATAGAAACCCAGTCGTAGTCAGTAAGAAGGGAAACAACACGGCCAACGGGAAGAGCAAGCATCTGAGAGGCAACATGTTGAGAGGAAGTAGGGGTAGGTCCACCATCAGAGGTAGGAGGTACAGTAGAAGCAGCAGACTAGTAGGTTGGGTGAAACTGAGAATATGCATAAAAGGCATAGTCAGTAGCTGGTTAGGGCTAGTAGACGGGATAAGGATGGGTGCATGACAAGTTCATGGTAGACATTATCTGAACAAGGTCCTGGTGTAGGTGATCTTGAACCTACATGTTATAAGTCTATTGGTTCTTCATGTAGCCCATGAGGGTTTCATTAGACATTGAAAAGGAGGCACGATCAAGTCTACGAGGAGACTGGGTAGAGTTTGAGGCACCAAAGGTAGAGGAGGTGGGTGAAATAATTTCTTGATTGTGGTTTCACTGATGTAAACTCCTTTCCTACTGGCTTTGTAGCCAAGATACTTGAAAAGGGATTGGTCAGTGTGATTTAGAAAGACACCACAAATCAGGTTGGGGTAGGGTGGGTGGGAGTCTCTAGTGGTCTTCACTGTGTCATACCAAGTCATGTGATGTAGATTGTATCTTGCTCATTTGACATGGATATTCTAAAGAAGACAATACATGATCACTTCTGAGTTTTCTACCATATTTGTTTGATTCTTTTTTGGATGGATGTTGCAGTTAACTAGGACAGTAACAAAGTGAGTCTTAATATCCAGAAAAGAAGATGGTAAGATGGCTTTCTTCCTATATGGGACCTCCAACTTCTTCAAGGTTTTATGAACGTAGGAGAGAGTCAACTTGGGGTCAAAACTCTTGTTCAAGGCTTTAGGGTCAAGGATCTCATGGTAGGTTGGATAGGAATACATCTAATTTGATAAGGAACAAGATAAGTAAGTATCCAACAAATGCTCAAAGATTTAGAATCTTATCTCACCAATCATGGATGTCAAAATTGGTTAGGTATTGAAAGGAGGCACTAAGGTGGTGTAGCTCCAGGTAAGATTTTCATAGAACTCATGTACTACCTTCTTTCTTGATGAAAAGTTTCTATAGGCCATGCATTCATAACAAAGAGCATTAAGGTGTTGGTTTTTTAAGATCCTCTTAACCTCTTTCATAATCTCATTGTTAGGAGAAAGCAAGGGCCTAAAGGAATTAGGGGTTCCTAGGAAACAAATCCTTGTACTTATTGACCGCTTGATTTGAGAAAAAAGAGGTAACATCATAGGAGATAATCCTAGAGGCTATGGATGATGATGGGACTCCAGTTGGACCTGTTTGTTTCTTCCTATTGACGCCATGAGAGAAATTAAATGAAGATGACACCAAGGAAGAAAGCAAATAGCAGCAGCATGCCACCCAAGCTTAGGGTTGAGGATGGGGAAGGTCAAACAGGGCTATCTAGGGCTAGGAAAGGGGTTTGCATGACCTACGGTTCAAGGACGAATGGATAGGGTGACTTATCGATCGAGTTTTCTTTAGTTGAGAGGGAGAAAATTGGCCGACAGTCTATATATATTTCCACACAATAGTGTTCTCAGTTAAGTTTGAGATTTAGGAAACTCAGACGACATTATTGTGTGTTCAGTCCTTGGGCAAGTTGTCGGTCGAGTTTCCCCATAACAAACTCGACCGACAAAGAAGCATGTCAACAAGATTTGAAATTTAATTCTAGGTCACCAGATTTCTATATAAATTTATTTTTCTAAATGATTATGCATTTTGAACATATTAAGGCACGTTCCACTCATCATTGGCTACTATTTTGCGATAAAACAATTTCTTGCAAAAATAGCCAAAAAAAGTAAAACAAGGCATTAAAATTAAGCATATGTAGCACAAACAAGTATAAAATGAGCATTTTATGAGAAAGCACATGTCGATAAGAGAGCATCTAGCTAGAAGGCATACCATTATCATTAAGAGTAGTAATAAGCAATTTTGATCTAATGAATGTAAATTTCTCTCTATCTAGAGGTTTTGTGAAAATGTCCGCAAGTTGGTTTTCCCTATCCACATGAGTGATATAGATATCTTTCTTGGCAATGTGGTCATGGAGGAAGTGATGGAAGACCTCTATATGTTTAGATCTACTATGCAATATAGGATTGTAAGAAAGATTGATTACACTAGTATTATCACAGTAGATAGGAGAAGCAACATAATGAACATTAAAGTCCTGGAGCATTTGCTTCATCCATAGGACTTGGGAACAACAACTCCCAGCTTCTATGTACTCAGTCTTGGCAGTTGAAAGAGCCACAATGCCTTATTTATTAGAGAACCAAGAAACTAAGCATGGTCCTAGGAGGAAGCAAGTGCCACTTGTGCACTTTCTATCAATTAAGCATCTGGCACGCATCACTACAAGCAGTAAAAGTAAAGTCCCTTGAGTTGGGATACCATAGTCCAAAATTTGGGTTTTTGCTAAATACCTTAGAATCATCTTAACAGCTATAAGATGGGATTTTCTAGGTCTTGTTTGAAATCTAGTGCATAAGACAACACTAAACACTATTAGGTCTAGAGGCAGTTAAATATAACAAGCTACCAATCATACCTTTATAGAGCTTCTTATTTACCTTTTCACCTTACTCATCTCTATCAAGTTTGGCAGTGTTTTACATGGGAGTATCCATCAGCTTGGTGTTCTCCATCCCAAAGCACTTCAAGAGTTCACTTGTATACTTGCCTTGGTTGATGGAGTTTCCTTCCATTGTTTGCTTGATTTTGAATCCAAGGGAAAAAGTAAGCTCTCCCATCATACTCATCTCAAATTCACTCTACATAATAGAACTAAACTCATTACAAATATCAAGATTAATTCCATCAAAGATAATATCATCAAAATATATTTATTAATCAAAATAGTTGCTAGAAGTGTGTTTGAGAAATAGGGTAGAATCAACTTTTCCCATGACATAGCCATTGTCTAGGAAAAAGTTCTACAATTTCTCATACCAAGCTCTAGGGGCTTGTTTGGAACCATAAAGAGATTTCTGTAGCAAATAAATATGGTTAGGAAGATGCACATGTTAGGTAGATCCACATAGACTTCCTCCTCTATTCTACCATTTAGAAACACAATTTTTACATCTATTTGGTATAGCAAGAAATTTGTGTAACTAGTAAAGGCAAGTAGCATTCTAATGCATTCAAGTCTAGCAACAGGAGCATAAGTTCATCAAAATCAATACCTTCATGCTCATTATACCCTTCAGCTACTAACCTTGCTTTGTACCTTACCACTTTGCCACTTTCATCTAGTTTCTTGCAGTAGACCCACTTGGTGCCAATGATCTTTCTCTCACTTGGTGTTGGCACTAAGTCCTCACTTTGTTCTTCTCGAACTACTCTAGCTCCTCTTGCATTGCTAGGATCCATTCATCATCTTTAAGAGATTCTTTTACATTCTTTGTCTTAAGTTGTGAAATGAAGGCATAGTAGGATTGTTCTTTGTTGAATGCAACCTACATCTTCACCCTTTCAAAAGGATTGCCTATGATGAGCTCTTTAGGATGATCTTTAGCAAACCAGGGAGTTGGATCCTTCTTTTCTTCTTCTTTTGATTCTTCATCTACAATCACCTCTTTTCCTTTGTCATTGATGTTGAGTTCTTTTAGTCTAGGAATCACCTCATCCATGACATTATCATTCACAATATCTTTGGAAATAAAGGGGTTAGTTTCAAAAAATCAACATTGATATATTCTTCTACCTTAGATAGCTCAATGTTAAAAACTCTATATGCTCTACTAGTTGTGTTATAGCCAAGAAAGAAATCCTTATAAGATTTTGCATCAAACTTGTTGAGAGAATCTTTGGTGTTTAAAACAAACCAAGGACAACCAAAGACATGAAAGAAATTGATAGAGAGTTTTCTACCACACCATAACTCGTAGGGGGTTTTCTTTAAGGAAGGGTGAGTGAAAACCCATTTTTGCCCAAAAAATGAGGTGCTAATGGCTTTGTCCCAAAATTTATTGGGAGTATCATACTCTAAAATCATGGTCCTATCCATTTTCTATAAAGACATATTCTTTCTCTCTACAACCCCATTTTGTTGAGGTGTACGAGGGGAAGAAAATTTTGTGTGAATAATCAGATTCCGCACAAAATCTTTCAAACATATAATTTTTAAATTCTCCCCCATGGTCGCTACAGATAGAGATGATCCAGAAAGAAGCTTCATCTTCAGCTCGTTTGTAAAAAGTAGAGAAAACATTGAGAGTATAACTTTTTGAAATTAAGAAGAAGGTATAAGTATAGCGAGAGAAATTGTCGACAATCCCAAGGCAATACTTGCTACCATGAAGTGGTTGAGTTCTTATTGGTCCAAATATGTCAATGTGAGGAAGTTCAAGAGATCTCTTGGTACTAAGGACTCCTTTGTATTAAAGAAAGATTTGGTTTGCTTTCCTTGTATACAAGGTTGGCATTCATCATCCTTCTCAAAGTCCAATTTAGGAAGTCCTTTGACAAATTCCTTTTTGCTCAACTTCTTCAGTTGATGTATATTTACATGACCAAGCATATGGTTCCACAAATATATATCACTTTTATCAACAACAAGGCATTTACCAAGAATAGGCTTAAGAGAATCGAGAAAAATAACATAAAGATCTACTCTTCTAGTTTCCTTATATATGACATTTTAAGAGAGGGAATCTGGAAGAAAGCATTCAAGTGAGGTGAACAAAACAAGATAACCATTATCACATAATTTTCTAGAACTAATAAGATTGTGATGTAGGCCATCCATAATAAGAACATTCTTGATGCATAATGAATCGCCCACATCACCCTCACTTATAACTTTACCTTTGTTGTTATTTCCAAAAGTCACAGATCCTCCTTTTTTATCAAATTGTTGAAATGGCTCATCTCACCTGTCATGTGCTTGAAGCAACCACCATGACCAATTCATTTTCCTTTTACCTACAAGAAAGGGAGATGTGGGTGCCCAATTCAAACCTTGGGGTCTGGAGTTAGCTTGGGGACCCATTTCATCTTTGGTTTGGTCACCTTCTCTTTGTAAGAACATAATTAGAATAATGAACATCATTCCTGCAATGTGCACAAACCATAAGGTTCTTAGAGGCAGATGTCTCTCCATAGAAAATAGGAGGTTCCTTGCTCTTTTCCTTTCCCTTTCCCTTGCTTTTAGGGTATCCCTCATATCCTAAACCACTTTTACCAATTTGTTTGGTAGAGTGATCCATGATTTCATTTAGGGACTTTTTCCTTTTAAGGAACTTCTATAGGGAAGCTCTAAGGTTGTGGTTATCATCAATAAGAGCAATGATATTAGAATAAAGGATAGCTAAATCATCTTGATCGTGTAACAAGTTGGCCTCTAAACAGAGAGATTTAGTAAGATAAGAATCTTTTTTCTAAAGAAAGACTAACTACTTCATTACTAGGCAATAAAGGTCTAGAAGCAAGATCGTTGACTTTAGCAAGAAATATACCATTCTCATATCAAGCATAGTAAGCTTATCAAGATAGATTCAATTTTCATCCTCAATAACATCACATAGATGCCTAAGATCATTAAACTTGGCAACAAGCTTGTCATTTTTAGTTCTAATCAAAACAAGTTCTTTAAGGCAAGTTTGTTTTTCATCTTTAAGACTATTGATGTTCTTAAGATAAATACCATTTTCTAATTCAACTCTGTTGTATTGCAATTCAAGTTTAAGAAATTAACCTTGTAACGAATCTATGCTATCAATATGGACTTTTTCATTTTTCTCAAGAAAAATCAATTTCAATATATAGATCATCAATGATTTTCCCTAATCTTTTCTTGTTGGATTTGCATTTAGAATATGAAGAACGGGAAACATTAGTCATGTCAATAAGGGCTTCTTTAGATATTTAATTCAAGCTTACCTCACTTACCTCACATATCTCTTCAGAAGTTGAGGCCATGAGAGCAAGGTGACATTTTCCTTCATTGGAGCTGGAATCACTTGAGGAATATTTCTTCCATGCAGCATGGGTTGTATATTGCTTATTGTTTGCTTCTTATCCTTCCTATTGAACTTGCTTTCCTTCTTGTAGTCTTCCTTCTTCTTGGAGCTTCTCTTGTGGTAGGACTTCTTTGCCTTGGGGCAATCATTCTCATAGCGTCCCTTTTGACCACACTCATAACACCTTGGAGTAGAGGAGGAGGAGGGCTTTCCTTTGAAGTGCTTACCCTTGGAGTAGTTAGCTTCATGATCACTAGGGTCTTCATCTTCACTAGTTGGAGGAGTAGCCTGACAAGCAAGTTGTTGTTGAAGAACAATGGCCTCCATTTAAGCATTGAAGGAATTTTCCTTCATCTTCTTAGACTCCTTCTCTTCTAGCTTTTCTTCATCTTCTTGCTTGTCAAGTATAGGCTCATAGGCTAGGGGATTTCCGATGAGCTCTTCATTAGACATTTCACTAAGGCCTCTTATTTCTTCAATGGATGTCACCTTGGATTGCCATCTATTGGGAATATATCTAAGAATGTTGGAGATGATAGTGCCTTGATCCAAAGGTTTTCCCAAAGAAGCAACTTCGTTTACAATGGTGTTGAGCCCAGAACACATCTCCACCACTCTCTCTTTCTTACCCATCTTGAAATTCTCAAGGAGACCTGTGAGCATGTAGACGTTAGACTCCTTGACTTTCTTGGTCCCTTCACAAGTAATGCATAGTTTGTTTCATATCTCATAGGCGATGTCCTAAGAGGAGATCTGGTTGAATTTAGAAGGAGTGAGGGTTTCATAGTGATTCTAATTGCCTTCGCATTCAATTGGGATTTCTTCAAGGTAGCTTCATCCCAAATAGCCACATCTCCTCCTGGTTCCTTGTAGGAAAGGATGATCACTTTCAACATGTCATAGCTCATCCCTTACAAGTAGAATTGCATCCTTTGCAGAAAGTTTGTGTCGTTGAAGGTTGAAGGTCTCATGGAGAATCCATCCTCCAAGTTAAGAGAACCTAGAATGTAGTCACCCATCTTCTCAACTCATGGGAGATCTAGTCAGAGAAGACCATGGCTCTGATACCACTTGTTGGATCAATGGGTTCTAGAAGGGGGTTGAATAGAGCTAAAACACTTAAACCAAATTGATTAAACCTTCAAATCACTTCAAGAGATAAGACTGCAAATATAGAATTTGAGTGCAACTAAGACATACATAGCAAGGATGAGAGAGATTGAATAAGATCATGAAGAAGCTACCTAGAGAGGTCAACCTCTAGGATTTTTCAACCAATGCACCTTTCTTATATTCCATTATAAGAAATACAATAAAACCTTCCTTTTACAGGTCAAGGATACCTAGTCTCCCTTTTCAATGATAAAAAGGAGCCAATAAACCTTACAAGGTCTTACCTATCCTTAGAGCATGAGTCTTCAACCTATACAATGGCTTACCCACTTTTGCAACGAGTTAGACACCTTCACCAAGGAGATCCCATCTTGCAACAAGTCTTTTTCCATGAAGGAATTACCAACTCTCCTCTGGAATCTTGAGCCTTCAACTTTTCCTTCACCAAGGAGAAGCTTTCACCATTACAACTTGAGAGAAGGGTTTGAGAAAAGGAAGATTGAGAGCTTCACAAGGAATACAATGGAGTAGCTCTCTCACAAATAACCTATCTCACTCAAATTAATGATAATTTGTAGTAAGTATGAGAGATAAAGGGGCTCTTAGTACACAAATCTACTCAGCTATATCTAGGAGCAGAAGAAGCAAACTTGAGATGAAGCCCAAGGGTCCCTATTTATAGTTGGGGTGTCTACTAGCTAGTAGAAGCACTTACGAATCAATTATAGTCATTTTGGGAGTTGCAACGAATTTATTTTTATTTTTGAAACACTCTAATGACTAAAAACACTTTTTCTACACATTTTGTACAGTACAGTTGGCTGAGTTTCAATATAGCAAACTCGACCAATAGCGCTATGTGATAAAGCAATTTTGGATTGTCACTCGAGTTTATCCCAGATGAAACTTGGTTGATTCCTTAAATTTATTTTGGTTATGCAGATATGTCAGTCGAGTTCATCCTTGGGAAACTCGACATATCCTGGCATTTACCAAAATCCATCAAGGGTGTCAGATGAGTTTATCAAAGATGAAACTTATCTGACAAAACTCCTTGTAATGAATTTTGGAAATTGTCATCGGAGTGCTTAAACATTCATTTGAAGTGCTCTTAATTTTTTGTCATCTTAATTACAAGTCATAGCATCAATACAAATGACTACAAAAATTTTCCTAAAGGTTTTTGGGCATTTTCCACAAAAGTGCATTTGCATTGACTTTGTCTTGTATTTCGTCAACATAGGGCTTGATTGAATTGATCCTTTTCATGTACTTACTACTTTAAATCAATATTAAATAGACATATTAGACACATATGAATGGAATGGTTAAGTCATCATCAAAATATGGATATTGTATAACGGTTAGGTCAAAAATATGTGGGTAGGACATGAATTAAATCAGCCAGGATAGATATTTTGCTCACCTTGTGTATATAACAGTAAGACCCCTAACCTGGGTTTTGGTCTAACCCTATTTGTTTTTCTTGATCAAGTTCTTAGAACATTTCCCTAATCCTTTGAGATGTTATTAGAGCTTGTGGAGAGCTCAAGTCTCCAGTTTGAGCTTGTTTGGATGATGTTTGCGCTTTATGTGCTTATTTTGGGTCAAATTGCAATTTACCCATTTGTGAGGGTTATCTTGCTATTTTCCGCATCTAGAGTGTTCCTTATCTTTCTTGGCTTCATGAAATATAATGTGATGTTTTGGGGTGCCTTGGTTGGGCCTTGTATGAGTTGTGGCATCACCAGAGGTGATTAGGGTTTCTAGGGTTTTGAGTGTATCGACCATGTGTGCTTGGTTAGGTGTGTCTCAACCTTGTCTTGGCCTTGTGGTGGTTTTGGGTGTGTCTCGACTGAGACACATTCCTTGGGTGTGTTTTGTCTCTACCATGTTTGTCTTAGGTCAAGACAATTTCCCTTGTGTGTTTTGTCTTGACCTTGAGTGGTGGTGATCCTTTTTGTCTAGATCGAGACATGTGATTTGTTGTTATTTCGACCTCCTTGGAGTGTCTTTGTACGGACCCTAACCCACATGCTGGGATAACCCTATTTGTTTTGCCTAAGTATGTTGCTTAGAACCTTGCTCTAATCATATGATATGTAATTAGGACTTGTAGAAAGCTTAAGTTTCATATTTGAGCTTGTTTGGATGATGCTTGTGTTTTACAGTGAGGTTATGTGCAAGTTGCAATTCACCTAGAATAGGGGTGGGTGTGCAAGATACCACCTATTGAGTATTCCTTCTCTCTCTTGGAATCATCTAGAGGAGAGATAGAGAGAGATGGGAACCTTTCTTGGGTCTTGGTTGTATGGCGACATCCTTGGTGATGTTTTGAACACATGAGTGAGGTGTGCCTTGCACCTAGATGTGTTGTCTCAAGCTGGAGAGCCTTGGAGAGTTTGTGAATCAGTTTGTGAGTGTGTAGGGTTTTTCCATATCAGTTTGTGGGTGTGTGAAGATATGGTATCGGGCATGACCTTGGAAGGAGACCAAGAGGGTGAGATCTAGCCTTGACCATATCACCACGTCTTGCATGTTCTTACATGTGGCTCCTTTTTTGTGGACAAGTGTCACCTAAGCTTCTAAGGTGATGACACCTCTACCATGATCTCTCTCTCATTCCCCTGTTTATAATCTTCTTTCTCTCCATGCAAGAGGATCATTTTGGCCATCCTTTATTTCTCTCCTTCTTGGTGGACAACCTTGAGAAGCTTAAGGATCTAGGGAGGTTCTCTTGGAGCTTGGTGGAAGAGTCCCAAGTTGTGGAGTTATTTGATAATCCCCCATCTTCTACCTTGGTAAGCTATTTTTTCAAGCGTTCTTCTTCTTCTTCTCATCCATGGATCTTGGATACCTTCTTTCCATCTTGAGCCATCTTAACCTTGGTCTCATCTACTTCCTTGGAGGTGTAGTGGTGATCAAGTTGGTGGATCATCTTCTACCTTGAGCTCGTGAGCTTGAGGCTTGACCTTGGATCTTGGATCTTGGTGGTGATCTTTGAGGCAGGTTAAATAACTCTTAACCTCCTTTGTTATTTTCACTCTTTGATATATTTATGTTGATCCTTATCTCTAGATTGTGTACCTCTTATATGTTAGTAGTTAGTGATGGTTTTGAGGACTGTATTTATGAAGGAGTTTTGTTTAGTTGATGCCCATGTCTTTCACCTTCTTTCCATGATAGTATATGGTCTAGTGGCCAATCTTTATAAGGTTGAAGATGACAAGTCCACACACATGCACTAAGTGGTGAGTGGTCGTCATTAGTTGTGGTGCATAGACCGACACACCATGTGACAAGTCATCATGGCTTAGGGAATTCTAAACCGATATGTTTGCTTAGGTCGACATGCTTTTATGGGTGTTAAACCATCATGCCCTTATGATGCCTAAACTGATATGATTCCTAAAATGATATGATGCCTAAACCGATATGCATTGAGGGTGTTAGCCGTCATGACCATGAGGATATCTTGTGAGCTAGTCTGCTTTGAGTGTCAAACCATGACGCCCTAGTGGAGCAAGAGGTCAACACACTTTCAAGTAGGGTTTCCTTATATACCTTGAAGTGGTGAATCATGGTGCCTTGTTGAAACCCTAACCCTAACAGTCCGACACACTTAGTGTTAACCATCACACCTTTAAGTGGTGTTGCCAATCACACCTTTAGGTGGTGTTGCATGTCACACCTTCAGGTGGTGTTGCCCGTCACACCTTCAAGAGAGGCTAAACTGATACACCCCATGAGTGTAGTTAACCCATCACACCCTATGCGTGGTTAACCATACATGCTTTGAAAAGATGGTCTAAACTGATACACCACATGTTAATCTAACGGATACCTTGTGATGGTGGTTATGTTTCTTCATGTTGATGATAAGGTTACATAGTATGATGTGATACCCTATGGGTTGGTTGTATGGACAATGTAGGAGTGCTATTTTCAATAACCTAAAATTTCATAACATACTCTATAGTGATAATAGAAGTGATGATTTGAGGTTGGTTGTTGATCCAACCTTGTAAACCCTAATTGGTCAAAGAGAACTCTAACCTTAATGATGTAGTATGAATGACATAGATCCTTATGGGATGGTAGTAATGATGAAGTTTTATCTTTCTTGTTATAAGTCTCTAACCATGCAGGTGACACCAGTTGATATGCATAGCTAGATAAGAGCTATGGTGGTTATGATATGTTTGAATGGGCCATATGAGGTATGTGTGATGTTGGTATCACAAGAAGAGGAGGAAAATGGTCTTATGGCCTAATGATGGCTGATTTCCTTACTTGAGATAATAATTTCCTCATATGAGGGGTTGCTACCAAAGGTATGTGGTCCTTGTGATGAGAATTATGGTGAATGACAAGCATCAAGTGAAAATGTGATGAGATCACACCTCATATGCTCAAATATGTTCTGGTAATATGTTATGCCCTTATCTTTGTAAGAATTGTTTAGAGTTTATACATTGTAACTTTCTTGATGCTAAACTTAAATGACCTAACTAATCAAGTGGAACCTAATCAAGTAGCTTGCTCTGTACCATAGATCCATTCAGAGTCAGCATTTGTTGAATGGTGAAATGAGTGCGGGGGTGAGGACAAATATCCCCTTACGTCCAGAAATATGTGACACAAGATTGGCTATGGGCCATACCCTAGAAGAGCTCAGCTTTGGACTATAGATTAATTATGTGTGATACATGATTGGTTGTGGGCCATACCCTAGAAGAGTGTGGCTTTGGACCACAACTCAATTTCACTAGCATCGTGACCTGCACCAAAGCGGGCTAGGTTTGCACAAGTGGACTATATGTCGCTGGGCAGTTTGACTAATGATGTCACTATGTACTAACCACGAGGTGGTGAGATCGTGGATTCCATCTCTTCCACTCGACCTGGTATGGCATTGATTTTGACTTAGCAGTGGTCGGCTGGATTTGGGTGGTACGACTCAAATCCCGGGGCAAAATAAAATATGTAATCAGCAGTGTAGTATACTTGTATAAGATCAAATGTGGAAACATTGGATGAGGCCTTGCTTGTTTTTATACATTATTGTTGGTAGGGAATATACATGTTCTTCATATTCCTTTTATTATGTTAAGATGTTTCATAATCCAATAGTAATTGCTCATTCTGTTAATAATGATTACATGCCTATCATGATTATAATCTTACTACTTACTTTAATCATCTTATACATGATAATAATAGAGTTGGTGGAGAGTTATATCTCCCACTGAGATTTGGAATCTCATCTCATGGGTTTCCCACATCCTTTTTAGGTGGACGTGCATAAGGAGGTAGAGATCATGCAACGGAGGTTGAGGAGTAGCAGGAAAGGTAGTAGTTGACCAGGTTGGAAGTGTTGTTGGATGTATTTTGTTGTTAGAGTCCTAGAGTCATCCATGTACACTCGGGTCTTTGAGAATGTTTTGTATACGTACTTTCATATGTGGTTGGTTGTGTGCCCTTTTATGAATAGTTATAATGGATATATGTATACATGTTCTGGAACAAGTTTCCTTATAACAGGATGGTGGAACACATGGTAAGTGGTTTGAGGCATGAAAGAACTCATATGTAAAGGTTTTTGCTATTTGGCAGTTTTATGATGATGGTTTTAATTTTTAGTATTTTCCAGTAATCTATTAGTTAATCATTCTTCCACGGTTTTGTTTTGAGTAATCACACTTTTGTGGTGCGGGCATCACAATCAGGTTGGTATCAGAGCTTTAGGTTCATTGAGTCTACAGGGACCTAGGACTAGGGTTTGTGTTTGTTCTAGTATCCTCCAGTCTGTCTTATAGTGACTTATGCTTATGCAGAAGAAGAAGAAGAAGAGGAAGCCTAAAGATGTTTGGAAAACATGAAGAACATGCTATCGAGAGCAGTGTTGCTACTTTAGGTGGTGGTGTAAGGAACCAGGTATGAGAAGATCGAGTGCTTGAAGTCCCCCAGTTTGACCCATCCATGATTGAAAATCATGCCTTTCAATCTCATTTTGGGCAGTTTATGGCTATTATGACTCATATGGCAGACAGGATGCTTGCACCTCAGCCTAAGGCATCGATTCCCCATACTGAATCTTTAGGTACTAGGAAGACTTTTGAGCGGCTTCACCATGTTGGGGTGGTGGAGTATGCCGAGACAGTTGATCTGACAAATGTGGATTTATGGCTTACTGAGCTTGAGAAAGCCTTTAAGATCCTTGGTATCCCTGAAGTGGATAAGGTGAAGCATGTGGTGTACCTTCTGAAGGGGAGTGTTGGACACTGGTGGGCCATAGAGGAGGAGAAGAGGCAAGGTGTTGCAATCAGATGGGAGGAGTTCTGAGGTGAGTTTGTTAGTTGGTACTTTCCTCGATGTACCTTGATGAGAAGATCGGTCAGTTTGAGAGGATATGATAGGGATCCATAATGATCAATGAGTATGGAGCAAGGTTTATGGATTTGTTGAGGTTTTGTCCTCACATGGCTTCCATAGAGGATGAGCAGATTGATCATTTTGAGAAGGGGTTGAATGTTGAGTTGTCTACCCCATCAGCTGCTTTGGAGAATTAAGAAAGGCCTGCCACATTGTGGAGTCTGTTTGAAGGATAGAGCGGTCTGCGAAGGAGAAGTAGGAGATGAGTGCCAAGAAGAGGTCTGTAAAGTCCCATCGGCAGTTGTTAGGAGGCTTTAAGAAGTTGAGATTTTCCGCACTGCCAGCATCACAGAGGTTTAGTGCTCTAACGCAGTGGTCACCAAGTAAGGGAAGAGGTCATAGCTTTCCACCTGTTGGAGCTCACAACATAGTATCAGTATCACTGACGGGGCCATCTAGGTTGTAGTATGAGAACTAGGCTTGCCATAAGTGTGGGCAGACAGGACATCTGAGGTGAGAATGTCCTGTTAGAGATGATGAAGTGACCCATCTACTGATGCAGAGCCAGCAGGGCTCTCAGAGGTAGCAGAATAGTGGCGCATGAGGTTGAGGACATGGCCATGCATCGTAGGTTGGATCATCTGCTCAGGGAAGCTGAGGATGGGGGCAACAACATGCAACGGTTAGACTCTATGCTATGAGTTTGTCGGAGGTGGTGGTCAACCTACGAGTGGTGATAAGTCAAATGGAGTTATTTCATTTTTATTTGTCTTCTTCTTACTTTGTATCTATTTTGGTTGACCAGGGTGCAATGCACTCTTTTACCACTAGCAAAGTGCTTGACAGTTGTCTTTTACCTATTAGTCGTACGAAAAATAGCTTGTTGTTAGAAACCTCATTAGTTGGTTCTGTAATGTTGCAGGAGGTGTGTCCTTCATGTATCCTCTCCTTTTTGGGGCACAACATTCAAGTGGATCTCATACCACTTGATATGCATGGATTCAATGTAATCCTTGTAATGGATACCTTGGAGAAGTATAAAGTGGTATTGGATTGTAGTTCCAAGCAAGCAATATTTATAGATGGTGGTGAGACATGGATCTTCAAAGGAGACATGAAGATTCTCCTGACATGTTTAGTTTTGACCATGGTGGCGAGGAAGCTTTTGAGACAAGGTTGTGAGGTGTTCTTAGCGCATGTGATGGATACTGAGGTGAGAGTCATAGTATTTAAGAGGTACCAATTGTTAGAGAGTTTGAGGATATGTTTCCTTAGGAGTTTCCATCTATTCCCCCACCCGGAGAGATTGATTTTGAGATAAATCTGGTTCCCAAAACACAACTGATACCTCAGAAACCGTACAAGATGGATCTGACATAGATGGTAGGGTTAAAGAGAGAGTTGCAAGAACTACTTGACAAAGATTTCATTTGGCCAAGTACGTCACCATGGGGTGCTCCAGTGTTGTTCGTGACAAAGAAGGATGGGTTTATGAGGCTATGCATAGACTACAGATAGTTAAACAAGGAGACAATAAAGAATAAGTATCCTTTACCGAGGATAGATGACATGTTTGATAAGTTGTGTGGCGTGATGGTGTTCTCGAAGATAGACATGAGGTCAGAATATCACCAGTTGAGGATAAAGGAGGATGACATAACCCAGTCAGCTTTTCGGATGAGGTATGGTCACTACGAGTTCGTGGTTATGTCATTTGGGCTGACTAATGCACCAATAGCAGTCATGGATTTGATGAACAGAGTGTTCCAGTTATTTATTAAACAGTTTGTGGTGGTCTTCATAGATGACATCTTGATATACAGTCGTGACAGTCAGCAGCATGAACAACATCTTTGTCAAGCATTGACCGTGCTGAGACAACACCAACTTTATGCCAAGTTTAGCAAGTGCGAGTTCTGGTTGAAGAAGGTAGCTTTCTTGGGGCATGGCATATCTGTCAAGGGATTACGTGTATATCCTAAGAAAGTAGAGTTAGTGACAGAGTGGGAGAAGCCAAAGACGGTGACGGAAGTGCACAATTTTCTAGGTTCGGCAGGCTATTACAGGAGATTCATCAAGGACTTCAACACTATCACTTTACCACTAACAAAGTTAATGAGGAAGGATGTACCATTTGTCTGGGATGACAAATGCCAACATTCTTTTCAGAAGTTGAAGGACAAGTTGACATGTGAATTGGTTCTGGTCTTACATGAGAAAGGAAAAGGATACATAGTTTTATGTGATGCATCCAAGAATGGTTTGGGTTGTGTGTTGATGTAGGACAAGCAAGTGGTTTCTTTTGCTTCCCGACAGCTTAAGAAACAAGAGGAGAATTAACTGACCTATGATCTGGAATTAGCTACTGTAGTTCATGCTTTGAATATTTGGAGGCACTACCTATATGGGGAGAAGTGCTAGATCTTCACGGATTATAAGAATCTGAAGTACATGTTTTCACAATAGGAGTTGAATATGAGGCAATGTCACTAGAGGGAGATAATCAAAGACTATGATTGCACAATTGATTATCATCCAGGGAAGGCTAATGTTGTGGAAGATGCATTAAGTAGGAAGTATTTGTCTTCTCCTATGGATAGGGCCCAGTTGAGTTCTTTGATGTGCCACAAATGAGACATGTTGGTCTCATTGTGTCAGATGAATGTTAAGTTGGATCAAATGATCTGCAACAGCTAATACATCCCGCGGTAATAAAAATGTATTGTTCTAAGGTATATCAAGATTGAGTCTTTGATTTATATTTCGTCGACCTATTTTTCTTAATTCACATATTTGTTGAAAAAATTTGAAGTTTTCTTGCTAGCGGTTTTATTGACACATTTATAGGTGAATCCTACACTAAAACAATAGATCAAAAAGGCACAATAGACTGATATCATGATACAGTAGATTAGATCAGAGTTTGGCAGTGACAAGTGTGATGGTTTCCATGAGTCATATGATGGGACAGCTTGTTATCATAGCTAAATAGTGGTTCCTAATGCTAATGATCTAAGAAAATTGGTGTTGGAGGAGGCTCACTCATCCATGTACGCTATGCACCCAGGTAGCACCAAGATGTATCATAATCTGAAGGATATGTATTGGTGGTAGGCTTGAAAAAGGACGTGGCTGAGATCGTTGTGATATGTGGTGTATGTCAGTAGGTTAAAGTTGAGCATCAGAAGCCTACAAGGACGTTGCAACCATTGCCTATACCATAGTGGAAGTGAGATCATGTAACTATGGACTTTGTTGTTGGTTTGCCTAGGATAGCCAAAGGTCATGATTCCATCTGGGTGATTTTTGATAGGTTGACCAAGTCAGGCATTTCCTTCCTGTGAAGACAATGTTTACAATGGAGAAGCTTGCCTAGATCTATGTAGATGAGATAGTGTGTTTGCACAGTGTTCTAGCAACTATCGTGTCTGATAGAGGTCCCTAGTTCACGAGTCGCTTTTGGGAGTGACTACACACAACTTTGGGTACGCAGTTAAAGTTTAACACTACTTTCCACCTACAAACAGATGGTCAATCTAAAAGGACCATTCAGACCTTGGAGGATCTGTTGAGAGCCTGTATTCTTCAGTTTTCAAGAAGTTGGGATATACATCTCAATTTGATAGAGTTTACCTATGACAACATCTATTAGAGTAGCATTTACATGGCACCTTATGAGGTGTTGTATGGAAGGTGTTGCAGATCTTCATTGTGTTGGTACGAGACAGGTGAGTATCAACTTCTTGATCCTGAGCTTGTGCAGCAGATGATCGAAAAGACCAAGGTAATACAACAACAATTGAAGGTAGCACAAGACAGATAGAAGTCATATGCAGATAACTGTCATAGACCCTTAGAGTTTTAAGTGGGAGACAAGGTATATTTAAAAGTTTCTCCTTAGAAGGGAGTCCTCAGGTTTGGAAAGAAGGGTAAGTTGGATCCCAGGTTTATGAGACCTTACCCATTGGTGGCACGTGTTGGGAAGGTGGCCTACATTTTTCAGTTGCCACCTGAGTTGCACATGTTGCATCTAGTATTTCTAATGTGGTATATTATCGCACTAACAAATTCACTCAGGGTTGAAATCCCTGAGTTTTTAACCAAAACCTTGTGCAATAATACCACCCGCAAGTGAACGGGTCTTATCGCAGTATAGTTGAGGATCGAATCCCAAGGGAAAACTTTTTAAGAATCTTTTACTAGTCGAATCTAACTGAATCAAGACTAATATTTAGAAAAAAGGTTGGGTTAAAGTTAATTAAACTAAATGTAAGGAAAGTACGAGCAGGATTAAAAGTTGATTAAAGATTAATGATGGGAATCGCTGGGATGGTCCCGTGTTTCACCATCGCCACACATGCAAACACATCCAAACACAAACATCTAGGCTAGATATAACCATCCAAATGGAGATGCTGCAAACCCTCCATACAGACGTTAGGTTCGCATAAGCATCACCTTAGGCATCAGATGTCTCTTCGCCATCTAGATCACACACTTACGGCTTTGAAGATACAGATATCCAACTGAAGTTGTGGCCCTCCGTTAGGATGTTTAGGCACACAGAAGCATCATCGTGGGCTAGATGGCTCGTCCCCACGGATCATGTACTTACGACCTCAGGGAATCCCATCTAATTTCTCATCAGGGAGTCAACCATGTTAATCGATATTCGAATCCTACATATTGAAGCTCTCGCAACATAGGAAAGAACAAGATAAATGCAAGCAGGTGATCAATCCGCAAACACACATCGATGATTAACAACGAAATGAAAAGTTATATACATCCCATGGAATGTTTAACAAAAGGGCATATAAGCATGGGCATCGGGGCTAGTCCCCACACCCTAGTGAAAAGGAAACTACTTGCTCATGATGCGAGAAACAAGAAGAACAAGAGAGAGAGAAGATTATGCCATGAGCATGGTGAAGAAGATGATTGTAGCTCGGTGGAGAAACAGTCTTCTACACAACGTCAGGGCAGATCTGGATGAGGAGGGAAGAACACCATGGCAAACAGAGCATATCTTCTCTCTCCACCTTCTCTCTCTTCTCATAGTCCTTTCTCGCAGCAGGAGGAGGAGCTCGTGGATGTGATGGCGGTGTAGGCACGGTGTAGATGATGAAGACGACTACAGATCTGGGTTTCCACCTCAGATCTAGATGAACTGGTTGGATGGAGCGGAGAGATGGATGCATCAGGGGTCGAACACTTCTTGGGTGCAGCCTGGCTATGGAGGAGACTGTCTCCTTAGACTGAGGACAGACCTACAACCTAATGGCATCTGGAGATGGTGCTTTGAATGATGGGGGTGGCTGGTTATTTATAGCCACGGATGGTTGGGCACTTCTGGGACCTCAATCGAGGTTTTTGAAGCCGCAGTCACGACCGTTGTTTGCAGGCGGGTCACGGTCTACTTATTTGGCCTTTGGTTGAGGTCTGCTGAGACACCCGATCGCGGATCGCGGTTGTTTCAGCCCAGGTCACAGTTCCTTGCTTCCTTTGGTGGTGGTTCATCATTCTGATCACACGCCCAGGTCGCAGTGTGTCTGCTCTCAACTGCGGGTGCGATTTTTGTTGCACAGATGCAGGCAGGTTGAAGGAGTTGGAGGGTGAGGCTGCAACTAAGGTGAAGTGAAGTGAGGAACCGTGAGCAGAGAAGAGAGGATAGACCGCAGTCACAGTAGGTAGGTGGAGACACGGGGCGACTGAGGTCGCGGTCAGATAAGATGTTGTGATGACGGGAGTGAGGGTCAGGGTGTAAGGGGAAGAAGAGAAGGTTGTTGTGATGGGTGAAGGAGTCATGGTTTGGAGGAGAGTGTCGAAGGAAGAGAGCGGGTCGCAGTTTTGAGGGAGAGACCGCGATCTACTGATGCAGGAGGATGGATGGTCGCGGCGAGTGGAGGGCTGTGATGAGTGGAGAGAGGGGTAGGTCGCAGTCCAGGGAAGAGAGGAGATACCGCAATCGCAGTTAGTGTATGAAGAGGAAATATCGTGACCATGGTGTAGTGGCAAGGGGGACCGCGGGTTGTACAGGTCACGGCATGATGGTTGGTGGAGCAGCTGACAAGGTTGTAGCAGATTAGGGTTGCATATGGAGATGAATTGGGAGCAACAAAGGGGAGAAGAGGACGTGAGACCGAGGGTGTGGGCGGAGGATAGAACCACGATCGCGGTTATTGGTGGATGAGGACGTGATTTGCTGTGAATAGGAAGCATGAGTGAGGAGGGTGGAAGGGAGTCGCGGTGTTGAGAGGGATAGACGTGGTTTGCAGGGAGAAGAGGAAAGGAAAGGGAACCGTGATCGTGGGGGGAAAGGAGGGTGATGGAGGTTGCGGTGTTGGGAAGGAAACCCCGGGTTGTGGATGGAGGTAGGGATCCCAAGTCACAGTGTTGACGGAGGAGACCAGGAACCGATCGCGGTTAGTGGAGAAACGACTGCGGTGCATGTGGTGGATCACGAACTGCTTGAAGATGAACGTGGAGGATGATCACGATCCAGGGAGTAGTTGTAGGTCACGGTAGGGTGTTGATCGCGGTTGGAGAGGGGAGTCCTCAGGTCATGGTGAGGAGGGGATGATCGCGACAGGTGTTGGTGATGTTGTCAATCGCGGTGTGAAGATAGATCGCGATTAGGGTAGGAAGCGTAGACGTAGATCGTAATCTCTGGCTTGGAACAACAAGGAAAGGTCGTGATAAGAAGATGGGCCTGGTGCTGATGGGCCTGCACAAAGACACAAAATTAATCAAAACTTTGGATAGATCACCACAAAATTAAGGATAATCCAAACAAGCTAAGTGAAGATGTATATGATGAGAATTAGGCAATAGAAGCGAATGATCAGAGCAAAATTGGGCCAAGGATGGCGACCAAAACCATGATGAATATATATTCATCAAAACACCCCAAACTTAAACGTTGCTCATCCTCGAGTAACACAAAATCTGAAACAGTCACCAAATGAATACTTTCACTCGTGTGATTGCCTCACCTTCACATCACGATTGTTTCTTCTCTACTCTGTATGACTAAGCATCTCAACTTCCTGAGACCACTAAACACATCTTACCATATCTTTGTTCCTGAGTTCATTTCCCAATATCACTTCCTCCCTACTTTTTCCAACATTAGGCATGTCTAAGTGTTTTGTAAGAGTCCGGAGATACCCACAGAACAACAAGTTTACACCTGATCTGACACTGGTGTTTTTCAAGATTTTGGAAAAGAAGGCATTCATTGTGCCAGTAGGTGGAAAAGGGAGTGAAGGGTGGTATGGAAAATTCTCTCCTCTATTCGACTCAAGATTTTTATTATATGGTTGCAATTTCATTGACAGCAACTCTTATTATTATTTTTTGTGCAAATCTCTCCTCTATTCGACTTGAGATTGCATATTTTTGTGTGCGCATTGGCATCATTTCTTGGTGGTATGCCCCTATTACATAGTGAGGGGTATGGAAGAAGCAAATAAAGAGGGAGGAGGTGTGCCACCCCGAACTTAGGGTTTGGCACTATTTTGGCTATTTTTTTCTTTTTGATGGATGGAGGGGTAAGAAGATGATAGAAGAAGTGTAGAAGAGATTTCAGATCAGAATGCAAATCGATTTACAATTTAGTGCATCAGGTTGTTCTCCTTATCATACTCTACTCAAATAATGACTTGATGAGGATCTGGTGGAGATTTTATGTTATTGTTCCACTAGTTAGTTAGGAAGCACAATGTGTTTGGTCCCTCTCAGTTCTACAGATACTTTCCATTTTCATTGATCATGATGTTAGGGTTCATAAGCTTCACACGGTGATTTCTAACCATTGGTTAGTTTTAGAAATTATCCCCCCTTGAGGTTCTACTTTGAATAAGGTGGGTATAATGATTCAAAATTGCATAGAAAAATGGGATAGCCATCTAGGTAATGGCTTTGATTGAAACAAAAAGCATCAAAACTTCATCAAGTTTCTATACAAAACTACTTTGAAATTTTGAAATTTTTGAAATTTTTTGAAAAATTTGCTCAAAATTGCAACGATAACATCTTAAGTCTAAAACAGATAGGAGTGGGTGGAAAGTAAAGTACGTACCACCCACCCTTCACCCCAAACTTAGAAATTTGCTCATCCCGAGCAAACTCTAAATTTGAGATGGAGGGGAAAACGCGTGCCGGTTGGTCCACCAGATGTGGTTGCATTCCTTTCGGCGACGCGCCCTCCATCTGAGATCTCAAAGATGAAAATTATCAGAACTTAAGACTACATCTTGCAATGCATTATCTACCAGGTGCAAAATTTTCTAATTCAAAACTAAAAGTAAAAGCTAAGTTAAGGATCGGGTTGCCTCTAGACAAACACCTTTGTTTTATGTTGTTGGCTCGATGTGATGATATCATCACCATGGTGGGGCTCTAAGTGGAGCTTGGGCTAGATTGACATATTCTTTTGGTGGTTTCTTTCTCAACCATCCATTAATCTTTGATTTGAGACTAGCCTCTTGTATTCTTCCCCATACGGAGCGACCATTGTCAGAACATATTGGAAAACAACTTGAGTTATGTTGGTGGTTCTTTGTTGCTCGATGTGAGGCGGAGAATAATTGCAGGGGATCTGAATGGCATCATTGATGTTGTAGTGTTGTTGAGGCACGGAGGAAAAGTTCTTTTGCTCATGCACTATCCCTTCATCATAGAAATTATAGTCATTGATGTATATCAGATATGGATCTGGGGGATGGTCTTTGTAACACCCCTGACCTGGGTTATGACCTAACCCTGGAAGTTTTGCCTAAATATGTAATTAATATACTTTTGAACACTCCCTGGCATGTAATTAAGTTCCTCAGGAACATTTACTTTCAATTTTGCTCCTTTTTGTATAAAGTTGTAGCATTGTGTTGTATGCAGGGACCTATGTGCAAATTACCCAGTTTAAGGGTTGAACTTGCAAAATTCACAAGATAAGATGTTCCTTTGATGTTGAGACATCATGAGAATGGTTATGGTAAAGTTTGAGGGATTTCCCAAGCTTGAGCACCAAGGTGCAGCTATGGAAGCAATTCCCATGCTTAGAAACCCTAATTTGGGGTAAAGTGCAATTTACCCAAATTGAGGGGTACAAGTGTAATTCTTAATATCTAGAACATCTTTTATGACTCTTGTCATCATTTAGAGTAGAAATGATGAAAGGGATACATCATTTAATTATCAGATGAGAAAAATGATCTTTGTGATAGAAATCACCTAAAATGGGTATGAAACCCTTTCATGTATGTACCCTAGTTGAAGGTTGGATTCCTTTACCCCTAGATCTTGAGATTTCATGAGATTTGCATAAGGATAGATAGGTTTGGTCGTGCCTTTGAGCAAGGAGGGACCTAGATGTGATTTCCAATCTTGTGAGGTCCTTAGGGTGTAAAAGAGGCTAAAGTATATAAGCCCTTTTCCCTTGCAATTAAGTGAACGAACTTTCTTTCCTTCACTTCTCTTCCTTTCTTGCTCAAACGACCAAGGATAGCTCTGGAGCTCGGGGGGGGGGACGACCAACCTGTTCTAGGTAAGAGAACCCCACCTTCTAGCTCGAATTCATGGAGGAATTCACTTTCTAAGGTTGGTTTTATGATTAGCTTACTTAGTCTTCTTGTTCTAGCCGACCAAAGCAACGTTTCCTTGGAGAATTCACCTCTGACCGAGTTGTGGAAGCTCAAGGATGCCATTAAAGCTTGGAGCTTGAAGGCTTGGAGCTCTAAGATCAACCTTTAGGCGGGTTTTATAACTCTAAACTTTTGCTTTATATGCATGCTTTAATTCTTGCAATTTACTTGGTAAAATCTTCTTCTACCTCCCTTCTTCCTTGCACGTTTGCAAGCAAAATAGTGGAGAAACTGACCTTGCTAGAGGTTGAAGATGAGGGGTGTGATTCCCTATGTCACTTTTTCAAACGACCTTGGACCCTTTTGGTCCAAACGGTTGCAAACCGTTTGGGTTCAAACGGTTTCAAACCGTTTGCTCTCAAACGGTCTTGCAAGACCGTTTGGATTGAAACGGTCTCAAGACCATTTGAAAGAGTTGACCAAGGGACGACCGTTTGAGGGTCTGTTCCTAATATATTGAATTTCATCTCTGCAAAGAATCAAAGTCTAATTCTTAACCGATTGAGAGTTGAAGGCACTTCAACATGAAACCCTAATCGGGTGAAAAAGTGCTGATTTAACATATAGATCTTGTTGAGTTTTGGGTTGAAGGACCCAAACGGTCTCAAGACCGTTTGGGGATTCCTCCAAACGGTCCTAAGACCGTTTGGGCACAACTCAAGACCGTTTGAAGGTCTAGGGTTGAGTTAATCTAATGGTTTGAGGGTCCAATTGTAGGAAATTGATGAATTGATGAAAATTGCTGATTTTGACCTTATTGGACTTCAACCTTAGTCAAAACGACTTGGTTTTTGGTCAAACTTTGGGCAAACGGTCTCAAGACCGTTTGGATGATGTCCAAACGACCTCAAGACCGTTTGGGCCAAGTTTGAGCCCAATTGGAGGTCAATTGATAGGTTCAACCTTGAATTGATTCACATTGTTGAACATTGATGACCAATCGATTTGAAACCCTAATTGAGGAGGATTGAACCCTAATTGGCTTGCAATTGAGGGTCAATTGGATGTCTAAGTGGTTAAGGCTAACCCTAATTGACTCAATTTATAAGTGGTTAGTATAGCTTTAACCAATTGAGGGCTTCAACACACATATCCATGAACATTGGTAACCTTTGAACCACTTTGGAGGTCCAAACGGTTTGAGCCCTTTTTGGACCAAACGGTCTCAAGACCGTTTGAGACCAAACGGTCTCAAGACCGTTTGGGCTCAAACGACCTCAGGATCGTTTGGTCCAATCGATCTCAAGTAATTTTGATCAAACAGTTTCAAACCGATTGAAGCTCCAAACGGTTTGGAAGTCAACCCTTCCAAACGGTCTTCACCTCCAAACGGTCTCAAGACCGTTTGGGTGGTTGAAACCGTTTGAAGGTTGAAACCGTTTGGAGATTGGTGATGGTTTGTACTTAACCATTTGATGGTGTAATTAGTTCAATGATGATCCAATCTAAACCCTAATGGTAACCTAGGTCATTAAGGGACTATGTGATTAGTGAGTTAACCCATGATGGTAATCATGTGGCAAATTACCAAAATACCCTTGGGGGGTCTAAAGGGGTAAAACCTTGTTCTAATCAAACCCTAATCACATGATGTTGATGTTTTGGATCATGTTAGTCAATGGAGGCTTATATCAACCTGATCTAGAGTGGTGTTGTCACCATCTACTAGTGAGAGGAGAGAGAAAGTATTTCTATAGAGAGAAAGTATCCTAGAGAGAGAAAGTACCCTTTTTAGGAGGAAACTCTAGTGAGATACTTCATTTACACATGAATGTGCATGATTAGGGAATGATCCACCTATGTGAGGTCATGGAAACCCTAAATATGATATCTAATGGATCTTAATCTTAATTAAGAATCTTAATGATGATGTTTCTCTTACATGATGATGTAATGAGTACCATTCACCATGGTGTGAATAGTAAACCCTAATTTTAGGGTGATGACATGTAAGATGAATAGTAAACCCTAATTGTTGAATTGTTTACTATTATCTGTTGAATTAACCATGCAGGTTGTTATGAGATGATGGTCATATCCAGGTATGAAATACCATGTTATATTCATTGAAAGCATGTCTTAAGCTTTATGAATAGTGAATCATCTTGATGCACTGCTAAGTGACATCTTTTATGATTTATGGGCTGTAAGAGCCATAAACACCATCAAGGTCATGCTTGACAGATGACTTGTGATGAGATAATTGAGAACTGGTAATTGAAATGAGTTAGGCCTGCTACATTTTAGTATTCTCATATATAGCTGTGATGCTAATGTTTTTGTATGATGATATGAATACTGAATGTACCTAACTAATCAAGTGAAATGTAGAGCCCTGATCATAGATCCATCATTGTCAGAGTCTAAATGATGGTGAAACAGGTTTTCCTCAGGGAACTCCTGGATCACATACTTTTGAGTATGTGGGGTACATGGATGTGTAGAACCTTACATCCTGGTGTAGGTATTTGATGTAGATTCATGTAGTCCGTCATACCTTCACTAAGAGAGAAAGGGTGAGAAGATTTGATGTAGATTCTAGTAGTCCATCAAACCCCACCACAAAGTCTAAAAGGTGAGATGTATCTCTACACTCCCTTAAAGACACAACTACCGCATCGGTGAGAGATAAACAAGAAATCTTCCGATGGCGAAGAGGGTACAAAATGCCACTGTAACTCTAAAAATAGCGAAGGTCCAGTTTACCCTGGAGAGCTATTATTAAAGGACATCCCGCCAGATGTCTATCAAACAATCCTCTAACTGACTGAGGAAGGTGAAGGTCATAAGAATCCGGCTCTTTTAATGACCTATGTATGATACTGATGTGACTTCTTAGCGATCAGTTGGAGTATGAGTGGTAAGCCTCATCTCCACAGGGCATAACAATAATGTTTGAAAAACATAATCAACGACGTAGTATATCTGTTAGAGTATCTACGAGTTATTTGATTGATGTTACCTTCAATAGTATAGATGTTCTCATATTTTAATATTGATTGAACTCTTGCTTATCATCAGAACTGCTAGTGAATATCTTGAAGGCTCTTATTGCTTTAGTTATTCCTTACTTTGCTTATAAAGCCTAGTGGAGAGTTATAACTCTCGCTGGGGCAATTATGTATAATTGTCTCACCCCGTAGACTTCTACTTTTTAGGTGGTCGTCGAAGACGGAGGAACAAGAACACAGGTGACCAATCCCAGCAACAGCAGCATCAGGAGCAGTAAATATCTCAGGTGGAGATCTAGCCTGCTTCATGGTGTAGTTAGAGTCAAGTCCTATGTGTCCTCTGTACTCTCAGGTCCTGGAGTGTTTTGGAGTATGAACTCTTGAGAATTTTTGTATCATGTTGTATAAAATTACTCAAGAAGTAATTGTCAGTGATGTAAACAGTTAAATCCTTTTTCTATGGAAAAGGTTTGTGGTTTTAGGCTCTTGTCTCAAAAAGTTTTAATTTCCCGTGATTTTTGTCTTCCGCTGTTTACCGATTGCTTCCGCACATGTTTAAATCGGGATTAATTCGTGGTTTGGAGATCGGAGCCCACAGTCTTGGTAGAAGCCACAATCCTGATCTTGTTGAGGAGGAAAGATTAAATGAGTAGTCTCCGTCAGCTGGGCTGCCGGTACAGTAGTTTCTCGATGAGATGGCTCAAGGATACCTGAAGAAGGTTCAGTATGTGTAACAACAGGGCTGGGAGGTGTCTACTCCACATTTGGCGGTGTTTCTTTTGTCTCTACATAGACTGGTTCACTCTTAGTCTCCTTTTCATCATGGACCTCTTTTGAGGGAATATCATATTTTGAGGAAAGGAATTGTTGCTGCATTTGAGTAAATTGATTAACACAGTCAACAAAATATGCCTCTTCTTCTATAGTGTGTTCCTTTGCACTTTTGGATGCATAGAAATCAAAAGATTGGTTTCCCACTCTTAGGGTCAAAACTCCAGCTTCAACATCAATTAGAGCTCTAGCAGTGGAGAGGAAAGGTCTTCCAAAAATGTGGGGGTAGCGTGGACTCTCCTTGATGTCCATAACTACAAAATCACACAGGATATATAGATTACCAAGCCTTACAGGAATGTCCTCTATGATGCCAATCGGTTTTTTCATGGAGGAGTCTGTAAGCTCGATGGACATTCTAGTTGGTAAGAAGTTAGTAAGGCCCAGTCTATTGCATAGACTAAGTAGTATGATAGAAATGCTAGCTCCAAGATCAGCTAGACCTGGTCGGTTGATGGAATCTCTTATCGGGCAGGAAATTCCGAAAGAGTCAGGATCCTTACATTTGTGAGGCATCCTATCCATAACTAAATCTGATGATGTTCTTGCCAGTTTCACTGTCTGATGTTCTTCAGTTTTGTACTTTTGACTGAGTAGGAGTTTGAAGAACTTAGACCATTGGGGCATCTCAGCCATGGCATCCAGGAGTGGGACATTGACATACAAGTTCCTCATGACTTCCTTGAACTTGTTGAACCTAGTATCGAGATGGGTCAAATTGAGTCGACTTGGAAATGGTACATGAGTACACTGGAACACCTGGATCAGGCGAGTCTTCTGCTTCGGCAACAATAGGTTCCTCAGAACTAACCTTGTCTATCATTTCATTCTGAGCTGCAACAGCATGATGCTCACCACTGTGGACATTTGTTATGGTTACAGAAGTTGTGGGTTCCGGTAAGACAAAGTCTGAACGAGTTGTCATAGCTTTAAGTTGCTCCACGTGCCTCGGATTGTCTTCTGGTTGCCCAACCAAAGCTCCAGTAGGTGGCTTGAGGCTAGCTGCAAGTTGAGTGAGTTGGGATTCAATAGCCTTTTGACGGGCTTGTTGGTTCACTATCATAGTCTGTTGCAACTACAACATCTTCTCAATAGTCGATAGTTTATCATCATGAGAGATGGGTCTAGCTTGTTGCCCTTGTTGTTGATTCTGGTAAGGGACTTGATTGGGGTCTTGGAACTGAGGGTTGTTCTGGTAATTGTTGTAGTTCCTATTGTGGAAGTTACCCCTAAAGTTCCCTTGATTCCCAAAATTCTATTGTTGGTTGTTTGAACCAAATTGATGTGAGTTTACAGCTCCAGAAGGATTTCCATACTGAAAATTGGGATGGTTTCTATTCTGATTCGGATTATAGTATCCTTGACCAGGGATAGTGTTGACAGCATTTAGACTTTCCATCTGGACATTATCTCCTTGTCTATTGACTTTGCTTAGGACAACATCATAGAGAACATTGCAGGACAAAGTAGAGTGATCAGTTGTTTTACATGCTTCATAGAATAGTGAAGTTGACTTGATCTATTCTTGTTGTTGAGGGGGTGAGTGTCTTCTTTTATAGGCAATAAGAGACGATTCGAGATGGTCTTTCTTGGCAACTAAGAGCTTTAGGGATTCAGTGATAGACTTGTACTCAGGAATAGCTTCTACCATAGCCACCTTCAATACTCCTTTTCCTATAGATCTACCCCAATTAGCTTGATTTTCAACTCCAAGGGTGACAACCTTCCATGTGCCGTCATAACTTTGACGCATGAAGTTTCCCCCAGATGAGGAGTCTAAGAACTTATTGATATCATCATCCACAACCCTATAAAAGATTTCGATGAGTTGATTCTTAGGAATACCATGGTGTGGGCACTTGTATAGGAGCTCTTTGTATCTTTCCCATGCTTCTACAGGGGTTTCACTGGGGACCTGAGTGAATTGTGTTATTCGGCCCCTAACTTTATAGGTGAGAGAAGGAGGATAGAATTTTTCTAGGAAGACATTTTGAAGTTGCTCCCAGGTGGTGATGGGTTCCCCTTGCAAAGAGTTGTACCAACTCATGGCTCTATCAGCAAGAGAGTATTTGAAAAGACGGAGTCTGATGGCATCATCTGTGACTCCATTTTTCTTTGTCATAGCACATAGATCTATAAACCTCAGAAGATGTTCTTGACTATCTTCTCCTTGCTTACCATAAAAAAGGCTATTCTGAAGCAGCGTAACCCAATGTGCTCGGATCTCGAAGTTTAGAGCATTGATGGGAGGAGGTTGTACTGGGTGGTGAACATCAGCAGCTTTAGGGATTGAGAATTCTTGAAGGTCTTTTTGTAACTCAGCTTGTTGAGTTGCTGCTTGAGCTGCTTGGATTTCTTCTTGAACTGCAGATCGGGCTTCTTGCATAAGCCTTTCTCTTTGTGCATTAAGGGCTTGAGCTACCCTTTGGGCAATTTCCTCCTCTTAGCCATCCTAGCTTGGTTTTCTCTACTCTGACGACGAAAGCTTCTTTCTATCTCAGGGTCAAAGCTAGCAGTAAGGTCGGAACTGTTCGAGCGGTGCATGCACTAGTCTTTGAGGGTACCTAGGATGGAAAGGTCTTTCGGGGGTAAGATGGACGGAGTAGAATCAAATTCAAGTAGATACTCAATTGTATCAAAATCAAAAGTAAAATCCTAGATTAATTTCAATTGAACTAGATTTAACTAGATGATTCTGTTGTCCCCAGCAACGGCGCCAAAATTTGACGTGGTATATTATCGCACTAACAAATTCACTCGGGGTTGAAATCCCTGAGTTTTTAACCAAAACCTTATGCAATAATACCACCTGTAAGCGGACGGGTCTTATCACGGTATAATTGAGGATCGAATCCCAAGGGACAACGTTTTTAAGAATCTTTTACTAGTCGAATCTAGCTGAATCAAGACTAATATTTAGAACAAAGGTTGGGTTGAAGTTAATTAAACTAAATGCAACGAAAGTAAAGATCAGGATTAAAAGTTGATTAAAGATTAATGATGGGAATCACTGGGATGGTCCCGGGTTTCACCACCGCTACACATGCAAACACATCCAAACACAAACATCCAGGCTAGATATAACCATCCAAATGGAGCTACTGCAAACCCTCCATACGGACGTTAGGTTCGCGTAAGCATAACCTTAGCCATCAGATGTCTCGTCGCCATCCAGATCACACACTTACGGCTCTAAAGATACAAATATCCAACTGAAGTTGTGGCCCTCTATTAGGATGTTTAGGCACACAGAAGCATCACTGTGGGCTAGATGGCTCGTCCCCTCACGGATCATGCACTTACGACCTCATGGAATCCCATCTAATTTCTCATCAGAGAGTCAACCATGTTAATCGACATTCAAATCCTACATATTGAAGCTCTCACAACATAGGAAAGAACAAGATAAAATGCAAGCAGGTGATCAATCCGCAAACACACATGGATGATTAACAATGAAATGAAAAGTTATATACATATCATGGAATGTTTAACAAAAGGACATATAAGCATGGGTAGCGGGGCTAGTCCCCACACCCTAGCAAAAAGGAAACTACTCGCTCATGATGCAAGAAACAAGAAGAATAAGAGAGAGAAGATTCTTCCATGAGCATGGTGAAGAATATGATCGTAACTCGGTGGAGAAATGGTCTTCTACACAACATCGGGGTAGATATGGACGAGGAGGGAAGAACACCATAGCAGACGGTGCAGATCTTCTCTCTCCACCTTCTCTCTCTTCTTGTAGTCCTTGCTCACATTAGGAGGAGCAGCTCGTGGACGTGATGGCGGCGTAGGCAAGGTGTAGATGATGAAGACGGTTGTAGATCTGGGTTTCCACCTCAGATCTAGATGGACTGGTTGGATGGAGCGGATAGATGGATGCACCAGGGGTCGAACGCTTCTGGGCACAGCCTATCTGTGGAGGAGATTGTCTCCTTAGACTGAGGATAGACTTGCAGCCTAACGATGTCTGGAGAGGGTGCTTTGAATGATGGGGGTGACTGGCTATTTATAGCCATGGATGGTTGGGCACTGCTGGGACCTCGGTCGAGGTTTGTGAAGCTACAGTCGCGACTATTGTTTGTAGGTAGGTCACGGTCTGCTTCTTTGGACTTTGGTCGAGGTTTTCCCGACCGTGGGTTGTGGTTGTTTCAGCCCAGGTCATGGTTCCTTACTGCCTTTGGTCACAGTTCCTCATTCTGATTGCGCGCCCAGGTCACAGTGCATCTACTCTCAACCACGGGTGCGGTTTTTGTTGCATAGACCACGGGTAGGTTGAAGGAGTTGGAGGGTGAGGCCACAACCAAGGTCAAGTGAAGAGAGGAACTGTGAGAAGAGAAGAGAGGATAGACCACAGTCATGGTAGGCAAGTGGAGATGTGAGGCGACTGAGGTCACGGTCAGATAATATGTTGTGATGGCGGGAGTGAGGGTCGGGGTGTAAGGGGAAGAAGAGAAGGTTGTTGTTATGGGTGAAGGAGTCATGGTTTGGAGGAGAGTGTCTAAGGCAGAGAGAGGGTCATGGTTTTGAGGGAGATATCACGGTCTACTGATGCAAGAGGATGGATGGTCGCGGCAAGTGGAGGGTTGTGGTGAGCGGATAGGGGGGTAGGTCACGGTCTAGGGAAGAGAGGAGATACCGCGATCGTAGTTAGTGGATGAAGAGGAAATACCGCGACTGTGGTGTAGTGGCGAGGGGGGCCGCGGGCTATACAGGTCACAGCCTAATGGTTGGTGGAGTAGCTGACGAGGTTGCAGTGGATTAGGGTTGCAGATGGAGATGAGTTGGGACAACAGAGGGGTGAAGAGGAGATGATACTGTGGGTGTGGGCGGAGGATAGAACTGTGATCGTGGTTATTGGTGGATGAGGTTGTGGTTTGCTGTGAAGAGAAAGCGTAGGTGCGGATGGTGGAAGGGAGTCGCGGTGTTGAGAGGGATAGACCGCAGTTTGCAGGGAGAAGAGGAAAGGAAAGGGAACTGCGATCGCAGGAGGAAAGGAGGGCGATGGAGGTCGTGGTGTTGGGAAGGAAACTGTGGGTTGCGGATGGAGGCAGGGATCCCAGGTCACAGTGTTGATGGAGGAGACCAGGAGCCGATCGCGGTTAGTGGAGAAACGACCGTAGTGCAGGTGGTGGATCACGAACAACTTGAAGATGAACGTTGAGGATGATCATGATCTGGGGAGTAGTTGCAGGTCACGGTAGGGTGTTGATCACTATTGGAGAGGGGAGTCCTCATGTCGCATTGAGGAGGGAACAATCGCGACCCAGGTTTTGGTGATGTTGTCGATCGTGGTGTGAAGATAGACCAGGATTAGGGCAGGAAGCGCAGACGTAGATCGCGGTCTCTGGCTTGGAACAGTAAGGAAAGGTCATGATAAGAAGATGGGTCTGGTGCTGATGGGCTTGCACAAATACACAAAATTAATCAAAACTATGGATAGATCACCACAAAATTAAGGATAATCCAAACAAGCTAAGTGAAGATGTATATGACGAGAATTAGGCAATAGAAGTGAATGATCAGAGCAAAATTGGGCCAAGGATGGTGACCAAAACCATGATGAATATGCATTCATCAGTTTCATGTGAGTATGTTTAGGAAGTGTCATCTGGATACATAGTTGATGTTGCAACCTGTAGAGGTAGAGCTTGATGAGGATATGACCTATGTGGAAGATCTAGTGTTGATCCTTGACCGGAGCATGAAGAACATGAAGAGGAAGGACCTAGTGCTTGTGAAGGTTCTTTGGCATCATTGTGGTGTTGAGGAATCCATGTGGGAGCTCGAGGAAGAGATGAGGAGGAAGTACCCCTCTCTTTTCTCTTAGGATTTTTTTGGGGGGAATCCCTGTTAGGGGTTTATGGCTTGTAAGGACCCTGACCCACATTCTGGGATAACCCTATTTGTTTTTCTTAAGTATGTTTCTGAGAACCTTTCTCTAATCATCTATGATGTAATTAGGGCTTGTAGAAAGCTTAAGTTTCATGTTTGAGCTTGTTTGGATGATTGGTGCAAGTTGCAATTCACCAAGAGTAGGGTGGATGTGCAAGTTGCCACATCTTGAGTGTTTATTCTCTCTCTTGGAATCATCTAGAGGATATATATAGAGATGGGCACCTTTCTTGGGTCTTGGTTGTATGGTGACATCCTTGGTGATGTTTTGAACATGAGTGAGGTGTGTAAGGCCCCTAAACTTACTTAATGTGTTGAATAAGCTTAATTATCATAATTTAATTCTTATAACCCTAATATAACCTTTTTATATGCTTTGAAATCATAAGACAAGCTTAAGTTTCAAATTTGGTCCAATTTGGACACTGTTTGAGCAAGTTATGCAATTTTATGCACATTTTGGACTTTTCTGCAATTTACCCAAATGAGAGGTTTTCTTTGAAATTTATCACTTGAATTATGTTCCTTGTATATTCTCTCATCATTATTGATCTTTTTGAGCCATGAGGTACCTATTTAATCCTTGGTTTGAAGGTGTTTTCTCCAAGGGTATTTTAGGGTTTACCCCTTCATGGATGAGCTACCTTTAGTAGCTATCAACTAATGAATTATTTGTTTTGCTTGGAAATTTAATAAACGAGGGATAAGCATGTCTCTATGGATGGTGGGGGATCTTCTTGTGTGTGTTCTTGTATATTCTTATTGGTTTAAGGCCATGGACACTTGGAAAGATACTAGAACTTTTTCTTTTTCTTTTTCTTTTTCTTTTTCTTTTTCTTTTTCTTTTTCTTTTTCTTAAAGTTTCATATACCTATCCCTAAGAACCAAAATGAGCCATTTTCTCTCCACCACTTCCCTCCTTATACAAACCTCATACTCCCTATGTGCTTCTGTGAATTTCTTGTCCAAGGAAGAAGAAAGAGGGGACCTTCTTGGAAAAATAATATAGGGTTGCAATTGACTTCCTTTTAGGGTTTTAAAAGCTTCCTTCTAGTGATCTTGACCTAAAAGAGTAAGAATCCCCTTCTTTCCTCTGTTTATTTATTTTTTATCCTTCCTCCTACCTTCATATAGGTCGTAACCTTTCTGTTCCATGGTAGAAATTTCTCTAAAGCTCTAAAACCCTACCTTTCTTGCTCCTTATGCTTAGGGTTTGCTCATTTGATGAAGAAAGGTGTTAGCTGGACGAGTTCATAGCTTATGCTTGGATTTTCTACCCTACCTACTCGAGTTTTCTTCTGTTTGGGGTTTCATGTTCTAATTAGAGGAAAGTTTTATAACTTGCTCCACATTTATTTCTTACCATAAGCTTTCTAGATCATGTTCTTGCTTGAAAATGATGATCCACGCACTAAAAAGTTGTACTTGACTTGGATTTCGATTTTTATAATATTCCTTGTTCTGATTTCAGTTCTAGATGAACCTATGATCATGTGCACATTTTTACTAAGGTATAATATGACTTGGATCAGGTTGGTTTGACAATCTATGGTGCTAAGTGTCTATCAACCAATGGTCAATTTTAGGGTTTTAAGCTGATTTCAATATAAACCCATGACCCGATGATGGTACCATTGCAACAAACCTATTGTGTTGTCTTCATGACAATGGATGGTCGATATCAAAGGTGTCATATGATGGTGGCAACCTATGGTCACACCCTTAGGTCATGTTTTGGATCAATTAGAAGTTGAATGATCAACCATTACGTACCCTAATAATGTTATCAATCAATGATGACATTAGCTTGATATTTGATGTTGATTAATGAATATAGTGCTGATCTAACAATCTATGGTGACTTAATGGTCACTAATGATGGTGGATCAGATCTCCAAAACCTATGGTGAGTTAATCATATAGTTGTAGCATCAATTAAGCCTTAGACCAATGGTTTCTTGGGTCACTTGATGCAATGGTCGTACCTATACTGTAATTGATGGTTTTAACATATGAACTTGACCCAATGGTCAAGATCTAATGTTTATTCCTCCAATAAAGTGGAATGATGTCTAATTTAATATTTTTGTCATAATAATGTGATCTATATGGTTTCCTTTATAGGATCAACTTCAGGAGCTTACTTGTTGACAATGGATGGCTTGTTTTAACTAAACAGTCGATTGTGGGTTTTACCCTACTCTCAATGGAACATTTTGTGTTGTTAATAAAGGGATGTCTAGGGTTAGATGGTGACTCTTTATAGATAAAAAATCAAGGACTTCATATGTTTTTTATCCAAGGTGCTTACTTATGTAAACAACCAATGGTCTTACCTTTTAAACATCCAATGGTTCTGGGTGACATTGTGGTATGGTGATATTGGTTGAATGATGATGGAACAAATGGAGGGTTACCCTTAAAAAGATAGTCTTACCTATTCACTCATATGAATAGAAGGGATGATAACCATATTGTGTTGATATGTAACCCTAATGAGGTATTGCTTGTTATACCTAGCCTTAATATAACTAAATGATGGTAATTGGTTATGAATAGTCCTTGAATGACTAATACAATCATGGAGTACTTTGTTACTGTTGTTGAAACCCTAGTATGCTATAACCTGATGGTTACACCTTGATTTATGTTTGGGTTCATACTTGAGAATAGTATGGAATGTGATGGTGATGCTTCACCGTATGCATCCATGATCTAATAGGGATGCCGAGAGTTAGGGTTTGGGTATAAGTGTTGATTAGTAACATTGATATAATTTATCATGTTAAACCTAACTCTAATGCAAATAGATAAAGATGAGTATTCATGTTTAACATTCTTATATTATGGAATGATTGTGGAATAACCTCCTTAATATGATCATAACCTTAATATTTTAATTGGTGGTTATCATAACCACATGGTTGATCCTTTGTTATACTAAACATGTGCATTATGAATATGATGAGGGTTAATCATATCTAGATTCCTTGCATGTTGATGTAATAAAGGAATGTTCTTAATGTTAATATAACCCTACTATGATTGTTTATGAATATCTATTGGCTCATTAATGCAATATTGTGTTGATCTGGTGTATTATATGTAAGTGATGTTGTTGAGCCTTGTTATAAGGCATGGAAAGATAATGATGATCTTGCAAGGAATAGTATGATGGTCTTAATGATCTTTGGGCATGGCTGAGCCCTGAATGAGGTGTAATTCTCATGTTGATAAGGTTTGACACCCTGTGATATTGTGAAAAGGATTTATATCTTGTGATAGTATGATGACTAGTGTAGCCTCATGAATGGCAAGTGAATAGTACCATGTGATGATGAGATGAGAAATTATGTTTCACATGTTTTATATCTTTTGAAGTTGTGATATTTATATGCTTGTTAGAAGTGAATTAGGGTTTGTATGTCCACTTGTTTGATGCAGCCTTAATTCACCCAATTGGCATAACTAATCAAGTGAAACTCTAATCATGTAGTGCCTTGTGCCATAGATCCATCCGAGTGTCAAAACTTGCCAGATGGTGAAACGAGTATTCCTAAGGGAAACTCGGAGTGCATACTGATGAGTATGTGGGGTGCTTGTCATCCTAAATTCAAGTGTTTAGGGAGGATGACTGCAGTCATACCTAGCCCTCTATTTGAGAACAGTTGCAGTCATGTCTCGGTGATTATATATGTGACCAGATTGGAGGACAAGTGTAGTTGTACCTCGGATGGTAGGATATGCATACCCACCTCCTTTCACTAGTGATGTGACCTGTACTAAGGATGGACTAGGCTATTCAGCTTGACCTTATGTGTTGATGTGGCGGACCCGTACTGACCGGGGGCGGAGAAGATCTTAGGAGTTCGACTCTTCCTAGATCTTGTATGGCACTGATTTTGACTTAGCAGTTGTCAGTTGAATTTTGAGTGGTATCCTCAAATTCCTCATGGCATGATAAAAGATGTAAGACAGCCGTGTAGCATATCTATTTAGGGTTATACACAACGCTTCATATTGGATGATAACCCTTATTTGCTTTCTTTTCATTGAGATCGTGTATAGTACAATAAGAGATAATAGATACGCTTATGTTGTAGTTACGCTCATGTTGTAAACATGCTTATGTTGTCAAATATACTGACACTGATGGTTAAGATGTTGTTGCTAGCTATGTTTAATATTTCTAGACATGCCTATGTAATTAGAAATGCTTAAATTGCTAATCATGCTTATGTAGTTAATTGTTCTATGATGTTAGTTCTATGTATGATATATATCTATTCCCTTTATTTGAGATGCCAATATTGATATCCATGTTATGTTACTAAACATATTCATGATGTCAGGGTTGCTTATGCTACTAGATTGCTTGTGATGTTAGCAAGGAATATGATGATAGTCAGATTAATGATAATGATTGTTATTAGATGCAATTTGATGATATTTGAGTAGATATTTATCCAAAGAAATGGATTTATTTGTTATCTATATATGCCTTGATGATCATACTCGTTTCTAAGATTAATTGCTTAATCTGTTTAGCATACTTGAATTGTTCAATCTATTCAATTGATTATTAAATACTCCAACTACTTAGTTATCTACTATTTAAAATTTTGTAATCAATAAGCGTTGTTGGAGGTTATATCTCTTGCTGGGACATGGGTCTCACCCTTGTGGTTGCCACATCTTTTTAGGTAATTGGAAGTGACAAAAACAAACATGTGGCATCAAAGAGGAGCTATAGTAATGAATCTTTGAGAAAGTTGATTAGATGTCTAGTGTTTCCTAGAGTCATCCCTATACTCTCAAGTCTGGGAAGGAAACGTTTGTATATGGTGTTTCAAACAAATTGAACTTTTATTAGCATCTTAGTGCTTGTTTGTGTGGCATATATGAATATTGTTCCCCTATGTATATATGTTGTGGCTAAGGAGATAGAACAATTTGTATCAAATTCTTAGCATAGTATGGATACAAGAAAGATGTTGGGATCTTATTCAAACATTTTTAGTAGGTGTTGTTGTTGAAATCAGTTTTAATTTACCCATATTTTTGGGTATGTGATTAATTAGTGATTGATTGTGTTTTATGTTTTGAGTAATCTCGTTTAGTGTAACGGGTTCTCAAAGTATGCCTTGCACCTAGATGTGTTGTCTCATGTTGGAGAGGCTTAGAGAGGATGTGTATCAGTTTGTGAGTATGTAGGGTTTTACCATATCAGTTTGTGGGTGTATGGAGATATGGTATCAGGAATGACTTTGGAAGGAGACCAAGAGGGTGAGATCTATCCTTGACCATATCACCACGTCTTGCATGTTGTTGCATGTTTCTCCTTTTTCCTGGACAAGTGTCACCTAAGCTTCTAAGGTTATGACACCTCTACCATGATCTCTCTCTCATTCCCCTAGTATATAATCATGTTTCTCTCCATGCAAGAGGATCCTTTTAGCCATCCTTGCTTTCTCTCCTTCTTGGTGGATGACCTTGAGAAGCTTAAGAATCTAGGGTGGTTCTCTTAGAGCTTCATGGACAAGTCCCAAGTTGTCAAGTTCTTTGATCATCCCCCATCTTCTAACTTGGTAAGCTATGTTTCCTTGCTTTCTTCTTCTTCTTCTCATACATGGATCTTGGATACCTTATTTCCATCTTGAGCCATCTTAACCTTGGTCTCATCTTATTCCTTGGAGGTGTAGTGGTGAATAAGTTGGTGGATCATCTTCTACCTTGAGCTCATGATCTTGAAGCTTGACCTTGGAGCTTGGATCTTGGTGGTGATCTTTGAGGCGGGTTATATAACTCTTAATCTCCTTTGTTATTTTCACTCTTTCATATGTTTATGTTGATCCTTATCTCTAGATCATGTACCTCTTATATGTAAGTAGTTAGTGATGGTTTTGAGGATTGTTTTGATGAAGGAGTTTTGTTTAGTTGATGCCCATCTCTTGCACCTTCTTGCCATGATAGTAGATGGTCTAGTGGTTGATATTTCTAAGGTTGAAGATGACAAGTTCACACACATGCACTAAGTGTTGAGTGTTCATCATGACTTATGGTACATAGACCGACACATAGTGTGACAATTCGTCATGACTTAGGGAATGCTAAATCGATATGTTTGCTTAGGCTAACATGCCTTGATGGGTGTTAAATCGTCATGCCCTTATGATGCCTAAACTGATATGATGCCTAAATCAATATGATGCCTAAACTGATATGATGCCTAAACCGATATGCTTTGAGGGTATTAGCCGTCATGACCATTAGGATATCTTGTGAGTTAGTCTGCTTTGAGTGTCAAATCGTGATGCCCTGGTAGAGCAAGAGGCTGACACACTTTCAAGTAGGGTTTCCCAATATACCTTGAAATGGTGAACCGTGATGCCTTGTTGAAACCCTAACCCTAACAATATGACACACTTAGTGTTAACCATCACACCTTTAAGTGGTGTTGCCCATCACACCTTTAGGTGGTGTTGCCTATCACATTTTGAGGTGGTGTTGCCCATCACACCTTCAAGAGAGGATAAACCGATACACCCCATGAGTGTAGTTAACCTGTCACACCCTATGTGTGGTTAACCCGACATGCTTGGACAAGATGGTCTAAACTGATACACCACATGTTAATCTAATCGATACCTTGTGATGGTGGTTATGTTTCATCATGTTGATAATAAGGTAACATAGTATGATGTGATCCCCTATGGGTTTGTTGTATGGACAATGTAGGAGTGTTGTTTTCTATAACCTTTAATTTCATAACATACTCTATAGTGATAATAGAAGTGATGATTTGAGGTTGGTTTTTTATCCAACCTTGTAAACCCTAATTGGTTAAAGAGAACTCTAACCTTAATGATGTAGTATGAATGACATGGATCCTTATGTGATGGTAGTAATGATGAAGCTTTATCTTTCTTGTTATAAGTCTCTAACCATGTAGGTGAAACCAGTTGATATGCATAGCTAGATAAGATTTATGGTGGTTATAATATGTTTGAATGGGCCTTATGAGGCATTTGTGATGTTGGTATCATAGGAAGAGGAGGAAAATGGTCTTATGGCCTAATGATGGCTTATTGCCTTACTTGAAATAATAATTTCCTTAGTAATGAGATGAGGGTTGCTGCCCCAAAGGTATGTGGTCCTTGTGATGAGAATTATGGTGAATGACAAGCATCAGGTGATAATGTGATGAGATCACACCTCATATGCTCAAATATGTTCTGGTAATATGTTATGCCCTTATCTTTGTAAGAATTATTTAGAGTTTATATGTTGTAACTTGATTGATGCTAAAAGACACTTAAATGATCTAACTAATCAAGTGGAACCTAATCATGTAGCTTTCCATGTGCCATAGATCCATTCAGCGTCAGCATTTGTTGAATGGTGAAATGAGTTCAACTCGGTGTGTATATTTTTGAATATGCGGGTGTGAGGATGAATATCTCCTTACGTCCAGGAATATGTGACACATGATTGGTTGTTGTCCATACCCAGGAAGAATGAAGTTTTGGACTGTAGCTCAGTGATATGTGACACAAGATTGGTTGTGGGCCATATCCTAGAAGAGTGTGACTTTGGACTGTAGCTCAGTTTCACTAGCATTGTGACCTATACCAAGGAGGGCTAGGTTTGCACAGCTGGACTATATGTCGCTGGAAGCAGTTGACTAATGATGTCACTACATGATTCACTCATGTACTGACTATGAGGTGGTGAGGTCATGGATTTTGGCTCTTCCACTAGACCTGGTATGGCACTGATTTTGACTTAGCAGTGGTCGGTTGGATTTGGGTGGTACAACTCAAATCCTTGGGGCAAAATAAAATATGTAATCGGTCGTGTAGTATACTTGTATAAGATCAAATGCGGAAATGAAGCCTTGCTTGTTTGTATACATTATTGTTGGTAGGGAACATACATGTTCTTCACATTCCTTTTATAATGTTAGGATGGTTCATAATCCAATAGTAATTGCTCATTCTCTTAATAATGATTACCTGCTTGTCATGATTATAATCTTATTTCTTGCTTTAATCATCTTATCTGTGATAATAATAGAGTTGGTGGAGAGTTATATCTCCCACTGAGATTTTGAATCTCGCCCTGTGGGTTTCCCACATCCTTTTTAGGTGGATGTACATGAGGAGGTAGAGATCGTGCAGTGGAGGTTGAGGGGCAGTAGGAAAGGTAGTAGCTGACTAGGTTGGAAGTGATGTTGGATGTATTTTTCTGTTAGAGTCCTAGAGTCATCCCTATACACTCGCGTCTTTGGGAATGTTTTGTAGACATTCTTTCGATGTGCGGTTGGTTGTGTGCCCTTTTATGAATAGTTGTAATGGATATATGTATATGTTCTGGAACAAGTTTCCTTATAATAGGTTGGTGGCACACATGGTAAGTGCTTTGAGGCATGAAAGAACTTGTATATAAAGATTTTTGTTGTTTAGCAGTTTTATGATAATGGTTTTAATTTTCATTATTTTCAAATAATTTGTTAGTTTAATCTTTCTTCTGCGGTTTTGTTTTGAGTAATCTTGCTTTTGTGGAGTGGGGCATCACAGTCTCGACTGAAACCAAGGTGGTGGTGACCCAAGTAGTCAAGACCCCACCTATGTTATATCACCATCTCATGCATGCAAGGTTTAAGTGGTTGCACTTTGGTTTCTTGGGTGGACAATTGTCCCTTTGGTGCCTTTATGTGTTGACACATCACCTATCACCCTACCTCCCTCCTCCTTTGCTATATAACCCTTCTTCTATCCATGCAAGTGAACCTTTCTACCCTCTTTCTTCCTCACACTCTCTTTCTCATCCTTAGAGCCTTGAGGAGCAAGAAGGATAGATTCCTTGGAGCTCTTGGTGATCGGATCCCTTGCATGTGGTGACTCTTGCTCATCTTAAACCTTGGTGAGTGTATGTCTTTCCTTCATGTCATTTCCTTTTGATCTTCTACCCCATATTCTTCTCTTTCCTTGGCCTTAGACCATGGATCATCCATGGTGGCCTTTCTTGATAGTAATATCTTCATCACAAGGGTCATAGGCCATGTTTTGATAAGGCGATACCCAAGTGAGAGGGAGTTTCTTCTCTCTTTTCCCCCTTCTTCCTTTGGTTCGGACTAGGGATATTTTACCCTCTTTTATTGAGAAACTTTTGACCTTGGTATATTATTCTCTTTGAGGTGATCTTGCGACCAAAAGTGGAGCCTTTTGTGGAGCTTTTTCCTCTCTTGGTGATCGTGTGCTTGGAGCTTGTGATCCTTGGAGTGGTCTTCCTTAACACGTGTTATATAACTATCTAAACTCTCTATTATTGCACCTTCTTTTGCATGCATGTTACTATTTCTCTCTCTAAAACGAACCCCTAATATTCTAGTAGATGATAACATGATTTAGAGGTTGAGTGATGGTGATTATTATGCTTGGTTTGCTTAGAATCCAAAACCCTGATTTGAGATATCCAATTTTGGAGATGGCTGGGTAATGGTGGTTTTCTTCTTATATTTTGACTTCGTTTTAACCACATGCATGATGCTCATTTATTTTGATGTATCTTAGAGCTTAGATTCTATTTTGTATGTGTTAAACATGGTTTATCTCTCTTGCTTGATGTTCTTGTTGGGAAATATGGTACACAGCAAGCAAAAAAATTTAAAAATTTATCTACCATATTCCCCATAAAGAGTAGATTGTGTCAATAACTATAATGTGGGAAGGATGGTTTATGGGATATACCTGGTCCTAGAGCAAGTCCAGTGACAATCCTCATCATTTTACATGTGCAACTCTAAATCCTAGTTGTACTAGGACATGTCTGACTGCTGCACCTCCTGGTCTGCACCACATACTACAGCCATGAATGTCATCTTCTTCAACAGCTCCTCTTGTCACAGAGTGTTGGTTGACGTTGTCCTCTGAGTGGCAAAAAATGGGTTCCCACCTCTACAGTAGTCCACACGAACCACCTAGAACTCATGTTGTCGTTCTAGAATGACCAAGAAGGAGTTATCCCTCTCTGTTGGTGTACTAGTCATTGACTTTCTTTCCCATGACAACTCACAGTTGTTCTCTCCTGTGGATATATCTCCCTTGTTGGGTAGGACTTGTCTGGGTTCTTGTGGTTACCACAACTAGAGAGGACAACAATTGTCAGAGGAACTAACTTAGTTGTCTATTTTGTTTTCTGGAAATCCCCCAATACCCCTCTATTTATAGTAGAAGCCAGGGTCAAGGTTCCCAGTTGCTATCCGATACAGGATTAATGTGTGTGAGTGGAAAGGATTGGAAGAACTCAAATTTTCACAACAATTCTAGAAATTGCACAACCTGTGACAACCAAAATAGTCATTTGGAAAATCTAGACGATCGTCTCTCATGGGAGATGGTCATTTCACGGTTTCCCAATTGTACACGAATTTGGCAAATCAATTCCCATCAATGTTAGACATTGAATTTCTTGTGCAACAAGTATTGCTCAAGTGAAACATATAGGGAAACATATAGAACCTTCCCCGACTGAACTGGACCATCTCGCTCATGTGAGACGGCTATCTCGATTCACCCAAACGATCGTGTGGTGACCTGGGTTGATCCTGTTTGGTTGGGTTGGTTCATTCCTTAACCAAATTCAATTCACAACTGGCCTGATACCCAGACACCCATCTCAACTCTTGAGACAGCCATTTGGCACTTCAGACGGCCATCTCAACACTTGAGATGGGTGTTTGGCAGTGTTGTCAGCCTATTTGTTGTCTGAATCAAATGTCTAAACACTTTATCACTTAATTTGAGTGTTATTTGAGATTTGAACTCCTCTTCTAGGTAAAGACCTATGTGTGTGACCCTATAGGTCCCATATTATGTTGGCAGTGAATGTCCATAACAACTTATGACATCATAAGCAAAGAGTGATTCCTAGTCAAAAATCATTGCTACCCAAGTAAATGGAAAAGTTTGGGAACAACTTCAACCTACAATCTATGTATGGTGTTGTAGTGTTTGTATAGTTCCTTTGTCACTGATGTCCAGATTGAACTAGAGGCATGGAGCAGTCACCCTCATTATTATTCAATCTTGTTTCTTGAACCAAGAGCAGACTGACTGAGATATGTGTAAGCTCAATATCATATATTGACTCACATGTGCATGGCCATGCTTTTCTCAGTCTTACTTATCAAGAGGCCTAGGACATCACACTCCAGTGGGAGGGGAAAATCCCATGTCTATCACTCACATTCAATCTCCATGTGTCAAAGCAACCCAATCACCACTGTTATAACAATCCATGTTTTGGGATTGCATTTGATGATGTCAAAGTGTACCCAACGACATGTATTGAGTGTAGTGATTTTAGGTCTAAGAACCACAACCACCACCATCAGTGTGAGAGCTAACTATGACTTCCATGAAGATGGCTTCCATGTGTCAGCCTCAAGGTGGGTCTTCCCGCTACACTATTCACTAGCATGTATCTGTAAGCTTTGTTTGATATCACTGTATCATGACTAATGAGATTTAGTCCTCAACCAACTCACACTTTGATCTTATGTGTTATTGCAGTCTATCAACCTTCCACAATAACAACCGATTAGGGACATAATGAGAATATCTATATGTACTCTTAACATTTGTATGATCTCATCCACAACGTTAGTAACTTGAATACATATGTCATTGAGTAATATAATTCTCTAGACATTTATAATGTTACATCATTATCTCATAACTGAATTAAATAGAATAAATTGGAAGGTTGCCTTTTATTAATAATCAAATCATTTTTACATGATATGCCATTACAATCATCACATGATTGGCTCTTTGGACATACATAACCAACATACTCCCACTTGCACTTAGAGACAATCACTGACGAATCTTATTTCGAGTGACCTTACATGACCATCATGTGTTTGCTATGAAAGTGCTTTAGTTAAGGGATCAGCAACATTGTTCTCAGTTGGTACTTTGCAAATCTTTACATTTCCACACTGCATGATCTCTCGTATGAGATGGAACTGCCTTTGCATATGTTTGGAACGCTGATGTGATTTGGGTTCCTTAGCTTGTGCAATAGCTCCATTATTGTCACAATACAGCTTGATTGCCTCATTATTGCTTGGAACAACCCCAAGTTCTATGATGAACTTCTTGATCCATACAACCTCCTTTACTACACTTGATGCAGCAATATACTCAGCCTCTATTGTAGAATCGGCAACTGTTTCTTACTTGGAACTCTTCCAGCTCACAGCTCCATTGTTGAGGCAGAATACGAATCTGGATTGTGACTTATAATCACCTTGATCAGTCTAGAAGCTTGCATCGGTGTAACCTTTTATCACTAACTCTTCCTCTCCACCGTAGACCAAGAACTGATCCTTAGTCCTTTTCAAGTACTTGAGGATGTTCTTCACAGCTATCCAGTGAGCATCACTTGGATCTGACTGATATTTTCTTATCATGCTCAAGGCATACGAGATGTCTGGATGGGTACACAACATTGCATACATGATTGATCCAATTGTTGAGGCATATGGAATCCCACTCATGTGTTTCCTTTCTTCATAAGAACTAGAACATTGAGCTCTAGAGATAGGGACACCATGGCACGTAGGTAGGTTTCCTTTCTTTGAGTTCTCCATGCTGAATCGCTTCAACACTTTGTCAATGTATGTGCTCTGACTTAGTCTGAGAAGTCTTCTGGATCTATATCTATAGATATTTACCCCCAAGATGTAGGATTCTTCTCCCAAGTCTTTCATAGAGAATGTATTTCCAAGCCATGTCTTTACCTTATATAAAGTAGGGATGTCATTCCCCATCAATAGTATGTCATATACATACAATATGAGGAATGTCACTATGCTCCCACTAACCTTCCTGTACACATAAGGTTCATCTTCATTTTGAACAAAGCCAAACCCTTTGATTGTTTCATCAAAATGAAGATTCCATCTTTGAGATGCTTTCTTCAATCCATAAATTGATCTTTGTATCTTACAGACTTTATTTGCAAATTTTAGATCTATAAACCCCTCATGTTGTGTCATATACACATCCTCAATTAAGATTCTCGTTAAGGAATGTGGCTTTAACATCCATTTGCCAACTTTCATAGTTATGATAAGCTGCAATAGCAAGCATGATCCTGATGGACTTAACCATGGCCACTGGAGAAAAGGTTTCGCCATAGTAAACACCTTGAACTTGTCAGAAACCCTTTGCAACCAATCTGCCCTTATAGGTTTGAACTTTTCCATCCATGCCGGTCTTCTTCTTGAAGACCCATTTGCACCCTATGGGTTTTACCCCTTCGGGTGGATCCACCAACGTCCATACTTTGTTGGTATACATGGATTCCATCTTGGATCTCATGGCCTCAAGCCATTTCTTAGACTCTGGTCCCTCAATAGAATCTTTATAGGATATTGGCTCATCATTTATGACCAATTCAGTACCTTCCTGAGTTACAAGATATCCAAATCTCTCAGGTTCAAGGAATGTCCTATGAGATCTATGAGGTTCCTATGTTACTTGAGGAATTTGAGATTCCACAACACTTTGTGAATCTTTAGGTTCCTCTTGCACATCTAATGGTTCAATGTTTTATTGGTGGTCTCAAACCTCTTCGAGTTCCACTTGTTTTCCTCTGATTCCTTTGGATATAAATTCCTTTTCTAGGAATACAATGTCTCTGGAAACAAACACTTTGTTGTCAGATAGACGATACAAGTAGTATACCACAGTTTCCTTAGGATATCCAACAAAATAACTTTTATCAAATCTTGGGCCAATATTTTCAGGAAACATTTTCTTGACATAAGCTTTGCAACCCCAAACCCTCATAAATGACATTTTGGGACACTTCCCGGTCCTTATCTCATTTGGTGTCTTTTGAACTGACTTAGATGGTATTCAGTTTAGTGTAAACGCATCGGTTTGTAGAGTATCCCCCAGAAGGTTATCGGAAGCTCGACTAAACTCATCATCCATCGCACCATATCCAGCAATGTGTGATTCCTTCTTTCTAATACACCATTATGCTGAGGTGTTCCAGGTGGAGTCCACTAGGATACAATCCCATGAGCTCAAAGAAGGTCCTCAAACTCTTGGTTTAAATATTCTCCACCTCGATCAGAATGAAGTGCCTTAATACTTTTACCAAGTTGGTTATGTACTTCATTCATAAACGCCTTGAACTTTTCAAGAGCTTCTGACTTATGTTTCATTAAAAACATAGCCATACCTAGTAAAGTCATCAGTGAAGGTAATGAGTACTGATACCCACCTCTAGCGGTTGTCCTAAAAGGTCCACACACATCAGCATGTATGAGTCCTAATAGAACACTAGCCCTCTCATTGTTAGTAGTAAAAGAGGTCTTAGACATCTTGCCCAATAAACAAGATTCACATGTCTCTATTGATTCAAAATCAAAAGAGTCTAGATAACCATCTTTATGGAATCTAGATATGTGATTCTCATTTATGTGCCCTAGATGGCAATGCCAAAGGTATGTTTTATTTGATTTGTTGAGTTTTAGTCTTTTGGTATTAACGTTATATGCATATGTCTTTAGATCTAAAAAGTTTAGACCATAAGACATAGGGGCACTGCAATAAAAGATCCCATCTTTCGAAATAGAACATCGATCGTTATTAATATGGAATTCAAATGCATCCTTATCCAAACAAGATATAGAAATGATGTTTCTATTTATAACAGGTACATAATAGCAGTTCTTTAACTCTATTACAAGCCCCATGGGTAGAGATATACTATAGGTTTCAACTGTGTTGGCTGCAACTCTTGCGCCATTAGCAACTCGCAATTCCACCTCACCTTTTCTTAAAGGCCTACTTCCTTTTAGATCATGCATATCAGAACATATGTGAGATCCACATCTAGTATCTAATACCCAAGAAGATGAAGTAGATATATTTATCTCAATAAAGTATATACATGAATTGGATATTACCATCCCCATTTTCTACTTCCTAAAATCCTTCAAGTACAAAGGATGAGTTCCTCTTGTACTTTTCTTTCTCCTTGTCTTGAGTGTTGAAGAATTGGATTTAGTCTTGACCACAAAACTCTTCTCAGTCTTGCTTTAATCCTTGGAATCAGCCCCATTGATCACCATCACGGGCTTGTCCTTCTTCCCTTTTTCTTCAGCATGAATCAACATGGAAAGCAGTTCTGACATCTGTCCAGCTGAATTACTCACATAGTAACATGCAATAAAATGGCTATATGATTCAGGCATAGTCTTTAGAATCATATTAGTGGCCAACTCTTGGCTCAAAGTGAATCCCATTTCTTCAAGATGATACACATGTCCAATCATATTGAGCACATCTTCCTCTACTGCGGTTCCCTCTATCAATTTTGACTCCAACAAGACCTTTAGGATACCATCATTTTCTTTATTTGTAAGATAGAGTTTCACTTTGTTAAGATGTTCTACCATCTCAAGAACACTCGTGTATTCACACTGATCATGCAACTCATAGTTCATGGAGCTGAGCATAAGGTACTTTGTGTCCAAGGCATCATTGGCATGCTTCCAGTAAGCATCCACTTGTGCCCTATGTGCATCAGGAGGAGGTCTTTCAGGCATTGGTTTTTCAAGGATGTAGAGCTTGCACTCTTATTGGAGAACCCTTCTCAAAGTCCAAAACCAGTCATAGAAATTTCTCTCATCAAGTTTGTCCTTCTGCAAGACCAATTGCAAATCATATTTGTTCGTTATTGAGTTTACAAGAGAAAATTTTCATTTGTTAAAAACCATTGTTTATTTGATTTGATTTGAAAAATTTTGATGATATTTTTAGGTCTTTAATTATTATCGCTCCCACTATTTTATTCGAATCGATAGCCCTCCATATCAATTCATAATACTCCAACATATGATATTCTAGTGGGCCAAGATCCATATTTCATCAAGTCATGAGTCAGCTTTTGTCGAACTCCCACAACCTAAATATTTAGGTAGGCCATCATGCCAATTGCAGCATATGCAAATCTTGGATAGATTATATGTGCAACACCTTGCCATGATCATCTGCATGCCTCTGGGCTTGGGCTCTCCAAGTCACCAGTTAAGTCTGACCCAATATCCAATACGATAGATATGCACCATGCTTTGTGCAAATATACATATCTACCATCACACTTCTACAAGATAGATGGTGCACCATACTTTGTGCAAATCTACGCTTACTCAATCAAGCTTTTCATGTGTATTGCTAATGGAAGGCATCTAAGACTTAATATTTTAGTTAAGGGTTTTTTTATAAATACATATACTTTATCCAATAACCACATATATAGTTTGTATCATATACATGATATATCCCACAATGAAAACATGTAATAAACAAAAGCGATGGTTATGGCCAGACCTATTGTAATCCCTTGGAGCCACAAGGAATTACGTCATCTAGGCCTAGATCACATGCAAAAATCTATTGTTGATGGAGATGTGTGCTTGCCAAACTAGGTTGATCGGTTCAACCCTTGAACTGATTGGCTTGCCTCATGGCCGGTTGTTAGGTCGTCTCACCAGCCATCTGGTCTCTCTGTCCACCATCGATAGGCTCCTCCATCTGATCGGTCGATCCCACCAAGCGATTGGTCTGGCTTATCCACCATGTCCTCCAAGGTCCTTTAGTCGGCCGACTTGTCTTCGAGATGCCTTCATGTTCGTCATAATAAGAAAGTAAAGTGAACTTTTACATGATTATAGGGAAACCTTGAGCTACATTCCAGGGGAGCAAGGGTAGGAAATAATTAACTTTACATGGGGAGGATGAGATAGAGGCTCGATACAAAGACCGAGTTGAAAGGATAAACCAACCATATACAACCATGAATAGATAGGGGTTATTGGCCATATCCATGCTACACATCCAAAATCAAAACCACTTTCAGGGCACCGCATGTAAATTGCATATTATATATATATATATATATATATATATATATATATATATATATATATATATATATGGCTAAAAGAATTGTGTACCTAAGTACATGTAGCTTACATGTACCTACCTTCATTTATGGTGATTGTAAAATTATAATGAATAATCCAACCTTATGGATGTAAAGTATACCCCTTAGATAAGATGTATACAAAAAAGCAACACAATATGATATTCATAGATCATCAAAAGAAAGAAAATGATTATTTTCTGATCTATGGTAAGTTGCAGAAATTACATAAACTATTGAATGATTTATTGCTATATCTCATGATCTATATGAGATATGGTTATGATTTTTTAAACACATCTAATATTTGTAGTGTTGAATCAATCCATATGGTTGGATTTTATCAATGTACTCCGCATGTGCTATTTTAATGGTCGGTACACATAAGTTACATGTACCGTCTGGTACACACTTCCTAACCTCTCTCTCTCTCTCTCTCTCTATATATATATATATATATATATATATATATATAGAGAGAGAGAGAGAGAGAGAGTTTGGAAATTTGAAACCATTGATCTTCTTAAATATCTTAAGAACATACTATATAATAAATTTTAGCTCATTTGGATACTTATAGGTCGTGCATCTAAAGGAGGCAAGAATCATGCATTTCAAATTAGTTTTGTACGTTGATTTTGTTGTCCTTGGATGAGTGACTTACACTCATCCAAATGAGATCAAATTTTGTATTTGACCTTTTAATAACCATGAAGATCAATGGATTGAATTTTAGAAAGACAAGGCCTAGATAGGCAAACACCATTGAGGTGTATGGCATAATTTGTACACTCGAGTGTATTCTAACCTGACTATATATATATATATATATATATATATATATATATATATATATAAATTTGGGATTATCATGTTGTTTGGATTTGACAAGATATTATTCACATCGCATGAAATAATAGAATGACAAAATCAAAATTTGATCATATTGATTATCTCATAATATAGTAAATTGACGTTGGTTCTGATACCATTGTTGGGAAATATGGTACAGAGCAGGCAGTGGAATTTAAAATTTATCTACCATATTCCCCATAAGCAGTAGATTGCGTCAACAACAATAATGCAGGAAGGATGGTTTATGGGATATACCTGGTCCTGGAGAAAGTCCAGCGACAATTCTTATCATTGTAGATGTGCAACTCTAAATCCTAGTTGCACTCAGACATATTTGACTGATGCACCTCCTGGTCTGCACCATAGACTGCAGCCAAAAATGTCGTCTTCTTCAGAAGCTCCTCTCGTCACAAACTATTGGTTGACGTTGTCCTTCGAGCGGAAAATAACGGCATCCTGGCTCTATGGTAGTCCACACAGACCACCAAGAACTCCTATCATCCTTATATAATGATTAGGAAGGAGTCATATGTCTCCATTGATGTACTAGTCACCGAGTTGCTCTCCCACAACTACTCTCAGTTGTTCTCTCCTGTGGCTATCCCTCCCTTTTCGGGAAGGACTTACTTGGACTCTCGTGGTTACCACAACCAGAGAGGACAATAGTTGTCAGAGGAATTGATTCTGAGTTGTCTATGTTGTGTTCTGGGAAGCCCCCAGTTCCCTTTATTTATAGTAGAGGCCACGGTCAAGGTTCTCAATTGCTATCTGATACATGATTAATGTGTGGGAGTGGAAAGGACTGGGAATAGGGGTGAGCAAATAATGGTTTATACCACAAAACCGGACCGTACTGCTCAATTCGGTCTAGTCTGTTCCGGTCTATTATGAGTTTGGTCTGGTCCCTGGTCTGGGATTTTGATGAGTTTGGTCGATCCAGTCCGGTCTAAAACTGATCTGACCGTAGACCGGACCGTAGACTGATTTTTATATAAAATTCATGTATATTTGTAGGTATATTATGTAATATGTACAAATAAAATACATATATAAGGACTAATAGTGTAAATGTTTTCTATTAATGTTATATAATTATTAAAAGTGACTAAGATTATCACTTTATACAATTAAATAAGTTGTAAAACATGTAAAAAAGGCTGATTACGGTACAAACGGTCCAGTCCCAGTCTGTTCCTACCTCGAAACGGTCCAGTCTATGGTCCGTAAATTCTTACAAAGTCGGTCCTCGATCCAGTCCGGTCCAGTTCTAGACCGATGCTCACCCCTAACCGGAAGAACTCAAATTTTCACAACAATTTTGAAAATTACACAACCTGCGACAGCCAAAATGGCCATTTGGAAAAGCCAGACGATTGTCTTGTACGAGAGATGGTCATTTTATAGTTTTCCAGTTGTACACAAATTTGGCAAATCAATTCCCATCAATGTTAGACATTGATTTCCTTGTACAACAAGTATTGCTCAAACGAAACAAATGGGGAAATATCTAGAACCTTCCCCGACCAAAATAGACCATCTTGCCCATGTGAGACGGCTGTCTCGGTTCACCCATACAATCGTCTGGTGACCCGAGTTGAGCCCATTTGGTTGGGTTGGTTTTTTCCTTAGCCAAATTCAACTAACAATCGTCCTGATACCCAGACGCCCGTCTCAACTCTTGAGGCTGTTGTTTGGCACTTCAGACGGCTATCTCAACACTTGAGATGAGCGTTTGGCAATGTTGTTAGCCTATTTGTTGCATGAATTAAATGCCTAAACACTTTAGCACTTAATTCTAATGTTATTTGAGATTTGAACTCCTCTTCTAGGTTAAGACCTATGTGTTTGACCCTATAGGTCCCATATTACGTTGGCAGTGAATGTCCATAACAACTTATGACATCACAAGCAAAGAGTGGTGGCTAGTCGCACATCATTTCTACCCAAGTAAATGGAAAAGTTGGGGAACAACTTCAACCTACAATCTGTGTATGGTTTTGTAGTGTTTGTATAGTTCCTTTGTCGCTGATGTCCAGATTGAACTAGAGGCATGGAGCAGTCATCCTCATTATTATTCAATCTTGTTTCTTGAACCAAGACCAGACTGTCTAAGATATGTGTAAGCACAATATCATATATTGACTCACATGTGCATAGCCATTCTTTTTTAGTCTCATTTATCAAGAGGCCTAAGACATCATACTCCAGTCGGAGGGAAAAATCCCATATCTATCACTCACAATCAATCCCCATATGTCATAGCCACGCAATCATCACTGTTATAACAACCCAAGTTTCAGGACTGCGTTTGATGATGTCAAAGTGTACCCAACGACATGTGTAGAGTGTAGTGATTTCAGGTCTAAGAACCACAACCACCACCATCACTATGAGAGCTGACTATGACTTCCATGAAGATGGCTTCCATGTGTCAGTCTCACGGTGGGTCTGTTCGATAAACTATTCAGTAACATGTATCTATGTGCTTGGTTTGATATCAGTATATCATTACTAATGAGATTCACTCATCCACCAACTCACAATCTGATCTTATGTGTTATTGTTGTCTATCAACCTTCCACAATAACAACTGATCAAGGACATAATGAGAATATATATATATATGTACTCTTAACATATATATGATCTCATTCACAAGGTCAATAACTTGAATACATTCGTCATTGAGTAATATAATTCTCTAGACATTTATAATGTTACATCATTATCTCATAACTGAATTAAATAGAATAAATTGGAAACTTGCCTTTTATTAATAATCAAATCATTTTTACATGATATTCCATTACAATCATCACATGATTGGCTCTCTGGGAATACATAAAAAATAATTCTTTCATGGTGGTTTCAAGATACATGTTCTAGGGTTTTTAATGACCAATTTTATGAGAAGCTTTGCTCCTCGGTGATGGTGGTTTTTCCTTGAGGTTATCTTCTATTTTGGTCTTGGTTTTCCCTATTTTGATGATGGTCTTTTGCCATAGGTGGTCATGGTCGAGACACTTTGGTTCATCTTTGGGTGTTTGGTCAAGATGCCTTACGTTTGTCTTGGCTGAGATGGCTGGCTTTGTTCCGGTCGTCATTGTCTATTTTGGTCTCAGTCGAGACACCTTGTTCTTGGGTTGATGGACATGTTGTTTGCTTGGTCTCGATCATCACATGTCACCTTTTTCCCTTGGGTCGTGACCTAGTTGTAGTTGGATCGAGACAAGTGGGTGTCGCGGTCACGACGCCATATAGGTGTTGTGTCACATTTGTGACCCAGTTTGGATGGAGGTCGAGACATGTGGTTGGTTGCGGTCGAGAAACCTTGTGTGAAGGTGGTCGAGACACATGTGTGAAGGGTGATCGAGACACATACATGATTATATAATAAACACATGTATATGAGTAATGATGCATGGGTTTTGAGTCACTTTTACAGGACTATTTTATACTTGTTTTGTGCATTTATTAGTCAATTAATTAATCATGTTTGCATAAATCATTATTGTTGTCCTGTACACTCTGATGCATCAAATTATGCTTATTTTATCCTATTTACATGATTTTATGTATTCCCCAGTCTTATTCACATTTTTTTGCATTTTTCAAGTACTTCATGTATAATGCAGAGTCGGTGCCACTAACCCATGACAGTCGGTGCCACCGAGATCGCAGTAGTGGTCGGGCAAATAAGAGATAGCAAACTTGGTGCCACCGACCCCTACAATTGATGCCATCGAAATTGGTTTAGAGAGGAAGATCAAATAGGCACACCAGCTCGGTGCCACTGACCATCACACGTCAGTGGTACCGACTTAGCAGGTCAAAGGTCGCAGCCTGAAGCTGTCGGTGCCATCGACTTCCTAGTCGATGCCACCGACTCTGCCAGAAATCAGCAATCAAGTTAGATCACCCAGATCTGACGGTCCACATTATGTGGTATTGTAAGTTGGCCTATGACCTAGAAAAGGATGGCCAGACCTAACGGGGATCTTAGGTCGCACTTCACAAAAGCCAAAGAAGAGAGAGAGAGGAGCACGGAGCTGAAGGACGTCAACCGGGAGATCTGAGCACCTCTAACGGACGATTTTGCTGCCAGAAGACTGTAGAACGTGCGTTTCTCAAGGAGGATCATCTGGAACACCTTCTATCCAGGGGTTACACAAATTTCTTTCATGTTTCCCACATTTTTCTCCTTTCTCTCCATGTATTCACACTTGAAAACCATGTGGGGCTAAACCCCTCCTTTCCTTAGGACCGGGGAATCGTTGTATTGACTTTTGCATGAATTAATATAGATTTCTCTTTATTCCTAGATATATAACTGTGAAATTGAATGGTCTATATATGCTTGATCACCATAAGTAGAATTTTAGACTGATAATTGCTCCGTAAGGAATATTAAAAGTCCAAAAATCACAAGTTTTACACTTTCCTACGTGTTCCTTGGGAAAGGTAGCATAAGGTTAGTGGAAAGAAACCCAGAGTCTTCGATAATGCACCTAGACTAAGATATAAATTGCTACAGATGTGGAATTGTCTTAGATCTAGGTAGTGGATTGCACTGTGGAAATGGGCAATTCTAACTACAAGCTTTCTGTCTAGGGTAGGAGTTTTATATTAATTTGGTAGCAATAAGATATAACGAGACCCCATGGTGAAATCGGTAATCCTAAGGAATCCACATCATTTGAATCAATCACCCTTTATTTTTGTTTAATTTTCTTTTGCTTTGTTTAAACTCAAACTCAACCTTTTAATCGGATTAGCTGATCGCACTGTAGTTAGTAAGAATCACCGAGACTACGTCTCCCTGAGTTTGACTCGGGACTCACATAGGCTTATATTACTTGATGCGTACACTTGCGTTTAAACGCATGATTTTAGCGTGTCAAGTTTCTGGCACCGTTGCCGGGGAGACGGTGAAGTTTCAGCACTACGAGTGTTGTGGGCGGCCACTCTAGGCCACCTTTTATTTCTTGCAATGCATACATATAGAACAAATTTTCTATATTGAGTATTGTGATTAACTGATTCCACATTTTTAGGTACTAGTGCATGGTGCAAACACAGACCACGGACTACAGAGAACCTACACCAGAGATCCCAATCACTATCGAGGATCCATAAGGGTCTGTCGAAACCTTAACGCCATCTCTGGTTCAAACAAATTCATCGGAAGGCATATCATTCACAACCAAGCAACAAGCAATGGGGGACGGTAATCCAGGGGCTGAGAGGACAATATGGGAGACGATTAAGGCACCTTCCTCAGCTGCACGGACAGGACCTATCAAGAAATAGAATGTGAATGCAACACAATACAAGATTGATCCAGGACTAATTGCACTCATCAAGTCACAGGATTTTTATGGGCACACTCATGAAGACCCGGTGGCACACATCACCAACTTTGTGGAGTGATGTGACATGGTGAAAGTGGATAGATTTCCACAGACAACTATTTATCTAAAGTTGTTCCCATCATCACTGGCAGATAAGGCAAAAGAATGGTTGCACAACCTACTAAAGGAATCGATTGAGACATGGGATCAAATGATCGAGACGTTCTTTGAAAGGTACTTTCCTCCAGAAAATACAAACGAGCTGGTGAGGAACATTTACAATTTCAAGCAACAGGCATCTGAATCCTATTCCTAAGCTTGGGAGTGTTTTCAGAACATGCTCAGGAAGGTTCCTCACCATGGGATATATCTGGAGAACCAATTCAAGATGTTCTACTTTGGGCTCCACAAAACAAACGTGTCACCTTAGATAGTGCGGGCACGGGGTTCTTTCTCAACAACTCACCCTCAAAGTGTCAGGAGATTATGAAAAATATGGCAAAGAATCAGGCATGGGGTAATGAGAGAGATCATGTAGAGCAGATCAAAAGCATAGGGGGGTCTAAAGTTATCACCACTTTTAATGAGAAGCTAGACTTGATAGCAAGGAGACTGCTAGAGAAGGAGAACAATTCATTGGATGAAGATGGACAAGTGAAGCATATGCGTCAGCAAGGATATAGGAGCAATGACTACTCATGGAGAAAGGATCCCAAGTTTTCTTAGAAAGACCCAAACAACATCCTGCAGGATCTAGATCAACAGAACCAATACAGGAACAATCAGCAGTAGTGACTTGTAGCAGAGGAGAACACAAATGAAATTCTTAACAGGATAGTGAAGCAAAATGAACAATTGATAAACAACTTCCAACATGATCTCCAGAATCAAGAGACGCATATGAGGAGTTTTGAGACAACTTTGTCTCATCTAGCAGCAGATGTGGCGGCTTTGAAGAAGCATACATGGTAGGGTTTCTCAGGAAACACTGACACTCCAATAGGAAACTAGCATGTCAAGGCAATACTATTGTGGAATGGGAAGAAGACATTGACTCCAAGGACAGTGCAAACTAAGGTGACTAAGCCTACTGACAGTGGTGACCCAGTGGCAGAGCATGCACAAGTAGTAATTGAGGCAGACAACCCAGGGGAAGAGCATAATCAAGAAGTTGAAGTGGAAAAGAGGACTTCATATGTGCCATCACATGAAAGAACACAGACAGTACCAATTCCATATCCTAATAGCTTGAAGGCAACAAAGATGGATCAACAATTCAAGAAATTTCTAGATAGCTTTAGGAAGCTTTCTGTTAACATATCGTTGATTGATGTGATTGAACAGATACCACCGTATGGTAAATTTCTAAAGGATATCATTAATAAGAAGAGGAAGATCCCCAATGCTGAGGTAGTTGTACTGAGAGAGCAAGTCAGTGCCTTCATTTTAGGTACACTACCACCAAAGAGACAGGATCCCAGTTGCTTCAACATCACATGTTACATTGGGAAGACAAAGTTTGGGGATGCACTCTGTGATTTAGGGGCAAGAATCAATTTGATGCCCCTATCTACCTTCAGGAAGCTCGGTCTTAAAACATCTAGGAAGTGCAGCATGACAATCCAATTGGCAGACAACTCAATGGTGAAACCGTATGGTATTTGCAAGGATGTACTTGTCAAGGTGGACCGTTTTGTTTTCTCTGCTGATTTTGTGGTGATGGAGATGCAAGATGATCATGGAAACAAACTTTTATTAGGGCGGCCATTCCAAGCAACACCTGACATGATCTTGGAGATGGGTAGAGGCCATTTGACCATGGGAATTAAAGATGACAGGTTTGAGGTCAATATGCCAGATATTTCAAAGTCACCCAAGGATCAAGAGCAATGCAATATGATGAAGTACATGGATAGAAATATCTCTTTGTTCTTGGGAAAACCATTTTTGGACATGGTTCATGTAATGACAAAGGTGGATAAGGGTATAATAGTTGTGGACATCATGGAGAACACTAAGGTGGTCTCACTTGCCAAGGCAGTAGGTATTTGGACGACGAACATGAGGAATTGGGTTTATCCACTTTGGATGAGGATGGAGAGGACTCTCTAGTACAGATACATCCATAGCTCCCACTAGAGGCATCTCTAATGAACCTTATAGATGGTTGTGTGCGGAGCCGGTCTTTAGAAGAATGTGCTAGGCTATTGAAGGCTTTGATGTGCTATTACACAAGATACTTTGAGGATTTGGGACCGTTGCCACCACCACTAGTTTCTTCAATCCTGAGCCCACCTGAGTTGGAGCTCAAGCCGCTACCACCTCATCTGAAGTATGTGTTTCTAGCTGAAGAGGAGAAGTTGTTGGTTATAATATCTCCATCATTGAGTGAATCGAAAGAAGAACAATTGATTACTGTGCTAAAGAACCAATGAGGTGCATTCAGATGGACTGCGGCTGATATCAAAGGGATCTCTCCCTCATTGTGCCAACAAAATATTTGGCTATAAGAAGGAGTAAAACCAGTAATTCAACCTCAGTGTCGCTTAAATCCAATCATGACAGAGATAGTCAAGAAGGAGGTAATCAAGCTACTGTCGGCATGTATAATTTATGTTATTTTTTATTCCATGTGGGTTAGTTCAACACAGGTATTACCAAAGAAGGGGGGAATAATTGTCACTACTAACTCCTCTAATGAACAAATAACCACTAGATTAGTGACAGGATGGCGAGTTTGCATTAATTATCGCAAATTGAACACCGCCACGCTTAAAGATCATTTTCCATTACCGTTCATTGACCAGATTTTGGAGCGACTCGCCGGTCGCTCCCACTTTTGTTTCTTGACGGTTATTTGGGCTATAATCAGATTTCAATCAAGCCTAATGATCAAGAGAAGTCTACCTTCACTTGCCCTTATGGCACTTTTGCATACCGTCGCATGTCGTTCGAATTGTGCAACGCACCCGCTACTGTTCAGTGTTGCATGTTGGTGATCTTCTCAGATATGGTGGAACAATGTCTCTAGGTTTTTATGGATGATTTTTTAGCCTATGGGGCATCTTTTGATGATGTTTGAAAATTTTGGATAAGGTTTTGCAAATGTGTGAAGACACACACTTAGTGCTTAATTGGGAAAAATGCCACATGATGGTTATCAGGGGCATCGTGTTGGGACACAAGGTGTCCAGCAAAGGATTGGAGGTGGATTCGGTTAAGATAGAGGTGATTTCAAAACTTCCTCCACCAACATAGGTGAAGGCAGTTAGGAGTTTTCTAGGCCATACCAGGTTTTATCGCCGATTTATAAAGGATTTTTCAAAAATCGCTAAGCCATTGTTTGAGATTTTAGAAAAGAATGTTGAATTCAATTTTTATGAGAAATGTTTAAAAGCTTTTGAAATCTTGAAAGAGAAACTCATATCCGCACCGGTTGTGTAGGTTCCATATTGGAGCCAACCTTTTGAACTGATGTGTGATGCATCAGATTATGTTGTGGGGGCGGTGTTGGGGCAATGCTTAGACAAAGTTCCTACAGTCATATATTATCCATCTAAAACACTTAATGACGCACAACTAAATTACACCACGACTGAAAAAGAATTATTGGATGTTGTATTTGCTTTTAAGAAATTTAGATAATATCTTGTAGGAGCTAAGGTAGTGGTGTGAACCAATCATGCGGTAATTAAATACTTGCTGTAGAAGAAGGATGCGAAACCAAGACTGATTAAGATGGATCCTTTTACTGCAGGAGTTCAACATTGAGGTCAAAGATAAGGCAGGGATTGAAAATGTGGTGACTGACCAACTATCTAGACTGGAGAGGGTAGATGAAAGAGATGTTAATATACTCATTCCAAAGACTTTCCCTGATGAATAGATGTTTGCCTTTTTTTTTGGTGAACTCAGCTCCTTCTATTTCTTTTTATAGTTTTGAGAATATACAAAGAAAAAGAAAGAGAAATGTCTTAAGGAGCAGGACCTCCCAAGACAAACTAAAAGATAGAAAAAGGAAAAGAAACTATACAGAAAAAGACTCCTATAGACTGTCCATCAAAAGGTCCAGGTCGTGAAGAATGAGATTCCAAATAAGATCCACCTCCTTGGAAATCCCACAATGGACACGATCATTCCTCTCCCTCCACAGCCAGCTGAAAATACCAAGACCAAGAAGATAGGCCTTTCTGTCCTTGAAAAGATAGACATCATTTATCGATCTGGGTTGCCGAATATTAAGAAGAACACTGGCTCTCCTCCAAATCTCAGATGAGTAAGAGCAGCTGAACAAAAGATGCTCAATATCCTCTTCCTCCCTGTAGCAATGGAAACACATTGACACAAGGCTGATCCCAATATGTTTCACAAAGCAAGAAGTCGGAAGTCTTCTATGACCAACTTTCCAGCCTATCATTCTCCAATTGCTTGGACAGCTGAAGCTCCAAAGCCACTGAAAAAAGAAATTCATCCCATTCTCAGGGTGGAGACATCTCCAAATATATTTACAATTCACCTCCATCTTTCCATCAAACAGGATTTTATCACTCCCAACAATAGGACTCAGTATAGAGTGGAGAACCTCAATCAGGCTACTGTGAAGTCTTGAATTCTCAACAGCCCAAGAGTCGTTACTAATGAGATGACTGAGTTTGGCATCAAAAGGGAACCCCAGCTGAATAATGCTCTGTCTGCCCAGCACTTCAGTAAGAAACTTCGACCCCTTGCACCAGGGATCCTTCCACATACTAACATCTTTACCATCTCCAATGACAAAAGTGATATATCTTCTTAAACAGTCTCTTTCACCAAGAATTCTTCTGAACAGCCACGAAAAACTCTCATTAATAGGAAGAGACCAGAACGAATGCTTAACTAAGTACTTCTCATGGATCCATTTTATCCATATACTATCTTTCTTCTTGGCAATGTCCCATCCATTCAAGAGAATATACGACTGAATAATGTCTCTAATACATTTAATCCCTAATCCACCTTGCAGCTTCGGTTTAACAACCTCAATCCACTTGACCAAATGAATAGGATTTCTACTAATAGTCTTCCCCCAGATGAAATTCCGATAGAGTTGTTCAATTTCATCACAAATAGCACAAGGGATAGGGAAACTGGCAACCCAATAATTAGTCATAGCAGTAAGAGTAGACTGGACAAGCTTAACTCTACCTGCCATAGAGAGCTGACTTGCTTTCCAACCATCAAGGTGACTCTTAATTCTGTCAACAAGGGGACTACAATGAGCCTTAGTCAGCTTGCCAATAACCAAAGGAATACCAAGATATCTCTGCGGAAGACACCCTTCAGCAATGCCCAAAATGCTGCACATCAAACTTTTATTATCATTTTGACTATAGAGAACAACACTTTTATCCGTGTAAATCTTCAAACCAGTAGCAACATATAGATGGTCAAGCACTCTTTTAATAGCATAAGCACTCTGATCATCCGCCTCAGAGAAAATCATCACATCATCAGCAAAAATCAGGTGAGAGATAGAGAAATTGGACGAGGCCTTCAAAGGTTTCAAATTGCCCTCTTTAACCTCTTTATCAAGAAGAAGAGTAATAACCTGCATAACAAGAACAAAAATGTAGGGAGCAAGGGGATCTCCCTGCTGAACCCCATTGCTACGCTGAAACGATTCAGAATATTCTCCATTAATAAGGATCTCATAGGAAATAGTGTTAAAAATCTCCTTAAGCCGCACAACCCAACAGTGAGGAAAGTTCATAAGCTCAAGAATAAGAAAGATGGCCTCCCAAGCAACTGAGTCATAGGCTTTAGAAATGTCTAACTTGATACACATCTTAGGCCTACACTCCTTCTTGTTAAAATCATGTATCAATTCATTGGATAAAAGAACAGCATCCTTGATAGACCTACCCTTCACGAACGCACACTGGTTACTACTCACTACAGAAGGCAAAACAAGTTGCAATCTGTAGCAAGAAGTTTAGAAATAACTTTATAGAAGACATTACAAAGAGCAATGGGTCTGAAATTCTTGAGCTCACTGGAATTCTTCACTTTCAGAATAAGAGTTATGAAAGTACGATTAGCTTCTCTAAGCATTCTCCCGGAATTAAAGAAGCCAAGGACAGCCCTAACAACATTTGAGCAAATATCACTCCAACAGAACTTGAAAAAGTGACCATTAAACCCATCAGGTCCTGGGCATTTCTCAAAATTAAGATTCTTGACTACATCAACAACTTCCTTCACAGAAAAACATCTATCAAGAGCCAACTTATGAACATCATTCAACTTAGGAAATACCAACATATTCAGAATATCAGCATCAATATTGTGACTATTATTGAATAAGGAAACATAGTACCCCAGAATATGTTGTTTAATTTCAGAACAGTTAGTACTAATGATCCCACCAATATCAAGGGCTCGGATGTGGTTAACATTTCTTCTCACTTTAATCGAAGAATAAAAAAACTTAGAGTTAGAATTCCCCTCTTTAAGCCACTTGACTCTAGATTTCTGTCTTAGCAAAGATTCTTCATGCTTATTAGCAATAAAGGCTTCTTTTCTTCTAGCAACAGCTTCAATTTGCAGCAGAACATTAGAAGGGTCCTTATCAAGGTTGCTTTGTGCTTCACATGCTAACAAATTAATCCTCTTAGCAACATCAGTGAAGTTTCCAACAGTGCTCCTATTCCACTTAGACAGCTCGTGTCTGAGCTTCTTAAACTTACTATAGACAATGAAACTAGGAAAGCTAATGTCATCCCCAGACCAACTTTTTCTAACAATATCCCTGAAGCCTTCTTTTTCAGTCCAAGCATTAATGAAACGAAAGGGGGAAACAATTTTACCTTTCTCACCAATGTCAAGAGTGAGGATCTTATGATCATTGATAATATTGGAATGAAGAAAACCTTTGAACTCAGAAAATTCCCTCATGAAATCAAAATTATAGAGAATCCTGTCAATAAGAGAAGTAACAAAAAAAATCCCCCGATTGATGGTTATCCCAAGAAAAGGAAGGTCCATTCAGGCCCAGCTCAAAAAGGCCACAATTGAGAATACAATTATTGAAATCATCCATGGACTTCTTAGTAGGAGGATCTCTGCCCAACTTTTCTTCATCCTTTCTAACAGCATTAAAATCACCTAAAATGATCCAAGGAGAAGACACACTAGAATTAATAGATCCAATATCATTCCATAATTGCTCCCTATCACCATCAGGATTATGCCCGTAGACAGCCGTCAAGAGGAAACTTCTGTTGTCACAAAAAACCTCCATATGAATTAACTGATCAGACTCCTGAATCTTTGTAATATTGCAAGCCTCATCCTTCCACAGAACTACAACTCTACCAAGCACATGAGAGGAATGATTAGAAATCCAACTAAACTCAGGAAAATATTTACTAAGCAGCTTTGAAATCTTCTTCTGTCTAACTTTAGTTTCATTGAGAAGAATAACGTGAGGATTGAACTCTCTTATTTTCTCCCGGACTGTTGAGACCTTGAGGTTAAGACCCCTAACATTCCAGGACAGCATATTGAGATTGAGACTAACCATTAGAAACAGTTGTGACTAGTACTTCACTGGTTTGGGACTCACTCCTCCTGTGATCTTCAGTCACTACTTTCAAATTAGCAAATTTATTTGAAAGAGCAGTTTGAGTGACAATATCCTGGTCCTTTATATTATTTCTAGTTTTACCCTTCGGTTTCCTTCTTTTGTTCCCTTTTTTAACAACTTCAAAACCCTCCTCCTCATCTTGAATGATAGCAGCATTATGAGGAGGAGTAGAAAGATCTACAACTCCGTCCAGAGCTTCCTGGTTTCTGCTAATATCTCCTTTCGAAGAAGTCAGACTACTTTCCTCAAAAGAGTCATTAGGTACATGGAATTCTTCTTCTTCATCTTGGACTTGCCCCAACAGACCACCCTATCCTTCCTGGTTCAGATTAACACTATGAGAAGTATTGTCATTAACTCTAGTTTCAGCCACTTTTTCAGACAAATCAATAGCAGTAGTATTGTCACAATTAAACTTATCAGCTTGATCTTTATGAATCAGAATATCGCTCCGAGGATTTTCATCATCAACTTTAGGTGCAGGTATTTCCTTAGAAAGAACAGAGGAATCGGGAGCAGCAACTTTCTTGACCCACACTTTCTTAACCTAATGATTTGAACCTTTAGCAGAATCTCTACAGTCAGCATGTCCAAACAAATTGCACACCGAACAGACCTGTGGCACCCATTCATATTCAAAGTTGACAGTATGAGAGACTCCATCATTGCTTGAAACTTCTAGCTCAAGAGGAAACGTCGACGCAGCCGATATCAATACTTGAATCCTAGCATATTCAAGATTCCTCAGACTAAAAGTCAATCTGTCTGCTCGTAAGGGGAATCCAATATAAGACCCGATTCTTGAAAACATCTTCATATCCCAAAGCTCCAAGGGAAGGTTATGAATCCTGACCCATACCGGCATGCCAGTCAACCTGAACCTTTTCAGAGGATCCCTGGGCTTCCATTTCATCAGAACCATAGGCCTTCCCTTGACAAAGTAGATGCCATTGTCTAAGACATTCTCCAGATCCACTTCATCCGTGAATTTAATCAGGAAGACACCTCGACCATGATTCAGTATCTCAATCGATCCATTCAGAATCCAAATCTGAGATAAATACTTCTCTAGCGTAGGAAGATGAGGATTGAAGCCAACTATGTAGCCTGCAACACACTGCTTCCATCTATCTGCATTCTTCTCATCTTCTTCTCTCGGGTAGATGAGCTTTTGGTTTCGCAACTCTATATCCACTTTCTCCAATGAAGTATCGTAGAGCCTTGGTTTCATCAGTTCCGCCCATGACTTCATATTTTCATATTGAGCATTCAGGTCTTGACTCACTCCAGATGAGCAAACGAGAGAGGAGGGAAGGGGGGCCTCCAGCTTCAGGCACAGTGCCTCCGATGACCTCCTCATCGCGCCGTCGGGTATCGCCAGAGCTCATCGTGACATTAGTTCTGGTTATCATCTCAGATGTTTGCCTTTAAGCAAAAGGACCCATGGTTTGCTAACATTGTAAATTATTTAGCTTGTAAGGAATTACTTGATGATTGGGGGTACCAAGAAAAGAAGAGATTCTTTCATTCATTGCGCTATTATTTTTGGGATGACCCTATTCTGTTGAGACAGTGCAAGGATGGAATATTGAGGAAGTGTGTGCCTGAATGTGAATATGAAAGTGTGTTAAAGCATTGCCACACACTACCTATAGGTGGACACCATGCCAGTTCTAGGACAACTGCAAAAGTTTAGGAGAGCGATTTATACTGGTCGACCCTATTCAAAGATGCATATGATTTTGTGCGGAGGTGTGACGCATGTCAGTGGTCAGGTAACATATCAAAGAGGTAGGAGATGCCATTGAATGTGTTTCAAGAAGTAGAGGTATTTAATTTATGGGGTATTGATTTCATGGGACCCTTTGTGTCCTCTAACTATAACCTCTATATCTTAATAGATGTAGATTATGTGTCAAAATGGGTGGAAGTGATTCCAACCCGCACCAATGATGCCAATGTCGTATGCAAATTTGTCAAGGATCACATTTTTTGCAGGTTTGGAGTGCTAAGGATGATTATAAGTGATGGGGGAACTCATGTCACCAGTCGAAAATTTGGGGCACTCTTAAGAAAATATGGAGTGATGCACCGTGTGGGTACACCCTACCACCCACAAACTCAAGGGCAGGTGGAGATTTCAAATCGTGAGATTAAAAACATTCTTAAAAAGATGGTGTCATCTAGTAGAAAAAATGGAGTGATTTGTTGGTTGACGTGCTATGGGCCTATAGGACTGCCTATAAAACACCAATAGGAGCTACACCCTTTAGGCTAGTCTATGGATGGGCGTGTCATCTCCCTGTGGAGTTAGAACATAAATCTCATTGGGTGTTAAGGAGGCTCAATTTTGACCTTAATGAAGGAAGTAAGACAAGGATGTTGGAGTTGAATGAGCTTGATGAAATTAGGATGAATGCTTATGAGAATTCAAGAATGTATAAGGAGAGAACTATGCAAATACATGACCGACATATAACAAGGAGAGCCTTTTATCTGAGAGAGAATGTGTTGCTTTTTAATTCAAGGATGAAATTACACCCTGGGAAACTGAGATCTAGGTGGAGTGGACCGTTTTTCATATAGGAAGTGTTTCCATATAGGGCGGTTAAAATCAAAGAAGGAGAGAGATCCTTCTTGGTTAATGGCCAAATACTGAAGCATTACTTTGGAGAAGACTTCAATAAGAAGGAGCATGAGGTGAAACTCATAGCTCTTAATTGATCTCCAGAATGGACTTGTCTAGCCTAGGACGTTAAACAAGGGCGCTTGTTGGGAGGCAACCCAGCCATTAGGATGTTTATTTCATTCATTTACATTACTTTAGTTTAGTTATACTTAGTTTTTCATATTTTTTATAAAAAATGATACCTTGACTTGTTTGTTAAGTGTGCAGGACTGTGAAGGTTGGTGCCACCGAGTCCCCAAGTTGGTGGCACCGAAATCAGGTTAGTGAGAGGGCCAGTTCGATTGAAAAAAGTTGGTATGATGAATGCATATTCATCATTGAATTCAATTACCATCTTGGGCTTACTTTGACTCAACATTACCAATTTCACTCATTAAATATCAAAATGCATCATAATATGCAAAATTACTCAATTAATTCGATTATCAAGGTTTTGATCGAACTTATGTTAATTTAATGTAGGTCTTGATAAAGCTGAACAATCAGATGGGGCCCACCTTCACTCACCCTTGGTTTTGACCAATCGATCTAACCAAGTGATTTCATCCATTCGGTCTCAAGACCGTTTGAGCCCATTCGGTCTCAAGACCGAGAGACCAGCAAAGACCGTTTGGAACCAGTTTGCGAGACCATTTGAAGAAATTCGGTCTGCGAGACCATTTGAAGAGATTCGGTCTGCGAGACAATTTACGGAATTCTAGTTTGCGAGACCATTTGAATTTCCAAAACTGAATGGAGCTGGACCGGATGAGCACATGCGCATAGACCGTTTGCTGCAAATGTCAAGACCGTTTGAAGGTCACGTAGACCATTTGCATGAGAAAAGCAACGTAAAGACCGTTTGCTCATTTGCGTGTAAACTGAATGAACATATGAAACCGTTTGGACATGCAGTCACACGAGGACCATTTGGATTAGAGTGCATGCAAGCCGAATGGGATACCAAAACCGTATGAAATAGATATTTAGTAAACCGTTTGGGCACATTACTTATCAAACCGTTTGGACTAAAATCACACCAAAAGCATGAGGACCTATCCAGTACCTATAAATAGGACCAGCAGGGTCCTTATTTCGACATCGGTTCTGGGACACCGATAGGCTTCCTGTACACAGGTCCGATCCAAATCCAGTGCCATCCGTGCCAGTTTCATTCCACCTACTGCCCATGTTGCAACCAAGGTGGCGGAGGAGAGAAGAAAGACGGAGCAAGGGAGATTGTCTGGTCTGTCTTGGCATCTCCTGTTCACGTCCAGATCTGCTCTGACATGACATAGAAGGTCGTATCTTCTTCATCGAGCTACGACTACCTTCTGCACTGAGTTCATGGTGGATTCCTCTCTCTTTCTCATTCTTCTTGTTTCTCGCATCATGAGAGAGTAGTACCCTTTCGCTGGGGTGCGGGGATTAGCCCCGCTGCCCATGCAAGTCATGTTCTTTTGTTAAACTCTCCATGGCAATGTATATAACTTTCCATTTCATTGTTAGTTGGTACGTTTGTAGTTGATTATCTGCTTGCTTTCATCTTGTTTTGTCCTTTATGGCGAAATCTTCTATATATGGGATGGAATGGCGGTTTACAAGTTTGACTCCTTGACGAGAACTTCTGATAGGATTCCTTGAGATTGTAAGTGTATGATCCATGAGGGGATGAGACATCTAGCCTACAGTGATGCTTCTATGGTCTAAACATCCCTCAGGGAGGACCACAGCCTTAGTTGGATTTTGTATTGTCTTGTTTATCGTCAGTGTTAGTTTGTAGATATATCACCTGCTTGCTTATCGATTAATGTGGTTGACTCTCAAACTAGAAATAGAATGGGATTTCTTCGAGGTCGTAAGTGTATGATCTGCGAGGGGACGAGCCATCTAGCCTTCGGTGACGCTTCTGTGTGCCTAATGCCTGTATAGGGGGCTCACAAACTTCGTTGGATTTCTATATCTTCAGAGCTGTAAGTAAGTGATCTGGCTGGTGACGAGACATCTGATGCCTAAGGTGATGCTTACGTGAACCTAACGCCCGTATGGGGGGTTCTGCAGCAGCTCTATTTGGATTGATATATCTTGCCTGGATTGTTTGCGATTGAATGTGTTTGCGTGTGTAGCGGTGGTGAAACCTGATACCATCCCAGCGATTCCATATCATTGATCTAAATTCAACCTTAATTCAGCTTTTACTTTTTTGCAATTAGTTTAATTAATCTCAAATCAACCCATCATTTTAAATATTAGTATTAACTTGAACTTGACTAGACTGATAAAGATTCTTAAAAATGTTGTCCTTTGGGTTCAATCCTTAACTATACTGCGATAAGACTCATCCTCTTGTGGGTGGTATTATTGCACTTTGGTTTTGGTAAAAACTCAGGGATCTCAACGCCGAGTGAATTTGTTAGTGCATTCAAAACATCACATCAAATTCTGGCACCGTTGTCAGGGACAACAGAATCAGTTAGTCAAGTCTAGTTCGCTTAAGGATAATCTAGGATTTTGCTTTTTCTTTTTCGAAAACAATCAATCATCTACTTGAATTTGACTCTACTTTGTGAATCTCATTTTCAAAATCTTTTCTATTTCAGGTACAATCCAAGGCATAGTGTATGCACCGTTCGGATAGCCCCAGACTCACAGCGAGCTTTGATCCCGAGATAGACAGAACTTTTCATCGTCAAATACGAGAAAATCAAACAAGGATGGCTTAGGAAGAAGAGGTAGCCTGAAGGGTTGCTCAAGCCATCAATGCACAGAGAGAAAGGCTCATGCAAGAAGCCAGAGCTACAGTACAGCAAGAAATCCTAGCAACACAAGTAGCGGCACAGGCAGCAGAACTGCAAAAGGATATTAGGGAGTTCTGAATCCCTAAAGATGTTGATGTACATCACCCAGTCCTACCTCCTCCCATCCATGCTCCGAATTTCGAGATACGAGCACATTAGATCACCTTGCTCCAAAACAACTCGTTCTATGGAAAACAAGGTGAAGATAGTCAAGAACACCTTCTGAGATTCATCGATCTATGTGCTATGACAAAACAAAATGGAGTGTCCGACGATGCCATCCGACTCTATCTATTCAAGTATTCTCTTGCCGATAGAGCCATAAGTTGGTACAACTATCTACAATGTAAACCTATCACCACATGGGAACAACTACAGAATGTTTTTCTGGAAAAGTTCTATCCTCCATCTCTCACTTATGAAATTAGGGGAAAAATAACAATGTTCACTCAAGCCCCTGGAGAAACCCTTGTTGAGGCGTGGGACCGATATAAGGAGCTTCTATGAAAATGTCTGCATCATGGCATTCCTAATAATCAACTCATCGAGATCTTCTATAGGGGTGTGGATGATGACATTAAGAGGTTTCTAGATTCCTCATCTGGAGGAAACTTCATGCGTCAAAGCTATGATAGCACATGGAGGGTTGTCACCCTTGGAGCTGAAAACCAAGCAAATTGGGGTAGGTCTATAGGTAAAGGAGTGTTGAAAGTGGCTATGGCTGAAGCGAAACCTGAGTACAAAACTATCGCTGAAACCCTAAAACTTTTAGTTGCCAAGCAAGACCATATTGAATCCTCACTTGCTTCAATTGGAAGAGGACGTCCACCCCTTCAACAACCCAAATAGATCAAGACCGCTTCACTATTTTGTGAAGCATGTAAAAGTACCGATCATTCCACTTTATCATGCAGTGTTCTCTATGATGTTGTCCTAAGAAACGCATGTGGACAAGGAGACAGTGGTCAAATGGAAAATTTGAATGTTGTCAACACCATTCCTGGTCAAGGGTATTACAATCCGAATCAGAATAGGAACCATCCAGGTTTTCAATATGGAAACCCCTCTGGAGCAGTAAACTTGCATCAATTTGGTTCGAACAATCAACCAAGAAGCCCACCAGGATTCCAGTACAATCAACAACAGAATTTTGGAAATCAAGGAAATTTCAAGGGAAACTTTCAGAATAGGAACTTCAATAATTATCAAAATAACTCCCAGTACTAGAATCTCAACCAAGTTCCTTATCAACAACAAGGACAACAAGTATGTCTAGTTTCTCCTGATGACAAACTATTAGCCATTGAAAAGATGTTGCAAACTCAGCAAACTATGATAGCTAACCAACAAGCTCAGCAGAAGGCTATTGAATCTCAATTATCTCAACTCACAGCTAGCATAAAGCCACCTGTTGGGGTCTTTGTTGGCCAACCCAAGAACAATCCTAAGCATCCTGAACAGTTGAAGACAGTCACCACTAGGTCAGGAAAAGACTATTCAGACCCCCCTGAAAAGACACCTATGGTTATTACAGACGAGGATGAACCTGTGATTGCCCAAGACTCTACAACACAAGAGACTCAATCAAAAGATGATAAGTCAGAAAAAGGAAATTTTGAGAAGCCTGCTCAAGAAAACAAAGAAATTGAGACTCCAGAACCTGATATCCATGTGTACAAACCTCGTATACCTTTTCCAGCTCGTCTAAGGCAAACAAAGCTTGATACCAGATTCAATAAATTTAAAGAAGCTATGAAGAAACTTCATTTTGATATCCCCTTTCTCGATGCTCTAGCTGAGATACCAGCCTGGACGAAGTACTTAAAGTCACTCCTCACCAGGAAGTATATAACTGAAGAGTATGAGATAGTAAAATTGGCGACAACTACATCTGATATCATATTGAGCAAGATGCCCAAGAAACAAAAAGACTCGGGATCCTTTGGAATTTCATGTCACATTGGTGACTCATCATACAAGAAAGGATTGGCAGATCTCGGCGCAAGCATCTCTATTATGCAACTTAGCCTGTGTGAAAGACTAGGGTTTGCAGAATTGCTTCCTACTGGCATGACTATACAGCTTGCAGACAATTCGATAAAACCTCCGTTAGGAATCCTCGAAGATGTCCCGGTCAAGGTAGGCAAGGACACATATGTTCCATGTGACTTTGTCATTATGGACATAAAGGAAGATGCCAGATATCCTCTCATCTTCGGTTGTCCGTTCCTCGCCACTACAAGAGCCCTGATTGATGTTGAAGCTGGTACCTTACTGCTCAGATTAGGCAAAGAAACTCTCGAATTTAAAGTTTTTGAAAGTATGAGAAGACCAAGTATGCAAAAAGAAGTCTATCTGATTGACTGCATTGAGCAAATGTCACTTTTGACTCAAGAGCATCATGAATCAGACGGTCCTTTAGAATTTTCTCTAACAAACCCATCAGTTGATGAACCAATTGACGAACAAGTAAAGGATTGCATCGAATCCCTCGACTCTGCTAAAGAAGATGTTGAAGCCACTAGTGAAGAACTCAAAGCTATGGAAACTACGGAAGAAACAAGTGAAAAACCAGAGGCTCCCGAAATGAAGCCCTTGCCCGAAGGACTGAAGTATGTGTTTTTAGACAATCTCAAAGTTTGCCCAGTTATTATAAATTCCGATCTAACAGCTGAATAAGAAAATAAAATCCTGAAGGAATTAAGGGAAAGAAAGAAAGCCATCGGCTATAAAATGAGTGACCTCATTGGGGTCAGTCAAGCATTGTGCATGCTTAAGATCCCTATGATGGAAAATCACAAGCCTACTATTGAGCATCAATGGAAATTGAATCCAAATATGAAGGAAGTAGTCCGTCGTGAGGTCATTAAACTGTTCACAGCTGGAATAATCTATCCGATCTCAGATTTGCCATGGGTGAGTCCAGTACATGTGGTCTCGAAGAAAGGTGGAATAACTATTATACGGAATGAAAACAATGAACTCATCCCCACTCGAACAGTCACAGGGTGGAGGATGTGCATAGATTATAGAAAATTAAACAAGGCAACTCAAAAAGATCATTTTCCAATGCCTTTCCTTGATCAAGTCCTAGAAAGGTTGGCTCACCAAGAATATTTATGTTATCTTGACGGTTACTCTGGATTCTATCAAATACCCATCCATCCATATGACCAAGAGAAGACAACCTTTACCTGCCCATTCAGAACATACACATTTAAAAGAATGATGTTTGGTCTCTGTAATGCACCCGCAACTTTCCAACGTTGCATGGCTTCCATATTCGTTGGTCTTACTGAAATGATTATGGAGGTTTTCATGGATGATTTTTCTATTTACAGAGATTCATTCGATTCATGTCTAAAGCACCTCTCCCTGGTCCTCAAACGTTGTGAAGAAGCACATCTTGTGCTGAATTGGGAAAAGTGCCACTTTATGGTAAAGGAAGGCATTGTCCTCGCCCATAGGGTCAGCAATAGAGGAATTGAAGTAGATAAAGCCAAGATTGAAGTGATTTCTAAACTAGCTATCCCAACAAATGTAAAAGAAGTCTGTGCTTTCCTAGGTCATGTGGGATTTTACAGAAGATTCATAAAGGACTTTTCCAAGATAACGAAGTCAATGACGAATCTATTACTAAAGGATACTGATTTCAATTTCAACGAAGAATGTGTCAAAAGCTTCAACACACTAAAACATGCTCTTACAACCACCCCATCATTAGAGCTCCCGACTGGGACCATCCTTTTGAAATTATGTGTAATGCCAGTGACTATGTTGTGGGCGTAGTTTTGGGGCAATGTATAGAGAAGAAACACTATGTGATCTATTATGCATCGAAGACTCTCAATGAAGCTCAGAGGAATTATGCAACTACCGAGAAAGAACTTCTAGTAGTCGTGTATGCCTTTGACAAGTTTAGATCATACCTAATCGGTTCGAAGGTCATTGTCTACACAGACCACGCTGCCATTCGTTACCTTCTGGCAAAGAAAGATGCAAAACCCAGGTTGATTAGATAGATTCTCCTATTGCAAGAATTTGATTTTGAAATAAGAGATAAAAAGGGTACAGAAAATGTGGTAGCAGATCACCTCAGTCGCATCCACACTTTGGATACCGAGAAGATTATGATTAATGATTCCCTTCCGGATGATCAACTAATGAAGATCTCAAAAGTTATACCGTGGTACTCAGATTTTGTGAACTACCTCACTGCTGGGGTTATCCATCCTCAATGCACTGAGAATGCACTGAAGAAGTTCATGCATGATGTAAAGCAATATCACTGGGATGAGCCATATCTCTTTAAACTATGTGCTGATGGTCTGTATAGACGATGTGTCACCGAAGAAGAAGCTCAACTTATTTTGGAACAATGCCACTCAGGACCATTGGGAGGACATATGAGCTCTATAAAGACTGGTTTGAAGGTTTTGCAATGTGGATTCTTCTGGCCAACCATATCCAAAGATTCCTACGACTTTGTCCTATCATGTGACAAATGTCAAAGATCAGGCAATATAACAAAGAGAGATGAGATGTCGCTGAATCTATGGCAAGAAGTGGAGATATTTGATGTTTGGGGGGTGGACTACATGGGTCCATTCCCATCCTCCCATGGATTTTCATACATCCTAGTGGCGGTAGACTACATCTCAAAATGGGTTGAAGCTATACCAACTGTCACTAGTGATTCCAAACCCGTCATCAAATTATTCAACGATATTATTTTCCCCCATTTTGGAGTGCCACGAACCGTGACATCTGACGGAGGGTCCCACTTCCTTGAAAGAAGCTTTGAAGCTTTACTGAGAAAATACAGTGTAACACATAAGGTAGCCTCGCATTACCATCCACAAACAAGTGGACAGGTAGAGGTCTCTAACCGTCAACTAAAGGCTATTCTGGAAAAAACTATAGGATGCAATCGAAAGGATTGGTCAGCAAAAATCAATGATGCCTTATTGGCCTATCGAACTGCTTATAAAACTCCCATTGGGACTACACCTTTTCGATTAATATATGGAAAGGATTTCCACCTGCCAGTTGAACTGGAACACAAGGCACAGTGGGCAATTAAACAACTAAACTTTGATATGAAAGAAGCTGGCCAAGCCAGGATTCTACAACTCCAAGAGCTGGATGAACTCAGGATGACAGCTTATGAGAATGCATGAATCTACAAAGAACACACAAAACTTTGGCATGATGGACATCTGAAAAGAAAAGACATACAAGTGGGAGACCAAGTTCTTCTATTCAACTCAAGGTTGAAGTTATTCCCAGAAAAACTCCGCTCACACTGGTCTGGACCATATATCGTCAAGAGCATCTCCCCACATGGTGCCTTCTCATTATGGAGTGAAAAGTCAGGTGAATTTGTAACAAATGGTCACCGCTTAAAGAGATATTTCACCTCAACTAAAATAGGCACTAAAGCAATGCTAGAACTCACCGATCCAAAGGATCCACCGTAAAGCTAAAGGGCTCAGTCGAGCCATCGACATAAAACAAAGGCTCTTGTCGGGAGGCAACCCGATCAATAAACTTGTTTTACTTTTCTTTTCAAATTAGAATGTTTCTGAAATTTTGTTTTTACCTTCTAGTTAAGTTTTCATTAAATAAAATTCGCATCGCAAGATGCTATTTTAAGATCTAATTGCTCTTTACCTTTGAGATTTTCAGATAAGAGGATGCGCGTTGATTGGAACGCAACCATATCTAGTGGTCATTCTGGCATGAATTTTTCCCTCCATCTTAGATTTAGGGTTTGCTCGAGACGAGCAAATCTCTAAGTTTGGGGTGGAGGGTGGGTGGTACGTATCTTACTTTCCACCTTCACCCATCTAAATCAGTCTTAGACTTTCATCGCCGCATTTTTGACATCTTCGCATTTTTGACCAAAATTTTCAAATAAATTTCCAAAATTTTAAAGTTTTAAAGCTTTCAAAGAATTTGAACAGATACTTGATGATTTTTTGACACTTCCTGGTTTCATTAAAAGTCACTAACTAACCTGTTATGCATTTTGAATCATTATATCCTCCTTATTCGAAGTAAATCCTCAAAAGAACCACTTTTTGAAACTAGCCTTTTGACTGAAATCATTTTGTAAAGCTTATGACTCCTAACATCATGATACTTTTGCGAATATGACAAGTATATGTCAAACTAATAGGGATCAAACACATCATGCTTCCTAACTGAGTAGTGGAACAATAACATGGAATCCCCACCTGATCCTCATCAAGCCATTATTTGAGCAGAGTACAATAAAGAGAATGACCTGGTGCATGGAATTGTAAATCAAGTTGCATTCTGATCTGAACTCTCTTATACACTTCTTCCATCATCTTCATATCCCTCCATCCATCAAAAAGAAACAAAAATAGCCAAAATAGTGCAAAACCCTAAGTTTGGGGTGGCACGCCACTTCCCTCTATATATCCACTTCTTCCATACCCCTAACAAATAAATAGGGGCGTACCACTAAAATGCAATCTCAATTCGAATAGAGGAGAGATTGTCAAACAAAAAGATGCCAAAGTGCACACAAAAAGAAGTGCAATCTTGAGTCAAATAGAGGAGAGATTCGCACAAAAATGTAATAAATTAAATTGCAAATAAAATAATAAAAATCTCAAGTCGAATAGACGAGAGATTTATTTCTTCCTTCCATACCACCATTCACTCCATTTTCTACCTAACGACACAATGCATGCCCCCACTATCCTGAAAAACACCAGTGTCAGATCAGATGCACACTTGTTGATTCTGCGGGTATCTCTGGACTCTTACAAAACTCTTTGACATGCTTGTTGTTGAAAAATGTGAAGAGGAAGTGATATTGGAAAACGAACTCAAGAACGAAGATATGGTAAGATGTGTTTAGTGGTATTAGGAAGTTGAGATACTGAGTCATATTGAGTAAAAAGAAAATATTTGTGATGTGAAGATGAAGCAATCACAGGAATTGAAAGTGTCCATTTGGCGACTGTTTCAGATTTTGTGCTACTCGAGGATGAGCAACATTTAAGTTCAGGGTATTTTGATGAATGCATATTCATCAGGGAATTAAATTACCATCTTGGTCTTACTTTGACTCAACATTACCAATTTCACTCATTAAATATCAAAATGCATCACAATATGCAAAATTACTCAATTAATTCGATTATCAAGGTTGATCAAACTTATGTTGATTTAATGCAGGTCTTGATAAAGCTGAACAATCAGCTGGGGCCCACCTTCACTCACCCTTAGTTCTGACCAATCGATCTAACCAAGTGATTTCATTGATTCGGTCTCAAGACCGTTTGAGCCCATTTGGTCTCAAGACCTTTTGAGCCCATTCGGTCTCAAGACCGTTTGAGCCCATTCGGTCTCAAAACTGAGAGACCAGCAAAGACCATTTGGAACCAGTCTGTGAGACCATTTGAAGAAATTCGGTCTGCGAGACTGTTTGAAGAAATTTGGTCTACGAGACTGTTTGAAGAGATTCGGTCTGCGAGACCATTTGCAGAGTTTCGGTCTGCGAGACCGTTTGAATTTCCAAAACTGAATGGAGCTGGACCGGATGAGCACATGTGTGTAGACCATTTGCTACAAATGTCAAGACCGCTTGAAGGTCGCGTAGACCGTTTGTGAGAGAAAAGCAACATAAATATTGTTTTCTCATTTGCGTGTAAACCGAATGAACATATGAAACTGTTTGGACATGCAACCACGTGAGGACCATTTGGATTAGAGTGCATGCAAACCGAATGGGATACCAAAAGTGTATGAAATAGATATTTAGTAAATTGTTTGGGCACATTACTTATCAAACCGTTTGGACTAAAATCACACCAAAAGTGTGAGGACATGTCCAGTGCCTATAAATAGGACCAACAGGGTCCTTATTTCGACATCAGTTCCAGGACGCCGACAGGCTGCCTGTACACAGGTCCGATCCAAATCCAGTACCATCTGCGCTAGTTTCATTCCACCTACTGCCTGTATTGCAACCAAGGTGGTTGAGGAGAGAAGGAAGATGGAGCAAGGGAGACTGTCTGGTCTATCTTGGCATCTCTCGTTCGCGTCCAGATCTGCTCCGACATGACGTAGAAGGTTGTATCTTCTTCATCGAGATGCGACTACCTTCTGCACCAAGTTCATGGCGGATTCCTCTCTCTTTCTCATTCTTCTTATTTCTCACATCATGAGCGAGTAGTACCCTTTCGCTGGGGTGCAGGGATTAGCCCCGCTGCCCATGCAAGTCATGTTCTTTTGTTAAACTCTCCATGGAAATGTATATAACTTTCCATTTCGTTGTTAGTTGGTACGTTTGTAGTTGATTATCTACTTGCTTTCATATTGTTCTGTCCTTTATTGTGAAATCTTATATATATGGGATGGAATGGCAGTTTACAAGTTTGACTCCTTGACGAGAACTTCTGATAGGATTCCTTGAGGTCGTAAGTGTATGATCCATGAGGGGACGAGACATCTAGCTTACAGTGACGCTTCTATGGTCTAAACATCCCTCAGGGAGGACCACAGCCTTAGTTGGATTTTGTATCATCTTGTTTATCGTCGATGTTAGTTTGTAGATCTATCACCTACTTGCTTATCGATTAATGTGGTTGACTCCCAAACTAGAAATAGAATGGGATTTCTTCGAGGTCATAAGTGTATGATCCGCGAGGGGACAAGCCATCTAGCCTTCGGTGACGCTTCTGTGTGCATAACGCCTGTATAGGGGGCTCACAGCCTTCGTTGGATTTATGTATCTTCAGAGCCGTAAGTAAGTGATCCGGTTGGTGACGAGACATCTGATGCCTAAGGTGATGCTTATGCGAACCTAACGCCCGTATGGGGGGTTCTACAGCAGCTCTATTTGGATTGATATATCTTGCCTGGATTGTTTGCGATTGAATGTGTTTGTGTGTGTAGCGGTGGTAAAACCCGATACCATCCCAGCAATTCCATATCATTGATCTAAATTCAACCTTAATTCAGCTTTTACTTTTTTGCAATTAGTTTAATTAACCTCAAATCAACCCATCGTTTTAAATATTAGTCTTAACTTGAACTTGACTAGACTGACAAAGATTCTTTAAAATGTTGTCCTTTGGGTTCAATCCTTAACTATACTGCGATAAGACTCGCCCGCTTGCGGGTGGTATTATTGCACTTTGGTTTTGGTAAAAACTCGGGGATCTCAACCCCGAGTGAATTTGTTAGTGCATTCAAAATATTACATCACGGTACCACCGACTTCCCAGTCAGTGGCACTGAGATCTCTAAAGAAAGTGTAGAAAATTTTGAGCGGCTAACTGATAAGTCATCGGTACCACTGACTCCCAAGTCAGAGGCACCGACACGGCCAACACTTCAGGTTTCGTGGGTGCATCGGTGCACCGAGACAATCTAAAAAAAAGGTCGTTACCATCGACGAATTTGTCAGTGCCAGTACCAAATGAAAACATCAATCCATGGGCACCCTCATCGATGGTCTAGATACACCATGATCGATAGTTGGTAGTACCGATCCGCTAAAAGTTGGTACCACCGACCATTTTGTCTTTGCCACTGACTCATCGACAATCCGCCTATTCAAGATGGTGCACCGACAATCGTCGATGCACTGAGGCCACGGATAAGACCCAGAGTCGGTGTCACTGACTCTTCAGCTCGGTGCCACTAATTTTGCCGCAGTGGGGCCGTGCCAACTCTATAAAAGGGGAGGTGGTGGATTGTTTCTCTCCACGCCTTCAAGTACCACTCCTCCCCAAGTGCAAGTGACTACTCTGAGCATACAAAAGTTACATCGAGCTCTATTTTCTTGACCTCCTTCCCTGATCACTTCAACATCATGGAAAGGATAACAACTTCCACCTCAACGGCAGGATCCTTTGGCGGTCTGATGCCATGACCCAGGATCAGTCACCCTTCATCGGAGGTGCGGAAGGTGTATGAGGAGCTCGCTAAAAGGTCATTTGCTCCAACAAGATATGGATACCGAAGGCTAATGGAGGACATGGGCTTCAATGACAACATGGCGGTTGTCCTAAAAGGGCAAGAGTTCGATGGAGGGTCTGTGAACCCTATCTTTGATGGGTGGCCCACATACAAGGAGATCGTGATTGAGTTCATGGCTTCCCTGGAGATATGTGTGGCCCCTGACCCAGCACGTTTGGTGCCAGGTGAGTGGAGAGAAGCGTAGGTGGACTTCCGCCTTTACAACACCAACTACTCCATAACCCTTCGTGCCTTCAACAAGATCTATGGATGACCTCATGTGCCATGTCGCCAGCCCAAGAATGTCAACTTCAACGTGATATGGTGGGATCTCGTGGAAGTTCCAAAAGGCTACAAGTTAAGCTGGAACCACAGCCCATTCGCAGACATCGAGCACCCCTTTGTCTGGGTGCTACATCGCATGCTCACCAACACTCTCTTCGCCAAGTCTACTCAAGGGCAAGCAAAGGTCCAACAACCATACTTATACTTTCTCTACCAACTTTTGGAGGGGAGGCCAGCCAACTTCGGGGCATTCTTTCGTACCCATGTGATGGTGAAACGTAAGGAGGACCACACCTATCCTTTTGGGGGACTTATCACCCCCATTTCTCTCCACTTGGGTATGGATCTCTCTACACTTGAGCCGCTATAGTCTAAGTTCTGCATTAATCGCACCCACTTCAAGTAGGCTGGTCTTATCATTGTCCAAGACAACACCATCTTTGCAAGTTGTTCGGTTGGTGGCAGCTTCTGTGAGCGTCAATTATTGATCATGTATTTAGCATCAGGCAAGTTGACCACTATAGATGGCCAGACATTGATGACGACGATGAAGAACAAGAAGGAAATGATGAGGAGGAGGAGTAGCCAGGTGATAATGACAACATGGAGGAGGTGGATCCCACCATCCCCATGACGCATTGAGTTGCTCTGCGAAAGCATCCACGACACTATGCAACCTCTACGTCTTCTGCCCCGCCACCCTCTCAGAAAGGAGAGGAAGCTTATTCTATGATGGGCATGTATTCCATGTTGCGGGATATTCATACACATCACCAGCAACACACTACATCTCTGCCCAACCACCAGGCCATCTACAAGAACAAACTTCTTCTCTTGGCCAACCAAGAGAACATGCATCAGTGCCTGTAGAGGATGGAGAACTACCAGCAGTCGTTCTTTAACCACTACTGGAGCTAGGGATATTTTGGAGGCTACCTGATGCCACCAGATATGCCCTCTTCTGATCTGACTTTCCAGGGGATGTTTCCTCCCCAGGACCCTAGCCATCCACCACCACCATACTAGTCGGGTATCTCTGTTCCAACTCTTAAGTTGGAATTTTGACTATGAGTTAATAGTCATATTCAAGCTTAGGGGGGTGCTGGAACAACTTCTGTCTTAGTTTTTCTTTCATTTTAGCATTTTGTTTTTATCTTAGTAATTTTTTTTAGGTTTTATGTTTATGTAGGATCAACAAGCTACCTAGTGTAATCTGTGGAGTAGTAAATGCATGGTTTCATTTGAGTTTATCAATCTATGGGGTTGGGTGCACATGAAAAAATGAGTAAATTTCAAATTTTTGTGAGCCTATCTTGTGAGTAATTGAGTTGCATAACTGAGGAAGTGCTTGGGTGAGTCAGCTGTAGGACATGAGGATGTAAATGACCATCTTAATTTTCCAAAGAAAGTGATTGATAAGGTTGTTGACCCCGAACCGACCAAACACTAACGTGACCTTAAACTAAAATTTAAGAGAGAAACCCTTTGATTACCCTATACACAGGTCATTAGAGAGGGATATATGATTTTCTCTGAAGGTTCTATCTCTTAGTTGTATGACATCATCCACCGCATACATCTGCATCACACTCCACCATAAGAAGATTGAGTACATGTTATCATTCTTTATCTTAATTGCATTTACATTGCATAGTAGATCTTGCATAATAGTTGTTTATTTTTGCTTGCATTAGTGAAAAATGAAAAATATAGAAAAACATACATGCAAAACAAAATTATGATGCATGTCATGTAGTTGCATAACATCTTATTCATGTAGTTTGCATATGCATTGCATATCACCTTGCAAATATCGTGTCTAGTTTCTTCTTCTCTAATCTAAGAAGGTAGTGATTTCGCCCATACCCTTAAAAAAAGGAAGAGAAGCATCGACATAAATCAAATGTGTAGTGCAAGTGGAAGCCCGAAGTAATTCTATCATGTTGAAAGGGGGCTTGAAAAAAAAAATTGAGTTTGGTGTCAGAATGTGAGGGAGAAAGGGCATAATCCGACTTGATCATAAGAAAGAATTAGTACATGATGTAGTTTGTAGATATTTCGTCTTATTTTCAAATGAAATAATAGTTGCATGCATCATTCCACCTTAATGAGTAGGCACTAGGAGCATTTTATAAATTCTCATTATCATATGTTCATCATAATTTTTTATTACATGAATGACTTTATGTGCTCATGATTCTTCCACAGCCACCCATCCTGACCACCCATTGCTCTTATTGGTAGGACACTCATATAATTTTCTCCTCATTCATTATCTATCAGGAGAACTGCTTCCATGTAGATGGTAGGTAGAGAAAAGAGCAATGTAGATAGGAGATCACGCAATGCATAAAGTATCAATCAAACAAGTCTATCATATTAACTGCTTTAATTGATAGTGTTTCATTGATTGGGGGACGAACATCTTTTATAGAGGTTTCTGGTCGCCAAAATGGAAGCTAGTGTTCAGTGGTCAGTAAGGGTCGGTATGAGAACCAAAGGTGGGGACTTTTTAGATGTATTTTATGCACTTATGTCCTTTTTCTGACTTATCTCAATCAGATCCAAAGGTTTTGGTGCTCAAGGATGAGCAAGGTTTAAGCTTAGGGGAGTTTGATGCATGGGTTTCGAGTCACTTTTACATGCCTATTTTATACTCATTTTGGGCATTTATTAGTCAATTAATTGATCATATTTGCATATACACTCTGTTGCATCAAATTATGCTTATTTTATCCTATTTATATGATTTTATGTATTCCCCGACCATATACACATTTTTCTGCATTTTTTAGGTACTTCATGTACAATGCAGAGTCGGTGCCACCGACCCATGACAGTCAGTGCCACCAAGATTGCAACAGTGGCCGGGAAAATAAGAGATAGCAAACTCGGTGCCACCGACCCCTACGGTCAATGCCACCGAGATTGGTTCAGAGAGGCATATCAAATAGGTGCACCAGCTTGGTGCCACCGACCATCACGCATCAGTGGTACTGACTCAGTAGGGCAAAGGCTGTAACCCGAAGTTGTCGGTGCCACCGACTTCCTAGTCGATGCCACTGACTCTGTCAGAAATCAACAATCAAGTTAGATCGCCTAGATCCAATGGTCCACATTATGTGGTACTGTAAGTTGGCCTATGACATAGAAAAGGACAGCCAAACCTAACGAGGATCTCAGGTCACACTACATAGAAGCCAGAGAAGAGAGAGAGAGAAGCATGGAGCCGAAGGACATCAACCGGGAGATCTGAGCACCTCCGACAGACGACTTTGCTGCTGGAAGACTATAGAACGTGTGTTTCTCGAGGAGGATCATCCGGAACACCTTCTCTCAAGGGGTACACAAATTTCTTTCATGTTTCCCACATGTTTCTCCTTTATCTCCATGTATTTGCACTTGAAAACCATGTGAGGCTAAACCCCTCCTTTCCTTAGGACCCGGGAGTAGCTCGGGGAATCATTGTATCTACTTTTGCATGAATTAATATAGATTTCTATTTATTCCTGGATATATAACTATGAAATTGAATTATCTATATATGCTTGATCACCATCGGTAGAATTTTAGACTGGTAATTGCTCCGAAAGGAAGATTAAAAGTCTAAAAATCACAAGTTTTACACTTTCCTACGTGTTCCTTGGGAAAGGTAATGTACGATTAGTGGAAAGAAACCCAGAGTCTTCGATAATGCACCTAGACTAAGATATAAATTGCTACAGATGTGGAATTGGCTTAGATCTAGGTAGTGGATTGCACTGTGGAAACGGGCAATTCTGACTACAGGCTTTCTATCCAGGGTAGGAGTAAAATTTATATTAATTTGGTAGAAATAAGATATAATGAGACCCCGTGGTGAAATTGGTAATCCTAAAGAATCCACATCATTTGAATCAATCACCCTTTATTTTTGTTTATTTTCTTTTGCTTTGTTTAAATTCAAACTCAACATTTTAATTGGCTTAGCTAATTGCACTGTAGTTAGTAGTAGTGATTGAGACTACGTCTCCCTGAGTTCGACTCAGGCCTCACATAGGCCTATATTACTCGACGTGTACACTTGCGTTTAAACGCATGATTTTAGCGTGTCAAATAAGCAAGTAAAGATTTATGTATAGTGTCGTTTAGATGATTTTTAGTCAACTTTAATCATGTTCCTTAACCCTCTTATACTCTAAGAAAGTTGGAGATAGTGTACTTAGGGTTTGGTGATTGAATGCAATTATAAAACCCTAATTGGCTATACATGTAACCCTAACCCTAATGTTGGGCAATGCGATGTGTTTGCTTCTATCTCTTGAAGTGGTTATCATATAATGATGTTTTATCTCTCCTATTTATGAGCCTAACCTTGTAGGTGAAATGAATGTCATCGCTTGTGCATGCTATGGTGGTTATGATGTGATATAGGGTGATGGCTATAAGACTTGATGAGATATGATGAGATCACATTGATGTGATGGGTTCTATGACCTGGTGAAGGCTTGATACATATTGTGAGGAGATATCCTCTAGTGATATGATTGAGGGATTGATATTCCCCAGTGATGTGATATTGGTGATGGTTGTGAATGGTGGTGCTACAAGTATCATGGGGTGATGATGTGACTAGTTCACACCTTATATGTTTTATATCTTTTGGAGTTGCACTCTTCCCTTACCCTTGTAGAGTTTGTTTTGGATTTTTATGTTGTAACTTGATTGATGCTATAAGATACCTAATTGGCTTAATTAATCAATTAAAACCCTAATCATGTAGGTGCCCTATTCCATAGATCCATTCTAGTGTTAGCCTTAGTGCTAGATGGTGAAAGGAGTCATTCCTATAGGAAACTCAGAGCGCATATTTTGAATATGCGGGGGTGTGCAAGTTGAGTATCTCCTTGCGTCTACAATTACAGGTTGGGTGAGATGGCCAAGCATGAGTTGTTCTCCTTGTGATATGGATGGCCATGAGTGAGCCAAGCATGAGTTGCTCTCCTTGTGATATGGATGGCCATGAGTGAGCCAATCCTTCTTTTTAGAACGGCATTCTTATAGCATTGTTACATGTATCGAGGTGGGCTAGGTGTTATTATATATGGATGGCCATGCGTGAGCCAATCCTTCACCTTGACCATATGTCATTGTTGTAGTTGACTGATATGTCTCTGCAGTGTTTTCTCTTGTGCTGACCAAGAGTGTTGGGGACCCGTGGATTCCGTCTCTTTCATTGACCTTGTATGACATCGATTTTGACTTAGTAGTGGTTCGTTGGATTTGGGTGGTATGACTCAAATCCTCAGGGCAATTAATGAAAGATGTTATATAGACATGTAGTATTTTTGCATAGGGACAATTGTGGGTAACATTGGATGAGAATTTTCCTTGCTTTTGTATAGACTAGTGAGTAGAAAATATACATGTTCTTCATATTTCTTCTTAACGTATAAGATGTTCTACAATTTAGTTGTTATTGCTCTTAACTGCTTCAATAGTATTACATGCTTAGTATCTTACCTACATGTTTAGTTATTTGTGCTTTAATAGACGTTGGTGGAGAGTTATATCTCTTGTTGGGATGTTTAGTATCACCCCGTGGGTGTCCACATCTTTTAGGTGGTCGTGCACAAAGAGGGAGAGATTGTGCAGCTGAGGAAGAGAAGCAGTAAGAACAGTAGCTGATAAGATTGGATGTGTTGCTAGTATTTTGGTGATAGAATCCTAGTTGTTGTTCCTATACACTCAGGTCTTTTGAGGGTGTTCTTGTTGTGTTTTGTGGATATGTTATCGATATGAGGTTTTTGGGCTTGTGAGTCATGTATGTAAGATATGGCATGTGTATATGTATATCTGTGGAATCGGTATCTCATGTAATAGGTTGATGATAGGAATGATGATGCACAGTGATGTAAGCACCTTGTGATATGCCATATAATGCATGTAGCAGGCTTGTGGACTCATTTGTAATAAGTTTTTGGCTTATGGTGCTTTCAAAAAATCAGTTTTAATTTCATGTGTTTTCTAGTAATCTGCTTGCTTAGTGATAATTTTACATTTGGTTTTGAGTAATCTTGTTTGTGGCACGTCAGGGCATCACAGTTTGGTTGGTATCAGAGCTTTAGGCTCTCTGAGTCTACATGGATATAGAACTAGGGTTTGTGTCTATTCTAGTGTCCTCCCGTGTGTCTTATAGTGACTTCTGCTTATACAAAAGAAGAAGAAGAGTAGAAAAGATGTCTGGAGAACACAAAGAACACGATGTAGAGAAGTGTTGATGTACTTGGAGGTGGTGTAAAAGATTAGGAGAGAGAAGATTGACCGCCTAAGGTGCCCCAGCTTGACCCGACCATGATGGGAAATGTTGCCTTTCAGTATTTATTTGGGCAGTCCATGGAAATGATGACACACATGGCGGACGGGATGCCTACACCGCAGCCAAGGACAAATATTCACAATGTTGAATCTCTGGGCTCTGGGAAGACCTTTGAGAGGTTGAGACGTGTTGGGGCCATGGACTATGCTGGTACGATGGATCCAATAGATGTATATCTTTGATTGACAGAGTTGGAGAAGACCTTCAAGATCCTCAACATCCCTGATACAAACATGGTGAAGTGTATTGTATATCTTTTGAAGGTGAGTGTTGGCCATTGGTGGGCCATAGAAGAGGAGAAGAGGCATGGTGTTGTTGTTGGTTGGGAGGATTTTCGACGTGAGTTTGTTAGTCATTACTTCCCTTAGACATGACTAGATGAGAAGACCATGCAGTTTGAGTGGATCCGGTAGGGATCCATGTCGATCAATGAGTATGAAGCAAAGTTTATGGAGTTGTTAAGGTTCTTTCCCCACATGGTTACTACAGATCAAGAGCGTATTAGATGTTTTTAGAAGGGTCTGAGTGGGAGATGACAACGCTGATGTCATTCATAGATAATAGGGAGAAGTTTGCTACATTTGTGGAGACGGGTTGAAGGATAGAGAGGCCGGTGGTCGAGAGGCATGAGTAGAGTGCAAAGAAGAGACTGACACAGTACCAAGGATAGTCTTCTGGAGGATTTAAGAAGCCTAGGTTCTCAGCACTACTGGCATTGTAGAGGTCAAGTGCACAGACATAGTGGTCACCATGTAAAGGCAGAGGTCGCAGTCTTCCACCAATGGGAGCCCACAGTATAGTTCTAGTATCTTTGACAGGGCCATCTAGGCCATGGTATGAGAGTAGGACGTGCTACAAGTGTGGCCAGGTTGGACATACAAAGTTTTATTGCCATGTGAAGGATGATGAGGTGACCCAACAGCTAAGGCAGAGTCAGCAGGGCTCGTGGAGACAACAGTTTAGCAGTGGTGGAGGCCAAGGACATGGACAAGCATCATAGGTTGGTTCTTCTGGATAGGCCAATAGAGTACAGTGATGGCAATAGGCAATGGCTTGATTCTATGCCATGAGTCAATTGAAAGGAGTGGTCAACACGCGAGTAGTGACAGGTTAGATGGGGTTATTTCATTCTGAATTTTTTTCTTCTTACTATATATCTATTTTGGTTGACCCAGGTGCAACACACTCTTTTATCACTCAAGAAGTGATTGATAGTTGTTCTTTGCATGTTTGTTGTAGTTGTGATAGTCTTCAATTATAAACCTCATTAGTTGGTTCCTCTGAGTTGTGGGAGGTGTGTCCTTACTGTTTCGTTTCTTTCTCAGGACACATCATTCAAGTAGATCACATACCACTTGATATGCATGGATTCAATGTGATCCTTGGAATAGACACCTTGGAAATGTATCAGGTGGTCTTAAACTATAGTTCCAAGGTGGAAACATTTGTAGATGGTGATGTGACATGGATCTTCCAAGGGGATAGGAAGATTCTTCAGATGTGTCTGGTGTCAGTGATGGTGGCTGAGAGGATGACGAGGAAAGGTTGTGAGGAATTTTTGGTACATGTGGTAGATACTAAGGTGAGGAGTCCTAGTATCCAGTAGGTGCCAGTGGTCTATTAGTTCGAGTATGTGTTTCCAGATGAATTTCCAGGTGTTGTTCCAGTCACAGAGATTGACTTTGTGATCAATCTAGTCCTGAGTACGCAGTCGATAGTGCAGACACCGTACAAAATGGCTCCAGCTGAGATGGCAGAGTTGAAGAAATAGTTGTAAGAGTTGCTTGAGAAAGGTTTCATCAGACTGAGCACGTCTTCATGGGGTGCTCATGTGTTGTTTTTGAAGAAGAAAGATGGTTCCATCAGGTTGTGTATAGACTACAGATAGTTGGACAAGGTGACAATAAAGAACAAATATCTCTTGCCAAAGATAGATGATTTGTTTGACTAGTTGTGTGGCACCATAGTGTTTTTGAAGATAGACTTGAGATCAGGTTATCACCAGTTGAGGATTAAGGCAGATGACATACCTAAGTTAGACTTTAGGATGAGGTATGTGATAACACTATACTTTACATACTTTCTATATATATTTTACACCACTTTTAGTATAACCTTAGTTAACTTTTCACATAATTTATCTATCTTTTTGACTAAAGCCTTATTTAAATGATTTCAGGAATCAACACAACTTAGGTCGCGATTCTTGCAAACCGCAACCATGATTCCAAAGCACCATACATCTCGAAGCCTCAGACAATAAGCGAAGATCATGACTGTGGTTATCCAGGGACCGCAACTGTGGTTATTCAAAGACCATGACCGCAGTTATTCAAAGACCACGACTGCGGCTATGACAAGAATTGCGACCGCGGCTATAGGAGGACCGTGACCAAGCTGGACCGTGACCAGAGAGGAATAAGGCAGAGACTGCGATTGCAGTCTTTCCCTGACTTAACAGAAAAACAGCGACCACGGTTCTAAGTCGGTGGAATGCGCCTATAAAATAGTGCACCCACCTGTCTTGTCGAGGAGGGTGGAGAGATCAGATCCCGAGGCCACGAAGTGCTGCTGCATTCCAGACTCATCTCTGACAATCCATACATCAGTCTTGGATCTCCAGGGGTAGAAGTTGAGGAGAGAGAAGATGGATGCCTGCCCCTTCTTCGAGAGGAGAAGGACATCTATGCGGTAGATCCAGATATGAAGAAGTAGTGTGTAGTATCATGTTTCTTCTCTTTATAGATCTATCATTTCATCCTGTTGTACCCCTTTTCCCCCTTCGTGGTATCTTATGGATCTGTCTTTTTGTAACATTGTCATGTTGTCTACAAACATGAATAGCTAACACCTTAACTTGGGTTGGGAGTAACCACTAAGGCTCTCCCAACATGTATATTGTCTCTTTCTTTTGAATATACATATTCTTATCAAGCTTATCTCCATGCACCTATTTTAATTCTTCACTTGTATGCTTAGCTGCCACCTTGTGATGTTTGATTGTTGATATCTTGAGAGAGTAATATCACTTTTATCCCATGTCATGGAGTGGTATGAATGCACGAGAGTATTGGAATGCTAAATCTTTAACCATTTGTTTTGCTGTGAGGTTTTTGAGTTGTCATCTCGAGAGAGAGGCTTTTTTTAGACTTAGATCTATCCTCATCTCGAGAGAGAGTGGAATAGACATTTGAATGGTTGCTTGTAATCTTGATATGAGTATGCAAGAGAGAGAGATAGCATTACATGTTGGTGAGCTGTTTTAGTTGGTGAACCCCAACCTGAGTTTTCCCCATATACTTGTTTACAGTTTGTTTCTTTTGCTTTTTTTTGTTTTACTGTTCTGGTTTATGTGCTACCATTCCTTAGGGAACATCTCTTGATCCCCTTTTTCGACAGGATTATGAGAGTGTTTGATTCTGCGTTCTTAACATGACCAACCTTATCCCTGTGTTTGACCCCGATCGCTACATCGGACCCCATTTATCATTGCGGGGGCCTGAGAGTCGGGTTATCTCTTTAAAAGTCTGACTACTTTAATCCACTCCTTTTGGATGTGCGATTTAGGTCGGTCAACTTTTTGGCGTCGTTGTCGGGGACAAGGCAAAATGGCACTATTAAGAACTTGAGTCCGCTTACTATACTCTCGTGCCTCAAGCTTAGCAATAAGCTTGGCAGCACAATTACTTTAAGTTTGCTAACCTGGGATTGTGCAGAGTAGTTCGTTTGGGCCAGTTCAATTTTCTAACTTGACTATATGATCTATTCAGGTACCCAAGAAGAAGCAACTTGTTTGACTTTACTCCTTTTCTCCATGCCACCTCGCGTGGACGTTACCCTTTTAGGTGATGAGCAGAATGTGAGGAATGAATAAAACCCACCTCCACCAGCAACAGATGAAGATAGAGGTGGTCATCACAATGACGACCATCGGTATTAAGAGCAAGAAGAGCAGCATGAAGATGATGATTGTCATTACGAGGAGCATCACCATCATCGTTGGCACAGAAGAAACCATAACAATCATGAGTGCAATCGCAAGAACAACGATAGCGAAGATGATGAGGAGGAGGAGAAGACTCTTCGAGAATTGGCTACTACAAAAGCCAACAACTCAAGATGTCCTGTGATCATCCTAAGGTTCGATGCAGTGAACTTTGAACTGAAGCCAGCTGTAATCTCTATGATCCAAAACAAAATCTATTGAGGGAGTTCAAAGAACGATAACCCTTATCATCACCTTGATGCTTTTAAGAATATATGGGACACCATCAAGATGCGGGGAGTTCCACAAGAAGTCATTTATTGCAAAGGTTTCATTTTCTCCTTAGAGGATAAGGCACTATCCTGGTACCTTGGATTACCACATCAAGGTTTGAATGGATGGAATGCATTGGTTGATGATTTTGTGAACAAGTTCTACCCCACATAGAAAACTATTCGTAATAGGCAGAAGATCACGTTTTTCACGCAGAGACCATGTGAGAATCTACATGAAGCCTGGGAAAGGTACCAGGAGTATTAGAGATATTTCCCTCACCATAATTATAAGATGGGTTTCCTAATAATTATGTTCTATAATGGTTTAACACCAGACGAGAGAGTCTCGCTAAATGCAGCAGCAGGAAGCGACTTCCTTAGTAAAAATCCCAGTAGATCCAAGAAAATCATTGAAAACATGGCTGAGTTACAATCTGGGACTGATTATGACAGGACTGACAGAGGGTGTGACAAAAAGGCCACAAATGAAGGGTCATCAGTTGAATCAAAGGCTATCGAGGCAATCACATCTCAGATATAAAAGATAGCCATTGATGTTTGACAGCTGAAGGAATCAGGAGGAAAGGGGAAGAAGCACGTTGAAAAAGTGATTAAATGTGTCACTTGCAGCGAAGGTGGGCACAGAATAGATAACTGCATATACACCCGACCCGAAGAATCAAGTGAAAGTGAGTCTGAGGAGGAGGAAGCTAAAAATGTCTCTTATGCTAACTTTAAGAGACCGGATCACCCAGGTTTCAGTTCTGGCAACAAGGATGTTGTGGATAATTCACATCAACTGAATAATCCACCCAAGAAACCACTAGGTTTCAAGAAGAGAGGTGGACAAGGCCAGTACACCAAAACAAGTACTTTCCAAACAAACAAAACCCACTATCAAGGTCAAGGGAAGTATCAAAACTGCCAAGCTGCAAGCACAAGTCAAGGACAAGGACAAGCTCAAGGACAGAGTCGGGCAAGGAACAATAGTCAACCTAACTTAGTGGGCCAACTATTCAATTTCATCAAGAGACAAGACACGATAAATAATCAACTAGCACAAAGTGCACTGTCCAACTCTGGCATCCTAAATACGATGCATGTCCAAGTGGCAGATACGCAAACACATCAATGCCAGATAGACGAACAACTCACTCAGTTGGCTGAGCTGGTGAAGAACCCTTCAGGGAAGATACTATCTAACACCGCGTCTGCCAAGATGGTGGTCCTTAGATCAGGAAGGATAGTAGAGCACCCTGAGGCGACAAGACTTGAAGAACCGGAGCCAGAGATTATTATAGAGAAATCAGCAGAAGGAGAAAACCAACAAGCTCAAGTTAGAGAACCAGGACATGTGGAGGACATATTAGCCAAAAGGAGTCAATACTCCCCGAGATTGCCATTTCTGTACAAACTCATAAGGCACATCTCAAAAATAGGCATGAAGAGTTTATGGAGTCAGTGAAAAAGCTCCACCTTGATGTGCCATTTCTGGATGCTTTAGAAGAAATGCCAACATATGCCAAGTTCTTCAAGGACCTAATCATAAAGAAAAGAAGAGGAGGTAGGATTGAAACAGTGCACCTTGACAGTATGTCAACTGCTTTCATAAAGGCAGAATTACCTACCAAGAAGAAGGACCCTAGAGCCTTTACTATACCTTTTGCTGTAGGGGATAACATTGAAAGGAAAGATCTCACTGACTTAGGAGCAATAAGATACCTAATGCAGAAAAAGGACACTAAGCCTAGGTTGCTAAGGTGGGATTTATTACTCCAGGAGTTCGATCACGAGATCATTGATAAGAAAGGGGCGGAAAACATAGTTGCCGACCAATTGTCAAGGATTGTCATCAAAGACAAGAATGAGCCACCCATCAATGATATTTATGCAGATGAGGCTTTACTCGTGATAGAAGTCGAAGAACAAAAATTGTCGTGGTTCGCGGATATTTTCAATTATCTTGCTTATGGGGAGTTACCCCCGGAGATAACTTACTATCAAAAAAAGAAACTCTTTTCATATATAAAGAATTATTATTGGGATGATCCTATGCTCTTTAAGAGATGCTCAGATAATTTGTATAGAAGATGTATTCCTAAGGAAGAAGTGCCTGACATTCTGAGGGAATGCCATTCCTCGCCCTATGGAGGACATCTGGGAAGTGAAAAGACCGCCGCTAAAGTCCTACAATCAGGCTTCTACTGGCCTTCACTGTTCAAAGATGTTGCTGCTTATGTCAAATCTTGCAAGGAATGTCAGATGACAGGGAATATTGGGAAGAGAAATGAAATGCCTATGGTGGAATGGGTTGAAGTAGAAGTTTTTGACATATGGGGAGTCAACTACATGGGCCCATTCCCCCCATCCCAAGGGTATAAATACATCCTCATTGCTGTCGATTATGTTTCAAAATGGGTGGAAGTTGTTGCCACCCAAACATGTGACTCCAAGCCTGTTATAAGGTTATTTGAGAAAACAATTTTCCCAAGATTTGTGTACCATGAACTGTTATTAGTGATGGAGGATCCCACTTTGGAGAAAAGCAATTTAAAAAGTTGCTGAAAAAGTACAGAGTCAGACACAAAGTTGCTACACCCTACCACCCGCAGACTTCAGGGTAGGTGGAAGTGTCAAATAGACAACTGAAGCAAATTCTTGAAAAGATTGTTAGTAGAACAAGAAAGGATTGGGTGATGAAGCTGGATGATGCCCTTTGGGCATATAGAACCGCCTACAAAAACCCCATTGGAACTACACCCTATCGACTCTTATATGGGAAATCTTGCCATCTACCTTTGAAACTTGAGCACAAAGCCATTTGGGCAATAAAGTTTTTGAATATGGATATGGAAAAGGCTGCCCAAGGACACTACTTTCAACTGCAAGAATTAAAAGAATTAAGATTGCACGCCTATGAGAATGCAAGAATCTACAAATAGAGGACCAAGGTGTGGCACGACACCCACCTGAAAAACAAGGATATCCATGAAGGAGATAAGGTACTCCTCTTCAACTCCAGCATTCGTCTTTTTCCTAGAAAGCTAAGAACCAGGTGGTCAGTTCCCTTCACTGTGGTAAAAATCTACCCATCTGTAGTAATGGAGATCCAGGGAGAGAAAACTGGAATCTTCAAGGTTAATGGACACAGGGTAAAAAGGTTTTATAAAGATCAAGCCTTTGTGAGAAGATCTGAGATTGATTTGGAGGAACCAAGCCAGCCAGAGGAGAGAAGCAATGAAGAGTTGCCATACCCTACTACGGTGCCCAAGGAATGAAGTTTTATAAAGTCAAGCTAAGAGACTTTAAAGCAAGCACATCTTGGGAGACAACCCAAGTTTTCACCTCTTTCATTCTTCTCTTAATCTTTGTTTTCTCTTGATTTCTCTTATTAGTTTAAGTTTTTCTTCCTTTTTATGAACATATTCATTTTTGTTTTGAATTTTATTAGTTTAAGTTTAATATTTTTATTCAAAAAAAACTGACTCTTGTTTGATCTGGTCACGGTTATAACCGCGACCGCGGTTTTGCTTTTGCTTAAGCGAAATCACAACTGCGGTCTTCCGTGTCGATCTAAAGAACTATGACCGTGATCATAATCGCGACCGCGATCTTTTCCTTCAGTTAGTTTGGTCGTAGTCTTGATGCCTATAAATACCTTTAAAACTCGAATGTTCGATTCTTTACGCTCTCGTCGCTATCGTCTTAAACCCTAGACCTCTGTTCCGAATCAAGACTCACAACCTTCCACCGTGAGTTTGCCGTTTGCCGCCCGTAATCATTGCCGCCATCGCAACCGCACCCATCGATAAGGTAACTCCTCATTTTCTTTGTGCTTCTCATCGCCGAGCTATCTTTTATCTCAAAAACCCTAGTTTATCGTCGCCTAGTTTACGCTCCTGTCGTTGACCGACGACCTACTCTCACAGAGTAGCCAGTGATCGCCCTACTACTGCTTTGTTTCTGCCATCATAGCCACAATCACATCATCAAGGTAAACTTTCTCTTTCTCTTAGAAAGCCCTTCCACCCTGATTCTTGGCGGTCGATGATCATATAATGTTGTTCCCACTTTTCCGACCACACAGCTTGTTTGTTTATTGCCCCTAACGAGAAAAATCCTTAAAAACCCTAAAAGTGGAATAATGGATGTTGGTATGAATGAAGAACAAACGTTCGGTCTGAGAAGCTGAAGAGTCAGAGGAAGATGAACTATGATTGCGGTCTTCCTAACTGCGACCACTGGATGTTAAACCCCTCAACACCACGACTGCAGTGTTCGCCCAAAACCCAAAAAGATTGCAAGTTTAGCCTTGCTTGAAGAAAAACCACACCCACAATTATAATCACAGTCGTGATAATAATCGTGACCGCGGTAATAACTGTGACCGTGGTCTTTCTTTAGGAAACCGTGACCTTGGTAACATAAGGTTCGCCAAAAGAATTGCGACCGCGGTTGTTCTACACCAAGACAATTGCGACCGCGATTCTCCCTTATGACTCGTGACTGTGATCCCTTACAATAACCGCAACCGCGATCTCTTTAAAAGACTAGGACCGCGGTAATGCTCTGAAGTAACAATAATCGCGACCATGATTAAAACTGTGACTGCAGTTCCTATTATCTACTTTATAAAAATTGAAACCTAACTATCCTGTTAATGAAGATAACCTATCAATTGATGATATTTGTGCCCAGAACAATGAAGATAATCTTCAATATACCTTATTAGGACCTAATCTCCTTCAATGTTTTAAATTTGTAGAATGTCTTCTCTTACCACAAGTGACTCGGTATACAAGAGAGCCACATCCTTGAAGGAAGTGGAGAAGATTGTCAAGAGCTTGTCAGAAGCTCTGAAAAGGAACACCACTCTGCTAGTGCCAAAAGGAGTGGAGACGCAGCTAAAGCTAGAGCAGTATCGAAGGATATTGGGGGAGCTACTGCAAGAGGAGTCCCTAGAAGAAATAGAACAAATGGAGGAGACAGAGACCTCTGAATACCGACCAGAAGAGTCGGGGAGTCTAGTGCATGGGAAGAAGCGAAAGTTTGCACCGAAGGAAACCAAGCCCAGCAAGAAAGAAAGGGCAAAAAAGGCAGTGAGAGAAACCTCTATGCAGAAAGGGGAGCCACCATTCGTGCCCCAGGACCTAGTACACCAGTCTTCCTATGACTGGATATCCATGAACAAAGAATGCATCCCGACACGTTACTTCAACATGGAGGACTTCAAGAAGATGGGGATCTACGACAGGACGATGAAGTTCCTTGAGGGCGTAAATCTCTGCACTATCTGCATGCCCAAAGAAAAATCCTACAGGAGGCTGATTCTGGAATTCTTGTCTTCACTGACGAAGGTCACCTCCAGTAGTGAGACACGAGCAATAGGAGGTGGAGACTGCATGCTCCAAGTACAGCTAGGGGGCGAAACCCACATGGTTATGGAGGCATACCTGAATAGGATATTCACAACAATAAAAGAAGAAGCTAAAGCATGTTCAGTAGCTCCGGGAGAAAGAGAAGTTGTTGCATATGATAGCAACACCATGTGGAATGAGTTGACTGGGGAGGAGAAGCACAACGCTAAGAACTCCAAAGCCTCCCAAATCACCTCCTACTTCATCAGAATAATGCAGAAGATCATTGCTTTTACCATAGACGCCAGATCAGAGATCGAGACAATCAGTAAGGGGGACCTTTTCCTCATATGGTCCATGATCAACAAATGACCAGTAAATATCGGTAGAATTTTGATCAAAAGACTGTCGGCGGTAGTAGGCGGTGACGTGAAAAGAAATTCTACTTTCTGTATGGGTTGTCATATTACAATGATTGCCGATTACCTGATGAAAGAAGGAGAAATTTAAAAATATGAAGAAATGGAGGGACAACAAAGCACCGACATCAAGTCCCTCGCCAGCATGGGAATCCTAGATCTAAAGGGGGAGAAGGCATATTTCAAGCATAGATGATCAAAGAAACTACTCCCCCTCCATGAGATGGCGTTCTATGACACCCATAAGTTGTGGCCAACTCTCGACAACATTGAGAAGATGAGCTCTGGGGCACTGCACGCCAGCACACCAGTAGATCCAACACCCACAACAAGGGAGAGAAGTACCCCAGCCCTAAAAACAAAGAAGAAGAACCAGGAGCCGAGAAAGAAACTAGCGGTGGAGAAAAAGAAGACTGAAGCCACCATCAAGCCAGCTGAAAAAGAGATGGACGTAGAACAGCCTCTAGGTGAAAAGGATGTAGACCCCGCCTCTCCTAAGCCATAAGAGGAAACTACAGTTGTAGACGAAGAGACAGGGGAAGGGTGAGGCTACAGAAGAAGCCCCAAAACCCACCAACATACCGGAGGCGGAGCCAGAAAGACAAGGCTCTCATGCCGTACCAGAGGCAGATGCAGAGAAGGGCCAATCTGGAGAGATGCCCCCACCACCGCCACCTAAACAACTAGCCGTGTTGAGCTTGTCAACATCAAGCACGGAGCAGCAGTTGCACCAGCTGCAACGGCAAGCACCCTCTGGGGGGGTTGCCCTAAGTACAAGGTTTGATGTAATATGGGAACACATGCATCAAACCAATACTATAAATGAAAAAATTTCTACATCTTTGTTATCCCTAACAACACAAGTACAAGCATTGGATGATAGGATGGTAGCATTCTCAGACTTTATCCAATAAGTTTTAAGCAATCAGTGGAGGATGATGGGGATGCTGAAAAAGATGCAGGAGGAGATGACAATCTTACGGAAGGAGGGGTAGGCCATCCACACCGACAATGAAGAAATGTGTTAGGATTACGAAGTGGCGATGGCTGCCCTCAAAGAAGAACACTAGGGCATACAAGAAGACCGTTGGAAGCTTGACCAGGAGCGTGAAGAACTCAAAGCCTGGTAGGAGAAAAAGAGAACGAAGCACCCAGCCAGCCTAGCATTCTCTTTAGCCAGCCCCCCAGCCACGACGACAATGTTGGGGGGGGGGGGGGGGCAGGCACAAGAGTCGGCTCAAAAAAAGTTGGGAGCACAAGTAGGAAGGCATCTCCCACTACTGATCCAAAAGGGACCCAACTAATGGAAAGGTCGAGCCCCAAGAATGAGAAGCACGTATCACAATAAAAGGGGTTCAACCTCAACTGCGACCCAGAAGAAGTAAGGGATGAAGCCGCCAACAAAGATAAACATCAGGAGAAACATCACCTCTCCCCTCCAGCACACTCTCCAACTCTAAAAGAGTAGATTGCAGCTACTAATCAGGAGGAGGTGGTCGCAGAGCTCAGCTCAGTCATAGCAGAAGAGCTAGATAGGATGATTGCTGAGATGGGGGTTGGGCTCGAAGAAAGTAATGATTTCCTTCTCTTCCAACCTCTTGAAGAGCACCACGACTACATCTATGATGGGAAGATGGAGGCTACTCTGAAAATGATGGCAAAAGCCAAGTTGGGACAGGCCTCTGAGGAGAGTCACATCAAGGACAATCCCGCTGTTGAAGCCTCCTCAGAGGAAGCTAGACCAATAGCCACAGTACAACGTACGAATAAAGTTGTTGAACAAGTGGCAAGGGCTATGCCAATGATACAAGAAGCCTCGGCACCTATGGCACAGGAGGCAACGTCTGAGGATGAGGATGGTGGGCTAGCAGCTTTCTTCACATATGAGCCTGCCAGGGAGAGATAGGCTTAAGCCGGGATAGAGTTACCTGCAGTAGCTCCCGCTCTGCCCTGCAAGATGAAGGACATGGACATGACGGCTGTGTCGCACATCTCCTGCAGAGATGTCCATGTCCTAGCAGATATCCTCAATGACGATCTACCCGAGTCAGACATTTTGTACAACAACAAGGGTAGATGTCTGTCCAGAGATGACTTTCAGAGGGTTTTTTTGAAGAAGGTGCAAGTACATAAAAGAATGTTCAAGGTACTTTGTGCCACCCTCCTGGAAGAGTTCTTGCACCCGAACAAGCCACAGATGATCTTCAACGGGACCACACGTCTATCCAGTCTGCTATATAAAGAAGAATACATGGCGACAGAAGTGACGGAGCTAAAAGTGGCGGTCTGGAGGAAAGAGACCAAAATTGTTGTGCTACCCATCAGGAATGCAAAGCATTGGGCACTAATTGTCGTCGATTTACATTAATGTAAGACGACGGTGCTCAAATTTTACGCAGCTGAGATGGATAGCACTTTTCTTGTATACAAAATGAAGGACGCCAGGGATGCCTTCAAGATTCTGATACGCCTACAACGAGCTATCAAAGAGGCGAGCACAAAATTTCAAGGGTCCTGGAAGTTGTTCTCCATCAACAAAAGGGTTCCCCAGGAAGAAACAAGTTTGGGGGATTGTGCCTTCAATGTTCTCTGCATGATGGAAGCCATCAACAAGGGCATCCCCTAGAAGATTTGAGCGTGGAAGACATGCATGGACTGCGGGGTGTGTACATCATGGAATTCATCTACGATCACCGGTTCTTCAATGATCTGGCGATGCCCGCAGATGCCATACCCCGCAGGCTTCACGTGTACATTCCTCTTCCCGAAAAGGTAGCATGGAGGAAACAGCTCAAAACCATGTGGGTCGATCCGTCTGAACCAGTCAGAGCTATAGCTTGGAAGGCGGGATGGAGTGCAAAGGCTGACAAAGCTGCTAAGCAAACCGTCAAAGAACAAAAGCAGTCTTCAATGGTAGAAACTCCTGAAGTTCAACTTGTAGAAGAACAGCCCGCGGAAGCAGAAGCTGAAGAAGAAGAGCTGCGGAACGATGGACTAGATGGGCCGATAGGAGAAATCACACCTTCTTTCGATAACTTTGACAGATGGAGCTGCTTCAGCCTGTCAATGGAAGAACTAACAATAATTATGAGTTCTTTGAAAGAAGATGACACGGCGGAGATGTCATCTTTCAACAAGATGCAATCTGCATATTAAAAAATGACATCTGTGAAACATTGAAAATCGAAGGGTATCTTTCTATGAACACAATGTCAGCCTACCAGGCATTATTAGGGGACTCAATGCCAAACTCACACATGGCGTATTTCTTACTGGTAGATGACATCCTAAAGATAAGAAGACATGAGAAATGGAATGGCTGCAATGACGACTTGAAGCGGCCACGCCAGAGCACATCTTCACGACAACCACTGGACTTTGTTTCATGTCAACCTTCTGAAAAGGACTGCATTTCTATATAACAGCTCCGACGCAGCCTTTGCACTCAAGAGAAAGACCAACATGACAACAACAAAGTCTCCTACAAAAGAAAAGACAAATACCTACACTGAAGCAATCATCGAGATGATAAGGCAGCACTGCAAAGGGTACGTTATGACAAAAGGCAAAGACTTTAAGAAAACTCAATACTGTCACAGAAGCCCTCAGCAGGTACCCCTAACCAATGACTACGGGTTCTTCTGCCTGTCGTGGATGGTAGCCATTGCCACTATCGGATTGAAGGTGGAGAACATGCAGTACGAGTTATATCATGCACTGTAACATACTGAAATTCAGGGTCTTCCCTACAATTTACCCACTTTTGAGATTTTCTTTGCCTTCTAGTACATTTGGACCTTTTTCATAAATTTCCCTTCTTTTATATTCTTTTTGGACTCCTTGTGTAATTTGAGCACAATTCAAGGTTGAAATTACCTTTTTCCCTCATTTATATAAATGAAGGGGTGTTTGCACAAATAACCCACTTAAGGTAATAATTAAGGACTAATTATACAAAATAGAGTTTTATGAGAGATATAAGTAGATAATATTATTTTGGAGCTTTTTGGATAAATATATTAGTAATAATGTGTATTTGAGTGATTAATGAGAATATTACTCCTTTTACTCTCTCTCTCCTCCAATTTGATGATAAATGAGTGAAAACATATTTAAAGGTTGATATTTTGCTCTTAATACTCATATATATCTATCACAATGAATTTGACTCACTAATTGCATTAATATAGTCATTTCATAATAATTCACACCTTTTAATGTGTTAAAATACACTTTAATGAGCAATGTATTTATTAAGGGCCTTATTGGATATAAATACAAAATATAATTATATAGCATTGTTGTAAATGCTAACATGAACCTATGGTCCAAATTTGGTGTCATTTGGATTTCATTTGAGCCCTCAAATTGATTTTATAAGCTTTTATTATAGTGTGATTATAGTAGATGAATCGATTTCATTTATATCGTATGTAACGCTATGGTCTGGTTTATTTCCTTTGTCATGCGACCCGAACCACTATGGACCCCAATCTGACGGCCCATTTTGCACACGTGTTGATCCGACGACCAGGAGGTCATCTTCCTCCTCCAGCCATTCAGCTGTCTCGACCCCTGCACTCCTGCGACGCCGTTCTCTCGCTACACTCATCCGTTTTGCGTGATTTCAAGTCCGTTGGTTTCGTCTCGATGAGCCGATTCGAATGAACCCTTACTCACTGTCGCCCCCTCACCTTGTGCAAAACGCCCAATCTGGAACGCCTCCTCCTCTCCACCATGGAGTAGCAGAGCAGGCACAGGCCATCCCCACGCCTACTTAAGGGGTCGTGGAGCACACCCGGGCTTCGAGCCTTCTTTCTCTCCTTTCAATTTCTTCCCAACATTCCCCGAGGATCCCAACCTACTCAGTCTTCTTCCCCGACAACGGCGACCTGCTGCTTGCACCTCTGACCACCTCGGGTCAATTGGACGCTAGGTAACCAACTCAAGCACCCGCTCTTCCCCTCTCTACTCTCCTTTTGGCTCGAGCAGCCCCCAATTGCTGAGTCCTATAAACCACAACTATGACTCCCGCCGGCGCTGACCATCTTCATGTCTCGATGCACCTCCGCCTTATCTGTAGCCTGCCATCGGCTCGCCCCTATGCCGCGAGTATTTCGACGACTCTTATGGTGAGTTTCACCCTCGTTTCTATTGGTTTCTTTCCCGGGTTTTCCTTTCTCTGTTCCTCGACCTTCGCCATGATTTTAATGGTTTCTTCTACGCCAAAGGTCCTTGTCTTGGTTTCTTCATCGACGCTGGTGTCTAGAGCAGTCGAGGGGAACTCATCCCCGGCCTCAGTCGACAACATCAAGTCGGGTAGCGAGTTGGAGCAATGGAGCCGAGCTCCAGTTGCTCGCTCTAGCGCCATGGCGTGAACAGGTAGATGCCTGGTCAGTAAATGACCAAGGCAACCCTCGCCCCTCTGACCAGTCAACTCTGCAATACAAGGGTAATCTCGTAATTGCACCCTGAGTTCTGTTTTTTGCTTGCAAAGGTTGTTTACATATGAATGACCATACTGCCCTCGTTATTTTAATTGATTTGTTTTGACGAGCAAGGGTACTTTGGTCATTTCAGATATTATTTACATCGAGTTACATTTTCATTTTAATAACTATCACGCTATGGTTTCCTTGCAATCTGATTGGTCAGATTTACTTAATTCATAGTAAATTGATCCATGGTCAGAAAAATACAAATAAATAGTCGATGGAAAGAATTTTTAATGTAGAATCCGAATTTCTAGTTTTTGACCCCTGATTTGTATTCCTTTTTCGAAGTTTTCCTTGAATACCTTTTAAGTGTATAAAATGTTCTAAAATACATAACTAATTCATTTTAACTCCAATTTGTAAAATAAAATATGTTTTCTTATTCAGGAGAATATAACCAATCTATTGGGGTAAGTTTTAAACCCTAAATTGTGATTTTGTAGGTAAGTTCTAAAATTTAGGGTTTTCATATACTTTATGCCTTAATACATTCTAATGCATATGTAATGGTTATAACTAGGGAAATGTGGAATGGTGATACAATCAGTTTGGTGAATGTGATGGTAAATAATTAAAATAGGTATGTGGATCCTATTTGTGTGTGTGCACCCTATTTTGTATGTGAATCCTATGTTAATGTATGTGACTCCTATTATGTGGACCCTATTCATATATTTGATCTCTATGGATGAATGTGAAAGTTTATTGTGCAAACTACCTATCCTTCAGTTGGGTCTTTTCCAACCCCACAATCATTATTGTGCTAGCCTTGTTATCCTTCTAATTGCATTTATTGGCTCTTTACTTATTTTATGCTTCTAATGCCATTGTGGCTCATTCATTTGAATCATGTAAATCTTGCTACTACATATGTTCTCTCATTTACTTGGAAATGCTTAAATATTGCTATTTCCTATGTTGGCTCATCTTTTGAAATACTTGGAAACATTGTATAATGTTGTTGCTTTGTTGGCTCCTTTATTTCTTGGAGTTCTTGGATAATTTTGTTGCCTATGATGGCCTATTTATTTATTTCTTGGGTGTTATTCCCAATGCTATGTTGTTATCTTGATATACTTTTCACTCTACTGCCAAGTGAATGTTTATGCATGATATAGTTATTGGCCAATTGACAATGTAGTGTACATGAGTACAAACCACCCATAGGGCACTGGGGTTTTAGTCCCCCTGCCGGGCACTGGGGTTTTAGTCCCCCTGCCATTTTATATATTAGGAACTGGGGTTTTAGTCCCCCAACCACTTTTTTAGGCACTGGGGTTTTAGTCCCCCTGCCATTGGTGAGGTCTGGTAGGTGCCTCACCCTACATTGAGAGGATTTTGAGTCATAATTTATATTCATGCAAAGGTGATATTTGTTGATATTTAAATGTGGCAGTTTTCTCAAAAATCTTATTTACTCGCTTGCCTCTCACTTCTTGAAATGCCTTAGTGGAATCTTTTGTTATGAAATGCTTAGCTTTATGATTGCCTTTATCCTTTTATTAACACATACCTTTTATCTTTCTCTTGCTGGATGACCCCAACCATCCAGGTTAGAATAAGAGTGTGCATGGAAGCTTGGTGAACCTAAGACTAAGGATAGGACAAGAAGAAAAGGAATATATAGCTTGCATGATCATAGTTGCTTTTATGTTATAAGTTGTTTTGTTTGGAGACAATGTTGTATTAGTCTAAGTCTTCCTCTACCTAGATCCTATGCTTGTATAAAGTTGTACTCCCATTTGGGAAATTTTTATAATGTACTCTTTATACATTTTGAATAAATTCAGGTTTTATTTCTTCCGCTGCCACACAATTGGTGTATTTGTTTATCATGTTTAATAGTAGAGACTTGGTCTTTACAACATGGTATCAGAGCATCAAGGTAGTCGGATTCTTGACTAATTCAAATTGTCTCCTAGATAGAACCCTTATCATATATAGTTTCCCTTTAGTTAGTTTATCACCTTAGAGTTGACCTAGCATGAAAGTTTCATTTAGTATCATAATAATAATTAATTAAAAATAAAATTTGTCAACTTTTTGGTGAATTGTCTATTGAGAAGCTACTAGAGCAAGAAGTTGAAAGTGATGGTGTCTAGAAAGGGTCAGAGCTTGGGGGCTGGCAATATTTTCCTCCACCCCACTAGCTTGGTAACGAGGACTCCTGAGCTCATATGACCTGGCCTGGCCTGATCTGATACAGACAACTCGAAATAGTCTATCTTTGGGCATGTTGCCTAATTGTTGAATACCTTAGGAAAAACTTAAGTGATGATTTGATCTCTTACACAAAAATCGTCCTTAAATACCTGATACTCCTATGTTTAGGGTTTAGTGTACCCTATGTTACACCCTGAAGCTTGGTTAGTAAATCCTTTTAGTGTTGAGTTTTATGTACCCTTTTACCCTTAGCTTAGTTTGACTTAGTTGACCCTTTTAAGGGTGGATCTAGGGTAATGGTGTTAGTACCCTATTTGGTTTTGCAAATCTGATTTCGAGGACGAAATCCCTTTTTAGGGGGATGGAATCCCAACTAAAAGCAAAATCAAATACCTTTGGAGTTAGAAACCCTATCTATGTGGACATATGTACATAATAACTTATGTGAACAAGAATTTATCGAACACATTATACTTGTAATTCAACTTGTTTGTTTATACACACATGAATATGTAGTAAGTCATATAGAGATAATTCATATGCTTGAACCTTAATATAGGCTTGATGCACATAATAATGAGTTACCCATTACTAATTGTGAATATACATAACGTTGACTATGCCACCCTAATGGTAAAATGTGTATGGATAATGCACCCTAAGGATGCTTTAACATGTAATGATCATGTTGACCTAAACCCTAATATGTAATCATATAGCCTTGACAACATATACATATATATACCCTTAATGCCTTTCATAATACATTAGTGACATTAGGTGTCATCATCACATAATATACCTTAATGCATATAAATGGATTATAGTCACAAAGTTATCAATATATGTAAGGTATATCACCTTGTTCTCTAATGAACACCTCATCATAACTTGATATATGAATTAATTCATTAATATTTAATGCGTTACATCCTATTCACTAAAATGCATATAATGACTCAAACATGATAATGAATAATTGGATTCACATAAATATTCATAAAAGCCTAATGTGAATTAAAATATGGATAATTTATAATATGGAGTGTAATGGATGAAAATGATTAATGATGTCATGGATATGAGTATGAAAGATGGTATGAAAATGTGCAATATGAACATTATTTGGAATTATTATAGGCTTAATAACTTGTTGGATAATATTAACTTTTTCTACAAAATAATTTGTGATAATTCTACATGATAGTTTTAAGAGGATAATGGAAAAATGAATTCCATATTATTAAGGTTTTTGACCTAATACATTAATTAATGTTGAAATGGTGTAATAAACCCTAATTGTGCTTAAAACCCTTGATGAGGGAAATATATATGATATAATGTTGAGATGTAATTATTTTGAAAACAATGTGCATAAAATGTTATCTAAGCGATAGTATAATAAATATGATACCTCTTCATGATGGAGATTATGCTAATAAGGCAAAAATGTTAATTTGAGTTTGATAAAAGGCTATAGGTTTTGTGGAAACCTTAGTAACACCTGACTTATGTAGATTTTGTGTTGTACCCTAGATTAAGGGTTATAACCTAGTGTTTAAGGTTGGGAATTTGCACACTCACCCTCTCTTTCCTCTTGTTGTGATTTCGGGGACGAAATCCTCTTTAAGGGGTGGTGTGTTGTAACATACTGAAATTCAGGGTCTTCCCTACAATTTACCCACTTTTTAGCTTTTCTTTGCCTTCTAGTACATTTGGACCTTTTTCATAAATTTCTCTTCTTTTATATTCTTTTTGGACTCCTTGTGCAATTTGAGCACAATTCAAGGTTGAAATTACCTTTTTCCCTCATTTATATAAATGAAGGGGTGTTTGCACAAATAACCCACTTAAGGTAATAATTAAGGACTAATTATACAAAATAGAGTTTTATGAGAGATATAAGTAGATAATATTATTTTGGAGCTTTTTGGATAAATATATTAGTAATAATGTGTATTTGAGTGATTAATGAGAATATTACTCCTTTTACTCTCTCTCTCCTCCAATTTGATGATAAATGTGTGAAAACATATTTAAAGGTTGATATTTTGCTCTTAATACTCATATATATCTATCACCACGAATTTGACTCACTAATTGCATTAATATAGTCATTTCATAATAATTCACACCTTTTAATGTGTTAAAATACACTTTAATGAGCAATGTATTTATTAAGGGCCGTATTGGATATAAATACAAAATCTAATTATATAGCATCGTTTTAAATGCTAACGTGAACCTATGATCCAAATTTGGTGTCATTTGGAATTCATTTGAGCCCTCAAATTGATTTTATAAGCTTTTATTATAGTGTGACTATAGTAGCTGAATTGATTTCATTTATATCGTATGTAACACTATGGTCCGGTTTATTTCCTTTGTCACGCGACCCGGACCACTGTGGACCCCAATCCGACGACCCATTTTGAACGTGTGTTGATCCGACGACCAGGAGGTCATCTTCCTCCTCCAGCCGTTCAGCTGTCTCGACCCCTGCACTCCCGCGACGACGTTCTCTCGCTACACTCATCCGTTTTGCGTGATTTCAAGTCCGTTGGTTTCATCTCGATGAGCCGGTTCGAATGAACCCTTACTCACTGCCGCCCCCTCACCTTGCACAAAACGCCCAATCTGGGCCACCTCCTCCTCTCCACCATGGAGTAGCAGAGCAGGCACAGGCCATCCCCACGCCTACTTAAGGGGTCGTGGAGCACCCCCGAGCTTCGAGCCTTCTTTCTCTCCTTTCAATTTCTTCCCAACGTTCCCTAAGGATCCCAACCTACTCAATCATCTTCCCCGGCAACGGCGACCTGCTGATTGCACCTCTGACCACCTCGGGTCAATTGGACGCTATGTAACCAACTCAGGCACCCGCTCTTCCCCTCTCTACTCTCCTTTTGGCTCAAGCAGCCCCCAATTGCTGGGTCCTATAAACCACAGCTATGACTCCTGCCGGTGTTGGCCGTCTTCATGTCTCGGTGCACCTCTGCCTTATCCGTAGCCTGCCATCGGCTCGCCCCTATGCCGCGAGTATTTCGACGACTCTTGTGATGAGTTTCACCCTCATTTCTATTGGTTTCTTCCCGGGTTTTCCTTTCTCTGTTCCTCGACCTTCACCATGATTTTAATGGTTTCTTCTGTGCCAAAGGTCCTGGTCTTGGTTTCTTCATCGACGCCGGTGTCTAGAGCAGTCGAGGGGAACTCATCCCCAGCCTCAGTCGACAACATCAAGCCGGGTTGCGAGTTGGAGCAATGGAGTCGAGCTCCAGTTGCTCGCTCCAGTGCCATGGCGTGAACAGGTAGATGCCTGGTCAGTAAATGACCAAGGCAACCCTCGCCCCTCTAACTAGCCAACTCTTCAATATATGGGTAATCTCGTAATTGCACCCTGAGTTCTGTTTTTCGCTTGCAAAGGTTGTTTACATACGAATGACCATACTGCCCTCGTTATTTTAATTGATTTGTTTTGACAAGCAAGGGTACTTTGGTCATTTTAGCTATTATTTACATCGAGTTACATTTTCATTTTAATAACTGTCACGCTATGGTTTCCTTGCAATCTGATTGGTCAGATTTACTTAATTCATAGTAAATTGATCCATGGTCAGAAAAATACGAATAAATAGTCGATGGAAAGGATTTTTAATGTAGAATCCGAATGTCTAGTTTTTGACCCCTGATTTGTATTCCTTTTTCGAAGTTTGCCTTGAATACCTTTTAAGTGTATAAAATGTTCTAAAATACATAATTAATTCATTTTAACTCCAATTTGTAAAATAAAATATGTTTTCTTATTCATGAGAATATGACCAATCTGTTGGGGTAAGTTTTAAACCCTAAATCGTGATTTTGTAGGTAAGTTCCAAAAGTTAGGGTTTTCATATACTTTATGCCTTAATACATTCTAATGCATATGTAATGGTTATAACTAGGGAAATGTGGAATGGTGATACAATCAGTTTGGTGAATGTGATGGTAAATAATTGAAACAGGTATGTGGATCCTATTTGTGTATGTGCACCCTATTTTGTATGTGAATCCTATGTTAATGTATGTGACTCCTATTATGTGGACCCTATTCATATATGTGATCTCTATGGATGAATGTGAAAGTTTATTGTGCAAACTACCTATCCTTCAGTTGGGTCTTTTCCAACCCCACAATCATTATTGTGCTAGCCTTGTTATCCTTCTAATTGCATTTATTGGCTCTTTACTTATTTTATGCTTCTAATGCCATTGTGGCCCATTCATTTGAATTATGTAAATCTTGCTACTACATATGTTGTCTCATTTACTTGGAAATGCTTAAATATTGCTATTGCCTATGTTGGATCATCTTTTGAAATACTTGGAAACATTGTATAATGTTGTTGCTTTGTTGGCTCCTTTATTTCTTGGAGTTCTTGGATAATGTTGTTGCCTATGATGGCCTATTTATTTATTTCTTGGGTGTTATTCCCAATGCTATGTTGTTATCTTGATATACTTTTCACTCTACTGCCAAGTGAATGTTTATGCATGATATAGTTATTGGCCAATTGACAATGTAGTGTACATGAGTACAAACCACCCATAGGGCACTGGGGTTTTAGTCCCCATGCTGGGCACTAGGGTTTTAGTCCCCCTGCCACTTTTTTTAGGCACGGGGGTTTTAGTCCCCCTGCCACTTTTTTTAGGCATTGGGGTTTTAGTCCCCCTGCCATTGGTGAGGTCCGGTAGGTGCCTCACCCTACATTGAGAGGATTTTGAGTCATAATTTATATTCATGCAAAGGTGATATTTGTTGATATTTAAATGTGGCAGTTTTCCCAAAAATCTTATTTACTCACTTGCCTCTCACTTCTTGAAATGCCTTAGTGGAATCTTTTTGTTATGAAATGCTTAGCTTTATGATTGCCTTTATCCTTTTATTAACACATACCTTTTATCTTTCTCTTGCTGGATGACCCCAACCATCCAGGTTAGGATCAGAGTGCGCAGGGAAGCTTGGTGAACCTAAGGCTAAGGATAGGACAAGAAGAAAAGGAATATATAGCTTGCATGATCATATTTGCTTTTATGTTATAAGTTGTTTTGTTTGGAGACAATGTTGTATTAGTCTAAGTCTTCCTCTACCTAGATCCTATGCTTGTATAAAGTTGTACTCCCATTTGGGAAATTTTTATAATGTACTCTTTATACATTTTGAATAAAGTCAAGTTTTATTTCTTCTGCTGCCACACAATTGGTGTATTTGTTTATCATGTTTAATAGTAGAGACTTGGTCTTTACATGCACTAAGGGGTATCTACGCAAGCATGCTCCTTGAGTCCAAGTGGGCATTCCCCAACAAATAAGCAAATAAAGAAGGCCCGTTTATAAATCTTACTCAAATTTTGACACCCCGGGATGGGGTGCAGGATAAGTTTGGGGGGAGTCATAAATGGGCCACAAAGGTACTTGTACCTTCCTTTTTCATTTACTTCCTTTTTCTTTCACTTTCCCTTTTACTCCTTTTACACCATCAAAAATTTTGAAATTTTGAAATTTTGTTACAACTAACCTTTTAGAAGCTCACTTTCTCTCGCTAAATTTTCTAAATGTAGTGTTCCAACCCTCTGAGAGAGAAGAATATGAGCAACATGCACAAGAATGCATGAGTAAAACAACAGTCATAGAAATACTGGTATATCTCATTCTTGCAATAAGACATTATAAATGTAACAACCTTAACTCATGAAACCCCTACAGACTAGAGAACTTCAGTCATATTCCTAAACAACCACCCCCACCTGACACTTTTATCCAAAAAAAAAATCTTGTCTCTATAGAAAGGAAAAAGTTGCCCTATTCAAAAAGAATATTCAAAAGAGGCTTGGACACCCAGAAAACCAATCAAACTCCTCAACCCCAAACCTGAAAGGAGAAATAAAAAGCCAAAAATAAATAAAAGAAAAAAATATATGAGAGATGTGCTTCAAAAGATGCCAAAAGTTTCTGCCTGGTCAGTATATTGTTGCACTCATGAATGCTGATATGTCGTGCCCGTAAGTAGAAACTTGAAGCCAAGCTCACACACCTCCAATCGTGAATGAAATCTCACAAAACCACCTGACTTAAAGTCAGAAGCCCAAAAAAAAGGGAAACATTGTTCTTACTATAGTTGTGGGTGAGAAGTTCAGGGGGTAGAGGAAAACACCTAAAAGCCTTAAGCCTACCTATACACATTAGCATAGGGCCCGCTGAAAATAAAGAATAGGTGTGAAAGCTACCCTTCGAAAAAGATTTGGCATTAGTACATGCATTAGCTAAGGGGAGGGGTGATGAGTTGAGAAGGAGAAACCTTTTACAATAGAAGTTTATGACAGATAAAATGAGGTTATGCAACTCAAGTTAAAGGGGGAAGATTGAGACCTAAGGGATTGAATACATACAACAATAATCTTGATGCAAGAATGAGATATATCAGTCATGCTATTATGTTGTCTTTTAAGCTTGTTCATTCTTTCTCTCTCTGAGTTCTTGAACCTGCACTTAGCCTGAGGATAGGCTTGATTCTAAGTTTGGGGGAGTTGATAACACTGTACTTTATGTACTTTCTATATATATTTTACACCACTTTTAGTATAACTTTAGTTAACTTTTCACATAATTTCTCTATCTTTTTTACTAAAGCCTTGTTTAAATGATTTCAGGAATCAACACAACTTAGGTCGCGATTCTTGGGAACTGCGACCGCGATTCCAAAGCACCAGACATCTTGAAGCCTTAGACAATAAGCAGAGATTGCGACCATAGTTATCCAGAGACCGCGATCGCAGTTATCCAGAGACTGTAACCGTGGTTATTCAAAGATCGCGACTGCAGTTATTCAAAGACCACGACCGCGGTTATTCAAAGACCATGACCACAGTTATGACAAGAATTGCAACCGCAGTTATAGGAGGGCCACGACCAAGTTGGACCGTGACTAGAGAGGAATAAGGCAAAGACCGCGATTGTGGTCTTGCCCTCACTTAACAGAAAAATTGTGACCGCGGTTCTAAGTCGGTGGAATGCGCCTATAAATAGCACACCCACATGTCTTGTCGAGGAGGGTGGAGAGATCAGATCTCAAGGCCACAAAGTGTTGATGCATTCCAGACTCATCTCTGACCATCCATACATCAGTCTTGGATCTCTAGGGGCGGAAGTCGAGGAGAGAGAAGATGGACGCCCGCCCCTTCTTTGAGAGGAGAAGGCCATCCACGTGATAAATCCAGATTTGAAGAAGTAGTGTGTAGTATCACGTTTCTTCTCTTCACAGATCTATCATTTCATCATGATGTACCCCTTTTCCCCTTTGTGGTATCCTATGGATATGTCTTTTTGTAATGTTGTCATGTTGTCTACAAACATGAGTGACTAACACCTTAACTTGGGTTGGGAGTAGCCACTAAGGCTCTCCCAACATGTATATTGTCTCTTTCTTTTGAATATACATATTCTTATCAAGATTATCTCCATGCACCTATTTTAATGCTTCACTTGTATGCTTAGCTACCATCTTGTGATGTTTGATTGTTGATATCTCGAGAGATTAATATCACTTTTATCCCGTGTCATGGAGTGGTATGAATGCACAAGAGTTGGAATGCTAAATCTTTAACCATTTGTTTTGCTGTGAGGTTTTTGAGTTGTCATCTCGAGAGAGAGGCTTCTTTTAGACTTAGATCTATCCTCATCTTGAGAGAGAGTGGAATAAACATTTGAATGGTTGCTTGTAATCTTGATATGAGTATGTAAGATAGAGAGATAGTATTACATGTTGGTGAGGTGCTTTAGTTGGTGAACCCCAACCCGGGTTTTCCCCATATACTTGTTTACAGTTTGTTTATTTTTCTTCTTTTTGTTTTACTGTTCTGGTTTATGTGCTACCATTCCTTAGGGAACATCTCTTTATCCCCTTTTTTGACTGGAGTATAAGAGTGTTTGATTCCGTGTTCTTAACATGACCAACCTTGTCCCCGTGTTCGACCCCGATCGCTACATCAGACCCCCTTTATCATTGCGGGGGCCTGAGAGTCAGGTTATCTCTTTAAAAGTCTGAATACTTTAATCCACTCCTTTTGGATGTGTAATTTAGGCCAGTCAGTATGTTCATTATGAGTTCATGCTTATGCCGTTTGGGCTAACCAATGCACCAACAACATTCATGGACTTGATGAATAGGGTGTTCTGGGTGTTTCTTGATCAATTTGTGGTGGTGTTCGTAGATGATATCCTGATATACTCCAGGGACATTGAGCAGCATGAACAACATCTTCGTTAGGCATTGACCATGTTAAGACAACATCAGTTGTACATCAAGTTTAGTAAGTGTGAGTTTTGGTTGAGGGAAATGTCCTTCCTAAGACATGTGATATTTGATGAGGGTGTTCGTGTGGACCCCAAGAAGGTTGAATCTGTGCTAGAGTGGGAACAACTGAAGATGCCGACAGAAGTGCACAATTTTCTAGGTTTGGCAAGATATTACAGGAGGTTCATCAAGAACTTCAGCTCAGTGGTGTTGCCCCTAACGAAGATGACGAGGAAAGATGTGTCATTTGTCTAGGGTGACAGATGTCAATGTGCCTTTCGGTTGTTAAAGGAGAAGTTAACAAGTGCACCAGTGCTAGTTTTTCCTGAGCAAGGGAAAGGATACATAGTTTTCTATGATGCGTCAAGGAATAGTTTTGGTTGTGTGTTGATGCAGGATAAGAATGGATCTCTTTTGTGTCATGACAATCAAAGAAGCATGAGGAGAACTACCCAACCCATGATCTAGAGTTAGCTATTTTGGTTCATGCCCTGAAGACCTGGAGATACTACCTTTATGGTGAGAAGTGTTAGATCTTCACAGTTCACAAGAACTTGAAGTATATCTTTTCACAGTAGGAGTTGAACATGAGGCAGTAATGATGGATGGAGTTAATCAAAGATTATGATTGCACCATAGATTACCATCCAGGGAAGGCGGACGTGGTGGCAGATTCTTTGAGCATGAATTCTTCTTCATCATCATTCATGGAGAAGGCACGGTTGTTTTCCTTCGTGTGCCATAAGCAAGACATGTTGGTCTCCTTGCGTCAGATGAATGTGAATCTAGAGGTTTCTTTATTAGATGGGTTGTTGGCATAGTTGCAAGTGAAGCCTATGTTTAGGGAGCAGATTAGAGAGGCACAACATGTTGATATAGTGATACATCATATACGATAAGAGTTTGGCAGCGAGAAGCATGATGGCTTCCATGAGGCAGAGGATGGGACAGTGTGTCAGCAAGTCAAAGCAGAACATCAGACGTCTATAAGTATATGCCTTTCCTTGATCTTGTTTTCTTTGATCATCCATGGTGGTGGTGACCCAAGTGGGTGGGGGGCCACCTAGTTTATATCACCATCTTGTGCATGCAAGGATTAAGTGGTTGCATGTTAGCTTCTTAGGTGGACAAGTGTCCATTTGGTGCCTGTAGGTGTCGACACATCACCTCTCACCCTACCTCCCTCCTCCTTTACTATATAACCCTTCTTCTCTCCATGCAAGTGAACCTTTCAGACCTCTTTCTTCCTCACCCTCTCTTGATCATCCTTGGAGCCTTGAGGAGCAACAAGGATTGATTCCTTAGAGATCTTGGTTATCGGATCCCTTGCATGTGGTGACTCTTGCTCATCTTCAACCTTGGTAAGTATATGCCTTTCCTTGATCTTGTTTCCTTTGATCATCCATGGTGTTCATTCTTTAGAGTAAGATCACAAGGGTCATAGGCCATGTTTTGACAATGTGATACCCAAGTGAGAGGGAGTTTCTTCTCTCTTTCCCCCCTTCTTCTTTTAGTTTGGCCCAAGGATCCTTTACCCTCTTTTCTTGAGCAACTTTTGACCTTGGTATCTTCTTCTGTTTGAGGTGATCTGTGGCCATAAGTGAAGCCTTTGGTGGAGCTTTTTCCTCTCCTGGTGATCCTGTGTTTGGAGCTTGTGATCCTGGGAGTGATCTTCCTTAAGTCGAGTTATATAACTCTCTACCCACTCTAATATTGCACCTTCCTTTGCATGCATGTTATTGTTTCTCTCTCTAAAATGTACCCCTAATATGCTAGTCAATGATAACATGATCTAGAGCTTGGATGGTGGTGGTTATTATGCTTGGTTTGCTTAGAATCTGAAACCTTAATTTGAGATATCCGATTTCAGAGTTGGTTCGGTAATGGTGGTTTTCTTCTTATCTTTTGACTTTGGTTTTAACCACATGCATGATGCTCGTTTACTTTGATGTATCTTTGAGTTTAAGTTCTATTTTGGATGTGTTAAATGTGGTTTATCTCTCTTGTTTGATGTTCTTTCATGGTGGTTTCAAGATACACGTTCTAGGGTTTCTGGTGACTGGTTTTATGAGAAGCTTTCCTCCTTGGTGATGGTGGTTTTTCCTTGAGGTTATCTTTTATTTTGTCTTAGTTTTTTCCTATTTTGATGATGGTCTTTTGCCATAGGTGGTCTTGGTCGAAACACTTTGGTTCCTCTTTGGGTGTTTGGTCGAGATGGCTTGTGTTTGTCTCGGTCAAGATGGTTGGCTTTATTTTGATTGTGTTGGTCTGTTTTGGTCTCGGTAAAGACACCTTGTTCTTGGGTTGATGGACATGTTGTTTGCTTGGTCTTGGTCACGACATGCCACCTTGTCCCTTGGGTCATGAGCTAGTTGTGGTTGGGTCGAGATAAGTGGGTGTCACAGTCGCGACACCATGTTTTGCTTTTGGTCGTGATGCCATATAGGTGTTGTGTCGTAGTTGTGACCCAGTTTGGGTGGAGGTCGAGACATCTTGTGTGAAGGTGGTCGAGATACATGTATGAAGGGTGGTCGAGACACATACATGATTATATAATCAACACATGTATATGAGTAAGAAAGTAATAAACCATGTATAGTGTTGTTTAGATAATTGTTTAATCAACTCTAATCATGTTCCTTAACCCTGTTATGCTCCAAGAAAGTGGGAGATGGTGTACTTAGGATTTGGTGATTGAATGCAACTATAAAACTGGCTATACATGTAACATTAACCCTAATGTTGGGCCATGTGATCTGTTTGCTTCTCTCTCTTGAAGATGGTTATATAATGATGTTTTCTCTCTCCTATTTATGAGCCTAACTTTGTAAGTGAAATGAATGACATAGCTTGTGTATCCTATGGTGGTTATTACGTGATATGTGGTGATGGCTATAAGACTTGATGAGATATGATGAGATCACATTGATGTGATGGGTCCTATGACCTGGTGAAGGCTTGATGCCTATTGTGAGGAGATATCCTCTAGTGATATGATGAAGGATTCGTATTCCCTAGTGACGTGATATTGGTGATGGCCTTGTGAATGACAGTGCTACAAGTATCATGTAGTGATGATGTGACTAGTTCACACCTTATATGTTTTATATCTTATGGAGTTTCACTGTTCCCTTATCTTTATAGAGTTTGTTTTGGATGTGTACGTTGTAACTTGATTGATGCTAAAAGATACCCAATTGGCTTTATTAATCAAGTGAAACTCTAATCATGTAGGTGCCATGTGTCATAGATCCATTCTAGTGCTAGCCTTCATGCTGGATAGTGAAAGGAGTCATTCCTACAGGAAACTCGGAGTGCATATTTTTTAATATGTAGGGGTGCAAGTCGAGTATCTCCTTGTATCCACAATTATAGGTTGTGTGAGACTGTCGTGTATGAGTTTCTCTCCTTGTGAGATGGATCTCCATGAGTGAACCAATCCTTCTTTTTAGAACATCCATGCATGAGCCTATTCTTCTAGCATTATTACCTATACCAAGGTGGGCTAGGTGTTATTATATATGAACGGCCATGCGTGAGCTAATCCTTCAGCTTGACCCATATGTCATTGTTGGAGTTGACTAATATGTCTACAGTGTTTTCTCTTGTGCTGACCAAGAGGTTTTGGGGAGATTGTGGATTCTGGATCTTCCATTGACCTTGTATGGCACTAATTTCAACTTAGCAATGATCGGTTGGATTTTAGTGGTACGACTCAAATCCTCAGGGCAATTAATAAAAGATTTTATACAGCCATGTAATATTTTTGCATATGGACAAATGTGAATAACATTAAATGAGCCTTTGCCTTGCTTTTGTATGTATCAATGGATATAAGATATACACGTTCTTCCTATTTCTTCTTAACTTATAATATGTTCTACAATTCAGTTGTTATTGCTCTTAACTACTTCAATAGTATTACCTGCATAGTACCTTTCCTACCTGCTTAGTTATTTGTGCTTTAATAGACGTTGGCGGAGAGTTATGTCTCTTGCTGGGACGTTTGGTCTCACCCCGTGGGTTTCCACATCTTTTAGGATTTCGTGCATGAAGAGGGAGAAATCGTTTCGGTGAGGAAGAGCAGCAGCAAGAAAAGTAGTTGATAAGGTTGGGTGTGTTGCTAGTCTTTTGGTGATAGAGTCCTACATGTCGTCCTTGTACACTCAGATCTTTGGGGGTGTTCTCATTATGTTTTGAGGTTATGTTATCGATATGAGGTTTTTGGGCTTGTGAGCCATGTATGTAAGATATGGCATGTGTATATTTGTATATGCAGAATAGGTATCTCATGTAACGGGTTTATGACAGGAATGATGATGCACAATGATGTAAGCACCTTGTGATATGACATATAATGCATGTGGCAGGCTTGTGGACTCATATGTAATAAGTTTTGGGCTTATGGTGCTTTTGAGAAATTAGTTTTAATTTCTTGTGTTTTCTAGTAATCTGCTTGCTTGGTGATAATTCCACATTTGGTTTTGAGTAATATCATTTGTGGTGCGTCAGGGCATCACAATAACCCCGTAATTTTTCATTTTTAGTCATAGGATAGAAGGATATACACTATATTATAGGAGCAATATTATAAATTGCATCCTGCCATTCCACAACTTCTCATTCTGGTGGAAAATTGAGATAAAAATTAACATAAATTGCATCCCACCCACTTTTCTTAGAATAAGACATATGTGTAGTTATAAAAATAATGTAATGCATGCCCATTTATTAACCAAAAATCTATATGTCAAAGCATCAACCCAGATATATAAATGAAACATGGGCAAACATTTTGTATCAGGCATAATGAAGCATTCAAATAACAAAAGTAAGAGTTTAGGGATAAGGTCTGACATATCAAGCTACAAGTCTGGCAATCCCAATCCCAACATAAACTAGAAATAAACAATGAAAAGAAACCTCTTAATCTGGAAGGATTGCCTAACATAAGTCCCACTAGAGATGGATATTCTGCCTCTGGATCTGCAACTCTTCAATATTCCTTTAAACTCTACTCAGTTGTTGCTGATGTTGCATCCCCAACCATGCATAGAGAAAGGAATTCTTAGGTTAGAGTAAGTGACAGTGGAAATCTACCATGACAAGGACTAAGTTCAACACTAACTATAATATAAAGAAAGGGTCATTTTTATCTACTAATTTTGTCTTTGTGGCCACCATTATATGATTTAGTCCTGCTTTGTGACACCAAAGCATCCTCTATGGTAACATGCCCTTTGTTGACACAACATGCCCTCTGTTGACACTGAAGTGTCCTCTATCATGCAACACACCCTATGTTGGCACAACGTGTCCTATATGACACATGTAGTGACCTCTAAATCATCTCGAGACTCTTTGGTGAGGGCTTATTCTAGAATGTATATCATTATGGTTCTGGTGTTATGTTACCATATGCATGCTTAGTATTTTATATATGAATCTAAGCATGTTATCTATGCTCTTTAATTATGAATTATCTCTAAATTTAAGTTCATGGGTGCGGTTTATATTTACTCTAGCATCGGAATGAATACTCTAAAAAATTATGGTTCTAAGTACTACAATATAATATCTTTAAATATGATATGTAGGACTAGGTAGTATAAAATGCAATACATCCAAAAGTATGGCACAATAAGAACTTGGAGATTTGCAACAATTCTCCATGTCACGAAAGAAGGAAGATAAAAAGACCAATCCTAACATCAGGCAGTGTCTCCATAAGGTTGTAGATGGTCACTTTGCAGCAGCTGTCAAAGTCTTGTGCTCATCATGAGTGGCTCCATACGATGGCGATACCATTAAGGATTTGGAAGCTAAACACCCTTACAAGTCACCTCCTTCCATGCCTAGTTCTTTTTTTTCTGAAGCCCCCTTTGTAGCATATGTTGACATTATTCTTCGTTGTGTCAAATCATTTCCTAAGGGAACTTTGTGTGGCATAGATGGTTTATGAGCCCAACACATCTTTGACACTATGTGTGGAGAAGGGTCTCCTATGGCCACATATCTCCTACATGCCATCACTCTAGTGGTTAACTTATGGCTAGGAGGGAGGTTTCCTTTGAGTTTGGCAAAGTTTGAAGTTGCAACACCTCTTACACCATTGCTAAAGCCTAACAACGAGATACGTCTGATTGCAATGGGAACCATCTAGAGGCACATGGTACCCAAAGTTGCCATGATAGGAGTGGGAAAAGATATGACCAAATATCTCAATGGTTATCAGTTTGGAGTTGGCGTATCTGACGGTGCAAAAACAATTTTACACAATGCTTAAAAGGTCTTAAGAGAGCGTCATGAAGATGGGACTCTTTCTATGTTTACAGTTGATTTCTCTAATGCTTTTAATCTTTTGGACATGTCAGCATTACTTCGTGATGTGAGAGCAAGATGCCCATCTATTTCTTTGTGGGTGGAGTTTTTGTATGGTCAAGCAACAAGATTGTACACTAGGGATGAACATATCTGGTCAGCTACTGGAGTGCAACAGGGAGACCCTCTAGGGGCTCTTCTTTTCACCCCTTTATTACATCCACTTATTCATGAGATTATAGATAGTTGTAATCTTCTCCTCCATGCTTGGTATCTTGATGATGGGACTATTTTTGGAGACACAGAGGAGGCGTCCAAGGTGCTTGATATGATTCAGTAGACTGGTCCATGTTTGGGTCTTGAATATTCATAAAACTAAAAAATTTTGGTCTACATGTGATGGTAGGAAGCTTCACAAGAAGTTGTTCCCTGTTGACATCAGGAGACTTTTGTTGGGAGTGAAGCTTCTTGGAGGAGCAGTGAGTGAGTAGAGACATAGGCTTTATTGAGGGCTTAGCCATGAGGAGGGGTACATAGGTTGTTGAAATGATGAATCTTCTTCTAAAATTGGATGATCCACAAAGTGAACTCCTTATGCTTATGGGCATTTCCAAGCTAATGTTCGGTATACACACATGTCAAGTTGCATACACGTAGGAAGTTGCAACATTGTTCAACAAGGGTTTGTGAAGGTCTATTGAAGACATTGTAGTTTGTGGAGGTCCTTTTTTGGGGAGATTTGATGCTAGATTGCTTCCCTTCCCATTTGTCTCAGTGGATTAGGGATTTAGTCAGCGATAGAAGCTTCCTCATATGCTTTTGTGGCCTCCAGGATCCAATCTTAGGTACTTCAAGATCATATTTTATGAGGCAATGGGATTTGCTATATGGACTCTAACTTTGACAGTGCTTTAGATTGTCTTCGTGTCACTATTCCAATTTTTGACATTAGTAGTTTTTCTAACAAGGACATCTTCCCCCATAGAGCCTAAATTTTTTTGGCAAGCACCCTTTTTAACAAAGTTATTGAGGACATGGAAGTTAAAATTGAGATGATTGTTAGACAAAAAGCAATTTTTGGGTGTCTACAAGCTTATCGTGCTCAAGATTTTCTCCTTACTATTCCTATTGATGGATTAGGCTTGCATATGTCACTAATAGAGTATCATACCATCCTCAGGTACCATCTCATGATTCCTTTGTTTCCAATCGATGAGATTTGTCCAATTTATTGTAAGTCATGTTTGTACACTTTAGGGAACATGCAGTTCATTGTAGAGAGCTACCTGGCTTCAAGTATAGACATGATCTTGTTCAGGTTGTACTCTATGATGTACTCTGACATGCAAGAATTGCTTCTAAGAAAGAGGCACTTGTTAACTTTTTGATTGATCTGCAGGCGGGAAGATCAACACTTCGATTTGTTGGTAAGTTTGGATGGGTTCGAGGAAAACATGCATGTGTGGGTCTGACAGGGGTTTCCCCACTTGTGGCCTAGGTGGTTGAGTATTTATTGTAGCACAAACTACCTCAGCCAAAGTAGCCAAGCATGATAGAAAGCATGTGTCAATAATCAACACATTTTTATACCTTTTGTGTTTGATACTTTTGGTTTCTTAGCATCGAAGGCTATGTAACTTCTCAAGAGGATTCAAAATGTTATGCATAGTAACATCATGACCCCCAATTCTATGTGTTGGTATGTATGCCCAGAGAGCCAATCATATGGTGATTGCAATGGGGCGTTAGACACCTAACTTGATAATGATAAAGGTAATTATGTCTACTAGTAGATGAACGTGCTTTGCACATAATGAATTTGTAATATAAGTATTTGTCTTCATTTACACTTTTAAGTAAAAATGCTTGATTTATTTTCTAAATTTATATATCATTTTCTTTGTTGTGTACATATGGAAAAAGGAAACCTAAAAATGCCAAGTTGTTAATAAACAAGTACATATTATCAAGTTTGTGTTAAAACCCTAAGCATGTTTTCGATTTTTGCTCTGGCAACCTAGAAGGCACGCTAGGGTTCCTCAAGCATCCCCATCTCAGGGGAGAGGGTGGCGGTCAGCTGGTCTGGCACACTGATCTCCCCCAGGGCTCTTCGACCACTCCTTCGGCTGGCCTGACACGACTAGAGATGGCAGTCGTGGTCTGGCGAAGCTTCTCTACGACTATTGGGTGTCTCGGCTCCAGTTCTGGGGGATGAGCTCCTGCGACGACGGTTGTGTTTTGGCTTTGTGAGGCTGTGTTGGTGAGTCAGCTTTTTCATGGAAGCTTACTTCCCTCGATCCCTCAGAAGTTTCCCTTCTCTCGTTACCAATCTGCGAGGGAGTGGGGTTTTCTCCTCTGCATCTTTTTATTAGTAGTCTTCCCCCTTCACTTAGTTCTGTATCTTGCTTCTCGGTTATTTGCTTTTGGGGCATTTTAGTGCCTGGTTTGCTCGCCGTTATCAGAGGCATCTTCCTCCATCTTTGTGATGGCTCTCTCTCCATGCGTGGAGGTGGACAAAACTGGGGTTTACCCTAAATCTTTGTCCAGTGACGGTGTGTCACCCTATTACAAATCTTGGCCTATAGATTGGTGGAGTGTGCTCAAACTCGAGGCTATTATCCGAAGAAAGTCAATGGTTGTTACTGAAGGATCTGTAATTCCAGTTCATGAATGGGTTAACTGGGATCTTGCTATATTGACAATGATCAAGATTAAGGAGGGATTCTATCAAAAGTTGTCTTTGTGCGCATCAACCAGGGATCCGATCTGAAACATTTTACCAATTTCCAATCTCATCATTGTAATGTGTTGGGTTCCTTATTCCTAGTTTGGTGCTTATACAGATCTAGATGTAGATGTTGTATGGCTTTTATGTTTTAATACAACCTGTTCTACCTCAAAAAAAAGTACATATTGTCAAAAAAGTCATATCATTTTTACTAAGAATTTACTACATAAAAAGAAAAACTTATACTACATACAAAATGAAGTGAAAGATTATTCTAATATGTTAATAATTTTCATTACTATATAATATTTTTATTAAAAAATAAGTTTAATTATGAAAATGCTATATAGAAGCCATAGTATTTTTTATTTAATACGATGACATTAAATACTTGTCTGGTCATCAAAAATTTGGATTTGTTTATAGATTATATTGTTTGTACTATAACTTGTATTTTTAAAGTACATGAAACTAACAATAAGATTCATATTTTTATACTAAGAACTTTAAATTATATGTTATCATTAATACATGTAGTATGTAGATTTAATTTAGAAAATTAGACATCAAATTTATAGTTTAATCAATTCTAATAATGGTATGCAAATGTCTTTTCATTTTTCCAATAACTTCTTATATTTTAGAGGTGTTTGGGGTCTCAAATATTTCTTCAAAGTTACATAAACAAATATTGTATCCTACTATAACACTACCAAGGTTGTTTATAGTCGACAATGACTTAGTTGTAGATTGAATTACAACAATGATTGTGTTGATGAGTAAACTCCATTATTTTGACCAGAATGATCAAACTCTTACATAATTTTTTTTATTCATCTCATTAGTAGCTATATGTGTTCATATGATATAGTTTCCTCTTTATTTCTTCCACTATGGACATATGATGTGGTATATTCAAAAGCATTCTCCTTGGCTAAAATAATTTTATGACCCAAGAAAATGTATAGAAACTCATTATGAAAATATAATTAAACTATTTTTGTACCACCTACCATGAAGAAGTATACATGTATGGGAAATAATATGATACATTTTATAGTATCTATCCCTTTGCACATACCTACTTAATTTATATTTACAATGTAGAGGGATCTAAACAAGGGAAGAAAGATGAAAGTAAATATAATTCAATACTCTCAAGAGATATGGATCTCTTTGTGATTGTTATATCACAAGTGTTACATTTCAAGATATTAACAAAAAAATTGTATATGGAAGGGAAAAATCATAGGTGTTTTGTATAATGGATTACTTACAATGAAATCGTCATCACAAAGAATTAGTTCATGAACCATATCCAATTTTTAGATGTAAATGTAAGTTGCATGTTTTTAAGGAATTTGTTAACTAATAGTCACATCATCCATTTTATTATATGTCCTTGTATATTATGTATAAATACCTACAAAATTCACTAAAATATATGGCCTTTTACATGTTATATGCGTGTGTCTTGTGATGACCTACATTCATCATGCATGCATCTCATCCAGTAAAAATGAAGGGTAAAACTTCCATTGCCGTGTGATATATGTACAAAATCATACTTTGTGAAAGAGTTCTCCACCACTACAATCACCCTTTTGTTGATGTACATTAATGTTTGCAGTTACTATCATTCGTTGTTTTGAACCATATCTTAGTTTTTTAATATCTCTTAGTCCAATTAGGAAAATTGTGGATCCAAATAAGGTTTTCTAGTGCTAAATGCTTGATTGACTTTTCAAAATGGATGATGTATTTATAATCAACTGAGTTTTGATTGTATGTACCTTGACTTTTATAAAACAATGAGATTTTCAAATAAATAAACACACACACACACACACACACACATATATATATATATATATATATATATATATATTCTAATAAAGCATAATCAAAACAAGAACTTTAAACAATAAATATCATTTTATAGTATTGATATATATATTTATTTATTAAATTAAATGTATTCTTGAATGTACTAACATAATTTGGTGAGGTGAACAAAATTTTCTTTCTATGAATATACTATAGGGCTACAAGATCATATGTTGCCACCAATTTCACTTTTGAATTAATATTGTTTTTTGTTAAATTAAACAAATACTACATTATTCAAACCGTACATTACAATTTGATGGTATTACTTATACATTTTTGCTCTCACACTTATTGAAAAGAGAAGGCGAGAAGATAATTAGTGAAGGTCCTACATGCAAAACGGTGGTAATGATATATTTCTATGTGTGGGTTGGATATTGGGATCCTAATGAGATATTTTAATAGAGTGAATCTATTTATTCAAATATATAATGAAAGATGAGTATGAGATAGATTTTCTACTATATACATCAGATAAATTAATATTTTTCATGTTGTATATCTAGTGTGACTATTTGAATTAGTTATTTAATTTTATTATGTTTTGCAAAAGTCATACGGTTACAAGAAATCATGATCATCATAACATATATCATTTCACATATATATATTCACTTGGCGATTACAAGATCAAAATAGACCCATAAGATGAGTTGTCGAATGGGGGCATAACCATGTAGAGGACTAAAAATTTATATGCATAAAAATGTAGTTTGGAAAGGGTTGAGATACACTATTTTAGGTTACTATTGAAGATCTTGTTCCAGACAATCACAACCATGATTCTACCTCAAAGACCCACCCCCAAATAAGTTAATTGAGTGGTATAACAGTTGAAATTAGATGTAACAGGTCTGGAATAGTGATATGGGCACATGGAAATCAGACTCATTTGGAAAATCTACAAAGGGTGAAGACATCCAATTATTGTCTTATTTTAGTCAACAACCCAAAAATGTTATTATTCGACATACTCTCTCAGGATTAACATTTGTTATGTGTATGATTGAACTCACATATCAATCTATTGGTTTTTACATAAATTATTTCTACATAGTTTGGATTTGAAAGCTATTTAGAACTCTTCTAACATGTTGTATTTTATCAAGGCAGATCTTGTTGTATGCCTTCAAAAAAGAATTGTCAGAAAACTTATTTTTGACATCACAAATGTATCCTTATGGCAACATGAATGCATTGGTCTTATTAACAAGAAAAACTTTGTGATGAGATTGTTGATCTATGAAACAATTTATGAAGAATGTTTCAATCTTGTCAGTCACCATGTCACTATGATTTGATCTGGTAGGATTCTCTAAATGTCTTGAGATTTAGGATGGAATTAATACTCTTAGAGGTCATGAAGAGGATTGCTTTAAACATGTTGAGATAGTGCAGAATTTGATAGTTCCTTATACTATATATTCCATTTTGTTGTATATTTGAGGTGCATGATGAACATCTACAACAATATAACATAACTTCTCTAGAAATATATTCAAGTACTTCCTAATGATGAATGCCATTTTGAATCCAATTGTCTTTAGAAAATGAAATCTTTAATATATCTCAATGAAGATAAGATATAACATGAGTTATACACACATCAGGGATACTTGGGATAGTAATGTCAACATGAAGTGCTAATGAAGGAGTGAGTAGGAATCAAACAAGCCATGTCCTCAAAATAACATCTATATCATCTATCGATGTCTATACCCTTTAAGAAACCCTCCAGCCACATCATAAAGACTTCCTCAATGAAACTAAAAATTTTGTTGTAGGATTCATATATTTAGCATCTTCTAGAAAACCTCTTTTTTATTGACAATAAGGGTGGTCTAAACATATTTGTAATATCTTAAATATGTTTCTTCATTTCACACCCTATTGTCATTAAACAAGAAATCATGTTGGTAGACTTTGTCAAGCTCACTTAATTAAGTAAAGATTAGGTATCTATTACACCTAAACATAAAACTAAAAAATGTAGTTCCTAGGGTGGTACAACTTATAATCAACCCATTGACAATAGGAGACATAGGAGAAACTCACATGCAAAACTTTATTGGAACTCGTTTTAAGAGCTCGATAAAAATGACTACAACAAATCCTAGAAATATCTAGACACCAAGAATACTTAGAAGCATCTTTGCAACAAAAAAAATTTATAAATAGTTTCAAATATCTACTTTGAGCTTGATTTAATTCCTATATTATCTTTTTTAATTACTCATACTTCTTTATATTAGTTTGGGCAACATCATCTCTTGTATAATGTTTTAAATTTATTTTTGGCTATATGTACACCATTTGTTGGTTTTCCATGAAATAATGATGTGCATCCTTCCAAAAGTTTTAAAATACCATAATAATACTATAAAATTTATTGAAATGATTAAAAAAATTAGTTTTCTAGTTTTTAAAATGTGAAGAGTGTTGTAATGTAAATCTCACAATTGAAGATTACACCTATATTTTTATAAAGAATTTGATGAAAAGTAACGAATAACCTATATAGATGGTTCTGTCCTTATAGGATGATGGTTGCACATCGTATATGCTACAAAGGAAGATATCAATATTTAGTTACTTGTCAGATATATCCGGATCATCTTCATCGAGAAACAACTACAAAAAAGAACCCTCTACAAGAAAACTATCGAGGATCACAACTTTGTCCCACATGGAAATGCTTTTAGCAGTAGATGAAACTGTCTGCACCAATTTTCTACACCCTTATCATCTAACATCATCATCATCATCATCATCATCATCATCAACTAAGCCTCAATCCCAACTATGTTTTATCATCTATATATGTTTTAAAATAAGGTGTGCATAATGATTGTTATCACAATAAGAGTTGCATCTATGGAACATCTATTTTCATTACTAACAATACTATTTTTTATCAAAGGAAGAGGATAAGTGTTGACTACTAATCAACTCGATGAAAATACTCCCACTTCTTCAATTTTCATACATATAAATAGTATCTATAAAACTAAGTGGTCCAATGATACTAAAATCTCCACTCTCCTATTCTGTTTATTGAACAACAACCCCCAATAAGTTACTGGGGAGCTTTAAAGTGCATAACACTAAATTGTATCATTCTCGCGATGGACATTGATACTATCCGGATCTCAAATCTTACATGCATCAACTTAAAATGACTTATTGACTTCAAAGGTCGTCATGTCTCTTATCAAACACAATAATGTCATTCCTATAGCTATTATATTGTATGACCGACCAATGCGTCTGGCATGAGAACTTGGTGAGGAAATTATCATCATTAGTTGATACATTAGTTTCACCATAATAAATATTGGTTCACCAAAAAGGATTAATATGTGGGATGTGAAAAGATAAAGGATGATAACTTGTATGTATGACAAGGGATGTTTATTTTCCTATCTAATCCTTTGATACAGCCAAATCGTTCTAAAGTAATGTCTATTTTCATGCATAACATATTTTAATATTTCATATTATTGTGATTGCAAAAGTATATATATATATATATATATAGCTAAAATATCTAAAAAATCTGCATCTACAACATTTAATAGTACTGGAATTGTATGACATATATAGTCAAAAACCTGTTATTATCTACAAAGGTGATTACATAAACGAACTTATATCAAAATAATTATTTGTATAAAACATTGAATATGTATTAACGGTCACTATTTACTGTAATATATTGTATAACATGAAATCATGTGAATGATATGTCATTAGCTAAGTTACATTGTGAGAAAGGAATGTAAAAATCGATTCAGTAATCATGTATGCATTCTAAAAATAGTGTTACAATATTTAAATACATATGCATCTGGTAATATACCTTATTTTAAAAAATAAAAATTAAATTGAATACAAAGCTAATACTTGAATAATTATTAAGACATCAAAATAATGTCAATAGGAAAGGATACTGAATTGATGTTGACATGTTGTGTATATGAAAGCAAACCTTGATATAAAAAATGCATAATTGTCCCCAAATCTAATGACATTGTTGAACTTGTCAGGGGAAGAAGTGTAGGGGACTGATGGTCCAAATTGGCTATTGCGACATGTTGTTCCATAAGTGTTAAATTTATTCTGCCTTACAAATACCTAATTAACATTAGGGTAGATCTTTGGAGTAGATGTATGTCTAGAATCAACTGGAAAATAATTTGAAACATCATATCTGAACAACAATTGAGCCCAAAAAGTGACGACAAACAGTGATGTGATGGATATAAAGGAGCTTGTATTAGTCTCTAAACTAGAAAACTGTACATGATGTTTAATTGTTTTCTAAAAAATCAATTAGCAGTTTTTAAAATCATTGCACATTTGAGAAGGGTAGAAAATATTAACTGAAAACATACCGATTGAGATATTGCATACCTTTTCAGTGCATACCTGGAGCTTGGCAAAGATGAAAAATAATAAAGCTCTCAAATTCAGGGTGGCAAAGGAAGCCAGCGTGGTTGATTACAACTCCTTGTCAACCGCCTGATCTGTGAACTTCAACAAGTACTCCATGCACCTTCGGTAGTCCTTATACATCAACGAAGATCTAGAATACCTCATTGATGTGGATGTTTTTCAATGTATAACAAGAAGATGGGGACCATCCACGCCAAACCCATCTTGGGATGCCGAGTGATGAAGAATTTACATTGTTAAAATTTGTGACTATAATGTCTTTCTGCTCTTTGCTAAAATTGTGACTATAATGTGTTTCTACTCTTTGGAATTTAGAATTGACTACTCTTGTATTAGCACACTTTGCAATGCTTCCATTTGGCTTTGTCATCTGTCATGGATCCTTAGCTTAGAGCCATATTTAGCAATTTGGTCACATTGTATTTTTAATTCTGATTGTTGTAAGAGTTTTGCAGTCTATTCGAGGAGAAGAGAAAAATAATAGAATGAGAAGAAAAGAAGGACAAGGCAACCGACCAACTTGCATCATAGAGACGATAGAGGACTTGGGATAGAAGAAGGCTTGTCACCTGACACAGTGGGCAGAGGTGGAGCATAGAAGATGGTATATCTACGCTTATGAAGTTGGCAGATAACAAAGGATGTTGAATGGCTACTTTGTGCTTTTGAAGAAAACGACAGATGACGAGGGACACAGACGGACAACTTTTATTGTAGAGTGGAGGCGAATTGGTAAAAAAGATTCAAGAGTCCAATGATTGAGAGGGAGGGAGTTCAGAGTCAAAAGATTCATGGAGAGTGGACTTGGAGGGAGATGAGTACATAGTAGATTGGATTGCCTTCCTTTTGAGGACTCATGAAATATCACCGTGAGGAGTCCAACCAATTAAGGGCAGGACGGTAGACAGAAATAGATAGCGATGCTTAGTATGGTAAATAGTAGATTATGTTTGTCTCGATCATGAGATGATGACACATACACGGTAGATGTCTAAAGAATGATGATACTTGATGAATATGTCTTCAGGTTGAGGACCTGAATAATGAGATCATATGTATGATAAGAGTACATACATTCTTGCTTGTGTCCCTAGTTGAATATTACTGTGGAAGAAAAATAGACATAATACATAAGACTAGAGTGTGTGTTGACTAATGGCAGAGTTTCAGTGTCATGATATGTGATATCAAGTTAAGAACACAAGTACATGTTAGAGAATAGTGTATCAAACACACCCACCTTGAGAGTGATACATGTATACCATGGAATGGTACTCAGAATCATCTCTCATAGTAATAGTGGTGATTCTGGTTCTTCGATCTAAATTTACTACAGTCATCACATGTTTTTCAATGTATTTAGACATCATCCAACATGACCTTGAATAAGGGTTGCCATAAAGGTGATGCTTAGGTGCGTTGTGACACGTGAGGATTGAGTGTGATTAATGTAGATGGAATTTGTCCCCGCTATAGGAGATTGATATTCTGGCCACTTGATAAGCGAAATTGAGAAATGTATGGCCATAGTCATGCAATTCAATATGTGATATGTGAATTCACATGCATCTCAGACAGTTTGCTCTAGTTCAGGGAACATGGATTTAACATTGAAAGGAAGATGATTCCATGCCTCGAGTTCAATCCAGGTATCAGAGACAAAGGAACTATATGATCACAGTAACACATGTCATGTATTGTAGGTTGAAAGTTTCTCTCCAACTTTCTGAATTACTAGCTAGCAATGATGTATTTCTAGATACCGCCCATTACTTCTGATGTCACAAATTGGTTATGGACATTCACTGCCAACATAATTTAGGACCTATAGGGTCACACACATACGATGCACCTGGAATAGGAGTTTATTCATGAATGATGTTTAATTTGATTATTAAAGTGTTTAGGTATTCAATTGAAATAATAGTGGTTGACTGACTGGACTATGAATCGATTAATTCAAGTGTTGAACTGATTGATTCAAGTGTCAGGTCAATTGGAAACAATATTGGTGGAACAATACTTGAACAAGGGCATGAACTGACTTATTCACTAAGTGAAGCTACCAGTTCAAGGCCTGAGATGGTAGGTTCAGGTGTTGAATTGCCCGATTAAATGATTAATTCAATTGGATCAAGGATTGATGTTGACATCATATTTTGCATTAATCAATTTTTGGATGTCAATATGATTCAAAACAAGAGAACATATGAACCGATTAGTTTAAGTCTTGAACTGATCGGTTCACCTTTCGTAGCTTCTAGAAAATTCATGAAATTTCGTCTCTTCAACTCCTAGATTGACTGGAAACCCTGACCTTGGCCCTCCTATAAATAGAGGGGTACTAGGGGGTTTCCCGAATACAATGATAGGCTCCGAAAATTGTTTTCATATCTAGTTGTGGTAATTAAGAGAGCTCGATCAGGTCCTACCCCTAAAAGGTAGGGATAGCAAGGGAGAGACAATTGGGAGAACAAGTCAGCGCTAGCACCCTAAAGTTCAAAGGGACAACTCCTTCATGTTTGCTCAGGTAGCGCAATGTGGAGTTCTCGGTGATCCGCATGGATTATTCTAGAGGTGAGGAGGTTGTTTCCACCCGCTAGGAGGACACCGTCAACGGCCTTCCATGGTGTTGCGTCGGGAGGCCATTACTGACGAATGCTCGAGTACTACTTGATGAAGAAGCACCCTGTAACAAGAGTTGTCACTAGACTTGCTCCGGGACCATGTTTAACCCTTGTTAGCCTCTTTCCTAGATACATTATTGTTGATGCAATCTGCTGGTTTGATAATCGAGCATTAAATTTTTTTTTGCTACCTTATTTGTCGTCCTAGTTTCCCAACAATGGTATCAGAGCCACTTACAATGTATTTGGATTTAAATCGATGTGATTTGATTATTTTATTGCATTCGATGATGATATTAAAATGTTTAATGTGCATATCCAATTAAATACCACATATGATCTGACAAATAATTATATATATATATATATAATCATCCCACATCGCCATAAAAATTAGTTTTGATGGTGGATGTTAAGCATGGTAATGGCCAATAATCCCTAAATATGTGTGCTTGGTTGGATGGTTGTTATCCTATCTATATATCAATTTGCATATTGAGCCTCTATATTCTTTTTCATATGTAAAAGTATTAATTCTTTCCTTCATATGCTCCGCTCAAATGTAACTCAAGGTTTCCTTATTACCATAGAATATGTTAAATACACTTAGGATAGTTTTAGGTCTTGTTATGGCAAAGAAGATGTTTTGCACCAGACAAGCTGCCCATTTCAAAAGGTGGATCGATTGGCTAGAGGACTGAGGAGGCCATACCACAGGAGGAGCCGACCAATCGGATAGTGGCCCAACCGATCGACTGGAGGTGTCTAGATAATACTTGATCTAGAGAGTAGAAGACTGATCCTAGATACCAACTGACCGATCAGGAGGTGAGCCGATTAGTTTTGAATGGATCAACCTTGATTGATTAGAGCATAGATATTCATCAATAATAGGTTGCTACATGTGATGTAGACCTTAGGTGGTAGTAGTTCCTTGTAGCTCCAAGGAATTACAATAGATATGGCCATAAGCATCATTCATGTTTTTATAATTGCATGTTTTTCATTTCTGGTTATAGCATATGTATAATATGTATTATAAGTATGTGTTGATTGGATATGTATATGTATTTACATATATATAAAAATCCCTCAATCAAACATATTAAGTCTTAAATGCTTTCCATAAGCAGCACACATGAAATGTTTTATTGACTAAGTGTAGGTTACACAAAACATAGTGTGTTGTCCATCTCATAGAAGTGTTGTGGTAGTTATGTGGGTCTCTTAAAGCAGGGTGCATATTCTATCATGTTGGCTTTTGGGTCAAGCTTAACTAGGTGATTTTTAATGATATTAAGTACCTAGAATCATAGAGATGACTAGTGACAAGGAGTTGTGCACATCATCTATGCAAGAGTTGCATGAGATGCAATTGACTAAAGTTGCCTACCTAAATAGTCAAGTTGTGGGTGATCAACCAAAGCTGACTCATGATTTGATAAAATATGGATATTGGCTCACTAGAAGGTTATGTGCTACAATCTTCTGAACTAATAGTTAGAGATATCAATTTAAACAAAATAGTGGGAGTGATAATTAATTAAAGACTTAATTAATATCGTCAAACTTATCAAATCAAATTAATCAAAAATATTTTGACAAAGTTGCAAACTCTCTTTTATAGAATCTAATGGCAAACACAAACACGTTTTCTTTGTGATCAATCCTTGAGAAGGACATGTTGAATGGGTACAATTTCCATGACTGGTTATGGAGGTTGAGACAACATGAGAACATGGATGTTATTAAGATGGTAACACATCTTAAGAACATATACCAAGATCACGCAAGACAAGATAGATATGATGTCTCAAAGGCATAGATCAAGCGCAACATGGTAGAAGGAGACCAAGTAGGTCCGTCCCCACACAGTCAAGTTGGTTGGGTATGTAGAGAGTCTTCAGCAGAGGGAAGTCCAAGGGCAAAGGCAATTCTAAGAAGAGTTTTAAAGCTAGCCAGAAACCAAAGTCTTCTGCACTGAAAGCTAAAGGAGGAGTGAATAAGGAAGGAAAGTGCCACCACTATCACCAACCTAGACACTAGAAAAGGAACTGCCCTCTTTATATAAAGGATATTAGGAAGAAGAAGGAGATAAAGATCTCCACTTTAGGATTCAAGAAGAAGTAAGCTAGAACTATGCAGAGCAAGAGTTGTTGCCACTAAAGTTGGAATTTGTCATTCATGTAATGGGCATGTAATAGAATTAGTGAACTGCTATTATGTACCTACCATTAATGAAAGAAAAATCATTTATCTTGTATGGTCAAGAATATTATAAAATAAATTCATGTCTTGTTTTTAAAGATAAGTTCTTTTATGGTAGTGGCCCTAATGTCTCATAGTTTATATTTGATAGTTCTAGAGACAGTTATATAAACTGAATGACTTGATGACTTAAGCAATGAATACATATAATAGTGTCATCGGGAGCACATAAATGAGATATGAATTCCTAAAATCCACAATGATGGTAGTCTAGACTCTTTTGGTTATTGAACCAATAGAGACATGCAAGTCTCATTTTTTGAGCAATATGATAAAAGCACCTTCACTAGATCTAGTGGGAGAGCAAATATTCTATTCAGACTCATACATATTGATCTATATAGACCTTTTTGAATAAATTCTAGAGGTGGTTAATAGTAACTCATTATATTTATTGATGATCTCGGTAGATATGGTAGTTTATATTCAATGAAATACAAGTCTGATCTCTTGAAGTGTTCAAGAAGATCATATTTGAAGTACACGACTAGCTTGGTAGAAGTATTAAAACACTTCAATATGATTAATGTAGAAAATACTTTGAACCAAGAGTTTGAGGACCTCCTGGGAGACTGTGATAATGTATCACCATGAAATCCACCTGAAACATAATGATGTATCAGAAAGAAGGAATCACACGATTAGACATGGTGGGATTGTCAATAAAATCTACCTAATCTCCATTTCCTATTGGGCACATGCCTTACACTAAAACAATGTACCGTCTAAAATTGTTCAAAAGACACCATAGGAAATATGGCATAATAAGTGTCCTGATGAGTCCTTTATAAGAATTAGGATTGAAAGCTTACACAAGAAAATAGGTACTTGAACAGATTTGTCCACAAATCACATAAATGTTATTTGTTAATACTAATTTTACATTGCAATCCAATAATAAAATTCTCTATTGTTGAGATGGTTGTATTCCTAAAACGAAATTAAATTCCAAAGAAATCGTTGGGATAAAATTAGAGCTCAAAAAAATCGAGACCAACAAGGAAACATTGAACCAAAAGAGGTACAATAGAACAATGAGAATCACAAGTTGTTGTGGAATCTCAAGTTCCTTATGTAGCACAAAACCTCATAGATCTAGAACACACCTTGAGTTTGAAAGATTATGATATCTTATAACTCAGAAAGGTGATGAGTTGGTCATAAGATTATAAGCCAACAACCTATCTAGAAGATATTGAGGCACCAAAATCTGAGAAATGGCTAGAAGTCATGAGATCCAAGATGAACTCAATGTAAACAAATAAGGTATGACCTTGGTGGATCCACCTGAAGGGGTAAGAACCATAGGGTGTATTTGGGTATTTGAGAAAAGACCAGCATGGATGGTAGTGTACAAACTTATAAGAGTAGATCGGTTGCAAAGATTTTAAACAAGTTCAATTAAATTGTTGAAAATGATGAAATCCTTTCACCAGTTGCCATGGTTAAATCAATTAGGATCATGCATGCCATTACATCTTAGTGTGACTACGAGATTTGGAAAACTAAATGTTAAAACCACATTCCTTAATAGGAATAATGTAGAGGATATGCATGTGACACAACCTAGAAGGTATTATAAATCCAGTTATTGCAAATAAAGTTTGTAAGCTACAAAGGTCAATCAGTGGATTAAAGAAAGCATCTTAGAGCTGGAATCTTCTATTTGACAAGACAGTAAAAGAGCTTGACTTGAGTCAAGATGAAGACAAAATATGTGATTATAATAATTTAATGGGAGGATATTTATATTCCACATAATGATGGGGAATAACATCCTTATATTGCAAATGTGAAAACTTGGATGGGAAGTGTCTTTTATATGAAGGGTTTAGGCGAAGCATCCTATATGATAGGGATAAATATCTATAGATATAGATATAGAAAACTTCTTGACATGAGAAAGAGCACATACATTGTCAAGATGTTGAAGGGGTTTGGCATGCAGGACTCAATGAGAGAAAACTTGTCCATGTTTCATGGAGTTAGTCTCTCAGGAGTTCATTGTCCCAGTTCTTATGAAGAATGGGAAAAATATGAGAAAGAGGCCATATGCATTAACAATTGGATCTATTATGTATTTATCATGTTATTTTGTATGAGTTGGACATGACAAGAGGATATGTACTCATCCAGTTATCTCATATGTATTGGACATGATGAGTGGAATTAGTCAGATCCCAGTGAGAGTCATTGGACTACCATAAAGAACATCCTCATGTACTTGAAAAGCACTAAAAGGTTTGGTTCTTTGATTATGGTAATAAGGAAGAGTTGGGTGTAAAGGGTTACACTGATGCAAGCTTCCAAAATCACAAACAGATCACAATCTAAATTTGTGTTTAACCTTAAAATAGAACTGTAAGCTAGAAGAGTTCCGAGCAAGAGACATTTGTTTTATTCTACAATAGAAGTCGAGTATCTTGGTGTTATGAACACGATAGATATTGTATGAATCTAAAAGTTCATATATATGAGGTTATGGGAGGTTTCAACCATTGATGACATGGTAGAAATACTGAGCAACAATGGAGCTACTGGATAGGCAAGAAATCTCAGATAGCATACTACAACACTTCCATCTCATATGAAAATTCGTAAAATGAGGATATGTGAAAATATTGCTAACCTGTTATAAAAGCACCAACGCAATAGAAAAATGATGGACATGTTAAGATCATTTGGAATAAGATTCGTGGGTGGTTGTCTCTAAGTGCAAGTGGGAGTCTATTGGTATGTATGCCTAGAGAGCCAATCATAAGATGATTGCAATGGGCATTAGATACTCTGATTTGATAATGATAAAGGTAATTTCATCTATTATGTTTGTCTCACTCATGAGATGATGACACAAACATAGTAGATGTCTAAAGAATGATGTTACTCGATGACATATGTCTTTGGGTTGAGGACTTGAATAATGACATTAAATGTATGATAAGAGTAAATACATTCTTGCTTGTATCCCTAGTCGGATATTACTGTGGAAGCAAAACAGATGACAATAATACGTAAGAATGGAGTGTGTGTTGATTGATTATAGAGTCTCATTAGTCATGAAATGTGATATCAAGTCAAGCACACATGTACATGTTAGAGAACAATGTATCAGATAGACCCACCTTGAGAGTGATGCATGGATACCATGGAATAGTAGTCTGGTTTAGCTCTCTTGGTGATAGTGGTGATTATGGTTCTTAGACCTAAAGTCACTACACTCATCACATGTTGTTCAATGTATTTAGACATCATCCAACGTGATATTGAATTAGGGTTTCCCTAAAGGTGATGCTCAGGAGCATTGTGACATGTGGGGATTGAGTGTGAGTAATGTAGATGGGATTTGTCCCTCCTATAGGAGATTGATATCCTGGCCGCTTGATAAGCGAGACTGAGAAATGTATGGTCATACTCATGTGATTCAATATGTGATATGTGAACTCACATGCATCTCAGACAGTCTGCTCTAGTTCAAGGAACATGGACTGAACATTGAAAGGATGACGATCCCATGCCTCACATTCAGTCTAGATATTAGGGACAAAGGAACTATACGATCACGGTAACACTGATACAAGTTGTATGTTGAAAGTTCTTCTCCAACTTTCTGATTACTTTAGTAGCAATGATATGTTTCTAGATACCACTCATTGCTTGTGATGTCATAAATTGGTTATGGACATTCACTGCCAATGTAATCTGGGACCTATAGGGTCACACACATAAGATGCACCTAGAATAAGAGTGTATTGATTAATGATGTTTAATATGATTACTAAAGTGTTTAGGTATTCAGTTTAAACAACAATGGTTGATTGAATAGATTGTGAATCGATCAATTCAAGTGTTGAACTGATTGATTCAAGTGTCAGGTCAATTGGAAACACCATTGGCTGAACAATACCTGAACTAGGGCTTGAACTGACCAGTTCACTAAGTGAGCCGACCAATTCAACATATAAGATGATCGATTCAAGTGTTGAACCACTCAGTTCAATGAACAATTCGATTGGATCAAGGATTGATGATGACATCATGTTTTGCATTAATTGAATATTGAATGCCAATGTGATTCAAAAAAGGAAAGCATATGAACAAATTGATTCAAGGCTTAAACTAACTAATTCACCTATGAACCGATTAGTTCACCGTTCATAGCTTAAAAAAATCAATTTTGTCTCTTCGACTCCTAGATCAACTGGAAACCTTGACACTGACCCTCCTATAAATAAAGGGGTCGTGGGGGCTTCCTAGACACAATAATAAGCTATGACAATTGTTGTCCTCTCTAGTTGTGGTAATCAAGAGAGCCCGAGAAAGTCTTACCCATAAAAAGGAGGGATAGAAAAGGAGAGACAATTGGGAGAGCAAGTCAGCATTAGCACCCCGGGGTTCAAAGGAACAACTCCTTTTTGTTGGCTCTGGTAGCACAATGTGTGTATATCCTTCTATTCTATAACTAAAATGAAAAATGTGGGGTTATATACATAAGGTGAGACAAATATTCGGCCTAGTTGATTTAGTTCATGTGCTACCCACATATTTGACCCAAATTTTAATATATTACTTAGACAGAAGGGATGGGCTAGAAACCTTGACATATATTATTAACGAATATAACATATTTCAAGGCAGGTTAAAATCAGATATTTGTGTTAATATATATACAACTATAGTTAACCATTTAATTATTTAAAACACATCAAAGACATGCATTTCTCTTTGAAAAATCTTTTATAAAGTGTCAAATTATTTTTATATGAGATTAAGTTGATTGCTATTGGTAAATACTAGGCATAAATTGGATGATGCATAGACTTTGGAACATTCATCAACATGAAGTTATGACAAACATCTTATATTTATTTATTCTCCTCATTATCCACTTTTAATGATGGACTAGTAATTGACTATTTATGTAATTTCAGACTAATTACATATAAGTGTTATGATTCATGGGATTGTTATTAATTATCTATATCCCTTGTTTGAATGTTAATGATCCAACTTAGATGTTGTGAACAGTGACCCTAGTCACCCATTTTAGCATAACTTGTTAATGAATATTATGATGATGTCTGATCATACTAATAATGTGATTTGCCTAATATCCCAAGACTATGGAACTAATACAAATTAGTCATACATTAGGTTCAGAAGCTAAGGATCGACACCATTAACTAAGCATGTAATCGTAATCACCTAATGCATAACAATGATGATGATATGATACTTTGATGATATCTTGTGTATAACCCTAAGTTGAAGGGAGATCTATACCAAAAATACATCAGTGACACCATTGGAGTATGGATTTGAATGAGTAGTATGTGTACAAACCCTTAATCATTAGTACAAATCTAAACTAGGAACCCTAACATCACTGTGACTGTCAGAGCAACATAAACCATAATCTTACCCTTGAACTAAAAGATGATTGATGACCTACTTTGTGCACCTTAATAATGGACATACCTGAGTGCATATCATGATAACTAGAGAAATAAATCATATGACCCTAAAGATATTGACCGAAAGGAAGGATATGTGATATGATAAAAAGACTTGGGTTTTTCATGGGAGAAATATATTTGTTCCGATGGTGGCCAACATTGTTAGGGTTATGGATTCTTGAAAGTAAGTGGGTCATTCCCTAGATATCTAATCAATATTTCATATTCAGACATGTTGTCTGAATTGTTAACATCTAGAATACCTTCTTTCTCCTTATAGAAATATATATTCAAATAAAAGAATTAGATTGGCATGGAAGGAAGATGGGCAACAAGTTGTGCTGCCAATTCTTTCTAAATAGCAAAACCAATTCTCTAAAACATTATATCCATAGTGTTGAGAAATCAGGGTGACAAATAAGGTAGTGGAAACAAAAAAATTAATGCTTGATTCCCAAACTAGCAAATCGCTTATAGATACAATGTTATAAATTGCATCTCACCATTCCACAACTTTTCATTATGGTGTAAAATTGAGATAAAAATAAACATAAATTGTGTCCCACCTACTTCTTAGAATAAGACATATATGTAGTTACAAAAATAATGTAACACGTGCCCATTTATTAGCCAATAATCTATATGCTAAAGCATCAACTCAAACATATATATAAACATAGGCAAACATTGTGTATCTGACATACTAAAGCATTCAAATAAAAAAAGTAATTGAGTTCATGGATAAGGTCAGACATATCAAGCTACAAGTTTGACAATCATAATCCCAACATGAACTGCAAAGAAACAATGGAAGGAAAACTCTTAATCTGGAAGGATCACCTAAGATAAGTCCTGATAGTGATGGATATTATGCCCCTGGATCTACATCTCTTCAATTTTCCTTCAAACTCTGCTCAGTTGTTGCTGATGTCACTTCCCCAACCATGCACAAAGAAAGGCATTCTAGGGTTAGAGTAAGTGATAGTGGAAATCTACTACAACAAGGACTAAGTTCAATACTAACTAGAACATACAAAATGGGTCATTTTTATCCACTTATTTTATCTTTGTGGCCACCATTATATGGTAAGTCCTCCTCTATGACACTGAAGCATCCTCTATGGTGCAACACATCCTTTATTGACACAACATGCCCTCTATTGACACCAAAGGGTCCTCTATGATACAACACACCTTATGTTGGTACTACATGTCCTATATGACACTCGTAGTGTCCTATGAATCATAGAGACTCTTTGGTGAGGACTTATCCTATAATGTATATCATTATGGCTCTGTTGTTATGTTACTATCTACATGTTTGGTATTTTATCTATGAATCTAAGCTTGTTATCTTTGCTTTTTAATTTTAAACTATCTCTAAATCTGGGTTCATGAGTGTAATGTATATTTACTCTAGCATTAGAATGAATATTGTAAAATCTTATGGTTCTAAGGACTGTAATTTAATATATTTAAATATGACATGTAGGTATAGGTAGTACAAAATGCAATACATTCAAAAGTATGTAACAATAAAAACTTGGAGATCTGCCAACAATTCTCCATTTCATGAAAGTAGGTATTTTGGATGTTGACAACTCTAACAACACGTCTAAATATGAAATATTGATTAGATATCTAGGCATGATTTATGTTACTATGATAGTCACAGTGATGTTAGGGTTCCTAGTTTAAATTTGTACTAATGATTAAGGGTCAGTACACATACTACTAATTCAAATCCATACTCCAAATTATCACTGATGTATATTTAGTATATATCTCCCTTCAACTTAGGGTTATACACAAGATATCATCGTCATTATTATGCATTAGGTGATTATGATTACATGTTTATTTAATAGTGTGGATCCTTAGATTCTAAACCCTAATGTATGACTAGGTGATACTAGTTCCATAGTCTTGGGATATCAGGCAAAGCACATTATTAGTATGATCAAACATCATCATAATCTTCATTAACTAGTTATTCTGAAGAGATTGACTAGGGTCACTATTCAAAGCATCTAAGTTTGATCATAACACTTATATGTAATTAGTGTGAAAATATATGTATAATTAATTACTAGTTTGTTGTTAATGTAAAATTAGGGTTCCATAAGGTTCATACTACTTTTGTGAGTCTATGGATAAAATTTCATAATTTTCTGAACAACATATGATTACTAGAGTTTTCTACGTTTTAGGGTTTCTTGACCAATCATGAATGAGGTAATAGCATTTTTAGATAAAACAAAACTCTAACGTGTGCTTTGGCTATTAACCCATATGCCCTTGTGATGACTTCCATGCATTAGTGTGACACGGGGGCAACCGAGTAGAGCCACACACTCGATTGTTCTTATGCGTGCATAATAACCTAATGAGATTTCAATCTCTATTGGAAAACTAGAAAAAAAAACCATAGATCTCCTTGTGAGGGTCGATCCGAGTTGAACGAGCAATGGCTTGTCATCTGTGATGGCCTAAAAAGCTCGAAGAGGTCACCGGAAGCTACTACTTCACCGCCAAACTTTGAAGTCTACATGAAACACTATTTCTTGGAAAACTAAAGGAGCTAGTGACCTTTTGAGGTCACGACAAAGTGGACAAGTCATTGTGGTGGTTAGGATGATGACTAGAAGTGGGGAGTTGTAAGGACACTGGCCTTCGTTTTGGGCTTATCCTGTTTTTTTTACCTAAACCTTGTGATTGGTTGCTTACTAATCACCTTTAGTGGTGATTAGGGTTTGCCTGTGTTTTGTTGGGAGTTGAAGGTGCTACTTGCAAAATAACCTAAGTTAGGATTGAAGAGCAAGTTTGCCACCTTAAGAGATGTATTTCTCTCTCTTTGCTTCCTCTAGGGTTGAGAGGAAGGTTTGGGTTCGTGCCTTGAGTTGCCTTGGGCTTGGTTGAGCTCTTATGGGCCTTGTTTTCCCCTTGTTTGGGCCTTGCCTTGCTTGGTTGAACCATGTATCGGGCAAGGATGCCTTGTGTCGGTCATGGGGTGTCGCCCATGGGTGTGTCGGCCAAGGTGGTGGTGGTGTGTCAGCCTTTGACTTTGTTGACCTTCTTGCTTTGGTTGTGTCACCCTAGCTTGGACATGTGGCCGAACCTTGGTTGAGTGGTGGCATGGCATGTGCATGAGGTTTGCAAGGTGGTAAACATGTGGACAAGTGTCCCTTGGTAAGGTGACACCTTGCCTTGGTTTAACCTTGACCCTCATCTATATATGCCTTGCCTTTATCTTCCTTGGAAACCCTTTAGCTCTTTTGTTGCTCTTCCCTCCTTGTGTGCATGACACACCTTCCTTGGAGAACTTGGTCGATGATCCTTTCCCCTTGGTGGAAATCTCTTCTTCTTCCTCTAACTTGGTGGCCGAACCCTAGGTGAGTCTTGTTCTTTGGTAAGCATCCTCCCTCTCTCCTTAGCATCTTCTTCTCCATCTTGCCTACCCATCGGCCATAGTGGTTATGATCCTTGTTCCTTTTCTTGAGGTGGCCGAAAGTGATGTGCTTGGAGCTAGGAGCTTAAAGCTTGGAGCTTGAAGAGTTTGCTTAAGTCAGGTTACATAACTTCTAACCCTAGCTATACTACCTTCTCTATGTTGCATGATTCATATATGTGGATGATCGGCCATTGCATGTTATGTTTCTTGCTCTAGTACATGTTGTTGATCTTATGGATATAGTGAGCATGATGTTGTTGATGGTTTATATACCTTTGGATCTAGCTGGACGAACCATAGTTTAGGGTTTCATTTGGTGGCAACACCCCTTTCTCTCCTTGGTCTAGAGAAGTGAGTTTGAGATCTAGTGATGTAGGCAATACCCCTCTCTCATTTTAGTTGAGAGGTGAGTCTACATTCTAGTTGCTTGGGAAACACCCTCCTCTCACCATGGATTTGAGAGGTGAGCTCTTGGTTATGTGATGACCTATGTTGAGGTTGGTCCTTGTAGTTTCCTGATTTGTGATAGAGGTTGTGCAAAACCCCTCTCTCTTGGTTGTTGAGAGGTGAGCCAATCTTCTTGATCATTTAGGGTTTGGTTCCCTTGTGCTTGAGGTTGAAGATGACCATGTTGGGTTGTGCCTTGCACGATATGACCTTGGAGTAGCGTTGCCCGATAGCCTTGTCTTGGGTTGTACCTTTGGCTGATATGCCTAGTTGAGCTTGGCCAATACACCTTTGTGGAGTTGGAGCTTGGGCGATGTGCCTTGACCTTAAAGATGTTGCTCCTTGGCCGATAGAGTGCCTAAGTGGATATCCCTAGTTGAGAGCCTTGGGTGATACATGTTAGGATGGTCTCTTGAACGGTATGGGGTGAGTGGTGCACCTTAGTGAGTATCTTAGTGGTGACCAATATGATGTGTGATCTTGTTGGGCGATGAGCCTTCTCGGGGTGCCTTGGTATCGGTTGTTATCATGAGCATGGTGGGCGCTACAAAGTTGAGCTTGAGTTCCATGATGTTGGCCAATACCAGCGTTGAACGCTAGGGAAGTTGCTGCCTGTTACAAACCCTAAACTCTAGTTGAACGATAGGCTCTCTTGTAAAACCTTAGTGGTCATCTTGCCCATGGATGACATGATGCCCTAGTCGTCATGAGGGTCCTCTGGACGACATGGTTTGGTGGTTGGATGATAGGCTCCTTGGGTGTCATGACCTTAATCTTTGTGGCCTTGAGTGTTATAAGGTTGGTGGCTACCTGACATGAAACCCTAATCATAACCCTAGCTCGTGTGCACGAGAAGCCTTTGGCCGACAGCCCCTGCTGATGATGCACGATTCATCCTTGGATCTGGTTGCCCGACACCATGTGAGCTGGTGGGTTCTTTTTGCACGATAGGTGAAGTGATGGGGTTGGTCGACATGGTGGTGAGCCTGCTTAGGGTTGGGAAACCCTAGCCGATACATCTTTTGGTGAGGGTTGGTGTTGCCTGTCATATCTATAGTGAGGGTTACAAGAGCTTTGGTGAGGGTTCTGATAACTCAGAATGTATATGGCTAATAATGATAACACAAGTGACGTGGTGTAATCACCTTGAATCATGTAAATATGATAATGGGTTAAGATGATAGGTTGTGAACCAGGAAGTTTGGAAGGATATGATGTTGCTTCAATTCACATGATGGTGTGGCTCATGATTATGATCACATATACGGAGCATGATATATGCTTATGATTGATGATAAAACTATGCTTTCTATAGCTTATGTGTAATACACTGATGGATGTTGCTTTATACTTGGTAGCATGATAATCATGTTAATCCATGATGACTTTAGTTATCTCTATGGATGTGTATACTAACCATGCATGTATTTTATGAGGTGTATGTGCTTGAGTAGCACCATGGGATAATGAGATAACAAGTTGATAGGTTTGAGGACCTGATATCAGGATGAGTGCCTAGTTGAGGTGTTATCCTCTGATGATGAGATAAGGGATGCGTTCCCAACATGTTGTTGCATGATGATGATGCCTTGAGAGGCAGTGGTTGATATCACGAGGGATTGAGATCCCAGGACAGTATGATGATGGCAATAATGATGTAATTCTATAAGGTTATGTTATACTTTGGTTTCCTCAACAATTGGCTTAAAATATACTAATTAATTATAGATGAACATATCATGTAGTTTGCCCTGGACATAGATCCATCATCGTCAGTATTTGGTGATGGTGAAATAGGTTTATCCTGTGGGATTACCTGGAGTACATATTGTTGAATATGCGAGGTTTCCCCTAGCCTAAAATAGGAGGATTTGAGTACAGTTGTGGTTGCAGACTCAGGATATATGGAGCATGGTGAACAGACCCATGGATCAAGATATGTGATGATGAGCATGATGCATTCATGGTTCGGATATATATATGGGTAGCTTGCGGAGCTGACCCAGAGGCTGAGGCCCTATAAGCATAAGACTGCGGTCTTACTTGATGATTTGTGTACTAACCACGAGAAGGTGAGGTCATGGAGTCCGGATCTCCTTAGACCTTGTATGGCACTAGATTGGGCTTCAGAGCCAATGGTTGGATTTGAGCAGGGAAGGCTCACTTCCTCAGGGCACAATGAAACGTAATCCAGTTGAATAGAATATCTTGCTTAGAGCAAAACACGGAACATTGATTGAGGCCTTGTACTTATATAGTTGATCTAGTTATACCTTGCAAATATGTGTATGTTCCTTATATTTTTGTGATAAGTTCTTATAAAGCTTATCTTGTCAATCATGTTCCATAAAGAAATACTTGGTTATATGCCTCCCGGATATCTTGGTAAGCTTGACGATAATAATAGCCTTGCTCAGTATGCTACTCTTGTTACACGCTTTATCAGTTAACTGTTATTGTTGCCTTAACCTTCTGAAGTTTTATAGTTTCAGCGGGGAGTTATGTTTCTCACTGAGACTGTGTGTCTTACCCCGCTAGTTTACACCCTTTTTAGGTGATCACTCTAGACGTGGTGGTGGTCGTGAGGTTGCGTCCGAGCAGCAAGAAGAGCTATAGAAGGCAAGAGATGGACAAGATGTTGTTTTGGTGGTTTTGTAGTAGAGTCCTAGAAGTCATCCTTGTACTCTCAGGTCCTCGGAGGTGTTCGACGACGTTTCATGATGCCTAGTTGTGGTAATTTTGGTTTATCCTGCTGCTGGTATGTGGCCCATTATGTATATATAAACAGGTGATGAACTTTGGTGTTGACGGTACAGCTGGCTCCGATAAGTGGTGAACATATATCAAAGCCTGTAAATATTTTTATAACATGCTTTCACTGTAGGATCTGGATGTAAAAGTTCCCTTGAGTATGCTTTCCGCAATCGGTTTTAATTAACCCATGTTTTCATTAAGATGAGGTTCCACACATTTTCGCATGTCATCTCATTGTTTGAGTGATGGCGGGGTGTCACAGTTGGTTTGGTATCAGAGCTCTAGGTTTGTTGAGTCTACAACAATCTAGGACTAGGTTTGCATCTGTTCTTGTAAGTTTTTCCAGATTTTCTTACAAATAACCTTCTGCCCCCAGCGGAAGATAAAGCTTAAAGATGTCTGGAAACCATGAAGAACATGCTGCCGAGAGCAGCGATGCTGCATCGGTTGATGGAGCAGGAGGGCATGCACATGAAGATCGGGTGCCTGAGGTCCCCCAACTTGACCCAGCCATTCTCAAAAATCCTGCCTACCAACAGCTTATGGGGCAGTTGATGGCTACGATGAATCACATGGTGGAAAGGATTCCAGTGCCTCTGCCAAGAGCACCAGCTCCCCATGGCGAAACATTGGGTATTGGGAAGACCTTTGAGCGGCTTCGTCGAGTCAGAGCTTCGGAATATTCTGGAACGACTGATCCAGCAGATGTAGTTCTTTGGCTGACCGGTCTCAAGAAGGCCTTCCGGATCCTCGACATCCCCAAAGCGGACAAATTTAAGCATGTTGTCTACCTCCTGAAGGGTAGTACTGGCCATTGGTGGGCCATCGAGGAGGAGAAGTGACCCGGTGAGGAGATCGGTTGGGAGGTTTTCTGGCGAGAGTTCGTCAGTAGATACTTTCCGAAGACGTATCTGGACAAGAAGATCAACCAGTTTGAGCGTCTACTCCAAGGGACGATGAGCATCACCGAGTATGAAGCCAAGTTCATGGACTTGTTGAGGTTTTGTCCTCACATGGTGGCGATAGATGATGAGCAGATCAGGCGGTTTGAGAAAGGTTTGAGTGCTGAGCTGTCGACACCTGTTGCTGCTTTGGAAAATCAGGAGCGGTTTGCCACATTCGTGGAGTCCATTCACAGGATTGAACGATCTGTTAAGGAGAAAAGGGAGTCCATGACCATGAAAAGGCTTGCTCAGTCCCAGGGACCAAGATCTGGTGGCTTCAAGAAGCCAAGGTTTTCAACACCTTCCACGATGCAGAGTTCTCGTGTACCATCACAATGGTCTCCGAGTAAGGGAAGAGGTTATGTTTCTTCGTTGTCGAAGGCGCATAGTACAACTTTTGTGGCAGTGACAGGGCCATCTAAGCCGCAGACATAAGGTAGGTCATGTTATCACTATGGACAGACTGGGCATTTAAGGTCAAATTGCCCAAGGAAAGATGTTGAAGTAACACAACAGCTGAGACAGAGTCAACAAGGGCCAGACAGACAGCAGCCCAGTGGTAGCAGAGGGTGAGGACGCGGTCAAGCGTCGCAAGTAGGATCATCTACTCAAGGAAGCAGAGGACGTGGACAACAAGCAACAACTCGATTTTATGCTATGAGTCAGTCGGAGGCAATAGTCAACCCGCGAGTAGTGACAGGTCAGATGGAGTTATTTCATTCTGATTTGTCTTCTTCTTGCTTTATATCTATTTTGGTTGACCGGGGTGCTATGCACTCTTTTATCGCATGTAATTTGCTTGATAGCTGCCCTTTACCTCTTAGTTGTAAGAAAGATAGCCTGTTGTTAGAAACCCCTCTCGATGGTTCCTCGATGCTTCGAGAGGAGTGTTTGTCTTGTGTTCTGTCTTTCTCAGGACACGGTATACAAGTGGATCTTATACTACTTGATATGCATGGATTCAATGTAATCCTTAGGATCGATTCCTTAGAGAAGTATAAGGTCGTGTTGGACTGTGGTTCCAAGCAAGCAGTGTTTGATGACGGTGGAAAGAAGTAGATCTTCCAAGGAGATAGGAAGATTCTTCTGACATGTCTAGTGTCAGTGTTGGTGGTAGAAAAATTATTGCGGCAAGGTTGTAAGGCATTCTTAGCTCACATTGTGGATACCAAGTCAAAGGGTCCTAGCCTTGAAGAGGTAACGTGTGGCAACACATCCCACTATCACACAGACAGTGAGGTGTTACGTGAAAACATGCGGAAATCACCATAACCACATATTACCAAAAACACGAGTTAATTAAAACTATTTGCGGAAGGCTGATAAACTGGAAAACTATTACATTCAATTCCTCATCCTGCAAGGAAACATGTTACATATACGTACATAAGATCTGATACGTGTCCACAGCTCAAAGGAACAACCATTTATCCATCACATGAGTTCACCACCTGTTGATATACATAAAGGCCCACATCCAGCCAACAACAAGATATACAAAACATCAACGATCATACATCGTGAAACAACATCAAAACACCTCCAAGGACCTGAGAGTACAGGGATGACTCTAGACTCTACTACAAAACATCCAAAAATAGCAGCATATCCATCGCTTGCCTTCTACTTCTTGTCTTGATGCTCGCCCGCAACCCCACGACCACCACCACGTCTAGCTCGACCACCTAAAAAGGTTGTAAACCAGCGGGGTGAGACACACAGTCCCAACAAGAAACATAACTCCCCACCGCAACTACAGAACCTCAGAAAGATAGAGCTATAACAGTAGATAACTGATAAGAGGTATAATAAGAGCAGTTTATGTAAAGCAAAGATATTCTTACCGACAAGCTTACCAGATGTACAGGAGGCATATAACCAAGTATTTCTTAAAGGAACATGATTGCCAAAATAAGATACATTGCTATATAACATGAGGAACATATAAGTAATTTCAAGATGTAACAAGATTAACTACAAAAACAAGGCCTCAACCAATTTTCCGTGTTTTGCCTTAAGTAGTAAATACTATACGGCTGGATTACATATTTTATGCCCTGAGGAAGTGAACCATATCGTTCAAATCCAACCTTTAGCTGCGAAGCCCATAGCCGGTGCCATAGAAGGTTAATGGAAGAGCTGGACTCCACAACCTTCCCCCTCGTGGTCAGTGCATGAGAACCAAAGCAGGACCACAGTCTCATGCTCAAGTGGCCTCAGCCACAGGGTCAGCTCCTCAGGATACCCTTCCTGTAGCCCGCCTTGGTACAGGTCACGACGCTAGTATAACTGAGCCACGAGTCTGATCACTGTGCTCTGAGCCATGAACACATTCATGCTCTTCATATCACATATCCGGAGCCATGGGCCTGTTCACCATGCTCATCACATATCTGAGTCTGCAACCGCAACTGCACTCATTTTCCTCTCTATTTGAGGCTAGGAGAAACCTCGCATATTCAAAAATATGCGCTCTGGGTTAACCCACAGGAGAACCCATTTCACCATCACCAGCTCCTGACGATGATGGATCTATGGCCAGGGAAACTACATGATATATTCCACTGTGAGTTATTAGTATCTTTTAGATGGATTGCGAGGTTCAACCAAGTTGTATAACATGCAAACTATATAAGAAATAAACAACATGAAACTCAACATTATGCTTTTATTATAATCACATCAACCTGATCCATCTCAAGGATCCAACATCACATGTTGTCACTTGGCCTCTTGCCAATCATCCAGATCCATCTCAAGGATCATCACATATTATGGGATCTCAATCCCTCATCATATATTGTCACTGCCTTTCAAGGCTTACCCCATCATCATGGGACAACGCATCATACTTGCACTCTCATCAACAAAAGTAATTATCAAAGTGATGTTACTCATAGCCTTTTCATGGCTAATCATCACCTGCACAGTTAGTGTACACAATAATCATAGGCTCAACAACAAGACTATGCTATCAACATGGGGTGACATTAAAGATTCTACACTTATCAATCATACCTCGACTGATGATCATGTGCATAAGGCACATCATTAAGAAACCCATATATATGCTTATGCTCATCTCAGTATTATACAAATAGTCAAGGTGATCACTTCATGCATATAGTCATGTTGAATATAAGGGACACGCATTATCATTACCACTACCATTACCATTATATAAGCAGGGAGTCACCATCATTTTAAGCAAGGACATATATAACCAGACTGTTTTCATGATACGAGGATCCCTCACAAAAAGATACCAAGAACCCTCACTAAAAGGGGTGTATCGGGCAACCTGCCCCTACCCAAAGCTCACCACCTAATGGCCAACACCTACATAACGTGCGATGCTGCGTTGCAATAGATAACGTGTGTCAGGGGTATCGCGCATCAGGGCGCGTCAGGCACTCAACACATACCGAGCAACGCCCGTCACAACCTGGATTGTCAGCCGATACAAGAGCATCTATCGGGCATGTGACGCCCGTCACATCTTGCCCAGCAACGCCTGTCACAGGGCAGCTATCGGCCAGGTCACCACGAAAGCTAACATCCAAGAGAGGGATAACCCAACCCTACTATCGAGCAACCAACTGATCAAGGCCTAACGGTCGTCACAAGGCAAAGAAAAGGATGTTACGCCCGTCACAGATCTGGGTATATTGTCCGTCACAACATCCTATCGCCCATCAAGCTAGGTCAAGAGGGCTGTCATCCCAGGTACATCACATACAAGGTCATCTTCTTCCTCAAACACAAAGGGACCCAAAACCCTAGAGGGTCAAGAACACAAGCTCGCCAACAAACCCTAAACCACAAAGTGGATCGGCCAACCTGGATACTAAAGCAAGATGCTAAACTAACAACAAAATGTAAGCAAGATCATAGAAAAGGAGATAATGTAGCTAGGGTTAGGAGTTATGTAACCCGCCTTAAGCAACTCCAAGCACAATCAAGAAAAGAAGGAGAGACTCTAAGGGATATCGTCCACCACTTTCTCCTTCAAGGGGTATCGGCCACCCACAAGCAAGGAAGAGGGTTGTGTCGTGCACACCAAGGTGGAGAAGAAAACTAAAGGACCAAAGGAACTCAAAGCAAGGGAAAGGAACCCCATGTATAGAAGGAAAGGGGGAGAAAATAAGGTAGAGCAAGGCAAGGTGTCGTCCACCTAGGGACACTTGTCCTAGAGCACAAGCCACCACTCTAGCAAGCTCTATACACATGTCCAAGGTATGTACCAAGTGTCCACTAGTGGTGACACAAACGAGGTCAAACATCATGGGCGACACAACAAGGCACCATGGGCGACACACTCTACCCCCATGGGCGACACACACACACCTAGGCTGATACACTCATCTCTTGGGCGACACAAGGCTCAACCAAGCCAAAACAAGGCACCTCAAGGCCCAAACAAGCTCAACCAGACCCAAAAGAACTCAAACAACGAGCCCAAGCCTTCCTCTCAACACAAGAGGAAGCAAAGAGAGAGAGGAACACCTCTCAAGGTGGCAAACTTGCCCACAAAACCCTAGACTTGGGTTATTGCAAGTAGCCCCTCCAACTCTCAACAAGGAACTACCAAACCCTAATCACCACTAAAAGTGATTAGCAAGCACCTAAGCACCAAGGTTTAAGCAAAACAAATAGGGTAAACCTTAAACGAAGGTCAGGGTCCTTACAAACTAACCCCCTTCAAGGGATTTCGTCCCCGAAATCCGAAGAGAAAAGCAAGGGATACTTCTTCCTCATCTCTTCCTCAAGCTCCCACGTGGCTTCCTCAACACCACGATGATGCCACAGAACCTTCACAAGAACCATGTCCTTCCTCTTCAGCTTCTTGACCCTTCTGTCAAGGATCGCCACAGGACCTTCCTCGTAGGTCACATCTTCATCAAGCTCAACCTCAACTGGTTGTATCACTGTTCCTGAATCCGGATGACTTTTCTTCAGCATACTGACATGGAACACTAGATGTAACTTGTGCAACTCTGGAGGCAACTTTAACTCGTAAGCTACCATGCCAACACGTGCTATGACTGAGTAAGGCCCCATATACCTGGGTGCTAACTTACCCTTCCGACCAAACCTTAGCACACCTTTCCACTGCGAGACCTTAAGATACACCTTGTCTCCTACCTAGAACTCCAAAGGTCGTCGTCGATTGTCTGCATAAGACTTCTGCCTATCCTGTGCCGCTTTCAATTGTTGTTGTATCACTTTGATCTTTTATGTTGTCTGTTGTACTAACTCAGGACCCAAAAGTTGATACTCACTAGACTCATACCAACACAAAGGAGATCTACACTTCCTTCCATACAAGGCCTCATAAGGAGCCATGTCAATGCTCCATTGATAACTGTTGTTGTAGGCGAACTCTATCAAACTCAGATGTACATCCCAGTTGCCTAAAAACTACAAAACACAAGCTCGTAGGAGATCTTCCAAAGGCTGTATAGTCCTTTCAGACTGTCCATCTGTCTGCGGGTGAAAAGCGGTACTGAACCTCAACTGCGTTCCCAACACTTTGTGCAACTGTTCCCAGAAGCGACTCATGAACTGAGGACCTCTGTCAGAAACTATCGTTGCTGGCACACCATGCAATCGTACTATTTCATCCACATATACTCGAGCAAGTTTCTCAGCTGTATACGTCATCTTTATAGGTAGAAAATGGGCAGCCTTTGTCAATCTGTCCACTATCACCCAAATGGAATCATGAATCCTAGTTGTCCTGGGTAGACCAACTATGAAATCAATGGTTATATGATCCCACTTCCACTGCGGTATCGGCAAAGGTTGCAACATACCTGCCGGTTTTCGATGCTCAGCCTTCACTTGCTGACAAACCGCACATCTCGCCACGAACTCAGTTACATCTTTCTTCAAACCGGGCCACCAATTCAAGTCCTTCAGATTATGATACATCTTGGTGACACCTGGGTGCATAGCATACATCGACATGTGTGCTTATTTGAGCACAAATTTCCTCAGATCATCAACATCTGGAACCACCATCCTATCACGATAGCAAACTAGCCCATCCTCAGACTCATGGAACCCATCACGCTTTTCGCTGCCGAACTCTGATCTGATCAACTGTACTGCATCATCAATTTGCTGGGCATCTTTGATCTGTTGCCTCAACGTAGGCTTGACTTGCATCTGTGCTAAAAGACCAGACAACAAAGAAACTTCCATCTGCACATTCACCTGCCATAGAGAAACAAACATATCTCGCATATGGCATACTAGAGAACTCAACCGGGCCTTCTTTGAAGAAAGAGAAGAAGATTTTCTGCTAAGCGCATCAGCTACCACATTCGCCTTACCAGGATGATACTCGATAGTGCAGTTGTAATCATTGATCAACTCCATCCATCGACGCTGTCGCATGTTCAACTCATGCTGCAAAAAGATATACTTCAGATTCTTATTATCTGTAAAGATCTGACACACTTCCCCATACAGATAATGTCTCCAAATCTTTAACGCATGAACCACTGCTTCCAACTCCAATTCATGAGTAGGATAGTTCTCCTCGTGTTTCTTGAGCTGTCGTGAAGCAAAAGAAACCACATGATCTTCCTGCATCAGCACACAACCTAAACCCTTCTTGGAAGCATCACAGAAAACAACATAGCCCTTCCCAAGCTCTGGAAGGATTAACACTGGAGCACTGGTCAACTTCTCCTTCAAACTCTGGAAATCTTGCTGACATCGATCATCCCAAACAAAAGGTACATCCTTTCTGGTCAACTTTGTCATTGGCAACGCAATCACACTAAAGTCCTTGATAAACCTTCGGTAGTATCATGCTAAACCAAGGAAACTACAAACTTCTGTCGGCGTCTTCGGTTGTTCCCAATCCGCAACAGATTCCACCTTCTTCGGATCTACTTTGACTCCTTCAGCAGATATCACATGACCCAAGAAAGTCACTTCCTCCAACCAGAACTCACACTTACTGAACTTGGCATACATATGATGTTGGCGAAGAAGAGTCAACGCTAGATGAAGATGTCACTCTTGCTCTTGCCTGTCCCGAATGTAGATCAAGATGTCATATATAAAGACTACGACAAACTGATCTAAGAACGGACGGAACACTCTGTTCATCAAATCCATGAAAGCAACAGGTGCATTGGTTAGCCCGAACGGCATAACCACAAACTCAAAGTGACCATACCTCATCCTAAAAGCTGACTTTGGTATGTCATCTGCCTTAATTCTCAACTGATGATACCCAGACCGTAGATCGATCTTTGAAAATACTGTAGCACCACATAATTGATCGAACAAATCATCTATCCTCAGCAACGGGTACTTGTTCTTGATCGTGACCTTATTCAACTGCCGGTAATCTATACACAGCCGCATCGATCCATCCTTCTTCTTAACAAACAACACTGGAGCACACCAAGGTGACGTACTCGGTCGGATGAAACCTTTCTCCAACAATTCTTGTAACTGCTTCTTCAGCTCTACCATTTCTGTTGGAGCCATCCTATACGGTGTCTCTGCAACTGGATGTGTTCCTGACACCAGATTGATCTCGAAGTCAATCTCTCGGGGTGGAGGAACACCAGGAAACTCCTCAGGAAACACGTCGGCAAACTCTCAAACAACTAACACCTCCTCTAGGCTAGGACCTTTCGCCTTGGTAACCACAACGGTATCCACCATGTGAGCTAAGAACGCCTCACATCCTTGTCGTAGCAACTTCTCTGCCACCATAGCTGACACCAGACACGTCGGAAGAATCTTCCTATCTCCCTGGAAGATCCACTTCTCTCCTCCATCATCAAACACCACCTGCTTGGAACCACAGTCCAAAACAACCTTATACTTCTCTAAGGTATCCATCCCAAGGATAACATCAAAACCATGCATATCAAGTGGCATGAGATCCACTTGAATGATGTGTCCCGAGAAAGATAAGACACAAGATGGACACTCTTCTCGAAGCAACGAGGAACCATCAAGAGGGGTTTCTAACAACAAGCTATCCTTCTTACAACTAACAGGTAAACGACAGTTCTCAAGCATATTATAGGCGATAAAAGAGTGTGTAGCACCCGGGTCAACCAGAACAGATATAAAGCAAGAAGAAGACATATCAGAATGAAATAACTCCATCTGACCTGCCACCACTCGCGGGTTGACTATCGCCTCTGGCTAACTCATAGCATAGAATCGAGTCATTGCTTACTGTCCACGTCCTCTGCTTCCTTGAGCAGAAGATCCAGCTTGCGACGCCTGACCGCGTCCTCACCCTCTGCTACCACTAGACTGCAGCCTCTCCGACCCTTGTTGATTCTGCCTTGACTGCTGCGTCACTTCATCATCTCTGTAGGGACAACTCGACTTAACATGCCCTATCTGACCGCAGGCATAGCATGTTCTATTATCAAACTGTGGCCTAGATGGCCCTGTCACTGCCACCGATGTTGTACTATGTGCCTTCGACGGTGAAGAAACATAACCTCTTCCCTTACTCGAAGACCACTGCGATGGTACACCAGAACCTCTCATCACTAATGATGATGAAAACCTGGGCTTCTTGAAGACACTGAACCTCTGACCCTGAAACTGAGCAGGTCTCTTCTTAGCCATAGACTCTCTCTTCTCCCTTACTGATCGTTCGATCCTCCAGACAGATTCCACAAATGTAGCAAACCGTTCTCGATTCTCCAACGCAGACACAGGTGTTGTCATCTCAGAACTCAGACCCTTCTCAAAACGTTTGATCCGCTCCTCGTCTATCGCTACCATGTGAGGACAAAACCTCAACAGGTTCATGAATTTGGCTTCGTACTCGATGATGATCATCGTTCCTTGCCACAAGCTCTCAAACTGACTGATCTTCTCATCCAGATACGTCTTCGGAAAGTATTTGCTGACGAACTCACGTCGGAAAACTTCCCAACAGATCACCTCACCAGGCCGCTTCTCTTCCTCAATGGTCCACCAGTGACCAGCACTACCCTTCAGAAGGTAGACAGCATTCTTTGCTTTGTCTGCTTCAGGGATGTCCAGGATCCGGAAAGCCTTCTCAAGACTTGTCAGCCACAGATCTCCATCCGTTGGATCAGCCGTTCCAGCATAGTCCGAAGCTCCGACTCAGCGAAGCCGCTCGAAGGTCTTCCCAATACCTGATGCTTCTCCATGGGGAGCCTATGCTCGCGGAGGAGGCACTGGCAATCGCTCAACCATGAGATTCATCGTAGTCATCATCTGCCCCCATAAGCTGTTGATAGGTAGGATGTTCGAGTATGGCTGGGTTGGATTGGGGGACCTCAGGCACCCGATCTCCATGTGCCTGCTCAAAATCTCCATCGACTGATGCAGCATCACTATGCTCAGGAGCATGTTCTTCATGGTTTTCAGACATCTTGTCTTTTCTTCTTCTAAGGGCAGAAGATGTTTGTGAGAAAATCTAGAAAACTCATAAGAACATAATCAACCTAGTCCTAAATCCTTGTAGACTCAGTGAACCTAGGGCTCTGATACCAAAAACTTGTGGCAACACATCCCACTATCACACAGACAACGAGGTGTTACGTGAAAATGTGCGGAAATCACCATAACCACAGATTACCAAAAACAAATGTTAATTAAATCTGTTTGCGGAAGGCTGATAAACTAGAAAACTATTACATTCAAATCCTCATCCTGCAAGGAAACAAGTTACATATACATACATAAGATCTGATACGTGTCCACAGCTCAAAGGAATAGTCATTTATCCATCACATGAGTTCACCACCTATTCATATACATAAAGGCCCACATTCGGCCAACAACAAGATATACAAAACATCAACGATCATACATCGTGAAACAATGTCAAAACACCTCCAAGGACCTGAGAGTACATGGATGACTCTAGACTCTACTACAAAACATCCAAAAACAGTAGCATATCCATCGCTTGCCTTCTACTGCTCGTCTTGCTGCTCGGCCGCAACCCCACGACCACCACCACGTCTAGCTCGACCACCTAAAAAGGTTGTAAACCAGCGGGGTGAGACACACAGTCCCATCGAGAAACATAACTCCCTGCCGCAACTACAGAACCTCAGAAAGATAGAGCTATAACAACAGATAACTGATAAGAGGTATAATAAGAGTAGTTTATGTAGAACAAAGATATTCTTACCGACAAGCTTACCAGATGTACAGGAGGCATATAACCAAGTATTTCTCAATGGAACATGATTGACAAAATAAGATATATTGCTATATAACATGAGGAACATATAAGTAATTTCAAGATGTAACAAGATTAACTACACAAACAAGGCCTCAACCAATGTTCCGTGTTTTGCCTTAAGCAGTAAATACTATACGGCTGGATTACGTATTTTATGCCCTGAGGAAGTGAACCGTACCGTTCAAATCCAACCTTCGACTGCGAAGCCCATAGCCGGTGCCATACAAGGTTAATGGAAGAGCTGGACTCCACAACCTTCCCCCTCGTGGTCAGTGTATGAGAACCAAAGTAGGACCGCAGTCTCATGCTCAAGTGACCTCAGCCACAGGGTTAGCTCCTCAGGCTACCCTTCCTCTAGCCCGCCTTGGTACAGGTCACGACGCTAGTATAACTGAGCCACGGGACTGATAACCATGCTCTGAGCCATGAACGCATTCATGCTCTTCATATCACATATCCGGAGCCATGGGCCTGTTCACCATGCTCATCACATATCCGAGTCTGCAACCGCAGCTGCACTCGTTTTCCTCTCTATTTGAGGCTAGGAGAAACCTCGCATATTCAAAAATATGCGCTCCGGGTTAACCCGCAGGAGAACCCATTTCACCATCACCAGCTCCTGACGATGATGGATCTATGGCCAGGGCAACTACATGATATATTCCACTGTGAGTTATTAGTATCTTTTAGATGGATTGCGAGGTTCAACCAAGTTGTATAACATGCAAACTATATAAGAAATAAACAACATGAAACTCAACATTATGCTTTTATTGTAATCACATCAACCTGATCCATCTCAAGGATCCAACATTACATGTTGTCACTTGGCCTCTTGCCAATCATCCAGACCCATCTCAAGGATCATCACATATTATGGGATCTCAATCCCTCATCATATATTGTCACTGCCTTTCAAGGCTTACCCCATCATCATGGGACAACGCATCATACTTGCAATCTCATCAACAAAAGTAATTATCAAAGTGATGTTACTCATAGCCTTTTCATGGCTAATCATCACCTACATGGTTAGTGTACACAATAATCATAGGCTCAACAGCAAGACTATGCTATCAACATGGGGTGACATTAAAGATTCTACACTTATCAATCATACCTCGACTGATGATCATGTGCATAAGGGACATCATTAAGCAACCCATATCTATGCTTATCCTCATCTCAGTATTATACAAATAGGCAAGGTGATCACTTCATGCATATAGTCATGTTGAATATAAGGGACAATCGTTATCGTGACCACTACCATTACCATTATATAAGCAGAGAGTCACCTTCATTTTAAGAAAGGACATATATAACCAAACTGTTTTCATGATACGAGGATCCCTCACAAAAAGATACCAAGAATCCTCACTAAAAGGGGTGTATCGGGCAACCTGCCCCTACCCAAAGCTCATCACCTAACAGCCAACACCTACATAACGCGCGACGATGTGTTGCAATAGATAACGCACGTCAGGGGTATCACGCATCAGGGCGCATCGGGCACTCAACACATACCGAGAAACGCCCGTCACAACCTGGATTGTCGGCCGATATAAGAGCATCTATCGGGCATGGGACGCCCGCCACAGCTTGCCAAACAACGCCCATCACAGGGCAGCTATCGGCCAGGTCACCACAAAATCTAACGTCCAAGAGAGGGATAACCCAACCCTACTATCGAGAAACCAACTGATCAAGGCCTAACGGCCATCACAAGGCAAAGAAAAGGATGTGACGCCCGTCACAGATTTGGGTATATCGTGTGGGCTCCGATCTCTAAACCACGAATTAATCCCGAGTTAAACATGTGCGGAAGCAATCGGTAAACAGCGGAAGACAAAAATCACGGGAAATTAAAACTTTTCGAGACAAGAGCCTGAAACCGCAAACCTTTTCCATAGAAAAAGGATTTAACTGTTTACATCACTGACAATTACTTCTTGAGTAATTTTATACAACATGATACAAAATTCTCAAGAGTTCATACTCCAAAACACTCCAGGACCTGAGAGTACAGAGGACATGTAGGACTTGACTCTATCTACACCATGAAGCAGGCTAGATCTCCACCTGAGATAGTTACTGCTCCTGATGCTGCTATTGCTGGGATTGGTCACCAGAGTTCTTGTTCCTCCGTCTTCGATGACCACCTAAAAAGTAGAAGTCTACGGGGTGAGACAATTATACATAATTGCCCCAGCGAGAGTTATAACTCTCCACTAGGCTTTATAAGCAAAGCAAGGAGTAACTAAAGCAATAAGAGCCTTCAAGATATTCACTAGCAGTTCTGATGATAAGAAAGAGTTCAATCAATATTAAAATATGAGAACATCTATACTATTGAAGGTAACATCAATCAAATAACTCGTAGATAACTCTAACAGATATACTACGCTGTTGATTATGTTTTTCAAACATTATTGTTATACCCTGTGGAGATGAGGCTTACCACTCATACTCCAACTAATCGCTAAGAAGTCACATCAGTATCATACATAGGTCATTAAAAGAGCTGGATTCTTATGACCTTCACCTTCCTCAGTCAGTTAGAGGATTGTTTGATAGACATCTGGCGGGATGTCCTTTAATAATAGCTCTCCAGGGTAAACTGGACCTTCGCTATTTTTAGAGTTACAGTGGCATTCTGTACCCTCTTCGCCATCGGAAGATTTCTTGTTTATCTTTCACCGATGCGGTATTTGTGTCTTTAAGGGAGTGTAGAGATACATCTCACATTTTAGACTTTGTGGTGGGGTTTGATGGACTACTAGAATCTACATCAAATCCTCTCACCCTTTCTCTCTTAGTGAAGGTATGACGGACTACATGAATCTACATCAAATACCTACACTAGGATGTAAGGTTCTACACATCCATGTACCCCACATACTCAAAAGTATGTGATCCAGGAGTTCCCTGAGGAAAACCTGTTTCACCATCATTTAGACTCTGACAATGATGGATCTATGATCAGGGCTCTACATTTCACTTGATTAGTTAGGTACATTCAGTATTCATATCATCATACAAAAACATTAGCATCACAGCTATATATGAGAATACTAAAATGTAGCAGGCCTAACTCATTTCAATTACCAGTTCTCAATTATCTCATCACAAGTCATCTGTCAAGCATGACCTTGATGGTGTTTATGGCTCTTACAACCCATAAATCATAAAAGATGTCACTTAGCAGTGCATCAAGATGATTCACTATTCATAAAGCTTAAGACATGCTTTCAATGAATATAACATGGTATTTCATACCTGGGTATGACCATTATCTCATAATAACCTGCATGGTTAGTTCAACAGATAATAGTAAACAATTCAACAATTTAGGGTTTACTATTCATCTTTCAAGTCATCACCCTAAAATTAGGGTTTACTATTCACACCATGGTGAATGGTACTCATTACATCATCATGTAAGAGAAACATCATCATTAAGACTCTTAATTAAGATTAAGATCCATTAGATATCATATTTAGGGTTTCCATGACCTCACATAGGTGGGTCATTCCTCCTAAAAAGGGCACTTTCTCTCTCTAGGATACTTTCTCTTTCCTCTCACTAGTAGATGGTGACAACACCACTCTAGATCAGGTTGAGATAAGTCTCCATTGACTAACATGATCCAAAACATCAACCTCATGTGATTAGGGTTTGATTAGAACAAGGTTTTATCTCTTTAGACCCCTCAAGGGTATTTTGGTAATTTGCCACATGATCACCATCATGGGTTAACTTACTAATCACATAGTCCCTTAATGACCTAGGTTACCATTAGGGTTTAGATTGGATCACCATTGAACTAATTACACCATCAAATGGTTAAGTACAAACCATCACCAATCTCCAAACTGTTTCAACCTTCAAACGGTTTTAACCACCCAAACGGTCTTGAGACCGTTTGGCCCCAAACGGTCTTGAGACCGTTTGGATCCAAATGGTCTTGAGACCATTTGGAGGTGAAGAGCGTTTGGAAGGGTTGACTTCCAAACCGTTTGGAGCTTCAATCGGTTTGAAACCGTTTGATCAAAATTACTTGAGATCGATTGGACCAAACGATCCTGAGGTCGTTTGAGCCCAAACGGTCTTGAGACCGTTTGGTCCAAAAAGGGCTCAAACCGTTTGGACCTCCAAAGTGGTTCAAAGGTTACCAATGTTCATGGATATGTGTGTTGAAGCCCTCAATTGGTCAAATCTATGCTAACCACTTATAAATTGAGTCAATTAGGGTTAGCCTTAGCCTATTAGACACCAAATTGACCCTCAATTGCAATCCAATTAGGGTTCAATCGTTCTCAATTAGGGTTTCAAATCGGATGGTCATCAATGTTCAACAATATGAATCAACTCAAGGTTGAACCTATCAATTGACCTCCAATTGGGCTCAAACTTGGCCCAAACGGTCTTGAGGTCGTTTGGACATCATCCAAACGGTCTTGAGACCGTTTGCCCAAAGTTTGACCAAAGTCCAGGTCGTTTTGACTAAGGTTGAAGTCCAATTAGGTCAAAATCAGCAATTTTCATCAATTCATCAATTTCCTACATTTGGACCCTCAAACCATTAGATTAACTTAACCCTAGACCTTCAAACGGTCTTGGGTTGTGCCCAAACGGTCTTAGGACCGTTTGGAGGAATCCCCAAACGGTCTTGAGACCGTTTGGGTCCTTCAACCCAAAACTCAACAAGATCTATATGTTAAATCAGCACTCTTTCACCCGATTAGGGTTTCATGTTGAAGTGCCTTCAACTATCAATTGGTTAAGAATTAGACTTTGATTCTTTGCAGAGATGAAATTCAATATGTTAGGAACAGACCCTCAAACGGTCGTCCCTTGGTCAACTCTTTCAAATGGTCTTGAGACCGTTTCAATCCAAACGGTCTTGCAAGACCGTTTGAGAGCAAACGGTTTGAAACCGTTTGAACCCAAACGGTTTGCAACCGTTTGGACCAAAAGGGTCCAAGGTCATTTGAAAAAGTAACATAGGGAATCACGCCCCTCATCTTCAACCTCTTGCAAGGTCAGTTTCTCCACTGATTTGCTTGCAAACGTGCAAGGAAGACGGGAGGTAGAAGGAGAATTTACCAAGTAAATTGCAAGAATTGAACATACATATAAAGCATAAGTTTAGAGTTATAAAACCCACCTAAAGGTTGATCTTAGAGCTCCAAGCCTTCAAGCTCCAAGCTTTAATGGCGTCCTTGAGCTTCCACAACTCGGTCAGAGGTGAATTCTCCAAGGAAACGTTGCTTTGGTCGACTAGAACAAGAAGACTAAGTAAGCTAATCATAAAACCAACCTTAGAAAGTGAATTCCTCCATGAATTCGAGCTAGAAGGTGGGGTTCTCTTACCTAGAACAGGTTGGTCGTCCCCCCCTGAGCTCTAGAGCTACCTTTTGCCGTTTGAGCAAGAAGAGATGAGAATGAAGTAAAGAAAAGATCGTTCACTTATCTTGTAAAGAGGTGGCTTATATACTTTAGCCCCTTTTTCACCCTAAGGACCTTACAAGATTGGAAATCACATCTAGGTCCCTCCTTGCTCAAAGGCACGTCCAAACTTATCTATCCTTATGAAAATCTCATGGAATCTCAAGATCTAAGGGTAAGGGAAACCAACCTACAACTAGGGTACATCCATGAAAGGTTTCTATACCCAAATTAGGTGTCTTTTACCACAAAGTTCATCTTTTCTTATCTGATCAATCTTTGATGTGCCCCTTTCATCATTTCCACTCGAAATGATGAAAATAGTCTTAAAATATGTTTTAGATATTAAGAATTACAACTTGGACCCCTCAATTTGGGTAAATTGCACTTTACCCCAAATTAGGGTTTCTAAGCATGGGAATTGCTTCCACAGCTGCACCTTGGTGCTCAAGCTTGGGAAATCCCTCAAACTTTACCATAACCATTCTCATGATGTCTCAACATCAAAGGAACATCTTAACTTGTGAATTTTGCAAGTTCAACCCTTAAACTGGGTAATTTGCACATAGGTCCCTGCATACAACACAATGCTACAACTTTATACAAAAAAGGAGCAAAATTGAAAGTAAATGTTCCTGAGGAACTTAATTACATGCCAGGGAGTGTTCACAAGTATATTAATTACATATTTAGGCAAAACTTCCAGGGTTAGGTCATAACCCAGGTCAGGGGTGTTACAAATTCTTTACCCCTTCAAAAGGATTTCGTCCCTGAAATCGATAAAGCATATTATAAGAAAAGAGCAGGATAGTTTCTTCTCATTTCATCTTCTAGTTCCCAAGTGGCTTCTTCAACACCACGATGGTTCCAGAGGACTTTTACAAGGCTTATATCCTTCTTCTTTAACTTTTTAGTTCTGTTATCGAGGATTGACACTGGTCCCTCCTCATACGTTATATCTTCATTCAATTCTACTTCCATAGGTTGTAGAACTGACTCGGTATCTGGATGACATTTCCTCAGCATGGAAATGTGAAACACAGGGTGCAGCTTCTGCAACTCCTGAGGTAACTCTAGTCTATAGGCCACCTTTCCAACTTTTTCAACAATTGGATAAGGTCCCATAAATCTAGGAGCTAACTTTCCTTTCTTCCCAAAACGAAGGACTCCTTTCCAAGGTGAGACCTTGAGATACACTCTGTCTCCAACCTAGAATTCTAGGGGTCTACAACGTTTATCGGCATATGATTTCTGTCTATCTTGTGCAGTCTTAAGCTGTTGTTGTATTACTTTAATCTTTTCTGTAGTTTGCTGCACATGATCAGGGCCTAACAACTGGTGCTCACCAGTTTCATACCAACACAAGGGTGATCTACAACGTCTACCATATAAGGCTTCATATGGTGCCATATCAATGCTATGTTGATAGCTATTGTTATAGGCAAACTCTATCAAGCTTAGATGTAGATCCCAACTCCCAGTAAACTGGAGAACACATGCTCTCAACAGATCTTCTAAGGTCTGTATTGTTCTTTCTGATTGTCCATCAGTCTGGGGATGAAAGGCTGTACTAAACCTTAGCTTGGTGCCTAGGGCTCTGTGTAACTGTTCCCAAAAGTGACTTGTAAACTGGGGACCTCTGTCAGAAACTATAGTGACAGGAACTCCGTGCAACCGCACTATCTCTTGAACATATATCTGGGATAACCTTTCAGCAGAATAGGTTGTTTTGATAGGTAAGAAATGCGCTGTCTTTGTCAACCTATCAACAATTACCCAAATGGAATCATGTCCTTTGTTTGTCCTAGGTAGGCCAACAACAAAGTCCATGGTCACATGGTCCCACTTCCACTGTGGTATGGGTAAGGGTTGCATTGTTCCTGCAGGTCTCTGGTGTTCAGCCTTGACCTGCTGACACACAGGACACCTCAGAACAAACTCAGCCACATCCTTCTTCATCCCAGGCCACCAATACATATCCTTAAAGTTTCGATACATCTTGGTGCTCCCTGGATGCATAGCATACATCAAAGAATGAGCTTCTTCCAGGACTAACTTCCTCAGGTTGTCCACATCTGGCACTATCATCCTTCCATGATAGCATGCCATCTGGTCATCTGACTCATGAAAACCTTCTCGCTTCTCATCTCCAAACTCAGATCTAATCTGCTGTACAAAAACATCTACTTGTTGTGCCTCCTTTATCTGCTCTCTTAAGGTAGGTTTAATCTGCATCTCAGCTAACAGACCAACTAACAATGATGCCTTCAACTGCACATTGTCTTGCCTTAAAGAGATAAGCATATCTCTTCTAGAGCATACTAAGGAACTTAGTTGTGCCCTATCCATGGTTGATGTTGCTGATTTCCTACTCAAGGCATCAGCAACCACATTGGCTTTGCCCGGATGGTAATCAATTGTACAATCGTAGTCCTTGATTAACTCCATCCAGCGACGTTGCCTCATATTAAGCTCATGCTGAGTGAAGATGTATTTAAGGTTCTTGTGGTCTGTGAAAATCTGGAAAGTTTCTCCGTAGAGATAATGTCTCCAGATTTTCAAAGCATGGACCACGGCAGCTAACTCTAGATCGTGTGTTGGATAATTCTCCTCGTGTTTCTTAAGCTGTCGGGAAGCAAAAGAAATCACTTGTTTATCCTGCATCAACACACATCCAAGTCCATTCTTGGAGGCATCACAAAAGATTATATATTCCTTTCCTTGCTCAGGTGACACAAGCACAGGTGCACTTGTCAACCTCTCCTTCAACAGCTGAAAAGACTGTTGACACTTATCACTCCAAGCAAAAGGAACATCCTTCCGGGTTAACTTGGTTAAAGGTAAGGCTATAGAACTAAAATTCTTAATAAACCTTCGATAATAACCAGCTAACCCCAAGAAACTTCTAATCTCCGTCGGTGTCTTCGGTTGTTCCCACTGCAGAACAGATTCTACCTTTGCAGGGTCAACATGAATTCCCGAGGCAGATACCGCATGTCCAAGGAAAGACACTTCAGTTAACCAAAACTCGCACTTGCTAAACTTAGCGTATAGCTTATGCTCTCTTAGCAAGGTCAAAGTCTGGCGAAGGTGTTGCTCATGCTGCTGAGCATCCTTACTATAAATCAGTATGTCATCTATGAAGACGACAACACACTAATCAAGAAAAGGTCGAAAGACTCTATTCATGAGTTCCATGAATGCAGTCGGTGCATTGGTTAGTCCAAACGACATAACCGTGAACTCATAGTGACCATATCTTGTCCTAAAGGTAGACTTGGATATGTCACTGTCCTTAATGCGGATTTGATGATATCCAGACCTTAAGTCTATCTTGGAAAAGACTGTTGCACCACGCAACTGGTCGAAAAGATCATCAATCCTCGGCAAAGGATACTTATTCTTTATTGTTACTTTATTGAGTTGTCTATAATCAATGCACAACCGCATCGATCCATCTTTCTTTTTAACAAACAAAACCGGAGCACCCCAAGGTGAGGTACTCGGTCGGATGAAACCCTTCTCAAGTAACTCTTGAAGCTGTTTCTTGAGTTCTGCCATCTCAGCAGGCGCCATCCTATACGGAGTCTGGGCTATGGGTTTCGTATCTGGGACCAAATTGATTTCAAAATCAATTTCCCGGGGTGGTGGTATACCAGGAAGTTCTTCGGGAAACACATCCTCAAATTCCCGGACTATCGGAATTTCAGCAGGGTTAGAACTCTCCTTGGTAACATCTACCACATGGGCCAAGAATGCATAGCATCCTTGCCTCATCAACTTATCAGCAACCATAGCTGATACAAGACAGGTGGGCAGAATCTTTCTTTCACCTTGAAAGATCCATGTGTTGCTTTCATCAGCAAACACAGCCAGCTTGGACTCACAATCCAAGACAACTCAATACCTTTCCAAGGTATCCATCCCTAGGATTATATCAAATCCTTGCATATCAAGCGGTATGAGATCCACTTGAATGCGATGCTTAGAAAAGAAAAGTACACAAGGAGAGCATACTTCTTGCAGAACAGCAGACCCACTCAACGGAGTCTCCAACAACAACTTATCTGCCCTATGACTAGTTATCATATTGCAGTTACGAATCACTCTTCGAGTGATGAAAGAGTGCGTAGCACCCGGGTCAATCAAAACAGATACTACACAAGATTTTGACATATCAGAATATAAAAGTTCCATCTGACCTGTCACTACTTGTGGATCGACCACTGCCTCTGGTGGGTTCATAGCATAGAACCTCGCCGTAGCCTGTTGTTGAGGTGGTGCTGATGATCCAGCTTGAGACGCTTGCCCACGTCCTCGACCCGTTCCTTGAGATTGTCCTCCCTGTGATCCCTGTTGTCCTTGTCTCGGAGGCTGTGTCACACTGACAGGCCTAGATCGGCAGTCCTTCATCAAATGTCCCACCTTACCGCAGTTGTAGCATCTTCTTTCTTGTGGTCTTTGTGGTCTGGTAGCAGACATTGATGCAGAACTCTGTGTCTCCCGAGGTGGTTGTCCTCTTCCTCTACCTCTACTAGGAGACCACTGAGTCTGAGGACTAGATCTAGATGGTGGAGGGTTAGGTGCAGAGGATCTAGACTTCTTAAAGTCCATAGATGAAGAACCCTGGAACTGTGGATACCTTTTCTGTGTTTGCCTCTTCTCAACCACAGATCTCTCTATCCTTCGGACTGACTCAACGAAGGTAGAGAATCTCTCTCGGTTCTCTAAGGCAGACACTGGGGTAGACATGTCAGCATTCAACCCCTTCTCAAACCTTCTGATTCTTTCTTCTTCTGTGGCAGCCATGTGCGGACAAAACCGCAACAGCTCCATGAACTTAGCTTCGTACTCGCTAATGTTCATCATACCCTGTCTCAGTCTCTCAAACTGAGAGGTCTTCTCATCTAGGAAGGTCTTTGGGAAATATCTTTGGACAAATTCCCGCCGAAAATCTTCCCACGAGATCTCTATTCCAGGTCTCTTCTGCTCTTCCATGGTCCACCAGTGACCAGCACTTCCTTTGAGAAGATAGACAACATGTCTAACCTTCTCAGCTTCAGGGATGTTGAGGATCCTAAAAGCCTTCTCCAGCTCTGTCAACCACAGATCAACATCTGCGGGGTCAGCAGTCCCATGGTACTCGGTAGCTCCGACACGACGTAGTCGCTCGAATGTCTTCCCGATACCTTGCCCCTCAGGATGGACAGGTGCCCTAGGTGCAGGCATAGGCAACCTGTCGGTTATATGTGTCATGGCAGTCATGAACTGCCCAAACATTGTCTGGACTGCTGGGTTACCTATGTCAGCTGGGCCAAACTGGGGTGGCTCTCTAGGTTGTTCTGGTACAGGCTGTTCCACCTCTGGTACTCCTGCACCGCCTTGAGGTGCACTAGCACTACTCTCTGCCACGTGCTCATCACGATGTTCTGACATTCTTATGTATCTTCTTCTCCTGAGGAGCAGAAGATTCTATTAGATAAGGAAGGAATACTAACGATAGACTCGACTTCCTAAGTCCTATGCCTCTGTAGACTCGGCAAACCTAGAGCTCTGATACCACTTAATTGTGGGCTCCGATCTCTAAACCATGAATTAATCCCGAGTTAAACATGTGCGGAAGCAATCGGTAAACAGCGGAAGACAAAAATCACGGGAAATTAAAACTTTTCGAGACAAGACCCTGAAACCGCAAACCTTTTCCATAGAAAAAGGATTTAACTGTTTACATCACTGACAATTACTTCTTGAGTAATTTTATACAACATGATACAAAATTCTCAAGAGTTCATACTCCAAAACACTCCATGACCTGAGAGTACAGAGGACATATAGGACTTGACTCTATCTACACCATGAAGCAGGATAGATCTCCACCTGAGATAGTTACTGCTCCTGATGCTGCTATTGCTGGGATTGGTCACCAGAGTTCTTGTTCCTCCGTCTTCGATGACCACCTAAAAAGTAGAAGTCTACGGGGTGAGACAATTATACATAATTGCCCCAGCGAGAGTTATAACTCTCCACTAGGCTTTATAAGCAAAGCAAGGAGTAACTAAAGCAATAAGAGCCTTCAAGATATTCACTAGCAGTTCTGATGATAAGCAAGAGTTCAATCAATATTAAAATATGAGAACATCTATACTATTGAAGGTAACATCAATCAAATAATGCGTAGATAACTCTAACAGATATACTACGCTGTTGATTATGTTTTTCAAACATTATTGTTATACCCTGTGGAGATGAGGCTTACCACTCATACTCCAACTGATCGCTAAGAAGTCACATCAGTATCATACATAGGTCATTAAAAGAGCTGGATTCTTATGACCTTCACCTTCCTCAGTCAGTTAGAGGATTGTTTGATAGACATCTGGCGGGATGTCCTTTAATAATAGCTCTCCAGGGTAAACTGGACCTTCGCTATTTTTAGAGTTACAGTGGCATTCTGTACCCTCTTCGCCATCGGAAGATTTCTTGTTTATCTTTCACCGATGCGGTATTTGTGTCTTTAAGGGAGTGTAGAGATACATCTCACCTTTTAGACTTTGTGGTGGGGTTTGATGGACTACTAGAATCTACATCAAATCCTCTCACCCTTTCTCTCTTAGTGAAGGTATGACGGACTACATGAATCTACATCAAATACCTACACTAGGATGTAAGGTTCTACACATCCATGTACCCACATACTCAAAAGTATGTGATCCAGGAGTTCCCTGAGGAAAACCTGTTTCACCATCATTTAGACTCTAACAATGATGGATCTATGATCAGGGCTCTACATTTCACTTGATTAGTTAGGTACATTCAGTATTCATATCATCATACAAAAACATTAGCATCACAGCTATATATGAGAATACTAAAATGTAGCAGGCCTAACTCATTTCAATTACCAGTTCTCAATTATCTCATCACAAGTCATCTGTCAAGCATGACCTTGATGGTGTTTATGGCTCTTACAGCCCATAAATCATAAAAGATGTCACTTAGCAGTGCATCAAGATGATTCACTATTCATAAAGCTTAAGACATGCTTTCAATGAATATAACATGGTATTTCATACCTGGTTATGACCATTATCTCATAATAACCTGCATGGTTAGTTCAACAGATAATAGTAAACAATTCAACAATTTAGGGTTTACTATTCATCATTCAAGTCATCACCCTAAAATTAGGGTTTACTATTCACACCATGGTGAATGGTACTCATTACATCATCATGTAAGAGAAACATCATCATTAAGACTCTTAATTAAGATTAAGATCCATTAGATATCATATTTAGGGTTTCCATGACCTCACATAGGTGGGTCATTCCCTAATCATGCACATTCATGTGTAATTGAAGTATCTCACTAGAGTTTCCTCCTAAAAAGGGTACTTTCTCTCTCTAGGATACTTTCTCTTTCCTCTCACTAGTAGATGGTGACAACACCACTCTAGATCAGGTTGAGATAAGTCTCCATTGACTAACATGATCCAAAACATCAACCTCATGTGATTAGGGTTTGATTAGAACAAGGTTTTATCTCTTTAGACCCCTCAAGGGTATTTTGGTAATTTGCCACATGATCACCATCATGGGTTAACTTACTAATCACATAGTCCCTTAATAACCTAGGTTACCATTAGGGTTTATATTGGATCACCATTGAACTAATTACACCATCAAATGGTTAAGTACAAACCATCACCAATCTCCAAACGGTTTCAACCTTCAAACGGTTTCAACCTTCAAACGGTTTCAACCACCCAAACGGTCTTGAGACCGTTTGGAGGTGAAGACCGTTTGGAAGGGTTGACTTCCAAACCGTTTGGAGCTTCAATCAGTTTGAAACCGTTTGATCAAAATTACTTGAGATCGATTGGACCAAACGATCCTGAGGTCGTTTGAGCCCAAACGGTCTTGAGACCGTTTGGTCCAAAAAGGGCTCAAACCGTTTGGACCTCCAAAGTGGTTCAAAGGTTACCAATGTTCATGGATATGTGTGTTGAAGCCCTCAATTGGTCAAAGATATGCTAACCACTTATAAATTGAGTCAATTAGGGTTAGCCTTAGCCTATTAGACACCAAATTGACCCTCAATTGCAATACAATTAGGGTTCAATCGTTCTCAATTAGGGTTTCAAATCGGATGGTCATCAATGTTCAACAATATGAATCAACTCAAGGTTGAACCTATCAATTGACCTCCAATTGGGCTCAAACTTGGCCCAAACGGTCTTGAGGTCATTTGGACATCATCCAAACGGTCTTGAGACCGTTTGCCCAAAGTTTGACCAAAGTCCAGGTCGTTTTGACTAAGGTTGAAGTCCAATTAGGTCAAAATCAGCAATTTTCATCAATTCATCAATTTCCTACATTTGGACCCTCAAACCATTAGATTAACTTAACCCTAGACCTTCAAACGGTCTTGGGTTGTGCCCAAACGGTCTTAGGACCGTTTGGAGGAATCCCCAAACGGTCTTGAGACCGTTTGGGTCCTTCAACCCAAAACTCAACAAGATCTATATGTCAAATCAGCACTCTTTCACCCGATTAGGGTTTCATGTTGAAGTGCCTTCAACTCTCAATTGGTTAAGAATTAGACTTTGATTCTTTGCAGAGATGAAATTCAATATGTTAGGAACAGTCCCTCAAACGGTCGTCCCTTGGTCAACTCTTTCAAATGGTCTTGAGACCGTTTCAATCCAAACGGTCTTGCAAGACCGTTTGAGAGCAAACGGTTTGAAACCGTTTGAACCCAAACGGTTTGCAACCGTTTGGACCAAAAGGGTCCAAGGTCGTTTGAAAAAGTAACATAGGGAATCACGCCCCTCATCTTCAACCTCTTGCAAGGTCGGTTTCTCCACTGATTTGCTTGCAAACGTGCAAGGAAGACGGGAGGTAGAAGGAGAATTTACCAAGTAAATTGCAAGAATTGAACATACATATAAAGCATAAGTTTAGAGTTATAAAACCCGCCTAAAGGTTGATCTTAGGTTGATCTTAGAGCTCCAAGCCTTCAAGCTCCAAGCTTTAATGGCGTCCTTGAGCTTCCACAACTCGGTCAGAGGTGAATTCTCCAAGGAAACGTTGCTTTGGTCGGCTAGAACAAGAAGACTAAGTAAGCTAATCATAAAACCAACCTTAGAAAGTGAATTCCTCCATGAATTCGAGCTAGAAGGTGGGGTTCTCTTACCTAGAACAGGTTGGTCGTCCCCCCCTGAGCTCCAGAGCTACCTTTGGCCGTTTGAGCAAGAAGAGATGAGAATGAAGTAAAGAAAAGACCGTTCACTTATCTTGTAAAGAGGTGGCTTATATACTTTAGCCCCTTTTTCACCCTAAGGACCTTACAAGATTGGAAATCACATCTAGGTCCCTCCTTGCTCAAAGGCACGTCCAAACTTATCTATCCTTATGCAAATCTCATGGAATCTCAAGATCTAAGGGTAAGGGAAACCAACCTACAACTAGGGTACATCCATGAAAGGTTTCTATACCCAAATTAGGTGTCTTTTACCACAAAGTTCATCTTTTCTTATCTGATCAATCTTTGATGTGCCCCTTTCATCATTTCCACTCTAAATGATGACAAGAGTCTTAAAAGATGTTTTAGATATTAAGAATTACAACTTGGACCCCTCAATTTGGGTAAATTGCACTTTACCCCAAATTAGGGTTTCTAAGCATGGGAATTGCTTCCACAGCTGCACCTTGGTGCTCAAGCTTGGGAAATCGCTCAATCTTTACCATAACCATTCTCATGATGTCTCAACATCAAAGGAACATCTTAACTTGTGAATTTTGCAAGTTCAACCCTTAAACTGGGTAATTTGCACATAGGTCCCTGCATACAACACAATGCTACAACTTTATACAAAAAAGGAGCAAAATTGAAAGTAAATGTTCCTGAGGAACTTAATTACATGCCAGGGAGTGTTCACAAGTATATTAATTACATATTTAGGCAAAACTTCCAGGGTTAGGTCATAACCCAGGTCAGGGGTGTTACAAATTCTTTACCCCTTCAAAAGGATTTCGTCCCCGAAATCGATAAAGCATATTATAAGAAAAGAGCAGGATAGTTTCTTCTCATTTCATCTTCTAGTTCCCAAGTGGCTTCTTCAACACCATGATGGTTCCAGAGGACTTTTACAAGGCTTATATCCTTCTTCTTTAACTTTTTAGTTCTGTTATCGAGGATTGACACTGGTCCCTCCTCATACGTTATATCTTCATTCAATTCTACTTCCATAGGTTGTAGAACTGACTCGGTATCTGGATGACATTTCCTCAGCATGGAAATGTGAAACATAGGGTGCAGCTTCTGCAACTCCTGAGGTAACTCTAGTCTATAGGCCACCTTTCCAACTTTTTCAACAATTGGATAAGGTCCCATAAATCTAGGAGCTAACTTTCCTTTCTTCCCAAAACGAAGGACTCCTTTCCAAGGTGAGACCTTGAGATACACTCTGTCTCCAACCTGGAATTCTAGGGGTCTATGACGTTTATCGACATATGATTTCTGTCTATCTTGTGCAGTCTTAAGCTGTTGTTGTATTACTTTAATCTTTTCTGTAGTTTGCTGTACAAGATCAGGGCCTAACAATTGGTGCTCACCAGTTTCATACCAACACAAGGGTGATCTACAACGTCTACCATATAAGGCTTCATATGGTGCCATATCAATGCTATGTTGATAGCTATTGTTATAGGCAAACTCTATCAAGCTTAGATGTAGATCCCAACTCCCAGTAAACTGGAGAACACATGCTCTCAACAGATCTTCTAAGGTCTGTATTGTTCTTTCTGATTGTCCATCAGTCTGGGGATGAAAGGCTGTACTAAACCTTAGCTTGGTGCCTAGGGCTCTGTGTAACTGTTCCCAAAAGCGACTTGTAAACTGGGGACCTCTGTCAGAAACTATAGTGACAGGAACTCCGTGCAACCGCACTATCTCTTGAACATATATCTGGGATAACCTTTCATCAGAATAGGTTGTTTTGACAGGTAAGAAATGCGCTGTCTTTGTCAGCCTATCAACAATTACCCAAATGGAATCATGTCCTTTGTTTGTCCTAGGTAGGCCAACAACAAAGTCCATGGTCACATGGTCCCACTTCCACTGTGGTATGGGTAAGGGTTGCATTGTTCCTGCAGGTCTCTGGTGTTCAGCCTTGACCTGCTGACACACAGGACACCTCAGAACAAACTCAGCCACATCCTTCTTCATCCCAGGCCACCAATACATATCCTTCAAGTTTCGATACATCTTGGTGCTCCATGGATGCATAGCATACATCGAAGAATGAGCTTCTTCCAGGACTAACTTCCTCAGGTTGTCCACATCTGGCACTATCATCCTTCCATGATAGCATGCCATCTGGTCATCTGACTCATGAAAACCTTCTCGCTTCTCATCTCCAAACTCAGATCTAATCTGCTGTACAAAAACATCTACTTGTTGTGACTCCTTTATCTGCTCTCTTAAGGTAGGTTTAATCTGCATCTCAGCTAACAGACCAGCTAACAATGATGCCTTCAACTGCACATTGTCTTGCCTTAAAGAGATAAGCATATCTCTTCTAGAGCATACTAAGGAACTTAGTTGTGCCCTATCCATGGTTGATGTTGCTGATTTCCTACTCAAGGCATCAGCAACCACATTGGCTTTGCCCGGATGGTAATCAATTGTACAATCGTAGTCCTTGATTAACTCCATCCAGCGACGTTGCCTCATATTAAGCTCATGCTGAGTGAAGATGTATTTAAGGTTCTTGTGGTCTGTGAAAATCTGGAAAGTTTCTCCGTAGAGATAATGTCTCCAGATTTTCAAAGCATGGACCACGGCAGCTAACTCTAGATCGTGTGTTGGATAATTCTCCTCGTGTTTCTTAAGCTGTCGGGAAGCAAAAGAAATCACTTGTTTATCCTGCATCAACACACATCCAAGTCCATTCTTGGAGGCATCACAAAAGATTATATATTCCTTTCCTTGCTCAGGTGACACAAGCACAGGTGCACTTGTCAACCTCTCCTTCAACAGCTGAAAAGACTGTTGACACTTATCACTCCAAGCAAAAGGAACATCCTTCCAGGTTAACTTGGTTAAAGGTAAGGCTATAGAACTAAAATTCTTAATAAACCTTCGATAATAACCAGCTAACCCCAAGAAACTTCTAATCTCCGTCGGTGTCTTCGGTTGTTCCCACTGCAGAACAGATTCTACCTTTGCAGGGTCAACATGAATTCTCGAGGCAGATACCACATGTCCAAGGAAAGACACTTCAGTTAACCAAAACTCGCACTTGCTAAACTTAGCGTATAGCTTATGCTCTCTTAGCAAGGTCAAAGTCTGGCAAAGGTGTTGCTCATGCTGCTGAGCATCCTTACTATAAATCAGTATGTCATCTATGAAGACGACAACACACTGATCAAGAAAAGGTCGAAAGACTCTATTCATGAGTTCCATGAATGCAGTCGGTGCATTGGTTAGTCCAAACGACATAACCGTGAACTCATAGTGACCATATCTTGTCCTAAAGGCAGACTTGGATATGTCACTGTCCTTAATGCGGATTTGATGATATCTAGACCTTAAGTCTATCTTGGAAAAGACTGTTGCACCACGCAACTGGTCGAAAAGATCATCAATCCTCGGCAAAGGATACTTATTCTTTATTGTTACTTTATTGAGTTGTCTATAATCAATGCACAACCGCATCGATCCATCTTTATTTTTAACAAACAAAACCGGAGCACCCCAAGGTGAGGTACTCGGTCGGATGAAACCCTTCTCAAGTAACTCTTAAAGCTGTTTGTTGAGTTCTACCATCTCAGCAGGCGCCATCCTATACGGAGTCTGGGCTATGGGTTTCGTATCTGGGACCAAATTGATTTCAAAATCAATTTCCCGGGGTGGTGGTATACCAGGAAGTTCTTCGGGAAACACATCCTCGAATTCCTGGACTATCGGAATTTCAGCAGGGTTAGAACTCTCCTTGGTAACATCTACCACATGGGCCAAGAATGCATAGCATCCTTGCCTCATCAACTTATCAGCAACCATAGCTGATACAAGACAGGTGGGCAGAATCTTTCTTTCACCTTGAAAGATCCATGTGTTGCTTTCATCAGCAAACACAGCCAGCTTGGACTCACAATCCAAGACAACTCGATACCTTTCCAAGGTATCCATCCCTAGGATTATATCAAATCCTTGCATATCAAGTGGTATGAGATCCACTTGAATGCGATGCTTAGAAAAGAAAAGTACACAAGGAGAGCACACTTCGTGCAGAACAGCAGACCCACTCAACGGAGTCTCCAACAACAACTTATCTGCCCTATGACTAGTTATCATATTGCAGTTACGAATCACTCTTCGAGTGATGAAAGAGTGCGTAGCACCCGGGTCAATCAAAACAGATACTACACAAGATTTTGACATATCAGAATCTAAAAGTTCCATCTGATCTGTCACTACTTGTGGATCGACCACTGCCTCTGGTGGGTTCATAGCATAGAACCTCGCCGTAGCCTGTTGTTGAGGTGGTGCTGATGATCCAGCTTGAGACGCTTGCCCGCGTCCTCGACCCGTTCCTTGAGATTGTCCTCCCTGTGATCCCTGTTGTCCTTGTCTCGGAGGCTGTGTCACACTGACAGGCCTAGATCGGTAGTCCTTCATCAAATGTCCCACCTTACCGTAGTTGTAGCATCTTCTTTCTTGTGGTCTTTGTGGTCCGGTAGCAGACATTGATGCAGAACTCTGTGTCTCCCGAGGTGGTTGTACTCTTCCTCTACCTCTACTAGGAGACCACTGAGTCTGAGGACTAGATCTAGATGGTGGAGGGTTAGGTGCAGAGGATCTAGACTTCTTAAAGTCCATAGATGAAGAACCCTGGAACTGTGGATACCTTTTCTGTGTTTGCCTCTTCTCAACCACAGATCTCTCTATCCTTCGGACTGACTCAACGAAGGTAGAGAATCTCTCTCGGTTCTCTAAGGCAGACACTGGGGTAGACATGTCAGCATTCAGCCCCTTCTCAAACCTTCTGATTCTTTCTTCTTCTGTGGCAGCCATGTGCGGACAAAACCGCAACAGCTCCATGAACTTAGCTTCGTACTCGCTAATGTTCATCATACCCTGTCTCAGTCTCTCAAACTGAGAGGTCTTCTCATCTAGGAAGGTCTTTGGGAAATATCTTTGGACAAATTCCCGCCGAAAATCTTCCCACGAGATCTCTATTCCAGGTCTCTTCTACTCTTCCATGGTCCACCAGTGACCAGCACTTCCTTTGAGAAGATAGACAACATGTCTAACCTTCTCAGCTTCAGGGATGTTGAGGATCCTAAAAGCCTTCTCCAGCTCTGTCAACCACAGATCAGCATCTGCGGGGTCAGCAGTCCCATGGTACTCGGTAGCTCCGACACGACGTAGTCGCTCGAATGTCTTCCCGATACCTTGCCCCTCAGGCTGGACAGGTGTCCTAGGTGCATGCATAGGCAACCTGTCGGTTATATGTGTCATGGCAGTCATGAACTGCCCAAACATTGTCTGGACTGCTGGGTTACCTATGTCAGCTGGGCCAAACTGGGGTGGCTCTCTAGGTTGTTCTGGTACAGGCTGTTCCACCTCTGGTACTCCTACACCGCCTTGAGTTGCACTAGCACTACTCTCTGCCACGTGCTCATCACGATGTTCTGACATTCTTATGTATCTTCTTCTCCTGAGGAGCAGAAGATTCTATTAGATAAGGAAGGAATACTAACGATAGACTCGACTTCCTAAGTCATATGCCTCTGTAGACTCGGCGAACCTAGAGCTCTGATACCACTTAATTGTGGGCTCCGATCTCTAAACCATGAATTAATCCTGAGTTAAACATGTGCGGAAGCAATCAGTAAACAGCGGAAGACAAAAATCACGGGAAATTAAAACTTTTCGAGACAAGAGCCTGAAACCGCAAACCTTTTCCATAGAAAAAGGATTTAACTGTTTACATCACTGACAATTACTTCTTGAGTAATTTTATACAACATGATACAAAATTCTCAAGAGTTCATACTCCAAAACACTCCAGGACCTGAGAGTACAGAGGACATATAGGACTTGACTCTATCTACACCATGAAGCAGGATAGATCTCCACCTGAGATAGTTACTGCTCCTGATGCTGCTATTGCTGGGATTGGTCACCAGAGCTCTTGTTCCTCCGTCTTCGACGACCACCTAAAAAGTAGAAGTCTACGGGGTGAGACAATTATACATAATTGCCCCAGCGAGAGTTATAACTCTCCACTAGGCTTTATAAGCAAAGCAAGGAGTAACTAAAGGAATAAGAGCCTTCAAGATATTCACTAGCAGTTCTGATGATAAGCAAGAGTTCAATCAATATTAAAATATGAGAACATCTATACTATTGAAGGTAACATCAATCAAATAATGCGTAGATAACTCTAACAGATATACTACGCTGTTGATTATGTTTTTCAAACATTATTGTTATACCCTGTGGAGATGAGGCTTACCACTCATACTCCAACTGATCGCTAAGAAGTCACATCAGTATCATACATAGGTCATTAAAAGAGCCGGATTCTTATGACCTTCACCTTCCTCAGTCAGTTAGAGGATTGTTTGATAGACATCTGGCGGGATGTCCTTTAATAATAGCTCTCCAGGGTAAACTGGACCTTCGCTATTTTTAGAGTTACAGTGGCATTCTGTACCCTCTTCGCCATCGGAAGATTTCTTGTTTATCTTTCACCGATGCGGTATTTGTGTCTTTAAGGGAGTGTAGAGATACATCTCACCTTTTAGACTTTGTGGTGGGGTCTGATGGACTACTAGAATCTACATCAAATCCTCTCACCCTTTCTCTCTTAGTGAAGGTATGACAGACTACATGAATCTACATCAAATACCTACACTAGGATGTAAGGTTCTACACATCCATGTACCCTACATACTCAAAAGTATGTGATCCAGGAGTTCCCTGAGGAAAACCTTTTTCACCATCATTTAGACTCTGACAATGATGGATCTATGATCAGGGCTCTACATTTCACTTGATTAGTTAGGTACATTCAGTATTCATATCATCATACAAAAACATTAGCATCACAGCTATATATGAGAATACTAAAATGTAGCAGGCCTAACTCATTTCAATTACCAGTTCTCAATTATCTCATCACAAGTCATCTGTCAAGCATGACCTTGATGGTGTTTATGGCTCTTACAGCCCATAAATCATAAAAGATGTCACTTAGCAGTGCATCAAGATGATTCACTATTCATAAAGCTTAAGACATGCTTTCAATGAATATAACATGGTATTTCATACCTGGGTATGACCATTATCTCATAATAACCTGCATGGTTAGTTCAACAGATAATAGTAAACAATTCAACAATTTAGGGTTTACTATTCATCTTTCAAGTCATCACCCTAAAATTAGGGTTTACTATTCACACCATGGTGAATGGTACTCATTACATCATCATGTAAGAGAAACATCATCATTAAGACTCTTAATTAAGATTAAGATCCATTAGATATCATATTTAGGGTTTCCATGACCTCACATAGGTGGGTCATTCCCTAATCATGCACATTCATGTGTAATTGAAGTATCTCACTAGAGTTTCCTCCTAAAAAGGGTACTTTCTCTCTCTAGGATACTTTCTCTCTCTAGAAATACTTTCTCTTTCCTCTCACTAGTAGATGGTGACAACACCACTCTAGATCAGGTTGAGATAAGTCTCCATTGACTAACATGATCCAAAACATCAACCTCATGTGATTAGGGTTTGATTAGAACAAGGTTTTATCTCTTTAGACCCCTCAAGGGTATTTTGGTAATTTGCCACATGATCACCATCATGGGTTAACTTACTAATCACATAGTCCCTTAATGACCTAGGTTACCATTAGGGTTTAGATTGGATCACCATTGAACTAATTACACCATAAAATGGTTAAGTACAAACCATCACCAATCTCCAAACGGTTTCAACCTTCAAACGGTTTCAACCACCCAAACGGTCTTGAGACCGTTTGGAGGTGAAGACCGTTTGGAAGGGTTGACTTCCAAACCGTTTGGAGCTTCAATCGGTTTGAAACCGTTTGATCAAAATTACTTGAGATCGATTGGACCAAACGATCCTGAGGTCGTTTGAGCCCAAACGGTCTTGAGACCGTTTGGCCCCAAATGGTCTTGAGACCGTTTGGTCTCAAACGGTCTTGAGACCGTTTGGTCCAAAAAGGGCTCAAACCGTTTGGACCTCCAAAGTGGTTCAAAGGTTACCAATGTTCATGGATATGTGTGTTGAAGCCCTCAATTGGTCAAAGCTATGCTAACCACTTATAAATTGAGTCAATTAGGGTTAGCCTTAGCCTATTAGACACCAAATTGACCCTCAATTGCAATCCAATTAGGGTTCAATCGTTCTCAATTAGGGTTTCAAATCGGATGGTCATCAATGTTCAACAATATGAATCAACTCAAGGTTGAACCTATCAATTGACCTCCAATTGGGCTCAAACTTGTCCCAAACGGTCTTGAGGTCGTTTGGACATCATCCAAACGGTCTTGAGACCGTTTGCCCAAAGTTTGACCAAAGTCCAGGTCGTTTTGACTAAGGTTGAAGTCCAATTAGGTCAAAATCAGCAATTTTCATCAATTCATCAATTTCCTACATTTGGACCCTCAAACCATTAGATTAACTTAACCCTAGACCTTAAAACGGTCTTGGGTTGTGCCCAAACGGTCTTAGGACCGTTTGGAGGAATCCCCAAACGGTCTTGAGACCGTTTGGGTCCTTCAACCCAAAACTCAACAAGATCTATATGTCAAATCAGCACTCTTTCACCCGATTAGGGTTTCATGTTGAAGTGCCTTCAACTCTCAATTGGTTAAGAATTAGACTTTGATTCTTTGCAGAGATGAAATTCAATATGTTAGGAACAGACCCTCAAATGGTCGTCCCTTGGTCAACTCTTTCAAACGGTCTTGAGACCGTTTCAATCCAAACGGTCTTGCAAGACCGTTTGAGAGCAAACGGTTTGAAACCGTTTGAACCCAAACGGTTTGCAACCGTTTGGACCAAAAGGGTCCAAGGTCGTTTGAAAAAGTAACATAGGGAATCACGCCCCTCATCTTCAACCTCTTGCAAGGTCGGTTTCTCCACTGATTTGCTTGCAAACGTGCAAGGAAGACGGGAGGTAGAAGGAGAATTTACCAAGTAAATTGCAAGAATTGAACATACATATAAAGCATAAGTTTAGAGTTATAAAACCCGCCTAAAGGTTGATCTTAGAGCTCCAAGCCTTCAAGTTCCAAGCTTTAATGGCGTCCTTGAGCTTCCACAACTCGGTCAGAGGTGAATTCTCCAAGGAAACGTTGCTTTGGTCGGCTAGAACAAGAAGACTAAGTAAGCTAATCATAAAACCAACCTTAGAAAGTGAATTCCTCCATGAATTCGAGCTAGAAGGTGGGGTTCTCTTACCTAGAACAGGTTGGTCGTCCCCCCCTGAGCTCCAGAGCTACCTTTGGCCGTTTGAGAAAGAAGAGATGAGAATGAAGTAAAGAAAAGATCGTTCACTTATCTTGTAAAGAGGTGGCTTATATACTTTAGCCCCTTTTTCACCCTAAGGACCTTACAAGATTGGAAATCACATCTAGGTCCCTCCTTGCTCAAAGGCACGTCCAAACTTATCTATCCTTATGCAAATCTCATGGAATCTCAAGATCTAAGGGTAAGGGAAACCAACCTACAACTAGGGTACATCCATGAAAGGTTTCTATACCCAAATTAGGTGTCTTTTACCACAAAGTTCATCTTTTCTTATCTGATCAATCTTTGATGTTCCCCTTTCATCATTTCCACTCTAAATGATGACAAGAGTCTTAAAAGATGTTTTAGATATTAATAATTACAACTTGGACCCCTCAATTTGGGTAAATTGCACTTTACCCCAAATTAGGGTTTCTAAGCATGGGAATTGCTTCCACAGCTGCACCTTGGTGCTCAAGCTTGGGAAATCCCTCAAACTTTACCATAACCATTCTCATGATGTCTCAACATCAAAGGAACATCTTAACTTGTGAATTTTGCAAGTTCAACCCTTAAACTGGGTAATTTGCACATAGGTCCCTGCATACAACACAATGCTACAACTTTATACAAAAAAGGAGCAAAATTGAAAGTAAATGTTCCTGAGGAACTTAATTACATGCCAGGGAGTGTTCACAAGTATACTAATTACATATTTAGGCAAAACTTCCAGGGTTAGGTCATAACCCAGGTCAGGGGTGTTACATATCGTCTGTCACAACAACCTATCGCCCATCAAGCTAGGTCAAGAGGGCTGTCATCCCAGGTACATCACACACAATGTCATATTCTTCCTCAAACACAAAGGGACCCAAAACCCTAGAGGGTCAAGAACACAAGCTCGCCAAGAAACCCTAAACCACAAAGTGGATCGGCCAACCTGGATACTAAAGCAAGATGCTAAACTAACAACAACATGTAAGCAAGATCATAGAAAAGGAGATTATGTAGCTAGGGTTAGGAGTTATGTAACCCGCCTTAAGCAGCTCCAAGCACCACCAAGCAAAGAAGGAGAGACTCCAAGGGATATCGTCCACCACTTACTCCTTCAAGGGGTATCAGCCACCCACAAGCAAGGAAGAGGGTTGTGTCGTGCACACCAAGGTGGAGAAGAAAACTAAAGGACCAAAGGAACTCAAAGCAAGGAAAAGGAACACCATATATAGAAGGAAAGGGAGGAGAAAACAAGGTAGAGCAAGGCAAGGTGTCGTCCACCTAGGGACACTTGTCCTAGAGCACAAGCCACCACTCTAGCAAGCTATATACACATGTCCAAGGTATGTACCAAGTGTCCACTAGTGGTGACACAAACGAGGTCAAAGCTAGGTCAAACATCATGGGCGACACAACAAGGCACCATGGGCGACACACTCTACCCCCATGGGGGACACACACACACCTAGGCCGATACACTCACCTCTTGGGCGACACAAGGCTCAACCAAGCCAAAACAAGGCACCTCAAGGCCCAAACAAGCTCAACCAGGCCAAAAAGAACTCAAACAACGAGCCCAAGCCTTACTCTCACCACAAGAGGAAGCAAAGAGAGAGATGAACACCTCTCAAGGTGGCAAACTTGCCCACAAAACCCTAGACTTGGGTTATTGCAAGTAGCCCCTCCAACTCTCAACAAGTCACTACCAAACCCTAATCACCACTAAAGGTGATTAGCAAGCACCTATGCACCAAGGTTTAAGCAAAACAAATAGGGTAAACCTTAAACGAAGGTCAGGGTACTTACATAACGGTTGTCCGAGAGTTTGCAGATGTGTTTCCTGATGAGTTTCTCGGTGTTCCCCCACCTCGAGTGTAACACCCCTGACCTGGGTTATGACCTAACCCTGGAAGTTTTGCCTAAATATGTAATTAATATACTTGTGAACACTCCCTGGCATGTAATTAAGTTCCTCAGGAACATTTACTTTCAATTTTTCTCCTTTTTGTATAAAGTTGTAGCATTGTGTTGTATGCAGGGACCTATGTGCAAATTACCCAGTTTAAGGGTTGAACTTGCAAAATTCACAATATAAGATGTTCCTTTGATGTTGAGACATTATGAGTATGGTTATGGTAGAGTTTGAGGGATTTCCCAAGCTTGAGCACCAAGGTGCAGCTGTGGAAGCAATTCCCATGCTTAGAAACCCTAATTTGGGGTAAAGTGCAATTTACCCAAATTGAGGGGTCCAAGTTGTAATTCTTAATATCTAGAACATCTTTTATGACTCTTGTCATCATTTAGAGTAGAAATGATGAAAGGGATACATCATTTAATAATCAGATGAGAAAAATGATCTTGTGAATAGAAATCACCTAAAATGGGTATGAAACCCTTTCATGTATGTACCCTAGTTGAAGGTTGGATTCCTTTACCCCTAGATCTTGAGATTTCATGAGATTTGCATAAGGATAGATAGGTTTGGTCGTGCCTTTGAGCAAGGAGGGACCTAGATGTGATTTCCAATCTTGTGAGGTCCTTAGGGTGTAAAAGAGGCTAAAGTATATAAGCCCTTTTCCCTTGCAATTAAGTGAACGAACTTTCTTTCCTTCACTTCTCTTCTTTTCTTGCTCAAACGGCCAAGGATAGCTCTGGAGCTCAGGAGGGGGGCGACCAACCTGTTCTAGGTAAGAAAACCCCACCTTCTAGCTCGAATTCATGGAGGAATTCACTTTCTAAGGTTGGTTTTATGGTTAGCTTACTTAGTCTTCTTGTTCTAGCCGACCAAAGCAACGTTTCCTTGGAGAATTCACCTCTGACCAAGTTGTGGAAGCTCAAGGACGCCATTAAAGCTTGGGGCTTGAAGGCTTGGAGCTCTAAGATCAACCTTTAGGCGGGTTTTATAACTCTAAACTCTTGCTTTATAAGTATGCTTTATTCTTGCAAATTTACTTGGTAAATTCTCCTTCTACCACCCTTCTTCCTTGCACGTTTGCAACCAAATCAGTGGAGAAACTGACCTTGCTAGAGGTTGAAGATGAGGGGCGTGATTCCCTATGTTGCTTTTCCAAATGACCTTGGACCCTTTTGGTCCAAACGGTTGCAAACCGTTTGGGTTCAAATGGTTTCAAACCGTTTGCTCTCAAACGGTCTTGCAAGACCGTTTGGATTGAAACGGTCTCAAGACCATTTGAAAGAGTTGACCAAGGTATGACCGTTTGAGGGTCTGTTCCTAATATATTGAATTTCATCTCTGCAAAGAATTAAAGTCTAATTCTTAACCAATTGAGAGTTGAAGGCACTTCAACATGAAACCCTAATCGGGTGAAAAGTGCTGATTTAACATATAGATCTTGTTGAGTTTTGGGTTGAAGGACCCAAACGGTCTCAAGACCGTTTGGGGATTCCTCCAAACGGTCCCAAGACCGTTTGGGCACAACCCAAGACCGTTTGAAGGTCTAGGTTTGAGTTAATCTAATGGTTTGAAGGTCCATTTGTAGGAAATTGATGAATTGATGAAAATTGCTGATTTTGACCTAATTGGTCTTCAACCTTAGTCAAAACGTTTTGGATCTTGGTCAAACTTTGGGCAAACGGTCTCAAGACCGTTTGGATGATGTCCAAAGACCTCAAGACCGTTTGGGCCAAGTTTGAGCCCAATTGGAGGTCAATTGATAGGTTCAACCTTGAATTGATTCACATTGTTGAACATTGATGACCAATCAACTTGAAACCCTAATTGAGAACGATTGAACCCTAATTGGCTTGCAATTGAGGGTCAATTTGATGTCTAAGTGGCTAAGGCTAACCCTAATTGACTCAATTTATAAGTGGTTATCATAGCTTTGATCAATTGAGAGCTTCATCACACATATCCATGAACATTGGTGACCTTTGAACCCCTTTGGAGGTCCAAACGGTTTGAGCCCATTTGGACCAAACGGTCTCAAGACCATTTGAGACCAAACGGTCTCAAGACCGTTTGGGGCCAAATGGTCTCAAGACCGTTTGGGCTCAAACGACCTCAAGACCGTTTGGGCTCAAACGACCTCAAGGTCGTTTGGTCCAAACGACCTCAAACCGATTGAAGCTCCAAACGGTTTGGAAGTCAACCCTTCCAAACGGTCTTCACCTCCAAACGGTCTCAAGACCGTTTGAGTGGTTGAAACCGTTTGAAGGTTGAAACCGTTTGGAGGTTGGTGATGGTTTGTACTTAGCCATTTGATGATGTAATTAGTTCAATGGTGATCCAATCTAAACCCTAATGGTAACACTAGGTCATTAAGGGACTATGTGATTAGTGAGTTAACCCATGATGGTGATCATGTGGCAAATTACCAAAATACCCTTGAGGGGTCTAAAAGGGATAATAAAACCTTGTTCTAATCAAACCCTAATCACATGATGTTGATGTTTTGACTTATGTCAGTCAATGGAGACTTATGTCAACCTAATCTAGAGTGGTGTTGCCACCATTTACTAGTGAGAGGAGAGAGAAAGTATTTCTAGAGAGAGAAAGTATCCTAGAGAGAGAAAGTACCCTTTTTAAGGTGGAAACTCAAGTGAGATACTTCAATTACACATGAATGTGCATGATTAGGGAATGACCCACCTATGAGAGGTCATGGAAACCCTAGTTATGCTATCTAATGAATCTTAATCCTATTTAAGAACACTAATGATGATGTTTCTCTTACATGATGATGTAATGAGTACAAATCACCATGGAGTGAATAGTAAACCCTAATTTTAGGGTGATGACATGTAAGATGAATAGTAAACCCTAATTGTTGAATTGTTTACTATTATCTGTTGAATTAACCATGTAGGTTGTTATGAGATGATGATCATATCCAGGTATGAAATACCATGTTATATTCATTGAAAGCATGTCTTAAGCTTTATGAATAGTGAATCATCTTGATGCACTGCTATGTGACATCTTTTGTGATTTATGGGCTGTAAGAGCCATAAACACCATCAAAGTCATGCTTAATAGATGACTTGTGATGAGATAACTGAACTGGTGATTGAAATGAGTTAGGCCTGCTACATTTTAGTATTCTCATATATAGCTGTGATGCTAATGTTTTTGTATGATGTTAAGAATACTGAATGTACCTAACTAATCAAGTGAAATGTAGAGCCCTGATCATAGATCCATCATTGTCAGAGTCTAAATGATGGTGAAACAGGTTTTCCCCAGGGAACTCCTGGATCATATACTTTTGAGTATATGGGGTACATGGATGTGTAGAACCTTACATCCTAGTGTAGGTATTTGATGTAGATTCTTGTAGTCCGTCATACCTTCACTATATGAGAAAGGGTGAGTGGATGATGTAGATTCTAGTAGTCCATCAGACCCCACCATATAGTCCGAAAGGTGAGATGTAATACTACACTCCCTTAAAGACACAAATACCACATCGGTGAAAGATAAACAAGAAATCTTCCGATGGCGAAGAGGGTACATAATGCCACTGTAACTCTAAAAATAGTGAAGGTCCAGTTTACCCTGGAGAGCTATTATTAAAGGACATCCCGCCAGATGTCTATCAAACAATCCTCTAACTGACTGAGGAAGGTGAAGGTCATAAGAATCCGACTCTTTTAATGACCTATGTATGATACTGATGTGACTTCTTAGCGATCAGTTGGAGTATGAGTGGTAAGCCTCATCTCCACAGGGCATAACAATAATGTTTGAAAAACATAATCAACAACGTAGTATACCTGTTAGAGTTATCTACGAGTTATTTGATTGATGTTACCTTGAATAGCATAGATGTTCTCATATTTTAATATTGATTGAACTCTTGCTTATCTTCTGAACTGCTAGTGAATATCTTGAAGGCTCTTATTGCTTTAGTTATTCCTTGCTTTACTTATAAAGCCTAGTGGAGAGTTATAACTCTCGCTGAGGCAATTATGTATAATTGTCTCACCCCGTAGACTTCTACTTTTTAGGTGGTCGTCGAAGACGGAGGAACAAGAACATAGGTGACCAATCCCAGTAACAGCAGCATCAGGAGCAGTAAATATCTCAGGTGGAGATCTAGCCTGTTTCATGGTGTAGTTAGAGTCAAGTCCTATGTGTCCTCTGTACTCTCAGGTCCTGGAGTGTTTTGGAGTATGAATTCTTGAGAATTTTTGTATCATGTTGTATATAATTACTCAAGAAGTAATTGTCAGTGATGTAAACAGTTAAATCCTTTTTCTATGGAAAAGGTTTGTGGTTTCAGGCTCTTGTCTCGAAAAGTTTTAATTTCCCGTGAATTTTGTCTTCCGCTGTTTACCGATTGCTTCCGCACATGTTTAAATCGGAATTAATTCGTGGTTTGGAGATCGGAGCCCACAATTAAGTGGTATCAGAGCTCTAAGTTCGGCGAGTCTACAGAGGCATAGGACTTAGGAAGTCGAGTCTATCGTTAGTATTCCTTCCTTATCTAATAGAATCTTCTGCTCCTCAGGAGAAGAAGATACATAAGAATGTCAGAACATCGTGATGAGCACGTGGCAGAGAGTAGTGCTAGTGCACCTCAAGGCGGTGCAGGAGTACCAGAGGTGGAACAGCCTGTACCAGAACAACCTAGAGAGCCACCCCAGTTTGGCCCAGCTGACATAGGTAACCCAGCAGTCCAGACAATGTTTGGGCAGTTCATGACTGCCATGACACATATAACCGACAGGTTGCCTATGCCTGCACCTAGGGCACCTGTCCAGCCTGAGGGGCAAGGTATCGGGAAGACATTCGAGCGACTATGTCGTGTCGGAGCTACCGAGTACCATGGGACTGTTGACCCCGCAGATGCTGATCTGTGGTTGACAGAGCTGGAGAAGGCTTTCAGGATCCTCAACATCCATGAAGCTGAGAAGGTTAGACATGCTGTCTATCTTCTCAAAGGAAGTGCTGGTCACTGGTGGACCATGGAAGAGCAGAAGAGACCTGGAATAGAGATCTCGTGGGAAGACTTTCGACGGGAATTTGTTCAAAGGTATTTCCCAAAGACCTTCCTGGACGAGAAGGTCTCTCAGTTTGAGAGACTGAGACAGGGTATGATGAACATTAGCGAGTACGAAGCTAAGTTCATGGAGCTGTTGCGGTTTTGTCCGCACATGGCTGCCACAGAAGAAGAAAGAATCAGAAGGTTTGAGAAGGGGTTGAATGCTGACATGTCTACCCCAGTGTCTGCCTTAGAGAACCGAGAGAGATTCTCTACCTTCGTTGAGTCAGTCCGAAGGATAAAGAGATCTGTGGTTGAGAAGAGGCAAACACAGAAAAGGTATCCACAGTTCCAGGGTTCTTCATCTCTGGACTTTAAGAAGTCTAGATCCTCTGCACCTAACCCTCCACCATCTAGATCTAGTCCTCAGACTCAGTGGTCTCCTAGTAGAGGTAGAGGAAGAGGACAACCACCTCGGGAGACACAGAGTTCTGCATCAATGTCTGCTACCGGACCACAAAGACCACAAGAAAGAAGATGCTACAACTGTGGTAAGGTGGGACATTTGATGAAGGATTGCCGATCTAAGCCTGTCAGTGTGACACAGCCTCCGAGACAAGGACAACATGGATCACAGGGAGGACAATCTCAAGGAACAGGTCGAGGATGTGGGCAAGCGTCTCAAGCTGGATCATCGGCACCACCTCAACAACAGGCTACGGCAAGGTTCTATGCTATGAACCCACCAGAGGCAGTGGTCAATCCACAAGTAGTGACAGGTCAGATGGAACTTTTATATTCTGATATGTCAAAATCTTGTGTAGTATCTGTTTTGATTGACCCGGGTGCTACACACTCTTTCATCACTCGAAGAGTGATTCGTAACTGCAATATGATAACTATTCATAGGGCAGATAAGTTGTTGTTGGAGACTCCGTTGAGTGGGTCTGCTGTTCTGCAAGAAGTATGCTCTCCTTGTGTACTTTTCTTTTCTAAGCATCGCATTCAAGTGGATCTCATACCGCTTGATATGCAAGGATTTGATATAATCCTAGGGATGGATACCTTGGAAAGGTATCGAGTTGTCTTGGATTGTGAGTCCAAGCTGGCTGTGTTTGCTAATGAAAGCAACACATGGATCTTTCAAGGTGAAAGAAAGATTCTGCCCACCTGTCTTGTATCAGCTATGGTTGCTGATAAGTTGATGAGGCAAGGATGCTATGCATTCTTGGCCCATGTGGTAGATGTTACCAAGGAGAGTTCTAACCCTGCTGAAATTCCGATAGTCCGGGAATTCGAGGATGTGTTTCCCGAAGAACTTCCTGGTATACCACCACCCCGGGAAATTGATTTTGAAATCAATTTGGTCCCAGATACGAAACCCATAGCCCAGACTCCGTATAGGATGGCGCCTGCTGAGATGGCAGAACTCAAGAAACAGCTTCAAGAGTTACTTGAGAAGGGTTTCATCCGACCGAGTACCTCACCTTGGGGTGCTCCGGTTTTGTTTGTTAAAAAGAAAGATGGATCGATGCGGTTGTGCATTGATTATAGACAACTCAATAAAGTAACAATAAAGAACAAGTATCCTTTGCCGAGGATTGATGATCTTTTCGACCAGTTGCGTGGTGCAACAGTCTTTTCCAAGATAGACTTAAGGTCTGGATATCATCAAATCCGCATTAAGGACAGTGACATATCCAAGTCCGCCTTTAGGACAAGATATGGTCACTATGAGTTCACAGTTATGTCTTTTGGACTAACCAATGCACCTGCTGCATTCATGGAACTCATGAATAGAGTCTTTCGACCTTTTCTTGATCAGTGTGTTGTCGTCTTCATAGATGACATACTGATTTATAGTAAGGATGCTCAGCAGCATGAGCAGCACCTTCGCCAGACTTTGACCTTGCTAAGGGAACATAAGCTATACGCTAAGTTTAGCAAGTGTGAGTTTTAGTTATCTGAAGTATCCTTCCTTGGACATGTGGTATCTGCCTCGGGAATTCATGTTGACCCTGCAAAGATAGAGTCTGTTCTGCAGTGGGAACAACCGAAGACACCGACGGAGATTAGAAGTTTCTTGGGGTTAGCTGGTTATTATCGAAGGTTTATTAAGAATTTCAGTTCTATAGCCTTACCTTTGACCAAGTTAACCCGAAAGGATGTTCCTTTTGCTTGGAGTGATAAGTGTCAACAGTCTTTTCAGCTGTTGAAGGTGAGGTTAACAAGTGCACATGTGCTTGTGTTACCTGCGCAAGGAAAGGAATATATAATCTTTTGTGATGCCTCCAAGAATGGACTTGGATGTGTGTTGATGCAGGATAAACAAGTGATTTCTTTTGCTTCCCGACAACTTAAGAAACACGAGGAGAATTATCCAACACACGATCTAGAGTTAGCTGCCGTGGTCCATGCTTTGAAAATCTGGAGACATTATCTCTACGGAGAATTTTCCAGATTTTCACAGACCACAAGAACCTTAAATACATCTTCACTCAGCATGAGCTTAATATGAGGCAACATCGCTGGATGGAGTTAATCAAGGACTACGATTGTACAATTGATTACCATCCGGGCAAAGCCAATGTGGTTGCTGATGCCTTGAGTAGGAAATCAGCAACATCAACCATGGATAGGGCACAACTAAGTTCCTTAGTATGCTCTAGAAGAGATATGCTTATCTCTTTAAGGCAAGACAATGTGCAGTTGAAGGCATCATTGTTAGCTGGTCTGTTAGCTGAGATGCAGATTAAACCTACCTTAAGAGAGCAGATAAAGGAGGCACAACAAGTAGATGTTTTTGTACAGCAGATTAGATCTGAGTTTGGAGATGAGAAGCGAGAAGGTTTTCATGAGTCAGATGACCAGATGGCATGCTATCATGGAAGGATGATAGTGCCAGATGTGGACAACCTGAGGAAGTTAGTCCTGGAAGAAGCTCATTCTTCGATGTATGCTATGCATCCAGGATGCACCAAGATGTATCGAAACTTGAAGGATATGTATTGGTGGCCTGGGATGAAGAAGGATGTAGCTGAGTTTGTTCTGAGGTGTCCTGTGTGTCAGCAGGTCAAAGCTGAACACCAGAGACCTGCAGGGACAATGCAACCCTTACCCATACCACAGTGGAAGTGGGACCATGTGACCATGGACTTTGTTGTTGGCCTACCCAGGACAAACAAAGGACATGATTACATTTGGGTAATTGTTGATAGGTTGACAAAGACAACACATTTCTTACCTGTCAAAACAACCTATTCTGCTGAAAGGTAATCCCAGTTATATGTTCAAGAGATAGTGCGTTTGCACGGAGTCCCTGTCACTATAGTTTCTAATAGAGGTCCCCAGTTTACAAGTCGTTTTTGGGAACAGCTACACAGAGCCCTAGGCACCAAGCTAAGGTTTAGTACAGCCTTTCATCCCCAGACTGATGGACAGTCAGAAAGGACTATACAGACCTTAGAAGATCTGTTGAGAGCATGTGTTCTCCAGTTTACCGGGAGTTGGGATCTACATCTAAGCTTGATAGAGTTTGCCTATAACAATAGCTATCAACATAGAATTGATATGGCACCATATGAAGCCTTATATGGTAGACGTTGTAGATCACCCTTGTGTTGGTATGAAACTGGTGAGCACCAGTTGTTAGGCCCTGATCTTGTGCAGCAAACTACAGAAAAGATTAAAATAATACAACAACAGCTTAAGACTGCACAAGATAGACAGAAATCATATGCCGATAAACGTCGTAGACCCCTAGAATTCCAGGTTGGAGACAGAGTGTATCTCAAGGTCTCACCTTGGAAAGGAGTCCTTTGTTTTGGGAAGAAAGGAAAGTTAGCTCCTAGATTTATGGGACCTTATCCAATTGTTGAAAAAGTTGGGAAGGTGGCCTATAGACTAGAGTTACCACAGGAGTTGCAGAAGCTGCACCCTGTGTTTCACATTTCCATGCTAAGGAAATGTCACCCAGATACCGAGTCAGTTCTACAACCTATGGAAGTAGAACTGAATGAAGATATAACATATGAGGAGGGACCAGTTTCAATCCTCGATAACAGAACTAAAAAGTTAAAGAAGAAGGATATAAGCCTTGTAAAAGTCCTCTGGAACCATCGTGGTATTGAAGAAGCCACTTGGGAACTAGAAGATGAAATGAGAAGAAAATATCCTGCTCTTTTCTTATAATATGCTTTATCGATTTCGGGGACGAAATCCTTTTGAAGGGGTAAAGAATTTGTAACACCCCTGACCTAGGTTATGACCTAACCCTGGAAGTTTTGCCTAAATATGTAATTAATATACTTGTGAACACTCCCTGGCATGTAATTAAGTTCCTCAGGAACATTTACTTTCAATTTTGCTCCTTTTTGTATAAAGTTGTAGCATTGTGTTGTATGCAGGGACCTATGTGCAAATTACCCAGTTTAAGGGTTGAACTTGCAAAATTCACAATATAAGATGTTCCTTTGATGTTGAGACATTATGAGTATGGTTATGGTAGAGTTTGAGGGATTTCCCAAGCTTGAGCACCAAGGTGCAGCTGTGGAAGCAATTCCCATGCTTAGAAACCCTAATTTGGGGTAAAGTGCAATTTACCCAAATTGAGGGGTCCAAGTTGTAATTCTTAATATCTAGAACATCTTTTATGACTCTTGTCATCATTTAGAGTAGAAATGATGAAAGGGATACATCATTTAATAATCAGATGAGAAAAATGATCTTGTGAATAGAAATCACCTAAAATGGGTATGAAACCCTTTCATGTATGTACCCTAGTTGAAGGTTGGATTCCTTTACCCCTAGATCTTGAGATTTCATGAGATTTGCATAAGGATAGATAGGTTTGGTCGTGCCTTTGAGCAAGGAGGGACCTAGATGTGATTTCCAATCTTGTGAGGTCCTTAGGGTGTAAAAGAGGCTAAAGTATATAAGCTCTTTTCCCTTGCAATTAAGTGAACGAACTTTCTTTCCTTCACTTCTCTTCTTTTCTTGCTCAAACGGCCAAGGATAGCTCTGGAGCTCGGGGGGGGGGGGGGGGGCGACCAACCTGTTCTAGGTAAGAAAACCCCACCTTCTAGCTCGAATTCATGGAGGAATTCACTTTCTAAGGTTGGTTTTATGGTTAGCTTACTTAGTCTTCTTGTTCTAGCCGACCAAAGCAACATTTCCTTGGAGAATTCACCTCTGACCAAGTTGTGGAAGCTCAAGGACGCCATTAAAGCTTGGGGCTTGAAGGCTTGGAGCTCTAAGATCAACCTTTAGGCGGGTTTTATAACTCTAAACTCTTGCTTTATAAGTATGCTTTATTCTTGCAAATTTACTTGGTAAATTCTCCTTCTACCACCCTTCTTCCTTGCACGTTTGCAACCAAATCAGTGGAGAAACCGACCTTTCTAGAGGTTGAAGATGAGGGGCATGATTCCCTATGTTGCTTTTCCAAACGACCTTGGACCCTTTTGGTCCAAACGGTTGCAAACCGTTTGGGTTCAAACGGTTTCAAACCGTTTGCTCTCAAACGGTCTTGCAAGACCGTTTGGATTGAAACGGTCTCAAGACCATTTGAAAGAGTTGACCAAGGGACGACCGTTTGAGGGTCTGTTCCTAATATATTGAATTTCATCTCTGCAAAGAATCAAAGTCTAATTCTTAACCAATTGAGAGTTGAAGGCACTTCAACATGAAACCCTAATCGGGTGAAAAAGTGCTGATTTAACATATAGATCTTGTTGAGTTTTGGGTTGAAGGACCCAAACGGTCTCAAGACCGTTTGGGGATTCCTCCAAACAGTCCCAAGACCGTTTGGGCACAACCCAAGACCGTTTGAAGGTCTAGGGTTGAGTTAATCTAATGGTTTGAAGGTCCATTTGTAGGAAATTGATGAATTGATGAAAATTGCTGATTTTGACCTAATTGGTCTTCAACCTTAGTCAAAACGTTTTGGATCTTGGTCAAACTTTGGGAAAACGGTCTCAAGACCGTTTGCATGATGTCAAAACGACCTCAAGACCGTTTGGGCCAAGTTTGAGCCCAATTGGAGGTCAATTGATAGGTTCAACCTTGAATTGATTCACATTGTTGAACATTGATGACCAATCAACTTGAAACCCTAATTGAGAACGATTGAACCCTAATTGGCTTGCAATTGAGGGTCAATTTGATGTCTAAGTGGCTAAGGCTAACCCTAATTGACTCAATTTATAAGTGGTTAGCATAGCTTTGATCAATTGAGGGCTTCATCACACATATCCATGAACATTGGTGACCTTTGAACCCCTTTGGAGGTCCAAACGGTTTGAGCCCATTTGGACCAAATGGTCTCAAGACCGTTTGGATCCAAACGGTCTCAAGACCGTTTGAGACCAAACGGTCTCAAGACCGTTTGGGCTCAAACGACCTCAAGGTCGTTTGGTCCAAACGACCTCAAACCGATTGAAGCTCCAAACGGTTTGGAAGTCAACCCTTCCAAACGGTCTTCACCTCCAAATGGTCTCAAGACTGTTTGAGTGGTTGAAACCGTTTGAAGGTTGAAACCGTTTGGAGGTTGGTGATGGTTTGTACTTAGCCATTTGATGATGTAATTAGTTCAATGGTGATCCAATCTAAACCCTAATGGTAACACTAGGTCATTAAGGGACTATGTGATTAGTGAGTTAACCCATGATGGTGATCATGTGGCAAATTACCAAAATACCCTTGAGGGGTCTAAAAGGGATAAAACCTTGTTCTAATCAAACCCTAATCACATGATGTTGATGTTTTGACTTATGTCAGTCAATGGAGACTTATCTCAACCTGATCTAGAGTGGTGTTGCCACCATTTACTAGTGAGAGGAGAGAGAAAGTATTTCTAGAGAGAGAAAGTATCCTAGAGAGAGAAAGTACCCTTTTTAAGGTGGAAACTCAAGTGAGATACTTCAATTACACATGAATGTGCATGATTAGGGAATGACCCACCTATGAGAGGTCATGGAAACCCTAGTTATGCTATCTAATGAATCTTAATCCTATTTAAGAACACTAATGATGATGTTTCTCTTACATGATGATGTAATGAGTACAAATCACCATGGAGTGAATAGTAAACCCTAATTTTAGGGTGATGACATGTAAGATGAATAGTAAACCCTAATTGTTGAATTGTTTACTATTATCTGTTAAATTAACCATGCAGGTTGTTATGAGATGATGATCATATCCAGGTATGAAATACCATGTTATATTCATTGAAAGCATGTCTTAAGCTTTATGAATAGTGAATCATCTTGATGCACTGCTATGTGACATCTTTTGTGATTTATGGGCGGTAAGAGCCATAAACACCATCAAAGTCATGCTTAATAGATGACTTGTGATGAGATAACTGAACTGGTGATTGAAATGAGTTAGGCCTGCTACATTTTAGTATTCTCATATATAGCTGTGATGCTAATGTTTTTGTATGATGTTAAGAATACTGAATGTACCTAACTAATCAAGTGAAATGTAGAGCCCTGATCATAGATCCATCATTGTCAGAGTCTAAATGATGGTGAAACAGGTTTTCCCCATGGAACTCCTGGATCATATACTTTTGAGTATATGGGGTACATGGATGTGTAGAACCTTACATCCTAGTGTAGGTATTTGATGTAGATTCTTGTAGTCCGTCATACCTTCACTATATGAGAAAGGGTGAGTGGATGATGTAGATTCTAGTAGTCCATCAGACCCCACCATATAGTCCGAAAGGTGAGATGTAATACTACACTCCCTTAAAGACACAAATACCACATCGGTGAAAGATAAACAAGAAATCTTCCGATGGCGAAGAGGGTATAGAATGCCACTGTAACTCTAAAAATAGCGAAGGTCTAGTTTACCCTGGAGAGCTATTATTAAAGGACATCCCGCCAGATGTCTATCAAACAATCCTCTAACTGACTGAGGAAGGTGAAGGTCATAAGAATCCGGCTCTTTTAATGACCTATGTATGATACTGATGTGACTTCTTAGCGATCAGTTGGAGTATGAGTGGTAAGCCTCATCTCCACAGGGCATAACAATAATGTTTGAAAAACATAATCAACAGCGTAGTATACCTGTTAGAGTTATCTACGAGTTATTTGATTGATGTTACCTTGAATAGCATAGATGTTCTCATATTTTAATATTGATTGAACTCTTGCTTATCTTCTGAACTGCTAGTGAATATCTTGAAGGCTCTTATTGCTTTAGTTATTCCTTGCTTTACTTATAAAGCCTAGTGGAGAGTTATAACTCTCGCTGGGGCAATTATGTATAATTGTCTCACCCTGTAGACTTCTACTTTTTAGGTGGTCGTCGAAGACGGAGAAACAAGAACACAGGTGACCAATCCCAGTAACAGCAGCATCAGGAGCAGTAAATATCTCAGGTGGAGATCTAGCCTGTTTCATGGTGTAGTTAGAGTCAAGTCCTATGTGTCCTCTGTACTCTCAGGTCCTGGAGTGTTTTGGAGTATGAATTCTTGAGAATTTTTGTATCATGTTGTATATAATTACTCAAGAAGTAATTGTCAGTGATGTAAACAGTTAAATCCTTTTTCTATGGAAAAGGTTTGTGGTTTCAGGCTCTTGTCTCGAAAAGTTTTAATTTCCCGTGAATTTTGTCTTCCGCTGTTTACCGATTGCTTCCGCACATGTTTAAATCGGGATTAATTCGTGGTTTGGAGATCGGAGCCCACAATTAAGTGGTATCAGAGCTCTAAGTTCGGCGAGTCTACAGAGGCATAGGACTTAGGAAGTCGAGTCTATCGTTAGTATTCCTTCCTTATCTAATAGAATCTTATGCTCCTCAGGAGAAGAAGATACATAAGAATGTCAGAACATCGTGATGAGCACGTGGCAGAGAGTAGTGCTAGTGCACCTCAAGGCGGTGCAGGAGTACCAGAGGTGGAACAGCCTATACCAGAACAACCTAGAGAGCCACCCTAGTTTGGCCCAGCTGACATAGGTAACCCAGCAGTCCAGACAATGTTTGGGCAGTTCATGACTGCCATGACACATATAACCGACAGGTTGCCTATGCCTGCACCTAGGGCACCTGTCCAGCCTGAGGGGCAAGGTATCGGGAAGACATTCGAGTGACTACGTCGTGTCGGAGCTACCGAGTACCATGGGACTGCTGACCCCGCAGATGCTGATCTGTGGTTGACAGAGCTGGAGAAGGCTTTCAAGATCCTCAACATCCCTGAAGCTGAGAAGGTTAGACATGCTGTCTATCTTCTCAAAGGAAGTGCTGGTCACTGGTGGACCATGGAAGAGCAGAAGAGACCTGGAATAGAGATCTCGTGGGAAGACTTTCGGCGGGAATTTGTTCAAAGGTATTTCCCAAAGACCTTCCTGGACGAGAAGGTCTCTCAATTTGAGAGACTGAGACAGGGTATGATGAACATTAGCGAGTACGAAGCTAAGTTCATGGAGCTGTTGCGGTTTTGTCCGCACATGGCTGCCACAGAAGAAGAAAGAATCAGAAGGTTTGAGAAGGGGTTGAATGCTGACATGTCTACCCCAGTGTCTGCCTTAGAGAACCGAGAGAGATTCTCTACCTTCGTTGAGTCAGTCCGAAGGATAGAGAGATCTGTGGTTGAGAAGAGGCAAACACAGAAAAGGTATCCACAGTTCCAGGGTTCTTCATCTCTGGACTTTAAGAAGTCTAGATCCTCTGCACCTAACCCTCCACCATCTAGATCTAGTCCTCAGACTCAGTGGTCTCCTAGTAGAGGTAGAGGAAGAGGACAACCACCTCGGGAGACACAGAGTTCTGCATCAATGTCTGCTACCGGACCACAAAGACCACAAGAAAGAAGATGCTACAACTGTGGTAAGGTGGGACATTTGATGAAGGACTGCCGATCTAAGCCTGTCTGTGTGACACAGCCTCCGAGACAAGGACAACAGGGATCACAGGGAGGACAATCTCAAGGAACAGGTCGAGGACGCGGGCAAGCGTCTCAAGCTGGATCATCAGCACCACCTCAACAACAGGCTACGGCAAGGTTCTATGCTATGAACCCACCAGAGGCAGTGGTCAATCCACAAGTAGTGACAGGTCAGATGGAACTTTTATATTCTGATATGTCAAAATCTTGTGTAGTATCTGTTTTGATTGACCCGGGTGTTACACACTCTTTCATCACTCGAAGAGTGATTCGTAACTGCAATATGATAACTAGTCATAGGGCAGATAAGTTGTTGTTGGAGACTCCGTTGAGTGGGTCTGCTGTTCTGCAAGAAGTATGCTCTCCTTGTGTACTTTTCTTTTCTAAGAATCGCATTCAAGTGGATCTCATACCGCTTGATATGCAAGGATTTGATATAATCCTAGGGATGGATACCTTGGAAAGGTATCAAGTTGTCTTGGATTGTGAGTCCAAGCTGGCTGTGTTTGCTAATGAAAGCAACACATGGATCTTTCAAGGTGAAAGAAAGATTCTGCCCACCTGTCTTGTATCAGCTATGGTTGCTGATAAGTTGATGAGGCAAGGATGCTATGCATTCTTGGCCCATGTGGTAGATGTTACCAAGGAGAGTTCTAACCCTGCTGAAATTCCGATAGTCCGGGAATTCGAGGATGTGTTTCCCGAAGAACTTCCTGGTATACCACCACCCCGGGAAATTGATTTTGAAATCAATTTGGTCCCAGATACGAAACCCATAGCCCAGACTCCGTATAGGATGGCGCCTGCTGAGATGGCAGAACTCAAGAAACAGCTTCAAGAGTTACTTGAGAAGGGTTTCATCCGACCGAGTACCTCACCTTGGGGTGCTCCGGTTTTGTTTGTTAAAAAGAAAGATGGATCGATGCGGTTGTGCATTGATTATAGACAACTCAATAAAGTAACAATAAAGAACAAGTATCCTTTGCCGAGGATTGATGATCTTTTCGACCAGTTGCGTGGTGCAACAGTCTTTTCCAAGATAGACTTAAGGTCTGGATATCATCAAATCCGCATTAAGGACAGTGACATATCCAAGTCTGCCTTTAGGACAAGATATGGTCACTATGAGTTCACAGTTATGTCGTTTGGACTAACCAATGCACCGGCTGCATTCATGGAACTCATGAATAGAGTCTTTCGACCTTTTCTTGATCAGTGTGTTGTCGTCTTCATAGATGACATACTGATTTATAGTAAGGATGCTCAGCAGCATGAGCAGCACCTTCGCCAGACTTTGACCTTGCTAAGGGAACATAAGCTATACGCTAAGTTTAGCAAGTGTGAGTTTTGGTTATCTAAAGTATCCTTCCTTGGACATGTGGTATCTGCCTCGGGAATTCGTGTTGACCCTACAAAGATAGAGTCTGTTCTGCAGTGGGAACAACCGAAGACACCGACGGAGATTAGAAGTTTCTTGGGGTTAGCTGGTTATTATCGAAGGTTTATTAAGAATTTCAGTTCTATAGCCTTACCTTTGACCAAGTTAACCCGAAAGGATGTTCCTTTTGCTTGGAGTGATAAGTGTCAACAGTCTTTTCAGCTGTTGAAGGAGAGGTTAACAAGTGCACATGTGCTTGTGTTACCTGAGCAAGGAAAGGAATATATAATCTTTTGTGATGCCTCCAAGAATGGACTTGGATGTGTGTTGATGCAGGATAAACAAGTGATTTCTTTTGCTTCCCGACAGCTTAAGAAACACGAGGAGAATTATCCAACACACGATCTAGAGTTAGTTGCCGTGGTCCATGCTTTGAAAATCTGGAGACATTATCTCTACGGAGAAACTTTCCAGATTTTCACAGACCACAAGAACCTTAAATACATCTTCACTCAGCATGAGCTTAATATGAGGCAACGTCGCTGGATGGAGTTAATCAAGGACTACGATTGTACAATTGATTACCATCCGGGCAAAGCCAATGTGGTTGCTGATGCCTTGAGTAGGAAATCAGCAACATCAACCATGGATAGGGCACAACTAAGTTCCTTAGTATGCTCTAGAAGAGATATGCTTATCTCTTTAAGGCAAGACAATGTGCAGTTGAAGGCATCATTGTTAGCTGGTCTGTTAGCTGAGATGCAGATTAAACCTACCTTAAGAGAACAGATAAAGGAGGCACAACAAGTAGATGTTTTTGTACAGCAGATTAGATCTGAGTTTGGAGATGAGAAGCGAGAAGGTTTTCATGAGTCAGATGACCAGATGGCATGCTATCATGGAAGGATGATAGTGCCAGATGTGGACAACCTGAGGAAGTTAGTCCTGGAAGAAGCTCATTCTTCGATGTATGCTATGCATCCAGGATGCACCAAGATGTATCAAAACTTGAAGGATATGTATTGGTGGCCTGGGATGAAGAAGGATGTAGCTGAGTTTGTTCTGAGGTGTCCTGTGTGTCAGCAGGTCAAAGCTGAACACCAGAGACATGCAGGGACAATGCAACCCTTACCCATACCACAGTGGAAGTGGGACCATGTGACCATGGACTTTGTTGTTGGCCTACCCAGGACAAACAAAGGACATGATTCCATTTGGGTAATTGTTGATAGGTTGACAAAGACAACACATTTCTTACCTGTCAAAACAACCTATTCTGCGGAAAGGTTATCCCAGTTATATGTTCAAGAGATAGTGTGTTTGCACGGAGTCCCTGTCACTATAGTTTCTAACAGAGGTCCCCAGTTTACAAGTCGTTTTTTAGAACAGCTACACAGAGCCCTAGGCACCAAGCTAAGGTTTAGTACAGCCTTTCATCCCCAGACTGATGGACAGTCAGAAAGGACTATACACACCTTAGAAGATCTGTTGAGAGCATGTGTTCTCCAGTTTACCGGGAGTTGGGATCTACATCTAAGCTTGATAGAGTTTGCCTATAACAATAGCTATCAACATAGCATTGATATGGCACCATATGAAGCCTTATATGGTAGACGTTGTAGATCACCCTTGTGTTGGTATGAAACTGGTGAGCACCAGTTGTTAGGCCCTGATCTTGTGCAGCAAACTACAGAAAAGATTAAAATAATACAACAACAGCTTAAGACTGCACAAGATAGACAGAAATCATATGCCGATAAACGTCGTAGACCCCTAGAATTCCAGGTTGGAGACAGAGTGTATCTCAAGGTCTCACCTTGGAAAGGAGTCCTTCGTTTTGGGAAGAAAGGAAAGTTAGCTCCTAGATTTATGGGACCTTATCCAATTGTTGAAAAAGTTGGGAAGGTGGCCTATAGACTAGAGTTACCACAGGAGTTGCAGAAGCTGCACCCTGTGTTTCACATTTCCATGCTAAGGAAATGTCACCCAGATACCGAGTCAGTTCTACAACCTATGGAAGTAGAACTGAATGAAGATATAACATATGAGGAGGGACCAGTTTCAATCCTCGATAACAGAACTAAAAAGTTAAAGAAGAAGGATATAAGCCTTGTAAAAGTCCTCTGGAACCATCGTGGTATTGAAGAAGCCACTTGGGAACTAGAAGATGAAATGAGAAGAAAATATCCTGCTCTTTTCTTATAATATGCTTTATCGATTTCGGGGACGAAATCCTTTTGAAGGGGTAAAGAATTTGTAACACCCCTGACCTAGGTTATGACCTAACCCTGGAAGTTTTGCCTAAATATGTAATTAATATACTTGTGAACACTCCCTGGCATGTAATTAAGTTCCTCAGGAACATTTACTTTCAATTTTGCTCCTTTTTGTATAAATTGTAGCATTGTGTTGTATGCAGGGACCTATGTGCAAATTACCCAGTTTAAGGGTTGAACTTGCAAAATTCACAAGATAAGATGTTCCTTTGATGTTGAGACATTATGAGTATGGTTATGGTAGAGTTTGAGGGATTTCCCAAGCTTGAGCACCAAGGTGCAGCTGTGGAAGCAATTCCCATGCTTAGAAACCCTAATTTGGGGTAAAGTGCAATTTACCCAAATTGAGGGGTCCAAGTTGTAATTCTTAATATCTAGAACATCTTTTATGACTCTTGTCATCATTTATAGTATAAATGATGAAAGGGATACATCATTTAATAATCAGATGAGAAAAATGATCTTGTGAATAGAAATCACCTAAAATGGGTATGAAACCCTTTCATGTATGTACCCTAGTTGAAGGTTGGATTCCTTTACCCCTAGATCTTGAGATTTCATGAGATTTGCATAAGGATAGATAGGTTTGGTCGTGCCTTTGATCAAGGAGGGACCTAGATGTGATTTCCAATCTTGTGAGGTCCTTAGGGTGTAAAAGAGGCTAAAGTATATAAGCTCTTTTCCCTTGCAATTAAGTGAACGAACTTTCTTTCCTTCACTTCTCTTCTTTTCTTGCTCAAACGGACAAGGATAGCTTTGGAGCTCAGGGGGGGGGGGGCGACCAACCTATTCTAGGGAAGAAAACCCCACCTTCTAGCTCGAATTCATGGAGGAATTCACTTTCTAAGGTTGGTTTTATGGTTAGCTTACTTAGTCTTCTTGTTCTAGCCGACCAAAGCAACGTTTCCTTGGAGAATTCACCTCTGACCAAGTTGTGGAAGCTCAAGGACGCCATTAAAGCTTGGGGCTTGAAGGCTTGGAGCTCTAAGATCAACCTTTAGGCGGGTTTTATAACTCTAAACTCTTGCTTTATAAGTATGCTTTATTCTTGCAAATTTACTTGGTAAATTCTCCTTCTACCACCCTTCTTCCTTGCACGTTTGCAACCAAATCAGTGGAGAAACCGACCTTGCTAGAGGTTGAAGATGAGGGGCATGATTCCCTATGTTGCTTTTCCAAACGACCTTGGACCCTTTTGGTCCAAACGGTTGCAAACCGTTTGGGTTCAAACGGTTTCAAACCGTTTGCTCTCAAACGGTCTTGCAAGACCGTTTGGATTGAAACGGTCTCAAGACCGTTTGAAAGAGTTGAACAAGGGACGACCGTTTGAGGGTCTGTTCCTAATATATTGAATTTCATCTCTGCAAAGAATCAAAGTCTAATTCTTAACCAATTGAGAGTTGAAGGCACTTCAACATGAAACCCTAATCGGGTGAAAAAGTGCTGATTTAACATATAGATCTTGTTGAGTTTTGGGTTGAAGGACCCAAACGGTCTCAAGACCGTTTGGGGATTCCTCCAAACGGTCCCAAGACCGTTTGGGCACAACCCAAGACCGTTTGAAGGTCTAGGGTTGAGTTAATCTAATGGTTTGAAGGTCCATTTGTAGGAAATTGATGAATTGATGAAAATTGCTGATTTTGACCTAATTGGTCTTCAACCTTAGTCAAAACGTTTTGGATCTTGGTCAAACTTTGGGCAAACGGTCTCAAGACCATTTGGATGATGTCCAAACGACCTCAAGACCGTTTGGGCCAAGTTTGAGCCCAATTGGAGGTCAATTGATAGGTTCAACCTTGAATTGATTCACATTGTGGAACATTGATGACCAATCAACTTGAAACCCTAATTGAGAACGATTGAACCCTAATTGGCTTGCAATTGAGGGTCAATTTGATGTCTAAGTGGCTAAGGCTAACCCTAATTGACTCAATTTATAAGTGGTTAGCATAGCTTTGATCAATTGAGGGCTTCATCACACATATCCATGAACATTGGTGACCTTTGAACCCCTTTGGAGGTCCAAACGGTTTGAGCCCATTTGGACCAAACAGTCTCAAGACCGTTTGGATCCAAAGGGTCTCAAGACCGTTTGGGCTCAAACGACCTCAAACCGATTGAAGCTCCAAACATTTTGGAAGTCAACCCTTCCAAACGGTCTTCACCTCCAAACGGTCTCAAGACCGTTTGAGTGGTTGAAACCGTTTGAAGGTTGAAACCGTTTGGAGGTTGGTGATGGTTTGTACTTAGCCATTTGATGATGTAATTAGTTCAATGGTGATCCAATCTAAACCCTAATGGTAACACTAGGTCATTAAGGGACTATGTGATTAGTGAGTTAACCCATGATGGTGATCATGTGGCAAATTACCAAAATACCCTTGAGGGGTCTAAAAGGGATAAAACCTTGTTCTAATCAAACCCTAATCACATGATGTTGATGTTTTGACTTATGTCAGTCAATGGAGACTTATCTCAACCTGATCTAGAGTGGTGTTGCCACCATTTACTAGTGAGAGGAGAGAGAAAGTATTTCTAGAGAGAGAAAGTATCCTAGAGAGAGAAAGTACCCTTTTTAAGGTGGAAACTCAAGTGAGATACTTCAATTACACATGAATGTGCATGATTAGGGAATGACCCACCTATGAGAGGTCATGGAAACCCTAGTTATGCTATCTAATGAATCTTAATCCTATTTAAGAACACTAATGATGATGTTTCTCTTACATGATGATGTAATGAGTACAAATCACCATGGAGTGAATAGTAAACCCTAATTTTAGGGTGATGACATGTAAGATGAATAGTAAACCCTAATTGTTGAATTGTTTACTATTATCTGTTGAATTAACCATGCAGGTTGTTATGAGATGATGATCATATCCAGGTATGAAATACCATGTTATATTCATTGAAAGCATGTCTTAAGCTTTATGAATAGTGAATCATCTTGATGCACTGCTATGTGACATCTTTTGTGATTTATGGGCTGTAAGAGCCATAAACACCATCAAAGTCATGCTTAATAGATGACTTGTGATGAGATAACTGAACTGGTGATTGAAATGAGTTAGGCCTGCTACATTTTAGTATTCTCATATATAGCTGTGATGCTAATGTTTTTGTATGATGTTAAGAATATTGAATGTACCTAACTAATCAAGTGAAATGTAGAGCCATGATCATAGATCCATCATTGTCAGAGTCTAAATGATGGTGAAACAGGTTTTCCCCATGGAACTCCTGGATCATATACTTTTGAGTATATGGGGTACATGGATGTGTAGAACCTTACATCCTAGTGTAGGTATTTGATGTAGATTCTTGTAGTCCGTCATACCTTCACTATATGAGAAAGGGTGAGTGGATGATGTAGATTCTAGTAGTCCATCAGACCCCACCATATAGTCCGAAAGGTGAGATGTAATACTACACTCCCTTAAAGACACAAATACCGCATCGATGAAAGATAAACAAGAAATCTTCCGATGGCGAAGAGGGTACAGAATGCCACTGTAACTCTAAAAATAGCGAAGGTCCAGTTTACCCTGGAGAGCTATTATTAAAGGACATCCCGCCAGATGTCTATCAAACAATCCTCTAACTGACTGAGGAAGGTGAAGGTCATAAGAATCCGGCTCTTTTAATGACCTATGTATGATACTGATGTGACTTCTTAGCGATCAGTTGGAGTATGAGTGGTAAGCCTCATCTCCACAGGGCATAACAATAATGTTTGAAAAACATAATCAACAGCGTAGTATACCTGTTAGAGTTATCTACGAGTTATTTGATTGATGTTACCTTGAATAGCATAGATGTTCTCATATTTTAATATTGATTGAACTCTTGCTTATCTTCTGAACTGCTAGTGAATATCTTGAAGGCTCTTATTGCTTTAGTTATTCCTTGCTTTACTTATAAAGCCTAGTGGAGAGTTATAACTCTCGCTGGGGCAATTATGTATAATTGTCTCACCCCGTAGACTTCTACTTTTTAGGTGGTCGTCGAAGACGGAGGAACAAGAACACATGTGACCAATCCCAGTAACAGCAGCATCAGGAGCAGTAAATATCTCAGGCGGAGATCTAGCCTGCTTCATGGTGTAGTTAGAGTCAAGTCCTATGTGTCCTCTGTACTCTCAGGTCCTGAAGTGTTTTGGAGTATGAATTCTTGAGAATTTTTGTATCATGTTGTATATAATTACTCAAGAAGTAATTGTCAGTGATGTAAACAGTTAAATCCTTTTTCTATGGAAAAGGTTTGTGGTTTCAGGCTCTTGTCTCGAAAAGTTTTAATTTCCCGTGAATTTTGTCTTCCGCTGTTTACCGATTGCTTCCGCACATGTTTAAATCGGGATTAATTCGTGGTTTGGAGATCGGAGCCCACATCGAGAGATTGATTTTGAGATCAATCTGGTGCCAGGAACACGACCAGTTGCACATACGTCGTATAGAATGGCTCCAGTAGAGATGATAGAGCTCAATAAGTAATTACATGAGTTGTTGGAGAAATGTTTCATTCGATTGAGCACGTCACCTTGGGGTGCTCCAGTACTGTTTGTTAAGAAGAAGGATGGATCGATGCGGCTATGCATAGATTACCGGCAATTGAACAAAGTCACGATCAAGAATAAGTACCCGCTGCTGAGGATTGATGATATGTTTGATCAGTTGCGTGGCGCTACAGTGTTCTCAAAGATCGATCTACGGTCAGGATATCACCAGTTGAGGATTAAGGCAGATGACATACCTAAGTCAGTGTTTAGGATGAGGTATGGTCACTTTGAGTTTGTGGTCATGCCGTTTGGGCTAACCAATGCACCTGCTGCTTTCATGGATCTGATGAACCAAGTGTTCCATCCGTTTCTAAATCAGTTTGTTGTAGTTTTCATAGATGACATCTTGATCTACAGTTGGGATAGTCAAGAGCATGAACAACATCTTCGACAAGCTTTGACTCTTCTTCGCCAACATTAGTTGTATGCCAAGTTTAGTAAGTGTGAGTTTTGGTTGAAAGAAGTGACTTTCTTGGGTCATGTGATATATGCAGAAGGAGTTAGAGTGGACCCCAAGAAGGTGGAATCAGTGGCAGATTGGGAACAACTAAAGACGCCGACCGAAGTTTGTAGTTTTCTGGGTTTGGCAGGATATTACCGGAGGTTTATCAAGGATTTCAGTGCGATCGCGTTGCCGATGACAAAGTTGACCAGGAAGGATGTACCTTTTGTCTGGGATGATCATTATCAGCAAGCTTTCCAAAGTCTGAAGGAGAAGCTGACTAGTGCTCCAGTGTTGGTGCTACCAGAGCCTGGGAAGGGCTATGTTGTTTTCTGCGATGCTTCCAAGAAAGGCTTAGGTTGTGTGTTGATGCAGGAGGATCATGTGGTTTCTTTTTCTTCACGACAGCTTAAGAAACATGAGGAGAACTACCTGACACATGATTTAGAGTTGGCAGTGGTGGTGCATGCGTTAAAGATTTGGAGACACTATCTTTATGGTGAAGTGTGCCAGATCTTTACAGATCATAAGAACTTGAAGTACATCTTTTCATTGAGTGAGATGAACATGCGACAACGTCGTTGGATGGAGTTAATCAATGATTATGATTGCACCATCGAGTATCATCCTGGTAAGACAAATGTGGTAGCTGATGCACTTAGCCGAAAGTCTTCTTCTCTTCCTATGAAGAAGGCACAGTTGAGTTCCTTGGTATGCAATAGGCGAGATATGTTTGTCTCCTTGCGGTAGATGAATGTGCATTTAGAAGTTTCCTTATTGTAAGGACTATTGGCACAGCTGCAAGTCAACCCTACGCTGAGACAGCAGATCAAAGACACACAACATGTAGATGATACAGTGCGGTTGATCAGGTCATAGCTTGGCAGCGAAAAGTGTGATGGGTTCCATGAGTCCGAGGATGGACTAGTTTACTATCATGGTAGGATGGTGGTCCCTGATGGGGATAATCTTAGAAAGCTAGTGCTCAAGGAAGCACAAACATCGATGTATGCTATGCATCCAAGAGTCACCAAGATGTATCATAATATGAAGGACCTGTATTGGTGGTCTGGCTTGAAGAAGGATGTAGCCGAGTTTGTGGTTAAGTGTGCAATATGTCAGTAAGTTAAAACTGAGCATCATAAGCCAGTAGGTACGTTGCAACCCATGCCGATACCGCAATGGAAATGGGATCACATAACCATGGATTTTGTAGTTGGTCTACCTAAGACAGATAGGAATCATGATTCCATTTGGGTAGTAGTGGACAAGCTGGAAAAATATGCTCATTTCATACCTGTAAAGACCACATATACAGCAGAGAAGCTTGCTCAGGTGTATGTAGACGAGATAGTGCGTTTACACGGTGTACCAGCAACGATAGTTTCTGATAGAGGCCCTCAGTTCATGAGTCGTTTCTGGGAACAGTTGCACAAAGCGTTGGGAACGCAGTTGAGGTTTAGTATTGCCTTCCACCTACAGACAGATGGACAGTCTGAAAGGACTATTCAGACCTTGGAGGATCTTCTTCGAGCTTGTGTCTTGTAGTTCTTAGGCATTTGGGACGTGCATCTCAGTCTGATAGAGTTTGCTTACAATAATAGTTACCAGCAGAGCATTGACATGGCTCCTTATGAGGCTCTATATGGAAGGAATTGTAGATCTCCTTTGTGCTGGCATGAGTCCGGTGAGTATCAGCTTTTGGGTCCTGAGTCAGTGCAGCAAACAAAAGAAAAGATCAAAGTGATACAACAACAATTGAAGGCGGCACAGGACAGACAGAAGTCTTATGCAGACAATCGTCGATGACCTATACAGTTCTAAGTGGGAGACAAAGTGTATCTCAAGGTCTCACCTTGGAAAGGCATGCTAAGGTTTGGCCAGAAAGGCAAACTGGCACCCAGGTATATGGGACCATACCCTGTAATAGCATGTGTTGGCAAGGTAGCTTACAAGTTAGAGCTGCCGCCAGAGTTGCACAGGTTACATCCGGTGTTCCATGTCAGCATGTTGAAGAAAAGTCATCCAGACACAGGACAATGATACAACCAGCTGAGGTTGAGCTTGATAAAGATGTAACCTATGAAGAAGCTCCCATGGCGATCCTTGATAGGAGGGTAAAGAGGTTGAAAAGGAAAGACCTGGTTCTTGTGAAGGTTCTTTGGCATCATTGTGGTGTTGAGGAAGCTACGTGGAAGCTTGAGGAAGACATGAGGAGAAAGTATCCCTCGCTTTTCTCTTCGAATTTCGGGGACGAAATCCCTTTGTAGAGGTTTATGGCTTGTAAGGACACTGACCTTCGTTTTGGGCTTACCCTGTTTGTTTTATCGAAACCTTGTGCTTGGTTTCTTGCTAATAACCTTTAGTGGTGATTAGGGTTTGCCTATGTTTTGTTGGGAGTTGAAGGTGATACTTGCAAAATAACCTAAGTTAGGGTTGAAGAGCAAGTTTGCCACCTTGAGAGATGTATTTCTCTCTCTTTTCTTCCTCTAGGGTTGAGAGGAAGGTTTGGGTTCGTGCCTTGAGTTGCCTTGGGCTTGGTTGAGCTCTTCTGGGCCTTGTTTTCCCCTTGTTTGGGCCTTGCCTTGCTTGGTTGAGCCCTGTATCAGGCAAGGATGCCTTGTGTCGGCCATGGGGTGTCGCCCATGGGTGTGTCAGCCAAGGTGGTTGTGGTGTGTCGGCCTTTGACTTTGTTGACCTTCTTGCTTTGGTTGTGTTACCCTAGCTTGGACATGTGGCCGAACCTTGGTTGAGTGGTGGCATGGCATGTGCATGAGGTTTGCAAGGTGGTAAAACGTGTGGACAAGTGTCCCTTGGTAAGGTGACACCTTGCCTTGGTTTAACCTTGACCCTCATCTATATATGCCTTGCCTTTCTCTTCCTTGGGAACCCTTTATCTCTTTTGTTGCTCTTCCCTCCTTGTGTGCACAACACACCTTCCTTGGAGAGCTTGGTGGACGATCCTTTCCCCTTAGTGGAGATCTCTTCTTCTTCCTCTAGCTTGGTGGCCGAACCCTAGGTGAGTCTTGTTCTTTGGTAAGCATTTTCCCTCTCTCCTTAGCATCTTCTTCTCCATCTTGCCTACCCTTCGGCCATAGTGGTTATGATTCTTGTTCCTTTTCCTGAGGTGGTCGAAAGTGGTGTGCTTGGAGCTAGGAGCTTAAAGCTTGGAGCTTTTGAGCTTGAAGAGTTTGCTCAAGGCAGGTTACATAACTTCTAACCCTAGCTATACTACCTTCTCTATGTTGCATGATTCATATATGTGGATGATCGGCCATTGCATTTTATGTTTCTTGCTCTAGTAAATGTTGTTGATCTTATGGATATAGTGAGCATGATGTTGTTGATGGTTTATATACCTTTGGATCTAGTTGGCCGAACCATAGTTTAGGGTTTGCTTTGGTGGCAACACCCCTTTATCTCCTTGATCTAGAGAAGTGCGTTTTAGCTCTAGTGACGTAGGCAATACCCCTCTCTCATTTTAGTTGAGAGATGAGTCTACATTCTAGTTGCTTGGGAAACACCCTCCTCTCACCATGGATTTGAGAGGTGAGATCTTGGTTATTTGATGACCTATGTTGAGGTTGGTCCTTGTAGTTGCCCGATTTGTGATAGAGTTTGTTCAAAACCCCTCGCTCTTGGTTGTTGAGAGGTGAGTCGATCTTCTTGATCATTTAGGGTTTGGTGCCCTTGTGCTTGAGGTTGAAGATGACCATGTTGGGTTGTGCCTTGCACGATATGACCTTGGAGTAGTGCTGCCCGATAGCCTTGTCTTGGGTTGTACCTTTGGCCGATATGCCTAGTTGAGCTTGGCCAATACCCTTTGTGGAGTTGGAGCTTGGGCGATGTGCCTTGACCTTATAGATGTTGCTCCTTGGCCGATAGAGTGCCTAAGTGGATATCCCTGGTTGAGAGCCTTGGGCGATACAGGTTAGGATGGTCTCTTGAACGGTATGGGGTGAGTGGTGCACCTTAGTGAGTATCTAAGTGGTGACCAATATGATGTGTGATCTTGTTGGGCGATGAGCCTTCTCGGGGTGCCTTGGTATCGGTTGTTGTCATGAGCATGGTAGACGCTACAAAGCTGAGCTTGAGTTCCATGATGCTGGCCGATACCAGCATTGAACGCTAGGGAAGTTGTTGCCTGTTACGATCTAGTTGAACGATAGGCTCTCTTGTAAAACCTTAGTGGTCATCTTGCCCATGGACGACACGATGCCCTAGCCGTCATGAGGGTCCTCTGGACGACATGGTTTGGTGGTTGGATGATAGGCTCCTTGGGCGTCATGACCTTGATCGTTATGGCCTTGAGCGTTATAAGGTTGGTGGTTGCCCGACATGAAACCCTAATCCTAACCCTAGCTCGTGTGCATGAGAAGCCTTTGGCCGACAACCCCTGCTGATGATGCACGATTCATCCTTGGATCTGGTTTCCCGACACCATGTGAGCTGGTGGGTTCTTGTTGCACGACATGTGAAGTGATGGGGTTGGTCGACATGGTGGTGAGCCTGCTTAGGGTTGGGAAACCCTAGCCGATATATCTTTTGGTGAGGGTTGGCGCTGCCCGTCATATCTATAGTGAGGGTTACAGGAGCTTTGGTGAGGGTTCTGATAACTCGGAATGTATATGGCTAATAATGATAACACAAGTGACATGGTGTAATCACCTTGAATCATGTAAATATGATAATGGGTTAAGATGATAGGTTATGAACCAGGAAGTTTGGAAGGATATGATGTTGCTTCACATGATGGTGTGGCTCATGATTATGATCACATATACAGAGCATGATATATGCTTATGATTGATGATAAAACTATGCTTTCTACAGCTTATGTGTAATACACTCATGGATGTTGCTTTATACTTGGTAGCATGATAATCCTGTTAATCCATGATGACTTTAGTTATTTCTATGGATGTGTATACTAACCATGCATGTATTTTATGAGGTGTATGTGCTTGAGTAGCACCATGGGATAATGAGATAACAAGTTGATAGGTATGATGACCTGATATCAGGCTGAGTGCCTAGTTGAGGTGTTATCCTATGATGATGAGATAAGGGATGCGTTCCCAACATGTTGTTGCATGATGATGATGCCTTGAGAGGTAGTGGTTGATATCATGAGGGATTGAGATCCCAGGACAATATGATGATGGAAATAATGAAGTAATTCTATAAGGCTATGTTATACTTTGGTTGCCTCAACAATTGGCTTAAAATATACTAATTAATTATAGATGAACATATCATGTAGTTTTCCCTGGCCATAGATCCATCATCGTTAGTATTTGGTGATGGTGAAATAGGTTTATCCTGCGGGATTACCTGGAGCAATATTGTTGAATATGCGAGGTTTCCCAAGCCTAAAATAGGAGGATTTGAGTGCAATTGTGGTTGCAGACTCAGGATATATGGAGCATGGTGAACAAACCCATGGCTCAGGATATGTGATGATGAGCATGATGCGTTCATGGCTCAGATGTATATATGGGTAGCTTGCGGAGCTGACCCAAAGGCTAAGGCCCTATAGGCATTAGACTGTGGTCTTGCTTGATGATTTGTGTATTGACCACGCGAAGGTGAGGTCATGGAGTCTGGATCTCCTTAGACCTTGTATGGCACCGGATTGGGCTTCGCAGCCAATGGTTAGATTTGAGTAGGGAAGGCTCACTTCCTCAGGGCACAATGAAACGTAATCCAACCGAATAGAATATCTTGCTTAGAGCAAAACACGGAACATTGATTGAGGCCTTGTACTTATATAGTTGATCTAGTTATACCTTGCAGATACGTGTATGTTCCTTATATTTTTGTGATAAGTTCTTATAAAGCTTATCTTGTCAATCATGTTCCATAAAGAAATACTTGGTTATATGCCTCCCAGATATCTTGGTAAGCTTGACGGTAATAATAGCCTTGCTCAGTATGCTACTCTTTTTACACGCTTTATCAGTTAACTGCTATTGTTGCCTTAACCTTATGAGGTTTTATAGTTTTGGCGGGGAGTTATGTTTCTCACTGAGACTGTGTGTCTCACCCCACTGGTTTACACCGTTTTTAGGTGATCGCTCTAGACGTGGTGGTGGTCGTGAGGTTGCAGTCGAGCAGCAAGAAGGGCTATAGAAGGCAAGAGATGGACATGCTGCTGTTTTGGTGGTTTTGTAGTAGAGTCCTAGAAGTTATCCATGTACTCTCAGGTCCTCAGAGGTGTTCGACGACATTTCACGACGCCTAGTTGTTGTAATTTTGGTTTATCCTATTGCTGGCCGTATGTGGCCTGTTATGTATATATAAATAGGTGATGAATTCTGGTGCTGACAGTACAGCTGGCTCCGATAAGCGGTGAACATATATCAAAGCCTGTAAATATTTTTATAACATGCTTTCTCTACAGGATCTGGATGTAAAAGTTCCCTTGAGTATGCTTTCCGCAATCGGTTTTAATTAACCCGTGTTTTTGGTAAGATGAGGTTTCACACGTTTTCGTGTGTCATCTCATTGTCTGAGTGATGGCGAGGTATCACAGGAGTCGTCGAAAAATGTGAAAAAGCTCATATTTGGGAAATACAAGAGTACCTTCCCTCTTGTTGGATTGAGGGTGTAGGAAGTTCCATGGGGGCTAGTCGGAGAGTTCTGAATCTTTTTTGAAGCTTGTAGAACACTGGAATGGTCCTCCAAACTTCAACATTGCACCTCTGTCGTAGCTTTATCGACCAAGAGAAACATGACCTGCAAACAACTTTTGGGATTGTCGGAGGGTCCAAGGAGGTGTAAGGATTGTTCCTTTGCATGCAATTGGGTTGAGACTGTGAAGGCATGGATAACTATCATATGAAACCAGAGGTTGAAGATGGAGTGGGTCAAGAAGGCTCAAGGTTGGATGATTGCAATTGGGGCAAGAGGGGTGTTTCAGACTCTTCCCTCAAGGTTGCCCAATGCCTGGAGAGCGACATGGAAGACTTTGGATCTCTCGGCAATTGGTGCACATGGAAGAACCAACGACGAAGAAAGGCACTTCTTGTAGGGTGAGAACTAGGGTTTGTGTAAGGGCTTAAATGAAGTGAGGAAGTCCCCCGAAGACAATGTCGAAAGTCTTTTACAAAACATATCAATAAATCACAAGATCTTCGTGATCTATTTGGAATGAGATGTGTTTTCAAGAAACCATAGGTTGAAGGAGACTTGTACAGTTCTCAACAAATCTGATTCAATAGTAAAATCAAGAAAATAGGGATAAAATTATTTTTCTTACCATTATCTTTTGGAAATCTTTTGCCTAAGAAAACCAACTCCAATAAATCTCAAAATTTTACATAAAGGTGATCGAGAAGGTTACTATAATTTAAACAAGATAAAGCTCTAATATTAAACAACTAATTATCCAAATATAGCCAGTCAAATTTGTGTGTCATTTTTACACATTATCTCTGAATGGAAAAATTCTTAGCGCCTTTTATTAATCATAGTTAGACATATTGAACCGTTTATAGAGTAGTGACCATGAGTGATATGTAATTGTAAAAAGGGAATTATTTATGAAAAGTACCTAAAAATGAGAATGTTATAAAGTAATTGTGTAAATTGTATTCCACTCCCTTTAAGACTCTTTTTATAAACAATTATATCCCATTTTTTCTTCTTCTTCTTCTTCTTCTGTCTCTTTAGTTTTGGATGATTTTGACCATGTCCTTCGCTACTATTTGAAACATATTGTGGTTGTTGACAGCCCATGATTTAGTGATCTACAGTTGTGCTTGGCCACACTTCATTTGCACCTTGGGGAGTTGGGCATCTATTCATCCCATGATGTCTGCAACTTTGCTTAGGCTGCTTCTTGGATCCACACCCAAGATCTCTAAGATCATATTTTGTGAGAGGTCAGCTCTTTGCCTGTAGGAATCTCCTTTGTCTCCAGGCATACTACCATATATAATACATTTCCATCTTTTTGTTGGTCCAAGTTATCATGTACGCCTTCTACAACTCCAAAGACCCAATCTATTTTGGTAGACGCTTGCTACAAGACAATCATCCAATCCCCACGACAACATGTTATTCTCTCTTTTCTACAAGCTGACCATGTACAAGATTTCCTATTCCGATTGAAGGTTTTAGCTTGTCTATGTCTCTTGTTGAGTATCGATATATTCTACGGTACAGACTCATGATCCCCTTATATTTCTGGTGATGAACGTTGCCCGCTCTGCAACACTCTAGATCTCGATGCCTTTGGTGATCATGTTGTGCTGTCCATTGTCGTTCACCACCAGGATATAAGTTCCGTCATGATTTTTTTGTGGTCCTTTTTGACCTTGTCTCTCGTGCTGGGATAAAAGTATTGAAGAAAGCTCATATGGCCTTCTTTGGGACACATGTTGATGATCTCCATGCATTTGATTGGATAGATGGAAAACACACACGTCTGGATCTCATTGGAGTTCCTACTCTAACATGCATCCTTTCAAACAACTTTAAAGCGGGAACCTCCAATGCTGCGACGCAAAAGGCCCACAAGCACATAGCATCTTGTGAAGCAAATTATCATCGTTTTATGCCTATCACTTTTGATAGCTTTGGGTTGCTCGCTGATGATGCAATTTTTCTTCTTCGACGCCATCAAAATATTCTTAACAGGATCTTATGGTTTCTCCATCTATGTCCAATAATTCTATTTTTAGATCTATATGTTTTGCCAAATGATTGACACTACAACTCATTGCCCGTGCTTCCGTTAAAACATTTCGTACAAACCCATGGCTTAATTCCCTTTCTCATTGAAAAAATATAAACATTAATTCTAACCATAAATTGTATAGGTATGTAATACATGTATAGTTAGTTGTTCATGCTAGAAATCGAGTAGTAAATATTTCATTTGATGTGACTTGATTCATCTTTAATTATTTAGTTGCATGTAAAATCAACCCGTACTTAGAGTTCCAAAATAGGAAAATCAAAGTTTCGAGTTGTAGGGCTCGTTTGGTTGGGCTGCAAAGCAGCTCGTCTAGTTGCAAGTACATGCGAATTCAAACAATTTGATTTTGGTTGGATGCGGTTCCAGCTCGCACTAAGAAAACAAAATGCAACCTGACTTTTGACGACGTACAAATATGAGGGAACCAACTACGCCAAAATTGGGCGTGGTTTCATCTCTTTCAAGCTTTCTCGCGCCTAACTAGACCATTTTTCCATTGCTGCCCCTTATGCGGACCAAGGAGGCAGTTGTTTTCTTCTAGCAGAGCAAACGTGAACTGTCCAGCCATGTAATTATTCACATACAGATCATGCGGACATGCCAAACTGCACACAACCAGACAAAAACAAATCAAATTTCTGCATTCAAGTTAAGCCAAACCAAACGAAAAAGTTGTCATTCCAACTCATGGTTTCATATTTCCTATTTTTGTATTCCTAGCATTGGTTGGTTCTACACCCAATCAAATTAGCCCGTAACTGAATTCCATTTGTTTGGTTGAGAGGAACCTGATCCCATCGATTTGATTTTTCATTATTTGGTTGGGTGTAGTTGCTGAAGAAAAGTCACCGTTTTGTTGGATTTAGTTTTGTGGAACCATATAGCATGCTGTCATCGAAATGAAAAAAAAAAGTTCCAATATTTTTCTGTACGAAAGGGTGAGGAGGACATTTGGCCGAGAGTAGAATTGGAACCGCGCCGTTCCACTTGCGGTCCAGTTTCACAATTTTCTGTATAACTAAATGGCGCGTGTGCAGTTCATTCCCTGTGGGTTGCTACCTCACACATCCAATCGGTGGAAAATAGAAATTGAGTATACCGCAGGAGTCTATTTGCAGCCTAACTAGACGGGGCCTAAGAAGTGTCAACTTGGATGTGATGGATTTTGATGCTTAATTAATGGTAAGGCAATGTCGACATAGTGTTCGGGGTTCGTCCCTCCCGCTCGGCATCTCTCTAGTCAACAGACCAGGGGACCACCGCAAACGGACGGCCATCATCGTCGCTTGCAGATCCCGCCATCAAGCAAATCGCTCTCCCTCTAATCTATCACTCATCCTCTCTCTCCTCTGCTGTCTCTCTCCCCCAACCCAAACAACTCCCCTCCTCTCTCTCACAGTCACACCCACGCACCAACTCCCACCTCAGCTACCGACCACCACCCCACGCCACGCCACGCCACGCGATGCGACGCCACGGCAACCCTGCCCCTCTTCCGCCCCCTTCCTAGGGTTCCGTCCCCCACGATCCTCCCCAATCTCATGGAAGACCCGCCAATTCCTCCGCCTTCGGCCACGTCCTCCGCCGCAGCCGCAGCAGCAGCAGCTTCCTCTTCCTCCCCCACGAGACACCTGTACATGGACCACCATCACCACCAGCCAATCTCGGAGCCCGAGCTGCAACCGGACGAGCCTACGCCATGGGAATGGGGCAACTTCCTCGACTTCTCCATCGACGACGTCGACAGGATCATGTTCTCTTTCGGGCCCGACGACCGCTCTCACCCTCTGCCACTGCCACTGGCGTCCACCCTGCAGCCTGCTCCCCTGGTGCCGCCCGGAGGCCAGTCGTCAAGCCGCGTGCGGAAGAGAGACCCCAGGCTCATATGTGAGAACTACCTCGCAGGAAGGATCCCGTGCGCCTGCCCAGAGATGGACGAGGCTGCGGAGGCCGACGAGCTCCTCAGCTTAAGGGCAGCTCCTTCCGCTGTTACTGCTGTTTCTGTTGCTGCTGCTGCAGAAGCAGTTGGAGGTGGGAGGAAGAGGGCTAAGAGTGGGCCTGCTGCCGCAGCGGCGCGGTGCCAGGTGGCTGGTTGTGAGGTCGATATCAGTGAACTCAAGGGGTATCATCGCCGTCATCGTGTCTGCCTTAGGTGTGCAAACGCCTCTGTCGTCATGATTGACGGCGAGGACAAGCGCTATTGTCAGCAGTGTGGCAAGTAAGTCGTTCAGTGTGCTCCAACTTCCTTCACTTATGACTACAACGTTGAACTTGTAAACGAAACATTTAACTTCATATTCAGGGAAGCAGTTTGAATGATGTCTCAGTTACTTATAAAACATTCGAGAACTGAAATTTTGAAAGCACTATTCCCCACTTCACGACTTTGCTCTAAACCTAACTATTAATAGAAACACCCATACCCTAACTCCAGATATCCAAAACTCCAGAATACGTAAGAGGTGACCCATATAGCAAAGGTCAAACCGTCATTCCCTAATCGTTTGTTGTTTTGAAATCTCCTCTCATCTATTTTTACCTCTAGTTACTTCCCTTGGAACGGGGAAATATTTCAAACCATTCAAGCTTGACCATGATGACGCAGGTGAAGAATTTAATGCTTTTATGAGAGAGAATATCTGGTCATCTGAGATGATTCTTAGTATGTTGAAGCACAGACACGTTTCTAAATACAAAAAGTGCTGAAAATATAGGATACTAACATGACATTGAATATACTTGTATCTAATATGTATGCAGCACCATCTATTTCAACTTCGCTGATATTCGTTGTTGAAAGAAAACATAACAAGCTAGAGAAGGCTGCCGTGGAACTGTGCACCCATTGCATGCCAAAGCATATTAAATCTCACACAATACTTATTTTCTTCATTTAGATCTGGCAAAATAAGTTTAAAACCATTAGCTGGATAGCTGAATGTCTAAAATGGAAAAGAAACCATGTGCAACTTTCAAGTTAAAAATAGGAAAGAAAGCATTAGGGAACAAGCAGGATAGATGGGAAATCTGAGATTGATACTTGGCGCTACCTTCACATGTTCACAGCTAACAACGCGTGTCTAAATGAAAAAAAACTCATCTCCAACTCTTTAAGTATTGAAGGAATTGTAAACACTAAACCCTAAACCTTAAAGGATTTAAACTGTTCTCTTACCGCCAGAGGAACACAATGCAATGAGAGGGGAGGGGAAAATTGTGTTTGCAATATGTATGGGTGAGAGGCGACATCTACCAGCTGCCTTATAGGGATATTGGTGGGCATTGGATCTCCTTTAGAGTCTGTACATAGTCGCTTCTATGTCTCATGAACTTCCTACATAAGAGGTAGAAAAATCGGGGACATGAATTGAAAAGTGACCACTACACATCCAAAGCACAAAAAAAAAAACTTGGACACAACTAGGAAGTATTTTATACATATTCAAGGTTATCTATTAAGTGTGAGTGTTTAATACCTTTCACGACAAGTACATGGATGCTTTGAAGTATTCATGCCAAATAGGGTTGAAGAGTATGTATGATGTCTTATTTGTTGTGATATGATGGGATTTCAAGAGATTGCTGGGGTTTACACAGGGCTTTACATGAACACATGCTTTGCTTACTAAATCTGATGGTACCGTCTATATGCTAACCACTCACAATATCATTTTTGAAAAATAATTCCTGTACCAAGTAAAGTGGAATTTTATCTTAAATTCTAATCAAAAGGCAATATATAATATAATTATGAAATACAATCAGTCCTATTGGGATGTGAATTTTTCTCCAACTCCTAGTATAATTATAGTTAGTTGATTTTCCCTGCTTTAAAAAGTATACTTCTCATTAGGTGGCTGTCTCATGGCTAATGCCAACATCCTACTTTTTATAACTACAAGGTTTTTTTTTCCAAAACTTTGTGGTGGGAGATTTGATGTAACCAAGGAGAATACATTTCATTTCTAGAGAGAATTGTGCAAAAAAAATCTAGACAACTCTGAGATGGAACCTAGAAGGCTCAACAAGGGGCGATCTGAATCCTTGGACTGCATGTACGATTTGTTTGTTAAGGAATATATAGACATGCAATATGTTAGATTGTTGGTATTGATGATAGATTGAAACCTCAAATTTATGTTATCAAACCTTAGATAGAATGGCATGACAATATCATGCAATTGCTAGATTTGTTCTCATTAACACTTTCTCTGTGGTGTACCGACACAATGGAATATATAAAAACCCAAATGAGACACCAAAACTGCTTTAATAGATAGTGACAAGCAAGGGAAAACATTAGGCCAGCAAACATTCTTATTTTTGGCTGGGTTGGAGGAAAACATGCATGTGTAGATCTAACAGGAGTTTCCCCATTGGTTGGTCTGAAGGAGGGCGACTTTACTGTGGGACACGCTGGCCGTAAAGCCGTTTCTGCTAAAGTGGCCAAACACGAGAAGGCATGTATCGACAATCAACATGTTTTTATCCTGTTTGGTTTTGACACTTTTGGGTTCCTAGCACCTGAGGCTGTGGAGCTTCTTAAGAGAGTTCAAAAAGTTATGCATAGTAATGTAATGACTCCCAGATCTATGGATGTAGTGTTTCGGAGGATTGTATTTGCCATTCAAAAAGGGGTGGCGGCGCAGCTTGTTGCCCGCCTCCCTTCTATTTCCTTGTAATCTTATATACATTATTAATTTGTGTTTAAAAAAAAAGGGAAAACACATTTTGATCATTGAAAAAATCTATCAATGCTTACTCACGGTATCAAAATTCTAGATTCATTTTGCATCCATGAATGGATAAACATGTGAATAAAATAATTAGGAGATAATAGGATGTATTACTAGGAAAAACCCGCCTATATTTGAGACGGGGACATAATTTCGTATTCGACCAAACTCTGACGGGCCTACTTACCCTGACTCACATTTTAAAAGACCTACTTACTATTAATCCATGAACCTCTAACACTCCCACTCAAGATGGAACATAGGAGAATCACATGTCTAACTTGACAACAGACATAAACAAGACATCTGTAGTATAAACATCTGTGCTACCCTATCAATTAATCTCCCTTGAATAAGACATTTTGATATTCCCTTGACATTTGGAGTCTGGATCATGTTGGAGTGTCTATCTGGAGTGGCAACTTTAAAAGCCATCTGAGTTTCCAATTAAACTGCCATCCTCATCGAAGTAGTTCCCCTCAATAAGAACCACTGACCAAACGATGAACAGTAGTAGAGACAAGAACATTGCTATAGGACCATGGCGCTATAGTAGGTAGTTGACGTGCTTGAGCCTCACTGCTACAGCCTACAGGAAAGATGCGCTTTAGGCTGTAGCTGATGTCAATGTGCTTGACAGAGCATGGATAAACAAGCAGGAAGTGGACAACATCATCGGGTGAATGATCTTCTACAAATGGCTGGTGTGCTAGACATGCACACAATAGAAATATGCCTAACTCCAGGATATACTTGTCCAACGTTATCGAACTCTTGATCTGATCCTGTTAATGGAAGAAAATGTTAGCAACTGTTTTATTTCTGCAATATTGAAAAACTTAAAGGCATGGTTTATTTTCCTTGCAGATTTCATTTACTAGCAGATTTTGATGAGGGCAAGCGTAGTTGCCGAAGAAAATTAGAGCGACATAATAAAAGGAGGCGAAGAAGACCTACTGAATATAAAACTGTCCCAGGAAAAGAAAATGAAGTTAGGGAGGACAATGCTGCACTTGTTGAATATGATGAGGAACAAACTAAAGGTATTAAACATTTATATTGAGTTTATAGCTTCCTTGGTTATATGGTTTGCGTTTTTCGTTGTTGAGAAGCAATTGTGTGTGTTTTGAGTGCTAGCTGATGGATAGTACATGAATTATCACATGTTATTTGTTAGACTTAGTATCATAGAAGATTAATACCTTGAACACACTCACTCCCTTTAATAAAGGACCTTGTTTACAATTTTGATAAAAAGTCGTCAATGTGAATTTTTGATGCATGATTTTGTGATCTTCCATGCAGATTCATTGCTTGGTGTTTCCTGCGGATCAGATAGCCGGCAAAGTGATAAGACTACAGATGGTGAAATGCCGTTAGAGTCTGAAGGCCATGGTTCACCTTTTCGAGATCCTAGTTCCCGTACTGGCCAAAGCAATAACTTTCTGTCATCTGCAGTTTCAAACGAAACCATTTTGGAAGAAAGAACAGACAATCAGAAATCTGCCATTTCTTCAGCATTTTATGAAAATAGAACCAATTATTCTACCGCGGTAGGCTTGACTCATCCCGTCTTCTAAGATTTTATAGTTTTTGTTAAATTATGACCATTGTTGGTGGTGTTTATGCAACCAGTGGGTTTGGCTGGGTGCCTAGGTATCCATTTCTTCTTTTATGTATAACGCATGTTTGGAACCACAAGAATGTAGCCGTACAGAGACACTAACATAGACACGGACACACAAAGCATGCCAATTTTGAAAATAATGGACAAGGATACAGTTCAGAACATTGCAAACAATGTATTTTATTAAATGGTATACATAGTTATGTATAGTATCATCCACTTTCACATCTGTATCAATTGGATTAATTTTCAATATTAAAGGAAATTCTTTCTAAGTTAAAGAAGGTTGCGACAGGGGATATGCATCCATTATATTGAGATACATACTTCTAAGTATACTTAGTAGTTTAGTTGGATTTCAGAAGTCTTTTTAGTCTTTGTTATTCTTTTCTGTCTTAGTTTAGTCCCACCTTGTGCAATAGGCGTTTACCCTGGTCCTTATAGATAAACAAATTAGCATTTATGAATGATTATCTTTTCCAATGTATTTAACATAGTCTCAGAGCAGGTTTCTTAGCTGTCACCCTCTTCTCTAGCCACCATTGCCACCACATCTCATTTCCGTATTTCTCAACGACATGCGATTGTTCTCTTCCTCCAGAAGTCTTTACTTCTCCTTCTGTCGGCTGCCACCCACCCTTTCTCTCTAGGTTAATGGTCTTTGGGATAGTCTATGATCTAAAGGTTGCTATTAGGGAAGCCTTATGAGACCTTATCTTTTGTCTAATGTTGCCATCTATCTTTAGGGCATCTGCTACATGACAACTGGCATGGAGTAGGGTCATTATTGATTTCCTCTGGTTTCTTCCCTTCTTTGGATCCTACATTGGTTCTTCTTCGGAGCATCTGCTATATGACTATTGTCGCAGAGGAGAGTTATATTGCTTTCCCCTAGCTTTTGCCCTCTTTTGGATCGTAAGTTGGTTCTTCTTCGCCATTATGCCAACATGCTACGTACAAGACATGTACCTCATTAACAATGAGTGATCAATCTTTCATATGTGCTAACTGCCCTTATATCAAACACGTCATGCAACCCACAAGAGTGTGTAGCTCACTGATGATCGAACCGTGGCCACATGCAGGGGTCTCAGGGTTGGAACTAATGGGTTGTGCATGGTTTCTGTTGGAACTAATGGGTTGTGCACTTGATTTACCAAACTTCTCTTGCGTCGGGCCTCCACAGGTTATGAGGGGTCATGGAGAGGAAGTCTCCTTGGGACTCATAAACATGTCATACACCCATTCTACATGATGTGTTCTTGTTGTTGCCGCATTGAATGCCCCAATAACAACACATTCTATACCCGTGTTTGGATTTATTGCATCGACAAGAATATGACACATGGATTCATCTCCAAGAGAAGAGGTATCCGATTTTGATGTGGTTTTGACTATACAAAGATGGAAATTAATAGAAATTTAGATGGAAATTTTGATAAATGCAATCATGGCCATTTCAACGCCAAAGTGAATGAATCAAGCCATGAATTTTTACATGCGTGATATCTACGCCTAAATACACCCATTTATGCAATATAATTCTATGTGGGGGGGTAGGTGGGAGGTAGGAAGCTTTCCTATCCTTAGAATTTGATGAAAACATGCAGTAATTAAGATCTGAAATTTTACTAGCACAATCCATAAATTAAATACACATACTTATGCAATAATATCACAATTTACAACACGTGAATAACATAGCAATTTACTAACTGACTCCAGTTGTATGTTGAGTTCTGTGCTGGTTCTCCATACATTATTAAGCTGATATGGTGGACATATTACTCCCATGATATGCACGTTCTATAAGCTTGGTTATATGAAGTTATGTGTTGCTCATACATGTCATCATCAACACATAGAATCATCCTAATCTTAGATAATATTGTTCTTTATCTTTGAGATATTCTTTCTTGCTATGAGCTGGAGCTGGAGGGAGGTTGAGAAGTCGGAGATGCAACCTATGCTTGAGGAGCTTGAGGAAGAGGAACATGTATTGGGATCCCCGCTCTGATACCATATGAGAATGTGTGCTATTCCATTCAAAACCAATTGGCCATGAGTGATGGAACCAAATACCTTATAAGCCCAAGGACCACCCTAGAACTTAGAGGTGTGGGACTATTCCAACGACATATGTATAGTAGCCAGAAGTAGACTTTCGATCTATAAGACTTCCCGCATAATCAACATCACTACCTCTAAATATCAACATTACCATGCTTTGATACAATAATCCTTTGCCATGATTAGGTTTAAGATATTTTAGAATGTGAAATACAACTTCCCAATGGTAGAGTCTTTGTTTATCCAAGTATCTACTAAGTACTAACAAATCCAACTGTAGAGGTAATATCAACGCGAGTTACCGTAACATAGATAAGTTTCCCAACTAGCTGTTTGAATCTAGAGTAATCAACATCATGGGACCCTCATCATTGAGCTTAGAATTTGGGTCTAGAGGAGCATATACAGGTCAAGACTCCTATTAATCTGTTTTCTGTGACCAACTTTGGAACATATGTTCTTTGTGGCAAACAAATATCCTCGGTGAGCTACCTCAATGCCAAGATAATATCGTTTCTTAGTCAGATCTTTGGTGATACAATGCTTAACCAACTTTGTGGTCAACATCTCAACCAAGTCATTTCTTGATAGCATAATATCAACATATACAATCTGTACAACAATCCATGCACTACTCTTCTTGATGAAGAAAAAGTGATCGATATTGACTGAGAGAATATGAACTCCATGAGGATCTGAATGAGCTTATCAAACTAGGCTCTTGGGCTTTGTTTGAGGCCATGTATGGCCTATTTGAACTTGCATACATTCTACCCCCCTGAGCAACATACCCAGGAGGCATAGCTCTCAAAACGGCGAGGATTTGGCTGAATGCCTAGGGCGCCCAAGCAACCACCCAAGCAATGACTTTTTATATGTATATATATTTATTATTTATTATATATATGTATACAAGAATATTACACCTTAAGTTGTATAATACTAATCCACCCTCCTAAATAAGTTGAAATAGATGTAGCAAGATGAGTTAAGATAAAATTAGAGGCAACAAGAATTTAAGAATGAAATGTTCATGATATAAAACTTACCTTGTGAATCCAATGATCCTTAAATTTCTCTAACCGAATCACTAAATTTAGAAAAGAATAGCAGAACATACTAACAAATAAAGATGTAGATGTACATTTCCAATTAATAACAAGAAATACATGAGATAACATATAAAGAGAATGTTATTTATTCTAAATTTCACTTCTATAGATAAAAACCCAAAACATTGTAGTTTAGAGTTGTATACCCCAATTCCCAACCGTAACTGATAAATATAAATGGCAACATGGTATATAATTACTCCACAAAATAAGAAGTAAAAGATACGGGATGGGCTTGGTATTTGGGCCCTTACTTGGGCTTGAATTGCAAAAAAGCAGGCGCTTAGTGAGACTGGTACCTGCCTAGCCGCCCATGAGTCCTAGGCGACTGCCTCTTTGGGCCCAACATTTGGACGTCTAGGAAGGTGACCCCTTGTTAGACCCCCTTTGGATGCCTGGCGGACTAGGTGGCTTAGGGTGCCTCAACAACTACGATAGGAGGTGGTCCAAATAGACTCTCCATGTAGATCCCCAACAACAAGGCTTTCACGTCGAACTGAAATAAAGACCAACCAAGATTGACAATAAATAATAAGGTTGCATACAGAATCCCGAGGGGCCACAATAGATAATATCTCAAAATAACCAGAGTCTGATTTGATACCCTTCTGCAACTCATCTACCTTTAGTTGTTCTACATTGCCATTAGAGAATGGTATTTAATAGCAAAGACCCAAGAATAGAGCAGTCAGAGGATGGATCAATAAGATCCCATGTATGATGATCTATAAGGACTGCAATGTCATCATCCACGACAATTCCACCCCCCCCCCCCACACACACAAGGCAGAGATAAAGCCTATGTAATTGATTTAAGTGCATAAACAACTTTTTTTTTGGGTTGATAAAAGTAGTGTAGCTTGGCTCTAGATGATCATAAGTGCAATAATGAGCAATGCCATCTTTTTACATTTGCACTTGACCTTGCGCAAGGGATAGGTAACTCAAAAGTATGAAACCTGTGCAATATCAAGAATAGCTTTGTTGGCAAGTGAATCTGCAACTTGAGAAGAAGGGTTGGCAGGGGCCAAAAGTGTAGGAGTGCGAGTTTGTAGTTCACCTAATTTGGCCTCTCTTGGCTAATAGGAGTAGATGGAACTGTGGTATGGGGATCTCAGTAGCAGTGGTAGGAGTGTTAAAAAAAGGAATCATTTTAGTCCAAGAGCTATCCATGATCAGTGAAGAAAGGGTGCGTTTTAAAGAACAACACCTCAACATTGCTATGGACTCATTTGTCAACCAACCCAAAACATTTGTATCCTTTTCCCCCACGAAGACAGGCCAGGAAGATACATTTTCCTGGAGTGAGGGGTGAACCTATCTAGTCTAGGTTTCAATTTTTAATAAAGGATGTACGACCAAATATCTGAGTCGACAAAGGAAACAAGGTCGGAATATGATACCTTTGATATAAATATTGTTAGAAGAATAGATGAAGGCATACAATGAAGAAGCATGATAATAATGCAATGGGTTAGAAAGCTTTAGGAACATGGGAGTGACACACAATGGTCTGAGTTACATTTTTTTACTCTACAATGCCATTCTGTTAAGGTGCAAAGTTCACACAACTTATGGCAAAATCGTTTTAATTCCTATTGACATATCTAAGTGCATTATCAATACAAAAGATTTTTATAATTTGCGAAAGAGTTTTGATTTTGGCAAAATATAGTTTAACTTGGGTACACTTCTATCTTTCAACAAGTAAAGTCCAATAGTTCTAGAAAAATCATTAACAAAAAAAAAATTGGAACCCATCAATTACAAAATTTTTCAAGGACCCCAAACGTCTGAGTTTACAAGATGAAATGATTCAAAACTAATAATAGAATGTTTCACATGAAAAGATGGATGAGTTTGTTTGCCTATCTGGCAAGACTGATATTAATATTAGAATCAGATTGAACATGGCGTAGTTTTGCAGTCGAGGGATGACCAAGGTGAAGATGCCACCAAAGAGGTGACACAGTAGAGGACATGGCAACATTATAACATTGAGTTTTCATGTCCAAGTGGTATTATCTATTGTGTCCTTAATGCCCCCAGTGTCCTTAATGCCCCCACCAATCTACGTCCACGTATATAGATCTTGTAATACACAATGATAAGGCATAAATGTAACAATACATTATAGTCTGTGAACGAACTTGTGACTCTCATGCAACTTGTCTTCAATATTGATCACCCCCACTCCATTCCTTATACAAACTGTATCGACACTGCCACAAATTTTACTTCTAGTTGAAGCTATATCATCCACATACACATTAAGAAAAAAAACTCAAACACCAGGGAAATGTTCAAAGTTGCACAAATTACAAAGGTATCAAGTTGACGAGTCACAATATGATGCTTTAGGAGATGATTACGAGAAAGGCTATGATCTATAACACATATACTTAACAAAAGAATTTGGTTCGATGCTTGGTTGATGTACTGCATATGCTATTTTTTCTGATAAGGAGGCTTGTGGAGAGGTGTAGAGAAAATATAACATATCTTATGATCGAAACAGGCATACAATAAAATACCTAGGTTAATTCCTGTGGTGGGTTTTGGAGAAACAATGTGTGAATTGGAACATGTATCATACTTCAACTGCAAGTATTACAACTCCGACAGAAGAAACACCAAGATTTCCCATCACAGCTGAGATCAATGTTCAAAATTTTGACAAAATGGTCAAAATTTTGCCTGAAATTTCTGTTTCAATGGCAAGCGGACATCGAAATCGAGTGATGAAACTCTCAAAATAGGCAGATCATCGATTTTTTCTTCTATTTTTTCATATATATTTTATTGCACAGTTTTGTGTCTTTAAGTCTATATATTGTGCTTGCAAACTATAATGACTTAATTCATTGATTTCACCATTGAAATTGACATCAAAAATCCCCATCGAAACAATGCAGGGTCATTCACTCAAAAATGTCGAGACCCCAACCCCCACATATCCAATATGAAATATTATAACATATTTGAGTAGATCTACACTAGTAGATCATTATGGTAAAATTTCATAAATTAATTTGTTTATTTTGCCGTCGAAACGCCAGGGCACATTTATTAAAATTTTTGTCGAAATTTGTCAAAATTTATGTTTCTGTGGTCACCGAAACGGCATCGAAATCGGACATTTTCTTCCTTGGCTGAGATAATCAAGAAATTGGTACGGAACCCATATCTATTCATTCTTGTGATGGATGAGTTGACAAGACATGTTCTTCTAGATGATATCCCGTGGTATATGTTCTTTGGTGATGATAGTTTTAATTGAAGAAACTAAAGACAGATTGAATGATAAAGTTGAACTTCAGAGAAATGTGTTGAATTTAATGGATTTAAGATTAGTAGAAGCAAAACAAAGTATTTGCAATCGCTATTTCATTAGTCTACAATTGCGATTGGTGATGCCAAGCTGTGGAGTGGATGTACCAATGTGTGATAAGTTTCGTTGCTTGGGTTATTATATACAAATGGATGTCGATGTTCAAGATGGTGTTTGTCACATAATCTCTGCATGATGGTTGAAATGGAGGGGTGAAACTAGAGTATTATGCGATCGAAAGATCACGCTCGGATTTAAAAGTTTTATAGAGCAAGTATATGACCAACCATGCTACATGGTCAATGTCTCAATAAGATAATGTGACCAAGGAAAAATCGCTTGAGAAATAACTATTAGGACAAAGTTGGGGAGGCTGGTATCGAGGAAAAGTTATAAGGATTGTCTGACATGGTATGTTCATGTGCAACATAGGCTAACAAATGCATCCATTCAAAATGACGCTGTTGAGTCGAGCACAATTAAAAGAAGTGGCAAACCTAAATTAACTTGGGAAGTACTTCTAAGGGGAAATTTTGAATCTTTTACTTCTCGATGACAATATGACACTAAGTACAGTCAATATGGTAGGGGAGTGAGGCTTACATGGTGAGTAGTTTTATAAATGAATGATCATAATGACATCTAAGAAAACCAAATGCAAAGGACTTATTACAATCTATCAAACAATTATTCAGGAATTTGCTCAATCCAGAGTTTGCCTTCTTCAACTGGCACACCCTGCTTGAGCACTCCCTCCCAGTGTTATCAAGGCGGGCGCCTAGGCGCGCCTAGGCGTCCTAGGCGCTCCAGAGGTCCCTCAAATCTAGGCGCCTAGGGGTCATAGGTGAGTTGGGAAAACTAGGCGGGTTGGGCGGGCTAGGCGGGCGCCTAGGCGGTCCAAGGCGGACAACCTAGGCGATTTTGCTGCAATTGTTGCAAAAAAATCAGTCCTTTTATACTACTGTTTCTTTGATTTTTTTCTATTTCCTCTTGTGTCTCCTATTCTAGCTTCTTTTCTTTTCTTTTTTTGCAATTTCTCCTTCATTTCCTGTTCCTGCTATTGCATCTAAATTTTTGTTACTTCTATGTCCCCTCTTATTGCTATTTCCTTGTTACTCATATCAGAAATTCAGATTCTTACTTGCATCTCCTGCTCGCACGTCTACTAGACTACTAGTACCACTTCTATTTGCAAGTTTTCTTCTACTTTTTCTTACTTATTCTTGCTCCTACATGACTACATCTCAAACAGCTGTTGCTGTTTGCATGTATTTGTTAAAGCTTCCTGATCTCTTCTTCATCCCCCTAGGTGTCCCCCAACAACTCCTTTACAACTATTTTTTGTTTATCTAACTTCTTTCTCCTTCATGTCTCCTCTGTTGCTGTTGCACGTTTCTTTATCTGACTTCTTCCAGCAACTTACTTGCATTTTTCTTTTATATTTTCCTGTTTTCTTTCTTGTTCAGTTTCTACTTATCTTCAACATTCAGTTCCTCTTAATTCTCCTTCGTATGGTCCTCCCAACAGTTATCAATAGAAGTTCAGCATATCACAACATCAATGAACACATAATTACAAAATTGCATGTAGTATCATGTGTATAAATAAATAAATATGTAACTGAAAATTAAGTATAAATAAAAACGCCCAGAAAAGCCTAGGAGCCCGCCTAGGCGCCTAGGCGGGCTAGACGCCCATAGGATGAAAACTACCGCCTAGCCGCCTTGACAACCTTGCTCCCTCCCTAAGCCACAAACATGTGAGGTTGCTCATGAACTAGCTTGTGCTAGTCTTCATATACAAATGCATTCTTCACATCTAATTGATATAGATGCCAACCAGTATCCACATTAGTAAAATTCAAGAGAGGTACAGATTTGAGTTGAGGAAAAAGGGAGAAAGTCTATGTTAGAGTTAGCTAAATGGGCCTAATAGGCCTCTCCGTATTGTATTTCTCTCTCACTTATTTTGTACATACTCCATATCACATGCTCTCTTGTATACGGAGAACCCATGTATTATTGCCAACCTAAGTAGTAAGCCTGATTGCCAACATGGTAGCAAAGCTCCAAAACAAAAATCTAACCCTAATCCCAACCCCACACCGCTCTTCACCCGTCGCCGCTCCTCCTTGGGTTGAATAACCACCTGACCAAGCAACAACTGCTCCCCCCTTATTCACTATATCTCTCCTCTCCCCTGCTCTCTTCACTCTCCTTTGCTACCACCATCTGCCGCCATCATGCCCCTATCTCCTCCCTCTTTGTTGCTCTCCCCTCCACGCATCACAGCTGCCACTTTCAACAACAACCCATACACATACTTGTTAACGAGGCAAGGCACTGCCACTAACACACCTAGGTTGTGCGCCTTGATGACCAGATGTGCTTCTGGCAAATTTTCTTTTCTTTTCAGGCCAGCTTATTCAATTATATAAAGGTGTTTTACTGTATTATAAGCACTTTCCCCTTATGGAAATGTTTATGGTCCTATAGATAAGTATACACACTTATTTTATACCTTATCATAAAAATAAGCCCAAAGATAAAAACCAGAAATAAAATATATTCAAGGCACATGTTAATACAAATAAGAAGAAAATGGAGTAATTAGGCTTTTCACACGAGTAACAATTCTTGATTGAAATACTATGACCTTCCCATATAATGTCCATATACAGGGCTGGGCGTAGACTATGACACACTCCCTTGGGTTGCCTTGAGTCCTTGACAAGTATGGCAACAGCTACAACTGCTATGTGTGGTGGTAGCAGCACCAAATCGCCACTGCCACTATCCACGACAGCAACAACACCAAGCCGTCACCACCTCTATCCACGACAGCAACCACACAACCTATGGGTGGGTAGGAAACCAAACTTTACACCGGACCAGACCGGATTCGGCAAGACCTCAAGGTCTGTCTGGTTTAGATGGGTATAGCAGTCTAAGTGTTGGCCAGAAAAGTCTTCAGACCAATCCTATATGGTCTAGTTATGTTTGTGTGACTGCTTGACCAACCATATATCCAACACACACTTAGTGAAATACAGAATAATTATATATCAAATTAATATATTTTTGTACTAACTCTGTAACACAACAAACGGCATTGTAGTTTAAATTCTTATAGAGCAAAGCCTATTATTTAAAAGAAAAGATGGAAATCACAGTCTTTGATTGTGTGACTGAAAGAATGCATGTTTTATTTATAAATTGTATCATGATTGTTGTTATATAAATTTTAGAGTTGGAAGTTCACAAGTTTTTTTGATTGATTAGTTGTTCACTATTTCAGATACATGATTTCAATCTTAGTTAATGCATATGTACTAAAACATTTGGCTTACTTTCAACATTTACATATAATCACGTTCATCACTTTCATCTTAATGTCTAAACTTCATTATACGTTGATACACAAGATTGATTGTCCATTTCTTATATATGCTACTAGTAGATTGTTTGATGCATTTCAACTGGAAAACTCCAATTCAATGTTGCGAACAATCTGACATCAAAATGAAATGAATCATTCATTAGTACCATTCCAAAAAATTCCCTTCGTGTAAGTATGCTAGTAGTTAACACGTGGCATTGGTTTCAGACAACTCCAATCCAATCTTGCAAACAATCTGGCATCAAAATGAAATAAATCATTAGTAGACATCTCAAAAAATTCCCTTCGTGTAAGTGTGCTAGTAGTTAACACGTGATATTGGTTTCAGACAATGTTTTAAAAAACGTTAAGCGGTAAGCGTGCGGACAGCACCTTGTAACTGGTTAAGCGGTAAGCGGTCGATTTTTTAAAAAACGGGTTTTGATTTTCTATACAATTTTATAAAAAAATGCACATGTATGCATATATATACTATACTTTTTGGAACCTTTATACATATTTGAACACCCTAAATAACCATACTAAACACCCAAATACTTTATAACACAACTATAAAACAATGATTATAGCTAAACTATTAAACAATAGACTTGTCACACATAAAACACCCTATACAACTATAAAACAAAAAAGTATTAAGTATATATGCATGATACAATAACTATTTTGCATCACATTACAGCAGACTTATCATTGATACCTTACTAACTTATTGCTACATTTACATATCATCACTTGATCAAAAATTACAGCAGTACATTTAACCAAAGTATGCATTCTATGATTCTAAAATCTATGTCATGATTAGTTACATGTAATTTACTTGGATATACAACAGTACCCGATTACTATGTCTTACATACAAAGTATGCATATTAAATTAACTAAGGCTTATCATAGAACATGTATTGTATATAAGTTCAATATATTACGGTCAATAATTATTTTACTTTAAAAAATTACTTAATGTTACAGGCTTGCAGCAGTTTTCTTAAAAAAACGGGTCTGAGCGGCCGATTAAGCGGCTGATTAAGCCGGAAAAAAACGCCCGTTTTTTTGAAAAAAATTAATCGGGCGCTTAGGGGGTATTTTAAACGGCTGGGCTGTTGAACCGATTAAGCGGCCGCACAGAACATTTTTCCTTTCACTGGTTTCAGACCAAAGTTGACCAAACTTTTCAGGTCATGTTCGGTTTGAAAAAATTCCAGACCACTATGTATTTATGTTTTATGGCTTTAGAGCCAGACCAGACTTGTCCACCGTACCATGCCCACCCTTAACCAAGCTGCACCGCCATTCATTGGCTAGCAACACCAAGCTGGTCTCTAGGCGCCGCCCAATTTCGGTCCAAGACCCCCTAAGTAATAAACGTCATCCAGGAGAAGCCATTTGTACTGACATGTCTTCAGCAACAACCCTTTCTTGCAAATGCCTCCCCCACCCACAGCCTCTTCAGTGCTGGTCCATGGTTTTATTTTCCACAAGAGTGTGATCTATTAAAAAAATTCTAATCCCTATACAAATTCAAACACCCGGGGTGGTAGCGTCCTCTGTATCTCCTTGTATTTCCTCCCATGCAAAGCCTAATGTGTGGGTGAGTCCTCTTAATAGGCATCTGATATTCTGTCCCTACTCGCTATCATAGCGCATCTTTCCAGTGATGGCGATTCTTCCCTCTTCCTAACATGCTTCATTACGGCAGTGCTTTTCTCGTTTTTCCTACCGTGCCTCATTTCAGTAGCGCCCATCTCTTACTGCTGTGCATTTTTTTAATAGTCCTATTTTGCTTAGTTACCATGTGTTTGTTAAACATGCATGGCATATAAGACATTTTATGTGTTTTTCTAATGCCTAAAAGGCCAAAACCCTAAAAAGCATGCAATAATAGCAAGCCCAATGGTGCATGAAGATCCTTCACACGTCAGTCATGAGAGGGTATTGAACTATTGATATGTATAGATCTCTCCCAACACATACACAAAAGAACTCTTTCATGTAGCCTTGGGCCTAGGCACTCCAAGGTGCATCTAGATGCCTGTCTGCACTCCTTGGGGCCTTGCTTTTCAAGGAAGAGACTTAAATCGTTGGGTACCATGCATGCCTATGATACCTGATTTTCTGGAATGTCTGAAAGTTTCATTTCCCCTGGTGCCAAGTGATAAAGTGGTATTGTGTGCATGTATTGGTCTATCATATTACTTGGCTCTGATAAGTCATTTGTTTCTAGTGTCCTACAGGTCGTATTTCATTCAAACTATATGATTGGAATCCTGCAGAATTTCCTAGGCGGCTGCGACATCAAGTATACATCTTTATGTAATAACTTGTGTATGCATTTTCAAGTAGAAGCTCAACCAGGAGATCATAAACAAATTTCATTTTGTTATATACTCCTTCCAGATATTTCAGTGGTTGGCTAATATGCCCGTGGAGCTGGAAGGATATATCCGTCCTGGCTGCACCATTTTGACGGTCTTTATTGCTATGCCTCAAATGATGTGGGAAAAGGTAGCCTAATCCTCAGTATTGAAATATAAGTTGACATCAAAACTTTTGGCTACATTTGATGGCAGCTAATACTTAAATGCATACAGTTATTGCAAAATGCGGCACTTTATCTTCATGACTTGGTGAAGGAGCCACAGAGTTTGTTTTACAAAAGAGGCAACATACATATATATCTTGATAACATGATTTATCAAGTTCTCAGAGGTATACAGATCTTATTCAGAAGCACTTGCAAGTGTTTATTCTTTATCATCTTTGTTGTTTGTACTATTATGCAGCATATCACCTCTTTTATGTTGTTTCATATATCATGTGAAGTTTTTAAAAATTTCAACAGATCATTAGCTTGCAAAAGATATATCACTGATGGATTTGTTTGAGCTAATACATGCATAAAAAATTAGCTAAGCAAACTGAATTTGAGCTGCAAAATGTGTTTTGCATCCTCACAATTACATAGGTGGTCCCGTCAATCTCATTCTGCATATGCTTTAATGGGTTAATGTGCTTTTCATTACATGATAGAGACATTCTACGGAATATGTGGGTTGGGGAACTATGCCCCCTATCAAAAGTTGCTGCCTTGTTATGTTGATAAAAAGAGCAGGCCCTCAATACTCCCCCTCAAGTTGGAGCATAGGTGTGAATCATACCAAGCTTGTCGTACAACTCCTGAACTCTTTTTCAAGAAGAGAGGCTTGGTGAAGATCTTCGCAATCCATGGTTATCTAGGCGGCTTAGCGGTCCCTCTTTCCCATGGGGTGCCTTGGCGGGATCCTAGGTATCTGTAGGCGTTTGCTATTTTTTAATTTTTACATATATATAGTAAAATTTACATATATATATATTTAGCTAGATTCATATAGATACATTACTATGTATATTTTGAAATAGTCATATCTAAGTTGTAATCATTATAACTTGACCTAAATTGTGCCTAACATGACATAAACTAGACCTGATTGGCCCGAATTTGACCTATCTTGATATAAATTGGACTTAATATGACCTAAATGTAACCTAATTTTGCATAGCATAAACTTCTCAGACTTTACTTTCCCTTGCCCTATATTTACCTAAATGAGATCTAGTTTGCCCAAATCAGACCTAATTTCTCCGAAGCAGACGTATTTCCCCCAAGTCAGACCTGATTTGCTCAAAGTTGACCCAATTTGGCCTAAAATTTGCATAGTATGAGCTTCCCCTACCTATATTGACCAAAATGGGATCCAATTTGGCTAAATCAGACATGTTTCCCCCTTACATTAGACCTAATCTGCCCAAATTTGACCTGATTTGGCCTAAATCAGACCTAATGTTGCATAACATGACCTAATCAAACCTTACTTACCCTATTTTACCTTATATTGACTTAAAGGAGACCCAATTTGGCTAATTCAGACCTAATATCCCCAAATAAGACGTATTTCCCCCGAATCACCTGTTTCTCCCAAATCTGACCTAATTTGCCAAAATTTGACCAGATTTGGCCTAAACTAGACCTATTTCAACCATAAAATGACTCGTGGTGATCTAATTTGACCAAATCCATACCGAATTCAGCCTTGAAGTGGCTTAATTGGGCCTAAAAGGCCTTAGGTGCACACTTTAGGCACTTAAGAGGCTGGGCACCTTGATAACTGAGCAGCAATCTGCTCATTGGTTGGCAGGAAAGAAGTGCTTGATATAGGACAGGCTCTGCCTTTACGCACTTACGAGCGCAAGCGCCGTCTTGTCATTAGTTAAGACTATTTTTTCTAGCTTGCATTATTTTATTATGCCTTTTCTTTACTTTGGACTTTTGTAAAGTCACGTGGTTTAGTCCCACATTGGCTACCGTCCTTTTAGTCTTTCTTTTAGAAGCTTATATAAAGGCTTTATTGCGTCTTTATTTAAACACAGTTGATGGACGATAATTAATTCCTTAAATTTTTAGCCGCTTTTCTTCTTTAGTCCCGTAGATATACATTATTTCTGATCTTCTTGGTCATCACTCATGAAGAAAATGACAATCCACCTCAATATGCTTTATCCTTTGATGAAATTCATGATTACTAGCAATAGTGGTAGCTACTAGACTTAGTTATCAGGGCGCTCGCCTAGGCTTAAGATGGACCGCCTCAAGCTGGGCGCCCAACTCCCAAGTTGATAAATGTGGCCGCCTAAGGCCTTATAGGCCCAAATAAGGCCACTTAAAGGGTAATTCATCACAATTTAGGTCTGAATTTGATCAAGTTGAGTCATTTTATGGTTGAAATGGGTCTAATTTATCCTAAATTAGGGTAAATTAGGTCTGATTTAGGGAAAACATGCCTGATTTGGGGGAAATAGGTCTAATTTGGGGGAATTAGGTCTGGTTTGGCCATGTCAGGTCTCATTTGGATGAATGTAGGGCAAATTGGGGGTAGTTGGGTTTGATTAGGTGATCTTATACAAAATTAGGTTTGGTTTTAGGCCATGTCAGATTAGTGTGATTTGGGGGAAATGGGTCTGATTTGGTGAGATTATGTATGATTTGGTCAATTCAGGCCTTGTTTAGGTTAAGCATAGGATTAATTTTGGGAAGTTAGGTCTGATTAGGTCTTATTATGCAAAATTAGGTTTGATTTAGGCCAAATCATGTCAAATTTGGGCACATAGGTCTGATTTGGGGAAAACAAGTATGGTTTGGGGAAAACAGTTCTAACTTAAGAAGCTTAGGTCCAATTGGCAAAATTTGGTCCCATTTAGGTCAATATGTTCAATATAGGGAAAATGTAGGGAAATTGGGTCTGAATAGGTCATGTTATACAAAATTAGGTCTGATATAGGCTGAATTAGGGCAAACTAGGTCAAATTAGATCAAATTTGGATCAAATGAGTTCAAATTAGGGCCAATCAATTCTAATTTAGATCATGTTAGGTGTGATTTAGCCTAAACTCTATGTAATACTATGTAATAATGTCATTATTCAATATTTACATATGTAAAATTAAGAGTGCAAATATTAAAATTTAGCATTTTATACAAAAACCCATACTCTTAGAAACGCCTGACCCAAGCGCCTAGGCCCCTAGACGCCCCTAGAAAATGCTAGTGCCTAGCTGCCTTAATAGCTATGCTACTAGATTGTCACCAATGTTTTAGAAAGCGGGAAGCGAGAGGCGTGCGGACAACACCTTGTGGCCGCTTGAGCGTCATGCGAGCGATCAGGCAGGCGCTTTTTGAAAAAGCGGGTACTAAAATTCTTATATAATTTAATAGAAAAATATACATATTTGTATGTAAGTAATATATTTATAAGGAAATTGTATACTTGTAGACAACCTACACAACAAAATATGACACTAAATTAGTTTTTGACACAGCTGTGATACTCAAATTGAATAAATATATTTATTACTTTATATACTAAAATGCAGTAAATATGAGAAAAATATATTATGTATTAATGTACATTATGCCATAATGTACATCAGGCAACCACTTAATGGACTGCTGCTTGAGAGGTCGCTCAAGGTCTGAACTAGGCGCCTGGACCTCTTGGCCGCTCAGGCGGGCGCCAAGGCCGCTTTTCAGAACACCGATTGTCATTGTACATATGAATAAAAAAGTGATATAAAATTCAAAGTTCGCAAGAAAGAGACTTGATCCATAAAAGCTCACTAGTCTGTGCCATTGGACGATACTCAGATTCGACACTGGATCTAGTGACAACATTATGTTTTTTACTTAGCTAAGTAACCAAATTACCTCCCACAAAGGTATAATAGCTAGAGGTAGATCTCCTATCAGATTTGCCCCTACGTAATTTGCATGAGAATATCCAATAACATTTAGATGAACATTTCTCTTGTAAAACAATCCTTCGCCATTCACATGCTTTAAGTATCATCGAACCCGAGATGTTGCTTCCCAATAGCATTGCCTAGGGCAATCCATAAATTAATTAAGAATGCCAACAATAAAGCATAAATATGGCTAGTAACAATAAGAATATAGAGTTTTAAAATAAAGTGCTTGTAATGAAATTAATCTTCTAGAGGTTAAGTAGTCTCTGCCGATAGATCACATGCTTGATCCATAGGAGGGACTGTATGCCAACATCCAAGCATTCTCGTTTCAATCAATAAATATGGAGTATATTTCCTCAAGATAAATATTCTCCATTCTTATTGTATGCCACCTCAATACCAATAAATATTCTTCAAGGTCTTTGGTCACAAGATAATGTCTAAGATATTTCTTTGTATGGCATCATCACCAGGCAAAATGATTCACCCATGCTAGAGAGTCTGTTTATTATTGTTATTAGTGTCTTTGTTATATGGGCCCAAGTGTCTTGTCCCATTAGGGTTAGTCTTATGTCTGTACACTTCCCTGTCCTCCTATTTATAGGAGCATGGTTTCTTCTATTCAAGATAACTCATATCCATCTTTTACTTTCTAAGATGGTATCAGAGCAGTCATCCTAGGGACCAAAACCCTATGTGAGAGAGAGAAAACCGGAGGAGCTCCCCCCTTGCGGGCGGCCGCCACCCTTGGCGGAGATTGGCTGCCTGCAGGGAAGTTTCTGATTTTTTTTTCTCTTTCCTTTCCCTGTCTGTGTCATTTTCTATACATTGCGCCGCCGCTGCTCCTCTTCTCACCGCCGCTCTGGTGCATTGCATGCCCTTGTCGCAGCCCCTTGCCCTTTGCTCGCTGCCGCTATTGCCTACCCGCTTCACCTCCTACACCACATGATGCTTCACCCCGCCGCTGATCCTGCTCATTGCCGCAACCGTCAACTGCTCTGCTGCTACTGCTTGCCTCGTAAAGGTTGCTATAACCGCTGCTCACTGCTGCCCTGTTGCCGCCGGCGGTCCTCCATACTGTTGCCACCCCGAGTCCATGTTGCTTTTGCGCCGCTGACCGTTACTTCCCGCAGCGCCGCACGTTGCTCCTGGCGGCCAGCATCCCCGCCGTCACTACCACCCTGCCTAGCCGTCGCCAATACCTGCCTGCCGCTGCCCACGGTTGCTGTTGTTGCCATTATCTTCTTTCGCCGTCGCTATTTCCTGATACCCATCCAACCGTGGCTACCCACCGCTAGTCACTACAAACCAAACAACCCCACATACTTATTTTATTTCCCCTCAATTTACTTTTCTACTGCCCCTTCATATACACTCTACATTCTGTGCTAATCGGATCCCATATTGTTGTCCTATCGGGCCAAATAAATCCTCTTTTCGGGTTGACAAAAGATCCATTTATTTTTCTATTCGGATCTGCCTATTCGGGTTGTTTTCTACCTTGACTCGTGTTATCGGTTACCTCCACATATTTGCCTACACAAACCTTGCGTCTACCATTGTTTTGACTCTCCACGCCAACCACTATTTGTCTCTTTTCGTGCTTGGCGTGAGGGGGAGAATAGAGGATGAAGAGTAGAGGGAAGAGATGAGATGGAGGAGAGATGGAGAGAAGAAGAATTTTATTCTGCTGTTCTATTGGACTTCATGCCACATTTACTGTTGTTATATGGTTTCTTCTGCTGCTATGTGATGCTTGCTGCTGCTATTATTGCTTATTCATCATCTACCTCGACTACTGCTATGAAGTTACATATTCGGACGTCGTTCTTGCTACTTTTGCTATGATTAGCACATTCTGTTTGCTGCTTTGTACTTTTGCACTTTCTGCTGTCCGTGCTTTATTTGCACGTTGACTTTTTTCTGTGGACCAACACTCTCTGGACTCTGTGGACCAGCACTATCTGGACTTTGACGTCTGCTACCGTGATGGATACTTTATGAAGAGGGAAGACGATGAAGACATTTGTTGCTGACTTTACATTGAGCTTTGTCTATTGGAGTTATTTATGTGCTTGCTATTCTGCCTACTGCCTGTCTTCTATCTGCTTATGTCGTCGACTTTTGCTGCTGTGCGCCAGCACTCTCTGGCATGTCCATGCCTCACGTTGACTCTCTACTTCTGTGTGCCAGCATTCTCTGGCTCGTCCGCTGTTTTTAGCACGTTGTCCCGTCCGTACTTTATTTGTACATTGACTACTACTGCTATTGTGATCCAACACTCTCTGGGCTCTGCTACTCTGCCATTGTGACCCAACACTCTCTGGCTACTACGACGACGACTTTGATGAAGACCTTGGTGCCTATTAGCTATTTTATCTTTTGCTCCAGATGATCGAGAAGCTTCTGTGACCTGCTTGCTTGGAGTGTAACGACCCTGACCTGGGTTATGAGGTAACCCTGTTTGTTTTGGTTAAATAAGTTGCTTAGAACTTTAATATAATCCTCTAAGGTGTTTTGTTATTATGTGACACACTTATGTTCCAAGTTTGGTCCTGATTGAATGCTGTTTGAGCAATGTTCTTTTGTTTTGGACCAAAGTGTAATTTACCCAAGTTGAGGGGTTATATTGCAATATGTCATATGTTGAACATGCCTCATGTGTTTTAGCATCATTATAGAGAGAATGGTGCAAGGTGGTGGCTGGAGGAAAGCCCAAATTCCAAGTTTAAACTTGTTTGAATAATGTTGAAATAATATTTGCTTGTTTTGGACTAAAGTGCAATTTACCTAATTTAAGGGGGTATCTTGCAAATGTTACATGATAAATGTTCCTCAAGTGTTGAAGCATCATAAGAATGAAAATGATGCAGAGGTATGGCTTGTGGAAGCCTGAGCACCAAGAAAGAGCTTATTAAGCAATGTTTGTGCATTAAAACCTAGTTTTGGTGTAATGTGCAATTTACCCAAAACCTAGGGTTCAATATGCAAAATACCACTTATAGAGAGTCCCTAATGTTTCTTGGTATCAATTAGAGACAAGAAAATCAGAGGGGCGCCTCATTTGAATCTCTTTGGGGGAGAGAGAATCGTGATATTAAAATAATTAAGATTTAAGCATAATTGAAACCCTAATTCAATTTAATACAAAAATAAATATATTAATGGAAGTGCCTTTCAACCAAAAATGTGATGGTTGAATTTATATAAGTATGGACATCCTTGTGCCTTGCAATGGCACCGAAATATCTAAGTGAGTGGAAAGCCCACTCACATTAGTTAAAGAAAAAGTAATATCCACTAATTTTTGGATATTATTATTATATTGATTAAGGTGCTTAATTGTTTTCTTTTAATTCATGGATAAAGAAGAGGATTTCGAAGGGGAGGATGATGGCTTCGTATGCAAGGAAGTGAGGGGGATAAGTGGCACCAATTTAGGGAATTGAAGAATTTTCTACTACTTTCTCTCTTGAAAATTCACATACATATACCCCATTTTCTACTCACTTGAAAGACTCTTTTTCGAATCCACTTTCTTTCCTTGCTTTGGACGAACACAATGGAGCTTAGGAGCAACAGGAGGACGTGCCCCAACCTGTAGGTGAGCTGCTTAATTATCTTCAACCTTGATTTCATGGTGGAAATCGAAATTCAATGCTTATTTTCTTCTTTTCTCCATTCAATCTTCAACTTTAGCCATTCTTTTCACTCAAAGACTTGAGGACGGACCTTGGGAAGTTGAGAAAGCTTCATTCACCATTAAAGACGTGAAGCTTGAAGCTTGGATTCAACTTTGAAGGCGGGTTATATAACTTGAACCCTTAAATGTTATTATTGATTTCATTTCTTCATCCTATGTTGAATCTTTCTTCTTTCTCGAAATTCCTTTTGATTAGTTGATGAAATCACCATAAGAATCATAGTAATTTTTGAAGGTTTGAAGCTTGAAGATGATGATGTCATCTTAGCACACACCTCAATAAATATCATGAGCAAACAATTTGCAATTTTGATGGCCAAACGGTCTCAAGACCGTTTGAGGTCAAACGGTCTCAAGACCGTTCGGGGTCAAGTGCTGATGTGGATGAATGAAGATCCAATGGTTCAAATTGATCTAATTATAATGGTTTCAAGAATGGATGATCCATTGATTACAAACCCTAATCAGATTGATTGGTTGAAACCCTAAATTGATTGAGTCGATTTCTATGTTGAATGGCTCAAACGGTCTCAAGATCGTTTGAGGCCAAACGGTCTCAAGACCGTTTGGAGGTCAAGGGCTGTGATGGATGGTTGGAGATCCAAGGGTTATAATTTGATGTATTTTCAATGGTCCAATTGAAGAATGATTCAATGAAGCAAACCCTAAATTGATTGATTGTAGAAACCCTAATTTAGGGTTAAACAGTTTTAAGCTAAATAGACCAAACGGTCTTAGACCGTTTGAGGACCATTCGGTCTCAAACCGTTTGAGGACTAAACGGTCTCAAACCATTTGGGGTTAATTAATATTTAATTCAAACGGTCTCAAACCGTTTAGAGATTTTGTGATCAAGACCGTTTGATGGTCTAACGGTCTTAAGACCGATTGAAGATGTTGATCAAGACCGTTTGAAGAATTTGAACTAAGACCGTTTGAGGGTTAAGTGTCTTGAAGGCCGTTTAAGGTCTAATGGTCTTCAGACCGTTTGATGAGCAAGTGACCATGACCGTTTAAGGTCTAACAGTCTTCAGACCGATTGGAGGATTGGGTTCAAGACCGTTTGATGGTCTAACAGTCTCAAACTGTTTGAAGAATTTGGACAAGACCGTTTAGGGTCTAACGATCTTCAGACCGTTTAAGGGTGCTGAGGTCAAGACCGTTTGAAGGTTAATAGCCTCAAGACCGTTTGAAGGTCAATATTCTCAAGACCGTTTGGAGGTTAATAACCTCAAGACCATTTGAAGGTCAATAATCTCATGACCGTTTGAAGGTCAAAGTACTTCAAGACCGTTTGAGGGACTAGTACCTCAAGACCGTTTGAAGGTCTAATTGATTCAAACCATGTAAGTACTTTTAAACCCATGATTGTTAATGATGTATATCAAAGATAATTACAATGGTTGTACTTTAAGGTACTAGGGTGATTAGTGCCCTTAGAGGGGTTAATCTTTGATGCTTATGAAAGCAATATCTCAATACACTATGCTAACCCTAAATGTATGTACTTGAATGAAGGGTTGACCTAATCTAATTAAGTTTGAAGAAATCAACATCCTAGAGAGGATGAGAGAGAGAGGAATTCATACATGTATAATAGTCATGTAGTGATTAAGCCTCAACACTTTCAACATGAATAAAATATGTAATTAGGGTATGATCCTTGATAAAGAGATCATAAAACCCTAATCGAGAAGGTTGATGAGCCCTAACCCTAATTTAGGGCAATGCTAGATGAAACCCTAATCTAGGGTAATAGTGTAACCCTAATCTAGGGTGATGATATGAGAAATCCCAATTCAGGGTAATATAATGAAAAACCCTAATTTAAGAGGATGCTTCATGAAACCCTAATTTCGGGTAAAGTTACATGAAACCCTAATTTGGGGAAAAGTTATAAGGAACCTTAATTCAAGATAATGATGTGTAAAACCCTAATCTAGGGTGATGCCATGTGAAATCCTAATGCAGTGATGTGATGTGAAACTCTAATCCAGGGTGATGCAATGTGATGTTATATGAAACCCTAATACAAAACCCTAACCCTAATATAGGGTGAAGGTATGTGAAACCCTAATTTTGGGTTATAGTGCATGAAACCCTAACCTTGGGCAACATGATGATAAACCATAACCCTAATTTTGGGTAATGGGATGAGTATCACTAATTGACATGATTTGGGAAACCTTAACCCTAATGAGGGAATAGTGATGCTACCATCACATTGCATAGTGCTGATATGTAATTGATATAACTGTTATCATGTGTACTAATCATGCAGGTGTCATGAGATGTTGAGCATAACCAGCTATGAGCTATGATGTTTATTATTGAAATTGTTTTATGGGTCCTGTGAGCCATAATATGCTTTGTTGCCTAGTAAGAGGTAATAAGAGATTGAATGAGCCTGGAGAGCCATGTGAGATGCTTGTGTAGCAAATATCATGTTTACCTTGGTCAGATGACCTGAAGGTATTAGTTACCTGATAAGTGGTAACAAGTGTTCTTTGATGAACTGAGGGTTTGAATACCCATATTCCATAATCATGATGATGAGATGTTAAGGGATGAGAATACCCATGATGTGACAAGGGATTGAGTTCCCAATGTTTTATAAAGCTTCGAAAAGTACTTGATAGAAGTATTACACATTCCTTGTAGCATTTGTTATAATAATTTATGTTTGAAAACCTGACTGATGCTAAAAGAATATGGTAATGCACTTAATTAATCAAGTGAAATCTTATCATGTAGAACCCTGGCCATAGATCCATCATCGTCAGTAGTTGGTGATGGTGAAACAGGTTTTCCCACGGGATCTCCTGGAGGGCATACTGTTGAGTATGTGGGGGTTATGGGCGCGAATATCCTTACGCCCTAATGTGGGACTGATGTGAGATAAATATTAAATCTCTCAATCCTACATTATATGTGCCAGGATGGATGTATCACGAATCTCCCGATAATATTAATGCCAGATCGATGTGAGATAAACATGAAATCTCTCGATTGCGAAGAGAGTACATCCGCCACTGTAACTCTATAGCGAAGTTGCCAGTATACCCTGGAAAGCTATTTAGCAGAGACACAAGATGTCCTGCATGGGATCTCGTACTGACCGAGATAAGGGAGGTCATGGAAATCCGGCTCTTCCTTAACCTATGTATGGTACCTATTTCGATTTCGCAATGGTCGGTTGGAGTATGAGCGGTATACCTCATCTCCTCAGGGCTTAATTATGATTGTAAAATATAATCAGCCGTGTAGCGTATTTGCTTAAGGTTGAAATACGAGAATCAATGGTTGATGTTACCTTGCTTAGCATATCCTAGATGGATAAATATTATACATGTTCTTCAATTCCTTATTGGATAAGTAACATGCTGCTTTATCAAGTTATAACTGAAATGATTTGAATAAGAATATTGCTCTAATATGTTTAGACATTGATTTATATGCTGTTGAATATATATGATTCCTCTGCTCAGTTTTATTCTATTAAACTGCAATAATAATGTTTCTGGCGGAGAGTTATATCTCTCGCTGGGACAATTTCAATTGTCTCACCCCCGTGGGATCCAACCTTTTTAGGTAGACGCAGAAGAAGAGACAGAAACCCTATTGCAGGGGAAGAGCAGCAACAACAACAACAGGGACAACAGTGATATTCTAGGTGGAGGCACTGGCTGTCATGTTTTGTATATAGAGTCCTATGTGTCGTCTCTGTACTCTCAGGTCCTCGGAGTTAGTAGATAGTACTTTTAATGAATCGATCTGAGATTTTGTCTTGATGCCTCGAGGTTCTTATGCTGCTTGTGTATAGTTTTAACAGAGCAGTTGTTGCTTGTAATCCTCGAGAAGGAATGGTACATGATATGTACTTATGAACCAGGATGTAAATAAAGTACGTTGGTTCTTGATAAAAGAGTTTTCCTGTGTTTGGATCTCTTTGTAAATGGTTTTAATTTTTAGTGATTTTCAGTAATCCACTGCTTATGTTTAATTCTGCTGTTAATGATCGCTTCCTCTTAGTTAATGACATTTTGTTCAAACGGTGCGTCACATGGAGTATCTACTTGAGGGGGAGTGTCTGAGTGTTTGAGTGCTTTAATTGTAAAATTGAGGGGGAGAAATTTCTTGTATGGGCTTGGTTTATCCTTTTATTTTCTAGTCTGACTCTCTGTTTGCAAGCTGATTTGGGAATCTCTCAACTTCAGCTTGAGGGGGAGTGTTAGAGAGTCTGTTTATTATTGTTATTAGTGTCTTTGTTATATGGGCCCAAATGTCTTGGCCCATTAGGGTTAGTCTTATGTCTGTACGTTTCCCTGTCCTCCTATTTATAGGAGCAGGGTTTCTTCTATTCAAGATAATTCATAGCCGTCTTTTACTTTCTAAGAACCCACAAACATTTAGTATGATAATATCGACAATAATGGTTTTGGTAAACACATAATGGTCACACTGAGATCATGGGAAGTCAAAATTACTCAGTTGAAGTGATAATTTATCAAACCATGCTCGGGACTCTGCTGTAGGCCATAAAATCCTTTTTAAGAAGACAGTTTTTTAGAATACTCCCAAGGAACATTACATGGAGGTTGTGACATGTAAATAGTCTCCTGCAAATCCCCATATAGGAAAGCGTTTTTGACATCTACTTGAAATAAGTGCCAATCTTGATTTACATCAATAGAAGTACGAATCCACATAGAGTTGAGACAAGCAACACGAGAAAAATGTTCCAAGTAATCAATCCCGAATTCTTGTGCATCCCTTGGCAACAAGTGTGGCTTTCAGGCGTTCAACATACCATCTAGCAAATATTTTACGATGAATGCTTAACGACATCTAATATGTGATTACTTTTGTTGGTGATTAACATCAAGATCCCACATCCCGCGGGATGGAAGAGCAGTCATCTTCTCATCCATAGCTTGCTTTCACCCAGAGTGATGTGGGGCTTCATGAACAAACTTAGGAATAGAATTGGCAGATAAATTTACAAAAAAATGAGCCATGGGAGAAGTCAGATGAGTTGTAGAGACATGATGGGAAATACTATACTTTGCGCCAAACCGGTGTGGTTTTCTCAATGCAATAGGCATATCAGAATTAGAAAGTATAGTGGAATCTATAGCATTACCAATGGCTTGTGGTGGATCATTAGTCTCAGGAGAAATCATAGCAGGAAATAGGTCATGTGGAACACGTCTCTTCTGCTCATACATTCATAGAATAGGAGGGGAAGACTCAACATTGTCAACAGACGTAGGGATAGTGAAGACACGTGATCATGAAGAGGCATACTAGGAAACTTCACCTGTGCACTATGCTAAAAAAGAATCAGGTTTCCGCTGTGTTGTACAGGCGCCCGCATGGGCGGCGCCGAGGCGGTGCCTAGGCTTAAGTCAGCCCCCCTCAAACTGGGCGCCCAACCCCCTAATTGACCTAAGTTGTTTCCTAAGGCTAAGACCCAAATTAAGCCAATTCAAGGATAATTTAGCATAAATTAGATCTGAATTTGATCAAATTGAGTCATTTTATGATTAAATTGGGTCTGATTTATTCCGAACGGCGTCAATTTAGGGTAAATTAGGTCTGATTTGGGGGAAAACATGCCTGATTTGGGGGAATTAGGTCTGATTTGGTCATGTAAGGCCTCATTTAGATCAACATAGGAAAATTTAGAGTTAGTTAGGTTTGATTCTAGGCCAAATTATGTCAAATTTGAGCATATTAGGTCTGATTTGGGGAGAACAAGTTTGATTTTGGGGAAATGGTCTGATATGGCGTGATTAGGTCTAATTTGGCCAAATTAGATATTGTTTAGGTCAATATAGGGAAAATTTGTGGAAGTTAGGTATGATTGGGTCATAAAATACAAAAATAGGTTTTATTTAGGCCAAATCATGTCAAAATTTGGCACATTAGGTCTAATTTAGGGGAAACAAGTATGATTTGGGGGAAATTGTTCTAAATTGGATGACTAAGTCTTATTTGGCAAAATTTTGTCTCATTTACGTGAATATATGAAATTTTTATGGAAATTGGGATTGATTAGGTCATGGTATGCAAGATTAGGTCCGGTTTAGGTAAAAATTAGGGTAAAATAGGTCAAATTTGATCAAATTTGGATCAAATGAGTTCAAATTAGGGCCAATCAGTTCTAGTTTAGGTGTTGTTAGTTTTGATTTAGCCTAAATTCTACATAATAGTATTATACATGTTTTGGTTACAAACATAATACATGTTTAGCTTTCTGATTTCTAAATGAATTTTGTTTAGGTAAAACTTCCACAATTCAATCCATATCAAACGATTTTGTTGCTTTCTTCATTCGATGCTAGCACATTGATTGCATATTTATCTTGTATATTTATATGTGTAAGGAACTAAGGGTTGCATTTTTCAGAAATTTTACATATATATGTTTAAATAAAAAATACATAAAAATGCCTGGAAAAACCCAAGCCTCTGCCTGGGCGCCTAGGCTGTCTGGGAAACCGTTTCCTCAAAGAAAGTGACATCAACATTGATGAAAGAACGACATGCAACATGATCAAAACATTTATATCCATTTTGGGTGCGAGAATAGCCAATAAAACAACGAAAAACTCTTGGTGATAATTTATCACATGTAGACTGGTGATTGTGGACAAATTACAAACTCTCAAAAATTCTTAGTAGTATAACAGTTGGTAGGGATTTTATTTTGTAGTCGGGATGAGGGCATACGGTTGATGAGATGATTCACTAAAAGAATGACATCTGCTCGTAAAATATAGGAACTTGCATTTCAAGCATGAGACGAGCGACGCCAAGGAGATGCCTATTTTTGTGCGTGACAACTTTATTTTGTTATGGGCTATAGTGACAAGAAGTGTGATGGATAATCTTGTTAAGAATACAACTCTTTGAAAAACCGTGTTGCACATACTCCCAACATATCATTAGTGCGAAAAAATTCAGAGTAGCAGAAAATTTAGCCTTTATATCATTAAAGGAGATTCTCAAATTTCATACGATCTCTTAATAGATAAAGCCAAGTGGCTTGCGACCAATCATCTCGAAAGGTTACAAAATATCACATAGTTTTACAATTAGTTGAGGCAAACGCCTAAATTCAGAGTAGCAGAAAATTTAGCCTTTATATCATTAAAGGAGATTCTCAAATTTCATACGATCTCTTAATAGATAAAGCCAAGTGGCTTGCGACCAATCATCTCGAAAGGTTACAAAATATCACATAGTTTTACAATTAGTTGAGGCAAACACCTAGGTGCCGCATGTGCCAACCACCTAGTTAAATTGACGTTTGGGCACCTGGGCGAGCGCCTAGGATTGCCTGGGCGGCTGCGCAGGGACGACTAGGCATTTGTTTCTTTCATCATCATCATCATCATCTAAGCCTCAATCCCAACCATGTTGGGGCCGACTACTTGGATCCTTCTTTTCCAATCAACTTTATTATGGGCCATACTCTGATCAAGGTGTAAAGATATAAAATCTCTCTTTATAAGCTCTTCCCAAGTTAATTTAGGTCTGCCTCTGCTTCTTTAATTTTCTATTTTTTTTCTTTTAGTTTTCTAAAATTTGTGTCATGTTAATATCATATTTGACATGTGTAAGTGATTTCATGCGTTTTTAGGCTTCTACTTGAATCTAACATGACTATTTAAGATGTAGAACATTCAATAAATACACAAAATACCTTATATATGTAATATATATTACATATATCTTATATAACATTCATACATAAATTCAAAAAAGGGCATGCGCCCAGACGCCCAACTAGGTCAGACCATTGTATGGCCACCTTGACAACCATGATTAGTGGTTCAACATGGCCCCCAAATATTTGAATGAACTAAATAGAATAAACTAGGACTCATGCTATCACAACACTCGCAAAACGACGTCGGTGTCTACCAAGTTGACACATCTAACACCTAAAATTTCAGAATAAAGTTTGGGAAATAAAGACTTCAACTTTGCAGTAGGTGGGTGACCAAGGCGTAAGTACATTGGTGAAGAGAGGTAGATTGGACCACAAATGTTGTAGTTGGAGAAGATGACAATGTATGTAAATAATACAAACCATCTCGAACTTCATTTTCCCCCACCAATCTTTTCCTTCGTCCTGAGAACCTATATACAGACAAATTAGGGAAAGAAAGCTAAGCTGCTGTCTTAGTTATCAAGGCGCCCGCGTAGGCGCTAAGCAAGGTGCCTCAAACTAGGCGCCCAGCCTATTAAGTGCATTGAGCGGGCGTCTAAGGCCTTTTAGGCCCAAATTAAGCAATTTAAAGGCTAAATAGCATGAATCGAGTCTAGGATTGGTCAAATTAGATCACCTTGAGTCATTTTATGGTTGAAATAGGTCTGATTTAGACCAAATCAGGTCAAATTTTGGCAAATTAGGTCTGATTCGGGGGAAATAGGTCTGATTTGGGCCAAATTGGTAAGTCCTCATAGCGTTGTGTGTTAAAGTTTTTCTACTTATATGTCTGTTGTTCTTGCTACTTTTTCTTTTCTTTTTTTTATCCTTTCTCCTGCATTTTATTCCTGAATCCTACTGCTGCTGTGGGTTTTTTTGAGTTATCCTCCTATATCCCTTCCTACTACTCTGTGAGTATGTGCATGTCTTATAATCTTATTTCAGATTTGTCCTGTATTTCCTGCTACGAAATATACTACTACTATTTGCATATATTTGTTCTTCTATTTCTGATTTCTTCCTCCTAAATCTCCTTTCACAGCTACTGTTGTTTGCATGTTTCTATTTATTTTCACGGACCTATTCTTCCTTTATATTTTCTATTTCGGCACCTGCTACTGCTGTTTTTTATTTTGTTTGTTGAATTCTTCCTCCTCTTTCTATCTCCTTTTACTGCCCTTGTGTTTGTCTTTGTATCCTGTTTTCTTTCTCCAATTCCTATTTATCTTCCTATTGCTGTTGTTTCTTTTTCTTCCTGTTAGTTCTCTTGCCCCTAATTCTCCTATAGTATCAATTCAAAATTAGACTTATAATAACATTTAATGAATAAAAGTTACCTCATCACATATACTATCATGTTTACAAACATTTAAATATGTAACTAAAAAAAGTAATAAAAATGCCCAGAAAAGCCTAGGTGGGCTAGGCGTCCCTTAGCTTCAACCTACCACCGCCTAGACACCTTGACAAACATGGCTTCTGTTCAATATATTGGTAATTTTACTGACATACATCAAATTTAAAGGAAGTTTTGGCACAAATGAAACATATTTAAGAATATAGGGAGTGCTAGTCACATTGCCTATCCCATTAACAGGGGAAGTGGAGCCATCAACTAATCACACATGAGGGTGATAGATAGACTTCTTCAACGATTTAAACAACTTTTTATTACTAGTCATGTGGGCAGTAGCACTAGAGACAATAATGTAATCATCTTTCGAAGAAGAAGCTTGAAGACATGAAACATACTTGAGTGTTGGGCAATGTTTGCTTGAGGAGAAGCAAAAGTCAATGAAGTAACTTTGATTAGGTTGTCAAGATCAACAAAGCTAAGTTTCACCATCTGACTATTGGTGCCACTGGAGCTAGATGTTGATTCGCTGTCAACTTCAGTAGTTGAAACTTGGTTTGCCACTATTTACCAATTACCATGCTTTTTCCAACGTTTATCCTCTGTATGATTTGATCTTTAACAAAAGTTGCAGTATTAAGGTTGGGAAGATGAAGGCCCTCTACTAATGATGTTAGGTCCTCTTCCTCGTCCACGACCTAAAGTACTATGTCCTTGTCCAAAAAATGACAAGGGCAACATGTTGTTTTATAGTAGCAACATGTGTAGACAACCGAAGATGGACATCATCTAATGTAGGCAGAAGTTCAAATGCAAGAATTGGCTGTCGAACAACTTCGTTATTAGATGGCATAGGTGCAAGGAACTGACACACCTATACCTCATTCCATTGCTTTTGTAGTTTTGCAAGATTAGATGTCAAGGTGTTTGACTTTCAGATCTCCATAGATCCCTTTGAGGTGTTTTCCACTTTCAAGGAATGCATGTGTTTATGCATATCAGAAATGCGTGACACATTCCCTCTTCTAGAATATAACCGGACAGTATGATCCCATGCCTCTTTTGTTGTCTCAGTGAAAATGAGATTAGTAGAGAGATTTAACCCACATGTGTTTAGTATACACGACAGAACTAGAGAGTCATGCTCTGCCGACTTCTTCTCTTCCTCCTTTTTGTCAATTTTTCTTGTTTAGGTAGGTGGATCCATAAGATGATCAAGGTTGCCGGAAGAATGGATATATATCTAAATGGAACGTTCCCATTAGATGTTGATAGGTCCACTAAATTTCACAGATGTAACACACTTGTAGTGTGTTTCAGAGACCTATGCAGAAGAGGATGAGGCCATTAGAAAACAACTGCAAATATAAGAAAAAAAAAGGCCAGCCGCAATTTAACTTGTGTCCCAAAAGTGACACACCGTGTAAGTAGGCAGGTACGTCGTGTCAGGTCACCTACATGGCGTGTCAGTGATCGTTAATAGTCGCCAAAGCAGACAAGCAGATACATTTAATATCGAGGATGTCACACACCGCTTAAGTAGTCACACTATATCAGGTCAGTGACACGCTCTGTTAGCGATCAGTAACGGATGTCGAAGCGGACATGCAATGACACGTCATATTGAGGAGATGACACACCATGTTAGGGGTGACACATCGTGTTAGGAGCGGAACACGCCGTATTTTAATGTAGAAGACTTAGGGCGGGACAAATTAAGAAAGTCGTGTTATGTTCACATCATGTCCGATTGTGCAACAGCATAATATGGTTGAAAGATGACCCAAAACAACAACAAGAGAATGGGGATCACTATAAATCTCCAAGAGGCTAAAGGATATGTCTGAAATATCTGATCATATCAACCATATATCAATATCTGATCATATCAACCATATATCGGTAGAACCCTATAATAGGTGGTCATGAAGACCACAAGGAGATGTCATACGACTTTCGGCAAAAACAATCTTTAGGGCATAAAGCCATCAGAAAGACTGCGGGCTACAACACTAGATCCTCTTGTTGGAGAAGAGGACTAGATTTGTGAGGAGGAGCACTCCCTTTAGGCGTAAAAAGTAACGACAATGGTGGAGAAGGGAGGAGAGTGTCGGCTGCAACGGTGGAGTGGAGCGACAATGTCAAAGGAAGGACAATGGCAGCATACCATGTCAGATTTTGTTGTCTTATTCTATTGATAATAGAGCGGACCCCTCTCCTATACATAGGATGAGAAGAAACATGAAAGCAGACAAAACCCTAATGGTGTTAATAGACTTAGATCCATATTACATGAGACGAAACGAAAGAAATAAAGATGCTGAAAAGAAATACATAAATGATATAAATCAAACAATAAAGAATAAATATGTCTCAATACACTCAATATTGGAATTTGAATACATGATATTAATTATTATTTGATATTTTTCATACACTTATGTGCAAGCTTTGAAAAATTTCCACTAATAATATGTTGGCAAGTGCCTGGCCGCTAGGACTAAGCAAGAAATTCTTGCCTATCTGCCTTGTAAAATTACATATTTTGCCTTTATTGTAATGCAAGCTAATGATACTCTTTTTTTTGTGGCCAGATAAAAACTATTTTCATTGTTTGATCAATTTATGCGAAATTGATCTAAGAGGCCAGACCGCACACTATATGCATTTGTCCTACTAGTTTCAATATGCATAGCCTTGTATTAGATAGTGTATGCATGTCTATTTTTTCTAAATGTTTATTGTCTAATTGTATTTTAACCTACTTATATGTATGCGTAAACAATTGGAGTGGGAGAAAGAGGCAACCTTATTATGATCACTTTCATGACATATATATTGTATATCATTAACTCACATTTGCATGTAGACCCTTACTTTTCAACATATACAAGAAGGTCGTTTGTATACTATATTAACACTCCCCTCTTAAGTTGGAGCTTGTATATCATATGATCCTAGCTTGTTACATAAAAATTGAACCCGACAAGATTCAAGGACTTAGTAAAGAAATCAACGAATTGATCTTTAGACCTAACTAGTGACAACTGGATCATGCCCTCCTAGATTTTGTCCGAGGAAATGAAAATCAACTTCTATATGCTTTGTTCTTTCAAAACGAGGATTTCGAGCGATGTGGACATCAACCTGATTGTTACACATGGAAAAAAGGCGTGCCCTGAGGCGCTAGAGGAGTACACCTCGAGGCGAGGCACACCCTGAGGCGTAAGCCTCACCTATAATCCAAGAGGCGAGTGCCTCATTATCTACAAGGCGAAAAAAGAGACAGAGGCGTTGAGGCGTAACTGAGGTGCTAGCCTCAGCCTGCCACCCAAAATAGAGGCATGCTGTCCATTTAGACTGCATATGGGTTTGGCCGAATGGGTTTTCCGCTAGCCCCTTTGATGCAAATGTAGAAAAAAAAATCAAGGTTAAAATACCACTGTTTGGGTATTTATTGTTTTTATTTTCCATTTGATTTAGATTATAAACATGTCATGTTATGTGATTTTGTTATGTAGTTGTCAAATTCTATAACTTACGTTGTATATATCTTTTCTTATAAATATAAATACATAAATATATGCAAGCATATATAAATATAGGAATGCCTTGGTATGTTTCGAGGCTTACGCCTCGATTGCCTCTAGGCTTATGCCACGCCTTGCTAAGACAAAAACACCTCGTTGTACCTGATGCCTTTTTCAACCTTGGTTACACTTAACTCCATGGGACTACTTTAACCAAAACCCAACTCTTCTAATAGATGGATGAATCGTAATAACTCACAAGTGGCTAAAGACATGCTCTATACTCCGATTCAACATTGGATGTAGAGACAACTATTTGTTTCTTACTTTTGGAAGACATTAGATTACCTTTCACAAAGACACAATAGACGGATATATACCTCATAAAGATGCTAGATCTTGCCCAATTTGCACCCAAAAAACCTTGAACGCTTCAGGCTTAATAATCCTTGGCCTGGAGACTTCTTCTAGTATCTAAGAACGGGCATAATAGCCTTTTAAGTGACATGTACATGGCTTCTTCATGAATTGAATAACACTCATGGAAAATGCAATGTCAAGTCTGATGACAATCAGATAATTCAATTTTCCAAGAAGACTTCTATAACGCAAGGTCATCAAGTGTGATGGAGGAATTGGAAATATGGAATTCAAGGGTTGAAAGGGGTCCTATACTAATAATGTGCTGCTTTGCCCTAGAGTCAACTATCTAGTAAAAATTGGAGGCTATATCATTGAGGCCCCCACATTACCTTGGTTGGATGCCAAATGCACTGAAGATGTTACAACGAGCTATGTAGTCATGGAATCCCCGAGATTTTGGAGGATATTGAGACACCCACATAAGTTGCTCGTACTTGGTAGAAGAGTTGGTGAGTTGCGAGGCAGTGTCCTCCGTTTGGGAAATGAGCTGTACTAGCTCCATGGCCCCGCCCGTGGGGATGCCCATGCTTTTATGATAGCACTTCTCGTCAAGGTGACCAAGTTCGTTACAAAAGGTACATTTTGGTCTGGGGGCACATCCACATTCCTGACTATGGGAAGCGACTGCCATGGCAAGTTGTGGGCTTGGTAGAGTAGTCAAGCTGAGCTTGTTGTCGTACATCAAATTGTTGTAGACGTGAAAATGCAAATGCACATCTTCTAGGGGTGGGAACTGATCTCATGCCAAGATAACACAACGCATAAGGGTATACGCCGAATGCAAACATTCAAGGAATTTTGCGTTCACGAGGATGACGAGTTTTTTTGTCTATTCATGAGAGGTGACAACCTAGAAGAAGTCTAGTTGCGAAATGACAACAATTGAATCATAATCGTCATCCATAAATTTGTCCCCTTGGTGTTCAACAAACAAATAGTCTCAGTTTTCATAGATTCACATTGCATTCTTCTCCAGTGAAGTGGCGGCGGGCAACCTTCCACGAGTCTTTGGCATTTTTATGGAACATATATTTGGAAACAATAGATGGTTCCTTATTTTTCTACGTCCAATTCTTGACTTGGTTGTTCCCTCTTCTCCACTTGGGGGGTATTCAGAACATGCTTCTCAATGAACTTCAACTTATCTCTGGATTCAAGAATAATGTGTACTAAATTTATCCAAAGTAATTGTCCCCATTTAATCCGAAATGGATGTCGGAGTACCGTGGTTGTAGATCAATGTTCAAAATTTTGACGAAATGGTTGAAATTTTAACTGAAATTCCTGTTTCCATAGCAATCAAACATCGAAATTGACTCACGAAACTCTCAAAACATGCAAATCATCAATTTTTTTTTTCTACTTTTTCATATACTATGTACTACCTAGAGCATTTTTTTGCACAGTTTTGTGTCTTTAATTCTATATATTATGCTTGCAAACTATAATGACTTAATTCATTGATTTCACCATCAAAAATTGACATAAAAAATCCCCATCGAAATGCCCATCGAAACAGTTCAGGGTTATTCACTCAAAAATGACAAGACCCCACCCCCACGTATCCAATATGAAATATTATTACATATTTGAGTAGATCTATACTAGTAGACCATTCTGGTAAAATTTTATAAATTAATTCGTTTATTTTGCCGTTGAAACGCCAGGGGAACACATTTATCGAAATTTCTATCGAAATTTTTTGAAATTTCTATTTCTATGGCCATCTAAACGGCATCGAAATCGGACATTTTCTTCCTTGCTGTAGACGATGGTCTGATTCGAAGGATCTTTGCCATTAACCATGGTTGAAGATGTGATTCATTGGAAGGACAAAGATGAACTTGAACGTAGACGAGTCCCCTGTAAGATGTATGACGAAGAGAAAAATACAGAGGTGTGGCTATGCACTATCACATGAAAGATGCACTTTGTGATAGGAATTAGGAGAGATATCCTAACTTAGGAGCAATCACCCATGTATGGTGTGGAAGGTACACAATGTGGTAGAAGGAAAGAGGAGGAATCCCAGTTCTCTTACAAGGTCTTAGTGGATTAACACGGATGAAGTTCACACAATCAACGACAATGAATCTTTGATTCTTTGGTCAAGGACAAAGTAACTGAGTTCGTTGACGTATCACATAGGTAGAAGCAACTGTATCCTAACATGATGGAGCTAGAAGAGATTAGGTTGTCCACGACTACATGAGGCAGAGGCGGCGGCGCCAGCCTTGCTCCCTTAGTGGCAACATTGTTGTTGTTGCTCCCTTTGGGGGCAACGACACTTCCGTTGGGGGCTGGCAGCCTGATGTTTTCCTTCTGTAGGGCTATGGCGGCCGCTACTATGTCCTTGGATGCATGGTACTAAATGTCCTCGACATGGGGTGAAATTTTGCCGATAATGTCTTAATGTTGACGGCTGGCGACGTCGAATCCACGTAAACATCCTTATTCTACAATATCCTCGACATTTTGTTGAAATTGTCGACATTTCCCCATATGTCGACGAAGTTGACCAAAGTCCATTCAAAAATTCCATAATGTCCTCAACATCTGTCGAAGTTGGCGACATTCTTCTGGTGTTTTGTGGAGTTTGCTGTGTGAGGAGGAAAAAATGTTGGAGCTTGAGGTAAGATGATTTTGATGTTAGTTTTTACTATTCTAAGCTAATAGTAATAGACCGACCCCCTCTCTGCTAAATCTACCATAGATTTACACCATTTTTATGTTGTTTGTTTAGTGTCACAAACTTTATATATGGAAGAACTCTGTAGTTCGGAGACGACTGTATGTAATCGTGTATTTATCTACATATGTAAACCTATATGGATGGCTATATGTAAACATATATTGTGTTTTTTAGTTAGATTTGATGAAATCTGTCGATTTTCATCACAAAATGACTAATTTTAGCTTAATTTTTGTCGAAGTTGCGTTGAAGTTTGGTTGTAAAAATCCTCGACATTTCCTCGACATTTTCACAAACTTCCATGTCCACACCTATCGAAGTCGGCTCGAAGTCGAAGTCCTGTTCCATGCCTGGATGGGTGAGGGCTGCGTTATGGTGCCTTGGCACTCCTGCTGCGGTGACGACAACTGCTGTTCTGCGGCTGAGACGACGCCTTGGCGCTGCACCTGCTTGCCTGGGGCTGCTGTTGCTCCTTTAGGGGGGAGGAGGGTGCTTGTTTAAATTTCTGAAGTGGGTTTTAAAATGAGCTTTGATACCATATGGCAAAATCCAGAGATTTGATTTACTAAAAATAGAGATAGGACATGTCCTATATAAAATAGGCTCGAGATAAGTTGTACATGAGGAGTAACATAAGATGAAAGAAACCAATCCGATACTAATGGGCTTAACTAACGATAGGCCCATTCTCTCTGCTATTAATTCTAATACTGTTAACATCACCATTTCATAAAGTGGCCTCTTCGGCCACTTAAACGCATGCTTAAGTGGTCTGGCCCATGTACTTTATACTGTAAAGCAACCCCCCCCCCCCCCCCCCCCAAGACTCCCCCAGCACTCCTATTCTTGCTTCACATAATTATAAAAAAAAATGAAAAATTGATTGCAAGATCGTTGTATGTATTGCAGGCTATAAACACACAAGAAATTGACTATAAAATATTGTTCTTGTCCTACCTATTTTGAATTTTATGCACCAGAGTTGTACACATTACTCTCACCCATCACCTGCAATAAATATATTACTTTATAACTTGATGATATCCTACATGATCTATATTGATGTTGTTGTATAATGATATTTATTCTAAATGCATCCCATTCATTGTGTATAGTATATATACATATTTTTATAGCGATCAAATAGAATATTATTAATATCAGGATCTTATACTAACTATTCTTTCCTGTAATTACAGATGGCACATCATTAGTGAATGTCAAGATGGAAGTTCAGGTCCCACAACTTCATTTTGTCCATCCATGCGTTTTTGAGGCCGGAAAGCCGATGGAGTTTTTCGCTTGTGGAAGTAATTTACATCAGCCTAAGTTTCGGTAGGTTGCTCTGAAGCATGCATCTTCTGCATCATTTATTTGGATTGTTATTTCTAGCAGTGATTCTTTGAGTTTTAAAAATATTGTACTAGACCAGATTGATACATCAGTATTTATTCTTTTTTCAGAATTTCTGGACTAACCATGCTTATGTGATATATCTAAACCTTAGACATCTAAACTATCCTTTAGTATTCTGTTTTTTATGTTTCTCTTCCACGACTTGTTTTGCCACTGTCATTTTCCCATGTAGAATGTTGGAACTGGCTCTGTATACTGATCCATTCGGGAAAACTGCCGCATATTATCTTGATAGTTTACCATCCTTCTTGGTACTTGATTTATAGTTAGTGATGGTTTATATATCTACTGTTTCTTGGTGCTTCTGGACCCTGGTCTATTAACCACCAGCTATACTTAGCTGCGGAAATTCTAGACCAAATTAGTTATGAGGCAAGAATGATGTTTTTAAATTGTAGTGCCAATTTCCAGAACTTAGCAAATAGCTGATCACCAGTCTGTGGATTTAATCGATTGATAATTATTATTTTAGCCGTATTCTTGCTTTTGTGGATATTTTCCAGCTTTCATATGCAGAAATGATGCATTTGTGATTTTTGGACATGCTTAGCACAGAAGGGCATGACACAATGCGGTCCACTTTAATGGGCAGCAATATTGACCAAAACTGAATTTATTTTTGTTTCAACTGTAATTGGACTCACTCCTACAGCTATCCATATCACTCTGACCAACAACTACCCTGCCTTCTGCCTTTCTTTTTGGAATTTCTTTCCTATGAGGAGCTTCGAGAGTACTGATTATGCTGGTAGTCACCAGTATTAAGAGTATGAGAAAGAAAATAAGTTCAGCAGAAGGCAACTGGAGCAAGGGGGTTCGTGTAGCAGCAGCTAATGCCAGTGACTGCAAGGGAGGACCCTGCCAGAGGGTTTAAGACCTATCTGCTATGCATTATGCATGAGGAAGAGAGGAATGAGAAGCTAGATGGACCGGTGTGCTACATCATATGCCTTGTATGAACCACATCATGGCTAGGATTATCTGACACAGTTGACAAAGTTATAAAAAACTCAAACATATGGATGTCCTACAAGCTCATCCTTTTTTATGGCTTTGCAATTACCGCATCCCTATTAAAGGCTTGTGGATTTAGGGAAAGGATAGGGAGTTTACAAGTACACTGGATTAGCAGGGACAAACATAATGGCAGTATGAGATTCAGTGAGAATCTAGTCATGCATTTTAAAGCCACAACAACAATTACAGACCTTGAATGTGTTTTTTCTATCATTTTCATCATCTAAGGCTCAATTCCCAACCATGTTGGGCTCGGCTACATGGATCCTTGTTTTCCAATAAACTGACATACAGGTCATATTCTGATCATGATGTAAACATTCAAAATATCTCTTTATAAGCTCTTCCCACTTTGGCTTGCCTCTTCTTCGTTTAGCTGTGCTCGACTCAATACATTGTTTCAACTAAGCACGTTTGCTGTTTTGCATTGAACATGCCCGTACCATCTTAGACGACCCTCATAGAACTTGTCCTTAATGCTCTCTGCCCCACTTTATTCCTTGTGTAGTCATTTATCAAGTGATATTTCTTGGTCTTCGGGCATATCCATCCCAACATACTCATTTTGGCCACATTCATCTTGTTTTTTTTTTGAGGAATGGTAATGTTAATATTAAAAGCACAACAAGCAAGCGAAGACCTGCTTATGTGAAGTACCCACATATTGTTTTTGAAGGGAGCAACTAAACGGAAAAAAACTTGAAAGAGAAACTGAAAATAGAAGCAGAAAGAGGCAAAGTTTGGCTAGCTGGGGGGAGGCTCCCCTTAAGACAAACCTCCTATAAAGTTTTTGCATCCAAAGTGATAAACTGATTTGAACCATCTTTGAGTTTGATAGTGTCACAGGATCTGCTGCACCAAACTGACCCCGGCCTCGTCATCCACCATAGCTTTTAGATCGCAGAGAAAAGCCGCTTCGGATTCGCCTTCATTTGAATCATCCTTTTTTCCATCTGTTAGTTTACCTGCATTTTAGTAAGGATGTGAAGATCGGCCTCTACTTGAGCAATGATAATTTTTGCCAATTTTTTGACGTTGTTGAATGTTCTATTGTTTCTTTCCTTCCAAAGGTTCCAGCAAATTGTGATGAAGATATCGTTGCTTTTGAAATTTTATGTAGCTTCTTGAGGGGGAGATTTTTAAAGGGAAAATGTCTTCCTGGAGGTCGGGAAGACTTTTTCGCATGAAGTGTGAAAAAATGTGTTGTGAGAAAGCGCATTTGAAGAAGATGTGGCTGACTGAATCATTGTTTTTTTCGCAGAGGACACATCTGAATGGTCCGATAAAACCCTTCCTTGAGATATTTTCACCTGTCAGAATTTTATTGTGAAGAAGAAACCATAAGAATGTTTTGTATTTTTGTGGCCATTTTTCTTTCCAAAGCTTTGTTGATGATGGAGAGATACCTCTAATGCTAAGAAAATTGTATGCAAGCTTGACCGAATATTTTTTCCCCCATTTCCAGGTGATGTTGTTTGAGATGTCATTTTCCAAGGAATTTGTAAGATTTCTAAAATCATTTTGGCTGACCTGGGAAAGAACACATCTTTTTAAGGAGTTTGTTCTGTTACTGGTTATAAGAGCAAGGGCTTTATCAATTTTATGTTATGTAGATTCTTTGGAATTGTCCAAGATGTTTTAAGATTTACGACAGAGTTTTTTTCAAACCATGGGTCAGACCAGAAAGATATATTTTTATGGGAATGTGGAGTGTTTATGATTTGTGAAAGTGTTGATATTTTTATTTATGAATTTCCAGAGAGGGGAAGCAGTTTTCCTTTGGATATGGTGCCAGGGAGGAGAGTGCTGGTAGTATTTATTTTTGATAAGATGTGTCCAGATTTTCTTCTTGTTTTGGATAAGACAATCTATGACTTTGGCGATGAGGCAGAGGGAGTGAGTTTCAATATTTATAATGCTCCAGCCACCTTGATCAATGGGAGCAGAAATAGTTTTTCAATTAACTAAATGATAGTGTTTCCCTTGTTTATTTTGCTTTTGAACATTATTCCACAAGAAATTTCTCCTGATTTTGTCAAGTATGGATTTTGTTTTTGAGGGTAGGGGTATACAACTTAAGAAGTGGGTAGTTATAGGAGTAATGACACTTTTAAGCAGAGTGAGCCTACCCGAGAGAGAGAGGAAGTTGTTTTCCCAAGAGGTGAGCTTGTTGTTTATTTTTGAAATAATAGGTTTCCAAATGGCATTTGTTATGTTATAAGGAGTGATGGGAAGGCCGAGATATTTGATCGGAAAATCTTCTGTTTTACACTTTAGAAAGTCTTTAAGGTTCTCCAGAGTGGAATGTTGAATGTTTACCCCAAAAATGGAGGATTTTTGAATGTTAACTTTTAATCCAGAGATATAGTAGGAGAAAAGACCAATGATCCTAAAGATATTCTGGATAGAGGAAAAATCAGGTGTGGAGAAGATGATGGTATCATCCGCAAATTGTATGATGTTCTCCATACAGTCATCAGGGGACGAAATGAGACCATTTTGTTTTCCCAAGTGAAGCATACGTGAGAGAATGGTGGTTAAAATGATGAAAATGTATGGAGAGAGTGGGTCCCCTTGTCTGAGTCCGTTTGAATTATGGAAATAGCCAAAAGGGACGCCATTGATGATAGTGGAGAAGTGGTTAGTAGATATACAAGCATGGATCCAAGAAATCCATTTGTCAGGGAAAGCAAAACCTTTAAGAGTTTGAAGAAGGCAATTCCAATTGACAAAGTCAAATGCTTTTTCAAAATCGAGTTTAATGGCAAGAAGGGGTTTTTTTTATGACAAAGATGGATGGTTTCATTGACCATTAAGAAAGCATCTTGGATGCTTCTATTTTTTAGAAAGGCGGATTGGTTTAGAGGGATGATTTCGTCCATGAGAGGTTTGATCCTATTAGCTAATGTTTTTGCAATTATTTTGTAGGAGGTGTTAATGAGACTGATAGGACGAAAGTGTGAAATAAGTTCAGGTTTATTATTTTTTTTATCAAAGAAATAAAGGTTTTATTTATGTATTTCATGATGCTATGAGGGTTTGAACTTGTTTGGAAGGCAGTAAGAAAGGCAAGGAAGTCTTTTTTATAATGATGCCAGTTGGCCAGGTAGAATTCTGCGTTAAGGCCATCTGGACCAGGCGATTTGTTTTTTCCTAGGTCAGAGATTGCATATTGTAATTCCTCAAGAGTGAATGGTTTAATGAGGTCAAGAGGGTTTGTTATTTTATTTTCACAAATAGACTGCCAATGGAGGTTGTTTAGGCCAGCAGGGTTGTGATTATTGTTAAAGATTTTTTTAAAATGGTTTTTTATATGGGTTATGATGGTCTGTTTATGTGAAGTGAGCCTGCCATTTATCGAAAGATGAGATATGGCATTATTTCTAAACTTTTGGTTGCAGATTTTATGAAAAAATTTAGTATTCTTGTCACCTTCTTTAGCCCACGTAATTTTGGCCCTTTGTCTCCATTTAGACTCGATTCTATTATTTATGAGGTCAAGATCAGCTTTAATGGAGAGGATCAAGGCAGGATCGGTTGAAGGGTCTTTTTCAACAAAGAGGAGTTGATCTTCAAGGTCTTTCTGAGAATCAGTTAAGGTCGAGGGGTTTTGAATCATCCATTTTTTTATATGATTTTTGATGTGCTTTGTGTTATTTAAAATGTGTAAACCTATGTTTGTTGTTTGTGAGTTAGCTAAAGTCCAGTTCTCAAGACAAGATTTGGAAATTTTTTTGATGTGAAGTCAATTGTTTTCAAATCTAAAAGGGCGTGATCCCCAAGAGATTGAGGCAGTTTCAAGGATTAGGGGAAAATGATCAGAAATGGTGCGATGGGAGATGTAAACTGAAGAGAGTGGATGCTTGTCTTCCCAAAGGTTTGAACAAATGAAATGATCGAGACGGGCAAAGGAGCGATTTCTAGATCATGTGAATAAGGCATTTGTGGGAACAAGATCAATGAGAGAATGGTTAGAAATCATCTGTTTAAATTTTTTGTCAGCAACTGTCATGGGAGAGGGTGATGGATTTGAGTTAATCCTATCCGATATTTGGGTAACAAGATTAAAATCACCACCAAGAACCCAGGGTGTCTGATGGTAATTTGAGAAGAGACAGCGCAACTCCTCAAGGAAGGATGTTTTGTCATATCCTGGTTCCCCATATAATCCAGTGAAGGACCAAAGGTAGTCGTCATCAAGATTTTTGAAATCAATCGTGATAGAAAAATTTTGAATGGAGGAGTTTAGCAAATCAAGGATCTGATTATTGTATCCCACAAGGATCCCACCTTTAAAACCCTTGGGTGGAAGCTGAATCCAGTTCGAGATTCGATTTCCACCAATGGTTTTAAGGGCGAAGGGAGAGAGAAGGGATTTAGTTTCTTGGATGGTGATTAAATCTATTTTGTTTTTGTAAATGTGGGAACGTATTTTTTTCTTCTTCTTTGTAGGTTGGCTGCACCACAGATATTCCAAGTAGAAATTTTCATGATAAAGGAAAGAAAATCGAGAAAAAATAACAGGTAGAAAGGGAAAAAAAACTGTTAGCAACTTTTCTTAGACCAACCCATAAATGATTCAAGATTATTTAACATATACTGTGCGTCATCTTTTTTATCAAAGCAAAAGCCAATCTTGTTTGCAAATGTAGTAAAACTTTTTGAGCTGGACTAAGAAGCAACATCATCTATAGAGACAGACTTATTTTTTATTTTATGTGATAGAGATGATGATAGTGATGACGCAGGAGAATCATAACAGATTGAGCAGGGTGGGGTGTTACCTCTCTTTTCCCTGTTGATGATGCTGGTTCCGTTGATGTTGGCTTGTTCAGGTTGCAGGATCTTTTGCAAGTAGCTTGAGTTTGTCTTTTGTATAGGGCTCTCCTGCTCCGAACTCTGCAGCGAGGCATCCTTGTTTTGTAAAGAAGATTCTTGAAAAGTAGAAGTTTTAGTTTCCTTGTTTGGGGTATGCCAACTTTCCTTCGTAGATGAAGTAGATGGGCATGAGTTTTTGCTAGGTTTTATATTGGAAGCGGGAAGGGAGGGGTCAGGTGATCTATTTCTTTTTTTGTTTTGGACAGGGTAAGAACTTTCAGAAAAATTTGTAGGTTTCCTAATCCAGACTTGGTTTTTGGTAGGAGGAACTCTGGCATGAGGGATGGGGTTTTTCCCTTTTTTGGGGCTAAACCAAGAAGGAGGATGTGATGAAAGCTCCGAGAAAGCAGTGCTGTTAGCAGTGGGGTGCTCTACAGCAAGCTTCAGATGGTAAATCGATTCTCCTATCCTGATGTTGATAGAAGGAGGAAGGGAGATGGCTGCTTTAACCGCAAAAAGGCAATAGGCTTTGATGAATTGGGTGGGATGGAGAGTTTCCGGACTAATGTATTGAAGTGTAGCACCAATAGAATGGGCGATACCTCTGAAAATCTCAAGCTCCCACAGATGAGGAGGAAGGTTTGAGATGGCTACCCAGTCGGAACCACCAGCAGGAGCAGGGAAGGAGCCTGTATCGGCGGACCATTTGGAGAGGCGTGCCATGATAAAGCTAGATCCACAAGGTATGGTAAGCATCTGGTTGAAGATATGGTCAATCTTCGTCCCTTCAAGAACAGTGTAGATGAGCTGGGTGGGTGAGAAAACTTTTGGTTTGAGAATGGTTTGGCCCGGGAGAAGGAGAGCTAAATCTCTAGTGATATCGAGGACATTGATAGGATTATTGTCCAGGTTATTTTCTATCGTAACAAGAATACTTCTGAGGGAAAAAACCTTGAGTAATCGCATAGAGTTTGCCGGTAGATCCATGGCGATCGCATACTCGAGGAAGTCAGGTGTCTTCATGGTTGGAGGAGAGGGAGGGAGGTTGACACTATGAGTTTTGACGGAAGGGGTTTTAGATGGAGGTATATATTGATGTGTGTGATGTTTGGTAGGGATTTTTGGCGAGGGGTAGGGTTTTGAAGTAGGCGATGTCCAAGAGTTTGAGTTTACGAGGCTAGGGTTTGTTTTTTTTGCATGATCCGGCGGGAGATCTGCTAGACATGCAAAAGGATTTTTTGAATGGTAATGATTGAGGGGAGGTACAGCGTTTGGCCAGTAGTCGGAGGAAGTTTGTTTTGGGACCACTGAACTATTTTAGAAAGGGGGGAATCGTGTTGAGCGTGAGTGCATGTTAGATCGGTGGGGATATGTCTGTTTGACAAACCTATTGGGGAAAGGTCGTGCCAAACAGAACCTTTTTATGTGCCCAAGGTTACCACAGTTGAAGCAAGTGCGTCGAGAGAAACACCTGGAAGAAGAGTGGCTGTTACTGTGGCAGAGGGAGCAGAAAAGGGCACGAAAAGGTTTCCTGGGGGGGGACCGATTTCCAGATTTGGGCGGTGGGGTTTTGTTCTAAAGTGTCTTTTATCTGAGCGGAAGATTTTGCATGTCTCAGAACCGGGAAGGAGAGGTTTAAAAGATTGATGTTCTTAGGGATGATATCCCTAGGTGAAAAGAACAAAGGACAGAGGGTTTTGTGTAAGGACGATAGTTTTGAACCGTAAACATTTTTTTTTTTATGGATGGAGAGGGAAAAAGTTTATACCTTTCAGCTATGGAGCTCTTTTGTTGAACCAGAGGAGATGTGATCTCGTCTTCTTCATCTTCTTATCCAGAGGAGATGGAGATGGGCCAAGATTTCACACCCATTGGGGGTTGGTATTCTGCCCTGACGAAGAGTTGGTCTGCAGAGTCTGAGGATGAAGAAACATCTTGGTCATTTCTTTTGTAGAGATATGCAAGAGAAGGTGGTGTCTCATGTAAGAAATCGCGAACCCAGGCACGAAAGGTGCGGTCTGCAAAAGGTTGGAGGAACATAGACCATTCCGGCTGCAGATTCAACTCCAGGCGCATCTCTTTCCAGCCTTCCGAGATGAGGAGAAAGGGGGATTTCTTGCCCCAGGTTGTTTCTGGAGGGGTAGACCATGAAAGCGAAACCTGGAATGATCGATGACCAATGTTTATCATGCAGATTCCAGAGGAGATGTCATATTTGTGGTAAATCCAAGCTCTAGGTAGTGGGATAGTTGATGAGTAGGTTTGATCGGAGAGATGGATCTCCAGGAAGGGGAAGCGAGAGTTCATGTTGAGAGAGGAAGATGGGGTTTTCGAGATGTTGCTGGACTTTAGGGTTTTGTGATTCCGGAGGGCTCGGCGGAAAGATTTGATCTTACCCGATTTTTGCATGCAATGCCCTTTTATGCATGTAGCAATGGTGATGACGCCCCCTGTTCTCATGTTGAAAACCGAAGGTTGGTGGAGCTTTTATTGCGACTTTCCAGAACAGACGGTGAGCAGATGAGATCCTTGAAACCCACAAAATCCGGGGAAAGAGAATGTTCCGACAGAGAGAATGAAGATGAGTAATCAATGCGATGTTGTTTGCATGTTTCTAGATCGATTTTATGGCACGAGGAATGGAGGATAGAGACTATATCCAGCAAAAATGAAAGCTTTATCCGTTCGGGCGTAGAAACGATGATGCTGAAAGAATATGTTGTCGCAAAGTATAATTTGAGAACCCAAATGATGAGTTTAACTGATGTAAAGACAAACCTTAGCCAGCTGAATTCGAAGGGGGGGCAGGGGGAAAGGTTAAATGAGGAACCAGGGTTCATGAAACCTAGAACAGGCGGTTTCCGAAGGGTTGATGATGGAACTTTTCAGCCATATCAACTGAGAAGATGGTAGAAGAGAAGTCTCGATGGAGCTGAGACCCAAACCAGACGAAGATATGAAACTCTGGCGAGAGGGGGAAAGGCGAGAGACGATGGGAGATTCACCTGAGGAGGGGCTTACCGAGCTGGGAGACGACGGACCGATCGGCGAATCCTAGAGAGAAGTTAGAGCTTTCTCCCTCTAACTTACCCAACCACATTCATCTTGTTGATACCGTGTTTCTTCATTGTTGGGACTCTTCCTTTCTCTTTTCCGACTCTTCCATCTTGTTGGTTACAAATTTTCTTTTACAATCATTGATTCTCTCAAAGTCACAGTAGGTTTCAGTCATTGCGAAATAGAAACAGAAGAGTCTCTTCTATCTACCTTAAAATCTGCAACCATTATGAGATGTTAGTGTTAGCCATCCAGTCATGTCTGAGAGAGCTTAAAGAATCTCATATGAATGTTGCGGGAAAAGTTGAACAAGGAGGTTGCTATATTGAAATCTCCAGATTGTAAAGAACAGAAAAAGGCCTTTGTACACACTACAAATCCACAAACATTTTCAAACTAAAATCCTGTGTAGAGCAAGGCCAAACGCTAATTGCACGTCTTCTTTAACTTACATAATAGTTCCAGATATTGTTGGAATTCCACTTGAGTCGCCTAAATGTGTAATACTAATTTGGCATGCAATCATGCACCTAACAGTTTATACATTGGATTGTGATATCTGCAATATTTTTGTGTCATAATTTTTTAGTTAGTGTTCTTTGAAAGAATGATTTCAGTTTGCTAGGTGAATTTCTGGATTTATCTTTCTTTATTTTGGTTTTGAATTGTGTTCTGTCTTGGCTTTTACCTCTTATTAGTTGTTGACCATTCTTCTAATTAATCTTGTGCTTGCTAATCAAGCGATCCCTGTCTATTTTTCTCATAATGGTGATGAGGATCCATGGATAAAACCTCTTATTCACGCAGACTTCAGTTCCCTAATGGAGACATATATTTTGGCAGGATTCTTGTATCATTTGCTGGAAAGTATTTGAAAAATGAGTCTTTCCATGCACTTTTTCTGGGGAAGAAGTCGTCCAATGGGAATCAAGAAAGCTTTGATCATGAACATCAAAGCTTCAAATTTCGATTTCCTGATACGGAGATGGATATGCTTGGCCCTGCATTTATTGAGGTCTGCAAGCACAATTATAACTTAGTTTATTATTATATCATCTGATGCGTGCTTTTTCTTATAATACTTGGCCATCTTATAGCTTGTATTTTCCTTTTCTTTAAGATCGGTTTATGGCTATAGGGAATATTTAATTGTTCAGTTAAACCGTGTTCTATGCTTGTATCAGGTTTTCCACCAAGCACATTCCATACGTCTGTAAAAATACTGATCATAAATTGTGGAAAAACTGAAATTTCCCTTATATCCATGCAAAAGTACCCGATGGCTGATACTGTTATATATGGGAATTGAAAGAAGTCATGATTATATAGAAAAATAGCAATAAGTTACTGCATGTGAGATTCGACCTACGCATTGCTGAACTATAAACAAAAGCAATCAAGAGATGAACTTTGTACGTGGTTAGGTAATATCCTCCAGAAATACCAAAGATCCTATGTCCATATGTAGCAGCAGCCCCCCCCCCCCCCCCCCCCCCCCCCCCCCCGCCCGCCCCGCCCCGCCCCGCCCCGCCCCGGATACTTTGTCTGTATTTTTCTCAAAAAGAATTCACAGCACTTCCCTGGGTACTCGATCATAAGCCTTTTCCAAATCATTAAAAATGATATGAAGATCTCTTTTGCTTTCTCTACACTTCTCAATAAGCCTCCTTATGAATAATTACATCTATTGTTCATTTTTCCAAGCATGTAACCAAATTGGTTGTTTGATATATGCGTTATGGATTGTAGCCTTTGCTCAATAATCCTCTCCCAATGTTTGATAGTGTGGCTCAATGACTCGATACCTCCGTAGTTTGTGCAGCTCGGAACATCTCCTTTGTTCTCATAGATGGGGACTATAGTACTATTTCTCCACTTACCCGACATTTTCTTGTTCTTCATAACTTAGTAAAGAAAATTGTTAACCATATAGCTGCTTCATCCTCCATGCCCTTCCATCAAATATGTATGCATAAGAAATATCAAAACTTTAGAGAAAGTTTTATCTAAATTAACAAGTAGAATAGGGATTAAGAGCAATGTTAATAACATAGACAACCTGAATAAGAAAATAAAAATGTAGCAAATAATAAGATATTAATGCTTTGCATTATTAGAGTCCCATGTCGTAACTTAGCATAAATAATTGGGAAAAAGCATCAAGATAGATAAAAATGAGATTTGAAAATCAGTAACATATCAAACTTACAAAATGTGGCACAAATATATATATATATATATATATATATATATATATATATTGCAATGAAGTTTGATGAATAAATATCTTAAATAACTTCTGAGTTTTGAATCAGAACGAATAAAAGTATTGTGAATTCACTAATGAGAGAATGATATAATTACAACAACACTCAATAGAGAATTTATGAAGATAGCGCACATTATTGTCTCAAACAGTGTTCTGAAATGCGGCCCATGCGGCCGCATATGCGGCTGCATATGCGGATCGGTCCCTCATCCGCTGCGCATATAGGTAGGCGGTGCTCATTTTGGGCTTGCACTGAATATGCGGCATGCGGCCCATATATGCGGCCGACTATGCTCCGCATTTCATATTGCGTCACAAATTTTAAAAAATAGTCAACTAATGAGACCTGAATCACTCGACACCCTGACCCCCCCGACCCCCACTCATCTCGCGAGTCGCGCGACTCCCCGCCCTGTCTCTCACTCTCGCGCGAGGCTAGGGCTGTGGCTCCCACAACCTCCGCGGCGGAAGATTGCAGCAACGCAGCCACCTCTGACGCCTCCTACCTCCTGCCTACCTCCATCTCACGACGACAGCTTCTCCAGTGACACCTCTTCGTCCTCCTGACGGCAGCAAAGAGTCCCCTCCCTGTCTCTCACTCTCACGCGAGTCTAGGGCTGCGGCTCCCACAACCTCCGCGGCGGATGATTGCAGCAACGCAGCCACCTCCGACGCCTCCTGCCTCCTGCCTACCTCCATCTCACGACGACAGCTTCTCCAGTGACACCTCTTCGTCCTCCTGACGGCAGCAAAGCCAACGACTCCACCTCGTGCTCCTGCCACGGCTACCCCGACGGTAGCTGGGTTCTCCCCGACTCGACTAGGTGCTTCGTCAGTGACGACGGCTGCTGTAGAGCGGTGTGCGAGATACGAATCGCTAGTCATCCTCCTCCCCCCCTTCCTGAGGCTGGCCTACGAAGAGAAACAGGTACATCCTCTCCTCATTTTTTGATTTTTCTTCTCGCCCCTTTATCCTTTGACGCTTTGTTACTCCCCTAAAATGGTTGGAAATCTCCTATATCCATCTATCCCTATAGCCCAATTCTTCTTCTTTTCCATTCTCCCTTACTTATTCCCCTCTCTACTGATCCCTAAAATGGACGGCAATCCATGTCCTCTTCATGCTTGATTTTACTGCAAAGTGTTAATGTTCATGTTTGAGTTTGATTTTACTGTTAGGGTAGTGTATTTGGCTATTTATGATAGGTGTTTTCTTGTAGTGATTGCTCCTGCCGGAATCTTAATTGGATAAATGTAGATTTACTCTTCAGTTTTAATTCTACTATGAGCTGCGTGTAGTTATGTGTTGTTTTACTGTTGTGTGTTGTAGTGTTATGGCGTCCAGTTTGTTCTAGTGTCTTACTGTTAGATCTTGCTTTGTTTAATTTTATTTAGGGTAGATGGAGAGTGGTGGTTCAGCTGCAGGCCTTACAAATACCCAGTCTGAAGAAACCCCTCAATCTCGTTACGTTCCAATCGGTTCCACTGATCCGGCATGGAAGTACGGGTTTCAGAAAGACAAATTCAACACTAATTGGGTTATTTGTGGCTTATGTGAGAAAGACATCAAAGGGGGAGTGAATCGATTGAAACAACACCTAGCGCAAGTCAAGGGCAATGTGGCCCCATGCCGTCTTGTTGATAATGATATAAAACAGGAGATCAGGCAGAATTTAGAAGAGATAAGAAAGAAAAAGGCTGAAAAGGCAAAAGGGGTGTCATCCACCCGTGATGAAGTCAATGTCACCATGGGCAAAGAACCTGCTATTGAAGAACAACTTGACAACTCCTCCGCACTTGACCGCTCTTCTTCTCATGCTTCAGACTTGTTGATGCGCCAGGTGGGAATAAAGGAGGCAATGGACAAAAAGCAGAGAGAAAGAGTGAACCAATATGTTGCTAGGTGGGTCTATCGCTCTGGCATAGCCTTCAATGCAATATGCAACAATGACTTCCTTGCTATGTGCCAAGCTGTTGGGCAATATGGCAAGAATTACAAGCCTCCCACATATCATGAGGTGAGTGAGACTTTGTTGAAGATAGAGGTTGATCAAACTACGACATATCTCCAACCACATAGAGACATGTGGAAGAGATATGGGTGTACTATCATGACAGATGCCTGGAGTGATAGAAGAAGGAGCTTGATGAATATTTTGTTGAATTGTGAGTTAGGCTCATGTTTTCTCAAAGCTATAGATGCCTCAGCTGATTCACACACATGAGAGTATGTTATGAACTTTCTTGATGGGTGCATTCAAGAAGTTGGAGCAGAGAATGTCCTCCAAATTGTTACTGACAATGCCTCTGAAAATGTATTGGCTGGGAGGTTATTAGGGGCCAAATACCCTCACATTATTTGGTCTTCTTGTGCTGCTCATGTGATTGATCTTATTCTTGAGGAGTTTGGGAAAGAGCAGAGAATCAAGATTGCTATCCAGAAGGGAAGGCAACTAGTCACATTCATCTATTCCCACACTAAGACATTGAGCTTAATGCGCAAATTTACTAATAAGGGGGAGATTTTGAGACCTGGTGTGACCAGGTTTGCTACTGCTTACCTCACACTTTCTAGCCTTCTTAATAAGAAGGACAAGTTGAGGTTGATGTTTTCTTCTGATGAATGGAGCCAAAGCAGGTGGTCAAAGACAAAACCAGGTGACACAGCTCAAGCCACAGTGTTAGCTCCAACTTTTTGGAACCAAGTTTCTTTAGCTGTGAAAGTTTGCTCTCCTTTGGTCCATCTATTGAGGATTGTTGATGGTGACAAAAAGCCTTCTCTAGGCTTTGTGTATGGTGAGCTAGAAGCTGCCAAAAAAGATATCATGGCAATCTTCAGAGGGGTTGAAGTCCTTTATAGGCCATTCATCAATGCCATTAACTTGAAATCTAAAGACAGATTGAATAGCTTTCTGCATGTGGCTGCCTACTACCTCAATCCTTATTATTTATACAAGGATCAAGCTGAAATTGAAAGGAATCCTCTATTGATGTCTGGGTTGATCAAATGCATTGAGGTTTTCTTTCCTGACATTGAGATTCAAGACCTAATTACAAGGAAAGAGTTGGTTGCCTACATAATGAAGACTGGCTCATTTGGTACCACATTGGCATTGAGGCAATGCGTCATCAATAATGATGAATATAGACCAGGTATTATAGAAATGAAACTCTTATGTTTTAACACAAATTACTTTTCACATAGTTAAGTACTAAATGTAATTAATTGCTTGCAGCCAATTGGTGGCGTGTACATGTAGGAGATGCACCACACTTGCAGGAAATGGCAATGAAAATCCTTAATTTGACTTCTTCAGCATCTGGCTGTGAGAGGAATTGGAGTACTTTTGAGGGGGTAAAATATGACACAATTTGTTTGATTAATGTACATGTAGGATTTCTATTAAAACATATCTATCTTGAAATGGCAGATTCACACCAAGAAGAGAAACAAGCTTGAGGTGAAAAAGCTAAATGACTTGGTATATGTTAGGTTCAATGCCAAGTTGCAAGCACAACGGACAAGGAAGAATAAGGATCCCCTTCTCACAGTTGATAGCCAACATGCTATGGAGTTTATAGCGGGTGATAGTAGCACTGCAAATGATGATGTCTTTCCTGGAGATGATCTCACATGGGGCAATGTAGCAGAGGCAGCAGGAGTGGATGATATATTGCAGCCTCGAGTTACTCGTGCACAATCACGTGCCGCAGGGACTGCCCCTGCTACATCATTGCATGCAATCAATGAAGATGAGCTTCCGGATGATGGGTCTAGTGATGATGGGGAGCCTACTTATCTCCCAGATGATGAAGACTATTATGATTAGACTCATTTCATATCATAAGGATGTAGTGATGTATTTTGAGACTATTAGCTATTTAGATGCTACTCTTGCTATGTTTTAGGCACGTAATATTTTGTGTCTATTGTCACTATTATCATTGACTTAGTGACAGGAAAATTGTGTTTCTTCTTCCATGATATGATGATTTGTTGTTAATTGGTATATCTTGGGTATTAGTTTGTGCAACTAGAATCTATAAAATTTATAAATATAATTATATTTTGTAATCAAAATATATGTATAAATTTCGAATTTATAAAAAAAATCCAAAAATGCATATGCCCCGCTTATGCTCCCGCATTCCGCATATACTCTATGCGGTACCCTGACCGAACGCATACCGCATACCGCATCTCAGAACATTGGTCTCAAAAGCAAAAAAGGCGTGGTGGTTAAAGTAAGACATTATCATCTTGGCAGCGAGGCTTGCGCCTCAGAGTCTCGGTGAGTTGAGGCTAGCCTTAGGCATTTTGAGGTGTAAGCCTCAGTCCAGGACATTGCGACGTAACCCTTGAGGCACAAATGTGATTGCCCCGCCTCTAGGTGTAAGCCTCAAGGTGGGTTTTTAATACCATGATTGTGGGGCTAATGACTAAATGAAGGGATGGGTAAGGGTTGAAAACGGTGATCTTCACCTTGCTTTTATATCATATAGCTCTTTACCTTTTTTTAGTAAACCGAACATTGGTCCCAACAACTAGAGATACCTTTATTAATGCAATGCCATGTGTGCCAAAGGGTTTAATTTTTGTGAGCGCGGGGGGGGGGGGGACACGCGTTTGACGCGCCTGCAAACCAGCCCATGTCACGCGGGACCCCTCCATTCACCCTCTCTCCCTCTCATCCATTTCTTTTCTCTTTTTTTATGCTTATTTTATATTTTGTTTGCAACTTTTAATTGGCAATGAGTTTTTCGACGAAATTAAAACCATTAAATTTCTTATAAAAAGTACCATTCCAGTAAGTCTAGTTTGACATACTTTAAAAAAATTGATGTGTGTTTAATTACAAGTGCAATGCTTCCGATTTAGATGTGAATGCACCCAGTTACATTCCAACAAAACCGATATTGACATACTTTAAAATAAATTAGGAAAGTAACTTCCCTCTCTGCTTCCCTCTTCTCCTCTTTTTACTTCTTACATCCCTCCTCACTTGCTAATGTACCCAATTCATAGGGTACACACATAATAGAAAATTAACAAATCTTTACATAATGTGTCCAATATTTGTAGTATAGCGCCCAATTATGGTTCTAATGCGCCCAACTATGGCCTCAATGCGCCCAGTTCTCAGGGTATGTGTATAATCACAAATTATCACAAATCTTAACATAATACACCCAATATATGTAGCAAAGCGCTCAATTATGGTATTAATACGCCCAATTATGGTACTAATGCGCCCAGTTCTTAGCGTACATGCATATTAGTAAATTAACACAAATCTCAACATAATGATCAATTTATAATAAAACACCAAATTATGATGCTAATGCGCCTAATTATGATGCCAATATGCCCAATTTTTAGGGTATGTTATAATAGTAAATTAACACAAAGCCTAACTTAATGCGCCCAATATTTGTAATAAAAGGCTCACTCATAGTGCTAATGCGTCCAATTATACTACTAATGCGTCCAATTCTTAGGGTACGCATAATAAATTAATAAATCTTAACATAGTGCACCCAATATTTGTAATAAAACACCCAACTATGGTGCTAATGCGCCCAACTATGCCACCAATGCGCCCAATTCTTAGGATATGTGTATAATCACAAATTAGCGCAAATCTTAACATAACATGTCAACATTTGTAGTAAAGCGCCCAATTATGGTGCTAATACGTCCAGTTCTTAGGGTACGTGCATAATAGAAAATCAAGACAAATCTTAACATAATGCACCCAATTGTTATATTAAGACGCCTAATTATAGTGCTAATGGTCCTAATTATGGCGCCAATGCGACCAAATCTTAGAGTATGTGCATAATAGTAAATTAGTACTCATCTTAACATAATGCGCCCAATATTTATAGTAAAGCGCCCAATTATGGTGCTAATGTGCCCAATTATGGCGCTAATGCGTCCAGTTCTTAGGGTACATGCATAATAAAAAATTAACATAAATCTTAACATAATGCACCCAATATTTATAGTAACACACCCAATTTTGGTGCTAATATGCGTAATTGTGGCGCCGATGCACCCAATTCTTATGGTATGTGCATAATAATAAATTAGTACAAATCGAATCATAATGCACCCAATATTTGTAGTAAAATGCCCGATTATGGTGCTATTATGCCCAACAATGGTGGTAATGCGCCCAATTCTTAGGGTGCCCGCATAATAGAAAATTAACACTGATCTTAACATAATGCACCCAATACTTATAGTAATGCACTCAATTATAGTGATAATGCACCTAATTGTAGTGCTAATGCGTCAAATTTTTAGAGTACACATCACCACCATCATCATCATCATCATCACCACCACCACCACCACCACCATCATCATCGCTGTTACAACTACCACCACCACCATCATCATCATCGTTGTCATCTTCACCATCACCATCGTCATCATCATCGGTCATCATCATAACAGTGACATACTATTTTGTGTACAGTATTATTTCTCTGAAAATATGTCAACATTCGTCTTGTTGGATTTCATTTTTTATAAAGAATTTAAATGTTTTTGTTTCGTCAAAAAATATTTCACGGATTAAAAGTTATAAGCATATTGTTTCTCTTTTTTTTATTTTTATATTCTCATTTTTGTATTCCATATCATTTTTTTCAAAGTATATCAATATTAGTTTTGTTGGATTTTTTTGTAATGAACGTGATGATTTTTATTTCGTCAAAAAATACATTCCGGATCAAAAATTATAAGCAAAATATGTTTCTCTTTTTCCCACTCATTGTCTCTCCACACATCACTCCAATCAGCCCATATCACCCACTACCTGCCACCAATAAATGCTCCGCCACCTCACCCACTTTTTCTCCCCAAATCACCTTTACCCTCTCAAAACCGCTCCAGCGGCCACATCAAAGACGCGTCAACCACCAGCGCGCATCAGGGTAACATTTTCGTATACCAAATATGAATTCTTTGGTTTTATCTTAGCACTCTCACTCTGACAATGTAGGCTTTTTTTCTTCCAAATTGCATTTACTGTATGTGCTAAGCTTTAAATCCGTCAATCCTTTAGTTATTACGGATGTTGTTCTACATCTGAACTTCAAGAATAGAATATAGGTTTTTTTCCGTGTAAAAATAGAAATCTTCTCCATTTGAGATCACTATTATAATTCTATTATCTTTGAAAACTTGTTCCTACCATTCACTAACAGAGTCTTCCTTCAGGTTGAGAATGAATCTGGACTATCCAATTTTATCCCAGTCCTGTTTGCTGATAGCTCAACTTGCTTGGAACTAGAGAGAATACAGCATTTATCAGTTGTTGAGAGTGATATCACGTCCCGATGTTCAGATGGTGGTTCTCTTTTGGGTTGTTGCGAGGCTTTTGTTTCGAGACAGTCCTTTACATCTCAACTTGTTTTGGATATTGCATGGTTACTGAAGGAACCACAAATGGAGACTAATGAACACTCTTTCAGTTCCGAAAATCTTCAGAGGATAAACAATCTGTTGACATACTTGAAGAGGAGCAAGTCTGTCTACATCCTCAGGAAAGTGGCGGACAACCTTAAGAAGCAAAGAGATGCTGTAAAAGTGGATATTTCAGCCAGTGGAACTCAACAGGCTGACTGGAATTTGTTTGAGAGAACTATAAATGATGCTATTGAGTTTTGTGACAAGATTTTGAATGATGGAAGAGAAGACTTCGGTTTGTACGGATCAAAGAGCACCATGGTTCATCAGAGAAACATGGAAAGTTACAGTGAGGATCTTGTAAGTGCTATTTTTTCTTGTTCTTTTATGGGCATATTTTCTCTTACTCTGTAACTCTTTATAAAATTTTGTGTTCTCATGTTTGCAACTTTGTGAATCCTATTTTTATATCTATATGTTCTTTCTATGGTTGATATGTTCTTATATATATTCCTTATGAGATGCCTAAACTTTTAAGGTTGTATCATTATATTATACCACATGGTAGTAACATTGAAGTATTGAGACTACAGGACAATCAATAAAAAGTTTTTATAGTACGTGATAGCAAATGATATGTTACAATAATCTGCGAAAACATGACTTTTTGTAAGGGGCTTCCAATAATATCCTTTCTTTGTCTGCATTGACGGGCTCCCCTCTATGAACTAGCTGGGATGCTCTAGAACATGTAGAATGACAGCTTTGTTTTTTTTTTTTTTTTGGAACATTTTCTGTACAGAAAAATACTATTTTTCTAACATCTTTTCAGTTCACCTATTCACTGTAGTTTCTGCATTAATCTTCTTGCTTATGATACAAACTTTTCACACTCTGTACATTCATTTTGTTGGTTGTCAATCTAAATGATAGTTTTATTTCTGAAATGTTTCAGGAGGTAAAGAAGAATGATGGCTGTTCGAAAACATTGGATGTCACTGATGATGCCAACGAAGAGGACAGTCCAATCCTTACCACTAGACTAATTAAAAGAGAATGCAAGGCATCAGACATAGGAATTAGATGTCGCAACGAAGCCTGGGACCGTGCATTTCCCCGGACATTCCTCAACTCCCGCCTGATCATTCTTGCCATGTTTAGCGTTGTTGTATGTTTTGGGTTTTGCGCCGTCCTACTCCACCCTCACAAGGCCGGTGACTTTGTAGTTTCTGTACGTAGATGTGTATTTGGTGCTCCCAAGATGTAGGAAATGCTGTTTCCCACGCGATTCATATATGTATTTAATCCATATGTCCAAACAAAAGAGCCGGGAAAGCTGCGTCATTTTTCTGCGTGTGGCAGCTTCAGTCATCTCTCTCCCCTGTTCTCTTGCAGCTGTTCTCTCGCAGGAAATGGGATCACTAAATCCTATAACTGTGCCCCACATTAGTGCGCCCGATAATCTAGTAATCGGTGAAAATTATATTATGAATTAACGAGTGCAGAAAACGACAAAGTCAAGACTGATTTCACTTGACATGTCTTGCAGTTTTACGAATTGATTAATTACATACAATAAAGAAAGAAAAGATGCAAACTTCTTCTATGACTGGCGCCAGAATACAAGAAATTCACATCACAGAAAGCAGCGCATACGAGATCTTACATGAAAAGAAAACAGCCACTGACCTATCATTGCATCAACTGCAGCACCATCGCACGGTACAAAAGGCGAGTGTGGTAGTCCCTGTATTATCATTGCAACTTCGGTCATTGAAGCCCTTTTACATAGCAGCAAAGAGAATTGAATCAATAGGAAGCAGAAAAGCAGCAATTATTCTTCTGACAAGTGACAAACATGGAGGAGCTGCCGAACCTACGTAGGAACATCTGAACTTGGAGAATGTATGAGAGCTCTATTGCAGCTTTCCCAATGGAACCAAGCTACTTGTCGAGGAGACATTTCTGGGGGAGGACCAGAACAGGGCATAAAGTGTGTGCGCCGTAGGGTAGGTCTGGTTTGTAGTGTGAATTTGCAAAAGACTTTTCAGCAAAATTATATTTTCTCACCAGCGCACAACTTGCCAAACTGTGCCTAGCCTTGAAAGTGAAGTGTGTACTGAAGGGCAACGATGAAATTGAAAAGGCAGAAAGTAATTTGAATCAGTGTTCAGAAAATCGGTCCGTGCGGCCGTTTAAGCGGTTCAGACAGGGGATTGCACCGCATATGTCAAAGCGGACCAATAATCGGTCCATGTCCGATTATGCGGCCGATTATCCGCTTATGCGGTCGCTTAATCACCGCTTTTCCAAACACACATACATGGACTTGAAGAAATGAAATTTATATGATATTTTTATTGTTTCTAATTAAATATTTATATGATATTGCTGCTCCCTTTCTTCTAATTAATCATTCTATGTTGTCCTTGTATGCCATTGTTCAATGTGATATATAATTCTATATGAATGATATATAAATATACATAGATATATTAATTTATTAAAAAAAATCCAAAGCCACATATACTCCCGCATACCGCATATACTCTATTCAGTGCCCTGTCCGCCCGTACACCGAATAGCGCTTTTCTGAACACTGATTTGAATACTATATGTTGACCTAATAGTTATACATTGTTCATATTTTGACAATGATTTAATCGTTCCATTCATATGTATCTAATGTCTATTTGAGATTGATTTCAGGTACAAGAAAATGATAATTTCATTCAAGTTTCAACTTGCCTCAATACAAGTCAAAGCCGATGTATATGTATTTTTGTGGAAATAGTCCTAAACGACTTGGGATAATTTTTGTAATCATTTGTACTGATGTTATGACTTGTAATTAAGATGAAAAAAATCAAGAACATTTAATTTGAACGTTTGATTACTTTTATGACATTTTTTTTTAAAATTTATCACAAACTCTTTGGTTGGTTGAGTTTTCCTCTTAGAAACTCAATCGAGGTCTAGGATGAGTCTTAGAAATAATCAGGTTTGGTCGAGTTTCATCTAGGATATACTCGATCAATACTTTCACTATCAAATTGATTTTAAGCCATCGGTCGAGTTTCATCTAGGATAAATTTGTCTGAAACTCAAAATTAGCTTGTCGCATATTGCTATCGGTTGAGTTACCTTTATGAAAACTTGATCGAATGCACTGTACGGAGTGTGCTGAAAAAGTACTTCTAGTTGTTTGAGTGTTAAAAAATCAAAAATAGATATGTGACAATACCCCAAATGACTAGATTTCATTCCCAAGTGCTTCTGGTGATTAGTGGACATCACCAAATATAAATAGGGGCTCTTGGACTTCATTCCAAGTTTATCTGCCTTGTTCCTAGATATAGTTGAGTGATATTGTCCACAAAGAGCCTCTTCTCTCTTACTAACAAATTGAAACGTCTATATGAGCGAGATAGAATATTTGTGAGAGAACTCATTCATTATAATCTTGTGAAGCTCTCAATCTTCTCTTTCCCCAAACAAAGTTGGTGGAAGCTTCTCCAAGTTGAAGGAGAAGGTGAATGCTGAAGATCCTTGAGAAGAGTGAGTAATTCTTTCAAGGCGAAAGACTTGTTGTAAGAAGGGGAGCTCCTTGGCGAAGGTGTCCAACTCTTTGTAAAAGTAGATGAGTCCTTATAGAGGTTGAGTACTCTTGCTTAAAGGATAGATAAGACCTTGTAAGGTTTATTGGCTCCTTTTGGTCCTTAAAAAGGAAGATTAGGTATCATTACCTTGTAAAAGAAAGGCCTTATTGTAAGTCTTATGATTGAATATAAGTATGCAATGGTTGTAAAATCCTAGGGCTTGACCTCTCTAGGCAGTGAACTGACTTTCTCATAGTTTAGAGATTGGAACCACTCTACATAGCTTATTCATGATATCTTTCAATATCTCTCATCCTTGCTATGTATGCTTAGTTGCACATCAAATTTCATATATGTAATTCTACTTGAAGTAATTTGAAAGTCTAATCTATTTGGTTTAAGTGCTATTTAGCTCTATTCACCCCCTCTAAAGACCTTTGATCCAACAAGTGGTATCACAGCTACAGTCTTCTCCAACAAGATCTCGCACGAGCCGAGAAGATGGGTGACAACCTCTTAGGTTCTCTCAACTTGGAGAGTAGTCAATGCGGCCTCCAATGTTCCTCGACATAAACTTCCTTTATTGGAAGCGACATATGCAGTTCTACTTGCAAGGAATGGGCTGTGACATGTGGAAAATAGTCATCCTTCTATACTAGGAGTCAACCGGAGATGTAGCCACTTGGGATGAAGCCTCATTGAAGAAGACACAACTGAATGCAAAGGCCATAAGCATCATTTATACAACCCTCACTCCTTCCAAGTTCAACTGAATTTCTTCTTAGGATACAACCCATGACATATGGAACAAACTTTGTATCACCTATGAAGGGACCAAGCAAGTCAAGGAGTCCAAGATCTACATGCTCAAAGGTCTCTTTGAGAACTTCAAGATGGGCAAGAAGGAGAGCGTGGTCGAGATATACTCAAGACTTAACACCATCATCAATGGACTTCCTTCTTTGGGTCATCCTAAGGATCAAGGAGCCGTCAACTTTAAGATCCTTAGGTATCTTTTAAAAAGGTCAGAATCCAAGGTGACTTCTATTGAAGAAGTTAGAAGCCTTGGTGACATTGCCACCGAAGAACTTATTGACAATCTTCAAGCTTATGAGCCAAGACTTGACAAGAAAGAGGAAGATGAGAAGCAAGAAGAGAAAGAGTCAAAGAAGATCAATGACAATGCATTTAAAGCTCAAGTGGAGGTCATTGTTATCCAACACCAACTAGTTGTTGACCTAAGTGTTACACATTGTCTATATTTTGATGATGACTTAACCATTCTATTTATATGTATCTAATATGTCTATTTGAGATTGATTTTAGGTATTAGGTACAAGAAAATGATCAGTTCAATCAAGCCCTAGCTTGATCTAGTTCAAGTCAAAAGCAATGCAAATACACTTTTGTAGGAAATACCCTAAAATCCCTAGGATAATTTTTGTAATCATTTGTATTGATGCTATGACTTGTAACTAAGACCAGAAAAAATCAGGATCACTTAATTCAAGCGTTTAATTTCTCTAATGACTAATTCTAAAATTCATCACAGAGTGCATGTTCGGTCGAGTTTCATACTTGATAAACTCAGTCGAAACCCTTGATGAATTTTGGGATTGTCCAGGTTCGGTCGAGTTTACCTCAGGATAAACTCGACCGACACCTTGCACATGCAAACTAATTTCAAGCGTCCGATCGAGTTTCATCCAAGATAAACTTGACCAACAACTCAAAATTAGGTTGTCATATAGTGCTATTGGCTGAGTTACCTTTATGGAAACTCGACCGACTGCGTTATACAAAATGTGCAAAAAAGCGATTCTAGCAGTTGGAGGGTTGCAGACATCAAAAATAGATCCGTTGCAACACCCAAACGACTAGAAATCATTCCCAAGTGCTCCTAGACACTAGTGGACATCCCCAACTATAAATAGGACCCGAGTTCATTCCAAGTTTGCTCCTTCATGCTATTCAAGCTCCTAGCTATAGTAGAGTGCATGCCGTTAACTAGAGCCCCTTTCTCTGTCTTGTTTACAAATCCAAATGTCCATCTGAGTGAGTTAGGCTATTTGTGAGAGAGCTACTCTAATGTAGTTATGTTCTTAAAGCTTCCCTTTCCCAACCCCTTTCTTCAAGCAAAGTTGGTGAAAAGCTTCTCTGAGGTGAAGGAGAAGGTGAAGAGCTTCTCCAAGTTGAAGGAGAAGGTGAAGGCAGAAGATCCTTGAGGTAAACATGTAATTTCTTTTAGACAGAACACTCGTTACAAAAGGGGAGCTCCTTGGCAAAGGTGTCCAACTGCTTGCAAGATGGGTAAGTCGTAGTAGAGGTTGAAGGTTCCACCTCAAGGATAGGTAAGTATTTGGTTGGTTTATTGGCTCCTTTTGTTCCTTAAAAAGGAAGGCTGGGTATCCTTGGCCCAAAAAAGGAAGGTCTTCTTATATGCCTTATAATGTAATATAAGTATACATTTGTTGCAAAATCCTAGGTAGTGGACTGACTTTCTCCTAGTTTGGGGATTGGAATCACTCTACATAGCTTGTTCTTGTGCTTGATTCAATCTATCTCATCCTTGCTATGCATGCTTAGTTTCACTCAAATGATACATTTCAAAATCTTACCTCTTGAAGTAACTTGAAAGTCTAACAAGTTTTGTGTGAGTATTTTTAGCTCTATTCGCCCCCTCTAGAGCTCTTTGACCCAACAAGTGGTATTAGAGCCACACACAATCTTCTTTGACAAGATCTCCCATGAGATGAGAAGATGGGAAACAACTTCTTAGGTTCTCTATACTTTGGAGGATGGATTCTCCATGAGGTCTCCAATCTTCTACGACACAAACTTTCTTTATTGGAAGCCACATATGCTGTTCTACTTGCAAGGGATGAGCTACGACATGTGAAAAGTAGTCATCCTTCCTTACAAGGAGCCAACCAAAGATGTTGCCACTTGGGATGAAGCTACACTCAAGAAGACACAACTGAATGCAAAAGCTATAAGCGTCATCTATGTGACCCTCTCTCCTTCTGAGTTTAACCAGATCTCCTCTTGGGACACAACCTATGAGATATGGAACAAGTTGTCCATCACCTATGAAGGCACAAAACAAGTCAAGGAATCTAAGATCTACATGCTCAAGGGTCTCCTTGAGAACTTCAAGATGGGCAATAAGGAGAGAGTGGCCAAGATGTACACAAGGCTCAACACCATCATCAATGGACTTGCTTCCTTGGGCCACCCCATGGGTTGAGGGACCATCAACTCCAAGATTCTAAGGTCTCCCCCAAGTGATGAGAATCTAAGGTGACTTCTATCGGACAAGTCATAAGCCTTGGTGACATTGCCACCGAAGAGCTCGTTGGCAATCTTCAAGCTCATGAGAAGTAAGAAGAGAAGTTTTTAAAGAAGATCAAAGATAATGTATTCAAAGCTCAAATGGAGGTAATTGTTCTTCAACAAAAACTTGTTTGCTGGTCATCTCCTCCTTCCTCAAGTGAATATGAAGCCCCTAGTGACCATGAAACAAACTACTCTAAGGGAAAGCTCTTCAAAGGAAATCCGTCATCCTCCTCCTCTATTCCAAATTATTTTGACTGTGGTCAAAAAGGACATTACAAGAATGATTGCCCCAAGGAAAAGAAGTCCTACAAGAGAAGTTCCAAGAAGAAGTGAAAGATCTAGAGGGGGGTTGAATAGAGATTTTTTTGGTGTATTAAAAATAATTTAAACACTTGGACAAGAAGTAGGAGGAAACAAGGAAGACACAAGGATGTAGAGTGGTTCCTACCTTAGAAATTTAAGGTAGTCAGTCTACTACCCGATTGTTTCCAACTGGGATTTTAAAAGCAACTTATTTTATTACCTTGTGAGGATGTTACATAAAATACAATTGCTTTCCCACACCCTTGAAGTAGCCTCAATCCCCCTAGAAGCAGCCTTCTGAAGTAACTCCAAGCTCACCCTTGAAGTAGCCTTCACCTGAAGTAGCTTCACCTTGAGGCAGCCTTCTTGAAGTAACTCCAAGTCACCGGGAGCAGCCTTCACCACCTGAAGTAGCTCCACGAACTTCCTTTCAACAACCTCCAACCTAGGAGTAGTCAAGGAGAACAATATACAATAAAATGAACAAGATTGGAAGAAAGAAACAATGTTACCAATGAGTACACCGCTTTGATCCTATATCAAGAGTATTGATCTCCTATCCACTATAGATGAATGTGGTAGTGTGGTGGCTAGGAGATACTAGGCTATAGGACACTAATGTAGAGCTCAAAGAAACAGATTGTAAGTGTAGCTCAACTTGTTGCTCATAAGGAATGATTCTCAAGTGTAATTGTATGCACAAGTGATGCTTTGGGTGTCCTAAGGCATGTCCTATTTATAGGAATGGCCTACTAGTGCTTATGGACGTTCTAGACACTTTCTAGGGTGTTCTTGGTGCTCAACTAGCCATTATGTGTCCACTAATTACATTGCAACGACTAGTTGTTTATTGCTGAGAAGTGCAGTTCCAGAACTTCTCTCGGTCGAGAAGTTTGTCGATCGAGATTGTCTCGGTCGAGCTTTTTGTCGACCAAATGGGAGGTTGGGGTCAATGTGTTGTAACGTTCAATTCCAACTCCCAACTACTTTGCTAACCCAGTCTAATGGCTAGGAGAGTCTATTCTCAGTCGAGAACTTTGTCGATCGAGAGTGTCTCGGTCGAGGAATTTGTCGACTGAGAAAATTCCCGATTCAATGTGTTGATCTACTAAGTGTGTGTATCAATGTGTAATTGTACCTATATCTTAGGGGAGGATCTATCTAAATGTTGTGAGTGGATAGGGAAGATCTAACACTTGATTTACATGATGTATAAGTACTTGTACATTATATAATTGTACAAGTTTTTTACATTGAGTACAATCATGAAAATAAAAGCAATCTAAGCATGTTGATCTTCCAATTTGTGTAGATTTTCAGCTATCCACTGCCTTATTTGTTTTTCCCTGAAACACTAAAATAACAAGTTAGATCCACAAGAATGAAATGTTTGTCATCATCAAAACAAAGGGTTTGATAATGTCCAATTTAGCCAACAATCTCCCCCTTTTTGAAGATGACAAACATTTCCAAAATATAAATCAAGGAAATTTAAATAGCATGATTTTCATACCTGATATTTACCTTATGTAAGTATTCTCTTGTTTATTCAAAAGAGGTATGAAACATAGTATCCAACTCTTTAAGGAAACATAGTATTCAACTCTTTAAGAAATATAGCAATAATTTATGTGAAGCTAAGAGATTATGAAACTCATTTATTTTGATTTTACATTATTTCTCCCCCTTTGTCATTTCAAAAAGATAGCCATATAACCAATTTGCTCCCCCTGAATGCAATACTCCCCCTTAATTGCATACTATAACATGAATGTCAGATTTAGCCATAGTTCAAAAATCATGATTTATTTCTCAATCATTTGCAAGGGATGTTAAGCCTTGAAATGACATGAGAATCCTTTAGGCTCATGAGTATATTTTGATAGTTTCTCAACCATTTACAAGGGATGTTAAGACCTAAAATGATATGAGATTCCTTTAGGCTCATAGTGGAATCAATTGATGTATCTCTTAACCAAATACAAGGGATGTTAAGCGCTGATCTATTTAGAGAATTCATATAAGAGAATCATGTTCAAGAATATTGTAAGCTTCCTTATTTGAATTACTTTAAGGATACGAAGGTCATAACTAGCTTTGAAGTGCAATTGAATAAGTAAAATAATGAATCAATTTGTTTTTAACATGTTCAACAAATATACTAAGGTTGAGTGCAGATGAATGATTTACAAATAAGCATTTTGTTAGGCTTATTTTAGGTCGACGATGACTTCGACCGCGGTGCCCCTCGGTCGAGCTCCTTTTTCAACCGAGAGGCATTTCTATATATTTCCAATGTATGCATTTTCATAGATTATTCAATGGGCCACTTGATCTTGTTGTGTATGATCAATATTAGTTCTTCATTTTGCTCATATATGAACTTATGAATGTTGAATAGTCTAAGATATGACTTAAGTTTGTCACTTGTGAGCAATATTTTTTAGCAGATATCTTGTCATAATTTCTTAGGATGCTCAAACCTTTTCAAAATGGTGATGATTATATTTTAACCAAGTTCCTTGTATGATCAATTCTTTTGTTTTCAATTAATGTTGAACAAAGTCTCCTATCCATTTAGTACTTTTCTTGAATAAAACTAATCTTTTCCTCAAGTATGCTTGTCTGGGACAATTTATGCAAAGTATAAAGTTTTGATGCCTACATATTCTTTCTTTTGATAAGGGTCATTCAGACATTCCATGTAATATGTAAAGTTCATTGCATATTCCAGTCACTTAAGTTAATTGCAATTGAAGTATATTATTCTAATAAAACAGTTCTGACAGAGTTTTCCTTGGTCGACAAAGTTCTCGACCGAGTGATATTTGGTCGAAGTACTTGTCGACTGGATGTTTCTCAGGTTTTTGTAGACTTAAGACAATAACTTACTCGGTCGACTATTTTATCGACCGGAATGTTCTCAGTCGACAACTTTCTCGATCAATAATTTTACTATTTCTCTAGAAAATGCAGGTTTGAGACAGAAACTACTTCGGTCGACAATTTTCTCGATCAAAGAATGTCTCGGTCGAACTTGTTGTCAATCGAGATTATTTCTGTTGTGTTTTCAATAATTATTTACAAGTAAAACATAAGGTATTTCTAATATAATTACAGAAATATGCAAATTAAAGCTCAGTTTAGTTGAGATAAGACATTTTGAATATCAAAGTAACATTTTAGGTCAAATCTCAACTAATCATATTCAAATCTCTAAGTTTTAGGAACCCAAACTAGATCAACGTCCTTTTTCTTGTATGGGCAAGAAAATGAATAATGTCCAAGATGTAAACAGTAATGACAACATATAGAATCAATTTCATTTCTCTTCTTAGCTAGATTGTCTTTAGGCACATACATAACTTTAGTCTTGGGCACTTGTGTCCTTATCACTCTAGGTTTTTTATAGGATTTACCTTTGGGCTTATAACCTAGTCCGCTCCTTCCAATCTGACCAGAAGGATTTTTTAGGATCTTATCAAGAATACCATTATTTTTCAAGCTGCTAATTTCCTTTTGTAACTTAGCAATTTCATCCATTCTTCATTTAACATCTAACTTTGCTTGCTCTAGATTAGACAACAAACTATCTCTTTCTTTGATAACAACATCATAATCTAAATGAGTACACAAGATAGGTTGAGTTTGAAGATCATTCAATTTTACAAGTAATTCAAACTTTTCTTGAGAAAGAAAATCATAGTTTGTTTCTAGAGTAAGCAACTTCATATTGCAGTCATTAAGAGATGATTTCAAGGTAGAATTTTCAGAAATAATACTTTCTTTTTTAGAAGAAAGATCATTTAATCTAACATACAACTCCTCATTAGTTTTAGTAACTCTTTTTAGCTTCTTTTTACAATCAATATATTTATCATGCAATTCATTAATGCTATCAACTAACTCTTCTTTAGATAAATAAAAAAGAATTGCCTCATTTTCTTCTTCATTTGTTGTAGCAATAAGACACTCCACTTCTTCTTCTCCATCCTCACTGTCATCACTTGAGTCATCCCATGCAACTTTGTATGCTTTTTACTTCTTCTTGTGAGATGATTTCTTTCCTTTCTAGAGTTTGGGACAATCACCTTTTAAATGTTCCCATTTTCCGCATTCAAAGCACCTAGAGGAAGAAGAAACACTAGAAGTTTTGTTAGTTTTAAATCTTCTATACTGCTTACCATTTACAATGATAGTTTCTTCTTCACTATCTTCTTCACTTGTGTCATGACTAATTTTGGTTGATGCCTTGAATGCAATGTCCTTTCTTTTCTCCTTCTTATGTTCAGCCGCCAATCTTTCTTCTTCTTCAAGGGTGACCTCATGAGTCTCCAAGTTGCTAATGAGTTGTTCCATCCTCAATCTTGTGAGATCATTTGCTTCTTCAATAGCCGTCACCTTTGGTTTGTACTTTAGTGGCAAACACCTAAGAATCTTGGATACTTGATCTTATTCACTTATGTATTTTCCTAATGCACTCAAATAATTAATAATAGTAGAAAATATTGCATACATTTCACTAATAGATTCATTTGGTTCCATACGAAATTGTTTAAACTTTTGTTCAAGCATACTAATCTTATAATTTTTAACTTGTACGGTTCCTTCATGTGTAATAGAAAGTGTATGCCATATGTCGTATGCAATTTCACATGAAGAAATCCTATTGAACTCACTTACCGATGTAGAACAATATAAAATACTTACAACCTTGGCATTAAGTTGAGCTTGCTTTACCGTATTGGCATCCCACGTAACATACTCAGTTTCCGAAAGCATGTATGGAGTAGAAACCATCCTCCAAAGTTCCCAACTGATGCCTTGAAAATAGAATTGCATCCTTCTCTTCTAATAGTTGTAGTTGCTTCCATCGAACGGTGGTGGACGAGCTACGTAGGTTCCCTCCAAGTTTATGTGGTTGAGCACACCATCCCCCATGCTTCAAGACCTGTTATGGCTCCTTTAAGACCTTCTCTGATACCGATTGAAAGATCTAGAGGGGGGTGAATAGAGATTTTTTTGGCGTATTAAAAATAATTTAAACACTTGGACAAGAAGTAGGAGGAAACAAAGAAGACACAAGGATGTAGAGTGGTTCCTACCTTAGAAATCTAAGGTAGTCAGTCCACTACCCGATTGTTTCCAACCGGGATTTTGAAAGCAACTTATTTTATTACCTTACGAGGATGTTACATAAAATACAATTGCTTTCCCACACCCTTGAAGTAGCCTCAATCCCCCTAGAAGCAGCCTTATGAAGTAACTCCAAGCTCATCCTTGAAGTAGCCTTCACCTGAAGTAGCTTCACCTTGAGGCAGCCTTCTTGAAGTAACTCCAAGTCACCGGGAGCAGCCTTCACCACCTGAAGTAGCTCCATGAACCTCCTTTGAACAACCTCCAACCTAGGAGTAGTGAAGGAGAACAATATACAATAAAATAAACAAGATTGGAAGAAAGAAACAATGTTACCAATGAGTACAACGCTTTGATCCTATATCAAGCGTATTGATCTCCTATGCACTATAAATGAACGTGGTAGTGTGGTGGCTAGGAGATACTAGGATATAGGACACTAATGTTGTGGTGAAGCGTTCAAAACATACATCATTAACTAAGCAGAAGCGATCACTAAGCAGCGGATTACTAAAATCACAAAAATTAAACCCTTTTCAGAGAGATCCAATCATAGGAAAACTCTTTCAACAAGAACTAATGTATTACATTTACATCCTGGTTCATAAGTACATATCTTGTACCATCTCTTCTCGAGGGTTACAACATCAACTGCCTTGTTAAAAGCTAAACACAGACAACATAAGGACCTCGAGGCATTAAGCCAAAATATCAAATTGATTTGTTAAAAGTACTAACTACTGACTCTGAGGACCTAAGAGTACAGAGACGACACATAAGACTTCTATCTACAAACACGACAGACAACACACTCCACCTGAGCTATTGCTGCTGTACCTGCTGCTATTGAAGTTCTTCCTCTGCAAGATGTTCTCAGTCTCCTTCGTACTCGTCCACCTAAAAATGTTGGTTCCCACGGGGGTGAGACAATTTAAAATTGTCCCAGCGAGAGATATAACTCTCCACCATAAACATCATTATTGTAGTTTAATTAATATAAAATTGAGCAGAGGATAAGTAGTTTAGATTATTCTCATCTTTAAAGTATTGCAACTATCTATAATAGAGAAGTAAATCATCTATTCTCTTTATAAGGAATATGAATAACACATATATCATTTGTCTATCATACATCTTCAACATCTCAAACTTTTCTTATGACACTCATCATTCTGATGGGTCACTCATGATTCATTCTTGTTTCCATCTGTTGGCCTTAGCCAATCTCTTAAACAGATATTCAATTATGCCACTCATGTGATTATATATCATCATGTCTTATTTAGGTATTGGACTACGCCAATGCTTAGTTATAGACTCCATGTCTTTGCAAGGTATTGGACTTAAATAATCCTGTAAAAACATTTCAGATTAAATCATTATCAATCTCATACAACCATTCCAGGTATTAGACTATGCCATACCTGTGCATCTATTCCAGGTATTGGACTATGCCAACCCTGTACATCCATTCCAGGTATTAGACTATGCCAAACCTGTGCAATTATTCCAAGTATTGGGTTGTTACCAATCCTGTACAGTTATTCCAGGTATTGGGTTGTGACCAATCTTGTGTTATTATTCCAGGTATTGGGTTATGACCAATCCTGTGTTATTATTCCAGGTATTGGGTTATGACCAATCCTGTGTTATTATTCCAGGTATTGGTTATGACCAATCCTATGTTATTATTCCAGGTATTGGGATTTAACCAATCCTGTGATATTATTCCAAGAATTGGGATTTAACCAATCCTGTGATATTATTCTAGGTATTGGGATTTAACCAATCCTGTGATATTATTCCAGGTATTGGGGTTTAACCAATCATGTGACATCTATTCCAGGTAGTGGACTATGCCAATCCTGTGTATCTATTCCAGGTAATGGACTATGCCAATCCTGTGTATCTATTCCAGGTAATGGACTATGCCTATCCTGTGTATCTATTCCAGGTAATGGACTATGCCAATCATGTGTATCTATTCCAGGTAATGGACTATGCCAATCCTATGTATCTATTCCAGGTAATGGACTATGCCAATCCTATAATTACATCCCATGTCTGTTTACACAACACTGGGTACCACATTCTTCTACTGACATTTAAACTTTGGCCATGCCATCATGCTCAATCACATTCTTTATGTAATACAAGTATTCCTCTCTTCTCCACACTTGTATAATCAAAGTTCCATCATTATTATTGTATCCTTTAATTATAATTATTATATTACTAAGTTTCCATTTTCTTGGTTTATTAAGAACATTACCATCTCTTATAGTGGACTTTTATAATTATCTTGGTACCTTTCACTAGGTATCAACTTACTCATGTGGTTCACAAGGCCTATTATAATATCTAGTTACCTCTCATTAGGTAACAACTAATCTCATGGCTCATAAAGCACATTTAACATCTTGTCACCTTTCACTAGGCAACAACCATTCTCATGGTTCATAAGATGCATTACATCTTGATGTAATGATTAGGATAGCACTCTTTATATGTTACTTATCCAAGTATGTTGGATTTGAAATGCATCAAGGGATATCATTCTTAAAGAGCTGGATGTGATATTTATGATATCTTGATATATCACTTCCCTCAGCACTTTAAACTTACTTGAGTTTATCAATTTATATTGTATTAAGGTATTTCCCCATCTTAATACTTCCATATACTAACCTATCACCTTTATTGTGAAGTGCATAGGTCCTAAAACACACATAAGGATTGTCCAACTATCTTCAATGATATGGACTCATCTCAGGTTAAGGCATTGCTTGCTATAATGTTATCTATAATCAATCACTTTAGGTATTTCCCTTATCAGTGTATTAGTCACCATTCCATTATTAGGATTAGGGTCTCCCATACCATCACCCTTTATTAGGGTTAGGGTTTCATATACCATCACCCTTCATTAGGGTTTGGATTTCACACATCATCACCCTTCATTAGGGTTTCTCATCACATTGCCCATAATTAGGGTTTACTATTCATCCCAACTAGGTTTTCTCATGACATCACCCTTAATTAGGGTTTCTCATGGAATCACCCTCAATTAGGGTTTCATGAAGCATCTTCTCAAATTAGGGTTTTTCATTATGTTACCCTGAATTGGGATTTCTCATATTATCATCCCAATTTAGAGTTACACCATTACCCTAGATTAGGGTTACATCTGATATTGCCCTAAATTAGGGTTAGGGCTCAACAACCTTCTTAATTAGGGTTTCATAATCTCTTTATTAAGGATCATACCCTAATTACATAATTATTCAAATTGAAGGTGTTAAGGCCTGACCTTTACATGATTATTATACATGTATGAATTCCTCTCTCTTTCATCCTCTCTAGGATGTTGACTAGATCAAGCTTGGTTATATTAGGTCAACCAACCATTCAATTAATTACATTCAATTAGGATAGACATAGTATATTGAAGTATTGCTTATTTAAGCTTCAAGGATTAACTTACCTAAGGTTACCAATCACTTGGTACCTTAAAGGTACAACCCTAGTGATTATCTTTGAGATAAATCAGTAACAATTATAGGGTCAATTGATCCTTCATCACAATAAGTTTTCAATTGATATGATCACATTGAATCACTAAACGTTTCTTGACCCTTTACTCTCTAAAATGTTTGAAACCATTTCGGCAAGAAGTGTGTTGAAACCGATTGGACTTGGGTCTCCAGACCATTTGGACCCAAACCCTCTCAAAACCGAATGGACCAAAAAGGTCTTTCAACACTTAAACAATTCAATGTTTCAATCAATGAACCAACTATCAATTGAATCCTTGATTCATTCCTCAATTGAAATATTGAATCATCATTCAATTATACCATCAATTAGGGTTTTGAACCCAATTGAACTAGGATTTATAATCAAGAAACCTTCAATTAGGGTTTTGAAATCGAGGAACCTTCAATGATTAACATTGTGGAACTGATTCAATTGAAATCAACGAATCATCATCAAATACTGATATGACCTGACCTCAAACAGTCTTGAGGTCGTTTGGATGACCTCCAAATGGTCTTGAGACCGTTTGTCCCATCCCGTCATTAAAATTTGTGAAATTTAATTAGGGTTTAGATCATTGGATTGATCATCAAATTAGCTATTGATTGCATTTCAATTTGATATCTATGGGTCTTCAAATACTCAATCATACTCAACCCTAGACCTCCAAACGGTCTTGGTTGACCTCCAAACGGTCTTGAGACCGTTTGGGTGAGTCAACCCAAAAATTAAATCAATCAATTGAGAATTTCATCACTCAACCCGATTAGGGTTTGCATTTGAGGGATCATTCACAATTGAAACCATTAAGATCAAACCAATTGAAACCATTGAATCAATAACCAATCACATCAGCATATTTCCTCAAATGGTCAACCACTCCAAACGGTTTGAAACCGTTTGGTTTCAAACGGTTTGATGAAACCGTTTGGCCAATTTCATTAAAACTGATTGGTCCAAAATTTTGAAACCATTTGCCTAGGATATTAATTGAGGTGTGTTCTTGTGATGACATCATCATCTTCAAGCTACAAACCCACGAAACTTTCTGTAATTTCCATGGTGATTTCATCAATCATTCAAATAAAATTTCGGGAATGAAGAAGGAATCAACAATTGATAAAGATATGGAATCAATAACAAAGTTCAAGGGTTCAAGTTATAAAACCCACATCCAATTGAGCTTCAAAGCTTCAATCTCACGTCAAAAATTGTGGATGCAACTCCTTTCACTATCCCAAGGCTCGTCCTCAAGCTTTGAGTGAAAAGGAATGGTTAGAATTGAAGATGGGATCGAGATCAGAAGAAATCATGCATTGATTTTCGATTTCCACCATGAAATCAAGGTGAAAGAAGGTCAAGAAGATTACCAACAGGTTGGGGGTCGTCCTCCTGTTTCTCCAAGCTCCCTTGGTCATTTTTGAAAGCAATAAGTGAAGGTGGATTCGGAATTACCCATCCAAGCTATGGATAAAGGAGCATATATGCATTTTATTAAAAAAATTCATTCAAGAGAGAGAGAAAGTAGGGATTATCTCCTCCATTTCCTTGCCACTTCCCCCTTCCCTTCCTTGGTTATGGGGCTATCTCCTTTTCCTCTTATTCCTCTCAATTATCCATGATTTAAAGAAAAGCAAATTAAGCACCTTAGATCATATTATAATAATATCCATAAGTGAGTGGATATTTCTTTTTCTTATAATAATGTGAGTGGGTTCTTCACCTCCTTAAGATATTTTCGTTGCCTTTTCAAGGCACAAAGATGTTCACATATATGGATTTCAACCAATACAATTTTGGTTGAAGAGCACTTCAATTAATGTATTTATTTTTGCATTAAATTGAATTAGGGTTTCAATTATGCTTAAATCTTGATTATTTTAATATCAAGATTCTCTTTCCTCCAAAATGATACAAATGAGACACCCCTCTCATTTTCTTTGATCTAAATGATGCCAAGAAACATTAGGGACTATTTTGAAGTGGTAATTTGCATATTGAACCCTGGGTTTTGGGTAAATTGCACATTATACCAAAATTAGGTTTTAATGCACAAACATTACTTTATCAGCTCTTTCTTGATACTCAGGCTTTCCCAAGCCATACCTCTACATCATCTTCATTCTCATGATGCTTCAACACACGAGGAACATATTATAATGTAACATTTGCAAAGTTAACCCCTCAACTCGGGTAATTTGCACTTTAGTCCAACACAAGCAAAACATTATTTCAACATTATTAAAAAAAGACTAAAATTGAAATATAAGTTCCTCTTGAGCCTTAATTACTTTTCAAGAAATAAGAGAAAGCATATAATTAAATTTATTAAGCAAAAAATCTAGGGTTAAGGTATAACCCAGGTCAGGGATGTTACAAATGTAGAGCTCAAAGAAATTGATTGCAAGTGTAGATCAGCTTGTTGCTCACAAGGAATGATTCTCAAGTGTAATTGTATGCACAAGTGATGCTTTGGGTGTCCTAAGGCATGTCCTATTTATAGGAATGGCCTACTAGTGCTTAGGGACATTCTAGACACTTTCTAGGGTGTTCTTAGTGCTCAACTAGCCGTTATGTGTCCACTAATTACATTGCAATGACTAGTTGTTTATTGCTGAAAAGTGTAGTTCTAGAACTTCTATCCATCGAGAAGTTTGTCGAACGAGATTGTCTCGGTCAAACTTTTTATCGACCGAATGGGAGGTTGAGGTCAATGTCTAGTAACGTTCGATTCCAACTCCCAACTACTTTTCTAACTTAGTCTAATGGCTAGGAGGGTCTATTCTCAGTTGAGAACTTTGTCGACCGAGAGTGTCTCGGTCGAGGAATTTGTCGAATGAGAAAATTCTTGATTCAATGTGTTGATCTACTAAGTGTATGTATCAATGTGTAATTGTGCTTATATCTTAGGGGAGGATCTATCTAAGTGTTGTGAGTGGATAGGGAAGATCTAACACTTGATTTACATGATGCCTAAGTACTTGTACATTATATAATTGTACAAGTTTTTTACATTGAGTACAATCATGAAAATAAAAGCAATCTAAGCTTGTTGATCTTCCAATTTGTGTAGATTTTTAGCTATCCACTACCTTATTTGTTTTTCCCTGAAACACTAAAATAACAAGTTAGATCCACAAGAATGAAATGTTTGTCATCATCAAAACAAAGGGTTTGATAATGTGCAATTTAGCCAACAAGAAGGAGGACTACAAGAAGGATGGCAAGTACAAGAGGAAGGACAAGAAATAAAGAAGCAAAGATGCAACCCATGCCGCATGGGAAGAATCTTCTTCTAGTGATGCAAGATCCAATGAGGGAGAATGTCACCTTGCTCTCTTGACCTATAAAAGTGATGAAATAGGTGAGGTAAAAAGAAAATGGATTGTTGATAGTGGCTTCTCCTAGCATATGATAGGTGAGATAAGACATTTCAAAAACTTCACAAAGAAGAAAGGAGAATCAGTGACCTCTGGTGACAACAACAAAGGTTAAGTGATAGGTGAGGGTGATGTAGGTGATTCACTATTCATCAAGAATGTTCTTCTTGTGGATGTCCTCATCACAATTGAATTAGTGTTATCCAATTATGTGATAATGGTTATCTTGTTCATTTTACCTCACTTGAATGCTTGCTTCTAGATTCCCTCTCCTATAATGTTATATATAAGGGAACTAGAATTAGAGATCGTTATGTTATTATTCTTGACTCTATTAAGCCTATTCTTGGTAGATGCCTTGTTGTTAATTCGAATGATACATCTTTGTGGCACCATAGGCTTGTCATGTAAATATGCATCAATTGAAGAAGTTGAGCAAAAAATAATTGGTCAAGGGACTTTCTAAATTTGACTTTGAGAAGGATGAGGAATGCCAACCTTTCATACAAGCAAAGCAAACCAAATCCTCCTTTAAATCCAAAAGAGTTCTTAGTACCAAAAGAGCTCTTGAACTTCTTCATATTGATCTATTTGGACCTATGAGAGCTCAATCTCTTCGTGGTAGCAAGTATTGCCTTGTGAGTGTTGATAAATTTTCTCATTATACTTGGACTTTCTTTCTTGTTTCAAAAAGTGATACTCTTAGTGTTTTCTCAACCTTTTGTAATTGGGTTAAAAATGAAGCTTCTTTCCGGATCGTCTCTATTCGCAGTGACCAATAGGGAGAATTTGAAAATGATACATTTGAATTTTTTTTCAAGAAATCTGATCACATGAACAAATTTTCTTCCCCTCGTACATCTCTACAAAATGGGGTTGTAGAGAGAAAGAATAGGTCGCTACATGACATGGCTAGGAGCATGCTTCTAGAGTATGATACTCCAAAGAAGTTTTGGGAAGAAGCCGTCAGTACTTCATGCTTGGTCCAAAACTACGTTTTCACTCATCCATATCTAAAGAAACTCCCTATGATTTATGATGTAATAGATAGCCCTTTTTTGATTTTTTTTTCATATTTTTGGTTGCCCTTGTTTTGTTTTAAACACCAAGGATTCTCTCAAAAAGTTTGATGTGAAATCATACAAGGGTTATAGAGTTTTTAACATTGAATTGACTAAAGTGGAAGAATCTATCGATTTTAAATTTGTTGAGACTAACCCCTCAATATCCAAGAATATTGTTAATGATGATGTTGTAGATGAGGTGATTCCTCACTTGAAAGAGCGCAACATTGTTGACAAAGCAAAAGAGGTGGTAGTAGATGATAAAGAGAATGATGAAGAAAAGACGGATCTAATTCCCCACTTTGCAAAACATTATCCAAAAGAGCTCATCATAGGCAACCTTTTGAAAGGGTGAAGTCACATGCTCAACAAAGAACAAGCTGACAATGCCTTCATCTCACTAGAGCCAAAGAACATCAAAGAAGCTCTCAAGGATGATGAATGGATCCTATCTATGAAAGAAGAGTTAGAATGGTTTGAAAAGAACAAAGTGTGGACCTTAGTGTAAAGACCAAATGATAGGAAGATAATTGGCACCAAGTGGGTATACCGCAACAAGCAAGATGAAAGCGACAAAGTGGTAAGAAATAAAGCAAAGTTAGTTGCTCAAGGCTACAACCAACATAAATGTATTGATTCTGATGAAACTCATGCACATGTTTCTAGACTTGAATCTATTAGAATGCTACTTGCCTTTGATAGCTATAAGAATTTCTATCTTTACCAAATGGATGTTAAAAGTACATTTTGGATGGTACAATAGAGGAGGAAGTCTAGGTGGCTCAACCTTACAACTTTGAACATGATTATCTTTCTACCATGTTTCTCTATGGACTCAAACAATCCCCTAGATCTTGATATGAGAAATTAAAGAACTTTTTGCTAGACAATGTTTATATCATGGGCATAGTTTATTCTACCTTTTTCTTAAACACACTTCTGGCAATTTTTTGATCATTCAAATTTATGTTGATGATATCATTTTTGGTGGAAATGATCTTGATCTTTGCAAGGAATTTAGTTCTCTTATGCAGAGTGAGTTTGATATGAGTATGATAGGGGAGCTCACTTTCTTCCTTGGATTTCAAATCAAACAAACAAAGAAAGGAAACTTCATCAACCAAGGTAAGTATACAAGTGAACTTCTTAAGAACTTTGGGATGGTGAACACCAAGTCTATGGACACCCCATGTCAAACACCGCCAAACTTGACAAAGATGAGAAAGGTGAAAAAGTGGTTGAGAAGCTTTATAGAGGTATGATTGGTAGCTTAATTTATTTAACCGTCTCTAGACCTGCAATAATGTTTAGTGTTGGCTTGTGTGCTCGATTTCAATCAAGCCCAAGGAAATACCATCTCATAGCGATTAAGAGGATTTTGAGGTAACTAGCCAAAACTCAAAATTATGGACTATGGTATTCCAAGTCAAGGGACTTTACTCTCACCGCCTATAGTGATGCAGATTATGTGGGGTGCTTAATTGATAGAAAGTGCACAAATGGCACTTGCTTCTTCCTAGGACCATGCTTGGTTTCTTGGTTCTCTATGAAATAAAGCACAATGGCTCTTTCAACTACCGAGACTGAATACATTGCAATTGGGAGTTGTTGTATCTAAGTCCTATGGATGAAGCAAATGCTCCAAGACTTTAACATTCATTTTGGTGCTTCTCCTATCTAATGTGATAATACTAGTGCAATCTATCTTTCTTTCAATCCTATATTGAATAGTAGAGCCAAACATATATAGGTCTTCCACCACTTCCTTCATGACCACATTGCCAAAAAGTTATGTATATCACACATCTCGACACGAAGAATCAACTTGCAGACAGTTTCACAAAATCTCTAGGTAGAGAGCAATTTACCTTTATTAGATCAAAATTGCTTATTACTTATCTTTATGATAATGACATGCCTTCTGACTAGATGTTCTCATACCTATATGTTCTTGCTCATATATTGCTCATCTATTACTTGAAAGTGCTATATGTAACTTGTTTTCATGCCTTGTTTTGCTTTTTTTTTATGGCTATTTTTTACAAACACATGTTTTACCATAAAACAGTAGCCAATGATGAGTAAAATGTGCCTAAATATGCTCACAATACATGGTAGGGTAGAAAAATAAATTTATATAACACACTAGTGTCTTAGAATTAATTTTTCTATCTTTTGGACAAACTGACTGATCGACAGTATCGACGCGTCAGCAATCCGGGCCCCGCAGATCCAGCCATTGACAACCGTCGATACTCACGGAGGTACGGATCGTGCTACCTGTGTCGATACCATCGACTCACGTCGATGGTATCGATGGGCATACAGTAGCTCCGGCCACAGCTATATATGAGGAGTATTTGCATCAGATGACATCACAACTCTAGTGCAATTCTCCTTTACTTGTGCCGAGCGTGTTCCAGAGCTATCCAAGCCCGACGACAAGCAACACCAAGCAAGTTCTTCATCGAGCGAAGATTCACTTCTCCGATCTTCACCGAGCTCCCTTTCTATTCCTCTTTCTGTCGCAATCATGGTGCATGTAGCTGGTGCATCGTCTTCACGCGTGAACCTGATGGACATCCCGGAGTTCGTGCCACCTCCGGCCGCGTCAATCTCATGCCCGCGACTGATCTATCCATCCGCGGAGGTCAAGAAGATATACGAGGAGATTCTAAAGAGGAAGATCGAGCCGACCCGTTATGTTGAATGGGAAACTATCCGCAACCTGGGATTCGACGCCAACCTTGCCTACGTCTTGAAGGGGCAGGCACATCACACGAGCAGAAGGCCTGACGAAGTGGAATACCATGCAGATGGCCAGCCGTTCTTCGGTGAGTGGCCTACTTACAAGGAGTTGGTGGCTGAGTTCATGGCGTCACTGGACGTCTGCGTCGTACCCAACGACATCATAGCCACCGACCGCGAGTGGATCTAGGGCCGGGTGTCTTTCCAGCTGTACAACAACGACTACACCATTACACTCCGACAGTTCAATGAGATTTTCAACTGGAATCACTCACGGTCCGACTACCGGCGACCAGACAACCGCACCGACTACGATGCAATCTTCGCCGAGCTGGTGACGGTGCCGCCGGGCAAGTCAGTGAGCTACCATAATGCTGCGGTAGCTGATTTCAAGCACCCCTTCGTCCGGATACTTCATTGGATGCTGAGTTCGACGTTGTTTGCTAGGGGTGATTTGGCCCTCAGCAAGTTTCAGGAGACAAACTTATTCTTCTTGTATAAACTCGTGAAACGCCAAGAATGCAACTGGGGCGCCTTCTTTTTGCAGTGGGTTTTGGCGGTGAAGAGGAGTACACGAAAAGCGCCAATTCACTTTGGCGGGCTTATCACCAAGCTGGCCTTCTACCTCGGGCTGAATTTCTCTACTTTGACTCCTCTCTCCACCAGGAGCAAGGTGAACTTGCAACATCTACACCACTCCAACCTCATCCTTCTTCGAGATGGTTTGGCGTATGCACACTGCCACGTCAACCATGCTTACTAGGAATGCTCGCTTCCCGATCCAGTCTTCAACATCGAAGGGGCGCAACACTTCCGATGGCCTATCATAGCCATCGCTAACTCCGATGAAGACGACAACAATGACGACGACGACAATGACGATGAGGCTGAAGAGGAAGAGGAGGCCTTAACACTTCTTCGGGCTCGAGTGGCACCACAGAAGCATCCTCGGATGCATCCGGGTGCATCTTCATCATCACAGCCTCCGCCACCACCACTGCCCTCACAGCCAAGTGAGGATGCCTACTCGATGTAGGGCATGTATGCTATGCTGCATGACATACAGCAGACGCAACAACATCACATGGTGATGTACACCGGTATTCAAGACACTACAAACCGATTACTGGACAATCAAAGGGCAATGTTCGAGAACGAGCGTCTTCTCCTCGACAACCAACAACAAATTCATGATCGGTTGCAACAGATGGAGATGCAACAACATCCCTTTTACGACCACTATTGGAGTCAAAATTACTTTGGAGGCTATCCACAACCTCCACCTAGGGCCCAGTTTGGTCCGAGCTTCCAGGGGGAGTATCCTTCTTGGGACCCTACGGCTCTGCAGTACCAGCCTCCACCTGAAGAGTAAAGCGGTATCTTTGTTCCAACCTTTAAGATTGTTTTTGACTATGAGGCCATAGTCGAATTCAAGCTTGGGGGGGTGTTGGAACAACTCTATCTTTTATTTTCTCTGTTTTTAGTTTTATTGCTTTTGTTTCTTGTCATTTGTTTCCTACAATTTTAGTTTTTCTGTAGGATCCACATTCTATCTAGTGTAATCGTGGATGTCATTAATCTTGAGTCATCTCAGTTGCATGTGCATGGAATTAAGGGGAAAACTAAAATTTTTTTAGTGTTCGCAAGCTTGAGTGTTGTTCAACTTGGATCACTTAACTTAGAAAATGATTGGTTTTGTCAACTTTAAAATAGAAAATCACAACGGTACATTCCTAATGATTCATGAAAGTGGATGGAATTGGTTGTTTGAGCCTAAACTGACCAAATGATAATGAGACTCTAATTTGAAGTAAGAGAGAAAAACCTCTTAACTACTACACAGGTCAATAAGGAGGGACACATAATTTTTTTCAAAGGTTCAGTCAATTAGTCTTGTGATCTATCCACCTCATTACTTTTCACAATCCACCAAGACTTGGAAGTAAAGTACGATTTTAACCATTTTGATTGCATGTCATGTAGATAGGACTTGCATTGCAACCACCTTCATATGTTTTGCATGAAAAATAAAAAAATATAGAATAGGTATACATGCACATTACCCTTAGGTGCATGTCATGTAGTTGCATTCATAACTTTTATACATAAAGTATATCATGTACCTCATTCATTCTGTAATGGTGAATTAAATTGTTCCATACCTTCTAAATAGTGCAAATATTCGAGTTATGCAGAAAAAATAAGCCCAATAAAGCATTCATTGTCAATTATGGATATAAGGGTTTGAAAAGAAAAGAAAAAAAAGAAGAAAAAATCTGAAATTGAAAAAAAGGTCATTTAGAAGCAACTAGAATAAGAAGGAGAAAGGAACATAATCTCACCTGCATTTTAAGATGAGTGAGTACATGATGTAGCTTAATTAGATATCCATCTCATTTTGAGATGGATTGTTAGTGCATGCATCATTCCACCTAATCTTAGGCATTAGGGCATTTTTCATGTGCATTTGCATCAGTTAGGGCATTTTTATTTTATGCATGTTGAAACCGTATAATGCTTCCACTTATTCCATGAGCCACCCATTCCATCCACCCGTTGCTCGGATTGGTAGGCCACCATGAATTTCTCCTCACTAGTGAATATCAGGAGAACTACTTCCATGTAGATGGTAGTTAGGGTGAGCAACATAGTATAGGAGATCACAAGATGCATTAAGTCTGGACCAACGAATTTTATTATGTTAACTGCCTTATGTGATAGTGTTCATCAGTTTTGAGGTTGATATCTTTTATGGATGATTACTGTCGCCTTTAGGGTAATTATCATTCTGTGGATAGCGAGGGCCGGTATGTGAATGTCCGGTGGGAGTCATATGGGATGTTTGTTGTGATGCTTTGTTCTTTAGTTGACTCTGGCAATTCTATTCTAAGGTTTAGTTGCTCGAGGGTGAGCAATGTTCAAGCTTAGGGGAGTTTGATGCGATGATTTTGAGTCGCATTTATAGACTTGTTTGATATGTGTTTTGTGCATTTATTAGTCATTTTCATGGTTAATGTTGCATAATTCATTTATTTTAGTCTATGCTACTTCTTTATGTCAAATTTCCCCTATTTCAAGCATTTTGAGTATTAATTATCAAAAGAATACGTTTTGTGTGAACTTATGTGGTTTCATGTGTTAATTTCAGGAAAAACAAGTATATGCTACCATCGATACCATCGACGGTGTTCGATACCATCGACCGGACCACAGGTTGCCAGCCGCAAGGACCAGAAGAAAGTCGATACTATCGACAAGGATGTCGATGGTATCGAGATACCATCAGGTTGCTGGCGAAAAGTGAGTCGATACTATCGACCCATATGTTGATACCATCGACTAGTGGAGCTACAACGACGGTAAAAGGACAAAAGCGACGCCTAAGAGAGTCGATACCATCGACCCTCATCGATGGTATCGAGCTAGAATCAGTCGCGATAAAGAAAAGAAAAGAAGACCAGCCGATACAGTGCATGGTCGATACTATCGACTCGCGTCGATGGTATCGACACTGTCAGATATGAGTTTGTTTCAGATTGATCTTAATCAGACGGATGTGATTAATTGACGACCTAATTCGGGAAATATATCTAATGACGGTGCCCAAGAGGGGATCATCACGTCATTAGCCACTGCACACATCCCGAAGAGCAAGGAGAGAAGAACGGAGCCCAGAAGCACGCCCCAGCCGATCCAGACGCTGAAGAAGATGATTTCCACCACCGAAAGGCGGGAGAACGCGTATTCCATGCCAAGGATCGCTTGGATCTTCTTCGTTCAGGGGTTTAACCACTCAATCACATTTTTCTTCATGTTTTGCTTTTTCTACTCCACGTTGTACTCTGAGATGAACATGCAGGGCTAATCCCCTTTGTCTTTAGGACTGGGAGTAGCCTGAGAATTCATTGTATGATAATTTTATCATAGTAATTCATATCTTATCTCTTAAATCCGTGGTATAATTTCGTTTTCTCCAATATATTGTTATGCTTGATCACCATAATAATAATAATAATCTAATACCCTTAATTGCTTTGAAAGAAGAATTAATGGTTGAAAAGAGACAAAATTTACATTAATTGACAAATCCCTTGAACAAGGTGGTGTAAGATTAATGGTGGATACCGAGAGGTCATTTTTAATGCACCTAGTTTAGGGTATAGGTTACTATGACGGTGGAACCGACCTAGACATAGGTAGTGAATTGTACCACGACAGTGGGCAATTCTAATTTCAGGCCACTACCTGGATAGAGAGATAAAATTGGATGACTATATAGAATTTAATACAATGAAAACTCACGGTGAAACCGCAATCCTAAAGATCTCCTTTTGAATTGATTAAACCAAACATTTAATCATTTGCTTTGTTTTGTTTCATTTTTATTTTCTTTTAATTTTAACAACAACTCTCAACTTTTTAATCGGCTTAGCTGATCGCAAGTAGTTAGTAGGAGTCTCCGACAATTTCACGTATCCCTGAGTTCGACTCGGGCCTCACAAAGGCCTATATTACTTCGATGCGTTCACTTGCGTTTCTGCGCACGGTAAATTTGCGTCAACAGCCCTACCGGGAACCACCTCCATACCTCCACTGCCATCTGACACACCTACCAAGGCCTTGACCCATGACTGAGATGATGGGGTGCAAGGGATCTGGGCCTGCGACCCACAATGAGGATGTAGACCTCCTGTAGGTAATAATGTTTGAGCTATTTTGCAATAAATGTGTATGTTTTGGACTAGATTGCAATTTACCCATAAGTTAGGGTTATTTTGCAAAATGTCACATGAAGAGAGGGAATCTTGTATTTTGATTTCATGAGAGAGGATAATATGATGTGGGACATTTTGTTTGAATCATGGATGATGGTGTGACATCATGATGTGATACAGGTTCCTAGGGGTTCTAGGGTTTGCATGGTTGACTTGGTGTTTGACCTAGGTTTTGATGATATGACATATACACCACCTATGGTGAGGGTCATGACCGAGACACATGCTTGAATGCATGGTCACGACCATGAAAACCTTATGAGAGGTAGGTTGAAACACCTTATTTTCTAGTAACTTTGCCATGCTCATGTGACCTACGGTTTTCACCTTAAAATGTCTGACCCGAGATAAGTTGATGAAGATGGTATTGTGACCGCAACAAGAAAGAAAACAACCTAGTAGGTTGCGACATAGTTGTTGGATAAACAGGACAATGGATATTTGCATGTGAGTTGAGGAAAAGTTATCTCCTTGGAGGGCATGTGTCCTTTGGTGAGCTATGGTGTTTACACCTCAAAGATGTACACTTCTCACCTTCTTTTGGGTATATAAACCATGCTCTTCACAACAAAGAAATATTTTTGGCCTACAACTTCATCTTCTTCCTTGATACCACCTTTGGAGCTTTAGGAGCAAGAAGAAGCAAAACTTGATCTCAGGGTGGCTGATCTTTAGTGCATGATTGAAGATCTTGTGTTAGGGTTAGCTTTTGGTGGTGAATCTTGGAGAATCATCTCTTGGTAAGTGATCTTTCCTTCTAGATCATGTTTTATTCTGAGACTCTTTGTCTTCTTCTTCCTCTTTGGCAGTGGGTTATCCATGGTAGTTCTTCTTGAATATCTCATTCTTATAGAGATCGTAAGCTAGGGTTATCATGGTGAACTTGAGTGAAAGATGATCTTTTCTTTTTGGTTTGACTAAGATGTATTTTCCTTTCTCTGAACCTCCTTCTAAACATGGATTTTTCTTCTTCTTGGAGGTGTTTTCCTTGGACAAAGTGTTGGAGTTCAGTTTAATGTCTTGAAAGCTTGAGTCTTAGGAGGTTGTTCCTCACCCAAAATCAGGTGGGTTTTATAACTTCTCCAATCTCTATTATATGCATCTTTAAATTCGAACTTACTACTTGTTTTATGAATTCGTCATGTTGAATAAGCATAAAGTTTTGATCTGATTATATGTGTATAAGGATCTTGGTATTTCCCCCTTAAAACATCTCTCTTTGATGAATTTCATCATCAAGGTTAGGGTTCCTTGAACACTCAAGAATATGGTGATGCTCACCCTATGATGCTTGGTGTTCTAGGTTGATCACCTTTTTTGATCCTAGTTCAGATCTACTATGGGTGTTGCAGGTGGTCAAGGACCAACCCTTGGACTTTTGTTGCAGTCGACACCCCTTGGTAGAGTGGTTTCGGTCACATCACACCCCTTAACCTTAGACTAGTCATTACCTATTGGTTGGGTTGTGACGCAACATTATATTTGGTTGTCGACTGACGTTACAGTCAAGATGACTAAGTATTGATGGTGGCTACACTTGTTAGTTGGTGTGAACTTTGTATTAGTTTGAGGTTAGATTAGTTGCGGTCGAAACATGTTTAAGCTGGGTCATAGCACATAGTTTGTAAAGAAGAAAATGACATGTTGTATGACTTGATCTTGATGCCATGCTTGATGGTCATGACTCACCTTGAAAGCAACGATCATGACACACTTTGTTGTGGTTGCAACATGGTGTTGCATAGCCATGGTGTCACAGTCACAACGCCATGCTTGTATCTTCTTGTGTCGCGATCGCGACGTTGTGTTTTGATGGTGTTCCAGTTGTAACTAGGTGTAATGATAGGACTAGACCTTGAGTGTGTTACAGTCGTAACACATGGGTTGTGTTTCAGTCACAACACACCCCATATTTGGTCAGGACACAACACTCTGTTACTGAAAAGGTTGACACTTATGTGTCAAGGATGATCAACACTAATGTGTTAAAGGTAGTTAAGGTACACATAAGTAAGTATGAACAAGATCAATACTTAGAGTAAAGGTTCATTTAATAAGGTATGAGAGTATAAATGGCTAACCATTAACAACAATACTTGATTCTCCAACAAAAAGGCAAGTAATAGAATTAGCGTTGAGATGTGGTATGATGCTACTGAACCCTAATTGAGTACATATAAGCCCTAACCCTAATCTGATGATATTAAGATATGTGTGTTCACTATATTTGAAGAATTACAATTCATGGATAGTATTTTCTCTCTCCTACTTGTGCAACATTAACTTGTAGGTGAAATGAATGGCATAGGTAAGTGAATGCTATGGTAAGCCCTATACAATACAAAGCAGTGATTATGAGTAATGTTGAGGCTCTTTTGTGATATTGAATATGTAGGATCATATGAATTGGTCTAATGATCCAGCAAGTGCTTTGTGTAAAAATGAGGGATTGGTATCCCATAGTGTTATGTTGTTAATGATATTGAAATGGCAGTATTACAAGTGCCATGTGAGGATGAGACAAGTTTTCACTTAATACATTTAATATCTTCGGAAGTTGCATTCTCTCTCTATTTTTGTAGATTTTGTTTAGGGTTAATATGTTGTAACTTGATTGATGCATTAAAAGATACTCAATCGGCATGTCTAATCAAGTAAAACCCTACTTATGTAGTTTCCTTGTACCATAGATCCATCTATAGCATCAATATCTAGCTAGATGGTGAAATAAGTAACTCCTATGGGAAAACTCAGTGCACATATTGTTGAATATGTGGGGTGAAAGTGATATAATTCCTTGTGTTGTTAAATTGTGGAATAGTGATATATTGTTTATTATTGAACAACCAAGTATGATCCAACTCTCTAGTGTTGTGCCATGTACCAAGACAAACTAGTTGTTTGTAGGACCATACCTTGACTATGAGTTGTTGTCTCTACATGACTATAGCTATGACTACAAGTTATTGTCTTTTAGCAATATGACTATATGTCACTGCATTGCAGACTTGAACTGACCAAGTAGTGCTTGTGACGATCATGGAGTCTGACTCTTCCATTGATCTTGTATGGTATTGGTTTCGACTTAGCAGTGGTCGGTTGGATTTGAGTGGTATGCCTCAAATCCTCATGCATAAAATTGATTAAACAACCATGTAGTATATATTTCTTAGGGTCAAATATGAATCACAATGGATGACCCCATGCCTTATCTTTATAATTTGATAAGAGAAATCAATTGTCATACATGTTCTTCATATTCCTTTTAAAAGTATAAAATATTCTACTATTCAGTTGAACTTGCTGAAGATGATCAAATAGTATACCTTCTCTATTTACTGTTCCTTTATATTAAAATGCTTATAATAGAAGTTGACAAAGATTTATAACTCTCGTTGGGACATTTGATCTCACTCTGTGGGTTCCACAACCTTTTAGGTGGTCATGGATGGGGAGGTCGAGGTCATGGTGTAGGTGTAGAGTAGCAGAGTGAAAAGTAGCTGTCGAAGGTTGGACACGCCACTAGTTAGAGTTTTGTAGTAGAAGTCCTATGTGTCATCCCTATACTCTCAGGTGTTTGGGGAGATTTTGTGTTTTGTATACTGACACTTGTATTTTGGCACGTGCCATGTTTGTATATAAATGGCATAAAAGGTTGCAATATGTAACAGATATGGCTTGATAGCCTATGAAATTAATATGCAACATCTTTTGGTATATGTGAAATACATATGGTCTATGTTGAAGGCTTGTTTACAAAATACTTCTGTTTGAAATATTAAATTGCACTTGGTTTTAATTTACCCTAATTTATGGTAAGTTTGTGGTTAGTGATAATTCTGCAATTTTTTTGATTAATCTCAATTATTGTGGCAATGGTCATCTCAATTTAGTGGGATCAGATCTATAGGTTCACTGAGTCTATAGGGACATAGGACTGGGGTTTATATCTGTTCTAATATCCTCCAGTATGTCTTATAGTCATTCTACTTATGCAGAAGAAGAAGAGAAGAAAAGATGTCTGGAGAACATGAAGAACATGTTGCAGAAAGTAGTGTTGTTGCACCGGAAGGTGGTGCAAGGAGGCAAGAAAGGGTTGAAGCTGTACTTGAGATGCCTCAAGTCAACCCAGCTGATGTAGATAATCCTACTTTTAGGGATATATTAGGGTAGTTTATGGTGACTATGACACACATGGTGGATAGGATACCCATAAACCAACCTAGGGAAACTTTCCCAGGTGTTGAAACCCAAAGTTCTGGAAAAACTATTGAGAGACTTCAACATCTAGGAGCGTTGGAGTATGTGGATACATCTGATCCAACTAATGCAAACATGTGGCTGACTTAGCTAGAAAAGGCCTTTAATATCCTCAACATCCCTAAGGAAGATAAGGTGAAACATACTATGTATCTTCTGAAAGGAAGTTTTGGTCACTGGTGGACCATTGAAGAAGAGAAAACGTCGGGAGTTGCAATTACATTAGAGGAATTTAGACGGGAGTTTGTAAGTTGCTACTTTCTAGAGACTTACTTAGATGAAAAGATCATACAATTTGAGAACATCACACAAGGAACCATGTCAATTAGTGCTAATGAAGCTAAGTTCATGGAGCTTCTTAGGTTATGTCCGTATATGGAAACAAAAAACAAGGAGAGGATTAGACGCTTTGAGAAGGGTCTAAGTATTGAGTTGTCAACCCTAGTATCATCCTTAGAGAATAGAGAAAGGGTTGTAACTTTTTTTGAGTCAGTTGTGAGGGTGGAGGGATCAGTTATAGAGAAGCATGATTCAAAGGCTAAAAGAGGTCTATGTAGTATAAAGGACAATCTTCTAGAGGATTCATGAAGCCCAGGTACTCTGTACCTCAGTCTCAACAAAGGTTAGTAACTTAGTTGTAGTGGACATAGAGTAGAGGTAGAGGTCATAGTTTGTCACCTATAGGAGCTTAGAGTGCAATGTTAGTATATGTGAAAGGGTCGTTTAGGTCATGATATGAGGGAAAAACCTACTTCAAGTGTGGACAGGTGGGGTATGCTAAGTGGTATTTTCCTATAAAGGATGAAGAAGTGATTCAACAGCCTAGGCAGAGTCAACATAATTCCCAACAACGAGACACAGTGGCAAAGCACATGGACATGCATCACAAGCTAGTTCAACATGACATGCTGGCAGTGACAGAGGGCAAAAATAGGCGACAACTCAATTCTATGCAATGAATCAGCAAGAGGGAGTCATCAACTCCAAGGTTGTGACAGGTCAGATGGAACTATTTCATTCTGATTTGTTTTCTTCATGTTTTGTATCTATTTTAATTGACCTGGGTGCAACACATTCCTTTATCACTACATAAGTGATTCCTAGTTGTTACTTACATGTCAGTCATAGACAAGATATCCTTTATCTAAAAACTCCTCTAGTTGGTTCCGCTGAACTGGCAGGTATGTTTATCTTGTGTTCTATCTTTTTTGGGACATAGCATTCAAGTGGATCTCTTACTATTTGATATGTGGTTTTGATGTAATCATTGGGATGGATACTTTGGAAAAGTATCAAGTGATCCTGGACTGTAGTGCCAAGATATCAGCCTTTTTACATGGTGATGTTTTGTGGGTTTTCCAGGGTGATAGGAAGATTCTTCTGACATACCTGGTTTCTGCAATGACAATAGAGAATGAATGAGACAAGGATGTGATGTGTTTTTGGTACTTGTGGTGGATACCAAAGTGAAGGGTCCTAGTATTCAGGAAGTGCCAATTGTAAAATAATTTGAGGATGTGTTTCCCGATGAGTTCCCAATTGTACCTCCTCCTAGAGAGATTGATGTTGAAATCAATCTAGCTTCAAGAACCCAACCCATAGCATAGACACCATATAGGATGGTACCGGTAGAAATGAAGGAGCTTAAGAAATAGTTGCAAGAACTACTCGAGAGAGGTTTCATTAGGCTGAGCATGTCTCCTTGGGTGCTACTATTTTTTTTGTTAACAAGAAAATGGATCAATGAGGCTATGTATTGACTACCGACAGTTGAATAAGATGATGAGTAATAAATAGTATCCATTGCCACATATAGTTGATTTGTTTGACCAATTACGAGGTTCAACAATCTTCTCTAAGATAGATCTACAGTCAGGTTACCATCAGTTACATATTAAGGTAGATGACATACCTAAGTCAGCCTTTAGGATGAGGTATGGTCATTATGAGTTCGTGGTTATGTCGCTTGGGCTAACCAATGCACTAGCAACATTTATGGATCTAATGAAGAGAGCATTCAGACCTCATCTAGATCAGTTTGTAGTTGTGTTTATAGATGATATCCTTATCTACTCCAAAGATGGTCAACAACATGAGGAACACTTACGTCAGGCTTTGACTTTGTTGAGACGGCATCAATTATATGTAAAATTCAATAAGTGTGAGTTCTGATTAAAGGAGGTAGCTTTCCTAGGACATGAAATATCTGCTAAAGGAGTCTGTGTAGACCCAAAGAAGGTAGAGTTAGTGCTGGAATGGGACTAGCCAAAGACACCTACAAAGGTTCATAGTTTTCTAGAATTGGTAGGATATTATAGAAGTTTCACAAAGAACTTTAGTGCAGTCGCTTTACCCTAACTAAGCTTACCCAAAAAAATGTAGCATTTGTTTGGGATGATAGATGTCAATGTTCTTTTATGATTCTGAAGGATAGATTGACCAGTGCACCAGTGTTAGTGCTTCTAGAACAAGGAAAAGGTTACATTGTCTTTTGTGATGCATATAAAAATTGTTTGGGATATCTGTTGATGCATGATAAGAATGTGATTTATTTTGCTTCACTACAGCTTAAGAAAAATGAGGATAATTATCTGACACATGATCTGGAGTTGGCAGTTGTGGTCCATGCTTTGAAGATATGGATATATGATTTGTACATCAAGAAGTGTCAGATCTTCATAGACCACAATAACCTATAATATACCTTTTCTAAGAAGGAATTGAACACACAACAATGGACTATGATTGCACAATAGATTACCATCCAAGAAAAGCAAATTTAGTGGCATATGCCTCAAGTAGAAAATATTCTACATCATCATCCTATGATAAATCACAGTTGAGTGCTTTAGTGTGCCATAAGAGAGACATGTTGGTCTCCTTACGACAAATGAATGTACAGTTGGAAGTGTCCATGTTAGCAGGTTTGTTGGCACAGTTACAAGTAATGTTGATGTTGAATCAACAAATTAAAGATGCACAACAGAATGCTAGTGTGACACAGAATGATAGTGTGACACGACAAATTCGGGAAGAGTTGGGCACTGAGAAGTGTGATGGCTTCCATGAATATGATAATGGGATAGTGTGTTATCATGGTAGATCAAGAGATAAGGATAATCTGAGGACTTTAGTTCTAGAAGAAGCTCACTCCTCTATGTATGTTATGCATCCAGGAAGCACCAAGATGTATCAAAATCTGAAAGATCTGTATTGGTGGCTAGGATTGAAATGTGATATAGCTGAGTTCATAGATAAGTGTGTAGTGTGTCAATAGGTTCAAGTCAAACATCAGAAACCTACATGGATGTTGCAACCATTTCCTAAATCTCAGTGGAAGTGGGATCATATTATAATGGATTTTATGGTTGGACTTCCAAGGACAACCAAAGGTTGTGATTCTATTTGGGTAATAGTGGATAGGTTGACTAAGTTAGCACATTTTCTACTAGTAAAGACAACATATATAATTGAGAGGTTTGCACGGGTGTATGTCGATGAAATAGTACATTTACATGGTAGCCCAACTACTATAGTATCAGACAGAGGCCCTCAGTTCACTAGTTTCTTTTGGGAATGTTTGCCTACAGAGATGGCTACACAGTCAAGGTTCAACACTACTTTCCAACCAAAGATAGATGGACAGTCTGCAAGGACAATTCAGACCTTGGAGGATCTATTGAGAGCCTGTGTATTATAGTTTTTTGGCAGTTGGGATATCCATCTTAGTTTGATATAGTTCACCTACAACAATAGTTATCAAAGGAGTATTGATATGGAACTACATGAAACCTTGTATGTGAGACATTGTAGATCTCCTTTGTGTTGGTATGAGACATGAGAATATCAGCTCTTAGGTCCTAAGCTAGTACAACATACAACAGAAAAGATCAAAGTCATTCAACAACCTTTAAAGCCAGCTTAGGATAGATAGAAATCTTATGCTAATAAATGTCATAGACCTTTAGAATTCTAAGAGGGAGACATGGTGTATCTTAAAGTCTCTCCTTGAAAAGGTGTTCTAAGGTTTGGAAAGAAGGGTAAGTTCGCTCCCAAATATATGGTACCTTATCCTATAGTTGCACATGTTGGGAAGGTGGCTTATAAGTTGGAGTTGCCATCGGAGTTATAGAAGTTACATCCTATGTTTCATATCTCCATGTTGAGGAATTGTCACCCTGATACAGAGTTGACTCTTCATCCTATGGAGGTGGAGTTAGATAATGATATGTCTTATGTATAAGGACATGTGTTGATCCTAGATAGAAGGACCAAGAAGTTGGAGAAAAAGGACATTGTGTTAGTTAAGGTTTTGTGGCACCATCATGGCGTTGAAGAAGCCATGTGGGAACTTGAAGATGAGATGTAGAAGAAGTATCCGTCTGTTTTTGTATAGGATTTTGGGGGTGAAATCCCTATTAGGGGTTTATAGTTGTATGAATCATAAACCAGCTTAATGCTTAATTGTGTTTACCTTGCATAATGAGATGCTTAAACTGTGTTTGGCGGAGTCCACGTTAACAGCCATTCCAACTTATGTGATGCAAACATCCACCCTACCTCTGAGCTTGTGCAACAGAATCGATGGCACTATTAGAAGATTCATCTGGGGCGGAAGCTATAAGACGAGGCATGTGTCCTTGGTGGCGTGGAACAAGGTTACGAGTGACAAATCTAATGGGGGTCTAGGTATCAAATCCATGAGGGAATGGAATGAAGCATTACTTATGAAGAACTCATGGGAGGTGGCGGTTGGGAGGAACTCTAGCTGGTGTGAAGTAATCAACACACGGTTCAATAATGCAGTCTGTGGGAAGAAGGTTTTGGTCTCCAGGATGGGACATGCGACGATTGTTGGAAAAAAGTTTATCCTTGATAATTCGATGATGATTCTGGTGGGAGGAATAACGATTAATGTATGGAATGACGTCTGGGTGGAAGTGGGAATTAAACTTAAAGACCACTGCAAGCGAGACATCCCTGAAGATCTTCACGACTTGATGGTCAGTTTCTTAGCGTTGGACACAGGCGAATGGGATAAGGATTTATTAGATCACCAGTTTGATGAGGACATGGTGAGAACCATCACGACAATGAATGCTCCAGATACAACTAACCACAGAGACTACAGAGCGTGGCTTCATACAGAAGAAGGGAATTACTCATCGAAGTCAGCCTATCATGTTCTAAGAGAAGGAAAGGAGAAGGTTTGTCAGGGAGACTGGGGGTCAATATGGAAGCTAAAGGTTCTAGCAAGGATATGTACATTCTCTTGGCTAGTCACCCATGGAGCTATGTTGACAAACAAACGTCATTTGGTGAGGCACATGACCACAGACAGTTTATGCCCTAGATGTAAGAAAGAAGATGAATCTATTATCCATGCGCTGAGAGACTATGAGAAAGTCAAGGCAATCTGGAATCATTTTCTTAGCCCTGGTAACCTGATATAATTCTTTAGGCTGACCACTACTGAACAATGGCTGAAGATAGCACATGGCAACCTGAACATCACGAAGGAAGTGTTCTAGATAATCTACTGCAATGTGTGGGGGTTCAGGAATGCAGAGACCTTTGAAGGCGAAGTCAGGTCGTTGGAACACCAAACTCGATATATCCAGAAGGCAACTTTGCTTATCACCGAAGCTTGGGCGAGGTACAATACACCTCAATGGCCGGACAGAGAGTGTAGATGGAGGAAACTGGAGCCTGGTATGATCAAACTGAATGTAGATGCAGTAGTTCGCAGTAAGGGCACAACGGTAGCGGTAGTAGCTAGAGATGCTTATGGTTGTTGGCTCAGGGGATGGTCGAAGAAGATAGGTTGCTCATCGGTAACGACTGTGGAATTAGCAAGCATTCACTTAGCTCTTGCGCAAGCTCGAGCACACGCATGGACCAACTGCATAGTGGAAACAAACTGCATGATGGAGCTATAGCTGTGTGACGAGGAGGCAGACAAATACCCTAAGTATGCGTACTGGATGAGTCGACTGAAGAAGGAGATGTTGGAGAATGTGAGAATACAACACGTAGATCGCGAGAGCAACTCCATCGCTGACAAACTTGCCAAATGCCAACTTCGTTGTACGTCACAACGTCAGGTCTTTGACACACCTCCTAACTGTGTCATGACCATATACCTTAAAGAAGGTCCTTCTGATCATACGACAACAAGCCGTGTAGTTTACCGGACGAGTAGAAGTAGCAGTGTACCCTGTACTACATCGTGATATGAATAAATAAAAGTGATTGTTTGTGTTAAAAATATGCTTAAACTGTAATCTAAGTTCTTTTTGATGTTTTAACATCATGTGACATACTTGTATTTTCATTATGGATCCAAGTTGATTAATGTTTGAGCTATTTTGCAATATATGTGTATGTTTTGGACTATATTGCAATTTACCCATAAGTGAGGGTTAATTTGCAAAATGTCACATGAAGAGAGGGCGTCTTTTATTTTGATATCATGAGAGAGAAGAATATGATGTGGGATGTTTTGTTTGAATCATGGATGATGGTGTGACATAATCATGTGATATTAGGGTTCATAGGGCTTCTAGGGTTTCCATGGTTGACTCGGTGTTTGACCTAGCATTTGATGTTATGACCTCTACACCAACTATGGTGAGGGTCACGATCGAGACACATGCTTGAATGCATGGTTGCAACTGCAACAACCTTATGAGAGTTATGTTGAAAGACCTTATTTTCTAGTAACTTGGCCATGTACATGTGACCTTGGGTTTTCACCTTAAAATGTCTTGACCCAAGACAAAGTGATGAAGATAGTGTTGTGACTACAACAAGAGAGAAACTGACCTAGTAGGTCATGACATAGTTGATGGATAAACATGACCATGGATATTTGCATGTGAGTTAAGGAAAAGTTATCTCCTTGGAGGGCATGTGTCCTTTGGTGAGCTATGATGTTTACACCTCAATGATCTTCACTTCTCACCTCCTTTTGGGTATATAAACCATCCTCTTTATAGCCAAGCAATTTTTTTGGCCTACAACTTCATATTCTTCCTTGAGACCGCCTTTGGACCTTTAGGAGCAAGAAGAAGCAAAACTTGATCTCAGGGTGGACGATCTCTGGTGCATGATTGAAGATCTTGTGCTAGGGTTAGCTTTTGGTGGTGAATCTTGGAGAATCGTCTCTTGGTAAGTGATCTTTCCTTCTAGATCACGTTTTATTCTGAGACTCTTCATATTCTTATTCCTCTTTGTCTGTGGGTTATCCATGGTAATTCTTCTTGAAGATCTCTTTCTTACAAAGATCGTAAGCTAGGGTTATCATGGTGAACTTGAGTGAAATATGATCTTTTCTTTTTGGTTCGGCCAAGATCTATTTTCCTTTCTCTGAACCTCCTTCTGAACATGGATTTTTCTTCTTCTTGGAGGTGTTTTCCTTGGATGAAGTGTTGAAGTTCGGTTGAAGGTCTTGAAAGCTTGAGTCTTAGGAGGTTGTTCATCACCCAAAATCATGTGGGTTTTATAACTTCTCCTATCTCCATTATATGCATCTTTAAATTCGATTTTACTACTTGTTTTATGAATTTGTCATGTTGAATAAATAGAAAGTTTTGATCTGATTATATGTGTATAAGGATCTTGGTTTTCCCCTCTTAAAACATCTTTCTTTGGTGAACTTCATCATCATGGTTAGGGTTCCTTGAACACTCAAGAATATGGTGATGCTCACCCTGTGACACTTGGTGTTCTAGGTTGATCACCTATTTTGATCCTAGTTCAGATCTGCTATGGGTGTTGTAGGTGGTCAAAACCAACCCTTGGACTTTTGTTGCGGTCAACTAGGGTGGTTTCCATCACATCAAACCCCTTAAATGTAAACTAGTCATTACCTATTAGATGGATAGCGACGCAACGTCATATTTGGTTGTTGGCTAATGTTATGGCCAAGATGACTAAGTATCGATGGTGTCTATGCTTGTTAGTTGGTGTGCATGTTGTATCAGTCTGAGGTTAGATTAGTTGCAGTCAAGACATGTTTAGGCTAGGTCATAACACATAGTTATTAAAGAAGAAAATGACCTACTATATGACTTGATCTTGATGCCATGCTTGATGGTCACGACACACCTGGAAAGAAATTATCGTGACACACTTTTTTAAGTTTGTGACGTAGTGTTTCATAACCATGGTGTCACGATCACAATGCCATGTTAGTGTCTTCTTGTGTCGTGATTGCGACGTTGTGTTTTGATGGTCTTCTAATTGTAACTAGGTGTAATGATAGGACCATTCCTTGAGATGTGTTATGGTCGTAACACATGGGTTGTGTTTTGGTCACAACACACCCCATATCTGATCCAGTCGCAACACTCTGTTATTGAATAGGTTGACACTTATGTGTCAAGTATGATCAACACTCATGTGTTATAGGTGGTTAAGGTACACACAAGTAAATATGAACTTGATCAATACTTAGAGTAAAGGTTCATTTAATAAGGGATGAGAGTATAATGGGTAACCATTAACAATAATACTTGATTCTCCAACAAAAAGGGAAGTAATGGAATTAGGATTTACTAAACCCTAATCAAGAACATATAAACCCTAACCATAATTTCATAATAAGATAAGTGTGTTCACTATATTTTAAGAATTATTATTCATGGATAGTATTTTCTCTCTTCTACTTGTGCAACATTAACTTGTAGGTGAAACGAATGACATAGCTAAGTAAATGTTGTGGTAAACCCTATACAATACAAAGAAGTGATTATGAGTAATGTTGAGGCTCTTTTGTGATATTGAATATGTAGGATCGTATAAATTGGTCTAATGATCCAGCAAGTGCTTTTTGTAAAAATGAGGAATTGATATCCCATAGTGTTGTGTTGTTAATGATAATATTGAAAATGGCAATATTACAAGTGCCATGTGAGGATGAGACAAGTTTTCACTTAATATGTTTAATATCTCCTGAAGTTGCATTCTCTCTCTATTTTGTAGATTTTATTTAGGGTTAATACGTTGTAGCTTGATTGATGCACTAAAAGATACTCAATTGGCATGTATAATCAAGTAAAACCCTAATTATATAGTTTCCATGTACCAAATATCCATATACAACGTCAGTATCTAGCTGGATGGTGAAATGAGTAACTCCTATGGGAAAACTCAGAGCGCATATTGTTGAATATGCGGGGTGCAAGTGATACAATTCCTTGTGCCCTTAAACTGTGGAATAGTGATATATTGTTTATTATTGAACAACCAAGTATGATCCAGTTCTCTAGTCTTTTTCCATGTACCAAGGTAGACTAGTTATTTACATGACCAAAGCTTACCTATGAGTTGTTGTCTCTACAGGACTGTAGCTATGACTACAAGTTGCTATCTTTTAGTAGTATGACTATATGTCACTGCATTGCAGACTTGAACTGACCAAGTAGTGTTGTTGTTGATCATCCATTAATCTTGTATGGTACTGATTTTGACTTAGCAGTGGTCTGTTGGATTTGAGTGGTACGCCTCAAATCCTCAACGCATAAAATTGGTTAAACAACTGTGTAGTTTATATTGCTTAGGGTTAAATATGAATCAAATTGGATGACCCCATGCCTTAGCTTTATACTGGTCTCTTGAATTATAATGTGATAAGAGAAATCAACTGTTATACATGTTCTTCGTATTCCTTTTAAAAGTATAAAATATTCTACTATTCAATTGTAATTGCTTAAGATGCTTAGATAGTATACCTACTCTCTTCATTGTTCCTTTATATTACAATGCTTATAATAGACGTTGGCAAAGAGTTATACCTCTCGCTATGACATTTAGTCTCACTTTGTGGGTTCTGCAACTTTTTAGGTTGTCATGGACAAGGAGGTCAAGGTCGTGGTGCAGGTGTAGAGAAGCAGAGTGAACAATAGCTGTCAAAGATTGGACATGCTACTAGTTAGAAATTTGTAGTAGATGTCCTATGTGTCATCCATGTACTCTCAGATCTTTGGGGAGATTTTGTGTTTTGTATACTGACACGTAGATTTTGGTATGTGCCATGTTTGTATATAAATGGCATGCACATATGAACATGTTGTAATATGTAACATATATGGCTTGATAGCCTATGAACTTAATATGTAACACCTTTTGGTATATGTGAAATGCATATGGTCTATGTTGAAGGCTTGTTTACAAAATACTTCCATTTGAAATATTAAGTTACAATTGGTTTTATTTTACCTTGATTTGTGGTAATTTTGTGGTTAGTGATGATTCCACGATTTGTTTTGAGTAATCTTGATTATTATGGTGATGGTCGTCTCAGGAATGGAGAATCCCTTGATATAGTCTATGAAGAGAATTAAAGTAGAGAAGAGTATCTCTCTCTTGAGTAAATGCCTTATCTTCTCTAAAATCAACCTCTTTCTTTTCTAGTATCGTCTCTGGTCTCAATATATTCAAAATGATGTGAGATAACCGTCCTAAGGGTGTATGGTTCATCTATTAAATGATGGAGCATTCATCTCTATTTATTTAATGAAACTGTAGCTCACATGGCTTGTACATAAGTTCACACGCAGCATGACTTGTGATTTCTACTTTGGTCGAGCCACGATCGCAAGTGACATGTTGTGTGGTTACACCACACAATGTACTGAGGAATTTTGGGAAATTTCTAACTCTTTGGAGCCATGTCGTGTGTCTGGATCACACAATGTAGCTTGACTTGACTAGCAAGATTTTTGTCTAAGAGACGCACAACGTGTTGGATGACCAACATGATGTGTGAAAGGTTGATTGTTGTACAATAAGATCCAAATTTGGGGGAACTCTAGGAATGCCAAATACATCAGATTTTGGGCATTATTCCTTCAATATGAGTTCAATACGAGGTACCTACAATTCAAACCATGCCACAAGTAAGAACAAAAAAAGCATACGGTCTAGCATGAATGAGAGTAGACTTATGGTCAAAATGAGTGAATTGTAAAACCAAAAATGGTTCAAAAAGTGATATGATTTGTGCACATCAAATCCCCCTAAGATTGATCCATTGCTTGTCCTCAAGCAAAAGAACTAGATGGGCATAACATTAGATCCTCATGAATATGGATTGGTGGATCTAAAAATAGAAATTTCATCATTTAGATATGTAACTAATCATGAAATCAATTCTAACTCTCAGGATAAGAAACTAAGTTCAAGTAGATATTCAAATTGATTTAGATGAATCAACTAGGGAGCAATAAGAAGAAATAATATGATAGGGACAAAGATATAATGATTTCCCACAAACTCCATTGATTGTTCAAATGAAATGAAACAAAAATTATTTGTAAGTATCCTTCCATCTTCAATGGCATTTTTTATTCAAATAAAAAAAATTCAAATAGGCCTCTCATACACGGTACTTGATTGCTAATTTAGTCTTACGAAACTTGGGATACCATTTGGGAATTTATTTCCCTCTTTCAAACATAATCTCCAACCTTCATTGAGTTGGAGGAAAACGTGGTCCACTTAGCCATCATTTGTGGGGTCAAAATTTCATATCAAGGTCAAAATTCCCCTTTTTTGTGATTCACTTTCTTCTTTGGAACCACCCAGTCTTGTGCTAAATCACCCTCCCATTTATTCCTAGTGTTCATGTAGATGGATAATACAAAAGGTGGAAAGTCATTCATTTGTAAGAAAATTCTCAGGCAGAGCAGTGAAAAATGCATTATATAGTTGGTAATGTCATCATACGGCTAATAAAAGCTATAAAGTTGAGTGATTCAATGCATTTGAATTGTTACATGATTTAAGAGCCTAAGTGAGATAATTGCAATTCTTTTTTATCCAAATACCTAAATGTCGAGATGAATAGCCATTATTTTAAAAAACATAAGTCAGGGTGATGCCCGAACTATCGTCATGTAGCATAATGTTAATGTAAGAAGATGTTTCAAACAATAGGAGAGATATTGACCACAACCAAACTATCAACTCATCATGATGCAAGATTTCAACAAGACAAGGAGAAGTAGATTGATAAGAAACTAAAAACACATAGGCATAAGTAAATTGCAAAAGCAAATGACGTGAAAGGGAAAAATAACTAAAACATAAACTACTAGCTGATTGGTCCCCCCCCAAGCTTGAAATTTGTAGTGTTCTCATTTCGTATAATAAGACTAAGAGTTGATCAACAAGGTACCTCAGGTTCTATCAGAAGGTAGGTTTAAAACCCCTTGGGAAGGGGGGAGTGCTTCTTGAACAAAGTTAGATCGACTGTGTCCAGCGAGGTAGATGGTCCTGGAGGTGAAGATGGGTGTGAGGGTAGCCATAATGTCCCTATGAAATGTGTAGGAATCCATCATGGATACCGTGTTGTGGATGTCAAAAAACATTCTGGGACAAGTTGTGTAATGACCACATTTGTGCTTAATTGGTAAACTAGGGTTTACTTGAATGATTACATGCTTGATTAGATTGAACATCGTTTAGACTTGATTAGTGATAGTAGATCAATTGTGATGTTTCAAACCTAATAAGTAACTCTAACTATGATTTTAGTTTGAAGAAGTAGGTTTCAAGAAATGTAAACCCTAATCGGAAAAAATTAGGGTTTTGATAGTACATGAATATGGAATTTGATCAGGATAGCAGTGTGGTAAATGATTTTTCATATTTTCTAAATATTTTGTATTTAATTTAATTTTGTATATGATATGTATAACTCAATCATGCATATTGGAGAAAAATTTCAGAATATTTGAGTGTTCTTTGAATGTGGTTCTCAGTCGAACTATACTTTGACCAAAATGTTGACAGAGTGCTTTTTAGCAGTGTAGTGTTTTATTTTTAGTTATTTATTGGTAAAGACAAATAATCAGAAATTTTAACTGGAGATCTGAAACTCAATCATAAATAACATGTAAAATTTTCATAATTTTGGGATGCGTTTAGACCTTATCAGTAGATGAATTACAGTAATATTTTTATGACAGAAAATTCAGCTGAAATAAGAAAAAGTATAGTGAGGGGTCAATGTGCAATTGACCCAAGCAGCTCAATTGCTCTATATGGTCAACCTAACACACAAGGATATATCATAATTCATGATTCAATCTAGAGAAATGAAATCCTAGAGAGAGAGAGAGGGAGAGTTAGAGTTTGAGAGGAGAAAGTGATGGTGATGCTGACCTAGGGTTTTGTTGTCTGAGGAATGATGAAATCATGTATGTTTAGCTTCTTTGCATAGACTTTAATGGTGAATCTTATCTCACATGTCAAGATTCCGTCCCTTCTCTGATTTTATCCAAAATGGTATCAAAACTTCCCCTTTTCTCACTCTTTCTTCATAATCCCTCATTTTTAGGGTTTCCGAGTTGAAAGGAAGAAGAATCGGGTGAATTGCTAGGGATTTGATATGAGATCGAGATTTTCAGGGATGAGCTGCGTTTTTAAGCTGTTTTACAGCTTAGGGTGAGTGGGTAAAAGAATATTTCAGTCAATTGTACTCAATTATATGTTTTAATTTATATTCTCGATTTCTCCCTAGATGACAATAAATGAAAAGAACTGTTCTGGAATTCAGTTTATAGAATACTTCAATTCATGTTCCAACTATGATCTGAAAATGTTTATATGATGACATGGATATAGATATCCATGTATCTTGAATACTACAAAATTAAGAAGTTTATTGAGAATCTTCTAAAGATCTGATTTTTAAGTTATTCGGGTGCTTGGACAACATTATAGCTGAAATTCGGATTTATGCTTATATGATCTTACTTATGTTCCTAGTGCATATAATTCTACATGTTTGATCTCTTTGATTTGATATATGGACAAATAGAGTTTCTAATTTTCACAATACATATCCTGTGAATAGCAAGTGATCAAGGATGGAAACCCAATCTAGTATGCTTTTACAAGTATACATATCTAATTTAGTAGTAAATGGCTGATTGAAATGATTCATGTGATATTATGGGATTTTATCTGAATATTATCTTATATGCATATATGCTTTGTTTATGAGATTTGGATTTTCTAACTCAAATACTTGTCATGAAATACATATGTTGTTATGTTATTGCAAGTGGAGATATGACATGCCCTAGATAAGTATGTTATCGATGCCATGCATAAATGTGAGAAATGTTGAATGAGAATATTTATATTAGTAGACATGATATATGTTTGAATACATGAGAAGTGTTATATGTGCATGAGTAAGGAGAAACCCTAAGAAAGGGGTAAACAATATGTTAAGCATTCTGTTCAGTATCATCAGTGATTTCAATTCAATAGTCTGAGTAGTCATTAATATACAGAGTTAAAAGAGATCAGTCTAAGTGAAAGATATAATCAAAGTTACAATAATAATAGACTTAAGGGCCCTAAACACCTTAGATTCCCTATGAGAGGTCTGCGCTGTAGGGATGAAATGACCTAACCCTGGCAGTGTCCAGTATACGAGGGTCAGATCATACTAATAGGTGGTACGGGGGACGAAGCCCTAGTGGAAGTCTCCTTAAAAATACAGTATGTTGTGTCCAACATCAACCAGAGATCCTGGTGGCACTAGAGTACAAAAAAGCCAATAGGTGGCTTGACTCTCCGCCTGTGTGCTCAGGTTAGAGGAGTCCAATTTTTATGGCATAATAGGTGTGCCGAGGCTAGAGAGCCATTTTCCTATTGCAGACCAGCGATGTAGTCATGCTTAGCATTCCCGGGTGTGTCAGCTAACTCTTGTACAGTGATATCATAGTTCACTACGAGTCTTCATATGTAGAGTACACTACATATGATCAGGGCATAAGCTAAAATATGTTCATATAGGTTTAAAAGAGTTTCTTATAAGTAAGAAGAGTTAAGAAAGATTTGATTTCAGTTTCACAACAGTTGTTCTTTAAATGTAATATTGAAAATAGTGAGGATTATATTTCCATACTTGTTTATTTCTAATGATGTAAGCTTCAATGTTATTAGTAAGTTTTTGAATATCTAGTCTTTAAATTTGAAATTACTATCTTGTTTTATTTCAATTATAGAAGAATGATAAATGTCTGATTCAGTACTTTAGACTGCACTATTGTCTTACTCATTCACTGAGCAAGTAGGCTCACCCCTCTACTCAAAATTTTTAGGGAAACTGTGGGGATTGTAGATATCATTGCATCAGAGTAGATCTGCCACAAGAGTTAAGTCTGAGTATAGTTAAGTTCACTCGGTCCTTGTCACTCTAGGTCCTTGTAAAGAAATAAGAGAGAGTTGTAAATGATGATGTATAACATTATTCCTCTTTTAGCAATATATGTGAATCAGCAAGTCTTATGTGCTTAAAATTATGAGAAACATAATGAATGTTCATACATGCATTTTTTACTGTTGAAATCAGATTAGAGAAATCAATGTTTAGATTCCCTTATAAAGTTAGTTTATGTGGTTCAATGCGAGAAAACAAAGAGTTTGAAAAAGAAGAAAAAGTTTAGGGTGATCTTTGTATTACGTTAAATCCTCAATTTATGCCCTAATCTCATGATTAATGGTAATTGTGAGATCGAGATGTAACAACTTGGTATCATAGCTTAGGCTGAGTTGTCGGGGACAATTAAGTTAGTAAGTTAGAGTCATAAGTGTGGCAAATAGGAGATGTTATGATGTTAGCTCTGGGGATTTGAGTATTTGGATATCCTGGCCCGATATCTGAGTACTTGGATCAACTAGTATCAAGCTACTATGTCTATTCTTTCATATATACCCTGGCCAGGTATATAGTGGAAGGATGGTGTAGAGAGGAACCCTAGAAATATTAGGGTTATAAACAAGATAAGTAACATGAATTCAGAGCATAAATATAAAATAAGATAGAACTTTCATTTCATATTGTTGTTTTATTGGAGATGAATAGAAAAGCTCTTACATGTTTGAATTCAGATATTCAATATTTTGAAATATATATGGGTCTTTAAGATTTGTTTTGCACTATGCAATTGTAGCATTTATAGATTACATTCTTTGTATCAAGTAGACTAGAAATGATCTTTGAATGAGCTTTCCTAAGTGTATAAGTTTTCTTCCACACATTTGAGATGAATAGGAGTTGAGTAATCCTGAGTAGTTCTTGGCTTCAGGATTGCAGGTTCGGCCTGGTCCGGCTGGCAGGATGCATTACTGGGATCTAATGACTCCTATTAGTAACATATCAAGAGTAAATTCTGGATAGATTAGATCCAAATTCTAGTATGAATGTATATACTCTAAGATTTTGAAGTATAAGGGAAAGACTGGGATAACTAAGAATCAGTTGGAACTGATATCTGAGATCCAACTTTGGGGCCTCATATGAGAAACCCTTAATTGGGAATAAAGGAACACGACATAAGGTTCATATTAAGTTTAATAATTAGTATTATATGAACTCTAAATATGAAATATGGAAAAGATATGAGAAAAGTATATAAGGGCCAAGATAGTAAGAATCAATCATGAGGAATGGATTATATAACCGAGTACAATGTTTTATGTACTCCAAAGCAAAGGAAAAATAGAAGAAAAGGGTTAAGTATACGATAAGTACATAGAAGTGAAGAGTCTTCAGAAGAGTTAAAGTGAAGAGAACTAGATGAGCATGTAAATCATAAAACTAGGATAAGAAACTTAGTTGAAACAAAGAGAAATGTTGGAAATAATGAGCTTGATTAAGGAATGAGGGTTATGATATAATTGAGAGCATGAAATGTATACCTTTATTAATAAGTTTAATACATTCATTCTTACTGCCTTTGGATTATAAGTCTCTATAGAACAACAAACTAGTTTCTAAAAGAAGAACAAAAGTGTAGCTAAATAAATGAATAAGTCATACAAAGGTAGACTATATTCAGGAAGGAAAAACTTGATTGAAAGAGAAACTATGTTTCACTCATGCATGAGACGTTTGATTTAAAATGAAGGATATGTAATATATTAAAAATGAGTTGAAACTAGTAGAGAGATTATTGATTTAGAATTTCAACTTCACATTAATAGAAGGACAAAAGGAAATATATGCAACATGGTATACTTGATCATACACATAAAAGAAGCAACATGATCATAAGACAAAACTAGAAGTTAAAGATGACATGTGGAATAGTAGTATATGGTAAGGGGATTATGGAAAGTAAAGAAGGGTTTGAAACACAATGGAGTAATATAGATTATAAAAGAAAGAGGTTGCAAGATTCAAGAAAGTGCTAATTAGTCACGTATCCTTGTTGATAATTAGTTAAACCTACATATGAGAAATGTATTATTGAATGTTTGAATATAAGAATTCTAAGTCTCAAAATCATCTTCTCTTTCATATCTTCCTTAATGCGAGCAATGTGGGAATGAAGTGATAAGAAAATGAATCATATATGATGCATAACCACCGTGGTAGAGACATCTAGTGAATGTAATAATGACACACAATATGATGATGAAACCCTAGTAGGGTAATTGAGAATGTAATCTATCTGAATTGCCAAGTAAGAGAAAGGAAATTCAATCGATAAGATAAAGAAGACTTTAGTAAAACTTGTGAGATCCAAAGTTTGAATTTCAAATTAAGGGAGAAAGGTCACATCACAATAACGTCATGCTTCTGATAAGGACCAAACCCTAGAATGTTTAGAGCTGTAGTAGTTCAAGGGATGTCAATAGTGATTTGACTTTGAATATTAGCATCTCTATAACATACGACAGAAAAGATCAAAGTCATTCAACAACCTTTAAAGCCAGCTTAGGATAGATAGAAATCATATGCTAATAAATGTCATAGACCTTTAGAATTCTAAGAGGGAGACATGGTGTATCTTAAAGTCTCTCCTTGAAGAGAGGTGGTGGTCATAAAACTACTCGACAACTTGATCAATGACCTCTTGTCTATTCGGGTGTGGCTTAAATAAGGCATGAAAAGGAAAGGGTTCCTAGGAAGGAGCTCCTTGTACCTATTTAGAGCATCATTAAAGACAAAGAAGGTATCATCGAAGAGTATAAGGTGCAATTTGAAGGAGGAGGATGGTGCTCTAGAGGGGGCGGTTCTCTTTCTCCTATTGGAAGTAATGGAGGCAAGATAAGAAGATTGAGAGGTCAAAAACATAGGAAACACCACCAAGAACCGACCAAAAACCTAGGTTTGATGTGCAAGAGGTCTAGGAAGGTCGAACAAGGGTTGGATAGGGCTAGGAAGATGATGGTAGAGGCTAGGGTTGAGATCTTGAGAGAGCTAGAGAGTGAATCGATTGATTTTTCTCTAGTTGAGAGGGAAGAAAGTTGGTCGAACCACTCTTAAGTTTGCTCCATCCCAGCCATTGGTCGAGTTCTATGACTGAGAAACTCAGCCGAATGGATTTTTATAAAAGCCATCATCCATGGATTGGTCAAGTTGGCAACTCGATCGATGGTCGACCTCAACCATCATTATAAAATCTTGATTTCTAGCCTTTTGATTGCTAATTAAATTGATTTTTCTAGTCCATTTTGCATTTTAAACAAACTTAGGAACATATAACTCATCATTGGGTACTATTTTGTGATAAAACAAGCATTTGTGAAAAATACCCAAAAAAAGCGGAAAACAAAGGCATGTGAACATGAAAATTTTAGCACTTTAGCAAGCAAAGGTGATCAAACACGATCAAATCATATAGGATTGATAGAAACTAGCTAGAAGGCATATCAGATTCATCCAAAGCAATTATGAGATGTTTAGACCTAATAAAATTAAATTTCCCTCTAACTAGGGGTTTAGTGAAAATGTCTGCCAATTGATTTCCTATGTCCACATGTGTGATATAGATATCCTTTTTAGCAATGTGATCACAAATAAAATGATGACGAACTTCTATATGCTTGGGTCTACTATGCAATATAGGATTGTAAGATAAATTGATTGCGATAGTCTTATCACAATAAATAGGAGAACCATCAAAATAATTGTTAAAGTCTTGGAGAATTTGCTTCAACCATAGGACTTAGGAACAACAACTCCCGAATGTAATTTATTCAGCCTCAGTATCTGATAAAGACATTGTGCTATGTTTCTTGGAAAACTAAGAAACTAAGCATGGTCCTAGGGAGAAGCAAGTGCAACTTGTGCACTTTCTATCAATCAAGCATCTTGCATAATCTACATCACTATAAGCCGTAAGAGTAAATTCCCTTGACTTGGGATACCATAATCCTAAATTTTGGGGTTTGGCTAAGTACCTTAAAATCCTCTTAACAACTATAAGATGTGATTTCTTGGGATTTGATTAAAAGTGAGCACACAAACTAGCACTAAACATTATATTAGGTCTAGAGGAAATTATATAAAGTAAACTTCCAATCATACCTCTATAGAGATTCTCATCCATTTTCTCACCTTCTTCATCTTTATCAAGTTTTGCGGTGTTCGATGTGGGTGTGTCCATCGGCTTGGTGTTCTCCATCCCAAAGTGATTTAGTAGCTCACTTGTGTACTTGCCTTGGTTGATGAAGTTCCCATCTTTAGTTTGCTTGATTCAAAAGCTGAGGAAGAATGTAAGCTCACCCAACATGCTCATCTCAAACAAACTCTGCATAAGATCACAAAAATCCTTGCAAAGATCAAGATTAGTTCCGCCAAAAATGATATCATCAACATAAATTTGAATGATAAGAAAATTGTTAGAATTGTGTATAAGAAACAAGGTAGAATCTACTTTGCCCATGATATACTCGTGATCTAACAAAAAGTTCTTTAATTTCTCATATCAACCCCGAGGTGCTTGTTTGAGTCCATAGAGAGCTTTTTGCAACAAATAAACATGGTTAGGTAAACCATAATGTTCAAAGTATGGGGATTGTACAACATACACTTCCTCCTCAATTGTACCATTCAAAAATGCAATTTTAACATCCATTTGATAAAGAAGAAAGTTCATATAACAAGCAAAAGCAAGAAACATACGAATGGACTCAAGTCTAGCTATAGGTGCATATGTTTCATCAAAATCTAAACCGACATGCTGATTGTAGCATTGAGCCACTAACCTTGCTTTATTTCTTACCACCTTACCTGTTACAACCCCAATTTTTGGATTCTTTTGGTGAGAAATGTAATTTCTCCTATTAAAGATATTTGAAAAAATAATGATATAATTGGTTTTGAATAAAAGGATTTCGTTTACAATAGCCTTGTTGGTTGTTTTGTGGGATTTATTGTCTATTGGGCCCAATAACAAGGATAAGGCAAAAGAAACTCCATTATTAATAAGAAATGGAGAAAAGGAAGATGTAGAAACCTCTAGAGGGAAAAAGAATATAATCCAAGGTTGGATTTCATGCCTCTTGGGTTCCAAGGAATCCAAAGTTGCAAAGATAATGCAACAAGAAAAGAAAAGATCAATTAAATATTTCTTTATTAAGAAAGAAATTGAAAACAATGATAAAATGTGGAAAATAAGTAGAAAGAGGTATAATTGAGTTATACTTGGTGGATTTTCATATACAAAGGATTACTAATGTTAAAAGGAATGACAATGAGGAAAATAAAAAGAAATATATAGAGAAATCCTTGAAAAGAGATATTTTAATAAAGAAATAAACAAGATAATGAGAAATAATGGACATAGATGCATCTAGAAGGATAATGAGTGTCCACTAAAAAGGATTTCGAAATATTAGAGTTTCTTGGGGTCCAAGGAGCCTCAATGGAGAAAAAGAAAGAGAAAATACCAATAATACAAAATAAGAGGATAATGTGATTACATAATTAATGAATTTGGTGGCATTGTTAAAAACGAGGTATTTTCTACTAAAAGAAAAGAAATTTCATGCCAATGGATTAAAGGGCAAGTACAAATAGAATAAGTGAGAGGATTTTCGTATTTCTAATTATCCATGAAATAAGAAATATTAAGAAGATAAACATGAGAGAGAAGATTACTTCTCCTTGAAGGAATATGACTCCTATTGGGAGAGAGCCTTGTTAATTCGTGAATAAGCCAACTTAGGGGTTCGTTACCCACCCCTATATAATGGGTAGAGCCCTGGTTCGAGTTTAAGAGAGATCCCACATCTCCCACTCTCTTCCACATCTCCTTCTTCATCATTTTCATTAAAACCCTAACTATGGGGGTAGTGCGACCCCAGGAAAATGAGGAGCCCTAGACTAGAGTGCGATGGAAGCCCCATGCTCCCACAACACCACAGATGACGCAACAACCACTGGATGGCTGCAAATTAGTGGAGCATTGTAGGTTGGTTTCTCGTGAACCAGCCACCTAGGCCATGAGTTGGGTGGTGCCCCAGGTGCGGCGGAGGGCGACGGAGGCAGGGCACCAGTCGGCGATGCCCCTCGGGCCTTGGAGGTGGGAGGAGAACCCCCCCCCCCCAAGTAGCTACGGTCGACGGCAGCCTAGGGTTCGCGACAAGGAAGACGATCGATGTGCGTTGGACCATTTTTCCCCTCTGCAGGCTGAAGCAACGATCAACTTACCGAGGGTAGAAACATCTTTGCGTTATGTTTTCCTAATCGGCTACGTTGCATGCAAGGAGATGACGTGGCACTCAGCGATTGGTCCAAGTAAGTTTAATTGGCAAAAATTGTATCTCCTTATTAGTAGCTCGAATGAATGCACATAAAATATGAAAGTTGCTCAGAAAAATGAGGGAAATCCAATAAAAATATATTTAGAAGCTAATTCCTCTTTCAATTCAAAAAGTAATGGAAGTTATCAACTTTAATGTATTAACGATTAAGAAACCCTATTTTGAGATGATTAATGTATTTAGTAGGATTTAATGGATGATTAAAGTTGATATTAACACATTAATGGTAAAAAGGTACATTAAGAACAAAAAGGATGAACTTTGAACGTAATTGGTTTAATTTAGAATTTATTGTGCATAAATATGCTTTAATGGGCCTTGAAACCCTAATGATGGTAATTGTGACTCTTAATGGCTTTAATTGTTCAAATTCATGAATAAGGCTGAGATATGATGATTCAAAGCTATTTGTAGTATAAAGGTTCCTAATTGTGGATAAATACCCTTAATATAGTAATTAGGGTTTTCTAATGGATAAAGGTGGAATTAATGATAAATAGAGTTCACATGTGAATTAGATCATAATGAACTATGAGTTGTTAATCTGGAAGGAACCAAAGATGATAATTAGGCCCAATGATCTTATCATGAATTAAAAGGATAAAATGGGTAGTTTTGATGTAAAAGAGGTTTAATGGACTTAACTAATGGATAATTGTGCCTTCAATCCAAAATTAAGGTTATATGTTGTTAAAAGGTAACCTTAATAGCTTTTGTGAAGAATAGATGAGATAATTAGGGTTTTCGAGTAATTGTATAAAGATTAGGGTTTAAAATAGTAAAAATGAAGTGAAACCCTAATTGTAATGGAAACCCTAAAAGCAGACTAGAAACCCTAGGAAGTGAGCTAGGTTTAATAGATCTTGATGGCATGATCAATGATAGGAAATTGGATGCCCATTTTAGGATCAACTTGGGTGTGCTTTCTTGGTTTCTTGATTGGTTGAATTATTTCTACATTCTAGTCAGCTTGATAGGTATGTGGTTAATTATGGTTAATCACATTAGTTTCCCGAAGAGTTTCTCAGACGATTCATCGCATTGAATGCAACTTATCAGTTGGATGTTCATACTTGCAAATTATAAAGTCACTATGATTATCACAATTGTAAAATACGTGTGTTTTCTCACACCTGCATGCCATCCTGATGGATGATGCAAAAAGGTCAAGCCCAGGAGGGAAGACCAATGGGCACCATGAGAGGTGACCCCAGGCACCAAGCTCAGGATTGAGAAGGTGGCCTATGATATTGCATGACTATAGGGAACCATGAAGGGTGACCCTAGGCACCAAGCTCGAGATTGAGATGGTGGCCTTAAGTCAATGGAAAAAGAGAAACCCTAGAGGGGGTATTCCAGGGTTAGGGCAAAAGCGGTGAAGAATGACACATTGAAAATGTAAATTGTCTTGTTAATTACTTGATTGTGATAATTAGATTGTTAGCCATATTTGCGAAATTTTGGTTGTCCCCACATACCGGCATATTCAATTATGCTGACCGACGTTTTGTTTGTCGGCATTTTAGGTACAAGTTTGAAAAGGACAAACAGTAAAGTGGCATATGTGGAATTAAATAAGAGTTAAAGTACAAATGAGGATTAGTTAGAATAGACTCCATATGTGGATAGAAGTAGATATTCAAGTTTTTGAAAAAGGTATGTAAAGTTTTATTTTATTACAACCTTTCAGTTTAGTTGGTAGAATTTTATAATTGTTATTGATTATTTGTCGAACCTTTGATCATGTTAATTGGGATAATGGTTCTGACCTCTTGGTCTCCCTTAATTGGGGGTTACCGAGAGGCGGGGTCATTACATTTGGTATCAGAGCATAGGTTCCTCATTTAATCTTTAATAATTATTAAATTTTACAAATTCCATAGAACTGAGGGAGTTATTAGAGGATTTTCTGAAAGATAGAGGTGTCTAGAAAAGGATCACGTATGGGGGCTGGCAAGATTTTCCTCTGTACCGCTAGTCAGAATACGAGGACTCCCGGATTAGTGTGACTGCATGGCCAATGTCTCAGGATTTGACTCAAAATAAGATACTTTTAGGACTCTCTCATCTTGTTCATCCCTTCTCAACTCAAATGCTATTAAGGATTATAAGGATTAGGGTTTTCTCTCTTTTCCTCACCCTCTTGAGGTATGGGTAAGGTTGATAAGGTTTAAGGAATCCTCCACCAAATTAATGAAAAACATGTAAATAAGATGCCATGGACATAAGATTAATAGTTTAAGTGTAAACTAAAGAATAGATACATGCTTAGGTAGTATGACATGAGTTATCATGCCCTCAGGAGAGACCTGAGGCTAGACCTCCTTGTCAGAAGGATGAGTAGAGAGAGTTAGTCTTGGAGGTAGAGACCTCCATTATAAGTAGATACCTGGCACGTCCTCTAAGGATGATGCTAATCCTAACCCTAAGTGATGGTTAGATGTCATGTTAGACCAGGTGTATGGACGTGCCTTTGGATGCCGATATGAGCCATGTGAGGTTGGATGACCTAGTGCCTTTGGAAACCCAAACCTGGGAAAGGGTCGTGCATGTTAGAGAGAAGGATAGTTCCTTCATTGATGAGGTTAGAGAAGGACCTATAGAAATCCTATGGGCATGGCATAGTATGCACCCATGGAACGTCAGTAGTGCTGACAGTAGGCTAAAACCCTGTCCAGGAGAGTATGTTGGATAGATTTTGAGATAAGCAAGAAGAGTTTTGGATAATCTTGAGAAAACATAAGTTTGAACATAGGCTTCACCCATGTAGGGGTATGCTTGTGAGCTTGATCCTTCATGAAGAGAGGACCTCTAGTAGTAAGGCTGGATGTGGAGTTAGCTCTAGAGAGAGAGAGAGCATGACTCAAGCAAAAAGGTTGGAAGCCTAGACTCTGTGATATGAGGAATAATGGGGAGTTGAGGATGATGTGACCTAAGTGGATGATAGTGGTTGTCTCATACTTGATCCCTGGAGGCCAATGATATCTTGGTCTCCATTATAGGAACAAAACCCTAGAGAGAGGATGATGCTTCTGGTACCTATGTGCCAATGGTATAGGTGTTTACCTATTGAGATGAGACAAAGAGTGCCTTAAACCCTGAGGAGGTTTGAGTAACCAGTTGTGAGGCTTTATACCTAGTTGGTTGTCCTTGAGGAGGAATCAACTCTGAGGTGTTGCTCGAATAAAAGGATCATGGGAGTGTCTGACATACCTTGGATGTGTAAGGTTCGTGGTTAAAGGTTGAGCATGCAGTTGGACGGCTGTTGCATGAAGAAATGAACCTAGGGTTCCTAGGCCTAAGAGGGGAAATAATGTGCCTGATGCTCCTGATGAGATTTGAGTTTCAAGCATAATACTCCTCATGTTTAGAAATGGAAACCCGTTTAGTCTTAAATATGTTTGATGAACCCCTCACAACTAAGTTGGTGACATGGGAAGGTATGTGCTTGGTCTAATGTTGAGGAACGAGAACAAGTATGACCTAGCATGGTGTAGTAGGTGGTCTGCTTGTGCCTTAGTAGCTTGCTAGGGCTAAGCATGCCCATGTGGATGTAAACCCTAGACATAAGGGCATTTGTGACCTTTGTTATTAAGATGTAGTTTCCTCCCATCCTGGGAGAGGGACCCTTTGGTAGGGTGTATACTAGTTTTTGTAGGTTTTGAGGAAACATAAAGGGTCTCATAGAATCTTGAGAAGCTAAGTAAAGAGTACATGGTAAGAGAATGAAAATGTAGACCCATAGATAACCATCTCTAAGGGCGGGTGGATGTGTTACCATGGAGGTAACTGGTATGGGGCCTGACCAAGGTAGGCAGGTTGCCATGACCCTTATAAAAGGATGAAAGTCAGCCCATGAATGTAGAAAGAGATGATGAAGGCTTGGGTAAGGTTCTAAGTTGGACATGTACTATGATAGAATCCTAAGTTTATCCTAGGGTCAGGTAGGGATACGACCGATGGAAGTGGGAGTTGCCTAATTCCCTAGTTGCACATGACCATAGGGTCAGGAGGTAACAACTATCATTGTCTGAGGGCCATGGGTTAGGAGATTGATCACCTTCATGAACTCATGGGACCCAAAGGGCAGATGAGTAGGGCACTCTATGGATACATAAGGGAAGAGGGATGACCCCAAAAGTGCCGACACCCTATAGACCTAGGGGAGATGACCAAGGAATGTGTGTGGACCCAAGTAGGTTCGAGACTAGTTCTACATGGAAGTAACTTTGATATTGAGATGATCGTGATATAGAGACATAAGTTGCACATTTCAACTTAAATTTGTAGGTGTAATGGCAAGGTGGGATGTACCATCTCTACTCTTGGAATAGGAAGAACTTTGTGTTTGGACGGCCACCAAATGCCTATTTCCTCTTGTTATGGGAGTGAGAGATAGGACAATATGCTTGCCATACACCAAGGATAAAGATGATGTGAGTTGGAACGTTTCTATGAGGTATGAGGATAGAGATGATAACATACCCTTGTGGAGTAAACGATGTGTAGATGGTTTATAAACCTCAATAGAATTAAGGTAATCATCTTGTGAGGATGTTTTAACATGAGCTATGTGGAATTTGTAAGTGATACAAGGTTGAGTTTGATAACCAAGAAGATGATCTCAGAGTGTTGTTGATGAAGATAAACTTAGAGTTTGAGCTGAGATAATAAGTGAAGGTGTATGTCTTCAATGTTTCCTATCACCTAAGGATGTGAAGTGGTAATGGATGCCCTGGTTGAGATGCAGCTACTTAGTTTAGCTAGAGGCTAGAAGAGGCTGTTGGGTTAGCCCTAAGTTGGAAAAAGGAGATATGTTTGGCTAACACACAGATGTAACGAGATCGTTGATCAAGTTAGTGGTTTCTTAGATAGCTAGCCTAGGGCTTATCATGATAAAAGGATGGTTGTAGAACCTCAACTGTACTTCTTTGGATAGAAAGGCGATAAAACCCTAATGAGAGTGGTTTAGAGTTTCTAAGGAATCATGACGTATAGGAGATCATGATTTAAGTCCATCATACACTGTGGTACTACTAAGATAGTAAGTTACAGTAGTACTTTTGATGCCTAAGATGAAAAGTGTACAAAGATGCATGTGGCTCGTCGCCATGCATGTCAGGAGGAGAAGGTTGAACACCAGTAACCCAGTGTATTGATATAAAGGATAAAGAGTCCCTGAGAGGGGATGGGAGTTCATCACTATGGATGTTGTGGTAAGTCTCCCATGGACCAAGGAAGTCCGAGATGCAATATGGGTTATGGTAGATCGCCTTACCTAGATGACATGAGAAAGAAAGAGTGTTGTCAAGAGATGGATTTGGTAGAACTACATATGAGAGAGATGGTTCAACTATTCCATGATGCGAGTTCAAAAGTTCTTAACTATAACCTAAAGATTTGCTTCCATGTAGTGGAAGTAGATACATGAAGAATTCGATGCTAGTACAGTTTATCACCCCTAACTAATGGTTAGTATAATCCAGACTAGAGGGTCTGATGAGAGAATGTGTGCTCATTCAGGGTGATACATAGAGATAGTTATTGTCCTCTGTAAGATGTGATAATAACCACCATAGCCAGTATCAGGATGTAAAGAGGCTCTGTAAGGGAGGTTGTGTCGGTCACCACTTCATTAAGTTGTTGTTGGTGAATGGACCTCACAAAGGTAAAAAAAAGAACCACAAGGTATGCAGATGGAGTCGCTTTGATCGTGCAATGGCTGAGAGAGATCCTAGGGGTGACATGAGTTGTGATCTGATGCAAAGTAGACTGACATGCAATTCACTGTGGGAGAGTATGTGATGTGAAAATCTGACCCCACTAGGCTACAACTGAGAAAGCTAAGTCCCTGATATATGGGTCCATTTGATATAGATTGGTGGAGATGGTTGTGTTTAGACTTACCCCTCAGGATAACATGATGTATAATGTGTTCCATAAGTCCAATCTAGATCACTATGTGAGGTACCCAAGTCATGTGTTGAGCCCTGAACCTATTCAGCTTTATGAGAGGCTGAAATGTCCTGAGTCACCTATGAGGGTACGATATATCGAGGTAAGAAAGAACTTAGATGGATGAATATGAGATGATGAAGGTTCTTGGGAAGCACCATGGAAAGGGTGAGGCTACATGGGAGTCATGATGGACATAAGGATTATCCTGTTTGTTTGTTTACTTGATGGAATTTTGTGGGCAAAATTCCTATAAGAAGGGAAGGATGTTACAACCCCAATTTTTGGATTCTTTTGGTAAGAAATGTAATTTCTCCTATTAAAGATATTTGAACAAATAATGATATAATTGGTTTTAAATAAAAGGATTTCGTTTACAATAGCCTTGTTGGTTGTTTTGTGGGCTTTATTGGCTATTGGGCCCAATAACAAGGATAAGACAAAAGAAACTCCATTATTAATAAGAAATGGAGAAAAGGAAGATGTAGAAGCCTCTAGAAGGCAAAAGAATATAATCCAAGGTTGGATTTCGTGCCTCTTGGGTTCCAAGGAGTCCAAATTTGCAAAGATAATGCAACAAGAAAAGAAAAGATCAATTCAATATTTCTTTATTAAGAAAGAAATTGAAAACAATGATAAAATGTGGAAAATAAGTGGAAAGAGGTATAATTGAGTTATCCTTGTGAATTTTCATATCCAAAGGATTCCTAATGTTAAAAGGAATTACAATGAGGAAAATAAAAGAAACATACAGAGAAATCCTTGAAAAGAGATATTTTAATAAAGAAATAAATAAGATAATGAGAAATACTGGACATAGATGCATCTAGAAGGATAATGAGTGTCCACTAAAAAGGATTTCGAAATATTAGAGTTTCTTGGGATCCAAGGAGCCCCAATGGAGAAAAAGAAAGAGAAAATACAATAATACAAAATAAGAGGATAATGTGATTGCATAATTAATGAATTTGGTGGCATTGTTAAAAAGGAGGTATTTTCTACTAAAAGAAAATAGAAATTTTGTGCCAATGGATTAAATGGCAAGTACAAAGAGAATAAGTGAGAGGATTTTCATATTTCTAATTATCCATGAAATAAGGAATTTTAAGAAGATAATAGGAGAGAGAAGATTACTTATCCTTGAAGGAATATGACTCCTATTGGGAGAAGGCCTTGTTAATTCATGAATAAGCCAACCTAGGGCATCGTTACCCACCCCTATAAAAAGGGTAGAGCCCTGGTTCGAGTTCAAGAGATATCCCACGTATCCCACTCTCTTCCTTATCTCCTTCTTCATCATTTTCGTTCAAACCCTAACTATGGGGGTAGTGCGAGCCCGGGGCAATGAGGAGCCCTAGACTGGAGTGCGACGGAAGCCCCATGCTCCCACGACAGCATAGACAAATGAGGCCATCTTCCCCATGCTCTGGAACTTGCGCAACAGCCATTGGATGGCTGCAAATCAGCAAAACGTTGCAGTTGGTTTCTCGTGAATGAGCCACCTAGGCCACGAGCTGGGCTGCGCCCCAGGTATGGCATAGGGCGGTGGAGGCAGGGCACCAGTCGGCTGTGCCCCTCGAGCCTTGGAGGCGGGCGGAGAACCCCCCCCCCCCCAAGCAGCTGCGGTCGATGGCAGCCTAGGGTTCGCGACGAGGAAGACGATCGATGTGCGTTGGACCGTTTTGCCCCTCCGCGGGCTGAAGCACTGATCAACTTACAGAGGGTAGAAATGCCTTTGCATTATGTTTTCCTAATCGGCTATGTTGCATGCAAGGAGGTGACGTGGCGCTCAGCGATTGGTCTAAGTAAGTTTAATTGGAAAAACCCGTATCTCCTTATTAGTTGCTTGGATGAATGCACATAAAATATGAAAGTTGCTTAGAAAAATGAGGGGAATCCATTAAAAATATATTTAGAAGCTAATTCCTCTTGCAATTAGAAAAGTAATGGAAGTTATCAACTTTAATGTATTAATGATTAAGAAACCCTATTTTGAGATGATTAATGTATTTAGTAGGGTTTAATGGACGATTAAAGTTGATATTAACATGTTAATTGTAAAAAGGTACATTAAGAACAAAAAGGATGAACTTTGCACGTAATTGGTTTAATTTAGAATTTCATGTGCATCAATATGCTTTATTGGGCCTTGAAACCCTAATGATGGTAATTGTGACTCTTAATGGCTTTAATTGTTCAAATTCATGCATAAGGCTGAGATATGATGGTTCAAAGCTATTTGGAGTATAAAGGTTCCCAATTGTGGATAAATACCCTTAATATAGTAATTAGGGTTTTCTAATGGATAAAGGTGGAATTATTGATAAATAGAGTTCATATGTGAATTAGATCATAATGAACCATGAGTTGTTAATATGGAAGGAACCAAAAATGATAATTAGGCCCAATGATCTTATCATGAATTAAAAGGATAAAATTGGCAGTTTTAATGTAAAAGAGGTTTAATGGACTTAACTGATGGATAATTGTGCCTTTAATATGAAATTAAGGTTATATGTTGTTAAAAGGTAACCTTAATAGCTTTTGTGAAAAATGGATGAGATAATTAGGGTTTGCGAGTAATTGTATAAAGATTAGGGTTTAAAATAGAAAAAATGAAGTGAAACCCTAATTACAATGGAAACCCTAAAAGCAGACTAGAAACCCTAGGAAGCGAGCTAGGTTTAATAGATCTTGATGGCATAATCAATGATAGGAAATTGGATGCCTATTTCAGGATCAACTTGGGTGTGCTTGCTTGGTTTCTTGATTGGTTGAATTATTTTTGCATTCAAGTCAGCTTGACAAGTATGTGGTTAATTATGGTTAATCGCATTAATTTCCCGAAGAGTTTCTCAGATAATTCATCGCATTGAATGCAACTTATCAGTTGGATGTTCATACTTGCAAATTACAAAGTCACTATGATTATCACAATTGTAAAATAAGTGTGTATTCTCGCACCTACATGCCACCTTGATGGATGATGCAAAAAGGTCAAGCCCAGGAGGGAAGACCAATGGGCACCATGAGAGGTGACCCCAAGCACCAAGCTTAGGATTGAGAAGGTGGCCTATGATATTGCATGACTAAAGGGCATCATGAAGGGTGACCCCAGGCACCAAGCTTGGGATTGAGAAGGTGGTCTTAAGTCAATGGCAAAAGAGAAACCCTAGAGGGGGTATTCCAGGGTTGGGGTAAAAGCGGTGGAGAATGACACATTGAAAATGTAAATTGGCTTGTTAGTTACTTGATTGTGATAATTAGATTGTTAGCCATATTTCTGAAATTTTGGTTGTCCCCACATACCGACATATTCAATTATGCTAACCGACGTTTTGTTTTTCGGCATTTTAGGTACAAGTTTGAAAAGGACAAACAGTAAAATGGCATATGTGGAATTAAATAAAAGTTAAAGTACAAAGGAGAATTAGTTAGAATAGACTCCATATGTGGATAGAAGTAGATAACCAAGTTTTTGAAAAAGGTATGCAAAGTTTTATTTTATTACAACCTTTCAGTTTAGTTGGTAGAATTTGATAATTTTTATTGATTATTTATCAAAACTTTGATCCTGTTAATTGGGACAATGGCTCTGACCTCTTGGTCTCCCTTAATTGGGGGTTACCGGGAGGCGAGGTCATTACATTACCACTTTCATTTAGCTTGTTGCGGTAGACCCACTTGGTGCCAATGATCTTTCTATCACAAGGTCTTGGCACTAGGGTCCACACTTTGTTCTTCTCGAATTGCTCCAATTCTTCTTGCATGGCTAGGATCCATTCATCATCCCCAAGAGCTTCTTTGACTTTCTTTTGCTTGAGTTGTGAGATGAAGGCGTTGTTGGCTTTTTCTTTGTTGAAGGTAGCCCACATCTTCACTCTTTTAAAAGGGTCACCCAAAATCAGCTCTTTTGGATGATTCTTTACAAAGTGGGGAGTTGGATCCTTCTTCTCTTCATCTTTCTCTTCTTCTTGAGTGGCCACCTCTTTTCCCTTTTGGGTTATGTTGAGTTATTTTAGAATAGGAATCACCTCACCTGCAACATCATCATTTGGAAAATTATCTTTGGGAATAGAGAGGTAAGCCTCAATAAACTTAACATTTATAGATTTTTCTACTTTAGCAAGATCAACATTAAACACTCTGTAAGCCTTGCTAGTAGTGTTATAACCAAGAAAGAAGGTCTTCTATGATTTTACATCAAACTTGTCGAGAAAATCTTTCATGTTTAAATCAAAACAAGGACATCCAAAAACATGAACGTATTCTATAGAAGGCTTCCTACTACGCCATGGCTCATAGAAGATTGTCTTCAATTAAGGATGCGTGTTTTGCACAAAACATGAGGTACTAACGGCTTCGGCCCAAAACTTCTTTGGAGTGTCATACTCTAAAAGCATGGTCCTAGTCATTTCCTATAGTGACCTAATCTTCCTCTCTACAACCCCATTTTATTAAGGTGTTCTGAGGTGAAGAGAAGTTATATGCATAGCCATATTCTTCAAAAAAATGTTCAAAAATATCATTTTCAAATTCTCCCCCATGATCACTATAGATGGAAACAATCTGGCAAGAAGCTTCTTTCTCAACTCGTTTACAAAAACTAGAGAAAATATCAAGCGTATCACTCATGGAAATGAGAAAGAAGGTCCAAGTATAATGAGAGAAATCATCGACAATAACATGACAATACTTGGAATCACAAAGCGATTGAGTTCTTATTGGTCCAAATAGATCAATATGAAGAAGTTCAAGATCTCTCTTGGTATTAAGGACTCCATTGGATTTGAAGGAGGGCTTGGTTTGCTTTCCTTGGGTACAAGGTTGGTATTCCTCATCCTTTTCAAAATCTAATTTGGGAAGTCCCTTGACCAAGTCTTTTTTGCTCAACTTTTTCAATTGATGCATATTTACATGACCAAGATGACGATGCCAAAGAGAAATGTCATTTGAATTGACTACTAGACATCTACCAACAATAGGCTTAATAGATTCAAGCACACTTATATAAAGATTACCACTTCTAGTTCCCTTATATATAACATGATAAGTGAGGGAATCTAGAATCAAGCATTCAAAAGAAGTAAATGGCACAAGGTAACCATTATCACATAATTTACTTACACTAATTAAATTGTGATGTAGGCCATCCACAAAAAGTACATTCTTGATACATAAGTATTCACGTACATCACCCTCACCTTTTACCTTACCTTTCTTGTTGTCCCTGAAAGTAACTGAACCTCCTTTCTTCTTAGTGAACTTGTTGAATTGTCTTATATCACATGTCATGTGTTTAGTGTAGCCACTATCAACAATCCATATTCCTTTTTCCTTTAATAAAGGAGAGTTTCAGTTCCCAACTCAAACTTTGGGATCTGGAGTTAGCTTGGGGATCCATTTCATCTTTGGGTTGGTCCCCTTAGGCTTGTAAGGACAATAAGTAGAATAATGATCATCACTTTTGAAATGAGAGCAAATCTTAGGGTTCTTAGTGCCATAAGACTCTCCAATGAAAAAGGAGGTTTCCATACTCTTTTTATTACCTTTGGCTTTGTTCTTGCCCTTAGGTGCTCCCCCCTACAAACCACTAGTACCACTTTGTTTGGTAGAATGGTCAATGATTTCATTTAGGGAGTTTTTACCTTTGAAGAATTTCTATAGAGAGGCTTTAAGTCTATGAGTGTCGTCAGTGTGAGATATAACAGTAGAAGACAAATTAGCAAGATCACCTCTAGCGTGAACAAGGTCGACCTCTAAATAGAGGGCTTTAGTCAAATAAGAATCTTTTTTAAGAGAAATAGAAGCAACATCATTACTAGGAAAAATAGGTCTAGAAGATAAATCATTAACTTGACCAAGCAAGCTAACATTTTCAGATTTAAGCAATTGAATTTCTTTAAGATAAACATCCCTTTCATCTCTATCAGCATCAATAATAAGCTTAAATTTAGATTTTTAGTTTAAAGTATTTCAAGCTCATTTAGGCACTTTTGGTTATCTTCCTTAAGAGATTCAATGTTCTTAAGATAGACACTATTCTCTACCTCAACTCCATTGTATTGGAGCTCAAGATCAAGAAATTGGCCTTGAAATTTATCAATGCTCTCAAGATGAATTTTCTCATTTTGCTCAAGAATCTCAAGTTTAGCATACAAACCATCAATGATTTTTCCTAACCTCTTCCTTTTAGATTTACATTTAGAAAAAGAAGAATGGGTAGAAACAAGAATATCAATAAGAGTTTATTTAGCTAACTCATGCAAGCTTACCTCACTTACCTCACCAATATCTTCACTTGTAGAGGCCATGAGTGCAAGGTGGCACTCTCCGTCTTCATCGGAGCTTGAGCCACTAGAGGATGATGCTTCCCAAGCTACATGAGCTGCATTTTTGCATCTCTCATTCTTTTCCTTCCTCTCGTACTTGCTCTCTTTCTTGTACTCTTCCTCCTTCTTGGAGTTGTTCCAATGGTGTGACTTTCTATATTTTGGACATTCACTCTTGTAGTGTCCCATTTGACCATAGTTGTAGCATCTTGAAGTAGAAGAAGATGATTGCTTTCCCTTGAAGTGCTTTCCCTTGGTGAGGTTGGATTCATGCTCACTAGGGCCATCATATTCACTAGAGGAGGAGGGAGAGGTCTGTCAAGCAAGTTGTTGTTGATGAATGATAGCCTCCACTTGAGCTTTGATGGCACTATCTTTGATCTTTATAGCTTCCTTCTCTTCTTTCTTGGCTTTCTCTTCTTTCTTGTCAAGTCTTGGCTCATGGATTTATATATTGCCTATAAGCTCCTCGGTTGGAGTGTCACCAAGACTTCTTACTTCTTCAATGGAGGCCACCTTTGACTCCCATCTCTTTGGTAGAGACCTCAAGATCTTTGAGTTGATTGCTCCTCTATCCAAAGTGTGTCCCAAAGTAGCTAGGCCATTGATGATGATGTTGAGACTTGATTCCATCTTGAAAACTCCTTCTTTCTTCCCTATCTTGAAGTTCTCTAGGAGGCTATTCAATATGTAGATCTTTTCCTCCTTAACTTTCTTTGTGACTTCATACATGATGCAAAACTTATCACATATCTCATAGGTTGTATCCAATGAAGAGATGTGGTTGAACTCAGTTGGGGTGAGGGATGCATAGAGGATGCTAATTGCTTTGGCATTGAGATGGGCATCTTTTAGAGTAGCCTCGTTCCATGTTGACACAGCTCCAGTTGGCTCCTTGTACGGTGTGATCATCACCTTCCACATATCAAAGTTCATCCCATGAATGTAGAATTTTGATAACTTGATTAAATTTTGATTAGGTGATTATATTCTATTTATATGTATCAAAGTATATTATCTGATGATGACACCTAATGTCACTAATGTATTATGAAGGCAGTAAGGATATGTATGTATATATGTTAAGGTTAGATGATTACATCTTAGGGTTTAGGTTAGCATAACCATTATATATTATGCATTCTTAATATGCATTAGTTCCATATACCATAGCATTAGAGTGACATGGTCAACATTATGTGTATTCACAATTAGTGAGTTACTCATATTATGTGCCTTAAGTATTTTTGGAGGTTAAAACATATGAACTATTTATTAGATGACTTATTATATATTAACTAGTATATAAACAAACAAGTTAAGTTATAGTTATAATTTGTTTGGTCAATACTAATCATATAAGCTCACTAATCTCTTATCTTAGGGTTTCCAAATTCAGAGTAGCTAGTTTTCAATGTATTGTAAGACTCCATCCCCTTAAAAGGATTTCATCCTCGAAATCAGCAATTCCAAAATCTATTAAGGTATTACCACCACCACTACTACTACTCTACTTAAAATGTCCCAAGTAAATCTAAACTAGAGGTAAAATAGTGAGTATAATTAAACCATGTGTAAGATCCAACACTTGTTTTACTATTCACTATTACCAAACCTCAAAGTCTAGTATAAGGGTAAACTACTCCAAGCATGGAAAATCTAAGTGCTCCTATAAGGAACTTAAGGTGATTTTTATTGGGTAACCAAGCCATCATATTAGGTTCTTAAGGATACTCAACATTGAGATTATTTGCCTAAAGGTATGCTATTTTAGACAATCGGTATCATCTTTGGCCAGGCCGGTGTCATATGGATCTAGGAGTCATCGTGAACCAAGCTAGTGGTGCAGAGGAATATTTTTCCAGTCCCCAAACCCTGACCCTTTCTAGGAACCCTTGCTTTCAACTTATGTCCTAGTAGCTACCTAACATGATAATCACCTAAAAGTTGACTAAAGATATTCCTAATATGAAATTCTTATGGTCCTAAATCAACCTTTCACCATAGGTCAATTGTAAGGTGAATATCTCAACTAAAGGGGAACAACATGAGGTATGGGTTCTAACTAGGGAGACATACTGAAACAGTCAAGATTTTGACTACCATGGGCTCTAATACCATGTTTTAAAGAAGAAAAATCACCTCTCTACTAATAAAAATGGTATGCAAAACTCCAATGAATAGCACTAGAATTTAAAACTTTGACTATATTCAATTATATAAGGGGTACATCAAAATTTTCCCAATAAGGGTGTACGTGCTTTATCTAAATAAAGGATCTAAGGTAGAGGGAAACTAAACTACATCAATATGTCTCCAACAAAATAACTTAGCAATTAAGTCCATGAGGGAAGGATGAACTCCTTTTCGTAGAGTTAGGCTAGTTCATCATGCTCATGTTGTGCACTCTGATCCAAAACCTGGGTGGTTGGGATCACCCAGCAAGAGGAGAAATAAAGTATGTGTCAATTGAGGAATAAGAACCAATAAAGTATAACAGAATGTAAACATGGAGTAATGATTCCACTATGCTAAAGAAATGTCAAAAGTATGAGGCACATAAAAGAGAATACTTGCCATAACATCACATATTAATATTGAAGTACACATGATAAAAGTATAACTACATTATCTAAAGTAGGGTTGAGGCACCTACCGACCTCGACCAAAACAAATAGGTGAGGGAGAGTGGTCACAATTCCCAGACACAAACAATATATATATATATATATATATATATAAGTGGGGAGAGTGGTCACATTCCCCATGGCTCATGCCCAAACTATGTGTGGCTAATATAGTGGTACACTACAATAGCTAATAAGTCATCAAGTTGTCATGCTCAATAAATAAAATGACATTATTAAACAACAAATTAATAGTGACATGGCACGTGGTATAAAACCCAAACAAGTAGTGAAATCAATGTGCCAAAAGAGTGTAAATGGGGAACAAGGTATAAGTCTATTCCTCATTAGGAATATTAGGGTTGGATATCAAAATTCCCAACTGAAGGGTAAGTGTACACACTCATACATAAATAGGATTGTAATACCTCAATGTAGAGTCCTAGTCATCACTTTCATCAAACTAGCTTGTATCAAAGACAACTTTATCCTAGTTACAAATTTATACACATGGATTAGGATTTATAAAGCATACTATGAGATAAACCCTAATTTTGGATCTTCTATTAAAACCTTCAGTTTAGGATTCAAAACTTGGACCAGTCAATTAATTGGATACTCTTGATTAACAAAAAGTATTCGTTTATTAAATTTGGAGTTAAAATGAATCAGTTATCCATTTTAACCTTTTTAAACAATAAAGTGGTGTTTATAATAAACATAGAAGTACTGATGTAAAATAATACTAAAAACCTTAAATTCATATTCCTTGTGAAAAATCCTTTTCGACGAGTATTTATTTGTATTTTTTTGATAAAGCATTGATTTTCTATGAAATATTAAAGAACTGACCAATAACAAAACAGGAAAAAGCCACGTGTATAGACTCAAACCCGTGGGACAAATTTTGAGTTGGACCAATCAGAATTGGCCAACTAAGAAGGGAGACTCATCACAATGGTCAAAGAAGACATGATCGGGGAAGAGATAAAAAAACACTTGTGAGGTAAATCAACAAATTAGCATAGCTTGGGTAGTATTGGGATTTTATTACCTCGTTTCTTCTCCTCATTCCATGGTACTCGACTAGCCGGCCATGAGATCCAGGACTCTACCAACACGGGAGAAGGATGCCTATTCTCAAGGAACCTAGGCCTACATTGACTTCCCTACTCTAGGCTGAGTGGAACAAGGTATTACTTGTCAGCTCAGACGACCTGAGCACTATGCCAGGCTTGTGGGAAGCAAGGGAGAACTCGAAGACTGGAAACCATGATATAGTTGGGGAAACAAGGAAGCTCGGGTAGGAAATCTCTCCCTGAGTTCTCATGGAGCCTAGGGTGCAATTCTGTGGCCAAGGGGCCACTGTGATTCCCTAGCGATGAGCATCGATGAAGAGCAAGCACCATCGTGTATGGTACAACAAGAGGGAAAGGTTTAGAGCAAGCTAGTGATGCAAATGAGGCGGAAGTGTGTCAAGCTTTCTCATAGGTGCATGAATTGCAAAATGGGACACTCATGGAGCTGGGACGAAGGGGAAGTCGTTGAAAATCAGAACTGAGTAGGGTGGGGAGTTCGAGAGTACTGGAGGCAAAATTGGAAGAGAAGGAGTGATGATTGTGGTCTGAAGGTTCTCTACTTGGCCTTATATAGGTGAGAGGTGAGCCATAGGTCCCTCTATAACTCCGAGGTGGAGAGGCTGTGATTTCCCTTATTGGACGTTTCCTCGTCCAATCACTACAGGGGTTGAGTAATGGCTCACTCAATCCGTGAGGGAGAGATGGATCTAATGCGGAGAAAACCTCATCGAATGGTAGAGTAACTTGGGAGGAAGAGATCGGGAATGATAAGTCTGTGAAACAATTCCCGACCTACGAAACAGTCGGAGCTAGGTGACGACGTCGAGGCCATTCAATCGCGGATAGAATAAAATAGAGCCATCAGATTAATGCGTGAAACATTTGGACTGTTGGATGGACGAGAGAGAATCAAAGAGTAAGCGTGACCAAATAAATGACCCAAACTATAGCTTTAATTATTCACATAAATGAATTCCATTGAAGACCTTGGTCACACTATAATCAATTCTTATAAAATCAATTTGGAGGGTTAAACATGGGTCAAATGACCTCAAATTTGGAACATATGCTAATATTAATGCCTAGATTAATGCTATGCAATTCGATTTTTGTTTTTCACAAGATATGACCCTTAACCACCATATTGGTCATTAATATAAATATTAATGTATTAAAGAGGTTGAATTAATATGAAAAATCTTTCTAATTAATTCTTTGGGTGAATATCCAAGGCAACATATATTAATTTCAAGAGTCATAACACACCACATTGTTCTCTTTTAATGTTTTATTGTCACATAGGAGGAGAGAGAAAAAGGAAGATGCTTATTACCTCATTAACTAACTCAATTCCACATTACTTTTTATTTCTTGTCCCAAAAAGCCATAAAAACTCTAAATTAATATAATCTATTGATTATCTCTCATTAATGATCATTTTGCATTATTAGACTCTAATTAACACACTAGTTGAGATATTTGTGCAAAAACCCATTCATTGTAATGAATGTGGGTCAAATATAATTCACACCAATAAGTATTGCTCAATTTTAACATTGAGGCCAAAGAGGATAGAAAAGATAGGAAAATTAAGGAAAAAGGCCAAAAAGGATATGAAGGAAATAAAATCTTGAAAATGGGTTAAATTGCAAATAAATCCAAGATTCGGTATGCTACACCTTCCCTCCCATGGATCTGTCAAAAAACATTTAGGCATCTCTTTGTTAGCAGCAACTCCTCATGCCTGAATACATCATAGTACATCTTGAACAAGACCATGATCATGATTAAAACTTGTGAGATCTCTAAAATGAACACCACACTCCCCAAAAGTCTATTTTTATATTTTATTGTTATTATCTTATGATTAGCATGGTTGTTGACACTTTCATTTTGGGTCCATCCTATCCTACTATTGAATAAGTAACACAATAGCAATTGTCAATCAAAATGACTAATGAACCAAAGATAGATATGCAAACAAACTTCAAAATTAGAACATAATTGGTGATGAATTATGGACATATAGTCATGAAATCTAGCTAAAAGGTGCTAAAGGTCATCTTAGAGTGAGAGAAAGTAGTATGAACATCTTATATCCATGATTAACAACCTGAGGGATGCCAGGATAAAAAAGAGATGATTCAAATATATTACTCAACATATCCAACTGATTATAAGAATTCAAACTAGATCTATGATCAAGTATCAAAGCATTATTCAATAGTCAACCTAAATGAGGAAGCCATATGATGAATGCATAAAAATGGACTCTATATCTCTCCTGATTAAAGGTCATACTCATGAAGCAACAAATTCCCTTAACATAAATGCAATTAAACATATAGGATGTTCAACTCATGAATGATTCATTATGGACTACCTTTCTTGGATGTTGTCACTAGTGTCCCAACCTGAGATTGTCTTGTGAATCTTATCCCCATCATTGAAAGGAGAAATCCATGCAAATGCATCCAAAACATATATATGTTTGTGCTCCATATCAATATTTGTGTTTAAAAATGTTGTAACCTAACTCACATGCCCATTAGGGATGAGGTGACGTTGGGCACATACAAATTATATGTCCCTCCTTGAGGAAGCTAAATCATGCCTCAAGTTAGACCTGACTCAGCCAACCCAAGCCAATCAGGCCTTGAGAGGTAAGTGATGTGCACAAATCAAATCACTTTTTGAATCATTTTTGGTTGCACAATTCACTCATTTTGACTATAATACTACTTCATTCATGCTAGATAGTAAGCTTTGTGTTGTTCTTACTTGTGGCATTGTTTGAATTGCAAGTAACACATATTGAACTCATATTAAAGGAAGAATGCCCAAATTTGATATATTTGGCATTCTAGGAGTTCTCCATATTTGCAGTTTATTATACAACAAACAACCTTTCACACGTCGTGTTGGTCATCCAACACAACGTTTGTCTCTCAAACAAAAAGCTCTCCAGTCAAGTCAAGCTATGGCTTGTGAACCAGACACACAGTGTGGCTCCAATAGGTCAGAAATCATTTGAAATTCCTCACTATGCAGTGTGGTTTCACCACACGATGTGTCACTTGCAATTGTGGCTTGACCAAAGTAGATACTACTAGTCACACTGCATGTGAACTAATGTGCACGGTGTGTGAGCTACATTTTTGTTGCAAAAATAGAGACAAACTCTCCATAATTTAAAATATGAATTGTACCCCCTTGAGACGATTATCACACGTTTTTGGATTTATTATAGACTTAATAACTGGTTGGATAATATTATCTATTCCTTACAAAATAATCTATGATAATTCTACATGATGATAATATGAGGATAATGGAGAATAAATTCAAGTTACTAAGGATTGTGACCTAATACGTTAATAAATATTGAGATGATTTGGTAAACCCTAATTGTGCTTGAAATTCTTAATTAATGAGAAATACATATGAATTGTAGATAGTGTTGAGATATAATTCTTTTGACAACAATGCGAATACAACATGACACAATTAATAAGGATGATGTAATTTCACAATAAAGATAATGGTAATATGCCAAAATGTCTATTGTGTTATATTTGATAAAAGGTAATATGAATAGTGGAAATATTAGTAAGATCTGACTTATGAGTTGATCATGTGAAGTGCCATAGATTAGAGCTAACCACCTAGTTGCTTAATGTTGGTATGTTACATACTCACCCTTCCATCTTGTTGAGATTTTAGGGACGAAATCCTCTTTAAGGGGTGGAGTGTTGTAACATACCGAATCTTAGGTTTATTTGAAATTTAACCCATTTTCAATATTTTATTTCACGCATGTCCTTTTTGGCCTTTTTTCCTAAATTTTCCTATCTTTTCTATCCTCTTTGGCCTCACTGTTGAAATTGAGAAATATTTAATGGTGTGAATTATATTTGACCCACATTCATTACAATGAATGGGTTTTTGCACAAATATCTCAACTAGTGTGTTAATTAGAGTATAAATGAATAATGACCAATAATTAGAGATAATTAATAGATTATATTAGTTTAGAGTTTTTATGGATTTTTGGGATAAGAAATAAGAAGTAACGTGAAATTAAGTTAGTAAATGATATAATAACCCTCTTCCCTTTTCTCTCTTCTCCTATGTGGCAATAAAACATTATATTACAATAATATGGTGAGTTATGACTCTTGAAATTAATATATATTGCCTACCTTGAATATTCACCCAAAGAATTAATTAGAAAGCTTTTTCATATTAATTCACCCTCTTAAAAATATTAATATTCATATTAATGGCCAGTATGGTGGTTAAGGGTCATATCTCATGAAAAATGAAAATCTAATTGCATAGCATTAATATAGGCATTAATATTAGCTTATGGTCCAAATTAGAGGTCATTTGACCCATGTTTGACACTCCAAATTGATTTTATAAGAATTGATTATAGTGTGACCAATGTCTTCAATCGATTTCATTTATGCAAGCAAGTAAATCTATAGTCTGGGTCAATTATTTGGTCACGCATTACTCTTTGATTATCACTCACCCATCCAACAATCCAGATCTTTCATGTTCTAATCTGACGACTCTGTTTTATTCTCTCTGTGATTGAACAGCCTAGGCGTCGTCACCTAGCTCCGACCATTTTGTAGGTCGGTAACTGTTTCACAGACTTATCATTCCCAATCTCTTCCTCCCCCCTTACTCTATCATTCGACGAGGTTTTCTCCACATTAGATTCGTCTCTCCCTCGTGGATTGAATGAGCCATTACTCAACCCCTGTAGTGACTAGAAGAGGAAATGCCCAATTAGGGCAATCACAACCTCTCCACCATAGAGTTACAGAGTGGCCTATGGCTCACCTTTTCCCTATATAAGGCCAAGTAGAGAACCTTCAGACCACAAGCATCACTCCTCCTCTTCCAATTTTACCTCCAGTACTCTCGAACTCCTCGCCCTACTTAGTTTTGATTTCTGGAGACTTCCCCTTCATCCCATCTCCATGAGTGTCCCATGGTGCAATTGATGCACCTATGAGAAAGCTCGACAGACCTACACCTCGTTTGCATCGCTAGCTTGCTCTGAACCTTTCATCCTTGTTGTGCCCTACATGATGGTGCCTTCTCTTCATTGGCACTCGTCGCCAGGGCATCACAATGCCCCCTTAGCCACGGAAACTACACCCTAGGCTCCATGAGACCTCAAGGAGAGATGTCCTACCCGTGCTTCCTTGTTTCCCCAACTATATCATGGTTTCCAGTCTTCAAGTTCTCCCCTGCTTCCCACAAGCCTGGCATAGTGCTCAGGTCGTTTGAGCCGGCAAGTAATACCTTGTTCCACTCAGCATGGAGTAGGGAAGTCAATGCAGGCCTAAGTTCCTCAAGAATGGGCATCCTTCTCCTGCATTGGCAGAGGCCTGGATCTCCTGGCCGACTGGTCAAGTGCCATGACATGAGGAGAAGAAACTAGGTAATAAAATTCCAGTACTTCCCAAGCTATGCTAATTTGTTGATTTACCTTGCAAGGGTTTTTCTGTCTCTTCCCCAACCCTCCCTTCTTTGACTGTTGTGGTGAGTCTCCCTAGTTATTTGGCCAATTCTGATTGGTCCAACTCAGAAGTCGTCCCATGGGTTTGAGTTTACACGTGGCTTTTTCCTATTTTGTTATTGGTTAGTTCTTTAATAATTCATAGAAAATCAATGCTTTATTGGAAAAATACAAATAAATACTCACTAGAAAGGATTTATTACAAGGAATACGAATTCAAGGTTTTTAAGTATTGTTTTGCATCACTATTTTGATGTTTATTATAAACACCATTTTAATTATATAAAAAGGTTAAAATTGATAACTAATTCATTTTCACTCCAAATTTAATAAATTAATATGTTTTCTTAATCAGGAGAATCTAAGTAATCAATTGATCCAAGTTTTGAGTCCTAATTTTAAGGTTTTCATAGAAGGTCCAAAATTAGGGTTTCTCACATAATATGCTTTATAAATCCTAATCCATGTGTATAAATTTGTAACTAGGATAAAGCTGTCTTGGATACAAGCTAGTTTGATGAAAGCGATGACTAGGACTCTACATTGAGGTATGTGCGATCCTATTTATGTATGAGTGTGTACACTTACCCTTCAGCTGGGAATTTTGATATCCAACCCTAATATTCCTAATGAGGCATAGACTTATACCGTGTTCCCCATTTATATTCTTTTGACACATTTATTTCACTACTTGTTTGGGTCTTATAACCCTACCATCTCACTATTAATTTATTGTTTAATATTGCCATTTTATTTATTGAGCATGATAACTTGATGACTTATTAGCTATTGTAGTGTACCTCTGTACTAGCCACCCATAGTTTGGGCATGAGCCCTAGGGAATGTGACCACTCTCCCCACATTTATATATATATTGTAGGTGTTTGGGAATGCGACCACTCTCCCTCACCTATTTATTTTGTTTTAGGTTGGTAGGTGTCTCAACCCTACTTTAGATAATGTAGTCATACTTGTATCAAGCGTACTTCAATATTAATATGTGATGTTATTGTAAGTATTCTCTTTTATGTGCCTCATACTTTTGACATTTCTTTAGCATAATGGAATGATTACTCCATGTTTACATTCTTTTAAGATTCACAAGGCAATCTCAGGTTGGGACACTAGTGACAACATCCAAGCAAGGTAGTCCATAATGAATCATTCATGAGTTGAACATCCTCTATGTTTAACTACCTTTCTGTTAAGGGAATTTGTTGCTTCATGAGTATGACCTTTAATCATGAGATATATAGAGTCCATTTTTACGCATTCATCATGTGGCTTCCTCATTTAGGTTGATTATTGAATCATGCTTTAATACTTGATCACAGATCTAGTTTGAATTCTTATAATCAGTTGGATATGTTGAGTATTATATTTGAATCATCTCTTTTTTATCCTGGCTTCCCTCATGTTGTTAATCATGGATATAAGATGTTCATACTACTTCCTCTCACTCTAAGATGACCTTTAACACATTTCAGCCATATTTTTGTGCCTATATGTCCATAATTCATCACTAATTATGTTCTAATTTTGAACTTTGTTTGCATATCTATCTTTGGTTCCTTAGTCATTTTGATTGACAATTGTTATCATGTTACTTATTCGACAGTAGGATAGGATGGGCCCAAAATGAGAGTGTCAACAAACATGCTAATCATAAGATAATGACAATAAAATATAAAAATCGAACTTTTTAGAAGTGTGATGTTCATTTTAGAGATCTCACAAGTTTTAAGCTTGATCATGGTCTTGTTCAAGATGTATTATGATGTATTTATGCGTGAAGAGTTGCTGCTAAGAAAGAGATGCCTAAATGTTTTTTGACAGATCCATGATAAGGAAGGTGTAACATACCGAATCTTGGATTTATTTGCAATTTAACCCATTTTCAAGGTTTTATTTCTTTCATATCCTTTTTGGCCCTTTTCCCTAAATTTTCCTATCTTTTCTATCCTCTTAGGCCTCAATGTTGAAATTGAGCAATACTTATTGGTGTGAATTATATCTGACCCACATTCATTACAATGAATGGATTTTTACACAAATATCTCAACTAGTGTGTTAATTTGAGTCTAATAATGCAAAATGATCATTAATGAGAGATAATCAATAGATTATATTAATTTAGAGTTTTTATGGCTTTTTGGGACAAGAAATAATAAATAATGTGGAATGGAGTTAGTTTATGAGATAATAACCCTCTTTCCTTTTCTCTCTCCTCCTATGTGGTAGTAAAACATTAAAAGACAATAATATGGTGAGTTATGACTCTTGAAATTAAGTTATATTGCCTACCTCAAATATTCACCCAAAGAATTAATTAGAAAGCTTTTTCATATTAATTCACCCTCTTTAATACATTAATATTTATATTAATGGCCAATATGGTGGTTAAGGGTTATATATCATGAAAAAATAAAATCTAATTACAGAGCATTGTCTAGGCATTAATATTAGCCTATGTTCCAAATTTGAGGTCATTTGACCCATGTTTGACCCTCTAAATCGATTTTATAAGAATTGATTATAGTGTGACCAAGGTCTTCAATTGAATTCATCTATGTGAGCAATTAAAGTTATAGGCTAATCTGACGGCTCTATTTTATTCTCTCTGCAATCGAACTACCTCAACATCGTCACCTAGCTCCGACCATTTTGTAGGTTGGGAACTATTTCACAGACTTATCATTCCTGATCTCTTCCTCCCTCGTTACTCTACCATTCAACAAGGTTTTCTCCGCATTAGTTTCTTTTCTCCCTTGCGGATTGAATGAGCCATTACTCAACCCCTGTAGTAATCAGATGAGGAAACACCCAATTAGGGCAATCATAGCCTCTCCACTGTGGAGTTACAGAGGGACCTATGGCTCACCTCTCGCCTATATAAGGTCGAGTAGAGAACCTTCAGACCACAAGCATCACTCCTCCTCTTCCAATTTTTCCTCCAGTACTCTCGAACTCCTCGCCCTACTCAGTTCTGACTTTTGGCGACTTCCCCTTCGTCCCAGCTACATGAGTGTCCCATTGTGTAATTGATGCACCTATGAGAAAGCTTGACACACCTCCACCTCATTTGCATCACTAGATTGCTCTGAACCTTTCCCCCTTGTTGTACCCTACACGATGGTGCCTGCTCTTTATCCACGCTCATCGCTAGGGCACCACAATGGCCCCTTGGCCACAGAAAGTGCACCCCAGGCTCCGCAAGACCTCAAGGAGAGATTTCCTACCCACGCTTCCTTGTTTCCCCAACTATATCATGGTTTCCAGTCTTCGAGTTCTCCCCTGCTTCTGGCAAGCCTGGCCTAGTGCTCAGGTCATCTGAGCCGACAAGTAATACCTTGTTCCACTCAGCTTGGAGTAGGGAAGTCAATGCAGGCCTCAGTTCATCGAGAACGAGCATCCTTCTCCCGCGTTGGCAGAGGCCTAGATCTCCCATCCGGCTGGTCAAGCACCATGGCATGAGGAGAAGAACCAGGTAATAAAATCCCAATACTACCCAAGCTATGCTAATTCATTGATTTACCTCACAAGGGTTTTTTCTTCTCTTCCCCGACCCTGTCTCCTTTGACCACTATGGCGAGTCTCTCTGCTTAGTTGGCCAATTCTGTCTGGTCCAACTTAGAATTCGTCCCACGGGTTTGAGTTTATACACATGGCTTTTCCTTTTTTTTATTGGTCAGTTCTTTAATAATTCATAGAAAATCAATGCTTTATCAGAAAAATACAAATAAATACTCATTGGAAAGAATTTTTCACAAGGAATACTAATTTAAGGTTTTAAAGTATTGTTTTGCATCACTATTTCAATGTTTATTATAAAAACCATTTTAATTATATAAAAAAGGTTAAAATTGATAACTAATTCATTTTAACTGCGAATTTAATAAATGAATATATTTTCTTAATCAGGAGAATCCAAGTAATTGATTGGTCCAAGTTTTGAGTCCTAATTCGAAGGTCTTCATAGAAGGTCCAAAATTAGGGTTTCTCACATAGTAAGCTTTATAAATCCTAATCCAAGTGTATAAATTTGTAACTAGGATAAAGTTGTCTTAGATACAAGCTAGTTTGATGAAGGTGATGAGTAGGACTCTACATTGAGGTATTGCAATACTATTTATGTATGAGTGTGTACACTTACCCTTCAACTGAGAATTTTGATATCCAACACTAATATTCCTAATGAGGCATAGACTTAGACCTTGTTCCCCATTTATACTCTTTTGGCACATTTATTTTACTACTTGTTTGGCTTTTATACCCCTATCATGTCACTATTAATTTGTTGTTTAATATTTCCATTTTATTTATTGAGCATGATAACTTGATGACTTATTAGCTATTGTAGTGTACCTTTGTACTAAGCCACCCATAGTTTGGGCATGAGCCCTGGGGAATGTGAACACTCTCCCCACTTTTACATATATTTTGTAGATATTTGGGAATGTGACCACTCTCCCTCACCTATTTGTTTTGGTTGAGGTTGGTAGGTGCCTCAGCCCTACTTTAGATAATGTAGTCATACTTTTATCATGCATACTTCAATATTAATATGTGATGTCATGGCAAGTATACTCTTTTATGTGACTAATACTTTTGACATTTCTTTAGAATCACTACTACAGAAAAGGCCCTTGGCATCGGTTATTTAGAGCCTTTAGCGTCAATTTCCAAGCGACACCCAAGTGGGCGCTGCTAAAGGTCGACACCTTCAACGTCGGTTTCTAACCAATGCCATAACCCTTCCCGCCATCGAAAATGCACCATCAAGGGAACTATAAGCATCAGTTCTTAATGAAAACCGACACTATATCATGATCAAAGACGTTGGTCATTAAACACACACTGACACCATAACCCTTCCCGCCACCAAAAATGTGCCGGAACTATAAACATCGGTTAGTAAAGAAAACTGACACTATATCATGGTTAAACACGTCGGTTATTAAACAATAATCGATGCCATATACCTACCAGCACGACCATACTTCCCAACACAGTCGTGGTACCTGGCCACAATAGGCGTCCGTTCTTACAGATAACTGACGCCAACCATGTAAGAGACGTCAGTTTTTTTTAATAACCTATGTTGTATGTCTTTATTGTTGGTTTTATACAAATAACCGATGCCTATATTCTGATTTTTTTTCTTATCAGTTTGTAGGCCTGCTATATGGCTGGTCAGTAGGATGCAGAACCTACAATTCAGTTCTAAACTGTAGGTTTACAACATCCATTGATATTAGCCAACAACAGGCCACAAACATGCAAAGTCATTCACATTCAGACACATGTATTGATCAGATACATGTAGAAACCTACAAAGTCATTTACATTCACATTCAGTTCCATTCATTTCATCTCTTTTCACATTCAGACATTCATGTATTGATCAGAAAAAGTCATTAACATTCACACATATGACAATTCAGAAAAAGTCATTCACATTCACACAAAAATAATTATGAGAACAAAGTTTAGAAATATCATTCTTTATTCATCATCATCATTGTCATCAGATACCCAATTATATTTAAAAATTTCCACTACTTGTAGGGCTTTTGCCCATTCTTCTCTTACAACATTTAATTCCTCCCTCATATAGGGAGTATGTACATCTAATAACTTTCCACCTATACTGAAGTCAATTTTAAACACCTACAAAGAGAATGATGTATATATAATTAATAATACATAATAAGATTGATATATCTCATATTATCTAATAAGACTATATATAATACCTTATGTATAGTATCGATTTTCATTGCAGCATATTTGATGATTAGGTCTATAAATCACATCACATAGTAGGCACATGCCCAACCGTTGTCTTGTGTAGACACTATAAATTGAAACATACAAAATATTCAAAAATACAAATAAGCACAGTTCACATAAATAATATATACATTGGAGTCGGGAAATTACTTTCACATTCTCCCAAATTAGTGGTTGATTCTTTTTCCTTAGGACCTTTCCTCCAGCTTTTTTGAACTCTTATTAATTCCTACATGTTAATGTAACACATTAAATTGTATAATTAAATAGTAATGTAATAACAAATGTTAACAGATATAAAAATATGAAATTTTCTCACGGGAATAATGGCCTTTTCATTGTGTGTCCATATAATGTATTCAATTCGTTCCCCACATGATCTAGATAATAGACAGTGAGCATCTTGGGGATAATAACTAGTAACTCCCAATGCCTACCATAATAGGTAAGAAAGTTAAAATCAATAACTCAAAATCCACAATAAAAATGTAATTTTCTTAACTCCAAATTATAAGCAAAGTAAACTTACTCGACATTGAATGGAGCTATTATCACCGTCTTCTTATTTTTACCAAAATATTCAAAAGCAGCACAGTAGTATGAAGTAACTGAAGAAGGGTCTGTATCTACCAGACTAATCAAAGATGGAACCAAAAATCCCACATGGGAAAATGCAAAATCTGTACATATCATGTGTAAGTGGCTGCAAAATATGTATTACGTATGCATTAATATATAAGAAACTAGATCACCATATATAAAACAAGGTATACAGATGTATAAATAAGATATCACCATATCCACAACTCTATCATAAATGTGTTCAGCCAATCATAACAAAACAACTCCAAAATATCTTGTATAAATAGCTTGTTTTTGTATGATTGACTTGCATTAATACCTATGCATTAATACGTATGCAAAACTTGTATAAATAGATTGTTATTATATGATTGACCTGCAGCATACTCCGGAATTGTAACATTTATAGGGAAATTTCAATCATGTTCACCGATCCATACTGCCATATCCCTACAATTAGGACCTAACGAGGTGTGTAGGTCCCTTAGAAGCCAACTTGGTAGTTGAGGAGGTGGAGGCCGAGATGTAGCGGGTGTCGTCTTTTTGACATGTATATATAATTTTAGATCAATTGACTCATATATACACACTAAAAAATTAACGTAATGTAAATTTACCATACAATATTAGTATATATGACATCCGCTTTGGGCCACATTATCACTCCGCCTTCTGTCTCACCAAGCATTTCAGAATCTGGGTGGGCATATGGCAGTTGAAGATCCCTCCAATAGGGGAGTATATGTATCGGGCTCACACGAACCGCACTAGCTAGTACTGGAGTCCCATAAAACATCTCCCCTGGAAGGGCTGGGTAAGCCTGTGCCTCTGCAAAGATATATTCTTGACTTTTTAGACGACATGGCTTCAACCCCTACAAATTTATATAAAGAATGTTATATACATATATACATAAACATATCATCTTGAAAAGACTAGCTACTATGTCATAAAGATACTTACAGAGGATGTGCTAGGTGGTGGGTCTATAGGATTACTCCCAACCTTTGTAGTAGGAGTAATAGAAGTGTGGCACGTCACATGTACCGTCTGAGTGGCTGTCTGAGACGCCTACCACTTCACCATTGATTCTTGGACTTTCCTCTCAATTAATTCATCTACCCATACATGGATAAAAGTAACGTAGCTATCGATTATTGAATTCCTTTTTGCAATAACATTCTAAAAAAGAATAGGTTACCTCAACTTGTAAAAGTCCCGCTTTTGGGACAGGTTTGCGCTGGGATAGCCCAAAGAACGCTTTGATGCCCACACCAACGCCTGCACCCCTAACACGTCTAGGATGCTCTATCAACTATCAATTCATCCCTTGTGCCCTCAGGGATGAACTTGCCTTCCTTCCTCTGCTTGTGCAGCTCCTGCTAATCGCCATCAATAGAAATTGGTAAGTAAACATAACAATAATCAATATCGATCGATTTCTCTAAGAGTTAAATTTTACCATTTTTACAGTCGCCTCAGCAGTTGCGGGCTTTGTTATATCTCCCTTCTTGTTTTGCCTCCCATCTATCCACATAGCATGGTGAGGCAGAGGTGCAGGAACAATAGTAGAGGACTCCTGAGTAGCAGCAGATTGAGCAGTAGACTCAACATGTACTCTTTGGCAAACACCTACATAGCCTCTTGGACCCATTGTGTGGTCATGCACATTCAGTGCACGCCTTTCTCTTTGAGCATCACTGATAGCCTTGTTAGTAAGCACATTGATTCGGTTAGTAACACTAAAGGTTAATCTTGAATAGGTGAATACATAAGAAAGTATATTAATTAAATTGGGAGTGGCGCTTAATACCTTAAATTCATCCATTTTTCTTTGGGTAACAAACTCCTCCCAGTCTTTAGTGTCCATGTAGTTTCATTGCTCAGTGGCTGCCTTCTGCCTAAATTTATTTTTTAAAGAGAATACAAAAATAAAATTATTAGTGTAGAGTTAGTCAAAAAGTGATCAATGTCTAGAATTGGAAATCAATCAAGAACCTCTTCTCAGCATCACGTATGTAATCTTGGGTGAGATTTGTCCTATAGTTCCTTAGGACCCTCCCACAACATTGCATCACACATTTACGATGCAACTTTTCATTCAGATCAAATATACTCTACAAAATAGAATTTCTATTAACTAGTATCCTAAAAATTAGTAATCTACAAAAATAGAATTGCAAATAATAACAACTCACGCATAGTTCCTTCCATACTAAGTCTTTCTTCCCCTTAGGAACTTTATGCCGGGATTCAAAAATAGGACTACAATGGCTGTGAGTAATAACCCCAAGATATGAAATAAATGAGTTGTGGTTCACTCCAATTGGATTTCCTGCATGATCGAAATCCACAACCAGTTTGGGTTCATTGCCCCTTTGCTATAGTAACTTGTTCATCATTGTGATTCCCCTCACTTTCTCAAATTTTTTTGTTGCTCATCAAGTGCCCCAATTTCTTCAGGGGGTACATCACCAACCTAAAATTTGACAAAAAAAAACACACTTACATGATATAGCTATAAATGAACATATAGATAGAAACCTTAGGGATATATTTTTAAAACTTACATTGTTAGGCGGCGCATTGACGTCCTCACCCTCACGATAATCATCAGCATCATCATCAGGAGAATGCTCAACCATCTGAAAGTTCACATTCACACTGTAAAGTTCACATTGTAAAGTAATTCACATTGTAAAGTTCACATTCACATTGTAAAGTTCACATTCAGAAAAATAAAACATATAAAAAAATATAAACATGCATGCCTCTAATATTGTGATCTTTTATCAATTAAAAATCCTTCATTGTGATCTCCGTGCACATACAAGTCATCATTAGCTTCAATATTTGGTGGTGTTGGCAACCCAACTGATTTATAGGTGAAGTTTTCTATTATTATATACTAAATTTCTAATGGTAGAATTTATTATTATGTGTTTCAGTCAAATAATGAAGTTTTTGTTTGACAAAGAGTCACTACTAGTCCACTCCTTTAAAATCAATCACAAAATTGAAACCCCTCCTAAACTCTCTTCGGAAAGTGAGGCTAATTATCCCATCTTGCATGAATTAATGACACACACACTCCCTTCTTAATTGAAAGATGAAATGCCCAATTCTTCGTGTTTGTTCAAATCATTGTCTCTTTCAATGACTCCTTGAGTCTATCATATTATCTCTCTTCTAGTCTCTCTAATTTCCACTCACAACGTTTAAAATTCCAATCTTTCTCAAATTCACGCAATAACTACACCGGTCTGTTATGAGTACTAAATGTGCAGGATATGTGGGTGTCGAGGCAATTAGCTGGGGCAAAACCTACCAGCGTGCGTGAGACCAACAACCTCAAGAGACGAGTGCAATAATGGTTGTTTGCAGAAGGGAAAAGGGTGAGAATGGAGGAACTATGGGAAATAGAGAAAAAATAGGGACTAACCAAAGGTCAGATGAAAATAAAAAAATGAGCACCGCGTTGTAAGCCACTGTCTTCGGGGGCTCCTCTGGTTTGTGGCTGTGGACAGTTAGTAGTGACTACGATGCTGGAAAACAATTGTCCCCTTTTGTGTGTGGCTGTAGACTGTCAAGCAGTGATGACGGTGCAGTAAACCACCATCTCCGGAGGCATCCTTATCATGCACCTACGAATGGCTGCGGACGGGAGAACAGGAGTTGAGGAGTTGGGGGCGCAGGGTGCGTGAAAAGCAATCGTTTCATTTTGATAGAAGTGAAAATGGCCGCTAGGTCAATCTGGTAGAGGAAAATATTAAAGGAGAAAAATATATTTGGTTAGGGATAAATAATACATTATCCAAGGATAAGTCCTTGAGACGAAAACTTATATGGTCAGGACTCTTATCCTTGACCAGTTTGCCTTGACATTTAATGGATTTTGTTGTAGTGATGTGTTTCTCTACCATGTGTTCATGGCTCTCCTAGTATTCATGATAATCTTGACACCCAACTACTCCATGAAGGGTCCGCTATTGGATAAGAGATGGAGGATACAATGTCAGTTGTTGCATTTACAGCGACATGCTTGAGCAACTCATGTTGGGAATTTACTTTCGATCGTGTATTTGACAGGGCCTTTTGAGATTTGATTGAGGGAAACATGCATATATGACTGGGTAGTTTTGTGTATGATGGAAACGTGGGAGATAGTATCGGAAAAGCATCGTATATAGACGTGCATTTGGCATGGGTAGTTTAATTTGATGGAGACGTGGTGGATGGAGAAGAGAGATGGAAGTAAAGTAATCATGGCTTGTTTGTCAAAGAGGGAGAGAAATGGGGCGAGAGGGAGATGGTGGTTTGTTGGAGGGAGGTGATAATGGTTAGTTGGAGGGTATCGTGGAGGTATAGTTTAATAGGAGAGAAGTATTTTGGTAAATAAAAAGTAATTAAAATAGAACAAATGTGAGAAAAAATGTGAGAAAAAATGTGAGAAGAGATTGAGTGAAGGAGAGAATGACAACTCAAAATGCTGACTTCTAATTGGCCGCTGGGGTTCAAAATGGCTATTTTGTAAATAGATGGAAAAACTCTCTAAGTACATATGTACTTAGAGAAAAAATAGAGAAATGCTACCACAATTTTCTTGAAAACCCAATACACGTTATACACTTACATCCTAAGTGAGATTATGTGTTCAGGAACAGTCCCAAACCTGGGACTATCTAAGATTTACTCCTAATGAGTAAATCTAGGGCGGGTTTCTAGGCCAACATAATATAACACCAATCCCTTCTTCACAATCCCATTCAACACACAATTTTCTTATAAAAACACTTATGGAAAGCCATAACAACATATCAATGCTTCCTAAATTAATCAATGTATTATTTTATAACACAAATCGTGGTGGGTATAACATAGCAAAAAACTCAACATGTCACAACAGAAACATGTCCTTAACCTAATATACAAATATTTGTTACAAAACTCATTAGGAAGACCATTCACAGATATTTGTAACAAAACATGTCCTTAATACAACATTATTTAAAAGATATGATGTTCATGTGACATCAACTTAGGGTTACAACAACATAGAGAGAGAAAGTACTCTATCATTATAATAATCACACAAGAGGCTATGCACCATCATCTCTTACTTGCATTAGGGTTAGGTTAAAAATTATAACTGATCTTGTCATATATGATTAAAAACTCTTGATGAATAATTGAAGTTTTTAGATTAATAATATTATTCATGCTGATTTAGTGTTTTGAAACCATGGACATCTTGCTATGATCTTAATGCTAGTAATATGATCTAGGTATCATGGAACCTAATATGCTTAAGATGATGAATAAGGTTTCACCTAATATGCTTAACTAAAGGTTGTAATCTTAAAAACAATGATACGATGGAATTAAGGTTTGTAACCCTAACTCCTAGTTCAAACACAAGACAACCCTAAACCCTAGTTTATGATCACATCTAGATATGGTTAATGTAATGTGAATACATGGCGTCACATATATGTAGTATATGTGTTTTAGATAATGTTGTTTGAAATTCAATGGAGGCACACACTTCTAATCAGTACACATTATGTAGCATAAGAATGCATGTTATATATGGTATACTACTAACTAATTCTGTCACATTCTCGCAAACTAGGTTGATCTTAGTTTTGGGCTTCTCAAATATGAAGTCCGGATGGTGTTGACGTTGGTGTTGTTGATTTAAGTGCATGAATGAGTAGGCAAGCAGGTACCTTTTGATCAAGAAGATGAGCGGCGCGGCGGCGGCGAGCAGATCACAGGTGGGAGGAGCGGCGGCGGAAAGTAGGGAGCCGACGAGCAGGGAACAACGACAGTGGCGATGAGTAGGGAGAAGGAGCGGCGGCGGCGACGAGTAGGGAGAAGGAGCGACACGGCGACGGTGAGCAGGGAGCGGCAGGCAGCGACGAGCAGGGAGAAGGAGCGGCACGACGACGGCGAGCAAGGAGTAGCAGGGAGCGGCAGGCAGCGGCGCGCAAGGAGGAGGGAGCAGGGGGCGGAATCACCAGACCTAACCTTCAATCGGCAATGAAACAGAGAAAGGGGAAGAGTCTGCTTCGCACGGGTGCTATTAAGTTAGAATTCAACGTCTGTTATTAAAAACAAGTGACACTTCTAACAATATGTGTCAGTTACCATAAAAAAACCGACACCTATGCTCAATGATAGTCGTCGGTTTCAACTAGAAAAACCGACGTCTATCTACATATGTCGGCAAAAAAAATGTTCTCGAATTCTGACCATAGTCGTCGGTTATCGTAGAAAACTGACGCCAAAGGGGGTGAAAATTTTCGCGGGGACAGCGCGTGAAAACATGTCGACGTCGGTTATTGTAAGAACACCAACGATAAAAATGGGTCCAATTTCTATCTTACGAAAAATCTTTAGTCGTCGGTTAATTAGTTAATAATAGACGCCGTATGTTATATTTTGGAGGTAAATTTTTTTCACTGCAAAATTTTTGCAAAATTTAGATTTGGCGGTCGATTTTAGGCATCGGTTGGTAGTTTAGGAACCAATGCTGAATAAAAAGCGATACTCGTGTCTGGCCGCTCTTCACAGATAGATGTCGGTTTGTGTATTCAACCGACATTGTAGGATTTAGGCGTCAGTTTCGTGTATACAACCGACACCTGTAAATGTGACGTTATAAGCTATTTCTGTAGTAGTGAATAGTGGAATCATTACTCCATGTTTACATTCTGTTATACTTTATTTGTTCTTATTCCTCAATTGACACATACTTTATTTCTCCCATTGCTGGGTGATCCCAACCACCCAGGTTTAGGATTAGAGTGCGCAAAGGAGCGTGGTGAACCAACCTAAGTCTAGGAAAAGGAGTTCATCCTTCCCTCATGGACTTAATTGCTAAGTTATTTTGTTGGAGACATATTGATGTAGTTTAGTTTCCCTCTACCTTAGATCTTTATTTGTATAAAGTAAGTACACCCTTATTGGAAAATTTTTGATATACCCCTTATATAATTGAATATAGTCAAACTTTTAAATTCTGTTGCTATTCGTTGGAGTTTTGCATACCATTTTTATTGATGTACCTTACATCCTTTATTTGTATAGTGCATTCTGATTATATGCCCATAGTTCATCACCAAATTTGTTCTAATTTCGAGGTTTTTTTGCATGTATACCTTTGTTTCATTAGCCATTTTGATTTACGCTTGTCATTGTTTTACTTGTTAGACAATCAGATACGGTGGACCCTAAAATTGAGTGTCAACATATATGTTAACCATAAGATAACGACAATAAAATATAAAAATCATCTTCTAGGGAGTATGTGGTTCATTATAGAGATCTCTCAAGTTTTAAATATAGGCATGATCTTGTTAGAGATGTACTATGATCTATTCAGATGTGAAGAATTGCTGCTGAGAAAATGACACCTGAAGATTTTTTGACAGATGGGCAGGAAGAAAGGTCCACATTTAGACCAAATGTTATCTTGATTTCCGGATGGGTCTAAGAGAAGTGTAGATGTGTGGTATTGACATGAATTTCTCCGTTGCTAAACTTGAGGGGTATGGATCTTGCTGTGGGAGAAGAAGCTGCCCAAATGTCTCCGTCAAAATGATCAAGCGCAGAAAAACATGTATGGACAAATAATACATTTTTTTTACTGTTTAGGTTTTATACTTCTAAGTTCTTGGCACCGGAAGCCATGGAGCTTCTCAAACGAGTCTAAAGAGTAATGCATAGTGATGCTGGGAACCCTAAATTTATGGACATCGTGTTTAAAGATGATCAGGTTTTTCATCTAAAAAGGACTTGCAACTGAACTTGTTGCCATTTGGGCATTGGACCATAGAGGCGAGCACGATCCTTCAATTTCTGTCTTACTGAAGCATGAAGGCCAGCGATGCCCGCCCAAATAAGGCAAAGGGTCGACGTGGGCGGCAGAAATCGGCCCCGCGCGATCTGAATGGACGGAGGTCCGACCTCCCCTCCTATGTCCCCTCTGACCAATAACACTGGAGAGTAGCCATACGGCCTCGTCCCCATCCTCCGCTCTCCGACGTCCTCCTTCCCCTTTGGTTGATCTCCTCCGCTCGCAGCATCTCACTGTAATCCATCGTGATCGAGATGCTGAATCTCTAGTGGCTCATTCCGCTTGTATCGTAAGATCTCGATTTTTGTCCGTTTCGCCGCTGGCGTTCGCCGAGGACTTGTCCCCTTAATTATGATCCAATTCCTCGCTATCCCAGAGATCTGATCTGACAATGCCGCTTGATTTTGATTTGCATTTTAGGCAGAAAAAGGGATCAGCAGCGAATTCCTATTGACCAAACACTCGATGGAGGCCACACCGGAACCAGCTGCGGCAACGGCACCGGCACCGGCACCGGCACCAGCTAATGGAGTGATGGATGCCCAGGCATCCGCACCCGAGCCCATGCGCGCGGAGGACACCAACCCTTCTCACGAGTGTGGGTTGTGCGACCGGGAGGTGATCCACAAGATGGCCCACGTGCTCCTCCTCGGCCTCGCCACCGCCTGCGTCGACAGCACAACGGGCGACATCTTCCACGGTCCCGCCCACGTCGCCGTCGATATCCGCCGCGACCTGGTCGAGTACCTCAACCAGCGGGCGGAGACCTACGTCTCTGAGTTCCTCCTCCCTCAGGCCGCTGACGCCTCGGGGGGACCGGGGGGCCTACAGCAGCCGCCCGACGACGTCCCCGACCACCCGACCGAGATCGTCTCCGACCTCGCCGACGACTTCGCCGCCACAAGGCGCAACATCCTCGGCCGCGTCTCCGGGTGGCTCCTCAGCGAGGCCCGCGAGGAGAAGATCGACGACTTCGCCCAGGAGCTCGACTCCAACGGGTTCTGGCTCCCAGACCGCCGCGAGGCCATCGCCGAGGGCCTCCTCAAGAACCTCGACTACAAAAAGAAGTACCACTGCCCCATGCGATTCGACACTGCCGATCAGCTCGAGGACCACCGGACACGATGCGCGTTCCGTCTTGTCCGCTGCACCAATGAGGGCTGCAAGTCCATTTTCTGCGCCTCCCACGCCGAGAAGCACGACCTTGCCTGCCCTTGCAAGGTCATCCAGTGCGAGCAGAAGTGCCCAGAGATGCTCGTGCGCAGGGACATGGACAGGCACTGCATCACTGTATGTCCTATGAAGCTTGTCAATTGCCCCTTCTACCAGGTCGGGTGTCAGTCCGCCGTACCCAGCTGTGCCATCTCGCAGCACTGCGAGGAGTTCCTCCACAATCACCTCGTCCACGTTCTGCACGGCCTGCACAAGGAGGATGGCTTCAGTGACGAAAAGATCAATGATCGTGCCCTGATGCTGGAAAAGGTAAATCCATTGAGGGGGGGGGGGGGGAGTCTACCTATGGCGATTGCCAGGGAATGAATCCTTCATTTATTCTTTTTATTGTTCAGCATAAGTTGCTCTTGTTGCTTTCTTCTGGGTCTTAAGTCGTCACTAGTGTTAAATTTAAGGAACCTTGTTCATGTTCATGGTGATGTCATGGACCCTGGCAGCCTTCGTTAGAGGCCTCGAACCCAAAGCTATCCAGGCTCGAAAGCCAATGCTACTAATTATCGCGCCTCTGTAGAATGCCTTCTTATCCATTATGAAAACCTCAATGTTTATATCATCAAGAAAATATGAGTACATATATTTCAAGATGGTCTAAACCTACCCTGAGACAGCTTTGTGCCTTGAATATGTACATATATTTCCCTACAATAGACGCATGTGTAAATTAAGCAGCCTTTTGCCGCACCTCCGAAATGCCCAACAATTAATTTACATATGTTTGTTCATGTTCATGGTGCTTATGTCATGGACCCTGGCAGCCTTCGTTAGAGGCCCTGGACCCCAAAGCTATCCAGGCTCGGAAGCCAATGCTACTAATTATCGCGCGTCTATAGAAAGCCTTCTTATCCATTATGAAAGCCCCAATGTTTATATCATCAATAAAATATGAGTACATATATTTCGAGATGTCTAAACCTACCTTAAGACAGCTTTGTACCTTGAAAATCAATTTTAAGGTCTTTAATAATGCGAAGTTAGCTAAGAAAATGTTGACATTGTTTGAACTCGTTATAATGACCATCCACGGAATTCGTCCTATTTTGAATCCAACCTCTTTGCCCGCTTCCCAATAGTGTCCAAAGTTTGTGTGCGTCTCTTCCCCTATTCAGGTGGCTACGCATAGGGATTCTCTTTCCACCTCCAAACACTTGCAGTGACAACTGTAAGATCTAGGAGGTCCTCTTCAGCTCTCATGTGCACAAGGAAGAAATTGGGAATCTCATTTCTTTCTTCACATTGTGGTAACTTCAACTGAGCTTAGGATGATCTCTACTATGACTTCTCAAGCCAGATTTCTTGTGTAACACTATATTTTCTTTATCTCAACGTTCTATATTGAGGCATTTCGATGGGCGCTGCAGCTGCGCCATTTCCCAGCAAGGTTTTTTCAGATAATATAATCCCTGTTTTGAAGCCTGTGTTGTTGAAAGTCTTGCTTATATTGTAGTTATGATGACATAAAGAAATACTCGCATAGGCACTACAGCTGTATGTCCTAGACATAAGGTGGTCCTAGGTGCACCCTAGGTCCCTATGCATTATGATCATGCCTTCTAATATAAGATTAGTCAAGGTAGTGATTGAGGCGTGAGGTACTGAGACATATGGAGGTGTCCACCTCCATTCAGCTCCAGGATCTGTCACCTGCAATTATAGAAGGCTTGATTGCTAGTGTAGCTTTCAGTTCTTAGAAGAACCTTAGGAAGAACAGAAGGATCATCAGCAGCCCTTGTTGACGTGATGATCCCTCCAGTGCCACCCTTGATTTCTGGTCTCTGGCTTACTGCTTTCCCAACTGCTTCAGCGACTAGTGTTTATACAATGGCTGTTGTTTACCAAGGGGGATACCCATAGTTTATCCCTTTCCATTTTCTGTTGCTGGATCGACAGCCCCTCCCCAGGCTGCTGGATAGTGCTGCTCAAGGAAAAAGAGGAACATGAAGCCTTTTGTGTGAGGCTATATCATTCCTGTAGAGCAACAAATATCTGGACACACATTGTATGGTTTTGAGGCTTGTTCTCAAAAGGCTCGAGACGGTGTAGTCGGATGTAGTTTTCTGAACTTGCAATGTAAAAATGTACATCAAACTTACACTTTGTCATATGTTATTGTTATTTATTTCACTATATAATTTAGTCCTTACCCCATCTGGTTTCTATTACAGTCAGCTCCTCCCCAGCAGTATAGGAAACAACAACTTACTGTAGTCAAGCCAAAAGGACAAACTTATTTGATGATATCACAGTATACATATATCATTTCAGCCTCAACCATTACCTTTAGTAGCCGCTTGGATTGGATTATTGAAAATCATGTTAGTTTATCTATAAAATGACAGTAAGATATAGTCTAATAAACACCATAGGTATTTGGACTAACCTTTATCTTAATCAATTTGTAGCATTTTGAATCATGCCAGATTTAGTGGAATTTAGAACATCAACATCTGCTCAAGATTGAAATGTTTTTAATGCTCAGATGCTGTTGTTGGCAGCTTGATGGTATCGTTCTCACCCGCACAATGCTGCAACTAACATCGATAATCAATATAATAGGTATATGGACTAACCTTTATCTTAATATATATGTAGTATCATTTAGAATCATGCCAGATTCAGCGGAATTTAGAACATCCACATCTGCTCCAGATTTGAATATTTAAATGCTCGGATGCTGTCACAGCTGCACTATATCTGACTCACCCGTGCGATGCTGCATACAACATCATCTCTAATCATTACCATAGGTATTTGGACCAACCTTTATCTTAATAATTAAGTAGCATTAGAGTCATGCCAGATTCATTGTAATTTAGAATAACTACATCTGCTACAGATATAAATGTTTTATATGTTCGAATGCTGTCTTTGACAGCTTGATTATATCATTCCCACCCGTGCGATGCTGCAACCAACAACATCTCTAATCAATACCATAGGTACTTGGATTAACATTTATCTTAATAAATATGTAGCATATAGAATCATGCTAGATTCAGTGGAATTTAGAACATCCAGATATGCTCCAGATTTAAATGTTTTGAATGCTCAGATGCAGTCGTTGACAGCTTAATTATATCATTCTCACCGGTGTGATTCCGAAACCAACAGCATCTCTGTATATAATCACAGGGACTTACAATGTCCCCACCAGACGGCCCCGCAGTATTTCTGTATCCTTGTCCATATCCACCGGTCCCTCATCCACACATGTTGTCACCAGCCTATAAGCCTGCTAGCCAGAAACACCTCTGAAACATATAGTAGGGTTGTTCAATGGGAAAAAAGATTTTGTTAACCAAAAGAAGAACGTCTAAAAGTTTTAAAGAAATGTGATGGAAAGAGGGTTCACACTGGTGAAGCTTCCTATGAACCTACCCGAGCTTAAAATGACTTTTTCATCCAAGCCTAGTTCAAAGCCTCTTTGAAATATTCTTTTCTATAAAGCTGGGCGTCCAACACATTCTCATGTCTACCAGATGATTTAAACTGACATCTATAGCTTATACACTTGGTGTTTCAATATTTTTTCACATTTGAAAGGAGTTATTTCACAAACCGTGATGCATTTAGCAAATTCAAAAACATATATTTACAAACCATTTAAGTGTTTGAAAAATGATTCCTTATAGGACATTCAAATGTTCTGGTAACTTTCTTACTTGATTATTACCAGAAAGTCTTATAAGTATTTGTACCCCTTTCTTTACACTTTGTCAACCCTTTAAGGGTTACGATTATTGAGTTCCCTTCTACATATGGCAACCTAGGTTAACTTTTCATGACCTAAGGGACCCTGAACGAGTTTCATATACTTCTATCATAGCCAATACAGGCTTCTGCGAAGTGTGAACTGTCTTCTGATGGTATGTAAACACTTTTGATTGACAACTTACGATTCGACATGCTAGATTATACATGGTTTATTTGCCATATCACTTTTCTTTATTGACTTCTGCAGGACCTGTCATTGCCAGTTCAAATCAATGAATCATTGAATTTGATCTATAACACTGTAAAATCTTAGGAGCGAACTGCTGAACGATGTGTGTACCTCTAGCATAGGCTATGCCATGTTTCATAAGCATATGTACTGGAAGCCTGGATCCATAGTTTGGTTTATATAATAATCATATCCCTGTTTCAACTTTTAGGGCTTCAACATGCTGGTCTAGCTCTTTTATTATAGGGTCTTCAGTTTACTTGTGCTTTATTAAATTGTTTCAAACCTTTGGATGTGCATTAATTGTAATACTTGAGTGTAGTTTTTTGTTGACACAAACTATAATGGTTGATATTTATGCAGTCCCAAACTCAAAATGAGCTATCCAAAGCTTTAGATGTCAGATCTCTCACACAGGCGGTCAAGAAACGAGTAGAAGACATCAAGAAACAAGAAGATGATTACAGCGTAAAGAATACCCCTGTTTCAAATAATTAGGTTAATGTAAAGCAGTTCACGGGACTTAAAAAACATAAAGCATATCATAGATCAAGTTCAATCAGTTTTTTCTTTGAATAGTTTATGCATTTGATTCCCAAAGGAATAGATATAATCAAACTATTCTTTTATAATTGTCAGAGTAGACATTCATGTTTTTCCAAGATATATATGAATGGTATTTCTTTGCATGCTCCATATGAAAAAGTTGATGGATAATAGGACAAACGTCACACCAAAGTTTGTATTAAATTATGTTCACATATTGTTATTATGATGTGTGTGTTGCTATTAAACCTAAAGGGAGATTTATAGGAATTTGTCCACTCTTAAGATGATGTAACTTTTCAGAGATACAAATAATCAAAGAAAGAAGCTAAAAAGATAGTTCAAGAGGCAATAATTAGATACTTTAAAGAGATTTACAAAAGCTGACACAAGAGAAGAGAATATATATATATATATATATATATATATATATATATATATATATATATATATATATATATATATATATGACAATGATCCTTGAGAGGCATTTTAATAACTTTGCACAATGGTCAAAATTTTAAAATCTAACCATACAGAATAAAAATGTGCCCTATTAGTTACCTTCCCACAAAATTTCATCATCATATGACTTATATTGCATGCACAACAAGCAAATACTTTTCAATATATTCTAGCCCATTTGGATATATATATATATATATATATATATATATATATATATATATATATATATATATATAGTCAGGCTACTTGAGTGTATTCATGATGTAATTTTTTTTCCAAAAATCTAATCTGTTGATCTTCTTAAACATCTTGTGAATAGCTCATACACAAAATTTGAGTACATTTTGGACATTTATAGGTCATGTTATAAAGACCACAAAAATTATGCATTTCAAATTAGTTTCGTGTGTCGATTGTTTTGCCCTTGGATGAGTGACTTACACTCATCCAAATGGGCTCAAAATTTGTATGTAGCCTAGTTATAGTATGACGGTGAAGATCAATGGTTTACATTTTGTAAAAAATAGTCTTGATATGCAAAGATACTTGAGTGTATTCGTGCGATATGTATACTCGAGTGTATTCTAGCCTGACTCTCTCTCTCTCTCTCTCTATGCATATATATGTATGTATATATATATATACATATATATATATATATATATATATATATATATATATATATATATATATATATACATACATACATACATACATACATACACACACACACACACACACACACACACACACACACACACACACACACACACACACACACACACATATATATATATATATATATAAGAGAAGGGAAAGGAAGAGACATGAGTCAAGTAAAAAACATCAAGAATTAAGATGGTAGAGTACTTGTGAAGGATGATGATATTAAGAACTAATGAAAAATTACTTTCATAAGCTTTTTAATGGAGACACTAAATAATTTAAACAAACTTGTGTGACATGAACACAAGAGATATCATTTATACACGACAAGTTTTACTATTTGAGGTTAAGAATTATTGCTAATAAAACATACCTTCCTTTTTATGTAATTACTAAATATCAATATCTGAATGTATCTGTTATATCCTCAATTTTGATAAAATTAAATTATATAAATGAATCGATATTTAAAATTGTCTAATGATATTATTGGTGGAATAATAATGTTAATCGCCTTTTTGGCAAGGGTACTTGTGGCACAAGTTAAATAAAAGAAAGGAATTCGTTCAAGAATAAATAATAATGGCCTTATGAAATATTGCATAATCTAAAATATGGAATAATATGTAAGTTTCCAAGAGAAAATAAAATGTATGACCTTTATAATTAAAAGAGTAATTATCTAGCCAAGAGTGACGACACAATGTTTGAAACAACAATTAATATAATTGTTTAATATACTTGAAAATAGTGAGGAAAGAAAGAGAATTGTAGATTTTGAGAGAAAAATGATATACCATGATATGATGGTGTTGCTTTTATATAATGTTTAAAAGAGCAAGTTTTGGATATGAAAAGATATTCTAATAAACCTCACAAATTGGATAAAGGTGGAAAAATCTTTATGAGTTCCTATTTTTTGCGAAAGGAAAAGAATAATCAAATTATCTAATACAATACCATATATTGGCTTTTGGTGTGTCAACTATGTAATATGGATATTTGTTTAAAGAAATATGTTAATGAAAGATAAAGAAAGAGAGGTAAGAGTTTCTCTCATGACATGATGATGACTCTCTCATTACTAAATCAATAAATTAACCATATTAATACCATTAAGGAAAAGAGGAAGAAGGAATGAAAGCCTTTGCCTTTTATACTTTGGCAATCATGTTGGAAAGTCTAGCCTATCAATTCATGGCTAACTGACATATGCATGGGGAAAAACCCAAACCTTTTTTCTCGATTGATCTCCCTTCCTTCCTTTTCTCCATTTTGGTGACCCCTAGGGTTCCCTAAGATGTATATATACAAGGAGATCTTCGTCTCCAGGGAGACACAAAAGTTTGATGCACAGATGAAATCACCATCATCACCATCCCTTCCATTCTCATCTTCTCTTGAGAAGATTGTATGTCTGAGTTCCAATAGTAGCAACAGATATGGAAGGGATTTTGGGTGTCTAGTTGACCCTTCAAACCTGATGAGCGCCGCCCTACCCAAGCTTCTGATTCTTCACCATGGGCGGTGGTATATTGCTGGAAAAGCCGGTGTGACTGGCATGCAAAATATTCGACCTGCAGGCGACATTACAAGCTACAAGGAGAAATACCAGAGCCTCATTGGCTTGGTGATGTCTGATGGTCTCAGGTGAGATAGGTTTGATGATCATATGCCCAAGTACTTTCCTCGTAGCCCTAAACATCGCAGGATGAAGCTATGCTTGGCCTCTGTCGACCATGCCTGGAAGAGGACTCCCTCCCATATCAGTGTGCCCTAAAATCTCAGGAGAATGCAACTGTGGCTGATCACGACCCCTCCAAGCTGGGGCGTCCAATAGTAGGGTTGGCAAAGCCTCCCTACAACAGAGGCAATGAAACATGAGCGTGCACGTTGGGAAGACAGACGAAGTTTACTCGACGTGAGGTAGAGGGTGAATAAAATCAAATGACTCTATTTCCCCTGCATGAGCTTTTACAGCCCAAGGGCAGCACAGTCTTTTCATTAACTTGACCGACCAAACAAAAAAAAAGAGGAAAAATAAGTAAGTGCTGATGTGGCAACCTTCTATTGGCCCATATATCCTTATTTTGCAAATATTCTAGTAAATGATTGGTAACTCGGATGAAGACAAATTATATATGAAATTTGATCAGGAAATTACATCCAAATAAATTATCTTTGATACCTAATTATTCTCCATGTTCTAAAAGTAGGGCAAATATGGGTTAAAGTGGTGATTAATGCATATGAGCCGTAGTTTTTGATAAATAGGTGGCTAATCATGCTAAATGTGTTTCTTTGAGATGTAATCTGACATTTGTGGACATTGATGATATTGTTGAATAAGATGAGAAATGAAGATGATCATGCTAATAATAATGAGAAACTAGATTTTCTAGAGTGGATGACTATTAATATGTTAATTAGGATCTTAAACGTTAATGAAGAGACTTAGTATAACATTGATGTGCCTAATCTGATATAATTAATCCTAATATAATACTATGGTAGATTTGATGATCACGTTTACATCTAATATGATTTAGGTTTCTTCAGTCATTAGATCGATGAACATGGGAACTGGAGTATCAAACATGACTCTAATGATAACTCAAAACCAAGGAAATCTAAACCCTAGATTAGGGCCCGAGTATGGTTTAATGTGATGGTGACACTTTAAGATGTACATACATGCATATTAAATGATTGAGTTCTTCTTTGCTTGCTTGGAATAGTTGACTAGTTGATTGAATCTACTTGAATTATTATTGTATAATCTGTATGGCTCACCATCAAGGTATGTGGTTACGCCTAAGACCACTCGATTTAGTTTCCTGACATTTTCTAAAGTTTGTCAGATGCATTACAAATTAAAAAGTTGCTTGTTTTTTTTTAATTTCTACAAACTATAAAGTCACTATGGCCATCACATTATTTGAACATGACTAGCTCAAATCCTAAGCCACCTTTGGATCTATGATATATATGAAAGGTCACCCGCCTAAATAGGGGGATGCATCAAAGGTCACCCGTCTGAATAGGGAGAGACACGAAGGGTCATCTGCCTAAATAGGGGAAGACTATGTCCGTTGCATGGACTGTTGGATAAATTGGACATAAGCATACCCTTTGTTTTGATGATGACAAACATTTTATTCTTGTGGATCTAACGTGTTATTTGAGTATTTTAGGATTCAAGAAAATATGGAGATCATACTAAGTGGATAGTTGAAGATCAATGCGCTTAATGTTTAATATTTTCATGATTGTACTCGAGTGTGAAAACTTGTACAAGTATATGACGTACAAGTACTTAGATATCATGTAAATCAAGTGTTAGATCTTCCCTATCCACCCAAAACCCTATCTTACACTCACATGAAGACTTTAGGGTTGATAGGTTTCATATGAATAGGATCTCACATACATTGCAAATCCTTGTAAAAAGTCCTTCGCGGTCAATAAAATTGTGGACCAAGAATCACTCGGTCGAAGACTCAGACAATCAAAAAACAACTTTGCAAATCTTTGATTCTGAGTCAATTTTGGTAAAAAATATTGTCGATCAAGATATAGTCGTTGTAATAGGTTTAAACAAGAGAGAAACATACATATAGTCATTAGATCCAGCTGAACCCATACAATCATCTGGTCGACAAGTTTTTGGACTGAGAGTCATCCGGTCGACAATATTGTCGACCGAGAAAAGTTTTGGAAACTTCACTTTTAGCGAACATTTTAGCCATTGCTAGCCAACTACTTTCTACCTAACGGCTAATTAAGCACTAAGAACAATCTAGAAACTCCCTACAACATCCCTAATCACTTGCAAACCATTCCTATAAATAAGAGAGGCGTTAGGACACCCATATCACCACTTGCATACAATGACACAAGCTACACTTGAGCATCCATTCTAGAGAGAAACAAAGCTGAGATTCACTTGCTATCTTCTTCCTTGTACTCTAAAGTTGTGTCCTATAGCTACAATATCCTAGCCACCACATATAGCCACATCTATCTTAAGTGGATAGGAGATCTATATGCTTGATATAGGATCAAAGCGTTGTACTTTATTGGTTAAGTATTTTCTTTCTTCCAATCTATTTCCTTTATATTGTATTTATTCTCATTGACTACTCCAAGTGTAGGAGGTTGTCTGAGGGAGGTTGCTTGAGGTTACTTCAAGAAGGCTCCTTCAAAGGAGGTTGGATCTACTTCTAGGTGAAGGCTATCTCAAGGAGGCGGAGCTATTTCAAGGTGGTGAAGGCTGCTCCAAGGTTGCTTGAAGTTACTTCAAGAAGGCTGCTTCAAAGGAGGTTGAAACTACTTCTAGGTGAAGACTATCTCAAGGTGGTGGAGCTACGTCAAGGTTGTGAAAGCTGCTGCAAGGACTTGAAGTTACTTCAAGAAGGCTACTTCAAGGAGGTTGAGGCTACTTCAAGGTGAAGGATACTTCAAGAGTGTAGAAGGTGATTGCATTTTGTTGTAATAACCTTGCGAGGTAAATAAAATAAACCACTTTCAAAATTCAAATCGGAGACAATTGGGTAGTGGACTGAAAACCTTTGATTCAAAGTTTGGAACCACTCTTCATCAAAGTGTCTTCCTTGTTTCCTCCTACTTCTTTGGTTTGAGTTTTTTCAATTAAATTTTAAAGTACTAAAAGCTCTATTCACCCCCCTCTAGATCTTTCAATTGGTATTAGATTAGGTATTCAAGGAGCCTTAACCAGTCTTGAATGGGGATGGTGTACTTCAAAACTTCAACCTTAAAGAAACTTACGTGAGCCGACCACCACCTTTTGATGGGAGCAACTATACTTATTGGAAAAGAAGGATGTAATTTTACTTCTGAGGGATCAGCCTGGACCTTTAGAGGATGGTGTCCTTGCCCCATGAGCTTCCTGGAAAGGAGTTTGCAACATGGAATACCAAAACGGTAAAACAAGTTCAATTGAATGCAAAAGCGGAAAGCATTTTATATTGTTCGATTTCAGTTAGTGAGTTTGATAGGATATCCTCATGTGAAACTGCTTATGAAATATGGCATAAACTTTCAATTACACATGAATGTACAACTAAAGTTAAAAATATCAAAATTTACATGCTTAAACAAAAATTTGAACAATTCCATATGCAACCTAATGAGTATATTAGTTAAATATATGCAAGGTTTTCTTCTATTGTTAATATCTTGAGTGCATTAGGTAAGTATACAAGTAAGGAAGACTAGGTGTCCAAGATCCTTAGATCATTGCCTATAAAATACAAGCCAAAGGTGACGGCCATTGAAGAAGCCAATGACTTTACCATTTTGAAGATGGAGAAACTCATTGGCAATCTAGATACTCATGAAGTTACACTTGATGAAGAAGAAAAATTGATAGAAGAACAAAAAAAGGAGAAAAGGAAGGACATTGCATTTAATGTTGCAACTAAAGCTATCAATTAAGAAAGCAATGAAACAAGTGAAGAAGATAATGAAGAGGAGGCTGTCATTGTAAATGGTAAGCAATATAGATGATTTAAATCTAACATGAAATTATGGTGTTTCTTCTTTTTCTTTTTCTCTTAGGTGCTTTGAATGTGGCAAGAAGGGACATTTAAAGAATGAATGTCCTACAGTCAAGAAGGAAAAGAAATCCTCTTTAGAGAATAAAGAAAAAGCCTACAAAGCATCTTGGGATGAGTTAAGCGATGATAGTGAGAGTGGAGAAGAAGAAGCAGAATGTCTCATAGCTAAAGAAGACAAGGTAAGTTGTTTCGTAGCAACAACTGATGAAGAAGAAAATGAGATAAGCCTTCTTGATTTATCTAAAGAAGAGCTAGTCACTAGTATTGAAGAATTACATGATAAATATGTTGATTGTAAAAGAAAATTAAAGAAGCTTACGAAAACTAATGATGATTTGTATGCTAAAGTGAATGATCTTACTCTTGAAAAAACCTAGTGTCTGAAAAAGATATCTTGCAATCATCTATTAAGTGATTACAATATCAAGTTGCTTGCTCTACAAACCAACAATAATTTCCTTTCTCAAGAAAAGGTTGAATTGCTTGCTAAGACACTAGTACAGAATTGGTCTCTCGGGTCGGTTTTTTGAAACTTGCAGCGTCACTTTTTAGGCGACGCCTAAGTGGGCGTCGCTACAGTATTAGCGACGCTAGAAGTGTAAAAAAACCGACCCTAGAGTGGTAAAAAAACCGACCCTAGAGAGGTATAAAACCGACCCTAGAAAGGTAAAAAAACCGACCCTAGAAAGGTAAAAAACCGACCCTAAACGTCTTTAAACAGCTGCAAAAATATCTACTGGGTCGGTTTTTTCTGAATAACCGACCCAAGAAGTTATCTATGGCGTCGGTTTTTCTGTATAAACGACCCTAGAAGTTTTAAATTTGCTGTAGATTTTTGGGATAGAACCTACTGGGTCGGTTTTTTGAAAAACCGACCCAAGAAGTACCTATTGCGTCGATTTTTATATATAACCGACCGTAAAAGTCTTCAATTTGCTGTAGATTTTTGGGATACAACCTACTGGGTCGGTTTTTTAAAAAACCGACCCGAGAAGTATCTATAGGGACGGTTTTTTAAATAACCGACCCGAGAAGTTAATTTTTTTTTTAAAAAAAATTCTGCAGAATCAGAAATCTTCAGAACAGCAACCTGCAAAACAGAATTGCTTTACGCAATTCAAAACCTGCAATAGAAATAGACTTGCAAATGCAATGATGCAAGCCAAAAATGCATTCCAAAGCCATTTGAAAACTTTTAAATGTCCAATCCCTTTTTGAATTGATGTTTCATAACAAATTTATTCATATATATTGAGTAGAGTCTTCATACACAACACTTACTAACATTCTTGCAAGTCCAACATAGATTCATTCAAATGAGACATAACACATACTAACATTCATACACATATCACATACTAACAACAATGATAGATTGCAAGTTTAAAAGTGATATTAAATTTTTAATGTCATACTACAAAAAGTAAAATTTGACAGAGTTTCAAATCTACATACACAACTGAAGTTATGCTTTTTCAATCCAATGTTATATTGACTTCATTAATAAAAGCATCTGACCATTCTTCTCGTAATTCATTTAACCCATCAAGTGTGTAAGGATGAGTTGCAAAGATCTGCAAAAAAAAGCACATGCTCATATATTTATAAAATGCAAATATCACTTGGAAATTTATGATTGTTATTCTTTATTAATTACCTTATCTATACTCTGAATGTCTACTGATGCTTCTTTCAAAATAGTTTGCATATACTTCATTACGTAGTAGCCACAAGCCCAGTCATTATTTTGTATATGACACTACAAATAAAGAATTATAAACAAATATTAGTAAACTGCTACAAACAGAGTTGTACAAATAAAGAAATAAGACTATAAGAGAGTTAACATATAAAATTTAATACATTATTATAAGAGCTGTACATATATATGACTAATCAGTCAAAGTAGTTACCTTGATATTTTTCAAAGTCAGTGTCTTTAATTTTGTGGGTATTATTCCTCCACCTTCACGATAAGCCTTTATTCCCCTATCAATCAATTTGATTACGATAGTTGTCAAAATAGAAGTATAAATATCATGTTGAAGCATAACAATTGATGTTATAGAAACTAAAATTTATGCTTACTCCATAGCTGGCAATCTCAGTTTGTGACCCCTTGTTGTTTTTCCCATTGGGTCAAGATAATAGAAAGTCATCAATTTTGGGACAACCACCACTAGTTCCCAATGATTAGATCTGAGTAAATTTATATTGAAAACAAAAATTAGAATTATAATTTAGTGAATATTAGAATTCTATTAAATTATAATACTTACTCGACGTTAAAAGGAATTAGAATAATTTCCTTTCCAACACTACCAAAATATTTGAATGCAGTACTGAAGTACTCATTCACCTCATCCATTTGTGTCTGCACTTGACTAGTGAGTGAAGGAACTAAGAATGCAACATTCTTTATATCAAAGTTTGTCATCTCAATATATAAATGGCTGTAAAACATTTGTAAATATTGATATGTTACAAATAAGCTAAAATGTATATATTCGAGCAATCTATATTGATTAATTCTTACCTTATCCATACTTCTAATATCGAAGTATTTAGCCAATCATACCGGAACAACTCTATAATATCCTGAATAAAAATAAAATTCTCAAAGTCCCTCCCAACTGCATCTTCTGTTAAATTGACCATCATATGTGATCCTGGGCTTTGGTTGGCTAAGTATCGAGCCAAACCTTTACATTTATTTCCCAATTCATCGAATGTGGCTTCTGGAATGAAAGAAGGTTTGGGCATAGGAGGACGACTACTAGGATTTTTACTTTTTGGTTTACAAACCTGTTAATTAAATACATACTTATATTAAACGAGTTCATATATGTAGCTAGTCAAATATAAAAACAACATGTAGATATACCTTGTCAATGATAACCAAGTGTTTAGGCCATCCCACCATAGCACCCTCTGCTTCATCAACTGTACCATATTCAGAAGAAGGTATGGGTAATGGTTGGTCCCCCATTCCGTCATACACAAGATGGATGGACACACGACAAATGTCATCAGAAACTGATTGACAATGCAATGTACCACCGATGTTGTATACCTTACCCGCTGCCACAACATTATACTTTGGAACCTCCACTGCAAGTTTACAGTTCATACCAACCTAGTTGAAATAATATAAGTTATTATATACAAACTGGTAAACCAGATACCTACATATATACTCATATAAATACAAACTTACTGCAGATTGTTGTGGTGGTTCATTGGGAGTGCTCCCATGTCCTTCTACAGTTGGAGTATGAGCTTGTACCTCATCACTTGAGAGACACACGGTTTGATGAGGTTGAGAAGGTTGAACATGTTGATATGAAGACAATATTTGTTGCACTTTCTGTGATACTAATGCTTCAACCTCGTCATGTGTAACTGTACCACAATTTCTACATGGACAATAGAACCTATCTGTAGGTAGTTTCCTATTTTCCTCAGCAAATCTGATAAATTCATCAACACCTTTGGTAAACTCTGGACTGCAACGGTTCTTGATAGACATCCAACTTCGATCCATTTTCTAGATCACATTAAAAATAATTATCAAACTGGGCATTTAATATTGATACTATAAGTTGTAAGGTTTTTTGATAAGAAATTCATTACTTTTATAGTAAAGGGTACCACCTATCCCATTTTTGAATATTTAACCTCACTAGTAATTGTAAAATGTATCGTTTAGTTTTCAATAAAATTTCAGCAGCATTTCCCCTAAGTTCTCCAAGTACATCAATGTAAATGGCAAATACCACTCACATATGTACCCAGAGAACAAATGAAGAAATAATACTAAAATTTTATTCAAAACTAAACATACATTACACAGTTACATCCTAAGTGAGATTAAATATTCAAAAACAGTCCCATATCGGGGACTATCCAAAATTTACTCCTAATGAATAAATTTTGAACGGGTTTCTAATTTTATATATAAAAGTAATATTGTCATATTTATGCATCAATGGTCTCATTTATAAACCCTACAGTGTCAATCTGAAACTACACAATGTCTACCCTCATATTTTCTAGATTGTATACAATGATTACATATGTGATTGATAATAAAATAAAAGATTACATGTTTTTATTATCGGTTGGTTTACTAGTCCAATAAAATGAATTATGTGTTCTTGACAAATCAAGAGTACTTCCATAGATAAACATTCATATTTACTAAATTGAATAATCAATTAGGTGCTCTTGACAAATATAAACAGAAGGGAGTAAGTTAAACATCATGCATTTTCTTTCATAATAGATAACAGTAAATCAAAAGTGTGACAATTTCATACTCAAAATGGTCGTGATCCTTTATGACAGCCGTGGTGATAACATTTAAAAACTATTTTTTTTGGCCAAAATGGCCATGGCACCAAGCATGGCCGTGCAAAGCACAGGCTGTGGCATCAAGCATGGTTGTGCAAAGCACACAGGCCGTGGCACCAAGCATGGTGGTTCACGACCAACATTAGGTCAAAATAAGAGGGAAAATGAACTTACCTAACTGTCGGTGAGACCCTTGGCGGCGGTGAAGGGCTGCGGCGGGGGCGTCCTCGCAAGGGTTGGCGGCAGTAACAACTTGGCGGCAACGGGCGGCACCTTGGCGGCAGCACGCGACACCTTGGCGGCAGCGGGGGCGTTCTTGGAGGGCACCTTGGCGGCGGCGGGGTCTCGGCGGCGTCTTGAGTCCGAGCGGCGGGAGGCGAGGTGAAGCTTCGACCGGAGCGCCGGGCGGCGAGTTGAAGCTTTGAGCGCCGGGCGGGCGGCGAGGTGATGGCTCCGGGAACGTCGGACGGCGAAGTAAGGGCTTCGAGCACCGGGAGCGAGGTAAGAGAGGACCGTCGGGTGGCGGGAGCGAGGTGAAAGTGTTTGCTAGCTGCGGGAAGTGAATTTGCTGCGGGAGGAGAGGGTTTTAGTTTTAATAGAAGCCCTACTTCTGCGGTCGGTTTTTTGGAAAACCGTCGCTAGAAGTGACTTCTGCGGTCGGTTTTTCCAAAAACCGTCGCTAGAAGTATGTACTTCTCGCGACGGTTTTTGGAAAAACCGACCGCAGAAGTCACTTCTAGCGACGGTTTTCCAAAAAACCGACCGCAGAAGTTCTCGCGACAGTTTTCTGGACGTTTATCCTTAACCGACCGCAGAGGTGCGAAAAGCGGTACCCGAACTAATTCTAGGGTCGTTTATTTAGAAAACCGACCCCATAGCTCAGCGCGCGAAGCCAGTAAAACCAATTTTCTCCGCGGGAAGTATTGTTGGGTCGGTTTTTTATTTTCGCGAGTCTTTTAGAGCGTCGTTTTTTTATTTTAACCGACCCAATAGCTATAAGCGGTACCCGGATTTTTTTCTAATGACTTTTTGCTTCGGTTTTAGCTTGTTAGGTCGGTTTTTCTAATATAAGTGACGCCAACGGAAGCGATGTTAGAGGCCAAAAATGTACTAGTGAGATAAATAATGATCAAACTCAACTTCTTCTATGTTCCCATTCAAATTATGATATCATTGTTAGAGAAAGAGATTATTTGCTTTCAAGTTTAGATCAAATAAAACTAGATATTGAAAAGCAAATTGATGAAATTCCTAAGTTACAAAAATATGTTGATAGTGTAAAGAGTAATAATATTCTTGATAAGGTCTTGGAAAACTTCTCCAGACAAGTTGGAAGAAGAGGTCTAGGCTATGTACCCAAAGGTAAATCTTAGCAAAATCCTAGAGTTATAAAAGCACAAAAACCCAAGACCAATGTCATGTATGTTCCAAAAGACAATCTTTCTCATAATAATAGTGCTATGAAGAGAAATGAAATTGATTTTATTAGCTGCTACTATTGTCAACGTCTTGGACACTATTCATTCTCTTATCCATACAACAAAAAGAAAGATGTTGACTTGGTTTGGGTTCCAAAACCCCAACTTAAAACTATTGGACATATTAGTTGAGATTTGACCTAAACTTCATTTTGAAACTCATAATGTTTTGTCTCAACTAAAATAAGCTTTGAGTTGTATATTCTTGTATGTTTTGATTGCTTAATTGTGTTATCCAAAAATAATAGCATGATTTGTTTACATTGGAAATGTTGAATTTATTGAAAATGCACATGACTTCATCTTGGTCGACAAAGAGCTCGACTGAGATCTCTTCCGGTCGAAGAAAAGTTTGACTGAAGATAATTCTGTCAGAACTATTTATTGAAAATAAAAGCATCCAATTGGAATTAACTTTGGTGACTCAAATTTGTACTTGACTCTTCATATTAGATTGTTCTAAATATTTGAATAATGTAACCAAAAGGACCACTATATGGGGACCAAAACTTTCATACTTTGTAGGTTTGGGTGATCTATAGAAATTTCTCTAACAAGCATATGACCAGAAATAAAAAGATTTCCATACACTTGAGAAAAGATAAATTATTGGTCACATTTGAAGAAAGTTTCAAAGGTAAAACTATTAGCATAGGTGATGTTGGTACAAATTTTTAAATGTGATATTTGTAAAAGAACTACATTATAAGCAGTGGCGGAGCCAGAAAAATAGATCAAGGGGGGCACCAATAACATAGAACCTCAGCTGGAGATATTGGGTAGGGCACAATATGCAATTTTGTAAAAAATATTGCTATTTTCTCTTATGATTATGTGTAATTACAAAATTTAGGTAGGGCCCGTGCCTACCCGGGCCACCATGTGGCTACGCCACTGATTATAAGTACTATGACAATGGTTATGATTCATAGGAAAATATCAAAAGGAAAAATGATTGTAAACTTCTTAACTCTATGGACACTATATGAAAACAAAGAATTGTTTATGTCATAAAAAGATTGTTCATATAAGAAACTTGCTTAGAATATAATAATTACCTAAATTTTTGTGATAAATATGAAATTTGTGTATTCTACAAAAGCAAAAGTAAGATTTCTTTCTAAAACTAAAACTTTACTCACTAGAACTCATCCGCAAAAAATTATTTGGCTTTGTGTGAATTATTTCTTTAACAAAAAGATGGTAAAGACAAATTTGATCTTAAGTCATAAAAAGAATTTATCCTGGAATATTCAACATCTATCAAAGCATCTGGGATTTATAAGTCTACATAAATGATGACTATACACAACAAGACTTAGTCCTATCCTAAAAGAGTTGTTTACTGGACAATTGCTATATGAGCTTACCAAGAATAATGAATAAAATCCAATTCCTAGACCTAAAGGCAAAACATTCATTGGAACCATGTGGGCATGATGAAATAAAGTTAGGATATAATGAGAAGAAATAGATTTTGATATGAATTATGCATTAATGGCTAACACTTGAGGCCATTTAACTCTAGCCACTCATAAAGACATCATACTCTTCAAATGGATATAACAATTGTTTCTAAAATAGAATCATAAGAGAAGATATCTATATTGCTTAAACCCATGACTTGAAACATAATTAAATATGCATAAAGATTATTGGTCACTTATTCTAATATACAGGAACATGTTATATCTTTATCATACTATATAAATTGTATTAATTGGAAATCTATAGAACTACCTCTTGGTTGACAAATAGTTCGACTGAGGGGTGCCCCGGTCGAAGTCATGGTTGACCAAAAATAAGCCTGAAAAAAATGCTTATTTGTAAATAAAATCATTCACTTGCACCCAACATTGGTATATTAAAGCTGTAATTTTCTCATCATGTTAAATACTTAGAATGATAGAATTTTTTAAATCAAAATAGTGCAACAAACAAGATTACTTAAAGATCATAAACATTGACTCACAAAATTCTTGGATATAATTTGCATATCTTTTTTATCTTTCTCTTAATTGCATTCTCTATACAAATGGGCTTAAAATCCCTTATATTTGGTTAGAGATAGATTTATTGATTCGACTATGAGCCTAAAGGATTCTCATATCATTTCAGGGCTTACCATCCCTTGCAAATGGTTGAGATATTAATACTGGTTTTTAAATTGTGGCTAAATTTGACATTCTTTTTGAAGTAAACAATTAAGGGGGAGTCTTATTGGTTTACACATATGATTATCTTTTTGAAATGACAAGGGGGGGGAATAAAAACAAAGTAAAATATTTTCAATATTTTCATGAGTTTCATGATCTCTTGGCTTGACATTAATCAATGCTAAATTACCTTAAGAGATAGATATCATGTTCCATATCTCTTTATGTATATTAGCACACATTTTATGAGATCAAAAGAGCCTATACATCTCAGGTATATCGTAGGTATGAAACTCATTTCATTTCAAATATTTTGCTTATATTTTAGATATGTTTGTCATCTTCAAAAAGGGGGAGATTGTTGGCTAAATTGGACATTAGCATACCCTTTGTTTCGATGATGACAAACATTTCATTCTTGTGGATGTAACATGCTATCTGAGTATTTAAGGGTTCAAGAAAATGAGGAGATCATACTAAGTGGGTAGTTGAAGATTAATGCACTTAAATGTTTAATATTTTCGTGATTATACTCGACGTAAAAACTTGTACAAGTATATAAAGTATAAGTACTTAGATATCATATAAATCAAGTGTTGGATCTTCCCTATCCACCCAAAATCCTATCTTACACTCACATGAAGACTTTATGGTTGATAGGTTTCATATGAATCATCAATAGGACCTCACATACATTGCAAATCCTTGCAAAAAGTCCTTGTCGAACGATAATAAAAACCCAATCATAGACTCAAATAATCAAAAAATAACTTTGCAAATCTTTAGTTCTGAGTCAATTTCAATCGACAATATTGTTGACCGAGATATAGTCGTTGTAATAGGTTTAAATAAGAGAGAAACACACATATAGACACTAGAGTCAGCTGAATCTAGACAGTCATCTGATCGACAAGTTTGTGGACCGAGAGTCATCCGGTCGATAATATTGTCGATCGAGAAAAGTTCTGGAAACTTCATTGTTAATGAACATTTTAGTCATTGCTATCCAACTACTTTCTACCTAATGGCTAGTTAAGCACTAAGAACACTCTAGAGACTTCTTACAATGTCCCTACTCACTTGTAAACCATTCCTATAAATAGGAGAGGCCTTAAGACACCCATATCATCACTTGCATACAACAACACAAGCTACACTTGAGCATCCATTCTTGAGAGCAACAAACCTGAGATTCACTTGCTATCTTCTTCCTTGTTATCTAAAGTTGGTGTCCTATAGCTAAAATCTCCTAGCCACCACATATAGCCACGTCCATCTTAAGTGGATAGGAGATCTATACGTTTGATATAGAATCAAAGCACTGTACTTTATTAGTTAAATATTTTATTTCTTCCAATCTATTTCCCTTATATTGTATTTGTTCTCGACTACTCCAAGTGTAGGAGGTTGTCTGAGGGAGGTTGCTTGAGGTTACATCAAGAAGGTTGCTTCAAAGGAGGTTGGAACTACTTCTATGTGAAGGCTATATCAAGGAGGCAGAGTAATTTTTGCTCCAAGTGTAGGTAATTAAGTTCCTCAGGAACATATACTTTCAATTTTTGCTCCTTTATAAACAAAGTTGTAGCATTGTTTTGTAATGCAGGGACCTATGTGCAAATTACCTAGTTAAAGGGGTTGACTTGCAATGTTCGCAGGTTAAGATGTTCTTTTGATAATAAGACATCATATGAGTGAATATGATGAGGTATGATGGATTTCCCAAGCTTGGGCATCAAGATGCAGCTTGTGGAATGATCCTTGTGCTTAAAAACCCTAATTTGGAGTAAAGTGCAATTTACCCAAATTGAGGGGTGCAACTTGTAAAATACACCATCTAGAACATATTTTATGACTCTTGTCATCATTTAGAGTAGAAATGGTGAAAGGGACACATCAATGAATAATCAGATAAGAAAGATGATCCTTGTGGTAAAAATCACCTAATATGGGTATGGAGACCTTTCATGTATGTACCTAGTTGTAGATTGGCTTTCTTGACCCTTAGATCTTGAGATTTCATGAGCTTTTCATAAGTTTAGATGAGATTTGACGTGCCCTTGAATAAGGAGGGACTTGGATGAGAATTTCAAGTTCTAGAGGTCCTTATGGTGTAAAATAGCCTAAAGTATATAAGCTAGAATCCTTGCAAACCAACCAAACGTATCACTTCTTCTCTTCATTTCTCTTCTTTCTCAAAACGGATAAGGCAAAGCTCTGGAGCTCAGGGAGATGACCAAGTAGTTCCAAGGTGAGTAGGAACCATCTTCTAGCTCGAATTCATGGAGGAATTCTTCTTAAAAGGTTGGTTCTATGGTTAATTCACTTAGGTTCTTTGTTCTAGCCGACCATCTCCATCTTTTCCTTGGAGAATCACCTCTGGACGAGTTGTGGAGATCAAGACACCATTAGAGGCTTGAAGCTTGGAAGCTTGGAGCTCTAGGAACAACGTTCTAAGGTGGGTTTTATAATTCTAAACTCTTTGCTTTATATGTATGCTTTTGTTCTTGCAATTTCAAGTTTTAGTTCTTCTTCTACCTCCCTTCTTCCTTGCATTTTTGCAAGCAAAATGGTGGAATAACCGACCTTGACAGAGGTTGAAGATTATGGGAGTGGATTCCTAGGTTACTTTATCAAACGACCTTGGACCCTTTTGGTCCAAACGGTTGCAAACCGTTTAAGGTCAAACGGTTTCAAACCGTTTGATCTCAAACGACCTTGCAAGACCGTTTGGATTGAAACGGTCTCAAGACCATTTGATAGGGTTGACCAAGGGACGACCGTTTGAGGGTCTGTTGGTAATATATTGAATTTCATTCCTGCAAAGAATCAAAGTTTAATTCTTAACCAATTGAGAGTTGAAGGTACTTCAACATCCTAACCCTAATCGGGTTGAAATTGCTGTTTTTAAGTATAGATCTTGTTGAGTTTTGGGTTGAAGGACCCAAACGGTCTCAAGACCATTTGGGGATTCATCCAAATGGTCTTAAGACCGTTTGGTGACAACCCAAGACCGTTTGAAGGTCTAGGGTTGAGCTAATTTGATGGATTGAGGGTCCAATTGCAATAAGTTGATGAGTTGATAAAATTGCTGATTTTAGACCTAATTAGGGTTCAACCCTTATCCAACCGACTTGGTTTTTGGTCAAACCTTGGGCAAACAGTATCAAGATCGTTTGGAGGTCATCCAAACGACCTCAAGACCATTTGGTCCAAATTTGAGCCCAATTGGAGGTCAATTGATAGGTTCAACCTTGATTTGATTCACCTTGTTGAACATTGATGATTATCCGATTGAAACCCTAATTGAGATGGACTTAACCCTAATTCACTTTCAATTGAGGGTTAATTTGGTGTCCAATTGATTGAGGCTCATCCTAATTGACTCAATTTATAAGTGGCTAACACGGCTTTGGCCAATTGAGGACTTCAACATACATCACCATAATCGATTGTAACTTTTGAACCATGTTGGAGGTCCAAACGGTTTGAGCCCATTTGGACCAAACGGTCTCAAGACCGTTTGGGCTCAAACGATCTCAAGGTCGTTTGGACCAATCGATCTCAAGACAATTCGATCAAACGGTTTCAAACCGCATAAGCCCAAACGGTTTGGAAGTCAAACTTTCCAAACTGTCAACGCACCCAAACGGTTTGGGCAAACGACCTTGAGGTCATGCGGTCTTGGAGTCAAACTTAGCAAACGGTCAACGCACCCAAACGGTTTCAAACCGTTTGGTGGTTGAAGGTTGAAACCGTGTTGTTTATACTTAATCACTTGAAGATGTAATTGGTTCAATAATGGTTTGATCTAAACCCTAATGGTAACCTAGGACATTAAGGGACTAAGTAACTAATGAATTGACCCATGATGGTGATCAATAGGGTAATTTACCAAAATACCCTTGAGGGGTTCAATTGAGTAATACCTTGTTCTAATCAAACCCTAATCACTTGATAGTGATGTTTTGGCTTATGCTAGTCAATGAGAACTTAGCCCAACCTAATATAGAGTGGTGTAATCACCATCTATTAGTAAGAGGAGAGAGAAAGTATCATAAGAGAGAGAAAGTACCCTTTTATGGTGGAAACTCAAGTAAAGTACCTTCAATACACATGAATGTGCATGATTAGGGTATGATCCACCTGTGTGAGATCATGGAAACCCTAACTATGATAATTGATGAATCTTAATCTTATCTGAGGGCTTTAAATGATGATGTTTCTCATACATGATGATGTTATGAGTTCAATTCATCATGAGGTGAATAGTAAACCCTAATTCCAGGGTGATGACATGTAATGTGAATAGTAAACCCTAATTGATGAAAATTGGGGAACTTGACTCTTCTAAGAGCTTGAAAGTATAACTTCTAGAATGAATTGTTTACTGTTATCAGTTAAATTAACCATGCAGGTTGTCATGAGATGATGATCATATCCAGGTATGGATTATGATACTATATTCATTGAAATCATGCCTTAGCTTTATGAACAGTAAAATATCATGATGCCTTGTTAGTGGCATCTAATGAGATTTATGGGCTGTGAGAGCCACGAGTATCATCAAGGTCATGCTTAACATATGACTTGCGATGTGATGATTGAGATATGATAATTGATGTGAGTTAGACTTGTTACATTTAGTATTCTGTTTTCATAGCTTCCATGCTAGTGATTAAATGTTTGAGAACATGTATGATGTTAAAAGAATACTAAAATGTACCTAATTAATCAAGTATAATCATAACATGCAAAGCCCTGATCATAGATCCATCATTGTCAGAAAGCAATATGATGGTGAAACGGGTTTTCCCAAGGGAACTCCTGGATCACATACTTTTGAGTATGTGGGGGAAATGGATGCGTAAATCCTTACATCCTAGTGTAGGAATTGATGTAGATGTTTCTTAATCCATCAACCCTTCACTACATACTGTAACATCTGAGGAAACACAAACACCGCATCGATCAGAGGTAAACAAGAAACCTCTCGATGATGAAGAGAGTACAGAACGCCACTGTAACTCTAAAAATAGCGAAGTACCAGATTACCCTGGTAAGCTATAGTAGTAGAGACACAGAATGTCCTGCAAGTTATCCTCACTCTGACTGAGGAAGATGAGGGCATAAGAATCCGGCTCTGATTGGAGTATGAGCGGTATACCTCATCTCCGCAGGGCATAATAATGTTTGAAAAACATAATCAACAACGTAGTATATCTGTTAGGATTAACTACGAGTTACTTGATTGATGTTACACTGTGTAGTACACATATTCTTATTATTTCTTAAATGATGAACCTCTATTTATTATCAAACTGTTGTTGAATACTTTGAAAGCTTTTACTGCTTAAGTTATTCTTTGAATTGTTATATAAAGCTTCTAGTGGAGAGTTATAACTCTCTCTGGGACAATTATTTAAAATTGTCTCACCCCGTAGACTTCAACTTTTTAGGTGGTCGTTGAAGACGAAGAAACCATCCTACAGGTGAGAAAACCCAGCAGCAGCAACACCAGGAGCAGCAGTGAATCTCAGGTGGAGATACTGACTGCTGAGTCATGTTGTTAGATAGTCCTATGTCGTCTCTGTACTCTCAGGTCCTAGAAGATTTTGGTATGAGATTTTGTTTTAACTCTTGAGATTTTGTATCATGATGTGGATAATTACTCAAGAAGTAATTATCAGAGATGTAAACAGTTTAAATCCCTTTTCTATGGAAGAGGTTTGTGGTTTCAAGCTCTTATCTCAAAAAGTTTTAATTTCCCATGATTTTTGTCTTCTGCTGTTAATCGAATGCTTCCGCTAAGTTTAACTCGTGTTTATATCGTGGTTTGGAGATCGGAGCCCACAATTAAGTGGTATCAGATCTCTAGGTTCGCCGAGTCTACAGAGATATAGGACTTAGGATGTCGAGTCTATCTTTTGTGTTCCTTCCTTATCTAATAGAATCTTCTGCTCCATAGGAGAAGAAGATATATAAGGATGTCTGAGCCACATGAAGAGCACGTGGCAGAGAGTAGTGTAGCTGCACCACAAGGCGGTGAAAGAATACCAGAGATAGAGCAACCCATACCTGAGCAACCCGGGGAGCCACCTCAGTTCGACCCAGCCGACATGGGTAACCCAGCTGTGCAAATGATGTTCGGGAAGTTTATGACTGCCATGACGCACATTACCAACAGGATGCCTATGCCTGCACCCAGGGCACCTGTCCAGCCAGAAGGTCAAGGTATCGGGAAGACATTCGAGCGACTTCTTCGTGTCGGAGCTACCGAGTACTTTGGGACTGCCGACCCCGCAGATGCTGATATGTGGTTAACAGAGTTGGAGAAGGCTTTTAGGATTCTCCACATCCCTGAAGTTGAGAAGGTCAGACACGCTGTCTATCTTCTCAAAGGAAGCGCTGGTCACTGGTGGACAATGGAAGAGCAGAAGAGACCTGAAATGGAGATCTCGTGGGAAGACTTTCGGCGGGAATTTGTTCATAGATATTTTCCAAAGACCTTTCTAGATGAGAAGATCTCTCAGTTTGAGAGACTGAGGTAGGGCATGGTGAACATTAGCGAGTATGAAGCTAAGTTCATGGAGTTGTTGCGATTTTGTCCGCACATGGCTGCCACAGAAGAAGAAAGGATTAGAAGGTTCGAGAAGGGTTTGAATGCTGACATGACTACCCTTGTGTCTGCCTTAGAAAACCGAGAGAGATTCTCTACCTTCGTTGAGTCAGTCCGAAGGATAGAGAGATCTGTGGTTGAGAAGAGGCAAACTCCGAAAAGATATCCACAGTTCCAGGGTTCTTCATCTAGGGACTTTAAGAAGCCTAGATTCTCTGCACCTAATCCTCCACCACCTAGATCTAGTTCTCAGACTCAGTAGTCTCCAAGTAGAGGTAGAGGACGAGGACAACCACCTCAGGAGACTCAGAGTTCTGCATCAATGTCAGTTACTGGACCACCAAGACCACAACAACTGGAGAGAAGTTGCTACAACTGTGGTAAGGTGGGGCATTTGATGAAGGACTGCCGATCTAAGCCTGTCAGTGTGACACAGCCTCCGAGACAAGGTCAACAAGGATCACAGAGAAGGCAATCTCAAGGAGCAGCTTGAGGACGTGGGCAAGCGTCTCAAGTCGGATCATCAGCACCACCTCAACACTAGGCGACAATGAGGTTCTATGCTATGAACCCACCAGAAGCAGTGGTCGATCCATAGGTAGTGGCAGGTCAGATGGAACTTTTATTTTCTGATATGTCTAAATCCTGTGTAGTATCTGTTCTGATTGACCTGGGTTCTACACACTCTTTCATCACTCGAAGAGTGATTCGCAACTGCAATATGACTGTCAGTCATAGGGCAGATAGTTTGTTGTTGGAGACTCCGTTGAGTGGGTCTGCCATTTTGCAGGAGGTATGCTCTCCCTGCATCCTCCTTTTCTGATCACCGCATTCAAGTGGATCTTTTACCACTTGACATGCAAGAATTTGATATAATCCTTGGGATGGATACCTTGGAAAGGTATCGAGTTGTCTTGGATTGTGAGTCCAAGTTGGCTGTGTTTGCTAATGAAAACAACACATGGATCTTTCAAGGAGAAAGAAAGATTCTGCCCACCTATCTTGTATCAGCTATGGTTGCTGATAAGCTGATGAGGCAAGGATGTTATGCATTCTTGGCCCATGTGGTAGATATTACCGAAGAGAGCCCAAACCCTGCTGAAGTTCCTATAGTCAGGGAATTCGAGGATGTGTTTCTTGATGAACTTCCTGGTATACCACCACCTCAGGAGATTGATTTTGAAATCAATTTGGTCCCAGATACAAAACCTATAGCCCAGACTCCTTATAGGATGGCGCCTGCCGAGATGGCAGAACTCAAGAAACACCTGCAGGAGCTACTTGAGAAAGGTTTTATCCAATCGAGTACTTCACCTTGGGGTGCTCTAGTTTTGTTTGTTAAAAAGAAAGATGGGTCGATGCGGTTGTGCATTGACTACAAACAACTCAATAAAGTAACAATAAAGAATAAGTACCCTTTGCCGAGGATTGATGATCTTTTTGACCAGTTGCGTGGTGCAACAGTCTTCTCAAAGATAGACTTAAGGTCTGGATATCATCAACTCCACATTAAGGACAGTGACATATCCAAGTCTACCTTTAGGACAAGATATGGTCACTATGAGTTCACAGTTATGTCGTTTGGACTAACTAATGCACCTGCTGCATTCATGGATCTCATGAATAGAGTCTTTCGACCCTTCCTTGATCATTGTGTTGTCGTCTTCATAGATGACATTCTGATTTATAGTAAGGATGCTCAGCAGCATGAGCAGCATCTTCGCCAAGCTTTAACCTTGCTAAGAGAACATAAGCTTTACGCTAAGTTTAGCAAGTGTGAGTTCTGGTTACCTGAAGTGTCTTTTCTTGGACATGTGGTATCTGCCTCAGGAATTCAAGTTGACCCTAAAAAGGTAGAATCTGTTCTACAATGGGAACAACCGAAGACACCGACGGAGATTAAAAGTTTCTTGGGATTAGCTGGTTATTACCGAAGGTTTATTAAGAATTTCAGTTCTATAGCCTTACCCTTGACCAAGCTAACCCGGAAAGATGTTCCTTTTGCATGGAGTGATAAGTGTCAACAGTCTTTTCAGCTGTTGAAGGAGAGGTTGACAAGTGCACCTGTGCTTGTGCTACCTGAGCAAGGAAAAGGATATGTAGTCTTTTGTGATGCCTCCAAGAATGGACTTGGATGTGTGTTGATGCAGGATAAACAAGTGATTTCTTTTGCTTCCCGACAACTTAAGAAACACAAGGAGAATTATCCGACACACGATCTAGAATTAGCTGTTGTGGTTCATGCCTTGAAAATCTAGAGACATTATCTTTACGGAGAAACCTTCCAGATTTTCACAGACCATAAGAACCTTAAGTATATCTTCTCTCAACATGAGCTTAACATGAGGCAACGTCGCTGGATGGAGTTAATCAAGGACTATGACTGTACAATTGATTACCATCCGGGCAAGGCCAATGTGGTTGCAGATGCCTTGAGTAGGAAATCAGCAACATCAACCATAGATAGAGCACAACTAAGTTCCTTAGTATGCTCTAGGAGAGATATGCTTATCTCCTTAAGGCAAAACAATGTGCAGTTAAAGGTGTCATTGTTAGCCGGTTTGTTAGCTGAGATGCATATTAAACCTACTCTAAGAGAGCAGATTAAGGAGGCACAGCAAGTTGATGATGCAGTTCAGCAGATCAGATCTGAGTTTGGTGATGAGAAGTGAGAAGGTTTTCATGATTCAGATGACCAAGTGTCATGCTATCATGGGAGGATGATAGTGCCAGATGTAGATAACTTGAGAAAGCTAGTTCTGGAGGAAGCTCATTCTTCGATGTATGCTATGCATCCAGGGAGCACCAAGATGTATCGAAACTTGAAAGATATGTACTGGTGGCCCGGGATGAAGAAGGATGTAGCTGAGTTTGTTCTGAGGTGTCCTGTGTGTCAGCAGGTTAAGGCTGAGCACTAGAAACCTGCAGGAACAATGCAACCCTTACCCATACCACAGTGGAAGTGGGACCATGTGACCATAGACTTTGTTGTTGGCCTACCTAGGACAAACAAAGGACATGATTCCATTTGGGTAGTTGTTGATAGGTTGACAAAGACAACACATTTCTTACCTGTCAAAACAACCTATTCTGCTGAAAGGTTATCACAGTTGTATGTTCAAGAGATAGTGCGTTTGCACAGAGTTCCTGTCACTATAGTTTCTGACAGAGGTCCCCAATTTACAAGTCGCTTTTGGGAGCAGTTACACAGAGCTTTAGGTACCAAGTTAAGGTTTAGTACAGCCTTTCACCCACAGACGGATGGACAGTCAGAAAGGACTATACAGACCTTAGAGGATCTGTTGAGAGCATGTGTTCTCCAGTTTACAGGAAGTTGGGATCTACACCTGAGCTTGATAGAGTTTGCCTATAATAATAGCTATCAGCATAGTATTGATATGGAACCATATGAAGCCTTGTATGGTAGACGTTGTAGATCACCCTTGTGTTGGTATGAGACTGGTGAACATCAATTGTTAGGTCCTGATCTTGTGCAGCAGACTACAGAGAAGATCAAAGTTATACAACAACAGCTTAAGACTGCACAGGATAGGCAAAAGACTTATGCCGACAGACGTCGTAGACCCTTAGAGTTCCAGGTTGGAGACAGAGTGTACCTCAAAGTCTCACCTTGGAAAGGAGTCCTTCGTTTTGGAAGGAAAGGGAAGTTAGCTCCTAGATTTATAGGGCCTTATCCAATTGTTGAAAGAGTTGGAAACGTGGCCTATAGACTAGAGTTACCTCAGGAGTTGCAGAAGTTACACCCTGTGTTTCACATTTCTATGTTGAGGAAATGTCACCCAGACACCGAGTCAGTTCTACAACCTATGGAAGTAGAATTGAATGAAGATATAACTTATGAGGAAGGACCAGTGTCAATACTTGATAACAGAATTAAAAAGTTAAAGAAGAAAGATATAAGCCTTGTGAAAGTCCTCTGGAACCACCGTGGTATTGAAGAAGCCACTTGGGAGATAGAGGATGAGATGAGAAGGAAATACCCTGCTCTTTTCTCTTAATATGTTTGATCGATTTCGGGGATGAAATCCTTGTAAGGGGTGGATAATTTGTAACATCCCTGACCTGGGTTATAACCTAACCCTAGAAGTTTTGCCTAAACATGTAATTATATACTTGCGAATACTCCCTGGCATGTAATTAAGTTCCTCAGGAACATATACTTTCAATTTTTTCTCCTTTATAAACAAAGTTGTAGCATTGTTTTGTAATGCAGGGACCTATGTGCAAATTACCTAGTTAAAGGGGTTGACTTGCAATGTTCGCAGGTTAAGATGTACTTCTGATAATAAGACATCATATGAGTGAATATGATGAGGTATGATGGATTTCCCAAGCTTGGGCATCAAGATGCAGCTTGTGGAATGATCCTTGTGCTTAAAAACCCTAATTTGGAGTAAAGTGCAATTTACCCAAATTGAGGGGTGCAACTTGTAAAATACACCATCTAGAACATATTTTATGACTCTTGTCATCATTTAGAGTAGAAATGGTGAAAGGGACACATCAATGAATAATCAGATAAGAAAGATGATCCTTGTGGTAAAAATCACCTAATATGGGTATGGAGACCTTTCATGTATGTACCCTAGTTGTAGATTGGCTTTCTTGACCCTTAGATCTTGAGATTTCATGAGCTTTGCATAAGTTTAGATGAGCTTGGACGTGCCCTTGAATAAGGAGGGACTTGGATGAGAATTTCAAGTTCTAGAGGTCCTTATGGTATAAAATAGCCTAAAGTATATAAGCTAGAATCCTTGCAAACCAACCGAACGTATCACTTCTTCTCTTCATTTCTCTTCTTTCTCAAAATGTCTAAGGCAAAGCTCTGGAGCTCATGGAGATGACCAAGTAGTTCCAAGGTGAGTAGGAACCATCTTCTAGCTCGAATTCATGGAGGAATTCTTCTTAAAAGGTTGGTTCTATGGTTAATTCACTTAGGTTCTTTGTTCTAGCCGACCATCTCCATCTTTTCCTTGGAGAATCACCTCTGGCCGAGTTGTGGAGCTCAAGACACCATTAGAGGCTTGAAGCTTGGAAGTTTGGAGCTCTAGGAACAACGTTCTAAGGTGGGTTTTATAATTCTAAACTCTTTGCTTTATATGTATGCTTTTGTTCTTGCAATTTCAAGTTTTAGTTCTTCTTCTACCTCCCTTCTTCCTTACATTTTTGCAAGCAAAACGGTGGAATAACCGACCTTGACAGAGGTTGAAGATGATGGGAGTGGATTCCTAGGTTACTTTATCAAACGACCTTGGACCCTTTTGGTCCAAACGGTTGCAAACCGTTTAAGGTCAAAGAGTTTCAAACTATTTGATCTCAAACGACCTTGCAAGACCGTTTGGATTGAAACGGTCTGAAGACCGTTTGATAGGGTTGACCAAGGGACGACCGTTTGAGGGTCTGTTGGTAATATATTGAATTTCATTCCTGGAAAGAATCAAAGTTTAATTCTTAACCAATTGAGAGTTGAAGGTACTTCAACATCCTAACCCTAATCGGGTTGAAATTGCTGTTTTTAAGTATAGATCTTGTTGAGTTTTGGGTTGAAGGACCCAAACGGTCTCAAGACCATTTGGGGATTCATCCAAACGGTCTTAAGACCGTTTGGTGACAACCCAAGACTGTTTGAAGGTCTAGGGTTGAGATAATGTGATGGATTGAGGGTCATATTGCAATAAGTTGATGAATTGATAAAATTGCTGATTTTAGACCTAATTAGGGTTCAACCCTTATCCAACCGACTTGGTTTTTGGTCAAACCTTGGGCAAACGGTCTCAAGACCGTTTGTAGGTCATCCAAACGACCTCAAGACCGTTTGGTCCAAGTTTGAGCCCAATTGGAGGTCAATTGATAGGTTCAACCTTGATTTGATTCACCTTGTTGAACATTGATGATTATCCGATTGAAACCCTAATTGAGATAGACTTAACCCTAATTCACTTTCAATTGAGGGTTAATTTGGTGTCCAATTGATTGAGGCTCATCCTAATTGACTCAATTTATAAGTGGCTAACATGGCTTTGGCCAATTGAGGACTTCAACATACATCACCATAATCGATTGTAACTTTTGAACCATGTTGGAGGTCCAAACGGTTTGAGCCCATTTGGACCAAACGGTCTCAAGACCGTTTGGATCCAAATGGTCTCAAGACCATTTGAGGCCAAACGGTCTCAAGACCGTTTGGGCTCAAACGGTTCTCAAGGTCGTTTGGACCAATCGATCTCAAGACAATTCGATCAAACGGTTTCAAACCGCATAAGCCCAAACGGTTTGGAAGTCAAACTTTCCAAACGGTCAACGCACCCAAATGGTTTGGGCAAATGACCTTGAGGTCATGTGGTCTTGGAGTCAAACTTAGCAAACGGTCAATGCACCCAAACGGTTTCAAACCGTTTGGTGGTTGAAGGTTGAAACCATTTGGAGGTTTTCAATGTTGTTTATACTTAATCACTTGAAGATGTAATTGGTTCAATAATGGTTTGATCTAAACCCTAATGGTAACCTAGGACATTAAGGGACTAAGTAACTAATGAATTGACCCATGATGGTGATCAATAGGGTAATTTACCAAAATACCCTTGAGGGGTTCAATTGAGTAATACCTTGTTCTAATCAAACCTTAATCACTTGATTGTGATGTTTTGGCTTATGCTAGTCAATGAGAACTTAGCCCAACCTAATCTAGAGTGGTATAATCACCATCTATTAGTAACAGGAGAGAGAAAGTATCATAAGAGAGAGAAAGTACCCTTTTATGGTGGAAACTCAAGTAAAGTACCTTCAATACACATGAATGTGCATGATTAGGGTATGATCTACCTGTGTGAGATCATGGAAACCCTAACTATGATAATTGATGAATCTTAATCTTATCTGAGGGCTTTAAATGATGATGTTTCTCATACATGATGATGTTATGAGTTCAATTCACCATGAGGTGAATAGTAAACCCTAATTCCATGGTGATGACATGTAATGTGAATAGTAAACCCTAATTGATGAAAATTGGGGAACTTGACTCTTCTAAGAGCTTGAAAGTATAACTTCTAGAATGAATTGTTTACTGTTATCAGTTAAATTAACCATGCAGGTTGTCATGAGATGATGATCATATCCAGGTATGGATTATGATACTATATTCATTGAAAGCATGCCTTAGCTTTATGAATAGTAAAATATCCTGATGCCTTGTTAGTGGCATCTAATGAGATTTATGGGCTGTGAGAGCCATGAGTATCATCAAGGTCATGCTTAACAGATGACTTGCGATGTGATGATTGAGATATGATAATTGATGTGAGTTAGACTTGCTACATTTAGTATTCTGTTTTCATAGCTGCCATGCTAGTGATTAAATGTTTGAGAACATGTATGATGTTAAAAGAATACTGAAATGTACCTAATTAATCAAGTATAATCATACCATGCAAAGCCCTGATCATATATCCATCATTGTCAGAAAGAAATATGATGGTGAAATGGGTTTTCCCAAGGGAACTCCTGGATCACATACTTTTGAGTATGTGGGGGAAATGGATGCTTAAATCCTTACATCCTAGTGTAGGAATTGATGTAGATGTTTCATAATCCATAAACCCTTCACTACATGATGTAACATCCGAGGAAACACAAACACCACATCGATCATAGGTAAACAAGAAACCTCTCGATGATGAAGAGAGTACAGAATGCCACTGTAACTCTAAAAATAGTGAAGTACCAGATTACCCTGGTAAGCTATAGTAGCAGAGACACAGAATGTCCTGCAAGTTATCCTCACTCTGACTGAGGAAGATGAGGTCATAAGAATCCGGATCTTTTAATGACCTAGGTATGATATCGATGTGACTTAACAAAGTGATCGATTGGAGTATGAGCGGTATACCTCATCTCCGCAGGGCATAATAATGTTTGAAAAACATAATCAACAGCGTAGTATATCTGTTAGGATTAACTACGAGTTACTTGATTGATGTTACACTGTGTAGTACACATATTCTTATTATTTCTTAAATGATGAACCTCTATTTATTATCAAACTATTGTTGAATACTTTGAAAGCTTTTACTGCTTAAGTTATTCTTTGAATTGTTATATAAAGCTTCTAGTGGAGAGTTATAACTCTCGCTGGGACAATTATTTAAAATTGTCTCACCCCGTAGACTTCAACTTTTTAGGTGGTCTTCGAAGATGAAGAAACCAGCCTACAGGTGACCAAACCCAGCAGCAGCAGCACGAGGAGCAGCAGTGAATCTCAGGTGGAGATACTGACTGCTGAGTCATGTTGTTAGATAGTCCTATGCCGTCTCTGTACTCTCATGTCCTAGAAGATTTTGATCTGAGATTTTGTTTTAACTCTTGAGATTTTGTATCATGATGTGGATAATTACTCAAGAAGTAATTATCAGAGATGTAAACAGTTTAAATCCCTTTTCTATGGAAGAGGTTTTTGGTTTCAACCTCTTATCTCATAAAGTTTTTATTTCCCGTGATTTTTGTCTTCCACTGTTAATCGAATGCTTCCGCTAAGTTTAACTCGTGTTTATATCGTGGTTTGGAGATCGGAGCCAACGCAATTGGGTAGTGGGTTGACAACCTTTGATTCAAAGGTTGGAACCACTCTACATCGAAGTGTATTCCTTGTTTCCTCCTCCTTCTTTGGTTTGAGTTTTTCAATTAAATTTTAAAGTACCAAAAGCTCTATTCACCCCCTCTAGATCTTTCAGGGACAATACCCTAGAGGGGTTTGGCAGAGGTTAGATAGATCAGAGTTGAGAAGTCATAATTAAAATGTTAACTTTGATTCTATAAACAATAATTGTTGTGATTATGTTGTTATAAATAAATGTGAACTTTTTGGTTTCCCCCACATACCAATATAACTTGTTATACTGACCGTATTTTTGATTCAAGACATTTAGGCACACATAAAATTATAAAGATGCTCAGAGACAATAAATTAGATGAAACTACATGAAAGCATTAAAGATTTAAAAAGAGGATTTAGCTAGTTGTTTCTTCTCAAAAGTACAATCCTAATGATAGAAAGTTCATGTAAGCATCTTGATAATAAAGTTTGTGAATTTATGAAATTATTTTCTATTATTTATTATTTGCTAAATCTGGATCCTTGGGTAATTTTGTAGATAATGACTTTCATCTTTTTGGCCTTCCTTTAATTGGGGGTTGCTGAAAAGCGAGGTCGTTACATTTGATATTTGAGCACCAATTTTTTCAAATAATATTTAATAGTTTATAATTTTAAGTAATCTGTAGATATATGAGGGAATTGTCAGGGCATTTTCTAAAGACGATGGTGCCTAGAAGAGACCACAACCTGGGGGTTGGAAAAATTTTCTCTGCACCGTTAGTTGGCTTACAATGTCTCCTGGGCCCATGCATCCTTCCTGGCCAAGGTCAAACAATTTTTCCCAAAGTAAAATACCTTTAGGTTTCCTTCTCATCTTGATTTATCCATTTCTCATTCTTTATTAACAAACCATAATAGGAATTTCACTCCTCATCTCAAGTTAGGATTTTGAGAAAAAGTAGGATTAAGGCATCCTCTGTCAATTAATGTACATGTAATGTGGAAATGATAATAAAGTAAGGAAAAATAGTTTTATGGGCTATTAGGGTAAACTCTAGATGGATCTAAGGTTGGTCTAAAAGAACCCTAGGGGGTCAAGGTACATGGAAACCCTAAAAGTTAGGGTGTAGTCTCTAACATGAACCCTAAAACCCTAATCTTGAGAGACAAGAATAGTGTAGTGATCCTAACCATATGAACCCGATCAGGGTAAGAAGAAAGATAAAATATAAGTAGGGTTTGGTGACCCAGTCACCCATGAAAGAATGTGGTGAATTTCATGCATTATGCATGTGGAAGGATCTGAATATACATGAGAAACATAAGTAACTAATGGTAATACATGAATATGAAAATATGAATATAACTTTCTCGTTACCCTAATGCCCTCTGGATGAATAAAGAATACCCTCAGTGAGTGGGTATGCTATTAGAACTACCCCAACAAGTGGGTATGTTATTGAAAGTGCCCCCAGCGAGTGGGTATTATTATAGTCACCCCCAGCGAGTGGTTAGACCCAAAGATTGAGCAACAAGGTTTGAGAAGTTATAAACCAATGTATAAAAATGAAAATATAATTTTAACTCTTAGGGATGGTGTGCCAACCTGGGGTGGATCAACTCAAGAGTGGGAAAATAACATATGGGGGAGGTGAAACCTTAGACCTTGGGGTCAGGTTGTGGCTTGAGAGCCTAACTTACTCCTGTGATCCATGAAGGCACCCTAGGTTAGGACCCTCCCTAGAAGGGTGGGTTAACCAATCAGTTTGAGGATTGAGATAACCTTAATGTCACCTAAAGTATAAAGCATTAAGGATATAAAATATGAAAGCACATATATTGAATATGATTTTATGAACCCAAGTATGCCATCTCTGAGGAACATGAGGAAAAGTCACCATGGGAGTGGCTGACAGTATGAGACCGAGCCGAAAAAGAAAGTTGCCATGAGTCCAATGGGGGACATAAAGTGAATAATGCACATTATAAGAGATGGAGGAATTCGATTTAAAGAATTACATACAAAAATAATGTGCTATAAACAAACCCTTGGGAAGGATAGAGTCCTAAGTCAATCCTAATATCAAGTAGGGTGTTTTAGAGGTACATAAGACTGATGTGATTAGGAGTTGATTGTTCCCTGAATGCACAAGACCATTTGGTCAGGAGGTAACAACTATGTTTCCCCAAGGCCCATGTCATAGGAGATTGACCACCTTCATGATGTTCATGTGTCCCAATGGGTGAATGTGAGAGGCACTCTCTAGATGCATAAGATCACTCCAAAAAGTACCTATACCCCCAGAGACCTCAAGGAAGTGGCTAAGGCTCATAATACTTGAGGTGTAAAGGTAAATGATACAAAAAATCATGTAATAATGAAAACTTAAGAGGAGATGTGTACAAACTCACGAGTGAAAGAGGTGTTTAACTTTGTGAAATATAAGAATATTGTGGAATTAAAAGCAAGTATGTTTTAGAGTCATGTTGAGAATGATCCAATGTAAAATGTGATATTTTTAGATAATGTGTGAGAATACCGTCTCTACTCTTAGAATGCGATGAACTTTGTATTTGGGTTGTAGTCAAATGCTTTTTTCACCCCATTATTTATGAGAGAGATGGGGTAGACACATGTTGTGCTTACAATTAACATATGAGAATGAAAGTTGATATTAATGACATTACCTAGAGCTCGAGATGCTACCTTACCCTTATGTAAAAAAGATAAATAATAGGTTGGAAACTTAGGTGAAAAGATAATCATCAAGTAAAGTTGTGATCACACATGAAAATGTAATTACCAAAATATAGTATAATGTAAATAGTAAGGATATGGATGTACCTTGAATGGAATTCAAGTACCGATCTTAGTAATAATATGTGGAGTTTGCATATCAATAGAAGTTGTTAAAGGATATCTAAGTAGGTCTGCCAACTACAAGTTGTGAGTTAAAGATAAGCTATCATTCACCATAACCTTATCGAGTGTGATTTTTGGGGACAAAATTCCTTTTAAGGAGGGGTGAATGTTATATCCTCAATTTTGGTAAAATAAAATTATATAAATGAATCGATTTGTAAAATTCTCCAATGGTATTATTGGTGGAATAATAGTATTAATTACTTTTTTTGCATGGGTGCTTGTGGCACAAGTTAAATAAAATAAAGGAATTCATTCAAGAACAAATAGTAATGTCCTTATGAAATATTGCATAATCCAAAATATAGAACAATATGTAAGTTTTCAAGAGAAAATAAAATGTATGGTCTTTTAGATAATTAAAAGAGAAATTATCTAGCCAAGAGTGGCAATACCAATTTATGGGGGAACTGTAACATCCCTGACCTGGGTTATGTACTAACCCTAGTTGTTTTGCCTAAAAAAGTTTATTATATGCTTGTTCTTATCTTTTGAAATGTAATTAAGGCTTTTGAGGAACTTATATTGCAATATCATTCCTTTTTTAATAATGTTGAAACCTTGTTTTGTTAATTTTGGACTAAAGTGCAAATTACCCAAGTAGAGGGGTTAACTTGCAAATTGAACATGATAAGATGTTCCTATGATGTTGATAAATCATAAGAATGAATATGATGTAGTGTTATGGTGTCCACAAGCTTGGGCATCAAGATAAAGTTTGTAGAGCAATCCTTGTGCATTAAAACCTTGTTTTGGTGTAATATGCAATTTACCCAAAACCTAGGGTTCTATATGCAAAATATCACCTCTAGAGGGTATCTCATGTTTCTTGGCATCACGTAGAGCAAAGAAAATGAGAGGGGTGCCTCATTTGGATTATCATGGAGGAGAGAGAATCTTGACATTCAAGTAATCAAGATTTAAGCACAAATGGCTCTTTAATATAACTTAATGTAAAAAAGAAATATATTAATTAAGGAGCCCTTCAACCAAAAGTTGAGGGATGTGTTTGCTATAGTTTGGAAGAGCTTGTTCCATTCTTGGGCACAAAAAGATCTTGGTTGAGTGGAAGCCATTCACATTAATATAATATAAAACAATATCCAATAAAAGGATGGATATTAATATACATCTCTTTAAGATGCTTAGTTCCTTTTCCATTATTTCTTGGATAATGGAGAACGTTTTGCAAGGAAATATAGGGTGGTTTCGTGGCCAAGGAATGGAGAAGGCTTTAGTGTAAATTAGTTGGAATCAAAGAAGATAACTCTATTTTTCTATTTCCTTAAAAACCCATATACATATCTCTTATGTATATCTTTTGTAATACACATGAGACCCGTTTCCTTAGTCTCTTTCTCTTTTCACCTTGATTTGGCTGACCAAAGGAGAGATCTGGAGCATAGGTAGGATGACCAAACCTGTTGGTAAGTGTTGATCATCTCCTACCTCAGATTCATGGTGGAAACCCTAAAACAAGGCTTGATTAATGGTTTTCTTCACACGATTTTCATTTCTAGCCATCTTGTTCATCCAAAAGTTGAAGGACAGACCTTGGAAAACTTCTAGAGCTCCATCCACCATTAAATCCATGGATCTTGGAGCTTTGGATCAGTTCTATAGGTGGGTTTTATAACTCTAACCCTTAACCATTGCTATTGCACTCTTTTCAATAAGAATCATTGGTTACTTTTCTTCCTTTGATACTCTTGTGAGTTCTTACTATAACTTTCATGAAGAACAGCAGTAGTTCTTGGTTGAACAGAGGAAGATGAAGGTGACATCATCCTAGATAAATATCCAAAAAGTTACTTTACCAAATGGTTTGCTTTTTTTTCTCAAACGGTTTCCCAAACCGTTTGGGAGCAAACGGTTTCAAAACCGTTTGAATGCAAATAGTTTCACCTAAACCGCATAGAAGTAAATGGTCCAAGACCGTTTGGTGGCTTTGACCAAGAGTTGACCATTTGGAGACCTGTTGGGAATAATGTAGGTCAATTCTCCATCAATAATTATTAATTAACTTCAATTGGTTCACTAGTTGAAGGTCCAACAATCACCAAAACCCTAATCGGGTTAGGTGCTGATTTGATAACTGAATAAGTTTGAAACTTGGGTTGGATGACCCAAACGGTTTCAAAACCATTTGGGGATCACCCAAACGGTCTCAAGACCGTTTGGTGATCACCCAAGACCGTTTGGAGGTCCAGGGTTAATCATGGTTGACCAATTGAAGATCTAAAGGTACTAGGTTGAAGTATATTCAATTGTTGATTTAGTGATCAATCCAATGAGCTAAACCCTAATTGGTTGACTTGGTTTTTGTGATATTGACTTGGGAAAATGGTCTCAAGACCGTATGGTGGTCATCCAAATGACCTCAAGACCGTTTGGGGTCAGGTCATGTTCAAATTGGATGAAGGTTCAATGGTTGCAAAGTAATTAGACTCATATTGATTAATGTTAAAAGGTCATGGATTCCAAACCCTAATTCAAGTGATTCAAACCCTAATTGATGACCAATTGAGGGTCAATTAAAGGTCAAATCAGTTGAATGATGACCTAATTAACTCAATTGATGTGTGGAGATAGGACCAATTGATGAGTAGTTCCATAGATTCAATGGTTGAAGGAACCAACATTGGAAACCCTAATTCAATTGAAGTAGTTGAGACCCTTTTTGGTCCTTGCGGTTTTGAGGGAGTTTGGACCAAACGGTCTCAAGACCGTTTGAGTCCAAACAATCTCAAGACCATTTGGGACCAAATGGTCTCAAGACTATTTGGGACCAAACGATCCCAAACCATTTGGGTTCATGCGTTTTCAAAAGTTACTTTAGCAAACGGTTTTGGGGGTCTACTTTAGTAAACAGTTTCATGTGACCACCTTTAGAAAACGATCTCAAAAGTCAACTTTGGCAAACGGTCTTCACCACCCTACTTTACTAAATGGTTTCAACCCTAGCTTTAGCAAATGGTCTCAGTGGTTTTGCAAGACTGCATGGAGGTCTAAACGGTAATAAAAGAAATTGATAGGCTTTAAAAGCCATGTGACATACCTGCATTGCAATTATTATGTTTACACTGTCAAATGACTTGATGGCATTAGGTTACCTGTTAGAGTGGTAACAAGTATATTGATGATCTAAGGGTTTGAATACCCATGTTCTTGAATCATAATGATGAGATGATAAGAGATTGAGTTCCCAATGCTATTAAAGCTATGAAATGAACTTGATAGAAATAGTACTCATTCTTTATAGTAATTGTTATAAAGGTTTATGTTTGAAAACATGCCTGTTGCTAAAAGAATGTTGTAATGTACTTAAATAATCAAGTGAAATGATAACATGTAGAGCCCTGACCATAGATCCATCATCGTCAGTAGTTGGGTGATGGTGAAATAGGTTTTCCTAAGGGAACTCCTGGAGAGCATACTTTTGAGTAAGTGGGGGTTATGAACGCGAATATCCTTACGTCCTAATGGAGGAATTGATGTGAGATAAACATTAAATCTCTCAATCCTTCATTATATGTATATGCCGGGATGATGTATCACTAATCTCCCGATGATGATGTAAATGTCGAGTCGATGTGCGATTGCGAAGAGAGTACAAGATGCCACTGTAACTCTAACAGCAAAGTTGCCAGTATACCCTAGAAATCTATATATATAGTAGAGACACAAGATGTCCTGCATGTTGTTCCTCACACTGGCTGAGGAAGATGAGGTCATAGAAATCCGGCTCTTCTGATGACCTATGTATGGTACCGATTTCGTTTTCTTCACAATGGTCGGTTGGAGTATGAGCGATATACCTCATCTCCTCAGGGAATAAATATGTTTGTAAAATGTAATCAGCCGTGTAGCATATTTTCTTAAGGTTGAACTATGAGAATCGATGTTTGAGGATACATTGTTTAATATGTCCTAAATGGATAAATGATATACATGTTTTTCATATTCCTTATTGAATAAATGACTTGCTGCTTAATCAAGTTATAATTGAAATGATTGCATAGAGAATACTGCTCTTCTTAGTTTATTCAATGAATTATCTGTTGTTGAATATTTATAATTCTACTGCTCAGTGTTATTCTAATATTTGCAATAACAATGCTTCTGGCGGAGAGTTATATCTCTCGCTAGGACAATTTTCAATTGTCTCACCCCCGAGGGATTCAACTTTTTAGGAAGACGCTGAGGAAGGAGAAACCCTTCAGTAGGTAAGCATCATCAACAACAACCACAGTAGTAGCAGCAGCAACAACAAGGACAACAATGATCTTTAGGTGGAGACACTGACTGTTAGGTTCTGTATATATGAAGTCCTATGTGTCGTCTCTGTACTCTCCGGTCCTAGGAGACAGTAGATGGTTTGATATAGATTTGAGGATTTTGGCTTGATGCCTCGAAAATTTTGTATACTGCTCATGTACAGTTTAATGGGGCAGTTAAAGTTATGACTCTCGAGATGAGATGATACAGAGATGTACTGATGTATCAGCATGTAAATAACTTACTTTGTTTATTTATGAAAAAGTTCTACATTTTGTGGACCTCATTGTAAAAAGTTTTAAATTTTTAGTGATTTTCAGTAATTCCACTGCTAATTAATTGCTTCCGCTTTAGTTAATCTTGTTTTCATGAGACAGTCGCCACAATTTAGTGGTATCAGAGCTAGGTTCGCTGAGTCTATAGAGACATAGGACTAAGGTTGTTGAGTTTGTTCTAGTGTCTTCCAGTATATCTGATAGTGCTTCTGCTCATATAGGAGGAGAAGAGAAACTAAAGATGTCTGTATCACATGATGAACATGTTGCATAAAGTAGTGTCGCTGCACCCAGAGGAGGTGCAAGAGACTAAGGAAAGGAGGAACCTGTACCCGAACCACCCCAGATCAATCCAGCTGACATGGGGAACCCAGCCTTTCAAGCCATGTTTGGGCAGTTTATAACTGCCATGACACACATGACTGATAGGATGCCTATACCTGCACCTAGGGCACCTACCCATCAAGAAGGACAAGGAGCCGGTAAGACGTTTGAACGACTATGCCAGGTTGGAGCCACGGAATATGCTGGAACAGCTGACCCAATAGATGCTGACATGTGGCTAACTGAACTAGAGAAGGCCTTTAGAATCCTGAACATCCCAGAAGCTGAGAAGGTTAGACATGTTGTGTATCTTCTCAAGGGGAGTGCTGGCCACTGGTGGACCATAGAGGAAGGGAAAAGGCCAGGTGTGGAGATTGAATGGGAAGTATTTCGATGGGAATTTGTTAACCGATACTTTCCTAAGACATTCATGGATGAGAAAATCTCTCAGTTTGAGAGGTTAAGACAGGGACCAATGAACATTAGAGAGTATGAGGCTAAGTTCATGGAGCTGTTACAGTTTTTTCTGCATATGGCAACCACAGATGAAGAGCGGATTCGACATTTTGAGAAGGGGTTAAATGCTGAGTTGACCACCCCTATGTCTGCTCTAGCGAACAGGGAAAGATTTGCTACTTTTATGGAGTATGTCAGAAGGATAGAGAGGTCTGTGATGGAGAAGTGGCAGAACAAAAACAAGAAGATGTATCCCCAATTCCAAGGATCCTCATCCAAAGGTTTCAAGAAACTAAGGTTTTCTATGCCTACACCACCACCTAGATTCAGTACTCAGATGCAATGGACGTCAAATAGGAGTAGAGGACAAAGTTTACCACCAGAAGGAGCCCACAGCTCAGCATCTGTGTCAGTCACAGGACCATCTAGACCACAGTAGGGGATCAGAAGCTATTTCATATGTGGAAAGGTGGGACATCTGATGAAGGATTGCAGAGCTGGAGAGGCTAATGTGACTCAATCTCAAAGGCAGAGCCAACAAGGTTCCCAAAGGAGACAGTTTCTAGGTGGAGCTAGAGGACATGGACAAGCGTCCCAAGCTGGATCATCGACACCCAGTCATCAAGCACTGAATCAACCACAGGCAACGACGAGATTCTATGCGATGAATCCACCTGATGCAGTGATCAACCCTCGGGTTGTGACAGGTCAAATGAAGTTGTTTTATTCTGATATGTCTACATCCTACATCGTATCTGTTTTAATTGATCCAGGTTTCCTTTATCACTCGAAGAGTGATTCTTGACTGCAATATGACAGTTAGTCATCGGGCAGAGAGTTTGAAGTTAGAAACTCCTTTAATGGGATCTGCCGTGTTGCGGGAGGTGTGTTCTCCCTGTATCATTTTCTTTTCTAAACATCGCATTCAAGTGGATCTTATACCACTTGAGATGCATGGGTTTGATATAATCCTTGGGATGGATACCTTAGAAAGGTATAAGGTTGTCTTGGATTGTGAGTCCAAGCAAGCTGTATTCACAAATGATTGTGACACATGGATCTTTCAAGGAGATAGAAAGATTCTTCCAACCTATCTTGTGTCAGCTATGGTTGCTGAGAAGCTGATGAGGCAAGGATGTTATGCATTCTTGGCCCATGTGGTAGATACCACCATGGAGAGTTCTAATCCTACTGAAGTTCCTGTAGTCAGGGAATTTGAAGATGTATTTCCTAAAGAACTTCCAGGTGTACCTCCGCCCTGAGAGATTGATTTTGAGATTAATATAATCCCAGGCATGCAACCAATAGCACAAACACCGTATAGAATGGTGCATGCTGAGATGGCAGAACTCAAGAAGCAACTGTAAGAGTTGCTTGAGAAGGGTTTCACCCGACCGAGTACTTCACCCTGGGGTGCTCCGATTCTCTTTGTTAAAAAGAAGGATGGGTCAATGCGGTTGTGCATTGATTACATACAATTAAATAAAGTAACAATAAAAATAAGTATCCTTTCCTGAGGATTGATGATCTCTTTGATCAGTTGCGTGGTGTAACAGTCTTCTCAAAGATAGATCTGAGGTCGGGGTATCATCAGCTGCGTGTTAAGGAGGGTGACATACCTAAGTCTGCCTTTAGGACAAGGTATGGTCACTATGAGTTCACAGTTATGTCGTTTGGACTAACTAATGCACCAACTGCATTTATGGAACTTATGAATAGAATCTTTCGACCTTTTCTTGATCAATATGTTATTGTCTTCATAGATGACATTCTGATCTACAGTAGAGCTGCTCAGCATCATGAGAAACATCTTCATCAGGCTCTAACTTTACTAAGAGAGCATAAGTTGTATGCTAAATTTAGCAAGTGTGAGTTCTGGTTACCTGAAGTTTCTTTTCTTAGACACGTAATATCTGCTTCAGGTATACATGTTGACCCTAAAAAGGTAGAATCTGTCTTGCAGTGGGAGCAGCCGAAAACACCGACGGAGATCCGCAGTTTCTTAGGGTTGGCAGGTTATTATAGGAGGTTCATTAAGAACTTTAGTTCTATAGCTTTACCCTTGACTAAGTTGACCAGGAAGGATGTTCCTTTTGCCTGGAGTGACAAGTGTCAACAATCATTTCAGTTGCTGAAAGAAAGGTTGAGAAGTGCACATGTGCTAGTGTTACCTGAACAAGGGAAAGGGTATATAGTTTTCTGTGATGCCTCTAAGAATGGACTAGGATGTGTGTTAATGCATGATAAACAAGTGATTTCTGTTGCTTCTCGACAACTTAAGAAACACGAGGAGAATTATCTGACACACGACCTAGAATTAGCTACTGTAGTCCATGCCTTGAAGATCTGGAGACATTATCTCTGTGGAGAGACCTTCCAGATTTTCACAGACCATAAGAACCTAAAGTATATCTTCGCTCAGCATGAGCTTAACATGAGGCAACGCCGCTGGATGGAATTAATCAAGGACTACGATTGTACGATTGATTATCATCTAGGGAAAGCCAATGTGGTTGCTGATGCTTTAAGCAGGAAATCAGCAACACCAGCCTTAGATAGAGAACAATTGAATTCTTTGGTGTGCTCTGGGAGGGATATGCTTATCTCTTTAAGGCAAGACAATGTACAGTTAAAAGTATCATTGCTATCTGGGTTGTTAGCTGAGATGCACATAAAACCTACCCTGAGACAACAGATTAAGGAGGCACAACAAGCTGATGTTGTAGTTCAGCAGATTAAATCAGAGTATGGTAGTGAAAAATGAGATGGTTTCCATGATTCAGATGATCAGGTAGCTTGTTATCATGATAGCATGATAGTACCAGATATTGATAATTTGAGGAAGTTAGTCCTGGAAGAAGCTCATTCTACAATGTATGCTATGCATCCAGGAAGAACCATGTGTATCATAACTTGAAAGATATGTATTGGAGGCCTGGTTTGAAGAAAGATGTTGCTGAGTTCGTTATGTGGTGTCCTATGTGTCAGCAAGTTAAAGATGAACACCAGAAGCCTACAGGAACACTGCAGCCTTTACCCATACCACAATGGAAGTGGGATCATGTGACCATGGATTTTGTGGTTGGTTTACCCAGAACAACCAAAGGTCATGATTCCATTTGGGTAATAGTTGATAGGTTGACAAAGACAACACATTTCTTACCTGTCAAAACAACCTATTCAGCTGAGAAGTTCGCACAGTTATATGTAGATGAAATAATGCGGCTGCATGGGGTCCCAGTTACCATTGTTTCTGAGAGAGGTCCCCAATTTACAAGTCATTTTTGGGAGTGACTTCATAAAGCTTTAGGCACAAAGTTAAGGTTTAGTACAACCTTTCATCCTCAGATAGATGGACAATCAGAGGGGACTATACAGACCTTGGAGGACTTGCTTAGGGCATGTGTTCTCTAGTTTATAGGAAGTTGGGATCTACATCTAAGTTTGATAGAGTTTCCCTACAATAATAGCTATCAACATAGTATTGACATGGCACCTTATGAAGCTTTGTATGGTAGACGTTGTAGATCTCCCCTATATAGGTATGAAATTGGTGAATATCAACTTTTGGGTCCTGATCTTGTGCAGCAGACCACCGAGAAGATTAAAACAATACAACAGTAGTTAAAGACTGTACAAGATAGGCAAATATCTTATGCTGATAAGCGTCGCAGACCTTAAGCCTGCGTTTGGCACAGGACTGGGATTCTGGAATCTGGATTGGGTTAGTCGGGGTTAGTCTGGATTCCGGTGCTGGGGCAGTCAGGATGCAGTCTGATTTTGTTTGGCAACACAGTATGTTTCTGGTTAGCTGGTCTGATTTTAGTCTGTGTGCAGTCTGAATCTGTTTGGCTGGAAGTCTGATTCTGTTTGGCAGCGTAGTCAGTAGCTGCTTATTTGTCATGTTCTTACAACACTGTTTGAACAAGTACACAGAATGTGTATTTGTGATGTCACTTCAACCTAAGTTTAGAATATTAAAAAATATTTTATTTGTGTTGTGTGGGTGTTATTTTGTATATTTAGAATAGTGCAAATAAGATATGATAATGCTAATTTTTACATGGTGAATAAAAATTAATGAAATGTTACTGTCGTCTGGAATGACATTTGCATGTGGTACATATGTAATGTTGAACATAGTTAATTGTCATCATTTTTTTAACAAATTACATTATCATCAGTAACAGTCAAGCTACATGAAATATGAAATTGACCTAATATATTTTGTTCATAACATAAATAAATTACATTATCGTTAGTAAAAGCAACTGATAATAATCATATTGTCGTCATTAGTTAAACATAAACGATCACAGATAATAAAATAATTGTTTATGGGTGATCTTCGTCAGGGGAGAAGGACACAAAATGGGAGCAATAAACATCCAAACAAAAGCTAAGATTTTGACAAGGCACTTTGGGGGGACATGGTTGGATGTGGATCTTAATTAAAATAGGCCAACGTTATGGCCTCATCGTACTCGTCCCATGACACTGGGCATGGTTCCTACACCGACTGCTTGTTTTGTTGTTTGATGTCATCTTTTGGCCAATCAAACAACAATGGCAAATGACGAACATGCTGACTAACTCGGCCCTTGACTTGATCATTGGTCCCAATTTTTCCCTCCTCCTTTGTGTGATTGCAACATGGTTTTGTGCATAAATGGTTATATTCAACATATTTTTGAATAATTTCCGGTGACATCAAAAGTTTTTCAAAATTTTCCCTTGCCCTTGCCTTTGCACGCGATGTCGACATCTAAAATTAATAAAAACAAAGGTATGAACAAATAACATAATTTGTAAAGTAACTGTGGCAATAACATAATAATGAAGTAGGAAATTTGATCGCATTATGGTAGCAACATATAATATTGTAACACATAAGTAGAGAATGTAAAATGTTGCGATGCAAAAACACAACTACATTTAGCACATATGCTACAAGTTCAGTTGTTTATTTCAATCGTCAGTGCCAAAAAAAATCCCTGGTGGGTAAGTGCGACGCGTCGTCAAAAAGTTGCGTTCAATGCCTTGTTGCACGGCCAATGTGGGGGGAGGCAATAAATCTCCCAATATGAACATATTGTCTCTTACAAACTCTCTCTTGATGTATTGCCATCACATTTGCAACTCAGGCAATGAAATGTAAGGGCCTCCTATTATGTATAGGAACTGGTGCCATGCCTCAATCCAAGCCTGTGTAGAGTATAGTCCATTTACACATCTACCCACATGATATTGGGTTCTCATCAAACCCCTGAGAACCATATCAAGCTCGGTAGACCAGATAAAAGACGGCGTCGGCGGTTGGCCAGCCATATAACATATTCTGTAAGTAATATATTTTTCAAAAGTAAGGGTGTATATCACAATTAATTGTATTATTTGGTTTGAGCTAACGTTAAGAAAAATTTTGATTAATAACATACAACATTAATAAAACATTCATCAACATGAAGAAAAATTTCATAACACTTAAAATGTAATACGACGTTTATAAAAGTGCCTAAATTAAACATGTGTATGATGTTCATAACATCCATTGATAATCATTCTAAACAGAGAAGACAATGTAAATGTATTTTCCATTCAACATTATGGAGTCATTTGAGGTGAAGGGATGTCCAGAAGTAGACGACACTCTTCCTCTAGACTGGCAATGTTGCGTTCTAAAACCTCATGCTCATACTTTCTGTTAGTGTATAATTCATCGTAGTTGTAATGAATTTCAACGAAGTCCTTCATGTTCATCGCCTGACCCCACACTGACTTGCACTCAACAGTTAGTAACATAATCTCCGCTTTCAATGAATCAATTGTTGGGGGGAGATCGACTGCCCAATGGAAGTATCTGCATCGGTCTTTTCCCTAAAATGTAGTACAAAGTTCAAGTTAATGGCAAAGAATGCAGAGCCTCGACAAGGGCAGTCTAGTATTTTTTGATGTACTATCACACCTCATGAGTAGGGCATATGTAATACATTTCGCTCGACCTTTGACTCAGAATGGCAAAGTCATTTAACCTTGCATCCTCTGTGTTAAGCCGTAAGGCTGCATTTAGCCCACAATCACACCTCAAAACCTCAGATGGAGTCATCGACATCTAATAAAACAAAATTGTCGATTAATAGAAAAATGTCAGGTTCATGACATAGTTTTCAAAGATAATATGAAGACCATTTGTTTCAGAGTAGCTAATTGTTGCAACAGACAAGTGCAGTTCATTTGGACATATCATAATATAGTATATCTATGACATATTGTATCCATCTTCTTCTATTGAAGAGTCATTATCGCTCGTTATTTGAGGTCGGTGGCAAAGATATCGACACCTCTCCCGCATACTTGAAATTTCTTCTTGTAACCTATCTGTGTCTGCTCTTGTTGAATAGACAAAGGCATAATGTTCTGACCAGAACTTTCATTCACTACGTGCATATGCGAGCTGTGATACCATTGCATCCCTAATTGCAATAAGCATAGCCACTGTAGGTTGTACTTGCTGCGCGGGCAACCTCATATGGCATCTGGTTGGTACAAGACCCCTACCACATGTAAAATATGGCCTGTGGGGACTGTTGTCTTAAAACTGTCCATTTGTCACATCTGTGGCATCCATGTACACTCGTACGGTGCACTGCAGACCACATGGGCGCGATGGCATGTCATTGTCCATTTCTAGATAGAAAACCTAATGAGACATAATTTCACATTGTTTATAAGTAGGCAAAATTGTAGTCAACAATACGGTTTGAGAACAAAAGTTGGCCGTTAAGTTACAAAAAAAAGGGAGTAAGTGAAACATGTTGTAGAACATGTTTCAATGTCTGCAAGTTAGAAAACAAATGTATAAATCACTAATTTTCCCACATAGAATTGGAAATATTTTTGTGCAAAACATTTCCCTCTCTAGCATCGGCCTGGCTTTGTTTGTTGGAGAGAACACAATTCGTTCAAGATGTCAGTGGTTGTATGAGGCTCATCCAAGTTTTCGTCCATCATAGGATCACCATCATTTTGGCGTTAGATAAAATTGTGAATGATACAACAAGCCATTACAATATGAGACTGAGACTGCACGGGAAAAGTTGCTCCTTTATGAAAGTAGGAAAACCTCTTCTTCAACACACCAAAGGCTCGCTCGACAATGTTATGCAGTTCAACATGTCGGTGGTTGAACATTTCCTTTTTGCTTGTGTATGAGCCTCTGTTACCCCGATACTCTGCTATATGGTAAGCAACATTTCGATATGGTGCAAGAAATTGGCTGGTGTTGGCATACCCTGCATCAACAAGATAGTACTTCCCAGTGGGTACTTTGAACCCGCATGTGGTTGTAGCTGCGTGAAGTACCCTTTGGTCAGCAGAAGATCCCTCCCAACCAGTCATGATATATGTAAACTCCATTGAGAAGTCTACTACAGCCATGACATTCATGGAAACATTCCCTTTTCTATTCCTATATCGATTATGCTTGTCGCACTTCACCAAAATGGGGATGTGTTTCCCGTCAATTGCCCCAATGGCATCCTAAGACAAGTATATAAGAAATACGCAAGTAAATACCAAACTCAACGATGGCGATAGTGGTTATATTAACAATGGAATGGAAAATGGTCAACTAAGTGATGGTCATACCTTGAAGTAAGGGTAACATCTTGAACTCTCAGCGATGCGGCAGTGCGGAGTTGTGGATGCAGTTGGCATGACAATATATTTGTTGCACAAAGCACACACTGCATCCAACACGTCGTTAAACTTTCTACTTATGGTTTCACCACTGTGAATGTAGTCCTCAGCCAGAACACGGTTGGTATGGCCATGTCCAACCATCTGAAGGAAGTAGCAAACTGCCTCCACTGATGACACACCTCTGGTACTTTTCAACAAACCTTGGTCCTCAAGTTTGTCAACAAAGGCTAAAACTGTGTTGGGTAGCATACGGTACAGATCGCATGCCCTCCTTTCATGGCCGATTATTATTTCTAAAATCTTTTGATGGCCTCTCCTAATACTAACCGATCTCGGTATTGGTTGGTGTGTGGTTGCGACGTCTGAATTTTGCATGATATTATGGGAAATTTGGTCAGCTATTTGGTAGGACATTGCATTAGCAATGTCATTAGCCAGACCAGACATAAGATCCAGTAGTTGTAGAATGTCATCAGTTGTTTCATATGGATGAATACCGGCCATCACGTCTTGAATTAAAAGTGATTATCCACATAAGAAAAATATCGAGATATTGTAGAAATGAAATTAGGGATATAGAGACAAAATAGCAAATACTGACTAGATAGCAAATAACAAGATAAACCATTACATAGTACCATAGTTCAGAGATTGTTCCCAACGGAATAAAATAGTACAACAACTTTTGATAAAGTTCATCAAATAAAAGGTAGGATACTGATATAGTTCTTAAATTAGACAGCCTCAAAAGTACGGTGGAGATTGTGGCGTGAAGGATGAATGTGATGCAGAAGCTACAGAAGTTGTGTTCTTCATTTCCCACAAGTCTTGCAACCAAATGGTAATTTTTGTGGGGTGTCCATAAGGCTTAGGTAAATGTTACGGTTAGCTGGATCTTTTATGGTGTCCACAAGAGTGGTAAAAATTGGTACAGGGGTGTCAGGGTAGCTTGCATGAAAGTGGTGCAAAATGGTTTGGTATTCGTCTTTATCCTTAGACCTAGTAGCAATTCCGCTGCCCATCTCATGTACCTTGGAAAACACCTTTGTGAATTCAGACACAACATCATTAGACAAGACACAACTGTCCTGTGAGCTTGACGCTAGCTTGCTACGTCTGATCGTGGTGGGATTCCTTGCACCAACACCTTGGTTGTGTGATCCGCCGTTGGTGTCCTCACTTTGCATCCCAGAATTAACCATGTCTTCAGTGAAACCGGTTGGACCGGCCAGTTCTGGGCTGAAAAATGAATCAGATGCATCTAGGTCAACAACAAAATCATCTTCAGATGCAACATCAAAAGGAGGCTATCTATCAGTTGAGGACATTGCATGATGTCCCCTAGCTATGTTCCTCCCCCCCATCATCTCGACGTCGTGGTAGTGGTAGAATGGTTTGTTGATCAATCTCACTAGTTCCCTGTTTGCCTAAAATAGGGGAGAACTACTGATTCGGTCAATATTAACAAGTTTAATTTAATATATAATAGTCAGGGGAGTGTATATTATTAGACATACTGCAAGTGCCTCCCTCCACTCTGGGGTGTCAGGAAATATTGGCTTGTGCATGCTGTCATCCCATCACTAGTACATAACTGGCCTTTAGTGTCGGTTATTTAAGGCCTTTAGTATCGGTTTTTAAGCGACACCTATGTGGGCACCGCTAAAAGCCCGACCGTTACGCGTCGGTCCTCAAACTGATGCCACAACCTTCGCGTGCCACCGAAAATGCGCCAGTAGGGGGTATAGGCGTCAATTATCAGCTTAGAAACTGATGCCATCTCACTCGCTTCCACGGTCGTGGGTGGTGTCTGGCCTCATTAGGGAAATCGACGTCGGTTACTAGTATGGCAACCGACACTGTAACCATATATCATCAGTTTTATACAGATATCTGACACCTATTTTATGTCTGGTCTGCTGCCACGACCGTGCTGGCCAGCACGACCGTGGTGTTTGGCCTCATTATGGAAATCGACGTCGGTTACTAGTATGGAAACCAACACTGTAACCGTATGTCGTCAGTTTTATACAAATAATCGACGCCTATGTTTTTTTTATGATCAGTCTGTAGACCTGCTGTGGCTGGTCCCAGGATGAGAAACCTACAGTTTAGTTATGAACTGCAGGTTTTATGACATCCATTGATATCAGCCAACAACAGGCCACAAACCTGCAAAATTAACATGATGGACAATATTATATATGTGATTCACACTCATGTATAAGAACATTTAATTCTTATTATTTTTTCATCACACGCATGTAGAAACTAGTAGCAACCTACAGTTCCATTTATTTCATCTCTTTTCACATTCAGACACATGTAGAAACATTCATGTATTGATGATTTTCACACACATGACAATTCATAAAAATTCATTCACATTCACACAAATTAATTATGAGAACAAAGTTATTCTTTATTCATCATTGTCATCATTTTCATCAAAATCATATTGAAAAATTCCCACTCTTTGCAGGGCTTTTGCCCAATCTTCTCTTACAACATCTAATTCATCTCTCGTATAGGGAGAATGTACATCAAAATGCTTTGCACCTGTGTTGAAGTCCTTAGTTTTAAAGACCTACAAAGGGAATGACGTACATACATAATTATAATAATATATAATAAGATTCATATATTTCATATTATCTAACGAGACTATGTATAATACCTGTTGTATGTTATCGATTTAAAATACAACATGTTTGATGATTAGGTCTACAAATTGCATCACATAGTAGGCACATGCCCAGCCGTTGTCTTGTGTAGCACACTATAAATTGAAACATACAAAATATTTAAAAATAAAAATAAGCACAGTTCACATAAATAATATATACATTGGAGTCAGGAAATTACTTTCACATTCTCCCAAATGAGTGTCATATTTTTTTCCTGAGGACTTTTCCTCTAGCTTTTTTGTACTCTTGTAAAGCCCTATATATGTTATTGTAACACATTAAATTGTATAATTAAATAGTAATGCAGTAACAGATGTTAACATATATAAAAACATAAAATATTTCTCACGAGAATAATGGCCTTTTAATTGCATGTCCATATAATACATCCAACTCACTCCCCGCAGGATCTAGATAATAGACGGTGAATGTCTTGGGGACAATAACTAATAACTCCCAATGCTTAGAATTACAGGTAAGAAACTAGAAAATTAATAACTCAATATCCGCAATAAAAATGTAATTTGCTTAAGTCCAAATTACAAGCGAAGTAAACTTACTCGACATTGAATGGAGCTATTATCACCATCTTATTATTTTTACCAATATATTCAAAAGCATCACAGTAGCATGGAGTAACTGAAGAAGGGTCTGTAACTACAAGACTAATCAAAGATGGAACCAAAAATCCCACATGGGAAAACCCAAAATCTGTACATGTCTTGTATACGTGGCTGCAAAACATGTATTACGTATGCATTATTATATAAGAAACATGATTTCCGTATATAAAATAAGGTATATAGATGTATAAACTAGATTTCCATATGCATTAATCTCACCATATCCACAACTCTATCATAGATGTGTTCAGCCATTCATAACTAAACAACTCCAAAATATCTTGTATAAATATGTTGTTTCCGAATGTTTGACCTGCATAAATACATATCCAGAACTTCTATTACGTATGTATTAATACGTATGCTAAACTTGTATAAATAGATTGTTATCGTATGATTTACCTACAACATTCTACAGAATAGTAACATTTATAGGGCAATTTGGATTATGTTCACCGATCCATACTGCCACACTCCTACAATTAGGACCTATCGAGGCGTGTAGGTTCCCTGGAAGCCAACTTGGTAGTCAAGGAGGTGGAGGCTAAGATGTAGCAGGTCTCGTCTTTTTGACCTGTATATATAATTTCATATCAATTGACTCATATATATACACACACTAACAAATTAAAGTAATGAAAATTTATCATACAATATCAGTATAGAGGACATCTGCTTCGGGCCACAGTATCACTCCGCCTACTGCCTCACCAAGTGTTTTAGCATCTGGGTGTGCATGAGGTAGTGCAAGATTCGTCCAGCCAGTGAGTATATGTATGAAGCTCACACGTACCATGCCATCTGGTACTGGACTCCCATGAAACATGCACCCTTTAAGGGGTGGGTAAGTCGATGCATCTGCAACGATATATCCTTCACTTTGTAGTCGACATGGCTTCAACTCCTATAAATTTATGTAAAGAATGTTATATGCATATATACACAAACATATCATCTTGAACAAACTAGCTATTATATATTCCATAAAAATACTTACAGAGGACGTGCTAGGTGGGTCTATAGGATTACTCCCAACCTCTACAGTATGAGGAGTAGGAGAAGAGAGGTTTGCCACAGGTACTGTCTGAGTGGCAGTTTGAGATGCCTGCCACTTGTTAAATGCTTCCTAGAGTCTTTCATCAACTACTTCCTTGACTCTCCTATCAATTAAGGAATCTACCTATACATGGATAAAAGAAATGCTAGTTTCTGATTATTGAATTCCCTTTCGCAATAACATTGTAAAATAAGAATAAGTTACCTCAGCTTGTAAAAGTCCTGCTTTTGGGACATGTTTACGGTGGGATGGCCCAAAGAACGCTTTGATGCCCACACCAGCGTCTACACCCCTTACACGTCCAGGATGCTCTGGGTTACCCAGAGCAACTTTTAGTTCATCCCTTGTGCCTTGAGGGATGAACTTGCCTTCCTTCCTCTGCTCGTGAAGCTCTCACTAAGCACCATCAACAAAAATTCATAAATAAACATAACAATAATCAATATCGATAGATTGCTCTAAGAGTTTGATTTTTACCATTTTTGCAGCTGCCTCAGTGGTTGTGGGCTTCAATATCTCTCCCTTCTTGTTTTGCCTCCCAGCTATCCACATAACATGATGAGGCAGAGGTGCGGGAGCAGCAGTAGAGGACTCTGCAGTCTCCTAAGTAGTAGTAGGCTGAGTAGACTCAGCCTGTAGTCTTTGGAGAATGCCTGCATATCCTCTTGGACCCATTGTGTGGTCGTGCACATTCAGTGCACGCCTTGCTCATTGAGCATCGCTGATAGCCTAGTTAGTTATCGCATTGATTTGGTTAGTAACACTAAAGGTTAATCTTAAATAGGTGAATACATAAAAACGTATATTAATTAGATTGGGAGTGGCGCTTAATACCTTGAATTCATTTGTTTTTCTTTGGGTAACACACTCTTCCCATTCTTTGGGGTCCAAGTAGTTCCATTGCTGTGTGGATTCCTTCTTCCTATATTTATTTTTCAAAGAGAATACAAACAAAAATTATTAGTGTAGAGTTAGTGAAATAATATTGATCAATGTCTAGAATTGGAATCAATCAAGAACCTATTCTCCGCATCGCGTATGTAATCTCGGGTGACATTGGTCCTATAGTTCCTTAAGACCCTCCCACAACGTTGCATCACACATTTACGATGCAACTTTTCATCCAGATCAAATATGCCCTGCAAATTAAATAGAATTTCTATTAACGAGTATCCTAAAAATTAGTAATTTACAAAAATAGAATTACAAATAACAATAACTCACAGATAGTTCCTTCCATATATGGTCTTTCTTCCCCTTAGGAACTTTATGCCATGATTCTAGGATAGGACTGCAATGGCTGCGAGTAAGAACCCCAAGATATGAAACAAATGAGTTGTGGTTCACTCCATATGGATTTCCTGCCTGATCAAAATCCACAACCAATTTGGGTCCATTGCTCCTTTGCTGTATTAACTTGTTCATCATTGTGATGCCCCTCACTTTCTCAATTTTCTTTTGATGCTCATCAAGTGCTGTAATTTCTTCAGGGGGTACATCACCAACCTAAAATTTGATAAAAAACACACTTACATAATATAATTATAAATGAACATATAGATAGAAACCTCAGGGATATATTCTTAAAACTTACATTGTCAGGCGGTGCAAGCACGTCCTCACCCTCACAGTGATCATCATCACAGTCCTGATCAGACATCTGAAAGTTCACATTCAAATTATAAATTTCACATTGTAAAGTAACACTAATTGTAAAGTTCACATTGTAAAGTACACATTCACAGGGGTGCAGCGATTGCGAATGGACATCCCATGTGCTTTCATTCTTATATATAATAAATGTGTACCACCTATCCCATTCTTGAACACCTAATCTCACTAGTAAGTGTATAATGTGTATTGGGTTTTTAAGAAAATTTCAGCAGCATTTCCCCGCTGTTCTCTAAGTACATGTGTACTTAGAGAACAAACGGGGAAATGCTACCGAAATTTTCTTGAAAATCCAATACACATTATACACTTACATCCTAAGTGAGATTAGGTGTTCAAGAACAGTCCCAAACTGGGGACTATCCAAGATTTACTTCTAATGAGTAAATCTTGGACGTGTTTCTAGGCCAACAAATTCATGTGTTGTCATTCTTATATATAATAAATGTGTATAAACTACAGGAAACATGGTTAATCCTAATATATAGAGCATTATTAAATAATAAATTAAGAAATCAATAGTTTCAAACATGCAATAATTCACAATGCAATGTTATAAACTACATGCAACATGGTTAATCCCCACACTCTAGTAGACAGACTAACTATTGGTTTAATAACCCTATTTCCACATGTACGTACATGATTATCAACTTTAAAACCCTATAATTCATTGAAATCATTCTAATTCAATTTAAGATGTTGGGATCACATAATTATATACTGGAGTGATTTGAACAAGACAGCCATGAATAAGTTAAAGAGACAAGTTTGCAAACTGGAGAGCCAAAATAAGATTGGGTGTCTAATAAACAAGAAGGCAGTGCAACTCAAATAATGTTGTTCAAATAAATAAATTGCATAGCAACTCTGCACCACAATAACATTGAAGAAAAATTGCACACAGACACAGCCATAGGATTCTTCAACCGTTCCACTGTTCTGAGCGTCATCAATCATGTCCTCTGATTGATTTTAGATTGGAGGGGATACAGGAAAAGCAAGAATAGGGGGAAGGTTAGGGGAAAACCTGATAATGGCAGCCAGAGGAGGGGAGCGATGGCTGATCAAGTTGCTTCCTACTTGTGCTAGTCCAATGACAGGGGCAGGAGCGGCAGCGACGCCTGAGAAGAGGAGCGACAGTAGGTGGCCAAGTATTGCAAATGTGGTGCCTGTGAGAAGAGGGAAGCATCCAGGCAGTGGGTGAAGGGCTGGTCGTCGAGCAGAAGGGCTCCAGGCGGAGAGTTGGTCGTCGGCGTCAGGTCGAAGGTCACCGGGCGCTTGGTCTCTAGTGCGCAGCGCGGTTGTCGGCAGGTGCGGTCGTCGATAGGCGGGGCAGTAGGTGCACGGGAGCTGTTGTCAGAACGGAGCAGTGATGGAGATCAGAGCTAGCAGTAGAGGTGCGGCGGCAGATCAACGTCGGCGAGTGGCGGTGGTGTCGGCAACCAAAGCACAACCAGCTAACAGCGGCAGAGGCAGAGGCGGAGGCAGAGCATCAGCGAGCGGCGGTGGAGTAGAGGAATCGCCGTAGACCAGCAAACCCTCAGCGGAAATGAATGAAACAGAAGGGGAAGAGTCTGCCTCGCACTGTTAAGTTAACAATAGGTGTCAGTAATAACAAAAAATGACAATAAACACTATACGTGTCAGTTTGCAACAACACACCGACACTAAAGGGAGGTGAAAATTGTCATGGTTATGTGTGCGAAAACACAATGGCGTCAGTTATTGTCACAAAATTGAAGATAAAAATTGGTCAAATTTCTGTCTCGCAGAAAACCTTTAGTCGTCGGTTTCTGTTTTAAAAACTGACGATGTATGTTAATTTTTGGAGGTAATTTTTTCACTGGAAATTTTGGTTTTGGTGGTTACTTTTAGGCATCGGTTTCTTATTAAGGAACCGACACTGAATAAAAGCGATACCCATATATGGTCTCCCTTTACAGATTGATGTCGGTTTATTTTATAAACCGACGCTGTATTTTTTAGGTGTCGGTGTATTATTACAACTGACATCGTTAAAAGTGACGTTATAAGCCATTTCTGTAGTAGTGCATCCAACACCACTTTTATTGGTCACCAGTTTTCTCTTTGCATAGTCTCTCCTGAGGTTCTTCCATCGAGTTTTTAACTGATCCAATGTACCCTCATTCCTCCCCATCCTGATATGCCAATCACGTAGCGTCTCCCTCCATGCATCCCTAGTAAATATTCCATCGACGCACCTACCCAAGTCATATTGTCTCCTCAATGCCGCAACCAGAGCCTCATCCAACTCTTTCGACCATACAATACGGAACCTCGGGTCGGGTGCATCCATAGTACCAATGACACTGCGATATATCATTTTAGTATAGGTGTTTAAATGAAACCGTTATACGAACCTAGTATGAGACTACACAGTTGAAAGAAATAACTTGTTTAAAGAAATAACCCATGTCATATTGTCTCCTCAATGCCGCAACCAGACATAAGATCCAAAATTTGTACAACAAATTTGAAATTGTTGTTAAATTTGAAATGGTTTTAGCAAAAGCATCATCCAATATGTTCATTACAGGAAAACTACATAAATAGCAAGCATTTAACATGACATTCACATTAAAAGTGTTTGTATTGCTCATGAGATATACCTGGTAAGCCGCATTGAAGGTTGAAGAGAGTTGCATGGCCAGCGACAAGGTTAGGGACAGTACATACAAGAAATTCAGAGGGAATGCAGATTAGCCAAAATAGTTGGATTACTTGCAATATAATCAGCAGAATACTAATGGGTGTACATTTTGGTCGTACATGAAAATTAAAATCATTCATTCAAGCTAACATTAAAATCATTCATTGAAGCTAACATTAAAATCATTCATTCAAGCTAACATGAATGATCAAAATTAGGGTGTCCCAGTTCTAGTTTTGAAAAGTTGACACATAAAAAAACCTACATGAATGATTTAGACCTCAATGTAGGGCTTATAGCACATACTGGTTCCAACTTAAACACCATAATTTGCACGTATACAAAGCATAAGTAGTCAAGGCGCACGGTCATAACACAAATAAGAAGAAGTTGAATAATAAAAATTAGGGTGTCCCAGTTCTAGTTTTGAAAAGTTGACACATAAAAAAAACCTACATGAATGATTCAGACCTCAATGTAGGGCTTATAGAACATACTTATTCCAACTTAAACAAATATATTACACAAGATATTTGTACCTGAACAAATAATGACCTATCAAACATAATACATTATACATATTAACATGAAAACACAACTGAAAACACACTGACAGATATAACATAAATCTACTTCTCGGGTTCCTTCCATGACCAAAGAATATGCTAAGACAATCATGCCTAAATATAAACCTGTCCTTGTAAATGAGGTTACTAGTAGGGAGAACTCATTAATTAAATTGTCAATATAAATATATAACAATTATTTTGTTCCTATCCCATATGGTCGACCTATTTCATTTCAATGCAGAATGTTGTTCTCTACATTGCTGGTGTATTGATGTTTATAACATGATTAACATCACCATAATTTATGTGATTTATAGTTGGCATTCAGATATATGTTTCAACTTAAACAAAAATATTACATCATATTACTTTAAACGGAACAAATAGTGACCAATCAAATTAGGGCTTATACAATGAGCACATAATAGTGACCATTTTAAATGGATAGCACAAAATTGTTCCAACTACAAACTAGTATGTTTATGAGCATATACAATGTACACTACACACTAATGTACACTACACACTAGTATGTTCTAAATAAAAATAATTAATAAGTAATAGGTGGATTCCAATTTTGTACCATCATAGTAGACCTAGTTGGGGGGGCAGACCTCAGTCAAGGGCTTTGTACAAGGTGCCAAAATATATTAACACAAAGAAAAGTTGGTACTAGAGTTTACAAAATAAATGAAATGACTATGAAAAAGATCTACCTATACTAATGGGTGTACAATTAGCTCATATACAAAGCATAAGCAATCAAGGTGCACAGTCATAACACAAATAAGAAGAAGTTGAATAATCAAAATTAGGGTGTCCCAGTTCTAGTTTTGAAAAGTTGACACATAAAAAAACCTACATGAATGATTCATACCTCAATGTAGGGATTATAACACATACTTGTTCCAACTTAAACAAATATATTACATAAGATATTTGTACCTAAACAAATTATGACCTATCAAACATAATACATGATACATATTAACCTGAAAACACACTGACAGATGACCAAACAATATGCTACAACAATCATGTCTAAAATTCTAAATATAACCCTGTCCTCATAAATGAGGTTACTATCAGGGAGAACTCATTAATTAAATTGTCAATATAAATATATAACAATTATTTTGTTCTTATCCCATATGGTCTACCTATTTCATTTCAATGCATCCCTTTTATCTTGGAATATCCCAAAAGACGACATACTTTTTTTCTCTTATATGAAAAATAAAATCATATATCTGGTTCATTTCATAGAAAGAGATGAGAAAGTAACAGTGTTAGGGACGGTACATACAAAAAATGCAGAGGGAATATAAATTAGACAAAATAGTTGGATTATTTGAAATAAATAATGAACAACTTGTTTAGATAGGCAAATAATATTCTGGAACCAAATTAGACTAAGTCGGCATCACAAAATGGTGGCAGGAGCAGCAAAATATTGTGCTCTACATATAATGCTGGTGTATTGATGTTTATAACATGATTAACAACACCATAATTTAGGTGATCTACAACACAATAGTCGGCATTCAGATATATGTTTCAACTTAAACAAAAATATTACTTCATATTATTTTAAATGAAACAAATAGTGACCAATCAAATTAGGGCTTATAGCACATAATTGTTCCAACTACAAACTAGTATGTTTATGAGCATATACAATGTACACTAAACACTAGTATGTTCCAAATAAAAATAATTAATACGTAATAGGTGGATTCCAATTTTGTACCATCATAGTAGACCTAATTGGGGGGGCATGCCTCAGTCAAGGGTTGTGTACAAGGTGCCAAAATATATTAACACACAGCAAAGTTGGTACTAAAGTTTACAAAATAAATGAAATGACTATGAAAAAGATCTACCTATACTAATGGGTGTACAATTTGCACGTATACAAAGCATAAGCAGTCTAGGCGCACAATCATAACACAAATATGAAGAAGTTGAATAATCAAAATTAGGGTGTCCCAGTTCTAGTTTTGAAAAGTTGACACAAAAAAAACCTACATTAATGATTCAGACCTCAATGTAGGGCTTGTAACACATACTTGTTCCAACTTAAACAAATATATTACATACGATATTTGTACCTGAACAACTAATGACCTATCAAACATAATACATGATACATATTAACATGAAAACACACCTGAAAACACAGTGACCGATATTACATAAATGTACTTCTCGAGTTCCTTCCATGACCAAACAATATGCTACAACAATCATGTCTAAAATTCTAAATATAACATGTCCTCGTAAATGAGGTTACTAGAAAGGAGAACTCATTAATTAAATTGTCAATATAAATATATAACTATTATTTTGTTTGAATCCCATATGGTCGACCTATTTCATTTCAATGCAGAATATTGTGCTCTACATCTAATGCTGGTGTATTGATGTTTATAACATGATTAACAACACCATAATTTAGGTGATGTACAACACAATAGTCGGCATTCTGATATATGTTTCAACTTAAACAAAAATATTACATCATATTATTTTAAACAGAACAAATGTACACTACACACTAGTATGTTCCAAATAAAAATAATTAATACATAATAGGTGGATTCTAATTTTGTACCATCATAGTAGACCTAGTTGGGGGGGGGAGACCTCAGTCAAGGGTTGTGTACAAGGTGCCAAAATATATTAACACAAAGCAAAGGTGGTACTAAAGTTTACAAAATAAATGAAATGACTATCAAAAAGATCTAATGGGTGTACAATTTGCATGTATACAAAGCATAAGCAATCAATGCGCACAGTCATAACACAAATAAGAAGAAGTTGAATAATCAAAATTAGGGTGTCCCAGTTCTAGTTTCGAAAAGTTGACACATAAAAAAACCCTACATGAATGATTCAGACCTCAATGTAGGGCTTATAGCACATACTTGTTCAAATTTAAACAAATATATTACATAAGATATTTACAGGGAGAACAATCATGTCTAGATATAACCCTGTCCTCGTAAATGAGGTTACTAGTAGGGAGAACTCATTAAATAAATTGTAAATATAAATATATAACAATTGTTTTGTTCCTATCTCGTATGGTCGACTTATTTCATTTCAATGCATCAATTTTTTCTTGGAATATCCCAAAAGATGAGATACTTTTTTGCTCTTATCTGGTTCATTACATAGAAAACATGTTCGTATTCATCAAGAGAAATACATTGTCAGTCAAAATCAAGGTTGAAGATAGGAACACGGGTCAGGGACGGTACATACAACAAATGTAGAGGGACAGTACACATAAGCCACTAGCCTACTGAAATAAAGAAGAGGGTCAGTGAAGAGGGTCGGAGAAGACATACCTCTCAAGCAGCTGGGTGACTTCTGAGTATAGGGGCTCGACAACGACGACTTCAGAAATTTTTTTATGGATGATGCGAATGTGAACAGGGAGGATTTCAGATATGAATCACAACACTATATAGCAGCAAAGGCAGCGCTTGCCCTTGCTAGGGTTTACTGGGTTTGCACACAGTGAAAAGGGGGATTTGATGGGAGATGACAACTCCAGATGATGCTTGATTCTCGATGTCTAGACTGGCGGTGTAGGTTGGCGATTGTAGACGACCCACCGTACCCCTCCGTTGGCTTGATTGACCGATTGTTGCGCCCACGCCATTGTCCAGGCTTATCCATACAACACTGCCCTTCCATACGAAACGATGGGCTGCTGCATGTCTTGGGAGAGGGTGTCATAACTCACGGAGAAAATAGTAACTGCTGGGAGGGCATCGACTTCTCAGGAGAGGGAGCAGAAGAGGGAGAGGGGAAAGGTGAAGGGGCAGGGAGGCATCGGGGGGCGATGACACCATCGCAGAAAGGGCAAGACGAAAATGGACTCAGATCGCGGAAACTGGGTTATGAACCAGATCCCGCCCCTCGTGGGACTGGGAGAACTCGGGTTAGGGGGTTCCGTTATCCCAAAATGGGGGGTTTTTCAGGGTTGCGAACCAAACAAAAATCAACCTCAAATTGGCACTTGTTTGGTGGGGTTGGCACATAAAGACAAGGCCAAACCGGGTTTCGGTCCCGTGCCAAACGCAGCCTTAGAATTCCAAGTTGCAGACAGAGTGTACCTCAAGGTCTCACCCTAGAAAGGATTTCTTAGATTTGGAAGGAAAGGAAAGTTATCTCCTAGATTTATGGGGTCTTATCCAATCATTGAACGGGTTGGAAAGGTAGCTTATAAGCTGGAATTACCACCTGAGCTACAAACGTTACACCCAGTGTTCTACATTTCCATGCTAAGGAATGTCATCCTGATATAGAATCAGTTCTGCAACCTATGGAAGTAGAATTGAACGATGATATATCCTATGTTGAGGGACCCATGTTGATTCTTGACAGAAGAATCAAGAAGCTGAAGAAGAAAGACATAAGTCTTGTGAAAGTCCTATGGAATCACCATGGCATTGAAGAAGCTATGTGGGAACTAGAGGAAGAGATGAGGAGGAAGTATCCTACTATTTTCTCTTAAAATGTTTTGTAGATGATTTCGGGGACGAAATTCTTGTAAGGGGTGGATAATTTGTAACATCCCTGACCTGGGTTATGTGCTAACCCTAGGTGTTTTTCCTAACAAAGTTGATTAGATGCTTGTTCTCATCTTTTGAAATTTAATTAAGGCTTTTGAGGAACTTATATCGCAATATCAGTCCTTTTTGAATAATGTTGAAACCTTGTTTTGTTAATTTTGGACTAAAGTGCAAATTACCCAAGTAGAGGGGTTAACTTGCAAATTGCACATGATAAGATGTTCCTATTATGTTGAGAAATCCTAAGAATGAATATGATTTAGTGGTATGGTTTCCACAAGCTTGGGCATCAAGATAAAGTTTGTAGAGCAATCCTTGTGCATTAAAACCTAGTTTTGGTGTAATATGCAATTTACCCAAAACCTAGGGTTCTATATGCAAAATATCACCTCTAGAGGGTCTCTCATGTTTCTTGGCATCAAGTAGAGCAAATAAAATGAGAGGGGCACCTCATTTGGATTATCATGGAGGAGAGAGAATCTTGACATTAAAGTAATCAAGATTTAAGCACAAATGGCTCTTTAATATAACTTAATGTGAAAAAGAAATATATTAATTAAGGAGCCCTTCAAACAAAAGTTGAGGGATGTGTTTGCTATAGTTTGGACGAGCTTGTGCCATGCTTGGGCATAAAAAGATCTTGGTGGAAGCCATTCACATTAATATAATATAAAACAATATCCAATAAAAGGATGGATATTAATATACATCTCTTTAAGATGCTTAGTTCCTTTTCCATTATTTCTTGGATAATGGAGAAAGTTTTGCAAGGAAATAGAGGGCGTCTTCGTGGCCAAGGAATGGAGAAGGCTTTAGTGGAAATTAGTTGGAATTAAAGAAAACTCTCTTTTTCTATTTCCTTAAAAACCCATATACATATCTCTTATGTATATCTTTTGTAATACACATGAGAGCCATTTCCTCAGTCTCTTTCTCTTTTCACCTTGCTTTGGCCGACCAAAGGAGAGCTCTGGAGCAGAGGGAGGATGACCAAACCTGTTGGTAAGTGTTGATCATTTCCTACCTCAGATTCATGGTGGAAACCCTAAAACAAGGCTTGATTAATGGTTTTCTTCGCACGATTTTCATTTCTAGCCATCTTTTTTTTTTAAGGTAAGCTCAATGCCATTAAGAGAAAGCCATACGAAATCTACAAGAAAGATATCTCACAACGAGGAAACTAACAACTACCCCCTTAGAGGACCAACATAGCACAAGGCTCAGATTGGGATGCGATAGGTAACTTTCAGCACCGACCACCTCTTGTAGTGGCTGTCTAAAGCAGCTATCTGGGATGGAAGCCTTCAATCTGTAGGAGCCTTTGAGTGTACTGGGTTGGGAGTTTGCAAAGTTGTCAGCAGAGATCAACATCATGAAGATGCCAGAAGACCACCTGAAAAGGAAGAGAGCTCCATCGAACCAAAGACGCAACAGGACGCCAACAGAAAAACACACAACAGCCAAGCAGCTTGACCCCCACTGCAACCCTCAACAAAATAGCAAAAAAGAACAAGGCCAGAAGGGGACCAAACCAAACCCCAAACAAACACACAGACAAAGCGATAATGAGAAAAGGGTCACAACTCGGACGAAGATACAACCTAGCAGACAGACAAAACACTCAAGAAAAGTTGAAGGACGGACCTTGGACAACTACTGGAGCTCCATCCACCATTAAAGCCATGGAGCTTGGAGCTTTGGATCAGTTCTAAAGGTGGGTTTTATAACTCTAACCCTTAACCATTGCTATTGCACTCTTTTCAATAAGAATCATTGGTTACTTTTCTTCCTTTAATACTCTTATGAGTTCTTGCTATAACTTTCATGAAGAACATCAGTAGTTCTTGGTTGAACAGAGGAAGATGAAGGTGACATCATCTTAGATAAATATCCAAAAAGTTACTTTACCAAATGGTTTGCTTTTGTTTCTCAAACGGTTTCCCAAACCGTTTGGGAGAAAACGGTTTCAAACCGTTTGAATGCAAACGGTTTCACCTAAACCGCATAGAAGTAAATGGTCCAAGACCATTTGGTGGCTTTGACCAAGCGTTGACCAATTGGAGACCTGTTGGGAATAAGGTAGGTCAATTCTCCATCAATAATTATTAATTAACTTCAATTGGTTCACTAGTTGAAGGTCCAACAATCACTAAAACCCTAATCGGGTTAGGTGTTGATTTGATAATTGAATAAGTTTGAAACTTGGGTTGGATGACCCAAATGGTTTCAAAACCATTTGGGGATCACCCAAACGGTCTCAAGACCATTTGGTGATCACCCAAGACCGTTTGGAGGTCCAGGGTTAAGCATGGTTGACCAATTGAAGATCTAAAGGTATTAGGTTGAAGTATATTCAATTGTTGATTTAGTGATCAATCTAATGAGATAAACCCTAATTGGTTGACTTGGTTTTTTTGATGTTGACTTGGGAAAACGGTCTCAAGACCATTTGGAGGTCATCCAAATGACCTCAAGACCGTTTGGGGTCAGGTCATGTTCAAATTGGATGAAGGTTCAATGGTTGCAAAGTAATTAGACTCATATTGATTAATGTTGAAAGGTCATCGATTCCAAACCCTAATTCAAGTGATTCAAACCCTAATTGATGACCAATTGAGGGTCAATTGAAGGTCAAATAAGTTGAATGATGACCTAATTAACTCAATTGATGTGTGGAGACAGGACCAATTGATGAGTAGTTCCATAGATTCAATGGTTGAAGGAATCGACATTGGAAACCCTAATTCAATTGAAGTAGTTGAGACTCGTTTTGGTCCTTGTAGTTTTGAGGGAGTTTGGACCAAACGGTCTCAAGACCATTTGAGTCCAAATGGTCTCAAGACCGTTTGGGACCAAACGATCCCAAACCGTTTGGGTTCATGCGTTTTCAAAAGTTACTTTAGAAAACGGTTTTGGGGGTCTACTTTAGTAAACGGTATCATGTGACCACCTTTAGCAAACGATCTCAAAAGTCAACTTTGGCAAACGGTCTTCACCCCCTAATTTACTAAACGGTTTCAACCCTAGCTTTAGCAAACAGTCTCAGTGGTGTTGCAAGACCGCATGGAGGTCTAAACGGTCTTAGACCATTTGGATGTTTGTGGTCAAGACCGTTTGGGGTCTATATGTTCAAGACTGTTTGGTGGATAATTAACCAAAACCGCATGGATACTTAAAGTGGTTAAAGGTTAAGTTGGTTAATTGTTTAATACAAGATACAAGATGTAATCAAATATGATTATGGTATTTGTATCTTAATGGTATAGTGTGATTAACATCCAATAAGTAGTTAAGCCTTAATGATCATAATGGTAATGACATAACTCATGATGTCAATTTTCTTTCATGTTGAGTTGACTTAGCCTAATCAAGGCTGAAGAAAACATCATCCTATAAAGGATGAGAGAGAAAGGGTTACCTACATAAATGTTAATTATGTAATGGACTCTTATTATGAATAGATGTCTAATTAGGGTATGATCCATGATAGTGAGATCATGAAACCCTAAGTATGAAGGTTAATGAATCATAACCCTACCTGAGAGTATTATTGGAAGTAATCTTAATACATAGTGATGGTATGATCTCAATTCATAGTGATGACATGATAAACTTTAATTCAAGGTACTTTGATGGTCACTCCTACTAAATGTGAATAGTAAACCCTAATCTAGGGTGATGTAATGTGAATAGTAAACCCTAACCTAGGGTGATGTAATGTGAATAGTAAACCCTAACCTAGGGTGATATGATGTGAATAGTAAACCCTAACCTAGGGTGATTCAATGTGAATAGTAAACCCTAATCAAGGGTGATGAAATGTGTATAGTAAACCCTAATTCCAAACAAGGTAAATGGAAGTGTGAAACCCTAATTTTGGGTTATGCTTTATAGCATGAAACTCTAAGGTTGGATAATAAAATGATAAGTTATTAATCCTAATTGAGTTAAAGGGGTTGATTAACCCTAATTGAATTGAAAAGGGAAACCCTAACCCTAGTAAGGGCATAGTAGTGAAACCCTTAAATAGTGATGTTATGATTGTTTTGCATTATGATGATATGAAATTGATGTTTCTATTATCATCTATACTAATCATGCAGGTTTTATGAGATATTGAACATAGCCAGGCATGAGCTATGATGCCTTGCTTATTGAAAGCACTTCATGAGTTTTGTAAGTAATGATATGCTATGTTGCCTAGTGAAAGGTAACAAAAGAAATTGATAGGCTTTAAAAGCCATGTGACATACTTGCATTGCAATTATTATATTTACACTGTCAAATGACTTGATGGCATTATGTTACCTGTTAGAGTGGTAACAAGTATATTGATGATCTAAGGGTTTGAATACCCATGTTCTTCAATCATAATGATGAGATGATAAGGGATTGAGTTCCCAATGCTATTAAAGCTATGAAATGAACTTGATAGAAATAGTACTCATTCTTTATAGTAATTGTTATAAAGGTTTATGTTTGAAAACATGCATGTTGCTAAAAGAATTCTATAATGTACTTAAATAATCAAGTGAAATGATATCATGTAGAGCCCTGACCATAGATCCATCATCGTCAGTAGTTGGGTGATGGTGAAACAGGTTTTCCTAAGGGAACTCCTGGAGAGCATACTTTTGAGTATGTGGGGGTTATGGACGTGAATATCCTCATGTACTAATGGAGGAATTGATGTGAGATAAACATTAAATCTCTCAATCCTTCATTATATGTATATGCTAGGATGATGTATCACTAATCTCCCGATGATGATGTAAATGCCAAATTGATGTGAGATATACAAGAATTCCCTCGATTGTGAAGAGAGTACAACATGCCACTGTAACTCTAATAGCGAAGTTGCCAATATACCCTGGAAAACTATATATATCGTAGAGACACAAGATGTCCTGCATGTTGTTCCTCACACTGACTGAGGAAGAAGAGGTCATAGAAATCTGGCTCTTCTGATGACCTATGTATGATACCTATTTCGATTTCGCAATGGTCGGTTGGAGTATGAGCGGTATACCTCATCTCCTCAGGGCATAAATATGTTTGTAAAATGTAATCAGCCGTGTAGCATATTTGCTTAAGGTTGAACTACGAGAATCATGTTGGTATGTATGCCCTGAGAGCCAATCATGGGATGATTGATGGGATACATTAAGATTGATTTGATAAACAACAAAGGCAAGCTTCCAATTTGTACTGGTTCAGTCATATGAGATAGTGATAGAACAGATTGAATGTCTAGAGAATGACAGTACTCAATGACGTATGCCTTCAGGTTCATGACCTGAACGATGAGATCATACAGATGCTAAGAGTTTGTACATTCTTGTTATGTCCCTATTCGGATGTCATTGTGGAAGGTAGATAGACAACAATGACACACAAGACTAGATTGTGGTGTTGGTTGATGACAGAATCTCATTAGTCATGATATAGAGATATCAAACCAAACACATAGGTACTTGTTAGAGAACAAGTGTACCAGACAGACCCACCGTGAGTTTGACACATGGAACCATGACATGGTAGTCATATCCAGTACTCACAGTGATGGTGGTTAGTGTGATTCTTTGACTTGAAATCACTACACTCAACACATGTCATTGGGCACACTTTGACATCATCAAACACAGTCCTGAAACATGGGTTGTTATAAAGGTGATGATTGGGTGGCTTTGACACATGGGTCTTTTGAGGGGTGAGTGATAGATATGGGATTTGTCCCTCCTGAGGGAGTTTGATATCCATGGCCACTTGATGAGTAGGATTGAGAAAGGCATGCATGCATGTGTGAATCAGTATGTGATATTAATGTCATACATATCTCTTCCAATCTACTCTGAGATCAAGAAAGTGAATGAACATTGACAGGATGACTATTCCATGCCTCAAGTTCATTCGGGATATCAGTGACAAAGGAATTATACATTCACTGTAACACCATTCACGGATTGTAGGATTGAAAGTTGTTCTCCAATTTTCTACTTTCACTTGGGTAGCACTGATGTGTGACTAGGCACCACCTTTTGCTTGTGAAGTCATAAGTGTTATGGACTTTCACTGCCAACGTGAAATGGACCTACAGGGTCACACACATAGGATTTAACCTGGAAGAGGAGTTTTGTCCATAAGCAATGTTTAGATTTATTACTAAAGGAGTTTAGTAGTTCAATTAAACACTCAATCAATTGTTGGCTCAATATCATAATGTTCAAGGTATTGGACACATTGATTGGAGAATCAGATTGATTGAAATCGCAATTGACTGATTCTGCACAATCTACACTCCCAACCGATCGGTTCATGTGATGAACTGGTCGGCTGAGCTTGGTGAACCGGTCGGCTCAAGATCAGGGTGAACCAATTGCTTTAAGTGTTGAAATGATCGATTTAACTGGTGCAACCGAGCAAGTTGGGAAAGTAGGATTGGTGAGAATTTTCCTTTCGTTTCACTTGCCCAATTTGATTGGAACAAGGATTGGTATTTGATACCAATTAGAAACAAAAGAAAGAAATTCAATCGGGAACCGACTAGGACCACCAACCGACCGGTTCACTTGTGAACCGACCGGTTGAGGTGTCCAAACTGACCGGTTCAGGTCCCCAACCGACCATTTTAGTTGTGAAACGATCGGTTCAAGTTGCGAGTTGGTTGTTTTTGTGGAAAATCTTGAATCCTTCTACTCCTGCTTTTAGTCCCGCATTGCCCGGGATGGAGAACCCTGTCCCATGACCCTCCTATATATAGGGGTATTGGGGGCTTCTCAAAGTACAACTCTATGCAACCAGTTGCCCTGGAAAGTTGTCATTCTCTCTGGTTTTGGTAACCGAGAGAGAGCCTGAGCAAGTGCTACCCGCAAAGGGAGGTGCAACAAGGGAAAGACAACTACAGTTGCAACTGGAGGCAGGAGAGTGTGTTGGCGACTAGTACATCAACATGAGGGTGTGACTCCTTCCAATTCCTTGTGGGACAAGGAGATTGGAGTTCCAGGTGGTCAGTGTAGACTACTTCAGAGGCGGGAGGTTTCTACCGCTCAAGAGGACAATTGTCAACCCGACAGTCCGGTGAGACAAGGAGTCGTCAGTCCCGGTGCGACCAGGAGCTGCACAGACACCGTCTGAGGCCGGAGTTGAAGACCACACAAAGCGCGAGGTATTGTCGCCGAGAAAGCCTCGGGACAAGGTATGATTCTACAAACCATCCTTTCCTATTATATAGACATTGACGTGCTTCCTTGTTCCGGGTTTGGGGAGAAAAGTTTTGTTTCCGCTGCCTTCTCTGCCTCCCCTAAAACCCAACAGTGGTATCAGAACCACGTCAACTGCTCTATATTTTAGGAATATCGATATGATCGATTTTGGTTTGTCGCCTTTATTTATTGCATACAATGCGAATAATATTGGCTTTATGCATGTCCAATCCTAAATCTACAAATCCCAATTACATATATGATATGTATTATTAATGCACTCGATACGCGTCGCCCTTAAATGGGTTTTGTGGTGGATGTATAGCGTGGTTATGGCCAATAAACCCTATCTGTGTATGGTTGTATGTGGTTGCTTGCATCTCGGTCTGCGCACCGATCTTCCTACTCCTATTCCTGATGTAACTCAAAATAATTCGAGATTTCTTTCCTACCTTTGCTCCCCTCGAATGTAACTCGAGGTTTCTCTTTTTACAATGTAAAATATGATAGATTTTTATTTCTTGTTATGTCAAAGAATGGCGGACATCCTGACGATAGCTGAGACGATCGGTTCAAGGCGTGAACCGATCGGTTGACGTTCCAGACGATCGGTTCAAGGAGTGAACCGATCGGTTGATGACCGGTTTGAGGAGCGAGACGAGCGGGTGGTGGCCATGAAGAGATGCACGACGACCAGGCGAACCAATTGGTTGGAGGAGCCAACCGATCGACTGGTGGCACCCAGACGACCGAGCCAGAACAGGCAAGTCATTCATGTGATAAGTTGATCTACTCGGATGGCAAGACACAGAGTTCATCTTATACAGGTTGCATGTGATGTAGACCTAGATGACCGTGATTCCTCTTGGCTCGAGGAATCACATTAGGATGGCCATAATCATCGCTTTTATCATTTGTGCATGTTTTCTGTGGGATATAGCATGTATATGATACATACTATGTATTGTGGTGATTGGATATGTATATGTATATAAAAACCAAATCCCTCATTAAAATATTAAGTTTTAGATGCCTTTCAAATGTGACACACGTGAAAAGCTTGATCGACCAAGTGTGGGCACGCCCTAGTGTGGTGCACCGTCTATCTCGTGGAAGCGTGAAGGATGAATGTGTGGGTCTGCCCTAGCAGAGTGCATATTCATCGTGTTTGCTTTGGGTCGGACTTAACAAGGTGATCTAGATGGGATCTAGTACCTTGAGGCATGGAGATGATCATGGAAAGGAGTTGCATATGACATCTTATCAAGAGTTGCATATGATGCAATTGGCAAAAGTTGCCTACCTGAGAGATCTATGTTGGGGGTGATAGCCCTAGCTGGTCCATGGCTTAGAGGATTTCAAGATCTTGCCCACTAGAAGGTTGTACGCTGCAATCTTCCGAATTGACGGTGAGGGCTATCAATTTGAAGTAAAATAGTGGGAGCGATAATTAATTAAAGGCCTAATTATATCGTCAAATTTTCAAATCAATCAAATAAGTCAAAAATGAGTTTTTGGACTAAAATTGCATATTTCATTTTGTAGTACAAATGACGACAAACAACAATCACTTTTCTTTGCGATCGGTCCTTGAAAAGGACAAACTGAATGGGACAAACTTCCACGACTGGTATCGGACATTGAGAATTGTTCTCACTCAAGAGCGAAAGCTCTATGTCTTGGATACTCCAATTCCAGAGGAACCCGCTCCTAATGCACCAAAGACAGAAAGGGATGCTTACAAGAAGCATTCTGATGATGCCATTGATGCAAAGTGCTTGATGTTGTGCTCCATGAACCACGAGTTGTAGAGACAACATGAGAACATGGGTGTTATTGAGATGATTCTGCATCTCAGGAACATGTATGAAGATCAGGCACGACAAGAGAGATACAATGTCTCAAGGGCACTATTCAAGTGCTTCATGACAGAAGGTGATCCAGTTGGTCCTCACACACTCAAGATGATTGGGAATGTGGAGAACCTACAGAGACTGGGATTTCCACTGAGCCAAGAGTTGGCTATTGACGTGATACTGCAATCGTTGCCAGAATCCTACAGTCAGTTTGTGATGAACTACAACATGAAAAACTTTGATAGGCCACTGTTAGAGTTGTTGGGCATGTTGAGGACAGCCGAGATATAGATGAAGAAGGACAAGCCTAAGCCTGTGATGGTGATCACGAGCAAGAAAGGCAAGTCCAAGCACAAGGGCAAGGGAAAAGATAAGAAAGGTTCTGATGCTAGCCAGGAGTCCAAGCCGTCTTCAGCTCTCAAGGCCAAGGGAGGCGTGACCAAGAAAGGAAATTGCCACCATTGTCAAAAGCCAGGACATTGGAAAAGGAATTGTCCTCTCTATCTGGAAGAACAAAAGAAGAAGGAGGCTACAGACGTCTCTACTTAAAGGTGTCATGAAAGTAAACTTGTAACACTTTTTGAGGTATATGATACCAAGATGTAAAGTGTAAAACCCTCATAATTGGGGCAAGTGTTGCCGCCATAGATAGGAGTACTTTAGTTTATTTTCATCCTAAAAAGGCATGTAATACAGTTATGAACTATTATTTCATATTTACCAATAGATAGAAACACTTTATTTTTGCATATTGTGTGACAATGATGGCAATTAATAAAGAGATGTTTCAATTTATAAAGATATGATATTTGTGGCAATGCCTTATTTATCTTGTGGTATTTGATATGCATAAGATAAAATGATACCTAAAAGTTATAGATAACTCAAACAATCAAATTAGCATCAATCATGAGAAATTCGTTTCTAGTTTCCATATGATGGATAAATCTAGACTCTTTTGGTTAGAGAACCAGTAAGAGACATGAATATCTTGGACATGATTAATCAATCTTCACTAAAAGTAGTTGGAGAATGATTATCCTATTAGGTATAATACACGTGATGTATTTACATACCTATTGGAACTAATGCTAATACTTCAAATGGTGTTTACAGAAATACCAATATGAATATCTTGAAGTGTTCAAGATTATCTTAGATGAAGTGCAAATTTGGTAAAGTGTCAATTCTTGATGAGATCAATGAATGAAATACTTGGACAAAATGTTTGAGATCCTTATGAGTGATTATGATAGTGTATCATAGTGAACTCATGATTAAGGCATGGTGATGTCTAAATCAAGAAGGAATCATACTCTAAGGAGTTAGATAATGATTATCAAATAACTGAATTCTTCTTAATAAAAGAATACCCCACACTAATAAAAGAAATTAAGAATCACAAGGGTTGTGAGTTCTTATATACTTAACAGAAACACCTCAATTATTTATGTGATGAGTTGTTCATATGATGAGTCAACTATCTAGATGATTATGAGGAACCGAATTTTGAGTTATGGTTTATGACCATTACATCCTAAATGACATCCATGTGAACCATAAGGTATGAACTTGATGGTAGCACCCATTGGATAAAATCCATAAGTGCAAATGAATCTTGAGTGTTAAGATACATGGATAACATTTTGAGAAGAATGATGCATGTTGATTGTAACTTAATGACTAAGGCATTTGGCATATGGATACTAAAACCACATTCCTATGAGGAATAAAACAAGGATGTGTATGTGACACAACCCATAAGGTTTATGAATCCACTAATGCAAATGAAGTCTATAAGTTACAATGGACTAATCAATGTGATTGATTGAGTACAAGCAACTCATAATTGGATCTTTACTTTGATAATATAGTCGAAGGGTTTGACTGATATGTCAAAGACAAAGAAGGGATCTGTAATTTAGTGGGAGCGTATTCACATTTCACATGTTGATGTAAAATGGAAATTATCTTTAAGGAAGAAAGAGATGATTCCTATGTGATAGGAATAGAGATCTATAGAGATAGTTCTCGAAAAATCTCTTGACCTGAAAAGAGAGAGCATACATTGGCAATCTGTACTGAAGTGTTCACTGTGCACAGATTCAGTGGGAGAAAACTTGTCATGTTACATGGAGTTAGTATCCCAAGGCCAAGTGTCCAATTCTTATGAAGAATGGGAACACTAAGAATAGATATGGATCTATCATGTATGTAATCATCCCATTATCTTGCATGTATCGACATGGCAAGAACAAAATGCATTCATCATCTTGTATGTAGGACATGGCAATATGATGTGCTCATCCTGATAACTCGTATGTGAGACATGACGAGTGGATGTCTGTCTACTTCCAGTAAGGGTTACTGGAATACCATGAGAACTTGATAAGTACTTGTGAAGTACTAGTTCTATGGAAATAAGGAAGAGTTCAATGTAAAGAGTTACATTAATGTGAACTTCCGAAAGGACAGAAAATTAATCGCAATATATATAGGATATATAAAAGTGAAAGTTTGTTGATAATTGGAAGTGTTCCAATAAAACCATTTAAAAGGAAATGCCGAGTATCCGTGTGTTAGAGAACATCAGTGGATACTATATGGATCTAGAAGTTCATGAGATGAACTTATAGATATTCCACTCATTGATGACAAGTATGGAATCCTTAATCATGCAATGTGGATAAAGGTTAGAAAAGGAATACTAGATCGCATATTGCGGCAACTCCATCTCATACGTGTGACGTACAATGAAGAGATGAGAGACATGCAGTTAAAAACTGACTTTGGCAAGGTGTTGCCATTACTCACTATGTTTGCACTAGAGAACAATAACATGTGGAACATGTTTTAAGATCACTATGAATATGATTCAAGGGTGATTGGCTTGTAGTGCAAGTGGGAGTCTATTGGTATGTATGCCCTGAGAGCCAATCATGGGATGATTGATGGGATACATTAAGATTGATTTGATAAACAACAAAGGCAAGCTTCCAATTCTTTCTGGTTCAGTCATATGAGATAGTGATAGAACAGATTGAATGTCTAGAGAATGACAGTACTCAATGATGTATGCCTTCAGGTTCATGACCTGAACGATGAGATCATACAGATGCTAAGAGTTTGTACATTCTTGTTATGTCCCTAGTCAGATGTCATTGTGGAAGGTAGATAGACAGCAATGACACACAAGACTAGATTGTGGTGTTGGTTGATGACAGAATCTCATTAGTCATGATATAGAGATATCAAACCAAACACATAGGTACTTGTTAGAGAACAAGTGTACTAGACAGACCCACCGTGAGTTTGACACATGGAACCATGACATGGTAGTCACAGTCAGTACTCACAGTGATGGTGGTGAGTGTGATTCTTTGACCTGAAATCACTACACTCGACACATGTCGTTGGGCACACTTTGACATCATCAAACGTAGTCCTGAAACATGAGTTGTTATAAAGGTGATGATTGGGTGGCTTTGACACATGGGGCTTTTGAGGGGTGAGTGATAGATTTGGGATTTGTCCCTCCTAAGGGAGTTTGATATCCATGGCCACTTGATGAGTAGGATTGAGAAAGGCGTGCACGCATGTGTGAATCAGTATGTGATATTGATGTCATATCTCTTCCAATCTACTCTGAGATAAAGAAAGTGAATGAACGTTGACAGGATGACTGTTCCATGCCTCGAGTTCATTCGTGATATCAGTGACAAAGGAATTATACATTCACTGTAACACCATTCACGGATTGTAGGATTGAAAGTTGTTCTCCAACTTTCTACTTTCACTTGGGTAGCACTGATGTGTGACTAGGAACCGCTCTTTGCTTGTGAAGTCATAAGTGTTATGGACTTTCACTGCCAACGTGAAATGGACCTACAGGGTCACACACATAGGATTTAACCTGGAAGAGGAGTTTTGTCCACAAGCAATGTTTAGATTGATTACTAAAGGAGTTTAGTAGTTCAATTAAACACTCAATCAATTGCTGGCTCAATATCATAATGTTCAAGGTGTGGGACACATTGATTGGAGTATCAGATTGATTGAAATCGCAATTGACTGATTCTGCACAATCTGCACTCCCAACCGATCGGTTCATGTGATGAACCGGTCAGATGAGCTTGGTGAACCGGTCGACTCAAGATCAGGGTGAACCGATTGCTTCAAGTGTTGAAACGATCGATTTAATTGGTGCAACCGAGAAAGTTGGGAAAGTAGGATTGGTGAGAATTTTCCTTTCATTTCACTTGCCCAATTTGATTGGAACAAGGATTGGTATTCGATACCAATTAGAAACAAAAGAAGGAAAGTCAATCGGGAACCGACTAGGACCACCAACTGACCGGTTCACTTGTGAACCGACCGGTTGAGGTGTCCCAACCGACCGATTCACTTTTGAACTGACCGGTTCAGGTCCCCAACCGACCGTTTCAGTTGTGAAACAATCGGTTCAGGTTGCGAGTTGGTTGTTTTTGTGGAAAATCTCGAACCCTTCTACTCCTGCTTTTAGTCCCGCATTGCCCGGGATGGAGAACCCTATCCCATGACCCTCATATATATATAGGGGTATTGGGGGATTCTAAAAGTACAACTCAGTGCAACCAATTGCTCTGGAAAGTTGTCGTTCTCTCTGATTTTGGTAATCGAGAGAGAGCCCGAGCAAGTGCTACCCGCAAAGGGAGGTGCAGTAAGGGAAAGACAACTGCAGTTGCAACTAGAGGCAGGAGAGTGTGTTGGCGACCAGTACGTCAACAGGAGGGTGTGAATCCTTCCAATTCCTTGTGGGATAAGGAGATTGGATTTCCAGGTGGTCTGTGTGGACTACTTTAGAGGCGGGAGGTTTCTTCCGCTCAGGAGGACAACTGTCAACCCGACAGTCCGGTGAGACAAGGAGTCGTCAGTCCCGGTGCGACCAGGAGTTGCACAGACACCGTCCAAGGCAGGAGTTGAAGACCGCACAAAGCGTGAGGTATTGTTGCCGAGCAAGCCTCGGGACAAGGTATGATTCCACAAACCATCCTTTTCTATTATATAGATGTTGATGCGTTTCCTTATTTCGATTTTGGGGAGAAATTTTTTGTTTCCGTTGCCTTCTCTGTCTCCCCTAAAACCCAACAAATCGATGTTTCAAGATACATTGTTTAAGATGTCCTAAATGGATAAATGATATACATGTTTTTCATATTCCTTATTGAATAAATGACTTGCTGCTTAATCAAGTTATAATTGAAATGATTGCATAGAGAATACTGCTCTTCTTAGCTTATTCAATGAATTATCTGCTGTTGAATATTTATAATTCTACTGCCCAGTGTTATTCTAATATTTGCAATAACAATGCTTTTGGCGGAGAGTTATATCTCTCGCTGGGACAATTTTCAATCGTCTCACCCCCGAGGGATTCAACTTTTTAGGAAGACGCCGAGGAAGGAGAAACCCTTAAGTGGGTAAGCAGCAGCAACATCAACCACATCAGCAGCAACAACAACAACAAGGATAACAATGATCTTCAAGTGGGGACACTGTCTATTAGGTTCTGTATATAGGAAGTCCTATGTGTCATCTCTATACTCTCAGGTCCTATGAGACAGTAGATGGTTTGATATAGATTTAAGGATTTTGGCTTGATGCCTCCAAATATTTTTTATACTGCTCGTGTACAGTTTAACGGGGCAGTTAAAGTTATGACTCTCAAGATGAGATGATATAGAGATGTACTGATGTATCAGTATGTAAATAACTTACTTTGTTTCTTTATGAAAAAGTTCTACAGTTTGTGGACCTCATTGTAAAAAGTTTTAAATTTTTAGCGATTTTCAGTAATTCCGCTGCTAATTAATCGCTTCCACTTTAGTTAATCTTGTTTTCATGAGACGGTCGCCACAGGAACAATTAATATAATTGTTTAGTATACTTGAAAATAGTGAGGAGAGAAAGAAAATTCTAGATTTGGGGAAAAGGATGCACCATGATATAATGGTGTTGTTTTTAAATAATGCTTAAAAGTGCAAGTTTTTGGATATGAAAAGACATTCCAATAAAACTCACAAATTAGATATAGGTGGGGAAAATATTTATGAGTTCTTATTTTGCGAAAGGAAAAGAATAATTAAATTTTCTAATACAATACCATATATTGGCTTTTGGTGTGTAAACTAAGTAAAATGGATATATTTTTTAGGAAATATGTTAATGAAAGATAAAGAAAGAAAGAAAGAGGAGTTTCTCTCGTGACATCATGATGACCTTCTCATTACTAAATCAGTGAATTAACCATATTGATACAATTAAGGAAAAGAGGAAGAAGGAATGAAAGTTAAGCTTTTGCCTTTTATTCTTTGGTAATCACGTTGGAAAGTCTAGCCTAGTAATCCGTAGCTAAGTGACATATGCATGGGGAAAAACCCATGCCTTTTTTCTAAATGTCTCTCTCTACCTTCCTTTTCTCCATTGTGATGACCCCTAGGGTTCCTTAAGATGTATATATAAAGGGATATCTTTATCTCCAGGGAGACACAAAAGTCCCATGCATGAATGCCATCACCTTATCTTTTATTCTCATATTCTCTTGAGAAGAATGTATGTCCAAGTTCCCAGTAGTAGCATCAGATATGGAAGGAAGTTTGGGTGTCTAATTGACCCTTCAAACCTGACGAGTGCCGCCCTGCCCAAGCTTCTTATTTTTCACCATGGGCGGTGGTAGATCGCCGAAAGGCCAGTGTGACTGGCATGTAGTTCCTTGACCTGTAGGCGGCATTGCAAGATACAGGGAGAAATACAAGATCCTTGTTAGCTTGGTGATGCTTGATGGTATCAGGTGAGAGAGGTTTGATGATTGTACACCCAAGTACTTTCCTCGTAGCCCTAAACGTCATAGCATGAAGTTGCTCTTTGCCTCTGCCGACCAGGCCTAGAAGAGGGCTCCCTCCCATATCGGCACACCCTAGAATCTCAGGAGAACGCAACCCCAGATGATCATGACTCCTCCAAGCTGGGGCATCCAGCAGCAGGATCGGCAAAGCCTCCTCACCATAGAGGCAGCGACACACGAGTGTGCATGCCAGGAAGACGGACGAAGTTTACTCGACGCGAGGTAGAGGGTGAATAGAGTCGAATGACTCTATTGCTCCTACATAAACTTTTACATCTCATAGGCAGTGTAGTCTTTTTGCTAACCTGGCCGACAAAACAAAAAAGAGAGGAAAAAAGTAAGTGTTGTCATGGCAGCCTTCTATGGTCCAACTATCCTTATTTTGAAAAAAAAATTAGTGAATGATTGGTATCTCAGATGAAGATAAATTATATATGAAATTTGATCAAGAAAATACATAGAATACAAATAAAATATAGTTTATGCAATTATGATCCTTGTTCCCAAAGTAGGGCAAATATGGGTTAAAGTGGTGATTAATGTATATGGACCCTAGTTTTTGATAAATAGGTGGTAGATCATGTTAAATGTGTTTCTTTGAGACGTAATCTTACATCTGTGGACCTCAATGATATTGTTTAATAAGTTGAGAAATTAAGATGATCATGCTAATAATAATGGGAAGCTAGGTTTTCTAAAGTGGATGACTATTAACATGTTAATTAAGATCTTAAACATCAATGAAGAGACTTAGTATAACCTTGATGTGCCTAATCTAATATAAGAAATCACAATATAATAATATGGTAGATTTGATGATGATGGCTACATCTAATATGATTTAGGTTTCTTAAGTCATTATATTAATGAACATAGGAACTAAGGTATCAAACATGACTCTAATGATAACTCAAAACCAAGGAAATCTATACCCTAGATTAGGCCCCCAATATGGTTCAATGTGATGGTGACACTTTAGGATTTACATACATGCAGATTATACAATTATACTTCAAGTAGATTCAATCAACCAGTCAACAGTCTAGACATTTTCCAAAGTTTGTCGGATGGATTACAAATTAAACAGTTGTTTTTTTATTTAGTTCCTACAAACTATAAAGTCACTATGGATATCATATTATATGGACATGACTAGCTCAAATCCTAAGCCACCTCTGTATCCATGATATATATGAAAGGTCGCCCATCTGAATAGGGGAGACACCAAGGGTCATCCACCTGAATAGGGGAAGACTATGTTTGCTGTAGGGACAATACCCCAGAGGGGTTTGGAAGAGGTTGGATAGATTAGGGTTGAGTAGTCATGACTAAAATGTTAACTTTGATTTTGTTTACAATAATTGTTGTGATTATTGTGTTACAGATAAATGTGAACTTTTTGTTTCCCCCCACATAGCAGTATAACTTGTTATATTGGCCATGTTTTTTATTCACGATGTTTTAGACACATACAAAATGATATAGATGCTCAGAGGCACAATAAATCAAATGAAATTACATGAAAGCATTAAAGATTCAAAAGAAGGATTTAGCTAGTTGTTTCTTCTCAAAAGTACAATCCTAATGATAGAAAGTTCATGTAAGCATCTTATAAATAAAGTTTGTGAAGTAATAAAATTGTTTATTATTATTTATTATTTGCTAAATTTGTATCCTTGTGTAATTTTGTAGGTAATGACTTTCATCTTTTTGGCCTTCCTTAATTGGATGTTGCTGAAAAGTGAAGTCGTTATAATATCTTATTAATTACTAATAAAATGGATCTTGTCATTTTTATTGGACTAATTATATGGATGCTTTGAAAAACATGAACATGAGAAAAGCATGTGAATATAGATTGTATTCTCATTGATGTATGGAAGAATATGGGGAATGAAAGAGCTACGTGGTTAATTTTTTTAATAAGATTACAAAGACCAAGAAGATGTCAGATAAGTGGAGAAATAGTACTATAGTTCCCATCTTTAAGAACAAATGAGATGTTCAGAGTTCCACAACTAAAGAGGTATCAAGTTGATAAGTCACATGAGGAAGCTTTGGGAATGGATTATTGAGCAAAGACTGAGATCTTAACGTAGATTTCAAAAAAATATATCATACCAAGAACATCAACAATAGATGCCATTTTTCTGATAAGGAGGCTTATGGAGAAGTACATAGAGAGAAAAAGAGATCTTCATATGCTTTTTATTAATTCAAAAAGGACTTATGATTGAGTACCCAGAAAAAATATTGTGGATGGTTTTGGGGTAAAGGGTGTGTCAATCAAATACATTGACTTGAAACACGAGTATGGTAGCTCAATCGCAAGTATGAAGATCTTGGAGGAGAGATGCTAGCATTTATTATTGTAGTTAGGGTACACTAAGGTCAACACTGAGCACATATTTATTCATTCTTGTTATGGATGAGTTGACAAAGTTTGTTAAGGAAGATATTCCTCTGTGCATGTTATTTGTTGATGATATTTTGTTGATTGACGAAACAAAAGAAGGATCGAATGATAAAGTTGGACTTCAAAAAAAGGATCAAATGGATTGATGATCCGCAAGAGCAAAACTGAGTATATGTATTGTAATTTTAATCAATCTAGATTTATGAGTGGCGGGACTAAGTTGGACAGTGGATGATGCGATAAATTTTGTTACTTGAGTTCTATTATTCAAATGGATGAGAGTGTTTAAGATGATGTCTGTTACAAGGTCACTACATGATGGTTTAAATAGAAAGCAACTGGAGTATTATTTGATTGGATGAAACTTCTCTAGATATAAAAAATAAGTTTTATAGAATATCTATGTACTCTGTCATGCTATATGTGAGTGAATATTAGACGATGAAGAAATAATGTCTCAACAAGATGAATGTGACTGAAATATGTATGCTGAGATGAATGTGTGAGGAGACAAAAAAACCACTTAATAAATGACTATATTGTGAACAAAGTCAGGGTGACAAGTATTGAGAACTAGTTGTCTGACGGCCAACTGAAGCGGTATGGACATGTGCAACGTAGACCGACTAACACGTCTGTATGGAGAAATGCAATCAACTCAAACACAACTAAAAGAACAAGAGACAATGCCTAAATCAACTTGAAAAGTGCTTTTAAAAAGAGATTTCATATCTTTACATTTTGATCAGATTATGACCCTTAACAGAGGTTATCAGAAAAAAAGAATCCATGTAGCTGTCACCAACATGGTCGAGATTGATGCTTAGATGATGAAGATTGCGATTGTGATGTGCACATTGCTAAGGAGGGATAATGAAAATGAGAAGAAAAGGTTGTTGATTCATGTCGTGAATCATGTGACAGGGCATATCAACCATGTGACATTTTCATTATTGAACTAAGAGCTCACAACTGTAGTAAGAATGGAAAGGCAAAATAAGAGAATAACAAAGACACGGTTTATACCTTTTGAGAAAGTTCACCACTATTAGATATAAAATAGTAGCCCACAAGTTTGCTTAGGCGGTCGTGCCAGTACAAGGGCGTCAAACCAGTATTAGAAACTGAAACAACTCTACTTGTTAGAATAAAGAAAAGTGTGCATCCAACAGATTCAATCATGCTCTCTAGCATGCTTGTTAAACTATTTGGAATCCATGTTAATGCAGCTGCTGGAAGGGAGACGTATGCCACGTTTCTATGTGTGTGAGCTTCCGCGATAGCTCAGCGCAAGCAACTTTAAGGCTGAGTTTGTTATGCCATCGTAGTGACATAATGATAATTAAATCTGATTGTGTATTTTAATTTGTGTTTGTTATGCAAACTACATGATAAATAAGTTGTCGTACGGATAAGTTGATCGAGAAATCTCTTGAACCCGTCATACCAAATCCTTACGACAGAAAATAAATTTAATTTACTGTAGATGTTAATTTTCTATAATACTCCTCTAACCGACTGCTCAATACATACAACGTTATTTATGATGGGACATAACAGACTTAGTCTAAATAAACACAACTTATGTATACTTGTACCACACATACATCTTTCCTATAAATTTATTTATAGTTGCTCCAAAACCAATCATCTTACACAAAGTTGAAATGTCACTGATTAATTTACATATGTCAAATAAAAATATCATGACTGTCTACCAAACACAGACTAAATATTTTTGGTTTCGTTGTCCCTGTTGGTTCGATGCAACAACACACCCAATTAAAGAACAGCCGACATGCAATGCAATCGTATAGGATACTCGGGATCCTTCTACGACGGATTACATTCTGCTTTTTTTCATTTTTTAATCCCACGTACCTATACTGAAAAATAACTTAGTATGTGATGAGCGGCCACTCCCCCACTATGACTGCAATATAATACAACGTTGATTTACTAGGAGTTTACAATGCTGTACATGCTCGATAACAAGTTATGCGCAATATATGAACAAGATTAGCGGATCTTTCATCACAACAATGCCGAAAACACTTAAAAATGGGGAGAAGAGAGGTTCATCGAAAGAAATTGAGAACTTCCTCCTGGTGGGTGTGGGATCCTACGTTTTGTTTAAAACCTAGTATGTGTTTCAATGCTTAATCATAATGTTTTCTCCTTATTACTACTTGAATCATGATTTACTTCCTTACAACTTAAACCGCTTATATGTATTAGGGCTGATTGGTTAGGTTTGGTGAATAAAATCCTAATTATAGATGAGTTGAGATTTCAGAGGTTAAATAATATTTTTACAAAATTAATTTAATGAGATAAAAATATTTTATCTCTCTATATGTTTGCCTAATGTTAGAGAGTGGTTTGCAATCACTAATTTACGGTTCGATGAACACTTGGGTAGATGTAGAGAGCCCAGCATGATACTACGAGAAGAAATCTTATTTTTGGCTATCGGCCGAAGGCTAAGGTTGGGCTGACCTTCTCATTATCGCTTGACCTTCGAGTTAGTCGGCTGTTAACAGTAGTGGTCAGACAGCTAGCAACGACTGATCAAGTATCTATACTAATAAGAAATAGCCAGTTTGACCTCTTTCTAAGTCGATTTGACTGTAAGCTTAGTTAGTCTCTAGAAACAAGTCGACGCTAGCGAGGGTGACCGCAGGCCACCATAGGTAAAGGCCAGTGTTGCAACCCGCACACAAGTTTGATGTTACTCGAAAGAAAACACTGATCTTATATGTATTAACATCATTAACCATCACAATATAGAATATACAAAATATATTTTTATTTTAATATCCATAAATATACACATGATAGGGGTCACATTTTCATCAATTAACATGTAACTTCACAAGATATCACAACTTTTGTCTCAACATGTATACAAAAGAGATATTTGTCAAAGTTTTTCACATGGACACTTTATATACAATGCATACAAGCTAAATATCCATGTTGTAGATACATCCAATATAAAATCACCTTGCCTAGATCCGAGTGTACATGGATGATTCTAGAACTCTACCAACTTCCGTCCACTACTAACTGTCAAGTAGAGGCTCCTCACTATAGAAACTATGGAACAACATTGCCACCTAGAAGACATGAATAACCAAAAGGGCGAGACTGTCCCAACGATATAATATCGAAAAAATAATATTCTATGATTATAAGCCTACTATTAAAAAAGTAATAAAGGCAAATCAATTAAACAATACTAAATATCAACAAAGCATAATAAAAATCGATGCAACGTATAAATAATACAAACAAAGTATACAAGAACAATAATAATATCCAATGTGATATGCCAAGTTACTTAAATATATTTCTCTGCAAGGTTTGGTTACTCAAGTATATTATTATTATTATTATTATTATTATTAAGCTCTTGGTAGTTTTAGGTGTCCCACGTAAACCACTAACTAGTGACTGTGGAGTCTCCTAGCTCACTGTGTAAGATCTTAAGGTTGCTACTCTTCATAAGACCCACCATGCCTTAGTCAGCGTGAGTATAAATAATCAGGGGATAGATGAACGAAATCCTACTAGTAAGGGTTCAAAATACAACCTACATTACTAGGTTCGTCTTAGACACTAAGGCCATAATACCTCATCATGTTGGATATAATAACCCTCATATGACATATCTCATTGCCAAATAACTAGAGATATGACCTCCACTATTCTCATACATATTCACAACATATATGAATAGGATAAGCTCTGATCATTCCATATACTCAACCATATATGACTCTGGGTACCTTCTCACAATCTAATATTTCTACAAGGTTACCCGTTTCACTTTTTTGACTTCCAAATGTTGCGGTAGTTCCTACGGTAATATAGAACTACATGTTTAGGGTTTCACTTTGATTAACTAGACCAATTACTCTATTTTAAGATACAAAGAAAGTGTAAAAAAATATAAAAACTTATCACAACATAAGAGCAAGTATAAAAACCATGTAAGTGATACAAATTTGATATCATGTGTCAGTGTTCCCAAACTTAGCACAAATAATCATTTTTGGCCATAGCAAGGCCACGCCTTCATCATTATCATGCCCATGATCATCATCATCATCATGATCATCTAAGTCTCAGTCCCAATCATTTTGGGGTCGACTACATGGATCCTTCTTTTCCAATCAACTATGTTACGAGTCATGCTCTAATCAAAATGTAAAGATTCAAAATTCCTCTTTATAAGCTCTTCCCAAGTTAATTTAGGTTTGTCTCTACTTATATTAATTGTGCTTGACTCAATAAACTTGATTTGAATATGTACATTTATGGGATTGTGTTGCATATGTCCATACCATCTTAGACGGCCTTCACACAACTTGTCCTTGATGTTCACCACCCTCACTTTATTTATGATATAGTGATTCCTAAAATGATATTTTCTTGACTTCCAACACATCCATCTTAACATAAGAATTTCTTCCACATTCATCTTGTAAAGACCTTGTTTATTCATTGCCCAACATTCACTCTCATAAAGCATGGCTGGTTGTGTAGTTGTTCTATAAAGCTTGCTTTTCAATCTAACAGGGATCTTCTGGTCACATTTTATTCTAGTTGCACTGCTCCTCTTCAACCATCCTGATGTGATCCTATGACAAACATCATCTTGAACCTCAGTCTCCCTTTCAACAATAGAATCCAAGTAACGAAACTTATCACATATAAGTACATTCCATTCCATGTAACTTGACCCCACCATTCACAATTCTATATTGGACAAAATTATAATGTATATATTCAGTTTTTCTTTACTGATCATAAATCCATTAGATTCCAAAGAATTTCTTCAAATCTCAATTTATCATTCAATATTTCTTTTCTTTCATCAAACAACACAATAGCATCAACATGCACCAAGGGATGTGTTGTGAACATGCTTTGTCAACTCATCTGTAATATGAAAAATTATATATGGGATGAGTTTTGATCCTTGATGTACCCCAATGGTGATAGGAACAATTTGTGCCTGTCCTTCAAATTTTCTAACACTTGTAGTTAAGCCATCATAGATGTCTTTAATCAGGTCAATGTATTGAACCCTTTTCAAGAAAAACCCTCCATAAATCTTCCATGCGTACTCGATCATAGGCCTTTTCTAGATCAATAAACATCATATGAAGATCTATTTTATTTTAATTTTTACTTCTCTATAAGCCTATTTATCATAAAAATAGCATATTTTTTTATCTTCCCAACATAAAATCAAATTGGTTATCTAATATTTGTAGTTATCGATCTTAGCCTTTGCCCAATAATCCTCTCCCAAAAGATCCATAGTGACTCATCAGCTTGGTACCTTTTTAGTTTGTGCATCTCTAAACATCTTCTTTGTTCGTTTAGATTGGGAATATAATACTATTTTTCCATTCATCCCTCATCTTCTTTGTCTTCATAATCTTATTACAGAAATTTGTTAACAACATAGCTCCTTCATCCTTCATACTCTTCCAAACATTGATGGGAATATCATCTAGATCACATGCCTGTTTCATTTTTCATCTTTTTAAAAAGCATTCTTGACATCAGATGGTGAAACTTGTCTCGCATAAGTGATATTTTTCACATTCATGTCACCCTAGTCTCTTATTCATAATATTTTCATTGAAAAGCTATAAAAGTAGTTTCTCCATTGGCTCTCTATATCATCATCCTTCACCAACACTCTGCCATTTTCATTCTTAATGCACTTTACTTTACTCAAGTCTCTTCCTTTCCTTTCTCTTATATGAGGCATTTTATAAATATATTTTTCCCCTTCTCTATTGTCCAACTTATTGTATATTTCATCAAAGTATCTGGACCTTTCCTCTTGAATTGCATTTTTAGGATCTTTATTTGCATGTTTATATCTCTGAAAAGTTGCATCATCTGTAAATTTAGGAAAATTCATGTAGATATCCCTTTTGAGTTTAATAATCTTCTATCATTCCACCACCAAGTCTCTTTTTGTGGAGGCCCACTCCCTTTGGACTCTCCAAAAACTTCTTTGACAATTTTTATTTTGTTATGCATGAGCTCATACTTTGCCACATAAATTTAACATCAAGTTCCAAGTTCGGAGTTCTCTCCTTGATAAGTTAATCATAAAATGTGAATTTCTTTTCTCTTGTAATATTCCACCACTTGTTCCTTTTATCTTGGCTTGTGTTATGCTTACCTTTGTTGATCTTCACATTCACATCCAAAACCACCAACCTATGTTGGGTAATAAGTTCTTTCCCAATCATCACTTTACAATCCTTGCATATTTTTTGATCCAATCGTATTGTAAGGAAGTAATCTATAACGACTCCGCCTCTCGTTAACCCCAATTAAGGGAAACCAAGAGGTCAGATCTGTTATCCTAATTTTCAGATCAAAGGTTCGACAAATAATCAATAACAATTATTAAATTCTACTGAGACTATACTGAAAACTAGAATAAATTAAAACATTGCATACCTTTTTTGAAAACTTGGATATCTACTTCTATCCACATCTGGAGTTTATTCTAACTAATCCTCCTTTGTACTTCAATTCTTATTTAATTCTACATGTGCCACTTTACTGTTTGTCCTTTTCAAACTTGCTCATAAAACACCGACAAACAAAATGTCGGTCAGCATAAATAAATATGTCGGTACATGGGGAAATAAAATTTGTGCAATTAACTGTAACAACATATTGCAGTCAATTATGATTTAACAAACAACTTTATGTTTTAAACATAACTGCTCAATCCATCCATACCCTAGCCTCTGCGCTGTCCCTACAGTGGACCTGGATGCTACCTTCCTTATGGTAGATCCCCATTAAACGCCTCATGATCCTACCTAACAGGTGAATCAATTTCTAGGGTTGAGTCACATGGCACTACCCATAGGTAGCCCACTCCTTAACTCATGGTGTGCTAAAGAGTCTCATGGCACTACACATGGGTAGCCCAATTTCTAACTCATGATAACCTGCTGTCCTACTTAACAAGTAGGTCCTGTACCAGGTTACCCTTTTCATCATTAGCAAAGCCACAGAAGAGAACCAGGATCTGAGCTAGTCATGCATACATATTTATGGTGATAATCATAGTCACTTTATAGTTGCATGAAATAAAAGTCATCCAAGCAGTTATTTTCAAGCAACCGATAAAACATCCAGGAATCACCGTGAAACTAAAGCGGTTATCCATAAGCGTAACCACATACCTGTTCTGCTGATTTGAGATAGAAATATTCCATGCAAGTAAGAAATCCAAGCAAGCAAGAACACACAACAAGATCCTGAAATAATCATACAATCTCCTATCATTGATCATGCCATCAAGATCTATTAAACCTAGCTGGCTTCCTAGGGTTTTGAGTCCACTTTTAGGGTTTCCATTACAATTAGGGTTCCTCTTCATTTTTACTCTTTTAAACCCTAATTACTCACAAACCCTAATTATCTCATCTACTCTTCACCAAAGATATTAAGGTTATCTTTTAACAACAAATAACCCTAATTTTAGATTAGAGGCACAATTAAACATCAATTAAGTCCATTATGCCTCTTTTACATTAACTACCATTTTTATCCTTTTAATTCATTACAAGATCATTATGCCCAAATATCATCTTTGGTTCCTTTCAAATTAACAATTCATAGTTCATTAGGATCTAATTCACATATGAACTCTATTTATCATTAATTCCACCTTTATCCATTAGAAAATCCTAATTACTATATTAAGGGTATTTATCCACAATTAGGAACTTTTATACTCAAAATAGCTTAGAACCATCATATCTCAATTTTATTCATGAATTTGAACAATTAAAGCCCTTAAGAGTCACAATTACTAACATTAGGGTTTTAAGGCCTATTAAAGCTCATTTATACACATGGAATTCTAAATTAAACCAATTACATGCAAAGTTCATCCTTTTTGTTCTTAATGTACCTTTTTATAATTAACAGGCTAATATCAACTCTAATCCTCCATAAAACCCTTCTTAATACATTAATCATCTCAATCTAGGGTTTCTTAATCATTAAAGCATTTAAATTGATAACTTCCACTACTTTTCGAATTACAAGATGAATTAGCTTCTAAATCTACTTTTAATGGATTCCTCACATTTTTTGAGCAAGATTCATATTTTAAACGCATCCATCCGAGCTACCAATAAAAAGATATGAATTTTGCATTATTTACTTACTTGGACCAATCACTGAGTGCCACGCCATCACTTTCCATGCAACATGGCCCGTTTTGGAAATATAACGAAATGACGCTTCTACCCCCATTTAAGTTGATCATTTCTTCAGCCCATGGAGGGGAAAATCGGTCCAACTCACCCCGATCGTCTTCCTCCTTCAGAACCCTACACGGCCATTGACCTACAGCCAAGCGCGAGGCTATCTCCCTCACTCCACGGCCTGGAGCCCGTCGGAACTAATCGCCCTGCCTCTGACGCTCCCCGCCGCACCCAACAGAGCCTTGAAGCATGGCTGAGACGGCATGTTTCACGAGCACCAAGCCCGCACATGCGGCTGTTCTTGCAGTCGAGTTGCAGCTGTTGCGCCTGGGTTAGGGCACGATGGTGATGGCCAAGCCTCTCCCCAACATTGTGGGGCACCCTACTTCCATATCAACTACTTCACGGCCCCTCGCTACTCCAAATATAGTGCTAACTTCAAAGATTAGGGTTTGCACAGAAAGAACAAGAAGAAGAGAGAGAGGGTTGTGTGTGATTTTGTTAAACTCGAGCCAAAGGTTCTACCCCTTATATAGGGGAGGGTATCAACGCCCTAAGATGCTTGCCCATGAAGAAACAAAGCCCTTTTCCAATAGGAATCTGATTCCTTCACTAAGAAGCAAGTTTCTCTCTCTCTCTCTTAAATATCTTTTTGATATTCTTTGGATATTTAGGAATTCGAAAGTTACCTCTCTTATTCTCTTTATGCTTGCCTTTTAATCCATTGGCATGAATTTATATTTTCCTTTAGTAGAAAATGCCTCCTTTTTAACAATGCCACCAAATCCATTAATTATGCATCACATTATCCTCTTATTTTGTATTATTTGTGTTTTCCCTTTCTTTTTCTCCATTGGGGATCCTTGGACCCCAAAAAACTCTAATATTTCGAAATCCTTTTTAGTGGATACTCATTATCCTTCTAGATGCATCTATATCTATTATTTCTCATTATCTTACTTATTTCTTTATTAAAATATCTCTTTTTTAGGATTTCTCTTTATCTCTCTTTTTATTTTCCTTATTGGAATTCCTTTTAATATTAGAAACCTTATGGATACGAAAATCCACCAAAGATAACTCAATTATATCTCTTTCCACTTATTTCCCACATTTTATCATTGTATTCAATTTCTTTCTTAATAAAGAAATATTCAATTGATCTTTTCTTTTCTTGTTGCATTATCTTTGCAACTTTGAACTCCTTGGAACCCAAGGAACCCAAGAGGCACGAAATCCACTTTTGGATTTTATTCTTTTTCCTTCTAGAGGTTTCTACATCTTTCTTTTCTCCATCTCTTATTAATAATGGACTTTCTTCTGTCTTTTCCTTGTAATTGGGCCCAATAGCCAATAAAGCCTACAAAAAAACCAACAAGGCTATTGTAAATGAAATCCATTTATTCAAAACAAATTATATCATTATTTTTTCAAATATCTTTAATAGGAGAAATTACATTTCTCACCAAAAGAACCCAAAAATTGGGGTTGTAGCATCCTTCCCCTCTTATTGGAATTTCGTCCTCAAAATTCCATCAAGCAAACAAACAATTCAGGATAAGACTTTTCCATGTACATCATTGGCCCCTACGTGGATTTACCGTATCCATGACGCTTCCAACAAACTTTTATCATCACATATTCTTTTCTGTAAGTTCTTTCACCTTGGCATCTATAAACCTCACAGGTGACTCAGGTCATTTCAGCCTCCATTGGGGCTCACTAGGTTCATTGCTCAGCACATGGCCTGGGTACCTCACATAGTGCTCTAATTTGGATACACGAAACTCATCGCACATTACTTTATCTTGAGGGTTAAGGTCAAATATAACCTCCTCCACCAATCCATCTCAAAAGAACCCATGTATCGGGGACTCAACTCTCTTAGCTATAACTTCGAGGGGTCAGATTTTCATGTCACATTTTCTCCCACAGTGAACTACATGTCAGTCTAATTTGTATCAGCTTATGAATCATGTAGTCCCTGGGCTCCTTTCATCCATTGCACGATCAAAGCGACTTCATCTGCACACACGTTGGTCCTTTTCTGACCTTTGTGAAGTCCTTTCACCAGCATCATCTTAATGAAGTGGTGACCGACACAACCTCCCTTACAAAGCTTATTTACATCTCGATATTGGCTATGGTGGTTATCATCACATCTTACATAGGATAAGAGTGGTCTCCATGTATCACCCTGAATGAGCACACATGCTCTCATCAGACCCTCTACTCTGTATCATACTAACCATTAGTTAGGGGTGATAAACTGTACTAATATCAATTTCTTCATGTACCTACTTCCACTGCATGGAAGTGAACCTTTAGTGTTGGGTTTTAGGGGAGATAGAGAAGGCAGCGGAAACAAAACTTTTCTTCTCCCAAACCCAGAATAAAGGAATTGCATCAACATCTACAAAGTAGGAAGGATGGTTTGTGGATACATACCTTGTCACGAGGTTTGCTCGGCGACGTTACCTCACGGCTTGCGCGGTCATCACCTCCAGTCTTGGACGGTGTCTGAGGAGCTCCTGGTCTTACTGGGACTGTTAGGATTGACAGTTGTCCTCTGAGCGGAAGAAGTCTCTCGCCTCTGAAGTAGTCCACACGGACCACCTGGAACTCTGATCTCCTTATCCCACAAGGAATCGGAAGGAGTCGCACCCTCCTGTCGGCATACTAGTCATCGACACACTCTCCTACCACCAGTCACTTTTATGTAGTTGTCTTTCCCTTGTTGTGCCTCCCTTATCGGGTAGCACTTGCTCGGGCTCTCTCTCAGTTACCAAAACCAGAGAGAATGACAACTTTGTAGAGAAACTGGTACACTGAGTTGTGTTCCTGAGAAGCCCCCACTACACCTATATATAGGAGGGTCATGGGACCGAGTTCTCTCTCTCGGGCAATGCGAGATTAATGCAGGACTAGAAGGGTTTGAAGTTTTCCACAAAAACAACCATCTGTGCCACCTGAACCGATCGTTTCATACATGAAACGGTCGGTTGGGGAGTTGAGTCGATCGGTTCACACCTCAACCGATCGATTGGGGCACCTGAGCAGATCGGTTCACTTCTGAGCAGATTGGTTTGTGATCCTGATCAACTCAAATTGATTTTCTTATTTGTTTCTGATTAATAAAATATTAATCCTTGTTCAAATCAAATTTGTACAAGTGAAACAAATTATATTTGCAAAATAGTCTTTTAAATTTCCAAATGATCTCAATTAGACCAGTTGAGCTGATCGGTTCAACCCTTGAACCGGTCGTCTCAGCCTGTCTTGAGCCGATGGGTTCATCACATGAGCCAATCGGTTCAGCAACATAAGCCGATCGGTTCAACTCTTGAGTCAATCAGTTGGAGTAGCAGACTGTGCAAATCAGTCAATTGCAGTTTCAATCAATCTGATACTCTAATCAATCGATCTAACACCTTGAATACTATGATTTTGAGCTATCAATTGATTGAGTGTTTAATTGAACTACTAAAATCCTTTAGTAATCAATCTAAACATCGTTTGTGGATAAACTCCTCTTCCAGGTTAAATCCTATGTGTGTGACCCTGTAGGTCCATTTCACGTTGGTCGTGAAAGTACATAACACTTATGACTTCACAAGCAAAGAGTGGTGCCTAGTCGCACATCAGTGCTACCCAAGTGAAATATAAAGTTGGAGAACAACTTTCAATCCTAAAATCCATGAATGGTGTTACAACGAATGTATAATTCCTTTGTCACTGATATCCCGAATGAACTCAAGGCATGGAACAATCATCCTGTCAACGATCATTCACTTTTTTGATCTCAGAGTAGATTGGAGGAGATATGTATGACATCAATATCACATACTGATTCACACATGCGTGTGTGCGCCTATCTCAATCCTACTCATCAAGTGGTCATGGATACCAAACTCCCTCAGGAGGGACAAATCCCATATCTATCACTTACCCCTCAAAAGCCCCATGTGTCAAATCCACCCAATCATCACCTTTATAACAACCCATGTTTCAGGACTGTGTTTGATGATGTCAAAGTGTACCCAACGACATGTGTTAAGTGTAGTGATTTTAGGTCAAAGAATCACATTCACCACCATCACTGTGAGAACTATCTGTGACTACCATGTCATGGTTCCATGTGTCAATCTCGCGATGGGTCTGTCCGGTAAACTTGTTCTCTAACAAGTACCCATGTATTTGGTTTGATATCTCCATATCATGACTAATGAGATTCTGTCATCAACCAACACCAAAATCCAGTCTTGTGTGTCATTTTTGTCTTTCTACCTTCCACAATGACATCCGACTAGGGACATAACAAGAATGTACAAACTCTTAGCATCCGTATGATCCCATCGTTCAGGTCCTGAACCTGAAAGCATACGTCATTGAGTATTGTCATTCTCTAGACATTCAATATGTTCTATCATTATCTCATATGACTGAACCAGAAAGAATTGGAAGCTTGGCTTTGATCTTTATCAAATCAATCTTAATGTATCCCACCAATCATCCCATGATTGGCTCTCAGGGCATACCAACAGACTCCCACTTGCACTACGAGCCAATCACCCTTGAATCATATTCATAGTGATCTTCAAACATGTCCCACATGTTACTGTGCTCTAGTGCTAACATAGTGAGTTATGGCAACACCTTGCCAAAGTCGGTATCAACTGCATGTCTCTCATATCTTCACTGTACATCATACATATGAGATGGAGTTGCCATAATATGCGATCTAGTATTCCTTTGCTATCCTTTAGCCACATTGCATGACCAAGTATTTCTTACTTGTCATCAATGACTGGAATATCTATAAGTTCAGCTCATGAACTTCCAGATCCATATAGTATCCATTGTTGTTATCTAACACACGGATACTCGACCTTTCCTTTTAAACAACTTTATTGGAACATTTCCAATTATCAACAAACATTCACTTTTATATATCCCATATATATTGCGATTAATTTTCTGTCCTTTTCAAAAGTTCGCATCAGTGTAACTCTTTACAGTGAACCCTTCCTTATTTCCATAGAACTAGTACTTCTAAAGTACTTATCAAGTTCTCATGGTATTCCAGTAACCCTTACTGGAACTAGATAGACATCCACTCGTCATGTCCCACATACGAGTTATCAGGATGAGCATATCATATTGTCATGTCCTACATACAAGATGATGAATGTATTTTATTCTTGCTATGTCCATACAAGCAAGATAATGGGATGATTACATACATGATAGATCCTTATCTATTCTTAGTGTTTCCATTCTTCATAAGAATTGGACACTTAGCCTTGGGATACCAACTCCATGTAACATGGACAAGTTTTCTCCCACTGAATCTATGCATACGAAACCCTTCAGTATAGATTGCCAATGTATGCTCTCTCTTTTTAGGTCAAGAGGTTTTCGAGAACTATCTCTATAGATCTCTATTCCTATCATATAGGAAACATATCTATCTTCACTAAAGATAATTTCCACTTTGGATTTCCATTCTAGAACATTTCCATTTCACATCAACATGTGGAATGTGAATATGCTCTGACTAAATCACAAATCCCTTATTTACGGATTGTAGGATTGAAAGTTGTTCTCCAACTTTCTACTTTCACTTGGGTAGCATTGATGTGTGACTAGGCACCTCTCTTTGCTTGTGAAGTCATAAGTATTATGGACTTTCACTGCCAATGTGAAATGGACCTGCAGGGTCACACACATAGGATTTAACCTGGAAGAGGAGTTTTGTCCACAAGCAATGTTTAGATTGATTACTAAAGGAGTTTAGTAGTTCAATTAAACACTCAATCAATTGATGGCTCAATATCATAATGTTCAAGGTGTTGGACACATTGATTGGAGTATCATATTGATTGAAATCGCAATTGACTGATTCTGCACAATCTGCACTCCCAACCGATCGGTTCATGTGATGAACCGGTCGGATGAGCTTGGTGAACCGGTCGACTCAAGATCAGGGTGAACCGATTGCTTCAAGTGTTGAAACGATCGATTTAATTGGTGCAACCGAGAAAGTTGGGAAAGTAGGATTGGTGAGCATTTTCCTTTCATTTCACTTGCCCAATTTGATTGGAACAAGGATTGGTATTCGATACCAATTAGAAACAAAAGAAGGAAAGTCAATCGGGAACCGACTAGGACCACCAACTGACCGGTTCACTTGTGAACCGACCGGTTGAGGTGTCCCAACCGACCGATTCACTTTTGAACTGACCGGTTTAGGTCCCCAACCGACCGTTTCAGTTGTGAAACAATCGGTTCAGGTTGCGAGTTGGTTGTTTTTGTGGAAAATCTCGAACCCTTCTACTCCTGCTTTTAGTCCCGCATTGCCCGGGATGGAGAACCCTATCCCATGACCCTCATATATATAGGGGTATTGGGGGCTTCTAAAAGTACAACTCAGTGTAACCAATTGCTCTGGAAAGTTGTCGTTCTCTCTGATTTTGGTAATCGAGAGAGAGCTCGAGCAAGTGCTACCCGCAAAGGGAGGTGCAGTAAGGGAAAGACAACTGCAGTTGCAACTGGAGGCAGGAGAGTGTGTTGGCGACCAGTACGTCAACAGGAGGGTGTGAATCCTTCCAATTCCTTGTGGGACAAGGAGATTGGAGTTCCAGGTGGTCTGTGTGGACTACTTCAGAGGCGGGAGGTTTCTGCCGCTCAGGAGGACAACTGTCAACCCGACAGTCCGGTGAGACAAGGAGTCGTCAGTCCCGGTGCGACCAGGAGTTGCACAGACACCGTCCAAGGCAGGAGTTAAAGACCGCACAAAGCGCGAGGTATTGTTGCCGAGCAAGCCTCGGGACAAGGTATGATTCCACAAACCATCCTTTTCTATTATATAGACGTTGATGCGTTTCCTTGTTTCGATTTTGGGGAGAAATTTTTTGTTTCCGCTGCCTTCTCTGTCTCCCCTAAAACCCAACAAATCGATGTTTCAAGATACATTGTTTAAGATGTCCTAAATGGATAAATGATATACATGTTTTTCATATTCCTTATTGAATAAATGACTTGCTGCTTAATCAAGTTATAATTGAAATGATTGCATAGAGAATACTGCTCTTCTTAGCTTATTCAATGAATTATCTGCTGTTGAATATTTATAATTCTACTGCCCAGTGTTATTCTAATATTTGCAATAACAATGCTTCTGGCGGAGAGTTATATCTCTCGCTGGGACAATTTTCAATCGTCTCACCCCCGAGGGATTCAACTTTTTAGGAAGACGCAGAGGAAGGAGAAACCCTTAAGTGGGTAAGCAGCAGCAACATCAACCACATCAGCAGCAACAACAACAACAAGGATAACAATGATCTTCAAGTGGGGACACCGTCTATTAGGTTCTGTATATAGGAAGTCCTATGTGTCGTCTCTGTACTCTCAGGTCCTATGAGACAGTAGATGGTTTGATATAGATTTGAGGATTTTGGCTTGATGCCTCAAAATTTTTTTATACTGCTCGTGTACAGTTTAACGGGGCAGTTAAAGTTATGACTCTCAAGATGAGATGATATAGAGATGTACTGATGTATCAGTATGTAAATAACTTACTTTGTTTCTTTATGAAAAAGTTCTACAGTTTGTGGACCTCATTGTAAAAAGTTTTAAATTTTTAGCAATTTTCAGTAATTCCGCTGCTAATTAATCGCTTCCACTTTAGTTAATCTTGTTTTCACGAGACGGTCGCCACAGGAACAATTAATATAATTGTTTAGTATACTTGAAAATAGTGAGGAGAGAAAGAAAATTCTAGATTTGGGGAAAAGGATGCACCATGATATAATGGTGTTGTTTTTAAATAATGCTTAAAAGTGCAAGTTTTTGGATATGAAAAGACATTCCAATAAAACTCACAAATTAGATATAGGTGGGGAAAATATTTATGAGTTCTTATTTTGCGAAAGGAAAAGAATAATTAAATTTTCTAATACAATACCATATATTGGCTTTTGGTGTGTAAACTAAGTAAAATGGATATATTTTTTAGGAAATATGTTAATGAAAGATAAAGAAAGAAAGAAAGAGGAGTTTCTCTCGTGACATCATGATGACCCTCTCATTACTAAATCAGTGAATTAACCATATTGATACAATTAAGGAAAAGAGGAAGAAGGAATGAAAGTTAAGCTTTTGCCTTTTATTCTTTGGTAATCACGTTGGAAAGTCTAGCCTAGTAATCCGTAGCTAAGTGACATATGCATGGGGAAAAACCCATGCCTTTTTTCTAAATGTCTCTCTCTACCTTCCTTTTCTCCATTGTGATGACCCCTGGGGTTCCTTAAGATGTATATATAAAGGGATATCTTTATCTCCAGGGAGACACAAAAGTCCCATGCATGAATGCCATCACCTTACCTTTTATTCTCATATTCTCTTGAGAAGAATGTATGTCCAAGTTCCCAGTAGTAGCATCAGATATGGAAGGAAGTTTGGGTGTCTAATTGACCCTTCAAACCTGACGAGTGCCACCCTGCCCAAGCTTCTTATTTTTCACCATGGGCGGTGGTAGATCGACGAAAGGCCAGTGTGACTGGCATGTAGTTCCTTGACCTGTAGGCGGCATTGCAAGATACAGGGAGAAATACAAGATCCTTGTTAGCTTGGTGATGCTTGATGGTATCAGGTGAGAGAGGTTTGATGATTGTACACCCAAGTACTTTCCTCGTAGCCCTAAACGTCATAGCATGAAGTTGCTCTTTGCCTCTGCCGACCAGGCCTAGAAGAGGGCTCCCTCCCATATCGGCACACCCTAGAATCTCAGGAGAACGCAACCCCAGATGATCATGACTCCTCCAAGCTGGGGCATCCAGCAGTAGGATCGGCAAAGCCTCCTCACCATAGAGGCAGCGACACACGAGTGTGCATGCCAGGAAGACGGACGAAGTTTACTCGACGCGAGGTAGAGGGTGAATAAAGTCGAATGACTCTATTGCTCCTACATAAACTTTTACATCTCATAGGCAGTGTAGTCTTTTTGCTAACCTGGCCGACAAAACAAAAAAGAGAGGAAAAAAGTAAGTGATGTCATGGCAGCCTTCTATGGTCCAACTATCCTTATTTTGAAAAAAAATTAGTGAATGATTGGTATCTCAGATGAAGATAAATTATATATGAAATTTGATCAAGAAAATACATAGAATACAAATAAAATATAGTTTATGCAATTATGATCCTTGTTCCCAAAGTAGGGCAAATATGGGTTAAAATGGTGATTAATGTATATGGACCCTAGTTTTTGATAAATAGGTGGTAGATCATGTTAAATGTGTTTCTTTGAGACGTAATCTTACATCTGTGGACCTCAATGATATTGTTTAATAAGGTGAGAAATTAAGATGATCATGCTAATAATAATGGGAAGCTAGGTTTTCTAAAGTGGATGACTATTAACATGTTAATTAAGATCTTAAACATCAATGAAGAGACTTAGTATAACCTTGATGTGCCTAATCTAATATAAGAAATCACAATATAATAATATGGTAGATTTGATGATGATGGCTACATCTAATATGATTTAGGTTTCTTAAGTCATTATATTAATGAACATAGGAACTAAGGTATCAAACATGACTCTAATGATAACTCAAAACCAAGGAAATCTATACCCTAGATTAGGCCCCCAATATGGTTCAATGTGATGGTGACACTTTAGGATTTACATACATGCAAATTATACAATTATACTTCAAGTAGATTCAATCAACCAGTCAACAGTCCAGACATTTTCCAAAGTTTGTCGGATGGATTACAAATTAAACAGTTGTTTTTTTATTTAGTTCCTACAAACTATAAAGTCACTATGGATATCATATTATATGGACATGACTAGCTCAAATCCTAAGCCACCTCTGTATCCATGATATATATGAAAGGTCGCCCATCTGAATAGGGGAGACACCAAGGGTCATCCACCTGAATAGGGGAAGACTATGTTTGCTGTAGGGACAATACCCCAGAGGGGTTTGGAAGAGGTTGGATAGATTAGGGTTGAGTAGTCATGACTAAAATGTTAACTTTGATTTTGTTTACAATAATTGTTGTGATTATGTTGTTACAGATAAATGTGAACTTTTTGTTTCCCCCCACATAGCAGTATAACTTGTTATACTGGCCATGTTTTTTATTCACGATGTTTTAGACACATACAAAATGATATAGATGCTCAGAGGCACAATAAATCAAATGAAATTACATGAAAGCATTAAAGATTCAAAAGAAGGATTTAGCTAGTTGTTTCTTCTCAAAAGTACAATCCTAATGATAGAAAGTTCATGTAAGCATCTTATAAATAAAGTTTGTGAAGTAATAAAATTGTTTTTTATTATTTATTATTTGCTAAATTTGTATCCTTGTGTAATTTTGTAGGTAATGACTTTCATCTTTTTGGCCTTCCTTAATTGGATGCTGCTGAAAAGTGAAGTCGTTATAATATCTTATTAATTACTAATAAAATGGATCTTGTCATTTTTATTGGACTAATTATATGGATGCTTTGAAAAACATGAACATGAGAAAAGCATGTGAATATAGATTGTATTCTCATTGATGTATGGAAGAATATGGGGAATGAAAGAGCTATGTGGTTAATTTTTTTAATAAGATTACAAAGACCAAGAAGATGTCAGATAAGTGGAGAAATAGTACTATAGTTCCCATCTTTAAGAACAAATGAGATGTTCAGAGTTCCACAACTAAAGAGGTATCAAGTTGATAAGTCACATGAGGAAGCTTTGGGAATGGATTATTGAGCAAAGACTGAGATCTTAACGTAGATTTCAAAAAAATATATCATACCAAGAACATCAACAATAGATGCCATTTTTCTGATAAGGAGGCTTATGGAGAAGTACATAGAGAGAAAAAGAGATCTTCATATGCTTTTTATTAATTCAAAAAGGACTTATGATTGAGTACCCAGAAAAAATATTGTGGATGGTTTTGGGGTAAAGGGTGTGCCAATCAAATACATTGACTTGAAACACGAGTATGGTAGCTCAATCGCAAGTATGAAGATCTTGGAGGAGAGATGCTAGCATTTATTATTGTAGTTAGGGTACACTAAGGTCAACACTGAGCACATATTTATTCATTCTTGTTATGGATGAGTTGACAAAGTTTGTTAAGGAAGATATTCCTCTGTGCATGTTATTTGTTGATGATATTTTGTTGATTGACGAAACAAAAGAAGGATCGAATGATAAAGTTGGACTTCAAAAAAAGGATCAAATGGATTGATGATCCGCAAGAGCAAAACTGAGTATATGTATTGTAATTTTAATCAATCTAGATTTATGAGTGGCGGGACTAAGTTGGACAGTGGATGATGCGATAAATTTTGTTACTTGAGTTCTATTATTCAAATGGATGAGAGTGTTTAAGATGATGTCTGTTACAAGGTCACTACATGATGGTTGAAAAAGAAAGCAACTGGAGTATTATTTGATTGGATGAAACTTCTCTAGATATAAAAAATAAGTTTTATAGAATATCTATGTACTCTGTCATGCTATATGTGAGTGAATATTAGACGATGAAGAAATAATGTCTCAACAAGATGAATGTGACTGAAATATGTATGCTGAGATGAATGTGTGAGGAGACAAAAAAACCACTTAATAAATGACTATATTGTGAACAAAGTCAGGGTGACGAGTATTGAGAACTAGTTGTCTGACGGCCAACTGAAGCGGTATGGACATGTGCAACGTAGACCGACTAAAACGTCTGTATGGAGAAATGCAATCAACTCAAACACAACTAAAAGAACAAGAGACAATGCCTAAATCAACTTGAAAAGTGCTTTTAAAAAGAGATTTCATATCTTTACATCTTGATCAGATTATGACCCTTAACAGAGGTTATCAGAAAAAAAGAATCCATGTAGCTGTCACCAACATGGTCGAGATTGATGCTTAGATGATGAAGATTGCGATTGTGATGTGCACATTGCTAAGGAGGGATAATGAAAATGAGAAGAAAAGGTTGTTGATTCATGTCGTGAATCATGTGACAGGGCATATCAACCATGTGACATTTTCATTATTGAACTAAGAGCTCACAACTGTAGTAAGAATGGAAAGGCAAAATAAGAGAATAACAAAGACACGGTTTATACCTTTTGAGAAAGTTCACCACTATTAGATATAAAATAGTAGCCCACAAGTTTGCTTAGGCGGTCGTGCCAGTACAAGGGCGTCAAACCAGTATTAGAAACTGAAACAACTCTACTTGTTAGAATAAAGAAAAGTGTGCATCCAACAGATTCAATCATGCTCTCTAGCATGCTTGTTAAACTATTTGGAATCCATGTTAATGCAGCTGCTGGAAGGGAGACGTATGCCACGTTTCTATGTGTGTGAGCTTCCGCGATAGCTCAGCGCAAGCAACTTTAAGGCTGAGTTTGTTATGCCATCGTAGTGACATAATGATAATTAAATCTGATTGTGTATTTTAATTTGTGTTTGTTATGCAAACTACATGATAAATAAGTTGTCGTACGGATAAGTTGATCGAGAAATCTCTTGAACCCGTCATACCAAATCCTTACGACAGAAAATAAATTTAATTTACTGTAGATATTAATTTTCTATAATACTCCTCTAACCGACTGCTCAATACATACAACGTTATTTATGATGGGACATAACAGACTTAGTCTAAATAAACACAACTTATGTACACTTGTACCACACATACATCTTTCCTATAAATTTATTTATAGTTGCTCCAAAACCAATCATCTTACACAAAGTTGAAATGTCACTGATTAATTTACATATGTCAAATAAAAATATCATGACTGTCTACCAAACACAGACTAAATATTTTTGGTTTCGTTGTCCCTGTTGGTTCGATGCAACAACACACCCAATTAAAGAACAGCCGACATGCAATGCAATCGTATAGGATACTCGGGATCCTTCTACGACGGATTACATTCTGCTTTTTTTCATTTTTTAATCCCACGTACCTATACTGAAAAATAACTTAGTATGTGATGAGCGGCCACTCCCCCACTATGACTGCAATATAATACAACGTTGATTTACTAGGAGTTTACAATGCTGTACATGCTCGATAACAAGTTATGCGCAATATATGAACAAGATTAGCGGATCTTTCATCACAACAATGCCGAAAACACTTAAAAATGGGGAGAAGAGAGGTTCATCGAAAGAAATTGAGAACTTCCTCCTGGTGGGTGTGGGATCCTACGTTTTGTTTAAAACCTAGTATGTGTTTCAATGCTTAATCATAATGTTTTCTCCTTATTACTACTTGAATCATGATTTACTTCCTTACAACTTAAACCGCTTATATGTATTAGGGCTGATTGGTTAGGTTTGGTGAATAAAATCCTAATTATAGATGAGTTGAGATTTCAGAGGTTAAATAATATTTTTACAAAATTAATTTAATGAGATAAAAATATTTTATCTCTCTATATGTTTGCCTAATGTTAGAGAGTGGTTTGCAATCACTAATTTACGGTTCGATGAACACTTGGGTAGATGTAGAGAGCCCAGCAGGACACTACGAGAAGAAATCTTATTTTTGGCCATCGGCCGAAGGCTAAGGTTGGGCTGACCTTCTCATTATCGCTTGACCTTCGAGTTAGTCGGCTGTTAACAGTAGTGGTCAGACAGCTAGCAACGACTGATCAAGTATCTATACTAATAAGAAATAGCCAGTTTGACCTCTTTCTAAGTCGATTTGACTGTAAGCTTAGTTAGTCTCTAGAAACAAGTCGACGCTAGCGAGGGTGACCGCAGGCCACCATAGGTAAAGGCCAGTGTTGCAACCCGCACACAAGTTTGATGTTACTCGAAAGAAAACACTGATCTTATATGTATTAACATCATTAACCATCACAATATAGAATATACAAAATATATTTTTATTTTAATATCCATAAAGATACACATGATAGGGGTCACATTTTCATCAATTAACATGTAACTTCACAAGATATCACAACTTTTGTCTCAACATGTATACAAAAGAGATATTTGTCAAAGTTTTTCACATGGACACTTTATATACAATGCATACAAGCTAAATATCCATGTTGTAGATACATCCAATATAAAATCACCTTGCCTAGATCCGAGTGTACATGGATGATTCTAGAACTCTACCAACTTCCGTCCACTACTAACTGTCAAGTAGAGGCTCCTCACTGTAGAAACTATGGAACAACATTGCCACCTAGAAGACATGAATAACCAAAAGGGCGAGACTGTCCCAACGATATAATATCGAAAAAATAATATTCTATGATTATAAGCCTACTATTAAAAAAGTAATAAAGGCAAATCAATTAAACAATACTAAATATCAACAAAGCATAATAAAAATTGATGCAACGTATAAATAATACAAACAAAGTATACAAGAACAATAAGAATATCCAATGTGATATGCCAAGTTACTTAAATATATTTCTCTGCAAGGCTTGGTTACTCAAGTATATTATTATTATTATTATTAAGCTCTTGGTAGTTTTAGGTGTCCCACGTAAACCACTAACTAGTGACTGTGGAGTCTCCTAGCTCACTGTGTAAGATCTTAAGGTTGCTACTCTTCATAAGACCCATCATGCCTTAGTCAGCGTGAGTATAAATAATCAGGGGATAGATGAACGAAATCCTACTAGTAAGGGTTCAAAATACAACCTACATTACTAGGTTCGTCTTAGACACTAAGGCCATAATACCTCATCATGTTGGATATAATAACCCTCATATGACATATCTCATTTCCAAATAACTAGAGATATGACCTCCACTATTCTCATACATATTCACAACATATATGAATAGAATAAGCTCTGATCATTCCATATACTCAACCATATATGACTCTGGGTACCTTCTCACAATCTAATATTTCTACAAGGTTACCCGTTTCACTTTTTTGACTTCCAAATGTTGCGGTAGTTCCTACGGTAATATAGAACTACATGTTTAGGGTTTCACTTTGATTAACTAGACCAATTACTCTATTTTAAGATACAAAGAAAGTGTAAAAAAATATAAAAACTTATCACAACATAAGAGCAAGTATAAAAACCATGTAAGTGATACAAATTTGATATCATGTGTCAGTGTTCCCAAACTTAGCACAAATAATCATTTTTGGCCATAGCAAGGCCACACCTTCATCATTATCATGCCCATGATCATCATCATCATCATGATCATCTAATTCTCAGTCCCAATCATTTTGGGGTCGACTACATGGATCCTTCTTTTCCAATCAACTCTGTTACGAGTCATGCTCTAATCAAAATGTAAAGATTCAAAATTCCTCTTTATAAGCTCTTCCCAAGTTAATTTAGGTTTGTCTCTACTTATGTTAATTGTGCTTGACTCAATAAACTTGATTTGAATATGTACATTTATGGGATTGTGTTGCATATGTCCATACCATCTTAGACGACCTTCACACAACTTGTCCTTGATGTTCACCACCCTCACTTTATTTATGATATAGTGATTCCTAAAATGATATTTTCTTGACTTCCAACACATCCATCTTAACATAAGAATTTCTTCCACATTCATCTTGTAAAGACCTTGTTTATTCATTGCCCAACATTCACTCTCATAAAGCATGGCTGGTTGTGTAGTTGTTCTATAAAGCTTGCTTTTCAATCTAACAGGGATCTTCTGGTCACATTTTATTCTAGTTGCACTGCTCCTCTTCAACCATCCTGATGTGATCCTATGACAAACATCATCTTGAACCTCAGTCTCCCTTTCAACAATAGAATCCAAGTAACGAAACTTATCACATATAAGTACATTCCATTCCATGTAACTTGACCCCACCATTCACAATTCTATATTGGACAAAATTATAATGTATATATTCAGTTTTTCTTTACTGATCATAAATCCATTAGATTCCAAAGAATTTCTTCAAATCTCAATTTATCATTCAATATTTCTTTTCTTTCATCAAACAACACAATAGCATCAACATGCACCAAGGGATGTGTTGTGAACATGCTTTGTCAACTCATCTGTAATATGAAAAAATATATATGGGATGAGTTTTGATCCTTGATGTACCCCAATGGTGATAGGAACAATTTGTGCCTGTCCTTCAAATTTTCTAACACTTGTAGTTAAGCCATCATAGATGCCTTTAATCAGGTCAATGTATTGAACCCTTTTCAAGAAAAACCCTCCATAAATCTTCCATGCGTACTCGATCATAGGCCTTTTCCAGATCAATAAACATCATATGAAGATCTATTTTATTTTAATTTGTACTTCTCTATAAGCCTATTTATCATAAAAATAGCATATTTTTTTATCTTCCCAACATAAAATCAAATTGGTTATCTAATATTTGTAGTTATCGATCTTAGCCTTTGCCCAATAATCCTCTCCCAAAAGATCCATAGTGACTCATCAGCTTGGTACCTTTTTAGTTTGTGCATCTCTAAACATCTTCTTTGTTCGTTTAGATTGGGAATATAATACTATTTTTCCATTCATCCCTCATCTTCTTTGTCTTCATAATCTTGTTACAGAAATTTGTTAACAACATAGCTCCTTCATCCTTCATACTCTTCCAAACATTGATGGGAATATCATCTAGATCGCATGCCTGTTTCATTTTTCATCTTTTTAAAAAGCATTCTTGACATCAGATAGTGAAACTTGTCTCGCATAAGTGATATTTTTCACATTCATGTCACCCTAGTCTCTTATTCATAATATTTTCATTGAAAAGCTATAAAAGTAGTTTCTCCATTGGCTCTCTATATCATCATCCTTCACCAACACTCTGCCATTTTCATTCTTAATGCACTTTACTTTACTCAAGTCTCTTCCTTTCCTTTCTCTTATATGAGGCATTTTATAAATATATTTTTCCCCTTCTCTATTTTCCAACTTATTGTATATTTCATCAAAGTATCTGGACCTTTCCTCTTGAATTGCATTTTTAGGATCTTTATTTGCATGTTTATATCTTTGAAAAGTTGCATCATCTGTAAATTTAGGAAAATTCATGTAGATATCCCTTTTGAGTTTAATAATCTTCTATCATTCCACCACCAAGTCTCTTTTTGTGGAGGCCCACACCCTTTGGACTCTCCAAAAACTTCTTTGACAATTTTTATTTTGTTATGCATGAGCTCATACTTTGCCACATAAATTTAACATCAAGTTCCAAGTTCGGAGTTCTCTCCTTGATAAGTTAATCATAAAATGTGAATTTCTTTTCTCTTGTAATATTCCACCACTTGTTCCTTTTATCTTGGCTTGTGTTATGCTTACCTTTGTTGATCTTCACATTCACATCCAAAACCACCAACCTATGTTGGGTAATAAGTTCTTTCCCAATCATCACTTTACAATCCTTGCATATTTTTTGATCCAATCGTATTGTAAGGAAGTAATCTATAACGACTCCGCCTCCCGTTAACCCCAATTAAGGGAAACCAAGAGGTCAGATCTGTTATCCTAATTTTCAGATCAAAGGTTCGACAAATAATCAATAACAATTATTAAATTCTACTGAGACTATACTGAAAACTAGAATAAAATAAAACATTGCATACCTTTTTTGAAAACTTGGATATCTACTTCTATCCACATCTGGAGTCTATTCTAACTAATCCTCCTTTGTACTTCAATTCTTATTTAATTCTACATGTGCCACTTTACTGTTTGTCCTTTTCAAACTTGCTCATAAAACACCGACAAACAAAATGTCGGTCAGCATAAATAAATATGTCGGTACGTGGGGAAATAAAATTTGTGCAATTAACTGTAACAACATATTGCAGTCAATTATGATTTAACAAACAACTTTATGTTTTAAACATAACTGCTCAATCCATCCATACCCTAGCCTCTGCGCTGTCCCTACATTGGACCTGGATGCTACCTTCCTTATGGTAGATCCCCATTAAACGCCTCATGATCCTACCTAACAGGTGAATCAATTTCTAGGGTTGAGTCACATGGCACTACCCATAGGTAGCCCACTCCTTAACTCATGGTGTGCTAAAGAGTCTCATGGCACTACACATGGGTAGCCCAATTTCTAACTCATGATAACCTGCTGTCCTACTTAACAAGTAGGTCCTGTACCAGGTTACCCTTTTCATCATTAGCAAAGCCACGGAAGAGAACCAGGATCTGAGCTAGTCATGCATACATATATATGGTGATAATCATAGTCACTTTATAGTTGCATGAAATAAAAGTCATCCAAGCAGTTATTTTCAAGCAACCGATAAAACATCCAGGAATCACCGTGAAACTAAAGCGGTTATCCATAAGCGTAACCACATACCTGTTCTGCTGATTTGAGATAGAAATATTCCATGCAAGTAAGAAATCCAAGCAAGCAAGAACACACAACAAGATCCTAAAATAATCATACAATCTCCTATCATTGATCATGCCATCAAGATCTATTAAACCTAGCTGGCTTCCTAGGGTTTTGAGTCCACTTTTAGGGTTTCCATTACAATTAGGGTTCTTCTTCATTTTTACTCTTTTAAACCCTAATTACTCACAAACCCTAATTATCTCATCTATTCTTCACCAAAGATATTAAGGTTATCTTTTAACAACAAATAACCCTAATTTTAGATTAGAGGCACAATTAAACATCAATTAAGTCCATTATGCCTCTTTTACATTAACTACCATTTTTATCCTTTTAATTCATTACAAGATCATTATGCCCAAATATCATCTTTGGTTCCTTTCAAATTAACAATTCATAGTTCATTAGGATCTAATTCACATATGAACTCTATTTATCATTAATTCCACCTTTATCCATTAGAAAACCCTAATTACTATATTAAGGGTATTTATCCACAATTAGGAACTTTTATACTCAAAATAGCTTAGAACCATCATATCTCAATTTTATTCATGAATTTGAACAATTAAAGCCCTTAAGAGTCACAATTACTAACATTAGGGTTTTAAGGCCTATTAAAGCTCATTTATACACATGGAATTCTAAATTAAACCAATTACATGCAAAGTTCATCCTTTTTGTTCTTAATGTACCTTTTTATAATTAATAGGCTAATATCAACTCTAATCCTCCATAAAACCCTTCTTAATACATTAATCATCTCAATCTAGGGTTTCTTAATCATTAAAGCATTTAAATTGATAACTTCCACTACTTTTCGAATTGCAAGATGAATTAGCTTCTAAATCTACTTTTAATGGATTCCTCACATTTTTTGAGCAAGATTCATATTTTATACGCATCCATCCGAGCTACCAATAAAAAGATATGAATTTTGCATTATTTACTTACTTGGACCAATCACTGAGTGCCACATCATCACTTTCCATGCAACATGGCCCGTTTTGGAAATATAACGAAATGACACTTCTACCCCCATTTAAGTTGATCATTTCTTCAGCCCATGGAGGGGAAAATCGGTCCAACTCACCCCGATCATCTTCCTCCTTCAGAACCCTACACGGCCATTGACCTGCAGCCAAGCGCGAGGCTATCTCCCTCACTCCACGGCCTGGAGCCCGTCGGAACTGATCACCCTGCCTCTGACGCTCCCCGCCGCACCCAACAGAGCCTTGAAGCATGGCTGAGACGGCATGTTTCACGAGCACCAAGCCCACACATGCGGATGTTCTTGCAGTCTACTTGCAGCTGTTGCGCCTGGGTTAGGGCACGATGGTGATGGCCAAGCCTCTGACGCTCCCCGCCGCACCCAACAGAGCCTTGAAGCATGGCTGAGACGGCATGTTTCACGAGCACCAAGCCCGCACATGCGGCTGTTCTTGCAGTCGAGTTGCAGCTGTTGCGCCTGGGTTAGGGCACGATGGTGATGGCCAAGCCTCTCCCCAACATTGTGGGGCACCCTACTTCCATATCAACTACTTCACGGCCCCTCGCTACTCCAAATATAGTGCTAACTTCAAAGATTAGGGTTTGCACAGAAAGAACAAGAAGAAGAGAGAGAGGGTTGTGTGTGATTTTGTTAAACTCGAGCCAAAGGTTCTACCCCTTATATAGGGGAGGGTATCAACGCCCTAAGATGCTTGCCCATGAAGAAACAAAGCCCTTTTCCAATAGGAATCTGATTCCTTCACTAAGAAGCAAGTTTCTCTCTCTCTCTCTTAAATATCTTTTTGATATTCTTTGGATATTTAGGAATTCGAAAGTTACCTCACTTATTCTCTTTATGCTTGCCTTTTAATCCATTGGCATGAATTTATATTTTCCTTTAGTAGAAAATGCCTCCTTTTTAACAATGCCACCAAATCCATTAATTATGCATCACATTATCCTCTTATTTTGTATTATTTGTGTTTTCCCTTTCTTTTTCTCCATTGGGGATCCTTGGACCCCAAAAAACTCTAATATTTCGAAATCCTTTTTAGTGGATACTCATTATCCTTCTAGATGCATCTATATCCATTATTTCTCATTATCTTACTTATTTCTTTATTAAAATATCTCTTTTTTAGGATTTCTCTTTATCTCTCTTTTTATTTTCCTTATTGGAATTCCTTTTAATATTAGAAACCTTATGGATACGAAAATCCACCAAAGATAACTCAATTATATCTCTTTCCACTTATTTCCCACATTTTATCATTGTATTCAATTTCTTTCTTAATAAAGAAATATTCAATTGATCTTTTCTTTTCTTGTTGCATTATCTTTGCAACTTTGAACTCCTTGGAACCCAAGGAACCCAAGAGGCACGAAATCCACTTTTGGATTTTATTCTTTTTCCTTCTAGAGGTTTCTACATCTTTCTTTTCTCCATCTCTTATTAATAATGGACTTTCTTCTGTCTTTTCCTTGTAATTGGGCCCAATAGCCAATAAAGCCTACAAAAAAACCAACAAGGCTATTGTAAATGAAATCCATTTATTCAAAACAAATTATATCATTATTTTTTCAAATATCTTTAATAGGAGAAATTACATTTCTCACCAAAAGAACCCAAAAATTGGGGTTGTAGCATCCTTCCCCTCTTATTGGAATTTCGTCCTCAAAATTCCATCAAGCAAACAAACAATTCAGGATAAGACTTTTCCATGTCCATCATTGGCCCCTACGTGGATTTACCGTATCCATGACGCTTCCAACAAACTTTTATCATCACATATTCTTTTCTGTAAGTTCTTTCACCTTGGCATCTATAAACCTCACAGGTGACTCAGGTCATTTCAGCCTCCATTGGGGCTCACTAGGTTCATTGCTCAGCACATGGCCTGGGTACCTCACATAGTGCTCTAATTTGGATACACGAAACTCATCGCACATTACTTTATCTTGAGGGTTAAGGTCAAATATAACCTCCTCCACCAATCCATCTCAAAAGAACCCATGTATCGGGGACTCACCTCTCTTAGCTATAACTTCGAGGGGTCAGATTTTCATGTCACATTTTCTCCCACAGTGAACTGCATGTCAGTCTACTTTGTATCAGCTTATGACTCATGTAGTCCCTGGGCTCCTTTCATCCATTGCACGATCAAAGCGACTTCATCTGCACACACGTTGGTCCTTTTCTGACCTTTGTGAAGTCATTTCACCAACATCATCTTAATGAAATGGTGACCGACACAACCTCCCTTACAAAGCTTATTTACATCTTGATATTGGCTATGGTGGTTATCATCACATATTACATAGGATAAGAGTGGTCTCCATGTATCACCCTGAATGAGCACACATGCTCTCATCAGACCCTCTACTCTGTATCATACTAACCATTAGTTAGGGGTGATAAACTGTACTAATATCAATTTCTTCATGTACCTACTTCCACTGCATGGAAGTGAACCTTTAGTGTTGGGTTTTAGGGGAGATAGAGAAGGCAGCGGAAACAAAACTTTTCTTCTCCCAAACCCAGAATAAAGGAATTGCGTCAACGTCTACAAAGTAGGAAGGATGGTTTGTGGATACATACCTTGTCACGAGGTTTGCTCGGCGACGTTACCTCACGGCTTGTGCGGTCATCACCTCCAGTCTTGGATGGTGTCTGAGGAGCTCCTGGTCTTACTGGGACTGTTAGGATTGACAGTTGTCCTCTGAGCGGAAGAAGTCTCTCGCCTCTGAAGTAGTCCACACGGACCACCTGGAACTCTGATCTCCTTATCCCACAAGGAATCGGAAGGAGTCGCACCCTCCTGTCGGCATACTAGTCATCGACACACTCTCCTACCACCAGTCACTTTTATGTAGTTGTCTTTCCCTTGTTGTGCCTCCCTTATCGGGTAGCACTTGCTCGGGCTCTCTCTCAGTTACCAAAACCAGAGAGAATGACAACTTTGTAGAGAAACTGGTACACTGAGTTGTGTTCCTGAGAAGCCCCCACTACACCTATATATAGGAGGGTCATGGGACCGAGTTCTCTCTCTCGGGCAATGCGAGATTAATGCAGGACTAGAAGGGTTTGAAGTTTTCCACAAAAACAACCATATGTGCCACCTGAACCGATCGTTTCATACATGAAACGGTCGGTTGGGGAGTTGAGTCGATCGGTTCACACCTCAACCGATCGATTGGGGCACCTCAGCAGATCGGTTCACTTCTGAGCAGATTGGTTTGTGATCCTGATCAAATCAAATTGATTTTCATATTTGTTTATGATTAATCAAATATTAATCCTTGTTCAAATCAAATTTTTACAAGTGAAACAAATTATATTTGCAAAATAGTCTTTTAAATTTCCAAATGATCTCAATTAGACCAGTTGAGCTGATCGGTTCAACCCTTGAACCGGTCGTCTCAGCCTGTCTTGAGTCGATGGGTTCATCGCATGAGCCAATCGGTTCAGCAACCTAAGCCGATCGGTTCAACTCTTGAGTCAATCGGTTGGAGTAGCAGACTGTGTAAATCAGTCAATTGCAGTTTCAATCAATATGATACTCTAATCAATCGATCTAACACCTTGAATACTATGATTTTGAGCTATCAATTGATTGAGTGTTTAATTGAACTACTAAAATCCTTTAGTAATCAATCTAAACATCGTTTGTGGATAAACTCCTCTTCCAGGTTAAATCCTATGTGTGTGACCCTGTAGGTCCATTTCACGTTGGTCGTGAAAGTACATAACACTTATGACTTCACAAGCAAAGAGTGGTGCCTAGTCGCACATCAGTGCTACCCAAGTGAAATAGAAAGTTGGAGAACAACTTTCAATCCTAAAATCCATGAATGGTGTTACAACGAATGTATAATTCCTTTGTCACTGATATCCCGAATGAACTCAAGGCATGGAACAATCATCCTGTCAACGATCATTCACTTTTTTGATCTCAGAGTAGATTACAGGAGATATGTATGACATCAATATCACATACTGATTCACACATGCGTGTGTGCGCCTATCTCAATCCTACTCATCAAGTGGTCATGGATACAAACTCCCTCAGGAGGGACAAATCCCATATCTATCACTCACCCCTCAAAAGCCCCATGTGTCAAATCCACCCAATCATCACCTTTATAACAACCCATGTTTCAGGACTGTGTTTGATGATGTCAAAGTGTACCCAACGACATGTGTTAAGTGTAGTGATTTTAGGTCAAAGAATCACATTCACCACCATCACTGTGAGAACTATCTGTGACTACCATGTCATGGTTCCATGTGTCAATCTCACGATGGGTCTGTCCGGTAAACTTGTTCTCTAACAAGTACCCATGTATTTGGTTTGATATCTCCATATCATGACTAATGAGATTCTGTCATCAACCAACACCAAAATCCAGTCTTGTGTGTCATTTTTGTCTTTCTACCTTCCACAATGACATCCGACTAGGGACATAACAAGAATGTACAAACTCTTAGCATCCGTATGATCCCATCGTTCAGGTCCTGAACCTGAAGGCATACGTCATTGAGTATTGTCATTCTCTAGACATTCAATATGTTCTATCATTATCTCATATGACTGAACCAGAAAGAATTGGAAGCTTGCCTTTGATCTTTATCAAATCAATCTTAATGTATCCCACCAATCATCCCATGATTGGCTCTCAGGGCATACCAACAGACTCCCACTTGCACTGCGAGCCAATCACCCTTGAATCATATTCATAGTGATCTTCAAACATGTCCCACATGTTACTGTTCTCTAGTGCTAACATAGTGAGTTATGGCAACACCTTGCCAAAGTCGGTATCAACTACATGTCTCTCATATCTTCACTGTACATGATACATATGAGATGGAGTTGCCATAATATGCGATCTAGTATTCCTTTGCTATCCTTTAGCCACATTGCATGACCAAGTATTTCTTACTTGTCATCAATGACTGGAATATCTATAAGTTCAGCTCATGAACTTCCAGATCCATATAGTATCCATTGTTGTTATCTAACACACGGATACTCGGCCTTTCCTTTTAAACAACTTTATTGGAACATTTCCAATTATCAACAAACATTCACTTTTATATATCCCATATATATATATATATATTGCGATTAATTTTCTGTCCTTTTCAAAAGTTCGCATCAGTGTAACTCTTTACAGTGAACCCTTCCTTATTTCCATAGAACTAGTACTTCTAAAGTACTTATCAAGTTCTCATGGTATTCCAGTAACCCTTACTGGAACTAGATAGACATCCACTCGTCATGTCCCACATACGAGTTATCAGGATGAGCATATCATATTGTCATGTCCTACATACAAGATGATGAATGTATTTTATTCTTGCTATGTCCATACAAGCAAGATAATGGGATGATTACATACATGATAGATCCTTATCTATTCTTAGTGTTTCCATTCTTCATAAGAATTGGACACTTAGCCTTGGGATACCAACTCCATGTAACATGGACAAGTTTTCTCCCACTGAATCTATGCATACTAAACCCTTCAGTATAGATTGCCAATGTATGCTCTCTCTTTTTAGGTCAAGAGGTTTTCGAGAACTATCTCTATAGATCTCTATTCCTATCATATAGGAAACATATCTATCTTCACTAAAGATAATTTCCACTTTGGATTTCCATTTCACATCAACATGTGGAATGTGAATATGCTCTGACTAAATCACAAATCCCTTCTTTATCTTTGTCATATCAGTCAAACCCTTTGACTATATTATCAAAGTAAAGATCACAGTTCTGATTTGCTTGTACTCAATCAATCACATTGATTAGTCCATTGTAACTTATAGGCTTTATTTGCATTAATGGATTCATAAACCTTATAGGTTGTGTCATGTACACATCCTTGTTTTATTTCTCATGGGAATGCGGTTTTAGTATCCATATGCCAAATCTCTTAGTCATTAAGTTGTAATCAACAAGCATCATCCTTCTCAAAATGTTATCCATGTGTCTTAACACTTAAGACTCATTTGCACCTATGGATTTCATCCCAATGGGTGCTACCAGCAAGGTCATGCCTTATGGTTCACATGGAAGTCATTTAGGATGTAATGGTTACAAACCATAACTCAAAATCCGGTTTCTCACATTTATATAGATAGTTGATTCATCACATGACCAACTCATCACATAGATAATTAAGGTGTATCTGTCAAGGATATAAGAACTCACAACTCTTTGTGATTCTCAATGTCCTTTATTAGTGTAGGGTATTCTTTATTTAAGAAGAAATTAGATATTTGATAATCATCCTCTAACTCCTTAGAGTATGACTCCTTGTTGATTTAGACATCACCATGCCTTAACCATGAGCTTACAATCATAAGGATCTCAAACATTTGGTCCAAGTATTTCGTTCATTGATCTCATAAGGAATTAACACTTTACCTAATTCTTACTTCATCTATGATATTCTTGAACACTTCACAATATTCATATTGGTATTTCTATAAACACCATTTGAAGTATTATCATTAACTCTAATAGGTATGTAAATACATCACATACATTATACTTAATAGGATAATCATTCTCCCACTACCACTAGTGAAGATTGATCAATCATGTTTAAGAGATTCATGTCTCTTACTGGTTCTCTAACCAAAAGAGTCTAGATTTATCCATCATATGGAAACTAGAAATGAATTTCTCATGATTTATTCTAATTTGATTGTTTGAGTTATCAATAACTTTTAGGTATCATTTTATCTTATGCACACTAAGTACCACAAGATAAACAAGGCATTGCCATAAAGATCATATCTTTGAGATTGAAACACCAACTTTATTAATTGCTATCATTGTCATACAATATGTAAAAATAATGTGTTTCTATCCATTGGAAAATATGAAATAGCAGTTCATAACTCTATTACATGCCTTCAAGGCTGAAAATAAACTAAAGTACTCGTATCTATGGCGGCAACACTTGCCCATGTATTGAGTGCTTCACACTTTATATCTTGGTATCATATACCTCAAAAAGTGTTACAAGTTTATTTCATGACACCTTCAGGTGGAGACGTCCGTCGCCTCCTTCTTATTTAGTTCTTCCAGATAGAGTGGACAATTCTTTTTCCAATGTCCTGGATTTTGACAATGGTGGCAATTTCCACTCTTGGTCACACCTCCCTTGGCCTTAAGAGTTGAAGATGACTTGGGCTGCTGGCTAGCATCAGAACCTTTCTTAGCTTTGCCCTTGCCCTTGCCCTTATGCTTGGACTTGCCTTTCTTATCACTAATCATCATCACAGACTTAGGCTTGTCCTTCTTCATCTGTGTCTCGTCTGTCCTCAACATGCCCAACAACTCTGTCAACGGCTTGTCAAAGTTGTTCACGTTGTAGTTCATCACAAACTGACTGTAGGATTCTGGAAACGATTGCAGTATCACGTCAATAGCCAACTCTTGGCTAAGGGGAAGTCCCAGTCTCGTTAGGTTCTCCACATACCCAATCATCTTGAGCGTGTGAGGACCAACTGGATCTCCTTCTGTCATGATGCACTTGAACATTTCCCTTGAGACATCATATCTCTCTTGCCATGCTTGATCTTCATACATGTTCTTGAGATGCTAAATCATCTCAATGACACCCATGTTCTCATGTTGTCTCTGCAACTCATGGTTCATGGAGCACAACATCAAGAACTTTGCATCAATGGCATCATCAGAATGCTTCTTATAAGCATCCCTTTCTGCCTTTGGTGTGGTAGGAGCAGGTTCCTCTGGAACTGGAGTATCCAGGACATAGAGCTTTCGCTCTTGAGTGAGAACAATTCTCAATGTCCTAAACCAATCGTGGAAGTTAGTCTCATTCAACTTGTCCTTTTCAAGGACCGATTGCAACGAAAAATGATTGTTGTTTGTCGTCATTTGTATTACAAAAAGAAATATATGCAATTTAATCCAAAAACTCAATTTTGACTTATTTGATTGATTTGAAAGGTTGACGATATAATTAGGACTTTAATTAATTATCGCTCCCACTATTTTGTTCAAATTGATAGGCCTCACCATCAATTTGTAAGATTGCATCGTACAATCTTCTAGTGGGCAAGATCCTAAAATCCTCTAAGTCATGGACCATCTAGGGCTGTCACCCACAACTTAGATATTCCAGGTAGGCAACTTTTGCCAATTGCATCATATGCAACTCCTTTCCATGATCACCTCCATGCCTCAAGATGCTACATCCTATCTAGGTCACCTTGTTAAGTCTGACCCAAAGCCTACACGGTGAATATGCACCCTGCTAGGGCAGACCCACATATCCACCCTTCATGCTTCCACGAGATAGATGGTGCACCACACTAGGGCGTGCCCACACTTGGCCGATCAAGCTTTTCACGTGTGTCGCATTTGGAAGGCATCTAAAACTTTAATATTTAATGAGGGATTTGGTGTTTATAGGTACATATCCATATCCAATCACCACAATACATAGTATGTATCATATACATGCTATATCCCACAGAAAACATGTGAAATAATAAAAGCGATGATTATGGCCATCCTAATGTGATTCTTCGAGCCAAGAGGAATCAAGGTCATCTAGGTCTACATCATATGCAACATGTATAAGATGAAGTGCTATAGCCGTCCGAGTTGATCAACTCATCATATGAATGACATGCTCGTCCTGGCTGGTCATCTGGGTGCCACTAGCCGACCGGTTGGCTCCTACAACTGATCGGTTTGCCTGGTCGTCGTGCATCTCTTCATGGCCACCACCCGATCGTCTCGCTCCTCAAATCGGTCGTCTGGATCTCCAACTGATTGGTTCACTCCTTGAACCGATCGTTTCAGTCGTCGTCAGATTGTCCTTCATTCTTTGACATAACAGGAAATAAAAGATCTATCCTATTTTACAATTAAATTAGGAAACCCCGAGTTACATTCGGGGGGAGCAAAGGTAGGAAAGAAATCTTGAGTGATCTTGAGTTACATCAGGAATAGGATATAGGGAATCGATGCGTAGACTGAGATGTAAGCAACCACATACAACCAAACACACAAATATAGGGTTAATTGGCCATAACCATGCTATACATCCACCACAAAACTCATTTAAGGGTGATGCATATCGAGTGCATTCATATTACATATCATATATGTAAATTGGGATTTGTGTATTTAGGATTGGACATGCACAAAGCCAATTTCATTCGCATCGTATGCAATAAATAAAGGTGACAAACCAAAATCGATCATATCGATAATCCTAAAGTATAGAGCAGTTAACCTCACTCTGATATCACTGTTGGGTTTTAGGGGAGATAGAGAAGGCAGCAGAAATAAAAAATTTCTTCTCCCAAACCCAGAATAAAGGAATCGCATCAACGTCTGTACAGTAGGAAGGATGGTTTGTGGAGGCATACCTTATCCCGAGGCTTGCTTGATAATGTTACCTTGCGGTGCGGTCTTCACCTCCGATCATGGACGATGTCTGATCAGCTCCTGGTCTCACCGGGACTGTCAAGATTGACAGCTGTCCTCCGAGTGGTAGAAGTCTCCCTCCTCTGAAGTAGTCCACACAGACCACCTAGAACTCTGATCTCCTTGTCCCACAAGGAATCAGAAGGCGTCGCATCCTCCTATCGGCGTACTAGTCACCGGCACACTCTCCTGCCACCAGTCGCTTTTCTGTAGTTGTCTTTCCCTTGTTGTGCCTCCCTTATCAGGTAGCACTTGCTCGGGCTCTCTCTCGGTTACCAAAACTAGAGAGAACAACAACTTTGCAGAGCAACTGGTGCATTGAGTTGTGTTCCTGAGAAGCCCCCACTACCCCTATATATATAGGAGGGTCATGGGACATGGTTCTCTTTCCCGGGCAATGCGGGATTAATGCAGGAGTAGAAGGGTTCGACGTTTTCCACAAAAACAACCAACTGCGCCACCTGAACCGATCATTTCATACATGAAACGGTTGGTTGGGGAGTTGAGCCGATCGGTTCACAACTCAACCGATCGATTGGGGCACCTGAGTCGATCGGTTCACTTCTGAGCTGATCGGTTTATGATCCTGATCCAACTCAAAATGACTTTCGTATTTGTTTTCAATTAATCAAATATTAATCCTTGTTCAAATTGAATTTGTACAAGTGAAACAAATTGTATTTGCAAAATAGTCTTCTAACTTTCCAAACGATCTCAGTTAGATTTGTTGAGCCGATCGGTTCAACCCTTGAACCGGCTATCTCAACCTGTCTTGAGCCGATCGGTTCATCACATGAGCTGATCAGTTCAACTCTTGAGCTGATCGGTTGGAGTAGTAGATTGTGCAAATCAGTCTATTGCAATTTCAATCAATCTGATACTGTAATCAATCGATACAACACCTTGAATACTATGATTTTGAGCTATCAATTGATTGAGTGTTTAATTAAACTACTAAACTCCTTTAAAATCAATCTAAACATAATTTGTAGATAAACTCCTCTTCCAGGTTAAATCCTATGTGTGTGACCCTACAGGTCCATTTCACATTGGCAGTGAAAGTCCATAACACTTATGACTTCACAAGCAAAGAGCGGTGCCTAGTCGCACATCAGTGCTACCCAAGTGAAATAGAAAGTTGGAGAACAACTTTCAATTCTACAATTCATGAATGGTGTTACAATAAATGTATAATTCCTTTATCACTGATATCCCGAATGAACTCAAGGCATGGAACAGTCATCCTGTCAACGTTCATTCACTTCCTTGATCTCAGAGTAGATTGGAGAAGATATGTATGACATCAATATCACATACTAATTCACACATGCGTGCGCACACCTATCTCAGTCCTACTCATCAAGTGGCCATGGATACCAAACTCCCTCAGGAGGGACAAATCCCATATCTATCACTCACCCCTCAAAAGCCCCATGTGTCAAAGCCACCCAATCATCACCTTTATAACAACCCATATTTCAGGACTGCGTTTGATGATGTAGTGATTTCAGGTCAAAGAATCACATTCACCACCATCACTATGAGAACTGACTGTGACTACCATGTCATGGTTTCATGTGTCAATCTCACAGTGGGTCTGTCCGGTAAACTTGTTCTCTAACAAGTACCTATGTGTTTGGTTTGATATCTCCATATCATGACTAATGAGATTTTGTCATCAACCAACACTACAATCTAGTCTTGTGTGTCATTGATGTCTTTCTACCTTCCACAATGACATCTGACTAGGGACATAAAAAGAATGTACAAACTCTTAGCATTCGTATGATCCCATTGTTCAGGTCCTGAACAAGAAGGCATACATCATTGAGTACTGTCATTCTCTAGACATTCAATCTGTTCTATCATTATCTCATATGACTGAACTAGAAAGAATTGGAAGCTTGCGTTTGATCTTTATCAAATCAATCTTAATGTATCCCACCAATCATCCCATGATTGGATATCAGGACATACATACCAACATTTAGATCATACTCAAGGACCTTTGAACTCACATCATGGTGTACTTGAACCATCTCTTTCTCATGTGTAGTTCAACCGGACCCATCTCTTGACAACATTCTTTCTTTCTCATGTCATCTAGGTTAGGCGATCTACGATAACCCATATTGCATCTTGACCTTCCTTGGTCCATGGGAGACTTACCACAACATCCATAGTGATGAACTCCCATTCCCCCCTTGGGGACTCTTTATCCTCTATATCAACTTATTAGGTTACTGGTGTTCATCCTTCACCTCCTGGCTTGCATGGAAACATACCACATGCAACTTCATCTTAGGCATCCAAAGTACTATTGTCACTTACTATCTTCGTAGTACCATGGTGTATGGTGATCTTAAATCATGATCTCCTGTATGTCATGATTCTTCAAGATTGATTCCTCAGAAACCCTAAACCACTCTAGTCGGGGTTTCATCACCTTCCTTTCCAGAGAAGTGCATCTGAGGTTCTACCACCATCCTTTTATTACATCAAGGATTAGGCTGGCTAACCAAACAACTACTAACTTGTTCAACAGATCTCGCTACATCTGAGTGTTAGCCCAAACATATCTCTTTTTTCAAACTTAGGGTTAACCTAACAGCCTCTTCTAGCCTCTAGCTAACTAGGCAACTGCATCTCAACCAGAGCATCCATTATCACCTCACATCCTTCTGTGTTGAAAACATACACCTCCATGTATTCCACTTATCATCTCATCTCAGACTCTAAGTCTATCTTCATCAAGAAACTCTGAGCTCATCCTCTTGATTTTCGAACTCAACCTTGTATAACTCATAGCTCATTATAAAAACATTCTCATAAGATGACTACCTTAGTTCTCTTAGTGGTTGTACAACATCCACACATCTTACACTCCACAAGGGTACGTTATTATCTCTATCCTCATGCATCATAGAAACATTACCACTCACATTCTCTTTATCCTTGGTGTATGGTATGCACAATATCCTATCTCTCACTCCCATAACAAGAGGAAATAAGCATTTGGTTGCAGTCCAAATACAAAGTTCTTCCCATTCCAAGAGTAGAGATGGTACATCCCACATTGCCAGTACACCTTCAAATCTAAGTTGAAACATGCAACATATGTCTCTACATCATGATCATCTCGATATCAAAGTTACTTCCATGGAAAACTGATCTCGAACCTACTTGGGTCCACACACAATACTTGGTCATCTCCTATAGGTATGTACGGTGCCGACACTTTTGGGGTCATCCTTCTTCCCTTATGCATCCAGAGAGTGCCCTCCTCATCTGCCCTTCGGGTCCCATGAGTTCATGAAGGTGATCAATCTCGTAGCCCATGGCCCTCAGACAATGATAGTTGTTACCTCCCGACCCTATGGTCATGTGCAACTAGGGAGTTAGGCAACTCCTACTTCCATTGGTGTTATCCCTACCTGACCCTAGGGTAGACTTAGGATTCTAATATAGTACATGTCCAACTTAGAACCTTACTAAAGTCTCCATCATCTCTCTCTGCATTTATGGGCTGTCTTTCATCCTTTCATAGGGGTCATGGCGACCTTCCTACCTTGGTCAGGCCCCATACTGGTTACCTCCATGGTAATTCATCCACATACACATAGAGATGGTTATCTCTGGGTCTATAGGTTCATTCTCATACTATGTACTTTTCACTTAGCTTCTCAAGATCCTATGAGACCTCTTTACCCTACCAAAGGGTCCCTCTCCCAGGATGGGAGGAAACTACATCTTGATAACAAAGGCCACAAATGTCCTTATGTTTAGGGTTTACATCAACACGAGCATGCTTAACCCAGCCATCTACTAAGACACAAGTAGACCACCTACTAAACCATGCTAGGTCATACTTGTTCTCATTCCTCAACATAGGATCAAGATCATACCTTCCCATGTCACCAACTTAGCTGTGAGGGGTTCATCAAACATACCTTAGACTTAAGGGGTTTCCCTTTCCTCTAAACATGAGGAGTACCATGCTCGAATCTATAAAACTCAAATATCATCATGAGCATCAGGTATACCACTTCCCCTCTTAGGCCTAAGAACCCTAGGTTCACTTTTTGGATGTCCAACTACATGCTCAACCTTTTTAACCATGAACCAAGCATTTACAAGGTATGACATGCCCTTCCTGTCATCCTTCTACTCTGGGGTTTGGTTTCTCTAAAGGCAACCAAGATACCATTAGCCTCCAGGAAACATGCATGAGGTAACCACAACCATCCACTTAGGTCACATCATCCTCAACTCCCCACTGTTCCTCATATCTTGGAGTCTAAGCTTCCAACCTTCTTACTCGGATCCTGCTCTCTTTATCTAGAGCTAACTCCACAACCAGCCTTATTACCAGAGGTCCTCTCCCCATGAAGGATCAAACTCACAACATACCCCTACATGAGTGAAGCCTATGTTCAAACTTACGTTCACTCAAGATTATCCATAGCTCCTCATGCTTATCTCATAATCCATCCAACATACTCTCCTGGCTAGGGTTTCAACTTACTACCCACACTACTGATGTACTCTGGGTGCATGTTAATCCCTACTCACATAAGCCCATAGGGTTTCTATAGGTTCTTCACTAACCTCATCATCGAAGGAGCTATCCTTCACTCAAACATGTATGATCCTTTCCAGGGTTGGGTTTCCAAAGGTACTAGGTCATCCAACCTCACATGGCTCATATCATCATGGGTATCCAAAAGCATGTCTACACACTAGGTTTATCATGACATATAACTCATCATGCCATCTCTCTCTCTCTAACCACCACTTAGGGTTAGGGTTAGAATCATCCTCAAAGGATGTGCCATGTCTCTACTTATAATGGAGGTCTCTACCTCCAAGACTAAATTTCTCCACTCATCCTCCTGACAAGGAGGTCTAGCCTCAAGTCTCTCCTGAGGGCATGACAACATATGTCATACGTCCTAAGCATGTATCTATTCTTTAGTTTATGCTTAAACTATTAAGCTTATGTCCACGACATCTTATTTACATGCTTTTTATTAATTTTGGTGGAGGATTCCTTAAACCTTATCAACTTTATCCATACCTCAAGAGGGTGAGGAAGAGAGAGAAAAACCCTAATCCTTAAAATCCTTAATAACATTTGAGTTGAGAAGGGATGAACAAGATGAGAGAGTCCTAAAGGTATCCTATTTTGAGTCAAATCCTGAGACATTGGCCAGGCAGTCACACCAATCGAGGAGTCCTCGTATTCTGACTAGAGGTGCGGAGGAAAATCTTGCCAGCCCCTAGACGTGATCCTTTTATAGACACCTTTGTCTTTCAGAAAATCCTCTAATAATTCCCTTGGGTTCTACAGAGTTTGTAAAATCTAATAATTATTAAAGATTAAATGAGGAACCTATCCTCTGATACCAAATGTAACGACCCCGCCTCCCAGAAACCCCCAATTAAGGGATACCAAGAGGTCAGAGCCGTTATCCTAATTTTCAGATCAAAGGTTTGACAAATAATCGATAATAATTATTAAATTCTACCAAGACTATACTGAAAGTTGGAATAAAATAAAACTTTGCATACCTTTTTCGAAAACTTGGATATCTAATTCTATCCACATCTGGAGTCTATTCTAACAAATCTTCCTTTGTACTTTAATTATTATTTAATTCTACATGTGCCACTTTACCATTTGTCCTTTTCAAACTTGTACCTAAAATGCCGACAAACAAAATGTCAGTCAGCATAAATGAATATGCCAGTATGTGGGGGAAACAAAATTCATGCAATTAACTGTAACAACATATTGCAGTCAATTATGATTTAACAAACAACTTTATTTTTTAAACAAAACTGCTCAATCCATCCATACCCTAGCCTCTGCGCTGTCCCTGCAGTGCACCAGGATGCTACCTTCCTTATTGTAGATCCCCATTAAACCCCTCATGATCCTACCTATCATGTGAATCAATTTCTAGGGTTGAGTCACATGGCACTACCCATATGTAGTCCAGTGTTGAACTCATGGTGTGCTAAAGAGTCTCATGGCACTACACGTGGGTAGCCCAATTTCTAACTCATGATAACCCGATGTCCTACTTAACAAGTAGGCCCTATACCAGGTTACCATTTTCATCATTAGCAAAGCCACAGAGGAGGACCAGGATCTGAGCTAGTCATGCATACATATTTATGGTGATAATCATAGTCACTTTATAGTTGCATGAATTAAAAGTCATCCAAGCAATTATTTTCAAGCAACCGATAAAATATCTGGGAATCGCCGTGAAACTAAAGCGATTATCCATAAGCGTAACCACATACATTTTCTTCTAATTTGAGATAGAAATATTCCATGCAAGTAAGAAATCCAAGCAAGCAAGCACACACAACAAGATCCTAAAATAATCATACAATCTCCTATCATTGATCGTGCCACCAAGATCTATCAAACCTAGCTGGTTTCCTAGGGTTTCAAGTCCACTTTTAGGGTTTCCATTGCAATTAGGGTTCCTCTTCATTTTTACTCTTTTAAACTAGGATTACTCACAAACCCTAATTATCTCATCTATTCTTCACGAAAGATATTAAGGTTATCTTTCAACAACATATAACCCTAGTTTCAGATTAAAGGCACAATTAAACATCAATTAAGTCCATTATGCCTCTTTTACATTAAAACTACCATTTTTATCCTTTTAATTCATGACAAGATCATTATGCCCAAATATCATCTTTGGTTCCTTTAAAATTAACAATTCATAGTTCATTAGGATCTAATTCACATATGAACTCTATTTATCATTAATTCCACCTTTATCCATTAGAAAACCCTAATTACTATATTAAGGGTATTTATCCACAATTAGGAACTTTTATACTCAAAATAGCTTAGAACCATCATATCTCAATTTTATTCATGAATTTGAACAATTAAAGCCATTAAGTGTCACAATTACTAACATTAGGGTTTCAAGGCCCATTAAAGCTCGTTTATGCACATGGAATTCTAAATTAAACCAATTACATGCAAAGTTCATCCTTTTTGTTCTTAATGTACCTTTTTATAATTAACAGGCTAATATCAACTCTAATCATCCATAAAACCCTTCTTAATACATTAATCGTCTCAATTTAGGGTTTCTTAATCATTAAAGCATTTAAGTTGATAACTTCCACTACTATTCAAATTGCAAGAGGAATTAGCTTCTAAATCTACTTTTAATGGATTCCTCACATTTGTTTTAGCAAGATTCATATTTTATATGCATCCATCCGAGCTACCAATAAAAAGATATGAATTTTGCATTATTTACTTACTTGGACCAATCATTGAGCGCCACGTCATCACTTTCCATGCAACGGGGCCCGTTTTGGAAATATAACAAAATGACGCTTTTGCCCCCATTTAAGTTTATCATTTCTTCAGCCCATAGAGGGGAAAATCAGTCCAAGTCACCCTGATCGTCTTCCTCCTTCAGAACCCTACGCGGCTGTCGACCTGCAGCCAAGCGCGAGACTATCTCCCTCACTCCATGGCCTGAGCTCGTCAGAACTGATCGCCCTACCTCTGACGCTCCCCGCCACACCCAACAGGGCCTCGAAGCATGGCTGAGACGGTCAGTTTCACGAGCACCAAGCCCACACATGCGGCTGTTCTTGCAGCCGAGTTGCAACTGCTGCACCTGGGTTAGGGCACGATGGTGATGGCCAAGCCTCTCCCCAGCATCGTGGGGCACCCTACTTCCATCTCGACTACTTCACGGCCCCTCGCTACTCTAAATATAGCACTATCTTCAAAGGTTAGGGTTTGCAAAGAAAGAATAAGAAGAAGAGAGAGGGTTGTGTGGGATTCTCTTAAAGTCGAGCCAAAGGTTGTACCCCTTATATAGGGGAGGGTATCAATGCCCTAAGATGCTTGCCCATGAAGAAACAAAGCCCCTTTCCAATAGGAATCTGATTCCTTCATTCAGAAGCAAGTTTCTCTCTCTCTCTTAAATATCTTTTTGATATTCTTTAGATATTTAGGAATTCGAAAGTTACCTCTCTTATTCTCTTTATTCTTGCCTTTTAATCCATTGGCACAAATTTATATTTTCCTTTAGTAGAAAATACCTCCTTTTTAACAATGCCACCAAATCCATTAATTATGCATCACATTATCCTCTTATTTTGTATTATATGTATTTTCCCTTTCTTTTTCTCCATTGGGGCTCCTTGGACCCCAAGAAACTCTAATATTTCGAAATCCTTTTTAGTGGATACTCATTATCCTTCTAGATGCATCTATATCCATTATTTCTCATTATCTTACTTATTTCTTTATTAAAATATCTCTTTTTGAGGATTTCTATTTATCTCTCTTTTTATTTTCTTTATTGGAATTCCTTTTAATATTAGAAGCCTTATGGATACGAAAATCCACAAAGATAACTCAATTATACCTCTTTCCACTTATTTCCCACATTTTATCATTGTTTTCAATTTCTTTCTTAATAAAGAAATATCCAATTGATCTTTTCGTTTCTTGTTGCATTATCTTTGTAACTTTGAACTCCTTGGAACCCAAGGAACCCAAGAGGCACGAAATCCACTTTTGGATTATACTCTTTTGCCTTCTAGAGGTTTCCACATCTTTCTTTTCTCCATCTCTTATTAATAATGGAGTTTCTTCTGTCTTTTCCTTGTTATTGGGCCCAATAACCAATAAAGCTCATGAGAAAAAAACAACAAGGCTATTGTAAATGAAATCCATTTATTCTAAACAAAATTTTTCATTATTTGTTCAAATATCTTTAATATGAGAAATTACATTTCTCACTAAAAGAACCCAAAAATTGGGGTTGTAACATAATCAATTTGGCTATAATTGTGTCCACTCTTGAAAGTAATAATATGAGTATATCTTTTCTAGAAATGTATATTTTCCAAGATCATATCATACACAATTGAAAATATAAAATCCTCTCTCCTTCTCCATTTCTACTGCCATATCCAAAAACTCTCTGAACTCTCTTATGTCCAACATTGCTATTCCCCACATAGACATTTAAATCACTCAGAATAATGATCTTCTCCTATATCGGTATTCCTTAAATCAATTCATCAATGTTATCCCAAAATTCCTTCTTTGTCTCCTCACAAAGGCCAACTTAGGGGCATAAGCCCTCATTATATTAAAAATCTTTCCTCACAAGAACAAATTCGATAGCTATGATTTTATCACTCATATGTGGGATCTTGATGACATCATCCTTCAACATCTTATCAATAATTATTCTAAAACTATTTCTATGTCTGTCAGTACATGTATACCAAATTTTGTATCGTGTGTGTCCAATCTCTCTGCATCGTTCCCCTGTCTACTTAGTTTCCTACAAGCAAATAATGTTAACTTTTCTTTTAATCATTGTATCCACTATCTCTATAGACTTTCCTATCAAAGTGAAAATATTCCAAAATCCCACTCTAGTTTATATTTATTGAACTTTCTTTTTTATCTATCTCCTTGGAAAAAATTTCCCTTGCACATTTTCTGTACATCGGGCAATAATGCAGCTGGACTAGCTTCTATACTTATACATGTTCAAGGTGTGGTTAACCCTTGCTTTTCTTTCAGCACAATTGGGTGTTGCTGTGTTGAAACCCCTAACATATTTTTCAATGCATCTAGATGCTAATGTAGCTCATCGTCAGGTAGAGATGCTCTAATAATTTTTTATACAGATCCATATCACAAATAGAGTGATCAACTTCTACAAATGACTGTCAACCTACCACCAACCCTCCTCTTTTACCTGAGCTTGGGACTGACTAAATTTGTACAAAATGTATGAAACATATGTAGAGTTCATTCAAATAGTACATAAGGTTTTACATTTTTCTTCTCAAATCATTAAGAAACCACCATGCAAAAATTCATGTACTAAATCCTAAGTGTTATGAATATATGGCTAAAATAAGAATATGCATAACATGCCATTTTAGGTATAAATTAGCTACCTTTATGATACAAAACATAAGTTTCACTATGCTTTAGAATTATAAAAATTAGTCAAACATGTTATTTTTATATAAGGTCATTCAAACAGTACGTAAACATTTTAGAATTCAATTTTCTTCAACATGTCATCAAAAAGTCAAAAGAGCCATTGTAAGGCAAAAACCATGTCCTTTTTTAAAATTTTACCCCTTTTCGCATCAAGAGAGCATAACAGTACCACTTTGGATCATCATGTAGATCTGAGGAAGGTTAAGGAACTTTATGCTTAGTTCACTAGACCACCAAAGAACCCATAAAAGTTCACTTTTAGGCATAAAAAGTATGTTTTTAACAAGAGTAGGGTTTGCATGAAATAGTTGTAGGTGAAGAAAGCTAAAAGAAGTTGTACCTCTCACCTCAAGATGAAAAAAAGTGATTCAATCAAGAATACCACATCCAGGACTCTAATCTAACTTCATATAACCCACAAAAGCTCCTCCAACCAAGCTCTACGCCAAACTACATCAAAAAGAGAGAAAAATTAAGTTTCAGCTCTAGGAAGCTAAAATCACCATGGTTATCTATGAATTTCGATCAAGAAGAAATAATAGAGAGAAATCACCAAGAAAAGAGAAGAAAAAATATTACATGATCTAGGGTTTTAAACCATGCTATCTTACTTTAGATCCACAATAAGGAGCTAGATCACTAGTACATTTTTGGGCTATGTGACACTTTGACAATGTCGAATACCAGTTCAAAACATAAAATATAACCTATCACATCATTTTTATAGATAAATTATGATGGATGTAGATATCTGTCACTAAGGAAAAGACCCAGGTAACTCTTTACATATGATGTTGATTTTACAAAATTTCAAACGCTAGAAATTGACCGTCAATTAAGCATCACACCAAATTTTGATCCATAAAATTTAGCATTAATTTATTAAGAAACCAACACTATAAATAGTCCACAAAATAAGTTTTATCTCTAAAGTTAAATCACAAACAATTGATGTGATAGTTCTTTTTAAAACCATGCCATGGGTCGATGGACTAAAATCTGGGGTATCACTTTTTTATCATCATTTTTCTAGTCAAAAGCAACACTAAAATCAACTTGTAGCATCTATTTTGCAAAAAAATGTGACATCATATTCCCGCTCATACCCCCAATTCAAATATTCCACCATTCCTTCCACATCCTTGAAAACCTATTTTTCTATTGTCGTGCTCCCGTTATTGTCGCCCTAGCTCTTCCCATGCTCTCATCCATTTCTCTCACCATTGTATTCATGTATTTCCTTATTGTCATTTTTTCTCCTTCCACCACATGTGCACCTCCTTTATTCCTCTATTTGATATTATTTATCCATTGTTCTTCCTTGTTGGCGTTGACATGCTTCCATTCTAATTAATGTTTTTGTTCCTCCTTCAGTTGTCATTGTTTTTCCTTGTTGCCTTTTCCATAGTTTTTCCTTATTGTTGTTGTCATTTCTTCTTCTTCTAACACTATTTTTCCTTTATATCTCCACCACCATTCCTCCTTGTTGCTTCAGATGTTAGATATAATTTGTGTAAACTTGCATGTTTGGCAAAACTCAGAACTTGGTAAGCCTAGGTCTGGTTCAGGTAGCAGTAGGATGTTTCAAGTAAAAAAGCAAACTAATTTTGGTTAAACTGGTTCTAAGTTAGAAAATTTTGGGTAAAATATGAAAACCTATATCTATTTGGATAATGTTATGTCTAAGTTTGTTTTATAATCTAATTAGTTTGAGTATTGTTTTATTATCAAAACACTAGGTAATTATCATCTCATATCATATTTTCAAATTCTTATAGAAGTTTTCTTATACTAGGTCAATTTATGCTCATTTCACCCCATATCATCTCACACTTTCTCATTCTTATAGTGAATGTTTTAGGCCCTAGGTAATTTTAAATTCCTAAATATTTTGAAATCCAGAATTGATGAATATAATCTAACTTGTGAAAAGTGAATATGATGATTATTGTATCTTGACTAGATATTACAAACATTATAAACTAATATTAGTTATGCATATACACCCTCTTTATGGTCTATCAGGTAGATAAAAACTTCAAGTATGACTCATATACAATATATTGATAGTGTCACATCCCACTTTTCTTAGCTATATAATGTCATTTGGTACAAAAATTTCACCCTTTATGAGATCAAAGTGTTGAATATGTTATTTATACTTTTTTAGGATAAAATAAGAGTTGAAACAAAATTTATGTTAAAGTGTATGATGATATAAGCTTCATGACCAATTTTGACAAGATTATGATGTTCTTACATTTGGCTAGGAATTTTAGAAGGTTAAACCTAATTAAATTAGGAATTTTGATTGAGAAATTTTGAAATCTAAGCTGACAATAATGTTCAAAATTCTAATAGGAGGCCACTGTTAAATTTTGGAAGCTTTTAGACCTTGTTTGACCCTTCAAATGATTTTTATAAGTTTCTATAAAGTTAGGACCTATATAACCTTCATTTTTTTAGTTTAATCAAATTGATGTTATAAGGTCTGGGATATCTTCATTAGTCACACTGACATTAGTCACATATATGTGATTTTCAGCCAAAGTCTGGTCCATTTTAATTGTCATGCATATCTTCTATTTCTTTTCCCTTGCATGAATCATATCCACCGTTGGATGGAGATCCAAGAGCGAGCACATCATCACCTAGATCCCGCTCTGGCCGGGACTCTGCACAACCTGAATCCCTCTGAATTTCTATGTTTTCTCACTACCTGTTTGTGTATCAGATAAGGATTTAGGTCCCAACGAGTTGAGGACATCGAGCCAAACCTATATGTACCCATGATTTAGCCCTAAATCCTTCAATATACGAAACACCCAAAAGTTCTTTCTCTTCGCTGTGGCGATGGTTTGCAAATGAGAGGAAAGTCCACCCTAGTCGCTCGAGTTGATCCAGAAAGAATTTTAGGTCTCTGATAGATCCACCTCCTCCTTCAATTTTAGTCACAACCCCTTGATTCTATTCCCTGGAGTCAACCCCTTCTCCGGTGTCGAATGCATGGCTTGCCCATCTCCGACCACACTAGCACAATCGAAGCAGGGGTAAGTTTCATGGGCATCATCCTTTCCTTTTTCTACAGTTTTTGGTCTATGATTCTCAGCCAAATGTTGGACCAACGAGCTCAGCTACCTCGACATGTCTAGAGGTTGGGTGTCAGGGTTTTCACAGTGCTTTGTTCTCAGTTTCCATCTCTTCATCTGCGGTATTCTTTAGAGAAGTCTTTTCCTCCCATGGTCTCAAGAGTTCGTGGTCATAACTTTGTTTTTGAGCTTGATCTTCGCGCTCAGTTCTCTGGCCATGGCTGGGTTTACGTCCGAGGGTTTGGGCATTCTCCATCGCTCTGTTTTGATGCCCTGAGTTTGGTCTGTCAAGGAAAAGATAGTGTAGGCCTCTCCTACACCCAAGCCTCCTGTAGGGTGAGAGTCAGATTGGAGCTTCCTTCTCCAAGATGCTGCTAGCCCCATGGCTCAACGAGGAAGACGCTAGGTCATGTAATTTCCCATACACCCTCGCATCAGGTCTAGATTTTCCATGATTGGATGAAACTTATCAGAATTTAATTTCATTCTAGTATCTACTACATTTAAGAGGTTTTGAAAATAGTGGCCCTTGTCACACTCTAAGTCTGTGATATAACCGAAGGGTGTTTCAGTCTTTAGATTTTGTTTTATCTGAATCTCAGATTCTAGATAAATGACTTATCTAGCCCTGATTGGCTAATATAAGATAATTAATATATTTTTATTGGTATGTCCTATGGGGTCGAGTAATATATGATTTTTGCTCATTTTTTGAGATCTACATGATTGGTCAGGTTTTAAAGTCTGAATTGACTCCAATTTCTCATACTTCATTATAGAACCAGGAAACCCTAGAAATTAAAGAGAACCTAATTATTAATGGATGATTATTGAATGAACATGGTAATTAGGGTTCAACCAACCCAAGGAGGTGATTTGGGCTTCATCAATCTAGCAAGAAGAACTACTAAGAACTTCTCTGAGAGAGAGGTAAGTGGCTTCACGCATTTTGAGTATTGGTTTTCAACACTTTATAATTACTAGATGATCAAGATGAACTATATGCATAATTATGTGTTTTGAATTGCATCTGAACTCCAGGAAAGTTCCCCTAAAGTTATTAGTTTAATTTTATGCTTCAATGTTATTTCAAGAATTCATGTCATGTTCATGTGGAATCAGTTTGAGTAATTATTTTAAGATAATGATGAATCATGTAATGGGTTGTATTATTTCATCCTCATCATGTTAATGTTGATCCTATGGGCTTCATGAGCACCATTGGTGCATAGGTATCAAGGATACTTTTAATCAACCACCAAGATTAAGTTATGTGAATCCAAATCTACTGTTCAATTTGTTTCATGCTTTTCCTTTTCGCCAAAGTTATTATGTTGTTATAATAATACTTGGTGCTGCTTACTCTAACGTGGTTTTTATTGCATGTTTGGTTGGGGGCGCGATGCTCGTAGGTACAAAGAAATTTCCAAGAAAGAGTCATATAAGGGTCAACTTAAGGAATGGGTCAAGGTTTCTGAAAGACATACATGGTGGGGTGCCATCTAAAATAGAAGATCCTAATGTTATAGATAACTTCATTTATAAATAATGTTTAATCATGTATATCTTAGTTAGTTTTAATTCAAGAACTCAACTGTAAACAATGTATGAATCAAGTTTAATATTAATGCATGGTGAATCATTTATCTTTTTGCTATGAATATCATGTTTTGTAATGTTCCTCCAAGCCAAGTGACCCATGTTATGGACAACATAGGGTTTGCTTCCGTTGATGTATACATGTCCTTGGTGGGGCATTACAATATGGTATCAAAGTAATAAGTAGATGGCCACCATGAAAAAAAATCACATGATCTAACCCTAGGTATAGATAAGTAAGTGAAAGATGTTAGGATTATGTGGTATAGACAAATAATAGAAATATATCAAAATTTAAAGTATAAGTATAGTCAAGAGACATAAGTTTAAATAAGGACTAGGGTTATGTTCCTATATGTTTTGGATTTTTATGTTAACTCTAAAATTGTATGTAGCATTCTCTTTCTTTTTCCCATGTGTTTGTGGTATGGGACATAGGCTAGTTGGATTTTGTATAGAGAATGTTATGTGAAAAAAAATCATGGTTGTCTTGTCCTTTCAAGTGCATGTGGTATGGGACATGTGCATGAGAGAGCTGCTAAGATAAGTATGATAAGATATGTCACCTCTGAATATATGACCGCCTGTCATGTATTTAAAGGGGGCATAGAAAATAAGAGTTGGCATTTAAATTTGAGACATATAGTCACCTAAACCTAATTAGATACATAATAAGACCAAGCATGCATACAAAAGGGTAGAAATAAAATCATGCACATGTTAATAGACAATGTTCTCTACTATTTTATGATTATGTGTTCAAGTTGGAAATCATGTATTATTGATATGCTTATTAATTATGGAATTATGGAAATCATGTTTAAGTATAATAAATCATGTTATGTTGATAATTGTCCTCTCCATCATGTTATGTGAGCCTTAATTGGCCTTATGAGCTATGTGGGAGCATTATGTGAGCCTTAACTGGCCTTATATGATCCTTAATTGGCTCTATGAGCTCTGTGGGCGCATTATGTGAGCCTTAACTGACCTTATGTGAGCCTTAATTGGCCTTATGAGCTCTATGGGAGCATTATGTGAGCCTTATCCGGCCTTATGTGAGCCTTAATTGGCCTTATGAGCTCTGTGTGAGAATTATGTGAGCCTTAACTGGCCTTATGAGCATTGTGGGTGCAATAAGGAGATTGACTATATCAATTCAATCCATCTTATTATGAAATTATGTAAATTAATCAAGTTCTCATGAAATTATTTTAACTATGAGCAAGTCATGTCTTAAGTACGTTAATGAGATTGTAAGACGATACTAGAGAATTAACATGCACATACTAAGTAAAACCCTAAGGTGGGTAGTACCTAGAAATTTTGAGGATGAAATTTTTATAAGGTGGGTATAAATGTCACATCCCATTTTTCTAAGGTATGTAATGTCATTTGGTACAAAATATTCACCCATTATGAGATCAAAGTGTCAAATATGTTATTTATACTTTGTTAGAGTAAAATAAGAGATGAAACAAATTTTATGTTAAAATGTATGATGATATAAGCTTCATGACCAATTTGACAATATTATGATGTTCCTACATTTAGCTAGGAATTTTAGAAGGTTAAAACTAATTAAATTACTTAGGAATTTCAATTAACAAAATTTGAAATCTAAGCACACAATAATGTTCAAAATGCAAATGGGAGGCCATGGTTAAAATTTGAAAGCTTTTTGACCTTGTTTGACCCTTCAAATGGTTTTTAGAAGTTTATATAAAGTTAGGACCTATATAACCTTCATTATTTTTAGTTTTATCAAGTTGATGTCATAAGGTCTGGGATATCTTCATTAGTCACACTAAAATTAGTCACATATATTCGATTTTCAGCAAAGTCTGGTCCATTTTAAGTGTCACACAAATCTTCTATTCCTTTTCCATCTTGTGTGGATCGTATCCACCGTTAGATGGAGATCCAAGAGCGAGTGCATCATCACCTAGATCCCGCTTTGGCCGGGACTCTGCATATCCCGAATCCCTATGAACTTCCATGTTTTCTTGCTACCTATTTTCATATCAGATAAGGATTTAGGTCCCAATGAGTTGAGGACATCGAGTCGAACCTATATGTTCCCATCATTTTGCCCTAACTCCTCCGATATACGAAACACCCAAAAGTTCTTTCTCTCAGCCGTGGTGATGGTTTGCAAACGAGAGGAAAGTCCACCCTAGTTGCTCAAGTTGATCCAGAAAGAATTTTAGGTCTCTGATAGATCCTCCTCCTCCTTCAATTTCAGTTGCAGCCCCTTGATTATTTTCCCTAGAGTCAACCCCCTTCTCTGGCGTCGAATGTGTGGCTTGCCCATCTCTGGCCATACTAGCACAATCGAAGCACGAGTAAGTTTCATGGGCATTGTCCTTTCCTTTTTTTGTAGTTTTTGGGCTATGATTCTCAGCCAAATGATGGACCGATGAGCTCAACTACCTTGGCATGTCTAGAGGTCGGGTGTCGGGGTTTTCACGATGCTTCGTTCTCTGTTTCCATCTCTTCATATGTGGTATTCTTTGGAGAAGTCTTTTCCACCCATAGTCTCAAGAGTTCATGGTCATAACTTTGTTTTTGAGCTTGATCTTCGCTCTCTGTTCTCTGGCCATGGTTGGTTTATGGCTGAGGGTTTGGGCATTCTCCATCACTCCGTTTTGATGCCCTGAGTTTGGTCTGTCAAGGCAAAGATAGTGCAGGCCTCTCCTATGCCCAAGCTTCCAGTAGGGTGAGAGTCGGATTGGAGCTTCCTTCTCCAAGAGGCTGGTAGCCCCGTGGCTCGATGAGGCAGATGCTAGGTCATGTAATGATCTGTATACCCTCACATCAGGTCTAGATCTGTCATGCTTGGATGAACCTTATCAGAATTTAATTTCATTCTAGTATCTATTGTGTTTCAGAGGATTTGACAATAGTGGCCCTTGTCACACTCTAAGTCTGTGATATAACCAAAGGGTGTTTCAGTCTTTATAATTTGTTTTATCTGAATCTCATATTTTTGATAAATGACTTATTTGAGCCCTGATTGGCCAATGTAAGATAATTAATATATTTTTATTGGAATGTCCTATGGGGTCGAGTAATATATGATTTTTCTCAGTTTTTCAAGATCTACATGATGGGTTAGGTTTTAAAGTCTGAATTGAATCTAATTTCTCATACTTCATTATAGAACTAGGAAACCACAGAAATTAAGGTGAACCTAATTATTAATGGATGATTATTGAATGAACAGGGTAATTAGAGTTCAACCAACCCAAGGAGGTGATTTGGGTTTCATCAATCTAACAAGAAGAACTACTAAGAAATTCTCTAAGAGAGAGGTAAGTGGGTTCATGCACTTTGAGTATTTAGTATTGGTTTTTATCACTTTATAATTACTAGATGATCAAGATGAACTATATGCATAATTATGTGTTTCAAATTGAATATGAACTCCAGGATAGTTCTCCTAAAGTTATTAGTTTAATTTTATGCTTCAATGTTATTTCAAGAATTCATGTCATGTTCATGTTGAATCAGTTTGAGAAATTATTCCAAGATAATGATGAATCATGTAATTGGTTGTATTATTTCATCTACATCATGTTAATGTTGAGCCTACATGCCTTATGAGCACCATTGGAGCATAGGTATCAAGGATACTTTAATTAACCACCAAGATTAAGTTATGTGAATCCAAATCTATTGTTCAATTAGTTTCATGCTTTTACTTATTGCCAAAGTTATTATGTTGTTATAATAATACTCAGTGTTGATTACTCTAATGTGGTTTTTATTGCATGCATGGATGGGGGCGTGATGCCCACATGTACAAAGAAATTTCTAGGAAAGAGTCATATAAGGGTCAACTTAAGGAATGGGTCAAGGTTTCCAAAACACATACATGGTGGGGTGCCATCTAAAATAGAAGATCCTAATGTTATAGATAACTTCATGTATAAATAATGTTTAATCATGTATATCTTAGTTAGTTTCAATTCAAGAACTCAACTATAAACAATGTATGAATCAAGTTCAATATTAATGCATGGTGAACCATTTATCCATTTGCTATGAATATAATGTTTTGTAATGTTCCTCCGGGCCAAGTGACCCATGTTATGGACAACATAGGGTTTGCTTCTGCTGACATATACATGTCCTTGGAGGGGCATTACAATATGGTATCAGAGCAATAAGTAGATGGCTACCATGAAAAAAAATATGATCTAACCCTAAGTATAGATAAGTAAGTGAAAGATATTAGGGTTATGTGGTATAGAAAAATAATTGAAAAAATATTAAATTTAAAGTAGAAGTATAGTCAAGAGACTTAACTTTAACTAAGGACAAGGGTTATGTTCCTAGATGTTTTGGATTTTTATGTTAACTCTAAAATTGTATGTAGCATTCACTTTCTTTTTCCCATGTGTTTGTGGTATGGGGCATAGGCTTGCTGGATTTTGTAGAGAGAATGTTATGTGAAAAAAAGAAAATCATGGTTGTCTTGTACTTTCAAGTGCATGTGGTATGGGCCATGTGCATGAGAGAGGTGCTAAGCTAAGTATGACAAGATATGTCACCTCTGAATATATGATCGACTATCATGTATTTAAAGGGGACATAGAAAATAAGAGTTGGCATTTAAATTTGAGACATATAGTCACCTAAACCTAATTAGATACATAATAAGACCAAGCATGCATACAAAAGGGTAGAAATAAAATCATGCACATGTTAATAATAAATGTTCTCCACTATTTTATGATTATGTGTTCAAGTGAGAAATCATGTATTATTGCTATGCTTATTAATTATGGAATAATGAAAATCATGTTTAAGTATAAGAAATCATGTTATGTTGATAAATGTCCTCTCCATCATGTTATGTGAGACTTAATTGGCCTTATGAGCTCCGTGGGAGAATTATGTGAACCTTAACGGCCTTATGTGAGCCTTAATTGGCCTTATGAGCTCTGTGGGAGCATTATGTGAGCCTTAACCATCTTTATGTGAGCCTTAATTGGCCTTATGAGCTCTGTGGGAGCATTATGTGAGTCTTAACTTGCATTATGTGAGCCGTAATTGGCCTATGAGCTCTTTGTGAGCATTATGTGAGCCTTAATCGACCTTATGAGCACTGTGGGTTCAATCAACAGAGTGACTATATCAATTCAATCCATCTTATTATGAAATTATGTCAATTAATAAAGATCTCATGAAATTATTTTAACTATGAGTAAGTCATGTCTTAAGTACATTAATGAGACTGTAAGATGATACGAGCGAATTAACATGCACATACTATATAAAACCCTAAGGTGGGTAGTACCTAGAAATTTTGAGGATGAATTTTTTATAAGGTGGGTAGAATTGTCACATCCCATTTTTCTTAGGTATGTAATGTAATTTGGTACAAAAATTTCACCCTTTATGAGATCAAAGGGTCGAATATGTTATTTATACTTTGTTGGTAAAATAAGATATGAAACAAATTTTATGTTAAAGTGTATGATGATATAAGCTTCATGACCAATTTGATAAGATTATGATGTTCCTACATTTAGCTAGGAATTTTAGAAGGTTAAACCTAATTAAATTACTTAGGAATTTTTCTTGAGAAAATTTGAAATCTAAGCCCACAATAATGTTCAAAATGCTAATGGGAGGCCACGATTAAAAATTGGAAGCTTTTTGGCCTTGTTTGACCCTTCAAATTGTTTTTAGAAGTTTCTATAAAGTTAGTACCAGCATAACCTTCATTTTTTTAGTTTAATCAATATGATGTCATAAGGTCTGGGATATCTTCATTAGTCACGATGACATTAGTCACATATATGAAATTTTCAGCCAAAGTCTGGTCCATTTTATGTGTCATGCATATCTTCTTTTTCTTATCCCTCTTTCATGGATCGTATCCACCCTTGGATGGAGATCCAAGAGCAACCACATCGTCACCTAGATCCCACTCTGGCTGGGACTCTACACAGCCCAAATCCATCTGAACTTCTACATTTTCTTGCTACCTGTCTACATATCAGATAAGGATTTAGGTCCCAATGAGTTGATGACATTGAACCGAACCTATATGTACCCATCATTTAGCCCTAACTTCTCTTATATACAAAACACCCAAAAGTTCTTTCTCTCCACCGCGGCGATGGTTTGCAAATGATAGGAAAGTCCACCCCAATCGCTCAAGTTGATCCAGAAAGAATTTTAGGTATCTGATAGATCGTCCTCCTTCAATTTCAGTCGCAACCCCTTAATTATTTTCCCCGGAGTCAACCCCCTTCTCCGACGTCAAATTCATGGCTTGACCATCTCCGACCACACTAGCACAATCGAAGCAGGGGTAAGTTTCATGGGCATCATCCTTTCCTTTTTCTACAGTTTTTGGACTATGATTCTCGGCCAAATGCTGGACTGACAAGCTCAGCTACCTCGACATGTCTAGAGGTTGGGTGTCGGGGTTTTCACGGTGCTTCGTTCTCTATTTCCATCTCTTCGTCTGCAGTATTCTTTGCATAAGTCTTTTTCCACCCACGGTCTCAAGAGTTTGTGGTCATATCTTTGTTTTTGAGCTTGAGCTTCACACTCTGTTCTTTGGCCATGGATAGTTTACGGACGAGGGTTTGGGCGTTCTCCATTGCTCTGTTTTGATGTGCTGAGTTCGGTCTATGAAGGCAAATATAGTGTAGGCCTCTCCTGCACCCAAGCCTCCAATAGGGTGAGAGTTAAATTGGAGCTTCCTTCTCCAAGAGGCTGCTAGCCCCATGGCTCGACGAGGAAGATGCTAGGTCATATAATGACTCGTATACCCTCGCATCAAGTCTAGATCTGTTATGCTTGGATGAAACTTATTGGAATTTAATTTCATTCTAGTATCTGTTGCATTTTAGAGGTTTTGTAAATAGTGGCCCATGTCACACTCTAAGTCTGTGATATAACTGAAGGATGTTTCAGTCTTTTGATTTTGTTTTATCTAAATCTCAGATTTTAGATAAATGACTTATCTGAGCCATGATTGGCCAATATAAGCTAATTAATATCTGTTATTGGTATGTCCTATGGGGTCGAGAAATATATGATTTTTTCTCAATTTTTTGAGATCTACATGATGGGTTAGGTTTTAAAGTCTGAATTGACTCCAATTTCTCATACTTCATTATAGAACCAGGAAACCCTAGAAATTAAGGTGAACCTAATTATTAATGGATGATTATTGAATGAACATGGTAATTAGGGTAAACCAACGCAAGGAGGTGATTTGGGTTTCATCGATCTAGCAAGAAGAACTACTAAGAACTTCTATGAGAGAGAGGTAAGAGGCTTTATGCACTTTGAATATTTAGTATTGGTTTTCATCGCTTTATAATTACTAGATGATCAAGATGAACTATATGCATAATTATGTGTTTCAAATTGAATCTGAACTCCAGGAAAGCTCCCCTAAAGTTATTAGTTTAATTTTATGCTTCAATGTTATTTCAAGAATTGATGTCATGTTCATGTGGAATTAGTTTGAGTAACTATTCCAAGATAATGATGAATCATGTAATGGGTTGTATTATTTCATCCTCATCATGTTAATGTTGAGCCTACGGGCCTTATGAGCACCATTGGTGCATAGGTATCAAAGATACTTTAATCAACCACCAAGATTAAGTTATGTGAATCCAAATCTACTATTCAATTAGTTTCATGCTTTTCCTTTTTGCCAAAGTTATTATGTAATGACCACATTTGTGCTTAATTGGTAAACTAGGGTTTACCTGAATGATTACATGCTTGATTAGATTGAACATCGTTTAGACTTGATTAATGGTAGTAGATCAATTGTGATGTTTCAAACCTAAGAAGAAACTCTAACTATGATTTTATTTTTAAGAATTAGGGTTTGAGACATGTAAACCCTAATCGGCAAAAATTAGGGTTTTGATAGTTTATGAATATGGAATTTGATCAGGATAACATTGTGGTAAATGATTTTTCATATTTTCTAAAAAATTTTTATTTAATTGAATTTTGGATATGATATGTATAACTAAATAATGCATATTTTAGAAAAATTTCAGAATATTTGAATGTTCTTTGAATGTAGTTCTCAGTCGAACTATACTTTGATCAAAATGCTGATAGAGTGCTTTTTAGCAGTGTAGTGTTTTATTTTTAATTATTTATTGGTAACTCCAAATGATCTCAAATTTTAAATTGAGATCGGAAACTCAATTATAATAAATATGTAAAATTTTTATAATTTTGAGATGCATTTAGACCTTATTAGAAGACGAATTACAGTAACTAACATTTCTGCAAAATTCTAGATAGCAGTGCACTATTTAATTATTTAATGCAAGCTTGGAATGATCTCAAATTTTAATTGAATCTTATTAACTCAATTATAAACTACATAATAAAGTCTCATAATTTTTGGTGGAGGTTTGGTCTCTCAAATACACAAATTCACATAAACCTTTTTATGACAAAAAAATTTGCTGAAATAAGAAAAAGTATAGTAAGGGGTCAAAGTGCAATTGACCCAAGCAGCTCAATTGCTCTATATGGTCAACCTAACACACAAGGATATCTCATAATTCGTGATTCAATCCATAGAAACGAAATCCTATAGAGAGAGAGAGAGAGAGTTAGGGTTTGAGAGGAGAAATTGATGGAGATGTTGATCTAGGGTTTTGCGGTCTGAGGAATGATGAAATCATGTAAGTTTAGCTTCTTTGGATATAGTTTCATGGTGAATCTTCTCTCACATGTCCAAATTCCGTCCCTCCTCTGATTTGATCTAAAATGGTATCAAAACTTCTCCTTTTCTCACTCTTTCTTCATAATCCCTTATTTTTAGGGTTTCCGAGTTGAAAGGAAGAAGAATTGGGTGAATTGCTAGGGATTTGATATGAGATCGAGATTTTCAGGGATGAGCTACGTTTTTAAGGTGTTTTCACACCTTAGGGTGAGTGGGAACTTCCTTTAAATAGTATATTGCACGAAAATTGGTTAATTCATCCATAATCTTTAATTGCTAGTATGCGACTACAAACCCTGAATTGTCTATTTGTTCTAAGTTGTTGCAAAATGATATGAAATGGATTCTTCCTCTATTTGGATGAAGTTCAAATGATAAAATCATATTATAAATGTATACAATACATCCTAATGAGAATTCCCTAATTATTCATAGAGGTTATAAGAGTAAATTGAAATATAGGGAATTTGTCTATGACTGAAATCTGTTGTATAAGTAAATAGAGAAAATTGCTTATCTAGATTCCCTTGGTTATGAATGCTTGTTTATCTAAATTCATAGTAAATATATGTAAGATACTATCTTGGATTTCATTCAAAGTGAATAGTATTGATTTGATATCTCAATAAAGATGGTGAAACCCTAGATGCGAGGAAAGTTGGATATTTGTGAATAGATATCGTGAAATCCATTTGAAGGGATTTTCTTGACATGATAGACTTTATTTATTAAATGCTATTATTGATGAATGATATCCTAGTGAATGGCATGGAAACCCAAATTCAACTTAGTTCCAAGGTTTCATATATATATATATTGATTTTATATGATTTATTGATAGTAGTCTTTATTCAATGAATGTTTATGTTGCATAAAATCTTTATGGGAGCCATGTGAATAAGTTGTTGCCTAGTGAGAGGTGACAAGATGTGTGATGGCCTTGTAATCCATGAGAATACTTGTACAACCATTGAAATGAATACCTTGGTCTAAGGACCAAGAGGTAATGGTTACCTATTACAGAGGTAACAATGCTATGCGATGATCTAAGGGTTTGAATACCCAGATCCAGTAATCATGATAAGGATGTGAAGGGATGAGAATTCCCAGTAATGTGATAAGGGATTGGGATACTAGGTATCATGTGTTTTAAAGATTTGAAAAGTACGTGATAGATGTATTACACCTTTCTTTGTAGCATTTGTGGTGATTAAATGAAACCCTAAAGGTAGGGTGTTCAATGAATCAAGTATTGTGACATCATTGTTCTCAGTTATTATTAATAATTCATGTCATGATAATTAATTAACTCTCAATTGAGTTATGAGATGCACAACTCAAGATTTTGGTTGATATGCATGATTCTAGTGTGTATGTGCCAAGTGGACATGAAATCTATTTATTTAAGAATTTTAGTCTACCTGCATGTATAGTATGTTGATTACTCAGTATATTACAGTGTTTTGAATATACTACTCTACCAAGTTTAGAATGATATACATGTTGTATTATAACTTCAAATAAGTAGATGCGACACCATAGAGATACCAGAGTCAAGTATAAGTAAGAGAAGGGTACAATGTAGAACGAGATTTCTACGAATAATAAAATAATAGACTTAGGAGCCCTAAACACCGTAGAACCCCTATGTGAGGTTTGTGCCTTAGGGGTGAAATGACCTAACCTTGGAAGCGTCCAGTATATGGGGGTCGAAACATGCTATCAAGTGGCTCGGGGGACGAAGCCCTAGTGGAAGTCTCCTTAAATTATAGTTTGTAGTGTCTAACATCAACCAGAAGTCCTGGTGGCACTAGAGTACAGAAAAGCCAAGAGGTGGCTTGACTCTCCGCCTGTGTGCTCAGGTTAGAGGAGGAGTGTAGTTTAGGCCAGAGAGCCATTTCCCTATTGCATACTAGGAGAGTATTCAGACTTAGCATTTCCCAGTTGTGTCCACTAAGTCTTGTACGGTGTGATCATAGTGCACTACGAGTCTTCATATGTAGAGTACATTGCATATGATCAGGGCATAATAAAATGAATGAGAGGTCAAACAAGTGTGTACAGTTATTCAATTATTCTTTGTATGTTTCTGAATTATTAGTTCTCTTTATGATCAATCAAGCATTTTATATATTGATTCACTCTTATAAATATTTAGAGTATCCTACCATATTTATGTGTGTCAATTATTAGACTCTCTAAAGCTTTCTACTGATATAATTGATATCGATTGCTCAAAAGTATATTTGTAATTATATCAGTGCTTTAGATTGTTTCTTTGAAGTACTCATTCACTGAGTGAGTAGGCTCACCCCTCTACTCAAAATTTTTAGGGAAATCACATGGACTTGAAGAAGATATCATTGCATCAGAGTAGATCTGCCACAAGAGTTAAGTCTGAGTATAGTTAAGTTTAGTCAGTCCCTGTCACTGTAGGTCCTTGTATAGATCTGAGAGAGAGTTGTAAATGATGTTTTGTATGTTTGTTTCCTTAATAGGAGAGAATGCAAATGATTGTCATGTCATTTGTACATGGAAGTGTGAGAAACATAATGAATGTATGGATGTGTATCATTAAATGCTGAGATTATATTAGAGAAATAAAAGTTTAATTCTCTTGTAAAGTTAGTTTATGTGGTTCAATGTGAGAAAACAATGAGTTTGAAAAGGAAGAAAAAGTTAAGGGTGATTTTTGTATTATGTTAAATCCTAAATTTATACCCTAATCTCATGATTACTGGTAATTGTGAGATCGGGGTGTAACATATTATGTTGTTATAATAATACTCAGTGTCGCTTACTCTAACATGGTTTTTATTGCATGCATGGCTGGGGGCGTGATGCCCGCAGGTATAAAGCAATTTATAGGAAAGAGTCATATAAGGGTTAGCTTAAGGAATAGGTCAAGGTTTCCTAAAGACATACATGGTGGGGTGTCATCTACAATAGAAGATCCTAATGTTATAGATGACTTTATGTATAAATAATGTTTAATCATGTATATCTTATTTAATTTAAATTCAAGAACTCAATTGCAAACAATGTATGAATCAAGTTCAATTTCAATGCATGGTGAATCATTTATCTTTTTGCTATGAATATCATGTTTTGTAATGTTCCTTCGAGCCAAGTGATCCATGTTATGGACAACATAGGGGTTGCTTCCGCTGACGTATACATTATCTTGGAGGGGCATTACAGATGGCAGGAAAGAGGATGTATATGTTCATCACATATTAGTCACTCCAACAACTCGCAAAAATTTAAAGGTGGAATTTTCTTGTGAACAATGATTTTAACTCAAAAAAAGTAGTACCAAAAATGTGAAGAAGAAGATGATGATGATGGTGATTAAGTGTAGATTGACTGACATGTAAGTTGGCTAGTTTATTGTTAATCGTCATCATCTTTTTCTTATTCTTCAAATTTTTAATATCACCTATTTCTAGTTGGTCTCATTGTTGGAGGGATAGTTTCATCCTAGAATTTTTGCAAATTCTTCAAGTATCCACTATGCACCGTCCAAGTGCATCTTATATCTATTATGTTAGCAATATATGTATCTTGATTATATTGAACATGGACACTATATCGAACATTCACACACTAAGAATAATGAATCATGCATATTTAATCTTTTTTTATCTCAACCCCAGTATTATTAGTGAATCAAATGTTGTACATGGAAATATTTGTCTACTCTGGTAGTTTTATGTACATAGCCACCCCAAACACCACTTGCATTAGTATTTTATCAATCATCACTTCCCAAAATGAGTGGAGGTTTATCCAACCTACCCACATCACAATTTGTCACAAGAAGGATTTCTTCATCAAGCTTTTTTTTGTTCTTTGTTGAATCCTTGTGTTGTTCTTATATCATTTCCAATCATTGTGACATGTAAACTCTCATGTCCACTGAGAAACAACAATCTGTTGACTCATTCTTGCCTCTCATTATTAAACAAACCATGTAGTTAGAGTTTCTCAAAGTTTTTTCCCAATATGATAACTTCTATCCTTTCTCCCTATTTTTTAATCCTTTCAACACACTGAGAAGACAAAACATTGATTGATGATGTACATATCTATTGGGATAATAGTGAATAAGACTTATTCCACTTGGCAATTGACTTTAAGTGCCTTATGCACACACTATAGAAATGATTAGAGTAATCCTTTTATTTGCTACTGGTGTGCGGTTTTCATTTTCAAGATGTGAATAGCTAGTTATTCAACAAGTGCTTGAACTTAGATTAACCAATAAAAAGAAAATTTATTTTTATTATTAGGATATGGTGTATATAAGCCAATTACAACAAATTGAATGGGAGGTACACAATGATGTACTCACTATGATCATGCTTTTTTGGTTCCTTTACATAATCAATGACTGATGTTTTTTCTCAGGGTCATTCTTATTGAAGAAAAGGGAGAGAGGCGAGCATTGGGGATGGTTGTAGGAGTGTGAAAATTGATAGAAGCTCTCTGATTAGGACTAAGCTTCATGGAAACACCAATAAAGACTTTTGACAAACAACAAATGCCTAAGAATGAATTAATGATGAATGGATTCTTAGTGGATTGAGGAGCGTATATGCTTCAAGGTTTGAAATACAAATTAGGACACAACAATGATTCATCAAAGAACAAAATCGATGTACTATTGAAATAGTTCCAACTACATGTATTGAAGTGTGTAGGCATGATAAACTCACTTAGGCTGTGGATGTGGTGATAGATAAACTAGAATTGGTGGTTGTAAAAGACATTGTGAGGATAAAGCCAGAGGACATTAAAAACACAACAACTAATATCGAGATAACTTGAGATTTTTTTCATTTTTTTACTCAATGGAAACTATAGATGTGTGAATGTATTAATGATATGTAAATGTTTTTTGAACTAATGTATTATTTGGTAAAGGGTCATGTGATGCAAATGAATTTGTGTGGCTGTGAATGGATATTGTAAATGCAAGTGTATATGAATATGGCTTGATTTCAAAGTGAAAATAAATGACTTACAGTTTTATTTGTATTTATTGTAGTTGGTACTTCAAATGTATGAATTACTCTTAATCCATGTATGATTTAAAGTGTATAAACCATGTCAATGTGAATGAATATGTGTATGATTTGGTGAATGGATCTTGTAAATACAAGTGAATATGTTATGATTTGGTTGGTTAATGTGAGGGTGACTCTGAATATCCAAAACTAAATATTCATCTTATATGTGTGTTTTATTATGGGTTATAAATATGGTTTGTTAACTAATGATCTATAACATGTTGTTCTATTGTAAAAAAGAACATGTATACAACATCAGCTTTATGTAATTATGAGGCTAAAACTTACAATGTCAGTTATGTAATAAGGAACTAATGCAAAAATCCATTGTAGAAAAATACTGATAACATGGAGTTTGTGATATTTAAAGAACCAATGATAGAAACCCAAAAAAATATGGGCTCTATGGACAAGTTGTGCCAATTTTGTTGACAAATGAATACTTCATTTATCTTATTGCATTGGTTATGTCACCTTTTGCAACTGACACTACATTTTCTTGTCCCAATTCTATCAACCTAGATACTGACATAGTATCATTATATTGTTGCATCAATAATCTTAGTGTTTCTTAGTAACTAATGCTATTTGTGTTAATTGATATTATGATATATCCTCTATGTATACCGGTGGATCTTCAACTTTCATGCACATGCAAGCTTCAATATATGTCCATCTACCTCCTTGAAGATCCCATCAACTGCATGGGTTCATCTTTACATTTACAAGTAGATCTTGGGTGCAAAATGGGTCATAGGGTCGGGGGGGTTGGGGTATTTATGGGAAACTATAGTTAAAATTCTTAACAACCCTTATTGGTGAACTTATCAATCCCCAAGCAAAGCAGAGGCATTGAGTCTCTTCCTCCTTCATCCCAATGAGGGTAACCCATAGAGGGTCCAAACCATCAAGGTTAAAATTCTATATACATATAACCTCACCCATAAAGTAACTCACCAGGCCGTCAAGGTACATCCTCATGACCCATCGAGGTTCAACTACTTTCCCATAAAGGTCCTTCAACACATGCCCATGGAGGTACACTTCATTAAGCCATGAGGTCTAATTATTCTTCCCCCATTGAATCTCCATCCAAGGCCCATCAAGGTCCAACCCTACTTCACTGATAAAGTTACCCCCAACCCACCCATCAAGTACCCCCAACCTCACCCTGTAACATACTAGATCTCAAACCTTACACTAGAAGTTGACATTTTAGAATTATCCAAACAAGGTTGAAGATTAGACCTAAATAGATGTTTAATATAACCCCAGTAAGATAATGCATGTATAGATCACCTTAATGTAACCTAATGTTCTAACATTAATCTTAGGTTTATAATGGATACATAAAATATGCCAGTAACTCATTTTGGTGGTAATTTGAAGATAATGAACTTAATTGGATGAATACTTTAGATAATGGGTCCTTAATGGGCCATATGACATATCTCATAAAAATCAGTCTCAAAAGTGGAAACAAACTTCAAATTCAAAATCTACATATCAAAATTAGCATACATGTCAAATTTCATCTAATTTGGATAACCTTGAAATATTAGGATAAGTTTAGGAGAGAAAATGAGTAAAAGGCATAAGTAATGAATAATGTGATTATATAACTTCAAAATATGGAAATAATGGCAAATTCATATTTAGAACATCAAAGATAACTTGTGTATGAATTTTGGTCCAATTTGAATGTTGTTTGTGCAAGTTATGGAATTTTAGGTACATTCTAGACTTTTCTACAAATTACCCAACTGGGAGGTTTTCTTTGCAAATTGTCACATGTATTATAATCCTTATATATTCCCTTACCATTCTAGAGTTTTTGAACCATAGGGCACCTAGTTGCACCTTGGTTTGAAGGTGTTTCTTTCCAAGGGCATTTTAGGGATTACCCTCTTTATAAATGAGCTTATCTTTAAAAGCAATCAACTAATGAGGTTATTTCTTTGATTGGAGGTCGGTTGGGATGTCCTATAAGTTTCCATAAACTGACATTTGATATTCAAGAAGCCTCTATGAGATGTCCTCTTGCATGGCCATGAAATTCCTAGGCTAAGGACACACGGAAAGCTCCATGGACGCCTCATGCTTGACTTCTTCCTTATCCATAAAGGTTTGCATGTCCATAGGCACCCTTAGCATTGGACACATGGAAAGTAACTTGACACCTTGTTCTTTAATTCTTCCTTATCCATAAAGGCTTGCATGTCCATGGGCACCGTTATACATGACACATGGAAAGTCTCATACACACCTCATACTTGACCTCTTTCTTTATATAGCCATATCTACCACTTCCCAACTCCCAATTTGAAAACTCTTGCTCTCCTATATCTTAGAGAATCATTCCTAATATGTTTTTCCACGAAGTTTATATCCCAAGGTAAAAGGAGGTGCCTACCTCGGAGAAGAAGGCTCTTAGGGTTCCAAATTTCTCTATTTAGGATTTCTTAAACTCCTCCTTGGTGATTTGGACCCTCCTTTCCTTCCCTATTTTCATGATACTAGTCTTCCTTCCACCTTCCTCTAGGTCAGAACCCTGATATTCAATGGTGAAACCCCACATAGAGCCCTTAAACACCCCATGTCCATGTTCTTTTGTTAGGGTTTATCACCTCTAAAGTAGAGAAGGTGCTTCTTGCTTGAGATAGAAGCTTTATTGGAGAAACCAAACTCTGTAAGCTTGGGAACCTTATTGGACTTGTCCACCTTCACTAGAGGTTCTTTGGAGGTCTATTGTTGGATCTAGGACTGACTTAGACTATTTAGACTCTGAAGTTGAGGTATGATGCATTCCCTATTCTTCTATGTTGAGCAATTCACCTATGCTCATTCATTCTCTTTGTCCTATGGACATTAGCCTATACACAATGTCTTTTCTTTTGAAAATCATGATTCATGTGAACTACCTTATTTGATATTGATCATATGATCATGGATATTCTTTTGAACTCTTATCTTAGGCTTTGTTCATGATGGAACTCTAAAAGATGACATGTGATGTCTTTGACCCACTTTTGAGGTGGATGTATATGTTGGTCACTTATGTGGTGACTAGTTTATATATTCTAACTATACTTTCTACTTGCCTCTACATTTAACATGCTACGTTTATCTCATATGCATGCAGGTTGATGATATGGGGTGTGTGCCCTAATTCTTTACATGTGCTTGTATGGCACAATATTTATGTTTTATTAATGGCAAGTATTCTTTTGTTATCATATGATTTCAATTCCTTTTCTCTTGTTACCCATTTGGGTGATCCTTATCCTTTCTATGGGAAGCCTTTTATATTTGATGTCCTTTATTCCATATATTTCTCAATCTCATATTTAGTATGCACATACCAGCCTTTGTTGATGTCATCTATTTTCTCTTCTTGTTGGGGTATGCTTCCAACCCTAGGTGAAGGACTTGGATGATAAGGCATGAAGTTTTGGACTAGCTTAAGGAGTTAAATCTTGGATACATAGTTGTTATGGTTTAGATTTCCCTCTACTTAGATCCTTATGTTGTATCATACATGTAAACCCTTATGGGATATTATGATGTACTTTTGTAATCTTTTGTGAAAATTGAATATAGTCATTATTTTTATTCTGCTGCTATACTTTGGTTGTTTTGAATACCATTTATTGAAATTTAAAAAGGTTACACCTATTCCATCATACCTTTGAGTGTGTTTGGAATGGATGGTTTATTCTTCAAATTTTTCTTTAGTAAGGGGGTGATCCAGCCTCCTTATAGCATGGTATCAGAGCCCATGGTAGTTGGAATCTGAATATTTCAATTTTGTCTCCCTAGTTAGAATCATTGCCTTACCGTTAAGTGACATGTTTTCCTTGGATTTAAACAATAGATGATGAAGGGTTGATTTAGTAGCATATAGTTTCACATTAGAATAATGATGAATAGATCGTTAAAATACTTACAAGTAAAAGATGCATAAGTAACCATAGTAACTTGAGGTTGTTTAGCTTGGCCTTTAGGAAACTACTAATACATGAAGTTGAAAGAAAAGGCGTCTAGCAAGGATCAGGGTTCGGGGGCTGACAATATTTTCCTCCGCACTACTAGCTTGGTTTACGAGGACTCCCAAATCCATATGACACCGGCTTGGCCTAAACTGATATGAATTCTTCAAAATAGCATGCTTTTAGGCAATAGTAGCCTTAGACATCTATATGATTTATCTTTAGGGACCCTAATATGTTGAACTATTCTCCCAGGTGGAAAAACTTGTTTGAGGATGGATAAGAGCAAGTTAACCCATAGTTCATAGTTAGTCTTTACAAGTTATGTTTCCTTTTTTACATGATGCTTATGTAGTTGGATGTAAGGAAGTGTAGTTGAACCTTTTGTACCTAAAGAATAGTTTTGACTTAATAAGATCAATCCTTTAAGGGGTGGTGAATAAGTTGTTTTCTTATATGTGGATGTTTTGATTTTGAAGAAAAAATCCCTCTAAGGGGTGGTGTGTTGTAACATACTAGATCTCGAACCCTACCCTAGAAGTTGACATTTTGGACTTAGCCAAACAAGGTTGAAGATTAGACCTAAATAGATGTTTAGTATAACCCCAATGAGCTAATGCATGTATAGATCACCTTAATGTAACCTAATGTTCTAAAATTAATCTTAGGTTTATAATGGATACATAAAATATGCCACATAACTCATTTTGGTGGTAATATGAAGATAATGAACTTAATTGGATGAATAATTTAGATAATGGGTCGTTAATGGGCCATATGACATATCTCATAAAAAGAAGTCTCAAAAGTGGAAACAAACTTCAAATTCAAAATATACATATCAAAATTAGCATACATGTCAAATTTCATCTAATTTGGACCACCTTGAAATATTAGGATAAGTTTAGGAGAGAGAAAATGAGTAAAAGGCATAAGTAATGAATAATGTGATTACATAACTTAAAAATATGGAAATAATGGAAAATTCATATGCGACACATCAAAGATAACTTGTGGATGAAGTTTGGTCCAATTTTGATGTTGTTTGTGCAAGTTATGCAATTTTAGGTACATTTTGGACTTTTCTACAATTTACTCAAATGGGAGGTTATCTTTGCAAATTTTCACATGTAATATAATCCTTATATATTCCCTTACCATTCTTGAGTTTTTGAACCATACGGTGCCTAGTTTCACCTTGGTTTGAAGGTGTTTCTTTCCAAGGGCATTTTAGGGATTACCCTCTTTAGAAATGAGCTTATCTTTAAAAGCTATCAACCAATGAGGTTATTTATTTAATTGGAGGTAGGTTGGGATGGCTATAAGTGTCCATAAACTAACATTTGATATGCAAGAAGCCTCTATGAGCTATCCTCTTGCATGTCCATGAAATCCCTAGGCTAAGGACACATGGAAAGCTCCATGGATGCCTCATGCTTGACTTCTTCCTTATCCATAAAGGTTTGTATGTCCATAGGTACACTTAGCATTGGACACATGGAAAGTAACTTGATACCTCATGCTTGACTTCTTCCTTATCCATAAGGGCTTGCATGTCCATGGACACCCTTATACATGACACATGGAAAGTCTCATAGACACCTCATACTTGACCTCTTTCTTTATATAGCCATATTTACCCCTTCCCAACTCCCAATTCGAAAACTCTTGCTCTCCTTTATTTCATATAGCTTAGAGAATCATTCCTACTCTATTTTTCCATGAAGGTTCTATCCCAAGGTAAAAGTAGGTGCCTACCTTGGTGAAGAAGGCTCTTAGGGTTCCAAATTTCTTTATTTAGGATTTCTTAAGCTCCTCCTTGGTGATTTGGAAAAAACTAGTAAGTATCCTCCTTTAATTCCCTATTTTCATTCTATTAGCTGTCCTTCCACCTTCCTCTAGGTAAGAACCCTAGTCTTCCATGGTGAAACCCCACCTAGACCCCTTAAACACCCCATCCCTATGTTCTTTTGTTAGGGTTTTTCACCTCTAAAGTGGAGAGGTGCTTCTTTCTTGAGATAGGAGCTTTGTTGGAGAAACCAACCTCTCTAAGCTTGGGAACCTTACTTATTGGACCTGCCACCTTCCCTAGAGGTTCTTTGGAGGCCTAGTCTTGGATCTAGGACTGACTTGGACTATTTAGACTCTTAAGTTGAGGTATTATGTATCCCCTATTCTTCTATGTTGAGGAATTCACCTATGCTTTTTCATTCTCTTTGTCCTATGGACATTAGCCTATACACAATGTCTTTTCTTTTGAAAATCACAGTTCATGTGAACTACCTTATTTGATATTGATCATGTGATCATAGATATTCTTTTGAACTCTTATCTTATGCTTTGTTCATAATGGAACTCTAAAAGATGACATGTGATGTCATTTACCCACTTATGAGGTGGATGTATATGCTGGTCACTTATGTGGTGACTAGTTTATATATTCTAACTATACTTTCTACTTGCCTCTACATTTAACATGCTATGTTTATCTCACATGCATACAAGTTGATGATATGGGGTGTGTGCCCTGATTCTTTACATGTGCTTGTGTGGCACAATCTTTATGTTTTATTAATGGCAAGTATTCTTTTGTTATCGTCCGACCATAGTAGCCCTGGTGGTAAGAGCTCGGTAAGTCCCAATCAAGGACCTGGGTTCAAACCTCACTGAAGGCACTTTGCGAACGACAACTCATGTTGATTAGGCACAGGAGGGGGGTGACCAGACCACACCCTCTCATGCCTTGAGAGTTTACCATGTTGGCTTCGCCCGGGATGGGTTCTCTCAGTCATAAAAAAAATATTCTTTTATTATCATATGATTTCAATTCCTTTTCTCTTGATATCCATTTGGGTGGTCCTTATCCTTTCTATGGGAAGCTTTTTATATTTGATGTCCTTTATTCCATATGTTGCTCAATCTCCTATTTAGTATGCACATAGAAGCCTTTGCTGATGTCATCTATTTTCTCTTCTTGTTGGGGTATGCTTCCAACCCTGGGTGAAGGACTTGGATGATAAGGCATGAAGTTTTGGACTAGCTTAAGGAGTTAAAGCTTGGAGACAAACTTGTTATGGTTTAGATTTCCCTCTACTCAGATCCTTATGTTGTATCATACATGTAAACCCTTATGGGATATTATGATGTACGTTTGTAATATTTTGTGAAAATTGAATATAGTCATTATTTTTATTCCGCTTCTATACTTTTGTTGTTTTAAATACCATTTATTAAAATTTGAAAATGTTACACCTATTCCAGCATACCTTTGAGTGTGTTTGGAATTGATGTTTTATTCTTGAAATTTTTCTTAATAAGGGGGCGATCCCGCCTCCTTACATACCCATTGAGACACCACTCCAAGATCCATTAAGGTCATCATTACAACACCCATACAGGTCACTACTACATGAGCCATATACCTCTTCAACATCCAAGCCATTGAATTCTATGGTTTAAGGAGGCCATCATAGATCCTCAACCTTAGATCCATCAAGGTCAACAATTATCCATCAGGGTTCAAGGGAGGCCATCCAAGGACCTCAACCACTAAACCCTATATTAGGGTCATGGTTACCAAAGAATAAAGCACAACTCAACTAGACCTATGAAACAGGTGGTGGGTTGGGTCATTGCGGGTGTCGTTCTTGTGGGTGTGGGTCAAGAAACCCAATTTTAAGCATGTGGAAGAAAGACATATCCAAACCCTACCCAATGGGTAGCCAGTAACCCATAGGTTCCCATATAAACTGTCCGACAAAAAAATTTGTTACTTGTTTTTCCTAACGCACAACAAATAAAACACCTTATATTTATGTTTTGTTATCAAATATAATACAAAGAAGCCAACTAACTATAATGTTTGACTTTAAAATAATGGAATAGTTTTTGACTTATGCTTATATATAGTTGAAATAAAAAAAGTAGTAGTTGATTATTATGTTTTGATGTTGGGAAAAACTTATAGTTTTCATACATAAAATATCACCAAAAGCCAACACGTAATTTGTCATTTAACATTAGACATTCTTAACATTACAAGTACTCATATTTGTCTATTGAAATCACAAAATAAAAACAGTATAGTTAATGCAATTAAATTTTAAGATTAAACTCGTGTTAAATTGGAAACATATCCTAATGGGTTCACATATATAATTCATGTAATAATTGGGTCACTCGTGGGTTACTCATAAAACCCGCTAAATAAAAGGTGGGTATGAATTTGAGTGATTTTTAGGGTGTTATAAATTTTATCACCCAAACCCAACTTAAATGGGTCGATCCATGGGCATACACATATTTTGACCCAATTTGACATGTTTAATTCAACTAAGGTTAAGAAACATGCATGAAACATCATAAAAGATACAAATTTGGAATAAAGCATGAACCTGGATATTTCCTCAAAATTTTCAATTAGCCATCATACTTTTAATTAATCATTAAAACCATGCAGTTAGGGAAAACAAAGTTAGATAAAAGCCAAATTTGGGGTTTCTCTTAATGAAATGATTCAAGATATTAATAAAGTATTCAATTATAATATTAGAGGTTACTTTATGTCATGGGCCTTACAACCCGTCTGACCTTCAGCCTTATAAGACTAGATAAGAGAGTCTGCCAACAACTAGTTAGGAGTCCCTAGTGGTTGGTATGGGCCACCAGTAATATGTCATTGTTAGACCAATTCTAAAAGTCATTTGATTGTTAGAAAAGTTAACTGACTTTTCATCTTTAAAAGAAGTTAAAAGCACAAAAATGTTTAAGTGTAATTCAACCAAACATTTTACTAGGTATATAAGGCACAATTACGAGCCTAAATTGTGGGGACCCAATTTCAATAACCAATTACAATTTGATTATGAAGACCAGAGATTTAGAATGACACTAACCTTAAATGCTTATCACGTATAAAAAAACACAAGTGGAAATCTTAGAATAAGAAACATGATTAGGAACTAAACAAAACACAAAACAAAAAGTTTCCTTTCAGACAAGAGGAGTTCTCACGACATGCATCATTAAGCTTTCCAACATCAATATTAACAACTACAACACATGTCACCCATTTTCACTTATAAAAATCTATACACACAAGTTTCATGTTGTGAGAAAAATGAAAAATATCTACATATGTTTCCCATGACCCCAATATAAACATCAAGTCAGACAAAGGTTCATCTAGAGGTTTGAAGTCATTTTGTACAAGAATATGGATGGGTGTATGATGTGTTGCTTCTAGAACCTAAATTTTGATTATTGGTTTGTTAGCCAGCGTCTCAGTGAGAAGACAACAAACAAGTATGCAAATTTTACATGTTTCTCTCTTTGCCAATCATATAAGCACTAACATGCTTTAATTAAAATACACCATTAAGCAAGTTATTGTAAACATGGCAAGAGAGCATTAATAATATACAAAAGAGTACGCTAACACCAATACAATACTAACAAGTTTTTCCTTTTTATTTATTTGCACTAAATCCAATTGACTTGTACGTAGCCTATTAGACATCATCATGGTGTGCTCACAATCACTGTTCAGGAAATCGGTCTGCATGGCCGCATATACCTATTCAGTCACCCTACCACACCGCATATTACTAATCAGTCCACTACATAGTCATGGGCCGCATATACTCCTGCTTAGCCGATTAAGCGACCGATTAAACTTCACTTTTTGAAAAGCCCACAACTAATGTTCATGCATTCCGTACATACATGTATATATATACACATTTCATTATATATATAAATTGAGATATATACTCATTGAATTATATGTATACATTGTAATACATTTAAAAAATTTCCACACACATTTGTACATTTATTCGAATACTTTTTGATATATTAACATGTATAGATACATATACAATATACCTAAATATACAATCACATATTTGTGCATGCATATATACATTTTGATTTATTCACATTTATACACACTATACGTATATTTGTACATTGATTTACCTACATTTTAGTATTTGTATATATATTACAAACACATTCTATATATAGACATATATACATATATAAGCATATCATACATCATACATGCATATTAATATGATTATAAGTAAATAGATGTACGCGCCTACTCTATATATTTTAATTTATGATCTCACTATATTATTTTATATATAACTAGTTAATTGAAATAATAAAAATCCAAAAATGCATATACTCCCATATATACTCCCACATACTGCATATACTCTATGCATTACCCTCTCCGCCCGTACACTGCATACTGCTTTCTTGAACCTTGCTCACAATCACATGCATGGTTTGCCATCCATACTTTAGGGTTTAGCTAGATACCATAAGGCACCAACAAGATCAGGTCTTCCTTTCGGTAGGTAGTCCTAAAACCATGCTATATATTTCCCACCTTGGTAAAATGTGAGGGCTCAGTCATATTTATATCCCATAAGTAGTAACATTGATCTCAAATTTACATCACACTCTGAAATGAGACTTCACCCCTTAATATTAATTCATAATTCAAAAAGTTTAGGCTCTTGCTCCCACCTCTATAGAAATTCCTTGAACCTCCCATTAATTAATTGTCAAGGTCCAATCTACCCAAGTCTTTATCCCTTGGGTTTCACGCTAAGTGAGATTGTAACAACCCCTCTCCTATTATCCCCTATTCAGGCGGACTGAGAGGGAAAAGGCCATTACATATTTACAAGATGGAGGTTTATCATATAACCATAAATTATTATCGATTTTTCACTAAATGGGAAAGAGTTTGAATAATATGAATGATAGACTCTCCACTATAAAGTTACATTGAAAAGTGAAAGCTATTTTTTGTAACTAGAAATAAAAACTATCTATCTACATTTTCTAGAATTACATTTAATCTTTTCATTTGGTGCCTTCTTCTCAGGATGTCCATTTTTCATCATACTTGCATAATATAGTATATTAACCTAGAACTCTGTGAAACAAAAATACGGTCAGTATAATAAGTTATACTAATATGTGGGGGAAACATAATATTTGCATCTAGGTGTAACAACGTACTCAATCAATTGTTGTTATAGAATCAAAATTTAAATTTTCAACATAACTTCTTGACCCTTTTGTACTCAACCTCTGGGATACCCGCTCATAGGGTTGTCCCTATAGTGGACTTATGCCACCATCCCAATCTGGGGCTTGGTTCCATGTTGATCATCCCATTCTAGGTCCTGACCTCATATGACCATCCCAATCTAGGGATTGGTTCTCATATGACCACTCTAGTTTGGGGCTTGGTCCTAGTCATCTCAATGACTTTCTCTCTCTTATTCATTTCACAAATTTCCAGAGTTGGTATGAGGGGTTTGAGCAAGTTGTTCATATATAATGTGATATCCATAGGGGATTTATAGTTTGTAGGAAATTAAATAAACATCCAACTATGTAATTTGCAACTAATCTGACAAACCTCAAAATAGCACAAAAATCATCAAAGTTGGTAGTCATAGGCGTAACCACGTACCTTCCTCAAAAGTAACTTGATGTTCAACAAAAAGGGTAATAAAAGGAACCAACAAGCAGCTACCCTAAAAATAAAGAATAACACCCAAGTATTACTAATTTGTCTGAATCCATCATTAAGACTGAATTGAGTCTCAAGTTAGGGTTTTTGGGTTAACTTAGGGTTTCATAAGGGTTTAGGCTCTAATTATCACTTCTCATTACCTTACAACCCTTATTATCATCATATGCATTTTTAACTCAAGAAGACCCTAATTGGTCGACTTATAATTATTAATCTCAAATTAGATCCAATATACCATTTTTATCCAAAAAGACCAATCTTTGATTATTAAGATCATAAAAACTTAGAAATTAGGGTTTTTACATGTTAAACACATTAAAGATAGAAAATTTAAGTAATTTTCAAATTATATATTGAACTAGGTCTTGATTACATTTTTATTGAATTCCTCACATTTTTCTGATCATTTTTCACATATTACATGCTATCATTGCATCATCCTATAATTTATTACCATTTTTGGAATTATAATTCATTTCAACCAATCACAAGCTGCCACCTAGGCGGCCGCACGCTGGTATCGGCCTTGCCAACAAGATTGGGCCCACCAATGTGCTCACGCCAACTCGATTTATCTTGCCTACATGCACGCATGCTCAGACAGATGAGAAAAGAGGAAAAAGACATAAGTGCTCTTACTAGTTATGAAGGGGAGTCGGGGGTATGACAGTCTTTTCACCACTAGTCTTATTCTTCCTCTGCTCAACTTTTCCTTGCAAACTAGGTGGTCAACTACCAAGTTTACTTCGATATTCTAACCATGAGGGTGTTGGGTGAAGGTGTGATCACCTTCACTTTTGCATGACAAATCTGTGCGGTGTCTCAATTTCTCCGGTGGTGGTCGGAGTCCTCAGGACGAAGAAGAAGTTCTCCAACAAGGTAGCAAGGGGAGGTGGAGATGAAGGACAGGGCTTGTGAAGAAACTAGAGGCATGGAAAGATGTGTAAGATCGGGTAGAGCCTCACAAGCCAATGTGTGGTCTCGCAGAGGGTCTATGGCCCCCTATTTATACTCATCCATGGTGGCAGAGTTGCTCTTAGGATCATGGATTGGGAAAAGATTTATTTGCCTCCCAATGTGGGTAAAACTTTGGATGGTTAGACTTTTTGGTCTCTCTCTAAATCTAATGGGATAGTTTTTAGGAATCATCATTGATCAAGGAGTGAGATACGTGTGGAATGAGATCCTAGTTTAACTATTCCAGTTTGCAAATCGGGCCAAGGTAGGCGACGAATGAATCACCGTTGGATCTAGGATATAACGGTCATCAAGCCATGTGAGGAAATTCATAAATATGGATACTACCATGTATGGAAAGCATTTTTGTGACATTTAATACAAATCCATGTTAAACCATTCACTTTAGGATTTCTAGAAAATTCCATATATCTTAATCCCTAAGTCCTTTTAATCCAAAATTTTAAGGGAAAGTATTTAATGACTTTATCTAAGTGTGGGAAAGGTTTGTGGCCAAAACTCGAAAATAAAACATACATTTCTTAATATCCAAGTCTTCTCCTTATTTCATGTATTTAAGGCATCAAAAAAATACTTTTCTCTTTCTATCTTTTTATATTCTTTATTTTGATGACTTTTCTTACTAGGAATCATGTGAACACAAAAATCAGACAATTAGTGGCCATCCATACTACTTTATATAGAATTCCATACAATCCTCAAAAGTACATTATTAATTTCCCATTATCTTTTATATAGCACTTAATACTGATTTTTCTTTCTTCCTTTTTCCCATATTCAATTTTGGACTAATAAAAATAGTAGACACCATGAAATCCATAGCAAAAGGAAAAGAAAATCATACATTTAAAACAAAGCACATCAATTTCCAATATGTCCTTTTTATTGAAATATTTGCATTTCAACTAAGTAAAATATAAGTGAAAACCAGGTTATAACAGAGATAGACCCATTTCACCATCCTAATATAGACATCGGGATGGCTCATGGTGTTCAAGGCTCTATGTATGTTCACTAGATTATATTTTCCTTACTACATGACATAATACATTTTAAGATTTTCTTATAAAGATTACAACTATTGAGTATAAAGTACAATAAGTATGCATCAATACTAGAGAGTAGTTGCAAAACATGCTAAACGAAGTAACCATCATTAAATTCTTATTCTCATTTTATTTCCTCAACATACCTAAATATCATATAGCTCATAATCAACCCTTTTACAAGGCCAATATCATTCTTTTATCTCATAAATCAAGGCCACAAATGTCTGAACCTGTCATAAGAATTTATTACAAAAAAAAAAACTCAATCCAATCATAAGAGCAATACCATAGCAGTTTGTATTTAGGCTAGTTAGCATTTGTTTCAGCTGCTTCCTTTGAAATCAAAAGGTCAATATCAAATTTGAACAAGCTAAGATCATATTAGTAGCAAAGTAATAACTTTTAACATATTTTTATGATCATAAAGGTTAAAGAGCATTCCTATAGGTATGATTTCTTAAGAAGTAGAAGAAAGATTCGACATTCACATATGTTTAGGCTATTTCCATCACTTATACACATGCACATCATATTAAACATCAAATATGAAGTTTACCTTATAATATCAGCACTAGATCAAGATAAAAAAAGAAATGTAGGTAGTATAAAGTTTAGTTTTAAGTTTATAATATGTAATCTTGACCTAAAAATTTTGAACAATAAGTTTTAAAGCATTCTAGGTGTATAAGAAGGAAGAAATAGCACATGCATGATGATTTTCCATCTACTCATCTTGACCGAGAAGGATAATAGGAAGAAGTCATAGCTTGAGAAAGCTTAACAAGAAAACTCCATTCAGATCTGGATTCCATAATATTCCACCTTAAAACCACCTTTAGCTAACCTCCTCAGCTGGGAAATTGAGAATGAGGGCAAGAAAAAAGCAATACAAGGTTAATTCGTCATTTATCCCTTTAAAAATGAATTGAGGGAGGAGGAAAGAGACAAATAGATAGAGGAAAATAAGGTTTTGACTGAAACCAACCTTCAAAAAATGAATAAGGGAGAAGATCTCATGTTCCTACGCTTGAATCTGCAAGAAGATCCTTTGTTTTGACTATGGATGCCAAGGATTGCCCCAAATTGTAAACTAATTTTCCCTCCCAACCAACTTTATTTTTTTAGGGTTTAGGTTGATAGAAAATTGGATTAAAATTGTAGGGTAACCATTTCTACACAAATCCAATTTTGTATTAAAATTTGTGGGGGTTTTCATGATTAGTTGCGCCGGGTGGTGGCGTTGCTCATGCTAAATGGCAAGTGCCCCGATTGTTGTTCAACAACTTGAAGAGTATCTCTGGTGTGGGCCAGAGTCTATGTTACCTATTATAGTTGGCGATCCTAACTTTCAAGAATGACTTGAAGTGGATCTGTCTGCTCTTGGAGGTGGGCCAACAAGGTGGAGAGAAGTGCATCAAAATGCTCCCTTCTAAGAGCTACTGCTCTATTCATCTCTTGGCTATTTAGAGAAATGGTAGATAAGAGATGGTCTACATTATCTATCTTAGGGGAAGGGTAGGTTTGCAATGTATACATCATGACCTCATGGGTGAAATCTATCTGATTATATGATGACGGTGGAGGTGCGTGTAGTTTGACTAGCTAAAGTTCACGACTTTCAATTATTTTCCAATAGTCTGGACTATGGAAAATTTTGGGTGGGTAGGTAGACTATATGATATATCTTGCTGAGGCTAGATCCATGGATGAATTATAAAGATAAGAAAAGAAATAAAAATTATATCAGTGTGTATGGACAAGAATGTGCAAAACAAAGAAAATATTATGTATATATATACAAGCTTATGCTAATAGAACAAAATCTTTTGGGGAGTAAATATGGAAAAAATCACATCTCCAACAATGGTGCCAAAAGTTGAAACACCCTCAGGACATATTCAAAAAGAAAATACCAAAAGAGGATCAGACTGTAAATTTATAACCCAAAACCTTTAAGATGCATGCAACTCAATACAGGGTAGAAGTAGATATACAAGATTGAACATAGTGATGTGGGGATGTTTAGTCACCTAAGACTCTACTATTATTTTATTAAGAAAGACTTAGGGTAGGTAGATGATCAGAACTAAAATGATTCTAGCACAACTGAATAAAACAAAACAAAACAAAATAAAACAAAAGAAATAAAAAAGTAGATTCCATCAAATCTACTAATCAAGAGAAGGAGTTCTAGGCTATGTAACCACAAATTAGGAAGTTTATGTACCATGTCCTTGGGCATAGACAACCCTCAAAAACCCTAGCAAGAATATGACATTCCAACCCAACATGTACCATTATAGCTACTCTTGTGGGGGTCATTCCACTTTCTCTCGCACAATGTGACTAAAGCTCTATCAACATTCCAATACCTTTCTTGAGGATTGCTAAAAAATACCCCTAAATGTCCTAGAGTACCTCTTGGGTCCAAAAAAACCAGGAGTACTAGGAGTATCAACAGATCAACTAGGAGCCTAAACCACAACAAAACCACCTTAGTTTAGATAAGAACAATTTGGTTTTGTAGTGTAGAGTCAAATCTCTCCAAGTTGGGACATAGTGGATCCTCCCTTGGACCTTTTGTCTTATATCTCAGTCCAAACTACCTTCTCTACCCATTTTTACCACTAATCTCTTGAGATAAGTGAAAATGTCAGTTCAAGAAGGAAAGAGATCATTCAAACCAACAATCACAACCAAATAAAGAAGATATAATAAAAACATGCTAGATTTGAGTATTAACTACCTTCTTAGAGAAAAAGTGCACAAACATACCCAAAACATACTACATATCCTAGAAGGAGCTCAACTAGCCATGCACAAGTAAATTTGGCACCGAACAAAGATGTAATTGCATCATTTGTACAGAAAAAAGGAGAACAATAGAATAAAAGAGGAGGAAGAAAAGATTTAGCTCATGGAGGAGAGGTGGCTCTCACTCCTTAACCTATAGATGGGTTGGATCTCGTCCTTTGAGTCATTCTCCTTGATCTTCTGGACTCCTTGATCTCTTTTTGCTTTGATTCTATCCCAAACACTAACTGGTGAGGGTGGATGGAGATGGAGAATGATGGATGATGGTGTATGTGGATGAATGTTAATGGATGATGGCATGAGATGGTGAAGGTTGATGGAAGATGGAATTCAATTGAAGGGAGTGGGCGTAGGGTGAGATCCTTGACCCTCTTAGGGCTTGGAGCTCTAGGAAAAAGGCATGGGAACCAACAATGTGAAACCATAAAAAATATAGAACCCCTGGCCTGGAGGCCAAGGAGGAATATTTATAGTGGTATGCATGATATACCTATAAGTGTGAATGAAACTAACTCAATTTTAACTAAAGTGACTCGATTTCCCCAAAAAAGACTTGAGTTCCCTAAACCAACTCAAGTTTATATATTTAGTCTTCAAGATAGGACTTCCATCATTTTTTAATCCATTGGTGCCATCCTTCAGAAGGCACAATCAAATTCAGCCTTCTATTGGTGTCGTCAGAGGGTTGCCTTCAAAACCATTTTTGGTTGACACCATTGGGAAACATCATCCAAAGATGAACCCTCAGTAGACAGGCCTCTAGTTGTATTTTGAAAAAAAAAGGTCGGTGGTGGGTGGAAGTAAGACTGACTCGATTTTGCACCTTTGGTAGGCAATCATGAAAGTGCTCCTTTGGAAGGGTTTCTACCCGTCAGTTGTGACCTTTTAGAAAAAACCATCAAAAGACAAACCTTTGGTTGCCTTCTAAAGAAAAAGGTTGATGGAGAATCAAAGTGTTCTATTGCGCAGAGGATGAACCCAACTTAGTTTGGGCAAAACTAAGTTGGTTGCATAGGTCTGGATCAAGAAATTGGTGCTTTCTTCAGTTCAGTGCCTCCTAGTCCCAAAAGTGTCTAGTTTGAACAATATATCTTCAAAAAGAGATAGATTATAAAAGCTAAGTATACAGAGTTATTTTGGGCATATCAAGGCTATTTATAGATGTGAAGCAATAGTTAAATAATTAACACAGACGCCTAAATTTGGGTTTCATCAGTCCTAATATGGGTACCATATATGTCTTTGTAAGCATCGACGTCTTCCCCTTCATATTCTATTCAGGTATGGGTGTTTACACAATGAGCCTCCCATGGTCAATTCACCACCTTTAGAGCTTCATGTCAGCCTTCTTGACTCATTGGTACAATCCTTTGTCTTAATTCTTATCAGAAGGTCTCCCCTAAACCCATCATTTAGTGTTAGGTTTGTTATTTCCGTTGATGTTCTTCCAACATTGTAGGTGTGTGAACACCTTGATTGAGTTTTAATGCAACTTTATTGCACAAAACATTCCCTAAGAAGAAGTATCCCAAGTTTTAAAACCTTTATTACAATTGTAACTAACTCACCCTCAAGAAAACATATCAACTATGTTATGTCAAAGGGTTGAACTTAATTGACTACATTTTAAAGAAAGCTCCTTCAAAACCAATTATTAAGAATAATATTTAAGATCATTTGTTTGAGAGTAATTACAAACTAATAGTTGGATTAAAGATTATAAAGGAGGAAACATATTAAAAGATGGGTTGAAATCAATATGAAAAGAACACTAGAACATATGGATTTCACTACCATTACCTATGCACCTATGCAATTCCTTACAACTCATTAATCTCAGTTATTAAAACTAGTATCAAGTGAACTCACCTCATTGTGGAAGGTGAGTTACATGAGGACTAAATTTCTAGTGGCTAGAGGTATCATTACCTGCAATTCATGATTCAGTCATCTGTAAGATCCCTTATGTGATCATATCTAAAATCCTATGCATCCATTTGGGGATATCCTAAGTTTCATGGTATCTATGCTCAAGTTTCTATCAGACATGCTAATTGAGAGAATAGTTCAAGAAACAACCATAAATTGAATGAAGAACAATTTAATATAAAGAAGATAATTATTTTTTATAACTACTAAGATAGATTATGAGATTTGTTCTACTCCCCATGCCCTAGCGAGAAGGTCTACTCACCCATAATCATGTCCATAACACATATACAAAAAGAGACAGGAGCAGTCATTCTACTAATGAAGAAGAAGAAACTAAATGTGCCTGACTTATGTAATATTCTCTGACAACAAGTTCGAAGACTTCACCATGATGGTCTCCTTCCTTCACTTCTCCTCCATCTTAATGATCCAAAATGTACTATGGAATGAGAGATAATGGATTGAATATTAAATAGTTTGTGCCTCCTTTTTGTTACAAAATTAGCCTCCTGTTAGTGGTTGTGGAAAATTGGTTTGTCTTCCATGCTGACCAGAGACCAGATAGTTTGGTCAGTTGATCACCCACTTGGTGGCACGCCTGATGGAATTCTAGTCGGTTGACCAACAAGATGGATTAGCTGGAATCATTCTGATAAGATCTCTAGATAACATGTAGATCAATCGATCCAAGGGGTGGATCACCCGATCTAGTAGATGATTGAGATGACAGTTGACTTTTGACATTTTGGGACATATCTTATGGTCAGTCAGTGAGGTGGGTTGGCCTATTAGTCTCATCCTTGAGGCACTTTGATATAAGTGGATAGATCGATCACAAAGGGGGATTGGTAGATCATTTGATCTTGAAAAATTTACCAGAGTTACTATCAATTGGGATGTCGTTATCATCATCTGATTAATGATGGAGATTGACCGACCTAATGCTTGGCTTGGAGATGCTTTGAATGGGTGGGTGGGTTGGTCGGTCAGGGATTTGATTGCCTGATCAACATGTTTTTGATGAGTTTGGGTGGGTCGGTCGGTCGGTCCAATTTTTTTTGTAATCATTTCCAAATCTTGAAGATGAGTTTGGGGAAGGAAATCCATCTTGATCTTGAGTTGATGTGCTCTTTCTTCTGCATAAGAGCAAGAAATATAGTCAAATTCCTAATATTTAAGACCAAGAAAAAAATGATGAAGCTAAGCAAATCATTATGCAAATGAAAACTAAAATGAGCAAAACTATTCTAGAAATTGCAATGAAAACACTAGTACATAACCGGCCTTTAGTGTCGGTTTTTAAGCGACACCTATGTGGGTGCCGCTAAAAGCCCAACTGTTACACGTTGGTTCTCAAACTGACGTCACAACCCTTCACGCGCCACCGAAACCGCGCGAGCAGGGGGGTATAGGCGTCAGTTATTAGCTTAGAAACTGACGCCATATACCTTCGCGCCACAGAAAGGGCGCCATCTGGGGCACTATCGGCATCAGTTTATTAGTGATAACTGACACCATCTCACCCGTTGCCACAGCCGTGCTGACCAGCATGGTTGTAGTATCTGGTCCACTGCCACGGCTGTGCTAGCCAGCACGGCCGTGGTGTCTGGCCTCATTAGGGAAATCGACGTCGGTTACTAGTAGGGCAACCGACACTGTAACCATATGTCGTCGGTTTTATACAAATAACTGACACCTATTTTATGTCTGGTCTGCTGCCACGGCCATGCTGGCTAGCACGGCCATGGTGTCTGGCCTCATTAGGGAAATCAACGTCGGTTACTAGTAGGGCAACCGACACTATAACCATATGTCGTCGGTTTTATACAAATAACTGACACCTATTTTATCTTTTTTTTTCTGTCAGTCTGCAGACCTACTGTGGCTGGTCGTAGGATGAGAAACCTATAGTTCAATTATGAACTACAGGTTTTACGACATCCATTGATATCAGCCAACAACAGGCCACAAACCTGGAAAATTAACATGATGGAAAATATTATATATATGTGATTCACACTCATGTATAAGAACATTTAATTCATATTATTTTTTCATCACACGCATGTAGAAACCAGTAGCAACCTACAGTTCCATTTATTACATCTCTTTTCACATTCAGACACATGTAGAAACATTCATGTATTGATGATTTTCACACACATATGACAATTCATAAAAATTCATTCACATTCACATAAAATTAATTATGAGAACAAAGTTATTCTTTATTCATCATTGTCAGCAAAATTATATTTAAAAATTCCCACTCTTTGCAGGGCTTTTGCCCAATCTTCTCTTACATCATCTAATTCATCTCTCGTATAGGGAGCATGTACATCGAAATGCTTTGCACCTGTGTTGAAGTCCTCTGTTTTAAAGACCTACAAAGAGAATGACGTATATACATAATTATAATAAGATTCATATATTTCATATTATCTAACGAGACTATGTATAATATATGTTGTATGTTATCGATTTCCAATACGACATGTTTGATGATTAGGTCCATAAATTGCATCACATAGTAGGCACATGCCCAACCATTGTCTTATGTAGCACACTATAAATTGAAACATACAAAATATTCAAAAATACAAATAAGCACAGTTCACATAAATAATATATACATTGGAGTCAGGAAATTACTTTCACATTCTCCCAAATGAGTGTCAGATTTTTTTTCCTGGGGACCTTTCCTCCAGCTTTTTTGTACTCTTGTAAAGCCCTATATATGTTAATGTAACACATTAAATTGCATAATTAAATAGTAATGCAGTAACATATGTTAACAGATATAAAAACATAAAATATTTCTCACAAAAATAATGGCCTTTTAATTGCATGTCCATATAATACATCCAATTCACTCCCCGTAGGATCTAGATAATAGACGGTGAATGTCTTGGGGACAATAACTAGTAACTCCCAATGCTTAGCACTACAGGTAAGAAAGTAGAAAATTAATAACTCAATATCCGTAAGAAAAATGTAATTTGCTTAAGTCCAAATTACAAGCAAAGTAAACTTACTCGACATTGAATGGAGTTGTTATCACCATCTTATTATTTTTACCAAAATATTCAAAAGCATCACAGCAGTATGAAGTAACTGAATACGGGTATGTATCTACAAGACTAATCAAAGATGGAACCAAAAATCCCGCATGGGAAAACCCAAAATATGTACATGTCTTGTGTAAGTGGCTGCAAAACATGTATTACGTATGCATTAATATATAAGAAACCAGATTGCCGTATATAAAATAAGGTATATGGATGTATAAACCAGATTTTCGTATGCATTCATCTCACCATATCTACAGCTCTATCATAGATGTGTTCAGCCATTCATAACTAAACAACTCCAAAATATCTTGTATAAATATGTTGTTTCCGAATGTTTGACCTGCATTAATACGTATCGAGAACTTCTATTACGTATGCATTAATACGTATGCTAAATTTGTATAAATAGATTATTATCGTATGATTCACCTACAACATTCTCCAGAATAGTAACATTTATAGGGCAATTTGGATTATGTTCGCCGATCCATACTGCCACACTCCTACAATTAGGACCTATCGAGGTGTGTAGGTCCCCTAGAAGCCAATTTGGTTGTCGAGGAGGTGGAGGCCGAGATGTAGCGGGTCTCGTCTTTTTGACCTGTATATATAATTTCATATGAATTGACTCATATATATATACACACTAACAAATTAAAGTAATGAAAATTTATCATACAATATCAGTATAGAGGACATCCGCTTCGGGCCACAGTATCACTCGGCCTACTGCCTCACCAAGTGTTTCAGCATTTGGGTGTGCATGAGGCAGTGCAAGATTCGTCCAGCCAGGGAGTACATGTGTTGGGCTCACACGTACCATGCCATCTGGTATTGGACTCCCATGAAACATGCACCCTTTAAGGGGTGGGTAAGTCGATGTCTCTGCAATAATATATCCTTCACTTTTTAGTCAGCATGACTTCAACACCTACAAATTTACATAAAGAATGTTATATGCATATATACACAAACATATCATCCTGAACAGACTAGCTATTATATATGCCATAAAAATACTTACAGAGGATGTGCTAGGTTGTAGGTCTATAGGATTACTCCCAACCTCTGCAGTACGAGCAGTAGGAGAAGAGAGGTCTGCCACATGTACTGTCTGAGTGGCAGTCTGAGATGCCTGCCACTTGTTAATTGCTTCTTGGAGTCTTTTATCAACTACTTCCTCGACTGTCCTATCAATTAAGGAATCTGCCTATACATGGATAAAAGAAATGCTAGTTTCTGATTATTGAATTCCCTTTCACAATAACGTTATAAAATAAGAATAAGTAACCTCAACTTGTCAAAGTCATACTTTTGGGACAGGTTTGTGCTGGGATGGCCCAAATAACACTTTGATGCTCACACCAGCACTTGCACCCCTTACACGTTCAGGATGCTCTGGGTTACCCAGAGCAACTTTCAGTTCATCCCTTGTGCCCTGAGGGATGAACTTGCCTTCCTTCCTCTGCTCTTGCAGCTCCTACTAATCACCATCAACAAAAATTTGTAAGTAAACATAACAATAATCAATATCGATAGATTGCTCTAAGAGTTGATTTTTACCATTTTTGCAGCCACCTCAGTTGTTGCGGGCTTCAGTATCTCTCCCTTCTTGTTTTGCCTCCCAGCTATCCACATAGCATGGCGAGGCAGAGGTGCGGGAGCAGCAGTAGAGGACTCTGCAGTCTCCTGAGTAGCAGTAGGCTAAGTAGACTCAGCATGTAGTCTTTGATGAACGCCTGCATATCCTCTTGGACCCATTGTGTGGTCATGCACATTCAGTGCATGCCTTGCTCATTGAGCATCACTGATAGCCCAGTTAGTTAGCACATTGATTTGGTTAGTAACACTAAAGGTTAATCTTGAATATGTGAATACATAAAAACGTATATTAATTAAATTGGGAGTGGCGCTTAATACCTTGAATTAATCTATTTTTCTTTGGGTAACAAACTCCTCCCAATCTTTGGGGTCCAAGTAGTTCCATTATTGTGTGGATTCCTTCTTCCTATATTTATTTTTCAAAGAGAATACAAACAAAAATTATTAGTGTACAGTTAGTGAAATACTGATCAATGTCTAGAATGGGAATCAATCAATAACCTATTCTCAGCATCGTGTATGTAATCTCGAGTGAGATTGGTCTTATAGTTCCTTAGGACCCTCCCACAACATTGCATCACACATTTATGATGCAGCTTTTCATCCAGATCAAATATGCTCTACAAATTAAATAGAATTGCTATTAACTAGTATCCTAAAAATTAGTAATCTACACAAATAGAATTACAAATAATAATAATGCACGCATAGTTCCTTCCATATGTGGTCTTTCTTCCCCTTAGGAACTTTATGCCATGATTCTAGGATAGGACTACAATGGCTGCGAGTAAGAACCCCAAGATTTGAAACAAATGAGTTGCGGTTCACTCCATATGGATTTCCTGCCTGATCAAAATCCACAGCCAATTTGGGTCCATTGCCCCTTTGATGTATTAACTTGTTCATCATTATGATGTCCCTCACTTTCTCAATTTTCTTTTGTTGCTCATCAAGTGCTGTAATTTCTTCAGGGGGTACATCACCAACCTAAAATTTGATAAAAAAACACACTTACATAATATAATTATAAATGAACATATAGATAGAAACCTCAGGGATATATTCTTAAAACTTACATTGTCAGGTGGTGCAAGCACGTCCTCACCCTCATGGTGATCATCAACACGGTCATCATGGGAATGCTCGGCCATCTGAAAGTTTACATTCAAATTATAAATTTCACATTGTAAAGTAACACTAATTGTAAAGTTCACATTGTAAAGTACACATTCACATTGTAAAGTAATTCACATTGTAAAGTTCACATTCACATTGTAAAGTTCACATTCACATTGTAAAGTAATTCGCATTGTAAAGTCCACATTCACATTGTAAAGTTCACATTAAAAAAAATAAAACATAATAAAAATATAAACATTCATGCCTCTAATATTGTGAACTTTTATCAATTAACAATCCTTCATTATGATCCCCGCGAACATACAAGTCATTGTGATCCCCAGCTTCAATGTTTGGTGGTATTGGCAACCCAACTGAGAATGGACTGGAGTCATCATACTTATCATAGTACTCTTCTTCATCTATAGGTTCTTCAATGAACTGTCTTTTACCATGAAGAACAACTGACCATTTATCATTTGCAGGATCATCGATATAAAATACTTGTTTCGCCTGTGATGCCAATATGAATGGTTCACCCTTCTTGCCAATCTTTTCAAAGCTCACTAACGTGAAACCCAATTCATCCACTATAACTCCTTTGTTGTTGTCAACCCAATTACATTTAAAGAGCATAATTCTGAAATCTACATAGTCAAACTCCCTTATGTCTTCAATGACACCGTAATATGACATTTTAGCTTCATGTGGACTTTTATCCTTTGCACTTGTAAAAAACAATGAAGACGCTTGAAGGGTGACCCCGCTGTTTTGTATGACACTCTTATCATCTTGACGCTTTGTGTAATATGAGAAACCATTTATGTCAAACCCTTTATAAGACATAACATTCAATTTTGGTTTAAAGGTGAGGCATTTGATGGTTTCAGTAAGATTATCTGGTGTTTGAGATAGTTGATGTAAGACTTTATCTTCAAACCACTTAATAAATGTCTTGTTATGCTCTCTAGCAAGCCACATTGTATTGGATTGAGGATATTGTCTCTTGATGAAATTGGTATGTTCCTCAATATAAACACTCACTTCGTCCATGTTGTGTAAAATATACAAGTGACCTTGCTCCAACTGCTCACGGCTGATTACTTTCACCCGTGATCCCAAAACTCCTTTGACAAAATGCTCCTCAATATTCTTGTCATTCACGGGAGCGTCATTACCACTTCTCTTTGCAAATACATCTCAAGCTGACATAGGGTAACAACCACTTCTCTTTGCAAATTATCGAGAGTATCAAGGTCAATAACTTTACTGCACATGCTGTTGAAAAAGAAACAAAGTCTGGTGATTGCAAACCTTACATGCTTCGGCAATATAGATCTAATTGCTAAAGACAATATTTGTTGCATTAGAGTGTGACAATCAAGAGATTTAAGACCTATCAACTTCAGATCTTTCATTGATACCAATGTACGGATGTTGGATGAGTAACCCTGTGGCACCTTAACATTTACCAAGCATTCACAAAATGCTTTCTTCTCCTTTCTAGACAATGTGTAACAAGCGGGAGGTAAGTATGTTCTCCGATCACTACTAACTACTTCTATTAATTCTGTCCTTATCCCCATTTCACGTAGGTCCATTCTGGATTTTATCCCATCTTTAGTCTTACCTGGTATATTCAACAGAGTACCTATGACGCTATCACATACATTTTTTTCAACGTGCATGACATCGATACCATGCTTGACTGTCAAAGAACTCCAATAAGGAAGACCCAAAATATTGACTTCTTCTTGAATAAAGACTTGTCACTCCTTGTGGCCATCGTACATTGTGATCTCTTACCAAATTCATTGGTGATGTCTTTCACTCTTTCATAAACATCCTCCCCTGATATAGGTTTAGCTGCACTATGTTCCTCATTCCGTCCATTGAATGCTTTGCACAACCTACGATACAGATGAAATTTTGGAAGAAACCTTCGATGAGCAAGATATACAGTCTTGCCGTCATATTTTAGTCATATTGAATCAGTGTTCTCTTCACATATAGGACACGCTTTAGATCCTTTGACACTATATCCAGACAAATTCACATATGCTGGAAAGTCATTCACAGTGCAAAACAACATAGCGTGCAAATAAAATGTCTCTCTTCATGAAGCATCATAGGTCATCACACCTTCACCCCAGAGCTTCTTCAAGTCATCAATCATAGGTTCAAGATAAATGTCGATATCATTTCCAGGTTGTTTAGGGCCCGATATCAAAGACGACATCATGACATACTTATTTTTCATACACAACCAGGGAGGAGGATTGTATATAACAAGCATAACTGGCCAAGTGCTATGTTGGCTTCTCAATGTCCCGTACGAATTCATCCCATCTATACAAAGCCCAAGTCTTAGATTCATGTCCTCTTCACCAAATTCAGGATACAATAAATCAATCTTTTTCCATTGTGGGGAATCAGGCGCATGTCGTAGGATCCCATCATTATTTTTCTTAACATCTACATGCCACCTCAAATTCTTCACATCTATAGGATTGGAAAACAAGTGTTGAAACTGTGGTATTATAGGTAGATACCACATCACCTTGGCAGGAGAACCAGTTTTGGACTCCCCCAAAGTCATCAATTTATACCTTGACGCACCACATTTCAGACAATCTTTCAAATCCACATAGTCATTTTGAAATAATACACAATCATTCTTGCATGTGTGTATCTTCTTGGCCTCCATTCACATTGGGCACAACAATTTCTTTAACCGGTATGTTGAGATCGGTAGCTCATTTTCCTTCAGGAAGAATTTCTTTAAACAAAGACAACAATGACGTGAAGCTTTTGTCACTCCATCGATTGTTAGCTTTCAGTTTATACAATCTCAACACAGTGCTAAGCTTCGTAAACTTACAACCCGTATATAACGGTATCTCAGCATCATGCATAATGTTTCTAAACATGGGAGGTGAATCATTTTTGGTGTGCTCTACCCCACAACTATCCAGCATCGCATCAATGATGTCTACTGGAACTGATTCGTTACACATCTACGTCATCGAAGGCAATTTCTTCTTCAACACAAGCACTGCTATCGACATCCACTGGTTTCGAGTTTGAAATCGCTCCATGCCAGTGCCATTCTGTATAGCCTTGTACAATCCCGTTGCACATGACATGACTTCTGATTTCGTCACCAGTACTGACTTTCAAGTTGTTACCGCAATGCCTACATGGACAGTAGAACCTATCTCCAGGTTGTTTCCTATGTTCCTCGGCAAATCTAATAAACTGGTCAAGACCAGATATAAACTCTGGGGTGCAGCGATTGTGAATGGACATCTCTATGATCAAAGAGAAAACAAGCTATATATTACAACAAGATTAGGGTCTAGGGTTAACATATTAGAGTTTATGCATGATTAAAACTTTAGGCCAACAAATACATGTGTTGTCATTCTTGTATATAATAAATGTGTACCACCTATCCCATTCTTGAACACCTAATCTCACTAGTAACTGTATAATGTGTATTGGGTTTTCAAGAAAATTTCGGTAGCATTTCCCCGATGTTCTCTAAGTACATATGTACTTAGAGAACAAACGGGGAAATGCTGCCGAAATTTTCTTGAAAACCCAATAAACATTATACACTTACATCCTAAGTGAGATTAGGTGTTCAAGAACAGTCCCAAACTGGGGACTATCCAAGATTTACTCCTAATGAGTAAATCTTGGACGTGTTTCTAGGCCAACAAATACATGTGTTGTCATTCTTATACCTACAATCCTAGTTTCATCATTCATATCCTAAGTTTTGTGTAACATCATTTAATCATGCTTGTCAGTAAATAATAAACAGTAAATAAACCATGATTCTATATATCAAAGATTTGAATCAAAATGGAACCTAATGGAACATTGGGAGAGTGAGAATATTATACCTCACTTGAAGGCTGAAGAAGAAATATATGCAAATCAACAGTAAGTCAACAACACCTACAACAATACAAATACACAATTCAATTCTGTTATAATGTATTAATTAGGGTCACATAATCAATTTAGAAATAGAAGACCCACATGTGACCCTAAACCCTAAACACAAATATATGCAACACGGTCACATAATCAATTTAGAAATAGAAGACCCACATGTGACCCTAAACCCTAAACACAAATATATGCAAGCACAAACTAGCACAAAATAACACAAAATAGTAAATACACAAATATGCACACATAATTGAGCAATATAGCACAAAATCAGCCACCACGACCGTGCTTCATAGCACAGTCGTTCTACCAACACGGCCGTGCTGCCCAGCACGATCGTGCCAACCTGTGATTTCACAACATGGTGGAGAAGAGGAGGAAAAGGATATACTTGCAGGAGCAGCGAGCAGGAAAGAGGGCGGCGGCGGCAACGAGTGAGAGGATGGGTATCCAGAGCAGCAAGCAACAAATGGGCGGCGGCGGTGAGTGGGTGACCAGGAGCAGAGACCTAGCAGGAGAGGAGAGGAGCAGATGGGCGACCAAAGCAGCCACCGGCGGGGGCGGCAGCGAGGAGAGGAGAGGAGCAGTGAGCGGCGACGGCACCAACAGAGAAGAAATCACCAGACCTAGTTACACGAACTGAAGAATTAGGAATGAAACAGAGAAAGGAGAAGAGTCCCTCGTGCGGGTACAATTAAGTTAAACTTAAGCATCAGTTCTTTAAAAAACCGACGCTAAAACATAACAACGTTGGTCACTAAGAGAAAATCGACGCACATAGGGGTGTAAAAAATTTGGCACGGACAGCGCGGGTAAACAATTCGGCGTCGGTTTTGGGAATATAACGGACGATGAAAATGTCCCGCGTGAAAAAGTTTTAGTCGTCGGTTATTTATTAAATAACTGACGTTGTTAGTTAAATTTTGTACCTAATTTTTTTCGTTGGATAAATTGGATTTGGCGGGTGTTTTTAGGCGTCAGTTGTTTATTCTCAAACCGATGCTAAATAGAAAACGATACCCGTGTCTGGCCACTCGTATCCGATATATGTCGGTTTGTGTTTTAAACCGACATTGTAGGTTTTAGGCGTCAGTTCTTAGTTAATAACTGATGCCTGGAAAGTGACTTCATAAGCCATTTCTGTAGTAGTGAAAGATGATGAATATGCATTCATCAAACTAACGTGAACTTGAGTTTTGCTCATCCTCAAGCAACATAGAATCAAAAAAACCCTACCAAATAATACTAGTATCATGTTATCCTCTCTTTCATAACATCACTTACTTCCCTACAAATGAATATAACCAAGCAACCCAATCTCATAGAATCACAAAATGCATCTTCAAGTTCCTTGTATTGACTCGACATTCAAAAACAAGTTCCATATAAAAACATGCACATGAAAATTATAATATCATTGGTGTCTCTAAAGGTTCCACAAATTCCTATGAGATTTACACAAGTATACGCTTCAACTGTGAAAGAAATCATAATTGGGATGATCACTTCCCCATGGGAAGAAATTGGTGTGAATGGAGGTATGGAAGGAAAAATTGTAACTCTCTCCTCTATCTCACTTGAGATTGTTTTTTTATTGCAATTACATTGATAGCAGTTTTTTATTTTTTTAATGTGCACATTGGCATCTTTTTATTCTGGTGTGCCCCTATTACATTATGGGGTATGTAATAAGAAGAGGGGTGCTAACCTAAATTTTGGAGTGTGGCACATTCTTTTTGGCCTTTTGATTTATACTTAGCAGATGATGGGGTGAGAAGGTGTAGGAAGAAGTTTAGAAGAGGCTAAGCTTCTACATTTCATAATTGGGAATTTAGAGCATAGGAACCAACTTTAACAACCAACTCAATCATATCATGCAAATTGAAAAGTAGTGATAATTCCACAAGAAGTTTATGTTGATCAATAAATACAGACACATTGCAATTATATTCCTCTCAATCACATACAACTCTCCATATTTTCCATGGAGTGATATTATTGAGGATCATTAGGGACATAATAGGTTCTACCATTAGAAATTGTGATTCATTGTTGCAAAAAAGATTTATTTCATCCAAATATGGGGTACATTGCTGACTTTTGCAAAACAATATGTGCCAACAAAAATTGAATCTAGATGACTAGATAATGGCCAATTACATGCAACTTATCATGGAAATTTGTAGGAAATGGTAGAAAGAAACATATACAATGCTAATCTAGAAAGCAAATGATAGTAAAGGGAAGATAGAGGGGCTGGAATGGAGACATACCACCCACCCTCCACCTTAAACTTAGAAATTTTCTCATCCTTCAGAAAACTCAAAATCCATAATGGAGGGGAAGAAGATCACTATAATTCTACCACTTGACATGTTGACCCAGTGTAGATAGATGTTGTGGAGGTGAAGGGACGAGCTGGTCTGGTAGGGCCTAGAATGAATCGAAGAGTGGTCAGTCAGACCAAAATCAGCTCATAGAAGATCTTAGCGGATGATCTTCGTGGCCCCTTAGGCAGTGCAAGCTTGAATCATTGGATTCCTCAATACCAAGAGGTATTGTAAGGATATGTGTGACTTGCAAAAAATTCAACATCGTAAGTGTGTGCTTGCTAGTAGTCGCCTCGGCCCAGTGTGCCATTGCTCATGCCGTAACATGACCAACTTTGTGCATCTAGCCTAATCCATGTTACTTTTTTCCTGAATCTGAGTTTATTAAGATTTATAAAAATTAAGGAATGTGGTGTTTTGGTAGATAAATATATTAAGACTTCAGTTTGAACTAATTAGAATAATATTTTTATAGGGTTAAGTATTATAATTTTACCCCTATAATAAAGTTTAGTTTAAAATTGATTCTCTAGTGCTACCCTATAACTAGACAATAGAGAAAAAGAGAGTTAAAAATGATTATTGAGAATTTTATGAATAAAAGGAAAATATAAATACATTAAAAGTATACATCACCCATAACACATGTTATATATAATATCAAAAGTAGAAATGAACGAGAGTAGTTTTCTTCTTTTTGTTGGTCATACAATCCAGTTTCTTATTATTGAGAAAATTAACATAAGTTGGGAAACTTAAGTCTAGTGGAAATTTGAATGAAAAGAAATAGAAGAATTTATGGTATTTGGAATAACTTGTAACAAAATCAGTAAACTTAATTCCTACTTTATAAATGTGTATATATAGACAAGTATATCATGATTCAATTAGCACACCCAATAGTACATACAAGGCATGTATCAAGAGATCTAACGATATATATATATATATATATATATATATATATATATATATATATGTATAGCCTAACTCTATATGAGTCAGGTTAGAATACACTCGAGTGTATTCAGAGCAGAATATATTCAAGTAGTTTTTCATGATGCTATATATTTTTTAAAAATCGAATCTGTTGATCTTCTTAAACATCTTATGAATAGTTCATACGCAACATTTGAGCACATTTGGACATTTATATGTCATGTTATAAAGATAGCAAAAATTATGCATTTCAAATTAGTTTCGTACGTCGATTTTGTTTCCCTTGGATCAATGACTTACACTCATCCAAATGGGCTCAAAATTTGTATGTAGCCTAGTTATAGTATGACGGTAAAGATCAATGGTTTATATTTTGCAAAAAGTATTCTTGATATGCAAACACACTTGAGTGTATTCTAGCCTGACTATATATATATATATATATATATATATATATATATATATATATATATATATATATATGCAAACACACTTGAGTGCATTCTATCCTGACTATATATATATATATTAAAAAATATATAAATATATATTAAAATATATATAAATATATATTTAAATATAAATATTTATTATATATATATAAATAGATATATATTTAAATATATATATATATATGGCCGATCCTATGAGAGCCCTCCTACCGTGAGAGCATGAGAGACTTTTTAATAACTACAAATTTAGAATGTTTTTTGCAAATCCAACCGTATGGATGTGAAAAGGAGCATTGCCATCAGGTTGACACAAAAAATTATCATGATCAAACATTGTTTCTCAACCATATGTACAATTTACAAATATTGCATCTAACGACCAATCCAAAATTCAATATGGAACGTTAAAACATTTTCTATTACCACAAACAATCAGTAAGTTCGATGTATATGAAATTTTTTGGATAGGTAATTACAATGACATATTTTCAATCCATATGGTTGATCTAAAAAAATGGATCATCGTTGGGATTTATTCAAAGGGCTCTCATGCTCTCACCATCTTAGGGCTCTCACTGGATCATATATATATATATATATGAGTGTTCATTCAATACCCACGCGGGTAGCCTAGAATTCGCTACCCGTCAGCCAAAAAGGTAACTATTTTTCCAGTAAATTAACTATGTGAGAAAAAAAGTAACTATACAACTAAAAGAGTAAATCAGTGAAAAATACATAGTAAATATATATATATACATTTGTATTTTTAAATCTTTTGTTGAAAATGTAATTATCTATGCATCAAAAGTAATAGTTTGTAAGGTAAAGTTACCCTCTACATGTCAAACGTAAGAAACTTCAAAAAAAGTAATCGAAATAGGGGGCGGGTAGCTACCCATATGAGTATTAAAGATGGGTCCTCCATATGTATATATATATATATATATGTGTGTGTGTGTGTGTATGTGTGTGTGTGTCTATATATATATATATATATATATATATATATATATATATATATATATATGGGTCATGATCTAGTGCGGACAGTGCAAAGATACGGACCGTGCAGACTGTTCCTATGCGCATCCCAGATTTTCTGTAAGCTTCATTTCCGCTTTCTTTCTCATTCCCATTAGTGCTCCCTAGTCTCAGCTAACGATTATCTCTTCTCTGTCATTCCTCGGTAGATGGTACAATCCAACCTAATTACTCATCCTACTCCCATGGACAATGTATCCCCAACTCCACTGGATACAACCAATCTGACCATTCCCCATCTATGCATTGATGCAAACGGTTTCCAAAAGCGTTCTAGTTTTGCCTTATGCTTCATTTCTATTTTCCTTCTTAATCTTGTTAGTACTTCCTCATACCAGAAAAATGTATATATTACAGTTATCTCTTCTGATCCTTTGCCACCATGGACTATACAATCCCATCATGCTGCTCATCTTGCAATCCTAAAATGGATGCACTGGATTGTAAAACTGAATTTAATGGCACATTATCGGTATTGTCAACATTAATTTATGTACACCCACATAAGTACATGGTACAACAGACGCCCCATCATATACTTCTTGACAAATATGTAGTACTAACTAGAAAGTCAAACCTGGCAGTATCACTTCATTCTACCCATGCATGCATACATACCGTCAAGTTTTGCTAGATTTTCGTACATGGACATTTCTCTTTCCAAGAACATGTCCTTGACCCGAACACAAATAGAGTCCTCCATGTGTCTATAGTCAGCTCTCATCCTCCTTCCTCAAGTATAATTATATATATTCTTTGATCTTTATCCCTAACAGTAACTTGTCCACTGTTTATCTTCCACCTTTTGTTAAAGTAGACGCTTCAACCTCTGATTAAATAAGTAGACTATTTCTTACAAGTAGCATCTATTAAAATTGATTCTCTCAAATCATTAATAATATACCCCATTACCACTCTTAGGTTTCTTATCAGTCCCCATGTATCTTGATACATCTTTGGGAAAAAGCACTGAGACAATACAATTGACAAATGGTGAAGCTGACTGTTGCATTTTGTTCACTCATGAAATAGAAAAGACAGCAACGTAGTCACACTTTGCCGCTCATATAAGTAGGGAAAGGTATGTGTTTATATTTCCAATAGAAGCAGGAAATTTTGTGTTAGAGAATAAAGTATAGTCAATTTAGTTGTCAATACATATATGCAATATATATTAAATACATGATTTACTAACGATTATCTTGGAGAGTTTACGAACATCATTGGTTCTATACATCTGAAATGGTGAATCATGTCTTCTTATTTCATAGGAATCACCACGTAGCTGAAATGAAATAATATAACTAAACCAAGAGCGACTGGTGAATGTTTATGACTGTGTTAATCTATTTTAATGATGTCGAGATTTGTTCTTGTGCAGCAGAAAGGAGATATTTACACTCCGAGAAAAAAACTGAAGTTAGGAGAAGGTTCATGTCTTGATACTCAGACAAAACAATCAAAATTTTTGATCATTTGGATATTAAGTCACTGAGACTGAAGCACACTCTCCATACGAAGCCACACAATATCCAACAAGAGTAGGAATAATACTTCTTATAAATGTTGAAGGTACAACTTGACGCTAGTCAACATCGTCAAGAATCTACCCAGCAGATAACATGCTACATGTACTCTAAGATGTTGCGAACCAGGGCTTCATGTACAGTTGGTATTGTTTGTCGCATTGTAAGGGGAGTGCTAAGATTTGGTTGTATTCGGTGGAGTTGGAGATATAGTGTTCATGGGGATAAGATGAGTAGCAGGGTTGGATTGTACCGTCCACGGAGGAATGACCGAGAAGAGATAATTGTTCACTGAGACTAGGGAGCACTGATGGGAGTAAGAAAGAAAGCAAAAATGAAGCTTACGGAAAATTTGGGATGCGCGTAGGAATAGTCTGCACGGTCCACATCTTTGCACCGTCCGCACTAATATATATATATATATATATATATATATATATATATATATATATATATATATATATATATATATATATATATATATATATATATTCAAAATATACATAAATGCCTAATAAATGGGTATTTCATACAAGTGGGACAATGTGTCTTGCCTTTGGCTAAAAATTCTTTTTTATAAAGTAATGTATTATGTGTAGTAGTTGTGTGAAATTCCTCTCATCATAAAAGTATTTCAATATATTTCTCATTTCCAAATATGGTGATTACATATGGATTTTAAATACATTATTCCATTTAATAAAATATATGAATTAATAAAAGACACAAAAGTCAAAATTAGATTCTATCTCTCTCTTTTACAATAAAAGTTGGTAGAATTATCCTCTCTAGCCTACCTTAGAGAAAGTAGACTCCCGTGATTAAGTCACAATCCATTGGAATATGTAGCATAATAAATAATATATAATAAAAAAAATTGCCAATTGAGAAATTACAATAAAATTGTTGACACACTTTTATTAAAAACTTTCCTCTTTCCTTTGGAATTCCTCAAACATCAAAAATTGACAATCTAATGATATCATCATCATTATATTTAAAACAAATTGAACAAAAATGACATATTATAGATACTACAACTATCATTAAATGTTTCTTGTTATAGGCAATTGATGTAATTCAATTTGTGATATGCGTAATGGGATATTTTTGGAAATATTGGAAACACAAATTTGAATCTAACTTTACACTAATTAAATAGATGCATTTTCCTGGAAGGAAACTGTGTTATGAATACTTAATGGAAAATTAGCATGAAAAAATGTATTTAAAGAAATATAAAATAAGGTATGTTTCCTTCATGAGTGGATGATCTTTAAAGGGTCATAAATACCAAATATAGTAACACAATATACATAATAATATTATTTATTTCATTAATACCAATAACACTTTTATATGTTAAATAATCCACTAAACAATCTCAAAACATGGAATTAATGTAAATTTACTTTGTTTATTTAATGATTGTTTCCTTAACTAAGATATATAAGAAAGGATAAAAATAATAGAGTATACGGAAATATTGTTGTTTTAGTCAAGTTATATTTCTCTAAAGATCTTCCTATCACACTAAGTTTCATATCTACAAAAGGAAACCAGTCGAGCAACAACCCCAACTTTCACTCTTGGTTTATTACATATATCTCATCTCCTCTCTCTCTAAGATTTTATATTTCGGTGGTTCCCTCTTTGTTTGTGTATAGGAATATATCTTTTTTCTTCCAAAATACAAATAAGAAAGAAACCCCCAAATCATTGTTTTTGTGGTTCTCGTACCCAAAACAACAATATCTTTACTAACTTCCCTATAAAACGAAATCATTTTTGTGTGGTTATCATACCCAAAATTAGAATATCTTTACTAACTTCCCTATAAAACCAAAACCATGTGAGCATCAAAGGCCTTCAGGTAATATGTAGATAGATTTGATTTTGGTTAAGCATGACGCTTCTTCTTTGTCAAGGATGTGTGGTCTATCCTTTGTCCTCAAGCCATTCCTTATAATTACTTGTCTAGGAGACTTCCACACCATCATGAGAAGATTTTTTGGTTCTTGTAGTTGAGTTAACACCAAGAGTCCCGCCCATACTCTACTTGGAGACAGACAACCACAAAGGTTTGGGGTATTATTCGAGGAACATTGTGATTGCATGTTGGGCTATGGAGAGGTAAGTGGGATATTTTAAGTGACCCTGACCTAATCATGATCATAGTGTTGCAATGGATAAATAGGCTTTCAATACTTAACCCATGAGATATTTTGAATGAATATCGTCTGATCTTATTGTATTAACTATGTGTATGATTGCATCATCATTGCTTGAACTAAATTGATGTTGACTAAACATGTTTCTTGCCTTTACATTTTGCACATGTACGATAGACTAAGCTTATTTATAGTAGAAGTACATCTATATTAACATAAAATTTGGACATGTACATTTTTTCCCTTGTGTGTGTATTCCATTCGTATATTTATATAGGGGTGTGCTTATTCCTCCTAAGGTGTGCGTTTTTTGCCCAATACATTTAGGCTTGAGATTTTATTGGTCTCGACCCTACTTAAATAAAATTAGTTTGATTGATTATGTGTTCTAATTATGATTCTTGAAAATGTTGTCGTGTGACTATATGGAAAAAAATATTTTTTGGAAATCATATCCCTACTAAAAATGCCTCATCCATATTATTTTAAAACTTTTCCCTTTTGAGAATCCATTTATTAAAATCTTCTAAATTAATATTTTCCTTGCTCTAAGTAATCCCCAGTTTCTCACACAATGCACATACTCAGTTTTATTTTAACGTCCTTTCCTTTGTTTGCTTCCATTTTTGGGTGTTGCTTTCAAGCTACCCAGAGGTTGAACAACCTAAGCACTAGGGAATAGGAGGCATCACCCAGGACTATCTTCAAGAAGACTTATGAGATGGAGAGGCTACACACTAAAAACTGATTCTACCAGATTAGATTGCTTATATTGTTAGATGCCCTTTGTGGCCCCATTGTCGAACATGGACAAAATTTTTTAATAGTTAGATTTACCTTCCCGCTGCTACAATATGTTCTTTACCAATCTGTTTGAGAAAATATTATGCATCCCTTTATTTGAGAATTAGTATTGTGTATTTGTGAATGAGTGGGGTTGCATGTTTTATTTTCTTGAATTAATTAAGGAGTGAACCCCTCTCAGGTCCCACTCCTTATATATGCACCTATTGCATGAGGTACATGTGGTTGAACTGATGGCCTTATATGTATTGCTCCTACTCCGTACGGGTCTACATGCCCTCGATGTGGTCAAGCTTCTCTTGGATCTTGGTGAAACCATAGGATCTAGATGACCTTATGGTGTAGAGCATGCATCACTTTGAGAAACTTGTAGAAGTCGATGTATAAGGTCATATCTCCTCGTCATTAGCCTCTATGATGGTGCTTCATCTACCAGACGACAGAAACCTCAACCTCAACATGTGGATGCTCCCTCATGTAATGTTGCATGTGTATTCCCAGGTCATCGAGGGCAAAGATGAGGTTTGCAACTACAAAGTAAGAGTGAGTGGGCAACACTAGAATGACTCATCGTTGTTGGTTGTGTAGATGGCCAATGAGAGAAGTCACCCGGTTGAACGACTCATTGTTCTAGATGCTCCATAGGCAATAGAGGTGAAAAATGATGACTGCGCGTAGAGAACCTGTACACTGATGATGGTTCAAACAAGGATTTGTGCATGTAGTGGATTGCTCAGCTATGAATGAAATATGCCTTGGTGACATGAGGGAAGGAATGTTGTTTCCTGATGATATCAACCCAGAACTTGTCATCTAATAAATTATCATTGTAATGGTTGTGATTTTTGATTACAAATTTTTCTTATCACTCCTCGTTAACATCAATGATGATGGCAGTGAGGTCATTGTCATACAAGGAGTGCTCCTCCCTAAATATGAAAAAGGAGCAACAAACGCATTAGAGTAGGTTCAATGCTTTGTGAAGGAAGTGAGGAACTCCATAGTTAACTCCTCAAACATAGGATGCATGTGAAAGTAGAAGAGGGAGATGCACGTGCGGTGGAAAATGATCATCAAGGGCTCATAGATACCCAAGCCTTTGAGCATCTTGAGGAATTCTTAGTAGTTCATCTACACTTTGATGACCTCCATGGCCTTGTATCATTTATTGTGCTTGTCTATGACACATGGCCTTACAATTGACTAGGAGAGGAGAAAAGTGAGATAGGAAGGTGGGTGGACATGTTTGTGTATCGCTCCCAGCCTTGGATGGCTAGATCAACAGAAGAGCAAAAGAAGTGACCACGTTTTAGGAAATGGCTCCTCACTAAGCGTTGATGTCATTAATCAACTACTCGATTGTATCTTTATCGACCTCCATGTCTACTTAAGGTGAAGGAATCTTCATCCTTTATATCATCAAAGGTGTGTTGATTGTCTTCTTCACTCCGCTCCTAGATGTGGATGTTGTTAGTGGGCCAAGTAGAGCATGAGTAGGGGATGTTGGAAGAAACTATTATGGCCTTTCTCTTGAGCTTCTTAGAGACGAAGAGGTTGAGCTTTTGTAGAAGCCACAACAGGATCCTTCCAATGGATGTTATGGCCCACTACCTTGAGTATGAGGCATGATGGCATCTGTTAAGCTTCTAATAGGGTGATTGGAGGAGGAAGCTCGCTCTATGATGCTAGCTCATCAGGCTATCAATATATGCTAGTCAATTGATTAGAGAAGGGACATGGGATTCAGACAGTGAAGGATCAGGTGACTGAGGGAGGTGTTCGATTGATCAGTGTGAAGCTTGGTGGGCATTGTGATGGTTGTATTAAGCAATCAACATAGGCTGGTCGACTGATCAAGGCATTTGAAGTTTTGAAAAATCATGTTTTGGTTGGGCGATTGGGATGTGTCGGTGGGGAGATCAACATGGCAAGGGTTGTTGTCTCGATAGAAGAAGGGGGATGGTTGTTTTGACAGATGAATAATGGGAGCGGGATCAATTGATCAATGCTAGGGTGAATGAAGGCATGCTGACTACTTGAGAGAAGGTGAGGTAAGCTGCTTGATTGATATATGGTGGGGTGAGCATTGACGATCAAGGTGTAATTGTCATCCATATGGGAGATGTGAGGTTGGTCGATCTGGTAGCTGGGTTGGAAGAACTTGTGAGGTGGTAGGTGAGTGTGAGGAAGAAATAGGGATCAACTACTAGGTCAAGGTAGGGATTGAGAAGTTGATGTCGACTCCCTTGCCTCAACACTGATTATAAATGTGTCGGGCCAATGATCATGCGATTTGGAGTGATTGATTGTCTTCTCAGGGTACTATGTGGTGAGGAAGCTCATGTGTTGATACAACGATCTCAGTAGCATGGACGGTCTATCATAAGGACTTTATCATCTAATCAGACATTTAAATGCTTAGAATTTCTCCAAATTGATTGACCGATCAACATGTTGGGTATCCCAACCCTCCTTATAATAAAATGAAATAGAATTTCCGATGTTTCTAGGCTCCAATCTGGTCAGGAAATCAGCATTCCTGATCATACAATCTCAATTACTCTCTTGGTTCTAGTGACTATTGACAATTTTGGGCCCTTTTTGGTCGCTCAATCTATAGGTTTGGTCGGGCAATAAAAATGTTAAGATATTTCCTACTATAGGTAGATAAGTCAACCAGAGGGGCTACTCCATCGATCAACCTGTGGTTGAGTTTTGTGCAAAAGTGGACCCCTATGGTCAGGAGATCAACAAGTCTGGTTGGCCGATCAATAGGTCTAGTCGACCAATCAGAAGTCAGCATAATCCATGTTAGTTAGAGATATTCTTCAAGTAAAATTTAACCAAAGACTAATCACTAAGTGCTTGACTAAGAGCTATACTAGGAAATAGAAATCACAAATTCAGAATGTGATTTAACTAGTCTAACAAAAATTGAAATCTAACTAGATAACCATCAGGTTCCTTCCCGACAAGCGCCTTGTTTATCGTCGTGGCTCAATGCCAGGTTCTTAGACTGCAAACAAATTGGCAATAGGTAGTGGAGTCAATTCCCTTTCTACAAAGTATTAATTCATGATGTATCTTTTCATTCAGTGGCCACTTGCAACAAATTATCCTTTGATCTAGTCCCATAAGACAAATGTGCCATGTGGATATATTTTCCTCACAAGATACAACACATGCCATTGGGATCACAGTTTCCCAGAAAATAGTCTCAAGCAAGAGTTATAGAGAAAGACTTGGTCTCCCACTTGAATGTCATTTCGCTTCAGGTGGCCATCATGCTTCATCTTTGTATGTTCCTTGTAGATACATGTGTTCTCTTAGGCATACATGCACAATTTGTCTAGCTCTTGTAATTGAAGAAAGCACTTCTCTCCAATGAGAAATAAGTTGAAATTCAAAAATTGTATTTTCCATCTAGCTTTGTGCTCCATCTCAATAGGGAGATGGAAAGACTTGCCATAGATCAACCAGAATGGAGTGGTGCCCAAGGGCATCTTGAACACAGTCCAGTATGCCCATAAAGCATAATTGGGCTTAATTTCCAAATCTTTTCCTATTCTACCAACTATCTTTTCAAAGATAGATTTAATCTATTGGTTTGACACTTCAACTTGGCCACTAGTTTGAGGATGATATTGCATAGCTACTCGGTGTTGGGCACCATACTTCTTCACAAAAAGCTCAAATTTCTTTTCCATAAAAGGGGATCCTATTGACTCAAGGTCTAAATTGACTAAACCCTTGTTTTGATGATGACTAAACCATTCTAATGCTTCTATTTGAGTGATTTCATATTAGATATACACACTCCAAATTCCTAAACTTGCACATCCTAACTTGGAGAAATCAATTCATACATGCATAAAGATCAAGATTCAAGAATAGATAGTTTTCTCCATAGATCTTTGATGTGAATCACTTGTAATGATCGTATGACTTGTAATTAAGCTCATATGTGTAATAGAGTCAATTAGGATGAATTATGAACACTTTTTGGGCATTATCAAAAGTGATCACAGACTATCTTGTCAGTTGAGTTTGTCTTGGTGACAACTCATCCGACAGCCTGACTAGGCTCTTGGCAATACCCAAGGCCATTTGATTTTTTCCTGGTGACTACTAGACTGACTCCCTATACTTTTACTTGTTGTATAATGTTGTCGGTCGATTTTTCTAAAAGATAACTCACCCGAAAACACTAATCAGAAAGTGCAAAAAGGTGTGTGTAACTGTTAGTGTTGCAAAACTCAAAAATATATCAGTGCACTACTACAGAAACAACGTTCAGTGTCGCTTTTCTGGGCGTTGGTTATTTAGGAAAACCGATGCCTCTAATATTAGACGTCGATTATTTATGCAAACCGACGTCTATATTCGAAGACCAGCCAGACACGGGTACCGCTTTGTATTCAGCGTCGGCTGGTTATAACAGACCGACGCCTAAAATCGCCCGCAAAATCCAATTTTCAGGCGAAAACATTTTAGGTCACCTACAGCGTCGGTGTTTTAACAATTCACCGACGCCTATTTAAAATGAAAATTTGCGCAAAAAGTCCCACTTTCAGTGTCGGTTATCCTTCGATAACCGACGCTGATAATGGTTCCCACCAAAAAATTTAGGGTAAAGGTTGTCTAGTTGGGCGTCGGTGTTTTACTATCAACCGACGCCGAAGACTTTAGGTGTCATTTGTATTTGATAACCGACGCCTTTACGAACTTAATAGACCCACGATCGATCGATCACACCGGTACCTGTTTCATTGTCTTCATCGCCCGCTAGCTACTGCCTGTGCTTCCTCACCTCGCCTCACCGTCGATGCCGACGGTGCTGCTGCTCTGCTCATCGACATTGCCTCTTCTTCGTCGTCGGTGCTCTGCTTCTTCACCTGTTGCTTCTCCGGCCGGTGCCTGCTGCTTCTCCGACCGTCTGTTGCTTCTTCGGCCTCCGCCCGCCCCTCGGCTTCTTCGTCTGCTCACCGCCATTGCTGCCACCGCTCGTCGCCGCTCTTCTCCATGCTAGCTCTAGGTTGACTAGCCTCTTTGCTTCCTTCTCCTTAGCTCCTTACCAACAGCAAGCACAGTCATGGCTGTGTTGGCCTACCACGGCCGTGCTGGACAGCACGGCCGTGCTTGTTGTTGGTAAGGATATGAAAAAAAATTTATGTAATGCTTTATATAAATCCTAGGATATGAAGAAATCTTTTGCTTGCATATATTTGTCATATATTTGTGCTTCTAATCGAAATGTTTGGCCTAACTCAGTAAATTTTGATGCATTTTGAAATAAGATTTAAACTTGTCGATTGTAGCATCCTAATTTGATTTGATGAAACCCTAACATCAATTGTGATGAAACCCTAACATTAATCGTGATGAAACCCTAACATGTACATACCTATTATTGTGTTTGTTGGCCTAGAAACCCATCCAAGATTTACTCATTAGGAGTAAATATTGGATAGTCCCCGGTTTAGGACTGTTCTTGAACACCTAATCTCACTTAGGATGTAAGTGTATAATGTGTATTGGGTTTTCAAGAAAATTTCGGCAGTATTTCCCCGTTTGTTCTCTAAGTACATATGTACTTAGAGAACAGCGGGGAAATGCTGCCGAAATTTTCTTGTAAACTCAATACACATTAAACACTTACTAGTGAGATTAGGTGTTCAAGGATGGGATAGGTGGTACACATTTATTATATATAAGAATGACATCACATGTGTATTTTGGCCTAGAAAGTGAACAATCATTGTTCTTTATATTACTTGTACATTGGTATAAATTAGAATGAACAATCACTAAATTATATACTATTTGTATGGAGTCCGGCTTCATTGTAGATAATAGGAGTAAATCTTGGATAGGATGTAAGTGTATACCCTAATCTTGTCCTAATATATACTTGTTTTCTCTTTGATCATAGAATGGATAGATCATGTATGTCCATTCGCAATCGCTGCACCCCAGAGTTTATATCTAGTCTTGATCAGTTTGTTAGATTTGCCGAGGAACATAGGAAAAAACCTACAGATAGGTTCTACTGTCCATGTAGGCATTGCGGTAACAACTTGAAAGTCAACACTGGTGAGGAAATCAAAAGTCATGTCATGCGCAATAGGATTGTACAAGGCTATATACAGAATGGCACTGGCATTAAGAGATTTCAAACTCCGATAGAAGTGCTTGGGTGGAAGAAGAAATTGCCTCTGATGACGTAGATGTGAACAAACCAGTTCCAGTAGACATCGTTGATGCGATGATGGATAGTTGTAGGGTAGAGCACACCGATCCACCTCCTATCTTTAGAAACATTGTGCATGATGCTGAGATACCGTTATACACAGGCTGTGCTAAGTTTATGAAGCTTAGCACTGTGTTGATATTGTATAAGTTGAAAGCTAACAATAGATGGAGCGACAAAAGCTTCACTGAATTGTTGACTTTGTTGAAAAAAATGCTTCCTGAAGGAAACGATCTGCCAATCTCAACATACCGGGTAAAGAAAATGTTGTGCCCAATGGGAATGGAGGCCAAGAAGATACACGCATGCCCGAATGATTGTGTATTATTTCAAAAGGACTATGTAGATTTGAAAGATTGTCCAAAATGTGGTGCATCACAGTATAAATTGACGACTTCGGGGGAGTCCAAAATTGGTTCTCCTGCCAAGGTGTTGTGGTATCTACCTATAATATCACGGTTTCAACGCTTGTTTGCAAATCCGAAAGATGCGAAGAATTTGAGGTGGCATGTAGATGTTAAGAAAAATAATGATGGGATCCTACGACATGCATCTGATTCCCCACAGTGGAAGAAGATTGATCTATTGTACCCCAAATTTGGTGAAGAAGATAGAAATCTAAGACTTGGGCTTTGTACAGATGAGATGAATCTGTACGGGACATTGAGCAGCCAACATAGCACTTGGCCAGTCATGCTTGTTATATACAATCTTCCTCACTGGCTGTGTATGAAAAATAAGTACATTATGCTGTTGTTGTTGATATCGGGCCCTAAACAACCCAGAAATGATATCGATGTTTATCTTGAACCTCTGATTGATGACTTAAAGAAACTTTGGGCTGAAGGTGTGATGACCTATGATGCTTCAGGAAGAGAGACATTTCGTTTGCACACTATGTTGTTTTGCACTATTAATGACTTTCCAGCATATGAGAATTTTTCTGGATATAGTGTAAAAGGAGCTAAAGCATGTCCTATATGTGAAGAAAACACTGATTCAATAAGACTAAAACATGGCGGCAAGACTGTATATCTTGGTCATCTGAAGTTGATAGGTCTTAAATCTCATGATTGTCACACTCTAATACAACAAATATTGCCCGTGGCAATTCGATCTATATTGCCGAAGCATGTAAGGTGTGCAATCACCAGACTTTGTTTCTTTTTCAACAGTCTATGCAGCAAAGTTATTGACCCTGATACTCTCGATAATTTGCAAAGAGATGTGGTTGTTACCCTATGTCAGCTTGAGATGTATTTCCCTCCTTCGTTCTTTGATATCATGGTACATCTTGTTGTCCACTTGACTAGGGAAGTGAAAATGTTGGGACCAGTTTTCTTGCATTGGATGTATCCCTTTGAACGATACATGAGCATTTTTAAAGGTGATGTTCGAAACCGTTATCGGCCTGAAGGGAGTATTATTGAAGGTTATGTGGCGAGAGAGGTTATGGATTTTTGCAATGACTTTCTAAGTGGTAATAACACTCCTGTTAATGACAAGAATATTGAGGAGGGCAAAGGAATTTTGGGATCACGGGTTAAGGTAATCAGCCGTGAGCAGTTGGAACAAGCTCACTTGTATATTTTACACAACATGGACGAAGTGAGTGTTTATATTGAGGAACATACCAATTTCATCAAGAGACAACATCCTCGAGCAAGTTCAATGTGGCTTGCTAGAGAGCATAATAAGACTTTTACTAAGTGGTTTGAAGATAAAGTCTTACATCAACTATCTAAAACACCAAATGATATTACAGAATCTATCAAATGCCTTGCCTTTAAACCAAAACCGAATGTTATGTCTTATGAAGGGTTTGACATTAATGGGTTCACATATTACACAAAGCGCCAAGATGATAAGAGTGTTGTCCAAAACAGTGGGGTCACTCTTCAAGCGTCGACTATGTATTTTACAAGTGCAAAGGATAAGAGTCCATGTGAAGCTAAAATGTCATATTACGGTGTCATTGAAGACATATGGGAGTTTGACTACATATATTTCAGAATTCTGCTCTTTAAATGTAATTGGGTTGATAACACCAAAGGAGTTATAGTGGATGAATTAGGTTTCACTTTGGTGAACTTTGAAAAGATTGGCGAGAAGGGTGAACCATTCATATTGGCATCACAAATGAAACAAATATTCTATATTGATGATCCTGCAAATGATAAATGGTCAGTTTTTCTTCATGGTAAAAGACAGTTCATTGAAGATCATATAGATGAAGAAGAGTACTATGATAAGTATGATGACTCCAGTCCATTCTCAGTTGGGTTGCCAACTCCACAAAATATTAAAGCTAATGATGACTTATATGTGCGCGGAGATCACAATGAAGGATTGTTAATTGATAAAAGATCACAATTTTAGAGACACGTATGTTTATACAAATGCTAAATGTTTTGCCTTTTTCTAGTTAATACAAATGCTAAATGTTTGCCTTTTTCTAGTTAATACAAATGCTAAATGTTTGCCTTTTTCTAGTTAATACAAATGCTAAATGTTTGCCTTTTTAATGACATTTTCAGATGGCTGACCATGATGAGCATGATGTCCATGATGAGCATGAAGTCCATGATGAGCATGCTGTCCATGATGAGCATGGCGAGGATACCAATGTAAGTTCTAAAAACATATCATGTATTTCTATAAAATTCATTATCTTCTAGTTATGTCATATATCCTATATTTCTATATTGGGCTAATTCAGTGTGTTTATTTTTGTAAAATTTGAGGTTGATGATGCACATGTACCCACTGAAGCACTGGAACAACTTGATGCGCAGCACCAAACACTTAACAAGAAAAGGGGCATCACTCTGTTGAAGAAGTTAATAGCGCTGAGTGGCAGTGGATCCAAATTGGTTGTTGAGTTTGATAATGGAGGAAATGCAATTGGAGTGAACCGCAATAATTTTATAAACTATCTTGGGTGTGTCACTCGAAGCCATTGTGGTGTTAAGTATGATAATTGGCATAAAGTTCCTCAGGCAAAGAAAGTCTTGATATGGAAGGATTTATGCGTGAGTTATTATTATTTGCAATTCTATTATGTAGATTACAAATTATATTATTTGCAATTCTATTTTTGGATACTAGTTAATAAGAATTCTATTTTACAGAATCTGTTTGCATTTGATGAGAAGCTGCATCGTAAAAGCATAATGCAACGCGCTGGAAAGATGCTTAGGAACTATAGGACAAATCTGAATGGAGAATACATAAAAGATGGTGATAAGAAGAAGAAGTCAGCCCTTGAGCAGTGGAACTTCTTGGACAAAGAAGATTGGGACAATTTTGTTGCTTCAAGAAAATATGAAGAATTCAAGGTATTAGGTGTCACTCCCAATTTAATTAATATACGTTGTATTCACCTATTCAAGATTAACATTTAGTGCTACTAACCAAATCATTAATGTGCATACTAACTAGGCCCTCAGTGATGCGCAAAAAGCAAGGCGTGCACTGAATGTGCATGACCACACTATGGGTCCAAAGGGCTATGCAAGCGTTCGCCAAAGACTACAGGCAGAGTCTACGGCTACTCAGGAGTCTGTTGCTACTCAGGAGTCTGCCACACCCATGCCTCGCCATGATATTTGAATAGCTGGGAGGCAAAACAAGAAGGGTGAAATAAAGAAGCCCGTAACTGCTGAGGCGGCTACGAAAATGGTAAAATACAACTCTTAGAGCAATCATTTGAATATTGATTATTTGTGGTGTTAACTTACCAATTTCTATTGATGGTGATTAGCGGGAGCTGCACGAGCAGAGGAAACAAGGCACATTCATCCCTCAGGGCACACAGGATGAATTGACAGTTGCTCTGGGTAACCCAGAGCATCCTGGACGTGTTAGGGGTGCAGGCGCTGGTGTGGGCATCAAAGCATTCTTTGGGCCATCCCAGCACAAACCCAGAGCGGGACTTTCACAAGAAGAGGTAACCTATTCTTTTTTTAGAATGTTACTGCAAAAGGGAATTCAATAATAAGAAGCTAATGTTTCTTTTATCCATGTATAGGAGAATAAAAGAGTCGAGGATATAGTTGCTAAGAAGGTCAATGATATAGTTGCTGAGAAGGTCAAGGAAGAAATAGTGCGGTGGCAGGCATCTCATGCTTCCAATCAGCCTATGGCGACCCACTCTTCTCCTGATGCACAGACTGTGAGTAATCCTAGAGACCCATCGCCTAGCACATCTCCTGTAAATATTGTTTATGACATTGTAGCTAGTCTTTTCAAGATGATATGTTTTCAAGATGATATGTATATATGTATAACATTCTTTACGTAAATTTGTAGGCATTGAAGCCATGCCGCTTAAGAATGCAAGACTATGTTGTTGCAGAGGCGCGGACTTACCCATCCCTTCCTGGGGCAACGTTTCATGGGACTCAAATGTCGTAGGGCTACGTTCGTGTGAGCCTGATATGTGTATTACCCGATTGGAGGGAAGTTGCATTGCCATATGCCCACCCAGATATTAATACACTTAGTGAGGCAGAAGGCGGGGTGATATTGTAGCCCAAAGCAGATGTCGTCTACACTACTGAAATTGTAAGATAAATTTATATTACTTTAAATTGTTAATGTGTATATATGAGGTCAACTGATCTAAAATTATATATACAGGTTAAAAAGAAGACACCCGGAGCACCTAGGCCTCCACCTCCACTTCCTGCATTACCAAGTTGGGTTCCAACTGACCTAAAATACCTGTTAGGTCCTGCTTGTAGGGGAATGGCATGTTGGCTACGGGCACATAATATACATTGCCCTATAGTTGTTTCTTTAGAAGCAGATTATGCAGGTCAATCATACGATAACTCTTTATTTATACAAGATATTATTGAGCTATTTATGTATGATTGGTTGAATACATCAATGATAGAGACATGGATAAGGTGAGATCTTGTTTATACATCCATATACCTTGTGTAAGATCTGGTGATCTGGTTTCTTATATATTAATGAATACGTAATACATGTTTTGCAGCTACTTAGTCGAAGATCAATGCAAACAATTTGCATTTGATCATGTGGGATTTTTGATTCCATCATTGATTAGTATGGTAGATAAAGACCCTGATAGTGTTCAACAATACTGTATACATGCTTTTACAATTTTCAGTCAGCAAAAGAAGACGATAATAATAGCTCCATTCAATGTCAAGTAAGTTTACTTTATTTATAATTTGGACTTAAGAAAATTCCATTTTTATTGTGCATTTTGAGTTATTAATTTTTAACTTTTTTACCTATAGCGCTAGACATTGGGAGTTACTAGTTATTGTCCCCGCGATGTTCACTGTTTATTATCTAGATCCTGCGGGAAGTACATTGAACACTAAAATTGGACACACATTGAGAATGTCATTATTCTGGTGAGAAATATTTCATTTTTATATCCGTTAACATATGTTATTACATTACTATTTAATTATGCAATTTATTATGTTACATTAACATGTAGGGGTTTAGATGCATTCAAAAATGCTGGAGGAAATGTCCCAAGGAGAAAGAACCAGCCAATAATTTGGGAGAACGTAAAAGTAAGTTCCCGACTCCAATGTATATATTATTTATGTGAACTGTGCTTAGTTGTATTTTTTTATATTTTGTATGTTTCAATTTATAGTGCGCTACATAAGACAACAGCTGGGCATGCGCATACTATGTGATGTGATTTATGCAGATGATTATCCGACATGCCGCATTGGATATTAATAGCATACATGAGGTATTATATATAGTCTCATTAGTTAGTATGAAATATATCAATCTTATTTTTATATTATTACTTATATATATACATCATTCTCTTTGTAGGTGTTTAAATTGACCACACTATAGGTAAATGCTTAAAAAATGTACATGCTCCATATATGATGGAAGCATTAAATGAAATAAGAGAAGAATGGGCAAAAGCCATACAAGCAGTGGCGATTATAAGATATAATTGGGATGTTGATAGCGATGTTGAATGATATTTTGTAAATGAATATTTCTAAATGTTTATACATGTCTGAATGTTTCTACATGTATCCAAATGTTTCTACATCTGTGAATGTGAGAATTGAATTGATGTCTGAATGTATCTACTTGTGTGAAAAAAATTTGTTGATTTTGCAGGTTTGTGGCCTGTTTGTAGGCTGATATCAATGGATGTCGTAAACCTACAGTTCAGAAAACTGAACTGCAGGTTCTCATCCTACTGACCAGCCACAGCAGGCCTGCAAACTGATAAGAAAAAAAATTAAAGTATAGGCGCCGGTTATTTATAGAACACCGTCATCAAAGGCCTACAGCGTCAGTTATTGGATAAAAACCGACGCCTAATATGACAAACAACCCGACCGTGCAGGAAAGCACGGTCGTGGTGGAAAAGGTGTCGCATATTCGTATAAAACCGATGCATATAGTACTAAACACGGCCGTGCAGCGAAGCACGACCGTGTCTTCTGGGAGTATGGTGTCGGTTGTTCAGTTGTTAACCGACGCAGAAAGTGTCCTAGGCGGTGCTCTTTTTTGTGGCGCGAACCCTATAGACGTCGGACAACTATATATAACCGACGCCTATATATCATATAGGCATCGGTTAGAAAACCGACGCCAAAGAGTTCGACCTTTAGTGGCGCCCACATAGGCGTCGCTTGAAAACCGTCGCCAAAGGGGGTTAAATAACCGACGCCAAAGGCGTGTTCTGTAGTAGTGGTGGAACACCCAAAGCAGCTAGAATTCGATCCTAAGTGTTTTTACTGGCTAGTAGGCAACCTAAACTATAAATAGGACCCCTTGGGCTTCATCCCATGGTTAGACAAGCACTATGACAGTCCCTATACTATATTTTAGAGAGGTTTGCCTCCCAAGAGCCTCCATCCACTCTCATGAGCTTAATCACTTGTTGCATCCATTAGAGTGAGTAGGAGATTTGCAAGAGAGATAGTCCTACATGTATATCTTGTGAAGCTCTCAAGCTCTCACTTCCTCCTCCTCCCAATCTCCCTTTCTACCATAAATATGAAGATTCTCTCTCTTGGATAAGAGAGGTGAAGAAGAAGAAGAAAGAAAGGAGTCCCTTGGTGAAAAGCTTCTCCTTGGTGAAGGCGAAGTCAAAGGCGGATGATCCAAGTCAAGAGTGGGTAAATCATTGAAGGAAGAAGACTTTTTGCAAGATTGGGTAAGTCGTTGGAGAAGGTCGAAGACTCATTTGAGTAGTAGGTAAGTCCTTGGTAAGGTATAAGACTCTTGGTCATGGATAGGTAAGTCCTTTGTAAGGTTGTTGGCTCCCTTGACCTTAAAGGGAAGGCTAGGTACCATTGACCTTGAAAAGGGAGGTCTTATGTTGTAAATATTATAATGGAATTAAGGAGTGAGACATGGTTGAAAATCCTAGAGGATGACCTCTCTTGTTATTGGATGTAAATATCCTACTTTGGAGGTTGGAACCACTACAAATAATTTGTATTATTTTATGTTTGGTCAATCTCTCTCTCCCTTACTATGCATGTTTAGTTTCACTCAAAGTTCATACTTTCAATATTATCTTAGAATATCTTGATTGTATAATGAATTTTGTTCAAGAGATTTTATCTATATTCACCCCACTCTAGAGAACATTATAGATCCAACAGATCATTCATAAAAAATGATTGCATGTGATACTTCAAACCTAGGAAAATGATATCCTTGAAGAGTTTCACAATATCTTGGAGTCACTTTTGAGTGTGGGGATTTCCTCAATCCATTTTGACACATAATCTACGCAATAAGAATTTAGGAGTACCCACAAGATGGAGGAATAGGCCCATGTAGTCCACTCCCCGGACATCAAATATCTTTACCTCTTGTAAAGACGTCAAAGGCATAAGATCACTCTTTAAAATGTTGTTAGATCTTTGGAACTGATCACATGAAAGGATGTTCTCATAAGCATCTTTGCAAATAGTGGGCCAATAGAATACACACCGAAGGACATTTAAGCCTGCCTTCTTTGCACTGATGTGGTCATTTGTAGCACCTGAGTGGCACTACTCAAGAATTGTGTCCTTCTTCTATGACACATTGTTAGTACAGACCTTTGACACTTAGGCAAAAGAGATATGGCTCATACCAGTAGTCATGCTTGACACCATGTTAGAATTTATTCTTCAAGCACCTATGTACTCAGGGTGTAGAACACCCTCATTAAGGTAGTTCACAAAGTTTGCAAACCACATAAGATTAGAACAAGACTTTATGAGTTGATTGTTGGCAAGAGAACCATCAATTGGCCTACTATCATTATCAAGGAGATGAATATGGCTGAGATGATCAGCCAACTCATTCTCACTTCCCATCTTATCATCGATTTCTAGATCGAATTCCTATAACAAGAGGACCCACTAAATAAATTTGGGCTTAGCATTCTTCATCGTCATCAAGTAGCGAATGGAAGTGTAATCAGTGTAGACAATCACCATTTAATTGACAAGGCATGATTGGAATTTGTCAAAGGTATATAGAAAGACAAAGATTTGTTTCTTAGACATGGCATGTTCCTATGTGCTTCATCAAATGTCTGAGAGGCATAGTAGATGATGTGATGCCTCTTATCAATTTGCTGACCAAAAACTGCTCCAGCAACATAGTCGCTAGCATTGCACATGTTCTCAAAATGTTTATACCAGTCCAGTGCTCAGAATGATGGGTGTTGTAGTGAGGGTAGTCTTTAGGTTGGTGAAACATTCCATGCAAATGACACCAAAAGAAAAGATGGCATCCTTCAGAAGATGATTGGTCAACGACTTTGAAGTTTTTGAGAGGTCATTGATGAACTTGCGATAGAAACCAACATGACCCATGAAGTCACGAATTCCTTTGACATCCAATGGTGGTGCAAGTTTTTCTATTACTTCAATCTCTATCTTATTAACTTCAATACCTCTATTTCGCACCATGTGGTCAAGGATAATGCCCTCCTCCACCATGAAGTGGCACTTTCTCTGAATTCAAAACCAAACATGCTTCTTCACATTTTTCTAGCACAAGAGATAGGTGATGCAAACAAGAGTCAGAAGAGTCATCATAAATGGAAAAATCATCCACGAATACCTCTTCTACAATTTTTGTCAACCCTACAAAGATAGCTACCATACAACGTTGGAAATTTGAGGGAATGTTGCCCAAACCAAAGGGCATCCTCTTGAAGGTATAAGTTCTAAAACAACAAATGAAAGTGTTCTTCTCTTGGTCATCGAGATGGATAGGAATTCGATAGAATCTAGAGTAGTTGTCAAGATAGTATAATAATTATTGATGTGCCTATTGCTCTAGGACTCGATCAAGGAAGGGAAGAGGGAAGTGGTCCTTCCATGTAACTTTATTTTGCTTCTCATACTCAATGCACATCCTCCACTCCATGAAAGTGTAGATAGGAATGAGCTCTTTCTTGTCATTCTTTACAAACGTTAGTGCCACCCTTTCTGGGGACAACCTACAGAGGGATCCCTAAGGGAATCTGAAGTGGGGTAGATAATCCCTACAATGAGAAGTTTGATAACCTCTAGATAGACCACCTCTTTTGTATAGAGATTTAGTTTGCATTAGGGTTCTCAAGATAGTTTGTAGTCCTCCACCATGGGGAATCTTTGCATACATATATCTTGATTAGCACCTATTAGATCAATCCTTTTGTAGCCCAAGGTTACTTTTCTTTTGCTGAGATCGGGCACCAACCTGTCTTTGTGTTCTTCTATGAGATTTGAATTGATGATCACCAGGCAAACTTCCTTCTTGTCAAGAAAAACATACTCCGGCCCTTCAAGTAGAGCATTAATCTTTGTTGCCTTAGGTGGTTTTGGTTTCTCTTCATCATTATATATCTTTTCAATTCTTCAAGTTCAACATTGGGTTCCTCTTTGTAGAAGTCTAAGTGGAACGTGCATCGGCTAACCTTCTCATCATCAAAGTTAGAACTGTATAGAATCATTTGGGATATTTGCAAAGGATCTTCTATCACTTCATAGTCCTACCTAAGCTAAGATAGTCTGTCAATACAATCAAGCAAGAAGCCTTCCTCATGGATGCTAGAGCCCTTCATGCTTTGAAACACCCAAAATCTGAGTGTTTCATTCCTAACCTCAAAAGAATGATTTGCATGTTGACATCAATCTAGGATCAGACTATAGCTATAAATGGGCGTCCAAAGATGAGGGGGTATCAGAGATCCTCATTGATGTCCATAATCAAAAGTCACAAGGGACATAGGCATCCTTGCCAACTTTCACGAGAACGTCCTCTATGATACCCATGGGCTTCGTCATGAAGGAATTTTCTAGATGAACGGGTCATGGTAGTGGGGAGCATTTTAGTGATTCCCAATCTCTGGAATAAGTTATATGTCCTGACAGAAATGCTAGAACCTAAACCAGTAAACCCCTTTCTGCAAGTATTATCATCAATTTAGCTACCAATCCTAAAGGAACTGTGATCCTTTTGCTTGTTAGTCAGTTTGTTGAGGATGATGTCATAAGTTGTTCTTGCTGGTTTTGTTGTCTCATACTCCTCAATGGTGTACTTGTTGTTCAATAGAGTTTTCAGATATATGGACCAAGTTGGGATTTAAAAAGGGGCATCCAACAAGGGGATGTACATGTGAAGCTTCTTCATAGATTCCTCAAATATCATGAATCTTGCATCCAACTTGTTTGCTTGAGATGTGCTTGATAAGGATGACTTGGCTTGTAAATTAGCACGTCGGGCTCAATAAAATCAAACTATGGTCTCACAACACTATTAGATTTACCTGCATCAATATAAATAAATGTGTCTTGTGCTTGTTCCTAGCGAACCATCACATACTCATCATCATCAAAGTCAACAGGAATAGTGTCTAGTTTCATTAGAGAAGGAGGAGAATACACATAGCCTAAACTACGTAAATAACCTTCAGGTGCTCAGGATGCTTGGGATTATTCTTAGGTTTCCCATCAAAGGAACCACAGGAGGGCATAGGGAGGCATATAGATGAGATAATAGAGAATAAATGGATTTCTGGTAGGGTTGCCTACAGGAGGGTGTAGGGTGGCAGATAGATGAGCTAACTAAAAATGATTGCATTTTAGGTAGGCTTTCTGATTGGAATACATGGGTTGTTGGTTGGAAATCATGGATTTTTGAGTTTGAAGAATCTTCTGAATGACTAAAAACTTTTCGTATGTGGAAGGAGTGAGTTGGGTATTTGTGGAACTTGGCTTGGATCTTGGCATTGTTGCCCTTGATTGCAACCATGGTTCTAGAATTTCCCATGCAATTTCCTTGGTTCCTGAAGTTTTTGATGATTGTATTGGTACCAGAGAGGACCACATACTTGGTTGTTTTCTTAAACTAGTTTTTTATGTGATGTATACTCTACTCATGTTCGATTGCTATATTGGAAACTAGGATCATTTTGAGTTTGGTCAGGTTGTGTTAGCATTGGCTAGGAATGTTGTTGTTGCATTTGGGGTCCTCCATTTGCCCTTCATCTTCTTACACCTAGGAATTGTTCACCATCATGTTATATAAAATCTAGAACTTGAGATTGGAGTGATCATGGCCCTTGGAATCCTCACAAAGGAGGTATGTACACTTCACTTATTGTTGGAACTATTGTGGTTATCCTCTTCTTTCATAAATGTAAATATTTGATCTTTATGATCGAATATTTACAAAATAATATCAAAATTATAAACAAATTTTATTACAATCATGCTTTTACATCAGAGTTGCAGAAGCTTTACATCAGATTTCAATTAAAATTTTTTGAAAAAAAATCGATTCTTACCTAGTCTTCAATAAAGGACAGCTCCTACACGTCTCTTCTAGTCCATCTTTCTATAACATGTCCATGAGTTCCAAAAGGAACAAAACCACACATGGACCCCATTGAAGGAAAAAATAAAGGTCAGCTAGGCTGGTACTAAATCCAATTATTGAGCTATTAAAAAGTAGGTACAAAATATGATTCAAGTCTAAAATTAATTTTAGGGGGGAACTATTTGGTAGATTTAGTTCAACAAAATGAGAATAATAAGTATTGATGTTTCACTATTCAATATTCAAAATAGAAATTCCACAAGGCTAACAATTATGCAAAATTATCCAAGTTCAAGGTATCAAAATATCAAGAATATTTCCAATAATCAACTTTAAATATCAAGATTGAGCATTGTCATATCATTTCTTTATCAATGACTACAATGCCATGTGTTCAATCATCTATGGGAGAATGACACGGTAGCCTACTATTTCAACCAGTATACTGAGGGACCACTAATCCTTTATAACATGTGCACAGGGCAGAGGGACGTACCCATCCTCTAGGAGGCAAAGCTCTAAAGGGGCTAAAGCCCAAAAGGACCAAAGTCTAGGGACTCAACACTCTAAGAATTCAATTCTAGTGCTATCTTAATATTAAACAAAATCTAATAATAATGAATTTAGGAGTGGTGAACCTCAAAGGCAGGTAAGGCTTATAAAATAGTTTAGGGTTCACCACCAAACAATATATATTCAAGAGGGAAACAAAATAACTCAATAAGTAAATAGAGAATGTAGTACCTTAATTTATCCAAGACTTCATAAATTGCACAAACACCAAGAATAGTTCCAAGAGAGAGAGAGAGAGAGAGATCTACAAAGTATGGTACAATTTGGTTATCATTTGGCTTGGAATCAATTACTTGTTCATTCTTTTCTATTAGAGTTTTCTTTCCCATCTAGGGTTATTAAAATTTCATGGTTCTTCTATTCTCTCTCTTCTTAGGGTTTCTAGTTAAATTAAATCTATGATCAAATTCACTAGTTCATTTATCTTATACTATAGATAATCACTACGATATATATATATATTTGAGATGACTTCTATACCCATTTTTAGGGTTGAGATTTTTCAAGATATCATATTATACTTATATCAAGCTATTTAGGTTATAAGGAGCAAGATTACCATTTTTCCACTTATGGAGTTTTATACCGAATAATCACTTTGAGTTCATTAATATAGGAATCATTTTTAAACATGATCTCACATCTAATCAATACCCAAGTTCATGATTCATTTAATCATATGTTGTATGTCTATTATGTAATAAACTAGGATAGACCATATGCATATAAATAATATGTACATGTTGTACCATGAAAATGTGTCCTAGGAATTGGTTTCCCTACCATTAGTTATATAATTGGATTCAATTATCCATAATTTTTATTAAGTTCAAGGGTGACGATCTTGTTGGTACGTATGCCCATAGAGCAAGTCATATGATGATTGTAATGGGATACTTTGTAAATGATTTGAATAATAATAAAGGCAATTTCCGATCTATATGTTTAAACTGTTTCTGAAATGATAGTGTAACATGATAGATGTCTAAAGAATGATTTTACTCAATGACTTATGCTTTTAGGTTAAGGACCTAAACGATGAGATCATACAGATGTTAAGAGTATACATTCTTGTTTGGTCCCTAGTCGGTTGTTATTGTGGAAATAACCATAGACATCAATAACACTCAAGACTAGATTGTGTGTTGGTTGATGACAGAATCTCATTAGTCATGATATAGTGATATCAAACCAAGCACATAGGTACTTGTTAGAGAACAAGGTACCGGACAGACCCACCGTGAGAATGACACATGGAACCATGACTTGGTAGTCACAGTCAGCTCTTACAGTGATGGTGGTGAGTGTGATTCTTAGACCTGAAATCACTACACTCAACACATGTCGTTGGGTACACTTTGACATCATCAAACGCAGTCCTGAAACATGGGTTGTTATAAAGGTGATGATTGGGTGGCTTTGACACATAGGGCTTTTGAGGGGTGAGTGATAGATATGGGATATATCCCTCCTGAGGGAGCTTGACGTCCTTGGCCACTTGATGAGTAGGATTGATAAAGGCATGCACATGCACATGTTAATCAATATGTGATATTCATGTCACACACATCTCACCCAGTCTGCTCTGAGATAAAGGAAATGAATGAACGTTGACAGGATGACTGTTCCATGCCTCGAGTTCATTCAGGATATTAGTGACAAAGGAATTATACATTCACTGTAACACCATTCATGGATTGTAGGATTGAAAGTTGTTCTCCAACTTTCTCTTTCACTTGGATAGCACTGATGTGTGACTAGGCACCGCTCTTTGCTTGTGAAGTCATAAGTGTTATGGACTTTCACTGCCAACGTGAAATGGACCTGCAGGGTCACACACATAGGATTTAACCTGGAATAGGAGTTTGTCCACAAACATGTTTAGATTGATTACTAAAGGAGTTTAGTATTTCAATTAAACACTCAATCAATTGATAGCTCAGTATCATAGTGTTCAAGGTGTTGGACTGATTGATTAGAGTATCAGATTGATTGAAACTGCGATTGATTGATTCTGTACAATCTGCACTCCCAACCGATCGTCTCATGTGATGAACCGATCGGCTGAGCTTGGTGAACCGATCGGCTCAACTGGTGAGTCGATCGGCTCAGGGATAGGGTGAAACGATCTGTTCAAGTGTTGAAACGATCGGTTCAACAGTCCAACCGAGTAACTTGGGAAAGTAAGATTGGTGAGAAATTCTTTTTTGTTTTACTTGTCCAATACGATTGGAATAAGGATTGATATTTGATATCAATTAGAAACAAAAGAAGAAAAGTCAATCAGGAACTGATCAGGACCACAAATTGATCGGTTCACATGTGAACTGACCGTTTCATGGGTCCCAACCGATCGGTTGAGGAGTCAACTGACCGGCTCAGATCCCCAACCGACCGTTTCAGTTGTGAAATGATCGGTTCAGCTTACGCAGTTAGTTGTTTCTATGGAAAATCTCGAACCCTTCTACTCCTGCTTTAGTCCCGCATTGCCCAGGATAGAGAACCATGTCCCATGACCCTCCTATATATATAGGGGTATTGGGGGCTTCTCAAAGTACAACTCAGTGCAACCATTTGCTCTGTAAAGTTGTCGTTCTCTCTGGTTTTGGTAACCGAGAGAGCCCGAGCAAGTGCTACCCGATAAGGGAGGCACAGCAAGGGAAAGACAACTACAGAAAGTGACTGGTGGCAGGAGAGTGTGTCGGTGACTAGTACACCGACAGGAGGGTGCGACTCCTTCTGATTCCTTATGGGATAAGGAGATCGGAGTTCCAGGCAGTCGGTGTTGACGACTGCAGAGACGGGAGGCCTCTGTCGCTCAGAGGACAACTGTCAATCCTGACATTCCCGGTGAGACCAGGAGTCTTCAGTCTCGATGCGAGCAGGAGCTACACAGACATCATCCAAGACCGGAGGTGAAGACCGCGTAAGGTGTGAGGTACTGTCACCGAGCGAGCCTCGGGACAAGGTATGCATCTACAAACCATCTTTCCTATTGTATAGACGTTGACGTGATTCCTTTTGTTTTGGGTTTTGGGAGAAAATTTTTGTTTCCGCTGCTTCTCTGCCTCCCCTAAAACCCAACAGATCTTATATATAAATGTAGTGAGATACATTATGTACCACATAATTCCAAATTATCCCCTAACAGTGGGTACTTGTAATCTTATTTATTACGAAAAGGGCACAAATATACTCATGTGTTGGTACATGGGTCCCAAGTATGCATACGAACATAATCCTATACCTAGTGTTTAGTTTGAACCATGATAATTTATGTGTAGTATTAAAATGTAACTCAATTTTATTATTCAATTCGTGACATTTAAGATTGAAATAAGACAACATGATCATATTGCATCCATTGTTTGACTTGTAGTAATACATGGATGTATGTATAAACTAATAGGATACAAGTAAGTCAATATGATATAATCATGTGAACATATTTTACAAGATAACACCTTAGTTAACAAATTATTGTATTCGTTGTTACAATTTAGTCCCATTAAGTAGTTTTCTTTAGGTAATACTTATAGATCTATTATAAGGATGTTGTGTTATGGTTTAGCTATTGTTCCCTTGGTTACCAATGTGATTTAGATCTATATTATTATTATCTTGATTGTTATTAACCGAGGTACAAATTAACTGTAAGGATAATTGGTAGATATAGATTACCTAGGGTTTCTCTTCTTATTGGTAATCTTTCTTGAGTTTCAATCCTTTCTCATACTTGTGCATCCTAGAGTGAAGATAGGAGGGCTTCCCATGGTCCCATTGCTTGAGGCAATCCTACACATCTTCAAGGTCGTTATAGGTGCCTTGTAATGGAGTTGAAGCCATGTCCATCTTCTATGTTTGATCAGATCCTCTACTAGGGTACTGACTCAATCAGTAGAGCAATTGAGGCTTCTATGTAGGATAGATGTTGTCGATGAGGTTGGTGATCTAGTTTTTGCTCTGGGTGATGGGATTTGTCAATCTGCAATAGGAGTTGACAAGTTGCAAGTCGGGTTGTGCAGGCTGGCAACCTATAGATCCATAGTATGGTCTGATGTAGAGGTATCAACTGGGTGTAGGTTGGCAGTAATGAGGAGCAGATCCTCATATGTTTCCTAGGTCTTCCGACAGCGCAGCAAGGGAAAAGAGTTAGAAGTCTAATGATTACTTCAAGCATGAGAGGTGGCACCTCATTTCTGGAGTCTGAGATAGTAGCTAGGGCATCATAGGGAGGCTGACAAGGCTAGATAGGTGGTGCCTAGGTGGTTGGAGATTAGAAACATACCCTGGCATAGCCTGGAGTTTTCTAGTGGCCCCAAGATGTACTGAAGAAGAGGATGATGAAAGTATGTGGTCAAAGGAGGCTAAAGGTAGTGGCACCAGTGGCAAGGCTATCTTGGTGGCAGTGGGGTAGGTTGAAGGTCTCCAAGGTAATCAAGGAGACTAAAGTCTCTATCGATTTGATGGCCATGAGTTGTGGGTGCCTGGTCGAGGAAGGATGGCGATGCGGGTTGGCATTGTGATGATGAGGATGATATGCAATATAAGTTGCATGTCTGTACTCATGGTTATGGCAAAGGATGATGGAGTTGGCCTCCATCAGGTTGAATTGGTAACCCTAGCTATATAGGAAGGGGGGAGATGATGTTAGATCAGGAAACAGACCTAGCCTGGTGACAAGGGATGATGTTGTCATTTCTCTACGTAATAGGAGGGGGAGGCGAGAAAGAAGGGCTCCATTACTGGCGGTTTTGCACACATAGTTGCATCTGACCGACAAACACAGGTTGAAGAAACATTACTTAGTGTAACTTATTTTCTATTTATTATATGGGTGTTATCTATTTTATGAGTTGAGTCCCATATTTATATCTATTATTATGAAGGTATGTTTGGAATTCATTCTAAAGCCATTTAACTAAATTCATGTAAGGTCAAATCAAAATGTATAGGCCCTCAAGTATTGAATTGTCCTAATTGAGGAAGGAGTGACTCCTTGAACAAAATGAAGGAAATATCTATAAATGTTTCTCTAGGGGAGGGACATCTTATGAAATTCAAGGTCAAAAATTTTTACATTTGATCAGAATAATGAATTGATATGTTAAATTTGGAGGATCAATTAGTGAATGAAATAAAGTAAAGAAGAATTTCAAATTATAGCTCAAAATTAAGTTTCACACCAAATTTCAGTATGTTACAATATGCATTGAGAGAGGACTCAAGGTTGTCTTGATTTAAGGCTAGATTCTTGAGGGATTCTGCAATAGATTTGAATTCTATCTGTTTTTAGATTTGGCTACCTTGAAGACACCTCCTTTCCCATTAATGCAATGAGACTTAGGCTGATTTTTTGAATCTCTTTTGACTACCTCCCATTCACTTTTAAAGTTATAAAACATGAAGTTTCCTCTAGATGAGGAAATAGGAACTCCTTGGTGTCATCATCAACACCCTTTTATAAGGTCCCTATAAATTGAACATGTGATATGCCATGGTTTGGACAATTATGTAGAAGCTCCTTGAATATTTTCCAATCTTCAGCTTGGGGCTTGTTTGGGACCATGTTGAACTATGCAATTTAGCCTCTGATTTGGTAAGTGAAGGATGGTAGATAATACTCCTCTAAAAACCTGCACAGAAGACCCTCCCATGGTGGTGATACTGTCTCCCTACACAGAACTGCACCAAATCCTCTCCTTGTTTTTCCAAGAGGTTGGAGTTTATGGTTGTCTTCAAAAGTGTTAGGTTACTTGTTCAAAGAACAAAGGTCAACAAACCACTATAGGTGATCTTGGAAATTGTCGCTTCTATTGCCAATGAAGGTGTCACTTTGAAGCATGGTGATCCACTGAGTGCAGATCTCAAACTAACGGGAAGTGGTAGTTGCAGGAACTACATGATGGTGTACATGAGTAGACTTAGGGATAGAGAAGTCCTTTAGTTTCTTCTGTCTTTCTTCTTCAAGTGTCACTGCCTCTCTAGCTTTGTTCTTTGTGGCCATATCTACTCTTGTTTTTAATACAAGGGTTTCTTTTTGGTTGGCTAGAGCTTGATTTAGCCTAAAATTTATCTCTTCCTCATCCATCGTATTTTGGAAAGCTCGATTCAAGTGGTGAAAGGTTCCGTCAATCTTTAGGTCGAACTCAAAATGTGTAGAGTCAATGCTTTGGGAGTATCACATGCACCTTTGGTAACTGAAAAGGTAATTGATAATGTCAAAATTGAGGAAGGAGAAATTCAAGTAGATAAGAATGAATAGCAACTGGAAAATGAAATCCTAATTTTTCAAATCAACAGGGTTTGAAGGCTATTTTATTACCAAAGGAAATGATGCCAAAATTTAATGCGAGTTTATTGCACACACAAATCACCTAAGAAGAATTATCCCAAGTTTTAAACGTTAGTTATAATTGCAACTAACTCACCGGAAAGAGGACAAATCAACTAAAATATAGAAAAGGGTCAAACCCAAAAGACAACATTTTTAAGAAATCACCACTAAAACAAAATGTTAAGAACAATAATTAAAATCACTTTTTGAATTGATAATATAGTAATAATTGAGTTATATATTGCAAAGTAGAGAAGAAACCAAAGATGGATTCTAATCAATATGAAAAGAACATTGGGATACATGGATATCACCACCATCACCTACATACCTAAATGAGCTGTTACACTCAATAATCTCATAATTAAACTAGGACCAAGTGAATTCACCTCCTTTTGAAAGGTGAACTACACAAGGAATGAATTTATCATAGGTTTGAGGTCTTGTTACCCACAATTCATGATTCAAACTTATTATAGGATCCCTTCCATGTCACATCCAAAAACCTACACATCCATTCAGGGATTTAATTCTACATATTATGGTCTCTATGCTTAGTAATATATCATACATGCTAATTGAGAGATACAATGCAACAAGAAAGTGTAAATTGAATGAAGAATAGTTTATAGGATGAGGAAATTTGAGTTTGATAACAACTAAGATAGAGTATGGGCGATGGGGATAATCCCCATGCCCCAATAATAAGGTCAACTTTCTCATAGTCATGGACATAGCACATATACAAGAAGAGAGAATAGATATCATTTTAGTGGTGGAGAAGAAAGAAGCATCCAGGACTCTCTGACTTTCACAATATGCTATGGCAACAATAAGTCTAAAGAAGTTATTTAGGATGGTCTCCTTCACTTCTCATCCAACTCCTTGCTCCAAAATGTGATATGGACTAAGAGGGAACAAAATGAATCATAACTAGGTTGTGCTTCCTCTTTGTTACAAAATTGTCCTTTGGTTAGCAGATATGGAAAATTGCTCTATCTGCTATGTTGATTGGGTGACCAGGTGGTCTAGTCAGCCAATAACCCACTTGGAAGCATGCTAATGGACTTTTGGTTGACCAACTAGATAGACTACTTGAACGGTCATTGTTCTAATAAGATCTTTCGAGAACATGTGGATTCATTAATTAAGGGGTGGATCACCCTATCAAGTGGATGCTTGAGATGGTAGTCAGATTCTACTTTGGGGACATGTTTGTTAGTTGTTCAATCAATGAGGTCGATTGGTCAATCAACCTCATCTTTGAGGCACTTTGTTACAGGTGGATGGACCAACCACAAAGGGGGATCGGTTGATTACTTGATCCTAAAATTTTATCAAATTTATTGTCAAATTGGGACAACCTTTTGATTAGACGATCAGTGATGGAGATCAACCGACCTGATGTTTGGCATGGATATGATTTGGATGGGTAGGTTGGTCAACTATCAGGGGATATGATTACCATATCAACATGCCTAACTTGTATTGCTTAGCACCAATTTTCTTTGGAATCCTTTCTGAATCTTTAACATGAGTCTGGGGAAGGAAATTTGTCTTACTCTTGAGTTGATATGTGATTTCCTTTGTATAAGATCATGAAATCTAATCAAAATCAAAATACTAACAATAAGAAGAAAAAAATGATGGAACTAAGTAAAGTGTGATGCAAATGGCAACGAAAATGAGAAAAACTAATCTAAAAATTGTAATGAAAAGGTGATAAATATGCATTCATCAAGTTCATGATGGCCCAACGAAGCTCCCTGGCCATTCTAATTGACATGGTTCTTGTTATATGTGATAGCCTAGTTATTTCCTAATCCTATTGTACGTGTATAATTGTTTTATGAATTCACTAAAATCCCTCACAATTCTTTTATTTTTATGGTTACTCATCCCTTTGAGATGGTAATGTTGGTTAGTGCATCTTTTGGTAACTAGATGTGTTGTTGCTATGTTTTTTTTGTTCTTCTACCTCCCATGCTCTAAAACCTACATATTGTTCACCATTACAGTCTTTACATCTCTTGATTTTCATTCGTATAGGCGTACAAAGCTTATCAAGGCTTCCTTGATGATAGGAAGTGGACATGTACTCCTCCTAATTTCTACTCACCCTTGTGGGAGCTAGGTAGTAGACATGCTTATGATTCTATGGCAAAAGTATAGGGGGAAGGGAGGGTGACTTGGGTTTAGACTATTCCCAGTGATGATATCCCCTTTTTTCCCATTGTCTCATTTACTTGTCACACAAATTAGGGGTGTTTTGGTATTTATTTCCCTATTATTTTGCGAAGTCGTGCAAGATTTCACATCAGAACTTTACAATTTTACTTGTCACACCACAAGGTGTGATTTCATGATGTGAGGGTATTTTGGTCCTTCAAGACAATTTTTTTATAATCTAGTAAATAAATTAATCTTATAAAACCCATAACTAAATATTGATAAGTTTAAAAAATAATGAAAATATGATTTTAAGTCACCAAAAGGCGATTAATCAATCAGTGTGGTTTTTTATACCCAAATTGGCGTGGTTTAGAAGTAAATTTTTTGTTTTCTATCCAATATAAAATACATTAATGCAAAAAAATCATAAGTAGTTGTTAAATCTCATAAAAAATAATATATGTTTTATAAACTTTATAATCTTCTCTACAATATGTTATATGTTTTGTAACCTAATTTCACAATAAAGAAAAGGGTCATTTTAGTTTTTTGAATACTTAATAAGAAAGCAACCCTAATCCTGACATAAAATGTCATTAGGTGTCTGGGACCCTAGGATTGAATATAAGCCATGTGCATCTACCATGTTTATCTTTGGGAATTATATTAACTAGAACCCTAAATTTCCTGTATGGGGCATATCATTTGAAAATGAATGCCTTTTTCTTTTCCCTTATAACCTTTTGAAGATATATTATTGAGAGTTTTTCTCTCCTTTCGGTTATTGATATTGTTGGAAATATTAGTAATAGGTCTTTTGAACTCGACTAAAATCAATATGGATGTTCTCGTCCCCTTTTATTTTAATTAAAATGAAATTGACTAAACATTCTACATGCATGTCTATTTTTCATGTACATTAGACTAGTATTAATTTTAGTACTAGTACCTCTATACCAGTACAGAATAGGATGCACATATTCCCTATACCAATATAAAATAGGATGCACATATTCCATCTAGACTATGCTTTTCCAATAATTTATATATATGGTGTGCATATTTCTACCCATGGTGTGCATTTTTTCCACCCAATACTTTTATTTTGAGATTTTATAGGTATCATCCATGCTTCAATGATATTAGTCTGATTATTTTTTCATGTACTTTATTGATTGAGATATTATTGAATGAAATTATACATGTAAGAACTTTTATTTCATGATCATATTTTATAGAATTATTTAGCTCCTCTCTTGACATGGATGCTCTCTTGAATATATTTTATTTTGAACTACCTACAATTTTTTTTTCTTTATGTTGTCTGATGATTTGGTAAGCTGTGCTCGTAGAATATGATCCATTAGAAGTATGGTTCCATACTCTGTAGTCCATATGTTTCTCCCCAAAGGGGATCGCCACCGTCTAAATATGTTGGACCACCTCCTCAATAAACCAATGCGATAAGAATGTTGAATCCCACATCCTTATGTCCAGGACTAGGCTATTAATGGTCAGGTCATCCAGCTCAACCGAAATTGGATGCTTGGTATGATCACGTAGTAGTAATCCTGGCTTTACCCATATATCATTCCAGACGTTGATCGAACTTCCTCCTACCAGGCACATAGTAGAGTTGTTTGTTATAAATTGTTTCCCTCCTATAGCTACTTTGCCTAGTCTTGAGACGTTTACTAGCTTTCCAGGAACCACTTAATCGAACCTCTTCTTTAACATATTACACCAGATTGAACTTCTGCCACTCGCTATGTCCCACGAGTTCTTGAGCACAAGAGCTTGGTTCCAATCACACATTGACCTAATACCCAGCCCTCCATGCTTCTTTAAACTTGTCACCTTCCACCACGCAACTAAGGGGACATATTTCATTTTATAGCCACCTCCCCAGATAAACCGCCGCATAGTACCATCTATTTTGTAACTTAGGCTGAGAGGTAGAGTTGATGTCTGCATTACGTAAGTAGGGATGGCGGATAAAGTAGATTTAACCAGGAAAACCCGTCCTGCCAGTGACAGATTCTTCACCACCCAAGATGGAATTTTGCTCTCCACCTTATCGATGATGTCAAAATACGTCACTTTAGTAACTTTAGAATGCAGAATGGGGACCCCCAAATATCTTCCCAGGTTCTCGATGGAATTGAGTTTGCTAATTTGTTGGATTTCTCTCCTGACCGAGATAGGGACACTACGTGAGAAGAATATATGTGACTTTGTGCCAGATATGGCTTGGCCCGAGGCATTTTCAAACTCTTCAAAACATTGCAGGATGATTCTTATTTGGGATTTGCTTGCCTCTGCAAAGAGTATCAGGTCATCCGCAAAGCAAATGTGGGATATAGAAGTCCCTGATCTACCCAATTTCAAAGGTCTCCACCTTTTGTTAGATACTCTCTCTAGGATCATCTGAGATAGGCGTTCAAAACATAGAACAAAGATATATGGTGCTAGCAGATCACCCTGCCTAAGAACACGGCTGGCTTTGAAAGGTCTTGCTTGCGTCCCATTCCATACAATTGTGGAGTGACCCCCAGTAATTGAATTCATGACAAAATTCTGAACATTTGGCGGTAATCCGACCTTCGTCAGTGTGTCTTCAACAAAATTCCATGTCATGCGATCATAGGATTTAGAGAGGTCAATTTTGACTACCATAGTTTTCGCTCCTTTCTTGCTTTTCATGCCATGTACGATCTCCTGAACTAAAGCAATATTGTCTGTAATCCTTCTCCCCAGAACAAAGCTACTTTGTTCGGGTGACATCCATCCAGGTATGAATTTTTTGAGATGTTCCACAATCACCTTAGATGCTAGAGTAAGGAGGGTATTGTTTAGAAAAATGGGTCTAAGTTGTTTGCACTTTTCAGGATGTTTCACTTTAGGAATGAGTATGATGGTTGTGTTGTAAGATTCCATACTGACCGGTTCTCCAGAGATCATATATTGAATAGTCTGAGTCACTAAATGACCAGTTACCTTCCAATTCCCTTGTAGGAACTCGACTGTGATCCCATCGGGCCCTGCAGCCTTGAATGGTTTCATAAGTTGTAGGGTAGCATGAACCTCTTCTCCCAACATCCTTGAGGCTATGGTGTTGTAGTATGTGGAGCTTAGCCTGCAAAAAGAGCCAGGAATGTCTGACTCGCTGTAGGAGGAGGCACCTACAGGTTCGGTGAGGATACCCTTAAAATGTGTCACCACCAATTCCAGGATAGTTGCTTCAATCGACTCCCACTGCCCTATAGAGTTTTTTAGAGAAGTTATCGTGTTCTATCTTCTCCTTTGATTGACCCATGTATGATAAAATTTTGTGTTGTGTTCCCCATTTTGGAGCCAGCAAATATGTGCCTTCTACTTCCAGTCTTCTTCCTCCCTATTAACAATACACTGGAGATCAGCCTGCATATTTGTGACGTCCCCAGATTTTCTAAAACTTAATCTGATGTGTGACGTCAAAATTGAAACCTCACCTATCTCATAATTCTCATATCATGGAGTCTAGGTTCTCTGACCTTCTCCCTGTGGGACTAACTCTCTCTGGAGTTAACCCAAAAACTGGTCCCAAAACTAGAGGTCCTCCTTTGTAAAAGAGTTTGAGGCTCATGCTGACTCACATCCTTGTCTTGGCTTATCTTATTTCATAAAAGAATGCATACTTGCATCATCAAAACTTATCTAAATCCTCAAAACTGAACTTAAGTCCTCCAAGACAAACATAGATCATCATAACCATCTTATATCATCTATATAAGACTTACATCATATCATCAAAACTTATATCACCTATTCCATCTATCATATATATTCCAACAAGGCTCTAGACATCTAATCTAGAACTACACTCTCTTCTAGACTGATGTCATTAACTTTCACTTAGGTTGCATGACAACCTCCTACTCGTACATGTGTGGGGACACATTTTTGCAATACATATATATAATAAAATATTATATAGTTTTTCTCTGGTAAAACAAGCGTCAGAGAAAACTATCAAGGTTCCATTTGATTGGAATCAGAAACCAAATCCCAAAAATGAGTATCCCACACATAGTAGAGAGTACAGTGCCATGAAAACTAGTGAAAAGGGTGAGAACATGGTGTAGACTAGTGTAGCTACTCTAGACAATGAGCGCCATATGTCTAGAGTTTATCTTCCCATGATGTACGTCATTTCCAAATAGTGTAACGTCCCATACCGCCACACTACAAGGAAAGAACGACATATAAGAACTTTCTATACCACAAGCACCAGTCTAGACCTAGTTCTCAGATATATAGGTGCTAACCTAGAAGCTAGGTCAGATCTAGTCTATAAAAGATGACTAATCTAACCCTAAATATTTTTAAAGGTTCAAGGTTCTTTAGTTTTGAGTTGCATAATGAGCAAATGTCAGCTTTTGCTATTGCTCGTGCTCTAATACCACCTATGGCGTCCCCAAATTTTCTAAAACTTAATCTAATGTGTAACGTCCAAATTGAAACCCTCACCTCAGCAAGAATCTCAATTTAAACATCCCACACAAGGCTAAGAAGAAGAAAATTAGAGGAAGTCAAAGGGAAACATCAGTAGCACATGTACATGAACAATAATAAAACCATACAACACATGTCCACCATTCAACATATAATTACAACATGAATTGTTACAACATTTGATATTACATATTGAACAGCAAACTTATACATATACATGTACTACCACTAAACTACAGGATCTCAAGACAATAGGTCCACCTGTACATCAGCTCACCACACAACTCTCAACTATCTTGTATCTTCAAGAGTATAACCACAACCTAAAACAAAAGATTACATGTGGTACACGTCAGCATAATATTCAAGAATATTGAACTGAGTATGCCTACGTGTATTTTATATACCTCTCATCATATCTTGGCAATAAGATAAAACTAATACTTGGCAGTAACAGTAGAATATAACAAAATCATACTTGAATAAGAATGTTTATTAACAAAAGAGAACACATATCTTTTAGGCATATTTTCTCAAACACCAATTGTCGCATAGCCTCGTTATTTTTCCAAGAGGCCTTGGCCACAAACCTTCTTTTTTTTGGGGGGGGGGGGGGGCACGAGCTGGTTTTAACAAGAGTGGGCAGTGATCAGATGAATATCTAGGAAGATGCTCGATAACCCAGGAAGGAAATTTGGAAAGGAAAGCTGCATTGGCCAAAGCACGATCGAGCCTTTCCTGCAAGTGTCCATGTTTGTAAGTATAGCATACTCTAGAGTAACCCAGGTCTGTTAGGCCAGCCTCCATTAATGTGCCTTTGAACAATATGGCTTCAGTGAAGTCATATCTGTCACTACCTGACTTCTTTGAAGGAACAAGGGTTGTGTTAAAATCCCCCATGACAATCCATGGGATGGTGATTTGTTTGTTGGCTTCTATGAGATGCCCCCATAAGAGCTTTTGCAGTAGAATGTGCAGATTAGCGTATATGAAGGTTACCATGGTGTTGTTAGTAATTTTTCAAGTGATGAACTACCTATGACATTTAAGTATCTGGACCTTTCTTTCTTCCCCTTTCCAGCAGACCCATATGCCCCCCACAAAACCTCACGCCTCCACTCTGTGTGAGTGGGTAAAACCCAAGGTTTTAAATTGTGTCGATCATGTGTCTTCCACTGATTCTCAACTCCAACACAGCTACAACCTCTAATTTATGTTCCCACATGATATTGGATAAAGTTGAACAACGGTCCTTATTTCCGATACCTCTGACGTTCCAGCACAAAAAACGCATGAAGTTTAGAAGGGTAAGTAAGTTGGCAGGCCTGGGAAAACTAGCACACGGCCTCGTCAGTGGTAATAGCTTCTTCTAAAACTCCCACAGCCCGACTTATCTCCACCCCTTCTGGTTCACAATTGAAGTCTGGTGAGGATATGCTTGGGCATGGTTCAAAATCTGCTTCAGACACGAGTATCTTGAGTCGTGGGCTCCTCCTCCTTAAATCCACCACATCTAGTGGTTTTGACCTCCCTTTCCTCTTCACGTTGAGTTCATTTCTTGAGCTTGATCTGAGTGGCCCTAGAGCATTGTCCTTTCTTCGAGTTTCCTTCCTAGCTTTATCCTTCCTCAACCGAAGGCCAATAGAAGCATTGTGTGGCTTATTTCATTTTTGTTGTTGTCCTCTATGGTCACCTATATGTCCTCTTATTCTTTTCTTTCGTTAATGATTATCACCTAGTCGACTTCTAGGTTAACCACAATATGCTTCTCCTTCACCTGATCTGCGCCTTTTCCACTTGGCTTGTCTTTGCCCAACGATCCTTCTTGAGAATTTGTAATGTCTCTCAGTATCCCTTCATCTGTCATTGCTTCACCTCCCAAGTTCTATTTTTTCTTCTTTCTCCAAATCTTCTGAGGTTTATCTAGAGATTTCTATCATGCAATCGTATTTGTCCCCTCATCCACATTATTTCCTCTAACTTCCTCCTCCTCATTAAGTAGGCCTTCAAAATGATTCTCTATTTCCATCGTAGGGCTAGCTTGCGATGTATCCTGTCTTCTGTATCCTTTCCTTGATCTTTGATGTTGTCATCCTTGAGATGGTGGCCCTTCCTTAGATTGGGAGTTCACATTGTTTTGTACCACGACTATAGTATGGCCTGTGTCCACAGTGTCGTTCTCCTTTTCCATAGTTGTTTTACAATTCTTAGCAATGTGGCCCTCCTTCCCACATTTAGCACAAGCCCACGAAAGACCCTCATATATAACTTCATATTCCTCACCATTAATTAAGATGAAAGGGGTTAGATCCTTCGTAGTGTCTAGCTCTATGGCTAATCGAGAAAAGCAGCTACGTGATCTATTTTCAGTGTGCCCATCAACCTTCACTAGGCACCCTCAAGCAGTACCTATATATTGGAACATCGGTGTAACATACAAATGTAAAGGGAGATTCATAATACGAACAGTCTTGTAGGGTTTTGGAAGGTATGAAGTTAGGGTACCACTGCCAGACTAGCACAATGTAGTTGAATATCTTCCAGGTGCCGCCCACGAGGACAGTCTCAAAGTCTTGTTTGTAGGAAAGTTGTATGATGAAGTGGCCATACTCCAATTCAAATATATTAAACCTTCCACAGATTTTCCATAATAGCTTCAACTTGTCCCTTAATGTCATGTAACCAATGTCTGTACCGAATAGCCTGACAACCACAACGTACTTCCAAGGTCTCACCAGATCGTCCTCCGCATCTGGATCAATGTGCAGCCCTGGGGTACCGCCTAGATTCTCTAGTGAGACTACTCCCAATGGCAACTTATCTTCAAAGAGTTTTTCTAGAAAAAATACTTCAGTCTCTGTATCCATTTGTTGCGATCCAGATTTCCCCAAACAACACATAATCACGCTTGCATATGTGCCTGCATTCTCCCCATTGTGTTGTTTGTGGGCCGCCATCAAGCCTTCTTCGGAAGCACTGGCCTCATTCATATCTACAGTGTATGTGGTGTTGTCTGCGTATCCATGTGCTTGTACATGCATGCCCGCCACATTAAAGTTTAGCCCTATCTCTGGAATAGAGAGTGCCACAACGCCTCTCCATTTCTCCTTACGTCTTCCATGGGAAGGCATTTTTGCTCACTTTCCTTTCTCTGATCTTGTGGATATCATCGATGGTGTCTCCTTTTGCTTCTCTCTCGGGTCAAACACACATGCATCACCTTCCTCATTGGGATCGCCCCTGCGATCGCCTCCCCGGGCCCTGTCAAACCCTAGGGCTGCCATTGTTTTCTGAACTACCTACAAATTTAACCTCTCTTGCTTGATAATTTTCTTATTTATTTTACATTTACCTAAAAAGTGCCTAAATGTTTCTATATTGCTTAGATTTTACCAATTCATTACATTCCTATTTTTGGGTGTTGTTCCCAACCGACACAGATATATGTGTTTAGATGAAGGTGGATCAAGTGGGGTATGTACTAGGAAGTAAGACTTTATGGATAACTTGAGATGGCCATGTTGTCATTTGCAGCATGTTGTCCGTGTAAGTGTAGATTGTAAGATTAGATTTTTTTAATCCAACCCTTGTGGTGAGGAATAATGTATGAGATACTTTGAGATAATATAATATTTGTGATTTTTCTGCAGATGTTATTCATGTTGCTGGTATATAACAATTTTAGATACAATAATTCAACTATCCATCATACTTTTTAGTGTGTTTAGATTGAATGGGTTTATTCCTATATTAAGTAAGGAGTGGATCTCCTATTGGGTCTTACTCCTTACAGTTCATCTTTCTCCCTCAAAATATGATTAGGAAGGCTACTTGGATTATAATAGCTTGAATTTTGATTGTTCCACTGATTCTTCCCTATGTAACTTGGTTTTTTCTCACTATCTTAAGGCTGAATGGCTATGCTATAGTCACATCCTAGTGTGAACCATGAGAAAAGTAACACCTCATGAGTTATTGCACTTGATGGACATACATAGCATTGAGATGTTTGGTGATTTTTTTTTATCTTAGCATTGTGAGTTGTGATTGTCTCAATGCTATGAATGTCTTTTTGCCTTTCTCTATGTGCCTCTAGTTGGTGGTTTCATGGACATTTTCTACAACAATTATTTCCCTCACTTGCCTTCTTCATAAAAAAGTTTCCTCTTACAATTGCGTCAACAGTGGAGTGATGTCATGGGACAAATCAAGAATGTGCTTATTTATGTCCACTAGAGTAGGTTGTGGTATGGACATTGTCAAAAATCACCTTACATCTCTCCCAAATTTCTGCTACAGTTTCTCCAACTTTTTTTCCAAAGCTAGAGAGGTTTTCGTTAAAAGTTCACTTGTCATTCTATGTGGAAGGAGTTTCTACATGAAGGCCATCAAGAGGACATTTTATGTTTGAATGGAACCCTTTGACATTCCTTGCACCCAAATCTTTTTTACCTTCACAATGTGAAAGGAAAATTTCAGAGTTTCACTCCATCACCATTCATCATGATGATCTTGATTGTATCATAGAGATGAAAATATTCTCCATATGAATATTTGAATCTTCATGTATCAACCCAGAAAGTATTTTCAGTGTATTAAGGCAATTATACTTGGGTCCAATTGAAACTGTGCAACATCAAAAATTGGTCTCACTATTGTCAAACTAGACACCTTGTTAAGATGGGGAAGTGTAGTCAATCAATGCCTTTTCGGCTGTCATAGGTGTTGGATAAATGGAAGATGCTTTGTATTTATTTTTATTTTTCATTCTTGCTCACTGTCACCTACTGGTTAAAACAACCATGTGGCTATCAAGGACCTCTACAAAACATATCCAACTAGACTAAGTGTGAACCATGCATGATTCCCAATGAATTATGAGATAATAATTTAATTTTACAAGATTTGGTATGAAAGAAAGAATGAAATAGTTTTAGGAGGTTAGTCCTAGACAATAAACAATCAACTAATACAAATTAAGGTTTAATTAACAAAATAATTGGCTCACCGACAATGCCACCAAAAATTAATGTCACCTCATTATCAATTATAAATAATCTAAATCACACTCAAGCATCCTATAGTAGGATCATCCAACAATAGCATAGCTTAAGGTTGTTTCCACAAGAAGACAATGCAATTCAAGTTTAAGCAATCCTTATTAATTATGCAATTCAAATAATAAAGGACTATTTCATATGATCAATTCAAAAAAATGCATTACATGCTTAAACACCTATTAATCACGTGATGAACAATCAAACAAAACATATTTTATTTCCTCTTGTTCACATATCACAATGCATTCGATTAATGATTTTCACCTATTAACCATCTTGGTGGCTAGATTACCATCTATCAACTAATAATAATAGCAAAATATATTCAATTATCTTAGTTCAGGCTAAAGAGAATCACAGATCTACCTTCACTTCTTGCACGTGGAGACTTGGCATGTAGAAATTCATGTTCACCATCATGATATATGGATTCGAGCTCTAATTATCCTCCACTATATTCATATCTCTCTCAAGACATAGATTTGGGGATACAGAGAACCCTGGCCATCTGTTCTCATGAACAATTAACAATAATGATATATACAAGAAGGATATTTGTAATATCAAAATAAGTTGTTCATAATAGACTAATAGGTGTCGATTAGGCACAATATACAAGGTATATTACTCCATAATGGTGGGTGATACGTTGGATATCATGAACTTAGCAAGTTCCATGCAGTAAAAAGAAGAGTATAAAGTAGAAGAGAAGGAGAAAGAAATTACAAGAATTGTAGAGGAGGTATCCTCTACAATGGAGCTCCACTTGAAATTTCCTAAGCATGGAGAGTGAGAAATCCCACATTTGAGCTTTCTTCTTCTTCCTTTCAGGCTATTCTAGAGTGTTTTGGCCTTTCCAGTCACCCTCCATTTATTTCCATCAAGTTAGAACAAATCAAATGAAAGATACCTCTCCCTAATTACTTCCCTCTCTTTACATGTTTCCACTTTAGGGAGAGTGCACATCACGTACTATATGATGCACATTGTTCACATCGACAGTGTAAAGGATCATTCTCTGATTCATTTGGCAAGGTGTGAACATCTGCATGCACAACTTGTATAATGTCTTATAGAGCAGTTATTGATGAGATTTCACAACATCATGCATGTTGATGTTTTAGATGGTTATGGCCAATGATGAAGAGAATGGTGTGCATAAATGGAGCACAACATGCACTTTTGAGTTGCAAATGTCAGCAACTTCTGGGATTAGCCATGTCATGCAACTTACATAGCATTTCTTGAGTGAGATTATGGTTTTTGAGTGTGTGCATGGATAGGGTCATGCAATGCATGTGTTGGTGCACATTGTGTCTCTACCTAGAAAAGGCTACTCTTTATTTCTAGAGTCCTTTTGTTAGTAGAAAGGAGTACACTGGTTCCAGATGAACCAAGATTTAAAGTATTTGCATTACAACACCTCTAATTAGTATGAATGATGGAAAAAAGACCATTTATTCTAGTTATGTAATTTTAAGATTAATAGTGTCATCAAAGCATGAGATTTGGATCATTAAATGCATTAAATTAGGGAACAGAAAGTAGTGTGATCTATGTCCATAAATAACCATCTTTATGGAGCCTAGAACTGTGCTTCTTACTTATAAACCTTATACCATAAAGCCAACGATAAGTTTTGTTTGAGTCACCAAGTAATATCTTCTTGTAATTTATGATATATATACTTGTCTCAAGATCCAATAAATAACATAAGACATTGGGGAAGTATACCACAAAATATATCGTCTCTTGCAATACAAATTTGATGATTCTTTATTAGAAATTAAAAATTGTTCTTGTCCAAAAAAGATACAAAACATGTTTCTACTTATGGCATGTACATAATAGTGATTCTCTAACTGTACTACAAGTCCACTATGCATAAATAAATAGTAGGTCCCTATAGATGTGATAAAAATTCTTGCTCCTCTATCAATGCATAAACCCACCTTTCTCTTTAGTAAGGATCTACTTATTTTAAGATCGTGTACATTAGAATAAATGTGAGATCTACATATGATATCCGATATCCAAGATAAAGAAGCACTACTATAGAAAAGGATTGCTAGAATGCTTACTTTTTCCCTTATACCACAAGTCTCAACTGTTGTATAAGATCATGTGGTCTTATAGGGGGTTCTTTATACAATAGGTATAGTGCATGTTGTAGTATATGCCTCATATATAACATTTGATGCACGTTGTAGTTCACTAAACACGATCATTATAATAGGGATGCTTTAAACAGTAGGTGGTGCACATGTTTGATATATATGTTTATACAATGGCTGATGCATGTTTTTGTTCACTAAAAACACCCATCGTAATATGAGTATTTTAATAATAGGTGATGTTCCTATTGTACTATATACTTTATACAATAGGTGTTGCATGTTGTAGTTTACTAAATACACCCATTGTAATTGGGATGCTTATACAACATGTATCGTGGTAGTTGTAATATATGTGTTCTAGACAACAACTGACACATGTACTTGTTTCCCAGACACACCCACTGTAATTGAGGTAGACACACCCATTGTAGTAGGTGTTGCTTACGCAACATGTGTTTTTTTTATAATACCAGACCTATTACAACATATCATTAATTATTGTATTTGGTTAGAGCTTGACCACTCCTATCTAACCAATTTGATTGATGAATTAAGTATATCTCAATATTTTATAATAAATATTAAATTATACTTTTCAAATGTCATAAAAAATCACATAAGTGAACCTCGTACGCATCAAACCTTGCAAAAAGTTTTCAATGAGTTTTATACATAATCAACCATTCATATAAAGATTCAATCATATAAATAAGTACCATATAAATATATGAGGTTGTGAGTACAAACTTCTAGAGTCAAATAAAAAATAGCTACATAATTTTTAGATATTCATCATATGCTGAAGAACAGACATTGCATGCTCATATCAAACAATTTAGGGTATTCTTAAGAACACACAATCCTACTCACTTCGGACCTCGTCAATCTCTTCTTGGCTGAAGCAACGACTAATATACTTCAAATAATACTGCAATCATATGTCAAATATGTTGACACCTCATTTTTTCTCACTTGGAAGAAAATCATGCTTAAATGTAAATTCTCAAGCTAATGATGGAGTTCATCACATTTTCCATGTTTTATCCTTTTTCACATTATTTCACATTTTACCACATTTTTTTCCTTTTTAATCCATCCATTTTCACTGACTTTAACCCATTTTGGGACTTTATGTAAAGAAACCTTCTTTTGAAATAGAAGTGAAACTATCCTTAAATTCCACCTTAAATAAACTATTTTTCTCAATTGAATTATTTGGAATTAAAAATTCCCTTTCCAAGTACCTTTTCTAGGTTGATCTAAGAGATAACTTAGAGTTTTCTTTGTGTGCAAATTTCCTTCAATTCTACCTTATATAAGTTATTATTCACAAATTTCCCTATCAAATTATCGGGAAAAGAATATTTACTTTTTTCAACTAATTTTCTAAAAACAATTGAGATATAACTCCAACTTATCTTTCTGTGCAAGTTTACCACAATTTTCTCCAGAATATTCTTGAAATATCCATAAATTAGGAAAATCAACTTTATCGTGCACGAGCCACCGGGCGTATAACAACAATCTATTAATGACACCTGGCAGAGTGCCTCAATCCATGGGCCACACCTCATGTGCATTGATTAGATCTGTAGTCTCTCCAAAATCTTCCAGTTGGAAACCTCGATCCCTAAAATCCACCTATAAATAAACCCCATACACAACATATTCCAGGCCCATATCATCTCTCCTAAAACCATAGAAATGATTGTCTTCCTCTTTTATTTTCTTCTTGTGAGTAGAGGATCCTTCCTCTAATACAGAATTCTCTACTAACTGTTGTAGGTTGTGTAACAATAACTGCTATTTTTTCTACTATTAGTATTTGTTGTTTACTCTAATCCATTCATAATTGTTGATCTCTACATGATCTTTATCAAATATCTGATCCTGGTCTACTAAATATATCTCTCTCATCTCTCTCTTCCTATGCATGGTCCTAACTGCCAATGATGGATCTCCACTATGGGAGATCGTGATGCAATTAGTACCACAACACCCCTAAAAATTGGACCTTTAGGGCTATATCCATAGGTATATCCAACCCCAAAGGTTTGCCAAGATAAAAATGCCTTTTATCATTTCACCACTATTTTATTTAACAACAATATTGATTAATGATATTTTTATCTAAGCTAGCTAAAAGGATTACAATACCATTTTTCAACTGAGATGCGGGTGTTAATCATTCCCCACTAAAAACAAGATCTCCGAATCCAATTTATAAATTGTGCATACCTTTCTTATCCATCCTTAGGTGGAGTCAAGATTGGGTTTTTTGTGTTTTTTCATTGATTTAACGCCAATCTTCATTTTTCCTTATATTACATATAAAATTGGGAGGCGACTCTGAGTTTCATCGAATTATTATTTTCTCCTCACTTTTTCCATTGTTCCATGATCATGGGATTCATCAGATTTTTTGGTCGGGTATAACATATTGGTGACCCAAGTTGCATTTTTCTTTTCATCATCTCATGTTTGCCTATCAGTCGAGGTTTCTATTTTTTTAGTAAGTGTTTTTGTTGTCCATTTGGGTATTCCCTAAAGCCAAAATTTATCCAAAAACAATTTGTTAGCTAACAAAAAGGAAAACACTTTTCAAATTCAAAAAATTATTTCCAAAATAAAAATATTTTCAATAAAAAAAGAAAAATCTCATCAAAACAAACAGAAATAATTAAAAAAAAAGAACAAACCATTTCTGAAGAAAAAAAATCTTTTCATAGAAAAATCCTTTCAAAAGGGAAATCTTTAAAATAAAAATTATCAATTTCAATTTTTTTAGGGAAAATAAACAAAGTTGAAACATCTTTTCAAAAATCAACAAAGTTGAACTGTCTATCAAAAAATTGGAAAATGTTCTCGAGAGTCAAACAAAAGAAAGGAAAAGTCTTTTCAATCTCAAAAAACATATACCAAATTTTTTTGAATTTCTCCTTGATTAATGATCTCTCAGTTTTGGTCTCTTCTCAAGATCCACCACTCATACTTGTAACCTTTGACGTCCGTCGTTAGGCTATTCAATCCTCAAATTTTGTATAAAACTTCCAAATCTTGACTAAAATATGGACTCATGTCCTGAGCATTCAAACTCCATTTGATCCAGAGGATTTTTCAACTTGACTGAGATGTCACTCGATAACATGTTGTGTGCCCATTTTTTTCTACCCAAACCACGGTCCTGGACCATGACCCAAAACTGGACCATTAGTGCACCTTCACTTTTACATCTTTTGATGGTCTTGAGTGGGTTGCCTTGTCCAAAAATATTCCCCTTTTAGGTTCGTGAGTATTTCTCTCTTAAGATCTCTCTTGAGGAGAGAGTAATCCCACACATCTGTATCCAACAACAATCTCTGGCCCTAAGTGTGTCACCTTATCCCTAGATATCCCATTTGCCTTGTGAGTATTTCTCTGATAAGATCTCCATTGAGGAGAGATAAATCTCACACACTAATATCCATCTAAAGTGTGTTTCCCAGAGAGGGTCACCTTATACATGGATATTCATTTCCTCATGAGCTTTTCTGTTGTAAAATTTTTCTTGAGGGGATGAAAACCTCACACATTGATTCCCAACCATAGTCTCTGGCACTGAGTGGGTCACCTTGTACCTTAGTACCACCACATCTGTATGCTTGATCATGATGATACTGGACATACCCCATGACAAGACTAGAAAAATCCTTCTATATCACTCAATCTATCTCTTCATATCACTGGATTAGACAATCTATGTTGATACATGAAAAATCCCTTTCCATCAAATGGTGAACTCCCAAATTTTGACATGATCTTTGTCCCCTTCCCCATGCAAGGGGTGGGTTACCTTTGTGTATCATGATTTTTATGACACCCTCTTCCCCATAGGGGGCAATTTCTGTTGAATCCTACTAGAGTGTTGTGGATGCATAAAACATTAATGCCATATGTTGGAGTCTCTTTCCTAACACACAAGGATGTTTCTATACAACAACATTTCTTCCCTTTCAAACTTCTTTCTACACAAGTGGTAGATTCTCCATTGGTCCCCCAAGCCTAACAACTAGTAATTCCATCTTTAGCACAAGAGGAGGACATTATAAAAGTCTCAGACAACAAACACTTACTGAAAATTCCAAAAAGCACTTCTTGAGATGACAAGCACCGATGAATAGTCCAACACTGGTAAGGTGGGGAAGACTCTCATGGTTAACTACAGAATCAGGTTAATACAAGATCCTTCCAGTATTCATGATAAGATGATGAACCACAAGACATAGAGGTACTTGAGTTCACTGGCAAGCATATATTCCAAGCTATCATAGGTCACTCAGAGCCACAGACACAAGTATTCCCATTTGTAGGCCATGTAGAATTATCATCACTGTACAACTACATCATCTTGAATGACACCCGCCAAAGGTATACCTGCACAAGAATACCACACTTGAGCATTACAGTAGGAGACATCTATGACACACACCATAACTCCACAGAACAGCTAAGCAGATGATCAACTAGAAGACATTGTTTATCAGGGCAGAAGGCCAAAAGCTGCAAAATTCCTACATTAAAGAAGAGGCCTTAGGCATTCAATCCCATAATGTGCCCTTTAACATCACATTGGAACTATCCTCTGGTTCCATGACCATACGAGTACTCACCTCATCCATGTTTAGTCACAACATTTACAATCTTTGTTCACTTAGAGATCCAATGATCTATTGATCATAGTATGATAGAAATCATGCAAAAACTGGGAGATTTATAGGTCAAGATAGCATAAATCAATTCCATCAGAGGTCAGTGCCAAAATATCACAAATCTTGATTGCTAAAGCATGGTAAAGGGGCATACATTTCTAGAAGAAACTATTGATCCCATCATTGTCAAAGAGGAGAGGTCAATGCAAAAACCAAAAAGAAGGTTCACACACTTATGGGTCTCTCTTAGTAAGGCTCTCCCATTGTTCAAGCATCTTGTGAATTTTATAGTCATAAAGGAGCCTTGTAATCCTCTGTCAAAGAGATGAAATCCCGACGCATACTGTGATTATCACCGCATCCCGGGACACAAACTCATGTATATCCCTCAAGCATAACATTCAAGACTTGATCGATGTCAGTTTGGACCAAGTGGGTGCCTTTATAGAAGTCACTCCAGAGCATGTTACCCAAGATTAGGTGCAACCACAAAATGGATTGAATCCCTTCTTCATCTAGAGAATAGCAGGAACACACCAACAGATGTAGTCACAAAGTTGATTAAGCTAGAGCTCTACCAAAGAGCATTGAAACACACAACTATCACGAGCCTCAAAGCATTAGTTGATCATGAAGGATCTTTCTATCCTTTTTTTCTTTAAAAAAATACCAAATTTGGAAAAAAATAAAAACGAAAAAAAAATTAAAATAAAACAAAATCAAAATCAACAAAAAAATGGAAAAGTTCACTTAATCTACTTAAGGACATGGATGTGTCCCCTCGTGCACCCTAAAGAAGAATGGTAAAAGTAGAACCATAGGTCCTAGGATGTAAGGAGCACGACTATTATCCTAAGGCGCTAATGGTTCACAAACTTAATCTCACACATAAAGATCATTCAATCAATGAAATCGTCTAAAGCTAAAACTGCAAGATGACACCACATTTCAAAATCAATAAATGTCCTCTTCTAGGTATTTTTAAGTTGAGCACCCCAAAGGTGAGTTAGAATAGACCCACAAAGTCAGGACATCCTATAAACAAACTTAGGGGCCACTCCCAACATGAACTTTAATGTTTAAACATGATAGAAACCCTACTTACACGACATGACAAAGATAGATGGACTAATGATAACAAGATTTGGATCCCTTGCAGCATTGTCCATGTCTCATCAATTTCAATGATGATCTAGCCTAGGTACCAACAATGGGGACCATTCTCTAGGAAAATCCCATTAATTTACAATTCAAGTTCCCATCCTAAGGCTCTAAGCATCAATGTCCACAACGTGAAAGAACTAGCTGAACATACATCAACTATGAATCCCGAAAGGCACCCAAACTTGGACATATATTTGTGGTGAATTTCTTATTAAGCATGACATCCAGGACCAGTGGAATCTAAAATTTCCATCCTAAGGTCCCAAGCATCAATGTCTATGGACTTATATGCAAAATGATCAAATACAAATAACTAAGTCCAAAGGACACCTGACAATGTGGATACATGTTTGTGACACACTACATACACCTAGAAGTGTTGGGAATAGAGCCCATAGGGGTGTCTCTGACACCTAGTGCCTTAACCCAAGTGGGTGAGGAATCACCACTTGAAGACTTGCTACATGGCACAACTTGAGTCGTATAAGCAAGAAATCAAGAGCCAGTGGAGCATAAAATCCACCCTAAACAAACCTTCCCTTAGTGGTACATCGGGTTATGATCATCTAAAGGGAAGAAATAAATGATTCATTGAATACTTTGGTCAACCTTAAAAATGTTTGGGGTCTCAAATAACCTTAAAGTCTAGCACAAAAAAGTGGAAAGTAGTGTGAGCATGGTAGCTGTCATTTTCCATCAGATAAGATACATTGATTACATGACCATCCCTCACATCTCATGACATGCCTCCTGGCTAACATGAGTTTCCGCCAACACACTAAAAGGGTCTTAGTCATAAAGATCTCGATGTTGACCAACAGACTAAGCCAAAAACCATTCAAGGTTCATATCTTGACATCTTCCATGGGGAATAACAGCATAATAAGTGACAAACTATGGTATTTCAAATCAAAAGTTGAATCAAGAATCAATTACTAACATGATCACATTGATGCCATAGAGAAGAATTTAAAACCTTTGAAACAAAACCATGGGATAAAATGCTATCACCATAATTTTAATCATGATAATCCCTTTTCCTAGACAAAGATGAGTGAAGAAGGAAAATATTAGATGATAGTTGCCTACTCTATGTCAATATCGTAGATCACTTTAACATCAAGAAGGCCTCTTTCAACAATCATTACATGTCCCCACCAACACAGTCCATCAGGGAATTGTTGGAAGAAGGTTGCAAAAAGAAAAGATGGAATGAACTATTCAATACAAGGATAGAGTTTGGCCCAAATGACTCTCCAGCAACACTTGTGTACATCTTCATAGAAAGAGTCTGACAAGGAACATCACCTCCTAAGATATATAAAACCATACATGTATTACAAGAAAGATCTACAGCCCATGATCCAGGGTTATCTACTAATGACAACCGAGGAGTAGTTTCAAGCCTCTAACTTCTAAGGTGGGCCCATTGATCAGTTTCACATGCCCATCAGAAACATGTCAAAAAAAGCGACATCAGTGCCACATCAATGAATAAGACTTAATGATAGGATGGACCTTGACTCCATAATATCATCTCTTTCATGATTACATTCCTTACCTCTAGAATAGTGGAAACTAAGGTGTTCAAAGGTCAATACAACCTGTATTAGACTTAACCCAAAGTCATTAACCATGTGATTGGTGGAAGCACACCTACTTGAGCTTTTGCCTTGATTTAAAAGTCCTACATACTGCATATATCCTCAATGATGACCACTGCTATGGATGGTCACTTCCAATAACTTTTGGGTCTTGGACCATGACCTAAAACTGGACCAATCACAAACTTAACTTCCAAATTTCTTTTGGTTCTTGGACCATGACCCAAAAATAGACCAATCACAAACTTAACTACCAAACCTATTTTGAGTCCTAAGACAAAACCTTATACAAGACCATAAGCCCTATCCTGAACAAGCTCCTCTCCTCTCTTTTTTTGACAACCTACTTTGGGTCCTGGTCCAAGACCTTAAACTAGACCACAAGCCTTGTCATGAATAGGCTTCTCTCCTCTCTTTTTGTGACAACCTATTTTGGGTCCTAGATCAAGACCTTAAACTTTACCAACCCACATTGAAGCCATGTCTCGACTAGGAACTCAGTGCTTTTTCCAAAGACCTATGGCATATAGGCTCTCCTCATTTCAAGCTCTACACCGAGTAGGTAGCATTCCATTTAAAATGCCTATCCTAAGTAGGATCCCTATATTTTTAAGCCCTACTCTATGAGGGCTCCTAGCATCATCGAATCTTTATCCTTGATGGATTCACCTAAACTTTAAAGCCCTCCCCTGGCCAGGAAATTCTTTTCAAATCCCAATCCTAAATAGGCAACTCTTATTTCTAAGTCATATCCTAAATAGGCATCTTCATTTTAAAGCCCTATCCTGAATAGGTATCTTACTTTATCTCACTTTTCAATCTTAATCCCTACCCTTAATAGGCACCTTGCTTTCATAAGACATGTCCTAAATAGTCATTTTATGCTTTTAAAATCCCTACCTTGAGTAGGCACTTCACTTTCAAAAGACCTACCCTGAGTAGGAACCTTGCTTTTAAAATCCCTACTCTAAGTAGGAACCTCACTTTCAAAAGCCCTACGTTGAGTAGGCACATTGCTTTCACAAGACCTATCCTGAGTAGACACTTCACTTTCAAAAGCCCTACCCTAAGTAGGCACCTTTCTTTCGAAAGCCCTACCCTAAGTAGGCACCTTGCATTCACAATCCCTATCATGAATAGGCATTATATGCTTTCAAAAGAGCTACACTGAGTAGGCACTTTGCTTTCAAAATCCATACCCTAAGTAGGCACCTTGCTTTCAAAATGCCTACCCTAAGTAGGCACCTCACTTCCAAAAGCCCTACCTCGAGTTGGCACATTTCTTTCACAAGACCTATCCTTAATAGGCACATTGCGCTTTCAAACATCCCTACCCTGAGTAGGCACCTCACTTTCAAAAACCCTACCCTGAGTAGGCACCTTTCTTTCAAGAACCCTACCTGGAGTAGGTACTTGTCCTTTTCAAAGCCCTATCCAAAATGGGCACTTCTTGTTTCAAATCCATACACTGAATAGACACACAACTTTTAAGTCCTTCCCTGAGTAGGAAAACCTCTTCAAAGCCCTATCCTAGGTAGGAACCTAACTTTCCAAATCCCTAACTGGGGTAGGCACTTGTCATTTTCAAATCTCTATCTGAATAGGCACTCAACTCTAAAGACCTACTATGAGTAGGTGATCCCTTCAAATGCCTATCGTAAATAGGCACCTTTCTAACCAAAAAGCCCTACATCAGGTAGGCACCTACACTTAGGCCCTATTATCAGTAGACAGCCTTTCTCTCAAGCCCTATCCTGAATAGGCATTTCATTTCTCAAAGACCTACATTCAGGTAGTCATCTACACGATCTAAGCCCTACACCATGGCGACACTCCCAAATTAATCTCTTAATCACCCCTACGGCCTACCTATCATCTAGATATAAATCTTGGAATGTGGCCCATGCTACTCAAATTCAAAAGCTCATGATTTGGTATTACCATGATACATCCATGCTTTCAAGAACTGTCCTAAATAGGCATCTCCTCTTCTAAAAGGCCTATATTAAGTAGGCAACTCCCTTTGTTAAAGACCTACATTCAGGTAGGCATTTCCTCAAGCCCTATTATATATAGGCACTCCTAACAAAGCCCTATAACATGGTGGGCATCCTTTTAAAAGCCCTACGTTCATGTAGGCATCTCTCCAAGCCCTATCCTAAGTAGTCATTCCCTCCAATTCAAGCTCTATATTTAGGTAGGAACCTCTCGAATCCCTATCCCTAATAGGTATTTCCTATAATCTAAGCCCTACATCCAGTAGGCACCTTTATCTAACCATATAAGAATTTCCTCCAGTTTAATCCATAAACTCATGTAGGCCCCTGAGTTAAATCTCTATCATGAATAGGCATTCCTCTTGATCAAAATCCCTACATTTAGGTAGGTTTTGGATCAAAGCCCTATTCTCAGGTAGGCATCAACACTAAAGCCCTACCCTGAGTAGCCATACATCGATTGACTCTCATAAATATGATGTGTCCTATCTTGAATAGGCATTTTTCATGAACCAATTCATATCCTAATGAGGCACCTGTATTCAAGCCCTATCTTGAATAGGTGTCCTCTGGAACTCAAGCACTACATTCAAGTAGGCGGATCTTGCAAGCCCTACATTCTGGTAGGCACACCTGACAAAACCATACATTCAAGCGGTCACTCCTTGCAAAATCCATATCAACACGTAGGCACCTTGATGAAAGCCCTATGTACATTAGGAAAATCCTGCTCTTATTATGTTGAACCATCTTGTATTCAAGAGATGCTCTAGGGAGCAAACAATTCTCAGATAAAATTGTTGGTTGTAAGGCCACCTTAAATCTAGAAACTTGTATGGTCCCCAACCTTATCTATCTTGAGAACTTTTTGAAAAACAAGAAAGGGTTAGGGGAACATACAATTGATCGGTACAATCGCTTGTCATGAAGTCCACCTTAAATCTTGAAATTTTTATACATCCCCATCTAATCGATCTTTCCAATCTATCAATCTAATCAATACAGGAAAATGCTTCTAGACTTAGACAAATGAACAATGCAGTCATTGGCCATGAATTTCACCTTAGATTTAGAAGCTTGTCTGATACCCAACATATCCATCTTGAGCACTCCTATAGAGCAACCAAGGTGATGCTTTTGAAGATTTGAACAAGCAACCTAGAACTCTTCAAATGGATACATGATACTCTAAGCATTACAACTGATATATTCAGTCATTGGTCATAGAGTCCTTCTTAGATCTGATTTTTTTCTAATGATAAAATTTATCTAACTTCAGTATTTCTTCAAACTAAAAATTCTTTAAATATGGATATTTGTCTAATACTCCAATCTATGGTCCTGGATCATGACCTAAAAGTGAATCAATTCTATTTGCCTATTTCCAAATCAATTTATGGCCCCAGGTCATGACCTAAAGTTGAACCAATCATATGCTCATATCTCCAATTCTTTCAAGATCCGTGATGATGACTTAAGATTACACCAATCATGTCATGGACATATCAATATTTCTAATTCCTACATCTGGTAGGAGCTTTCAGATGATCACATATCCTACAATTTTCATATCTAAAAATCCTTTCACAGCAGTGATGAAGTTCAAAAGAAGGTGAATCAAAACAAGTGAGAACTAGAAAGTCAAGGATAATCATTCATTGATATCTAGGGGCCAGATTATGGACTACTAGAGGAATACGTCAAGGAGGCTACCTTGAAAGCTGGAGGATCACCTGAAGATTGATATCAACTTTTTTAACACTCTTCCTATGAACTTAATCCTACAAGATAACACATACTCTAGGGATAAGACAATTAACCAGCATAATCATTGGCTATAAATATCACCTAATGTGGGAACTTGCCTGACGCTCCAATGTTCAATCTCAAGTAATCAAATCCATATTTTCACATGGGAAAACTTACTTCATTTTACCTAAAAATATTGACATATAAAAGCCTTATTTCCACATAGGAGAACTCCCCCAATTTTACCTCTTTTGGTTTGTGATCTCAACCCTAATATGGTGCACTATTGTACAAAAAAATTGAAAAAACTAAAACTTAAATGTGTAGAACGAGAAGAGAGACAATGACTACTTTTTAAGATCTTTGTATAGAAGAGCAAGTTCCACAAGTCTCAATGATTAAAGACTCTTGATCTTAATATTTGTGAAAAATGACAAATCACATCTACTTTTCACATCTACCTTTTCTCATTAAGGCCTGGGTTAATGGAGAATCAAACATGCACTGGCACAAGAACTAAAGCTATGATGGAAGAAGCTCATCAAAACTTTAGGGGATTGAATGATCGGTCAGACACAAGAAACTACCTAAGTCATAGGCTGCCCTTACTCTGGAGAAACATTATTCCCAATCTTTTCCTCACTAATTCAGCTTTAGAAGGAAGAGACGTCCCACTCTGTTTTCACCCTCCTTAAGGTTTGTTAGAAAAACTTTGATGATTCTAACCTTTTTCACCTTTCGTGACCAAAAATAGGGGTCAGATTTCGCCCAAGTCAACAGTTCTCACTCTTATCTCGAACCTTGCCTTGAGAGGGGCAAACTATTCACAACCCATTTTTTCCCAATCAATAGAAAATCCTGCTTAAATATTAATTCTCTGGCCAATGACGAAGTGCATCACATTTTTCACATTTTAAATTTTTCCATATTTTACCACATTATCTGCCTTTTTTTTTAGAACACCGGAAACTACTGGTTACAGATTATCTCATGAAGACAAAGAGAAATGATGGAAAGGAAAGGAGAGGGCATCCGTCTGAAGGTCCTTCAGAAGAGGTTGAGGGAAAGAAGGCCAACTACTGATGGGTGATGGTTGCTTTAGGTATTTCTTAGCTAGCCAGTCGGCTAAGGTGTTCTGATTCCTTCTGATATAACTGATGGATGGCGAGCTCAGTCCGGAGCAATGACGACGGATGGCATGAACCAACAGTTTGTATTTTAAAGGAACTTCCTCCTCAGTTCGGATCCACTGCACTGCAGTTAGTGAATCAGAGAAGATGATGTTTGAAATATGAGGTTGTTGAGCAACTTTTTCCAATCCATACTTGATAGCTAGAAGCTCCCCTCTCAAAGGATCAGAGCCTCTTTCGCGTTTGGTCAGGCCGCCAATCCACGCACCCTCCTTTGAATGCATAATGAGGCTCATAGCAAGAGTATCATCCGAAGCGTTCACTGCTGTGTCAACATGCATGACAGTGTCGAAATCTGATGATGGGTCTGCCTGCCAGCGCGTAAGAGAGGACTGAGAAGTCGGGCTTTCCTTTTTCAAGAAAGCTTCACCTGCAATTCGGAGATCAGCTCTACTGTGTGTTTCCAGGATGGATGTGGGGATGCAATGATTCTCAAAGATATGGGTATTCCTCCCTTTCCATAGCCACCAGCAGGCGATGGCAAACAGGTTGGCCCAATGTGCCTCTTTATTCAGCTTCTTAAGATTGTAATCTATCCAGATCTTGATGGAGTCACAGGAGAAGAAGTCGGTGGCAGCCTGGGGTACTAATCTTATCCAGAGAGTGTGCGATGTTGGCCAGTCTCTAATGGCATGTAGGGCCGTTTCCACTGGATGATTACATCTAGAGCAAGATGTATCGTCAATCATCAGTGAGATGTCAGGTTACCCACAGATCATTAGTCAGCAAGCGATTATGGTATACTAACCAGAGGTTGGTTTTAATCCTTTGTTGGATTGCCATGGACCAAATGATAGCAAAGCATCCATTATTGTCCCCGGGAGTATTGTGAGTGAGGCATTTGTAGGCTGAGTTCGACGAGAAACGGCCATCAGCGGAGTGTAGCCACACTCTTCCGTCAGAACCATAAGTATGTCTTGGCGTTGGCATGGATAAAATGGCAGTGCTTGTGTCTTCAGTGAACCAGTGTCTGATAAAGTCCTGATCCCAACATCCGTCGTCTGAGACCAGGCTAGCAACGACCATGTCTCTTAAATCTTCCGGAATAACGCGCCCATGCAGGAGCTCGGGGGCATGTCCGTCACCGATCCATTTATCATCCCAAAGATTTGTCTCAGTGCCAGAGATAGCAGCTACTCGCAAGTTAGAAAGAATGAAGGGCATGAGTGTCTTGATTCCTTGCCAAGTGTGTGAACCTGATCTGTGATTTGTGTGTTGCCTCCCATATTTGTCTTGCATGAGGGTTATCCACGGGATCAGCTTGCCCTGCTTGAACTCCCATGCTAGCTTCGCAATCAAGGCTGAGTTAATTTCCTTAGCTGGTCTGATGCCCAAGCCTCCCAGGTGCTTGGGTTTAGAGACGTTCCTCCAGGCGACTAAGCTTGGTTTGGTGTCTACGTGCGAGCTGCTCCATATGAAATTCTGTGTGAGCTGATCAATCCTGTCCGTAATGGAAACAGGAAGAAGGACAGATTACATTGTATAACAAGATTGTGACGGGAGAACTGAAGTGTCTAAGGTAGCCCTTCCAGCGAGAGAGAGAAGACGGTGTTGCCAGCTACCGATCCTGCTGTGAATTCTTTCGATTAGGAACTGGAAATGTTCTTTGCTTTTCCACTTGTGGATGATGGGAATGCCCAGGTGTCGACCAAGATCAATGGTTTCTTTAATGTCCAGGATTCTGTAGATCCTCACCCGGAGATTTCTATTGGTATTTGTCGAGAAGAAAATTGAGGATTTTGCGTTAGAGAGGTGTTGCCCTGATGCCTTGCTGAAGAGCTTGATACATCTCTTCACAACCTGAGCTTGTCTTGGTGTGGCTTCTCCGAACAAAATAATGTCATCAGCGAAACAGGCGTGAGAAAAAGGAAGATGATGCCTAGTAAGCCGGATGGGTTTCCAGTTCCCCTGGGAGACTTGTTCTTCAATCATCTGACTCATGCGTTCTAAGCAAAGTACAAAGAGGTACGGAGACAAAGGGTCCCCTTGTTTGACGCCACAAGAAGGTTTAAAGCTGTCAATAATCTCGTTGTTCCACAGGATAGAAGAGTTGCCCGAACTTAGGATTTGCATGATGATGTGGATCACATTATCTGGTATGGCTGTTCTGCGAAGAGTGTCTTCAACAAAGGTCCAGCTCATCTTATCGAAGGCTTTAATGAGATCAAGCTTTATAGCAAATAATTGTTTGCATTGTTGCTTGGCCTCCGTGGAATGTATAATTTCCTGAACCAGCACCACATTGTCTCCAATTTTCCGCCCTGGGACAAAGCTAGATTGATAGGGGGATATCCAAGAAGGAAGATAGCGCTTCAACCGGTTTGCAATCACCTTGGACAGCAGCTTGGTGCAGACATTATCCAATGAGATGGGCCGCAGCTGGCCACACTTCTCCTGATGTGGCACCTTTGGAATGAGGACTAGGGTCGAATCCGCACACTTGGGGTCGATGGATTCTCCTTGGAAAGCAGCTTGGATGAAACGCGTCACTTGGTGTTGAAGGATGTCCCAGTGCTCTTGGTAGAAGGAGGCGTCGATTCCATCGGGTCTCGGCGCCTTCAATGGGGCCATGGCGTGGAGAGATCTCCAAATTTCCTCAGTAGTAGGCACTCTGCGTAGGTCCTCAACCTCCTGGACAGGAAGGGTCGGAAAGATGCCTGGGAAGGATGCGCAGGCGTGGAGACGATGTGCGGAGGGGGGTTCCTGATAAACATTAGCCAAAAAATCTAAAACAAGATTGTTTAGATCGGCACTTTGCTCCACCCAATCGCCTCTCTCGTTCTTGAGCTTGATGATAGTGTTGTGCCTTCTTCTTTCCTTGATCGAAGCATGAAAAAATTTTGTGTTGTTGTCTCCCAGCGCCACCCAGTCGCACCTCGCCTTCTGTTTCCAGTCAGCTTCCTCCCTTCGCAGGATAGAATCGAGCTCCGCCTGGTAGGCGATGGTGTCTTTCGCAATCGTCAAGTCGAAGCGGAGGGCAAGTTGCAATTGGTTCCAACGAATTTTGTTGCCAAGGTGATCTTTCCATCTTCTGTCATCCTTCTTCTTCCGCGCCGCCCAGTCAGTCGCCTGGTGTAGAAAATGAGCACCCACTTCCGGGAGGGTAGTATCAGCATCCCAATGGTTCTTAAGAAAGGTTTTGAATCCCTCCAACATCTTCCAGCTGGCTGCGGTACGGAGGGTCGGTTGTCGTCGGGGACCCCCAGCCTTGGACGAAACTAGAAGAGGCGCATGATCTGAATGATTCTTCTCAAGAACAACAACCTATCCAGCTAGAGGGGAGCTTATCCAGAAGGAATTGCCTAAGGCTCGGTCCAGCCTTTCATGAAGAAGCCCTTGCCGAAAAGTTGTGTGTGCACCATTGGCTCCCAAATCGAACAGCTCGCAAGCTTGCATAGCTTCCACAAAGTCCCTACTGTTGGCTTTGTCGAAGGTAACTCCGCCGAATTTCTCAGACCGATACATAACCACATTGAAGTCCCCTGCAACCAGCCAAGGGGATCGGATGGTCGGGGCAAGGGAGGAAAGGTGATTCCAAAGGAATTTACGAGTGCTTCTTGTTGTTCCTCCATAGACGAAGGTGATGAAGCAGTCTCCATTAATTCGGCAGTGGATAAACTGCTTGTGAGACAGAAGGATTTCCATCTGTATATGCGGCTTCCAAAGCACCCAAATGCCCCCGACGAAACCCACAGCTTCCACACGGTGGGATTGGGCGAACCCCATGGTTTTGATTATCTTCATAGCACGAGGACCACTACAGCGAGTTTCAAACAGCCCCAACACAGAGACATGATATCAATTGACTAGCTCCTTCACCGTGTTCTGGGTGTCTTTGTCACAAACACCCTGAACGTTCCAGAACATGACGTTCATTGACATTCTTCAGTGATGGTGGATGGTCCCATCTCCCACGCTTCCTGCTCCAGGTCTTGGAGTAACGACGCCTTCCCTCTCTTCCTGGTAGAAGCACGACCAGGGTCTCCCGCATTCACTATTTTCCGATTCCTCAGGTGAATCCCCACCGACGATTTTGTGGGACTTCGATACTTCACATAGGTGCTCTTCTCATTGGTTTGGGTGCCAATATGGAAGGTGGATGTGACAAAGGGATGGGAGGAGTGATAATTGCCTTGCAAGATCATGTCCCCGGAAGGGATCGCTATAGTGTGGGTCGTCGTCACTGTGGGGATCTGATTAGGACAATGTGGGCGTTCTTCATGAACTGGTTCTCGTGATAAATCCTGGTTAGGGTTTACCTCCCCCTCTTTCCTATTCTGTCTCCCCTGCCTTTTCCTCCGGTTCCAATCAATACGGCCCGTGATCCTTTCGGCGACATTATCTACGTCAACTGCTTCATGAGTAGTGTCCTCTTCTTCAATGTCCACGAGTTCCTGGAATCTGTTGTTTGCTGGATTCGGACTTCTATTTGGCAGCGGAGTAGGTGGGTTTTTCTTCGGCTTCCTTGTGATCGGCTTGGCATGGATAGATTTAGAGAAGCCTTCCCGTCTGGGGGGGTCCTGGGGGACAAGAGTGCCTGAATCAACACTTGCTCGTCTGGCTTCGGCCTCCGCTTCCAATCGTTGCCTGCAATCTTTCTCGACGTGACCGGCCTTCCCACAGTGTAAGCAGATATATGGGATGTTCTCGTATTCCACACCATATGTAATTCCATCAACAAAGATGACCGGGATGAGAGTTCGCATCATGTTGATCTCAACCGCAAGACGTGCAAACTTGCCTCGTTTTTGCATCTTGGTGTTCATGTCCACCTTAATTGTTTTGCCTAGGGTATCCCCGATTTCCTTAAGAAGGACCTCTTGATATAGATGAATTGGGAGGTTGGGTATGCGAACCCAAGCAACCACGTTCAGGGGCGACGCCGCGTCCGGGTTGAAGCCAGGAACCCACCGTTGAACTATTAGGTATGATCCGAATATGGGCCAGGGACCTCCAGCGAGGGCGTTGATATAGTCTTCTTCTGCCTGGAGTTGTACGATGAAAAAGTTGTTTGCTATGTCGATCAAGTTGAAACCCCCCAGTGGTTTCCACATGGCCTTCGGCCTGTCCCGTAGGGTAAGGTATCCAATCTCGCGCGACAGGACTTGACGACGACGGAGTACTGCCATGGCTTGAGAAGTTCCTCGAGGGCCTCCTGTCGGACACAGAAAGTCGGGTATCCTTGATCAGCGGTTTTCTCAATATCAGATGCATGCAACGAGACTCCATAGGTGTCTGCGTCAATATGAATAAAGCCATGCATATTCCCCATTGATCTCCCCCCCACCTCCTTGTAGGAAGCACGGGCTTTGTCCGATACTCTAGTTCCAGTTGTGGCATCGCCTGTCGTCGCGTCCCCGGCCAAAGGTGGAAAGTCGGGGTTACCTCTAGTGTCGTCGACTTCCATGGAACAACCTTCCCCATTCTGTACGGGTTCACGATGATGTTGGCTAATGATGCGGCTGCCTGAAGCGTAGTTGAGAAGGATGCCTGTCGAACCCAACGGGATAGAGCTTTGCCCTCCTTCCGGGTCTCCATCTCCATCATCATCCTGGCAACGTTGGTCGCCAGACCTAGCGCCGCCAGTCGCCCTAGGGTCTCCACGTGCCGCCATCACAAAACTACATTATCTGCCTATTTAATCCATACATTTTCATCCACTCTAACCCTATCTGAGGCTTTTTGTAAAGAAACTTTAATTTAGACCGAAAGCACAATTACCCTCCAGTTCTACCTTAAATAGGTTGTTTTCACAAATTGCCCAGTTGAATTGTCTAGAATTAAATATTCTCTTTCCAAATGCCTTTTCCAAGAAGATATGAGAGTTAACTCTGACATATCTATTTATGTGTAATTGTCCTTCAATTTTGCCTTAAATAGGATATTCTTTGCAAATTGCCCAGTTGAATTACTTGAAAAAGAATATCTCCTTTTTCATCTTCTTTTCCAAAATAATTGAGAGATAACTCCAACTTGACCTTTTGTACAAGTTTTCCACGATTTTCTCTAGAACATTCCTGAAATATCCATAAATAGGGTAAATCAACTTTATCCTGCTTGAGCCACCAGGCCCCGATAAAAATATGTAGTTGACATGTGGAAAACTACCATGATCTGTGGGCCACACCTCACGCTCATCGATGTGATCTACCACCTCTCCAAAATCTTCCATTAGGAAACCCTGAACCCTAAAATCCACCTATAAATAGACCCCCATACCCAACCTATTTTAGGCCCCTCTCACTCTCCTAAAGCCAGAGAAACAACTATCTACCTCTTTTAGTTTTTTTCTTGTGATCAAAAGATCCTTCCTCTGACATCAACTACTTTGCTAATGCCAATAGGTTGTGCAACAATAAATGTTACTTTTTCTATCATATCTATGTCAGTAATTGATGCTTACTCTACTCCGTTCATAATTTTTAACATTTGCACACTCTTTCTCAAAGATATGATCTTGCTCTACTAAATCTATATCTCTCACCTCTCCCTCTTCCTATGCAATAGTCCTAACCGCTAATGATGGATCTCCATCGTGGGAGGTCTTGAGGAAATTAAGACCACAACACATCAAAAAATTAGACCTTTAGGCCTATGATGAGAAAGCCACGACCATATCTGGTTGTTGGTATGTATTCCCGGAGAATCAATCATGTGATGATTGGAATGAGGCATTAGATACCTGATTTAATAATGATAAAGGTAAATCCATCTATTATGTTTGTCTCAATCATGAGATGATGATACAGATATATTATATGTATAAAGAATGATGTTAGTTGATGATATATGTCTTTAGGTTGAGGACCTAAACAGTGATATCATAAATATGATAAGAATACATACATTCTTGTTATGTCCCTAGTCGGATACAATCGTGGAAGAAAAATAGACAATAGTAATACATAAGACTAGAGTGTGTGTTGACTGATGATAGAGTCTCATTAGTCATGGTATGTGATATCAAGTCAAGCACATAGATACATGCTAGAGAACAGTGTCACGGACAGACCCACCTTGAGAGTGATACATGAAGACCATGGAATGGTAGTCAGAATTAGATCTCATAGTGATAGTGGTGATTGTAGTTCTTAGACCTAAAGTCTTTACACTCATCACATGTCATTCAATGTATTTTGACACCATCCAACGTGACCTTGACTAAGGGTTGCCATATAGATGGTGTTTAGGTGCATTGTGATGCATGAAGATTGAGAGTGAGTGGTGTAGATGGGATGTGTACCTCCGGCAGGAGATTGTTATCCAGGCCACTTGATAAGTGAGACTGAGAAAAGTATGGCCATACTCATGTAAATCAAGATATGATATGTGAGGTCACATGCATCTCAGACATTCTGCTCTAGTTCAAGGAACATGAATTGAATGTTGAGAGGATGACAATTCCATGCCTCAAGTTCAATCTAGATATCAGATACAAAGGAACTATACAATCATGCTAACACTGATCTAGGATTGTAGGTTGAAGTTCTTCTCCAACTTTGCAGTTACTTGGGAAGAAATAAATGTGTTGCTAGCTACCGCTCATTACTTGTGATGTCATAAGTTGGTTATGGACATTCACTGCTATTGTAATTTGGATCTATATGTTCACATGCATAGGATGCACTTGGAATAGGATTTTACTCATGAATATAGTTTAACTTGAGTACTAAAGTGATTAGGTATTCACTTTAAACAACATTGATTGTATATTGACTGAACTGGAATTCTGGCATCCAGGTTCAAATCATGAATTGACCTATTTAGAAATGAATTGATCATTTGAAAGTGTCAAATAACCATTTTAGATATGGAATGCCTATTTCAACTATTAGTATGATTGGATCAAGGATTTATGCTAAAGTCATGTGGTGCATTAATTGTGATATCAAAAGCTAATATGTTTTTGAATAGAAAATAATGTGAATCGACCATTTCAAGTGTTTATCATTATTTATTCATATTTGAATCGATCGGTTCAAGTGTTGAACCGACCATTTCACTAATAAACTGATCTCTTTAGTGATGAATCAATCGTTTCATGGTTCACAGCTTCTAGAAAATTCATCATGTTCTGTCTCTTCGACTACCAGTTGAACTGGAAACTCTAACCCTGACTCTCTTATAAATAAAGGGGTAGTCAAGGATTTTAGAGATATAATAATAAGCTCTGAAAATTGTTGTCCTCTCTAGTTTTGGTAACTAGAGAGCCTGAGCAAGTCCTACCTATAAATGGGAGGGATAGCAAGGGAGAGACAACACAGGAGAGCAAATAAATCCTAGTTGGTTGATGCTCAAAGGGACAACTCCTTCTTGTTGTCTCTAGTAGCGCAACGTGGTTTCTTGGTGGTCCACATGGACTTTGTAGAGGTGAGGAGGCCTTTTTCACCCTCTAAGGAGGATGTTGTCAACCGTCATCTGTGGTGATCAACTAGAAGGCCATCGTCAACAGATGTCAGAGTGTGACTTGAGAAAGAAGCATGTTGCTGCAAGGATAGTTGTCAGACTTGCTCCAAGATCAGGTATATGCCTTGCAACTCTCGTCCCAATCTATAGTTGTTGACATGATGTTCTATCTAATGGGAATATGGCAGTAAAATTTTTGTTTCTTATACCATATCTGTCGCCATATTTCCCAACACTAGCCCCAAAGGTCTGCCAACATAAAAAATGTTTTTATCATTTTTTTGCCATTTTCTTTAACAACAACCTCGGTCATTAATATTTTTATCCCAGATGACTAAAAAGGTTACAATATTGTTTATCAAGAAAGATGGGGGTGTTAATCCTTCCCCATTTGTTACAAGATCGCCAAATATTATCTATAAATTTTGCACACCTTTCTTATCCTACATTGCGTGGAGTAAAGATCAGGTTCCCACTCATTTATTCCTATATTTATTTATCCTTGTTTTACATACAAAACCAGGTGGAGACTTTGATCTTTATCCATTTATCATTTTTTCCTCAATTTTTTCATTGTTCAACGACCATAGGATCCATTAGATTTTTCATACCGGGTATAACATTACCTCTTCTAAAACTCTATTTTGACCTACAAAAGTTTGTAGAGGACATCATCCCTCTCTACACCTGAATCCCTCTTGATGGTGGGAGAGCTTCATCCTGTAGTCCATTTTTAACCATATTAGGAGGAACTGGAAACCCCACTTGAAATACAATTCTCGCCACTCCATTCCATTGACATGTTCTTTAGACTATTCCCAATCAACCTTCATTGACTCTAATCAAGACCAGAGAAGCCAAAGACCTAGAAGGAAGGTGACAGTTGGAACTCAATCTTGGTAGAGACATCTAAAATAACATTACTACTTGAAGAAGATAAAATGAAACACTATGAATTGTTAGATAATATATCATTCTACAACTTTTTTTTACTTCCATTGGGTCACTATGTCAGCAACAAAATAATATGAAAACAAAGACTCATTGTGTGGTAGCACATATTTTGTTCTCATCTACTTGGCATCTACAAACCATTCTAAGATTTTAGATGTTATCCTACAGCTTCAAAAATCCCAATACTTCATCTTAATGAATTCTTACAGTGTTGTAGAGGCTCACTCATTATTAGTCAACTCCAGAATTTAAATTCATGATGTACCAATAATAAAGCACTCATCATTTCTTAGGTGTGCTTGCCCTTTCACACTAAATTAGAAATTAAACATCAAGAGCCTCTCTTTTGTTGAGTCCCTTTCTATCTTGCTCGTCAGAATGAAGCTCTATTAGCATGGGTCATTCTTGGGGTGGAAATTTTGGATGAAGTCAAAGTTGGTGCATGCAGTCGTTGGCCACCAAATAGATTTGTCTCTTTCACAACTACCCCTCCTCTCTCCACCTAGACTTCCACTTCCACATCAAAAAGAGGTCTTTGCTTCCACATGTCATAGTTGCTAAACAGCAGTGTGCTCTCTAAAAGCAAAGAAGCATACTTATTGATTACCCCTCCAATGAGCAACATGGAAAGTGTGCTAAGTAGATTTAGAACTCTATATCATACTGTCCTGGTAATATAAACTACTACAATAGTCAGACATTGATGCAAACTCCCAACTATACTATGAGTAACCTACCTATGATACTATGTGATGAACTCACCGTAAGGAGGATATACAAATGTGGAGGAAAGTTGAAATTATGCAAAGCATCTTGATCTCTACATCTAGCGGGTTCTTTTATCACCGTATATGTCCATCATACATTTAAATATTAAGCCAACTCATTGAAGAAAAAGTCAAAGAAAAGAAGCTTAAACCAATCAAACTAACTCATCAATGGCATAATATATCACATGTGGCATTTGCAAATGCTATCATAAGCTTTGCAGAACTAAACACAACCAAATTTATACCATTGGAGGTGATTAAATGCATTTGAAGAAACATCATAACACATATCTTAGTTGACAAATCAATAATATATTTTTATTAAAGTGTATCATGATCTACAAGAAGACAATCTTCTCTGGATCTAGATTTTTAACAATATAGAACATAGGGAGATACATGGGAGTCCATGTAATGCATTCTAGAGTTGACAGAGAAACATATGGGGAAGTTTAGCAAAAGATCAAAGGACAAATTATAGGGTGGTCATTACTTTTTTTATGTTAGGTAGAATACCTTTTGAAATCACTTGTTTCAATCCTGACAAACACTGTGTAGACTAGCATGTTACCAACTAGCTTGTGTAGGCATATTGAAAAGGTAACAAGGGGGAAGAAGGTTGATCACTTGACCTCTCTAGTGGCCTAGGACCATGAGAAATGACATAGATGGAAGCTGGATTGAGTATGATTTCAATGAAAGAATGGAATAAGGCACTCATCACACACATTGCCAGGGAGGTAAAAGCAATCATACATGTGATATATTGTTAGGAAATCATGAATAAATAAAGGTTATACAAACAAATACTAGGGCGAGGTTACACAAACAGTGAATCAATTATCTTTTCATATCTTTAATGATTCCTTAGTTTCTTGGTTGAGGGACTATTTGAACTTAAATAAGGAGTTTATTGAAAAAATTATGGTTACATGCAGGCATATATGGCTAGAAAAAACCAGTATTCTTTTCCAAAAGAAACTGAATATGACTCACCAAAGCTTTCTAATAAGAAGTAACATCAGAAGAGTGGATAGTGTGTGGTAAAGGTGAGTCAACAATAATATTTATATGTTATACACGATGTTCCCAAGTTGGTTCCTCCTGATAAGGAGTGTGTGAAACTGAATGTTGATGCTACAATTCATAGAAGTAGTTGGAGAATGAATGTTCATCATAATTTAGCTGCAAGTTTCTACTAATTTTGCATCTCTTAGATAATTTATCTCTTGGTGAGTTCATTCTTAGAGAATGTATCACTTATTCAGTCTAAGGAACAACTATATAACCCTAGTTCATAGAGAAAAGACTCAATCCAAGGCAAGGTCCACATGGGACCTTGAGAATAGATCTTTCAAAATTGTGGCCAATAAAACCTCTAACTATTATATGAATAGTCTCATATCCTAAAGGTGTAGTAAATGTGTGATGATATCTCCATATGAACCAGGGCAGCAGAAAGAAAACTCAAGGTCATATGATATTATCATTATTATTCACTCTAGATATTTGGTGAGGAGCAGTGATAAACCCAAAGTTATAATCACAATATTATTTTCATGTGCACAAGGGCACATAGAAGCCCCTTTTTGTGAACCTTCTTATAATACCATATGCAATCACGAATAAGGGAACATATGCTAATTAAAAGAAAATATAGCACAAGAGAAATGAGAGGCAAAGGGATTATGCATCACAAGTATGACTATGTATGAAGAGTTTCCAACCTTAATAGTTTCCCATTTCAAATGATTCCTATATTGTGCATCCCTCTTGTGATACAAGATGTGAGTCCTATTTGGATTTAAACCAAGAGATATGTATACTAGTAAAAGTATATGATAGTCTAAAGCATGTATTAGGTAATGAAATAATTGACGACACTGACAAATTCATGAGTTTTCTCACATTCTGACGTATATTCCTTGTCAATAGATCAAGTTAGTAGCATCTAGCCCAAGTAGGGTCAAAAACACAAAGCATCCAATGTCATCTATGCATAGGAAGAACTTCATCTAAGAAAGTGAATTGTTCAACAACAATCTAGGTTAAAATAAAGGATTGCCAAACAATGGAAAAAATATTAAATGTAATGCCAACTCCACATTAAAAGGTAAAAAATATAATTCCAATTGTTGTGAATTCCCTCTACTAAATTGATGTTCTATCTATTTCATTCTACTATCCTTGTTTGTATTATACATCATATCTATAAAATGTGGACATATAATTCCAAATATATCATGTATTCTTTCTGAGGTCACTCTGTTGAACAAATGCCTACATAAAATACCTTACAGCTAGTATTTAACAATAATAATCTTGATTATAGTCACTTGCAATGAAACTCACTTGATGTACATTGATATGTGTGTATCTTATACTTGCTCTTGATCATGGCATACCTTGAATAATTCAGGTCTGATGGACATCTCATGGGTGTAACCTACTACATTTCTAGGCATCTAAATAGGAATGACACAAATCCCATCATCTTCAACATATACCATCAACAATTTCAGTTGCATTGGGCTCCTATTGCAAACTTTCTTTTGGATGATTATTCTTGGCCTATTGGGGCTTGAGACTTCATTATACATTTGTGTAGTTTTTTTAATCTTGTTTTGTGTACTTCTTGATTCTCTCACTTTTCCTTGAGACCTTGAGGCTTGGGATTCCTTGCATATGAATAGGAAAATATAAGAAGAATATGATTAATACATAATACATTTTAAGAATATCAACAAATATGATTATGTTATCACATGTGCCTTCATATTTAACTTGATCAATTTTGTTGACCAAGGAAGGTAGGTTTCTATGTCTTGAAAGACTTCATACACTTCTTCCATATCGAAATGTATTGGCACACTTTGACTTGACATCAATGGGGTATCAATTACTACTTTTTTGTATTGGATCCAATGCTACATTGTGAAGGATAATTGGCATATTTTGATGAGCAATGTGCACCCTTCCTTCAGCTAATGTACGTGATGTTTTATCCAACACTGAAATGAACTTGTGATATCACTACCACTATCATATATGGATAATGTGAATAACAACTAGATTTGTTGCTTACCTCTCAAAGATTTAAGAAAAAAGTGATTATTGCTTACCTCTAGAAGCTTTGAGAATTGTGCATGTGAGCAACTAAGTCTGGAGTTAGGGTCCTAATCGATATCCCCTACATTACGTAGATCCTTTCTCTCATTTTTTTCCTCAAGAAGCCTAGTCGTCATAACCAAGTTTGTATAGTATTTTGCATTTGTAATATAAGGTGAGGTGAAATATCATATCTAAAAGCCACACAATTAGGATATTTTGTAATTGTTACTCCTAGTTTGGTTGCTCTAGCATGGCTTGGGTGGTCCTTTTTCCGCAATGTCATAGTTAACATGTTATTAAATCCTTTTTTGCTAAGCAATCCATCATAAACTTGCTTTGACAGAGAATCCTTCTGAAACAACAAAATATAGAATTTATATAATTAACACCATGATGAAAAAATCCAACTTGAGATTAGGATAATAACTTACAATCTTACCTACCACTTCCTTCACCTTGTTACATGTAGTACTACCAATATTGTCCATTCTATCTCTTTTCCATAGTTTTGCTCTAAATACCTTTGATGTAACTAGATCTAAATTATTCTCATCGGTCTGTTTTCCATGATGATAAAATAAGGATGACCTTATAGCTCTATACGGAATTATACAACACCCATAAGATCTAATATTTGAAGAAAAAAACTCAAACTTACCATTTCCTACTCTAGGCCAACATATCCTTATGAGAAATCCAAAATGATACTCATTGATGATAAATCTCACCCAATCTTACTTATTCTCTGCTTAATTTAGCAAATAAAACAAAAAAGGATTAATTTCCTCACACAACATAATACATTAATTCAGTCTAAATGGAATTGAAAGACTAAAAAAGGAACCACAGAACATTTCTCTTAAATCACCTTAAACTCTTATATCACCCGACTCATCACAAAATATTCCCATTGGAGTTATAAAATTATACTCTTTGGGTAGGTGTATGCATATATTCCCATCTTCATCTCTCAGGAACATTGTTGAGAAGTGGTATTTGGATTCCCTCCAACTCTAATTGACTCTTTGTATCACCCACTACTTTATATCAGATCCAATCAAAAATGTGCTCTATAAAAAAACAAGAATATGTACCCATAGTAAATTAATTATACATAATATATCTTTTTTTTCACTTTCAGACAAAGAAATTGACAAGAAAAAGCATGCCTAGTCACCTTAACATTTTCCCAAATAAGGTCCTTAAGACCTTCTCCCACATCATCCCAACTTCCACTATTTATTGGAACTCATTCTCGTGATGAAACTCTAATATAACTACTAAAAAATTTTGGGTTCTCCCTATTTTTTTCCTTCTCAATTCCATTCAAATGGAATTTTCTGCCCTTTAAGTCTCTTTCTAACAACCTTTGGCATTGTAGTATGGCCCCTTCTAGTTTTTGTGGTCCTTGAGTTCTCTTTGTGGGAAGACATGTCTGCAATAATTAAATAGAAGAAAACTTAGAATTGCATTCATAAATATGTAAAATGCTTAAAACATAGGATCGTATGAAAATAAAAAAATATTGTCAAATCACAATATAATAATGAGAATGAAATAGGTCTTCTCTAGATCTTGTGACTCTAGGAGAGGGAGGCTTAGACAAGTTGTGGGCGTTGAGGTAGGGGTCTTCCCTACTCGATATCTGGGAATTCCGATCTGTGGGGGAAAGTCGAAAGGGTCGGACTTCAGCACCTGCGTGGATAGCCTAAGGGAGAAAGTGGCTAAGTGGGTAGGGTTGAATATTTCCATGGCGGGTAGATTCGTTCTGGCTAGGTCCATTTTGACTACCATGGTCAAATTTTGGTGTATGCAAGCAGAGATCCCAGGGTTCATCCTCGACAAATTCCGGAGCATCATTGCGGTGTTTGTTTGGGGAGGTAAGTTCCATGCGGTGGGCATCTTGCGGTGTTTGTTTGGCTAAACAGCTTGAAGAAGGGGGCCTAAACATTCACGATCCTAGTGATGTGGCTGCTACTGCAACTGTGAAGAGGATTGATGTTTTCTTGAGAAGAACTTAATCAGGTTGGGCATCTTGGATGAAAAGGGGCTACGATGAGGTGCTGGTGGAAAATAGGACCAAGAATGAGTCTAGAGCCTGACGGGAGATGTGCAGAAGGTGGGTGGACATTGCAGGGGATTATCACAACGTTGACAACACCTAGGCACTGGTGAAACATGATGTCATCCCTTGGAGAATTAGGTACTACCACACGTCCCAGGTACCTTGGTTTTAGTAGTTGTGGAATGGCTCTCATATCTCGAAGTGGAGTTGTTGCTTGTACAAGAGCATCGTCCAAAATCTTCCCACCATGGACCGGCTGATCAAGTGGGGATTGAACAGCGACCCTCTCTGTCTGCTTTGCCGGGCAGAAGAGTAATCTCATTCCCATCTCTTCTTCAGTTGTAGCTTTACCTACTTTATGTGGTGTAGGCTTTGCCTTAAAATGGTTCGGGGTGTCTGCCCTCCCAAGTATTTATTTCAAGTGGTTTTTTGGCTGGAGGATAAAATAAATATTGATAAAGGCATGTCCAAGCTGGTGGGTGTTGTGGTTACTAGTCTATGCTACTCCATCTGGAGAGAAAGAAATGGCAGACTCCATGGAAAAGGAGACACTGATGTGTTGTGTATTTTTGATGGTTTTGTTCATAGCCTTGGTTGGGTGGTCAAGTCCAAACCCGAGATCACAATGCATGTCCAGGGCCTAATTCTTAGGCAGTGGGATTTTGTTGTCTAGCCCACGTGTACAGTATACGAGGCCATACCCTGTATACTTTTTGAATTTTAGTAATATTTTACCAACTCCAAAAAAATGAGAATGAAATAAATTATTTAATCAAAAAATGAAGAATTACATCATAAATATGCAAAACACTTAAAACATTGAATCATATGAAAATCAGATAATAGTGTCCAAATGCAATATGATAATGAGAATGAAATAAATTATTTATTCAGAAAATTAAGAATAGCATCATAGATATGCAAAACACTAAAACATTGGATCATATGAAAATCAAATACTAGTGTCAAAATGCAATATAATAATGAGAATGAAATTCATTAATAATTATTTAGAAAACCATCTTGAATATGATAAAAAATACTCATTACTCTCACTTAGGCATACACTATTTTTAGGTTTTATGAACATTGACTCCATTTGATGAAAGTCCCATCAATGTGATCAGCTTGAGCACAAATTTCTTTTTCATTAACAATAGTATCATCACTTGTGAAAATAGTTGGAAGGATCCTAGACAAGGAGGTTTCTTCTTTTAAAATGATGTCATCTTCATTAGCATTTTCTTCAATTGGCCTCCTTCTATGAGATAAAACCACATACCATCCCATATTAGATGTGTGTCACATAAAAAACTTGTTTTTCCAATAATTCCATTAAAAATGGATCGTGTTTACATCCCTCCTTGTCAAGGTTCACCAAGGTCAATTAATCTTCAACACATACATCATAGTCATTTCCAACCCTCTTATAACAAAAAAACAAGAACCTTGCACAAGTTGTAATCCAACTCATATATGTCTTGGATAACTCCATAATGGGAAACGTCACACCAAATTTGATTTTTGTCTTTAACACTAGCAATATGCAAAGCTTCAGAGACCAAAGGTACCCCACTATTTTGCATAGTTCTCTTATCATCTTGTAATTTTTTATACGATGTGTACCCATTGATATAATAGACAGAAAAAGACAAAATTGTTCTTTTAGTCCCTCGGATAACTATTCAAATCTCTTTGAAATAGATCCTAGTGATTAAGAAATATGTTCACTGACACAATTCTATAATCATGTGGCAAAAGAGTGAATGCTTTCTTATTATATCCTTCTCATTCTTCTATAGTAAAGGATGTGTAAATAATCCTTATGTTCTGCCACATAGGATTCAACCTCGGTGGTATTTTAGAGGACATACACATGTGATGTGTGTAATTAATCAATAGATAGTCTAACTAGCTTGAATCTTATACCGCCTTGCCCTTCAATTTTTCTAGAATATTGTGATTTAGGAAAACAAATGGCTTCAACATTGGATAATAATTGGGCACAAAAGTCAAAAGCCTCTTCTACTATGTATTTTTCCATCATACAACCCTCATGTCAATATCTATTCTTCACATACCCTTTTAATATCTTCATGAATCACTAAAATAGATACATCCAATGTAGATACACTGGACCACACAACCTGAGCTCTCTAGCCAAGTGTACAATCAAATGAACCATTACATAAAAGAATGAATGAGGGAACTACATTCCAAATTGACACAAGGTGATGATTATATTATTTTGTAATGAGTCCATAGTCTCATGATCAATGGATTTTTTTAGCATAATGCATTGAAGAACATACAAAGCTGACAGATTGCATTTCTAACCCAGTTAGGTAAAATGGAATAGATAGTCAATGGCAAATTGCATTGATATTTGTCACTCGTGTGATTTTGAGCCAAGAAGTTGAAAATTTTGCGTATCCACAAATTTAATAATGTTCGAATAAAATCCCTAACCCTCTGGTACCTCAACACCTTTTGGGAACCCATAAAAGACAACATTTTCATCCTTCATAGGTGTATAACATATTTGAGGCAAGTATGTCTTACTTCTCTTTTCTTGAGGGGGAGGGGCACTCTACCTTGAATTCCCATGTCAACAATGTCCAATATTGTTTTGAGACTATCTTTTTTCTTCCATGGTGCATTGGGTAATGTGCCAACTAGACTATCACATATGTTCTTCTTTATGTGCATCACATCTAAATAGTATCTCACATATAAAGATCTCCAATAACGAAGGTCAAAGAATATGTACCTCTTCTTCTAGGGACCTTTGAGAATTGGATATTTCATATTTTTCTCGAATTTTACTTTCAACTATTTTACCTTGGTAAAGATTTCTTGATCAGATAATGGCTTTGGAGCACTCCACAGTTATATTTCTCCATTAAAAGCTTTCTTCACCCTACTACAATGATGACCCTTAGGCAAGAACATGTGATGGCTAAAACAAATAGTTTTCTTCCCATGTTTCAATTGGCATAATGATGTGTCCTCTTTACAAGTTGGGAAATCAAGGTATTCGTTAATACTATAATAGGATAGATTTCCATATGCCAAAAAGTCATTTATCATACAAAATAGCATTTTCCTCAAATTGAAATTCTCTCTTCTATATGAATCATAAAACTCAACAACCTTGTCTCACAAAATCATCAAAACTTCAATGAGTGCATCCACATAAATGTCAATATCATTACAGTATGTTGTGGTCCTAAAATTAAAAAATTCAAAAGCAAATGCTTGTGTTTCTTGCATATGTCTGGATCAAGATTATATATTACTAAAATCATCATCCAGGTACTATGACTGCTTGGATTTTGAGTGTTCTTTCATCTGCATAAAGTGACACTCTTAAGTTTCTCGGATCACCACAAAATTTAGGAAATTATCTATTGTCATCCATTGTGGAGAATTTGTAGGGTTTCTAAAAAAACATAACTTTTTCTCTCCTCAACATGCCAAATCAACTTCTTCACATCATCAACATTATTAAACAAACACCTAAATCTTGATATTATTGGACAATACTACAAAACATTACTAGGACTTCCATTGTTCTATCATGTTCTTCGCAAACCAAACAACTATTAAGTGAAGCATGACCAATTCGTTACATAATGCAATCATCGGGACATGCATGTATCTTTTCATAATCAGGGCCCATGTATGAAAGAACTTTTTTGGCCTTGTATATCCGATAAGGAAGTGCACCATTCTCTAGAACCATATATTATAAGAGTTGAAGTAAGGTTGTAAAGCTTCTTTTATACCATCAATTGATCACCTTCAGGTGAAACAATTGTAAAGAAATAGATAATTTGGTGAACTTGACACAACTAGTGTGTAATGATGTTTGTGAGTCACTCAACAACCTTTCAAATAGTTTCAGGCAATCCTGGATATGTACCTCTACTTGTAAGTCATGTCTTGAAATGTGTCATCTTATTGTGTCTCAGATTGTCCAATCTTCACTCTAACCATAATCTATCCATCAAATATAAGTCGCATCAATATTCCATCTAAATAAGCGATGATGCAAGGAGTCTTGGTCAAGTCGCTTCCCAAAACCACACTTTAGACTGGGACAAATAAGTCTAGTATAATCACATGTTTGATTAATTGTTCACCTTAAAAATTCATCCACTCCTTATTCATATTCTTCAGATAAATGATTTACTGACATCCACTTTAGATCCATTACTACATGCCAATATGCTTGCTGAGTAGAAAAAATATAGACAGTACAAGGGGGTGAAGACAAATAAGAGGGAGGGTTCTTATAATAATTTGTGAATTTTGACAGATAATGATAGCCATGTTATACAAATCTATAAGATAAAATTCTAAGTAAGTATTGTCATCATGGTCTAGGAAACAGCTCAAGCAATTTCTATTATTATGCATAAATGTATAGTTGGCCGTTGCATGTGTAATATTTGTCTAAATGTTGTACATGATTCTAGAAATGGGCATGAGTGAATAAATTTCACTTCAACAACGTCAATCTAAGAAGGTACTTGCCAGAGTCTAACAAGTCAGATCACTTAACCATTGAAACTAGCTTATAACCATGTGGGAGGATATTCTCTAGAATGCTAAGATCATGTGAGAATTCACAAGTCGATACCCACTTTTTGATTTATTTTATAGAGACTCTCCTTATTATACCTAAAAGAAGTCTCTAACTATTCTAAAATATATGAAAAACAACAAAACCCATTCTAGTTGTAAGAGTGTCTCTAATACAACCTTCAACACCTATCTTTGAATGAGGTTAAGATACTATGCATAACCAATAATATGGTTTATGTATATCCTAAGTTAAAAATCTAGTACATCCTTGACTCATCGTAATCTACCATGAACAATGATCTATCATGTACCAATTGGTCAAGGGGATCGAACAATTTCAACTAAGAGGTATACACATCCACTATATTTTTAACCATACTTTGATATGTGAAAGTAAGTGCCAATAAATTTGGGAAAACTTTGCTTTCTAGACAAAAATGTTTCCTTACACTATAAATTTTATTGGTCACAACCAATGGGAATATGAATATAGTCGTGGTCAGTTGGGAGAGCATCTGAAATGATATCGACAATTGTCCACCTCCCTCCCACAAAGGAAATTAGTATGGATACATGAGTACCACTTATGCTAAGATATGTACTAATTTCTTAATTTTTAAATGGTGGGTCATATCTGTTCTACTTACTGATCATTTCCTGACAAGTTTTTATACTCATATGTGTATTTCTTCTTCTTGGTGATTAAATTTGGATTAAGCATCTTTTTCGTGTTTATCTTCAAAACATATTGTATTTTTTTCTCTCTCATTAGCACCCTAATATGCCATTGACAACATACCAGATCCCAAGGATACCAGTGATCCTCATTTTGTAAAGTTTTCCTACTCATAATAATGTTTTTGTACTCAAATTTTGTAACTTTCTCTATCTCTCTCTCTCTCATTTATGAATTCTTGACTATATTCTCTAAGAAACTAAAATATTACTTTGAATGAAAATCACAGAAACACGAAAAATTCTATATAACTGACTTAATCAGGTGACTGAGAAAATTAGACTTGGATGCTCATAGTTTGAACCATTAATATGACTAACTTTGGTCTTTTAGACCTATAGGATATTACTCACTCATCCACTAGGTTGTGGAAGTCTGAGTTGACCCTAAATTAGTCAATAATGGTGCCTAATATATTATCTAATCATCCACTAGATCAATAGTCATAAAAAATAATTGAGTGGTTGTCAAGCAGCCATTCATTTTGAACCAAGCTAAGTTAACAATAGGCTTCCTCTCACTTTCAATAGGAGAATCGCAACACCTTCTTTTATCTCCATGACCATTTGTTATCTACTCTGAAACCTTTCTAGAGCAAGATCCACTGTCATTTTTGTCTAACTCAACCACTCATAGGCCACAGAATGTAGGTGGACCACTTTTTGGGGTCTATGATAACATAAATCCACCCTCAAATCATGGTGTGATTTTTTGTGAAGGAAGCAACAAATAGGAAAAGATGCTCCTCAAAAAACATGTTGATTGAATGTCAATTCAACAAGCCAATCAATAATTGTAAGAACAAAGGGTCTTACCATCCAACAAACTAGGCCAGTAGGGAAAAGTGGCCATTCAAGTTATATCTTCTCATAAGGAGATCTAAAATCCAAGCCTTGCATGGGACGGAGTTGGAATGCAATGATTAATGACCAAATCAAGTTACATGCATCAATATGATAATTACAAAAAAAGGTAAGTTGAATTTTATAAAACAATTCTAAGAAACCCCCTTTCCCTTAAAGAAGCTATAATCACTAGACAACCAATAAAGTAATATAGAAATGGTCAAATTGAGAAAAAATATAAGGAATCCAGAGATATGAGTTTGATCACCTTTCAATGAACACATTTTCAATGACTTGGATGGCTAGATTATAGAATCTAGAATAAAAAATTTAAACAAAATCAAGCAATAAGAATATCAATTAAATTATACAACCTTGTGCTACTATCTAGTTTCACATATGATATCTATGTCAAGGTGATATTTCTTAGATCTTGACACTAAACCATTTTAAAACAATTTTAAATTTTGTAAATAAAATACAATGTATACCAATACAATGATGAAATGATTAGGTGTGTGAGAAATCATGTATGATATAAAGTTTTGAAACCAAAATAAATATTGTATGCATGTATGCAATCATCAAATCATGGTCTTGAACCTTACAACTAATGTCTTGATGAGGTTGAGTGGTGACTCATCTAGGTCACTACTTGATGGATTTATAAGTGGTTTGTTCAAGGTGTTTACTTGTGCACGACCAATGGTTTTTCCTTTCCAGATCCAATGGTTTTGAGGTGATACTTATGGTATGTTTGTTTGGTTTGATTGATGTTGCATCTGATGGTGACTTAATCATGTAGTCTTACATTTTCCCTCATATGAATATAGACTTATGATCACCATAATGAAATGAGGTGTAATGATGAGATAGATTATCTTTGATACACTAAACCCTAATGTAATTAAGTGGTGATAGTTCATAATACTTAATCTAGTTTTTTAATCTAACACTAATATGATCCAATGATAGTGATTTATTATGATTAGCTTTCTTGTGTAACTTATGTGGTGATAAGTATATCCTCTCAATGTTTTTACCCTATGTTGTTATGTGAACACCTTATTACAAGGCTATGCTAACATGTGCATTACAAGTATGGTGATGGGTTAGTGAACCTTTGGTAAGACATGGAAAGATAATGATGTTCTTACAGGTGACTGTGATTTGGTGGTCTTAATGACCCATGGGCATGGTTGAGCCCTATTAGAGGTGATCTGCTTCCTTATGTGATATAGAATGGTATCATGTGGTGATGTGACAAGATTTATACCTCATAAGTTTTATATCTTCTGAAGTTGTTATACCTTAATTCTTGCTAGAAATGAATTAGGGTTTGTATGTCCACTTGTTAGATAAATCCCTAATTCATACAATTGGAAATAACTAATCATGTGAAACCCTAATCATGTAGTTGCCCTGGCAGTAGACCCATTCCAACATCAGGACTTGCTTGATGGTGAAATGAGTATTCCTAAGGGAAACTTGGAGCGCATACTATTGAGTATGTGAGGTCAAGTGACTATGTGTCCTGGTCACCTTGACCCCAGGTGTTTCGAGGATGAATACAGTCATACTTTGGTCACCTTGTCCTTGTCACCTTGTTAGATAAATCCCTAATTCATACAATTGGAAATAACTAATCATGTGAAACCCTAATCATGTAGTTGCCCTGGCAGTAGACCCCAGGTGTTTCGAGGATGAATACAGTCATACTTTGGTCACCTTGTCCTTGTCACCTTGTTAGATAAATCCCTAATTCATACAATTGGAAATAACTAATCATGTGAAACCCTAATCATGTAGTTGCCCTGGCAGTAGACCCATTCCAACATCAGGACTTGCTTGATGGTGAAATGAGTATTCCTAAGGGAAACTTGGAGCGCATACTATTGAGTATGTGAGGTCAAGTGACTATGTGTCCTTGTCACCTTGACCCCAGGTGTTTCGAGGATGAATACAGTCATACTTTGGTGTGAGAATGGATGTGGTTGTGTCTCAGTGATTATATATGTGATGAGATTTTGAGGACAACTGTGGTTGTACCTCGGTGGTATGGTTTACCCTTGTGTCTAGAGTCATGACATGTACCAAGGCAGGCTCGGTGTATTCAACCTGACTATATGTCGTTGGTGGCAGTTTGACTTATATGTCATTGCGGTGTTCACACGTATTGATCGAGTGGTGTGTAGAAGAACTTGGAGTCTGTATCTTCCTAGATCTTATATGGCATTGATTTCAACTTAGCAGTTCTCAGTTGGATTTGGGTGGTACGACTCAAATCCTCAAGGCATAATAAAAGACATAATACATCCATGTAGCATATTTGTTTATGGTTAAACATGCTTCACATTGGATTCTTACCCTTGTTTTGTTCCTTATGCTACTAATTTCTTATGTTATAAAAGAGTTTCTTAAACTACTCAGTCATTATATAACGTGGCAATAAAAATTAATGATTATACATGTTCAGCTTTTCCTTCTAATTACACATGATGATATACTTAACGGTTGTAGCTACTCAATCTGCTTAACTTGTGTAACTAATTTAAATAAATCTTTTAGCTGAATATGCTCATCCTATTTAATAATAGTATATATGTGGTAACAATAATCATTGGCGGGGAGTTATATCTCTCATTGGTACATGGGTCTCACTCTCGTAGTTTTGACACCTTTTTTAGGCAGTCGTCAGCAACGTGGTAGAGATTGTTCTACTGAGGAAGAGTAGCTTGGAGATCAGTGAACATAGAAGATTGTATAGCTTCTAGTGTTGTAGTAGAGTCTAATGTGTCATCTCTATACTCTTAGGTCCTGAGAGGGTTGTGTTTTGTAGGTGATGTACATAGAAATGTGGTTTTGGCACTATGCCTTGGTTGTGTGTGTGTATTTATATATATATATATATATATATATATATATATATATATATATATATATATATATATATATATATATATATATATATATATGGCATGTACATGTAAACATGTCCTTTTGTATACAGGTTGTGGCTAAGGGCAAGGGACAGATGTAAATATCTGACATGGTATATGTTTCTATGCAAGTTTTATGGACCTTGATGTAAATGTTTCCTCTATTAATAGTGATCTTTAATTCAGTTTTAATTTGCCCATTTTTGTGGTCGTGTGGTTGTTTAGTTATTAATCACATGTTTTGGTTTTGAATTATCTCGTTGTGTGGCATCTAGGCATCACAGTTTGGTTGGTATCAGAACTTTAGGTTTGTTGAGACTATAGGGACATAGGACTAGGATTTGTGTATGTTCTTGTGTACTCCAACATATTTGGTTTTATCTTATACTTATGTGGATATGTCTAAAGAACATGAAGAACACATGGAGAGTAGATTTGTTGCACCAGGAAGTGGTTCTAGGAGGCAGGCAAGAGTAGATGGATTTCCGGAAGTGCCTCAGTTTGACCCAGCAACCATGGCCAATCTCACTTTTCATTCCATGTTTCGATAGTTAATGGCCACGATTACGCATTTGGCAGACCGAGCGCCCATACCACAATCTAGATAAGCCATCCCTAATGTAGAATCCTAGGGTTTTGGCAAGACGTTTGAGTGTTTGAGACACATGGGAGCAGTTTAGTATGCGGGTAAAACATACCCAAAGGATGTTGTGAATAGTGTGAAATCACCTCTCTACTAATTATGATGATCAAAACATCATTGGAAAGCAGTGGAATAAAATTTGCTGACTATAATCAATTTCATAAAAGATTATAAAAATTTACATCAACAATCTCCCTTTTAGGGTTACATCAACTTACACAAACTAGGATCTAGATAGAGGGAAGTCTAGAGTACTCTACTTTTGTCTCCAAAGAAACATATCCATCATCTAAGTCCAAGTCCAAAGCTAATATCTTCTTATCTTATCCATCACCAAGCTCAACACCTGGGTGGTTGGGAAGGCACCCAGTAAAAGGGAAAAGAATAGAAAAGTATGTGTTACCTAAACTATTCTAAGATAGTAAGATAAGTAAAGCTAATAAAACAGGATAGGGTTCCTCATATGATGAAGATAACAATAGAATGAGGCCATATATAAAAGAAACTTGCCATAAACAAAGTATAAAGAAAATAATTGCATGCATGATTAATATTGACTATCTTAACTATGTAGGGTTGAGGCACCTATCGGACCTTCAATGAAAGTGTGAGGGGAGAATAACACATTCCCAGTCACCTATATATATTTCATGTGTGGGGGAGAATAACACATTCCCCAGGGCAATTAAATACATGCCCAACTATGGGTGGTTGTACATACAAGTACCACTACTATAGCTAGTTAGTCTAATAGAATCATCATGCTAGAATAATAGAAAGTAATAAAATCATTCAAATAGAGCATAGCAGTGGGGTAACAAGATACAAGAACAATATTCCAAAACCAATAATGAGGCAGGTATAGAAAAAGAATCATGAGCATAGGATATAGGGCTCAAATAAACCTCATTGTGGAAAAAGTCAGACAAAGCACAAATATTTCCCAACTTATGGTGTAAATGTACATACCTTAGCCTCAGAGTTCTCGAAACCACTTTCCAACCCTTTAGACGAAATCAGAGTCCACTTATCCTAATATCATCATTATGTTCATGTATTAGATCTATGTACATTCATTAAAAGCTTAAAACCCCATAACTATCAACTTTTCTACAAACAGCTGATTTAGACTCTAAAACTATCACTAATGTCTTAGTTAGGTTCTTTTTATCAGAATAACATATAATTTTGTATGTTTTCGAGATATACACTTTTAGGGTGATTTTTAGTTAATTAAATCATCCTCAAAATTACTTTTTCAAAAACATCATAATCAAGCATCGAAAATATTTTTATTAGAAAGCTCACATTTTCTTGATTCCAAAACATATTTTATTTATATTTTTTGACCAATGAATAAAAAGATAATGTTTTTCAAAGATCATCCAATGGGGAAGTGTCATGTAGGCAAAAGTGTTTGAAATAGAGTGAGCGAGCGAGAGAGAGAGAGAGAAAGGAGGCAGGTCAGTTGACATGGCCCAATCACATGAGGCCATGTTGGTTGGTCAAAGGCTTGCTGGCACTGGTCAGAGCTGGTCAAAGGCGGATCAAAATGAGACAAAAAGATGAGCGGGTCCCTAGCGCGGAACAGAGAGAATCAAAGAGAAATCGAAGGACAATTTGGTAAATTAGAAAAGGGGCTTCTTCCCCAAACTCCCTAACACCATGGCACCGAGAAACTACTGCTGCTTGGCTGCAGTTTTGGGTGAAACCGCAATACCCAACCAAACCCGACGTTTAGATATGCAATTGAAATAGGAAGGAAAGACGAACCTAACTATACCATTTATTTGGCCGGAGGTTGAGAGACCAGAGTGGGAGTGTTGCCGCAAGCTTTGGGGCATCAGCCACTTGTCGGGGGACCAAACCGGAGTGAAATGAGCAATTGAAAGTTGAGGTGAGTCACAAACGTTCCCACAAAGCCAATGGTGGGGTCATTTATAGGTGAGAGGGTGTGGTTTCAGGTTTACGTAGGCGGGGTGAGAGAGGGACATCTTGTGCTTTGGGGATTTTGTGAATATTCATCAAAACACAAAAATGTTGGGATAATCTTGAGAAGAATCTTGCAAGGAGTCGAACGAACCTAAAACTTCAAAATTTCATTGATTATCGGGAGAGATAATGGAGTTTGAAACTCCATAAAAGTCTAATTATGTTAACCAAGCCGAGCCAAGGTAGGAGATGACCGGGACCCATCTGATCGGTGGATGTGAATCTACGGGTCACTACCAACCATTGGATCACACGGATAAAGCCAAGGGACGAGTGACAGATATATTTCGAGTTGTATTATAATTTGAATAAATTGATAACGCAATTATTAATGATTTTCTCTCTCTCTTTAATTGGATGCCCAAACAAAGTCCAAATTGGATGAAACTTGACACCCTAGCTATTTTCGAGGTGTAGAATCTGAATTTAAAGTTTATTTTACATTTTGAGAAACTTAAACTAGATAATTAGGCTATTCTTTGTTTTCTTTCTCTTCCTTCATTTAAGACTCTAAACTTATCCAATTACGATGAAATTTCACCCACGTGTCACTTTTGATGCCCTTGATATGATTTTGCTATTATTTGACCATGTTGATGTTATTTACTTAATTAATTATCAAAATGAATGTTCTACACACTTTCTCTCTCCTACTTCTTCACATTATCCAAATATCATCCAAATTCATTGAAAACTTGCCCAAATGCTTATTTTCATATTTAGATTACGAATATAGAATTAGTTTTCCAAATTGAGGACATTAGATATTTTATTTCTCTTTCTTGGCTTATTTCCTATTTCCTTTAATAAAGACCTTTATATGTATATTATCTCCAAATTGGGTGATACTTGTCCATTAAGTAACTTTTAGTTCAAGAAAACAAAATTGTATATCAAATTATCTCGTGGGTTTCCTATTTGTGATTTTTTTTAGAGAAGTCAGGCGGTCATCTTATTCATCTTGCCCACCTCATGCAAGCAAACTTAAAATTGGCATTACAATTATTGGACAACTACAAAAATTGAAACATGGTAGTACTACTACCATTACATGGAGGTGCTAGACCAGTGTCCAGCACGCAGCTAGGGGGGTTTATAATGGGTGTAGCCAATGCTCTGTTTAGAATGATACTTAGCAAGAGCGTCAGTCTGCATATTATTCTGCCTTTCAGTGTAGGTAATCTCCATAGTCTCATTCTTAATCAGCTGAATACCTCGGATGATATTAGCAAAGCGAGGATAATTCCAGTACTCATCACAGATCATAATGGACGCTTGACGGCAATCTGTTATAATCTCAGCATTCTGCGTAGCACTTTCCTTAATAATGCTAGTCGTCATCCCGATCGCCATTAGCTCCGCTTCCATAGGATTCTTTGCCGTAACAATCTAACCAACTCCAGTTAACCAATGGCCATTTGAGTCAGTAATGACAACAGATATAGCACCTTTCTCCTTTTTCCAAGCAGTGTCAGTATTGAAGCGGATGGTACCCAGCTTGTGGTTCTCAGGCCTTCGTCTTCTAATCTGTGATTTTTGAAACAACATATTCCCTAATATCCCCTTTTATCCAATATATTCCATATTATCTCCAATTATTACATTTATCATCTCCTTTATGTACATTTCGAGATTTCTCTCCTTTTTCATATTCTAAAAAGTCCTAGAAAGTTCTAGCACAAATTTCTTTATACTTTTTATCACTTACGTGGAAATTTTACATATTAAACCCATTACTAAGCTTTTACTGAGGTATTTGTGCATTAACCCAAATATTGGTAGAAAAGGTGAACAAATGTTCATTAAATCATCATATTCTCCACAAATTAAATAGAAATACCAAAGAGGATAGAAATGAAAGGAAAAGATGGGAAAGAGGACCAAAAGGCAAAATGTCTAGAATCTGGTATGTTACAACACTCCACCCCTTAAAGAGGATTTCGTCCCCGAAATCACTAGCAATTAGGGAAGGGTGAGTGTGCAACCTCTCATCACAAAACTTCAGGTTGTTCCTCCAACCATAAAACTTCCACCAAACAACACATCAACATATATTTCACATGCCACTCAACATAGGTCAGGTTCTCAAGGATCACCTAGGGTTCCACTATTATGATATTCTTTTATGAGATTTAACATTATTGACATTTTTGGATCATTAACATTATATTCATTATGATATCACATTATCATTATTATTTTAATTGTTTCATGTCATATTCACTTTGTTGCCAAGAGGTTTATATTTCATTATCATCCATGAAACATTATGTATATATATATATCATTTTTCTTACTAAGAATTTTAGCACAATTAAGGTTACTCAATTATCTCAACATTCATTATTATATTTGATCATTGTTATTAATAATTCGGATTTAAACTGCATTATCCTCATCTTATCACTTTATTAATTATAACAAATTATTTTGCATGAAGTAAGACATCTTATCCAATTTGTGGTTAAGCATACAATTATTCCAATTAATTTCACATTAGTTACTTATATTTATATTAAACATTTCCACATTGTTACATTATCCTTATTGCTCACATTAATGTCATCATTAATCATTTTCTTATATTTATTCATTTATATCATTGATTTAGCACATGTATGTGAATCTAATCACTTCATATTCATATTGAAGCCATTACATGTTTTGAATAATCAAGGTGAGACATGTTGCATATTAATGAATTCATTCACATTAGGTGACTAATCACGTGTGTATTAGATAACAAGGTAACATGCATTTCATATTGATGACTTGATTAATATGTGATTAGATGATTATGTGTATATCATTTATGTGTATCAAAGTATTTCAACTGATTAAGCACTTAATGTCATTAATGTATCGTAAAAGGCATTAAGGATGCATATATTAATGTTAGATGAATACCACTTAGGGTTTAGGTCAACATGACCAATATTTATCACTTATTCATTGTTGGCATGCATTAATTCTTAATTATAATCTTACTCATCATATCATTAGGGTTTATAGGTTCATGACCTTATCAACATCTTACATATTGACAATTAGCATTGATATTCATATTATGTTCTTTGTGTCTCTATTAGGGTTTGAACCTATGAATTATACATTAGATGACCTTTATATGTTCATTACTATATAAACAAGCACGTTAGGGTTACAACTATTACTAATTTGGTCAAAACTGAGGATCCAATCATACTAACCTCCTATTCAGGGAGTTAGGGTTTCTAAAGATAGATTAGATAGACTTCAAGATGCTATAGGGTTGCATCCCCATAAAGTGGATTTCGTCCTCAAAATCTAACCATCCAACATCATCAAACTAACTATACTACACCCCTTAAAAGGTTTGACCTATCAAGCCAAACTAACTAGGGTTAAAGGATGAGTCTAACTAAACCCTATATATGATCCATCACACTTCCATTGTGTACTCTTATATCTTACCAAACACCACCTTCAAGGTATAGGTTCTAGGGATAACCTAACGCATCATCTGGTTCTAAGGGACATAAGAAACTATATAGGGTATGCATCCTCAAATGAGTCACAATTTTATCACACCTAAAAGACCAGGTCAACCTATTAAGGTTCTTAAAAATATACAACATTGATGTCTAAGGTTACTATTTCCTAATAGCAAATTATTTCAAGCAGTTCGTATCATCTCAGGCTAGGCTGGTATCATATGGATCTGAGAGTCCTTGTAAACCAAGCAAGTAGCACGGAGGAAAATATTGCCAGCCCCCAGAATGTGATCCATTCTAGTCACCTTTGCTTCAACTTCATGCCCTAATAGTTGCTTAAAGTCAAACCTAATCAACATAAGATTATTATGATTACTTAAGCATCTTTCAATTATAAATATATTGGGTTTTTATTCATCATATTTCTAATGTGAACCTATAGGATCCCAAATCAACATTTCATCAACATAGATCAAATCTATGGCAAACATGTCACTTAAAGGAACATATGCAAGTCTAGGGTTCTAAATAGGGAGACAAAACTAAAATAGTTAGATTCTGACTACCATGGGCTCTAATACCATGTTATAAAGACATGGACCCACTGCTCAAGGCTCTAGTAGAGTTTCAGAATGACGAATGTCCCCACAGATCACCACTAGCCTTAATTGCATGATTTTTCCTCACTCACGTACAAGTCGGGGTCAACTTCTCGACTGGTCACCCATCCTAGTAGTACTCCAAGTTGAGCACGCTTAACTATGGAGCTCTTTAGTGATAGGCTCCTGAAAAAGGAGGTGCACGTTGGTGATATGGGTAGTCCAATCATTCCTTTTAAGATCATTTTAGTTGAGGCCTCAAATCCCGGGACGTTACAATCTCCCCCACTTAGACTCTTGACGTCCACGTCAAGGCTCAACTATATGGCCTCATAATATTTTCCCATTTTAGTGTAGACCCATAATGTCCCATGGACAACCAGCTCCCAATCACAGAATACCAGCGCAAGGGTGGCTACGTCAACCATGAACAACCCTTTCCAACATGCCTGGACCACACGGCTCAAGACTGGCATGTCACATGCCCATGTGGACCCCACCTACTGGAGGGGTTATGGCTCTAATACCATGTTTTAAAGAGTGTGAGATCACCTCTCTACTAATTATGATAATCAAAACACCATTGGAAAGAAGCAGAATAAAGTTTTCTAACTATAATCAATTTCATAAAAGATTATAAAAATTTACATCAACAATCTCCCTTTTAGGGTTACATCAACTTACACAAACTAGGATCAAGATAGAGGGAAGTATAGACAACTCCACTTTTGTCTCCAAAGAAACATCTCATCATATAAGTCCATGTCCAAAGTTAAGATATTCTTGTCTTATCCATCACCAAGCTCAGCACCTGGGTGGTTGGGAAGGCACCCAGCAAAAGGGAAAAGAATAGAAAAGTATGTGTTACAAAAACTATTCTAAGATAGCAATATAAGTAAAGCTAATAAAATAGGATAGGGTTCATCATATGATGAAGATAACAAGAGAATGAGGCCATATATAAAAGAAGCTTTCCATAAACAAAGTATAAATAGAATAATTGCATGCATGATTAATATTGACTATCTTAACTATGTAGGGTAGAGGCACCTACCGGACCTTCAACCAAAGGGTGAGGTGAGAATAACACATTCCCATTCACCTACATATATTTCATGTGTGGGGGAGAATAACACATTCCTCAGTGTGATTAAATACATGCCCAACTATGGGTGGTTGTACATACAAGTACCACTACTATAGCTAGTTAGTCTAATAGAATCATCATGCTAGAATAATGGCAATTAATAAAATCATTCAAATAGATCATAGTAGTAGGGTACCAAGACCCAAGAACAATATTCCAAAACCAATTATGAGGCAGGTCTAGAAAAAGAATCATGAGCATAGAATATAGGGTTCAAATAAACCTCATTGTGGAAAAAGTAGGACAAAGCACAAATATTTCCCAACTTAAGGTGTAAATGCAGATACCTTAGCCTCAAAGTTCTGGAAACCACTTTCCAACCCTTTAGACAAAATCTGAGTCCACTTGTCATAATATCATCATTATGTTCATGTATTAGATCTATGTACATTCATTAAAAGCTTAAAACCCCATAACTACCAAATTTTCTATAAACAATCGATTAGACTCTAAAACTATCACTAATGTCTTAGTTTGGTTCTTCTGATCAAAATAACATATAATTTTATATGTTTTCGAGATATAGACTTTTAGGGCTATTTTTAGTTATTTTAGTTAATTAAATCATCCTCAAAATTACTTTTTTTTAAATCAGAATCAAGCATCGAAAATATTTTTATTAGAAATCTCACATTTTCCTGATTCCAAAATATATTTTATTTCTATTTTTTGACCAATGAATAAAAAGATATGATTTTCCAAAGATCAGCCAATGGTGAAGTGCCACGTAGGCAAAAGCGTTTGAAACAGAGTGAGTGAGCGAGAGAGAGGAGGCGGGCCGTTTGACATGGCCCAAACACGTGCGGCCATGTCAGCCGGTCAAAGGCTTGCTGGCACCGGTTAGAGCCGGTCAAAGGTGGGTCAAAGGCAGATCAAAATGAGACAAAAAGATGAGTGGGTCCCTAGCGCGGAACTAAGAAAAGTGAAGAGAAATTAGAGGGCAATTCAGAAAATCAGAAAAGGTAATTCTTCCCCAAACTCCCCGACACCAAGGCGCCGAGAAACTACTACTTCTTGGCTATGGTTTTGGGAAAAACCACGATACCCAACCAAACTCGACGTTCAGATATGCAATTGAAAGAGGAAGGAGAGAGCCTAACTATACCTTTTATTTGGCTAGAGGTTCAGAGACCAGAGCGGGAGCGCCACCACAAGATTTGGTACATCGGCTGCACACTGGGGGACCAAACATGGGTGAAATGAGCAATTGAAAGTTGAGGTGAGTTGCAAAGGTTCCCACCAAGCCAATGGTGGGGTTATTTATAGGTGAAAGGGTGTGGTTTAGGGTTTACATAGGCAGGGTGAGAGAGGGACTTTGTGTGATTTGGGGATTTTCGAATATTCATCAAAACACAAAACCATTGGGATAATCTTGAGTAGAATCTTGCAAGGAGTCCAACGAACCCAAAACTTTAAAATTTTGTTGATTATCAGGAGAGATAATGGAGTTTGAAAATCTGCAAAAGTCTAATTCTGTTAACCAAGCTGAGCCAAGGTAGGAGATGACAGGGACCCGTCCAATCAGTGGACATGGGTCCACGAGTCACTCCCAACCATTGGATCGCACTGATAAATCCAAGGGGTGCGTGACAGATATATTCCGAGTTGTATTATAATACTAATAAAGTGATAATGCAATTATTAATGATTTTCTCTCTCTTTGATTGGATGCCCAAACAAAGTCTAAATTGGATGAAACTTGACACTCTAGCTATTTTCGAGGTGTAGAATCCGAACTTAAAGTTTATTTTACATTTTGAGAAACTTAAACTAGATAATTAGTCTATTCTTTGTTTTCTCTCTCTTCCTTCATTTAAGACTCTAAACTTATCCAATTATGATGCAATTTCACCCATGTGTCACTTTTGATGCCCTTGATACGAGTTTGCTATTATTTGACCGTGTTGTTGTTATTTACTTAATTAATCATCAAAATGAATGTTCTACACACTTTCTCTCTCCTACTTCTTCACATTATCCATATATTATCCAAATTCTTTGAAAACTTTCCCAAAGGATTATTTTCATATTTAGATTACGAATATGGAATTAGTTTTCCAAATTGAGGACATTATATATTTTATTTCTCTTTCTTGTCTTATTTCCTATTTCCTTTAATAAAGACCTTTATATATGTATATTATCTTCAAATTGGGTGATACTTGGGCATTAAGTAACTTTTAGTTTAAGAAAATGAAATTGTACATCAAATTATCTTGTGGGTTTCCTATTTTTGTGATTTTTGAAACCACATATTCCCTATTATCCCCTTTTATCCAATATATTCCATATTATCTCCAATTATTACATTTATCATCTCCTTTATGTATATTTTAAGATTTCTCTCCTTTTTCATATTCTAAAAAGTCCTAGAAAGTTTTAGCATGAATTTCTTTATCCTTTTTATCACTTAAGTGGACATTTTACATATTAAACCCATTACTAAGCTTTTACTGAGGTATTTGTGCATTAACCCATATATTGGTAGAAAAGGTGAACAAATGTTCATTAAACCATCATATTCTCCACAAATTAAACAAAAAGGTCATAGAGGATAGAAATGAAAGGAAAAGATGGGAAAGAGGACCAAAAGGCAAAATGTCCAAAATCTGGTATGTTACAGATGTTGACATGTGGCTCACGGGGCTTGAAAAGGCGTTTAAGATCCTTAACATCCCCGATGAGGACAAGGTGAAGCATGTTGTCTACCTGTTGAAAGATATTGTTGGCCACTAGTGGGCCATAGAAAAAGAGAAGAGAGCGGGAGTAGTGATAGGCTGGGAAGAATTTTGGTGAGAGTTTGTTAGCTGATACTTCCCAGATACGTATTTGGATGAGAATATCTCATAGTTTGAGAAGCTATGACATGAAATATTATCACACTAACAAACTCACTCAGGGTTGAAATCCTTGAGCTTTTACCAAAACCTCGTGCAATAATACCACCCGCAAGCGGACGGGTCTTATTGCAGTATAGTTAAGGATCAAATCCCAAAGGACAACATTTTTAAGAATCTTTGTTAGTCGAATCTGATTCAAGTAAAACTAATATTTATAACGATTGATTGGTTTGAAGTTAATTAAACTAATTGTAAGAAAGTAAATAGCAGAATTAAAATTGATCTAGATTAATGATATGGAATCATTGGGATGGTCTCGAGTTTCACCACCACTACACATGCAAACACATCCAATCATCAAACATCCAGGCAAGGTATAAAAATCCAAATAGAGCTACTGCAAAACCCCCCATACGGGCATTAGGTTCGCATAAGCATCACCTTAGGTATCAGATGTCTCGTCACCAACCGAATCATACACTTATGGCTCTGAAGATACAGAAATCCAACTAAGGTTGTGAACCCCCTATACAGGCGTTAGGCACACAGAAGCGTCATCGTAGGATAGATGGCTCATTCCCTCATGGATCACACACTTACGACCTTAAGGAATCCTATCAGAAGTTCTCATCAAGGAGTCAACCTCGCTAATCGATAAGCAAGCAGGCGATTAATCTACAAGCAAACATGGACGATTAACTAAGAAGATGTAGAAATCCAACTAAGGTTGTGGACCCCTATACAGGCGTTAGGCACACAGAAGCATCACTGTAGGCTAGATGGCTCAACCCCTCACAGATCACACATTTACGACCTCAAGGAATCCCATTCTATTTCTAGTTTGGGAGTCAACCTCATTAACCGACATTCGACCCTACATAAAGAAGTTCTCAAAACATAGGGAAGAACAATATGGAAGCAAGTAGGTAATCAAATTACAAACGTTAACGATTAACAACAAAATGGAAATTTATATACATTGCCATGGAAAGTTTAACCAAGGGACATGCTTGCATAGGAAGCGAGGCTAGTCCCCACACCCCGGCGAAAAGGAACTACTCACTCATGATGTGAGAAATAAGAAGAACAAGAAAGAGAGAGAAATCTGCCTTGAGCACGATGAAGAAAGTAGTCACAGCTCAGTGAAGATGATGTGGTCTTCTACATTGCATCGGAGCATATTTAGATGAGGAACAAGGGATGCCAAGAGAGACTGGGTAGTCTTCCTCACTCCTCCTTCCTTCTCTTCTTGGTCTCCTTGATTGTAGCTCGAGCAGCGGGTGGAATGACAGCAACGTGAATGGAACTGGATCGAACATGTGTACAGGAAGCCTGTCGGTGTACCAGAATCGATAACCAAAAGAGGCCCATGTTGGTCCTATTTATAGGCTCGGGTTTGGTTCTCATGTTTTTGGTGTGAGTTCCCCATATAGTTTGGTCCAAACGGTTTGGTCACTCTTTGCCCAAACGGTTTAGTATATATGCCTTCATACGGTTTTGTGCTTTTATCTCCAAGCAGTTTGCAATAAGTGACCATATAGTTTGGTGACCATTAAGCAATCAATGAATCATTCATTACCAATCAGAAATAGAAATAGTAAATGACACAGTGTCCTGAAGTAAAGAATGGAGAGATTTGATAATGACAAAAAAAATAGTAGCATAAATCTGGTTCAGCAGCAATAATACAACTGAAAGCATAACCCAACTTCCAATATCTATTTATCTAAATCAACATTTACCCAAGCAACAGTTGCCAGTTACTGTGTTAACTAGTTCGGTAGGCCCATAAGGCATCATTGATTTTTACTGACCAATCTTTTTGATTGCGTCCTACTGTTTTTGCAAAATAGCCTTGAGTTGACGATTGGAAACCTCTACCTGTCCACTTGTTTGTGGGTGGTAGGTTGAGGCTACCTTGTGAGTTACACCATATTTCTTCAGTAATGATTCAAAGCTTCTTTCAAGAAAATGAGATCCTTTGTCAGATATCACAGTTCGTGGGACTCTGAAATAGGGGAAAATAATGTCTTTGAACATCTTGATGATGGGTTTGGAATCACGAGTGACGGTTGGTATGGCTTCACCCCATTTTGAGATGTAATCCACCGCCACTAGGATGTAGGAAAATCCATGAGAAGATGGGAAAGGACCCATGTAGTCCACACCCCAAACATCAAATATTTCGATTTCTTACCACAACTTCAGTGGCATCTCATCTCTCTTTGTTATGTTACCTGTTCTTTGACATTTGTCGCATGATAGAACAAAATTGTAGGAATCTTTGGAAATGATTGGCCAAAAGAATCCACTTGCAAAACCTTTATAGCAGTTTTCTTAGAACTCATATGGCCTCCAATTGGGCCTGAGTGACATTACTCTAAAATAAGTTAAGCTTCTTCCTCAGTGATACATCGTCTGTATAGACCATCAGCACAGAGTTTGAAAAGGTACAGCTCATCCCAGTAATACTATTTCACATCATGCATAAATTTCTTCAGTGCATTTCTGGTGCATTCAGGGTGGATAATACCCGTGGCGAGGTAATTTACATAGTCTGAGTACTAAGGTGTAGCTTCTAAAATTTTCATTAATTAGTCATTTAGAAGAGAATCATTAATCGGGGTCCTCTCAGTATCCAGAGTGTGGATACGACTGAGGTGGTCTGCCACAACATTCTCTGTGCCCTTTTTATATTTTATCTCCAGATCAAATTCTTGTAGTAGGAGAATCCATCTTATCAACCTGGGTTTTGCATCTTTCTTCGCCAGGAGGTAACGGATAGTTGCATGGTCTGTGTAGACAATGACTTTTGAACTAATGAGGTAGGATCTGAATTTGTCAAAGGCATACACTACTACAAGAAGTTCTTTCTCAGTAGTTACATAATTCCTCTGAGCTTCATCGAGGGTTTACAATGCATAGTAGATCACATAATGTTTCTTTTCTATACATTGGCCCAGAACAGCACCCACAGCATAATCACTGGCATCACACATAATTTCAAATGGGTGATCCCAATTGGGAGCTCTAATGATGGGTGTGGTTGTAAGATCAAGCTTTAGGTTGTCGAAACTTTTGATACATTCTCCGTCAAAATTGAACTCAACATCCTTTAGTAACAAATTCATCATCAGCTTGGTTATCTTGGAGAAATCTTTTATAAACCGTCTGTAAAAACCTGCATTACCCAGGAATGCACGAACTTCTCTTATATTCATTGGAATAGCGAGTTTGAAAATCACTTCTATTTTTGCTCTGTCAACTTCAATTCCTCTACTGCTAACTCTATGTCCAAGGACGATGCCTTCATTTACCATAAAGTGGCACTTCTCCCAATTTAATACAATATGTGCTTCTTTACATCATTTAAAGACAAGGAAGAGGTGCTTTAGGTACAAGTCATATGAATCTCCATACACAGAAAAATCATCCATAAAAACTTCCATAATGGTTTCAGTGAGACCAGTGAATATAGCTGCCATGCAACGTTGGAAAGTTGTAAGCGCATTGCAGAGCCCGAATGGCATTCTACTAAATGTGTATGTTCCAAACGGGCAAGAAAAAGTAGTTTTCTCTTGGTCATCTGGATGTATGGGTATTTGATAGAATCTGGAGTAACCATCGAGATAACAGAATTATTCTTGGTGAGCCAATCTTTCTAAGACATGATCAAGAAAAGGTATTGGAAAGTGGTCCTTTCGAGTCACCTTGTTTAACTTCCGATAATCAATACACATCCTCCACCTTGTAACTGTTTGAGTGGGGATGAGTTCATCATTTTCATTTCGTATCACAGTAGTTCCACCTTTCTTTAGGACAACATGCACCGGACTAACCCATGGCGAATCGGAGATCGGGTAGATGATTCCAAAAGTGAGTAATTTAACAACTTCAAGGTGAATGATTTCTTTCATATTCAGATTAAGTTTCCTTTGGTGTTCTACGGTCGGCTTGTGATCTTCCATCATGGGGATTCTATGCATGCAAAGTGCTTGACTAACCCCGGTGAGGTCACTCATCTTGTAGCCAATGGCTTTTCTTCTTTCTTTTAATTCCATCAAGAGTTTCTCTTCTTGTTCTGTCGTTAGATCTGAATTAATGATAACTGGACAGACTTTGAGGTCATCTAGAAATGCATATTTCAATCCTTCGGGTAGGGGATTCATTTCAGGAGCTATTGTCTTTTCACATGGTTCTTCAGTAACTTCCACAGCTTTGAGTCCTTCAAAAGTAGCTTCAACATCCTTTTCTGCAAAGTCGAGAGATTTGATGCAATCCTTTATTTGTCCGTCAGTAGGCTCATCAATTGATGGGTCCATCAGAGCAGCTTCTAAAGGATCGTCTGATTCATGATTCTTTTGAGTGAGAAGTGACATTTTCTCTATGCAATCGATAAGATATACTTCTTCTTGCATGCTTGATCTTTGCATACTTTCAAAAACTTTGAATTTGAGAGTTTCTTTACCAAGTCTGAGAAGTAAGGTTCCTGCTTCAACATCAATTAGGACTCTTGCAGTGGCGAGGAATGGACATCCAAAAATGAGAGGGTATCTGGCGTCTTCTTTTGTGTCCATGATGACAAAGTCACACGGAACATAGGAATCTTTTCCTACCTTGACAGGTACATCCTCAATAATTCCTAACGGACGTTTGATTGAATTATCTATGAGTAGTATAGTCATGCCAGTTGGGATAAGTTCAGTAAACCCTAGCCTTTTGCAAAGGCTGAGTGGCATGATGGACATGCTAGCACCAAGATCTTCTATCCCTTTCTTGCTTGAAGAATCACCGATATGGCAAGAAATCCCAGAGGATCCTGGATCTTCTGCTTCTTTGTTATCTTACTCTGGATGATATCTGAAGTGGTTCTATCTAACTTGACTGTCTCATATTCTTCAAATATATATTTCTAAGTGAGGAGTTACTTTAAGTACTTTGTCCAGGCTGGTATCTTAACCAGCACATCCAAAAAGGGTATATCAACATGAAGTTTCTTCATAACTTCTTTAAACTTATTGAACTGAGTATCAAGCTTGGTTTGCTGAAGGGAAAGGTATACGAGGCTTGTATAAAGGGATATCATGTTCTTGTGTTTCAGTTTCTTCATCAATAGGTTTCTCAGGACCTTCCTTGTCTATCTTATCAGTAGTTACTGACTTTTTTGGTTGAGACTCAGGTGTTGTTCAGTCTTGGACAATCACAGGTTCATACTCATCTGTAATAACCATAGGTGTCTTGACAGGAGGATCAGAATAGTCTTTTCCTGACCTGGTGGTGACTTCTTTCAATTGTTCGGGATGCTTAGGATTGTTCTTAGGTTGGCCAGCAAAGGCTCCAGTAGGTGGCTTCATGCTAGCTGCAAGTTGATCTAGTTGAGACTCAATAGCTTTCTGGTGGGCTTGCTGGTTAGCTATCATAGTCTACTGTGATTGCTACATCTTCTCAATTGTTGTTAGTTTGTCATCTGGAGAGACGGGACTGGCTTGTTGCACTTGTTGTTGATAAGAGACTTGGTTGGGATTCTGGAACTGAGAATTGTTCTGATAATTGTTGAAGTTCCTATTCTAAAAATTACCCCTGAAATTTCCTTGATTCCCAAAATTCTATTACCGATTATACCGGAATCCTGGTGGGCCCCTTTGTTGATTAGTTGAACCAAGTTTTCTTGAGTTTTCCACTCCTGAAGGGTTTCCATATTGAAATCCAGGATGGTTCCTATTCTGATTCGGATTGTAATATCCTTGACCAGGGATGGTTTTGACAGCATTGAGGTTTTCAGTTTGACTATTATCACCTTGACTACAAATGTTTCTTAGAAAAACATCGTACAGAACATTGCATGCTAAAGTGGAATGATCAGTGCCTTTACATGCTTCACAGAATAGTGAGCCAGACTTGATATGTTCTTGTTGTTGAGGGGGTGAACATCCTCTTCCAAATGCATCAAGGGATGATTCTATATGGTCTTGCTTGGCTACTAAGAGCTTGAGGGTTTCAGTGATAGTCTTGTATTCTGGAATAACTTCAGCCATAGCTACCTTCAATACTCCTTTACCTACATATCTACCCCAATTAGCTTGATTTTTAGCTCCAAGGGTGAGGACTCTCCATGCGTTGTCATAACTTTGACGCGTGAAATTTACTCCAGATGAGGAATCTAAAAACCTTTTGATATCATCATCCACACCCCTATAGAAAATTTTGATGAGTTGGTTCTTAGGAATTCCATGGTGTGGATACTTGCGTAGAAGCTCTTTGTATCTATCTCATGCTTCATCAAGGGTTTATCTAGGGACTTGAGTGAAATTTGTTATCCGTCCCCTAATTTCATAGGTGAGAGAGGGAGGGTAGAACTTTTCCAGAAATACATTTTGAAGTTGTTCCCAAGTGGTGATGGGTTCACTTTACAATGAATTGTACCAACTTATTGCTCTATCAGTAAGTGAATACTTGAAGAGACGAATACGAATGGCATCATCAGATACTCCATTTTTCTTTGTCATAGAACATAGATCAATAAACCTCAAAAGATGTTCCTGACTATCCTCTCCTTGTTTGCCATAGAATGGGTTGTTTTGAAGCAATGTGACCCAATGTGCCCTAATCTCAAAATTAGCAGCATTGATGGGAGGAGGTTGTATTGGATAACAAACATTAGCAGCTTTGGGGATTGAGAACTCTCTAAGATCCTTTTGTAGTTCTGTTGCTTGCGTCGCTTCTTGTGTTGCTTGGATTTCTTCTTGAACTGCAGCTCTGGCTTCTTACATGAGCCTTTCTCTCTGTGCATTAAGGGCTTGAGCTACCCTTCGGGCTATTTCCTCCTCTTGAGCCATTCTTTCTTGGTTTTCTCTGTTTTGACGATGAAAGGTTTTGTCTATCTCGGGATCAAAGCTGGTAGTGAGTCCGGGACTATTCAAACAGTGCATACACTGGTCTTTGATGGTACCTGAGATGAAAAGATTTGAAGTAAGATTGATGGAGTGGAATGAAATTCAAGTAGATGAGCAATTGTATCAAAATAAAAACAAATTCCTAGATTAGCCTTAAAAGAACTACATTTGACTAAGTGATTCCGTTGTCCCCGAAAAAGGCGCCAGAATTTGACGTGAAATATTATCGCACTAACAAACTCACTCGGTGTTGAAATTCTCGAGCTTTTACCAAAACCTCGTGCAATAATACCACCCACAAGAGGAAGGGTCTTATCGCAGTATAGTTAAGGATCGAATCCCAAAGGACAACATTTTTAAGAATCTTTGTTAGTCAAATATGATTCAAGTAAAACTAATATTTATAATGATTGATTGGTTTGAAGTTAATTAAACTAATTCCAAGAAAGTAAAGAGCAGAATTAAAATTGATCTAGATTAATGATACGGAATCACTGGGATGGTCTCAGGTTTCACCACCACTACACATGCAAACACATCCAATCATCAAACATCCAGGCAAGGTATAACAATCCAAATAGAGTTGCTGCAAAACCCCCCATACGGGCGTTAGGTTCGTGTAAGCATCACCTTAGGTATCATATGTCTCGTCACCATATGGATCATACACTTACAGCTCTGAAGATACAAAAAACCAACTAAGGTTGTGAACCCCCTATACAGGCGTTAGGCACACAGAAACGTCACTGTAGGCTAGATGGCTTGTCCCCTCACAGATCACACACTTACGACCTCAAGGAATCCTATCAGAAGTTCTCATCAAGGAGTCAACCGTGCTAATCGATAAGCAAGCAGACGATTAATCTACAAGAAAACATCGACGATTAACTAAGAAGATGCAGAAATCCAACTAAGGTTGTGGACCCCCTATACAGGCGTTAGGCACACAGAAGCATCATCATAGGCTAGATGGCTCATCCCCTCATGGATCACACACTTACGACCTCAAGGAATCCCATTCTATTTCTAGTTTGGGAGTCAACCTCATTAATCGACATTCGGACCTCCATAAAGAAGTTCTCAAAACACAGGGAAGAACAAGATGAAAGCAAGTAGGTAATCAAACTACACACGTTAATGATTAACAACAAAATGGAAAGTTATATACATTGCCATGGAAAGTTTAACAAAGAGACATGCTTGCATGGGAAGTGGGGCTAGTCCTCACACCCCAGCAAAAAGGAACTACTCGCTCATAATGCGAGAAATAAGAAGAACAAGAAAGAGAGAGAAATCCACCATGAGCACGATGCAGAAGGTAGTCACAGCTCGGTGAAGATGATGTGGTCTTCTACGTCGCATCGGAGTAGATCTAGATGAGGAACGAGGGATGCCAAGACAGACCGGACAATCTTGCTCACTTCTCCTTCCTTCTCTTCTCGGTCTCCTTGATTGTAGCTCGAGAAGCGGGTGGAATGATAGCAGTGTGAATGGAACTAGATCGGACCTATGTACATGTAGCTTGTCGACGTCCCAGAATCGATACCCAAAAGAGGACCCTGTTGGTCCTATTTATAGGCTCGGGTTTGGTTCTCACATTTTTGGTGTGAGTTCCCCATACGGTTTAGTCCAAACGGTTTGGTCACTCTTTGCCCAAACGGTTTAGTATATATGCCTCCATATAGTTTTGTCCTTTTCTCTCCAAATGGTTTGGAATAAGTGACCATACGGTCTTGCTTTGCACTGACCAAACGGTCTTGGAGGCTTTAGCTCTTAAACGGTGTTTGGTATACAGTAGCCCAAATGGTCTTGATGAGTTGTGCTCCATATGATTTGATACCCTAATGGTTTTGCATGGATGAGTCCATACGGTCTTGGAGTCCTAATGCCTTTGATCGGTTGTGGATTTTCGATGATATAAATGATCTTTGAGATTTCCTCCAAAGGGTTTTGCAAATATGACCCAAATAATCTTTGCTTCATCTTTCCTCCAAATGGTTTGTAAGAACGATAGGTGCCAACCGATTTCGAGCGCTTGGTGCCTTTGATCGGTTTTGAACTCCGTCGTGCATCCGGTCTTGGAGACTTATGCTCGTCAAATGGTTTCTGCCTTCGGTCGTCATCCAAATGATCTGCAGTGAAGTGTCCAAACGGTCTCAGACTCTCGACGCTCCTAATGATCTTTGTGACCGATCTCTGACCAAACAATCCTAAGACCGGTGAAGGGTCCATCGAGCGGGTACTGCGAGGTTGCAGGTGGTGCTGGGGTCTGTGGGTAGCGCGGAGGGAAGAAGGAGGTGTTGGTGGGATCGTTGGGCACTGGGTGACGGTTCAAGTCGGGATGATGTTGATTGCAGTGGAGGTATAGGAGGATCCCACGGCAGGAAGAGGTGTCACTTAGGGTTGTGGATGGCGAGGGAAGGAAAAGGAAGAAGCAAAGCAAGGGGGTGATGGCGGTTGCAGGAAGGAAGAGGGAGCGGCGTTGATGCCATGAGCTAGGGTTGCAGGTGCGGTGGAAGGAAGAAGAAGAAGAAGAAGGGGGTCCAAGTGATCTTAGGGTAGGGTTTCCCAACTGGTCTTGAATACCGGTGGCAGCAAACGGTCTCGAGTAGACCGATAGGACAGATCAAGATGGAAATTGTTTGCCCAAATGAAATAGGACTGTAGATCCATAATCTGACGATGTAGGGAGGTAGATGCCCAAGCAGTTTTTGAGGTGAGGTTGCCCATACGATCTTGAGACCATATGGATGAAACTGTATGGTCAAGACCAAGGTTGAGTGAGAGTATATAAAGGGCATATAAAGGTGGGCCCCACTCATTTGGGTTTGATGTGGATGATAGTTGATTGAGATGAAGATCGAATGGTGGTGATTTTTGTGGATTAGGGTTGAAAGGAGGTGGGTGCTAGCTGACTGTTTGACCTCATAAAGACCTATATAAAATCAACATAAACTCAGTTAAAACCTTGATAATTGAACCAATTAAGAAATTTTGCACATTTTGGTATTTAGTAAAAGAAATTGGATGTATTGAATCAAAACGAGCCCAAGAAGGCGACTGAAAATCACGATGAATATGCATTCATCAAGTTGCGCCAGAGATCTATGACCATAAATGAGTATAAAGTTATGTTCATGGAGTGGTTGAGGTTTTGTCCTCATATGGCTACGATGGATAAAGAGAGGATCTGTGGGTTCGAGAAGGGCTTGATCACAAAGTTGACTACGATAGTGTCTGCCTTGGAGAACTGGGAGAAGTTTGTCACCTTTGTGGAGTCAGTAAGGAGGATCAAGCGATTAGCCATAGAGAAATGTGAGGATAATGCTAAGAAGAGGCCAGCCAAGTTATAGAGGCAATCTTCTGGAGGCTTCAAGAAGTCGAGGTTCTCATCACCACAGTCACAGTAGAAATTGACTTTTTCTGAACCAAGATCAAACGTACAGTCTCAATGGTCCCCAAGAAAGGGCACATGCTATAGTTTTCCACCAATTGGAGCATGTAGTGTAGCCTATGTGTTAGTGACTAGGCTGTCTGGGCCATGTTAAGAGAGTAAGAACAATTATAAGTGTGGATAGACCAGGCATACCAATATATTCTTCCCTATGAAGGATGAAGAAGTGACACAACAACTAAGGCAGAGTCAGCAAGGGTCACAACACTGATAGTTTACCAGTGGTGGTGAAAGAGGATGTAGTTAGGTGTCATAGGAAGGATCTTCTAGGCCATCTAGAAGAGATCGAGGATGACAAAAAGTGACATCTTGATTCTATGACATGAGTCATCCAGAAGGAGTGGTTAATCCACGGGTCATGACAGGTCAGATGGAGCTTTTTCATTTTGATTTATTTGCATCTTCTTTTTTATCTATTTTGGTTGACCCAGCTGTGAAGCACTCTTTTATCACCAGCGAGGTGATAAGTAGTTGTAATCTACCTATTTATCATAGATCTGAAAGTCTTTAGTAATAAACCCCTCTTGTTGGTTCCACTAAGTTGTGGGAGGTGTGTCCATCCTGCATTCTTTCTTTCTTTGGATGCAGCATTCAAGTGGACCTTATGCCAGTTGGCATGCATGGATTTGATGTGATTCTTGGGATGGATACCTTAGAGAAGTATTGGGTGGTCTTGGGCTGTAGTTCTAAGGTGGTGATGTTTCACGATGGGGATGTTTCATGGGTCTTCCAAGGAGATATAAAGATTCTTCCAACATGCTTGGTGTCATCAATGACAGTGGAGAGGTTAATGAGGTAGGTATGTGAGTCTTTTATGGCTCATGTTGTGGATACCAAGGCGAGAGGTCCTAGTATTCATTACATACTAGTGGTGTGTGAGTTTGAGTATGTCTTTCCCGAGGAGTTTCTAGGTGTTCCCCCTCCTAAAGAGATTGATTTTGAGATCAATCTTGTTCTTGGTACACAACATATAGCACAGTCAGAATACATGATGGCACCAGCTGAGATGTAAGAGTTGAAAAAGCAATTATAGGAGCTTCTAGAGAAGGGCTTCATCAGATCGAGTACTTCCCCTTGGGGTGCTCCAATTTTGTTTATAAAGAAGGACGGTTCCATGAGGTTGTGTATAGACTACTGAAAGTTGAACAAAGTGACGATAAAGAACAAGTACTTGTTGCTGAGGATAGACGGTCTATTTGATCAGTTGAGAGGTTCCATAGTGTTCTCCAAGATAGATTTGAGATCATGTTACCACCAGTTGGAGATCAAGCAAGATGACATACCCAAGTCATCTTTCAGGACTAGGTATGGTCACTATGAGTTTCTGGTTATATCGTTTGGGTAGACCAATGCACCAATATCTTTTATGGATCTAATGAATAGGGTGTTCTGATCATATCTTGATCAGTTTGTTGTGGTTCTCATCGATGACATCGTGATATACTCCATACACAATCATCAGCATGAGCAGCATCTATGTTAGGCATTGACGACATTGAGACAACACCATATATATGACAAGTTCAGTAAGTGTGGCTTTTGGCTGAAGGAGGTGTCTTTTCTTGGACATGTGATATCTACTGAAGGTGTTCATGTGGACCCTAATAAGGTACAGTCATTTCTAGAGTGGGAGCAACCAAAGACACCGATAGAAGTTTGCAGTTTCCTAGGCTTGGCAGACTACTAGAGGAGGTTCATCAAGAACTTTAGTTCTGTGGTGCTAACCCTAACAAAGATGACCACGAAAGATGTTCTATTTGTTTGGGATGACAAGTACCAGTGTTTCTTTCCTGATACTAAAAGAGAAGTTGACCATTGCACCAGTGTTGGTGTTGTCAGAGTAAGGGAAAGGGTATATTGTCTTCTATGATGTGTCGAAGAATGGCTTAGTATGTGTGTTGATGTAGGATAAGAGTGTGATTTCTTTCACTTCACGACAGCTTAAGAAACGAGGAGAACTACCTAACACATGATGTGGATCTTGTACTAGTGGTTCATGTCTTGAAGATATGGAGGCATTACCTTTATGGAGAGAAGTTTCATTTCTTCACCGAACACAAGAACCTTCAGTACATCTTCTCAAAACAAGAGTTGAACACGCGGAAGAGACCCTGGATGAAGTTGATCAAGGATTACAAATGCACGATATACTACCATACAGGGAAGGTGAATGTGGTGGTAGACGCTTTGAGAAGGAAATATTATTTGTCATCATTTGTAGATAAGGTTCATTTCAATGCTTTGGTGTATCACAAGCGATATATGTTAGTGATGCTTCATTACATGAACGTGAAGTTGGAGGCATCCTTGTTTGGTACGACTGTTAGCTCAGTTGCAAGTTAATCCTACATTGTTGTACTAGAGTTAATCCTACATTGTTGTACTAGATTAGAGATGCATAGTAGAATGATATCGTGATACGGAAGATGAGATTAGATTTTGGCAGCGGGAAGCATGATGTCTTCCATGAGACAGAGGATGGGATAGTGTGTTTCCATGGTAGGATAGTAATACCCTATGTCGATGGCTTGAGGAAGATGGCTCAAGAGGAGCACACTCCTCGATGTATGCAATGCAACCTTAAAGTACAAAGATGTACCATAACTTAAAGGATTTGTATTGGTGGTCATGTTTGAATCACGATGTGGCAGGGACTTTGTAGTCTTTACCGATATCACAGTGGAAATGGGATCATATCACTATGGACTTTGTGGTTGGACTTCCTAAGACATCCAGAGGTCATGATTCCATATGGGTGGTCATGGATAGGTTGACCAAGTCGACTCACTTCTTGCCAGTAAAGAAGACATATACAATAGAGAAATTGGCGTAGATCTATGTTGATGAAATAGTCTGTTTGTTTGGTATTCCAGTGATGATAGTGTATGATAGAGGTCCTCAGTTTACCCGTCATTTTTGGGATAGTCTGCATCTATCCATGGGTACACAATTGAAGTTCAGCACCGCTTTCCACCCATAGACAGATGGACAATCAGAGAGGACCTTTTAGACTCTGGGAAGATCTTTTGGGGGCTTCTGTTATGAAGTTTCTTGATAGTTGGGATGTATACTGATAAATGTATATTTATCCCTTTTATTTGTATATTTTTTATATTTGTTTAGGATTGTTTTGTCATTTATTCTCTTAATTTCATAATTAGTTTTGTTATTTTATATTTTTCTCTTTAATTGGAGTTTTAATTCTATTTTCTTGGGTTTTGTAGGAAAATCACACAATTTGCAGCAGTCCAGAAATTCGTATATACCCTCCACCAAAAGTGACATAACTCTTACATTCAAACTCCAAATTGAGTGTACAGGTATTCCTTGGAAAGGGAATTTAATTTCCTAAAATAAAGTCCTATTATTTGGACCGTTTCTGTGCTTTTAACGGGAGAGAAATACGTTCTAAGTTGCTGCTGCGAGAATCTGCATTAAAGGGAGTTACATGGTCAAGATAATTAAAGACAACAAACTTTCAATTTGACCAGATCCAGAAAATTCGAAAATTGGTCTCCCTCTCTTTTTTCCCTCTTTTTTGAGGGCAGCCTACCCCCTCCTCCTCCTATAAAAGGAGAGACTTTTCACTTGTAAAAGGATTCCATTCTTCATTCCATTTCATCGGATTTTTAGTTTGTATTTCTTTTGTTCTTGTTATGTCTGAGTAAATCTCTCTGGGGAATGGAAGTAGCCCCTTAGCCCGGTTCTATTCAATATAATCAATAATATTTCTCCATCGAACAAATGTCTTCTCTCTGTTTCTTTGTGGTTATTTGGATGATCTGATATATTCTTATCGAGTGATATGACCGTGGATCTCTGTAAGAATGAAACAATAGTCCCTTAATTGCGATTATCATCTTTTCATCTATTTAATCTTATTTTTGTTATAATCCTTGGTGACGCGACCACCTGAGCCTTGGGTTTGAATGCCGGTTTGAATTCACATGCTTTTTGATATGACCGTGGATAATGGCATGTTGGACGGTTGGGCAATGATCCGTGAATGCCGGGACCAACGGGTTCACGGGAAGTCTGACCCTTGTGAGTTTGTCCGTAAGGACATGTAACCACAAGGTCCTAATTTGATCTTTGGAGTTTAGAATTTGATTAGTTGAATAGCAACGTGGTTTTGGTGGTGATCTTCCGGACCCCAGATCTTAATTTCTTGATTAGTTAAATTTTATTTCAGCACTTTTATTTTTGTTCTTAGTTTTACCAACTCTCTCCAATCGGAATTTAATTCTTGTACTTGCAATCGGATTTGGATTTCGAATTTTCTTTTCCGCCGTCCCTTGGATCGATACCTATCTATACTAAGTTGAATAGTTGTTCGTAACAAGTTGACAACCGGGTTAGAAGGTTAAACTCTATGACTTTTCCTAGTGATTGTTGCGTGTATAACGACGCGCATCAATTTGGCGCCGTTGCCGGGGACGGCACAGTTGTTTTTCAGATCTGGTTGCTTGTATATCTTGTATATTCCTTGTTCATATTCTCTAACTTTCATAACTTTAGTCTTTTTTATAATTTCTTTTAGATTTTTGTAATTTTTTTTACCTTTCGAGCAAAATTCCGGAAGTGTATCTCCTCTTTCTGTTGAGTTTCCATTCCAGCAGTACTGCTTTCTAGTTATTTTTTTTGTAATTTTAGTTTATTTTATAATTTTTTTTAGATTTATAATTTTTAGCTCTCTTTGTAATTTTTTACTAACCTTTTATCTCACAATCTTTCTTCTCTCATTCATTGATTCACATATCTTTCAGGAATTTTTTTTCAAATGGAGTGGGCATCCCAATATCCCCCACAATGTTATTATTGTGGTCTCTACCACCATGCATCTCTTGCCTGTCCAAATCTACCCCATGCTTATAATAGCACCCCTTTTAATTGCGAGCCCTTTCATCCTGGTGGGTATAATGTGAATCCACATTTTTCTGAGAACCATTATGAGGAACCTTGCTATCCATATTCTAATGGGGGATATGATCAACAAAATTTTGTGGGGTGTAACCAACAAAACCTTGGGGGTTATGAACATGTTTATGAAGCTCAATGTAATCCTCAACAAGAATAGAGACTTAGGGCCCTAGAGAAGATAGCATTAGAAGTTGAAAAAAAACTAAAAGCCAGCCGAGCCTTCTTAACTACCCTGCTAGAAGCCCAAACTCAAAATATACATTGTTCAAATATGTTTCCTCATGATTTGATGACACCTTATAATATTGAATCTTCCTACCAAGATGGACGCAATGGAAATTACAATCCACCATCTTCTGGAGATTATTATGAGGAGCAATGCCACCCAAAACAATATGAGGAGTACTTTGGACAAGGACACTATGGGGAGTGTGGCGAGGGTGACCAAAATTTTGGGGTGTATAAATCCTATGGTGAAATGCAAATTAATCTTGATCTGGAAGAGAGACTTAAGGCCCTAGAAAATATGGTAGCAGAAGCACAAGAAAAACTTGAATCCAGTCAAGGCATGTTAGCTACCTTTCTAGAGGATCAATCACAAACTCCCCCTATAGAGCTTGAGCAACCCAAGATGGTTCTTCCTAACGATGACAATGATGATCTTTATTTTGTGTCATATATGTCAGATCCTGAAGAAATAGAACAAACCATGGAGCCATATTTTGTATGTGATGAGGACGTTGGTATCCCTATCTTTCCTTTAGAGACTCTTTTACTTGAATATGAAATGTCAAAGAAGGAGAGTCATTATGAAGATCCAACAACTCCTCCCATCCACAACATAAATTTGAATGATACCATAGACCAATACCCTTCTTTTGAGTCTATTTTGGATAATGAGAATCTTACCCCCTTTATGATTCTTCCCGAGCCATCACAACCAATTTCCATCCCACACATGGCTGATCTAGAAGGGGAGATACCACCGTTGGAAGAAGATCACACACCCCATTCTATTATTTATAAGGAAGTCGTCCTCATCCCTCCTGAATCCTTGGGGACCCCTTGTACAAAAGAATTAGATCCATATGTTATATCAACAATGAAACTTACCAAACCCAATGTTGATGACATTATTTTTGAGGAGAAGCAAAACAATTTTGTAAATAATTTGAAATCTTTTTCATCAACATCAATTCTCCCATATACATGTCATCATGATGGTGGAAAACCTGAACCAAATCCTCCACCCAACTCATTTCATCATGCTCTACTAGAATCACTAGTCGGGTACCCACCAACCTCCCCAAATCCACATCCATCTTCAACACTTCCCCTTCTATTGATGGAAGATCTTTGGATCCTATTGGAGGGAATGCGAGGTGAAAGAAAATACGAGCACCCCACTCAGCTTCTACAATTACCCTATCATAGGGTACACTATGAGGCTCCTCAAATAAAGGTCCCAGCCCTCATCGACATTCCCTTCAGATGGACATATTTTGAGCTACCAGGACCTCCTAGTGAACCCAACAAATTTCTTCCCTCCATCTCGGGTTTGAGTTTTGCTCGGGACGAGCAAAAATCTAAGTCTGGGGTGGAGGTGGGTGGTATGTTTCTATTCCACCCCCTTATCTTTTTTTTATTTCTGCATTATTTCTACTTTTTTGTTTTTAGTTGCTTATTGCATGGCCATTATCTAGCCGGTCATGTTTTTATTTCTTTTGTTGTAAAATGGCCTTTATCTAGTCGGCCAATATGAATATATGTTTATCATTGTACCCCTTTGAATTTAGTAAATGTTTTGCAAAAATTGTTACAAATTGCCATGTCTGAAACCACCATGTCACCTAGGACCCCAAAATAACATCACTCCTTGGAAAAGTTGGCAAGCCGTATGGAATCAATCAAAACCAAACACAAATTTTCTCTATTTTTAAACTGTTGATTAACTTGATATAAATCTTGTATAATGTGATTGACATGAATGTTCTTTCAGATGTAATGACACTTTCAAAAAAAATGTGTGAAGTTATAAGCACAAGGACACCTTTTGTTTCCCCCTTATTTTCTTTCTAAAAAAGAGAAGCAAAGAATCACCACCAGACAAAAATCAAGTCTGGGGTGGCATGCTTCCCATATAAAAAATTCCATACCCCACAAAGGGGCATACCATCAAAAGATGCCAAAAGTGTACATGAAAAAAAAATTGTGACCAATGTAGCCACAACTCCACAAATTTAAATCCCAAGTCGAATAGAGGAGGGATCAAAAAAAATTCATCACTTCCTTCCTTGTTTTCACACCCCCAAATTTCATCTTGTTCTTGTGCAACAACTCACATAAAAAAAATACAATAATAAAAATAAGAGTGTCAAAGCAGAAGTAAGATGAAGCATGTTTTTTGACAAAATCTTGATTTAGAAACAAGATATGATATTTGTTTTTAATAGAGAATATAGAATTTTGTGTTTTGTGGTTTTAGGAGATTGGGTTGCTTGGCCAAATTTGGAGGTAAGAAATAAAGTGATGTTACAAGGGTGAGGATAGACATATTTTTAGTATAAATTGGAATAATTTGTGATTTTATTTGTTTGAGGACAAACAAAGATTCAAGTCCGGGGTATTTTGATAAATGTATATTTATCCCTTTTATTTGTATATTTTTTATATTTGTTTAGGATTTTTTTTTCATTTATTCTCTTAATTTCATAATTAGTTTTGTTATTTTATATTTTTCTCTTTAATTGGAGTTTTAATTCTATTTTCTTGGGTTTTGTAGGAAAATCACACAATTTGCAGCAGTCCAGAAATTCGTATATACCCTCCACCAAAAGTGACATAACTCTTACATTCAAACTCCAAATTGAGTGTACAGGTATTCATTGGAAAGGGAATTTAATTTCCTAAAATAAAGTCATATTATTTGGACCGTTTCTATGCTTTTAACTGGAGAGAAATACGTTCGAAGTTGCTTCTGTGAGAATCTGCATTAAAGGGAGTTACATGGTCAAGATAATTAAAGACAACAAACTTTCAATTTGACCAGATCCAGAAAATTCGAAAATTGGTCTCCCTCTCTTTTTTCCCTCTTTTTTGAGGGCAGCCTACCCCCTCCTCCTCCTATAAAAGGAGAGACTTTTCACTTGTAAAAGGATTCCATTCTTCATTCCGTTTCATCGGATTTTTAGTTTGTATTTCTTTTGTTCTTGTTATGTCTGTGTAAATCTCTCTGGGGAATGGAAGTAGCCCCTTAGCCCGGTTCTATTCAATATAATCAATTATATTTCTCCATCGAACAAATGTCTTCTCTCTGTTTCTTTGTGGTTATTTGGATGATCTGATATATTCTTATCGAGTGATATGACCGTGGATCTCTGTAAGAATGAAACAATAGTCCCTTAATTGCGATTATCATCTTTTCATCTATTTAATCTTATTTTTGTTATAATCCTTGGTGACGCGACCACCTGAGCCTTGGGTTTGAATGCCGGTTTGAATTCACATGCTTTTTGATATGACCGTGGATAATGGCATGTTGGACGGTTGGGCAATGATCCGTGAATGCCGGCACCAACGGGTTCACGGGAAGTCTGACCCTTGTGAGTTTGTCCGTAAGGACATGTAACCACAAGGTCCTAATTTGATCTTTGGAGTTTAGAATTTGATTAGTTGAATAGCAACGTGGTTTTAGTGGTGATCTTCCGGACCCCAGATCTTAATTTCTTGATTAGTTAAATTTTATTTCAGCACTTTTATTTTTGTTCTTAGTTTTACCAACTCTCTCCAATCGGAATTTAATTCTTGTACTTGCAATCAGATTTGGATTTCGAATTTTCTTTTCCGCCGTCCCTTGGATCGATACCTATCTATACTAAGTTGACTAGTTGTTCGTAACAAGTTGACAACCGGGTTAGAATGTTAAACTCTAGGACTTTTCCTAGTGATTGTTGCGTGTACAACGACGCGCATCATATACTTGAGTTTTATATAATTTTCTTACAACAATAGATATCAGAGGAGCATAGATATGGCATTGTATGAGGCATTGTATGGGAGGCATTATTGATCACCGCTGTGTTGGTATGAGATAGGTGAGTATCATCTTTAGGATTTTGAGCTTGTACAGTAGACTATAGAGAAGATCAAGTCGATACAATAGCAGTTGAAAGAAGCTCAGGACCGATAGAAGTCTTACACTGACAACCACCATAGACCGTTGGATTTATGAGTTAGATATTGAGTGTATCTAAAGGTCTCCCCTTGGAAAGGTGTATTGAAATTTGGTAAGAAGGTTAAGTTGACTCCTAGGTATATGGGACCTTACCCTATTTTGGAATGTATTGGAAAGGTGGCGTACAAGCTTGAGTTACCACCAGAGTTGCACAGGTTACACCTAGCCTTCCATGTTTGCATGATGAGGAAGTGTCATCCAGATACCAAGCAGGTGTTGCTACCAGTGGAGATTGAGTTCGAGGAGGATATGTCGAATGTGGAGGTTCATGTGTTGATCCTAGATAGGAGAGTGAAGAAGTTGAAGAAGAAGTATATAGTCTTGGTGAAGGTTTTGTGGCATCACCATGGTGTGGAGCAAGTCACCTGTAGGAAGTACTTGTCTTTGTTCGCTAGGATTTTGGAGGAAAAATCCTTGTTAAGGGTTTATGGTTATAAGGCCCCAGGTCTTTCTTAATAAGTTAAACATGCTTAAATATCATAATTGAATGCTTAAAACCTTAACCTAACCCTAATATATGTTTTTATATCATGTTGCATGCTTAAGTTTCAAGTGTGGCCCAGTTTGGACATTGTTTGAGCAAGTTATGCAATTTTGTGCATGTTTTAAACTTTTCTAAAATTTACACATATCTGAAGTTATTATTGCAATTTATCACATGCTTTATGTTACTTAAACATGTTCATACCTTTCTTGAGTTTTTGTGTTTTGGGGATCCTATATATACCTTGGTTTGGTGGTGACACCTTAATAGGGTGAGTTAGGGTTTTGGTTCCCATGGATGAGCAACCTTGAGAGCCCATCAACCAATGGTTCCCCTGGATGGATGACAATCGGTTGTCATCATCAGGTGGGGAAAACCGATGTTGTTTCTTGGAGGTTCTAGGACAATGGTTTTCTCTATTGGGATCCTTTGATCTGATGGTTTGCTTAGAAGGGGTGACCAATCGATGGTTTTCCACCTAGTGACCTAGGGTTTCATCAAACGATGGTCTTCAAGTGATGACACTCGATGGCCACCCAGGGAGGGTTAAGATCTGATGGCCTATCAGACTCCACAACTGATGGAGCTGCTTCTTGCATGGACGTGATGTGCCTTGGCCATGGATACTTGGTAAACATGTTAGGACACCTTAGCTTCCTCTTCTCTCTCTCCCATAGCTATATAAACCCTCTACCTTCCATTCAAATGAACCTTTTGGACTCCTTTCTCTTCCTTGTTGTCTAGAGATTCTTCCTCTTTGCTCTAGTGGAGGATAATATGCCCAAGGTAGAATAAGGTGATTGATCTCCTTCCATGTGTTGCTAGGGTTCAGATCTACCATCTCTTAGAGCTTGTGGAGCTTTCCTTTGCTTGTTCTTAACCTAAGTAGGTAAGATACCCCTATTTCCTTCATTTTCTTTGCTTTTCTACATCCTTGCTCCTTCTTCTTGGTCGTGTCCCATGGTAGAGCTTGCTCTAGAGCTTATAGAACCCTTTTTATTGCTTCCTTGACCTACAGTTTACTCTCTTTCTTGGGTAAGAAGCTTGCTTGGCCATGTGAAGTGCTAAGCTAGGGTCTCCTTCCTCTTGTGCTCAACATAGCTTGATGTTTGGATCTTGTTCTTCTTCCTAGATACGAGTTATATAACTTCCTCCACTTTTATTTCTTACTTATAGCTTGCATGTGCTAGATGTTGCTCTAAAACTAAGTTCTAAGTAGAAAGATCATCTTCACCTAGGGTTTGAGCTTAGGTGCTAGTTCCTTTATGACTTATCTTATTGTATGTATTCTAAACCTTGTGTGTGACCTTATTAAGGTAAAGGATGCTTTAGGGTTGTTTGGTTGACAACTTATGGCTTTTGGTCTCTCTTAAATAATGGATTACTTAGGGGTTCTATTGTTGTTTTCCACCTTGGTACATGACCAGATGGTCTAGTTCTATTGCTATTTTGTTTGGCTTTTTGTGTGCCAACCGATGGTGGTCTCTTAGATTTTGTTTGGATTCTTTCTCCTAGGCACAACCAATGGTCTTGCTTTCCCCTCAACAATCGATGGTTAGGGTTTCTAATTCTATGGTTTTTAGTTCTTATATGTGAATGGTCAAATGATGGTTTTCTTGGTTTGACAAACGACGGTTTCCCTTTGTTTTTGGATCAACTTTTTCCCGCCTATTATTGTCAAATGATGTCCAACATGGGTCATCAACCAATGGCTATTTTTAGTCTCAACTGATGGATCTTATGACCCATGATCCAATGGTCCAACTGATGGTGACACTGAGTGTCACAATTGATTGGGGTCTTGGACACCATAACCGATGGTGGCCTCGAACCTTACAACTGATGGCTTGACTAGGTTGAGTGGTGACTCATCTAGGTTACAACTTGATGGCTTTCTGATTGGTTTGTTCAAGATGTTGATTTTTGTTACAACATATGGTTTTACCTTCCCATATTCCATGGTTTTGAGGTGATATATATGGTACGTTTGTTTGGTTTGATTTATGTAGAATTTGTTGGTGACTTAATCATGTAGTATTACCTTTGCCCTTGTATTAATATAAACTTATGATCACCATAATGAAATGAGGTGTAATGATGAGCTAGCTTATCTTTGGTGCAATAAACCCTAATGCAATTAAGTGGTGATAGTTCATCATACTTAATCTAGTTTTTGAATCTAACACTAATATGATCCAATGATAGTGATTTCTTATTCTTAGATTTCTTATGTAACTTATGTGGTTATAAGGATATCCTCTCAATGTTGTTGTGACCCTAATGTGTTGCTATGTGAACACCTTAGCACAAGCTATGCTAACATGTGTATTACAAGTATGGTGATGGGTTGTTGAACCTTTGGTAAGACATGGAAAGATAATGATGTTCTTGCATGTGATTGTGATGTGGTGGTCTTGATGACCCTTAGGCATGGTTGAGCCCTATTGGAGGTGATCCTCTTGCTTATGTGATAGAGAATGGTATCATGTGGTGATGTGATAAGATCTATACCTCATACATTTTATATATTCAAAAGTTTTTATACCTTAATGCTTGCTAGAAATGAATTAGGGTATGTATGTCCACTTGTTAGATAAATCCTTGATTCACTCAATTGGAAATAACTAATCAAGTGAAACTCTAATCATGTAATTTCCTTGGTCATATACCCATTCCAGCATCAGGACTTGCTAGATGGTGAAACGAGTATTCCTAAGAGAAACTCAGAGTGCATGTTGTTAAGTATGTGAGGTGCAAGTGATTGTGTCCTTGTCATCTTGACCCCATGTGTTTTGAGGATGGCTACATTCATACCTTGATGTGAGAACGGTTGTGGTCGTGTCTTGGTGATTATATATGTGATGCAATATTGAGGACAACTATGATTGTACCTCAGTGGTAGGGTTTACCCTGGTGTTCTACGTCATGACCTATACCAATGCAGGATAGGTGTTTTTAGCTTACTATAAATCATTGGTGGCAGTTTGACTTATATGTCATTGTGGTGTTCATTTGTACAGACTGAGTGGGGTGGAGATGGTCTTGGAGTATGACTCTTCCTAGATCGTGTATGGCACTGATTTTGACTTAGTAGTGGTCAATTGGATTTGGGTGGTATGACTCAAATCCTGAGGGTGTAATAAAAGACATAATACAGCTGTGTAGCATATATGTTTAGGGTTAAACATACTTCACATTGGATGCTTATCCTTATTTTGTTTCTTATGCTATGAATTGCTTACGCAATAACAGAGTTTCTTAAACTACTTAGTTATTATATAATGTGGTAATAGAAATTAATTTCTATACATGTTTAGCTTTTCCTTCTAATTACACATGTTGCTATGCTTAAGTAACATACCAAAAATCTATAACCTTATCCTATTCCAAGGTTAAGAGATTAGATACCTTACTCTTTCAGCATAGCCAAGCAAGGGTGAGGATATACCTAATAGTAGCCCTAATATGTTAATATAAGATTAAATCACCCAAACATATATGCACAAAAACAATTATGACCTAATGCTCTTATAATAATCTTTAGTCCAATAAAATATGTCACATGTGATAATGATAATTAAGAGAAATAATGTGCATAGAAAGAATAAGTGTCCATAATTGAGAATAATGATACATAATACAAATAAATAAGGAATTTATGGATTTAATGAGTTAAATCATAAATAAAGAATTTCATGCATCATAATAATATATAATTCTAGTGATTGTAATATGATGGTATTTGGAGAATGATAATACTAATGATGAAATAATATGTTAACTAAAGTAATAATGGGCCACAAATTTTAATTATATAAAACTCATAAAAGGAAGACTGATTGGAAAAGTATAACTTCAGATTCATTTTTATTGGATATGTTTTGGCTTGGAAGCCAAGTTTCACAAATTTGGGATAATAATAATTAATTAATTTTATTTAGAAAAGAAAAGGTGATTTTCCTCTAAAATATGAAATAAAGCATTTATTGACTCCAAAAGATAAAACTAATCTTGGATTCATAATCTACACATCGAAAACAACCTTTGCATAAATTTTCATGTAATTTGGATAATCTTTAATGTTCATGTATAGTTTAGGAGAGAGGAAGTGTAAATAAAGTCCAAAATATTAAAGAATGAGCAAAATAATCCAAAGGATAAAACTAATGTCCAATTCGTGTTCCATATGATTTAGTTTTCTTGAGGGTGAAGTTTCACTAAAATTGGGTAATTCTAGAAGTCTCTAATGTGATAAGAAAGAGAAAATATGAATTATATAGAAATTAAACAAAATATCTAGAACCTTCAAAAGTGAAAATTAATGCCATATTTAAATTACTCACATCCAAATTAGGCTAGATGCCTAATTTTGTTAAAATCAAAGGTTGTTTGTACCCTTTTTGTTAGAGAGATAAATAATTACATAATTTACTCATTACATAATTTGAATCAGAATAGAATTTCATTTATTTGTCACGCGGGTTATTTCCTATTTGATTTTCTCAAGTGTGATCTGGTCCAATGAATCTTGATCCAACTGAGGACGTGTTGTTCTCTACTCTGTGCTGAATCGGGAAACTAGAGCTATTCACATAGTTACTTCTAATCGGTATTTCTTGATCATTACTCGATCTTTTCTCCAGATTTCTGTTGTTGTGCATTCCTTTTTAGATGATGCATCTATTGATCCATAAAACTCATTGGTTTGTCGACTACTTATGAAACGCCCAATTTAGTTTCTCGAACTCTTAAAGAACAACCATCTAGAATCCTAAGATAACCACTCCACTAATAAATAGTGGTGCACACTTCTCCACCGTCACCCATGCTTTTGGATCCCTACTTCAATTTTCCCAAAGATCCTTCATACACCCATCCCTAAGCTTTTCACTGTGTTAACCTAGCAGCGAAGATATTGAGAATAGGGTGATACTAGCATACAAATCTTTTTTCTTGGTGAGTTCGACTTCTACTTAGCTTTCTTTTTGTACCTTCAATTTTCTCTTTCATCTTCATATGCAGATTCACCCAAATCCACTTGAACAACTCAATGCTAAGGCTGGCATAAGGTATCGGGAAAATTTAAGGTGCTTTCCCTATTTTACCCCTTCCTCATCCTCTTTTCTTCATTTTCACACTAAGGGAATAATCATATTTTCATTGGGATCCATGCGAGTTTTGACCCATGACTTGGCCGTCCATGGTTGGGCAAAATCACACGGTTCGGGCCTACTTTTCTTTTCTTTTTGCATATTTTCTTGCCTGTGTGGATTTATCTAATTATCTGATTGGTCATAATTGCAAAAATTGCATCTTTTAATCCGCTTGTCCAAAAATTATAAATAAATATAATTTGGAATAAAAAAATGCGATATTTCTAATAAAGATGTTTCTAGAGTCTGATTTCCATGTTTTCAAAGGTTGATTTTTGGAAGTCTAATTAATTATATAAAAATCCCAAAAAAATAAATAATTCATATAGACTCCAAATTAATTAAAAAATATGTTTTCTTGATCAAGAGAATCTAATAAATCATTTGGTCTAGATTTTGTGATTAAAATCAAAGGTTTTCCTAAATGGTCTAGATTTAGGGTTTCTTTTCACATAATACATTATAAAACCCTAATACATGTGAATATATTGTAATTAGGCAAAGATGATCTTGGAAACAACTACATTGGTGAAGAGTATTTCTAGGACTCTGGTTTAAGGTATGTTTGCATCCCTATTATTCCTTTTGAGCAATAACCTAAATCATCTTTTGCTTGGTCTTATGGACAATCAACCTACACAAAATTCCTTTCTCTTTTGAGAACATATTTCTTGTGGAATACCTTCTTTGTTTCTGATCTTGTGATCAATTTATTTTCATGGACTCCATCCTACATATTATTTGATGGTGGAACTTTACTTGGTGATACATTCTCTTCTTTCCTACTTTTGTGGTGGTTGCTTATATTGTCATCTATGTGGTGACAAATCTTGTTAAATATGACTATACTTTTTACTTGCCTCTCTATTAAGCATGTTATGTGATTCAATAGCCCTAGAGTAGTGTAATTGCATTGGTTTTTGGGTTATGTGCCCTTATTATATTTTTAGGATGGGGGTTATGTGCCCCATACCTGGGTTTCAAGTTTATGAGGCTTGGCCCCCATTATATATTGGGGAGTTTGGTTATGTTCCATTATCTATCAGGTTTCAAGTTTATGAGGCTTGGCTACTATTGTCTTTATATTGTTCTAGTGCTATGCTTATCTCACATGCATGCGAGTTGATATTATTGATGATGGGTTGTGTGACCTAATTTCATGATATGTTCTTATGAGGCACAACTTTATTATTTATCTGTGGCAAGTAATTCCTTTGGTATCTCTTATTGCAAATCATTTCTTTTATGTCTGATTGGGTAGTCCTTATCTTTTCTATGGGAAGCATTCTTTACTTGATGTTCCTCTACCCCATATATTTCTCAATTTATATTTTAGTATGCACATACCAGCTTTTTGTTGATGTCATCTTCTCTTTCCTTTTGTTGGGGTACGCTTCCAACCCTAGGTATAGGTCAAGGAGGAGACAAGCAAGTTGGACCAGGACCTCACCAAGTTTAGTTCAAACCTTGTGGGAGACTTTCCTGAATTTGTTAGGTGAGCCTCATCTAGTCCTATGTTTAGTTAGTTTTTCTTTATCTCACCATGTGTGTTGAAAGACTAGTGGTGATAACAAGCTTTGTAATGGTTAGATACTATATAAATTATGGTGCTACTTTTGGTATTATGATACTTACATGTTGAATGAATTGGTTATCATCCCTTTTGCAAAAAAATTATGTTGGTGTTTGGTTATATGGGATGATGCCTTTTTTATTTTAGTAGGAAGTGGATCCCCTATGGGATCCCACTCCTTACAGCATGGTAACAGATCCAGTGGATGTCGATTATCTAACTATTTCAATCTTGTCTCCCTTAGGATGTTTACCTTTTTCATAGGTTTCTTATACCTAGTACCCTTGCCTTGTGCAAGAAAAACCCTCATGGTGGGAGATAACTCATCTATTGACAACATATTTGGTTATGAAACACCCCAGATGCCTAGGTTTGGGATGCCAAGGATGGATTCTCCCTTTACCCCTCCAATGACTCAAGTTACTCCTCCAACTGGAAGTGGAACATTAGTAGGTCATGAAACCCCAGCCTCTATTATTGCTAATACAGACATATTCATCTCTCCTAAGCAAGAGTTATCCATGTTTCGACAACTTTTTACCACAACTATGGAAGGGAAGTTGAACAACCCATTTGTGCCTAATAAGCCCAAGGACTCTCAATAATAGAATTCATGAAGATGAAACCACCCTACTTCCAGGGTGAAGATGAGCTAGACATGGTCGATAAAGTTGTAGGGAAATATAGCTATAGAGAAGGCATCGGAAATAAAAATTGTATCTACCATATTCCCCATACACAACATATTGTGTCAATAACTATACGATGGAAAGGATGATTTTAAGGATATACCTAATCTTGGAGCAAGTCCAGTAATAATCCTTGTCATTTTAGTTGTGCAACTCTGACTCCTAGATGCACCTGAACTCATCTAAATGCTCCTCCGTGAATAGTAAACTTGAACGTTGTCTTCAGTAGTAGCTCCTCTAGTCACAGCTGCTAGTTGATGATGCCCTCCTAGAGGCAAACAATGGCCTCCCACCTATAGAGAATTCTACATGGACCGCCTAGAACTCCTATCATCCTGCTAGAATAGACAAGAAGGAGTTTTCCCTCTCATTGGCATACTAGTCACCAACTTTCTCTCCCACAACAATGATCTCAGTTGTTCTCTCCCTTAATATCCTTCCCTAGTCGGGTAGGACTTGCTTGGGCTCTCGTGGTTACCACAACTAGAGAGGACAACATTTGTCAGAGAAATTGATTCTCAATTATCTATGTTGTGCTCTGGGAAGCCCCCAGTACCCCTCTATGTATAGGTAGGATTTGGGTCAGGGTTCATAGTTTGTGCGGGAGTGGAAGGGACCAGAAGATCTTGAGTTTTCACAACCTGCAACTATTGAAACGGCCGTCCGACACACCAGATGGTCTTCTGGCATGTGAGACGGTCATCTCATACTATGAGACAGTCATCTCATTCTTCCAAGTCACGTACTTGAAGACATACGTCATGGAGTAATATTATTCTCTTGACATTTATAATGTTATATCATTATCTCATAACTTAATTAAACTGAATAAATTGGAAGCTTGCCTTTATTTATTATTCAAATTAATTACAAGTTATGCAATTACAATCATCATATGATTGGCCTTTTTGGGCATACATACCAATAGACTCCCACTTACACTCAGAGCCAATCACCCATGAATGGTACTCCAAGTGATCTAACATGACCGCCATGCTTCTCTATGAAAGTGCCTTTTTCAAGGTGCCAGCAACATTATTCTCAGTTGGTACTCTGCAAATCTTGACATCACCTCACTGTATGATCTCTCGTATGAGATGGAACTACCTTTATATATGCTTTGATCATTGATGCGATCTAAGGGTTCCTTAGCTTGTGCAATAGCTCCATTGTTGTCACAATATAGCTCAATTGCATCGTTGATGCTTGGAACAACCCCAAGTTATGTGAAGAACTTCTTGATCCATACATCCTCCTTTGATGCATTTTTCGAAGCAATATACTCAGCCTCTATTGTAGAATCGACAATTGTCTCTTGCTTGAAACTCTTCCAGCTTACAGCTCTATTGTTTAGGCAAAACATGAATCCTGATTGCGATTTGTAATCATCTTATTCATTCTGGAAGCTTACATAGGTGTAACCCTTTACCACCAACTCTTACTCTCCGTCGTAAACCAAGAATTGATCCTTAATTCTTCTCAAGTAGTTGAGGATGTTCTTTATGGTTGTCCAGTGAGCATCACCTAGATCTGACTGATATATGCTCGTCATGCTCAAGGCATATGAGATGTCTAGATGGGTACACAATATTGCATACATGATTGATCCAATTGCTAAGGCATATGGAATCAAACTCATGTGTTCCCTTTCTTCACAAGAACTAGGACATTGAACTTTAGAGATGGTCACTCCATGCAATGATGGCAAGTTTCCTCTCTTTTAGTTCTCCACGGTGAACTGCTTCAACACTTTGTCAATGTATGTGCTCTGACTTAGTCTAAGAATCCTTTAGATCTATCTCTATAAATCTTTATCCCCAAGATGTAGGATTCTTCTCCCAAGTCTTTCATAGAGAATGTATTTCCAAGCCATGACTTTACCTTTTGTAAAGTAGGGATGTCATTCCCCATCAATAATATGTCATCTACATACAATATGACGAATGTCACTATGCTCCCAATAATCTTCTTGTACACACAAGGTTCATCTTCATTTTTAATAAAGCCAAACTCTTTGACTGTCCCATCAAAATGAAGATTCCAGCTTCAAGATGCTTTCTTCAATCCAAAGATTGACATTTGCAGCTTACATACTTTATTTGCATCCTTTAGATTTATAAAACCCTCAGGTTGTGTCATGTACACATTCTCAAAAAGATTCCCATTAAGGAATGTAGTTTTAACATCCATCTTCTAAATCTCATAGTCATGATAAGCTCTAATAGCAAGCATGATCCTGATGGACTTAACCATGGCCACTGGAGAAAAGGTTTCATCATAGTCAACACCTTGAACTTGTATGGAACCATTTGCATCCAATCTATCATTGTAGGTTTGAACTTTTTCATCCATGTCAGTATTCTTCTTGAAGACCCACTTGAACTCTATGGGTTTTACCCCTTCAGGTGGATCCACCAAAGTCCATACTTTGTTGGTATACATGGATTCCATCCAGATCTCATGGCCTCAAGCCATTTCTCAGGCTTTGGTCCCTCAATAGCATATTGATAGGATATTGGCCCATCATCTATGACTAATTCACTGCCTTCTTGAGTTACAAGATATCCAAATCTTTTAGGCTCAAGGTGTGTCCTATTAGATCTATGAGGTTCCTGTGTTACTTGAGAAATTTGAGATTCCACAACACCTTGTGATTCTCTTTGTTCCTCTTATTTATCTATTGTTTCTATGTTTTCTTGTTGGTCTTGAACCTCTTCAAGTTCCACTTTTCTCCCACTGATACCTTTGGAAATGAAATCCATCTCAAGGAATGAAGCATCCCTAGCAACAAACACTTTGTTGTCAGATTGGGAACAAAAGTAATTCTCTCTTGTTTCTTTAGGATATCCAAAAAAACAACATTTATCAAATTTAGGACCAAGCTTATTAGAAAACATTCTTTAAACATAAGTTTCACATCCCCAAATCCTCATAAAAGACTTTTTAGGATGCTTCCCAGTCCATATCTCATATGGTGTCTTTTGAACCGATTTAGATGGTACTCAATCTAGTGTAAACGCAACGGTTTCTAGAGAAAAACCTCATAATGTAGTCAGAAGCTCGACTAAACTCATCATTGATCGTACCATATCTAGCAATGTGTGATTCCTTCTTTTTGACACACCATTATGTTGAGGTGTTCCAGGCGGATTCCACTAGCATACAATCCCATGGGCTTTGAGAAGGTTCTCAAACTCTTGGTTTAAGTATTCTCCACTTCGGTCAGAACAAAGTGTCTTAATACTTTTACCAAGTTGGTTCTATACTTCATTCATAAACTCCTTGAACCTATCAAGAGTTTCTGACTTATGTTTTATTAAATAAACATAGTTGTACCTACAAAAGTCATTAATGAAGTTTATGAAGTATTGATGCCCATCTCTAGCGGTTGTTCTAAAAGGTCCACACACATTAGTATGTATCAGTCCTAATAGATTACTAGCCCTTTCATTGTTACTAGTGAAAGGGGTCTTAGCCATCTTACACTACAAACAAGATTCACATGTTTCTATCAATTCTAGATCAAAAGAGTTTAGATAACCATCTTTATGGAGTCTAGATATGTAATTCTCATTTATGTTCCCTAGATGACAATGCCAAAGGTATGTTTCGTTTGATTTTTTATGTTTTAGTCTTTTTGGTATTAACGTTATATACATATGTCTTTAGATCTAATAAATAAAGACCATAAGACATTGGGGCAATGCCATAAAAGATCCCAACTTTTAAAAGAGAACATCGACCATTTTTAACATGGAATGCAAATGCATCCTTGTCCACACAAGATACAAAAATGATGTTTCTATTTATAGTAAATACATGACAGTAGTTCTTTAACTCTATTACAAGCCTTGTGGGCAGAGATATACTATAGGTTCCAACTACACTGACCGCAACTCTTGTGCCATTAGCAACTCATGGTTCCACCTTGCCTTTTCCCAAAGGCCTACTTCCTTTCAGATCATGCATATGAGAACATATGAGAGATCCACATCTATGATGAAGTAGATAGATTTATCTCAATAACATATAACCTTAAAGTGGTGATCACCATCCCCAACTTCTTCTTCCTGAATGCCTTCAAGTACAAAGGATGAGTTCCTCTTGTACTTTTCTTTATCCTTATCTTAAGTGTTGAAGATTTGGATTTAGGCTTGACCTTAGAACTCTTCTCGGTATTGATTTGATCCTTAGACTCATGTTTGTTGATCATCATCACAAGATTGTCCTTCTTTAATTTTTCTTCCCCATGAATCAACATGGAAAGCAAGTCTGACATTTGTCTAGCCATATTATTCACACGATAACAAGCAATAAAGCGGCTATATGATTCTGGCATAGTCTTTAGAATCATATCAATGGACAACTCTTGGCTTATGTTGAATCCCAATTCTTCAAGATGATACACATGTCTAATCATATTGAGCACATGTTCTTCTACTGAGGTTCCCTCTATCAGCTTAGACTCAAGCAGCACCTTCAGGATATTGTCCCTTTCTTTCTTTGTAAGACCAAGTGTCACTCTATTAAGATGTGTTACCATCTCAAGAACACTCATATCTTCACATTTCTAATGCAAGTCATAGTTGATGCAGCTAATCTTAAGGTACTTTAACTCTAAGGCATCATTAGCATGCTTTAAGTCAGCATCCACTTGTGCCCTAGGTGCATCAGGAGTAGGTATTTCTGGCACTAGTTTATCAAGGACATAGAGCTTGCACTCTTCATTGAGAACCCTTCTCAAAGTCCAAAACCATTCGTGGAAATTTCTCCCGTCAAGTTTTTCCTTCTTCAGGACCAATCACAATTCAGATTTGTTCATCATTTGGTTCTACAAGAGAAATTTTCATTTATCAAAAACACTTCTTTTATTTGATTTGATTTGAAAATTTTGACGATAATAATTAGGTCTTTAATTATTATCACTCCCGCTATTTTATTAAAATTGATAGCCCTCAATATCAATTTGAAATATTGCAACATACAATACTCTAGTGGGTCAGATCCAAGATAATTCAATTATGGCCCGATCAACACTGCAAAACACATTCAACCATGAAGGTAGGCAACTCTTTCCAATTGCATCATATGCAATTCTGGATTAGATGATATGTACTACCCCTTGCCATAATCATCTGCATGCTTCTGGGCCCAGACGCTCTAAGAATCACCAGTCAAGCCTGACTCAAAACCTAACACGATAATAATGCACCCCGCTTGGGCCGAACCTACATTATTACCATCACACTTCCACGAGATAGACAGAGCACCAATCTAGGGCGTAACCTGTGCTTGGTTGATCAAGCTTTTCATATGTGCCAATTTTGGAAATCATCTAAGACTTTGATATTTTACTTTAGGGAGTTTGTATTTATAAATACATATACTTTATGCAATCACCACATATATAGAGTATGATATACATGTTATATCCCACAACAAAAACATGCAATAAATGAAAGTGATGGTTATGGCTAGCCTAATGTAATTCTTTGGAGCCATAATGAATTATGTCATCCTAGGTCTACATCGCATGCAGAAACTAGTTCTTGATGAAGATATGTGTTTGTCAATCCAGGTTGATCGATTCAACCCTTAAATTGATCGGCTCACCTCATGGCCAGTTTTTAGGTTGTCTCACTAATCATCTGGTTCCTTCGGTCCATCATATGTTGGCTCCTCTAGATAATCAGTTGGGTCCACCAGTCAATCAGCTTGGCTTGTCCACCTGGTCTTCCTTGGTCCTCCATCAGGTTGGCTCGTCTTTTGAGGCGTCATCTTCTTTGTCATAATAAGAAAGTAAACTATCCTACTTTTACATGATTATAAAGAAACCTTGAGTTACATTTGACGTGAGAAAGGGTAGGAAAGAATTAACCTTACATTGGGAAGATAAGATGGAGGCTCGGTATGCAGACTGAGATAAAAAGATAAACCATCCGCACAACAAATGGTTAAAAAGTAGGGGTTATTGGACATAACCACACTACACATCCACCATCAAAATCACTTTTAGGGCAACGCATGTAAATTGCAAATATATATATATATAGTTTGGGATTATTGTGGTATTGGATTTGGTAAGATATTATTTGCGTCGCATGAAATAATAGAACAACAAAAACCAAAATTCGATCATATCTATTATTCTATAATATAGTAGATTGACGTTGGCTATGATACCACTTTAGGGAAATATGGCTATAGAGCAGGCACCGGAAACAAAATTTGTATTTACTATATTCCCCATAGCCAACGGATCACATCAATAACTATAAGATGGAAAAGATGATTTTGAGGATATACTTGGTCTTTGAGCAAGTCTAATGACAATCCTTGTCATTGTAGTTGTTCAACTCGGACTCCTAGTTGCACATGGACTCGTACGACTGCTCCTGCATGGACAGCAAACTCAAACGTTGTCTTCTACAGTAGCACCTCTCATCACAGATTGCTAGTTGATGATGCCCTCCTAGCAACAGACAACAGCCTCCCACCTCTAGAGAAGTTCACACAGACTGCCTAGAACTCTTATTGTCCTACTAGAATAGATAGGAAGGAGTTGTCCCTCCCGTTGGCGTACTAGTCTCCAACTTTCTCTCCCACAACAATGATCTCAGATGTTCTCTCCCTTGTTATCCCTCCCTAGTCAGGTAGGACTTGATTGGGCTCTCGTGGTTACCACAACCAGAGAGGACAACAATTGTCAGAGCAACTGATTCTTAATTGTCTGTGTTGTGCTTTGGGAAGCTCCCAGTACCCCTCTATTTATAAGCAGTGTTTGGGTCAGGGTTCTCAGTCTAGGTGGGAGTGGAAGGGGCCGGAAGATCTTGAATTTTTGTAACCTGTGATTATCAAAACAGTCGTCTGGCATACGAGATGGTTGTATCACACTATGATATGGTTGGTTTGTAGTTTTCCAGTTGCATACAAAATTGGCAATTCATTTCCCACTAATTCCAAGCATTAATTCCTTACACAACAAGTAATGTGCAATAAAAATGAATACCAAAAGTATCTAGAACCTTCCTTCAGCCAAACTGACCAATCTCACCCATGCGAGACGACTGTCTCGGTCACCTAGATGGTCGTCTGGTGACCCGAGTTGAGCCATTCAATTTGCATCTTAGCCAATTTCAACTCGAATCATCTAGACACTCCAAACACCCATCTCATCCCATGAGACGATTGTTTAACACTCTAGATAGCTATCTCAGTCAGTGAGATGGGTGTTTGGCAATGCAGTCATCCTGATTTATTGCATGAATCAATTACCTAAATGTTTTAGTAATCATTTCTATTGTCATTCAAGATTAAACTCCTCTTCTAGGTCGAGACCTATGTGTGTGACCCTATAGGTCCCATATTACATTAGTAGTGAATGTCCATACAACTTATGACATCACAAGTAATGAGTGGTGCCTAGTCACACATCAATGCTACCTAAGTAAATGGAAAGTTGGATAACAAATTCAACCTACAATTTGTGTATGGTGTTGCAGTGTTTGTATAGTTCCTTTGTCATTGATGTCCAGATTGAACTCGAGGCATGGAGCAGTCATCCTCTTCATCATCCAATCTTGTTTCTTGAACCAGAGCAGACTGTCTGAGATATATGTAAGCTCAATATCACATATTGACTCACATAAGTATGGCCATGTATTTCTCAGTCTCGCTAATCAAGAGGCCTACAACATCAAACTCCTACATGAGGGACAAATTCCATTTCTATCACTCATAGTCTATCCCCATGTGTCAAAGTCACCCAATCATTACCTTTATAACAACCCATGTTTTATGATTGCGTTTGATGATGCCAAAACGTACCCAATGACATGTGATGAGTGTAGTGGTTTTAGATCTAAGAACCACAAACACCACCATAACTATGAGAGATGACTATGAATTCTATGATTATGGCTTCCATGCGTCAGTCTATGGTGGGTCTGTCTGATACACTATTCTCTAACATGTATATGTGTGCCTGGTTTGATATAGTCATATCATGACTAATGAGATTCTATCATCAACCAACTCACACTATGATCTTATGTGTTATTGTTGTCTATCAACCTTCAACAATAACAACTGATCATAGACATAATGAGAATATGTATATGTACTCTTAACATTCGTATGATCTCATTCTTCCAAGTCACAAACTTGAAGACATACGTCATTGAGTAATATTATTCTCTAGACATTCATAACGTTACATCATTATCTCATAACTGAATTAAATAGAATAAATTGAAAGCTTGCCTTTATTTATTAATCAAATTCATTACAAGTGATTCCATTACAATCATCATATGATTGTCTCTCTATGCATACATACCAACAAAAGTTGATGGTTGGGTGTTAGTCATAGAGCAGACTTTTGATGGTATGGCATGTCCTCCCCACTAGAAGGTTAGGTTTGCTTCATATGTTCTGGATGGACCAACTTGAGTTTGGTGGAATGGAATAGAAAGGACTAGTGATATCTCTACCATGACTTGGGAGTAGTTTTGGTGGGAAGTACATTTGCGTGGTTTCCCTAAAGAAGAAAGAAGCATAATTGTATAGTTTGAAGCAAGGTTCCCTGTCTATTTATGCTTATGTACAAAAAAATTTGTTGCTTGAATGCTACGCATCTGGACTCAGTGAAGAACGTAGAACTGACCTATATCTCCAAGGACTTAACTACAATGTGGGTCATGCTCTTATTCTACAACTTCCCCTGACCATTCAGCAGATGGTTGGTAAAACTTTGGTTGTAGAGTCTTACCCAAGGTTTCAACCTAGGGAGCTTGACAAGAAGAGGAAGTTCTCAGGTGAAGATCAGAAGAAGGATATGTGTTCTAGGTGTGGTGGAAATCATTCTCCAGGGAAGTGCTTTTGAGATAAAAATCAAGCAAAATATCAACCTGACTTCTGAGTGTATTCCATCACTATAATGAACCTAGACATATTTTCCCTAGATGCCCCCAGCTTCACAATGGTCATGTATCTACTCAACAACAACAACAAACTCAAGTACCTCCTTAGAATAATGACAACAATAATAAAGGAAGACTCGTGGAAAGGCATGTGGGAAGGATCTTTGCTTTGGATGGCCAAGAAGTCTATGATGATGATCATGTAGAAGGTAACCCTTAGTCCCATAGTTAGACTTTAAAGTTATGTTTCCTTTTTGCATGATTCCTTTGTGGAAGAATGTAAGGAAGTGTTTGAGGTTATCCTTGTACCTATAGAGTTGTTTGACTATCTAAGGTGGATCTTTTTAGGGGGTGATAAATAGTTGTTTGTCAAAAATGGACGTTTATATTTCAAGGAGAAAATCCCCTTAAGGGGTGGTATGTTGTGGCATACTAAAATCTAGAACTTTCTCCTATTCTATTGTTAAGAGGTTAGAGACCTTAGTCTTTGGGCTTTCCCAAACAAGGGTGAGGATAAACCTAATATTAGCCCTAATATGTTAATACATGATTAAATCACCCTAACATATATGCATGAAAACAATTATGACCTAATTCTCTCATAATAATCTTTAATCCAATAAATATGTCACATGTGATAATGATGATTAAGAGAAATAATGTGCATAGAAGGACTTGGTGTCCATAATTGAGAATATTGGTACATAATTCAAATAAATAAGGAATTGATGAATTTAATGAGTTAAATAATAAATGTAAAGAATTTTGTGCACCATAATATATATACTCCTTTTGTTTGTAATATGATGGTATTGGAAGAATGATAATACTAATGATGAAATAATATGTTAAGTAAAATAATAATGGGTCACAAATGTTAATTATGTAAAACTCATAAAAGGAAGACTAATTGGATAAGAATAGCTTCAAATACATTTTCTTTGGATATGTTTTGGTTTGGAGGCCAAGTTTCACAAATTTGGGATAATAATAATTATATCAATTTTATTTAGAAAAGAAAAGGATATCTTCCTCCAAAATATGAAATAAAACATTTAATGACTCCAAAAGAGAAAACTAATCTTGGATTTGTAATGTACACATTAAAAGTATCCTTTGGGCAAATTATCATGTAATTTCGAAAATCTTTAATGTTCATGTATAGTTTAGGAGATAAAAAGTGTAAATAAAGTCCAAAATATTAAATAATGAACAAAATAATCCCAAAGGATAAAATTACTAGTGAATTCATGTTCCATATTGTTTAGTTTTCTTGAGGGTGAAGTTTCACCAAAATTGGGTAATTCTAGAAGTCTCTAATGTGGTAAGAAAGAGAAAATATTAATTATATTAAAGGAATTAAATAAAATATCTAGATCCCTCAAAAGTGAAAACTATGGCCATATTCAAATTTCTCGCATCCAAATTAGGCTAGGTGCCAAATTTCATTAAAATTAGAGGTTGTTTGTACCCTTTTTGGAAGAGAGATAAATAATTACATAATTTACTCATCACTTTATTCAAATTAGAATAGAATTTCATTTATTTGTCACGCGGGTTATTTCCTATTTGATTTTCTTACATGAAATATGGGTCATTAGATCTTGATCCAACAGAGAACGCATTGTCCTCTGCCCTGCGTTGAATCGAGAAACCAGAGCTATTCACATAGTTACTTCTAATCAAGTATTTCTTGATCATTACTTGATCTTTTCTCGAGATTTTTTCTCATGTGCATTCCTTTTTCAATGACACGTCTATTGGTCCATAAAACTCACTACTTTGTCGAGTATTTAGGAAACACCCAATTCGATTTCTCGAACTCTCGAAGCACAACCACCTAGAACCCTAAGATCACCACTCCACCTATAAAAAGTGATGAACACTTCTTCGCCGTCACCCATGCTTTTGAACCCCTACTTCAATTTTCCCAGAGATCCTTCATACACCCATCCCTGAGCTTTTTCTTGTGTTAACCTAGCGGCGATGATACTGAGAACATGGTGATACCAGCATACAAATCCTTTGGCTCGGTGAGTTTGACTTCTACTTGGCTTTCTTTTTCTGAATTCTATCTTTCATCTTGATCTACGGATTTTCCCAAATCCACTCGAATAGCTCAACTCCATGGCTGGCGTGAGGTATGGGAAGAATCCTTGAGGTGCTTTCCCTATTTTACCCCTTCCTCGTCCTCTTTTCTTCATTTTCGCACTAAGGGGCATAATCGTCTTTTCGATGGTTGTCACAGCTTGACCGACCAGAGCCACGGGAGCTTTGACCCATGACTTGGCCACCCGTGGTTGGTCCAAGTCACATTGGTTCGGCCTGCTTTTCTTTTCTTTTCGCAGATTTTCTTGTCGACGTGAATTTATCTAATTATCTTATTCCTCTGAATTGTAAAAATCATATCTTTTAATCTGCTTGTACAAAAAATTATAAATAAATATGATTTGTAATTGGAAAAATGTGATCTTTCTAATAGAAATGTTTTGAGAGTTTGATTTCCATGTTTTCAAAGGTTAATTTTTGGAAGTCTAATTAATTATATAAAAAGCCCTACAATTGTAACTAATTCATATAAACTCCAAATTAATTAAATAAATAGGTTTTCTTGATCAGGAGAATCTAATAAATCGTTTTGTCTAGATTTTGTGATCAAAATCTGAGGTTTTCCAAAAGGTCTAGATTTAGGGTTTCTTTGCACATAATACATTATAAAATCCTAATACATGTGAATATATTGTAATTAGGCAAAGGTGATCTAGGAAACAACTACATTGGTGAAGAGTATTTCTAGGACTATGGTTTAAGGTATGTTTGCATCCTCTATTATTCCTTTTGAACAATAACCTAAATCATCTTTTTCTTGGTCCTATGGAAAATCAACCTACAGAATATTCCTTTCTCTTTTGAGAATGTATTTCTTGTGGAATACCTTATTTGTTTCTGATCTTGCGATCAATTTATTTTTATGGACATTCTTTTAGACTATCCTATATATTTTTTCATGGTGGAACTTTACTTGGTGATACATTCTCTTTTTTCCCACTTTTGTGGTGGCTGCTTATATTGTCATTTATGTGGTGACAAATCTTATTAAATCTGACTATACTTTTTACTTGCCTCTCTATTAAGCATGTTATGTGACTCGGTAGCCCTAGAGTAGTGTAATTGCATTAGTTTTTGGGTTATGTTCCCTTATTATATTTTTGGTATGGAGGTTATGTTCCCCATACTCGGGTTTCAAGTTTATGAGGCTTGGCCTCCATTATATATTGTTGAGTTTGGTTATGTGCCATTCTCTATCAGGTTTCAAGTCTATGCGGCTTGGCCACTATTGTCTTTATATTGTTCTAGTGTTATGCCTATCTCACATGCATGCAGGTTGATATTATTGATGATGGATTGTGTTTCCTGATTTCATGATATGTGCTTATGAGGCACAACTTTATTGTTTATCTATGGCAAGTAATTCCTTTGTTATTGCTTGTTGCAAATCATTTCCTTTATGCTTGATTGGATAGTCCTTATCTTTTCTATGGGAAGTATTCTTTACTTGATGTTCCTCTACCCCATATATTACTCAATTATATTTTAGTATACACATACCAGCTTTTTGCTGATGTCATCTTCTCTTTTCCTTTTGTGGGGGAATGCTTCCATCCCCAGGTATAGGTCAAGGAGGAGACAACCAAGTTGGACCAGGACCTCACCAAGTTTAGCTAAAACCTTGTGGGAAACTTTCCTGAAGTTGTTAGGTGATCCTCAGCTAGTCCTATGTTTAGTTAATTTTTCTTTTATCTCACCTTGTGTGGTGAAAGACTAGTGATGATAACAAGCTTTGTAATGGTTAGATATTATATAAATTTTGTTGCTATTTTTGATATTATGATACTTACTTGTTAACTGAATTGGTTATCATCCCTTTTGCAAAAAAAGTATGTTGGTGTTTGGTTATATGGGATGATGCCTTTTTATATTAGTGGGGAGTGGATTCTTTATGGGATCCCACTCCTTATAGCTTATATGTTGTAGCTACTCAATCTTCTTAACTTGTGTAACTAGTTTAAATAAATATTTTAGTTGAATCTTTGCATCCTATTTAATAATAGCATATCTATGGTAACAATAATTGTTGGCAGAGAGTTATATCTCTCACTAGGATATGGTTCTCACTCTCTTGGTTTCCACACATTTTTAGGCAGTCGTTAGTGACGTGTAAAGATCGTGTTGTTGAGGAAGTGTGGCTTAAAGATCAGTGGATGTATAAGGTTGTATAGCTGTTATTATTGTAGTAGATTCCTATGTGTCATCCTTGTACTCTCAAGTCCCAAGAGGGGTGTGTTTTGTAGGTGATGTACATTGACATGTGATTTTGGCAATATGCCTTGGTTGACTACATAAACTTTACCCTTCATAGTAACAACTTTCATTATATTTTTGACATAAAGACATGTTTGTTAAGTTCAAATCAGACTTCCTTTTTCGCCAACCTAGCATAAAAATATGAAATATCTACAAGTCAACATTCTAACAAGATTCCCAAATTGTCAAGGTGATTATCGTTGTCCTTATATTTTTCACCTTATTTGCAACAAGCATAAACAAATGTTCCCATTTTAGTAAAGCTCATAACAACAACCTTGCCCCCCATCACCTTGAAACTATCCATAGACCATAATCCTAAAAGAGATATGTGGACTAGGAAATATTTGATATCCATCAAGTTTGACTTTCTACCCTCCACAATCTCATCCTACCAATTCAATGGAGGGGAACTCAACCTAATTTAGATTCATGTTGGGTCCGTGTTTAAAACTATTGAATATTCACCCATTTCTTAATCTTGCAAAATGAAGCACAATGCATAAATGTTGTTTTAGGTAGGGACCTCCTTATGATAGACATTAGTGTGCTTCCGAGTTGGACTTATTAAATGTGTCTATGAGATGTCAATAAGATGATATTACATGTTTTTATGATAACAAAAACCATTTTCCTCCACATGTTATATTCATTGAAGATGATTTACATGTTGTTCCTCATGTGCAATTCATCAATTGTCCATTCTAACCAACTACCCTATTTATTAGTGGGGTCAAGGCTTCTTGGAGTTCATCCCCCTCCATATCTTGATGTATCCCTAATAGAATCTAGTTTATGATCCTTTGGATTTAGAGGTGGCATCTCCAGTTCTTCTTAGGATGAGATCAGTAATAATTATGAGTTTCTTTAGGACAACAACATAAACCACAAGTTTTATTCTAACTTCCCCTTTAATTCAGCATGTGAGGTTTTTTTATCATTTATGCATTAAGGATGTTCTTTCCAGTAGCACATTCTCTCTCAAATACATTAATCACAATTACCTTAATTATAGTAGGCCTTGGATCAAGGATGGTTAGGAAAAAAGACATCATATGACTATCACTTTCTAGTGTATATGATATAATCAATATGCAAAATAGGATGCAAAAATCACTAATAGGAAAAGAAGAGAAAGAGCATTTTCACACAACAAGAAGGCAAGGTGTATTGTATAGGATCATGAGGGAAATATGCTTACTGATTGGATTGAAGGGAGCTTCAAGTGGATATGAGTGGGTAGCAGGTGGGACACAGATAATGTCATCACAGCTTTGTGATGCTAGAGAAGGCGGTGGTGGCATGCCAGAGTAGGTGGAGACTGTAATTGTGAGTGGGTAAGAAGCAGACCAGAGATGACGGTGGTGGGGCTCTGTGATGATGTAGAAGGAGGTGGAAGTGGGCTAGATAAGATGGAGGTGGCATCTACGAGTGGGAAGGTGGTGGAGCAGCAACGTGACGTTGGAGAAGGTGGCATTGACAGACCATAGATGATGAAGGTGTTGATTGTAGGTGGGTAATGACTGTAGGGAGGCAAGCAAGAGAATTTCTACAAATGTGAGTGGGTAGTTTAGCAGATGATTTGGAGGAATCAGTAGGTGACATGCACAATAAAAAAATCGCACATGACTAATATTGTTGGAGCTAATTAAAATACAATCATATAATACCACATTCATACATTTTCATATTTTACATATAATTTTGAATAAAATAAATATTTACTAATTAGGGGCTTTTGTCAAATGACAACAATGTTTTTAACACATCTTGTGAGGTTAAAGTCATTCAATTAATTAAGAATTTGGAATTTCAAGGACTTTAATGCTCTCAATTACTTGGTGTTGGGTTGACCGAGCATGCTAAAATTGCTAATCACATGAGATGTCACGATGAAAAACCTAGAAGCAAGTTGTGGGTTTGAAGAATACATCAACTTGAATATCATGATGGTTTGAAGATGATATATAGAGAAGTGATTTTCTTTAGATGGTTACACATAATGAGGATAGGGTGGTGGGGAATCAGTGGTTGACGTGCATGTGTAAGGGTGTCTATCAAAAATTAAAAAAAGATAGAACTATATTTCATTGTTGAAATGCTAATTATTATCTCAAAAATACAAGACTCTTTCATTGGGAATCAAGTAAATATATAACATATCAAATAATAAATTAAGTAAATTATACTTGCATTGTAATCTATAAATTACTTTTAATCATAGAACTTTATAACCAAGGATTTTTACTAGCATATCAATTATATGGATTTTGTTAACATGCACTTTTTATTATTACAACGAGTTACGGGTGTATATGTAGATTAAGGTATATAACATGTTTAGCATGTTGTGTAATTATGGTGTACAACCCAGGATTAGAGCATGTTGGGTGATCATGATGTATTATGATAGTTGAATATTACAACAAATTAAGCTAAATATGGTATATAACAATGGATCATAGCATGTTGTGTGATCATGGTCTATTACAACATGTCGCATATATGATTTACAATGAAATTTAGCATGTTGTTTGATTATGCTATATTACAACATGTTAGAGTTTGTTGTATAATTAGGGTCTATTACAATAGATTACCACTTGTGACCATTACAACAAGTTAGATCATGTTGTATGATTATCATCAATTATAGTGGGCAATAGCATGTTGTATTATTATAGTCTAGTGCGACAATTTAGCACTTGTTTTACTTTCTATGTATACTAAAAGGGGTTTGTCATGGTGTATATCACTTGTGTTGTATTAAATTCATAGTAAACAATGTACAATCAAAATTTTTGTATTAGATATGCTAACTACAATGCCACCAACATACCTATTGTATTATTGTTGCTATAGTTTCTCGTTTACGTAGTAGTAAAATAGATAAGTTTTATTTTGCTATAGTTTATTTATCCTCCACTTATTCTTCCTTAGTTCCTAAAGGTAAAGAGGAAAATTTATATGCAAATGTCCAGTCTGCTAACAGTGGTGACAACTGCCATCCTTTCCTACTTCTCCTTTATCCTTATTTGTATAAGCTTTAGTATTTTGGCTAGCTTAAGAACTTTTCTCAACTTTTTCATTTCCCTTTGACTTGCCCTTTTCATTGTTGACCATCAATACAGGCTTTGGCTCATCTTTCTTCATATAAGCCTTGGTTATTCTCAACATGCTAAACAATTCTAATAGAAGTTTAAAAAAATTGTTCATGTTGTAGTTCATAACAAACTGGTGAAAAGGTTCTGACAACAACTGTAGGATTACATCAGTGACAAACTCTTGGCCTAAAGGAAATCCTAGTCTTTCTAGGATTTCACAATCCCAGTCATCTTGAGTATATGGGGATCAACTTGCTCACCTTTAGTCATGATGCACTTAAAGAAGGACTTTCACCCATCATACTACTCTTGTCTTTCTTGCTCTTGGAACATATTCCTCATATGGGTGGCCATCTCTGGAGCATCCATTTTTCATTTTCCTTATGAAGCCCTTGTTAGATGGAGCATAACATGAGGCACTTGATATATATGGCATCATCAACATGCTTATCATAAGCTTCCCTTTCCTCACTAGACACATTCATAACTAGTTCTAATGGTATTGGTATCACAAGGACATAGATATGATTTCTCTTTCTCATCATTATATACTATTCGAGGAGGCTGCTTAATATAATTTCTCTTTCTCAAGGATGGATAGTTACAAAATTTATTGTTTTTATTTTCCACTATGGTAGTGTTTGGTAACGTGGTTACTTTGGATATGGTGGCGGTGGAAGATGAAAATTCAATTGTGGGTAGCTAAAAATATTAGTACTGAAATGCCAAACTAATAGTCAGTAAACCTTTACATACTTTTCACACTCATCTACAATTACCCAACTGAGATTATCCACTGGATGAATTTTACATGGTGGTTCATCTTAGATGCATGACTGCGGTTAAAATAATCGTGTTGCAAAATAGAGCCTATATCTACAAAGAAAATATATGTACAAGTCAAAAACGGATTTGAAAATAAACTTTTATGATATTATTAGTGTATGATTAATACCAATTCCAATTGTTTATTCAGACTAATATCCCTCACTATCAAAAGATTATAATGAGAAATATTCTAGTGTGCCAAGATCCATATATTATTGATTCATAAGACAACTTTGGCTAACTAATCACTACTTGACTATTTTGATACGTAATAATTACCAGTTTCATCCGATGCAACTCTTGAATAAATGATTGAATAATCTATCTTATGAAGTATATGTTATTTTTAAGCCTCTAGGCCCTATTAAGACCACCATAGTAATTCCAACCCAAAAGTCCAACATGATAAGCTTTGCATCCTTCTTTGTCTGATCAACATACTTATTATCACACTTCCCAAGTACACTTTGATGTTCCCACATATAGTCGGTCAAGGTTTCATGTTTGCTTCACAATCTAAGGCATCTTAAACTCAATGTATAGTTTTGGGATTTTATATAACAATCACATGTATCATGTCACCATTACATATTGTTAATGTGTCTATCATATAATATAGAAATCGCCACATATGACAAAACATAGTATGCAATATACTGAACTAATGAGAGTTGTAAACAACCAACCATATGATTCACATATAATGTAACCTAATTATGTGACATAGTGTAACATCCCAGGATTTGAGGCCTCAGATGAAATGATCTTAAAAGGAATGATTGGACTACCCATATCACCAAGGTGCACCTCCTTTTTCGGGATCCCATCAGTAAAGAACTCCACAGTTAAGCATGTTGAGCTTGGAGTAGTACTAGGATGGGTGACCAGACGGGAAGTTGACCCCGACTTGCGCGTGAGTGAGGAAAAAGTGTGCAGTTAAGGCTAGTGGTGGTCTGTGGGGCCATTCGTCATTCTTGAAACTCTACTAGAGCCTAGGGCAGTGGGCCCAGGCGTTACAAATGGTATTAGAGCCATAACCCCTCCAATAGGTGGGGCTCACATGGGCATGTGGCATGCCAGTCTTGAGTCGAGCGGTCCAGGCATGTAGGAAAGGGTTGTCCATGGTGACGTAGCCACCCTTGCACTGGTATTCCGTGATCGGGAGATGGGTGTCCATGGGACATTATGGGTCTGCACTGAAATGGGGTTAGATTATGAGGCCATATAATTAAGCCTTGACGAGGACGTCAAGAGTCTAAGTGGGGGAGAATGTAACATCCCAGGATTTGAGGCCTCGAATGAAATGGTCTTAAAAGGAATGATTGGACTACCCATATCACCAAGGTGCACCTCCTTTTCTGGGAGCCCATCAGTAAAGAACTCCACAGTTAAGCATGCTCATCTTGGAGTAGTATTAGGATGGGTGACCAGTCGGGAAGTTCACCCCGGCTTGTGTGTGAGTGAGGAAAAAGTGCACAGTTAAGGCTAGTGGTGGTCTGTGGGGCCAGTCGTCATTCCTAAAACTCTACTAGAGCCTAGGGTAGTGGGCCCGGGCGTTACACATAGTTTCCAGTCAATCAACTAGTCAAACCAATCGATTGGCCAAATATTATGTATATAAATACCTTTGATTATTATGGAATCATTAGTTTGTCTTCTTCACAAACCTACAAGGACCTTCCTTGTTAATGTGTTCTTGTGGTATCATCCTTCTCTCCACCATGATCCACCGTAGATGTCAAACTATCATCCTAATCCAATTTGTAAGAATAAGTTTACATGGATAAGGTAGAGAGAGGCATGGCATGCTACCCATATACATGTTACAAGTTTTGAATAATCATTAAAAACCACAAGTACATGTTTCAAATCATAGATACTCACCACAAATAGAAAATTTTCTATGTCTACATCCACCACATGAAATGATTTCAAAGGCGGTCATTGGTTTATGTAATATAAATATATAATATATAATGTATGCTATTTTTTGATTATTGTGGACACATATTGCACAAGTCATAAACAATGAGGCTCTCTTCAAAATCCAAACTATCATAAGAGGTGTGTGATATCATCTTTGATACTACTATTACGGGAGGGGGCATAATGGAAACACAATTGTTTTCCCAAAAAAACACTTATCCAATGAACCACCGTTAACATAGGTATATTCAATACATTGAAGGAATATCAAATATGCCTTGTCACACACTATTCCTCCAATAACTATACACATATCAAGTCCATGTTGACCTTGTAACTCTAGATCTAAAGTTGATGTTGTCATTATGTAGTCACTCAATCATTCTCCTTGTAGTTGCATCTTGTAGAACTCATCCTTTCCTTGGAGAAGTACTTAACCCTAAAGCCTCTACACAAGGTCCTTGGCCTCTATGTTGTCTGTGTGGATGTGGAGTCTCTTAGTACACCACCTTAGACATTGAGAGAAATTAGAAGCAAATTTGTCAATGTGCTAGCGCTACTTGATCCTCCTCCTATCTTGGGTGTTGTACTTGGAGTTTATTTCTCTCTCACCAAGAAGAATTAATATGGGGGCAACTTGTGTGTGTTCATGCCATGGATGTCCAATCCTTATATAGGGATTAGAAGGGTAGGATTTCATGATAACCTAACCATGTTCCTACTTACAATTAAAAAATAAGCTCAAAACATGAAAACTCATATATTGATCCAATTAATAAATTGGGACTCTCAATCGACTGACTGGGATTCCCAGATGATTAGTAGGATATTTTTGGAAAAAAATTTAGTTGATCACCGGGATTCTTAGTTCAATCAAATTCCTATTGTTTCCTTTTCCAACTTGAAGTGTTTAGTTAATCGGATGGTTACTTCCCAAAAAGGTGATCAATTGACCAATAGTTGGTTAGTTGATCCAACCATTCACTCGATCGACTAACGTGCCCAGTAGAGTTGTTGGATTGAAAATCATCCTATACATAATTCAGAACCACTATAATAATGTGTATTCTTGCAAACTTCTTTTCCATTAAGCATCGATATGTATATGAACTCATAGGTTCCATATTACATTAGTAGTAATGTCAAAGACTTTACAAGTAAAGATTGGTATCAAGTAACACATAATTTCTATCCAAGTAATTGGGAATAAGTTGATAACAACTTCAACATGTAAGTGATTAATGTTACCATGACTATACAATCCCTTTGTCACAAATATACATATTGCACCCAAGTCATGGATTACTCATCCTCTTAACATTCATCTTGTGTTTCTTGAACTAGAACAAACTATTGAGATTTTGTGAGCTCAATATAATATATTGACTCAAATGAGCAGGGCATGCATTTCACAGCCTCAATATCAAGTGGCCAGAATATCACTCCAATATTGGGAACAAATTCTAACTACACTACTCATAATATCCACATGTATCATAGAGCACCCAATCAATATATTATGCAACCCTTATTCAAAGTCATGTTGAGTAGTGGCAAAGTACGAAGAACAACATGTGATCAACGTAGCAAGATTGGGTTTAAGGATCACATTCACCAATATCACACTAAGACAAGACTTTGATAGCCAATAGATGGCTTCTAGTATCATTCTCAAGATGGGTTTGTCATACATAACTTATTCTTTGACAAATACAATGTGTATGACTTGATATCTAGTATCATGAATAGAAAGATGAGTCATCATTCACCACACATATTAGTCTTATTTATGATTGTTGTCATATAATATTTACAATAATGTTTGACTAGGTACATATTAAGAATTATTACTCTAAGTATACATATGATCTCATGTTCAGGTCCTCAACCCAAACCATATCATCAAGTCAAGTAGTCTTTGAACTTTGTTACATTTAATCATTATCTCAATCTGGAAAAAAGCATAATAGGTGGACATCTTTTTATAAATAATTAAATCATGTACAAAGTATCGTGTTACAATCAACACTTGAAGGGTCTCAGGGAATACAACCAACACATTAGGGTGGACGGGATGGCATTGGCATGTGACATAATGAGGCTTGTAGGTATTATAAGGAGAGAGAGGAAAGAGAGGGAATAAAAGGGGAAGGAAGGAGGAGAGGGGGGATAGGGTTGGGAGAGATAAAATATTGAGAGGGGTAGAATGGGAGAGGGAAGGGAGAAAGTGGGCTCTCTCCCTTATTTTCTTAGGGAGATATACAAGAAGATACAAGACACCATACCACATATTTTTAACAATTGAGTTCACCTTCCAAGGCTATGATAGAGTTTTTTTTATGATGCCCTATAGGCCACCACCGCACAAATGTGTGATTTGTCCTCACTTACACATATCACGGATTCAACTCCCTAATAGGTCATCCATCTTAGTACTACTCTAGACCGAGAAAGCATTAACGATAGAGTGCATACCGATGGGCTTCTGGAGAAGGAGTTGCACCTTGATTATATGGATAGTCCAATCACTCTTTTAATATCATGTAATTTAAGGCCTCAAAATCATGGGATGTTACAATATCCCCCATTTACACTTTTGATGTCCTTGTCAAAGCTCAATTATATAGCCTCATAATATCTTCCGCATGTCACTATAAACCTAATATGACCCATTCACTCCCACTCTCATCCACGAAACCAATTCAAGAGTGACTCCATATTGCCTCAATAGATAGCCCTTTTGTCATGTCTAGACTACATATCTTATGACTACAATACTACAGTCCATGTGGGCCTCACTAACTAGAGTGGAACTACCTATGATACCATTTTTATTGCACGAGACACCAACCAAGGCTCTGGTAGCATTTTAGGAATGACACCCAAAGACCACCATTGGTTGGTTGTACACTTTGTCCTCACTCATGCACAACCTGTTTGAACTTCCTAACAGATCACACATAATAGTATTACTCTGAGTAGAGCATGCTTAGGAGTGGAGTTTCAATTGATGAAAGATATAAAAAAGAGGTTTTACTTTGTAATATGAGTAGTCCAAATAATATTTTAAGAGCATTTCATATGAGGATGTTACAAATTTACTGATAGATACACACTACTACAAAATCATAATGCAACAATGTGTTTTCTGACTCATTTGATTAAAAATCAGAACACAACAATGTGTAATGCACTAGTTTTTCTACACTTGTATATTATGTAGTTTGTATTAAATAATGTGTTACTTGTTTAAAATAAATTGTTTATTTTATTCTCATGCATGTAATGATGTGGTTCATGCTATGCATTAATAAGTTTTCTCAAAGTCATCTCTCTTGCCTTCAACTATCTCCCTTCTCTACGTCCCTCCTCCCTTTATCTCTCATCCATGCCTTCCTCATTCTCTCTCTCTTATTTTCTTTTTTTGTGTCATCCATGTTGACTATAGAGTTATACGTTACCCATATTTTGATAATGACTTAACCATTCCATTTCTACGTATCTAATATGTTTGTTCAAGATTGATTTCAGACTTTAGGTACATGAAAAGGATCAATTACACAAGCCCTAGCTTGTCCATGTTCAAGTCAAAAGCAATGCAAGTGTGCATCTTGGGAAATCTCTCCAAATGACCTTAGATTAATTTTGTAATCACTTGTATTGATGATATGAGTTGTAAATAAGATGAGAAAAAATCAGAGACACTTAATTCCAACGTTTGGTCACTCAAAAGTCAATTTAGAAAAAATTTCACATGATGTCGAGTTGGAAACTCGACCAATCCAGTGATGGATTTTCTGAAGATGGCCAATCGGTTGAGTTGCACACTCATAGAACTCAATCGATCGATCAACTAAGCAAAATTGATTTTGACTCATTGGTCGATTTTCCCAAAACAAACTCGACCGGTAGTTTGAAAATTAGCTTTGTCACTTAGTTGATCGGTCGAGTTACCTTTATTGAAACTCGACCAAATGTACTATATAGAAAATGCAGAAAACATGAATATAACTGTAACATCCCTAACCTGGGTTATGGCTTAACCCTAGAAGTTTTGCTTAAGTAAGTTATTTACAAACGTTTTTCTAATATTTTGAAAAGTAATTAAGACTCTTTGTGAAGTTTATTTTCAAGTGTGAGCTTAATTGCAAACTATTTGTGCATTATATGATAATCTGAGTGTAAAGTGCAATTTACCTAAGATGAGGGGTTATATTGCAAAATTTCATATGTTGAATGTGCCTTAAGTGATTTAACATCATAAGAGAGATATTGATGCTAATTGGTGGCTTGTGGAAAGCCTAAATTCCAAGTTAGAACTTGTTTGAATAATGTTTGTGCCTTGTGTACCAATTTTTGGTGTAAATTGTAATTTACCCAAGATATAGGGTTGATATGTAAATTATCACCTCTAGAGTGTCCCTACTCCCTCGATGTATCCTTTAGAGGAAATAGAAAGAAATAGATAGCATGTTTGAAACATTTATGAGTGGTAGTATTATTGGTGATGAAAAGACCAAGAAAAGTGTATAGTTGAAATCCTAGATAAGATTGTATCGAGTTGTAGACTTAATATGGGAGTGCCTATTGGCTAAGGAGCCATAGAGGGGATACCATATCAGTTTTTTAATTCTTGGTAAATCCATGACGGCCTAAGAACCTAAAGGAGGTGATCCATGATGATTTAGATGCTCCTTGCAAAAAGTTGTATCAGTTTGCACATTTTGTGAGATAAAGATGAAATATCCTATCTAACAAGATAAGGGATGGCCAAAATATCATCTCTAGATTATCCTCTAGACTTTTGCATGTCAAGATAAATGTGAGTGCATGAATGGACATGTGTCAACCATGCATGGCCACATGTCACCTAGTATCATATGGTGAAGACACCTCTTATATACTCTCTCTCTCATGAACCCCAAGTATATATACCTCTCCTTTCACCTACTAATGGAAGTTTACAAACTCCACAACTCTCTTTCTTTGAGATATCATGCATAAACTCTTATATATCATGCAAAGTATCTCAAGGAGAAAGGGGAGCTCGAGAACCAAGCTTAAGGTAAGGTCATGGTCATCTTCAACCTTGGTTGAAGCATGATTCTCGAGTTATAGTTATTCCTCTCTTTTCTTCCTCACCAAGTGCTTAACTATGGTGATTATTTGTAAATGGAGGGGTTGTGAACAAGCCTTGGACCTTGGATAAGATCATATTCTTTAAGTTGGAGCTTTAGGTGGGTTATATAACTTGAACCCAACCATGTTATTATTCACCTTCAATATTATTGAACTTGTTGATCTACTTTCAATTTCGAATTCTGTTGATTAATTTATGTACCTATGAGCTCCAAAAAGTTGTTAGGACTGTTTTCCATGAACTAGAACAGTAAGAATAGGAATCTAGAGGTTGATGATGATGACATCATCATAGTCTAACCTGATATTGGGTTGAAGCACCTTTAACTGATATAATGAGGTAAATACACCAGTAGCACGATACAATGAGGATGCATATACCTTATACACGATATGATGATGAAGTATATGTTTTTTACATGATATGGTGTCAAGAAAAAACCATGGGCATGATATAAGACCAAGTATTCACCTCCTATGCACGACATGGAGCCAAGCATATGTTCCAACCCGATATAGTAAACCCTAGAGGATAAGTAACCTGACATGTTGATATGAACACACCATAAACACAATATGGTGAGGAGTGTATACCTCATGAGCAATATGAGTAAAACATATACCCACCATGAGCATGATATAGGGTCAAGTATTCACCTCCTACATGATATGGTGTTAGGATTATACCCTAACCCAATATGGGTTGAAACCCTAGATGGTGATATGAAACCCGATATGATAAACCCAAGATGATGGGTAACTCAATATAGAGATGGGTGAACATCTCGTGAACGATATGAGTAATGCCTACAGGTACCTTGTGCACGATATGAGGTCAAGTCCATACCTCATGCACAATATGGTGTCAAATGGATACTCTAAACGATATAGTATTGAAACCTTAGTTGATGGAATGAAATTTGACACCCCCTATCATTTTGTGTAAAGGATTGTGTGAAAGAGATCAACCAAATATTTATCTTGTTGTTCAATTATATGATAAGAACTAATTCCTTGAAAGTATAAAAATGGTATAAGCATAATGGTCTACCCAATATGCTACACCGATATGTCAACCAACTTGGTGACCCAATATGATAATCCAACATAGAAACCTATATGGTATCGTGTATGTACTTCTAAAAAAGGATACGATGATGAGGTATATACCATATGCCTGATATGGTGCACACCTTGTGCATGATAATGTATCATGTATACCCCTTATACCCGATATGGGGTCAAGCATTCATCTCATACACAATATGAGGTTAACTTGAGCAGATAAAATCTAAGTGATAGCCAACCCGATATGGGTACATGTTATGGTCTTAGGGGATACACCCTAAACATGATATGATCATGAGGCTACATCATATGCCCAATATGGATACCTGATATAATGTTAAGTTTGTATCTCAAGCACAATATGGTAGCATACACACATCTTGATACCCGATATGGTGGGAATACTTCAATCATATATACTTGATTGAGTGACCTATGTTGTGTGTTGTGTTAAATGCAATATTAAAAGATAATGTGTTTAGTGAAATTTGATAATGGCGATCTGATGTACCTTAAGATGAGAATAGAGCCAACTTAATAAAAGTATGGTGAAATCAACATCCTAGTGAGGATGAAAGAGAAACTTATATTTGAATAACAATCATGTAATGAGTATATGTTTATATTCCTAGTTGGAATGGAGTACGAATTAGGGTTTAATCTTTTATGATATGATCTTGAAAATCTAAGTGGTTAATAAAGGTAAATCTTAAATGATAAGTGATAATATGATCTTGAATCCTTAATTTGTTAATAAGGGGAAAACCTAATCCTAATGAAGGGTTATGGTATGCACTTACAACCCTAATCGGTTAGATTGAGAAATCCTAACCCTAATAATGGGAAGGATGTATTTATATTATATCACATAGTGATGATGTGAATTTTAAACCCTATTTGGTTAAAATAGGCAATCCTAAGCCTAATAATGGGAAGGATGTATTTCTCTTGAATTGCATAGTGATGTCATAAACTGCTAGAGTTTTACCACGAAATGCAAACCATTCACGAATCATGAGATGATGAACATAGCCAGGTATGAGCTATGATGTTCTAGATGGTACATATTTAAATGAGCCTTGTCAGCCATGTTAAATATATGTACAATAAGTATAATGATTATACAGTCTGATATATTAAAAGATAGTTGTTGCCTAATGAGAGGTGACAAGAGATTTAATGAACCATGTGAGCTATGTGAAATACTTGTACAACAAATGTGATGAATACCTTGGTCTTAGGACCTAGAGTTAATAGTTACCTGTTACAAAGGTAACAATGCTCAATGATGATCTAAGGGTTTGAATACCCAGATCCAGTAATCATGATGATGATGATGTTATGAGATGAGAATTTGCAGGAATGTGATAAGGGACTGAAATCCTGAGTGTTATACAATCAAAGTGTTCCAAAGATTATAAAAGTACTACACCTTTCTTTATAGCATTCGTTATAATTCATGTTTGAAACTTGGTTGATGCTAAAAGATACTGTAATGCATCTAATTAATCAAGTGGAATATCATCATGTAGTTGCCCTAACCATGGATCCATTTAGTGTCAGAAATTTTCGATGGTGAAATAAGTTTAACTCGGAGAGCTTATTTTTTAATATGCGGGGGTGAAGGACGAAGTATATCCATAAGTCTGTGAAGAATGGAAGTAACACCTTCCTTATTTATTCTGGGATGATGTGAATCTCTCGAACAAATGAGGAATTGATGTGTAAATCCTTATTCATTATTATTATGTGTTGTTGGGATTAATGATAATCTCTTGACCAGATGAGGAATTATGTATAATCTTCCTTTACCTTATAATCTAGGAAAGCTATGTGGTTTTCTCCCAAAGAGAGTACATGTTGCGGCTATAACTCTATAGAAAAGTTGCCTCTATACCCCAGCATGCTATTTGCAGTTGATACAAGATGTCCTGCCAACAGCTGACACAAGATGTCCTGCTAGTTGTCTCGTACTGAATGAGATAGGTGAGGTCTTGACAGCCAGCTCTACCATTAACCTTGTATGGTACTGATTTGAAATTGGTCTTGGTCGGTTGGAGTATGAACGGTATACTTCATCTCCTCAGGGCATAAGTGTGATTGTAATATGTAATCATCTGTGTAGCATATTTGCTTAAGGATCGAATATGGAAGACATTGGTTGATGTACACTTATTTTATACATCTTAATTGGATAGATGTTATACATGTTCTTCATATTCTTTATAAAGTGAATAGATAATTTACTGCTCTATCATAGATAGCTGCATTACTATTGAGGCAACACATCCCATTATAACACAAACAGCGAGGTGTTACGTGAAACTGTGCGGAAATCACCATAATCATATATTACCAAAAACATGGGTTAATTAAAACCGATTGCGGAAAGCAGGTAAATTGAGAAAGCTATTACATTTAAGTCCACATCTTTTAAGGAAAGAGGTTATACAAACATTTACAAGATCTTGACACATGTCCACAGCTTAGAGCAACAGTTGCCCTGTCATCACATGAGTTCATCACATGTTTATATGTACATAAAGGCCCACATCCGGCCAGCAGTAGGATATACAAAGGATCAACATCTATACATTGTGAAACAACGTCAAAACGCTCCAAGGACCTGAGAGTACAGGGATGACTCTAGACTCTACTACCAAACAACCAAAATAGCAACATATTCATTGCTTGCCTTCTACTGCTCGTCTTGCTGCTCGGCCGCAACTTTGCGACCACCACCATCCCTAGCTTGACCACCTAAAAAGGGTGTAAACTAGTGGGGTGAGACACACAGTCCCAGCGAGAAACATAACTCCCCACCGAAACTTCAAAACCTCAGAAGGATAAAGCAGATAACTGATAAGAGGTATAACAAGAGCAGTCTATATAAACAAGCTATTCTTACCAGGCTGTATAGAAGGCACATACCAATGTATTTCTTTATGGAACATGATAAATAAGATAAGATTTATAAGGTCTTACCACATATGAGGAACATATAAGCAACTGCAAGATATAACATGATTAACTACACAAGCAAGGCCTCAATCAATGTTCCGTGTTTTGTCTTGAGCAGTAAATACTATACGACTGGATTACGTATTATTATGCCCTGAGGAAGTGAGTTGTACCGCTCTGATCCAACTGACAGCTGTGAAACCCGGAGCCGATGCCATACAAGGTCAAATGGAAGAGTCGGACTCCACGACCTCCCACCTCGTGGTCAGTGCACGAGCACAACACAAGCAGGACCGCAGTCTCTTGCTTAGGTGGCCTCAGCCACAAGGTCAGGCTACCCTTTGCCTAGCCCGCCTCGGTACAGGTCTCGGCGCTAGTGAAACTGAGCCACAGGCCTATTCACCGTGCTCTGAGCCATGAACGCATTCATGCTCCCATATCACATATCCTGAGCCATGGGCCTGTTCACCATGCTCTTCACATACTGAGCTACGGGCCTGAATCCACACTCTGGAGTCTACAACCGAAGTTGCACTCTTACCTCCTCACTTTAGGCTAGGAGCAACCTCACATATTCAACAATATGCGCTCCGGGTAATCCTGTAGGAGAACCCGTTTCACCATCACCAGCTCCTGACAATGATGGATCTATGGCCAGGGCAAACTACATGATATGTTCCACTGTGATTAGTTAGTATATTTTAAGTGGATTGAAATATTCAACTAAGTTATATAACATGTAAACTATAACAAGAATAGACAACATAAAACTCAACATTTTACTTTTATTGTAATCAACCTCATCCTGATCCATCACAAGGATCCAACATCACATGTTATCACTTGGCCTCTTGCCAATCATCTAGATCCATCTCAAGGATCATCTCATTGCCATGGGATCTATATCCCTTATCACATAGTACCACTGCCTTTCAAGGCTTACATCATCAATCATGGAATAGAAATCCCAAGCACTTTAGTTAAATACATAATACAGGTTATCTCACTATCAAGAGTAACTATCACAGCAGAGTTACTCAACATATATACCTCATAGCCCTTTACCTGGGTATGCATCGATATGAGACATGCATGGTTAGTATACATAATCATCATGAATAACTTAGAAGTTCATATTATTTACATAGTGGAGACATTGATGCTTATATGCCTTATCAATCATGCCTCAACTTGAGATCACAGACATTGATCACATTATTAAGCAAAGCATCTTACATGTTTACCATTTGCCCAGCATTATTCATAATATCAAAATGATCACATACCTATGTAAAGACATGTAAGTTACATAAATGAGTTCTACTATAACGATTACCATTAAGTATATCAAGGGCCACTTATCATGACTAAACGTGATACATACACAAGGTTTAGCATAGATGTGGTCTACTATATCGTGCACATCCAGGGTTACTATCAAAACCAAACGTGATGCAAGAACAACATATCGGTTTCTATAAGGGGCAGGACGCTCACTAAAAGTGGTATCGGGCAGGGCACCCTCCCTATCGCCCAACACTCTACTCATGTCGTCCAAGCAACCAGCACCTAACGTGAAACACCCCGTCGGCCATCTAAGGTGTAACGGTTGTTATGCTACCATCTGATCCAGGCGTGCAATCCAGTCCAAGTCGTACAACGGTGCGTTATGCACCTCTGGGTCATGCAACCGGGATGACGGCTATAACGCCTATCGGTCAGCAACTCCAAGAGGTGTATCATGCAACCACCTACTGACGGGCACCCAAAGCATACCGGCCAACCACCTGAAGCGGAACTAGGGTGTCGTGCAACGCTCGTCAGGTGTCGTGCTGACGGCCGACACACACACACAGAGCTAAGGCTAAAGGGTGACGCCCACCAGCTAGCAACGTTCTACCACAACAGGCCATAACGATACCAAGTCGTCACATAAGGCTAGAGTGTGATTCCCGACACCCCACTACCAACTAGATAACAAGCTCTGCACAACGACATCAAGCTATGACGAGGCTAAGTGTATCGGGCAGGTCACTCATCAAAGGGTGATGCCCGACACACACACAAGGCAGGGACCACTGGTGACGCCTGTCACAAGGTCAGGGATCAGGGGGTATCGTCCATCATAGCCACCACAACATGTCGCCCAAGGTTAGACCAAGGAAAAGATATCGGGCAACAACACCACCAACACCATATCGGGCAAGATGCACCCCGACAAGGTCACCACCAACCTCAAGCTCAAAGGCACCAAAACCCTAAAGGATTAAGAAAATGGCTCACCTCTCAACTTAATCGAGAGAGGGGTTTTGCACATCTCTTATCACCAATCGGGCAACACAAGGAACAACCCTAAACAAGGTCCACAACTACCACCAAGCTCACCCTCCAAGTCCATGGTGAGAGGAGGGTATTGCTCAAGCTACTAGAACACAAGCTCACCTCTCAACTTAAACGAGAGAGGAGTGTTGCTCATGATACTAGAACTCAAACTCACTCCTCAAGACCTAGGAGATAAGGGAGTATTGCTCACCAAGGAACCCTAGAACACATGGTTCGGCCAACAAGAACAACTTAAGCAAGGAACTAACTAGCAACATATAAGGACATAGATAGAAGGTAGTGTAGTTAGGGTTAGGAGTTATGTAACCCGCCTTAAGCAAGCTCCAAGCTCCATGCACCACCAAGAAAGAAGGAGAGCAAGGCACTCTAGGGTTCGGCCACCACTAGAGGAAGATGGAGCTCCAAGGAGGATCGGCCACCAAGCTTGTAAAAGAAGGGAGTATCGTGCACCAAGGAGAGGGAGACTAAGGAACTAAAGGGATCCTTAGCAAGGGAAAGGAAACACATATATAGAAGGGGATGGAGGAGAAACCAAAGCAAAGCAAAGTAAGGTGTCACCCACCTAGGGACACTTGTACATGTGCAAAAGCCACCACTCTAGCATGCCCTAAACACATGTCCAAGGTCATTGTCACATGCAAGCATCAAGCACCAAGTGTCCACTAGTGGTGACACAAACGAGGGCAAAGATGGTCAAAGGTCCATGGGCGACACACTTGGATGACACACCTCCCACATGGGCGACACAACCCTGGGCGACACAGCCTGGGTGACACAAGCATGCACTTTCCCGACACAAGGTCTAAAGGAACAAAGGCAAGGCACCACAAGGCCCAACAAGCTCAACCAGGCCCAAAGGAACTCAAGCAATGGGCCCAAACCTTCCTCTCAACACTAGAGGAAGAAAGGAGAGGGAGGAACACCTCACAAGGTGACAAACTTGCTCACAAACCCTAGACTTGGGTTAATTGCAAGTAGCCCCTCCAACTCTCAAAAAGGCACCAACAAACCCTAATCACCAAAAAAGGTGATTAGCAAGCATCAAAGCATCAAGGTTAAGCAAAGCAAACAGGGTAAACCCTAAACGGAGGTCAGGGTCCTTACAAGCTAACCCCCTACAAAGGGATTTTGTCCCCGAAATCCGAAGAGAAAAGCGAGGGATACTTCCTCCTCATCTCTTCCTCAAGCTCCCATGTGGCTTCCTCAACGCCACGATGATGCCAAAGAGCCTTCACAAGAGCCAGATCCTTCCTCTTCAGCTTCTTAACCCTTCTGTCAAGGATCATCACTGGACCTTCCTCGTAGGTCACATCTTCATCAAGCTCAACTTCATCTGGTTGTATCACTGTTCTTGTATCATGATGACTTTTCTTTAGCATACTGACATGGAACATTGAATGTAACATGTGCAACTCTGGAGGCAGCTCTAACTCGTAAGCTACCTTACCAACACGTGTTATGACCGGGTATGGCCCCATATATCTGGGTGCTAGCTTACCCTTCTGGCCAAACCTTAGCACACCTTTCCACGACGAGACTTTAAGATACACTTTGTCTCCTACCTGGAACTACAAAGGTCATCGGAGATTGTCTGCATAAGACTTCTGCATGTCATGTACCGCTTTCAACTGTTGCTGTATCACCTTAATCTTTTCAGTTGTCTGTTGTACTAACTCAGGACCCAAAAGCTGATATTCACAGGACTCGTACCAACACAAAGGAGATCTGCACTTCCTTCCATACAAGGCCTCATAAGGAGCCATGTCAATGCTCCACTGATAACTGTTGTTGTAGGCAAACTCTATCAAACTGATATGTATGTCCCAACTACCTAGGAACTGCAAAACACAAGATCGAAGGAGATCCTCAAGAATCCGAATAGTCCCCTGAGACTGTCCATTTATTTGCGGGTGGAAGGCGGTAGAACCTCAATTGCATTCCCAACGCTTTGTGCAACTGTTCCCAAAAATGACTTGTGAACTGAGGACCTCTGTCGGAAACTATCGTCGCTGGCACACTATGCAACCACACTATCTCATCCACGTATACTCGAGCGAGCTTCTCAGTTGTATACATTGTCTTTTCTTATATGAAATGGGCAGACTTCGTCAATCTGTCCACTATAACCCAAATGGAATCATGATTCCTGGTTGTCCTAGGTAGACCAACTACGAAATCCATGGTTATATGATCCCATTTCCACTACGGTATCGGCAAAGGTTGCAACGTACCTGCTAGCTTTTGATGTTCAGCCTTGACTTGCTGACATATTTCACACCTCGCCACGAACTCCGTTACATATTTCTTCAAGCTGGGCCACCAATACAAGTCCTTCAGACTATGATACATCTTGGTAACTCCTGGATGCATAGCATACATTGATGTGTGTGCTTCCTCGAGCACTAACTTCCTCAGATCATCAGCATTGGGAACCACCATCCTATCATGATAGCAAACTAGTCCATCCTCAGACTCATGGAACCCATCACGCTTTTCACTGCCGTACTCTGATCTGATCAACTATATTGTATCATATGTTTGCTTTGCATCCTTGATCTGTTGTCTCAGTGTAGGCTTGACTTGCATCTGTGCTAAAAGTCCAGCTAACAGGGAAACTTCCATTTGTACATTCATCTACCGCAAGGATACAAGCATATCTCGTCTATGACATACTAGAGAACTCAACTGTGCCTTCTTTGAAGAAAAAGAAGAAGACTTTCGGCTAAGCGCGTCAGCTACCACATTTGCCTTACCAGGATGATACTCGATGGTGCAGTCGTAATCATTGATTAACTCCATCCATCGGCGTTGTCACATGTTCAACTCATGTTGAGAAAAGATGTACTTCAGATTCTTATGATCTGTAAAGATCTGACACATTTCCCCATAAAGATAGTGTCTCCAAATTTTCAACGCATGAACCACTGCTGCCAACTCCAAATCATGAGTCAGATAGTTCTCCTCATGTTTCTTAATCTGTCGCGAAGTGAAATACACCACATGATCTTCCTGCATCAACACACAACCTAAACCTTTCTTGGAAGCATCACAGAAGACAACATAGCCCTTTCCAACCTCTGGCAACACTAACACTGGGGCATTAGTCAACTTTTCCTTCAAACTTTGGAAATCTCGCTGACAACAATCATCCCAGACAAAAGGTACATCTTTTCTTGTCAACTTTGTCATCGGTAAAGCAATCGCACTGAAGTCCTTGATAAACCTCCTGTAGTATCCAAGCTCCACGCACAACCAAGGAAGAAGGAGAGCAAGGCACTCTAGGGTTCGGCCACCACTAGAGGAAGAAGGAGACTCCAAGGAGGATTGGCCACCAAGCTTGTAAGAGAAGGGAGTGTCGTGCACCAAGGAGAGGGAGACTAAGGAACTAAAGGGATCCTTAGCAAGGGAAAGGAAATGCATATATAGAAGGGGATGGAGGAGAAACCAAAGCAAAGAAAAGAAAGGTGTCGCCCACCTAGGGAAACTTGTCCATGTGCAAAAGCCACCACTCTAGCATGCCCTAAACACATGTCCAAGGCCATTGCCACATGCAAGCATCAAGCACCAAGTGTCCACTAGTGGTGACACAAATGAGGTCAAAGATGGTCAAAGGTCCATGGGCGACACACTTGGATGACACACCTCCCCCATGGGTGACACAACCCTGGGCGACACAGCCTGGGCGACACAAGCATGCACTTGCCCGACACAAGGTCCAAAGGAACAAAGGCAAGGTACCACAAGGCCCAACAAGCTCAACCATGCCCAAAGAAACTCAAGCAACGAGCCCAAACCTTCCTCTCAATACTAGAGGAAGCAAGGAGAGGGAGGAACACCTCACAAGGTGACAAACTTGCTCACAAACCCTAGACTTGGGTTAATTGCAAGTAGCCCCTCCAACTCTCAACAAGGCACCAACAAACCCTAATCACCACAAAAGGTGATTAGAAAGCATCAAAGCATCAAGGTTAAGCAAAGCAAACAGGGTAAACCCTAAATGAAGGTCAGGGTCCTTACAACTATAAGAGATGAGATTGCTTTGTTCTTCTTATAAATAGTGATTAATCTTGCTTATTCATATAAAGAATCCTCTACTCAGCTTTATGTTGTTTACTTGTGATAATAATATTGTTGGTAGAGAGTTATATCTCTCGCTGAGACAATTGTCTCACCCCATGGGATCCACAATTTTTAGGTGGACGTGCACGAGGAGGTAGAGATCGTTCTGTAGAGGGGGAACAACAACAGCTGGGGCAGCAGTAACAGCTCAAGTTGAGTATACTGTCTGTAGTGTCTTATAGATAGAAGTCCTATGTGTCGTCTCTATACTCTCAGGTCCTTGGGGTCAGTACGTAATGGTTTTATGAATGATCTGGGACTTTGTCTTGTATGCCTCGAGTTTTTATGTTTCTCATATATAGGTTTTGGCAAAGCAACTGTTGTATGTTATCCTCGAGATGAGATGATATTGTGTATGTACAATGTGAACCATGATATGTATAAAGTTTTGGTTCTTTCAATAAGAGTTTCATGGAAGAGGATATCCGTGCAAAATCGATTTAATTTTGGTGATTTTTGTTCATATGTTATTATGATTATTATACAATTAGTTACTGGTGATGGCTTGATTTGATGTCGGGTTGTCACAAAGTTTTGGTATCAGAGCCTAAGGTTCGCTGAGTCTACAGAGACATAGGACTAAGGTGTTGAGTCTGTTCTAGTTCCCTCCAGTATATCTTATAGTGACATATGCTTATGAAGAAGATAGGGTAAAGCTAAAAGATGTCTGGAGAATACGAGGAATATATTGCTAAGAGCAATGTTGTTGCACCAAGAGAAGGTGCAAGGGATCAGGCGAGAGAAGAACGACTGCCTGAGAATCCCTAGTTTGATCCAGCCATGAAAGAGAATCCTGCTTTTTATGCTCTTGTTGGGCAGGATAGGACAGCAGTGATGCATATAGTAGACCGAATACTAGAAACACAACCTAGATTACCAGTCCATAATGATGAAATTTTGGGTTCTAGCAGGATGTCTGATCAACATAGTTATGTTGGAGCAATGGAAAATGTCAAAAGAATTAGGTTACAACACGGAATCAGAGTTTGCTATAGGTGTAGGCAACCAGGACATTTTATAAAGGATTGTCCAGTAAAGGGTCATGAGGTAGAAATTAAGAAAAGATATGTCCAAACACGGGGACAGATGCCTAGTAGCTCTAAAAAGGGGAAGTTTTTGGTGCCACTAATGCAACAAACACCTAATGCACCAGGGCAGTGGCTACCAAGAAAGGGCAAAGGACCTAATGTTCTACCAGTTAGAACTCTTGATTTAGCTTCTACATCGGTAATAAGGCCGACAAGACCAGGGAGTGCATATAAGATATGTCATAAATGTAGACAGGTTGGGCATGTTAGATCCATTTTTCCAAAAAGAAAGAAGGGAATGACCCAACCACCGAGGCAGAGTAGACAAGACTCTCAAAGGCAATGGTTTAGCAGTGGCACACGAGGATGTGGATAGGCATCCCAAGCAGGTCCATCTGCACCAAACGATAAAGCACGACATTGGAAATAGGCAACAATAAGATTCTATGTAATGAATCAACCTGAGACAGTAATCGACTCATGAGTTGACACAGGTCAGATGAAATTGTTTCATTCTGATATGTCTTCTCCTGATTTTATCTGTTAGTTATAAGAAAGTAGTTGTAGTTGAGCTTCCTTTGATTAGTCCTATGAGGACATAAAGAGTATGAGAACTTACATTCTGTTCAGTAATCTTTAAAATGTTTTATAATTTCTTTTATCTGTATAAAAGAGGATGAGATGTAAAAGAGATGCCTGGAGAAAATCCAGGAATACTAAGTCCTATGATTTGGATGATATGAAAAGAAAGGTATATGATACAAACAAGGTGCATGCTACCAAATCGCAATACTTGTATATCCTAGCCATGTATTCATCTATTGAAGGCAAGGTAAGTAGGGGACTCTTAGATTGTTATCTTTCTGATTACTCTAATCAAGTAGTCATTTTGAGACAATCTAAATAGCATAATGAAACTAAAAATATGGCATGGATATTTCTATCCCATCCTAACTGCAATGAAATAGAAATTGAGTTTATCTTAAACTAGTATGTGTGTCTGACGAAGTAAAAATACAATCCTCATGATAAGACAAAGGGAACAAGGGAGATGATCCATGTTCGATAAAGAATATGTGAAAAGTAAATCTCTTTTCCATGATATGAATATAGATAAAGTCAGAAAATGACTCATGAATAGTTGAAAGTTCATGCAATAAACCAGAGGAGATGATAATATCTTCTCTTTGGTAAACAACCATGGGTGATGATGGGGTGATAAGAGGAATATGTTTCCTTATGTTCTTTCCCTGTAGGTACATGACAATTAAGTAAGTCTTATGACACCTTATGTGAAGGGATTAGAAGTAATCTCTAGATGGATACTTTGTAAAGTATCTGCCAGTCTTGAATTTCAGTTCCAAGACAAAGTAATATGTGATAAGTAATGTCCCAAGATGAAAGAAAGATTTTATTATAAGTTTGGCCTTGGTAATAACAATAGGGAGATGGATATGATGAGGATGTGATGTGTTTTTGGCACATATAACGGATACCAAGGTAAAGAATCCTAGTATCCAAGAACTTTCAATAGTATGAGAAAATGAGAATATGACTCCTGATAAAATGAATAATGTTTGGTTACCTAGAAGGGCCAACTTTGAGATAACTATGGTATGGATATCATATGTTAGGGGTTTATGCTCTGCATAAACATATGTATCGATAAGGGTGTATCAATTGAAGGAACAATTGTAGAATCATTTTGAGACAAATCTTATCAAGTAAAAAAATAATTCCTTAGAATATTCCTATCTAGAAATGTTGAAGGAGCTTATGTTGGTATGTATGCCCTGAGAGCCAATCATGGGATGATCGGTGGGATACATTAAGATTGATTTGATAAACATCAAAGGCAAGCTTCCAATTATTTTTGGTTCAGACATATGAGATAATGATAGAACAAATTGAATGTCTAGAGAATGACAGTACTCAATGACGTATGCTTTCAGGTTTAGGACATGAACGATGAGATCATATGGATGCTAAGAGTTTGTACATTCTTATTATGTCCCTAGTCAGATGTCATTGTGGAAGGTATACAGACAACAATGACACACAAGACTAGATTGTGGTGTTGGTTGATGACAGAATCTCATTAGTCATGATATGGAGATATCAAACCAAACACATAGGTACTTGTTAGAGAACAAGTTTACCAGACAAACCCACCGTGAGTTTGACACATGGAACCATGACATGGTAGTCACAGTCAGTTCTCACAGTGATGGTGGGGAGTGTAATTCTTTGACCTGAAATCACTACACTCAACACATGTCATTGGGCACATTTTGACATCATCAAATGCAGTCCTGAAACATGGGTTGTTATAAAGGTGATGATTGGGTGGCTTTGACACATGGGGCTTTTGAGGGGTGAGTGATAGATATGGGATTTGTCCCTCCTGAGGGAGTTTTATATCCATGGCCACTTGATGAGTAGGATTGAGATAGGTGTGCACACGCATGTGTGAATCAGTATGAGATATTGATGTCATACATATCTCCTCCAATCTACTCTGAGATCAAGAAAGTGAATGAATGTTAACAGGATGACTGTTCCATGCCTTGAGTTCATTCGGGATATCAGTGATAAAGGAATTATACATTCACTGTAACACCATTCACAGATTGTAGAATTGAAAGTTGTTCTCCAACTTTCTATTTCACTTGGGTAGCACTGATGTGCGACTAGGCACCACTCTTTGCTTGTGAAGTCATAAGTGTTACGGACTTTCACTGCCAATGTGAAATGGACCTACAGGGTCACACACATAGGATTTAACATGGAAGAGGAGTTTATCCACAAATGATGTTTAGATTGATTACTAAAGGAGTTTAGTAGTTCAATTAAACACTCAATCAATTGATAGCTCAATATCATAGTGTTTAAGGTATTGGATCGATTGATTAGAGTATCAGATTGATTGAAACTGCGATTGACTGATTTTGCACAGTCTGTTGCCCCAACTGATCGGCTCATGTGATGAACCAATCGGATCAGGTTGGTGAACTGATCGGCTCATGCGATGAACCGATCGGCTCAAGACAGGTTGAACTGACCGGTTCAAGAGTTGAACCGATTGGTTCAACTAGCCTAACCGAGATCGTTTGGAAAGTCAGAAGACTATTTTGCAAATACAATTTGTTTCACTTTTACAAATTCTATTTGGACAAGGATTAATATTTGATTAATCAGAAACAAATTTGGAAGTCAATTTGAGTTGTATCAGGATAATGAATCGATCGGCTCAGGGCACCAACCGATCATCTCAGGTCCCAAACGATCAGGTCAGGACCTAAAATGATCATTTTAGGGTGTGAAACGATTGGTTCAGCTGGCACAGTTGGTTGTTTTTGTGGAAAATCTTGAACCCTTCTACTTCTACTTTAATCCCACAATGCTTGGGGTAGATAACCTTGTCCAATGACCCTCCTATATATATAGGGGTAGTGGGGGCTTCTCAGAAACAACAACTCAGAACACCAGTTACTCTGCAAAGTTGTCATTCTCTCTGGTTTTGGTAACCGAGAGAGAGCCCGAGTAAGTGCTACCTGATAAGGGAGGCACAATAAGGGAAAGACAACTGCAGAAAGGCAACTGGTTACAGGAGAGTGTGTTGGTGACTAGTACGTCGACAGGAGGGTGCGACTACTTCTGATTCCTTGTGGGACAAGGAGATCAGAGCTCTAGGTGGTCCGTGTGGACTACTTCAGAGGTGGGAGACTTCTTCCGCTCAGAGGACAGCTGTCAATCTCGACAGTCCCGGTGAGACCAGGAGCTGCACAGACACCATCCAAGATCGGAGGTGAAGACCGCGCAAGCCACAGGTAACGTCACCGAGCAAGCCTCGGGAGAAGGTATGCATCCACAAACCATCCTTTCTATTATATAAATGTTGACATGATTCCTTTATTCTGGGTTTGGGAGAAGAAAATTTTTGTTTCCGCTTCCTTCTCTGTCTCCCCTAAAACCCAACAGTGGTATCAGAGCCACATCAGATGCTCTATACTTTAAGATTATTGATGTGATCGATTTTGGTTTTTCGCCTTTATTTATTGCATACTATGCGAATAAAATTGGCTTTATGCATGTCCAATCCTAAATCCACAAATCCCAATATACATATATGATATGTAATATGAATTCACTCGATACGCGTCGCCCTTAAATGAGTTTTGTGGTGGATGTATAGTGTGGTTATGGTCAATAAACCCTATGTGTGTGCTTGGTTGTATGTGGTTGCTTGCATCTCGGTCTGTGCACTGATTCCCTATCACCTATTCCTGATGTAACTCAAGATAACTCGAGATTTCTTTCCTACCTTTGCTCCCCCCAAATGTAACTCGGGATTTCCCTCTTCAATTGTAAAATAGGATAGATCTTTTATTTCCTATTACATCAAACAACGGCATACAATCTGATGATGACTGAGACGATCGGTTCAAGGAGTGAACTGATCAGTTTCCGATCCAGATGATCAGCTTGAGGAGTGAGACGATTAAGTGGTGGCCATGAGGAGATGCATGACGACCAAGCGAACCGATCAGTAGGAGGAGCCAACCGATCGGTTGGTGGCACCCAGACGACCGGCCAGGGCGAGCAGGTCATTCATGTGATGAGTTGATCAACTCGGACGGCTATAGCACTTCATCATGGACAGGTTGCATGTGATGTAGACCTAGATGACCGTGATTTCTCTTGGCTCAATGAATCACATTAGGATGGACATAATCATTGCTTTTATCATTTCGCATGTTTTCTGTGGGATATAGCATGTATATGATACGTACTATGTATTGTGGTGATTGGATATGTATATGTACTTATAAAAACCAAATCCCTCATCTAAATATTAAGTCTTATATGCCTTCCATTAGCAGCACACATGAAAAACTTGATCGACCAAGCGTAGGTTACGCCAAAGCGTGGTACGTCATCTATCTCGTGGAAGTGTGAAGGGTAAACATGTAGGTCCTGCCAAAGCAGGGTGCATGTTTACTGTGTCGACTTTTGGGTTAGACTTAACTGGTGATTCTTAGAGCGTCTAAGCCCAGAGGCATGGAATGTTCATGGTAAGGTGTTGCACATGTTCATTCATCAAGAGTTGCATATGATGCAATTGACATGATGGCCTACCTAAATAGTCAAGATTGTGGGCGATCAACCAAAGCTGACTCATGACTTGATGAAATATGGATCTTGACCCAATAGAAGATTGTACACTGCAATCTTCTGAATTGATGGTGAGGGCTATCAATTTGAATAAAAATAGTGGGAGTGATAATTAACTAAAGTCCTAATTATATCATCAACTTTTCAAATCAATCAAAATAAGTCAAAATTGAGTTTTGGACTAAATTGCATATGTTTCCTTTTGTAGAACAAATGACAATAAACAACAATCACTTTTCATTGTGATCAGTCCTTGAAAAGGACAAGCTGAATGGGACTAACTTTCACGACTAGTTTAGGACGTTGAGAATTATTCTCACTCAAGAGTGAAAGCTCTATGTCCTGGATACTCCAGTTCCATAGGAACTTGATCCTACTGCACCAAAGACAGAAAGGGATGCTTATAAGAAGCATTCTGATGATGCCATTGATGCAAAGTGCTTGATGTTATGCTCCATGAACCATGAGTTGCAGAGACAACACGAGAACATGGGTGTCATTGAGATGATTCAGCATCTCAAGAACATGTATGAAGATCAAGCACGGCAAGAGAGATATGATGTCTCCAGGGCGTTGTTCAAGTGTGTCATGACAGAAGGAGATCCAGTTGGTCCTCACACGCTCAAGATGATTGGGTATGTGCAGAACCTGATGAGATTGGGATTTCCCCTGAGCCAAGAGTTGGCTACTGACGTGATACTACAATCGTTCCCAGAATCCTACAGTCAGTTTGTGATGAACTACAACATAAACAACTTTGACAAGCTGCTGATAGAGTTGTTGGGCATGTTGAGGATAGCCGAGACACAGATGAAGAAGGACAAGCCTAAGTCTGTGATGATGATCAGTGACAAGAAAGGCAAGTCCAAGCGCAAGGGCAAGGGCAAGGGCAAAGCTAAGAAAGGTTCTGATACTATCCAACATCCCAAGTCGTCTTCAACTCTCAAGGCCAAGGGAGGTGTGACCAAGAGAGGCAATTGCCACCATTGTCAAAAGCCAGGACATTGGAAAAGGAATTGTCCACTCTATCTGGAAGAACTAAAGAAGAAGGAGGCGATAGATGTATCCACCTGAAGGTGTCATGAAATAAACTTGTAACATTTTTTTTGAGGTATATGATACCAAGATATAAAATGTAAAGCACTCAATACATGGGGCAAGTGTTTCCGCCATAGATAGGAGTACTTTAGTTTATTTTCAGCCTTGAAGGCATGTAATAGAGTTATGAACTGCTATTTCATATTTTCCAATGAATAGAAACACATTATTTTTGCATATTGTATGACAATAATAGCAATTAATAAAAGTTGATGTTTCAATTTCAAAGATATGATCTTTATTGCAATGCCTTGTTTATCTTGTGAGACTTGGTATGCATAAGATAAAATGATACCTATAATTTATTGATAACTCAAACAATCAAATTAGCATAAATCATGAGGAATTCATTTCTAGTTTCCATATGATGGATAAATCTAGAATCTTTTGGTTAGAAAACCAGTAAGAGACATGAATCTCTTAGACATGATTAAACAATCTTCACTAGTGGTAGTGGGAGAATGATTATCCTATTAGGTATAATACATGTGATGTATTTACATACATGTTGGAGTTAATGCTAGTACTTCAAATGGTGTTTAGAGAAATACCAATATGGATATCTTGAAGTGTTCAAGAATATCATAGATGAAGTACGGATTTGGTAAAGTATTAATTCTTGATGAGATCAATGAATGAAATACTTGAACCAAATGTTTGAGATCCTTATGAGTGATTATGATAGTGTATCATAGTGAACTCATGATTAAGGCATGGTGATGTCTAAATCAACAAGGAGTCATACTCTAAGGAGTTAGAGAATGATTATCAAACAACTAATTTCTTCTTAATAAAGAATACCCCACACTAATAAAGGACATTAAGAGTCACAAGAAGTTGTGAGTTTTTATATCCTTGACAGAAACACCTCGATCATCTATGTGATGAGTTGGTCATGTGATGAGTCAACTATCTAGATGAATATGAGGAACTGGATTTTGAGTTATGGTTTATGACCATTACATCCTAAATGACTTCCATGCAAACCAAAAAGGTATGACCTTGATGGTAGCACCCATTGGGATGAAATCCATAAGTGAGAATGAGTCTTAAGCGTTAAGACACATGGATAACATTTTGAGAAGGATGATGCTTATTAATTGCAACTTAATGACTAAGAAATTTGGCATACGGATACTAAAACCGCATTCCTATGAGGAATAAAACAAGGATGTGTACGTGACACAACCTATAAGGTTTATGAATCCATTAATGCAAATGAAGTCTATAATATACAATGGACTAATCAATGTGATTGATTGAGTACAAGCAAATCAAAACTATGATCCTTACTTTGATAATATAGTCAAAGGGTTTGACTGATATGTCAAAGATAAAGAAGGGATCTATGATTTAGTGGGAGCGTATTCACATTCCACATGTTGATGTGAAATGGAAATGTTCTAGAATGGAAATCCAAAGTGGAAATTATCTTTCAATAAGATAGAGACATTTCCTATGTAATAGGAATAGAGATCTATAGAGATAGTTCTAAAAAAACTCTTAACCTAAAAAGAGAAGAGCATACATTGGCAATCTATATTGAAGGGTTCAGTGTGTAAAGATTCAGTGGGAGAAAACTTGTCCATGTTACATGGAGTTGGTATCCCAAGACCAAGTGTCCAATTCTTATGAAGATTGGGAACACTAAGAATAGATAAGGAACTATCATATATGTAAACATCCCATCATCCTGCATGTATGGACATGGCAAGAACAAAACACATTTATCATCTTGTATGTAGGACATGACAATATGATATGTTCATCCTGATAAATTGTATGTGGGACATGACGAGTGGATGTTTGTCTAGTTCTAGTAAGGGTTACTGGAATACCATGAGAACTTAATAAGTACTTGAGAAGTACTAGTTCTATGAAAATAAGGAAGGGTTTACTATAAAGAGTTACACTGATGCGAACTTTTAGAAAGGATAGAGAATTAATCGCTATATATATGGGATATATAAAAGTGAATGTTTTTTTATAATTGGAAACGTTCCAATAAAGCTATTTTAAAAGGAAATGTCGAGTATCCAAGTGTTAGAGAATAGCAGTAGATACTATATGGATCTAGGAGTTCAAAGAGATGAACTTATAGTTATTCTGGTCATTGATGACAAGTTATGAGTGTTTGGTCATGCAATATGGCTAAAGGCTAGCAAAGGAATACTAGATCGCATATTACGACAACTCCATCTCATACATATGATGTACAGTGAAGAGATGAGAGACATGCAGTTAATACCGACTTTGGCAAGGTTTTGCCATAACTCACTATGTTAGCACTATAGCACAGTAACATGTGGGACATGTTTGAAGATCACTATGAATATGATTCAAGGGTGATTGGCTCGCAGTGCAAGTGGGAGTCTGTTGGTATGTATGCCATGAGAGACAATCATGGGATGATTGGTGGGATACATTAAGATTGATTTGATAAAAATCGAAGGCAAGCCTCCAATTTTTTCTGGTTCAGTCATATGAGATAATGATAGAACAGATTGAATGTCTAGAGAATGACAGTACTCAATGATGTATGCTCTCAGGTTTAGGACCTGAACGATGAGATCATACAGATGCTAAGAGTTTGTACATTCTTATTATGTCCCTAGTCGGATGTCATTGTGGAAGGTAGATAGACAACAATGACACACAAGACTAGATTATGGTGTTGGTTGATGACAGAATCTCATTAGTCATGATATGGAGATATCAAACCAAACACATAGGTACTTGTTAGAGAACAAGTTTACCGGACAGACCCACCATGAGTTTGACACATGGAACCATGACATTGTAGTCATAGTCAGTTCTCACAGTGATGGTGGTGAGTGTGATTCTTTTACCTAAAATCACTACACTCAACACATGTCATTGGGCACACTTTGACATCATCAAACGCAGTCCTGAAACATGGGTTGTTATAAAGGTGATGATTGGGTGGCTTTGACACATGGGGCTTTTGAGGGGTGAGTGGTAGATATGGGATTTGTCCCTCCTGAGGGAGTTTGATATCCATGGCCACTTGATGAGTAGGATTGAGATAGGCATGCGCATGCATGTGTGAATCAGTATGAGATATTGATGTCATACATATCTCCTCCAATATACTCTGAGATTAAGAAAGTGAATGAACATTGATAGGATGATTGTTCCATGCCTTGAGTTCATTCGGGATATCAGTGACAAAGGAATTATACATTCATTATAACACAATTCATGGATTGTAGGATTGAAAGTTGTTCTCCAACTTTCTATTTCACTTGGGTAGCATTGATGTGCGACTAGGCACCACTCTTTGCTTGTGAAGTCATAAGTGTTATGGACTTTCACTGCCAACGTGAAATGGACCTGCAGGGTCACACACATAGGATTTAACTTGGAAGAGGAGTTTATCCACAAATGATGTTTAGATTGATTACTAAAGGAGTTTAGTAGTTCAATTAAACACTCAACAATTGATAGCTCAATATCATAGTGTTCAAGGTGTTGGATCGGTTGATTAGAGTATTGGATTGATTGAAATTTTGATTGACTAATTTTGTACAGTCTGCTGCCCCAACCGATCGGCTCATGTGATGAACCGATCGGCTTAGGTTGGTGAACCGATCGGCTCATGTGATGAACCGATCAGCTCAAGACAGGCTGAACCGACCGGTTCAAGAGTTGAACCGATCGGCTTAACTGGCCTAACCGAGATCGTTTGGAAAGTCAGAAGACTATTTTACAAATGCAATTTGTTTCACTTGTACAAATTTAATTTGGACAAGGATTAATAATTGATTAATCAAAAATAAATTTGGAAGTCAATTTGAGTTGGATCAGGACCATGAACCGATCGGCTCAAGGTACCAGCCGATCGGCTCAAAGCCCCAGACGATCGGCTCAGGTCCCAAACGATCGGCTCAGGACCTGAAATGATCATTTCAGGGTGTGAAAAGATTGGTTCAGCTGGCGCAGTTGGTTGTTTTTGTGGAAAATCTCGAACCCTTCTACTCCTACTTTAATCCCATAATGCCTGGGGTAGAGAACCCTATCCCATGACCCTCCTTCATATATAGGGGTAGTGGGGGCTTCTCAGAAACAACAACTCAGAATACCAGTTGCTCTGCAAAGTTGTCATTCTCTCTAGTTTTGGTAACCAAGAGAGAGCATGAGCAAGTGCTACTCGATAAGGGAGGAACAGTAAGGTAAAGACAACTACAGAAAGGCAACTGGTTTCCAAAGAGTGTGTTGGTGACTAGTACGCCGACAGGAGTGTGCGACTCCTTCCGATTTCTTGTGGGATAAGGAGATTGGAGTTCCAGGTGGTCTGTGTGGACTACTTCAGAGGCGGGAGACTTCTGCTGCTCAGAGGACAGTTGTCAATCCCGATAGTCCCGATGAGACCAGGAGCTGCATAGACATCATCCAAGACCGGAGGTGAAGACCATGCAAGTTGTGAGGTAACGTCACCGAGCAAGCCTCGGGATAAGGTATGCTTCCACAAACCATCCTTCCTATTGTATAGACGTTGACATGATTCCTTTATTCTAGGTTTGGGAGAAGAAAATTTTTATTTCCGCTGCCTTCTCTATCTCCCCTAAAACCCAACAGATTATATATAACATCTAGAGATACCTCTGAGATAATTTATTCTTTGATAAGTAGTTGGTACAAGTCATAAGAAAGTTTAGTATTGTGTCAGCAGATTAGAGTGGCATGGCAGATGTATGATAAGACTTGTAGTCCCAAGTGGGTGATAGAACATAACTCTAGTTTTTCCTTAGAGGAGAAATGCTAAACTAAGTAAGGAGTATGAAAGACTCCTAAGGTCAAGAATCTTATCACATAAAGATGTAAGAATGAGAAGGTGATAAGTCAATAAGGTCTGACACCTAAATTATTCAAAGTATGAATAGTACTTCTCTAACTTAGAAAATGTTACCTGACACAGAATTGACACTGCAGTCATTAATGAAACAGATAGTTGAATGTGTGTCTTGTATGATAGATTCTATGATGACCCTGAATGGAAGAACTTTGTACTGGTCAAAGTTCTATGGCATCTCCAAGACATCAAGATTTTATGTGGAGACTTAATGATATGATGCGTGAATAACAATTGTCTTCTTTCATCCGGGATTTTGGGGACAAAATCCTTGTTAGGGATTTATAATTGTAACATTCCTGACCCGGGTTATGGCTTAACCCTAGAAGTTTTGCTTAAGTTATTTACAAACTTGTTCTAATATTTTGAAAAGTAATTAAGACTCTTTGTGAAGTTTATTTTCAAGTGTGAGCTTAATTGCAAACTATTTGTGCATTATATGATAGTCTGAGTGTAAAGTGAAATTTACCCAAGATGAGGGGTTATATTGCAAAATGTCACATTTTGAATGTGCCTTAAGTGTTTTAACATCATAAGAGAGAGAATAATGCTAAGTGGTGGCTTGTTTAAAGCCTAAATTCCAAGTTAGAACTTGTTTGAATAATGGCAGTGCCTTGTGTACCAATTTTTGTATAAATTGTAATTTAGCCAAGATATGGGGTTGATATGTAAATTATCACCTCTAGAGTGTCCCTACTCCCTCAGTGTATCCTTTATAGGAAATAAAAAGAAGGAGACATCATGTTTGAAACATTTATGAGTGGTAGTATTCTTGGTGATGAAAAGACCAAGAAATGTGTATAGTTGAAATCCTAGATAAGATTGTATCAAGTTGTAGACTTGATATGGGAGTGCCTATCGGCTAAGGAGCCATAGAGGGGATCCCATATTAGTTTGTGAATTCTTTTTAAAGGCCATGATGGCCTAAGCACCTCAAGGAGGTGATCCATGATGAGTTAGATGCTCCTTGCAAAAAGTTGTATCGGTTTGCACACTTTGTGAGATAAAGATGAAATATCCTATCCAACAAGATAAGGGATGGCCAAAATATCATCTCTAGATTATCCTCTAGACTTTTTTATGTCAAGATAATGTGATTTCATGCATGGACACGTGTCAACCATGCATGGCCACGTGTCACCTAGCAGCATATGGTGAAGACACCTCTTATATACTCTCTCTCTCTCATGAACCCCAAGTATATATACCTCTCCTTTCACCTACTAATGGAAGTTTACGAACTCCACAACTCTCTTTATTTGAGATATCATTCATACCCTCTTATATATCATGAAAAGTAGCTTAAGGAGCAAGGGGAGCTCGAGCACCAAGCTTAAGGTAAGGTCATGGTCATCTTCAACCTTGGTTGAAGCATGATTCTCGGGTTATAGTTATTCCTCTCTTTTCTTCCTCACCAATTGCTTAACTATGGTGATTCTTTGCATATGGAGGGGTTGTGAACAAGCCTTGGACCTTGTATAAGCTCATCTTCAACCTTAGGAATGTGAATCTTTGGATCTTCGAGCTTTGAAATTGTTCTTAAGGTAGGATATATAACTTGAACCCAACCATGTTATTATTCACCTTCAATATTGTTGAACTTGTTGATCTACTTTCAATTTCGAATTCCTTTGATTAATTGATGTACCAATGAGTTCCAAAAAGTTGTTAGTACTGTTGTCCATGAACTAGAACAATAAGAACAAGAATCTAGAGATTGATGATGATGACATCATCATAGTCCAACCCGATATTGGGTTGAAGCACCTTTAACCGTTATAGTGAGGTAAATACACCAGTAGCACGATACAATGAGGATGCATATACCTTATACACGATATGTGATGAAGTATATGTTTTTTTACACGATATGGTGTCAAGCAAAAACCATGTGCACGATATAAGACCAAGTATTCACCTCCTATGCACGACATGGAGCCAAGCATATGTTCCAACCCGATATAGTAAACCTTAGAGGATAAGTAACCCAACATGTTGATATGAACACACCATAAACATGATATGGTGAGGAGTGTATACCTCATGAGCAATATGAGTGAAACATATACCCACCATGAGCACGATAGAGGGTCAAGTATTCACACCCTAACCTGATATGGGTTGAAACCCTAGATGGTGACATGAAACCCGATATGATAAACTCAAGATGATGGGTAACTCGATATAGAGATGAGTGAACATCTCATGAATGATATGAGTAATACATACAGGTACCTTGTGCGCAATATGACATCAAGTCCATACCTCATGCACGATATGGTGTCAAATGGATACTCTAAACAATATAGTATTGAAACCTTAGTTGATAGAATGAAATCTGACACCCCCTGTCATTTTGTGTAAAGGATTGTATGAAAGAGATCAACCAAATATTTATCATGTTGTTCAATTATATGATAAGAACTAATTCCTTGAAAGTATAAAAAGGGTATAAGCATAATGGTCTACCCAATATGCTAAACTGATATGTCAACCAACTTGGTGACCTGATATGATAGTCCAACATAGAAACCCGATATGGTATCGTATATATACTTCTAAAAAATGATACCATGATGAGGTATATACCCTATGCATTATATGGTGCACACCTTGTGCACGATATGGTATCATGTATACCCCTTATACCCGATATGGAGTCAAGCATTCAGCTCATACATGATATGAGGTTAACTTGAGAGGATAAAATCTAAGTGATAGCCAACCCGATATGGGTACATGTTATGGTATTAGGGGATACACCCTAAAGACGATATGATCATGATGCTACATCATATGCCCGATATGGATACTTGATATAATGTTAAGGTTGTATCTCAAGCACAATATGGTAGCATACACACATCTCGATACCTGATATGGTGGGAATACTTCAATCATATATACTTGATTGAGTAACCTATGTTGTGTGTTGTGTTAAATGCAATATTAAAAGATAATGTGTTTAGTGTAATTTGATAATGGTGATCTGATGTACCTTAAGAGGAGAATAGAGCCAACTTAATAAAAGTATGGTGCAATCAACATCCTAGTGAGGATGAAAGAGAAACTTATATTTGAATAGCAATCGTGTAATGAGTATATGTTGATATTCCTAGTATGAATGGAGTATGAATTAGGGTTTAATATTTTATGATATGATATTGAAAATCTAAGTGGTTAATAAGGTAAATCTTAAATGATGAGTGATAATATGATCTTGAATCTTTAATTTGTTAATAAGGGGAAAACCTAACCCTAATGAAGGGTGATGGTATGCACTTACAACCCTAATCGGTTAGATTGCAAAATCCTAACCCTAATAATGGGAAGGATGTATTTCTCTTATATCACATAGTGATGATGTGAATTTGAAACCTATTTGGTTAAAATAGGCAAACCTAACCCTAATAATGGGAAGGATGTATTTCTCTTGAATTGCATAGTGATGTCATATACTGCTAGAGTTTTACCACGAAATGCAACCAATTCATGAATCATGAGATGATGAACATAGCCAGGTATGAGATATGATGTTCTATATGATACAGATTTAAATGAGCCATGTTAACAATCTGTACAATAAGTATAATGATTATACAGTTTGATATCTTATAAGATAGTTGTTGCCTAGTGAGAGGTGACAAGATATTTAATGAACCATGTGAGCTATGTGAAATACTTGTACAACAAATGTGATGAATACCTTAGTCTGAGGACCTAGAGGTAATAGTTACATGTTATAAAGGTAACAATGCTCAGTGATGATCTAAGGGTTTGAATATCCAGATCCAGTATTCATGATGATGATGATGTTATGAGATGAGAATTCCCAGTAATGTGATAAGGGACTGAAATCCCGAGTGTTATACATTCAAAGTGTTCCAAAGATTATAAAAGTACTACACCTTTCTTTATAGCATCTGTTATAATTCATGTTTGAAACTTGGTTGATGCTAAAAGATATTGTAATGCATCTAATTAATCAAATGGAATCTCATCATGTAGTTGCCCTGACCATAGATCCATTCAGTGTCAGAAATTGTTGATGGTGAAATGAGTTTAACTCGGAGAGCATATTTTTTAATATGCGAGGGTGAAGGATGAAGTATATCCATATGTCCTAATGAAGAATGGATGTAGCACCTTCGTTATTTATCTCGAGATGATGTGAATCTCTCGACCAAATGAGGAATTGATGTGTAAAGCCTTCTTCATTATTATTATGTGTTGTTGGGATTGATTATAATCTACTGACCAGGTGAGGAATTGATGTATAATCTTCCTTTTCCTTATAATCCGGGAAAGCGACGTGGTCTTCTCCTGAAGAGAGTACATGTTGTGGTTGTAACTCTATAGAGAAGATACTGCTATACCCCGGCATGCTATTTACAGTTGACACAAGATGTTTTGTCAGCAGCTGACATAAGATGTCCTGCTAGTTGTCTCGTACTGACTCAGACGGGTGAGGTCTTGACATCCGGCTCTGCCATTGACCTTGTATGGTACTGATTTGAACTTAGTCATGGTCGGTTGGAGTATGAATGGTATACTTCATCTCCTCAGGGCATAAGAGTGATTGTAATATGTAATCAGTCGTGTAGCGTATTTGCTTAAGGATCGAATACGAAAGACATTGGTTGATGTACACTTCTTTTATACTTCTTAGTTGGATAGATGTTATACATGTTCTTCATATTCTTTATAAAGTGAATAGATAATTTACTGCTCTATCATAGATAGTTTCATTACTATAAGATATGATATTTCTCTGTTCTGCTTATAAATAGTGATTAATCTTGCTTATTCATATAAAGAATCATATGCTCAGTTTTATGATGTTTACTTGTGATAATAATATTTTTTGGTGGAGAGTTATATCTCTCACTGGTACAATTGTCTCACCCTGTGGGATCCACAATTTTTAGGTGGATGTGCACAAGGAGGTAGAGACCGTTCTACAGAGAGAACAACAACAGTTGGGGCAGCAGTAACAGCTCAGGTTGAGTGTAGTGTCTGTAGTGTCTTGTAGATAGAAGTCATATGTGTCGTCTCTGTACTATCAGGTCCTTGGAATTAGTACGTAATGGTTTTATGAATGATCTAAAACTTTAGCTTGTATGCCTCAAGGTTTTACGTTGCTCATATATAGGTTTTGGCAAAGCAACTGTTATATGTTATCCTCGAGATGAGATGATACTGTATATGTACAATGTGAACCATGATATGTATAAAGTTTTAGTTATTTCAATAAGAGTTTCCTGGAAGAGGATCTCCTTGCAAAATGGTTTTAATTTTAGTGATTTTTGTTAATTCGTTATTTATGATTATTCTGCAATTAGTTACTAGTGATGGCTTGATTTGATGTCGGGTCATCACAATAAATGTTGTAGAGTTTTTGTGAGCGAAAATAGATCCGTTGTAACTTGGAAATGGTTGTATTTCATCCCTAAGTGATCCCACACTGAACAGAACACCCCCATCTATAAATAGGACCCCTTGGAGTTCATTCCAAGTTTTCTCATTCATGTTATTCTAAGTCTGTGCTATAGCTGAGTGTGTTGAAACTCCTTGAGCTCCTTTCTCAGTCTCATTTACAAAGAATTTCATGATTATGAGTGAGTTAGACAAGTTGTAGGAGAGCTACCTCCATGTGCTTGTAAAGCTCTCATTCCATTCCATCCTCCCTACTTCCTTTCTCAAAGAGAAAAGGTTGAAGCAAGCTACTCTGAGTGAAGGTGAAGTTGTTGTTATTCTTCTTTGAGATTGAAGAAGAGGTGAAGATATTCTCCATGTGAAGGATAAGAGCAAGGCCAAGATTCAAGAAGAGTGTGTAAATCCTTCAACGCCAAAGACTTGATGCAACTTTGGGTAAGTCCTTGTTGAAGGCTGAAGACATCTTGATTAAGTGGGTAAGTCCTTGTGTAGATGGAAGACTCTTGTCTTGAGTAGGTAAGCCCTTGGATGTATGGTTGTCTCCTTGTATCTTTTATGAATGAATATAAGTATACATAGATTGCAAAGTCCTATAGGTTGATCTCTCTAGGTAGTGGATTGACTATCTCCTAGTTTAGAGATTTGAACCATTCCAAACCACCTTATCCAAGTGCATGTTTCAATTTCTCTCATCCTTGCTATACTTGCTTAGATAGGACTTCAAATTGTTATTAAGCTATTGGTTTTGATTAATATAATTTGAAGGTCTAACTTATCTTGTGAGAATTTTGAAGCTCTATTCACCCCCCCTCTAGAGCCCTAGATCCAACAATCCCTACCTCCATCCTCTTTGTCTTGTACTATCATGTTCCCCTATCTTCTCATTGCCTCCCTCTTAGCTTTTACACATTTTGTATTGTGCTCCAATAAAATGTATACATTCAGCAATACATTTTTTTTTTTCAAATTAATATGTATTTTATTAAATAAGGTCTTATTTGTCGGCAAGGAGTGGTCTAAGTGGTTAAGCACGGTGTCCCCTACAAAGGGACCCGCGTTTGATTCCTAGAACCCACCTTGAATTTTTTAGTCTATTGGGCGTACAGTCTCTGCCATGGGTTTGAAGGAGGGGGGAGACTGATGTCTCTTTAAACTTTAAAAAAAATGTTATTTGTATATAATATGTTACTAAATTTGTGTTGTATGTATGTTACAATGTGTTTTGTATTATACAATCATGTGTTATCTCAACATCATATCCCTTATTTTCTAACTCTCTCTCTCTTATCAATACCTCCCCCTCCATTTATCTCACATACTTACCATCATTATCCACTCCTATCTCCCTCTGACTCTCTCACTCTCTTGTTTTATTATCATGTATTTTCATGAATTTGTATATGTGTAATTTGTTGTTTTTGCATAATATATTGTTAATCTATGTTCTTATGTGCTAGAATGTGTTTTCTGTCACATATTATTGTGTTATAATCCCCGTCTCCCTTCTCTTTCATTTCCTCTCTCTTCTCACTACTTTCCTCCTCCCTCTCTTCTATTTTTTGTTGTCTTCCCGCTACTTTCCTCTTCCCTCACTCTTATTTTGTTATTCTCTTTCTTCCCGCTAGTTCATAACATTGTTCTCCTCCCTCCTATTTTTTATTTCTCTCTCTTCCAACTACTTCCATCCACTTTTCCTCTTAGTTTTCTTCTTCTCTCTTCGCATTACTTCCCTACTTCCTCCCTCCTATTTTTCTCTTTCTCTCTCTCCCCTACTTCTCTACACTCCTCTTCTCACTACTCCCCTCCTCCCACCTCTTTTTTATCGCTTCCCACTATGCCCGTCCTCCCTCCCTCATATTTTTTACTTTCTCTCTCTTCCCACTACTTCCTTCTTCAAATGTTTTTCTCTCTTCACTCTTGATTTCCTCTTTTTCTCTCTCCTCCCAGTACTTCTCTCCTTTTGTTCTCTAATGTGTCTATTTCTCTCTCCCCTCACTACTTCCTACTTGTTTTATTTCTCTCGACCATTACCCCTCTCCTTTCTCACCCTCCTTCCACTCTTTATTTCGCTCTCATGTTACATTTGACATAGCAGCAACAATCCCGTCAAAATTTCACAAGCATCCCATCGGACATAAAAGTTCAGGTCTTGGTGCCCACTGTTCTTAGGGGCGTTTTGAACTGCATCTCAGCCTTCTATTGGTAAAAAGTTGTAAGAAAGTCCCTCTCTAGAGATATGTGTGTTCTGTGTTTCTAAAGTGTACTACATGATATCCAATGGAATGTGGATATCCCAACACCACAAAGTGTATGTTCAAGGGCTCAGATTGATCTCAGCACTTCCCGAGAACAGTGTCTCTCAAGACCGGATCTGAACCGTCCATCGGAACGTTACAGCAACAAGAGTGCTATCTTCATGTGGCTTATTTTTTTGGCAGAAAACATTGTTATTCAAAATTGACTGCAAATATCATTTTTCTTTGGTTTCGAAAAAGTAGGTACTATGTGGACACAAAACTGAACATAAAGTTGCTTCTTGTCTTTATACATGTATAATAAGATAAAAAGGAAGAAGGGGTAACAAACCAATCCCTACTCTTTCTTTATGCATGCATAAAAATAAAATATGTGCAGTTTTGTGTTTAGTTTTGAGTCAATATAACATATTCCTTGGAAAAACTCGTCCCTTAATATGCGGTTGTCCTATCAGCTATGTTCCCATAAAGAGGAACACAGTCTAAATTGTTTCTTACCCGAGATTTCCTATGTTTAAGAATTTTACTTCTCATGCCAAAAGAAGCATCATTGTGTTTGTTTTTCGGTGCCAACTCGTCAAAGTTGGTTGAGTAAACAATTACAATTATAGGAACTCTAGTGACCAGTCGGTAGATTGAGGAGAAGAAGCGTAAATATAAAATAAAAAAGGGGATCGTCCATATTACATGGCAGCTGGATATAGAACTTATAACAAGTCATCGGTTTGCTTACTGCAGCAGCAGCAGCTTCAGCTTGTCTATTAAAGAGGTAAATTGAAGAAACACGCTGCAAAAAGCATCGGTTTATAATTAGAGCCTCGTAACGGAGCAGTGTGGCTCACATTTTTCTTCTTTGCAGATGAAACATATATTGGTCGTATTCGGGCTATCAAGACTTCTTAAAACAATGAAGGCATCATCAAGACAAATCATCACTATGCAGCAAATTCTACAGGAGACAGATAAGAAATAGAATATTTCTATTATCACTATAGCTATGAGGGGCTTGTATAAGGGGCACCCCTTACGATTCCTATCAAACTTGTTTTATGTTTGTTTTTATATCATATGATGTAGGCACCTCAGATGGTTCACGACCACCATATGATGCCACTATGTATGCTAGTCTCGCCTCTATGTGGTTGCATAGGGATATATTTGTAATATATGTACTGTGAACGATAACTAAGAAAACGGAGCAAAACGGCAAAATTTGAACACTTTCCCAATTGTATTGTTATGGAAGTAAGGTGTTAAACACATACTACAATTTAAACGGGTCTCGCGGACAATCAACATCAACCAGTCTTGGTTATGGTCCGGCACAAAATCGTTTTAACCAAAGCACGGTGAATCACACTACCTCATCCAGTAAGAGAGTGACTCAATCGAGCCACTCTTTTCTTTAATCATGGAGCTCAGGGATCCCTTGCCATGTTCTTTAGGATCCATTTGTGTAGCATACATTGAAATACTTCTGCCACTGAATATATACAAGAACTGTGTTAGATTAACGGCCACTGAATACTTCTGCATTTTCTCTATTAGTTATCATAGTCCGATTTGTTAGATTCAGAAGACTGCTTGTTTCAGTGGGACTCAAAGCACACGCATCTTGTTCCGGTGTCACACCTTTTGCGTGCTGGCCAGCTGTTTAAATGACTGAGTTTTGTCCCTCGCAGCCTAGTGAGTGTAGCAAAAGGTTTATTCAAGTAGGAAAAGGTTGATATATAAGACACCTTAAATCAACGTCTACGGCAAAACGGCCCCTAAATTGGCCTTGGCATACATTTATTAACTAAAACGGTTAGGACTTTGATCGAGTTGTATTTGAAGTTTACGATGGTGTGTATTGGACAGAGTTCTGTACTTGCTTCAATTAATTGCTAAGTTAATTGTGTAGTATCAGCTGTAAACTATATTACGACCTGCTACTTGAACAAACATCGATTTCTTCCCTGAACAAAAAACTAGCTGCCTGACTGGTTTGAATGTCTGTTTAGGAGCTTACGGAAACCTTCAAAAGAAGTTGCGACGACCTAGCCCTGAACTTTTCAACTAAACAACACATGAAGGACTTACTTCGGCCCTTTCATTTGAGACAGGAGGTGCATGTAAAGTAGACAACAACCCTTAAAAATGACATTGACTGAATAACCGGTAAACATGATGGACCCAGTATTTTGAATAAACCGCTTGGGTAAAAAAGATTTTTACGGCAATCTGAAATAGAAATTTCAGAATGTAAAAGAGAGTGAGAGAAAAGTGGCAGCTATCTGCTTGTTTGAATGAAAGGAACCGGCATCAAATTAACTTTTCAAAGAACAATAATCTCGTATGTTAGCTGCTACATCGTTATAAGCTGCCAAATTTGCATGTTGAGTTCCCTCTGGCTGCTAAAAATATTGCAGCTACGGCACTGGAGGCAGAAGAGACAATAGCTCAGATGCCAGAATTCTTCTGCTCGCCCTTTGACTGATTCCTGCAAGTTCAGTTTAGTCCTCAATTAGTCCACTTCTTGGACGGACTGTTCCATTTGCTGGTCAAGACTCTTTTGGAGCGAATCATTCTCAACTTACAGTGATTTGTTCTTCAGCTGCTGCTATGTTATCTCCAGTTGTAGAATTTTGGATTCCGGTTTTTCATTTATTAAAAAGAGATTAAAATTGAAGAAACAAGTTGGGAAAGTATCTGATTATCACTAGAATTTCAAAATCAAGTGGCCAGTGTCAATAGAACAAACTGGCAGCACAAACTGGTAATTTTTTTGTCCAAACCTTGATTATCTTGAAAGCAAGGTCTTAAAAACCAAAATGATAAAAGACAAGCTTTACAGGTCTTGCGGACAACCACATCAACCAGATTAAGATTCAACACAAAATGACTTTAGCCGAAGAGTTATACAGTGGACCACACTACACTCGTCCAGTAAGAGAATGACTCAATCAAACCACTCTTTTCTCTAATCATGGGGGTAGGAGTAAACACTGTCGTACCATATACTTTCTAGGCCTTGTGATAGTTTATGGAGTTGTTTTCAGAAGTTTATAATGTTCTATACTTGACAGACTTTCAGTACTTAGATTTTTGTTTTTGGTCATCTCAGTACTTAGATTTAATTCTAGCTAATTCTGTATAAACAGAAATACTGCAAACTAGATTTCTAGCTGCTACTTGAATAGATATTGTTTTCTTAACTAGCCGCCTGAACGGTTTGAATGTCTGATTAGGAGCTTACAAAAACCTCAGAACATAACTGCGAAAATAAAGCCCTGAACTTGCCTACTGAACAGGACATGAATGTCTCACTCGAGCACTTCCATTTGAAACAGGAAGTGGGTATAAAAACCTCAGAACATAACTGTGAAAAGAAAGCCCTGACTTTGCCTACTGAACAGAACATGAATGTCTCACTCCGGCACTTCCATTTGAAACAGGAAGTGGGTAAAGACAAAAGCAGACAAGACTCCTTATAGTCAACAGATTACAGGGGACTGAATTAAACCAGTAATTAAGCTCGACCCAGTAATATGAATAAGCCATTTGTTCAAAATAATATTTTTATAGCAATCTGAAATAGAGATTTGAACATTTTAAAGGGGGAGAGCAAGAAAAGCAGCAGATATCTGCTTGTTTTATAGAAAGAAAGCAACATCATATGTACTTCTAGAAGAACAAAACTTCCGCATGTTAGTAGCTACCTCACTATAAGAGCAAACCTTGCTCGTTTAATTCCCTCTGGTTGCATAGGCTGCTAAGGATATTGCAGTCACCAACAGTAGAGACAGAAGAGACAAAAGCCCAAATGCCACAGCAGTAGAAATTTGGCTTCCAATTTTATAATATATTAAAAAATACTAAAATTGAAGAAACAGGCTGGAAAAGTATTCGATTATCACCATAACTTCAAAATCAAGTGGCCAGTGTTGATAGAACAAACTGGCAGCACAAACTGGTAAAGATTTTGTTCGAAACTTGATTAATTTTTAAAGCAAGGTCTTAAAAACCAAAATGATTAAGACAAGTTTAACAGGTCTTGCGGACAACCAACACCAACCAGATTCAGGTTCAACACGAAATGACTTTAGCCAAAGCAGTTAATACAGTAGATAACACTACACTCGTACAGTAAGAGAATGACTCAATCAAACCACTCTCTTCTTTATTCATGGAGGTAGGAGTAAACACTGCCGTACCATACTTTTTCTAGGCCTTGTGATAATTACTAGAATGATTAGAACGTTAACGGAGTTTGTTTTTATAAGTTTATAATGATGTATACTTGACAGGGTTTAGTAGTTACATAGATTTATTGCTAGCTAATTCTGTACAAACAGAAATACTGCAAAGTAGATCATTAGCTGCTACATTAATAGATATTGATTTCTTCCTGAACGAGAAACTAGCTGCATGATCAGTTTGAATGTCTGATTAGGAGCTTGTAAAAACCTTAAAACGTAATTTAGATAATAAAGCCCTTAACTAGCGTACTCAAACATAATTTGAATGATTTATCCGGCACTTCCATTTGAAACAGGAAGTAGTATAAACACAAAAGCAGACAAGACTTTGTATGGCCGACAAATTACAGGGGACTAATTAAAACGGTATTCAACGTTGACCCAGTTATATGAATATCCCATTTGTGTCATAATAAAATTTTTACAGCAATCTGAAATAAAGATTTCAGAATTTAGAAGGGAGAGAGAAAGCAGCAGCCATCTGCTTGTTTTATAGAGAGAAAAGCAACATGAAATGTACTTCTAGAAGAACAAAAATTTCGCATGCTAGCTGCTACCTCATTGTAGGATGCAAAACTTGGTCGTTCAATTCCCTTTTGCTGCGTAGGCTGCTAAGGATATTGCAGCCACAACAGTAGAGGCAGAAGAGACCAAAGCCCAAATGCCAGATTTCTTCTGTTCACCCTTGACTGATCCCTGCAAAACCTTCAGTTCAGACCTCAATTGCTCCATTTCTTGGCCGGACTGTTCCAGTTGTTTGTCAAGGCTCTTTTGAAGAGAATCCTTCTCAGCTTGTAGTGACATATTGTCTTCCTTATGGCGTGCACTCAGTCCTTGCAGTTCCAGTAGGGTTGATTTGAGCTGGTGCTCTGTTGTCTTCAGTTGCAGAATTTCGGTCTCCTGTACAGATTTCAATTGCTCAATCTCAGACTTACTGCTAGTCGCAAACTCCAGCTTCCTCGTCAATTCATCAACTCTTTCTGATAAACTCCCCTTTGACAACTCCAAACTCCTTGATTTTTCTTCCTGTTGCTTGACAGACGCCTCGATTTCCAGAGTCAGTCTGGTAACCTCACTTTCTAGCCTAAGCTTAATCTGTTCAAGTTCAGAAACCTTGGCTTTATTTTGCACTAAGTGCATCTTCAGTGTGCTGATCTGTTCCTTGTATCCAGCAATGTGCGAACTTAGAGTAGTGATCTCGTCAAAAAGCTTCTCCTTGGTCTTCTCCAGCACTGCAACCTCTGAGCTCATGGATTTCTTTTCCAGGGTCAGCAGATTATTCAGATCTGCCAGCTTCACCCCATCTGTATTTAGCCTGGCCACCTCATCCTGCATCTCACCATTAACCTTCAGGAGTTCAGCAATCTTCAAAGTCTTCGCCTGTTCTTCTTTTGCCAACAGATCAAAACTTTCCTTCAGTTTTCTGAAATCGGCATCAAGTTTCTTAGTCTCGTCTTGAAGATCAACTTTTGACTTCTCAAGCTCCGCTATTTTCAATGTCCTTTGGTCTCCTTCCTGCTTCAGCTCGGCAACCTCTTCCCGTAGTCTGCTACCTTCTTCCGTTTTGTTCCGGACAGTGTCTTCAAGGTCTGCATTGGCCTTCTCAAGCTCATACAGCCTAGAAGAGTTCTTCTTTCCATCTTCCTTTAGCAACTCGTATTCCTGCTTCAATCTGTTCAAATCATCCAACAATTGCTTTTCAGATTGCTTAAGTAAAGCAAATGCTTCTTTGGCATCCTTCACTTCCTTCCCAAGCTCAACCCTCACTGCCTCTAGCTCCCCTTCCTTCTCTTGAACCGCCTGTTTCATATCTCTCTTCAACCCTTCAGCCAAACGGTTGAGATCCACAATTGTACTCTCTTGGGCAGTCTTCTCAGCTGATAACGACTTGAAAGCTGCATCTCGCTCTTTCCTCTCATCTTTAAGCGTAGCACACACACTCTGTGCACTTCTTATGGAATTGTCAGCCTCCTCCATCTTCATCTCCATCATCCTAATTTTAATCTCCAAAGCCGTTTTCTCCTCCTGGCTTCTTTCACGCAATTGCTTCTCAGACTGCTTGAGCAAGGCATAATCTGCTTCAGCATCCTCCAGTTTCTTCCTAAACTCGGTGCTCAGTGTTTGTAGCTCGGCCTCCTTCTTTTGAACTGTCTGTTCCTTATCCCTCTTCAGACCCTCAATTGACTGGGTAGCATCAGAAACATTCCTCTCTAAACCAGACTTTTCCTTTGATAACATCTGGAGAGATGCATCCTTCGCCTTGATTTCATCTTTCAAGGCAGCACACTCTTCCTGGGACCCCTTCAACTCCTGTCCTAGAACAGCCCTTATCTTCTGCAGCTCGTGTTCCTTCTCTTGAACTGCCCGTTCCTTATCTACCTTCAGTCCCTCGACCAAGTGAGTGAGATCAGCAACACTTCGCTCAAGAGTAGTCTTTGCTGTTGAAAACGACTGCAAGGCAACGTCTTTCTTCTTACTTTCCTCTTTAAGTACAGCACACTCCTCTCGCGCACTTCGTAAACAGTTCTCTACCAACTTTGCTTTCATCTCCATCTCCCTGAACTTAATCTCCAATCGCTTTTTTTCCTCCACGCTACCCTCCAGTTCCGCCCGAACGGAATCCCTCTCCGTCACAGCAATCCTCCTGGCCTCCTCGGCCTCCTCCTTATCCTTCCTCGCCAACTCGACGGCGCCGGCTAGAACCTCCTGCCTTTCACTCTGATCCTCACTCCACCTCTCCCGGGCGGACGCCAGCTGGGAACCGAGAGCGGCGGCGGTGATATCCCGACCGAGGGTGGCAATTAGATAGTGGTCGGAGGCGAGGCTCTCCATCTGAGCCCGGAGCTCCCGAATCTGCTCGCGAGACTCCATGGTCTCCTTCACAAGCAAGGCATTGAGGGCCTTGAGTGTATCGACCTTCGGCTGGCTGTCGACGGCGTCGGCACCGGCCATTTCGGTGGTGTTGCTGGGCGGGGCGGCGGGTACAGAAGGGGGTGAGTTGGAGCGAACAGCCCTCTTCCTGGCCATTACTTGAGGGCTGGGTTATGAGGATGACGGTGACGGTGGTCGCGATGAGGAAAGCGATGTGTTTGGAAGGGGGTGGACGTGGAGTTTGTAAGGCGCAGGTCGATTCGGCGGCAGAATCGAGGGTAGGGTTTGGTTTTGGGTGGCGGAGAGAACAGAAGGGAGAATGTGGGCGAGGTGAGGGAGTCGTTCGTGTCGTCTGCGCTTACAAAATCCGGTTGGAGATAGAAGGATTGAGAAATGTGAGAGGAGAGAGTGTTTATAGTAGTGATGTAGTGGTAGGTGGGTGGACGTTGTTAGGGTTTGGGGACAGGGGAAGCCGCGAAGCACGCGGTGTGCGTTTCTCGGATTTCGAAATTCAAATTGGTGGTGGGCTCCGGACGTTTTTTTCGTGAACGGACGTGCTAAAGCAAGTTTTCCTCCAGTCAAGCAAGCGATGGCGCTGCCCTCTGTCATTATCTTTATTCGCTCTACGAAACCGCTGCAACGTGTAAATGCCATTTACAGATTTCTTTTTTACAAAATCAAGTTAAGATACATTCGGAAAGTGCTTCATATATTTAAGTATTATAGTTATAGAAATAGACATAAATGTCGTCATAAAACATCACTCTCCGATCTTTTTGTTAAATTTTATTCTTAATTACCACGCTTACAGCATTTGGTAATATTAAGAAACGTTCTTATCTATCACCATGTTCATATAGGCCGTGTGGATGAATTAATGTCATGGTAGGCATGAAAGTGGATGGAAGGGATCCGAAAAGGTCGATTGTGTTTGGATAAACACAACAGGTTGGAAAGGAGGAGAATGCAAGAGAGGGTAGGCGGTGGTGTAGGATGAGTAATATATCTATTTTATAGGACAGTCAATAGCATGCACCATCTCCTTGCCAATTTTTTTTTAAGATATTACTTTTAAAAAATATAGAGAGAGAGAAAATGTCTCATGTACACTATAACGAAATTCTAATTTTATAAGTCATGTCCTATAGAAAAAAGGCATAAAAAAGGAAAAGAGTGAATGTTTTATTCCTCTCTCTGTCAAATTTAGGTGAAAATGAGTGAAAGTAAATTGCGTTCTCTTTTCTGTATATTAATTTTCTCTTTTTTAGAAGTCAAAAGTATTTTCTTTCTATACCCTATGTGGACGCTTCTTTTTAGGCGACTAGAGATTCTTATTATTTATATGTTTTTGACCAACCATTTATAGAATTTAAGTCGTTTTTATCAGAATAAGTGAAATCTCAATCTATACGAAAGGAGTCAAATGTGGGTCCACTGGACATATTTTAGTTAATACTGGACACAACTTTCATTTGCAACAACTTTGGAAAAAATCTAGACCGACATCAGGCTTAATAAAACTATATATCTTATCACAACGGGTCATGAGTTCTCATGTACAAAGTTCGACATTCTTCAAGTTGTAGGTGAGATTTGGAATTGTCCCAATTTATCCCTACTAAGTTGGTCACGAATCAGAACACAAGTCCAATGTGGGCCCAATAAACATGTTTAGGCTAATCCTAGACACGAATCCGGTTTCCGGTTTCCGGTTTGTAGTCCATTTGGACGAAGTTAGATCACATCTGACCTAACCAAAATATCGAGTTAAGATCCATTAAGAAGTACAGAAATAAATGTCATGACAAAACACCACTCTCCGTCTCTTTTTATTGATTTTTCTTCTTAATTTATTAGGAAACGCTCTCAGTTTTCACATGTTCATATTGGTGGTTTAGTGCCACGTCCCGTAGGCAGGAAAATGGATGGAAGGGATCAAAAAAGGTCATTGTGTTTGCAAAAACGAAAACGGTTGGAAAGGAAGTGGAGAAGAAGGGTCTATATAGGAATATTTCGTTCCACTCCCCGTCAAATTTGAATGAAAATAAGTGCAAATAAATTGGATTGTCTTCTCTATATATTAATCTTCTCTTCTGAAGAGGTCCGGTTCCGGGTTCCAAATTATGAAACCGGATCCGGTTACGGACATATCACTTTGTAAAAAAATTAGTTCCGGGTCGGTTCCGGATTGAGTCGTATTGTATAAACATCGTTGTTGTCCGACTCGGAATCGATTTTTTGACACCCCTAATCACGACATAAGTCCAATGTGACCCGAGTAGACATGTTTTGGCGTATCCTAGATGAAGTTGGACCCACATTGGAGCTGACCAAAAATATAGAGTTAAGATCCATTTAGAATGTGCTTAATATATGCAATACAGGATAAAATGTCGTGAAAAAACACCACTCTCCTTATCTTTCTGTAGATTTTTCTTCCTAATTACCACATTTGGTAATATTAAGAAACGGTATTAGTCTCACATGTTTAAATTGGTCATGTTGGTGGATTAGTGCCACGTCTGGTAGGCAAGATAATGGACGGAAGGGATCTGAAAAGGTCATTGTGTTTGGATAAACAAAAACGGTTGAAAAGGTAGAGAATGGAGAAGAACGGTGTATATACGAATCTTTCTTTTTGATTCCCATCAAATTTGAAGAATGAGTGCAAATAAATTACATTGTCTTCTCTATATATTAACCTTCTCTTTTTAAGAGGTCAAAAAAATTCCTTATATGCCCTCTGTACACACTTCACTTTTGGGTCCACACGAACCCTAACTATTTGGATGTTTTTAACAAAAAGCATTTACAAAATTTGAGTTATCTTTTATTAGAATGTATCAAATCTCAATCAATGCAAAAGGAGTCAATTATGGGCTTACCAGACATATCTTGGTTAATTATCAGCACAAATCTGATTTGCACCCAATTTAGACAAAATCTGGGATCAAATTGGACTTAATAAAACTTTATTTTTTTATCACTTTTGGTCATGGATAAAATTTAGACATCCTCTACTTAGGTCCAATGTGGGCCCATAGACACGTTTTGACTCTATTTTTAAGCGGTCAAAAAGATTTTCTTTTTATGCCCTCTATCGACATTTTGCTTTTGGGTCCCCATAATTCCTTGTTATTTGGCTGTTTTTTCAAACATGTTTATAAAATTTGAGTTATTTTTTAATCAGAATGTGCCAAATCTCAATCTAAGAAAAGGAGTCAAATGTGGCCCAACCAGACATATTTTGGTAATTCTGGGTACATGTTCGGTTTGCACACAATTTAGACAAGATTTGGGCCCACGTCTAACATAATAGAACTCTATATTTTGGTCATAGAAGGTCATGAACTCTCATGGACAAAATTTTGACATCCTCTAAGAAGGCGTAGGTGAGAAATCTAGAATAACCTCAATTTGACCTTATAAAGTTGGGTGCAAATCGGGTATGCACATGCTAGACATAGTCCAATGTGGGCTCACTAGACACGTTCTAGCAAATTCTAAACATAAATCTGATTTGTACTCAGTTTATATGAAAGTTGGCCCCACATTAGCCTAACCAGTATTATTTGAACACAATGGATTTTACACTTGGATGTATCAAATCAGACTGCGCTGATTTTGGATTTTTTTTTAAGATACACGGGCGCCAAAGAGTTTCACACTTGGACGTGCCAACCGGATCCGTACCCACCAAAATCACATTGGTCTTAGGAAATGTGAGAGAGTACCACACGACATCCCATCATTTTCAAGGAAGATATTGGGTATCAGTTTTGAAATATGGAAAGAAAAAACCATTCTTATTGACTTGAGAGTTATACATTGTCCATATTTTGATACTCATTCCATTCCTATGTATCTAATATGTTTGTTCAAGATTGATTTCAAGTTTTAGGTATATAAAAAAGGATCGAATTACACAAGCCCTAGCTTGCTCAAGTTCAAGTCAAAAGCAATGCAAGTGTGCTTTTTGGGAGATCACTCTAAGTCACCTTAGATTAATTTTGTAATCAACTGTGTTGATGATATGACTTGTAACTAAGATGGAAAAAAATCAGGGACACTTAATTCCAACATTTGGTCACTCAAAATTCATTTGGAAAAATTTGTCACAAGTACTTTGTCGGTCGAGTTGGAAACTCGACCGATCTAGTGATGAATTTTCTGAAATGAGCAATCAGTTGAGTTGTACACTTATAGAATTCAACTGATCGATCAACTAAGCAAAACTGATTCTGCCTCATCGGTCGAGTTTCCCAGAACAAACTTGACCGATAGTTTGAAAATTAGCTTTGTCAGTTAGTGGATCGGTCGAGTTATCTTTATTGAAACTCGACGGAATGTACTGTACAGAAAACATAGAAAAAGTGATTATAACCATTGGAGAGTTGTTATAAATGGAAATAGATCTGTTGCAAGTTGTAAAAGGGCTATTTTCCATTCTTAAGTGATCCCACACTCAAAGGAACACCCCCAGCTATAAATAGTACCCCTTGGAGTTCATTCCAAGTTTTCTAATCATGTTATTCTAAGTCCTTTCTATAGTTGAGTGTGCTCCAATCCTTTTGGCCCCTTTCTCTCTCTCATTTACAAAGCATTTTGTGATTATGAGTGAGTTAGGTATGTTGTAAGAGAGCTACCTCCATGTGCTTGCAAAGCTCTCATTCCTTCTATCTTTGCAATCCCCTTTCTCAAAGAGAAAAGGTTGAAGCAAGCTATCTGAGTGAAGGTGAAGCTGTTGTTGGTCTTATTCAAGGTTGAAGGAGAGGTGAAGATGTTCTCCATGTAAAGAAGAAGGGCAAGGCCAAGATTCAAGAAGAGTGGGCAATTCCTTCAAGGCCAAATACTAATGTAAGTGCGGGTAAGTCCTTGGTGAAGACTGAAGACATCTTGATCAAGTAGGTAAGTCCTTGTGTAGGTGAAAGACTCTTGTCTTGAGTAGGTAAGTAATTGGATGTATGGTGGTCTCCTTGTATCTGTTATGATGAAATATAAGTATACATGGATTACAAAGTCCTAGCGGTTGACCTCTCTAGGCAATGGATTGACTATCTCTTAGTTTGGAGATTGGAACCACTCTAACCACCTTGTCTCAGTGCATGTTTCAATTTCTCTCATCCTTGTTATGCTTGCTTAGATAGGATTTCAAATTTATCGTAAGAATTTGGTTTCAATTGATATAATTTGAAGGTCTAACTTTTCTTGTGATAATTTTAAATCTCTATTCACCCCCTTTAAAGCCCTAGATCCAACAAGTGGTATTAGATCCAAGGATCTTCTCCAACAATCTCCCACAAAATGAGAAGATGGGTGAGAACTTACTTGGTTCACTCAACCTAGAGGGAGGCTTCTCCATGTGTCCTTTGGTCTTCCACGACACCAACTTACTCTATTGAAAGAGGCGTATGTGGTTCTACACTCAAGGGATGAACTTTGATATCTGGAAGGTGATGATCACTCCATACAAGGAGCCAACTAGAGTTGTGTCAACATGGAATGAAGCTACACTAAAAGAAGCCCAACTCAATGCCAAAGCTATAAGCATCCTCTATGCATCCCTCACCCCAATGGAGTTCAACCGCATTTCCTCATGGGATACAACCTATGAGATTTAAGATAAGTTGTGCATCACCTATGAGGACACAAAGCAAGTTAAGGAGGCCAAGATATACATGTTTAACACCCTTCTAGAGAACTTCAAGATGGGCAAGAAAGAATGATTTTCCCAGATGTACTCTAGGCTCAACATCATCATCAATGGCCTAGCTGCTTTGGGACACACCTTGGATAGAGGAGCATGAACTCCAAGATCTTGAGATCTCTATCAAAGAGATGGGAGTCTAAGGTGACCTCCACTGAAGAAGTGAGAAGCCTTGGTGACATCCCAATCAAAGAGCTCATTGGCAATCTACAAGCTCATGCTCTAAGGCTTGACAAGTAAGAAGAAGAATCAAAGCAAGAAGAGAAGGAAGAAAGAAAGATCAAAGATAGTGCCTTCAAAGCTCAAGTGTAGGTTGTCATCCTTCAACAACAACTTACTTGTTAGACATCTCCCTCCTCCTCTAGTGAAGATGATAGCCCTAGTGAGCATGAAGCCAACTACTCCAAGGACAAGCACTTCAAGGGAAAGCAATCATGCTCCTCTACTCCAAGATGCTACAAGTGTGGCCAAAAGGGATACTACAAGTGTGAATGTCCTAAATCAAGAAAATCACACCACAAGGGAGGCTCCAAGAAGGAGAAGAGTATAAGAAGGAGAGCAAGTACAAGAGGAAGGAAAAGAAGGAGAGAAGACACAAGAATACAACTCATGCATCTTGGGAAGCATCATTCTCAAGTGGCTCTAGCTCTGATGAAGATGGAGAGTGCCACCTTGCACTCATGGCCTCTACAAGTAAAGAAATTGGTGAGGTAAGTAAGGTAAGTGAGGTAAGCTTGCATGAGTTAGCTAAAGAAACTCTTATTGACATGCTTCTTTTGCTAAATGTAAATCTAAAAGAAAGAGGTTAGGAAAAATTATTGATGATTTGTATGCTAAACTTGAGATTCTTGAGCAAAATGAGAAAACTCATCTTGAGAGCATTGATAACTTATAAGGCCAATTTCTTGATCTTGAGCTCCAATATAATGGAGTTGAGGTAGAGAACGGTTTTTACCTTAAGAGCATTGAAACTCTTAAGGAAGATAACCAAAAGTGCCTAAATGAGCTTGAAACTCTTAAAACTAAAAATGTTGAATTCAAGCTTATTGTTGATGCTTGTAGAGATTAGAGGGATGTTTATCTCAAAGAAATTCAATTTCTTAAATCTGAAAATGCTAGGTTGTTTGGTCAAGTTAATGATTTATCTTCTAGACCTATCTTGCCTAGTAATGATGTTGCTTCTATTTCTCTTGAGAAAGATTATTATTTGACTAACGACCTCTGTTTAGTGGCCAACCTTGTTCATGCTAGAGATGATCTTTCTAGTTTGTCTTCTACTATCATATCTCTTAATGATGACAATCATAGACTTAGAGCCTCTCTGTAGAAATTTCTCAAAGGGAAAAACTCCCTAAATAAAATCCTTGACCATTCTACCAAACAAAGTGGTACTAGTGGTTTAAGATTCATAGCCTAAGGTAAGAAAAAGAGTAAGGAAAGCTCCTTTTTCATTGGAGAGTCTTCTGTCACTAAGAAACCTATGATTTGTTCTCATTGAAAATGTGATGATCATTATTCTACTTATTGTCCTTACAAGCCTAAGGGGATCAACCCAAAGATGGAATGGGTCCCCAAGCTAACTTCAGATCCCAAAGTTTTAGTTGGAAACTGACACTCTCCTTTCTTGCAGGAAAAAGGAAGATGGATTGCTGATAGTGGCTGCACTAAACACATGAAAGGTTATATAAGCCATTCCAACCACTTCACTAAGAATAAAGGAGGTTTGGTTACCTTTGGGGACAACAAGAAAGGTAAGGTAAAAGGTGAGTGTGATGTAGGTGAATCCTTGTGTATCAAGAATGTTCTCTTTGTGGATGGCCTACATCACAATTTAATAAGTGTAAGTCAATTATGTGATAATGGTTACCTTGTGCTATTTACTTCTTTTGAATGTTTGATTCTAGATTCACTCACCTACCAAGTCATCTATAAGGGAACTAGAAGTGGTAATCTTCATGTTATTGTGCTTGACTCTATTAAGCCTATTGTTGATAGATGCCTAGTAGTCAATTCAAATGATATTTCTCTTTAGCACCGTCGGCTTGGTCATGTAAATATGCATCAGTTGAAGAAGTTGAGAAAAAAGGACTTGGTCAAGGAACTTCCCAATTTGGATTTTGAAAAGGATGAGGAGTGACAAACTTGTACCCAAGGAAAGCAAACCAAGTCCTCCTTCAAATCCAAAGAAGTCCTTAGTATCAAGAGAGCTCTTGAACTTCTTCATATTGATATATTTGGACCAATGAGAACTCAATCGCTTTGTGGTTCCATGTATTATCTTGTTATTGTCGATGATCTCTCTAGATATAATTAGACCTTCTTTCTCATTTTCAAAAGTGATACGCTTGATGTTTTCTCTAGTTTTTCTAAACGAATTGAGAACGAAGCTTCTTGCCAAATTGTTTCCATCCATAGTGATCATGGGAGAGAATTTGAAAATGATCTTTTTGAACACTTTTGTAAAGAATCTGGATATGCACATAACTTCTCTTCACCTCAAACACCTCAACAAAATGGGGTTGTAGAGAGGAAGAATATGTCACTACAGGAGATGGCTAGGACCATGCTTTTAGAGTATGACACTCCAAAGAAGTTTTGGGCCAAAGTCGTTAGTACCTCGTGTTTTGTGCCAAATCGGGTTTTTACACATCCTTCTTTGAAGAAAACCCCCTATGAGCTATGGCTTGGTAGGAAGCCTTTTATCAAGTATTTCCATGTTTTCATATGTCCTTATTTTTTTTAATATGAAAGATTCTCTCAAAATTTTTGATTTGAAATTTTATAAGGCTTTCTTTCTTGGCTATAGCACTACTAGCAAGGCTTATAAAGTGTTTAATGTTGATCTTGCTAAAGTAGAAGAATCTATAAATATTAAGTTTATTGAGACTAACTTATAACGACAGTTGCCTAACCGACAAATAAATAATTACTAATTAAGTGGAATAAACATAAACAACAGATTAACAAAAATCACTAAAATTAAACCCATTTTTGCAAAGAGATCCATTTCTAGGAAAACTCTTTCAGGAATAACCAAAACCCGATATTCACATTGATCATATATTATACATACAGTGTACCATTTCTTCTCAAGGACAACATATTACAATTGCTTTCTTAAAACATATACTTAAAGCAACATCAAACCTCAAGGCATACAAGCCAAAATCTCATATTGTTCATAAAACCAACACGTCCTAAATCCAAGGACCTGAGAGTACAAAGCTGACACGTAGGACTTCTATCTACAAGACACGACAGACAGTACACTCAACCTAAGTTGTCATTGTTTTCCCTGTTGCTATTGTTCTTTTTCTATAGTATGATCTCAATCCCCCTCGTGCACGTCCACCTAAAAAAATGTGGATCCCACGGGGTGAGACAATTGTCCCAGTGAGAGATATAACTCTCCTCCAATAATGTTATCATCACAGTTAAATAGTATTAAACTGAGCAGAGGATAAGCAGTTTAGAACATTCTCATATTTTAAAACATTGCAACTATCTATGATAGAGCAATAAACCATATATTCTCTTTATAAGGAATAGGAACAACATGTATCATTTACCCATCATACTATATCAACATCTCAAGCTTATCCTGTGATGCTTATTATCATGGTATGACATCCATGAATCATTCTCATTTCTATCTATTGGCCTCAGCCAATCTGCTAATCAGATATTAAATTGTACCAGTCACGTGAATGTACATCATCATAATCAGTTCTAGGTATTGGCTTTTCCAATCATGTGCAACTATTCCAGGTATTGGACTATGCCAATCCTTTGATAACAGCCAGGTGTTGGGTTATTACTAACCTTGTGATAATAGCCATGCATTGGGTTATTACCAATCCTGTGATTAAAAACCAGGTATTGGACTCTACCAATCATGTGATTATTATAGGCTTCATGCCTCTGCCAGGTATTGGGTTATTACCAATCTTGTGATAATTATAGGCTTCATGCCTCTTCCAGGTATTGGGTTATTACCAATCTTGTGATAATTATAAGCTTCATGTCTCTGCCAGGTATTGGGTTATTACCAATCTTGTGATAATTATAGGCTTCATGCCTCTGCCATGTATTGTGTTATTACCAATCCAGTAATAATTATAGGCTTCATGCATCTGCTAGGTATTGGGTTATTACCAATTCTGTGATTAACAACCAGGTATTGGACTCTACCAATCCTATGATTAACAACCAGACATTGGGTTATTACCAATCCTGTGACAGCCATGTATTGGGTTATTACCAATCCTGTGATTATTATAGGCTTCATGCCTCTGCCAGGTATTGGGTTACTACCAATCATGTGATTAACAGCCAGGTATTGGACTCTACCAATCATGTGATTAACAGCCAGGCATTAGGTTATTACCAATCTTGCGACAGCCAAGTATTGGGTTATTACCAATCATGTGATTAACAGCCAGGCATTGGGTTATTACCAATCCTGTGATAGCCAGGTATTGGGTTATTACCAATCCTGTGACAGGCAGGTATTGGGTTATTACCAATCCTATGATTATAATAGGCTTCATGCCTATGTCAGGTATTGGGTTATTACCAATATTGTGATTAGGCTTCATGCCTCTACTAGGTATTGGGTTATTACCAATCCTGTGATAATTATAGGCTTCATGCCTCTTCCAGATATTGGGTTATTACCAATCATGTGATTATTATAGGCTTCATGCCTCTACTAGGTATTGAGTTATTACCAATATTTTGATTATTATAGCCTTCATGCCTCTGCTAGGTATTGGGTTATTAGCAATCCTGTGAAACTATTCCAAACATTGGACTATGCCAATCATGTGCATCTCATCACTGAATACCACATCACCTTTACTAGGCATTATACCTTGGCCAAGCCATCATACTTATTCACATCCTTTATATAATACAAGTATTCCTCTTATCTCCTTTAAGAATATTCAAAACACTATAGCCCTTATTTGGCTATAAGCATAAAGCATGTATGATTAAGATTTCATTATTATTATTATATCCATTTATTATTATTATTATGTTACTAAGTTTCTATTTCTTAGTTTATTTGAACATTATCATTTCTGACATGACACTTTTATAAGCATCTTGTTACCTCTCACTAGGAAACAACTATTCTCATGGCTCACAAGGCCCATTAAACATTTTTTCACCTCTCACTAGGCAACAACTAATCACATGGCTCACAAGGCCCATTAAACATCTTGTCACCTCTCACTAGGTAAAAACTATTTACATGGCTCACAAGTCCATTAAACATCTTATCACCTCTCACTAGGCAACAACTATTCAAATGTCTCACAAGGCCATTAAACATCTTGTCACCTCTCACTAGGCAACAACTATACAAATGGCTCACAAGGCCATTAAACATCTTGTCACCTCTCACTAGGCAAAAACTATTAGGATTAGGGTTTCCCTTTATAGCCGAATAGGGTTTCAAGTTCATATTATCAATCCAAACCCTAATTTAATTCTCCACACATCTAGGAGCATACATTAATATCATAAGTATTCAATCATACTTATTTATTCTCATCATTTGTCATTAAATAATTATCAACACAAAGTATGAGTTTCTCTCTTATCCTTATTAGGATATTGATTACTTCATACTTTATTAAGTTGGCTCAAACTTTCCTTCAAGGTACATTAGCCTATTTAATCAATATTCATTAAACTCCATACCTATTAATGTATGACTTGATATAAGACAATTCATGTGTTACTTCATCAAATATATTGCATTTAAGGTGCTTTCCTTCATTTGAGTTTTGAGGTGCTTCCACCATATCGGGTATGAGGTGTGTGCTTGCTGCCCATATCACCTTAGAGGTGTATGTGTGCTTACCATATCGAGTTTGAGGTGTATGTATGCTTACCATCTCGTGTTTGAGGTGTATGTGTGCTTAACATATCACCCTTCAGGTGTATGTATGCTTCCATATCGGTTTTGAGGTGTATGTGTGCTTCCATATCACTTTTGAGGTATGTGTGTGCTTTACACCATATCGGGCAGAGAGGTGTGTTCTTAACCCAATATCATTTTTGAGGTGTTTGCTTGACCTCATATCACTTTTTAGGTGTATGTGTGCTTCACACCATATCGGGCAGAGAGGTGTGTGCTTAACCCAATATTGTTTTTAAGGTGTTTTCTTGACCTCATATTACTTTTAAGGTGTATGTGTGATTCACACCATATCGGGCAGAGAGGTGTGTGCTTAACCCAATATCATTTTTGAGGTGTTTTATTGACCTCATATCGTGCAAGAGGTGTATACTACACCACCATATCGTTCAAGAAAGTATAAAATCATATCCATATCATTTTAGTGAAGTAGGTGCATCACCATATCGAGTTAGAGGTGCCTGCTTGTGTGCTTGAACCCGATATCACTTTATAAGGTGATACCATTTTCTTCAAGCTCTATACATTCATTCTAACTATTATAGTTCATGTAAACAGGTCTAAGAAACTACTAGAACTCATAATGTCATCAACTATTTCAGAAAATTTTGGAATTAAAAGTAGTTCATTAAGTATAGCAATTTAGGTGATGAATAATAACATGGTTGAGTTCAAGTTATATAACCCACCTTAAGAACAACTTCAAAGCTCCAAGATCCAAAGATCCATGTTCCTAAGGTTGAATATGACTTACCCAAAGTCCAAGGCTCGTTCAAAACTCCTTCATATAAAAAGAATCACCATGGATAAGCAATTGGTGAAGAAGAAAAGAAAGGAAGATCATAACCCTAAAATCATGCTTCAATCCAAGGTTGAAGATGATCATGGCCTCACCTTAGGGTTAAGTATTGAGCTCCTTCTTGCTCCTTAAAAATTTGCATGATACCTGACTACCCTTGCACGATATGCCATCACTTGTGGCCGATATACCCCTCATTTGTGGCAAACAACACTCCACTTGGCCGATATCGATTTGCTATGGCCGATATCAACATGCTATGGTCAATATTACTTGCTATGGCCGATACCCAAGGCCTATGCACGATACCACATCACTCCTGAATGGCACAAAGGCTCCATGCACGATATCTAAGAGCATGGAGGTGATAGGATTCGAAAAAGTTCACTAAAGGGTGAAAGAAGGGGTATATATACTTATTGTTCATGAAGAAGTGTGAAAATGAGGTGTCATCAATTTGAGCTACTAGGTGCCACGTGTCCATGCATGATTGACACATGTAAATGCATGAATTAACATTTATCTTGACATGCAAAAATCTTGAGGATAATATAGGGATGAATTTTCGTCCATTTCTTATCCCTTTGAATAAAATATATCAACAAAATCACCACTTTATTCACAACCTAATACAACTTTTCTAAGGAAGTTGTAAACTGATACACTTCACCTCCTTGAGGTGATTTGCATGTCATGGGATTTTACAAGAGTCCACAAAACAATATGGGACTCCTCCTATGGCTCCTTGGCTTTTACACTCATGGGCTTTTACACTCATATATAAGCTTTTCAACTTGATACAACTCAAGTTAGGGTTTCATATTCAACCCCTTTCTTAGTCATTTCATCACCAAGAGTACCATCACTCATAATAGATTCAAACATGCTGTCTCATTCATTCTATCCCCTCTAAATGATACATGAAGGAAGTAGGGACACTCTAGAGGTGGTAATGTTCATATCAAACCCAAATATTGGGTAAATTACAATTTGTACCAAAATTGGTACACAAGTCACCAACATTATTCAACCAAGTTCAAACTTGGATTTTAGGCTTTACACAAGCCACCACCTTGTATCATTCTTTCTATAATGATGATAAAACACTTAGGGAACATTCAACATGTGACAAATTGCAATATAACCCCTCATATTGGGTAAATTGCATTTGGTCCAAAACATGAGAGCATTGCTTAAACATTATTCAAACAAGACCAAATTTGAAACATAAGTTTGTTACCTGATAGAAAAACACTTTGGAGGATTATATTCAAGTTCTAAGAAACTAAATTAACCAAAAAAAACAGGGTTACCTCATAACCCAGGTCAGGGTCATTACAAATTATAAACCCCTAACAAGGATTTCGTCCCCGAAATCCCAAGTAAAGGGAGACATATATTATTCATTAATCATATAATCAAGTCTCCACATGACATATTAATGTCATGGAGATGCCATATAACTTTGATCAACACAAAGTTCTTTCACACATGGTTATCATAGAATCTATCATAAAGGACACATACTCCATTATCCTTTTCATTATTGACTGTAGAGTCAACTCTGTGTCGGGTAACATTTTTTTTCTTAGTCGGAGAATCATTATACATACCTTATTTAACCCAGGTTTCAAACCTTACTAATTTGTCACCCACTTGGAACTACATGTCTTCTCATACATTTTTAGCTTTGATAAGCTTTTTCTCAAATGATTCTACCTTTATTCCTTCCATTAATATATCTTTATCAAAGTTATGTTTACGCAGAGCATAAACCCCTAACATATAATTTTCCTACTAGAATTGTCACAAGGTTGCCCCTTCTAGGTAACCAAACATTACTCCTTGTCAGGAATCATGTTCTCATTTTTTTTCATATCATTGAAAGTTCTTTGATACTAGGATTCTTTACCTTGGTATCCATTATTTGTGCCAAAAACACATCACATCATCATCATTTCCATCCTCTATTGTTATTTACCAAGACCAAACATATTAATTATCACATATGCTTGTCTTGGAACTAAAATCCAAGACTAGCTGATACTTTTCTAAGTATCCATCCATAGAACACTTCTAAAACATGCACATTAAGTGTCATAAGACTTACTTGATTGTCATGTTCCGGAAGAGAAAGAGTACAAGGAAACATAGTCCTTTTTATCACCCCTCCATTATTCAGAGTTGTTTATTAAAGAAAAGAGATTATCACCTTCTTTGAGTATTATATGAACTTTCAATTGTTCATGTGTCATTCAATCTTATTTCCTCTTATGTTCCTTGCCTTCAGCATAGGAATTATAGTGATGATTACATGTCACCATCTCTCAGTATTATCATCATTATGATTACTAGATCTGGGTATTCCAACCCGTAGTTCATCATTGAACATTGTTACCTCTCATCAGGTAACTGTTATCTCTAGGTCCTCAGACTAAGGTATACATTATACTAAACATCTTCTTTTGTTTATAAGTTGATCTATGATTAACTCTGATTTCTCCATATATCAATTAGGATGTGATAGAAATATCCATGCCACATCTTTTACTTCATTATGCTCTTTAGATTGTCTCAAAATGACTACTTGATCAGAGTAATCAGAAAGATAACAATCTAAGAGTTCCATACTTACCTTGCCTTCAATAGATGAATACCTAGCCAGAGTATTCAAGGACTGAAATTAGGTAGTATGCATTTGTTTTATATTATGTTTCATCTCTTTAAATTTTTACTACTTAGTATCTCAAAATTTTTATGGGTGTTTCTATTACATCTCTTCCTTTCATCATGAAGAGAGAAATTTCAAAATATATAAGAGAATATTAGACTGAATATAGGTTCTCATCCTTTTTATCTCTTCCTCATGTCCTCATAGGACAAATCAAAGGAAGCTCAACAACAACTACCTTCTTATAATTATCAGATAAAATCTAGAGAAGATGTATCAGAATGAGAAAACTCTATTTGGCTGTCATCCCTCGCAGTCATCCACCACTTCAGGTTGACTCAAACATAGATTCTAGCTGTTTCATGTTGTTTCTTTTGCCTTTTTACACTATTAGGTTGTAGCTTGCATAAGCCCTGCCGAGTCTGCCTTGGTTGTTAGGTCATTTACTCCCTTCTTTTTTAATAAAAGGGTTTAGTATGCTTAACATTTCCATGTCTTATCCTCATACCATAGTCTTATCGGTCTCATTACCGATGTAGAAGCTAAGTCGGGAGTTCTTATAGGTGGAAAGTTAGGACTTTTTCCCTCACATAATGACTACTGCCCTAGTGCACTAGGCATTTATTGCACTGGTGACACCAAAAACTTTGGCTTTTTAGAACAACTAGGAAAATGCCTCTAGAATTGTAGAGACCTTTCCTTCATTCTCAGCTTAGTGCCCCTCCTTGGGTGTTATAGATGTACTATATATCTATACTTATGGAAGAGTCTACTTTCTTTCCATATGTCATTCCTTCCCACATTTTCCACTGTTCCAACATGACTATGTCATTCAGGAACCTTTTCAAAACCCAAAGTTTCAATATCGAGGACTGGTAACCTCAGTTGTAATGCTAGTATCCAGTCTATTATATGCATCACTGTTGTCCTAACTTGCCTCACAAGAGCATAAAAAGAAAGATTCTCTATCCTGATTGGGTCAAGATGGGAATTCTTAGGCACTCATACTACTCTTACCTGATCCCTTGCACCCTCTCCTAGTGCAACAACATTGCTCTCAGCAATGTGTTCCTCATGTTCCCCAGGCATTTATAAACTTTACCCTTTATTCTGCATAAGCGGAAGTCACTATACGGTATACTAGAGGACACTAACACAGACTCGACACCTTAGTCCTATGTCTCTATAGACTCAACGAACCTTAAGCTCTGATACCAAACTTGTAACGACAGTCGCCAAACAGACAAACAAATCGTTACTAATTAAGTGGAATAAACATAAACAACAGATTAACAAAAATCACTAAAAATTAAAACCATTTTTGCAAATATATACATTTCTAGGAAAACTCTTTAAGGAATAACCACAACCTGATATTCACATTGATCATATATTGTTCATACACTATACCATTTCTTCTCGAGGACAACATATAACAGTTGCTTTCTTAAAACATATACTTAAAGCAACATCAAACCTCGAGGCATACAAGCCAAAATCTCAGATTGTTCATAAAACTAGCACATACTAAATCCAAGGACCTGAGAGTATAGAGACAACACATAGGACTTCTATCTACAAGACACGACAAACAGTACACTCAACCTGAGCTGTCACTGTTGTCCATATTGTTGTTGTTCTTTCTCTACAGTATGGTCTCAATCCACCTCGTACACGTCCACCTAAACAAATGTGGATCCCATGGGGTGAGACAATTGTCCCAGTGAGAGATATAACTCTCCACCAACAATGTTATTATCACAGTTAAATAGTATTAAACTGAGCAAAGGATAAGCAGTTTAGAACATTCTCATATTTTAAAGCATTGCAACTATCTATGATAGAGCAGTAAATCATCTATTCTCTTTATAAGGAATAGGAAGAACATGTATCATTTACCCATCATACTATATCAACATCTCAAGCTTATCCTGTGATGATTATTATCATGGTATGACATCCATGAATCATTCTCATTTCTATCTATTGGCCTCAACCAATATTCTAATCAGATATTAAATTGTACTAGTCATGTGAATGTACATCATCATAATCAGTTCCAGGTATTGGCTTTGCCAATCCTGTGCAACTATTCCAGGTATTAGACTATGCCAATCCTTTAATAACAGTCAGGTGTTGGGTTATTACCAACCCTGTGATAACATCCAGGCATTGGGTTATTACCAATCCTGTGATTAACAGCCATGTATTGGACTCTACCAATCCTATGATTATTATAGGCTTCATGTCTCTGCCAGGTATTGGGTTATTACCAATCCTGTGATAATTATAGGCTTCATGCCTCTTCAGGGTATTGGTTTATTACCAATCCTGTGATAATTATAGGCTTCATGCCTCTTCTAGGTATTGGGTTATTACCAATCCTGTGATAATTATAGGCTTCATGCCTCTACCAGTTATTGGGTTATTACCAATCCTGTAATAATTATAGGATTCATGCCTCTGCTAGGTATTGGGTTATTACCAATCATGTGATTAACAACCAGGTATTGGACTCTACCAATCCCATGATTAACATCCATGCATTGGGTTATTACCAATCCTGTGACAGTCATGTATTGGGTTATTACCAATCATGTGATTATTATAGGCTTCATGCCTCTGCCATGTATTGGGTTATTACCAATCCTGTGATTAACAACCAGGTATTTGACTCTACCAATCCTGTGATAACAACCAGGCATTGGGTCATTACCAATCATGTGACAGCCAGGTATTGGGTTATTACCAATCCTGTGATTAACAGCCAGGCATTGGGTTATTACCAATCATGTGACAGCCAGGTATTGGGTTATTACCAATCCTGTGATTATTATAAGCTTCATGCCTCTGCCAGGTATTGGGTTATTACCAATCCTGTGATTATTATAGGCTTCATGCCTCTTCCAGGTATTGGGTTATTACCAATTCTGTGATTATTATAGGCTTCATGCCTCTGCCAGGTATTGGGTTATTACCAATCTTGTGATAATTATAGGCTTCATGCCTCTACCAGGTATTGGGTTATTACCAATCCTGTGATTATTATAGGATTCATGCCTCTACCAGGTATTGGGTTATTACCAATCTTGTGATTATTATAGGCTTCATGCCTCTGCCAGGTATTGGGTTATTACCAATCCTGTGAAACTATTCCAGGCATTGGACTATGCCAATCATGTGCATCTCATCACTGAATACCACATCACCTTTACTAGGCATTATACATTGGCCAAGACATCATACTTATTCACATCCTTTATATAATACAAGTATTCCTCTTATCTCCTTTAAGCATATTCAAAACACTATAGCCCTTATTTGGATATAAGCATAAAGCATGTATGATTAAGATTTCATTATTATTATTGTATCCATTTATTATTATTATTATGTTACTAAGTTTCCATTTCTTAGTTTATTTGAACATTATCATTTCTGACATGACACTTTTATAAACTTCTTGTTACCTCTTACTAGGAAACAACTATTCTCATGGCTCACAAGGACCATTAAACATCTTGTCACCTCTCACTAGGAAACAACTAATCACATGGCTCACAAGGCACATTAAACATCTTGTCACCTCTCACTAGGCAACAACTATTTACATGGCTCACAAGGCCATTAAACATCTTGTCACCTCTCACTAGGCAACAACTATTCAAATGGTTGACAAGGCCATTAAACATCTTGTCACCTCTCACTAGGCAAAAACTATACAAATGGCTCATAAGGCCATTAAACATCTTGTCACCTCTCACTAGGCAACAACTATTAGGATTAGGGTTTCCCTTTATATACGAATAGGGTTTCAAGTTCATATTATCAATACCAACCCTAATTTAATGCTCCACACATCTAGGAGCATACATTAATATATCATAAGTATTCAATAAAAAATAACATTGAGACAGTTATTAATTTGATTGAGTTTCCTCTCATCATTTGTCATTAAATGATTATCAACACAAAGTATGAGTTTCTCTCTTATCCTTACTAGGATATTGATTACTTCATACTTTATTAAGTTGGCTCAACCTTTCCTTCAAGGTACATTAGCCTACTTAATCAATATTCATTAAACTCAATACCTCTTAATGTATGACTTAATATAAGACACTTCACGTGTTACTTCATCAAGTATATTACATTTAAGATGTTTTCCTTCATTTGAGTTTTGAGGTGCTTCCACCATATCGGGTATGAGGTGTGTGCGTGCTTCCCATATCACCTTAGAGGTGTATGTGTGCTTACCATATCGAGTTTGAGGTGTATGTATGCTTACCATCTTGGGTTTGAGGTGTATGTGTGCTTAACATATCACCCTTGAGGTGTATGTATGCTTCCATATCGGGTTTGAGGTGTATGTGTGCTTCCATATCACTTTTGAGGTGTGTGTGTGTTTCACACCATATCGGGCAGAGAGGTGTGTGCTTAACCCAATATCATTTTTGAGGTGTTTGCTTTGACCTCATATCACTTTTGAGGTGTTTGTGTGCTTCACACCATATCGGGCAGAGAGGTGTGTGCTTAACCCAATATCGTTTTTGAAGTGTTTGCTTGACCTCATATCACTTTTGAGGTGTATGTGTGCTTCACACCATATCGGGCAGAGAGGTGTGTGCTTAACCCAATATCATTTTTGAGGTGTTTGCTTGACCTCATATCGTGCAAGAGGTGTATACTACACCACCATATCGTGCAAGAAAGTATAAAACCATATCCATACCGTTTTGGTGAAGTAGGGCCATCACCATATCGGGTTAGAGGCTCCTGCTTGTGTGCTTGAACCCAATATCACTTTATAAGGTGATACCATGTTCTTCAAGCTCTATACCTTCGTTCTAACTGTTATAGTTCATGGAAACAGGTCTAAGAAACTACTAGAACTCATAATGTCATCAACTATTTCAGAAAATTTCAGAATTAAAAGTAGTTCATTAAGTATAGCAATTTAGGTGATGAATAATAACATGGTTGAGTTCAAGTTATATAACCCACCTTAAGAACAACTTCAAAGCTCCACGTTCCTAAGGTTGAAGATGACTTATCCAAAATCTAAGGCTCTTTCACAACTCCTTCATATACAAGAAATCACCATGGATAAACAATTGGTGAAGAAGAAAATAAAGGAAGATCATAACCCTAAAATCATGCTTCAATCCAAGGTTGAAGATGTTCATGGCCTCACCTTAGGGTTAAGTATTGAGCTCCTTCTTTCTCCTTAGCAATTTTCACGATACCTGACTACGCTTGCATGATATGCCATCACTTGTGGCTGATATCCCCCTCACTTGTGGCCAAAAACACTCTACTTGGCCGATATAGACTTGCTATGGATGATATCAACATGCTATGGCCGATATTACTTGCTATGGCCGATACCCAAGGCCTATGCACGATACCACATCACTCCTGCATGACACAAAGTGTTACAACCCCAAATTTTGGGTTCATTTGGTGAGAAATGTAATTTCTCATATGAAAGATATTTGAACAAATAATGATATAATTTGGTTCAAATAAATGGATTTTGTTTACAATAGCCTTGATGTTTGTGTTGTGGGCTTTATTGGCTATTGGGCCCAAATAACAAAGAAATTCAATTAGTAAATGAATAATTGAATATTTGAGAAAAGGAAAATATGGAAACCTCTAGAAGGCACATCTAAAGAGGATTTCATGCCTCTTGGGTTCCTTGGGTTCCAAGGAGTCCAAAGTTGCATAGAGAGGCAATAAGAAAAGAAAAGATTAATTAAGTATTTCTTTATTAAGAAAGAAATTGAAAATAATGATAAAATGTGGAAAATAAGTGGAAAGAGGCATAAATGAGATTTCTTGGTGAATTTTCATATCCATGAGGTTGCTAGTATTAAAAGAAAAGGCAATGAGGAAAACAAAAGAGAAATAAAGAGAAAACCTAAAAAAGAGTTATTTTAATAAGAAATAAACAAGATAATGCATATAGATGCATTTAGAAGGACAATAAGTATCCTTGAAAAAGGAATTTCGAAATAATAGAGTGTCTTGGGATCCAAAGAGTCCCAATAAAGAAGGAAGATATAGAAAATACCAAAATTGCAAAATAAAAGGATAATGCGATACATTATTAATGAATTTTGTGTTGTTTTTCAAAAAGGTGGTATTTTCTATTAAAAGAAAATATAATTTCATGGTTAATAGATTAAAATGAAAGAATAATGATAATAAGAGAAAGGATTTTTGTTCTTCCAATTATCCATGAAATAAAGCTTAACAAAAGGAATGAGGAGAGAGAAGAATACTTCTCCTAGAAGGAATATGAATCCTTTTTGAAAGGGACTCTTTGAGTCGTGTATAAGCCTACTTAGGGCTTCGTTTCTCACCCCTATATAAGGGGTAGAGCTCTAGTTCGAAGGGAAGGAGAACCCCATGTTTCTCTAACCTCTTCTCCTTCTTCCTTCCGTGCTAACCCTAAACCACGGGTGGTGAGTTCTATGGAGCAACAGAGAGATGTGGAGCCATATTGAAGAAGGCTTGATGAACCCCAATGACCAGTGGGTGATCAGTGAACGTCTTGGAGCGTCGGACTTCACCCAAACACATGCGGCACACCTGCAGCAAGGATGTGAACCGCGGGCTTGCAGAGCCTACTCCTGGCCATTGCGGCCAAACCCAAGGTGGCCCCACCTGCGAGGGGGCACGAGGAAAGTATGGGACTTGTCCCCGAAGGCCGTCGAGGGCCCAGGTGCAAAGGAATAGCCGCACAAGTCCGGCTAGGGCAGCGCAGCACGACTGCACAAGGATGAAGATGATGAAGGTCACATTGGACGGTTATACCCGCCGGGGTTATGAAGCATCGACAACTTAAGCGGGGACAGAATCATCATTTGGTTATGTTTCCAAAAGCCAAGCAACGTTGCATGAGCTTGACGACGTGGCACAATCCGATTGGCCCAAGTAAGTGAAATCTTGCTAAATTCATAATTAAATATTGGTAACTCCGATAAGGACAAGTAATATATGAATTTTGATCAGGAGAATGAGAGGAATCCAATAAAAATGATATTAAAGATTGATTCCGTTCCTAATTGCAAAAGTACAATAAGTTGATGAAAAGTGCATTAAAGTTAAGTTAAAAACCCTATTTGTGATTAAAGGTTGAATCTAGAATGCTTAATGGGTTAATTTAAGTATTAATAACTTGTTGAATGATAATGTTAGATTCGAACCTGATCTAGATGTGAAATTACATGATTTAGGGTTTTTACCTCATATGAGAATGATTACGTATTTAGAAACCCTAATTTAGGGTAAAAGAGGATTAGATCATATTTAATTTGAAAATTGTGAAAATATGTTTTTATATGAAGGTTCTAATCTATTTCGAGCATTGAAGTTCTTAATTATGGATAAAAACCCGAAATGTAGTAATTAGAGTTTTTCTCATGAATAAAAGGTAGAATTATGGCAAACCGAGTTCATATGTGATTAAACATAATGAACTTTGAATTGATGATAGATGCGCATAATGATCTTGTCATGGATTAAAAGGATAAAAATAGTAGCTTTAATGTAAAAGAAGCTTAATGAAATTAATTAATGGTTAATGGTGCATTTAAATCCGAAAGTAGGGTTATATGTTGCTAAGATAACCTTAATATTGAAGAATAGATGAGATAATTAGGGTTTATGAGTAATGGCATAAAATTAGGGTTTAATATGGTAAAAGATGAAGGGAAACCCTAATTGTAAAATGAAACCCTAAAATGGATACAAAAATCCTAGAAAGTGAATCCATGTCAATAAAGTAGATTCTTGATAAAGTGTGTAATAAATAGAGTACATATTCTTTTCAGGAATTATGTGATTATTGAATTGTTTGGTTGGATTGCATTCTTGGTTGGATTTTCTTAATGCTTGTGAAATCATCAAATCAGGTATGTGGTTACGCTTATGATTATCCAGACTAGTTTTCCGAGGATTTTATCGACGTTTCCCTCATGGCTTGAAATAACTGTTGGATGCTTTTATTTCATGCAACTATAGAGTGACTATGACTATCACTATGAATATACATGTATAACTGGCTAGATCCGGGTCCACCTCTATGGCTTGTAAAGGCTAAAAAGGGGTAACCTAGAGTAAGGTCTAGGTTATCGTGGGTTAGAAATTGGGTTACCAAGTGTAGTGCCATGAGACACATTAGCATGCCATGAGTTAAGGAATGGGCTACTTACGAGTAGTACCATGTGACTCAACCCTAGAAACTAGTTCTCCTATAGGTGGGACCATGAGGGGTTTAATGGGGATCTACCATAAGGAATGTAGTATCCAGGTCCACTGCAGGGATAGCACAGAGGATAGGGTACTCATGGATCGTAGAGTTACATTTGAAACGTAATCTTGGTTGTTAAATGATTAATTGAATGATTACATTTTTATCATAGTTGCACGTTTATTGTTTCCCCCACATACCAGCTTCGGCTGACCGACGTTTTGTTTGTCGGCGTTTTAGGTACAATCCAAAAGGACAAATAGTAAATCGTCATATTGTGAAATACATGAAGTAAAATATAAGGAGGATTAGTTAGAATAGAATCCATAAGTGGATATAAGTTTAGAGATCCAAGTTTTCAAAAAGGTATGAAAAAGTTTTTTTCTTACAGTTTTCCCATTTAATCTGTTAAAATTTGATAATTATTCTTGGTTAATTGCCGAACCTTTGATCTGGAAGTTATGGGTGCGGCTTCGACCTATCGGTCTCCCTTAACTGGGGGTTATCGGGAGGTGGGGTCGTAACATTTGGTATCAGAGCGTAGGTTCCGCACTTGACCATTAATAATTAATAAATTTTACAAACTCCATAGAACCCAAGGGAGTTATTAGAGGATTATCCGAAAGATGGAGGTGTCTAGAAAAGGATCACGATTGAGGGCTGGCAATATTTTCCTTCGCACCGCTAGTCGGAATACGAGGACTCACAGATCCGTGTGACTGCCTGGCGAAAGTCTTAGGGTATGAATCGAAATAAGATACCTTTAGGTCTTTCTCATCTTATTCATCCCTTATCATCACAAACTCTGTTAAGGACCTTAAGGATTAGGGTTTTCTCTCTTTTCCTCACCCTCTCGAGGTACGGATAAGGTTGATAGGGTCTAAGGAATCCTCCACCAAATTAAATGAAAAGCATGTAAATAAGATGTCATGTACATAAGCTTAATAGATTAAGCGCAAACTAAAGAATAGATACATGCTTAGGTCGTGTGACATAAGTTGTCATGCCCTCAGGAGAGACCTGAGGCTAGACCTTCTTATCGAGAGGATAAGTAAAGGGAGTTCATCTTGAAGGTAGAGACCTCTATTATAAGTAGAGACATGGCACATCCTCTGAGGATGATGTTAACCCTAACCCTAAGTGAAGGTTAGAGAGAGAGAGATGGCATGATGAGTTAAACCAGGTGTTTGGATGGACATGCCTTGGACGACGTATGAGCCATGAGAGGTTGGATGACCTAGTACCTCTGGATACCCAACCCTGGGAAGGGTCGTGCATGTTAGAGTGAAGGATATCTCCTTCATTTATGAGGTTAGAAAAGAACCTATGGAAACCCCATGAGCTTATATGGGTATAATAGGCACCCATGATGTATCAGTAGTGTGAGAAATAGGTTGAAACTCTGACTGGGAGAGTTTGATGGATAGCTTATGTGATAAGCCTAAGGGGCCATGGATAACCTTGAGCGAACATGAGTTGAACATAGGCTTCATCCAGGTAGGGGCATGCTTTTGAGGTTGACCCTTCATGAAAAGAGGACCTCTAATGGTGAGGTTGGTTGTAGGGTTAGCTCTAGAGAGAGAGAAGGAACCAAGCAAAAAGGTTGGAATCCGAGACTCCGAGATATGAGGAAAAGTAGGAAGTTGAGGATGATGTGACCTCAGTGGATGATAGGGGTTGCCTCATGCTCGATCCCTGGAGGCTAATGGTATCTTGGTTGCCTTTAGAGGAACCAAACCCTAGAGAGAGGATGAGGCTTCTGGCACCTATGTGCCTATGGTATAAGTGTTTACCTTCTGAGAAAGGAAGAAGAAGTTCTGCATACCCTAGAGAGGTTTAGTAACAGGTGGTGAGGCCTGGTACCTTGTTGGTTGTCCTTGAAGAGGACTCAACTCTGAAGTGTTGCTCAAATAGAAGGATGACAAGAAGTGCATGTCATGCCTGATTTTGTGGTTAGGAGATAGAGAGTGCAGTTGGACACCTAAAAGTGAACCTAGGGTTCCTAGGCCTAAGAGGGGAAGTGGTGTACCTAATGCTCGTAATGAGAGTTGAGTTTCTATAGATGCGGGCATGGAACTTCCTGTGTTGAAAGGAAAGGAAAACCCCTTACATTTAGGGTATGTTTGGTAAACCCCTCCCAGCTAAGTTGGTGACATGGGAAGGTATGACCTTGATCTAATGTTAAGTAATGAGAACCCAGATGACCTAGCCTGGTTTAGTGGCCTGCTTGTGCCTTAATAGCTTACTAGGGTCAAGCATATGGATGTAAACCCTAGACCTAAGGGTAGTTGTGACTGTGTTGTCAAGAGATATTTTCCTCCCATCCTGGGAGAGGGACCCTTTTGAAGGGGGTACACCAGTTTTTGAGTTAATCTAAAGAGGTCTCATAGGATCTTGAGAAGCTAAGTGAAAAGTACATGGTATGAGAATGAACATGTAGATCCATAGATATCCATCTCTAAGTGCATGAGGATGTGTTACCATGGAGGTAACCGGTATGGGGCCTGACCAAGGTAGGTAGGTCACCATGACCCCTATGAAAGGATGAATGTTAGCCAATGTATACAAGGAGAGATGATGAAGGCTTGGGTAAGGTTCTAAGTTGGACATGTACTATAATAGAATCCTCAGTCTATCCTAGGGTCAGGTAGGGATAAGACCGATGGAAGTAGGAGTTACCTAATTCCCTAGTTGCACATGACCATAGGGTCGGGAGGTAACAACTATCATTGTATGAGGGCCATGGGTTAGGAAATTGATCACCTTCATGAACTCATGGGTCCCAAAGGGCAGATGATTAGGGCACTCTCTTGATGCATGAGGGAAGTGGGATGACCCCAAAAGTGCTGTCACCCTATAGACCTAGAGGAGATGACCAAGGGATGTTGGTAAACCTCAGTAGGTTCAAGACTAGTTTTCCATGGAAGTAACCTTGATATCGAGATGATTGTGATATAGAGACATAGGTGGCACATCTCAACTTGGATTTAAAGGTGTACTGGAAAGGTGGGATGTACCATCTCTACTCGTAGAACAGGAAGAACTTTGCATTTGGATGACCGCCAAATGCTTATTTCCTCTTGTTATGGGAGTGAGAGATAGGACAATACGCATGCCATACACCAAGGATAACAGATGATGTAAGTTGAAACACGACTATGAGGTATGAGGAAAAAAATGATAACATACCCTAGTAAAGTGAATGATACATGGATGGTTTGCAAACACTAAAGAGAGATAAGATAGTCATCTTATAAGGATGTTGTTAGCCTGAGCTATGTGGAATTTGCAAGTGATGTAAGGTATAGTTTGATCATCATGAGGATGATCCTTGAGTTTTCTCGATGAAGTTAGACTTAGAGATGAAATGAGATAATAAGTGGAATACATGAAGGTGTATGTCATCAACATTACCTAATACCTAAGGATGTGAAGTGGTAATGGATGCTCAGGTTGAGATATAACTACCTAGTTTGGCTAGAAGAGGTTGTTAAGCTAACCCTAAGTTTAGAAGGGAGATGTGTTTGGCTAATACTCAGATGTAATGAGATATGTTGAATCAATTAATGGTTGTTTGGTTAGCCAGTCTAGTCCTTGATGTAATGAAAGGATGGTGGTGGAACCTCAGATGCACTTTTTTGGAAAGGAGGGTGATGAAACCCCAACTAGAGTGGTTTAGGGTTTCTGAGGAATAGATCTTGAGGAATAATGATATACAGGAGATCACGATCACCATACACCATACTACGAAGATAATAAGCGATGGTAGTACTTTAGATGCCTAAGATAAAGTTGCATGTGGTATATGGCCATGCAAGCCGAGGGAGAGGGACGAACACTAGTAACCCATTGCATTGATGTAAGGGATAAGGAGTCCCCAAAAGAGAAAGGGAGTTCATCACTATGGATGTTGTAAGTCTCCCCTAGACCAAGGAAGGTCAAGATGCAATATGGGTTATGGTAGATCGCATTACCTAGAGGACATAAGAAAGAAAGAATTATGTCAAGGGACATATCTGGTTGAACTACCCATGAGAGAGATGGTTCAACTACATGCGAGTTCAAAGGTTCTTGAGTTTGACCTAAAGGTTCCCTTCCAAAAGGTGGGAGTAGGTACATGAAGAACTCGATGTTAGTATAATTTATCCCCCCTAACCAGTGGTTAGTATAATCCAGACTAAAGGGTCTGATGAGAGCGTGTGTGCTCGTTCAGGGTGATATCTAGAGACAGTTCTTGTCCTGTGAAAGATGTGATGATAACCACCATAGCCAGTGTCGGGATTTAAAGAAGCTCTGTAAGGGAGGTTGTGTCGGTCACCACTTCAGTAAGGTGATGTTGGTGAAAGGACCACATGATGGTTAGAAAAGGACCACAGTGCATGTAGATGAAGTCTCTTTGATCGTGCAATGGCTGAAAGGAGCCTAGAGACGACAAGAGTCATGAGCGGATGCAAAGTAGACGGACATGCAGTTCACTGTGGGAGAATATGTGACATGAAAATCTGAAACCTCTAAGTTATAGCTAAGAGAGTTGAGTCCCCGATGCATGGGTTCTTTTGACATGGTTTGGTGGAGAAGGTTAAGTTTGATCTTACCCCTCAGGATAAAGTAATGTGTGATGAGTTCCATGTGTCCAATTTAGAGCACTATGTGAGGTACCCTGACCATGTGCTGAGCAATGAACCTAGTGAGCCCCAAGGGAGGCTGAAATGGCCTGAGTCCACCTATGCAGTTATAGATGCCAGGATGAAAGAACTCAGAGAAAAGAATATGTGATGATAAAGGTTCTTTGGAAGCGCCATGAGTAAGGTAAAGCCACATAGGGGCCAATGATGGACATGGAAAAGTCTTATCCTGAATTGTTTGTTTTCTTGATAGAATTTTGAGGACAAAATTCCTATAAGAGGGGAAGGATGTTACAACCCCAATTTTTGGGTTCATTTGGTGAGAAATGTAATTTCTCATATTAAAGATATTTGAACAAATAATGATATAATTTGGTTCAGATAAATGGATTTTGTTTACAATAGCATTGATGTTTGTGTTGTGGGCTTTATTGGCTATTGGGCCCAAATAACAAAGAAATTCAATTAGTAAATAAATAATTGAATATTTGAGAAAAGGAAAATATGGAAACCTCTAGAAGGCACATCTAAAGAGGATTTCATGCCTCTTGGGTTCCTTGGGTTCCAAGGAGTCCAAAGTTACATAGAGAGGCAATAAGAAAAGAAAAGATTAATTAAGTATTTCTTTATTAAGAAAGAAATTGAAAATAATGATAAAATGTGGAAAATAAGTGGAAAGAGGCATAAATGAGATTTCTTGGTGAATTTTTGTATCCATGAGGTTGCTAGTATTAAAAGGAAAGGCAATGAGGAAAACAAAAGAGAATAAAGAGAAAACCTCAAAAAGAGTTATTTTAATAAGAAATAAACAAGATAATGCATATAGATGCATCTAGAAGGACAATAAGTATCCTTGAAAAAGGAATTTCGAAATAATAGAGTGTCTTGGGATCCAAGGAGTCCCAATAAAGAAGGAAGATATATAAAATACCAAAATTGCAAAATAAAAGGATAATGTGATACATTATTAATGAATTTTGTGTTGTTTTTCAAAAGGTGGTATTTTCTATTAAAAGAAAATATAATTTCGTGGTTAATAGATTAAAATGCAAGAATAATGATAATAAGAGAAAGATTTTCGTTCTTCCAATTATCCATGAAATAAAGCTTAACAAAAGGAATGAGGAGAGAGAAGAATACTTCTACTAGAAGGAATATGAATCCTTTTTGAAAGGGACTCTTTGAGTCCTGTATAAGCCTACCTAGGACTTCGTTTCTCACCCCTATATAAGGGGTAGAGCTCTGGTTCGAAGGGAAGGAGAACCCCACGTTTCTCTAACCTCTTCTCCTTCTTCCTTTCGTGCTAACCCTAAACCACGGGTGGTGAGTTCTCTGGAGCAACAGAGAGATGTGGAGCCATATTGAAGAAGGCCTGATGAACCCCGATGACCAGTGGGTGACCAGTGAACGTCTTGGAGCGTCGGACTTCACCCGAACACCTACGGCACACCTGCAGCACGGCTGCAGCAAGGCTATGAACCAGGGGCTTGCAGAGCCTACTCCCGACCGTTGCGGCCAAACCCAAGGTGGCCCCACCTACGAGGGGGCATTAGGAAGGTAGGGGACTTGTCCCTGAAGGCCGTTGAGGGCCCAGGTGCGAAGGAATAGCCACACAAGGCTGGCTAGGGCAGCGCAGCACGGCTGCGCAAGGATGAAGATGACGAAAGTCACATTGGACGGTTATACCCTTCGGGGATATGAAGCATCGAGAACTTAAGTGGGGACAGAGTCGTCATTTGGTTATGTTTCCAAAAGCCAAGCAACGTTGCATGAGCTTGACAACGTGGCGCAATCCGATTAGCCCAAGTAAGTGAAATCTTGCTAAATTTGTAATTAAATATTGGTATCTCCGATTAGGACAAGTAATATATGAATTTTGATCAGCAGAACGAGAGGAATCCAATAAAAATGATACTAAAGATTGATTCCGTTCCTAATTGCAAAAGTACAATAAGTTGATGAAAAGTGCATTAAAGTTAAGTTAAAAACCCTGTTTGTGATTAAAGGTTGAATTTAGAATGCTTAATGGGTTAATTTAAGTATTAATAACCTGTTGAATGATAATGTTAGATTCGAACCTGATCTAGATGTGAAATTGCATGATTTAGGGTTTTTACCTCATATGAGAATGATTAAGTATTTAGAAACCCTAATTTAGGGTAAAAGAGGATAAGATCATATTTAATTTGAAAATTATGAAAATATGTTTTTATATGATGGTTCTAATCTATTTCGAGCATTAAAGTTCTTAATTATGGATAAAAACCCGAAATGTAGTAATTAAGGTTTTTCTCATGAATAAAAGGTAGAATATGGCAAATCGAGTTCATATGTGATTAAACATAATGAACTTTGAATTGATGATAGATGCACATAATGATCTTGTCATGGATTAAATGGATAAAAATAGTAGCTGTAATGTAAAAGAAGCTTAATGAAATTAATTAATGGTTAATGGTGCCTTTAAATCTGAAAGTAGGGTTATATGTTGTTAAGATAACCTTAATATTGAAGAATAGATGAGATAATTAGGGTTTATGAGTAATGGCATAAAATTAGGGTTTAATATGGTAAAAGATGAAGGGAAGCCCTAATTGTAAAATGAAATCCTAAAATGGATACAAACCCTAGAAAGTGAATCCAAGTCAATAAAGTAGATTCTTGATAAAGTGTGTAATAAATAGAGTACATATTCTTTTTAGGAATTATGTGATTATTGAATTTCTTGCTTGGATTGCATTGTTGGTTGGATTTTTTTAATGCTTGTGAAATCATCAAATCAGGTATGTGGTTACGCTTATGATTATCCCGACTAGTTTTTCGAGGATTTTATCGACGTTTCCCTCATGGCTTGAAATAACTGTTGGATGCTTTTATTTCATGCAACTATAGAGTGACTATGACTATCACTATGAATATACATGTATAACTGGCTAGATCCGAGTCCACCTCTGTGGCTTGTAAAGGCTAAAAAGGGGTAACTTAGAGTAAGGTCTATGTTATCGTGGGTTAGAAATTAGGCTACCAAGTGTAGTGCCATGAGACCCATTAGCATGCCATGAGTTAAGGAGTGGGCTACTTACGAGTAGTGCCATGTGACTCAACCCTAGAAACTGGTTCACCTATAGGTGGGACCATGAGGGGTTTAATGGGGATCTACCATAAGAAAGGTAGTATCCAGGTCCACTGCAGGGATAACACAGAGGATAGGGTACTCATGGATCATGGAGTTATATTTAAAACATAATATTGGTTGTTAAATGATTAATTGAATGATTATGTTGTTATCATAGTTGCAAGTTTATTGTTTCCCCCACATACCAGCTTCGGCTGACCGACATTTTGTTTGTCAGGGTTTTAGGTACAAGCCAAAAGGACAAACAGTAAATTGTCATATTGTGAAATACATGAAGTAAAATATAAGGAAGATTAGTTGGAATAGAATCCATAAGTGGATAGAAGTTTAAATATCCATGTTTTCAAAAAGGTATGCACACGTTTATTTTCTTACAGTTTTCCCATTTAGTCTGTTAAAATTTGATAATTATTCTTGGTTAATTGTCGATCCTTTGATCCGAGAGTTATGGGTGATGCTTCAACCTCTCGGTCTCCATTAATTGGGGGTTATCGGGAGGTGGGGTCATAACACAAAGGCTCCATGAATGATATATAAGATCAGGGAGGTGGTAGGATTCGAAAAAGTTCACTAAAGGGTGAAACAAGGGGTATATGTACTTGTTGTTCATGAAGAAGTGTGAAAATGAGGTGTCATCAATTTGAGCTACTAGGTGCCATGTGTCCATGCATGGTTGATACGTGTACGTGCATGAATTAACATTTATCTTGACATGCAAAACTCTTGAGGATAATCTAGGGATGAATTTTCATCCATTACTTATCCCTTTGAATAAAATATATCAACAAAATCACCACTTTATTCACAACCCGATACAACTTTTCTAAGGAAGTTGTAAACCGATACACTTCACCTCCTTGAGGTGATTTGCACGTCATGGGATTTGGCAAGAGTCCAAAAAATGATATGGGACTCCTCCTATGGCTCCTTGGCCGATAGGCACTCATATATAAGCTTTTCAACTTGATACAACACAAGTTAGGGTTTCATATTCAACCCCTTTCTTGGTCATTTCATCACCAAGAGTACCATCACTCATAATTGATTCAGACATGGTGTCTCATTCATTCTATCTCCTATAAATGATACATGAAGTAAGTAGGGACACTCTAGATGTGGTAATTTGCATATCAACCCCACATTTTGGGTAAATTACAATTTGTACCAAAATTGGTACACAAGTCACCAGCATTATTCAACCAAGTTCAAACTTGGATTTTAGGCTTTACACAAGCCACCACCTTGCATCATTATTTCTATAATGATGCTAAAACACTTAGGGAACATTCAACATGTGACAAATTGTAATATAACCCCTCATCTTGGGTAAATTGCATTTTGGTCCAAAACATGAGAACATTGCTCAAACATTATTCAAACAGGATCAAATTTGAAATATAAATGTGTTACCTGATAGAAAAACACTTTAGAGGATTATATTCAAGTTATAAGAAACTTAATTAGCCAAAACAAATAGGGTTACCTCATAACCCAGGTCAAGGTCGTTACACTAACCCCTCTATTCCCAAAAATATTGTTCTAAATGATGATGTTGCAAGTGAAGTGATTCCTATTTTAAAAGAACTCAACATCACCCAAAAGGGAAAAGAGGTGGTCACTCAAGAAGAAGAGAAAGATGAAGAGAAGAAGGATCCAACTCCCCGCTTTGTAAAGAATCATCCAAAAGAGCTAATTTTAGGTGACCCTTTTGAAAGAGTGAAGACGCGGGCTGCCTTCAACAAAGAACAAAACAACAACACCTTCATCTCACAACTCAAGCCAAAGAATGTCAAAGAAGATCTTGGGGATGATGAATGGATCCTAGCTATGCAAGAAAAATTGGAGCAATTTGAAAAGAACAAAGTGTGGACCCTAGTGCCAAGACCAAGTGATAGAAAGATCATTGGCACCAAGTGGGTCTACCGCAACAAGCTAGATGAAAGTGGCAAAGTGGTAAGGAACAAAGTAAGGTTAGTGGCTCAAGGCTACACAATCAATAGGAAGGTATAGATTTTGATGAAACATATGCATCTGTATCTAGACTTGAGTCCATTCGCATGTTGCTTACCTTTGCTAGTTATAAAAACTTTCTTCTTTATCAAATGGATGTTAAAAGAGCATTTTTAAATGGTACAATTGAGGAGGAAGTGTATGTTGCACAAACCCCGAGCTTTGAACATGATAGCTTATGTAACCATGTTTATTTGTTACAAAAAGCTGACTACAAACTCAAACAAGCACTTAGAGCTTGGTATGAGAAATTAAAGAACTTTTTGTTAGATCATGGGTATATCACGGGCAAAGTAGATTCTACCTTATTTCTCAAACACACTTCTAACAATTTTCTTATCATTCAAATATATGTTGACGACATCATTTTTGGTGGAACTAATCTTGATCTTTGTAAGGAGTTTAGTGATCTTATGCATAGTGAGTTTGAGATGAGCATGAGGGGTGAGCTTACATTCTTCCTCAGCTTTCAAATCACACAAACTAAAGATGGGAACTTCATCAACCAAGGAAAGTACACAAGTGAGCTACTTAAGCACTTTGGGATGGAGAACACCAAGTTTATGGACACACCCATGTCAAACACTGCCAAACTTGATAAAGATGAAGAAGATGAGAAGGTAGATGAGAAGATCTATAGAGGCATTTTTGGAAGTTTACTTTATTTAACAACCTCTACACATGATATAATGTTTAGTGTTAGTTTGTGTGTTTGGTTTCAATCAAATCCCAAGAAATCACATCTTATATCTATTAAGAGGATTTTAAGGTACTTAGCCAAAATTCCAAATTTGGACTATGGTATCCCAAGTCAAGGGACTTTACTCTTATGGCTTATAGTGATGTGGATTACGTAGGATGCTTGATTGACAGAAAGTGCACAAGTGATACTTGTGTTCTCCTAGGACCATGCTTGGTGTCTTGGTTTCTAAGAAATAGAGCACAGTGGAATTATCAACTACCGAGGCTGATTACATTACAACTGAGAGTTGTTGTGCCCAGATCCTATGGATGAAGCAAATGCTCCAAGACTTTAACATTCATTTTGATGCTTCTCCTATCTATTATGATAATACTAGTGCAATTAATTTATCTTACAATCCTATATTTCATATTAGAGCCAAGCATATAGAGGTTCGTAATCATTTTCTTCATAACCACATTGCCAAAAAGGATATCTATATCATGCATGTGGACACGAAAAATCAGTTGATGGACATTTTCACTAAACCTATAGCTATAGAGCGATTTAATTTTATTAGATTTAAACTATGCATAACTGCTTTGAATGAATCCGATATACCTTCTAGCTAGTTGCTATCTATCCTATATGTTTTGTTTGTCTTGATCACCATTGCTTGATAAAATGTTAAAAAAATTATGTTCATTTGACTTATTTTTCGCTTGTTTTGGGTACTTATCACAAACACTTGATTTATCACAAAATAGTACCTAATGATGAGTAATATGTGCCTAAGTATGTTTAAAATGCAAAATGGATGAGAAAAATAAATTTAATTAGCACTCTGATGGCTAGAAATTTTAATTTCTAAAGTTGGTTTAGGTTGACCATTGGTCGAGTTGCCAACTCGACTGATCTGTGGCCGAGGGATTTTATAAAGAGCCATCTGGTTGAGTTTCCCAGTCATAGAACTCGACCGATGGCCAGGCTGGAGCAAACTTAAGTGTGGTTCAGCCGACTTTTCTCCCTCTCAACTAGAGAAAAATCGACCAATTCACTCTCCAGCTCCCTCAAGCTCTCAACCCTAGCCCCGACCATCCTCTCCCTAGCCCTAGTTTGACCTTGCTTGACCTCCCTTGACCTCTTACTCATCAACCCTAGGTGTTTGGTTAGTTTGTTGTGGAGTTTCCTACTTTTTGACCTCTCAATCCTCTTATCTCACCTCCATAGGTTCCAATAGGAGAAAGAGAGTTGTCCCACCCAGACCACCATCCTCCTCCTCCAACTTGCACCTTATACCCTTTAATGATACCTTCTTTGTATCCAATGATGCTCTAAATAGGTACAAGGAGCTCCTTCCTAGGAACCCCTTTCCTTTTGGTGCCCTATTTGAGCCAAGCCCACATAGACAAAAGGTTATTGATCAAGTAGCCGAGTTGTTGTACGACCACAACCTCTCCGCCTTGAGTGTTGAACGTGCATGCTACCACAATTCCATCACAAGCACCAAAGTTGTTCACAAATTCTATGCAAATTTGCAATGGAATTTTGACACTCTCGTACCCCCGGCTAATGCCCAAGTAGTCCTTACTTCCATGATAGCCAAGAAGAAATTCTAAGTCTCCGAGGATACCTTGAATATCTCTTTCTCTGGTACTGAGGTGGATGATACATGGAGGAAGAATTACCCTGAGTATTTTGACCTTCTTGACCATGAGGCCTTCTACAAGCAATATGATCTCACTCTCCCTAACATCCATAAATTCTTGAAGAAGCCTCAGTTTCTCTATAGGAAGAAGTCCACCCTTACCTCCTCTGCCTTAGACCTCAAGAACAACATACTTGCCCTAGTAGTCAACTGCAAATATTCATCCAAAGAAAAACCAAAATGAAATTGCAAAGAATATTGCAATAATTATGTTTTGTATCTTAAAGAACATTGGAGTCAAGTGGGCCATATAAGTTATCCACCACATGACTTGCTTTGAATCTGTTAAGAAAACTTGTGGCACCCACCCACCCTACCCAGCCCTAATTTGTGGTCTCTTTCGGGATGCTACTGGAAAATCTCTTTTTCATGACCTTCATTACAAACCTACCCGAAAAGGAGTTTGCATCAGTGAGACCATACTTCATAAGAGTGTGCCTACCCCTTCCTCTACCACAATTAGAGCCTCCACCTCTGCCCATACACCTCTACCACCTCACCCATCCTGACCTGCCTGCGCCTCTTTCCATGTATCAAATGAAACCCTTAGGGTTACATGATGCATCAACAGGCGTATAAACTTCAGGTTCAGGAGCACATGCATCATGATCTCTATGCTGTCATGTCTACCATGAACCTATCATGTGTCCATCCTTACCCTGCCTACCAGCCCTACATGGGAGATGATTATGCATCCTATGCATATAATCACTTTTACCCTGCCCAATTACCTACTGCTTCAAATGCTACGCCCTCTGTTGTTGGTGGATCTACCCATGTGGTGCTACCTCTCCCTGCTGGTCCTATAGCTACCATGCTCGCAGGCCTTGGCACTTCTAATATATCCTACTTTTCCACAAGCTCAAGAACTACGTGAACTTGGTATGTCTTGGGTTGAGTAGAATGCCAGGTGGCCCAATTGTGTTTTCAATCTCTTTGTTGATGAGGAGATGCCAGATCAGGCTGATGAGGAAGTTATTATTGATGAGGAGGCATCTGAGGATAATGGTGATGATGGTTTTGATGGCTCTACTGGTGGTTTTGGTGATGAAGGTGACGTTTTTGTCTCTACTGCACCTTTAGACGGAGATGATGACTATGATCCAGAAGCCTTTGCTACTGCTGATGATGTTGTAGACATAGATAGCCTAGACATTTATATGTTTTAGTATTAGTGTATAGATATTGATCATATATATATTTCTAGACTATTTTGTACTAAAAACATCTGGGCACATTATTTGAGATGTACTATTTTCATCATCATGTTGGTTTCATCGCTTTGGTTTGTAGTTGTTTCCGAGGACATCCTTTATGTGTTGTAAACTTAATCATATGTACACTTACTCTTTGATTTCCTATATCTCATGAGTTGGTTCCATGTTTCCCATATTTTGATTATGACTTAGATTTCTTGTTTCTCTCTCATCTCTATTTGGTGTATGCTTTGAGAGTGCATGTTTTTATCTTGTGGATGTATGTTTTGGTTGTGCTTAGAGAAGACCTATTTTTGTGCTCTTCTACCCCCTTCCTTTTTTATAATGTCAAAATGGGGAGATAAGTTCAATGTTTTGAAGCTCAACCATATTGCTTTTATTGTCTATGTAATCCTTTTCTGGTTCACTATATGCTTTATCATGTGACTTGCTAAAGGACTATATAGTATACATGTTATATTGTTTTGTGTAGAAAGACTAACTATGCATGTAAGACTAAGCATAGATTTCGGGGGTAGCAATTCACATTGTTAAAATCATGAATCCCTCTACAATTCACAAGGCTAAGGTATAACTTTACATATCCTTTTCAATATGATTGAGGAATGATCTGTCATTCTCAAAAAGGGGGAGACTGTGGACTTGATAGTTATACATTGTCCATATTTTGATAATGACTTAACCACTCCATTCTTATGTATCTAATATGTTTGTTCACGATTGATTTCAAGATTTAGGTATATGAAAAGGATAAATTAAACAAGTTGTAGCTTGTTCAAGTTCAAGTCAAAAGCAATGCAAGTGTGCTTTTTGGGTAATCACTCCAAATCACCTTACATTAATTTTGTAATCACTTGTGTCGATGATATGACTTGTAACTAAGATGAAAAAAAATCAGGGAAACTTAATTCCAATGTTTGGTCACTCAAAATCATTTGGGAAAATTTGTCATAGGCACTTTGTCGATCAAGTTGGAAACTCGACCGATCCATTGATGGATTTTCTAAAATGAGCAATCAGTTGAGTTGTACACTCATAGAACTCAACTAATCGATCAACTAAGCAAATCTGATTTTGACTCATTGGTTGAGTTTCCCAGAACAAACTCGACCGATAATTTGAAAATTGGCTGTATCGGTTAGTGGATAGGTTGAGTTATCTTTATTGAAACTCAACCGAATGTACTGTATGGAAAATGTAGAAAAAGTGATTATAACCGTTGGAGAGTTTTTGTAAATGAAAATGGATTTGTTACAAGTTTTAAAATGGCTATTTTTCATTCTTAAGTGATCCCACACTCAAAGGAACACCTCTAGCTATAAATAGGACCCCTTGGAGTTCATTCCAAGTTTTCTCATTCATGCTATTCTAATTCCTTGCTATAGTTGAGTGTGATGCAACCCTTTGAGCCCTTCTCTCGCTCTCATTTACAAAGCATTTTGTGATTATGAGTGAGTTAGGTATGTTGTAAGAGAGCTACCTCCATGTGCTTATAAAGCTCTCATTCCTTCCATCTTCCCAATCCCCTTTCTCAAAGAGAAAAGGTTGAAGCAAGCTACTCTGAGTGAAGGTGAAGTTGTTGTTGGTCTTCTTCAAGGTTGAAGAAGAGGTGAAGATCTTCTCCAGGTGAAGGAGAAGGGCAAGGCCAAGATTCAAGAAGAGTGGGTAATTCCTTCAAGGCCAAAAGCTTGATACAAGTGTGGGTAAGTCCTTGGTGAAGGCTGAAGACATCTTGATCAAGTGGGTAAGTCCTTGTGTAGGTGAAAGACTCTTTTCTTGAGTAGGTATGTCCTTGGATGTATGGTGGTCTCCTTGTATCTCTTATGATGAAATATAAGTATACGCAAATTGCAAAGTCCTAGAGATTGACCTCTCTAGGTAGTGGATTGACTATCTCCTAGTTTGGAGATTGGAACCACTCTAACCACCTTATCCAAGTGCATGTTTCAATTTCTCTCATCCTTGTTGTGCTTGCTTAGATAGGACTTCAAATTGATTGTAAGCATTTGGTTTCAATTGATATAATTTTAAGGTCTAACTTTTCTTGTGAGAATTTTGAAGCTCTATTCACCCCCTCCTCTAGAGCCCTTGATCCAACAATCCCCATCTATTCACCCCCCTCTAGAGCCCTAGAAGGTATACACAGCCTAGAGATTGACCTCTCTAGGTAGTGGATTGACTATCTCTTAGTTTGGAGATTGGAACCACTCTAACCACCTTGTCGAAGTGCATGTTTCAATTTCTCTCATCCTTGTTGTGCTTGCTTAGATAGGACTTCAAATTGATTGTAAGCATTTGGTTTCAATGGATATAATTTGAAGGTCTAACTTTTCTTGTGAGAATTTTGAAGCTCTATTCACCTCCCCTCTAGAGCCCTAGATCCAACAATCCCCACAACTCTTCCCACTCTAGAAAAGGAGAAAAGAGATCAACATTAGAAGAAACCAAACAAAGACCATTGGAAAAGAGATAGACATATTGAATGAGGATGAAACGCAATGAAGGCTCCATGCAAAACTGCTTGGAATTGGAAGTATGAAACCAATTGGCACCTAATCTTGACCCAGCTTGAACACCACAAACAATTATAAGTTGGATAGTATGTTTTAGGTCAAATAGGTGTTGGCTCCTGACCTCTCTCCTATTACACATGTATCTCACATTAAATATTAGTCATGATATTGGGACATAAACTGATGACTAAACAAAAGTCAAACATCACTCCTAACTTTTTTTAGGTTTAAAAAATTCTCATATATGACACATTTAATCACATGAACTAACTTAGCATCGGTATACAATCTGATTTCCTCTTAACTAAATTTGAACATAAAGATACATGTTAAACATTCATAGTGATTATTGTTATTTACAAGTCTTGATAACTAAATATATCTTCTAGTAGTAAAGACATAATATTTTGTAATATCATTTACAATGTCTATACACAAATATGGAGTTAACATGGATCGAGACTGACTATTTCTACCCCAATATGCTACTAACAACCTCTATGCAAGGACTCTTCTAAAAAACTATTGCTAATATCACCTAAAAATTTGTTTAGTAGAGTGTGAGCTACTGGCTTAGTGAATGGTAATACACCCAAACAGAGCAGATAATATGAATATTCTTTATTAGGTGTATAGAAAACTTAAGTAGACATAAGCAAGCTATAAAATACTGAATTGAATGAGTAGAAACATAAAATTCATCAACATACTGAGAATAAATGAATAAATACATTTCTGAGTTGTATATTGAATGAATTTTTTTTTGGATCGGACGTCATATTCTTTTAATTGATTTATTAATGTCGTGGACCCACATCAGGTGTACCACAATATGTGGAAGTATCAAAACAAGATATGATCTCATCATACAATACTAGAGTAGACATGGGACTCTAAGTCTACTAACAAGCTACCTAGTCTGCAATGAACATTTCCATGTCTTGCCTCGACAGTTAAACAGTTGGCCATAAAAAATGGACTCCTCCCTTAAAACTGGGTACTCAGGTGCAAAGTCATAAGCACTTTGTCTAAAACTATCTACTCCTGTGGTTCCATAAGGGATGACTTACTAAATGGTAAATGAATACGATACCATTGGGATCTTTGATTAATGTTGGATACCCTTACTATAAATTAAGAGGTCATCCATACTGGGCTTAAACCCTCGTGCCCCACGGGCATGTTCTAAATTCCTCTCCTGGATACTTTCAATGGGTAAGTTGTTTCCTCCACTGCAGTGCATACATCTGCATGGAATCTATGATGTTCAAGTGATCTAAAAGTCTAATTGATTATTTAGTTTTTACTAAATAATAATCTATTAAGATTTTTCTTACCTTTATCTTATAATTAAAACATTCCTTTCTCTTTCTGTATTCTGCACTATATTTCACTATTGAAAATAATACTAAACAACTGAATGTATTTCTGATACTTTGGAAAAGAATACAACTGAATCGTAGATTCTCAATGCTATATTTCACTTAAAATTAAGAATAGGAACATATATGAATATAATAAATTGATCTTTGTTGTAACGATACTATTGAGATTTCATATTGAATGTTACTGATCTGACTTAACAATCTTGCAATGAATTGCTGGTATGTAAACATGTGAATAGCTTGCACAAGTTGAAATAATCATCAAATAAGTAAGATAGAATCAAGTTATCTAATAGCACACCCTAACATGTGTTTCACTACTGATGGATTAAGACAAACCCAAATACATCAGTTCCTCTATAATATATTGTGTTTGAAGCTCATACAAATCACGTGTATGTATTAAAGAACTAAAATCATTCACCTTAAATATGAATCGAGAATCACTAAGACAAAATTGATAAACTATACGAATATACAATCGTGTTCTTCATTTTTAAGATTAGATATTTGAAAACCATGACTAAAGGATATCTCTTTACAATCAAGATTAAATTTAAGCTAGTTAACGTTAATCTAGTCATATTTAAGAAAATTTGGTTGATTTTGTGGTACAATAGAAATTTTATTATAAATTTGAGATTCATATTTACTTTATAGAAATATGACATGAAACCCCCTTGAACATAATTTTTTGTTATACAATCAATTTTGGTGAAATCCACTCACCCTTACTATAGAAAGTAGGTGAAAAAAGTCCTCCCTTGTTTCTAGAAGGTAGATACCAAAGTTCTACAAAATTTCCATCAACCTTCTCTAAAGTTGTAAATCACAACAAAATACCTAGCTTGGGATCCTTCCTAGATGAAAGAATAAGAACATAGAGAGATGCTGGATGGATTTGGGTTTTTGTTCAAAAATGTGAAATTTTTTGTCCACGCCAATAGAGCTAAATAAACTTGGAAGGAAGAAGAAGAGAAGCAAAGAACTTACTAGATTCAATTTGAATTTGCAGTAGGACTTGAGCTAGATCAATCCTAGGTCAACATCCACCCAAATCCTCTCAAAATCACTTCTATACCATCAACCACGAGATTTCATAGAAGAATAGTGTGATGCGAGGTGTTTTAGGTCGAATTTGGCAGTTGAGACCATTTTGAGTGCCTGGGTATTTTGTAAGGAGGTACATAAATGAAGTTTTTATTTAAAATTTGTCATTCAGAACAACAATTTGACATATATTCGACCTCCAAATCAATATCCATAAGATCCAATAGATTAAAATTTCATTCTAGAGTCCATCAGTAACCTAAAAACACTTATTAGTAGTAAAAAATAATTTATCAAATTTATTTACCATAACTCTAGGCAAATTCAAGAGAAACCCTAATTTCAGTCTAGTTAGGGTTTTGTCTACCTGAATCATACCTTGTTAGACAAAATTGGTATATGACATGTTAATAAATCAATAAATAAGGTTAATGGATTTCTACACTAATTTGGAAAAAGCACACAATTAAGTAGAAAAATGCATATTAAATGTTAATAAGGGTTTAGGGTTTGACAAATCATTATCCTTTAAGGATTTATCCCAAAATCTAAGAGAAGGATGAAATCATAGCATCATATCTAGATTAGATATCAAATAAATATTAACCATCTGAAAATTAAACTTAGGGTCTTATACAAAGGGTAGGGTCATTACATCTCCACTGCATATGATTGTCTGGAGTATGTTTTTCACATTGTAAATCCACTTCGCACTGGTAGTGAAAAATCCTTTCACACCTTAAGTGTGAAGCAATGTGAGAGCAACATTTGATCTTCTTATTCCTCATTGTTTTTATACATCCCTTGTTTATGTGAAAAAAAACAATATTAATGTTCCAACATGCAAATCAAGGTACCACTTTATAATCCTTTCTCAATCCATAAATGGTATGCTAAATAATGAATTTTGTTAACAAATATTTCTTTATACATGGATTAGTTATCTCTATTTTTTTTGAGTTTTTCAAAGTAAAATTCAATGATGATTCCAAAACCACTTCTCTTTTCAATTCCTCACATAAACAAAAAGGCAAATTGGCTAGAGGATTGTGACACTTGAGTTACATTTTTGATCAAGCATGTGTATTTTTTATCAACCCTGGTGCAATTCCATATGGATTTGTCAGTGCAAAACAATTTTTTACATTGAATAATGTTTATTTTTTGTCAGATCCCTTGATTGTGGATATCATTCATGTCTAGGATATTTTTAGGGCTTACCAAAAATGCTCACTTTAAATGTCATGAAATTATATTTTTCAACTTGTTCTAGTGCAATACTATTTGGCACTGGAATTGTGTTTAAATTTTTTTAATCTTACTAATTTTATGTGATAACAATCATCTAGTGAAAATTTATTTGGAACTGGAATAGTATTTTATTTATATTTTGAATTGTTTAGGCCAGATTTGTTGATGCACAAAACATGTGCACGTCTAACATCTTTGTGCTTGAGACAAAAGTTAGGTATGTGAGTAAATACTTCTCATCAATTTTATACCCTTAAATACTATTTGCAAATGGGTTTGACACATAAAACAAACACTCTTTTTTGGTTCAGATATGGTAAGGCATGAATTTTGTTCACATCTAAGATATTTACTTACTAGATAATATGTAGGTACATAAATGATTAATGTTCATCAATTTCAAATTATATTCCTTAAGTGCAAAAGTGTATTACACCTGGAGTAGTATACAGGAACATTTTGGATGTTTCAATAAAATTTGGATGGGTTTGAATCTAGTTCTCAATAAAGCATGTGATCTATGTAGTGTTTCAAATTCTAAAATAGTATCTACTATGTATAAAATGGTTTGACCTGAAACACTGTTCATGAAAAATTTCACATGTTTCCTTTAGTTTTAGTTTAAGTCCAGATCTTGATAAAGCATGTAATATTTTATTTTTAGTGTTTTTGCAAATTTCCAACATGCAAACTGCTAAGTGCAATAGAGTTTGATTCTTGGAGCATTTTCTATGTGCAGTATCACTCTTTCTCCCAAATTTGGACTATTTTAAGTATACATCTTGATGAAGCATGTGATTTTATATTTTTTTTCTACCAAATTCTAAATGGTATTTGCTAAGCACAAAATGGTTTGACAACTGGAATATTTTCCAGGTATACTTTTGCATGTTTCAGTCAAATCTAAGATTGTTTTGAGCCTAGACTTCAAAAAAGCATGACCTAACATTTTTTAATGTTTTCATCAAATGATTGAATACTAATTCATGAGTGCAAATGAGTTTGGTGCTTGATAGTGCAATTCTATTTGAAACTTAGTTTTTTGGCACAACCTTGGTGTGGAAGCAGTTGACACCTAGAACAACGTTCCTCTTGTGCATCTTGCATGTTTTGTCAAACATAGACTAACTTGAATCACATTCATATCTAGATATTGACATAGAAAGTGATTTTAGTTATAACCATATGCTTCTTGTACTAGTCCTTATACTTTCAGGACCTAGTACAAACCCATTTCACACCTAAACTCAAATACAACATGAATCACTCAACATCATTACTGTAAACAAATCAGTTTGATATTGTATGATTGCCATGAATTTCGGGAGGGAAATATTTTCCTGATAGGGGATTTTAAATGGGATTGACTTTGTCATGTGTTCTCCAAGTTTTGATACCTAAAATACTACTTGGTCCTTTTGAATCTAATGCTTGGTCCCTTTCCCTTCACCATTAAATCTTCTCTTTATTTGAATATAAATGTTTGCATGTCATTTACCATTGGTTGGGGCATTAAACATGTAAAGTCACTATATTGCACAAGGAAATGTCCCATTTTTCTATTTGCCACAAGTATTCGACTACCAACACCCACGATTAACACTCTCAAAAGGGCCTTGAGATGACTTTTAGGGGTAATATCACAACAATTGTAGGTATGTGTGAAGGGGCAGAATGCTTCCCTATCTCCTAGTACAAAAAACAAGTTGCGATCATTACTAATTGCAAGGCATACTCCAATACTACCAAATCCACAAGAACCTTGATATTACCTTGAGAGCACATATTTCTAAGATATCATTAGGGAATTAAGGTCACCTATTCTAATTTATGTAGGTACCTTCCTATGTGAGTAAGAAAAGTAGAAAATGAGGCCAATTGAGGGTATTTAAGTTGCCATCTTTTGCATGCTTGATTGAGATACAATCCATGTCGCTAAATAAGGTTCTAAGAAATCTTCCAAAAATTAGAAAAACATGGATTATGGTGAATCCAAGGCTCATCTTGAATTTGATAATTCTCACAATTATATTTTATCATTTAGATGGTTATTAGACATAGACGTCTCTCATCACATATCATATTTACATTGGGTTGAGCGCACCTACCTTTACACTAGATAGGGTGTTGTTTAGAACTTCACCAGATTGGGGGAAGATCCTTTTTGCACCATATTGAGAATAATTCTTTTATGCACTAGATGGGCACAAATTAGATCTGCACCAGATTGTGTGCATATACTTTTTGAACCAAATTGAGCACATATCCTTGTTGCAGTGCACTAAGCGAGACCAAATCTGCACCAGAGTAAACATATGGAAGATCTGACCCAATTTGGATACATCACACAAGCCCATATTGCATAAAATCTTTGTCTAAGTTTTTGACCCAATATATCCAATATCATATAAGCATAGACCACATCAAAGATCTAGTTGAGTTTTGACCCAGTAAATCCAATATCATACAAACCCATACTGTATCAAAGCTCTACTCAAGTTTTGACCTAGTACAACCTAAATTGCATTGAATATCTACCCAATTTTGACCCAATAAATCCAATATCAAACAAACCCTTATTGCATTAAATTTCTTCTTGAATTTTGACTTTGTATGCCCAAATGTCATACAAACCCAAATTACATCAAACCCAAGTTTTGACCTGGTAAATCCAAGAGCCATGCAAAACCCAAATTACACTAAAGCTTTATTTGAGTTTCTATCTAGTGAAATTGATATTACAAAACACACATTACATTAAAGCTCGAATTGAGTGTTGACTCGATAAAAATGATGCATAGAAAATTTTGAGTACCTTAGAGATTTACTTGGATTACGATTCTATAAACCATCACCATATTAAACTTGGATTAATTCAAGGATTTAACTTAGTAAACCCTTATCATTTAAACTATGGGCCACATCAAAACTCTACCCAAACCCTACAAATCAATCGTGTTATAAATTAAAACATATGCATATCATTAGATATTCCATCAGAGTCCAAACCAATTTTTCTTATCATACATGATACCTGATCATGCTTATAGCTAGATATATCCCCATAATTCAACATTGAGACATACAATTGGTGACATGTTTCACTAATTTATCCACATAATCTTCATCCACCTCTAATGTAAGAACTATCTACAATTTTTGCAATGATTAGAGTATTATGAGTTTCTCTTCTAGACACTATAAAAGAGTAGTAGTCAGACAAACCCTACTTCTAGAAAAGGAACATCCCATACAATAAGTTTATCTCAATAAGAGCAAAAGCTATACGACCTGTCAAGATTTCTAGATTGAAGTAAATGAAAGACACCCTTCCAGATCAGGTAAGGGATACCAGTCAGATGGTTCCTAATTCCCTGGAGAGATCTACTATTGGATGTTTGATATCCTCCACTGATGGTTGGTCTTACAAAATTACTCTTATATTGTAGATAGTGACACACCATTCATTGCTTCCAAGATCATCAATTTGTGTTAAGAAAATGTTCCCTTGCTATGCAAAGAAAATTTCATTGAGTATGTCTCTTACGTCATGATTATGGAAACATGTCAACTCATTTGATAAATAAAACTTATTCCTATGTTATTTTAACCCATACTAATGGAAAAAAGTGTCCCTTTAGCAAGAATAGAAAGACAACTTGTCCTCCTTATTGATGGAAATTTTTCCTACAAGCCTTTCTATATGTTCCTTGGCCTCTACCTCATCCAAGCCTTTGAAGGGAGCTCTTGGGGCACTACCTTTGCCTCAAATAAGAAGTAGATCTAGATTGTCAATGTGCTTGCATTTTTCTCTCCTTTCCTTCTCTTATCCCAGGGTTTCATCATTGTGATTGCTTTGTATCTCTTAAAGGAAGAAATTTGTGGTTGAATTGTTTGTTGCATCCCATCGAGTATCACCCATTTTATATAGGAGAGTCATAGGTTGCCTTTTCCTAAGACTCAAACCCTTTTCCTAGTTTCAAACTCAAAATATGAAACACTCAGATAGTAATCCATCCAATTATTTAGAAGTTAGTCAATCTTCTAGAGTATCCTAGAAACTTCCAATTCCAAATTAGTCGATCAATCAGAATCTCAATTGATCAACTTTCATATTTTGGCATTTCCTAATCCATATACCCAATCAATTAGATGACTTTCTCAATTAATCGGTTGGTTACTTACCCAAATGGTTATTTTGATCATATTAGGATCATTTGGTCAACTAATTTACCCATCATTCAGTCGATCGACAAATCTGGTTGATTGATTGGTTGGATCAATGTCTAATATAAACATAATTTAGAACTATTATAATCATGGATTTGATTGGAAACTTATTTTCCCTTGATATCCTTATACATTTGATCCCATAGGTTCCACATTATATTGGCAGTGATGACAATGACCTAGCGAGCAAGGAGAGTTATCAAGAAACACTTCATTGGAATAATTTGGATAAGTACTTCAACATGTAAGTGATCAATGTTACCATGATCTTATAATCACTTTTTCACAAATATTTAGATAGAATATGATGAATAGAACAATCCTCCTCTTAACATTTAATCTATTTTTTGAACTAGATCACAATATTAATATTTAGTGAGATCAATGTCATACTTTGACTTTGAGCATGGTCATGCATTTCGTAGTCTCACTTATCAAGTTGCCAATTTATCACTTCAATAGGAGGGAAATTGTTTCCTACACCACTCATATAATATATAGGTATCATAGTGCACCCAGTCACTACATGTGTAACAACTCTTATCAAAAGTCATGTTGGGTAGTCTTAAAGTACATAGAACAACATGTGATCCTTGTAGTGACACATGTCTAAGGATAATACACAAATTGATACATGATTCCACTTCCATGATATTGCTTTGATGTGTCATTCTTAAAATGGGTCTGGTAATAACTACATATGTTCCTGACTTGATATCCAACATCATGACTAAAGAGACATAGCCATCATTCATCACACACACTCGACTTATATATAATTTTTATCATATAATATTCATAATAGTAAGGTCTCATATGAACTCATGTTTAGGTCCTCAACCCCACACCATAAGCCATTGAGTTAAGACATTCTTAGGACATTAATATGTTCAATAATTATGTTAGTATTGAAACAAACTTAACAACTACAACTAAGTTTTATTCATAATCAAATCATGTACTAAGTATCACATTACAATGATTACATTATGGCTCTCAGGGCATAGAAAAAATAGTTACAGTCATTCCTATTCAGGGTTAGGGTTTTCCCCAAATTCTCATCATATACTCATCCTTGGTTCACCATTTCATAACATACACCTCATTTGATTTTTCTTATGAACTAAGAAATTTGGCATCTAATTCATGGAATATCTAGGTTTATAGGGTTAAAATATAATGTTCCAATATGAAATAGTTTGAAGTGATTGACCCATTAAGTCAATCCTTAGAATGGAATGTCTTCTCTAAATAAAGGCAACAAAATTATTGTATAAAATGTTTCACTCAAAGTTTTTAAGAATCATAAATGTATATTTGGAGGGAAACAAAATATTGATGACAAATTTACACTTATTGGCAAGAAAATTTTGATAGAAAATGTATTGTTTCTTTTTAGAGAAGTAAAATATTGTAGAAAGTTTTTTAGTTGGTGCGACCAAATACTTAATGGAGACAATAGGTTAGTTGGAGAAGGGTTTTTTGTTCCATTTTGCATTCCTGTCCTTTCTAGTGAGGCAAAAAATAGGAAAGTTCAATTTTAAAAAATGAAGATCTTGGTGGATAAATATATAAATTTTAGGATAATCAAAGTGTTCAATTAAAGATGATACTTTTGAGAAAGTAAGATATTAATTGATGTGAATTGATATGACCAAATACTTGATGGGGAAATAGGATGGTTGGGAAAAATTGTATCATTCCTCATTTTTTCCTATGAAGTTAAAAACATACCGAATTTTCTATATATTCCTCATATTAATTTTTCATCAATTGTATTTAGGCACTGATTATACAATATAATGCTTGAATGTGCATATTTCACTCTTTCATGCACGTCAGTAATTTAATAATGATTTTTTAGGAAGTTAAAAAATAGAAATATTTTCTTGTCTACATTATTCTAAGATAATAAACAACTTTACTTCTTATAAATAATAAAATAACTTTGTTAAATAAACCACTAAGAGAATACACGATGGCGGAAATAGCAAAAATGAGAAGAAATGATTTTGTATTTTGAATAGAGACTAGAGTTGACCTTGACTTTATTAAAGAGAACTGCACGTTGTAGACAATTAATGGTCTAGGAGATACCATTATACGACAATAGCTTCATATCTCAAGATAGATGTCATGGTTGTTGTCATTTCAACATTGCAACAACAATTGGGTGCTTTGAAGGGATGCAACATATGCAAAAATTCAATTAGTGGGCCAAGTGCCACTCAAGCTGAGATTGCAACTTGGGAGGCTAGATTTGTACAACTCCTACGTGCGTATCACATCTCGATTCACTAGTATAGAAACTATCTATATCTTCAATTAAAACAATCCTATAACATTGTTTATATATCGACACTTAAGTGGGAAACACTACAACCACAAGTCTAAGACGTCAATTCTTTAGAGATGGCAAACTTGATGTCAGAGATCCAATCTCAGTTGTGTTGATAAAAGAAAACAACACATATAAGAAGCAGAGGCATTAGTTGTCTTAAAAAAACAAGCATTGCAAGAACCATACCATGTCACATTTGTAACTAGTAAAGGAACCCACTTCGTCGCTTTGCAAAAACTGCCACCTATTATAATATATAGTGTCAATTGCAGCCGAATTAATCGACGGCTATGATTTGCAATGATAGTTATATATACAAAATCGAGGACTATGACATGCTACCCAGTGGGGCTGTGTTGTCCAACATGACCATTTTGGTTTTGTCCTTTAATCTTAGTTATTTTACTGAAATTGACAACTCAGGACTATAGTGTCAGTTTTATTGTTACAACTGACGATTAAGTTTTGATTTTTTTTTTAAATAAAAGGCCTGCATACCTACTTCCCGACTAGACACCAGGATGTAGAAGCTATAGTTCAGAACTAGAGTTCTAAACTGTAGGTTAACAACATCTTATGAATTTAACTTAACAACAGGCCACCAAACCTGCAATAAGAAACATAATATGCATATAATTTTATTCATTCTCCAATTTCATTTCATCACATGTGCAAACATAAATCTTCACATTCATTCACACACATGATACTTTATTTACATATACACCAATTCCATTCTCATGACATGTAGAAACACAATTCATTCATTCATCTTCACATTCACACACGTTTACATATATCATCATTCACATATGCATCAATATTTTATTCAAATCAAATTTAAAGTTGCAATAAGTCATAATCACCACATGTATATAGAAATAATGACATCAAACTTTAGAAAAATCATTCCTTATCCCAATCAAATTCAAAGTTCACTTCCTTTTCAAAGGCTTCTTCCCATTGTTCTCATATCTCATATAGTTGTTTTGTTGTATAGGTCATTTGTATGTCTTCTTGCTTTTATCAATTTTATGTCAAGATTCTACTGCTACACTACAATTCCTATGAGTAAGAACCCCTAGATATGCCACAAAAGAGTTGGGGTTCTTTCCAAAAGGATTTTCTACACAATAAAACTCAACGACCAACTTTGATATGTTACCCCTTTGTTGTATCAACTTGTTCATCATGGTGATACCCCTTATTTTGCATGCTTATATACGGTGTGTGAGACCTGTAACCTTGCTTAAAGTGTTGAACAAGCTTAATTATCATAATTAAATTCTTATAACCCTAATCTAACCTTGTGATATTCTTTGAAATCATAATACACGCTTAATGTTTCAAATTTGGTCCAATTTGGACATTGTTTGGGCAAGTTATGTAATTTTATGCACATTTAGACTTTTCTATAATTTACCCAATTGAGAGGTTTTATTTGCAATTTATCACTTGCATTATGTTCCTTGGATATTCTCTCATCATTCTTGAGCTTTTTGATTCATGGGGCGCCTATTTAAACCTTGGTTTGAAGGTGTTTTCCTCAAAGGTATTTTGGGGTTTACCCCTTCATAAATGAGCTACCTTTAGTGGCTATCAACTAATGAATTATTTTATTGGCTTGGAAATTTGACAAAGGAAAGATACGAAGGTCTATATGGATAGTGGGGGAGCTTCTTGTGTGTGTACTTCTATATTCTTAATAGTTTAAGGCCATGGACACTTGGAAAGATACTAGAACTTCAAATTTTACTTTTTCTTTATCTTAAAGTTTCATATACTTATCCATAAGCACCCAAACGATCCATTTTCTCTCCACCACTTTCCTCCTTCTATGAACCTCATTCTATATTTCCTGTCCAAGGAAGAATAAATAGGGGATCTTTTTGGAAAAAGAATCTAGGGTTGCAATTGACTTCCTTTTAGGGCTTAAAAAGCTTCCTTCTAGTGATCTTAACCTAAAAGAGTAAGAATCCCCTTATTTCCTCTGTTTATTTCTTTGTTATCCTTCTTCCTACCTTTCTCCAGGTCAGAACCTTGTTGTTCCATGGTAGAAATTGCTCTAAAGCTCTAAAACCCTACCTTTCTTGCTCCTTATGCTTAGGGTTTGATCATTTGATGAAGAAAGGTGCTAGATGGACGAGTTCACAACTTATGCTTGGATTTTCTACCCTACGTGTTTGATTTTTCTTCTTTTTGGGATTTTATCTTCTCATTAGAGGCAAGTTTTATAACTTGCTCCACGTTCATTTCTTACCACAATCTTGCTAGCTCATGTTCTTGCTTTTAAATGATGATCCATGCACTAAAAAGCTATGCTTGACTTGGATTTCAATTTTTATAATGTTCGATGTTCTGATTTTAGTTCTAGATAAACTTGTGATCATGTGTACGTTATTCCTAAGGTATAATATGACTTGGATCATGTTGCTTTGACAACCGATGGTGCTAAACACCTATCAACCAATGGTCAATTTTAGGATTTAAAGTTGATTTCTTCTATAAACACATGACTCAATGGTGGTATCATTGCAACAACCGATGGTGTTGTCTTCATGACAACTAATGGTGGTGACCAAGGGTGTCAACTGATGTTCACCCCTTAGGTCAGGTGTTGGCCTAATTATAATCTTAGTGATTAACACCGAAGTACCCTAATGATGCTATCAATCAATGGTGATATTAGTTTGATATTCGATGATGATTTATGAATATAGTGTTGATCTAACAACCTATGGTGATTTAATGGACACTAGTGATGGTGGACCAGGTCTCCACAACCTATGGTGAGTTAAGAATTTAGTTGTAGCATCAATTAAGCCTTAAACCAATGGTTTCTTGGGTCATTTGATGCAATGGTTGGACCTATACTCCAATGGATGGTTTTAATATATGAACTTGACCTAATGGTTAAGATCTAATGATTCTTCAACCAATAAATTGGAATGATGCCTAATGTAATATGTTGGTCCTAATAAATTTATTTAGATGATTTCCTTTATGAGATCAACTTAAGAATCTCATTTATTAATGGCTTATTTTAAATAAACAATCGCTTGTGGGTTTTACCCTACTCTTAATGGAAATTTTTATGTTGTTAATCAAAGGATGTCTAGTGTTAGATGGTGACTCTTTCTATAGCACAACTCAATGACTTCATAGGTGGTTTTTTCAAGATGTTTACTTATGTAAACGACCAATGGCTTTACCTTTTTAACATTTAATGGTTAGAAGTTGATGCCTCAATATTCCCATTGTTTTGGGTGAAGCCTATCGTGTAATGTTATGATTCTGATGATGAGAATTTGATGGTTCAATGCCTTAAACTTGTAGTCTTACCCTTACCCTTATATGATTATGATTGATAATCACCATAATGAGTTAATGGGTAACCCTAATGAGGTATAGCTTGTTATACCTAGCTTTAATATAACTAAATGATTGTGATTGGGTATGAATAGTCCTTGAATGATTAATACAATCATGGAGTACTCTCTTATTGTTGTTGAAACCTTAGTATGCTATAACCCGATGGTTACACCTTGTTTTATGTGTGGATTCATACTTGAGAATAGTATGGAATGTGATGGTGATGCTTCACCTTATGCATCCATGAACCAATGGGGATGTCGTGAGTTAGGGTTTGGGTATAAGTGTTGATTATTAACATTAATATAATTTATCTTGTTAAACCTAACTCTAATATCCATGTTTAACATTCTTATATGATGGAATGATGGTGAAATAACCTTCTTAATATGATCATAACCTTAATATGTTAATTGGTGGTTATCATAGTCACATGGTTGATACTTTCTTATGCTAAACATGTGCATTATGAATATGATGAGGGTTAATCATATCTAGATTCCTTGCATGTTGATGTAATAAAGGAATGTTCTTAATGCTAATATAACCCTACTATGATTGTTTATGAATATCTCCTATCTCATTAATGTAATATTGTGTTGATCCGGTGTATTATATGTAAGTGATGTTATTGAGCCTTGTTATAAGGCATGCAAAGATAATGATGATCTTGCAGGGACTAGTATGATGTTCTTAATGAACTTTGGGCATGGTTGAGCCCTGAATGAGGTGTAATCCTCTTGTGTTGATAAGGGCTGATACCCTATGATATTGTGAAAAAGGATTTATATCTTGTGATAGTGTGATGACTAGTGTAGTATCATGAATGGCAAGTGAATAGTACCATGTGATGATGAGATGAGAAATCATGTTTCACACATTTTATATCTTTTGAAGTTGTGATATTTATATGCTTGCTAGAAGTGAATTAGGGTTTGTATGTCCACTTGTTTGATGCAACCTTAATTCACCCAATTGGCATAACTAATCAAGTGCAACTCTAATCATGTAGTGCCCTGTGCCGTAGAGCCATCTTCAATGTCAGAACATGCTGGATGGTGAAATGAGTATTCCTAAGGGAAACTCAGAGTGCATACTGTTGATATGTGGGGGTGGCAAGTTGAGGATATATCAATGTCATCCACAATGTAGGTTATGGAGGATGGCTATGGTCATGCCTCAGACATTTGATGTGATTGAGGACAACTTTGGTTGTTCCTCGGATTAGAGGGTTTTGTATACACTATTTTATAGTGTTGTGACCTGTACCAAGGGTGGACTAGTGGTTAGAAACTTGACTATATGTCACCATAGTGGTAGATTTGACTAATATGTCACTGCCTTTTCCCTCGTACTGACTGAGAGGAAGAGATCTTAGGATACCGACACTCCTAGATCTTATACATAATCGAATAGCCCTTCGTAGGGGTCAGTTAGACTTTGGATGGTACGATTCAAATTACCTAGGGCGTAATAAAAGATGTAAGACAACTATCTAGCATATCTATTTAGGTTTATACACAATGCTTCATATTGGATGATAACCCTTGTTTGCTTTCTTTTCATTGAGATCATGTATAGTACAATAAGAGATAATAGATATGCTTATAATGTAGTTATACTCATGTTGTAAACATGCTTATATTGTCAAATATACTGACACTGATGGTTAAGATGATGCTTCTATCTATGTTTAATATTGCTTGCCATGCCTACGTAATTAGAAATGCTTAAACTGCTAATCATGCCTATACAGTTCATTGTGTTATGATGGTAGTTCTACTTATGATATAGATCTATTCCCTTTATTTGAGATGCCAATATTGATAGCCATGTTATGTTACTAGACATATTTGTGATGTCCGGGATGCTTATGCTACTAGATTGTTTGTGTTGTTAGCAAGGAATATGATGATAGTCATATTAATGATGATGATTGTTATTAGATGTAGTTTGATGAAATTTGAGTAGATATCTATCTAGAGAAATGGATTTATTTGTTACCTATATATACATTGATAATCATACTTGTTGCTAAGATTAATTGCTTAATCTGTTTAGCATACTTGAACTATTCAATCTGTTCAATTGATTATTAAATACTCAAACTTCTCAATTATCTACTATTTAAAATGTTGTAATCAATAAGCATTGTTGGAGGTTATATCTCTTGCTAGGACATGGGTCACACCCTTGTGGTTTGCCACATATTTTAAGGTAATCTCCAGTGACGACAACAGAACCATGGAAGTAAAGAGGAACTACAGTAATGAATCTTTGAGAAAGTTGATTAGATGTCTAGTGTGTCCTAGAGTCATCCCTGTACTCTCAGGTCTGGACAAGAAAAGTTTGTATATGGTGTTTCAAACAAATCAGACTTTTATTAGCACATTATTTCTTGTTTTTGTGGCATATATGAATATTATTCTCCTGTGTATATATGTTGTGGCTAAGGCAATAGAACAATTTGTATAAAATTCTTGGCATAGTTTGAATATAAGAAAGATGTTGGGCTCTTATGTAAATGTTTCTGAGTGGGTCTTGATGTTGAAATCAGTTTTAATTTACCCATATTTTTGGGTATGTGATTAATTAGTGATCTATTGTATTTTATGTTTTGAGTAATCTCATTTCGTGTAGCAGGTTCTTACACGGTGTTTCTCATCAAGCTGAGCAAGATCCTCTGGGCATACATCCTCAACCTAAAATTGACAAAAAAGCACATATAGGTCATAAAAAGATATAACTTATAAAAATGATAAAATAATACAAAAATGCAACAAGATAGACATATTGTAAAATGCACAACTCAGTATTAAAATAATACACAACTTGCACCAGTGTTAAGGTGCACATCATGATGCTGCTCATCCTTATGGTAATATTCATCATGGTCATCATACTCATGGTCAGACATCATCTGAAAAAATTTCATATAAAGAATAGTCAAGCAATGAAATATAAGATTGTGAAATGCACATCTAACATTAAAAAAATAAAAACATGCCTCTAATATTGAGATATTTTATCAATTAACATTCCCTCAGTGTGATCTCCACACACATATAAGCCAACATCAACTTCAATATTCGGTGTTGGTAAGTCAACTGAGAATGGACTAGAGTCATCATACTTGTCATAGTACTCTTCTTTATTTATAGGATCTTCAATGAACTATCTTTTACCATGAAGAACAACGGACCATTTTTCATTTGTAGGATCATTGATATAAAATACTTTCTTCATCTATGATGCCATTATGAATGGTTCACCCTTCTAGCCAATCTTTTCAAACCTCACTAATGTGAAACCCATCCACTATAACTCCTTTGGTGTTAGCAACCCAATTACATGTAAAGACCAGAATTTCAAAATCTACTTAGTCAAACTCCCATACGTCTTCAATGACACCCTAATATGATATTTTAGCTTCATGTGAACTCTTATCCTTTGTACAAGAAAAAACTTTGAAGATGCTTGAAGGGTGACCCCACTATTTTGGACGATGCTCTTATCATCTCGACGCTTTGTGTAATATGAAAACCTATTTATGTCATACCCTTCATAAGACATAACATTCATTTCTAGTTTAAAGGCAAGACATTTAATATTTTCAACAACATTATTTGGTGTTTGAGATAGTTGACGTAAGACTTTATCTTCAAATCACCTAATAAATGCCTTGTTGTGCTCTCTAGCAAGCCACACTGAATTGGCTCGAGGATATTTTGTCTTGATGAAATTGGTATGTTTGGTGACTTAAACTGTAACATACTGAATTCTGGACATTTTACCTTTTTGGTCCTCTTTTCCATATTTTCCTTTCATTTATATCCTCTTTGGCCTTTCTGTTTAATTTGTGAAGAATATGATGGTTTAATGAACATTTGTTCACCTTTTATTCCAATATTTGGGTTTATGCACAAATACCTCAGTGAAAGCTTAGTAATGGGTTTAATATGTAAAATGTCCACTTAAGTAATAAATATAATAAAATGTTTCGTCCTATAACTTTGTAGTTCTTTTTAGAATATGAAAAAGAAAATAAATCATGAAATATATATAAAGGAGATGATAAATGTAATATTTGGAGATAATGTGGGATATAATAGATAAAAGGAGGTAATGAGGAATATATTGTCTCAAAAGAAAATACAAAAAAGCAACACGAGTTTTCTACCGACCAAAAAAAAGAGAGGAATATATTGTCTCAAAAATCATAAGTGGAAATCCATAAAGATAATTTTGATATGCAAATTCGTATTCTTGATCGAAAAGAAACTTAATGGCCAAGTATCATCTAATTTGGATAATAAATAAATATATTAAAGCCTTTATTACAAGATAATGGGAAATAAGACAATAAGGTGAAATAAAATATCTAATGTCCTCAAATTGGAAAAATAACTCCAAATTCGTAATATATATGTCAAAATGAGTCTATGTGTGAATTTATATTTAATTTGGCCATGTTTAATATTTTATTTTTCTCAGGAGAGAGAAAATGATTTAAAGGCAAAAAATATTAAATATATATTGATAAAAATTAATTAATCTCACAACAGTGTTCCTCACGTTTATTATTACTTGTATACCAAGTTTTATATTTTTAGAAAGTTTCTTGATGCCTCTAATAAATTAAAAGGATAAATAAATGATACAATTTAAATGAATTAAATAAATAATAAAAGTCTGCAAAAAAATAAAAAAATGCCAAATTCATATTCTACATGTTAAAATAGACCTTTGGATGAATTTTTAATTTATTTGGAAAATATTTGATGAGAAGATAAGTTTAGGAGAGAGAAAGTATGCAAAACTTGCAACTCATTATTTTAAAATAATAAACAACTTCAACAAATGGAAATATATCAAATTCGTGTCTAACATACTTAATATGAGTTATGGGTGAAGTTTTGTAATTTTTGGATAATTTTAATGTCATTAATGAAGGAGGAAAGAGAAAATAGTAATTAATTTATTTGACATAATAAAAGTCTCCAAAAGGAAAAAATAATTTTAGATTCCGATTCTACACATCAAAATCAGTCAAGGTGTAAAGTTTGGTTAATTTTGGAGTTCGTTTGCACCCTCAAATAGGAAAAGAGAAAAAGTTAAATGATTAAACGAGAACTTTAGTCCTAATTCGTTCTGGCAAGTAATTTATGTATGCACATTGTGAGCCATCTGATCAAATCTTAACTGTGGAGATTTTATCTCCTACCTTGCGTAGGAGTACTGTTCACGTGAACAGTATGCACGTGAACCACTATTATTGCTTCGTGGATATCTCAAATCACGGTTACTCATTTCTCTCGATTTTTCTTCCGGCATGATCGTGTGATGATTCCACATCTTTTATTTCATAAATAGTGACCTATGGTCAAGTGTTTTGCAAATGCTCAACCTTCCTTCTTTGTGCTTCCCACGGCCATAGAGGTTTCACCCTAAAGCTCTACACTATATATAAGGGACTCCACCCCCGGTTCCGCGACACCATACCCTAATCTTCCCTAGTTTTAATTTTTTCGTTGCTCGCTCTTATCGATGTCGACAGCTAGGTTTGTGCTTTTGGCTTGCGGCGACCTATTCTCCTCCAACTTGGCATCTTCGGTCCAATTACTTGCCTAGATGAGTTCGGTTTGCTCCCTTGTACCTCCCTTTTCTTCGGTTTGCATTTTAATCTTGCCTTCCGCTTTTCCCCAAATTTGGTTTGGGAAGGTTGTTCCTTACTCGCAGCCATGGTGCGAGCCGAGGAGCAAGATGGCCCCTCTTAGTTTTTTGATTTTGCCCCCACTTCTTTTACTCCGCCCTCTCTGTTCTAGGGAAAGGGCATTCACATCTTTTTATTTTTGTTTAACCTGTGTTGACCCGATGTTGGGTGAGCATTGACAGCGGGCAAGGCGGCTTACTGATTGGTCCACGTCATGCGTCTCTCACTCTCTCTCTCTCACAACTTTACATGCTGATATGGAATTTTGTGATTGGTCGGATTTATAAAAATCGTAACTTTTCTCTGGTTGTCCAAAAATTAAAAGAAAATATGTTATGACCTCAGAAAAAGATTCTCTTTCAAATAAAAATAATTTCTTGGTTTGGTTTGGAGTTTTTTGATAAGGTGTTTTTGAGGATGATTTGATTAACTTAAAATCACCAAAAATAACCTTAAAAGTCAATATCTTACAAATATATCATATTATATGTTACTTTGATCAGAAAACTCTAACTAAGACGATGGTGATGTTTTTGGAGTCTAATTCGAAGGTTTGCACAAAAAGTTAGCAATATTAGGATTTTAAACCTTTAATGGGTATACTTAGTTCTAATCCATAAACCTAATGATGATATTAGGGAAAGTGGATTCTGATTTTGTATAAAGGGTCGGAAAGTAGTTTCTAGAACTCTTGATGCTAAGGTATGTGCATCTACACCTTCAATTAGAAAATTATTTATACCATTACCTATGTTCCTTAATGAGGCTTAATTTAACCTAATCCATTATTCTTGAAACCTAATTTATTCATGCCTCAAAAATTAGTTGTAGTATTATCTTGTTTGGTTTTTATACCCCACTGCCTTGTTATATAAATCCTTTGATTAATCTTGCCATAACTCTTTTGCTAGCATGTAGTTATATGTTCTATTTAATTGTAAAGTAGAGGTAATTATGTACAACCACCCACAGAGGGCATGTATATAATCGCCCTAGGGGAATGTTTATAATTCTCCCCATAATATTATAGGTGACTGAGAATGTCTTATTCTCCCCTCACCTAAGGTTAGAGGTCCGGTTGGTGCCTCAACCCTACTTAGTTAGGTAGACATATTAATTTACATGCAAATTTTTTATTTACTTTTGTTACTGACAAGTTTCCTTAATTAAAGCCTCATACTCTTGATGTCTCATCTTATAATGAACCATAGCTTACTTTTACATGCTTTTCTTACCTTGCCATGTTAGAATAGTTTAGTGACACATACTTTTATTTTCCTTCCCTTTTTGTTGGGTGCTTTCCCAACCACCCAGATGTGGAGTAAGGTGATGGATATGGCTTGAAGATCTTAGCTTGGCTTGGACTTAGCTGATGGATATGTTGCTTGGAGACAAAACTAGAGTAGTCTAGACTTCCCTCTACCTAGATGATGTAAACCCAAAAAGGGAGATTTGTGATGTATCTTGTACAATTTTTTATGAAATTGAATTTAGTCAGAAAATTTTTATTCCGCTGCTTTCCAATGAGTTTTGTTTACCATATTTTAGTAGAGGGTGGTTTATCCCACTCTTTACATAAACACTCACTTCATCGATGTTGTGTAAAATATTAAAGTGATCTTGTTCCCACAACTCACGAATGATTACTTTCACTCGTACTCCTAAAGTCCCTTTGCCGAAATAGTCCTCAATATTCTTGACATTTACAGGAGCTTCATTACAACTTAGAAAGTCATTACAAAAGTCCATAACCTCACTGGCCACATAACCCTCAATAATACTTCCTCCATGCTGGTAACAATTTTGAACATCACCATTAAAAATACTCATGTATCATTCAAAACAATACATCCAATGGAAGAAAAATGGTCCCAACATTTTCACTTCCCTAGTCAAATGGACAACAAGATGTACCATGATATCAATGAATGAAGGAGGAAAATACATCTCAAGCTGGCATAAGATAGCAACCACTTCTCTTTGTGAATTACTAAGATTCTCATGATCAATAACTTTGCTACTTAGAGTGTTGAATAAGAAACAAAGTCTGGTGATTGCAAACCTTACATGCTTCAAAAATATAGATCTAATTTCCACGGGCAATATTTGTTGCATTATAGTGTGAGAATCATGAGATATAAGAGTGGTTAACTTCAGATCTTTTTTTGATACCAGTCTATGGATATTCAAAGAGTATCCCTGTAGTACCTTAACACTGAGCAAGCACTCACAAAAAGTTTTCTTCTTCTTTCTAGACAACGTGTAACAAGAAGCTGGTAAATATGTTTTCTGATCATTGCTAACTACTTCTGTTAATTTTTTCCTTATTCCCATTTCACGTAGGTCCATTTTGTATTTGGTGCCATCATTAGTCTTACCTAGTATATTCAACAAAATACCAATGACACTATCAAAGACATTTTTCTAAACATGCATGACATCGATACCATGCATAACTGCCAAAGAACTCCAATAAGGAAGATCTCATAATATGGACCTCTTCTTATATAAAGATTTGTCACTCTGTGTGGGAATGATACATTTTGATCTCTTATCAAATGCATTGACAAAGTCTTTTAATCTTTCATAAACAACCACACTTAGTATGGGTTTAGGGGCACTCCATTCCTCTTTCAATCCATTGAATACTTTTCGCAACCTTTAGTAAGGATGAACATTTGGAAGAAACCTTTGATGACCAAGATATATAATCTTGTCGCCATAATTTAGTCATATTGAATCAATGTTCTGTTCACATATAGGGCATGCTTCAGATCCTTTTACACTGTATCCAGACAAATTTCCATATGTTGGAAAGTCATTAATAGTGCAAAACAACATAGCATGTATACGAAATGTCTCTCTCTGTGAAGCATCATAGGTCATCACACCTTCTCTCTAGAGTTTCATAAAGTCATCAATCAGAGGTTCAATATAAACATCGATATAATTTCCAGATTGTTTAGGGTCCGATATCAATAACAACAACATGATGTCCTTATTTTTCATACACAACTAGGGAGGAAGATTGTATACAACAATCATAACAGGCCAAGTGCTATGTTGGCTGCTCAATGTACCATATGTATTCATCCCATTGCTATAAAGCCCAAGTCTTAGATTTCTGACTTCTTCACCAAATTTAGGATACAATAAATCAATCTCCTTCCACTGTGGGGAATCAGACGTGTGTCGTAGGATCTCATCATTATTTTTCTTTACCTCTGCATGCCACCTTAAATTCTCCACATCCATGGAATTGGCAAATGAGGGTTGAAACTATGGTATTATAGGTAGATACCACATCACCTTGGCAGGAGGGCCAGTTTTGGACTTCCCAGAAGTCATCATTTTGTACCTCGATGCCCCACATTTTGAACAATCTTTCAAATCAACACAGTCCTTTTGAAATAACACACAATCATTCAGGCATGCATGTATCTTCTTAGCCTTCATTCCCATTGGGCACAAAATTTTCTTTAATTTGTATGTTGAGATTGGAAGCTCATTGCCTTCAAGAAGAATTTCTTTCAACAAATACTACAAAGATGGGAAGATTTTGTCACTCCATCTATTATTAGCCTTCAGATTATACAATCTCAACACAATGCTCAACATTATAAACTTAGTACAACCTAAGTATAATGGTCTCTCAGCATCATGCATAATGTTTCTAAATAAGGAAGGTGGATCAGTGTGCTCTACCCCACAACTATCTAGCATTGCATCAACCATGTCTATCGGAACGGTTTGTTTACATCTACATCATTTGTAGGAATTTCTTATTCAACAGAAATATTGTTATCGACATCTATTGATATCATCGTTGGATTCTCTCCATGCCAGTACCATTCTATATATCCCAGTATAATCCCATTGCACATGACATGAATTTTGATTTGGTCAAATTTCAAGTTGTTACCGCAATGCCTATAAGGACAGTAGAACCTATCTCCAGGTTGTCTCCTATGTTCCTATACAAATCTTATAAAATGGTCAAGACCAACAATAAACTCTAGGGAGCAATGATTTGGAATGGACATCCATGATCTATCCATTCTATGATGAAATAAAAAATAAGTATTAGGATTTTGGGTTTACATGATTAGGGTTTAGGATTTACAGATAGATTAGGGTTTATTATTTTGGATTTAGGGATAAGGTTTTATAGATTAGGGTTTAGTGTTTAAAAATTAGGGTTTATCCTTAACAAATTAGGGTTAAGTGTTCAATATTGAATGTGTGTGTACCACCTATCCCATTCTTGAACACCTAATCTCACTAGTAAGTGTATAATGTGTATTTGATTTTCAATAAAATTTCAACAACATTTCACCACAATTCTCCAAGTACACTGATGTAGATGGGAAAAATGTCCACCAACATATGTACTTAGAGAACAAATGGGGAAGTGCTGACAAAATATCTTAAAAAGAGAATATATGTTATATGCTTCCATCCTAAGTGATATTAAGTGTTCAAGGATAGTCGCAAACTGAGGACTTTCTAAGATTTACTCCTAATGAGTAAATCTCAGACACATTTCTAGGCCAACAAAATACATGTATGTTGTAAATTCCCATACCTGTGATCCTAGTTGCATCATTCATATCCTAGGTTTTATGTAACATCATTTAATTCAATTCATTTTTCCAGTTGGATTAGTTAATCAAGAGAGAAAGCAAACAATATTAATTGATTGAGATAAACTAGTAATTGAAATAAAGAAACAAGCAAGAAATAAAGTAAGTAATTAACACCACCTAAGTTAAAAACAATGTATGAGTTGATTTACAATAGCAACATCTTGTAATTTTAATCATACCCATGAGGATCAATTCTTTCACCTAATCTAGGTACCATATTCTATAACATTGATTTCAATATCTCCAATATACTTTCATGTTCATCATCAAGATAATCATTACACATAAATTATTGACGACCTAGGGTGAAACATTCTTTAAAGATCAGGGATTTCAACAATGATATTAAGGGAGAAATCAAAATATTTTAGCAAGATTGATGACTTAGGCATCAACATTGTCATATTAAGTCATTTTCACTTATTTTCAAATAGGATAGTCATATGTATCATCATTTATAGGGTACAAAGATCACACCTAGTCCAAGAAGAGAGCTCAAGTAGAAGCTTCGATAGAGAGCTCAAGCATAGAGATCAAGCAGCCTCCAGGCAATTGGCGGCGGCAATGTCCAAGCAGGATGCAGCGACTATGACAATAGCTGGAGTTGGTGGTGTCCAGGCAGTTGGCGGCATCAACATCCAAGCAGGATGGAGCAGCTACGACAGCGTCCACACGATGTCTAGGTTGTAGTCTCCAGTGAGGTGGTGTAGCCGGTAGTAGCACAAAGGCAGCGAGCGACGGTGGCAGAGCATAGCAGTTGTAGCACAGGATGGCAGAGCATATGAGCGACAGAACACAAATTTCCAGACTTAGGTTGGACAAGCAATAAATTAGAGAATGGGGGAAGGGGAAAGAAATTTCATGAGTCTTAAGTGGGATCTAGTCATCAGTTGTATAAAAAAATCGACAACTAAGTTGTTAGTCATCGATTAGATGAGTAAAACCAACACAACACCTAGAATAAATCGATGCAAGAGGCCTTTACCTAAACGAAAAAAATTAGCCTCAGTAATGATGACAGTCTTTGGTTACATAAAAAACTGACACCAAACATAGAAACTTAAACTGGTTTTTCCTAAAAAATGGATGCAACAAGACATAATCCGAATAAAAAAAACGGTCTAAGTAATGGTGATAGTCTTCAATTGTATATGTAAAAATTGACACCAAACCTAGTGACATGGACGCCATCTCTACTTTACTGAACTGATGCTAGAGGCAGTTATCTAGATGAAATAAAATTGGGATCAGTAGGAACTGAGGCGTCGATTTCTTATAAGCAAACCAACACTAGATTATAATTTGGGGGGAACAAATTTTTATGGGGATGTGGCTTAAGCACTAAGATGTCGATTTCTTGATATTAAATCGACACAGATTGTGCAAATTTTCACAATTATCATATGAATTAATGTTAGTTTTGTGGAGAAGAAACCAATGCCAGAAATACATTGGAGGCAAAATTTATTTCATGCGATGATGTCTGTCGTCCATCTTAAAATTTTTGGAGGAAAATATTTCCCACCAAAAAATTGTATTTCACGTCTTACTTTAGACATCGATTTTCTTGGAATAATCGACTTCAAAAAAAAGTTATACCTGTCTTTTCTTAATTAGTCGGACTTCAATTACAATTGATGTGAATTGGATTCTTCTTTTATTTGCCTTCTAATCACTCAAAAATAGTCTCTGGGAGTTGTTAGTGATTGTTCCCGAGACCCTTACTGTGTATTACCTTGATATGAGGGTAAAAAATTAATGCAGTTTGAGGGACTCGTATTGAAATTGTATATTCTAGCATGTGTATTTTTTCCATGCTCAGCATGTTAATGTTTGTATCATATGACAGCTCAGTAATGTAACTAAATGTATAATTGGTTTGAATTATAGGGGTATAAGACCATTCCAGTGTGTCAGAGGAAAACTAGATAAAAAAGAAAATAATATCTTAGAATAACGTTAAGTTATATAGTTTCTCACCCCCAATGAATATAATTACCAACTCTACTTGCTTTCATGTATTAACGTATAATACATGTAAATATGCAATGCCTTATACAAGATAATGGTTCGGCATGTGGATACTATGTGGTCTATACATGGACACCATTGTCAAGAATATTTTAGAACAAATCTCTTGTATACATAATGTAATTACTGTGTAGTATTAGATCATAATTAAGTAAGTAGTCTCATTTGATAATACAAATAGTCGAAAATAATTTTGAATTATATCTCATTCTCATTGAAGGTTTTTGACACTGATCGGCCTTGTGCATGATATTTGTTAAATGACATATGAGAAGAGTCGACAGAGAGATTCATAAAGTATGTGAACATTGAAATAGTTTCAAATGGTTGATATTCTTCTTTGGTGTCAATATATATATATTTTGTTTTATATATACATGTGGAACCTATACAGATGATGTGTATATGTTTGTGAATTTGAATGGGAAATGCAATAAAGAGGACTGATTTTTCAAGTCCATTTTAGGTGTATTGCATAAATTGAATGTGTTTGGATGAGAATTGAATGAACTAAGTTGTGAGTTCATGCATGAATTGGATGGGAACTGAAATTGAATGTGTGTACAATTGAAATGTGTGAATGATGTGTATATGCGGATTGAATTCTTGTATACTTGTTTATTTCTTATTACATGTTTGTTGACCTATTGTTAAGTTGCACACTTGTAGAGTCTATAGTTCTAATGAACTACAGACTCCATCATGTTAGCAGTCGAACAACATGTCTACAAACCTGCTATATAAAACATCCAAACCTATCTCATTGGTGACTTCACCAGAATTGATGAAATATGCATCCCTCCTCGATTATGCAACAAAAACCAACAAAATATCCTTTCAAAAGATTCACTGATAAGGCACGATCTCATCAGTTTGCTTTAAAAATTTGACAAGGTATCCTTTTTAAATATTTATTGATATGGCACTATATCGTCAGTGTGGCCAACATAAACCTACAACATACCTCTTACTTTTTTTTACTATGAGGGACTACCTCATTTTTGTATCCCAATAACCAATGATATAGGAATTTGTTGTTTTGTTAGTTACCCTAGTCAGAACCAATGAAGTATAGCCAAGAAAAAACCACAACTTCATCACAGGCGACGAGTTATTACATTTGTTTTCCTGTTACTTGGAACTATCATGACTAACTTTTTTTGATTTATCTTTTGCCAAAATAACCAAAAAATAGTGTCTAAGATATAGCATCTCCTACCTAGGCTTCGGTCTTTAACTAACGCAATACACCCAAAATAATTGACACAATAGGTGGTTTTTGTAGTAGTGCATTGAAGTCAAAATCCACATCTGCAAGAGACAATGTGGGATTTTTTGACAATGGATATACCAATACTTGGACTTTGACCACCTTCATGGAAATATAGATGATATCAGATTCAGATAACAAAACATGCCATTTTGCACATTGTCCAATTAAGGTGGGACGATAACATAGATAGCATAATGGATCATGACGTGCCATTAGAAGCACATGATAGTACAAAGGTAATGCCACAACTTCTTCATATCATGAACCACTATGAGGAAATGTATCTAAATTAGGATGCATCTACCTTTAGTTTCTATGAAATTTTTGGACTTGTAAGAAATGGCATGTTTATCATTGTTAAATTTCTGTATATGGACGCCCGTGGTGGATTCACATGTGATTGAGAGCCTCCAGATCAAAGGGTGACCTTGTATGGAAATTTTGATCATGGGCGAGTCAGATAAGTAGTTCCTGAAATTTTCAAACGCATATTGGCATTGATCATTCCAATTGTTATTGAAACTCTTGTGCAGTAGCTTAGAGATTGGTTCACAAAGTGGTGTCATCTTGCAATGAATCAGTTGGTGTATTACAGTCTTCCAAGAAGGCCTCCAATCTCTTCTTCTACATAAGGAGAGCGTAACTCAATGATTGCATTTTCCCCCCAGATTGACCTCTATATCTTGGTGGCTAACTAAAATATAGTGAAGTGGGTCTTTGGATGTGATGTTAAAGGTACATTTTATTGGATTTTTTTGAAGGGTAGAATGTTGTATAATGTGGAATATATGTTCCATCGAGATGCATGGTCATCTATTTGCTTCAACTTGGTAATGATGTCATTTATGTAGACTTTGATTCCATTTTATATGAGGTCATGGAAAAGATCCACAATGGCTCATTGATAGGTTGATCCCATGTTCTTGAACCTTGTATCATAAATTTCCAAATGCATATTTATCCATGTCTAATGACACCATTTTTACCTGATTGTATCTTGAGTATCCATCCATGAAATTGAGGAGTTCATGTCCAATTGTATTTAGGTTGGATTTGTTGAGATATAGTTATTCAACACACACATAGACACATGTGTCTTTCTTCAAGACTGGCTTAATGTTGGCTAACCATGGTATAAATATAACGCAGGGCGTATAAAACTTGCATAGTATTACTTTATACACTTCTGCACTTATCTTAATCCCCATGATGGCCTGATGTGTTCGTGTTTCTTCTTGGAGGGATGCACCACTAGTTGAGTCTGGAGTCATTTTATGGTAATCGACTCATCGAGACTTGGCATGTTGGCATATATCCATGAAAATATGTCATTGTATTAATAGAGGGGCTTGATAGGAGTTCCTTTTATGAACTTGTACGGAAGCACCTATTTTCACAAGATGAGGGAGTGAGCCCATGCTGATCTCGACAGCCTCATCTTCTTCTACAATATGGAATCAATGGATTTCAATGGTCATCTATTCTAGAATGAATATGTCTATTGGTGGTTCATCGATGAGGATAGACACAATATCTTCAATAGTTCTTGTTGGAGTAGGTACATGTGATGGAAGATATCCAACATCATTTTGTTAGGCATTAGATGGAGGTGCTATTAGGAGAGCGGTAGTCCTACTATAGAACTCAAGGAGGAGTATGGGGAAAGCCATGATGAGAACACCTATTCAGTCACTGTGCATTTTTTAGCAGTCATGTTGTAACTGAACATTTGATTGTTGGAACTTCTTTATGGTAGTTGTTGATGATTGATCCATTTTTCATCTTGTGTATGCCATTGTGGGGGTCTGAAGACCCATTGTTAATGACTGGAATTTCCTTGAGATCTTATTTTTTCTGGTTGATTGTCAGGGGGTGGTCCTCAAACATCTATTTTCATAGACTTTGTGACAGAAGTGTATGCACTCCCTATTATTTTCGCATTCAAAAGACATTCAACAGAAGGCCCAATGCCTCTTTTTTCTCTGATAATCAAGGTGCTCCTGAGTTGGCCATACTATTGATGGGTGCTAGTATGGAGACCTTTAAGTGAGGTGAATTCCCCATTTTGCATGGGGTCCTTTATAACCATGCTCAATCATGTCATGCTTTTCTAGTACAAATATGCATTCTATGATGTATTGGAATAGCTTGCTTATCCCTCGACCTAACTATAGCCCAATGTGCTTTAGAGATTGGAGATAACAATTATGATCATGCTACATCTAAGCGTACAGTCAAAACTTCTTGAGATGTAGTTGATTCTTGCCATTGGCAATGAGTAGTAGTGCATGTCTAGGTCCGCAAACCTAATGGGAAACACTATATGTGGAAATAGAACACTAGGAATTATGATCACAACATCACCATGTCTAAATTTGATACATTGATGCAAGGAAGAAGGCGCCACATTATCCTTATCTATCTACGAACGCCCCAATAGAAGATTCTAAGAGGCATTGATTTCCATCACAATGAACATCTCTATGCATGGCCTCAGAAGCACATGAATCTATGGTTGTACACATCCAATGACTTATTTCCTAGACCCGTCAAAGGCATCTTTGTTAGTGCTTGTATCCTGCATCTTTCTTGTCTCAATGCCAACTATAAGAAAGGTATTCAAAGGACATACATTGAAAACAATGTTGTTGTCAAGGATCACCAGGGTACCTTCATATCACCATGCTTGATCGTGATGTATAGTGGCGAACTAGAATTGAGTATGGTTGGGATTTCATCATTATCGAATATGATGATATTTGGATTGACTATTGGATTGATTGTGTCGGCCAAATTATCAGGTTGCATATTCTTTGACAAAAAATGCCTTTGAGGATCTTCAAGATGGTCGACCGATGCACGAGAAAGCTCTGTATGATGTCTCTAATGGAGATGTTTGTGTTGGTCTTCTTCATGTGTCCTATTATTTTGAATAATGGATCATATATATGGGCATATAATGCTTACTCCATTGGAATAGTGATCCACCCATGCTTTATAATATGGGAGCATAAAAAATTAGGTGGTGGTGGCACCTGATTGAATTTGAGGCAGACATTGTATCTCGATAGATGTTTTGGGTAAGACTACTAAAGATTTTTCTTTCACTAAGTTAGATGTCAATGGTGAATTTTACCCAATCAGTCGGTGACTTTTCCCTCAGATCAAAATTTGCTTCTTCCAAATAACCAGTAGGGGGATGGGAAAAGAAATTGTCCCAAAGAAAGAGATTCTGATTCCCAATGCTTCTCCACCTTTGTATTTCCCTTTTTGATGAAAGGTTCCATATAGGGTTAGTTGTTAGTGGATCAAAGAACCAACACAAGGATTGTAGAGGAACTTCCATTTTTTCTAACTTTTCTACTTAGATAATGGGATCATAGACCTACCTCATCAGTGTGATGCTTGAAATGTGGATTCCTAGTGACGTATGTGGTTTTGATGAAGGTCCCACCAATACTTGTCATATGGATGATTCTAGTTTCATAGAAAAGATAAAAATTCGATTGTTGATGATACCCTTTGATAGTGTTTTAGCTATGGCCCTATGATGAAGAGACCTCAAACACCTTTTTGCAAGAGTGAACAACACACATATAATGATGGGATCTGACAAAATTATTTTGATGACGTCAAAATATAATTTACCATTGCTTTGAAAGGGGGTTTAATAATAAAGCAACTTGATAAGAGGAGATCAATGTATGCCCTTTGAGTCTTTAAGGGTTTTGATTTTGATCACGCCTGAGTGGTGGAAAAAGAATTTTTCTTTTCATGTAAAGGTGACCTTTGTGGCATCTACTGAGATGTATTTCAAAGTGCAATGTGCCAAAAAAGTAAAAGTAGGAAAATTTTCCCCTTTTGTAGCAAGGGGATAATGGAGGGACAAAAAGGAATGAAGCTTAGTCATGGATTTTTGTTGTTTACCCATTTTTTTTCAAATAATGAGAAATATTAAAATCTGCTAAGGTCATCCTCCTCTCCACCTTCCAAATTTCCCAAGGAAAATTCTACATCTAATCGATATCCATTGCATGGACTAGAAGAGTGTTTTCCTTTAGTCTAGGAACCTAGTTGGGATAGATTCACCTTGTTATGATATAATATTAATGAAGGGGATGATCCTTTTCAAGGAATCAGGTCTCCTCTACTTCTATCCATTCTCATACATTATATGTGTAAGCGCAGATCCTCCCCTTCTATTAAGGGGTCCAAATTGATTTCAAATGGAGAGAGATCATATTAGAAGACATAGATCATAGTCATGTAAAGAGGATATCGCCAAGTAAATTTGGTATGAATTGTTGGATGAAACATTTTGATGGTGTCTCTAAACTGATTGATTTGGAGCTTGAACATTTTTATATGTTTGATCAAACTCAAGTGTGATGTACTCAAATCTTGGATATTGAGAATCGATACTTATTGAATTTGAAATGAGCTAAAATGAAGTTTGCCTTCAAAGGTTTGATCGATTTGGGCTTGACTCAGGTTTTTGAGTCGAATATGGTTTTATCAAGTTGAATCATATGTAGAATTTTGACTTGATCTAGTTTTTTAAAATAAGAGAGATTCAAATACATCTTTTAGTTTTGTTTGTGTTGGTATATGTGCCCTAATAGCTAGTCATGTGATGATTGTATTGTAATTATTATGTAATTTACTTGATTAATAATAAAGGCAATTTGTTTTTATTATGTTCTTTCAATAATGAGATGATGATATAACGTGATCAATGTCTAGCGAATGATGTTAGTCAATGAAATACAGTTTGGGTTGAGGGCCTAAACATGGGATCATATGTATGACAAGAGTATACATTTTTGTCACGTTTGTAGTCAGTTATTATTGTGGAAGATACATAGAAAACAATAATATTAAGACTGGATTGTGTGTTGAATGATGGTTGAATATCATCAGTCATGATATTAGATATTGAGTCAAACACATAGGTATCTTGTTAGAGAACAAGTGTACTAGACAGATCCACATTGAGAATGATACTCGAAAATCATAGAATGATAGTTATATCATCTCTTAGATGTGATAGTGGTGCTTGTGGTTCTTAGACCTGACGTCGCTACAATTATCACATGGCGTTCAATGGATTTTAACACCATGTAGTATGACCTTGAATAAGGGTTGACATACAACTGGTGCTTGGGTACATTGTGACACATGGGGATTGTTGTGAATGATATAGATGTCATTTGTCCTTCCTGTTGGGGTGATATCCTGGCCACTTAATAAGTGAGACTCAAAAATGCATGGTTGTGCTCGTGTGAGTCAGTATGTGATATTGAGCTCAGTGCATCTCAATAGTCTACTTTTTTTCAAAAAACATAGATCGAATATTAAGATGGTGATGATTCCATGCCTCATGTTCAATCTGAATATTTGTGACAAAGGAACTATATGATCATTGTAACATTGATCACAAGTTTAGGTTGAAGTTGTCCTTCAACTTATCCAATTACTTGGGTAGCAATGATGTGTTGTTAGCTATCTCTCATTGCTTGTGAAGTCATTATATTATTATAGACATCAAGTATGGATCCTATAGGGTCACATGCATAGGATGCATTAGGAAAAGAAGTTTAATCATGGACATGACTTAACTTGGTTACTAAAGTGTTTAGGTAATCAAACTAAACAATACTGACAATCCAATAAACCGACTGGGAATCCAGTCAACCAATTAGAGAATCCAGTCGACCGACTAGACAGGATCATTTGTTACTAATAGGACCTGCCAAAAGACCGACTGAAGAGTTCAGTTGATCGATTGGAAAGTGACACCAACAACTGACTAGAATGGTCACTCGAGCAACTGGAGAACCAGTCAACCAATTGATTCAAATTGACCAATTAGACTGGGTCAAATGATTAATGATAGTTGCAGTTATGTCCATTAACTGTTGCATTAAAAGTTAGTTTTATTACATTGCTAACCACAAGTCTATTGACCTAATGGATAGTCCATTCGACCGACTGACTGTGCACAACTAGTAGGCCAGCAGGCTAGTCAACTAGTTTGATAGTCCAGTTGATCGACTAGTTATGCAGATCCAACATGTCAATAGGCTAGTTGATAGATGGATAGTCCAGTCAACCAATTGATTGTGCACAACCACCGTCCATCCAAGAAAATTGACCATTTGTCTTCTGGGGGTTTTGGAAACCCTAGCCCTACCACCCCTATATAAAGAGGGGATAGACAAGGCTCTCAACATACTTCTCATTGACAGTGTGGCAATGTGAGAGCCTATTATATTACTAGTGAAAGGGAAATACAGAAAGAGAGAAGAAAGTTGATGTTGGCACATTGACGAATGAAGGGAATACTCCTTCCTAATTGCTCAAGAAGAACAACATGGAGTTCCTAGTAGTCTGTATGGACTACACAGAGTCACAGAAGTTTTGCTATTTTGCTAGGAGGACACCATCAACCTCTGTCTGTGTGCTACTCAAGAAGGAAGCACATATGTATGCAAGGATAGTCATTGGACTTTCTCCATGACAAGGTATATCTTGCACCCTCTTTCCTAATACATCGTTGTTGATGGGATCTACTGGTTAGGAAATATGGACAAAATTTTGTTTCTGCTTCCTACCTCTACCTCCATATTTCCCAACAATTTGTGCAATAGATGTTTTTTCAGTGCTACATCTAAGGATTTAAAATCCAACTAGTTTTGGGTCATTGGAAATGTGATTTCTATCATTGTGGAGTGAAACTAATGAGTATCCATGTAGGATTCTATGATTGGATTTAGAGGTTGATGCTCAATGTGAGGAATAAAATTATCATAGTAGGTCCTTCTTGACCCATTGTCCATGTTTGGATCTCCTCTAGAATTAAAGACAAGAATATTGGATGCTAACTTTATCGAGGTTATGAGTGACCATTTGGGGAACGTTAACTTCCATCTATTGATGAGGTGATGCTAGACATGTGTGCAACTTGAGGGGAAAGGGCTTTGTCTTGGGGGCTTATTAAGGTGCATGTTTGTGAGGAATGACTTGAGGAACATGCCTTATGTTCTTTATGAATTGATTTTGCACATAAATACAACCAGACGACATAAGGTCTTTGTCACTGAGGCTTAGTTCCAGGTCCATGCCCATGTGAAATGGTGTGGGGAGCTATATTTTACATTGGTTGATGCATTGATGCTATTCTAGGGAAAAACTAGACAAGATAAGGGCTTTGTATGTGAGGCTAACTTCAAGGTGTGTGCTTGTTGTGAAAGTACTTATAACGCTCCAATAGTAAGTGCCATGGTTTACATGCCCAAGCAGTACAGAAAATGTGAAAATGCCCATTTCAAAAAGGATACTTTAAAAGATAATGTAAAATTTGTACAATAAATTGTCCCTTGTGTGGCAAGGAGGAAATGATATGGAAATGCTTGAATACATAAAAAAGGATGAATGCGAATTTACCCCTTATATACAATTCTTGACTTGTCCTCATTTTTTCTTTGGCGGTAAAGAACAAAAGAAAGAAATTTGCCCCTTGCTTAGAAGAGGGTAAAGTGAGATGAAAAAGGCTTCATCAATTGGTCGTGAGTTGGTTTTTGAATGGCAGATATGTGCATCCTAATGACCCAGTCAAATGATTCTCAATTTGGATAACCCCAAGGGACTTTATTAACATATTATTGCTTATCCTTACATATATGTACAAGGGTATCGATGTCATTAATGGTGAGTGACTTGTATTGGATGATTTAAATAAAATATCTTAATATACCAGACTACTTAGTCAGGGGCAAGGTTCCCTATTGAGGAATCTGGATCATGGTTTTTGACTCATATCTCAAGGGGCCTAAAAAAGGAAGTAATGGTAAGTCAAAATTTTGGACCATCAAAAATTTCCTCAACATGTATTATAAAGGGAAGGACTGCAGCTGTATTCTATAAATTTATATTTATGGAGTACAAGTTAAGAGGTGTTTCATCTCTCTTTCTTTGGTTAAATTCATGGCTTATTGGTTATTGTACTCAAATTTGATCTAAGGTTTTGATTTTGGTCACGTTGGTCATGTCCTAGGCTTCTAGGTAGGTGTGTGCGCCACAATAATCATGAGGATCATATGAGACAAGCTAGGGTTTTATATCCTTTTCTAGTTCCCAAACTTCTCAGGGGGATGGTATCTTCCAAAAGGAGGTGGGAATTTTATCAAAAATCACATTTAGTTTATGGGTTTTGATAGATCGTGTTTAGATGCAGCCTCTATTTTCTGAAAGGCTTCACTGACAGGTTGCAATTAAAATCACCAACCTAATTGGGTTTTGTAAATCTAGGTTTACCATGCTCAATGCCTCATCTGAGCATGATATGTCTTAGGTTTTCAAAAAGATTTTACCAAGCAGCCAAAATTTAGATAGTAGTCTAGCTCTATCTTAGGTTTTTAAAATAAGGTTTTATTGAAATCAATGCCTTACACATGTATGATGTAGCTCGGGTTTCCAATATGGTATACCAAGGACCATTTTGTCTCTATCTTGGGTTTTGAAAATAAGGTTTTACCAACATCAATACCTCATGTGAACATGACATAGATCAAGTTTTCAAAAAGGTTTTATCAAGTAGTATTTATACTCTTTCTTGGGTTTTCAAAAGGTGGTTTTACTGATATTAATGACTCACATGAGCATGGCCTAGCTGATATTTTCATTAAAGTTACACATAAGTGTTGAAATTTGGACAACATTTTGGCTCTATCTTGGGTTTCATAGGAGGTTTTACCAAGATCAATACATTGTGTGTGATCATGATATCGCTTGGACTTTTCAAAAAAAAAAACCATGGATTTGAAACTTGGGAAACATTCCAACTCTATCTTCAGTCTTTTAAAGGGTTTTTACCAATATTGATGCCTTATGTGAGCATGATATAGCCTGGGTATTCAAAATATATTTTACCAAGGTGACGTAATATGAGAAACATTTTGTCATCAGTTTTGTAAAGGGATTTATTGTGAACTTTGTATATTCATCAAAAAACAAGTATCTTCTTGCATTTTAGCAACATATAAGTTTAACAAATGTTTGTCTAGAAGTGATGCCTCAAGAGGAATGAGACCTTGAGTTTGGACTTTAAGGATGTCACTGAATGTCCAGGTTGTCCTATGCAATTTTTGTTTATGTATAAGCTAGTTTGTGAGTTCTTCTTACATAACTCCATCCTTTTGGTAAGGAACAATGCAAATTTGTGATAATATAAGGTTTTATTTTACAGTGTTATATATTCATTTTTATTTATGTAACATACTTTTGAGAAATTAAGAATACCTTTCTTATTTCATACATATTTTAGTTAATTAAGTGCTCGAGTGAATCCATTGATGGATACCCAAAGAAGGGTTAGAACACCGAGTCCCCACCACATTTATGTAGAAAAATGAGGAAACCCTAATGGTGTGCTTCAAAAAACTAAGTGAATGAGGAAATATGGAAAATGGATAAAATGGTAAGGCATAAATTTGCATGTGGCATAGGTGTTAAGCAACCCACAACACCCTCATGGTATCATAAACCCCATTGATTTTATGGTGTTTTGTTTTGTTTTGTTTTATAAGGGGCTTGCGGGCAAGATATAATGAAAATAATGAGATAATATCACTTGTAAATAAAATGTTAGAGATAACAAGATTTGTATAGGTGATCATCAGACCTGGATTTCCATTCTCTCATACTATACAGGGGTTCAAAAGAGGGGGGAAAGGGAGAAGTGGGAGATGTAATAATAATAAAATCACAATATACAAAAATGATGTTAGTAGTCTCAAAATAATATTGATGATCATCAACCCTGGGTGCTCATATTCTCAAATCGCTAAGAGGTTGGATAGGAGTTAGCGAGGTAATGGATCACATTTTGGATAAACCACGTGTCTACCTTGCTTGATCATTGTTGGAATGGAAATATGCTTCTTTTCTCTCTAAGGAATAGGGATGTTCTATCTCTTCTCTCTCTATATATATACATGAAGAGTACAATCCTTCTAAAGTATATCCTAGAGGTCTCAACCTTACCATTGTCATCCTCTTTTAAAGTTGTAACCCTATAAATGATGAGTGGTGAAATATATAGAGAGAGGCTAGGAGAGATCCTAGGGTAAGGGATTGGTTTGGAGTGCTTCCCAAGAAAAAAGGGGACTAGACATAAGATAGGAAGTTGGGGCCTCTATAGAGTATTCAGGATGTGGTCCAGTCAAATTGGTCAAGGAGAGAAACATTGGGCATGTGCCAAGTGTGTATCCTACCTTCTTGAGGCTTGGGGATGTATTTTGATGACACAGAGTTGGTTGGTCAAAGTAGGAGGAGTGAGGAATGTGATAGTCATGCTAGGAGTGCACCCCTTCTTCTAGACGCTTCCAAGGTGCATTTCACTAGCACATAGTTGACTAGTCAAAGAGGGGGATGTGAGAAACATGGTACATGTTTTGGATGTGCGCCCTACTTGTTAAGGGGTTCTCATTTTGCATGGTGGGTCCATGGTAGGTGGGAAAGGTGGGGTGCACTCCAAGAGTGTTCCTATCCTCCTGAGATCTATTTCTGGTAGTTTATACCCAAAGAAAGAAAGACATGGCTTGTAGCCATATACATGCTTGGTATACATATGCATGGATAAACTCACCTTTAATGACAGGGATCTGGTTTACGGGACAACCTCATGTCATGGTTGTGGTGACAACATCCAAGCAAGGTACTTTATTGTTACACCATGATCTCACAATTACCATTAATCATGAGATTAGGGCATAAATTGAAGATTTATCGTAATACAAAGATCACCCTTAACTTTTTTTTCTTTTTCAAACTCTTTGTTTTCTTGCATTGAATCACATAAACAAACTATACAAGAGAATTAAACCTTTATTACTCTAATATGATCTCAACATTAATGATACACATCCATACATTCATTTTGTTTCTCACACTTCCATGTACATACGACATGATAATCAAATGCATTCTTTCTTATTAAGGAAACAAAGATACAAACATCATTTACAACTCTCTCACATCTATACAAGGACCTAGAGTGATAGGGACCGACTGAACTTAACTATACTCAGACTTAACTCTTGTGGCATATCTACTCTGATGCAATGATATCTTCTTCAATCCATGTGATTTCCCAAAAAAAAATTGAGTAGGGGGGTGAGCCTACTCACTCAATGAATGAGTACTTCAAAGAAATAGTCTAAAGCACTGATATAATTACAGATATACTTTTGAGTAATTGATATCAATTATAACAGCAGAAAGCTTTAGAGAGTCTAATGATTGCCAATCATAAATATGACAGGATACTCTAAATATCTATAAGAGTGAATAAATATATGAAATGCTTGATTGATTATAAAGAGAATTAATAATTTAGAAACATGCAAAGAATAATTGAATAACTGTACACACTTGTTTGACCTCTCATTCATTTTATTATACCATGATCATATGCAGTGTACTCTACATATGAAGACTTGTATTGCACTATGATCACACCGTACAAGACTTAGCGGACACACCCGGGAAATGCTAAGTCTAACAACTCTCCTGGTCTACAACAGGGAAATGGCTCTCTGGCCTAAACTGGACTCCTCCTCTAACCAGAGCACATAGGCAGAAAGTCAAGCCACCTCTTGGCTTTTCTATACTCTAGTGCCACCAAGACTTCTGGTTGATGTTAGACACTGCAAACTATAATTTAAGGACACTTCCACTAGGGCTTCGCCCCCCGTGCCACCTGATAGCACATTCTGACCCCCCTATATTGGACGCTTATAGGGTTAGGTCATTTCACCCCTAAGGCGCAGACCTCACATAGGGGTTTGAAAGTGTTCAGGGCTCCTAAGTCTATTATTTTATTATTCCTAGAAAGCTCTTTCTACATTGTACCCTTCTCTTACTTATACTTGACTCTGGTATCTCTAGGGTGTCGTGTCTACTTATTTGAAGTTATAATACAACATGTATATCATTCTAAACTTGGCAGAGCAGTATATTCAAAACATTGTAATATACTGAGTAATCAACATACTATACATGCAGGCAGACTAAAATTATTAAATAAACAAATTTCATGTCCAGTTGGCACATACACACTAGAATCGTGCATATCAACCCAAATATTGAGTTGTGCATCTCATAACTCAATTAAGAGTTAATTACTTATCATGACAAGAATTATTAATAATAACTAAGAACATTGATATCACAATACTTGATTCATTGAACACCCTACCCTTAGGGTTTCATTTAATCACCACAAATGCTACAAAGAAAGGTGTAATACACCTATCACGTACTTTTAAAATCTTTAAAACACATGATACCTGGGATCTCAATCCCTTATCACATTACTGGGAATTCTCATCCCTTCACATCATTATCATGATTACTGGATTTGAGTATTCAAACCCTTAGATCATCACATAGCATTGTAACCTCTGTAACAGGTAACCATTACCTCTAGGTCCATAGACCTAGGTATTCATTTCACTGGTTGTAAAAGTATTCTCATGGCTCACAAGTCCATCACACATCTTGTCACCTCTCACTAGGCAACAACTTATTCACATGGCTTCCATAAAGATTTCATGCGACATAAACATTCATTGAATAAAGACTACTATCAACAAATTATATAAAATCAATATTTGTATGAAACCTTGGAACTGAGTTGAATTTGGGTTTCTATGCCATTCACTAGGATATCATGCATCAATAATAACATTGAATAAATAAAGTCTATCATGTCAAGAAAATCCCTTCAAATGGATTTCACGATATCTATTCAAAAATATCCAACTTTCCTCGCATCTAGGGTTTCACCCTCTTTACTAAGATATCAAACAAACACTATTCACTTTGACCAAAATCCAAGATAGTATCTGACATATATGTACTATGAATTTAGATAAACATTCATTCATAACCAAGGGGATCTAGGTAAGCAATTTTCTCTATTTACTTATACAACAAATTTCACTCATAGACAAATTCCCTATATTTCAGTTTACTCTTATAACCTCTGTGAATACTTAGGGAATTCTCATTAGGATGTATTGTATACATTTCTAATATTATTTTATCATATGAACTTCATCCAAACAGAGGAAGAATCCATTTCATATCATTTTGAAACAACTTAGAACAAATAGACAATTCAGGGTTTGTAGTCGCATACTAACAATTAAAGATTATGGATGAATTAACCCATTTTCGTGAAATATATTGTTTAAAGGAAGTTACCACTCACCCTAAGGTTTGAAAACACCTTAAAATGTAGCTCATCCCTAAAAATCTCGATCTCATATCAAATCCCTAGCAATTCACCCAATACTTCTTCCTTTCAACTCAGAAACCCTAAAAATGAGGGATTATGGAGAAAGAGTGAGAAAAGGGGAAGTTGTGATACCATTTTGGATCAAATAAGAGGATGGAAGGAATTTTTATATGTGAGATAAGATTCACCGTGAAACTATATCTAAAGAAGCTAAACTTACATGATTTCATCATTCCTCGGACCGCAAAACCCTAGGTCGGCATCTCCATCAATTTCTCCTCTCAAACCCTAACTCTCTCTTTCTCTCTAGGATTTCATTTCTCAAGATTGAATCACGAATTATGAGAGCTCCTTGTGTGTTAGGTTGACCATATAGAGAAATTGAGCTACTTGGGTTAATTGCACATTGACCCCTCACTAAACTTTTTCTTATTTCAGCAGATTTTTCTGTCATAAAAAGGTTTCTGTGAATTCGTGTATTTCAAAGATAAAACCTAATCAAAAAATTATTAGAAGTTATAATGTTGTGTATAATTGAGTTACAAAGCTTCTGTTAAAATTTGAGATCATTCCAAGGTTTCATTAAATAATTAAAAATCGAACAGTGCACTGTTATCCAGAATTCTGTAGAAATGTCAGTTACTGTAATTTGTTTACTGATAAGGTCTAAACGCATCCAAAAATTATTAAAATTTTAAATGTTGTTTATGATTGAGTTTTAGATCTCTAATTAAAATTTTATATCATTTTTTGTTACCAATAAATAATTAAAAATAAAACACTACACTGCTAAAAAGCACTCTATCAGCATTTTGGTCCAAGTATAGTTCGACCGAGAACCACATTCAAAGAACACTCAAATATTCTAAAAAAATTCTCTAATATGAATTATTGAGTTATACATATCATATCCAAAATTCAATTAAATACAAAATTTTTAGAAAATATGAAAAATCGTTTACCATACTATTATCCTGATCAAATTCCGTACTCATGTACCATCAAAACCCTAATTTCAGCCAAATAGGGTTTATATTTCTCAAACCCTAATTTCTCAAACAATAGAATACTTAACATTCTTATTAGGTTTAAAACATCATAATTGAATTTTAATCATTAATTAGATTTAAGCAATGATCAATCCGATTAAGCATATAATCATCCAGGTAAACCCTAGTTTACCAATTAAGCTCAGATGCGGTCATAACATTTATAATGAATCATTCACGAGTTGAATGTTCACTCTAATTGGTGGCCTTCATGTTGAGACAATTTTATGTTTGCATCATGCAACTATGACTTTTGATCATGAGATATATATAGTCATACTTTGCTAATTCATCATGTCACTTTGTCATTCACGTTGATTATTGAATCATATTTTGATATTTGATCATGGATTTAATTAGAATTCTCATCATTTGGATATGTGGAGTATAGTATTTGAATCATATTTTTGTATACATGGCATCCCTTAGGATAATGCTCATAGACCTGAGATGTTTGTGTCACTTCATAGTGACCTTTAGTGCCTTTTGGTTATATTTTGGTTACTATGGCCACACACATACTCCATTTCCAAATCTATACCAATTTCAAATTTTGTTTGTGTATGCATTTCTTAGTTGTTAGTCATTGATTGATATGTGTCACCATTTTACTAATTCTAAAATTAAATCAATAGGACACAAAATGAGTTCCAACTATCATCCCCACTAAAGATGAGGACCAAATCATGGTCATTGAGTCTATTCATGATGAGATCTAAAGTCTTTAGACTAACATATAATAATTTTAGTGCAAGTGTTAGCCCGATGTCACCAAACATACCCATGGAAGGAGTAAGATTGATTAGGGAAGCCATATTTTCCTTATGCGAGAAAGGCCTCAAACATTCATGTGGGACATTGCACCTGCTTGCCGCAAGTCTTAGAAAGAAACAAAAAATACAATTTCACATGAAGGTTTGAAACAGGATGCTAAAAGTATAAGCCTTTTAGAAATAGATTTTCCCAACTTGGAAAACTTATTTAGAGATTGTGGTTGGGACCAAGTGGAAAAATTTGAATAATTACAATAGGACCTGACTTTGCAAAGGGATTGGAATGCAAAATGCCTTCGAAAAGGGTATAAATACAACATTTGTGGTCCTATAAACCCAACTTGACTTATTGGTCTGTGATGGTGTGGATCACTAACCCGCAGATCTAGTTAGGGAATAGACCCATGTGGGGTGTGCATCTTGTTAGTTCACCCTCCAATGAGGAATCATCAGAGTTTTGGGATGTGGCATGTTGTCATCATATATTTTTCCCAAAAGTGAAAGTCTTGAGTGCTAATTAAGTGTGTGCCCCTCCTTTGACTTCCATTATATGTGTTTCATTATAGCAGTAATAGCCTCACAACTTGGGGTTTATCCTATAATGTAGGTTGTAGTTGGTTTATGAAGAATAAAAAGAAGGGAGTTTCTTAGACCATTAGCAAGGATACATAATGTAGGAACCTACATATTCCTTCATTTATCCTTCCAACCCCTCAAGTTAGAAGGATAACTTTATCATCAACCTACAGTTTGTTTATAATGTTGGCTGAATTCCCAGTAAGTGATTGAAGTTGGATGCCTTCATCTTTTTCTATTTGAGATAGAGATGTGTCTTCATTAGAAGCAATATTTAATAAAAGAAGATAAAGGTTTCTTGGATGGCACTCATGTACAATTTTTGTTTAATTTCCTACATGTCTTGGTATATATGGGGTTGGTGAGCATCGTGGTGCAATTTGGGATCCATAAGTCAATGGTTTCTGGTTCATTCAAACTTGTTTGACATCAAGATAAGAAGAAAAGGTGTACATTAAGCACCCACAATTGTACAATAGAAGGTATTCCCAGTGCAATCATAACTCCTAGCTTATCTTTTATCCAACATGTTGTGTGTAAAAAAGATTGTGGTTGATTCTATCTTAAGTAGGAGAGGTGAGATGGAGAAATTGTGAATTTTTTGGGACTTTTTAAGTTAAAAGAGACCCTTTAGGCTTCACGACTTGAGAGTTTGTTAATGCCCATGCGAGCAACTTCAATGTTATTTAGAATTTGGACTGCAAAGAAATAGAAGGGAGACAGGCAACAACCTGTGCCGCCAGTCCCTTTAGGAAGGCAAATCCAATCCTCCAAAAAAAAACACATCCATAGACCTGGGAGTCATAATATTATTGTGCATAATTTTTGGACCCTCTTGAGGAGTTCCACTGCCTCAGGTGCTAAGAACCCAAAAGTATCAAATCTGAAAGGGATAAAAACATGTTGGTTGTCAATACATACTTTCTCATGCTTGACCACTTTAGTTGAGGCAGCTTCTTGGGCAGAAAGTCCCATAGTAAAATCACCCCCTTTCAGGCTCACCAATGGAGAAACTCTAGTTAAATCAACACATGTGTGTTTTCCTCCTTCCCAGACAAAAATTAAAATATTTTCTGGTCTAAGTGTCGATCTCCCTTCCTAGAGATCCATCAAAAAATTCACATGTGCTTCTTTCTTAGAAGCAACTACAGTGTGTCTGAGTACATGATAAGAACATCTCTTACAAGATCATATCTGTATTTGAAATGTGGAAATTCTCTGCAATGAACAACGTGCTCCCTAAAAGTGTCTAAGTAGGATTTACAACAGACTAGACATCATTATATTGTTTGGGAAGTCATTAATTTTATCATAGTAGGGAGCAAGTCTCCTCACATGTGCTTTTAGTCATGGAGGCCATCATTTAAGGTGAGAAAATCCTTCCTTTAATCTTGTTAGAACTGCACTAGTGCCTGACCACTATGAAACACCACAACTTTAAAGAGGGCAAAGTCAATTATCCTCTATAGATTTGATTATCCATGCATCTTGGCTTCTCTAGATTCATGTACCCCTAGAAAGAGATGCAAATGTAGTGCACTAGTATTGCAATTCTTCACCAAACTATTGGTGTTCGACTTCCAATAACTCAGGGTTAGTTGGAAAGTTAGTTGGCATCTCTGACTGACTAGGGTGTTTGTTGTCATTCAGTGGTGGCAGGTGGAAGCATGGAGTCTTATTTGCTATTGATGGGACCATATCACAACCTTATCATTTTCCTAGGGCTTAGGAATTATGAAATCTATTACACAGTGGTGTTCCTTTGATAGTTCAATAGGCGTCAAGTGGATTCTATTTATTTGGATGTTTTCCCCATGAGATGGTGAGAGGATCTACCCACCAATAAACTAGATATATGTCATGATCTTTAGTATCACTGAAGTTGTCATGTAATCTTAATCATGAAAACCCACCCCAAGGTTATGGGATTTCTTTAGAGTATGAACATCATTGTACACTACTAAAAAAATAGTCTTTAACTACAAAAAAATTGTAGCAAAACCCTCATATTTTGTAGCTTAAGGCTTTAACTACATATTTCTTTACACATACAAATTGTAGTATATGCACGTATAGCTAAAGCCTTTAACTATATTTTTCAAATATGTAGTTAGATAATCCATTCACTACAAATTCATATGTATCCGGAAGTGTATCTAGATATTGTCCTTACATATTTAAATATAAGTATAATTATAGCTAAATGTATCACTACAATTGCATATATAGTCAGTATGTAGCAAAAAGATGAAGTTAATACATTTTATGTGTAGTTAATGTGTAGGGAAAGGCAATAGTCACTATGTGTGTGTGTGTCTATATATTTGGATTATGCATCTATCTACATTTGTAGTGCCATTTATTACACATACATATATGCATGGTTAGATTATTCATATATTCTATAATCTGCCAGTACATAATCTCTTTTAGTAATAAAATAATAGTAGTTAGACCAAGGTTTGCTCATTATGCCAACAATCCTACTTTCATTTATAATGGAACGTCAAATGTACATGGGGAGGACGTATACCTTGCCCCTATTACACAATGTGTACAAAAAAAGGATATACATATATTAATGATTCACTAAGGTCTACATGCATCTCGGCAAAAGAGTATGTATCTTTCTCAACCAGTGTCTTTATTGTCTTCTCCTTTTGTTTGATGAGTTGTTGATTGCAGTTGCATACCAATAACCTTTGCAGACACGCCATGTTCATTATGATCTTCTAGGGAACATAACCTCTAAGCTAGCATTGTTCTTTTTTTAGCAGGAGCATTTGTAATAGCAGTAGTCAAGAATGCAATTGGCATCGACTGAGAAACATCAACATAGCCTTCAAACATGGGTTCGAAATTTTTGTAAGGATACTTGAATCATAATCTGCAGCAATCCAATGCTTTCTTGATTATATGCATGCTAGCAATATTCTTCCCACACATTGAATAATACTGTAGGAACCAAAATCACACAACAGAACCATATTAGCCTCCAAGATCATAATCACTAGCCAAACAAAGAAGAGATTTTGGTTTAGACAAAGAAGAGATTTGGGTTTAGATACATGCTTCATAAACAACCAACATGAAATATAATAAGTAAGAAACCAACCTCAATCTATAATGAGCACGTAGTAGGGAAAAAACCATAGCATCATAGATCAAACCCCATCGCTTTTCATAGATTATAGATCATGCTAGAGTTGTAACTTCAGATATACAACTTTAAGACAGAGCACAAAAACAATGATAGCCTAACTCCAACCAGACCAGCTGCAAGAGATAGAGAAAGTTGTCAACATGCATGAGACAGACTCTGAAAAACCTAAAAAAGACTAGCTAAAAGTTATCTCAATCTTTATCCAACCAACAATGAAGCAAAAGGAAGGCATAGCCACAACACCAAGAGAGAGATAACATATAAAACTATTAGCTCAACATATGAATAACTGTGTGGAAGTCAAGAATAAGACAATGCAATTTCTTTATAGTGTTTGAAGCTATCCATGAAATTAGAGCTATGTTACAGTCATGTTGGGTCTGACTAGAGGTGAAAATCACTAAAGGGGTTCCTAGAAGCATTCACCGGGATAGATCATACTAACTATGCAGGTTAAAAAGACTCCCTCGATGCTTACTATATATTTCTTTCTCATAACAAATTCTATAATTTACAAACTTTTTTACTACTGCATCAATGTTTACTTTATCTCATTCAAAATTCGAAACTAGGATATAGAAAAGAAAAAAGTGTTAAAAGCAAACCTGCCCACAACAAACCCAGAAGGGCCAAAAATAGAAAAATGAAATAGAAGGCCAAGAAACAAGTTAGCTTCATCTAAGTTCTTCCCAGCAGATACATGAATAGTCAGGCATGACTCAGATGCATCACAAAAAGAAGGCATGTGCATAAATCTAAAACATAAAGTAGCCTCATCTTGGAGGGAATAATCAACATGCTTCAATTAGCATATCACCAGTTTCAATCTAGGAAGAACAAATGCAGTTGCAGCAGTCTAACTGGTGAGTGTTACCAGCTCAAAGAGCATGAGAGGAAATATAGGTTTGTCCTCAACCTGTCCAAGGTGTAGACAAGAAGATAAAATCTTGTTTCACTCAGTCTAAGGTTGTAACTGGAGCAAACCCATTTCAGAACTACTAATATGAGGTGATATGCCAGTTGGATTCTTTAGGAGCAACCTACAAAAGATTGAGGATGATTGAATACATGAAGGACATTAAAATACCTTGTCTTATAAGTGAATACAAAGTGACAAGTACTATATCTTTAAACATATCACTTATGCTAGATTAAGGACCTCAAATAGTGTTTAGCAAAGTCTTTATTACTTAAGACATGTCTTCCATGCATGTCACTATTCCTTACATGTAGTGTCTTTGTTTAGTCACGTGCATCAAATAATTGGCAGTCATGAATAGTTGTCAGCTTCAGAACAGAGGATGTTGAAGATTGTGGAATAGATCTTTTATTGAAATCACCCTATTTGTGATGGTCAGGACTCTAACACATGCATAGACAACTATGGATAGATTCACTGTATAGCTTCCTCTGAAGTTAGCTAATGCAAATGCCTTGCATTGTAAAAAAAATGAAAATGTAAGTTGCTTCTTGGATGATTCCGAAATGGAACTACAAAATCTTGATTGCCCCAAAACTCAAGCAAAGTTTATGAGTACAGATACTGTTGATTCCTGAGGACAAATAATAATGACCAAACTGAATGGGCTTTTTAGGATGCTCTAAGTAGGTGATAAAAGACTTTCATCACATGAATACTTATGCTTAATTTAGATTTCTATATGAGTACACTACTAATGCTTATTTAAGATATCTATATGAGTAGGTGACTTTCATCATAAGTTAGATCTAGGAAAACGGCTAGAAAATGAAAGCAAATTGTAATAAAAGACTCAGTTCTCATATGGATGGCTTAATGTTTAGACAACTAATGCAGACTAATTACCAAGACACGAGGCCAAAATTACTTATTAAACATGTCAATTATAGAGACAAAATAACATATGTTATAGAGATAGTTCAACACTGAATGAAATTCTTTAAGTAACACTTTTTGGGCACTTAAACACTACATGAAATTATATAAATAACACTTTTTAGACACTTGAAGATAGAAAATAGAATGTTTTCAACCAGTTAAACATTGCCCAACATGTGTGTCTAGCTACTTGGTGCTAAGAAATAATGATAAGTACTCCCGAAATTGGAAATTTTCAAATTAGTAGGGATTTGTATTGCATACAAAATTTTGGATTGGTAGTGATCTGTTATGTCAGCAATCTCTTTTTTTATGGGAAGCATACACCTTCCTAACCTATGTGTACCGTCCTCTGAGCTATTCTTCAGTCTGGAACCCCTCTAGCCGCAAGCTAAGGTTCATGCATGGAAGCCACCATGCAGTTGACAGTGGCTTAAATTGAGAAAAGTGCTAATGGGATAATTTCCAGATGCCTTTGATACTACATTAAGAAATGAAATGAACTTATTAAATGGTATAAAAATTGAAATAGTTATTATCATAGTAAGTATGCTAGATGTGATATTTGAAAGATATTTCCAAATGTGTATGTTTAGATGCATAGTAGTGAATCATCATACGATTAACAACTTCAACATAGTAAGTATGCTTCCGACGGTATGTACATTCATATCTAAGTATGCTTCCGACAGTATGTACATTCATATCTAAAAATATATTATTTGTATACAAAAATCTAGAATTATGTCTTGAGGTTTTGGTTTATCCCTCGGGCATAGTCCTAGTTCCAGAAATTAAAAAGCTTGGATTGAGCAGAGATATCACTAGGTAAATCCGTAAATGGTAATCTACAACTAGTAGTTGTAGATGTGTTGTATTTTTAAGTGCATCCCTCATCTTTATATGCAGTTAAGACATGCAATCAACTTACTAAAGGTCTTTGATTTATTATTTCCTGAAACACTGACTTCATGTGTAATATATATTGAGTGCTAAAGAAACTAAGAACATGATATACCCAGGCAGCATATGCATGAAGTTTCACCCCTTTGGAGTGCCATGATAAGTATGAAACTAAGAATAAGATATAAAAAGGTTGTGAAACTAAAAGTATACGTTCTGAATTTTTGTCTACCGGCATTAACATTGACTTCGATGATCTGTACTTTCTAAATTTTTTGGCAAAATGCATAAACCACTAATGTAGGAGCATCAAGAAAGATAATGACCAGTGATTCACATACATGGAAGAAACATGTATATCCTCAAGAATTTTAATTGCCAGAAATCCAGTTAAGATACGCTAGCATATGATCAAAGTTTACAAAAAAGAGTAGTATAATGAAATACATTTACTGGATACTGGAAACCAGAGAGATATTCAAACTTGACAAAGGCATAATATACTCCTACATCTTGTTCACTAAACAATTTTGTTAATAGAGGACATAATTAAATCTTAGAAAAATAGATCCCTTTCTCTAACATGGAGAGTTACCTTTGCTCTATCCATACCGGGTGTGAAGTCAAGCTGCATCATGCAAACTTCCATACTACATGCATCCACTCACGGGAGAATTAATCAACTCTATCAAAGGAAAACTAATCTCATAGCATGGGTCTGTAGACAAACACAGAGGAGGGATTGGGACCAAAATTGCAAAAGAAATGACTGAGGCCTATGAAGACATGCTACGAGTATGTAACCAAAAGAACAGTTCATAGTATCCTAACCATGGAAGCAAAATATAGTATATCAAACTACAAATGTTTAACTATAGGCTCTAAAATTTTAAGGTTCATTCTATAACATCAAGACAGTATGTGAACACAAATAGGGCTATTAATGATGAATGGGAGGAACACATTGGTTCTGGATGATCCAGGGTCAATGGGAGGATCAATTCAAAATCCAAGGATTCACATCCATCATACAGTAGGATGAAGAAGATATCGACGTATGTATGAAATTTATACATACCATAGAAGATGAAAGTAAGAAAGATTAGAAGTTGAGAACTAAAAAAAGGAAAACCAAATACAACAATAAAATGTACCTTCCCTCAAATAATTCAAAGAGCTTCCTGGATCTCTGTCGCAGAGCACCATAGTATAGTATGTGCCCTCTTCTTTTCATAAGTATGTGTTATTAAATGAGTAATTTTAATATGAAAGTGTATAGGAAGAAAAGGCTAAATAAAAATCAAACTCTTAAAGAAAATTTACCTCATCGAATGACTCAAATATGTCAGTATTTGGCTTATGAATTGTGGAGACTATTGTGTCACCAATGTCGGTTGTGTTTCTCATAGTTCTCATTACCACAACTACCGCTCTAGCATCAAGACCTGATGTAGGATCATCCATGAAAATTATTGAAGGGTTAGCAACCAAATCCACCGCAACTTGTTAGTCTCTTCCTCTATTCAATTGATAATCTTGCGATTCTTGGGAGGTCAACTAAAGCATCTTCAATTGAGATTGTCTAGCTCTACTACCTCCATGACGCCCTCAACAAATATCTATAGAAATGCAAACACTTTTGAGAGAGGATATTTAGGGACATCTTCTGGGATAAATTAAGAATAGCATCCTCTGTTGTGAGAGATATTTATGCAATTTCACATGGAAAGAAAAAAGTTTAAGATTGTATTGTAAGCATGGATATGCACAATTCACTTTATATTCAGTAGTGTTGTTGTATTCAATTTTAGTTTATTATATTATACCATTAATCCTCATATCTACATGAACCAGATCTGTGAAGATACAACAAGAGCTGCCCTTGAATGAGACACAAAAGTGATGTTGCACATTTCAATGAGTAGAGTACTTTAGATGAACCATAATTCTGCAACACAGTACCCGTCAATATCGTAATAACACTCTATTTAAATGTTAAATGGTAATGGTAACTAACTTGTGGTTATACGGGGCAAGTCCTAACAACAAATTCAATTGCATCCTTTTAATGCAAATTAGACACTGTAAAAATAGTAATGAAGAATCTATATCATGCATTAATTCTTTATTGGAGTACTTTTGACTATATCATGTGTTTGATATAAAAATCATAAATTCATTTTCATCTTGATCATATTTTTCTTTTGAGGTAGATAACATACTTCCAAGAAAAAGAAAACACATGGCTGTCAGAAATTATTAGGACTTTGTCAAGAAGTTTGTTGTATTGACCAACACTATGTACCTCATATATAGTTTCCACTGGTACGTCTAGCAAGAATAAAACTCAAAACCATAAGCCAAAGCAAAATCACATTGAAAAGGTTACATAAGATAAGAAAACACTACATAAAAGTTTGACCACATGTGCAAAGCAGTTCAGAAACCTATGTGCCAGTCATTCTCTAGTCATCACTCTGTTAAATAAAATATATAAACTAATGAACTAACTGGACTAGAAATGGTGAATGAGATCCTATGTATTTTCTATATAGCACGAGTAATAAAAATGCAACAAGGTGATTCCCTAAATATGCCTATGAACTGATAGATAAACAATGGAGATCCTAGAGATTAGTTGTGCTCGATTCATCCTCCAATAAAGAGTTTATTATAGCCATACTAAAGTTACCTATTACTTCAATTTGAAAGCCTTCTTGGTATTGGTACCTGGAAATAGACAATATGTATATTATAAGAACTTATCGGTTGGGCCTCAATCTCCACTCACTGGATTGGCTGAGCAAACATGGTAATGCTCAGAATTTTGCGTGAAAAAAACATAATCTACAAACAATCCTTGAGACAAAAATATCATCGTTCAACAATGTTGCATTAACCATCTCCCCACAAAAGTCAATCTGAAAACAAGACATGCATGTGATGAGGAGAGTTGTGAGATATGAAAAACTTGTCAAGAAATTGATGGCCTCAACACCCTATTATTATGTTCATATGCTAATGCTACCAACTGGAAATGAAAAGCAACCAAATACTAAATTTTGATTTCAGATCCTTTAAATTCTGGTTCTTACTTAATAAATTGATGGTGAATGTGCAACAATTTTCTTTGGTTGTTTTGCACTTGTGTAAAAACCAAGTCATTTTCAGATGTGATAACCCTTTACCCCATCTGGAAGCTCATGCCTTAAGGAATCAGGCTGTGGAGATCCTCAAAATGCACTGCCCCATCTAGCATGATTAGGAATACATTGTTGTTGCCCTCTTCATAACTAGTTTTGTCAGTGTTTTTAAACCACACATGGACCACAATTGTCATGGTATCCAGAACGCTACCCAACTGTTGGGATGCATTCAATGCCAAAGCTGATGGGATTCTCCAATGTATACAGGTAATGGAAAGAAAATCCTACTCTACCCAACAAACTATATTTTAATAATGTAGCTCCAAGGCCATCTTGGACTGATCTTCAGCCAACTATTCCCAGAATTGAGACTCACTCATTTTAATTTTCATCTAACGTAGTGCCTCCTAGAAACAATTTTCATATTAAAAGCAGCATAAGACGTGCCTTTAAGCTTAGATGGAGTACCAATAGTGCAATTTCATGAATTTAGTCGATCTTCATACCCGTTAATTCCTACACACCAAATTCTCCATAGACCCACCATCACTTATCAAGTAGGCATGATCGATGCAAGCATTGAAAAAGCATATGTGCTACAATGACTTGATATTGGTCAAGACACTTGAATAATCTAATAATGGTTTTTGTTACTTGTTCTATGCAGTTTAAGTTGCAAGAAATAAAAAAAACTACATATCTGAAGAATCACATGATAACATGATATGATTGTATAATCAAATGGCTCTTTACCTATATAGAGATAGAGGTTATTCGATTAATAGTGGAAGTTTCATATTGGTTGAATGCATCTATCTCCAGAACTGATTCTTCCAAGTCCTTAAAACTTAAAGCAATACACACACACCCTCATCTTAAGGAGTTTAATAAGATGCAAGTTCATGTACAATGTTAACTCTAGGTTGATAATGCAAAGCATGCACCTTAGGGCCCATTTGGTGTGTGTAATAATGCAAAAAATGCTCTGTTTCTATAGATTTAGGGATAAGAAGGCCTTTTAAAACACATATGTCTACTATATATATTTAAGGATGAACGAATGTAGCTTCTTTTCAAAAGATAATCACTGTCCAATTGGTGAAGTTGTTGGATAATTATTTTTAAGTATATAATGTACGATCGAACCTGTTTCCAAATAAGAATTTTGTGCATGAGGTAGTGTGAGAGGCATACACCATGAGGCTACCGAAATATTGGAACATGCTATTGTGTAAGAGCAATACCATTTGCATCACTCAAGGATCCTAGGTGCCAACAGAGGTTGGTCCTGAAGTAGATTTGACAGGACCATTCCCACCCACTCTTCAATTAAAACAGTTGGAGTATAGAAGCATATAAATATACTTCACAAAAATTAATATTTTGACAAACAAAAGCAATGAAATTAATAAAAATGAATTCTTCTTTAATTCACCTACAAATCCCTTCTTCAATGTAGTTGGAATATCATAAAAGATATTCAGTAATTCATACCTTGAAGAGAGCATAGTCTTACCTCATTTTGACCGAATAACAACTCTAACTAAACTATCCTCATAAAAATGTTTAATGTATGAACTCATACCCAAGAGAAACATGGATTATCAAAGAATGACCAGAGTTGGATTCTGTGGATGGCACATTCTCAACATATTGGATATAAGAACTATAAGATGACAATCTCCTAGTATTGGGATTAAAATTTATGGTGGAGATGAATGTTATAGTTGGATCTATTGGAAATAGATTGACATAAAATAAATAGATGTGTTGGAACCAAAAAAAGGAGCAGTAGCACCTAAGGTAGCAGCATGATCTATGGGAGAAGATTGAACCTCAACAGGGGATATTCAGGTGTCGTTCTATACTTCTTACTCTCGTAGAACCCAATAACAAGAGGTGTTGCAACTAGAGGGGAGAGGACTCAGCTAGAGGAAACATAGGATTAGGAAAAGAACATAAGATTCACAAAGATGGTAGGCTTGGCATAGAAGGATATGTTCTGAAACAATGTGACATCCAAAGTGACATACATCTACTTAGCATCATGACGGTAACATCAAAGCCCCTTTTAAGTCTAGGAATGGCCAACAAAGTAACATTAGGTAGGATGTGAAGACAACTTATCAAACCTAGAGAAGATGATGACCAAATCTTAGCACCCTAATGTCTTAGGCGACAAAGAGACAAATGACTATTGCAGAAAATTACATACCAACTCGTATTCCTTTATCAAGAACATAGGATGACATCTAATCTATCTAACAATAGTGGTTAGATTGGATAGGCCTAAATAACTTAGTGCTAAGAATAGGCTAGATGTTCTCATGCAATAATCAATTATAACAATCTCTTGCAATGTCAGTTATACTAAAAAATGTTGACAGTGAAGATCAATTGAAAATCGGTAATGTTACATTTTTTGAAATATCAGTAGATAGTAGTGGATCTTGTGAGACAAAATGACACTAATGCAAGAAGAAGTGGAAAGACATGCATTGTATGTCGATCAAAGGTTGAAACCAAAACATGATATCAAACGTACCTTATAGGAATGAGAAGGATGACCTTCCTTTTCAACAATTGGAAAATAACTAGTCTTTGATGAAGGACCAGACTCTATTAGAATATCATTAACACGAGTACCGCCTGTGAACACATATTAAAGAGATCTCTACGAATATGTATTCATAAGAATCTCACAAATTTGGAGACCAAAAGTCAATACTTATGGGTCTCTCAAAGAAAAACACCTGCCAAGAAATTTTACAAAAAAGAAGGACAAATCAGTCCCACGACCAAGGTTTAATAAATCTTTATAGGTAAACTATCCTTCCTAGAAAAGTTTGACAATGTAAATTTTGAATCATGTCAACAATGATGAAATACAACAAATTCGCAAGGGTCCAACCATCTACATAATCCATTGATAAGTATGTAAAACATAAAAATGAACAAACAAACTCATAAAGAAGAAAAAATGAATGAACACAAAAAGGCCAACACAAAATGAGTCATTTACATGTTATGACATTCTATGTATACCTATCATGCAATGATTCCAATGACATGTAGCATACCATCATGTATTGATGCAATGCATGTTTGCCAACCAGGTATGGGGTCACATCCCACTCCAAACTTGCCTTGCAAATGCATTATAGATTCATTTAGAAGTTGTTTCAAATGGGTGATGATTGATGAAGAAAACAACAAATTGTAGCTTCTAAAGATCCTCGTGTAGATATCTTGTACTAGGAAAGGGATAACAACTTCAAGGGAGCCTCCAAAAGATCAGTATATGGACATGGATCTTTATTGTAGGATAAACAAATTGTAGATTCAAAGTATTATGCATACATCAACTAGTTAAGACAAGGATCATGTCTCAAAAATAGAGCAATATTCCATTCATTATCAACTAATCCAATCTCTAGAGGATCAAAAATATTTTCCAATCACATCAAATAATTCAGCCAAACCTTAAAATGAGATGGGTCCCTTAAAATGGATAACAGTTGACATGGAAATAGGGAGGAAATGAATGAGTCAATCATGTTTCCATTGACAGTATCCACCACATTGGCCTCAAAAGCAAATAAAAAAGTACATATATCAATGCAGATTGAAGATCTAGAACCAGGCTAATGGACGCAGAGAGGGGGAGAGCGGCGGCGGGCGACCATGGGGGGAACGGTGGTAGATCTGAGGAGGATGGTTCCAAGGAGCCTGGATGGGATGGAAACCACTGAGGAGATCTGTCGAGCCTTGATAATAGAAGATCTAGAAGTCTAGTAGCCAGAGCCGCAGCAAATAAGGCGCGGATGCAACAAACTATGAACCATGGGGGATCCAGCAACATGTTTATCTCCCATGCAGGTTTGGAATTCCAGTTCACCGGCATGAGAGGCACAGCAAAGACAGCTTCATTTAATGAAGGCGGTCTAGGTCATAATGAGAAGGCATACCAACCAGATGGAACAAACCCTAAAAGGGTAGAGAAAATGCTTAATAAACAATAGCAGTCGGTGTGGGGGGGGAGGAAAACTCAGGCATACACGCCCTATAGCGAGACATCTGCGCAAGGGCGGGAGAGAGATGGGAGCAAAGAACAACATGTCTTCTTCCTGGGCAAGCTTTTTGAAGAAAACCTAGACCCAGCGGCGGTCTCTATAATGAAGGAGGAAGGTAAGTTAGTTGTTACAATTATCCCTGAAGTGGAAGATAACTTGACTCGCCCATGGCGGTACACTATGGTGATGAAGGCCATAGGCACATAGATTGGATTTATGACTTTGAGAGATAGGCTGAAAGCTATGTGGAGTCTTATAGGCCGCTTTAATATCTTTGAACTTGATCTCAATCACTTTGTAGTCCAGCTATAGTGTAAAAGGGACTATGAGTCGGCCATGACGGGAGGAATGTGGACGATCTTCGGATGCAACCTTCTGGTATGGGACTGATATCCTTCCTTCGTGCCTTCTACTATTAGTAGTACACCTGCTTCCTTCAAACCTATGACAACAACCCAGTTCCAAACACTGATATCAGAAGTAAGAGATGCTAAGATTGACCAACTTGTGAAGATTATGGATCTGTTCAAAGTGGCTGGTCCAGACGGAGTCTCATACCAGTTTTTGAGAATCAACTGGTCCATTCTGAGAACTTCTGTAATAAAATATATCAACTTCGTTCTAGGTGGAGGGTCACTGGCGAACAACACATGTGATTCCATGATCAATCTGATCCCAAAATGCTCTAGACCGGAGGTCAGTAGGCACTTTAGACCCATTTTTATCCACAATTCGATCCTCAAGCTGACGTCTAAGGTGATTGTGGAAAGACTAAAACCATGGATCTCATGATGGGTGAGTCCTGCTTAGAGTGCTTTCATACTAGGCCGTAGGATAACGGACAATATTGTGGTTGTCAAGGAAATCATCCACGCTATGGAAAGGAAAAAGGCAGCTAAGACCATGGCCATAAAGATCGATCTTTCAAAGGCATACGACAGAATGGATTGGAACTTCATCAGAGATATGCTTGAACAAACTGGAATGCTGGTAAACATCATGAATTTCATCATGTCTTCTATATCTAGTGGTTTGGCTACCATAGCCTGGAATGGGAGAACTTCAACCCCCTTTAAACCTGCACGGGGTCTCAGGCAAGGAGATCCTCTCAGCCTGTATTTGTTTGTGTTGTGCTTGGAGAGACTGAGCCAGATGATCTAGGAGTGTGTCCGTAAACATGAGTGGCAACCAGTCTAGATGGGAAGAGGAGGTCCGCACATTGCCCACTTGTGCTTTGCAGATGACATTATTGTGTTTGCTAAATACGATAAGAAGAATATGTCCACAATATTGAGATTTTTTAAAGAGTTTGAAAAAGCTTCCCCGGCAAGCTATTTCCATGGGGAAAATGTGGGTTTTCTTCTCCAAGAGTGTGTAGAGAACAGAGGCTGATAGCATTTGCAGACTAAGTTGCATAGAGAGAACTGAGAACTTGGGTAAGTACTTGGGAGTCCCCATCATACACTCTAGAGTCACGAAAGCTACTTACAGTGAAGTGCTAGAAAGAGTCTCTAGTAGAATTAACTCTTGGGCTTCTAGGAATCTCTCACTTGTAGGAAGAGTTTGCTTAGCGAAGAGTACCTTGACAGCTATTCCAACTTATATTATGCAGACAGCTAAGCTCCCACTTCAGCTATGTGATAGAATTGACAGTATTGTCTGAAAATTCATTTGGAGTGGAGGAGGCAATAGGAAAGGTGTACACCTTCTGGCCTGGGACAGATCACCAGAAGAAAAAAAATATGGAGGTCTTGGCCTAAAAAATATGCGCAATTGGAACAATGCTTTACTTATGAAGAACAGTTGGGATGTGCTCAATAAACGAATGATGATATGGTGCACAACTATGACAAATAAGGTAGCAAGTAAAGACGAAAACAATTGCTACAATATGTCGAGACTGGAGAAATTCGCCGTACATTCGAAACCTTTTATAGAAGACAACTCCTATATGATGTCACTAAGTGGAGGCTCGATCAATGTGTGGGAAGACTACTGGTTACCTGATGGATCCTTGATAAAGGATATGGCACTACAACCGATCCCAGAGAAACTCACGGATCTAAAAGTAAGTAGCCTGGTTAATCTAGATATGAAATGGGACTTAGAGTGCCTAAGACACGGGTGCCCCACGCATATCATCACTCAAATTCAGAAGATCCAGATTCCTATCCAACGGAACGTGTATGAAATTAGAGTCTGGAGGCTCACTGCCAATGGGCAGTTCTCTACCAAATCTGCTTACTCGGCCATCCTCTACGAGAAAGAAGTTTGAAGGCAAGGGCAGTGGTCCTTAGTCTGGGAAGCTAAAGTGGCTGCAAGGGTTAAGATGTTTATGTGGCTAGCTAGTAATAATGCTATTCTAACCAATGTGAAGAGGGTTAAGCGGCATATGACTTCGACCACCACCTGTACTAGGTGTAACCAGGAGGAGGAAATGAACATGCATGCTATCCGAGACTGTCCCCAATCTAAACCAGTCTGGCAGGCGGTGCTACCCTCGTTACCAAGTCCCTTGGAGTTCTGGAGTGAGACCAGCTGGGAGGTGTGGCTAAACCTGAATCTTAAGTTCAATAAGGAACGTTGCATACATTTTATGATTACTTGTTGGAGTATTTGGAATCAACGTAATCGATTCTTTTTTGAAGGGATCAATTTAATAACTAAACATCAAGTGTATTTGATTGAGAAGGAAGTTAATCTGGGTCGGGAATCCTGGTAACCGACTAAGACTAAATAATCGAGTAATACTATGTGTTCCTGGTCCTCTCCGAAGAGGAACGGTATGAAAATCAACACAGATGCCTCATTCAAAAAGAGAAAAGGTGTTGTAGATGTTACCGTTAGAGATCATGCGAGCAAATGGAGAGGAGGCCTAGGTCAATCCATTACAACCGTTTGTCCCTTACAGGAGGAACTCAAAGCCATTAACTTAGTTGCTCGTTTGGCCAAGACATGCAACCTGAGCAACGTCAATATTGAAACTGATTGTTTACAGGCAGTCAATATGATTGAACATGATCACAGGATAAATCCTCGCTATGCCAATGTCATTTGGGATATACAACAATCTATTTCAGATTCAGTCACCATCAAATACTGTAGAAGAGAAGGCAATCGATTGGTTGATTCCCTTGCCAAGTTCCATTAAAAAAACAAACATGGTACCATCCACTATACTCGGCCCCCTAGTTGGGTGCTAGAGATGTGTATAGATGAGGTATGTAATGGTAGTAGTACTACCATATTTACTACTAAAATCATAGAGTCAGTTTGTAAGTTTACCCCAAATTTGCATGCAAGAGACGAGCATGGTGAATAAAAGAATCGTCTGGCTTCTATAAAAAAAAGATCTAGAATAGAACTTAGGCCACTGATAACTAAAGTGAGATTTCACAAGTACACAAAAATAAGAATCAAAGGTAAGTAGTCTACATGAGATATACACGAGTGAACAAAAGTGGTGGCCTTGGTTATAATATTGATATTTGGATACTTACATATATAACATGAATGATATAATGGGTTTCTTCACAAAAGTACCTTAATATTGACCAGATTCCAGAAATCCTTTCGAAGAAAGAAAGCAGGAAGTAAATTAGGAATATGGGCCAAGAGGGCTTGTTAGACATGAGGCTTTCTAGGTGTGTTGGGAGATATATATCTGCAGTGAGATATAGAACATAAGAAAGCAATAAGTAAAATCATCCTAAAAACAATAAATATTATATAAGATTAGAAAATAAGAGAAGGATGTTTCTGTTAGCCAAGGATCTATTACAATTATCCAACAAAAAACCTTGGTCAATTCAGTAACCTGGACATAGTGTTGCATCAAGATACATTGACATCTTTAGGTTATTCTATTGGTCACATTATCATAGGACTAAGGAGACATAAATAGAGTAAATAAACCCATGTAGAAGCATTGCATACTGACATATGGTCTCACACCTTCATGGAGCCTGCTTACAACAACTAGACGAGACCAAGTCTAAGAAACCAAGTTAATATAACAGGTTACATCTCTGATCAATTGAGCTTGAATCTCTAAAAGATATATAGGGACATAGATATTTTAGCCAAAAAATAGCAAACTACAACTTCAAAAGAATCTTATTGCAAACAAGCACTTCATACTAATAAAGGGATCTGCAGCGTCAAATGAGCCTAAAAAATATGTATACTAGCATAGATCCTAAAGTAATTAAGTATTTCGTAAGCCTCCCGTTCATTCTGAATATAAGACATGAAGGAGGCGAACCTTTCTCTAGACATTAGTTTACAATAGAATGCAGTGGACATCAATCTACCATTGCAGCCAAGAATGCAAGAATCTGGTTATTTTAAATCAAATCAGACACTTATAAAATAAACAAAGATAGGTCATAGGATACATATGAATCATAATATCTAGATGCATTTCTTCTTGTTAATGAAATGTGTAATTAAGTGAAAATGGGTAGTTACCTATACAAGACGATTAGAGATGGGTCAAAAATGAATAGTATGAAGACAATCATTGATTAATAAATACTACCACATCAAGAGGAAGAAGAGAAATTGTTGAGAGACAATGGACATGAGGCATCATCTTTCGGGCCTCAGCATGCGACATCATCTTTAAGGCCTCTGCATGTGGCTTCGTCAAGATGTTCGGTTGCGCTGCTAAGAATAAGAGTAGCCAGGGGTGGTGTTAGGTTGCTTGATAAGATGAGATGTTAGCAGCATCATCATGCTATTGTGGTGGAGCACCCTCAGGCTGTTGCGTTGAAGGCCAGATCAACATACTATGGTGGAGGCACCAAGAAGAGAAAAAAGGTGTGAGAGGAGAAAATGGTACAGACTGTGCAACGCGGCGTGACTTGTGGGCACGAGGGAGAGGGAAGTGCGGAGAGAAAGAAATCTGGAGAAGAATGAAGACTACATTGGGAGGGTGTACATGATGAAATTAGGGGGAACGATGTGCTATTGGGGAAAACATGGACTAAGGGCACAGGAAATGACTATGGAGGGAATAATTTTTGTTTGAGATTGAGAGAGTGAGTTTAAGCTTAGCTATACAATTAACTACATCTATTTTCTTTACATTATTATACCTTGTAATAAAAGATGGTTTCAACTACATATAATATATATGTAATCATAATAATTGTAGTTAAATCATTCTTTTTTTATAGTGGTAAAGGTGTCCATGCATGATGGTCACCTATACTAATGAAGGTGAACTACAACAAGGAGTTGATCCTTAGTTTTTGTATGTTTCTAGGCATTTATTTCTATTGTATTACTTCTTTATTTTTTTTCTAAACCCTTTTATGGATTTGTAACTACAAATTATTCAATAAAATGATATGTTATTTCTTTCTTTATATACATCCTTTGTACATGGCATGGTTCACTTCAATATCTGTACCATAATGTCATGTAGGGGCTCAGAACTCTTACAGGTAATAGTAGCTTTTTTCCTAGCAAAGAAGCCCATGAGGACATGGATCGGGATATATATATATGGTTGTGTATATTGAATGATGATATATGGGTTCTTCCTGACTTTCCTCTGTTAGTCCCTGAACCAATATTCTTAACATTAGTGTTCTTATTTAGGGGTAGGTGTCCTTTCTTCCTTGAAAATCCCACAGGATGAGTGGTCGCCTCTAAGGGAGATAGAAGAAGTTGGTGCCAAAATGACTCTGTAAAATAATTTTCCCATAGATTTGGACCATTTGTGATATCTTTTGGATGATACTCAGATACAAGTACATGTTGTATTGTTTGTATTAGGATTGCTAAAAATTTTTGACTCTGTACTTATAACATGAGGATGGAGGTTGAATCCTCATTGGTTGTTGATGTCACGTTGAATTGATCTTTTCATTTGGTACTCGTTGGGGAGTGTTGTTACGAGCACACGCTTCATGAGAAGTGGTTCTCAAATCTTTATGATGGAGGTGAGGATCTAATATCAACAATGCATGGGGATTTCCCAGATCTAAACCTACTTTCATTTAAATTTAGGGGTTGTGGACACATCACCCCTATCAACACTAGTGCAGTAGCAATTGGTTGCAGGACCCCATCTTTCTTTTTTACCCATTAGGGTTGTATGAGGTGGAAAGTTGACCTTACTCAGAGTAAGGCTACATATACTATCAAAGAACTCCTTTGTGTGAGTCTATTAAATGGAGTGGAATCATCATTGCTCATGAAGGGTACTGAATGGATTGCAGTCATCGGTACACCCATTGATGAGAAATTTCTTTAGCAAGAGTAGTTGTGTATTTGATGGATGTCTATTCTCATGTATTTAGTTGCATTTTTGAATTGGTTGTGCATATTATGCCTGCATTTTACTCAATATTTCCTTTATTCTTGGATTTTAGCCATTTTAGCAATTTTTGGAATTTAATACATTTTTTTATTTATTTATAGGATTGATACAAGATTGAGAGAGGAGCATGTATCCTTCTATGGAAAGCTAAAAAAAGGATCAAATATTGCATATCCTCACTCCCCAACTCGAACCATTCTAGTGAGAATCATTAAAGTATTAATGGTCACTCAAATAGCCATAAATTTTACATACAAACTCAAAATTGTATGGCTTGAAATTCATTGGATGCACAATCTGGTTACCTTTTAAACAAGTATATATATGATATAGGTCGGTCGATTGACGACCATTGAATTGCTTTTTGGTTCAAGCTACCAGAGTATAGACAGAAGAATGGGAAGAAAGTGGATCAATCAACCAGTGTTACCTATCGACGGATTGAAATTCATCTTCAACTGGTCAGTAACCAACATGAACTTTTGCAAAATTCTGATCAGATAGTTGGCTTTGTGGGTTGGCTGACCCACCTATATGCGGAAACCCTTATCAGTTAGTGGGCCACCCGACTAAAAAGTGGCTTGTCGTACCATAAAGTATATCCCAACACTAATACAGCTCTAACTTCCACATTTAATACCAAAATTGAGTGATTCTAGTGATTTGGAAGCATAATTCAATTATCTATGCAATAAATATATTTACTAACTGTCGACAAGGAGTGGCTCAAGCGGTCAAGCACGGTGTCTCCTCATGAAGGGACCCAGGTTCAAATCTCAGCTGCCGCCTTGGTTTACCACCCTCCCGAACGTTCGGCCTCCGTCACGGGCTTAGGAGTGGGGGAGAGAATGCCTCTCTTTATCCCAATATATTTACTAACTACTTCTAGTTGGTTGGAAAACTTTAAAGTGATCTAAAATCCTATAATATAAATCTAAAACAAACGAGTGACAACTGTTGGATTATTTTGGACGGATTTGAATTTTTGTGGGTTGATACAAAAATACTTGAGCGACATTCAGGGAAAGGGACCACAGTCTATTCCCTCCCAATCATAATCCTAGCAGTCTCCATAGAGAGCCAGAGATGGAAATCAATTCCTTGATGTGGAGATGCGCTCAGCCAAAGGACGTGGCTAGAGATTGAAGTCATTATTTGGGGAGTTGTGACAAGACCACTGAGCTTCTCCTCCATAATGTTGTATTCTCCATGAGCTTTCATTATCTCTCTATTTCTATATGGTAGACATGATTATAAACTAGATATTTTACTGGGACATGGGGATTAGACAACTATACTAAATTGAGCCCCTATAGCCTTTCCCCATCACACATTTTGATGGTCTCCATGCTCAACGACATGCTAATATATTATTAGTTTATTGGAAAAATAGAAAACACACATGTATGAATATCACTAGAGTTTCTCCTCTACAAAAATCCTTTCAAGTAGCTTTAAAATAGGCTAATAATCAACTAGCATCACAACACAAAAGGTCAACAAGCATGGTGCAAGTTGTGAAGCAAGTTATCATCAGTTTTTGCCTTTCACTTTTGATAGTTTTGGGGTGCTTGTTGATGACGTGACTTTGCTTCTTAGTCACCTACAAAATATTATTTATTCAAATCTTATGGTTTCTCCATCTACCTTTAATAATTTTTTATTTAGATCCACAGATTTAGCCATTAAGAAAATATTGGCATCCCAATTTGTTGCTCATGCTTCTGTTAAGGCATTTTTGTAATGTGTCTAAGCAAGTTTTAACCCATATATGTATTAATCAATATGTATTGTAGTTAAAATGATAGCTTGTCACTTTTTATACATTTACAAATTGGTATTTCTATAAATATGGATTTACAATCAATTGTTTAATGTTTTCTGTATAGCTTGATCATCTATCTTGCATGATTGATATAATCCTAGAGATAGAGAACTTGAAATCTAGGATTAGAGCAACAAATGATATCTTTGAGCCCCAGATGATACCATGAAAGGGCATTTCTCTAGGGTGCCAGATAAAGGATCCCTAGGTAACGAGACCTTGAGCATACGAAGAGTTCACTCCATGTAGATTTCATAGTTTGACAGGATATGAAATACCTTGGCTCCAATGTAGTATTTATATCAATGAATGATGTAATACTTAAAGTAGTTATAGAGGCATTTGAAATCAACCTCTTCGTCTTAGTAATATTATCATAGTGCTAAAAATCATTCTTTCATAGTTCAATTTCATATCTTGTTTGTTAATTTCGTGAATCAACCAAAAAACCAATCATCTATCCTTGTTAATTACTTATTCTTAATTAGATTTAAAATCTATTTTGTTCTTACAAATGTTGTCTTTTAGGTTCAATCCTAAAGCTATACTACAATAAGACCCATCCACTTGTGGGGGATGATTATTGCACGTTAGATTAGGTAAAAAGTTGGGGACTTTTTCCTAGGTGAATATCTTGTGATGTAATCTACCACATCGGTAACCCTATTAAATAACATGGATAGGTGTGTATTGATTAGGTATTTGATCCATAATCATTTAATTGTTTGTGAATAGTTTAAGCCAAGGGTGGTGGTATGGCATGTTCTACCTTGCCCCTAAAATTTGAATGAATTAGCCATTATCTTCCCTAGTGATTCATGATTATCACTGCCTTAGTTGAGAAGGGATTCAAATTATCACTTCTGGATGTGCTATATGCATCTACCCTATTGTCATTATTAGCACCTCTTAATGTGGTTGGTGTTGATTGGTAGTAGATATATGTCACCATCCATGTATTGAAGATGCATGGCACCAAAATTATAGACTTCATGTATGATGTATAACCCTTCCCATTTTGGTTTGAACTTTTCCTAAGTGTCAATATTGAGATACATGTTTAGTACAAGGTCATATTTTTGGAACTATTGAGGATGTGTCTTCTTGGATAAGGAGCGAGCCATCCGCACTTAGTAACATTGTGTATGATGCAAACCATTGAGCCCCCATTCCTCAATCACATTTAGGGTGTATATATGATCTAGAACCCAATTTTCCTTAATAATATTTGCCCCTATAAGTATACACAAGGAGAGGACCTCAATCTTGACCTATAAAATAGCATAGTCTCGTAGGTAAGGGAGTGCTCCATTGTACTCGACAATGTGCAGATGAATGTTCTCTATGCCCAAAGAGCCATGAGAAATTTCTCATGCCACTCTTGAGTGGAATTGATGGTTCTCTTGAATATATATATATTAAATTCTTTTTGGCTACCTCAGTTGATCTGTTCATATGAGATCAATAAGGAGACGCCTTATGTGTTTGAAAATATGGCGATAGAATAGGTAGCGAAAACAAAAATTCAACTGTAATATTCCCCTTTAACAGATGATTGCCTCAATAACTATGTAATGGGAATGATGGTTTGTGAGGTCATACCTGGTCCTGGAGCAAGTCCATCAACAATTCCCTCATAGCAGTGTGCGCCTTTCTTTGAGTCACACCTGGACAACATCAACAGTAGCTCCTGGTTTATCACCATAAACAGTAGATGACTTGTCCTCCTAGCGGTAGCCAACAACCTCCTTGCTTCTATAGTAGTCCACATGGACCACCAGGAACTCCCTTCATTATAGAAGAATGGATAAGAAGGAGTTTCCCCTTCTAGTCAGTGTACTAGCACCAACTTGCTTTCCCACAATTATTCTCCCTTGTTATCCCTCCCTTTATCGGGTAGGACTTGCTCGGGTTCTCTTGGTTACCATAACTAGAGAAGACAACAATTGTCAAAGCTAATTGATGTGTCTAAGAAGCCCCTGGTACCCTTATATTTATAGGAGGGTCAGAGTCAGGGTTCCCAGTCTGAGTGGGAGTGGAAGGGGATGAGATTTCACATTTTTTGCATCCTACGAGCGATGAAACAGTTGGTTCATAGGTGAAACGATTGGTTGGCATGTGAACCGATCGATTCAACCCTTGAGTCAGTCATTTCATCATGTTCCTCGATCGCAATTGTATTGGCAGTTAATATCCAATTAATGCACAACAAGACGTCAACATTGATCCTTGATCCAATCAAATTGATTAATGAACCACACTGTTCATCATATGAACTGGTCGTCTAAGACTTTGAGTCGATCAGTTCATGCCCCAACTCAACCAATATTCAGCCAACTTAGTTTCAATTAACCTGACACTCCAACTGGATACTTCAACACTTGAATTGGTCAGTTCAGAGTCTAGTCAGTCAATTATTCAACTGTTGTTGTTTAAATTGAATACCTAACCCTTTAGTAATCAAGTTTAAACTATAGTAATGAATGAACTCCTATTCCAAGTGTATCATATGTGTGTGACCCAATAGGTTCTAGGATACATTGACAGTGATGGTCCATAACTAATTTGTGACATCACAAGCAATGAGTGGTATCTAGCAACCATCTTTGCTAACCAAGAAATCCGAAAAGTTGGAGAACAATTTCAACCTACAATTTTTCATTGGTGTTACTGTGATTGTATAATTCCTTTGTCATTAATATCTAGATTGAGTCAAGGCATGGAATCATCATCCTCTCACCATCCAATCCATATTTCTTGAACTAGAGCATACCGTCTGAGATATATGTGACCTCAATATCATATATTGATTCACATGTGCATGCACATGCTTTTCTCAGTCTCGCTTTACAAGTGGCATGGATATCAAACTCTTGTAGGAGAGACAAATTCCATATAAATCACTCACAATCATACCCATGTGTCACAATGCACTCGATCACCACCTTTATGGTAGCCCTTATTCAAGGTCATGGTGGATTATTTCAAAGTACATCGAATGACATGTGATGAGTGTAGTGATTTCAGGTCTAAGAACCAAAATCACTACCATCACTATGAGATAGGATTCTAACTACCAATTATGGTTTCCATGTGTCACTCTCTAGGTGGGTTTGTTTGATATATTGTTCTCTAACAAGTATCTATATGTTTTGTTTGATATCATATATCATGACTGATGAGATTTTGTCATCAACCAACACACACTCTATCCTTATGTGTCATTGTTGTCTATCAACCTTCCACACTAACATCTGACTAAGGACATGACAAGAATGTTCATACTCTTAACATCTGTATGATCTCATTATTCAAGTCATCAACTAGAAGACATGCATCATTGAGTAATGTCATTTTTTAGACATTCATTATGTTTCACTATTATCTCATTACTGAATGAAACAAAATAAATCGGAAGATCGCCTCTATATTAATCAAATCATTCACAAGATATGCCATTACAATCATCATATGATGGGATCTCTGGGCATACATACCAACACACTCCCGCTTGCACTTAGAGCCAATCACCCAAGAATCTCATTTTTAGTGATCTTAAACATGTCCATCGTGTTTCTGCTGTGCAAGTATCAATCTAGAAGGTTACGAACATTTGCCTTTAGTCGGTCTATTGCATGTTCCACATCTGTTTGTTGTATGATATCTTGTATGAGACGGAATTGTTGTAGTATACTATATGATATTCCTTGTCTAACCAGTAGTTCCATTCTTGTCATAGTATTTCTACTATGTCATCAATGGTTGGAACATTCTATAAATTCATCTACATGAACTTCTAGATCCATACAATATCCTTTGTTGTATTAATAACATGAGGATACTCAACTTCTATTGTACAATTAAATAGTCATCCATAGTTTGTAGCCTTTCCAACTTACAATTCTTGTTTTAATGTCAAACACAAATTTTAGATTGTGATCATTAATTTTCCTTGTCATTTTAGAAGCTTTCATTAATGTAACTCTTTTTACCAAATCTTTGTTATTTCCATAATTTAGGAATTGATCCTAAGTGCTTCTCAAGTACTTATGGATGTTCTCCATGGTGTTACAATGACCTTCATTAGAATCTAACTAGTATCATCTTGTCATGTCTAATACATACAATATAACGAGATGAGTACATTAAATTGCATACATGATAGATCCAATGGCAAATTCATATGGCATCTTACTTATTTTTTACGTTCTTCATAAGAATTTGAATACATGGTTCATGAGAGACTAATCCCATGAATCATGAATAGATTTTCTCTTATTAAGTCTTGTACGTTGCACTCCTTCAACATCTTGCCAATGTATGTGCTCTTATATAGGTTAAGAAGCTTTCCACATATATCTCTATAGATCTCAACCCCTATCACATAGGATGATTCACCTAAACCCTTCTAGAGAAGGTACTTTCCTTGCTAGGTTTCAATACTCATAGTATTGGGAACTTATTCCCCATCAATATGCGGAATATAAATATGCTCCCACTATATCTTTGTAATCACAGATTTCATCTTCATTTTGAATGAAGTCAAACTCTTTGACTATCTTGTCAAATCAAAGAATCCAAATCTGAGATGCTTGCTTCAATCACATTGATTGGCCTTTGTAGTTTATATACTTTATTTGCATTAATAGAGTTATGAAACCTTCATGTTGTGTCACATATACATCCTTTCAATAATTCCTTTTTAGGAATGCAGTTTTAATATCCATATGCCCAATCCCATAGTCTAAATAAATTATAATGGCAAGCATGATCCTAATAGACTTAACCATGGAAATTGGTAAAGAAATTTAATCATGTTCAACACATTGAACTTGTTTGAAACCCTTTGCAAATAGTCTACTCTTATAGGTTATCGATGTCGGTCTTCTTCCTAAAGATCCAACTGCACCCTTTGGGTTTTACCCCTTTAGGTGCTACTACCAAGGTCATACCTTGTTAATGTACATGGACTCCATTTTTTATATTCTGGCCTAAACCCATTTCTCATACTCCGGTCCCTCAATATCTTTTAGATAGGTTTTTGACTCATCATATTATAACTAACACATTACCTATTTGAATAATAAGATTCAGGATCTTTAATTTCAAGGAGTTTTCTACTAGATTTATGAGGTTGTGTGTTACATTAGGAACTTGAGATTCTACAACAATTTGTGGTTCTCATTGTTCTTATTGTACCTCTTAAGTTTCAATGTTTCCTTGTTGATCTCAAGCTTTTTGAGTTCTATGATTCTTCCACTGATTCCTTTAGAATTAAGTTTCTCATTGGTACTCATCTATCCCGGTAGCAAACACTTTTATTGTCGGGTCAGTGATAAAAGCTAATATTCAATCAAATTAACATCATGTGATTTATGGATAAAGTTTTTCAAGAAACCATGTTCTTGTACAAGCTTGCAATCCTAATCCTTATAAAAGACATATTAGGACGCCTCCCATGCCATATATTATAAGGTGTCTTTTGAACCATGTTAGACGGTACATTGATTTGGTGTAAAACATGTAGCCAAAAAGGAAATTAGAAGATAGTTTAGATTCATTGATAGTCACATCTTGGCTCATCAGAATGTGATTCCTTCTTTTGGATTATGTTCCAAGTGGAGTTCACTATGATACACTATCATGGTTTCTCCAGAAGGTCCTCAAACTCTTGGTTTAAAATATTTCAACATCAATCATATCAAAGGGTCTTAATACTTTTACTGAGTTGGTTGTGATATTCTTGAACACTTCAAGAGATATATGTTTGTATTTCACTAAATACAACCGATCATACAATGAGGTACTAGTAACTACCTTTAGCTTTTATTCTAAAAAGTCTACATACATCAATATGTATAAGCCCTGATATAACACTCACTCTCCCACTACATCTAGTGAAAGGTGCTTTTGTCATGTTGCCCAATAGATAAAATTTGCATGTCTCTATTGGTTCAATAACCAAGAGAGTCTAGAAAAATATCATCATGGATTTTAGAAATGCGTTACTTATTTAAATGCTCTAGATGACATGATATAGGTATTCATTGTTGGAGTTATCAAGTTCTAATCTTTCTGTATTTACATTATAAACATTACCTTTAGATTGAGAAAACAAAAACCACAAGATATTAGTAGTACTTTCCATAAAAGATCACTTCTTTGAAATAGAACATCAACTATTATTCATAATCATCCTTTTCCATACAAGATGCAGAAAGTAAAATGTTTATATTATTGGCAAATATGAAATAGTAGTTCATAAGCTCTATTACATGTCATGTGGATAGAAGATAAATTATAAACTATGACTATTGTGGCAAAAACTCTTTCTTCATTTGAAATGAATAGTCTGACCTCACCCTTTTGTAAATGCTTACATCTTTTCAGATCCTGGGTATTCGAACAAATGTGAGATCTATGTCTGGTATCATATACCCAAGATGGAGAAGTTATTAAATTTATCTTATAACATATATACTTGAAGTGGAGATCTCTATCTCATCATTATTATTCTTTAGTTCCTCCAAGTAGAGAGGGAAATTCCTCTTCTAGTGTCTAGATTGGTGACAGTGGTGACAATTGCCTCCTTTATTCACCCCTTCATTTGCTTTGAGTGCTGAAGACTTGGGCTTTTGGCCAGCTTTAGAACTTTTCTTAGCTTTACCTTTACCTTTAGACTTCCCCTTTGATATGTTGATCATAATCACAAACTTGGGTTCGTCTTTCTTTATTTGTGCCTCAGTTGTCCTCAGCATGCCAACTAAATCTGTCAATGGCTTGTCAAAGTCATTCATGTTGTAGTTCATGACAAACTGACCGTATGATTCAGGAAGAGACTGTAGGATCACATCAGTGGCCAACTCTTGACCCAAGAGAAATCCCAGTCTATCAAGGTTCTCCACATACCCAATAAGCTTGAGTACATGAGGACCTACTAGATCTCCTTCTGCCATATTGCATTTGAATAGTGCCTTAGAGACATCATATATCTTTTGTCTTGCATAATCTTGGTACATGTTCTTAAGATGTGTGACCATCTCAATAACATCCATTTTTTCATGTTGTATGCAACTCATAGTTCATTGAGCATAGCATTAGGCATTTTACATCAACAAAATCTTTAGTATGCTTCTTGTAAGCATCCTTGTCAGCCTTAGGTGCAGTGAGAGCATATTCATCTGGCTCTGGTGTCTCCAGTACATAGAGCTTGCGCTCATGTGTTAGAACAATTTTCAGCGTCCTAAACCAGTCTTGGAAGTTATTCCCATTTTATTTGTCCTTCTCAAGGACTAATCATAGATAAAATGTGTTGTTTGTTGCCATTTGATTCTATAAGAGAAATTTGCAATTTTATCAAAATATTTTTTATTTGATTTGATTATAATTTGATGATGTTTAATTAGGCCTTTAATTTTTTATCGCTCTCACTATTTTGTTCAAGTTGATTACCCTCACTTATCAATTTGGAATATTGCAACCCTCAACCTTCTAGTGAGACAAGATCCAAAACAATTGAATTATTACCCGACTAACACTAGCATCCATAATCAATCACTAAGGCAGGCAACTTTTTCCAATTGCATCTTATGAAATTTTTGGATATATGTTATGCACAACTCTTTGCCATAGTCATTTGCATGCTTATAAGTGCTTAATCTCATTAAGATCACTTAGTTAAGTCTGGCCCAAAAGCCAACACGATAGAAATGCACCCTTCTTGTCAAGCCCATATAACTACCATCACACTTCCACAAGATGGATATCACAACACACTTGGCGTGCCCACACATAATTGATCGAGCTTTTCATGTGTGTTGCTAATGGAAAGCATCTTAGACTTAATATGTTTGATTGAGGGATTTATATTTATAAATATCTATATATATCCAATCACCACATATTATAGTAGTACCATATACACGATATATCTCACAAATAAAATCATGCAATTAAAAACATAAGTGATGGTTATGGCTATACTATTGTGATTCCTTGGAGCCACAAGGAATTACTACCACTTGAGGTCTACATCACATGCATCAACCTATTGTTGATGAAGATATGTGTTTGAACCATTCAGGGTTACTGGTTCAACCCTTGAACCGATCAGTTCGCCTCTTGGTCAGTCGGTTGGTCGTCAAAACGGTCATCTAGTTTATACTCCAAATGATGTCTGGACACCTCCAAATGCTCGGTTGGGCTACCAACCAATCGGTTTGGTTCCTCCTATCATCTGTCCTCTTTGGTCCTCCAGTCAATCAACTCGTCTTCTAATATGGGCGGTTCACTTGGTGTTGAACGTCTTCTTCATCTAACAAGAATTAAAACTATCTTATTACTATTAAACTTATTATATGGTAATAGAGAAATGTCAAGTTAAATTTGAGGGAAGCATAGGAAGGAGAGAATAATACATTACATGTGGATGAGAATTTTAGAGGCTCGATATGCAAATTGAGATATAAGTAGGAATAAACATCCACAACCAACCAAGCATAAACAACTAGGGTTATTGGCCATAACCATGCTACACATCCATCATCAAAATCAATTTTAGGGCAACACACACACACATATATATATTATATTATATATATTATATATATATTTTATATTATATATATATATTGGGATCATATGTGGTATTTAATCAGATATGCCCAATAATCATTTTAAGTATTCGCATCGTATGTAATAAATAAAAGATAAAAACCAAAATATGATCATATATATTAAATCCCAAAGCATAGTAAATTAATGTGGCTCTGATATCACTATTGGGAAATATGGCGTCTGAATAGGCAGTGGAAACAAAAATTTAACCGCCATATTCTCCTTTGATATATGATTGTGTCAATAATTATGTAATGGGAAGGATGGTTTGTAAGGTCATACTTGGTCCTAGAGCAAGTCTGATGATAGTTCCCTCACAACAATGTGCGTCTTTTTTCAAGTCACACTTGGACAGTGTTAGAAACATCTCCTGGTTGATAACCACAGACAGTAGATGACTTGTCCTCCTATCGATAGGCAAAAACCTACTTGTCTCTATAGTAGTCCACACAGACCACCAGGAACTCATGTCATTCTAGAAGAACAAATAAGAAGGAGTTATCCCTTCTAGTCGGTGTACTAGCACCAACTTACTTTCCCACAATTATTCTCTCTTGCTATCCCTCCCTTTATTGGGTAGGACTTGCTTGGGTTATCTTTATTACCACAACTAGATAAGACAACAATTATCAGAGCTAATTGATGTGTCTGAGAAGCCCCAAGTACCCCTCTATTTATAGCGTGTGAGATTTAGGGTTCCTAGACTGAGTGAGAGTCAAAGGGGACACTATTTCATGAATTTCCGCATCCTACGAGTGGTGAAATGGTTGGTTCATGGGTGAACCGATCAGTTGTCATGTGAATAGACTGGTTCAACCTGTGAACATGTCATTTCATCATGTTTCCCAATTGCAATTGTATTGGCAATTAATATCCAATTAATGCACAATATGAAGTCAGTATTAATCCTATATCCAATCGGGTTGATCAATAAACTAGGCAGTTCATCATATAAACTGGTCATTTGATACTGCGAGCCGATCAGTTCTCTATGCGATCCAATTGGTTCATGACCCAGCTCAACCAATATTCAACCAATTTGATTTTAATTAACTTGACACTTGAACTGGTATGTTCAACACTTGAACCGGTCGGTTTAGAGTCCAATCAATCAATTATTCAACCGTTGTTGTTTAAATTGAATACCTAACTCTTTTGTAATCAATTATGAACTACATTCATGAATGAAATCCTATTCCAAGTGTTTCTATGTGTGTGTCCCTATTGGTTTCAAGTTACATTGATAGTGATTGTCCATAACTAATTTATGACATCACAAGGTAACTAGCAACACATCATTGCTACCCAAGTAATTTGGGAAGTTGAAGAACAACTTCAACCTACAATTTGTAATTGGTGTTACAGTGATTGTATAATTCCTTTATCACTGATATCTAGATTGAACTCGAGGCATGGAATCATTATCCTCTCAATGTTCAATCCATGTTCCTTGAACTAGAGTAGATTGTCTGATATATATGTGACCTCAATATCATATATTGATTCACATGTGCATGTGCATGCTTTTCTCAGTCTCTCTTATCAAGTGGTTGGATATCAAACTCCTATAGGAGGGACAAATCCCATCTACATCACTCACAGTCATCCCCATGTGTCACAATGCACCCGAGCACCACCTTTATGGAAGCCCTTATTCAAGGTCATGGTAGATGATGTCAAAGTACATCAAACGACATGTGATGAGTGTAGTGATTTGAGGTCTAAGAACCACGATCACAACCATCACCGTGAGAGATGATTTTGACTACCAATTATGGTTTCCATGTGTCACTCTCAAGGTGGGTCTATCGGATACACTATTCTCTAACAAGTATCTATGTGTTTGGTTTGATATCATATATCATGACTGATGAGATTCTGTCATCAATCAACACACACTCTAGTATTACATGTCATTGATTTCTATCAACCTTCCACAATAACATTTGACTAGGGACATAACAAGAATGTTCATACTCTTAATATCTTTATGATCTCATTGCTTAGGTCATCAACCGAAAGACATATGTCATTTGAGTAATATCATTCTTTAGATCTTCATTATGTTTCATTGTTATCTCATAACTAAATGAAATGGAATAAATCATAAGATTGCATTTATTCTTAATCAAATCTTTCACAAGATATGCCACCACAATCATCATATGATTGGCTCTCCGAACGTACATACCAACATTATGGTGCTTGGTGCCAAAAGAATCTAGGTACTAATGTACTATTTTTGTGATGAAATTGGTATTATTATTAGTTATGTTCTTGTCAGTCCATACAAGTGATGATTCCATCATTAAAGAACTTTATGACCTACAAAGAAAATGCAATAATAATCAAAATTGCTCCCACCCATTTGGTGAAGTAGTTAATGGTGACCAATATGAAGTAATCTCTATTGGAGACATTTATGTGAATATTTACAATCATATACACTCCCTTAAGGCATGGTCATGCTTTAAATATGACTTCGAGGTATATTTATATGATTGATGTGGTAGATAGAAAATTCGACACCTGTAAGTGTATTCCATGCAATCTAACTCAATCGTATTCTAGTTGTAGCCCATAAGCCAGATATGCTTGGAGATCGAGATACCACCCATGTGGCTGCCACAAATTCCTTGATGGACTATAGGCATGATGTTGTTGGCTTCTATTTCATTGAAGTAGTGCAGGTTTGCATGATTGGTGGTGTGTCAGTACAACATACTTTCTCTTAGGACATAATTGACTACAAAGGGTTTTCTTATTTCTTGATCGTGTGTATGGGTGCCTTAAGGGAAGGAGTGACTGTTATGACAATTGTTGGATGTTATAGAACCATGATTGTTTGTATTTTTTCAAGGCCACCTAAATTTTCATGTAGTGTTATGGTTGAGGTAAAATCTTGCCTTTGACTAAGAAGTTGTGTATATCACAGATGTTGACCCAAGAAGCCAAAGTTTCCCGACATCAATGTACACATTCTTGTCTCTGTTATAGTGAATGAACTCGATATCATCAAGTTACTTAGATGGCTACAAGATAAACTTATAGTACGTAATAAGATGCCCTTGCTTTGTCTTCTACTTCATTTGACTTGTGACACAATAGTAGAGTATCTCTTATGATGTTAAGATTTTGGATACCCGTCTTCTTGGATGCTTGTAGGTTTAATATGCATGCTTCATATTCAGTAACATTATTTATGGTTTTGAACTTTATTAATTGGGAAATGGGTATGTATTCTCCTACTAGATTTATGAGAACTACCCCTACATCGTTGTCATGTTGATTTGAGGCACCATCAATTAACATAGTCCTTGTGTCGTCAAAACTAAACGTGGTAACTATCATGGTACTGGTCATGTTGTTTCTTTTTCATGAAAGTCAAAATCCTCATCTACTAGAGATGGTTTAGGATTTTCTACCATCTAATCTACAAATTCTTGGAATTTGATCAACTTTATGGAAATAAACATGATATCAAATTTAGATAACAGAACCTATCATTTGGCACATTGTCTGATCAAGGTGGGGCGATGGCATGTATAGTGTAATGGATCATGATGTGTCATTAGAAGAACATGAAAGGACATAGGTAATGCCATAACTTTTTTGTAAAACAAACCACTATGAGATAATATTTCTCAATTGGGGTGTATATACCTTTAGTTTTTGTGAACTTTTTGGGCATGTAAGAGATGTCATGTTCATTGTTATCAATTTTCCACATAAGAACCACTATTGTGATTCACTTGTGATTGAGAGACTCAAGATCAAAGAGTGACCTTTTATGGGAAGTTTGAGCATGCACGGTGTGTTAAGGTAGTTCTTTAACTTGTCGAATTGATCATTCCAACTATTGTTGGATTTCATGTGTAGTAGTTGAAGATTGGTTCATAAACCACTGTCATCTTTTCAATGAATTGGTTGATGTATTTGAGTCTTCCAAGAATGCCTCCAATCTTTTTCTCTATACAAGGATACAATAAGTCACTGATTGTTATATTTTTTCCTCGATCGACCTTTATACCTTGTTGGCTAATGATATAGTCCAATAGGTTGTTGGAAGCGATGTTCAAGGTACACTTTGTTGGATTTTATCGGATGACCCACCCCAACTCTATTTTTTTATCTGTGAACCAAAACATAGTGCGTAGGTACTCTTCCATGCAGCAGGGACGAGACAAGGTTGCAAACTACTATGATCACATTTACTACTATGAAGATGATGATGATGACCTTTGGCTTTGCAATACGGAACCTCTCAACCCTTATTGGGCATCGACATGGAATTATAGCAACTTTTCTCTCGTACTGATCTTATTTTATAGTCTGATATCATACTTTAATTAACTATTCTGACTGTTGTATTCTTTAAAACAACTTTATCAAACTACATGGTCTTCTAGTTGATTTGAATTAGTAATCATGTATTCTATGTAAACTTTGGATAGTGTTTTGGACGATGTCATGGAAAAGAGCCACAATGGCTCATTAATAGGTTGCTCCCATGTTCTTGAGTTATAATGGCATAACCTTGTATCAAAAAATGCCCCACTACATGGTGAAGACATATTTCTCTATGTCCGATGACACCATTTTTATCTAATTGAATATTTATAATTCATCCATGAAGTAGAGGAGTTTCATATCCAGTTGTATTTTGGCTATATTTGTTGAGGTCCATGTAGTCAACACACATGAGAACATGTGCATCTTTATTTGAGACTGACACAATGTTGGCTAGCCATTTTAGATATGACATGTGGTGTGTGAAGTATACATGTCATTTCTTTCTACATTTATTCACCTATCTTAATTATTATTATGGTCTGATGTGTTCATGTTTATTCTTAATGGGACACATCATTATCGGTGGGAATCATTTTATGGCAATTGACTCGTCTAACCTTGAATGTCGGCGTAGATCCATGAAAAGATCGCAATGTACTAATAGAGGATATCGACCAAAATTGATTTGAAAAACTATTGTAGGGAATCATTTATATCCATAGGATGAGAGAGTAAGCCAGTGTTGATCTCAAACACCTCTGTGGAAGAGTGAACAACTCACATATAATGGTGGGATCAATCAAAATTATGTAGATGATGTCAAAAGCTGATTTACCATTGCTTGGAAAGGGGATTGAATGATAGATCAACTTGTGTAAGAGGATAGAAATGTATGTCCTTTTAGTTGGCAAGGGGCTTTGATTTGATCATGGCTGAGTGGTGGAAGAAAAATGATACTTTGCCAATGAAGGTGGCCCATGCAACATCAATCTAGATGTATTGCAGATGTGGTGTGACAAAACATTAAGATGAAAGAATTCCCCTTGTGTAGAGAGGGGCTAATTGAGCGCTAGAAAGGAATGAAGATTATTCGTGGCTATCTTGTTGTCTTCCCAATTTTTGGTCTAATAATAAGAAATCTTAACATCATCTAAGGACATCCACCTCTTCAGCATCCAAATTCCCCCAAAGCAATTTCTACGTTTGACTGTCATCCATTACATGGGCTACAAGAGTGTTTCCCATTAGCCTAGGAACCTAGTTGGGATATATTAACATTGTTATGATATAAGACTAATGGAGGGGGGATCCCTTTCAAGGAACGGGTGCCTCTCTACTTCCATCTATTCTTGCAAACAATATGTGGAAGTGTAGATCCTTCCTTTATATTTAGGGACTCAAATTAATTCCAAATGGAGAGAGATTTTATTAGGATACAAATATCATATTCATGCCAAGATGATATGGAAAAGGAAAGTTGGTACAAAATTGTTGGATGAAAACATCTCGATGGTATCTTTAAGCACATTGAAATGATTTTGGAACTTGAACATGTTTTTATATCTTTGATCAAACTCAATTATGATGTATTGAAAGCTTGCATAATTAGGATTGATACCAATTGAATTGTAAAAGAGTTGAGACATACTTCACATTCCAATATTTTTATTGATTTGGTTTTGACTCGAGTTTTTGTACCAAATATGGTTTCATTGAGTTGAATCATATAAACAATTTTTACTTGATCTATGTTTTGAACCCAAGAGAGATTCAAATTGATCTTTCACTTTATTTGTGCATCAATGGTGTTTTTTCTGTGATATATCTGAGGATTTAAAGTTAAGCTAGTTTTGGGTCATAGGAAATGTTATATCTGCCATTCTGGAAGGAAAATTATGAGTGCCCAAGTAGGAGTCTAGGGTTGGTATTGGAGGTTGATGCTTAATGTGAGGAATCAAATGATCATAATGGGCCATGGTTGGCCCCTTTCACATGTTTTCTCACATTAAAATCCAAGACAAACATGTTGAATGCTTAGTTTATCGAGGTTATGAGTGAGCATTTAGGGAATGTTGTCTTCCATATGTTGTTGAGATGATTCTAGACATGTGTGCAACTTTGAGGGGAAAGGGTTTTTTCAAGGGTCTTACTGCTACATGCATATCTGTGAGCAATGACTTGAGGAGTGTACCTTATGTTAGTTGATAAATTAATTATGTGCATGAGTACAACCATATGAGATAAGGGTTTGTCAAGGGGACTTAATTCTAGGTAAATGTCCATGAGTAATGACTTGAGTACTACCTTAGCTGATGCATTGATACTATAGTACTACCTTACATTGGTTGATGCATTGATACTATGTGTGGGTATACGTAGAGGAGATAAGGGTTTTGTACATTCAGCTTACTTCAAGGTGCATGTTCATGGTGAAAGTACATGTAACACCCCATGAGTAAGTGTCAAGGTTTACAAGCCTAAGCAAGATGGAAAATGTAAGAATGCCCCTTTCATAAAGGTTACTTTAGACAAGAATGAAAAATATTTACAACAAATTAACATTTGTTTGGCAAGGGGGAGATGATACAGAAATTCACAAATCTGTAAAAATGTATGAATAAATTTTCCCCTTATAAAATTATTAGCCTTTTATCATTTTCTCTTTGGGGGTAGAGAACAAAAGAAAGAAATTCATTCCTTACTTAACAAGGGGTAAAGAGGGATGAAAAGGCTTCATTAATTGGTCCTGAGTTGGTTTTTTGAATGGTAGAGATGTGCATCCTAACAAATTGAGTCAAATTATTTTCAATTTAGGTAACCCTATGGGACTTTCTTAACATAATATAGTGTATCCTTATGCGTATTTAGTAGGTTGTGGTTTTCATTTCATGGCAACTGACTTGTATGGGATTATTGAATAAAATGATTCAATATACCAGACTACTTAGTTAGGGACAAGGTTCCCTATTGAGGAATCAAGTCCATAGTTTTTTCCTCAAATCTCCAGGGGCCTAAAAAAGGAAGTGACAATAAGTAAAAAGAAAAGGATTATCAAATAATTCCTCAACATGGAACATGAATGGAAGGACTACAATTGTACTCTATAAATGTATAGGAACAAGTCAAGAGGAGTTTCATCTCTTACTATCCATTTGATGTCAGTCTTATTGGTTGTTCTAGATTTGTACACAGATGTGATATGTGGCTTTGATATAAGTTGTGGCAGTCTGTTCCTAGGCTTCCAAGTAGGTGTGTTCTCCACAACAATAATGAGGATCAGATGATACTAATTGGGGGTTTGCAACGTGTTGCAGTTCCCAAAGTTCTCAGGGGATGATATCATCCTAAAGGAGGTTCAAAATTTAGCATAATTCACCATGAATTCATGGGTTTTGATAGATTTTTTTGGGGAAGTTACCCAAGTATTCTAAAAGGGTTTCACTCATTAATCACCAACAAAATTAAATTGTATAAATCTATGTTTACCAAGATCAATGTCTCATGCAGGAATGGTATGACTCGACTTTTCAAAAAGGTTTTACAAAGGAGATAAAATTTGGATAGTACTATAGCTCTATTTTAGGTTTTGAAATGAAGGTTTTACTGAGGTGAATGCCTTACTCATGCATGATGTATATGAGGTTCTACCATGGACCATTCTGTCTCTATCTTGAGTTTTAAAAAGAAGGTTTTACCAACATCAATGCTCATGTGGGCATGAGATAGTTTGTGTCTTCAAAAAGGTTTGACCAAGTAGAATTTCTACTCTATATTGGATTTTCAAAATGAGGTTTTACCTATATCAATGACTCACCCAATGATGTATCTCGTATTTTCAAAAAAGTTTTACGAAGGAGCTAAATTTTGGACAACATTTTGACCCTATATTGGGTTTCAAAGGAGGTTTTACCGATATCAATGCCTAGTGTGGCACGATATAGCTTGGATTTTTCAAAATAATTTTTACCAAGGAGATGAAATTCAATCAACATTCCAACTCTATTTTTGTAAGGACCCTGACCTTTGTTTTGGGTTTACCATGTTTGCTTTGCCTAAACCTTGTGTTTAAATGCTTGCTAATCACCTGAGGTTGTGATTAGGGTTCGTTTGTGCTTTGTTGAGAGTTGGAGGTGCAACTTGCAAATTATCCAAGTTTTGGGGTTGATGTGCAAGTTTGTCACCTTGAGATATGTTTTCTCTCTCCTTGCATCCTCTAGGGTTGAGAGGATGAGTTGGGATTGTTGCTTGAGTAGTTTCGGGCCTTGTTGAGCTTTGTTGGCCTTTGATTTGCCTTGTTGAGGCCTTGTGTCGTGAAAAGAGCACCTTGGTGACCTGTGTCGCCCAGATGGTGTGTGTCGCCCAATGGGCTGTGTCGCCCAAGGTGACCACTTTGACCTTGCCTTATTTTTGTCACCCTACCTTGGACAAGTGGCCGATCCTTTGTATTGGTGGCATGACATTAGCATGTGGTTTAGCAAGGTGGCATGACATTGGACAAGTGGTGCCTTGGACATGCACATGTGGAGCAACACCAAGGTGGGCGCCCCATAGACCCTCTTGTATATATACAACCCTCTCCTTATTTGCTTAGATCTTTAGTTCCTTTAGTTGCTCCTTTCTCCTTTGGTGGCCGATACACCTTCCCTTGGTAGAGCAAGCTTGGTGGCCGATCTCCTTGGTGGAGTCTCCTCCTTCATCTTCCTCTAGGTGGTGTTCGAACCCTAGAAGGGCCTTGCTTCCTTGGTAAGCATCTTCTCTCTCTCCTTAGCACCTTCTTCTCCTTCTTGCTTGTTCTTAGGCCATGGCGGTTATGAGCTTTACTTCTTTTCTTATGGTGGCCGAAGGTGGGGTGCTTTGGAGCTAAGAGCTTAAAGCTTGGTGCTTGGAGCTTGAGGAGCTTGCTTGAGGTGGGTTACATAACTCCTAACCCTAGCTATACTACCTTCTTTTATGTTGCATGTTCATATCCGATCTTGATTGGCCTTGCATCTTGTTGGATATGTTTCTTGCTCTAGTTTGTACCTTTAATCTTGTTGGACTTAGTGGTTATGTTGTTAATAGTTGTGACCTTGGACCTTGTTGGCTGAACCTATGGTTTAGGGTTTCCTTTGGGGCAATACCCCTTTCTCTCTTTGGTTTTGAGAAGTGAGCTTGAGCTCTAGTGGTGTAGGCAAAACCCCTCTCTTCCTTAGTCGTTGAGAGGTGAGTCTATACTCTAGTTTCTTGGACAACACCCTTATCTCACCATGGATTTGAGAGGTGAGCCTTTGGTTGTTGATGACCTAGTTGAGGTTGAAGGGTTGACCGATATGGATGACCTACCTTGATGCCTGATAAGTGATGGAGGTTGTGCAAACCCCCTCTCTCTTGGTCGTTGAGAGGTGAGCCGACTCTCTTGATCTTTTAGGGTTTGATGATGTTGGTCTTGAGGTTGAAGATGACCAACCTAATGTGATTCTTGTGCCCTTACATGATACCCTTTTTGGTGCTTTACACGATACCTCTCATCTAGGGTTTGTATTGGATGATATGCTTAGTTGGGTTGTGTTAACCTTGTCGCCCGATATGGTGCTTGGGTGATGAACCCTAGATAGATGCCCTAGTGTTGACCTATATGTTGTGCCTGGATGATACCCCATATGGAGGTGTGTTACCCTTTGACCAATCTGCCTTGCCCATCACATATCTCCTTTTGGTCGGTTACTCATCATGAATAGGTGCTTGATAGCTTGGATAGCTCTAGAGTTAAGAGCTAGGCCGATACATGTGTTGAGCATGGATAGTGCTTTGGATGATACAAGTTGAAGGGTTGAGTCTTGGCCGATATGTGGACCCAAACCCTAGTTGGACGATAGGGTGTCTTGGGCGACATGGTGGAGGGCAGTAGAATCCCTTGGGCATCATGAAGAGCTTGTTGGGCGTTAGGGTTTGCTCTTGGCCGTCATGACCTTAGGCACCATGGCCTTGGCTGATATGGCCATAGACGATATGGTGATGAGGATGGTCGATAGGTGAGTGTGTCCTTGCATGCACGATACATACTCTTGGATTAGGTTGCACGACACATCACTAGCCCTGGTTGCACGATACCCTTGGTGCATGGGTGCACGACATGGATGGTCGATATGTGTGGCTAAGTGCCCTAGCCGTTAGAGTTTTGTGAGGGTTATGATCCTACCTGCTACCCCTTTGGGTGAGGGTGGTGCTACCCGCCACATCTCTAGTGAGGGAAGATAGTACCTTTGGTGAGGGTTATGCTTAACCCGGGAAACCCTAGTAGTTACTTTCTTGTACCTTGTAGATGATGGGTTATGGATGAAAGGCTGTGACCAATGATGTATGACTAGTCTATGGTTATGTAATCCTTAGGGATGTATTCCTTGATAATGATCATTCTCATGAGATTTTAGGGCATAGTGGATGCTCATGGTTTGATAACAATAATGTAATTGGTTTACAAGATACATCTTTGTGCTTCATGTAATTATAATCATGGATGTTGTTCCAATCATGTACCTTCAACCCTAATAGCATGATAATCATAAAGATCTAGGTTTGGTGATTCAGTTATCTCTCTTGATATGCATACTAACCATGTAGGTGAATCAAGTGAATTCATAGCCAGGTAAGAGCTATGAGGTGTATGTGTAGTATAACGTGCAATGATGATAATCCTTGTTGATGGGATAACATGTATCACCCCTATGATGTGAAAAGGGGTCTGTTGAACTGATAAAGGTTGAGTGTCTAGTTGAGGTGTTATCCTATGATGTTGAGATAAGGGATTGCTATCCCATGATGATGATGTAAGCCTTGAGAGGCAGTGGCATTCTGTGATGAGGGATTGAGATCCCATGATAATGTGATAATGACAGTATTAATGTAACTCAATGTTGTTTATGTTTTACAACTTGGTTGCCTCAACAATCCACTTAAAATATACTAATTAATTACAGTGGAACATATCATGTAGTTTTCCATGGCCATAGATCCATCATCGTCAGTAATTGGTGATGGTGAAATAGGTTTATCCTGCGGGATTACCTGGAGCGCATATTGTTGAATATGTGGGGTTTTCTCCTAGACGAAAGTAGGAGGATTTGAGTACAACTACGGTTGGGTATAGAGCATGGTGAACATGACCATGGCTTAGTGATTATAGAGCATGGTGAATAGGCCTAAGGCTTAGTATTATAGAAGGATAGCCTCAGGAGATGACCCTGTGGCTGAGGCCACTCAAGCAAGAGACTGCGGTCCTGCTTTGGTTTCGTACACTAACCATGAAGAGGTGAGGTCATGGAGTCTGGCTCTCCCAATGACCTTGTATGGCATCGGTTTTTGGGCTTCACAGCCAAAGGTTGGATTTGAGCGGGACGACTCACTTCCTCAGGGCATAATAAATCATAATCCAGCTGTATAGAATATATTGCTTAAGGCAAAACACAGAACATTGACTGAGGCCTTGCTTGTACAGTTGATCTAGTTATACCTTGCATCTATTTGTACGATCTTATATTTTGTGATAAGTTTTTATAAAGCTTATCTTGTCAATCATGTTCCATAAAGAAATATTTGGTTATATGCCTCCTGGATATCTGGTAAGATTGTTAATAAAATAAGTTCTGCTCAGAATGTTGCTCTTATGATCTGCTGATATCAGTTATCTACTTTACCTACTTTTCCTGAAGTTTTATAGTTTCGACGGGGAGTTATGTTTCTCGCTGGGACTGTGTGTCTCATCTTGTTGGTTTACAACCTTTTTAGGTGATCGTGCTAGACATGGTGGTGGTCGTGAGGTTGCGGTCGAGCAGCAAGAAGAGCAGTAGGGGGCAAGAGATGGATATGTTGCTTTTTTGGTTGTTTTGTAGTAGAGTCCTAGAGTCATCCCTGTACTCTCAGGTCTTCGGAGGTGTTTTGACAATGTTTTACGATGTATAGCTGATGTAGCTTGTATATCATGTTGCTGGCCTGATGTGGCCCGTTATGTATGTATAAACAGGTGATGAACTCTGGTGCTGACAGTACGGCTGGTTCCTATAAGTTGTGGACATATATCAAAGCTTGTAAATGTTTATATGACATGTTTCCTTGCAGGATGAGGATTTGAATGTAATATTTCTCTTTTATCCGCTTTCCGCAAATGGTTTTAATTAACCCGTATTTTTGGTAATATGTGGTTTATGGTGTTTCTGCACGTTTTCACATGGCATCTCGTTGTCTGTGTGATAGTGGTATGTGGCGCGACAATTTTCATTTTTGAAAGTGTCTTTTAACGATGCCTTTTATGAGCATGATGTAGGTCAGGTATTCAAAAAATATTTTTACCAAGGAGACTAAATATAGGCAACATGTTTGCTCTATGATGGGTTTGCAAAGGAATTTATCATGTTCTTTGTATATTCATAAAAGAAACATCTTTACCCATTTTAGCCTATATGATTTTAACATATATATTACCAACCCTTTAAAGATGTTCCTGTAGTAGGTGAAATCAACATCCTTATCTTTATTGGGGTATTGTACACTTCTATCCTACATAGGACTTTGAGTTTAGTAGGGAGGATACTACCCTAAATATACTTGCAAACACAGGGTAACTGCAATCAATTGACGTACGAGGGAGTGGGTACGTTCAAGACTAAGGTTTATCTCACTTGCATGAAGTCCTTGTCACTAATGAAACCTTAGTGTCATTTGGGTTGTCCAACATGAGCATTGCACTTCTATGCTTGTCACCATAGGTAGAAGAGAGTGTAAAGTGTGTCATGTTGATTTTTTAAACCAAAAAATTATTTTCTTTTGAAATAATAAATCCATGTGAGGGCATCCAATATCATAGAATATTTGGAAAAAGAATAGTACAAACAACATTAATGAAATTTCCTAGAAGAATTTTGTGACGACATCATTCGAACAAACCGTCATTGACTATGCGGAAGCGAACATCAACATCAGAATTAATGAAAATCACTAAAAATTAAAAACCATTTTGTAACGTCCCAGGATTTGAGGCCTCAGATATAATGATATTAAAAGGAATGATTGGACTACCCATATCACCAAGGTGCACCTCATTTTCAGGAAACCCATCACTAAAGAACTCCAAAGTTAAGCATGCTCAACTTGGAGTAGTACTAGGATGGGTGACCAGTCAGGAAGTTGATCCTGACTTGTGCATGAGTGTGGATAATGTGCGCAGTCAAGGCTAGTGGTGGTTAGTGGGGCCAGTCGTCATTGCGGAAACTCTACTAGAGCCTTGGGCAGTGGGCTCGGGTGTTACAAATGGTATCAGAGCCATAACCCCTCTGGTAGGTGGGGCCCACATGGGCATGGCATGCCAGTCTTGAGTCGTGCGGTCCAGGCATGTAGGAAAGGGTTGTCCATGGTTGACGTAGCCACCCTTGCGCTGGTATTCTGTGATCGGGAGCTGGGTGTCCATGGGCCATTGTGGGTCTACACTGAAATGGGGAAGAGATTATGAGGCCTTATAGTTGAGCTTTGACGAGGATGTTAAGAGTCTAAGTGGGGGAGATTGTAATGTCCCAGGATTTGAGGCCTCGGATATAATGATCTTAAAAGGAATGATTGGACTACCCATATCACCAAGGTGCACCTCCTTTTCAGGGAATCCATCACTGAAGAAATCCAAAGTTAAGCGTGCTCAACTTTGAGTAGTACTAGGATGGGTGACCAATCGGGAAGTTGATCCTGACTTGCGCATGAGTGTGGATAATGCGCGCAATCAAGGCTAGTGGAGGTTTGTGGGGCCAGTCATCATTCCTAAAACTCTACTAGAGCATTGGGCAGTGGGCCCGGATGTTACACATTTATAAAGAGATCCATACACAGGAAAACTCTTTTATCAAGAACCAAAGTATTATATTTACATCCTGGTTCATAAGTACATATCATGTACCGTCTTTTCTTGAGGATTACAAGTATCAACTGTCTTGTTATAACTATACATAGACAATATAAGAATCTCGAGGCATCAAACCAAAGTTTCAGATCGATTCATTAAAAGTACTAGCTACTAACTCGGAGGACCTGAGAGTACAGAGATGACACATAGGAATATCTACACAAAACATGACAAACAGTGTCTCCACCTGAGATATCACTGTTGTCCATGTTCCTGCTGCTGCTACTGCTCTTCCCTTACTGTAGGTTTTTGCTCCTTCTTCCGCATCTACCTAAAAAGGTTGGATCCCACGGGGGTGAGACAATTGAAATTGCCCCAGCGAGAGATATAACTCTCTGCCAGAAATATTATTATTGCAAATTAATGGAATAAAATTGAGCAGAGGAATCATAAGTATTCAACAGTAGATAATTCAATTATCTAAGCATATTAGAGCAATGTTCTTCTTCAAAGTATTTCAGCTTGTAACTTGATAAAGCACTATATCATTTATCCAATAAGGAATATGAAGAACATGTATAACTTTTATTCCTCTAGGATATACTAAGCAAGATATCATCGACCAATGATTCTCGTATTTCAACCTTAAGCAATTATGCTACACGGCTGATTACATTTTACAGTCATACTTAAGCCCTGAGGAGATGAGGTATACCGCTCATACTCCAACCGACCATTGTGAAATCGAAATCGGTACCATACATAGGTCAATGGAAGAGCTGGATTCTCATGACCTCATCTTCCTCAGTCAGTGTGAGGACAAAATGCAGGACATCTTGTATCTCTTCTAAATAGCTTTCCAGGGTATACTGGCAACCTTGCTATAGAGTTACAGGGCAGATGTACTCTCTTCGCAATCGAGAGATTTCATGTTTATCTCACATCGATCTAGTATTAACATCATCAGGAGATTAGTGATACATCCATCCCGGCATTCGGGAGATTAATGATACATCCATCCCGACATATATAATGAAGGATTGAGAGATTTAATATTTATCTCACATCAATTCCTCCATTAGGGCGTAAGGATATTCGCTCCCATAACCCCCACATACTCATCAGTATGCCCTCCAGGAGTTCCCGTAGGAAAACCTGTTTCACCATCACCAACTATTGACGATGATGGATCTATGGCCAGGGCTCTACATGATAAGATTTCACTTGGTTAATTAAGTGCATTACCAAATTCTTTTAGCATCAGGCAAGTTTTCAAACTTAAATCGTTATAATAATTGCTACTCAGAATATGTAATACTTATATCAAATACTTTTTGAAACTTAATAAAATCATTAGGATCTCAATCCCTTGTCACATCATGGATATTCTCATCCCTTAATATCTCATCATCATGATTATGGAATATAGGTATTCAAACCCTCAAATGATTAAAGAAAACTTGGTACCACTCATTAGGTAACTAATACCTTCAGGTCATTTGACCAAGGTAAACATGATACTTGCAATACAGGCATCTCACTTGGCTCTCAAAGCCCATTGATCTATTGTTACCCCTTATTAGGCAACAAAACATATTATGGCTCACAAGGCCCATAAAACAAATTTCAATCATAAATCATCATAGCTCATACCTGGCTATGTTCAACATCGCATGATACCTGCATGATTAGTACACATGATAACAGTTATATTAATTACATATCAGCACTATATATGCAATGTAATGGTAATGTCACTATTCACTTATTAGAGTTAGGGTTTCCCAAATTCATGTCGATTAGGGATACTCATCCCATTACCCAAAATTAGGGATATGGTTTATCATCATATTACCCAACATTAGGGTTTCATGCACTATAATCCAAAATTAGGATTTCACATACCTTCACCCTATATTAGGGTAGGATTTCATATAGCACTACATAGCATCACCCTAGATTGAGTTTCAAATCACATCTCTGAATTAGGGTTTCACTTGACATCATCCTTGATTAGGGTTTCACATTACCTATCTACATTAGGGTTTCACATGGCATCACCCTTGATTAGGGTTTCACATGTCATTACCCTTAATTAGGGTTTCACATGACATCACCCTTAATTAGGGTTTCACATGACATCACCCTTAATTAGGGTTTAACATGACATCACCCTTAATTAGGATTTCACATGTCATCACCCTTAATTAGGGTTTTATGTAACTTTACCCGAAATTAGGGTTTCATGAAGCATCCTCCTAAATTAGGGTTTTTCTTTATATTGCCCTGAATTGGGATTTCTTATATCATCACCCTAGATTAGGGTTACATCATTACCCTAGATTAGGGTTTCATGTAGAATTGTCCTAATTTAGGGTTAGGACTCATCAACCTTTTCAATTAGGGTCTCATGATCTCTTTATCAAGAATCATACCCTAATTACATATTTTATTCATGTTGAGAGTGTTGAGGTTTAACCATTACATGATTATTATACATGTATGGATTTATCTCTCTCTCATCCTATATAGGATATTAATCGCTTCAAACTTGATTAAATTAGGTTAACCCTTCATTCAAGTGTATACAATTAGGGTTAGCATAAGGCATTGCCTCCATAAGCATCAAAGGTTAACCACTCAAAAGGTACTAATTACTTAAGTAACTTGAAGGTACAACTATTGTAATTATCTTTGATAAACATCATCGACAATCATGGGGTTGATTGTACTTACAAGGTTTGAATCAATTAAACCTTCAAATGGTCTTGGGGTATTAGACCTTTAAATGGTCTTGAAGTATTTTGTCCTTCGATCAGTCTTAAAGTTGTTTGACCTTCAAATGGTCCTGAAACATGCCTTCAATCAGTCTTAAGACCGTTAGACTATCAAACGGTCTTGATCTCAAAGTCCTTAAATGGTTTGAGACCATTTGAATAAAATGAAATTAATCTAAAATGGTTTTGAAACTGAATTAGCAACTTATCCTTGAAACCGATTGAACATCAAACGGTTTGAGACCGTTTGCCCTCCAAATGGTCTGAGGACCATTTGATCCTAAATGGTTTCAAGACCATTTGGACTCAAACGGTCTCAAGACCGTTTGGTCCAAATCATCTTGAAACCGATTGGATCAACTAGGGTTTCCTCCAACCAATCAATTGATTTTAGGGTCTGCTTTATTGAATCGATCATCAATTGAACCATTGAGAGTACATAAAATTATAGCCCTTGGATCTCCATCCATCCATCATAGCCCTTGACCTCCAAACGGTCTTGAGATCGTTTGGACCATCAACCAAGAAATTGATCCAATTCAATTAGGATTTCTTCAATCAATCGATTAGGGTTTGTAATAAACGGATCATTCATTCTGGAATCCATTATAATCAAATTAATTTGAGCCATTGGATTCTCATCATTCACATCAGCAATTAACCCCAAACGGTTATGAAGTTCAATTTACCCATTCGATCTTGAGATCCCATTACCCATTCGGTTTTGAACTCAATTACCCATTTGATCTTGTAGTTAATTACCCATTCGATCTTGAACTTAATTACCCATTTGGTTTGAAGTAAATTACCCATTCAGTCTAAAGTAAATTACCCATTCATTCTTGGGTTAAATTACCCATTTGGTATTGGGTACAACTACCCATTCGGTCTTGGGCACAACTACCCATTCGGTCATGAAACTGAATCAACTCAATCGGTTTTGAAACCGAATCAACTCAATCGGTTTGAAAACCATTTGCCCATTCCTTTGTTGAGGTGTGTGATTAAGATGACATCATCATATTCAAGCTTCAAACCTTCGAAATCAGTTGTGATTCTTATGATGATTTCAACAACTAATAAAAAGGAATTCGAGAAAGAAGAAAGGTTCAACACATAATGAATAAATTGCAAGCAATAATGACATTTAAGGGTTCAAGTTATATAACCCGCCTTCAAAATTGAATCCAAGCTTCAAGATTCAAGTCCTCAATGGTAAATGAAGCTTTTTCAACTATCCAAGGTCCGTTCTCAAGTCTTTGAGTGAAATGAATGGCTAAAGTTGAAGATTGAATGAAGAAAAGGAAAAATTAAGCATTGAATTTCGATTTCCACCATGATATCAAGGTTGAAGATGACTATGGAGCTTACCTACAGGTTGGGGCACGTACTCCTATTTCTCCTAAGATCCTTTGTTCATGGCCAAAGCAAGGAAAGAAAAAGGAATCGAAAAAGCCTTTCATGTGGGTTGAAAATGGGATGTATATAAGGGAATTCCAATGAGAGAGAAAGTGATAATAAAATCCTTTAATTCCCAAAATTGGTGCCACATACTCCCCTCAATCCCTTGCATACGAATCCATCTCCCCCACCTTGTAGTTCCTCTTCATTATCCATGAATTAAAAGAAAACAAATTAAGCACCTTAATCAATATAATAATAATATCCAAAATTGAGTGGATATTACTTTTTAGTTAACTAATGTGAGTGGGCTCTCCACTCACTTTCGATATTTCGTGGCCTTTGCAAGGCACAAGTACGTTCATACTTGTGCAAATTCAACCATCTCATTTTTGGTTGAAGGGCACTTCAATTAATATATTTATTTTTGCATTAAATTGAATTAGGGTTTCAATTATGCTTAAATCTTGATTATTTTAATATCAAGACTCTCTCTCTTCCAAAGAGATTCAAATGAGATGCCCCTCTGATTTTCTTGTCTCTAATTGATACCAAGAAATATTAGGGACTCTCTAGAGGTGGTATTTTGCATATTGAACCCTAGGTTTTGGGTAAATTGCACATTACACCAAAACTAGGTTTTAATGCACAAACATTGCTCAACAAGCTCATTCTTGGTACTCAGGCTTGTGGCAGTGACACCTCTGCATCATTTTCATTCTTATTATACTTAAACACTTGAGGAACATTTTACCATGTAACATTTGTAAGTTAACTCCTCAACTTGGGTAATTTGCACTTTAGTCCAAAACAGGCACAACATTGTTTCAACATTATTCAGAAAGGATTAAAATTGAAACATAAGTTCCTATTGAGCCTTAATTACTTTTCAAGAGATAATAGCAAGCATATAAATATCTTTATTAAATAAAACATCTCGGGTTAAATCATAACCCAGGTCAGGGATGTTACAAATTATCCACCCCTAACAGGGATTTCATCCCCGAAATCATCAAGAGAAAAGAGAAGGGTACTTCCTCCTCATATCTTCCTCTAGCTCCCACATAGCTTCTTCAATGCCATGATGATGCCAGAGAACTTTCACAAGACATATGTCTTTCTTTTTCAGCTTTTTAATTCTTTTATCAAGGATCATTACAGGTCCTTCAACATATGATATATCATCATTTAATTCTTCCTCCACAGGTTGCAAAACTAACTCTGTGTCAGGATGAAACTTTCTCAGCATGGAGATATGGAACACTGGATGCAACTTATGCAGCTCAGGTGGAAATTCCATCTTATAGGCTACCTTTCTAATATGTTCAATGATTGGATACGGCCCCATAAATCTAGGAGCTAACTTTCCCTTCTTTCCAAATCTAAGGACACCTTTCCAAGGTGAGACCTTAAGGTATACTTTGTCTCCAACTTGGAATTCTAAAGGTCTTCGCCGTTTGTCGGCGTATGATTTTTGTTTATCCTGTGTAGTCTTCAATTGTTGTTGTATTACTTTAATCGTCTATGTTGTCTGCTGCACAAGCTCAGGACCCAAAAGTTGATATTCTCCTATTTCATACCAACATAAAGGAGATCTACAATGTCTACCATATAATGCTTCATATGGTGCCATATCAATACTGTGCTGATAGCTATTATTGTAAGAAAATTCTATCAAGCTCAGGTGTAGATCCCAACTTCCTAAAAACTGAAGGACACAAGCCCTAAGAAAATCCTCCAAGGTTTTTATGGTCCTCTCAGATTATCCATCTGTCTGTGGGTGAAAGGCAGTGTTAAACCTTAACTACGTACCCAAATCTTTATGTAGTTTTTCCCAAAAATGACTCATGAACTGGGGACCTTTATCAGAAATAATAGAAGCTGGAACCCCGTGCAACCACACTATCTCATCTATATATATTTGTGCAAGCTTCTCAGCAGTGTAGGTTGTTTTGACATGAATGAATTGTGTTGTCTTAGTCAACCTATCAACAATCACCCATATGGAATTATGACCTTTGGTTGTTCTAGGCAAACCAACCACAAAGTCCATGGTCACATGATCCCATTTCCACTGCGGTATAGGCAAAGGTTGCATTATTCCTGCGGGCTTTTGATGTTTAGCTTTAACCTGCTGACACACTGGACACTGCATAACAAACTCAGCTACATCCTTCTTCAATCCTGGCCACCAATACATATCCTTCAGGTTATGGTACATTTTGGTGCTCCCTGGATGCATTGCATACATCGAAGAATGAGCTTCCTCCAAGACTAACTTCCTTAAGTCATTGGCATCAGGTACTACCATTCTACCATGGTAACAGACTACTCGATCCTCTGACTCATGAAAGCCATCTCATTTCTCACTACCATACTCTGACCTAATCTATTGAACTACATCATTAGCTTGTTGTGATTCTATAATATGTGGTCTCAGAGTAGGTTTCACTTACATCTCAGCTAACAGCCCGGCTAACAACGATACCTTAAGTTGTATATTGTTTTGCCTCAAGGAGATAAGCATATCTCTTTTTAAGCACACTAAGGAATTCAACTGTGCTTTATCTAAGGCTGGTGAGGATGATTTCCTACTTAGTGCATCAGCCACTACATTAGCCTTCCCTAGATGGTAATCAATAGTACAATAGTAGTCCTTGATTAAATCCATCCAGTGGCGTTGTCTCATGTTCAACTCATGTTGTGAGAAGATATATTTTAAATTCGTATGATCTATGAAAATCTGAAATGTTTCTCCATAGAGATAATGTCTCCAGATCTTCAAAGCATGAACCACAATATCTAGCTCTAGATCATGTGTCGGATAATTCTCCTTGTGTTTCTTAAGCTGTCGAGAGGCAAAAGAAATCACTTTATTATCCTACATCAACACACATCCTAGACCATTCTTAGATGCATCATAGAAAACTATGTACCCCTTCCCTTACTCAGGTAACACCAGAACAGGCGCACTTGTTCACCTTTCTTTCAATAGTTGGAAAGAATGTTGACACTTGTCATTCCAGATAAAAGGAACCTCCTTCCTGGTCAACTTGGTTAGGGGTAAAGAAATAGAACTGAAGTTCTTAATGAACCTCCTGTAATATCCTAGCAGCCCTAGGAAACTGTGTATCTCCGTTGGTGTCTTTGGTTGTTCCCATTGCAGGACAAATTCTACCTTCTTAGGATCAACACGGATACCTGAGGCAGATATTACGTGTCCTAGAAAAGAAACTCCTGGTAACCAGAACTCACATTTGCTAAACTTAGCATACAACTTATGCTCTCTTAGAAAAGTTAAAGCTTGACGGAGGTGCTGCTCATGTTGTTGAGCTTCTGTATTGTATACCAAGATGTCATCTATGAAGACTACTATAAACTGATCAAGAAAAGGTCAAAATATTCTATTCATGAGTTCCATGAATGCATCTGGCACATTAGTTAGTCCAAACGACATAACTATGAACTCATAGTGACCATACCTTGTCTTAAAGGCATACTTAGGTGTGTCACTCTCCTTGATACGCAACTGATGATATCTCGACCTCATATCTATCTTAGAAAAGATAGTTGCACCATGCAACTGATCAAACAAGTCATCGATCCTTGGCAAAGGATACTTGTTCTTTATGGTTACTTTATTCAATTGTTTGTAATCAATGCATAGCCGCATCGATCCGTCCTTCTTCTTAACAAAGAGAACCGGAGCACCCCATGGTGAAGTACTTGGTCGGATAAAACCTTTCTCAAGCAACTCTTGTAGCTGTTTCTTGAGCTCTACTATCTCAGTAGGTGCCATTCTATATGGTGTTTGTGCTATTGGTTGCGTGCCTGGGATTAGATTAATCCCAAAATCAATCTCTCGAGGTGGAGATACACCTAGAAGTTCATCAGAGAACACATCTTCAAACTCCCTAACTATCGGCATTTCAGAAATATTAGAACTCTTCATAGTGGTGTCTACCACATGTACCAAGAATGCAAAGCATCCTTGTCTCATCAACTTCTCAACTACCATAACTGACACAAGACAGGTTGGAAGAATCTTTCTATCTCCCTGAAAGATCCATGTGTCACCATCATTAGTGAACACAGCTTGCTTGGAATCACAATCCAAGACAACCTTATACTTTTCTAAGGTGTCCATCCCAAGGATTATATCAAACCCGCGCATCTCAAGTGGTATAAGATCCACCTGAATGTGATGTTCAGAAAAGGAAAGAATGCAGGGAGAACACACCTCCCGTAACACTATAGATCCCATCAAAGGGGTTTCTAATAACAGACTATCTGCTCTATGATTAACAGTCATGTTGCAGTCATGAATCACTCTTTGAGTGATAAATGAATGTGTATCACCCGGATCAATTAAAATAGATATTAAGCAGGATGAAGACAAATCAGAATGAAATAGTTCCATCTGACCTGTCACAACTCAAGGGTTGACTACTGCTTCGGGTTGATTCATCGCATAGAATCTCACTATTGCTTGTTGTTGACCATGTGCTCGGTTGTTGGGTGCCGACGAACCGGCTTGGTATGCTTGTCAACGTCCTCTGGCACCACTCGGAATTTGTTGCCTCTCATAGCCTTACTGACTCTGCCTCTGAAGTTGAGTCACACTTGCTTCTCTGGATCGACAATCTTTCATCAAATGCCCCATCTTTCCACATATAAAATAGCCTATGTTCGCCGACTGTGGCCTGGGTGGTCTTGTTACTGAAACTGATGGAGTTGTGCGCTCCTTCTGGTGGTAAATTATGGCCTCTACCCCTACTCGACATCCATTGTGTCTGGGTATTGAATCTTGGTGGTGCTATTGGTGCAGAAAACCTTGGCTTCTTCAAGCCCTCTGACCTTTGTCCTTGAAACTGAGTGTACATCTTCTTACCACTAGTCTGTCGCTTCTTGATCACAGACCTCTCTATCCATCTTACGGACTCCATAAAGGTGGTGAACCTCTCCCTGTTCTCTAAAGCAAACACAGGAGTGGTCAAATCGGCATTTAGCCCCTTCTCAAAATGTTGAATTCTCTCTTCATCAGTAGGTGTCATATGCGGACAGAACCGTAAAAGCTGCATGAACTTAGCTTCATACTCGCTAATGTTCATTGGCCCTTGCCTTAACCTCTCAAACTGAGGATTTTCTCATCTAGAAACATCTTAGGGAAGTATCTATTGACGAATTCTCGTCGGAATACTTCCCATCCAATATCAACACTTGGCCTCTTACCCTCTTCTATTATCCACCAATGGCCAACACTCCCTTTTAGAAGGTACACTACATGCCTCACCTTCTCTACTTCAAGGATATTAAAGATTCTGAAGGCCTTCTCTAGCTCATTCAACCACATATCTGCATCTGTTGGGTTAGCTGTACCAACATATTTTGTGGCTCCAACCCGGAAAAGTCATTTGAAAGTCTTGTCTGCTCCCTATCCTTGATGGTGAGTTGGTGCCCTAGGTGCAGGTGGTAGCATCCTATCTGCCACATGCGTAATGGTTGCCATAAACTGCCCAAACAGATCATGGAAGGTTGGGTTTTCTAATGCATCTTGGTTAAGCTGGGGATGTTCAAGTTCTGGTTCATCCCTATTCTGGTCTCTTACACCTCTTCCTGGTGCAGGAATGCTGCTCTCAACAACATGTTCTTCGTGTGATCCAGACATCTTTAAGTTCTTCTTCTCCTCCTATATGAGCAGAAGACAGACTCAACGACCTTAATCATATGTCTCTGTAGACTCAGCGAATCTAGGGCTATGATACCACTAATTGTGGCGACATCGTTCGAACAAACCGTTATTGGCTATGCGGAAGCGAACATCAACATCGGAATTACTGAAAATCACTAAAAATTAAAAACCATTTACAAAGAGATCCATACACAGGAAAACTCTTTTATCAAGAACCAAAGTATTATATTTACATCCTGGTTCAGAAGTACATATCATGTACCGTCTCTTCTCGAGGATTACAAGCATCAACTGTCTTATTATAACTATACACAGACAGTATAAGAATCTCGAGGCATCAAACCAAAATCTCAGATCAATTCATTAAAAGTACTAGCTACTAACTCCGAGGACCTAAGAGTATAGAGATGACATATAGGACTATCTACACAAAACATGACAGCCGGTGTCTCCACCTGAGATATCACTGTTGTCCATGTTGTTGTTGCTGCTGCTCTTCCCTTACTGTATGGTTTCTACTCCTTCTTTTGCGTCTACCTAAAAAGGTTGGATCCCACGGGAGTGAGATAATTGAAATTGCCCCAGCGAGAGATATAACTCTCCGCCAAAAATATTATTATTGCAAATTAATGGAATAAAACTGAGAAGAGGAATCATAAGTATTCAACAGTAGATAGTTCAATTATCTAAGCATATTAGAGCAATGTTCTTCTTCAAAGTATTTCAGCTTGTAGCTTGATAAAGTAGTATATCATTTATCCAATAAGGAATATGAAGAACATGTATAACTTTTATCCCTCTAGGATATACTAAGTAAGATATCATCAACCAATGATTCTCGAATTTCAACCTTAAGCAATTATGATACACGACTGATTACATTTTACAGTCATACTTAAGCCCTGAGGAGATGAGGTATACCGCTCATACTCCAACCGACCATTGCGAAATCGAAATCGGTACCATACATAGGTCAATGCAAGAGATGGATTCTCATGACCTCATCTTCCTCAGTCAGTGTGAGGAAAAAATGCAGGACATCTTGTGTCTCTACTAAATATCTTTCCAGGGTATACTGGCAACTTTGCTATAGAGTTACAGTGGCAGTTGTACTCTCTTCGCAATCGAGAGATTTCATGTTTATCTCACATCGATCTGGTATTAACATCATCGGGATATTAGTGATACATCCATCCCGGCATTCGGGAGATTAATGATACATCCATCCTGGCATATATAATGAAGGATTGAGAGATTTGATGTTTATCTCACATCATTTCCTTCATTAGTGCGTAAGGATATTCGCGCCCATAACCCCCACATACTCATCAGTATGCCCTCCAGGAGTTCCCATAGGAAAATCTGTTTCACCATCACCAACTACTGACGATGATGGATCTATGACCAGGGCTCTACATGATAAGATTTCACTTGGTTAATTAAGTGCATTACCATATTCTTTTAGCATCAGGCAAGTTTTCAAACATAAATCAGTATAATAATTGCTACTCAGAATATGTAATACTTCTATCAAATACTTTTTGAAGCTTAATAAAATCATTGGGATCTCAATCCCTTGTCACATCATGGATATTCTCATCCCTTAATATCTCATCATCATGATTATGGAATATAGGTATTCAACCCCTCAATTTATTAAAGAACACTAGTTACCACTCATCATGTAACTAATACCTTCAGGTCATCAGACCAAGGTAAGCATCATACTTGCAATACAGACATCTCACTTGGCTCTCAAAACCCATTGATCTACTATTACCCCTTATTAGGCAACAAAACATATTATGGCTCACAAGGCACATAAAACAAATTTCAATCATAAATCATCAGAGCTCATACCTAGTTATGTTCAACATATCATGATACATGCATGATTAGTACAAATGATAATAGTTATATTAATTACATATCAACACTATGCAATGTAATGGTAACATCACTATTCACTTATTAGAGTTAGGGTTTCCCAAATTCATGTCAATTAGGGATACTCATCCCATTACCCAAAATTAGGGATATGGTTTATCATCATATTACCCAACATTAGGGTTTCATGCACTATAATCCAAAATTAGGATTCACATACCTTCACCCTATATTAGGGTAGGATTTCATATAGCATTACATAGCATCACCCTGGATTGAGTTTCATATCACATCTCTGAATTAGGGTTTCACTTGACATCACCCTTGATTAGGGTTTCACATTACCTCTCTACATTAGGGTTTCACATGGCATCACCCTTGATTAGGGTTTCACATGTCATTACCCTTAATTAGGGTTTCACATGACATCACCCTTAATTAGGGTTTCACATGACATCACCCTTAATTGGGGTTTCACATGACATCACCCTTAATTAGGATTTCACATGTCATCACCCTTAATTGGGGTTTTATGTAACTTTACCCGAAATTAGGGTTTCATGAAGCATCCTCCTAAATTAGGGTTTTTCTTTATATTGCCCTGAATTGGAATTTCTTATATCATCACCCTAGATTAGGGTTACATCATTACCCTAGATTAGGGTTTCATGTAGCATTGTCATAATTTAGGGTTAGGACTCATCAACCTTTTCAAATAGGGTCTCATGATCTCTTTATCAAGAATCATACCCTAATTACATATTTTATTGATGTTGAGAGTGTTGAGGTTTAACCATTACATGATTATTATACATGTATGGATTTTTCTCTCTCTCATCCTCTCTAGGATATTAATCACTTCAAACTTGATTAAATTAGGTTGACCCTTCATTCAAGTGTATATAATTAGGGTTAGCATAGTGTATTGAGGCATTGCCTCCATAAGCATCAAAGGTTAACCACTCAAAAGGTACTAATTACTTAAGTACCTTGAAGGTAAAACCATTGTAATTACCTTTGATAAACATCATCAACAATCATGGGGTTGATTGTACTTACAAGGTTTGAATCAATTAAACCTTCAAACGGTCTTGGGATATTAGACCTTTAAACGGTCTTGAAGTATTTTGTCCTTCGATCGGTCTTAAAGTTCTTTGACCTTCAAACGGTCCTGAACCACACCTTCAATCGGTCTTAATACCATTAGACCATCAAACGGTCTTGATCTCAAAGTCCTTAAACGGTTTGAGACTGTTTGAATAAAATATAATTAATCCAAAATGGTTTTGAAACTGAATTAGCAACTTATCCTTGAAGCCGATTGAACATCAAACGGTTTGAGACTATTTTCCCTCCAAATGGTCTGAGGACCGTTTGATCCCAAACGGTTTCAAGACCGTTTGGACTCAAACGGTCTCAAGACCGTTTGGTCCAAATTATCTTGAAACTAATTGGATCAACTAGGGTTTCCTCCAACCAATCAATTGATTTTAGGGTTTGCTTTATTGAATCGATCATCAATTGAACCATTGAGAGTACATCAAATTATAGCCCTTGGATCTCCAACTATCCATCACAGCCCTTGAACTCCAAATGGTCTTGAGACCGTTTGGACCATCAACCAAGAAATTGATCCAATTCAATTAGGATTTCTTCAATCGATCGATTAGGGTTTGTAATCAATGGATCATTCATTCTGGAATCCATTATAATCAAATCAATTTGAACCATTGGATTCTCATCATTCACATCAGCAATTAAACCCAAATGGTTTTGAAGTTCAATTTACCCATTCAATCTTGAGATCCATTACCCATTCAGTTTCTCAATTACCCATTTGATCTTGTAGTTAATTACCCATTCGATCTTGAACTTAATTACCCATTCCGTTTGAAGTAAATTACCCATTCATTATGAAGTAAATTACCCATTCAGTCTTGGGTTCAATTACCCATTTGGTCTTGGGTACAACTACCCATTCGGTCTTGGGTACAACTACCCATTCGGTCTTGAAATTGAATCAACTCAATCGATTTTGAAACAGAATCAACTCAATCGGTTTGAAAAATGTTTGCCCATTCCTTTGTTGAGGTGTGAGATTAAGATGACATCGTCATCTTCAAGCTTCAAACCTTTGAAATCATTTGTGATTCTTATGATGATTTCAACAACTAATAAAAAGGAAATCGAGAAAGAAGAAAGGTTTAACACATAATGAATAAATTGCAAGCAATAATGACATTTAAGGGTTCAAGTTATATAACCCACCTTCAAAATTGAATCCAAGCTTCAATATTCAAGTCCTCAATGGTGAATGAAGCTTTTTCAACTCTCCAAGGTTCGTTCTCAAGTCTTTGAGTGAAATGAATGGCTAAGGTTGAAGATTGAATGAAGAAAAGGAAAAATTAACCATTGAATTTCGATTTCCACCATGAAATCAAGGTTGAAGATGACTATGGAGCTTACCTATAGGTTGGGGCACGTCCTCCTATTTCTCCTAAGCTTCTTTGTGCATGGCCAAAGCAAGGAAAGAAAAAGGGATCAAAAAAGCCTTTCATGTGGGTTGAAAATGGGATGTATATAAGGGAATTCCAATGAGAGAGAAAGTGATAATAAAATCCTTTAATTCCCAAAATTGGTGCCAAATACTCCCCTCAATCCCTTGCATACGAAGCCATATCCCCCACCTTGTAATTCCTCTTCATTATCCATGAATTAAAAGAAAACAAATTAAGCACCTTAATCAATATAATAATAATATCCAAAATTGAGTGGATATTACTTTTTAGTTAACTAATGTGAGTGGGCTCTCCACTCACTTTAGATATTTCGTAGCCTTTTCAAGGCAAAAGTACATTCATATTTGTGAAAATTCAACCATCTCATTTTTGGTTGAAGGGCACTTCAATTAATATATTTATTTTTGCATTAAATTGAATTAGGGTTTCAATTATGCTTAAATCTTGATTATTTTAATATGAAGACTCTCTCTCTTCCAAAGAGATTCAAATGAGATGCCCCTCTGATTTTCTTGTCTCTAATTGATACCAAGAAATATTAGGGACTCTCTAGAGGTGGTATTTTGCATATTGAACCCTAGGTTTTGGGTAAATTGCACATTACACCAAAACTAGGTTTTAATGCACAAACATTGCTCAACAAGCTCTTTCTTGGTACTCAGGCTTGTGGAAACCATACCTCTGCATCATTTTCATTCTTCTTATACTTAAACACTTGAGGAACATTTTACCATGTAACATTTGCAAGTTAACCCCTCAACTTGGGTAATTTGCACTTTAGTCCAAAATAGGCAAAACATTGTTTCAACATTATTCAGAAAGGATTAAAATTGAAACATAAGTTCCTCTTGAGCCTTAATTACTTTTCACGAGATAAGAGTAAGCATATAATTATCTTTATTAATCAAAACATCTCGGGTTAAAGCATAACCCAAGTCAGGGATGTTACAAATTATCCACCCCTAACAGAGATTTCGTCCCCAAAATCATCAAGAGAAAAGAGAAGGGTACTTCCTCCTCATCTCTTCCTCTAGCTCCCACGTAAGCTTCTTCAATGCCACGATGATGCCAGAGAACTTTCACAGGACATATGTCTTTCTTTTTCAGCTTTTTAATTCTTTTATCAAGGATCATTACAGGTCCTTCAACATATGATATATCATCATTTAATTCTACCTCCACAGGTTGCAAAACTAACTCTGTGACACGATGGCACTTTATCAGCATGGAGATATGGAACACTAGATGCAACTTATGCAGCTTAGGTGGCAATTCCAGCTTATAGGCTACCTTTCCAGTCCGTTCAATGATTGGATATGGCCCCATTAATCTAGGAGCTAACTTTCCCTTCTTTCCAAATCTAAGGACACATTTCCAAGGTGAGACCTTGAGGCATACTCTGTCTCCAACTTGGAATTCTAAAGGTCTTCACCGTTTGTCAGCATATGATTTCTGTCTATCTTGTGCAGTCTTCAATTGTTGTTGTATTACTTTAATCTTCTCTGTTGTCTGATGCACAAGCTCAAGACCCAAAAGTTGATATTCTCCTGTTTCATACCAAAATAAAGGAGATCTAAAACGTTTACCATATAATGCTTCATATGGTGCCATATCAATACTGTGCTGATAGCTATTATTGTAAGCACATTTTATCAAGCTCGGGTGTAGACCCCAACTTCCTACAAACTGAAGGACACATGCCCTAAGCAAATCCTCCAAGGTTTGTATGGTCCTCTCAGATTGTCCATCTGTCTGTGGGTGAAAGGAAATACTAAACCTTAACTACGTACCCAAAGCTTTATGTAGTCATTCCCAAAAATAACTCGTGAAATGGGGACCTCTATCAAAAACAATAGAAGCTGGAACCCCATGCAACCGTACTATCTCATCTATATATATGTGCAAGCTTCTCAGTAGTGTAGGTTGTTTTGATAGGAAGGAAATGTGTTGTCTTAGTCAACCTATCAACAATCACCCATATGGAATCATGACCTTTGGTTGTTCTAGGCAAACCAACCACAAATTCCATGGTCACATGATCTCATTTCCACTGCGGTAGAGGCAAAGGTTGCATTGTTCCTACGAGCTTTTGATGTTCAGCTTTAACCTACTGACACACCGGACACTGCATAACAAACTCAGCTACATCCTTCTTCAATCATGGCCACCAATACATATCCTTCAGGTTATGATACATTTTGGTTCTCCCTAGATGCATTGCATACATCAAAAAATGAGCTTCCTCCAAGACTAACTTCCTTAAGTCATTGGCATCAGGTACTACCATTCTACCATGGTAACAGACTACTTGATCCTCTGACTCATGAAAGCCATCTCGTTTCTCACTACCATACTCTGACCTAATCTGCTGAACTACATCATCAGCTTGTTGTGCTTCTTTAATATGTTGTCTCAGAGTAGGTTTCACTTGCATCTCAGCTAACAGCTCGGATAACAATGATACCTTAAGTTGTATATTGTTTTGCCTCAAGGAGATAAGCATATATCTTTTTAAGCACACTAAGGAATTCAACTGTGCTTTATCTAAGGTTGGTGATGATGATTTCCTACTTAGTGCATCAGCCACTACATTAGCCTTCCCTGGATGGTAATCAATTGTACAATCATAGTCCTTGATTAACTCCACCCAGCGGCGTTTTCTCATGTTCAACTCATGTTGTGAGAAGATATATTTTAAATTCTTATGATCCATGAAAATCTGAAATGTTTCCCCATAGAGATAATGTCTCCAGATCTTCAAAGCATGAACCACAACAGCTAGCTCTAGATCATGTGTCAGATAATTCTCCTCGTGTTTCTTAAGTTGTCGAGAGGCAAAAAAAATCACTTGATTATCCGGCATCAACACACATCCTAGACCATTCTTAGATGTGTCACAGAAAACTATGTACCCCTTCCCTTGCTCAGGTAACACCAGCACAGGTGCACTTGTTAACCTTTCTTTCAACAACTAGAAAGAATGTTGACACTTATCATTCCAGACAAAAGGAACCTCCTTCTTGGTCAACTTGGTTAGGGGTAAAGCTATAGAACTGAAGTTCTCAATGAACCTCCTGTAATATCCTGTCAGCCCTAGGAAACTGCGTATCTCCGTTGGTGTCTTTGGTTGTTCCCATTGCAGGACAGATTCTACCTTCTTAGGATCAACATGGATACCTGAGGTAGATATTATGTGTCCTAGAAAAGAAACTCCTGGTAACCAGAACTCACATTTGTTAAACTTAGCATACAACTTATTCTCTCTTAGCAAAGTTAAAGCTTGACGGAGGTGATGCTCATGTTGTTGAGCATCTCTACTGTATACCAAGATGTCATCTAAGAAGACTACTATAAACTGATCAAGAAAAGGTCCTAATATTCTATTCATGAGTTCCATGAATGTAGTTGGTGCATTAGTTAGTCCAAACGATATAACTATGAACTCATAGTGAACATACCTTGTCCTAAAGGCATACTTAGGTGTGCCACTCTCCTTGATACGCAACTGATGATATCCCGACCTCAAATCTTTCTTAGAAAATATAGTTGCACCACGCAACTGATCAAACAAGTCATCGATCCTTGACAGAGGATACTTGTTCTTTATGGTTACTTTATTCAACTGTTTGTAATCAATGCATAGCCACATCGATCTGTCCTTCTTCTTAACAAAGAGAACCGGAGCACCCCATGGTGAAGCACTTGGTCGGATAAAACCTTTCTCAAGCAACTCTTGTAGTTGTTTCTTGAGCTCTGCTATCTCAGCAGGTGCCATTCTATACGGTGTTTGTGCTATTGGTTGCGTGTCCGGGATTAGATTAATCTCAAAATCAATCTCTCGGGGCGGAGGTACACCTGGAAGTTCCTTAGAGAACACAACTTCAAACTCCCTAACTATCAGTACTTCAGAAAGATTAGAACTCTTCATAGTGGTGTCTACCACATGTCCCAAGAATGCAAAGCATCCTTGTTTCATCAGCTTCTCAACTACCATAGCTGACACAAGACAGGTTGGAAGAATCTTTCTATCTCCCTGAAAGATCCATGTGTCTCCATCATTAGTGAACACAACTTGCTTGGAATCACAATCCAAGACAACCTTATACTTTTCTAGGGTGTCCATCCCAAGGATTATATCGAACCCATGCACCTCAAGTGGTATAAGATCCACCTGAATGCGATGTTCAGAAAAGGAAAGAATGCAGGGAGAACACACCTCCCACAACACTGCATATCAAGGGGTTTCTAATAACAGACTATCTGCTCTATGACTAAGAGTCATGTTGCAGTCATGAATCACTCTTTGAGTGATAATGAATGTGTAGCACCCGTATCAATCAAAACAGATATGAAGAAGGATGACAAATCAGAATGAAATAGTTCCATCTGACCCGTCATAACTCAAGGGTTGACTACTGCTTTGGGTTGATTCATCGCATAGAATCTCGTCGTTGCTTGTTATTGACCCTGTTCTTAGTTGTTGGGTGCCGACGAACCGGCTTGGGACGCTTGTCCACGTCCTCTGGCACCACTCAGAAACAGTCGCCTCTAAGAGCCTTGTTGACTCTGCCTCTAAGGTTGAGTCACACTTGCTTCTCTGGCTCGACAATCTTTCATCAAATGCCCCATCTTTCCACATATAAAGCAACCTCTATTCCCCGACTGTGGCCTAGGTGGTCTTGTTACTAACATTGATGCTGAGTTGTGGGCTCCTTCTGGTGGTAAACTACGGCCTCTACCCCTACTCGACATCCATTGTGTATGGGTATTGAATCTTGGTGGTGCTATTGGTGCAGAAAACCTTGGCTTCTTAAAGCCCTCCGACCTTTGTCCTTGAAACTGAGTGTACACCTTCTTACCACTGGTATGTTGCTTCTCGATCACATACCTCTCTATCCGTCTTACAGACTCCATAAAGGTGGCGAACCTCTCCCTGTTCTCTAAAGCAGACACATGAGTGGTCAAATCAGCATTTTGCCCCTTCTCAAAATGCCAAATTCTCTCTTCATCGGTAGCTGCCATATGCAGACAGAACCGTAAAAGCTCCATGAACTTAGCTTCATACTCGCTAATGTTCATTGGTCCTTGCCTTAACCTCTCAAACTGAGAGAATTTCTCGTTAAGAAAAGTCTTAGGGAAGTATCTATTGATGAGTTCTCGTCGGAATACTTCCCATCCAATCTCAACACCTGGCCTCTTGCCCTCTTCTATTGTCCACCAATGGTCAACACTCCCTTTTAGAAGGTACACTACATGCCTCACCTTCTTTGCTTCAGGGATATTAAGGATTCTGAAGGCCTTCTCTAGCTCAGTCAGCCACATATCTGCATCTACTGGGTCAGCTGTACCAGCATATTTTGTGGCTCCAATCCAGAAAAGTCATTCGAAAGTCTTGTCGGCTCCCTGTCCTTCATGGTGAGTTGGTGCCCTAGGTGCAGGTAGTGGCATCCTATCCGCCATATGCGTCATGGTTGACATGAACTGCCCAAACAGATCATGGAAGGTTGGGTTTTCCAATGCAGCTTGGTTAAGCTGGGGATGCTCAGGTTCTGGTTCATTCCTATTCTGGTCCCTTGCACCTCTTCCTGGTGCAGCAATGCTGCTCTCAGCAGCATGTTCTTCGTGTGATCCAGACATCTTTAAGTTCTTCTCCTCCTCCTATATGAGCAGAAGACACTATCAGATAACTGGAAGACACTAGAACAGACTCGACGACCTTAATCCTATGTCTCTGTAGACTCAGCAAACCTAGGGCTCTGATACCACTAATTGTGGCAACATCGTTCGAACAAACCGTCATTGACTATGCAGAAGCGAACATCAACATTGGAATTACTGAAAATCACTAAAAATTAAAAACCATTTACAAAGAGATCCATACACAGGAAAACTCTTTTATCAAGAACCAAAGTATTATATTTACATCTTGGTTCATAAGTACATATCATGTACCGTCTCTTCTCGAGGATTACAAGCATCAACTGTCTTGTTATAACTATACACAGACAGTATAAGAATCTCGAGGCATCAAACCAAAATATCAGATTGATTCATTAAAAGTACTAGCTACTAACTCCGAGGACCTGAGAGTACAGAGACGACACATAGGACTATCTACACAAAACATGACAGCCAGTGTCTCCACCTGAGATATCACTATTGTCCATGTTGTTGTTGCTGCTGCTCTTCCCTTACTGTAGGGTTTCTGCTCCTTGTTCCGCGTCTACCTGAAAAGGTTGGATCCCACGGGGGTGAGACAATTGAAATTACCCCAGCGAGAGATATAACTCTCCGCCATAAATATTATTATTGCAAATTAATGGAATAAAACTGAGCAGAGGAATCATAAGTATTCAACAGTAGATAATTCAATTATCTAAGCATTTTAGAGCAATGTTCTTCTTCAAAGTATTTCAGCTTGTAACATGATAAAGAAGTATATCATTTATCCAATAAGGAATATGAAGAATATGTATAACTTTTATCCATCTAGGATATACTAAGAAAGATATCATCAACCAATGATTCTCGTATTTCAACCTAAAGCAATTATGCTACACGGCTGATTACATTTTACAGTCATACTTAAGCCCTGAGGAGATGAGGTATATCGCTCATACTCCAACCGACCATTGCGAAATCGAAATCGGTACCATACATAGGTCAATGGAAGAGCTGGATTCTCATGACCTCATCTTCCTCAGTCAGTGTGAGGACAAAATGTAGGACATCTTGTGTCTCTACTAAATAGCTTTCCAGAGTATACTGGCAACTTTGCTATAGAGGTACAGTGGCAGTTGTACTCTCTTTGCAATCGAGAGATTTCATGTTTATCTCACATCGATCCGGTATTAACATCATCGGGAGAATAGTGATGCATCCATCCTGGCATTCGGGAGATTAGTGATACATCCATCCCGGCATATATAATGAAGGATCGAGAGATTTAATATTTATCTCACATCAATTCCTCCATTAGGGCGTAAGGATATTCACGCCCATAACCCCCACATACTCATCAGTATGCCCTCCAGCAGTTCCTGTAGGAAAACCATTTCACCATCACCAACTACTGATGATGATGGATCTATGGCCAGGGCTCTACATGATAAGATTTCACTTGGTTAATTAAGTGCATTACCATATTCTTTTAGCATCAGGCAAGTTTTCAAACATAAACCATTATAATAATTGCTACTCAGAATATGTAATACTTCTATCAAATACCTTTTGAAGCTTAATAAAATCATTGGGATCTCAATCCCTTGTCACATCATGGATATTCTCATCCCTTAATATATCATCATCATGGTTATGGAATATAGGTATTCAAACCCTCCATTTATTAAAGAACACTTGTTACCACTCATCAGGTAACTAATACCTTCAGGTCATCTGACCAAGGTAAACATGATACTTGCAATACAGGCATCTCACTTGGCTCTCAAAGCCCATTGATCTATTATTACCTGACACGATTTTACCGTGTGTATAACACAAGTGCACGCGTCAATGTAGTATAGGCCCTTGTGAGGCCCGATTCGAACTCAGGGACACTAAATTATCGGTAGACTACTACTAACTACTCGCAATCAGCTAGACCAATAAAAAAATTATGAGAGTTGTTGTAAAATAAAAGAAAAAAAATAAAACAAAGCAATCGATTAAATGTTTAGTTTAATCAATTCAAATGGAGATCTTTAGGATTGCGGTTTCACCGCGGGTTTTCATTGTATGAATTTTCACATAGTTAATCAGATTCACCTCTCAATCCGGGTAGTGGCATGTAGTCAGAACTGTCCACTGTCGTGGTACAATTCACTACCTATGTCTAGGTTGGTTCCACTGTCGTAGTAACCTATACCCTAAACTAGGTGCATTAGAATTGACCTCTGGGTTTCCACCATTAACCGTACATCACCTTGTTCAAGGGATTTATTAATCAATGTGAATTTCGTCTCTTTTCAACTGTTAATTCTTCTTTCAAAGTAATTAAAGGCATTAGATTATCATTATGGTGATCAAGCATAATAATATAATTGAGAAAACAAAATCATCCCACAGATTTAAGAGACAAATTATGAATGACTATGATAAAAACGTCATACAATGCTTCCCCGTGATACTCCGGGTCCTAAAGATAAAGGGGATTAGCCCCGCATGTTCATCTCAGAGCAAGACATGGTTGAAGAAAGGGGAAACATGGAAAAAACGTGAATAAGTAGTGAAACCCCTGAACGGAGAATATCCAAGTGTTCCTCAGAGTAGAATGCGCGATCTACAGCCTTTCGACGGTGGAAAACGTCTTCTTCGGCTTCCAGAACAGCTGGGGCATGCTTCTGGGCTCCGTTCTTCTCTCCACACCTTCTCGGGACGTGTGCAGCGGCTAATGATGTGATACCTCACTTCGGGCTGCCGTCATTAGGTATAATCACCGAGTTAGGTTGCAAAAATATCACAACCATTGGATTAGAGTCGATCTGAAACAAACTTTAATCTGACAGGGTCGATGGTATCGACCCCTCACGACATCGGCAAGCCTTCTTTCTTTTCTGTCGTTGCGCCTGATGCTGGCTCGATACCATCGACGCGGGTCGATGGTATCGACTTCCTTTAACGTCAGTTTTATCCCTTTTCCATTGCTGAAGCTACACGTGTCGATAGTATCGACTTTGGGTTCGATAGTATCGACTGGCTGGTCACTGGCAACCTGATGGTAACTCGATACCATCGACTTCCCGATCGATGGTATCGACTCTGCGATGCTCCTTACGGCTGCCTGCTTGTGGCTGTGTCGACAGTATCGACTGTTGTCGATGGTATCGATAGCTGCAGATATGTGTTTTTCCTAGAATTTCAAAACAAAACCACATCAGCCGAGATAAAACCTATTATTGTAATCATTTATGCTCAAAACAATAAAATAAGAGAGATTTGACACTGAGAAGGATCATAGACTAAAGTAAGTGAATTATGCAATATTAACCACCAAAATGACCAATAAACGCATAAAACACAAGTAAAACAAGTCTATAAATGCGACTCAAAATCATCGCATCAAACTCCCCTAAGCTTGAACATTGCACATCCTCGAGCAACAAAACTCTAGAATAGAATTGCGAGGGTCAACTAAAGAACAGATTATCACAACAGACTGCACCATATGATCCCCGCCAGACATTCACATTCCAGCCCTCACTAACCACGGAATGATAATTACCCTATAGGCGACAATAATCATCCATAAAAGATATCCACCTCAAAATTGATGAACACTATCACATAAGGCAGTTAACATAATAAAATTCTCCAGTCCAGACTCGGTGCATCTTGTGATATCCTACACTACGTTGCTCGCCCTAACTACCATATACATGGAAGCAGCTCCCCTGATATTAACGAGTGAGGAGAAAATCACAGTGGCCTACCAATTCGAGCAACGGGTGGATGGAATGGGTGGCTAGTGGAAGAAATGGAAGCATTATATAGTTTTACATGCACAAATAACAAAAATGACCTAAATGATGCATATGCAAGTGAAAATGCCCTAATGCCTACATTTGGGTGGAATGATGCATGCACTATCATTCTGTCTCAAGGTGAGATGAAATATCTAAGAAACTACACCATGTGCTTATTCTTCTTAGTATGCAAGTGAGAACATGCCCTTTCTCCCTCTCATTCCTAATTTCTTCTCAATACTCTTTCTTTTTTCTTTTCTTTTTTTCAAAACTTTTTTTCAATTTTTTAAGCCCTTATTTTCATAGATGACAATGAATTATTTGTCGGGCTCACTTATTGCTGCATAACTTATACATTTGAAGCATTCAGAAGGTATGGAACAAGTTCATCACCTTTTATGTTCAGAAGATATAAGATGCATGATGTACTATATACATAAAAATGTGAATGCATCTACAAAATGATAGTTATGCAACTACATGACACACACTTAAGGATAATGTGCATGTAAAACTAATCATATTTTTTTTCATGCAAAAATACGTGAAAATAGTTGCAATGCAAGACCTATCTACATGGAATGAAATCAAAGAGATGAAAACCGTAATGTGCTTCCAGTTCTTATGGTGGGGAATGAAAACAATGGAGTGGATAGATCACAAGATTAATTGACTGAACCTTTGGAAAATATTATGTGTCCCTCCTTACTGACCTGCGTAGTAATTAAGAGGTTTCTCTCTCTTATTTCAAATTAAGGTCTCATTATCATTTGGTCAGTTTAGGCTCAAACAACCAGTTCCGTTCACTTTTCATGAACCATAGGAATGTACAGTTGTGATTTCCTGTTATAGAGTTGACATACCCAATCATTTTCTTAAGGTATGTGCTCAAAGTTAAACAACACAAGCTTGCAAAAAACACTATTTTTTTAAATATGCCCCCGATTCCCATGTACAAGAAACGAGATGACACATGACTTTAGACATCCACAATTACACTAGATAGAGTGTGGATCCTACAAACAAACTAATAACTAAGAAAAATAATTGACAAAATACAAAGCAATAAAAACTAAAAACTAGGAAAAATAAAGGATAGAAACTGTTCCAACTCCCACCTAAGCTTGAATTCGACTATGGCCTCATAGTCAAAAACAACCTTAAAAGGTGGAATAGTGATACCGATCATTCTTTAGGAGGAGGCGGGTACTGTGGAGCCGTGGGGTCCCAAGATGGGTATTTCCCCTGGAAGCTCGGATCGTACTGGGGCATTGGTGGACGTTGTGGATAACCCCCAAAATAATTTTAGCTCCAGTAATTGTCGTAGAAGGGCTGCTATTGCATCTCCATCCAGTGCAACCTGTCGTGGATGTTTTGTTGGTTGTCGAGGAGGAGGCGCTCATTCTCGAAAATGGCCCTCTGGTTATCTAACAGTCAGTTCGTTGTATCCTGAATACCGACGTATGAAACTGTATGTTGTTGCTGCGTCTGATGAATCTCCTGCAACATCGAGTACATCCCTTCCATGGAGTAGGCATCCTCTCCTTGATGAGAGGGTGGAGGTGGCAGAGGTTGTGAAGATGATGATTCACCTGGGTGGAAGCGGGGACGCTTCCGGGGTGCTACTCGTGCCCGAAGAGGAGTGAAATCCTCCTCTTCCTCTTCATGCTCATTGCCTTCATCATTGTTGTCATCATCACCGCTGTCTTCATCGGAGTCGTCGATGGAAATGACAGGCCATCAGAAATGTTGAGCTCCCTTAATGTTGAAGATGGGGTCTGGAAGCGAACATTCTTGATATGCTTGATTGACATGGCAATGTGCATATGCCAAGCCATCACGAAGCAGGAGGAGGTTGGAGCAGTGCAGATGCTGGAGGTTGACCTTGCTTCTGTTAGAAAGGGGAGTAAGTTGGGAGAAATCTAACCCAAGATAGAGGGCCAGCGGTGTGATAAGCCCTCCAAAGTGGATTGGAGCCTTCCGCGTACTCCTCCTCACGGCCAACACGCACGTCAAGAAGAACGTGCCCCAATTGCACTCCTCGTGCTTCAGCAATTTGTGCAGGAAGAACAAATCTATCTCTTGAAACTTGCTGAGAGACAAGTTGCCGTGAGCGAATAGCGTGGTGCGGAGCATGAGGTGCATAATCCGCACAAACGGATGCTCGAAATCAGCAACTGCAGCGTTGTGGTAGCTGACGGATTTGCCCGGAGGTGCAGTCACGAGCTGGGCAAAGATGGCGTCGTAGTCCGTCCTGTTATCTGGCCTCCGGTGCTGGTAAGAGTCATGATACCAATTGTACACCGAATTAAACTGGGTAAGAGTGAGAGTGTAGTTGTTGTTGTAGAGTCTGAACGACACCCGCCATTTCTTCCACTCTCGGTCAGTGGCGATCAAGTCATTGGGCACCACATTGATGTCCAATGATGCTATGAACTCCGCAACGAGTTCCTTGTAAGTCAGCCACTCGCCGAAGAATGGTTGGCCGTCAGCATGCTACTCTAGCTCATTGGGCCTCCTGGTTGTATGTCTCACCTGCCCCTTCAAGACGTAGGCGAGGTTGGCCTCGAACCCCAGATCACGGACCATTGTCCGATCAACATAGCGCGTGGGCTCGATCTTTCTCTTCATCAGTTCCTCGTAGACCTTCCGAACCTCTACGGAAGGGTGGACAATCCTTAGACGAGGAATAGATGCAGTAGGTGGAGGAATGAACTTGGGGATCTCCATAGGATCTGCCCATGAAGAAGATACACCGGTTGTACGCACCATCGTCGCCGAGAAAGAAGGAATAGAAGATGGAGCTTGGTGAAGGTCAGAGAAGACAATCTCCGCTCGGTGAAGGCTCGGGGAAGATCGTGCTCCTTGGATGCTCGTGGCAGGCCTCCGGTCGCACAGCACAACGCAAAGCACAAGTAGGGGGAAAAGACTCTGAAGGTGTGACGTCATATGAAATCATCCCTCCCTTTTATAACTACAACTGTCGTTGTTGTGCACCCGTCGATACCATCGACGCAGGTCGATGGTATCGACACCTGTATCACAATCCGGTCTTCCACTAGTATCGATGGTTGTCGATAACCTGATGTGGGGGTCGGGATCGATGACGCATCGATACCATCGACGGGTGTCGATGGTATCGACCCATCCCACGGATCGACTTCCTTGATGTAGCGATCGTCGTTGATTTCCTCTCGCGGATCGGTGACATGTTGCGTCGATACCATCGACGCGGGTCGATAGTATCGACTCTGCTTAGGGAAACACCCTCGCGAGGTCTGGCCGCCACTTTCTTCTTTTACCGAGTCAATACCATCGACAGGCTCGTCGATGGTATCAACTTCACTGAGACAAATTTTGTCTGAATATCTTCAGGGATCTCGCGAGTATCGACACCCATGTCAATACTATCGACCCCGTTCTGGCGATTTCTTGGGTGTTACTGATGGTAGGTCGATACTATCGACGAGGCCATCGATAGTATCAGCTCAGAGAAATTTTTGCAGCCGCCTAACTATGCCCATGTTGATACCATCAACAGAAGGGTCGATAGTATCGACCCTGCCTCAGTCTTGCACATTGACAAACGATCAAGGTATCTTTTTTTACACTAAAAACAAAATCGAATCAAACTAACTTACAAATGTGAAAGAAACTAAACGAAACTACCAATGGCTGGGTTGCCTCCCAACAAGTGCCCTTATTTAACGTCTTAGGCTAGACGAAATCAAGCTCCTCATACATCTGTAAGTGCAATGAGTTTGACCTCATGCACTTTCCTCGTGTAATCCTCACCGAAGTACAACTTCAATTGTTGTCCATCAACCAAAAATGTTGTCTCACCATCACGCACCATGATTGCTCCATGTGGCCTAACCTCCTCTACAGTGAAAGGTCCACTCCATCGGGATTTCAATTTCCCGGGATGCATCTTCAACCTTAAGTTGAATAAGAGCACACGATCTCCCTTCTTGAAGACATGCATCTGAATGTGTCGATCGTGAATCAGATTTGTTCGCTCCTTGTAAATCTGCGAGCTTTCATATGCATTCATCCTCAGCTCGTCAAGTTCATTCAGCTCCAACAAGCGTTTCTTACCTGCTTCATCATAGTTCAAATTCAGCTTCCTTAGCGCCCAGTGCGCCTTATGCTCCAATTCCACCAGCAAATGGCAGGCCCGACCGTAAGACAACCTAAAAGGCGTAGTGCCTATAGGTGTCTTAAACACCGTCCTATACACCCATAAAGCGTCCGGTAGCAAGGTACTCCAGTTCTTTCTCGTCGAAGCCACAGTGCGCTCTAAGATCTTCTTAATCTCTCTATTGGAGACTTCCACTTGCCCCTGTGTCTACGGGTGGTACGGGGTACCAATGTTGTGCTTTACCCCATACTTTATCAATAATGCAGTGAACTTCTAATTTCTGAAGTGAGTACCTCCATCACTGATAATCATCCTCGGTATGCCAAATCTGCAAAAAATATAGTCCTTGACAAACCTGCACACTACATCAGCATCATTAGTCCTAGTGGGTATTGCCTCTACCCACTTCGATACATAGTCAACAACTAATAGAATGTACAAGTTAGAGTTGGAGGACACAAAGGGTCCCATAAAATCAATACCCCACAGATCAAACACCTCAACTTCTTGAAATACATTGAGGGGCATTTCCTGTCGCTTTGAAATGTTACCTGCTCGTTGGCAGGAATCGCATTGCCGCACATAGTCATATGCGTCCCGGAACAAAGTAGGCCAGTAAAGGCCGCTCTCAAGTACCTTGTCCGCCGTTCTGGAACTAGCATGGTGGCCACCGGTTGGTAAAGTATGGCAATGACGAAGGACACTTTCATATTCCACCTCTGGTACACACCTGCGCAACACACCATCCCTGCATTGCTTCAACAGAATGGGGTCATCCCAGAAATAATATTGTAAAGAATGGAAAATTTTCTTTTTCTCTTGGTATGTCCAATCATCTGGGATAATTTTGTAGGCAAGATAATTAACAATATAAGAGAACCATGGATCTTTAGATTTAACAGAAAGAAGTTTCTCATCGGGGAATGTCTCGGTAATGGGTATATGAATGTCCTTCTCATCTACCCTTTCCAACCTATACAAATGGTCCAAATGGTCCGCAACCACATTTTCTATGCCCGCCTTATCTTTGATTTCAATATCAAATTCCTGTAACAGTAAGATCCACCTAATCAATCTAGGTTTGGCATCTTTCTTTTCCATCAAATACTTTATGGCGGCGTGGTCTATCCATACCACGACTTTAGATCCTACAAGATATTGCTGGAATTTTTCAAAAGCAAAAACAATGACAAGAAGCTCTTTTTCAGTTGTCGTGTAATTCAGTTGTGCTTCATTTAAGGTTTTGGATGCATAGAAAATCACAGCGGGTTTGTTGTCCACACGTTGTCCTAAAACTGCCCCAACTGTGAAATCTGAAGCATCGCACATCAATTCAAACGGCTTTGTCCAGTCCGGTGTTTGCACAACCAGAGCCGAAATTAATTTCTCTTTAAGCACATTAAGAGCATGCAAACATTTCTCATTAAAATCAAAGACCACATCTTTCTCCAACAACTCAGATAATGGTTTAGCGATTTTTGAGAAATCTTTTATAAAGCGGCGATAAAATCCAGCGTGACCTAGAAAACTCCGTACCCCTTTTACCGAATTCGGTGGGGGTAATTTGGAAATAACTTCAATCTTCACCGGATCTACCTCCAACCCCTTGCTAGATACTTTATGTCCAAGCACTATCCCTTCACTCACCATCATATGGCATTTCTCCCAATTGAGAACTAAGTGCGTGTCTTCACATCATTGCAAAACTTTATCCAAATTGTATAAACATTCATCGAAAGACTCACCATAGACGGAGAAATCGTCCATAAAGACTTCCAAACAGCGTTCAACCATATCGGAGAAAATGGCAAGCATGCAACGCTGAAAGGTTGCTGGTGCGTTACACAAACCAAAGGGCATACAGTGGTATGAAAATGTTCCGTAAGGACAAGTGAAGGTGGACTTCTCTTGGTCCTTAGGATAAATGGAAATCTGATTGTAGCCCGAATAACCATCGAGAAAACAAAAATGAGATTGACCTGCTAATCACTCTAAAATCTGATCAATGAATGGGAGAGGAAAATGATCCTTAAGCGTAGTAGCATTCAATCTATGGTAGTCTATACATACACGCCACCCGGTCACCAGACGGGTCGTGACTGGCTCATTCGACATATTATGAGTAACAGTAATTCCCCCCTTTTTAGGGACTACCTGTGTAGGACTCACCCACGTAGAGTCAGATATAGCATAAATGATGCATGCAGACAGGAGTTTGATCACCTCCTTCTTGACAACCTCCATCGTGCTTGGATTTAGTCGACGTTGTGGCTGAATTACAAGTTTGGCTCCCTCCTCAAGCTGAATCTTGTGCTGGCACAATGTAGGGGAGATCCCCTTGATATCTACGACTGACCATCCAAATGCACCTCGGTGGTTCTTCAGCACGATCAGCAGTTGATCCTCCTCCTCGGCACTCAGATATGCCGAGATAATCACTGGTAGCTTTTTACCCTCTGCTAGAAATGCATATTTTAAGTGAGGTGGCAGTGGCTTCAATTCTAAATCTGGCGGGCTGATCAAGGATGACTGAAGCGGTGGTGGGAGTTCTCTAAGATCTTCATAGTACCTAGCATAAAAGCATGGAAGCACCTGAAGCATCTTGACACACTCTTGTAGTGACTTGCTTCTCATCTAGTCATGTGTTATATTAACTAGGCAAGCTTCAAGAGGTAGTTCTGGATATGCATTGAACACAGAACTAGCTATGGCCTCATCTTCAGTAGAAGGAGGGATGTCCTCCTCTTCATCATTGGGAAAACCCACAGCCTTGGTAAGAGAAACGACTTTGGTTTGTTCCATAATGTCTACAGCCAGTATCCCCTTCTCCACCTTAGTCATTACATGAGCCATATCTAGAAATGGCTTCCCTAGACAAATAGAAATATTCTGATCAAAGTGCTTCATCATGCGGCATTGCTCCTTTACTTTAGATTATGCTGTGCTTGAGGGCATGACCATTTCAAACCGATCATCAGCGATACCCAAGGTCAAATGGGCTCTTCCCATCTCAAGTATCATATCAATAGTAGCTTGGAAGGGTCTTCCAAGGAGTAACTCATTACCCTGTTCATCTTGCATTTCCATTACTACAAAGTCTGCTGGAAACACAAACCGATCGACTTTAACCAAAACGTCTTCACAAATGTCGTATGGCTTCACCACTTAATTATCCGCTAACTAAATTGTCATATTGCTCGGCCTTGATTCTTTCAATCCCAGCTTCTTGAACGTAGAGAGAGGCATCAGATTTATACTTGCCCCAAAATCACACAATGCTTCACCAAATTTCACTTTACCAATGTAACATGAAATGTTGAAACATCCCGGATCCTGCCTTTTAGGTGGCAATGTGCCCATGATGAAAGCACTCACCTGTTCCTTAAGAACTACGACCTCGGTATTTGGGATTTTCCTCTTCTTTGTGATTATGCCTTTTAAAAACTTATTGTAAGAGGGAATCTGCTCTATTGCCTCTAACAATGGAATGTTGACAGAAAGCTTTCTAAAGTTATCTAGAAATTTCTTGAACTGAGCGTCCACTTTCTTAGCTTTCATACTATTGGGATATGGGACCAGGACATTCTGTGCCCTCTGATGTGGCGGCACATATGGCGTCCTCTTCTGTGTCTCCTCCTCAACAATGACAGGTTTTGTTGTGACATTCTCCACCACATCCTCTACTGGCTCGGTGATTTGAATTGGAACCTCCTCTGTGGCCTCACCTGTGGTTTCTGACTGGGGTTTGCTTGGTTCATCGGCCTTGGGGTTTAAAATTTTATTACTGCTCCGTAGAAAAATTGCCTTGGCCTGTTGGTTTCCTCCTGGAATGTTTGTATTACCTGGAAAGCCTTGCTGCGCTGGCTTCTTCAAATTTGCTATTTCAGCTGCCATCTGCGCTAAAGATGTCTCTATCATCCTCATCTGAGCCCCATGGCTTTGTAGGGTCTGCCTGAATTGATTCATGAATCTCCCTTGTTGCTTTATCTGCTAGCCAAACATGCTCATTAGTTCTTGATTCTGCTTTATAACTTGGTTGAGCAACTGATTGCTCTTATCTTCTAGTGTCGGTTGGGGTTTTGCGTCAGGGTCCTGCAAAATATTATTTGGGTCTTTCCAGGAGAATTTCTTGTCTCTCATCCACGAGTAATCGTTGTTTCTATACCCCTGTTGTTGGCGCATAAATTTCACTTGAGCTTCATCCTCAGATTCTGTATCTTCTTTTGCAAGTAGTTTCTTGGCGAGAAGGTCCATCTTCTGATTTAGCTCTTTGATGGCCTTTGATTCACCTGTTGGTATGTATGCCCTGAGAGCCAATCATGGGATGATTGGTGGGATACATTAAGATTGATTTGATAAACATCAAAGGCAAGCTTCCAATTCTTTCTGGTTCAGTCATATGAGATAGTGATATAACATATTGAATGTCTAGAGAATGACAGTACTCAATGACGTATGCCTTCAGGTTAAGGACATGAACGATGAGATCATACGGATGCTAAGAGTTTGTACGTTCTTATTATGTCCCTAGTCGGATGTCATTGTGGAAGGTAGATAGACAGCAATGACACACAAGACTAGATTGTGGTGTTGGTTGATGACAGAATCTCATTAGTCGTGATATAGAGATATCAAACCAAACACATAGGTACTTGTTAGAGAACAAGTATACCAGACAGACCCGCTGTGAGTTTGACACATGGAACCATGACATGGTAGTCACAGTCAGTACTCACAATGATGGTGGTGAGTGTAATTCTTTGACCTGAAATCACTACACTCAACACATGTCGTTGGGCACACTTTGACATCATAAAACGCAGTCCTGAAACATGGGTTGTTATAAAAGGTGATGATTGGGTGGCTTTGACACATGGGGCTTTTGAGGGGTGAGTGATAGATATGAGATTTGTCCCTCCTGAGGGAGTTTGATATCCAAGGCCACTTGATGAGTAGGATTGAGATAGGCGTGCGCACGCATGTGTGAATCAGTATGGGATATTGATGTCATACATATCTCCTCCAATCTGCTCTGAGATCAAGAAAGTGAATGAACATTGACAGGATGACTGTTCCATGCCTCGAGTTCATTTGGGATATCAGTGACAAAGGAATTATACATTCATTGTAACACCATTCACGGATTGTAGGATTGAAAGTTGTTCTCCAACTTTCTATTTCACTTGGGTAGCACTGATGTGTGACTAGGCACCGCTCTTTGCTTGTGAAGTCATAAGTGTTATGGACTTTCACTGCCAATGTGAAAAAGGACCTGCAGGGTCACACACACAGGATTTAACCTAGAAGAGGAGTTTTGTCAACAAACAATGTTTAGATTGATTACTAAAGGAGTTTAGTAGTTCAATTAAACACTCAATTGATTGATAGCTCAAAATCATAGTGTTCAAGGTGTTAGACAGATTGATTAGAGTATCATATTGATTGATATCACAATTGACTATTTCTGCACAATCTGCACTCCCAACCGATTAGCTTATGTGATGAACTGATCAGTTGATCTTGGTGAATCGGTCGGCTCAAGTGTTGAGTCGATTGGCTCATGGTCAGGGTGAAATGATTGCTTCAAGTGTTGAAACGATCGGTTCAACTGATGCAACTGAGCAAGTTGGGAAAGTAGGATTGGTAAGAATTTTCCTTGCGTTTCACTTGTCCAATTTGATTGGAACAAGGATTGGTATTTGATACCAATTAGAAACAAAAGAAGGAAAGTCAATCGGGAACTGATCAGGACCACGAACCGACCGGTTCAGAAATGAACCGATCGGTTCAGAAATGAACTGACCGGTTCATGGGTCCCAACCGATCGGTTGAGGTGTCAACCGACTGGCTCAGGTCCCCAACCGACCGTTTCAGTTGTGAAACGATCGGTTCAGGTTGCGAGTTGGTTGTTTTTGTGGAAAATCTCGAACCCTTCTACTCCTGCTTTTAGTCCCGCATTGCCCGGGATGGAAAACCCTGTCCCATGACCCTCCTATATATAGGGGTATTGGGGGCTTCTCAAAACACAACTCAGTGCAAACCAGTTGCTCTGTAAAGTTGTCGTTCTCTCTGGTTTTGGTAACCGAGAGAAAGCCCGAGCAAGTGCTACCCGATAAGGGAGGCACAACAAGGGAAAGACAACTTCAGTTGCGGCTGGTGGCAGGAGAGTGTGTCAGTGACTAGTACACTGACAGGAGGGTGCGACTCCTTCCAATTCCTTGTGGGACAAGGAGATTGGAGTTCCAGGTGGTTCGTGTGGACTACTTCAGAGGCGAGAGGTTTCTGCCTCTAGGAGGACAACCTTCAATCCCGTCAGTCCCAGTGCGACCAGGAGCTGCACAGACACCGTCCAAGACCGGAGTTGAAGACCGCGCAAGGCGCGAGGTATTATCGCCGAGCAAGCCTCAGGACAAGGTATGATTCCACAAACCATCCTTTCCTATTGTATAGACGTTGACGCGTTTCCTTATTCTGGGTTTGGGGGAGAAAGTTTTTGTCACACCCCGATCTCACAATTTCCTCAAATCATGAGATTAGGGCATAAGATAGGATTTATATGAAACACAAAGAACACCCTTAACTTTTTCCTTTTCTTTAAAACTCTTGCTTTCCCGCATTGAATCACATAACATCTTAACAAAGGAATCTGAACATTTCTTTTACTAATCATACTTCAATAGAAAAGATACATGTATAAACATTCATGATGTCTCTCACACCTTGTGCACATAAAATTTGCTAATTAGCATATAAATCAAAGAGGAACAAAATTACACATCGTAATTACAACTCTCTCTCTTATCTCTTACTGAGGACCTAGAGTGACAAGGACCGACTGACTCAACTAATCTCGTACTTGACTCCTGTGGCAGGTCTACACTGATTCTCTGACCATCTCCAAGTCCATGCGGTTAACCCTAAAAACGTTTGAGTAGAGGGGTGAGCCTACTCGCTCAGTGAATGAGTACTTCATAGAAATAGACTAATGCACTAATGTGATTACAGATATAATTTAAGTAAATGATATGAAATTTAACAACAATAAATACTACACTGAGCAGTTCTAAAACAATATAATTGAAATATCAAAGAATGTAAATATTGCATCCAAAGAATAACTACTAGAAGACTATGCTCTAGTCTTCCTTAATTCTTTCATTTGTAAGGAACTATGTGAATATATATGATTATATTTTAGATTATGTCCTGATCTTATGCAGTGTACTCTGCATAAGAGACTCGCAGTGCACTACGACCACACCGTACAAGACTTAGCGACACACCCGGGAAATGCTAAGTCTGACACCAGCCCTGCTCTGCCACAGGACCCCAGGCTCATCGACCTCACTGCACTACATCGAGTGCTCTAGACTCCTCCTCTAACCTGAGTACACAGGCGGAGAGTCTCACGGGGTTACCTCCATGACATCGCACGGATAATGTTGCAATAACCCCCAATTTCCTCCAGTGCCACCGTGACATCGCACGCGTTGTTGTTGGACACTGCTCTCTCTGTCCTCGTGTCTCCATGACATCGCACGGATAATGTTGCAACACGAGTTTCACCCCTAAGAAGCAGATCCGTCGAAGGGGTTCTACGGTGTTCAGGGCACCTAAGTCTAACATTAACATTATAGGTACATGTAAAACAGAAATCATAACTCATTTTACATTTCTCATAAGGCTCCCACGGCCTGCCATATCATATCATAAGCAACATCAAAACTCATGTATTCAACATATATCATATCTCAGTAACATCCCTTTCTAGGGCATGTCATATCTCATCACCTGCAATTTACGAGATATGTATTGAAATATAAGAAGCCCTGCAGTATGTAGATATCATCTCAGAGAGAACAAGCATATAAAGTTAAATGCACTAGAAACATACAATTCAACAATTAAGCATCACCACATCTCATATCGAGACCTTTCATATTACCATAGCATGATTCATTGAACACCCTATCCTTAGGGTTTTCATTTGCCTTATTCATTCATCACATGCCATCACCCTACTCTTAGGGTTTCATTTGCCTCATTCACCCTTTTCATTTACCTCATTCACTTGTCACATAGCTCTCATAAGGATTTCATAAGATATAAGCATTCACGAAATAAAGATTGTTTCAACAAATCATATACAATCCATATAGATATGGAACCATGGAAACTTAACTAAGTTTAGATTTTCCATACCATTTACTGAGATATCATGTACCAAGAATAAAATTCAATTAAGATAACCCATGAGGTACATCCTAACCACTTATAGGATTACTAGTCCTTTTCAATAAGGTTGAAACACTAGTGATGTCTCAATTAGGTTAAACCCTAATTACATCATTTGATATAAATCTGAAAAGCATTCTCACTAGGAAGTGTTGTATACGTTTCTGATATGAATCTACCATTTAAGAATCATTCAAACAGAGAAGGAATCAATATCATATCAATTTGCAACAATCTTAAATCAAACGGACATTTCAGGATTTAGAATCGCATGCTAAGTATTTAGGGATTTGGATGCTATAATCAAATTCGTGCATTACAATGTTTGAAGGAAGAACCCACTCACCCTAAGGTGTGAAAACACCTCACAACTGCAGCTCAACTCAGGGAATCTCGAATTCCTATCAAATCCCTAGCAAATCTCCCAATTCTTCTTCCATTCAACTCGGAAACCTTGAAAATGAGGGATTATGAAGAAAGGGTGAGAAAAGAGGGAATTTCGACATCATCTTGGATCAAATCAGAGCATGGACGGAATCTTGACATGAGAGAGAAGATCCACCATAAAAGTCTATGCAAAGAATCCAAACTTACTTGATTTCACCACTCTTGGGACCGCAGAACCCTAATTCAGCAATTCCCCCACTTTCTCCACTCAAGCCCTAATTCTCCCTCTCTCTCTAGGAGCTCGTTTCTCTGGAGTGAATGACGAAGAATGAGAGCTGCTTGTGTGTGTGGTCGTTCATATAAGTCAATTGAGCTGCTTGGGTCAATTGCATATTGACCCAACACTTAACTTTTATTATATTGGCTGAATATTCAGTTATACAAAAGTTACTGTAATACGTTTATTTTAGAGATCAAACCTTCTCCAAAAATTATGGGAATTTAGAAAGTTGTTTATAATTGATCTATAAAGCTTAAGATAAAATTTGAGATCATTTGGAGTTACCAATAAATAATTAAAAATAGAACAGTGCACTGCTATCCAGAAATCTGCAGAAATGTCATTTGAAGCAAAAATGCCTCAGAACGGCCGTGCTAGCTGCCACGGCCGTGCAAGATGGACCCAGAACGGCCGTGCTACCTACCACGGCCGTGGTGCATTTATTTCAGCAGATTTGAGTAGAAAAGTTGGTTAATAGTTTAATTCTTTCAAAACGACCGTGTGGCCTTGCATGCCCGTGCCACCAAAGACCTAGCACGGCCGTGCTACCCACCATGGCCGTGCTACCCAAGCATACAACTATCATTTCTATTTTTCTATGACTAACTCTATCATTCCTTCCCAAATGAGCTTATTTGTTGAAAACCCTAATTCAACCGACTAGAGTTATATATCTCAAACCCTAATTATACAAAGAGATAGCATGCTTGGGGTTCTCATTAGGTTTAACATATTATAATTGAGATATCATCATTAATTAGATTTAAGCAATGATCAATCCAATTAAATATGTAATCATCTAGGTAAACCCTAGTTTACCAATTAAGCTCTGATGGGGTCGTAACAACTCTCCCCCTCTTAGAATGTTTCGTCCTCGAAACATAAACCTGCAAGAAAGATACATTCAAGATTATTCTAAGCTTCTAAAGCCTTCCATGTCATTATATTCTTGTATTTCATACCTGAATGTAGTTTTCAACATTAGATCCTTTAATTCTTTACCAAATCACAACATATTTCAAATAGTTCTCAATGATATCAAGTAAATTCTTTATGCCACCGTCAAACATAGATTGCAAAGATAAACCACCACGCTTTCGCTGCGCAACTCTGATACTCTGATACAACTATCTCAACTTATGCAGCTCAGAAAGTCCTATTGTTCTGTATCACCTTTAAGTGACAAAAGCAAGTTCACCATACTGTTTTAAACTTTAATCAAGTGCTATTCAAATAGAAAAACAGTCTTGAATTAAAAGACTAGATTCAACAATCAATTGCACAATACTACTCTTGGCATCCTCATTGGGTCATGGATGTATGAGGTGAAACATTACCACCTCATTCTATACTATCCCGTTTCGATCCTGGGACCTGTGGGTTATGGGCCCACACACAATTCAAAGTGTAACCATCATATTATATCATTTTAGGATTTCAACAATAGTAATAAGGTAATCCACAATTGTATCAGTCATTCAAGCATTAATCATACTCAATTACCATCACTCAGTTATATTAGAGCTAGGTATAACAAGCTACACCTCATTAGGGTTACTTGTCCAGACAATCTGATTATCATCCCTTTCTATTAATATGAGTGAATAAGTATGACTACCTTGTTCAGGGTATCTCTCCATGTGTTCTGACATCATCCAAACCATATCACCATATCACAAATACACAATAGTAAGATGCATATCAGGTATGAATTACTACAACTATCATACGCCTTTAATTTAACATATAGCTTACACAAATACCCTGAAATCATATGTAGAACCAACTTTCATACCCTAATATGCCTTCAACAAATCATACATGTAAACAAATACACATATTACACAAAGCTAGTATTTTCCCATATCTCTCTGCTCATTCATTACTTCTTTATTTTTTTGCTACCTATCCTTTTCATATGATTATATACAATAAACATCATTAACATTGAAGCATTTAAGATAGGAATAGATTATTCATCATTCTTGCTATCACACAAGAGTTTTATTTCTTATCGCACTTCATCATATAGTATGTCACTATTACATTCACTAGATGACCCCACCAAGGTAGTTATGCACCGTATATGACTCATTTTCTATTATCATTTCATTCCTACCTTGCTCTCATTAAAGAATATATGAAAGAGAAGATGATTTTAAGACTTGGAATACTTGTATTCAAACATTCCCTTAATACATTCTTGTATGTAGATTTACTTAGTTATCAACAGAGATATTTGATTAATTAGCACTTGCTTGAATCTCACAACCTCTTTATATATACAATGAAATCGAGTTCGATAGTGATAAATGAATGAAATACTACTCTCCCACTTCGGTGTGTTCGTATACACCGAAAAACGTCTACAACCACGCCTAATTCTGCCCTTTACAGCAGCGTGCACGCCGTGCACCTTCAGTGCACTTCTGTCCTGCTTTTCTGCAACTTTGCACGCCGTGCAAACTGATTTGCACGCCGTGCAACCTGGGCCGAAACACTTCTGTTCTGTCTGTAACTTTGCACGCCGTGCAAACTGTGCAGAAATAGAAATCCCCGAGGAAGAAGGTGGATTCGGGGTCGATTCACGGCCAATCTCCGCACGAAATACTTTGGGAACTTCTTCTCCATCATATTTCAAACCCTTTCTTACGTTTCATGGTCCTCTTACCATATACTACTCTTTAACTCGTCATTTTTAATTCTAAATTTTTCTCTTATGACCATGTTGCTTATTCATATGTATGGTTATGTATAACATGTTGCACATAGTTCCTCCTTTATCTTTATACTATTGTGAAGTTAACGTTCTAAATTAATAATCCTTCTATTAGTTTTTCCTCATGTTGAATACATTACATATTCTTCATTTTTAAATCAAGTGGATCATGCATGGGTCAAACATAGTTTCTCTTTCAATCAAGTTTTTCTCTCCTGAATACAGTCTACCCTTGTATGACTTATTCATTCGTAAACTACACCTATGTTCTTTGCTTAGAAACTAGTTTGTTGTTCTAGTCTTATGAATTACATGTTCATACGATTCTCTTTACCTTTACTCTTTTGAAGACTCTTTACTTCTATGGACCCATTAAAGTCTCAACCCTATTCTCTACTTAGCCTTTGATTTAGAGTTCATGAAAGCATTATACTCTATTATATGATTCATTCTTCATGATTGATTCTTGCTATCTTGAACCATACATACATTTCACATATCCTTTCCATATTTCATGTGTATAGTTCATGTATTATTAATCAATAAACTGATTATGAACTTCATATCATGTTCTATTATTCCCAATTAAGGGTTTCACATTTGAGACCCCAAGGTTGAACCTCAGATATCAGTTTCAACTAATTCTTAGTTGTTCTGATCTTGCTCATATGTTTCAACATCTTATTGTATGTACATTCTTACTCTGATGTGGGTCTAATTACTCAAATTCTATTCTTATTATACTATTGATAGGAGTCATTAGATCCTAGTAACGCATCCTGCCAACCGGACCAGGCCAAACCTGAAGTCCTGAAGCCAAGAACTACTGAGGATTACTCAACTCCTATTCATCTCAGAAGTGTGGAAGAAAACTTATCCACTAACAAAAGCTCATTCAAAGGTCTATTCTAGTCTACTTGTTACAAAGAATGAAATCAATAAATGCTACAACTACATAGTATACAACAGATATTAAAGACCCATATTTCAAAGTATTGAATATTTCAATTCAAACATATAAGAGCATTTCTATACATTTCCAACAAAACAACATTATGAAATGTAAGTTCTATCTCCTTTTACATTTATGCTCTTAATTCTTGTTTCTTTTCTCGTTTTCTAACCCTAACATTTCTAGGGTTCCTCTCTATCCCATTCTTCCACTGTATACCTGGCCAGGGTATACGTGAAAGAATAGACAGAGTAGCTTGTACTGGTTGATCCAAGTACTCAGATATCGGGCCAGGATATCCAAATACTCAAATCCCCAAAGCTAACATCAAACATCTCCTATCTGCCACACTTATGACGCTAACTTACTAACTTAATGGTCCTTGACAACTCACCCTAAGCTCTGATACCAAGCTGTCACACCCCGATCTCACAATTTCCTCAAATCATGAGATTAGGGCATAAGATAGGATTTATATGAAACACAAAGAACACCCTTAACTTTTTCCTTTTCTTTAAAACTCTTGCTTTCCCGCATTGAATCACATAACATCTTAACAAAGGAATCTGAACATTTCTTTTACTAATCATACTTCAATAGAAAAGATACATGTATAAACATTCATGATGTCTCTCACACCTTGTGCACATAAAATTTGCTAATTAGCATATAAATCAAAGAGGAACAAAATTACACATCGTAATTACAACTCTCTCTCTTATCTCTTACTGAGGACCTAGAGTGACAAGGACCGACTGACTCAACTAATCTCGTACTTGACTCCTGTGGCAGGTCTACACTGATTCTCTGACCATCTCCAAGTCCATGCGGTTAACCCTAAAAACGTTTGAGTAGAGGGGTGAGCCTACTCGCTCAGTGAATGAGTACTTCATAGAAACAGACTAATGCACTAATGTGATTACAGATATAATTTAAGTAAATGATATGAAATTTAACAACAATAAATACTACACTGAGCAGTTCTAAAACAATATAATTGAAATATCAAAGAATGTAAATATTGCATCCAAAGAATAACTACTAGAAGACTATGCTCTAGTCTTCCTTAATTCTTTCATTTGTAAGGAACTATGTGAATATATATGATTATATTTTAGATTATGCCCTGATCTTATGCAGTGTACTCTGCATAAGAGACTCGCAGTGCACTACGACCACACCGTACAAGACTTAGCGACACACCCGGGAAATGCTAAGTCTGACGCCAGCCCTGCTCTGCCACAGGACCCCAGGCTCATCGACCTCACTGCACTACATCGAGTGCTCTAGACTCCTCCTCTAACCTGAGTACACAGGCGGAGAGTCTCACGGGGTTACCTCTATGACATCGCACGGATAATGTTGCAATAACCCCCAATTTCCTCCAGTGCCACCGTGACATCGCACGCGTTGTTGTTGGACACTGCTCTCTCTGTGCTCGTGTCTCCATGACATCGCACGGATAATGTTGCAACACGAGTTTCACCCCTAAGAAGCAGATCCGTCGAAGGGGTTCTACGGTGTTCAGGGCACCTAAGTCTAACATTAACATTATAGGTACATGTAAAACAGAAATCATAACTCATTTTACATTTCTCATAAGGCTCCCACGGCCTGCCATATCATATCATAAGCAACATCAAAACTCATGTATTCAACATATATCATATCTCAGTAACATCCCTTTCTAGGGCATGTCATATCTCATCACCTGCAATTTACGAGATATGTATTGAAATATAAGAAGCCCTGCAGTATGTAGATATCATCTCAGAGAGAACAAGCATATAAAGTTAAATGCACTAGAAACATACAATTCAACAATTAAGCATCACCACATCTCATATCGAGACCTTTCATATTACCATAGCATGATTCATTGAACACCCTATCCTTAGGGTTTTCATTTGCCTTATTCATTCATCACATGCCATCACCCTACTCTTAGGGTTTCATTTGCCTCATTCACCCTTTTCATTTACCTCATTCACTTGTCACATAGCTCTCATAAGGATTTCATAAGATATAAGCATTCACGAAATAAAGATTGTTTCAACAAATCATATACAATCCATATAGATATGGAACCATGGAAACTTAACTAAGTTTAGATTTTCCATACCATTTACTGAGATATCATGTACCAAGAATAAAATTCAATTAAGATAACCCATGAGGTACATCCTAACCACTTATAGGATTACTAGTCCTTTTCAATAAGGTTGAAACACTAGTGATGTCTCAATTAGGTTAAACCCTAATTACATCATTTGATATAAATCTGAAAAGCATTCTCACTAGGAAGTATTGTATACATTTCTGATATGAATCTACCATTTAAGAATCATTCAAACAGAGAAGGAATCCATATCATATCAATTTGCAACAATCTTAAATCAAACGGACATTTCAGGATTTAGAATCGCATGCTAAGTATTTAGGGATTTGGATGCTATAATCAAATTCGTGCATTACAATGTTTGAAGGAAGAACCCACTCACCCTAAGGTGTGAAAACACCTCACAACTGCAGCTCAACTCAGGGAATCTCGAATTCCTATCAAATCCCTAGCAAATCTCCCAATTCTTCTTCCATTCAACTCGGAAACCTTGAAAATGAGGGATTATGAAGAAAGGGTGAGAAAAGAGGGAATTTCGACATCATCTTGGATCAAATCAGAGCATGGACGGAATCTTGACATGAGAGAGAAGATCCACCATAAAAGTCTATGCAAAGAATCCAAACTTACTTGATTTCACCACTCTTGGGACCGCAGAACCCTAATTCAGCAATTCCCCCACTTTCTCCACTCAAGCCCTAATTCTCCCTCTCTCTCTAGGAGCTCGTTTCTCTGGAGTGAATGACGAAGAATGAGAGCTGCTTGTGTGTGTGGTCGTTCATATAAGTCAATTGAGCTGCTTGGGTCAATTGCATATTGACCCAACACTTAACTTTTATTATATTGGCTGAATATTCAGTTATACAAAAGTTACTGTAATACGTTTATTTCAGAGATCAAACCTTCTCCAAAAATTATGGGAATTTAGAAAGTTGTTTATAATTGATCTATAAAGCTTAAGATAAAATTTGAGATCATTTGGAGTTACCAATAAATAATTAAAAATAGAACAGTGCACTGCTATCCAGAAATCTGCAGAAATGTCATTTGAAGCAAAAATGCCTCAGAACGGCCGTGCTAGCTGCCACGGCCGTGCAAGATGGACCCAGAACGGCCGTGCTACCTACCACGGCCGTGGTGCATTTATTTCAGCAGATTTGAGTAGAAAAGTTGGTTAATAGTTTAATTCTTTCAAAACGACCGTGTGGCCTTGCATGCCCGTGCCACCAAAGACCTAGCACGGCCGTGCTACCCACCATGGCCGTGCTACCCAAGCATACAACTATCATTTCTATTTTTCTATGACTAACTCTATCATTCCTTCCCAAATGAGCTTATTTGTTGAAAACCCTAATTCAACCGACTAGAGTTATATATCTCAAACCCTAATTATACAAAGAGATAGCATGCTTGGGGTTCTCATTAGGTTTAACATATTATAATTGAGATATCATCATTAATTAGATTTAAGCAATGATCAATCCAATTAAATATGTAATCATCTAGGTAAACCCTAGTTTACCAATTAAGCTCTGATGGGGTCGTAACAACTCTCCCCCTCTTAGAATGTTTCGTCCTCGAAACATAAACCTGCAAGAAAGATACATTCAAGATTATTCTAAGCTTCTAAAGCCTTCCATGTCATTATATTCTTGTATTTCATACCTGAATGTAGTTTTCAACATTAGATCCTTTAATTCTTTACCAAATCACAACATATTTCAAATAGTTCTCAATGATATCAAGTAAATTCTTTATGCCACCGTCAAACATAGATTGCAAAGATAAACCACCACGCTTTCGCTGCGCAACTCTGATACTCTGATACAACTATCTCAACTTATGCAGCTCAGAAAGTCCTATTGTTCTGTATCACCTTTAAGTGACAAAAGCAAGTTCACCATACTGTTTTAAACTTTAATCAAGTGCTATTCAAATAGAAAAACAGTCTTGAATTAAAAGACTAGATTCAACAATCAATTGCACAATACTACTCTTGGCATCCTCATTGGGTCATGGATGTATGAGGTGAAACATTACCACCTCATTCTATACTATCCCGTTTCGATCCTGGGACCTGTGGGTTATGGGCCCACACACAATTCAAAGTGTAACCATCATATTATATCATTTTAGGATTTCAACAATAGTAATAAGGTAATCCACAATTGTATCAGTCATTCAAGCATTAATCATACTCAATTACCATCACTCAGTTATATTAGAGCTAGGTATAACAAGCTACACCTCATTAGGGTTACTTGTCCAGACAATCTGATTATCATCCCTTTCTATTAATATGAGTGAATAAGTATGACTACCTTGTTCAGGGTATCTCTCCATGTGTTCTGACATCATCCAAACCATATCACCATATCACAAATACACAATAGTAAGATGCATATCAGGTATGAATTACTACAACTATCATACGCCTTTAATTTAACATATAGCTTACACAAATACCCTGAAATCATATGTAGAACCAACTTTCATACCCTAATATGCCTTCAACAAATCATACATGTAAACAAATACACATATTACACAAAGCTAGTATTTTCCCATATCTCTCTGCTCATTCATTACTTCTTTATTTTTTTGCTACCTATCCTTTTCATATGATTATATACAATAAACATCATTAACATTGAAGCATTTAAGATAGGAATAGATTATTCATCATTCTTGCTATCACACAAGAGTTTTATTTCTTATCGCACTTCATCATATAGTATGTCACTATTACATTCACTAGATGACCCCACCAAGGTAGTTATGCACCGTATATGACTCATTTTCTATTATCATTTCATTCCTACCTTGCTCTCATTAAAGAATATATGAAAGAGAAGATGATTTTAAGACTTGGAATACTTGTATTCAAACATTCCCTTAATACATTCTTGTATGTAGATTTACTTAGTTATCAACAGAGATATTTGATTAATTAGCACTTGCTTGAATCTCACAACCTCTTTATATATACAATGAAATCGAGTTCGATAGTGATAAATGAATGAAATACTACTCTCCCACTTCGGTGTGTTCGTATACACCGAAAAACGTCTACAACCACGCCTAATTCTGCCCTTTACAGCAGCGTGCACGCCGTGCACCTTCAGTGCACTTCTGTCCTGCTTTTCTGCAACTTTGCACGCCGTGCAAACTGATTTGCACGCCGTGCAACCTGGGCCGAAACACTTCTGTTCTGTCTGTAACTTTGCACGCCGTGCAAACTGTGCAGAAATAGAAATCCCCGAGGAAGAAGGTGGATTCGGGGTCGATTCACGGCCAATCTCCGCACGAAATACTTTGGGAACTTCTTCTCCATCATATTTCAAACCCTTTCTTACGTTTCATGGTCCTCTTACCATATACTACTCTTTAACTCGTCATTTTTAATTCTAAATTTTTCTCTTATGACCATGTTGCTTATTCATATGTATGGTTATGTATAACATGTTGCACATAGTTCCTCCTTTATCTTTATACTATTGTGAAGTTAACGTTCTAAATTAATAATCCTTCTATTAGTTTTTCCTCATGTTGAATACATTACATATTCTTCATTTTTAAATCAAGTGGATCATGCATGGGTCAAACATAGTTTCTCTTTCAATCAAGTTTTTCTCTCCTGAATACAGTCTACCCTTGTATGACTTATTCATTCGTTAAACTACACCTATGTTCTTTGCTTAGAAACTAGTTTGTTGTTCTAGTCTTATGAATTACATGTTCATACGATTCTCTTTACCTTTACTCTTTTGAAGACTCTTTACTTCTATGGACCCATTAAAGTCTCAACCCTATTCTCTACTTAGCCTTTGATTTAGAGTTCATGAAAGCATTATACTCTATTATATGATTCATTCTTCATGATTGATTCTTGCTATCTTGAACCATACATACATTTCACATATCCTTTCCATATTTCATGTGTATAGTTCATGTATTATTAATCAATAAACTGATTATGAACTTCATATCATGTTCTATTATTCCCAATTAAGGGTTTCACATTTGAGACCCCAAGGTTGAACCTCAGATATCAGTTTCAACTAATTCTTAGTTGTTCTGATCTTGCTCATATGTTTCAACATCTTATTGTATGTACATTCTTACTCTGATGTGGGTCTAATTACTCAAATTCTATTCTTATTATACTATTGATAGGAGTCATTAGATCCTAGTAACGCATCCTGCCAACCGGACCAGGCCAAACCTGAAGTCCTGAAGCCAAGAACTACTGAGGATTACTCAACTCCTATTCATCTCAGAAGTGTGGAAGAAAACTTATCCACTAACAAAAGCTCATTCAAAGGTCTATTCTAGTCTACTTGTTACAAAGAATGAAATCAATAAATGCTACAACTACATAGTATACAACAGATATTAAAGACCCATATTTCAAAGTATTGAATATTTCAATTCAAACATATAAGAGCATTTCTATACATTTCCAACAAAACAACATTATGAAATGTAAGTTCTATCTCCTTTTACATTTATGCTCTTAATTCTTGTTTCTTTTCTCGTTTTCTAACCCTAACATTTCTAGGGTTCCTCTCTATCCCATTCTTCCACTGTATACCTGGCCAGGGTATACGTGAAAGAATAGACAGAGTAGCTTGTACTGGTTGATCCAAGTACTCAGATATCGGGCCAGGATATCCAAATACTCAAATCCCCAAAGCTAACATCAAACATCTCCTATCTGCCACACTTATGACGCTAACTTACTAACTTAATGGTCCTTGACAACTCACCCTAAGCTCTGATACCAAGCTGTCACACCCCGATCTCACAATTTCCTCAAATCATGAGATTAGGGCATAAGATAGGATTTATATGAAACACAAAGAACACCCTTAACTTTTTCCTTTTCTTTAAAACTCTTGCTTTCCCGCATTGAATCACATAACATCTTAACAAAGGAATCTGAACATTTCTTTTACTAATCATACTTCAATAGAAAAGATACATGTATAAACATTCATGATGTCTCTCACACCTTGTGCACATAAAATTTGCTAATTAGCATATAAATCAAAGAGGAACAAAATTACACATCGTAATTACAACTCTCTCTCTTATCTCTTACTGAGGACCTAGAGTGACAAGGACCGACTGACTCAACTAATCTCGTACTTGACTCCTGTGGCAGGTCTACACTGATTCTCTGACCATCTCCAAGTCCATGCGGTTAACCCTAAAAACGTTTGAGTAGAGGGGTGAGCCTACTCGCTCAGTGAATGAGTACTTCATAGAAACAGACTAATGCACTAATGTGATTACAGATATAATTTAAGTAAATGATATGAAATTTAACAACAATAAATACTACACTGAGCAGTTCTAAAACAATATAATTGAAATATCAAAGAATGTAAATATTGCATCCAAAGAATAACTACTAGAAGACTATGCTCTAGTCTTCCTTAATTCTTTCATTTGTAAGGAACTATGTGAATATATATGATTATATTTTAGATTATGCCCTGATCTTATGCAGTGTACTCTGCATAAGAGACTCGCAGTGCACTACGACCACACCGTATAAGACTTAGCGACACACCCGGGAAATGCTAAGTCTGACGCCAGCCCTGCTCTGCCACAGGACCCCAGGCTCATCGACCTCACTGCACTACATCGAGTGCTCTAGACTCCTCCTCTAACCTGAGTACACAGGCGGAGAGTCTCACGGGGTTACCTCTATGACATCGCACGGATAATGTTGCAATAACCCCCAATTTCCTCCAGTGCCACCGTGACATCGTACGCGTTGTTGTTGGACACTGCTCTCTCTGTCCTCGTGTCTCCATGACATCGCACGGATAATGTTGCAACACGAGTTTCACCCCTAAGAAGCAGATCCGTCGAAGGGGTTCTACGGTGTTCAGGGCACCTAAGTCTAACATTAACATTATAGGTACATGTAAAACAGAAATCATAACTCATTTTACATTTCTCATAAGGCTCCCACGGCCTGCCATATCATATCATAAGCAACATCAAAACTCATGTATTCAACATATATCATATCTCAGTAACATCCCTTTCTAGGGCATGTCATATCTCATCACCTGCAATTTACGAGATATGTATTGAAATATAAGAAGCCCTGCAGTATGTAGATATCATCTCAGAGAGAACAAGCATATAAAGTTAAATGCACTAGAAACATACAATTCAACAATTAAGCATCACCACATCTCATATCGAGACCTTTCATATTACCATAGCATGATTCATTGAACACCCTATCCTTAGGGTTTTCATTTGCCTTATTCATTCATCACATGCCATCACCCTACTCTTAGGGTTTCATTTGCCTCATTCACCCTTTTCATTTACCTCATTCACTTGTCACATAGCTCTCATAAGGATTTCATAAGATATAAGCATTCACGAAATAAAGATTGTTTCAACAAATCATATACAATCCATATAGATATGGAACCATGGAAACTTAACTAAGTTTAGATTTTCCATACCATTTACTGAGATATCATGTACCAAGAATAAAATTCAATTAAGATAACCCATGAGGTACATCCTAACCACTTATAGGATTACTAGTCCTTTTCAATAAGGTTGAAACACTAGTGATGTCTCAATTAGGTTAAACCCTAATTACATCATTTGATATAAATCTGAAAAGCATTCTCACTAGGAAGTATTGTATACATTTCTGATATGAATCTACCATTTAAGAATCATTCAAACAGAGAAGGAATCCATATCATATCAATTTGCAACAATCTTAAATCAAACGGACATTTCAGGATTTAGAATCGCATGCTAAGTATTTAGGGATTTGGATGCTATAATCAAATTCGTGCATTACAATGTTTGAAGGAAGAACCCACTCACCCTAAGGTGTGAAAACACCTCACAACTGCAGCTCAACTCAGGGAATCTCGAATTCCTATCAAATCCCTAGCAAATCTCCCAATTCTTCTTCCATTCAACTCGGAAACCTTGAAAATGAGGGATTATGAAGAAAGGGTGAGAAAAGAGGGAATTTCGACATCATCTTGGATCAAATCAGAGCATGGACGGAATCTTGACATGAGAGAGAAGATCCACCATAAAAGTCTATGCAAAGAATCCAAACTTACTTGATTTCACCACTCTTGGGACCGCAGAACCCTAATTCAGCAATTCCCCCACTTTCTCCACTCAAGCCCTAATTCTCCCTCTCTCTCTAGGAGCTCGTTTCTCTGGAGTGAATGACGAAGAATGAGAGCTGCTTGTGTGTGTGGTCGTTCATATAAGTCAATTGAGCTGCTTGGGTCAATTGCATATTGACCCAACACTTAACTTTTATTATATTGGCTGAATATTCAGTTATACAAAAGTTACTGTAATACGTTTATTTCAGAGATCAAACCTTCTCCAAAAATTATGGGAATTTAGAAAGTTGTTTATAATTGATCTATAAAGCTTAAGTTAAAATTTGAGATCATTTGGAGTTACCAATAAATAATTAAAAATAGAACAGTGCACTGCTATCCAGAAATCTGCAGAAATGTCATTTGAAGCAAAAATGCCTCAGAACGGCCGTGCTAGCTGCCACGGCCGTGCAAGATGGACCCAGAACGGCCGTGCTACCTACCACGGCCGTGGTGCATTTATTTCAGCAGATTTGAGTAGAAAAGTTGGTTAATAGTTTAATTCTTTCAAAACGACCGTGTGGCCTTGCATGCCCGTGCCACCAAAAACCTAGCACGGCCGTGCTACCCACCATGGCCGTGCTACCCAAGCATACAACTATCATTTCTATTTTTCTATGACTAACTCTATCATTCCTTCCCAAATGAGCTTATTTGTTGAAAACCCTAATTCAACCGACTAGAGTTATATATCTCAAACCCTAATTATACAAAGAGATAGCATGCTTGGGGTTCTCATTAGGTTTAACATATTATAATTGAGATATCATCATTAATTAGATTTAAGCAATGATCAATCCAATTAAATATGTAATCATCTAGGTAAACCCTAGTTTACCAATTAAGCTCCGATGGGGTCGTAACAGTTTTTGTTTCCGCTACCTTCTCTGCCTCCCCTAAAATCCAATAGTGGTATCAGAGCCACATCAACTGCTCTATACTTTGGGAATATCGATATGATCAATTTTGGTTTGTCGTCTTTATTTATTGCATACGATGCGAATAATATTGGATTTCTGCATGTCCAATCCAAAATCCACAAATCCCAATTTACATATATGATATGTATTATTAATGCACTCGATACGCGTCGCCCTTAAACGAGTTTTGTGGTGGATGTGTAGCGTGGTTATGGCCAATAAACCCTATATGTGTATGGTTGTATGTGGTTGCTTGCATCTCAGTCTGCGCACCGATCTTCCTTCTCCTATTCCTGATGTAACTCGAAATAATTCGAGATTTCTTTCCTACCTTTGCTCCCCTCGAATGTAACTCGAGGTTTCTCTTTTTACAATGTAAAATAGGATAGAATTTTATTTCCTGTTATGTCAAAGAACGGAGGACATCCTGACGACAGCTGAGACGATCGGTTCAAGGGGTGAACCGATCGGTTGACATTCCAGACGATCGGTTTAAGGAGTGAACCGATCAGTTGATGACCGGTTTAAGGAGCGAGACGAGCGGGTGGCGGCCAGAAGGAGATGCACGACGACCAGGCAAACCGATCAGTTGGAGGAGCCAATCGATCGGCTGGTGGCACCCAGACGACCGGCCAAAGAGAGCAGATCATTCATATGATGAGTTGATCAACTCAGAAGGCAAAGCACAGAGTTCATCTTGTACAGGTTGCATGTGATGTAGACCTAGATGACTGTGATTCCTCTTGGCTCGAGGAATCACATTAGGATGGCCATAATCATTACTTTTATTGTTTTGCATGTTTTCTGTGGGATATAGCATGTATATGATACGTACTATGTATTGTGGTGATTGGATATGTATATGTATATAAAAACCAAATCCCTCATTAAAATATTAAGTTTTAGATGCCTTCCAAATGCGACACACGTGAAAAGCTTGATCGACCAAGTGTGGGCACGCCCTAGCGTGGTGCACCGTCTATCTCGTGGAAGCGTGAAGGATGAATGTGTGGGTCTGCCCTAGCAGGGTGCATATTCATCGTGTTTGCTTTGGGTCGGACTTAACAAGGTGATCTAGATGGGATCTAGTACCTTGAGGCATGGGGATGTTCATCGCAAGGAGTTGCATATGACATCTTATCAAGAGTTTCATATGATGCAATTGGCAAGAGTTGCCTACCTGAGAGATCTAAGTTGTGGGTGACAGTCCTAGTTGGTCCATGGCTTAGAGGATTTCAGGATCTTGCCCACTAGAAGGTTGTACGCTGCAATCTTCCGAATTGATGGTGAGGGCTATCAATTTGAAGTAAAATAGTGGGAGCGATAATTAATTAAAGGCCTAATTTTTATCGTCAACTTTTCAAATCAATCAAATAAGTCAAAAGACTTTTGGACTAAAATTGCATATATTTCCTTTTTGTTAAAATAAATGGTTAATCAACAAATCACTTTATTTGCGATCGGTCTTTGAGACCAACAAATTAAATGGGAATAATTCCATGACTGGTTAGGACATTGAGAAGTGTTCTCAATCATAGAGTGAAAGCTCTAAGTCCTAGTTATACCAGAACCAGATGAACTCGATCCCACCACATCAATGGCTGAAAGTATGCTTATGGAAGTATACCGAGGATGACATTGATGAGGAGTGCTTGATGTTGTGTTCTCTGAACTATGAGTTGCAGAGACAACATGAGACATATGATGTCTCCAAGACACTATCCTAGTATGTCATGACAGAAGGAGATCCAGTAAGGTATTCACACACTCAATATGATTGGGTATGGGGAAAAACTGACTAAGAAGGATTCCCTCTGAGCCAAGTGTTGGCTATTGGTATGATACTGCAAATGTTGCAAGAATCATACAATTCATGATAAGCTACAACATGAACAACTTTGACAAGTGTTGACAGAGTTGTTGGACATGTTGAGGATAGTAGAGGCAAAGATGAAGAAAGACAAACCATAATCTTTGATGTCATCAAAGAAAAGGTAATTCTTAAGGGCAAGGACAAGGGCAAAGTAAAGAAGTGTTCTGATGCTAGCCATCAATCCAAGCCCTCTTCAGTCTCAAGGTACATGGGGAAAGGGTATATGAGGGAATTGTCCTCTATATCTGGAAGAACAAAAGAAGATGAAGGAGGGGATGGAGATCTCCACCTAAGGTATCATGAAATGAACTACTTCTTTATCTGAGGTATATGATACCAAGATATGGATCTATCATATATGATATGCAAGATCCGCAAAGAAGTGATGGCCTTTGTGAAAGGACCAAGAAAGAAGTACCCATCATTGGAGCAAGTGTTGCTGCCATAGATAGGAGTATCTTTCGATTTATTTCAGCCTAAAGGGCACGAAATAGAATTGAGAACTGCTATTTCATATATTGCCAATAGATAGAAACACTTTATTTTTTCGTATTGTATGACAATGATGGCAATTAATAAAGTTGATGTTTCAATCTTAAAGATATGATCTTTGTGGCAATGCCTTGTTTATCTTGTGATACATGGTATGCATGAGATAAAATGATACCTAAAGTTATTGATAACTCAAACAATCAAATTAGCATCAATCATGAGAAATTCATTTCTAGTTTCCATGTGATGGATAAATCTAGACTCTTTTGGTTAGAGAACCAGTAAGAGACATGAATCTCTTGTACATGATTAATCAATCTTCACTAATGGTAGTGGGAGAATGATTATCCAATTAGGTATAATACATGTGATGTATTTACATACCTATTGGAACAAATGCTAATAATTCAAATGGTGTTTAGAGAAATACCAATATGAATATCTTGAAGTGTTCAAGATTATCATAGATGAAGTGCAAATTTGGTAAAGTGTTAATTCTTGATGAGATCAATGAATGAAATACTTGGACCAAATGTTTGAGATCCTTATGAGTGATTATTATAATGTATCATAGTGAACTCATGATTAAGGCATGGTGATGTCTAAATCAAGAAGGAATCATACTCTAAGGAGTTAGAGAATGATTATCAAATAACTGAATTCTTCTTAACAAAATAATAAAAGAATACCCCTCACTAATAAAAGAAATTAAGAATCATAAGGGTTGTGAATTCTTATATCCTTACACCTCAATTATCTATGTGATGAGTTGTTCATATGATGAGTCAACTATCTAGATGAATATGAGGAACCAAATTTTGAGTTATGGTTTATGACCATTACATCCTAAATGACATCCATGTAAACCATAAGGTATGACCTTGATGGTAGCACTCATGGGGATGAAATCCATAAGTGTGAATAAGTCTTAAGTGTTAAGACACATGGATAACATTTTGAGAAGGATGATGCTTGTTTATTGCAACTTAATGACGAAGACATTTGGCATATGGATACTAAAACCGCATTCCTATGAGGAATAAAACAAGGATGTGTGCATGACACAACCTGTAAGGTTTATGAATCCACTAATGCAAATGGTGTCTATAAGTTACAATGGACTAATCAATGTGATTGATTGAGTACAAGCAACTCAGAATTGGATCTTTACTTTGATGATATAGTCAAAGGGTTTGACTGATATGTCAAAGATAAAGAAGGGATCTGTGATTTAGTGGGAGCGTGTTCACATTCCACATGTTGATGTGAAATGGAAATGTTCTAGAATGGGAATCCAAAAGTGGAAATTATATTTAAGGAAGATAGAGATGTTTCCTATGTGATAGGAATAGAGATCTATAGAGATAGTTCTCGAAAACCTCTTGACCTGAAAAGAGAAAGCATACATTGGCAATCTGTACTGAAGAGTTCAGTATGCACAGATTTAGTGGGAGAAAACTTGTCCATGTTACATGGAGTTAGTATCCCAAGGCCAAGTGTCCAATTCTTATGAAGAATGGGAATACTAAGAATAGATATGGATCTATCATGTATGTAATCATCCCATTATCTTGCATGGAAAGAATAAAATGCATTCATCATCTTGTATGTATGACATGGCAATATAATGTGCTCATCCTGAAAACTCGTATGTGGGACATGACGAGTGGATGTCTGTCTACTTCTAGTAAGGGTTACTGGAATACCATGAGAACTTGATAAGTACTTAGGAAGTACTAGTTCTATGGAGAAAAGGAAGAGTTCAATGTAAAGAGTTACATTGATGCGAACTTCCTAAGGATAGAAAATTAATCGCAAAAATATATAGGATATATATAAAAGTGAAAGTTTGTTGATAATTGGAAGTGTTCCAATAAGACCATTTAAAAGGAAATGCTGAGTATCTGTGTGTTAGAGAACAACAGGGGATACTATATGGATCGGGAAGTTCATGAGATGAACTTATAGATATTCCACTCGTTGATGAAAAGTATGGAATCCTTGATCATGCAATGTGGCTAAAGGTTAGCAAAGGAATACAAGATCGCATATTACGGCAACTCCATCTCATACGTGTGACGTACAATGAAGAAATGTGAGACATGCAATTTATACTGACTTTGGGAAGGTGTTGCCATTACTCACTATGATCGCACTAGAGCACAGTAACATGTGGGACATGTTTGAAGATCACTATGAATATAATTCAAGGGTGATTGATTCGTAGTGCAAGTGGGAGTCTGTTGGTATGCATGCCCTGAGAGCCAATCATGGGATGATTGGTGGGATACATTAAGATTGATTTGATAAACATCAAAGGCAAGCTTCCAATTCTTTCTGGTTCAATCATATGAGATAGTGATAGAACAGATTGAATGTCTAGAGAATGACAATACTCAATGACGTATGCCTTCAGGTTAAGGACCTGAACGATGAGATCATACAGATGTTAAGAGTTTGTACATTCTTGTTATGTCCCTAGTCGGATGTCATTGTGGAAGGTAGATAGATAGCAATGACACACAAGACTAGATTGTGGTGTTGGTTGATGATAGAATCTCATTAGTCATGATATAGAGATATCAAACCAAACACATAGGTACTTGTTAGAGAACAAGTATACCGGATAGACCCACCGTGAGTTTGACACATGGAACCATGACATGGTAGTCACAGTCAGTACTCACAGTGATGGTGGTGAGTGTGATTCTTTGACCTGAAATCACTACACTCAACACATGTCATTGGGCACACTTTGACATCATCAAACGCAGTCCTGAAACATGGGTTGTTATAAAGGTGATGATTGGGTGGATTTGACACATGGGGCTTTTGAGGGGTGAGTGATAGATATGGGATTTTTCCCTCCTGAGGGAGTTTGATATCCAAGGCCACTTGATGAGTAGGATTGAGATAGGCGTGCGCACGCATGTGTGAATCAGTATGGGATATTGATGTCATACATATCTCCTCCAATCTGCTCTGAGATCAAGAAAGTGAATGAACATTGACAGGATGACTGTTCCATGCCTCGAGTTCATTCGGGATATCAGTGACAAAGGAATTATACATTCATTGTAACACCATTCACGGATTGTAGGATTGAAAGTTGTTCTCCAACTTTCTATTTCACTTGGGTTGCACTGATGTGTGACTAGGCCACTACTACAGAAACATCGTTCAGTGTCGCTTTTCTGGGTGTCAATTATTTAGGAAAACCGACACCTATAATATTAGACATCGGTTATTTATGAAAACTGACATCTATATTCGAAGACTAGCCATACACGGGTACCGCTTTGTATTCAGCGTCGACTGGTTATAACAGACCGACGCCTAAAATCACCCGCGAAATCCAATTTTCATGCGAAAACATTTTAGGTCACCTACAACGTCAGTTTTATAACAATTCACCGACGCCTATTTAAAATGAAAATTTGCACGAAAAGTCCCACTGTTAGTGTCGGTTATCCTTCGATAACCGACGCTGATAATGGTTCCCGCCAAAAAATTTAGGGTAAAGGTTGTCTAGTTGGGCATCGGTGTTTTACTATCAACCGACGCCGAAGACTTTAGGTGTCATTTGTATTTGATAACCGATGCCTTTACAAACTTAATAGACCCACGATCGATCGCATCGGTACCTGTTTCATTGTCTTCATCGCCCGCTAGCTGCTGCTCGATCGCCCGCTAGCTGCCTGCTGGTTCTCACCGTCGCCGACGCTACCTGTGCTTCCTCGCCTCGCCGTCGCCACCGCCGCCCGCCACCTGCTCTGCTGCTCCTGCATCGCTGCCGCCCTAGCTTCATCCTGCGTCGCCGGCGCCGCCCGCTCCTTCCTCCCTGCTCACGCCTGCCGTGCCGCCTAGCTTCGGTCTGCTCTCCAGGTATTAGCCGTAGCCTTTCTCCCTAGATTTTTACCTACATGCAGCAAACACGGTCGTGGCTATGTTGGCCTACCACGGCCGTGCTGCCCAACACGGCCGTGGTAGGCCAACACAGCCACGGCCGTGTTTGCTGTTGGTAAGGATATGAACAAATCTATATGTAATGCTTTATGTAAATTCTAGGATATGAACAAATCTTTTGCTTGCATATATTTGTGCTTCTAATCGTAATGCTTGACCTAATTCAGTAAATTTTGATGCATGTTGAAATAAGATTTAAACTTGTCCATTCTAGCATCCTAATTTGATTTGATTAAACCCTAACATTGATGAAACCCTAACATCAATTGTGATGAAACCATAACATGTACATATCTATTATTATGTTTGTTGGCCTAGAAACCCGTCCAAGATTTACTCATTAGGAGTAAATCTTGGATAGTCCCCAGTTTGGGACTGTTCTTGAACACCTAATCTCACTTAGGATGTAAGTGTATAATGTGTATTGGGTTTTCGAGAAAATTTTGGTAGCATTTCCTCGTTTGTTCTCTAAGTACATATGTACTTAGAGAACAGCGGGGAAATGTTGCCGAAATTTTCTTGAAAACCTAATACACATTATACACTTACTAGTGAGATTAGGTGTTCAAGGATGGGATAGGTGGTACACATTTATTATATATAAGAATGACATCACATGTGTTTGTTGGCCTATAAAGTGAACAATCATTGTTCTTTATATTACTTGTACATTGGTATAAATTAGAATGAACAATCACTAAATTATATACTGTTTGTATGGAGTCTGGCTTCATTGTAGATATCTATTATTGTGTTTGTTGGCCTAGAAACCCGTCTAAGATTTACTCATTAGGAGTAAATCTTGGATAGTACCCGATTTGGGACTGTTCTTGAACACCTAATCTCACTTAGGATGTAAGTGTATAATGTGTATTGGGTTTTCGAGAAAATTTTGGTAGCATTTCCCCGTTTGTTCTCTAAGTACATATGTACTTAGAGAACAGTGGGGAAATGATGCCGAAATTTTCTCGAAAACCCAATACACATTATACACTTACTAGTGAGATTAGGTGTTCAAGGATGGGATAGGTGGTACACATTTATTATATATAAGAATGACATCACATGTGTTTGTTTGAGTAAATCTTGGATAGGATGTAAGTGTATACCCTAATCCTAATATATACTTGTTTTCTCTTTGATCATAGAATGGATAGATCATGGATGTCCATTCGCAATCGCTGCACCCCAGAGTTTATATCTGGTCTTGATCAGTTTGTTAGATTTGCCGAGGAACATAGGAAAAAACCTACAGATAGGTTCTACTGTCCATGTAGACATTGCGGTAACAACTTGAAAGTCAACACTGGTGAGGAAATCAAAAGTCATGTCATGTGCAACGGGATTGTACAAGGCTATACAGAATGGCACTGGCATGGAGATATTTCAAACTCAAAACCAGTAGATGTCGATAGCAGTGCTTGGGTGGAAGAAGAAATTGCCTCCGATGACGTAGATGTGAACGAACCAGTTCTAGTAGACATCGTTGATGCGATGCTGGATAGTTGTAGGGTAGAGCACACCAATCCGCCTCCTATCTTTAGAAACATTGTGCATGATGCTGAGATACCGTTATACACAGGCTGTGCTAAGTTTACGAAGCTTAGCGCTGTGTTGAGATTGTATAAGTTGAAAGCTAACAATAGATGGAGCGACAAAAGCTTCACTGAATTGTTGACTTTGTTGAAAGAAATGCTTTCCAAAGGAAACGAGCTGCCAATCTCAACATACCGGGTAAAGAAAATGTTGTGCCCAATGGGAATGGAGGCCAAGAAGATACACGCATGCCCGAATGATTGTGTATTATTTCAAAAGGACTATGTAGATTTGAAAGATTGTCCAAATTGTGGTGCGTCACGGTATAAATTGACGACTTCGGGGGAGTCCAAAACTGGTTCTCCTGCCAAGGTGTTGTGGTATCTACCTATAATATCATGGTTTCAATGCTTGTTTGCAAATCCGAAAGATGCGAAGAATTTGAGGTGGCATGCAGATGTTAAGAAAAATAATGATGGGATCCTACGACATGCATCTGATTCCCCACAGTGGAAGAAGATTGATCTATTGTACCCCAAATTTGGTGAAGAAGATAGGAATCTAAGACTTGGGCTTTGTACAGATGGGATGAATCCGTACGGGACATTGAGCAGCCAACATAGAACTTGGCCAGTCATGCTTGTTATATACAATCTTCCTCCCTGACTGTGTATGAAAAATAAGTACGTTATGTTGTCGTTGTTGATATCGGGCCCTAAACAACCCGGAAATGATATCGATGTTTATCTTAAACCTCTGATTGATGACTTAAAGAAACTTTGGGCTGAAGGTGTGATGACCTATGATGCTTCAGGAAGAGAGACATTTCGTTTGCATGCTATGTTGTTTTGCACTATTAATGACTTTCCAGCATATGGGAATTTGTCTGGATATAGTGTTAAAGGAGCTAAAGCGTGTCCTATATGTGAAGAAAACACTGATTCAATAAGACTAAAACATGGCGGTAAGACTGTATATCTTGGTCATCGAAGGTTTCTTTCAAAATTCCATCCGTATCGTAGGAAGTGCAAAGCATTCAATGGATGGAATGATGAACGGAGTGCACCTAAACCTATACCAGGGGATGTTGTTTATGAAAGAGTAAAAGACATTGTCAATGAATTTGGTAAGAAATCACAATGTAGTATGGCCACACGGAGTGACAATTCTTCATTCAAGAAGAAGTCAATATTTTGGGATCCTCCTTATTGGAGTTCTTTGACAGTCAGGCATTGTATCGATGTAATGCACGTTGAGAAAAATATCTGTGATAGCATCATTGGTACTCTGTTAAATATACCAGGTAAGACTAAAGATGGGATAAAATCCAGACTGGACCTACGTGAAATGGGAATAAGGTCAGAATTAACAGAATTACGTGAAATGGGTAATAAAAGAACATACTTACCTCCCGTTTGTTACACGTTGTCTAGAAAGGAGAAGAAAGCTTTTTGTGAATGCTTGGTAAATGTTAAGGTGCCACATGGTTACTCATCCAACATCCATAGATTGGTATCAATGAAAGATCTGAAGTTGATAGGTCTTAAATCTCATGATTGTCACACTCTAATGCAACAAATATTGCCCGTGGCAATTCGATCTATATTGCCAAAGCATGTAAGGTTTGCAATCACCAGACTTTGTTTCTTTTTCAATAGTCTATGCAGCAAAGTTATTGACCCTGATACTCTCGATAATTTGCAAAGAGAAGTGGTTGTTACCCTATGTCAGCTTGAGATGTATTTCCCTCCTTCGTTCTTTGATATCATGGTACATCTTGTTGTCCACTTGACTAGGGAAGTGAAAATGTTGGGACCAATTTTCTTGCATTGGATGTATCCCTTTAAATGATACATGAGCATTTTTAAAGGTGATGTTCGAAACCGTTATCGGCCTGAAGGGAGTATTATTGAAGGTTATGGATTTTTGCTATGACTTTCTGAGTGGTAATAACACTCCTGTTAATGACAAGAATATTGAGGAGGGCAAAGGAATTTTGGGATCACGGGTGAAAGTAATCAGCCGTGAGCAGTTGGAACAAGCTCACTTGTATATTTTACACAACATGGACGAAGTGAGTGTTTATATCGAGGAACATACCAATTTCATCAAGAGACAACATCCTCGAGCAAGTTCAATGTGGCTTGCTAGAGAGCATAATAAGACTTTTACTAAGTGGTTTGAAGATAAAGTCTTACATCAACTATCTCAAACACCAAATGATATTACAGAAACTATCAAATGCCTCGCCTTTAAACCAAAATTGAATGTTATGTCTTATGAAGGGTTTGACATTAATGGGTTCACATATTACACAAAGCGCCAAGATGATAAGAGTGTCGTCCAAAACAGTGGGGTCACTCTTCAAGCGTCGACTATGTATTTTGCAAGTGCAAAGGATAAGAGTCCACGTGAAGCTAAAATATCATATTACGGTGTCATTGAAGACATATGGGAGTTTGACTACATAGATTTCAGAATTCCGCTCTTTAAATGTAATTGGGTTGATAACACCAAAGGAGTTATAGTGGATGAATTGGGTTTCACTTTGGTGAACTTTGAAAAGATTGGTGAGAAGGGTGAACGATTCATATTGGCATCACAGGCGAAACAAATATTCTATATCGATGATCCTGCAAATGATAAATGGTCGGTTGTTCTTCATGGTAAAAGATAGTTCATTGAAGATCCTATAGATGAAGAAGAGTACTATGATAAGTATGATGACTCCAGTCCATTCTCAGTTGGGTTTCCAACTCCACAAAATATTGAAGCTAATGATGACTTATATGTGCACAGAGATCACAATGAAGGATTGTTAATTGATAAAACATCACAATTTTAGAGACATGTATGTTTATATTTTTTTATTGAAGCTAAATGTTTGCTTTTTTAATATCAATATCATTTTCAGATTTGATTTTTCATTATCTTCTAGTTAATACAAATGCTAAATGTTTGCCTTTTTCTAGTTAATACAAATGCTAAATGTTTGCCTTTTCTAGTTAATACAAATGCTAAATGTTTGCCTTTTTAATGACATTTTCAGATGGCTGACCATGATGAGCATGATGTCCATGATGAGCATGAAGTCCATGATGAGCATGATGTCCATGACGAGCATGGCGAGGATACCAATGTAAGTTCTAAAAACATATCATGTATTTCTATAAAATTCATTATCTTCTAGTTATGTCATATATCCTATATTTCTATATTGGGCTAATTCAGTGTGTTTATTTTTGTCAAATTTTAGGTTGATGATGCACATGTACCCACTGAAGCACTTGAGCAACTTTATGCGCAACACCAAACACTTAACAAGAAAAGGGGCATCACTCTGTTGAAGAAGTTAATAGCACTGAGTGGCAGTGGATCCAAATTGGTTGTTGAATTTGATAATGGAGGAAATGCAATTGGAGTGAACCGCAATAATTTTGTAAACTATCTTGGGTGTGTCACTCGAAGCCATTGTGGTGTTAAGTATGATAATTGGCATAAAGTTCCTCAGGGGAAGAAAGACTTGATATGGAAGGATTTATGCGTGAGTTATTATTATTTACAATTCTATTTTGTAGATTACAAATTATATTTTTGCAATTCTATTTTTGGATACTAGTTAATAAGAATTCTATTTTACAAAATCTGTTTGCATTGGATGAGAAGCTGCATCGTAAAAGCGTGATGCAATGCGCTGGAAAGATGCTTAGGAACTATATGACAAATCTGAACTGAGAATACATAAAAGATGGTGATAAGAAGAAGAAGTCAGCCCTTGAGCAGTGGAACTTCTTTGACAAAGAAGATTGGGACAATTTTGTTGCTTCAAGAAAATCTGAAGAATTCAAGGTATTAGGCGTCACTCCCAATTTAATTAATATACGTTGTATTCACCTATTCAATATTAACATTTAGTGCTACTAACCAAATCATTAATGTGCATGCTAACTAGGCCCTCAGTGACGCGCAAAAAGCAAGGCGTGCACTGAATGTGCATGACCACACTATGGGTCCAAAGGGCTATGCAAGCGTTCGCCAAAGACTACAGGCGGAGTCTGCGGCTACTCAGGAGTCTGCTGCTTCTCAGGAGTCTGCCACACCCATGCCTCGCCATGATATCTGGATAGCTGGGAGGCAAAACAAGAAGGGTGAAATAAAGAAGCCCGTAACTGTTGAGGCAGCTGCGAAAATGGTAAAATACAACTCTTAGAGCAATCGTTTGAATATTGATTATTTGTGATGTTAACTTACCAATCTCTCTTGATGGTGATTAGCGGGAGCTGCACGAGCAGAGGAAACAAGGCACATTCATCCCTCAGGTCACAAGGGATGAATTGACAGTTGCTCTGGGTAACCCAGAGCATCCTAGATGTGTTAGGGGTGCAAGCGCTGGTGTGGGCATCAAAGCATTCTTTGGACCATCCCAGCGCAAACCCAGAGCGGGACTTTCACAAGAAGAGGTAACCTATTCTTTTTTTAGAATGTTACTACAAAAGGGAATTTAATAATAAGAAGCTAATGTTTCTTTTATCCATGTATAGGAGAATAAGAGAGTCGAGGATATAGTTGCTAAGAAGGTCAATGATATAGTTGCTGAGAAGGTCAAGGAAGAAATAGTGTAGTGGCAGGCATCTCAGGCTTCCAATCAGCCTATGGCGACCCACTCTTCTCCTGATGCACAGACTGCGAGTAATCCTGGAGACCCATCGCCTAGCACGTCTGTTGTAAGTATTGTTTATGACATTGTAGCTAGTCTTTTCAAGATGATATGTTTTCAAGATGATATGTATATATGTATAACATTCTTTACGTAAATTTGTAGGCATTGAAGCCATGCCGCTTAAGAATGCAAGACTATGTTGTTGCAGAGGCGCAGGCTTACCAGTCCCTTCCTGGGTCAACGTTTCATGGGACTCCAATGCTGCAGGGCTACGTTCGTGTGAGCCCGATATGTGTATTACCCGATTGGAGGGAAGTTGCATTGCCATATGTCCACCCAGATATTGATACACTTGGTGAGGCAGAAGGCGGGGTGATATTGTGGCCCAAAGCAGATGTCGTCTACACTACTGAAATTGTAAGATAAATTTATATTACTTTAGATTGTTAATGTGTATATATGAGGTCAACTGATCTGAAATTATATATACAGGTTAAAAAGAAGACACCTGGAGCACCTAGGCCTCCACCTCCACTTCTTGCATTACCAAGTTGGGTTCCAACTGACCTAAAATACCCGTTAGGTCCTGCTTGTAGGGGAATGGCATGTTGGCTACGGGCACATAATATACATTGCCCTATAATTGTTTCTTTAGAAGCAGATTATGCAGGTCAACCATATGATAGCTCTTTATTTATACAAGATATTATTGAGCTATTTATGTATGATTGGCTGAATACATCAATGATAAAGACATGGATAAGGTGAGATCTTGTTTATACATCCATATACCTTGTGTAAGATCCGGAGATCTGGTTTCTTATATATTAATGCATACATAATACACGTTTTGCAGCTACTTAGTCGAAGATCAATGCAAACAATTTGCATTTGATCATGTGGGATTTTTGATTCCATCATTAATTAGTATGGTAGCTAAAGACCCTGATAGTGTTCAACAATATTGTATAGATGCTTTTACAATTTTTGGTCAACAAAAGAAGACGATAATAATAGCTCCATTCAATGTCAAGTAAGTTTACTTTATTTATAAATTGGACTTAAGAAAATTCCATTTTTATTGTGCATTTTGAGTTATTAATTTTTAATTTTTTTACCTATAGCGCTAGACATTGGGAGTTACTAGTTATTGTCCATGGGACATTCATTGTTTATTATCTAGATCCTGCGGGAAGTACATTGAACACTAAAATTGGACACACATTGAGAATGCCATTGTTCTGGTGAGAATATTTCATTTTTATATCCGTTAACATCTGTTATTACATTACTATTTAATTATGCAATTTAATGTGTTACATTAACATGTAGGGGTTTAGATGCATTCAAAAATGCTGGAGGAAATGTCCCAAGGAGAAAGAACCAGCCAATAATTTGGGAGAACGTAAAAGTAAGTTCCCGACTCCAATGTATATATTATTTATGTGAACTGTGCTTAGTTGTATTTTTTAATATTTTGTATGTTTCAATTTATAGTACGCTACACAAGACAACGGCTGGGCATGCGCATACTATGTGATGCGATTTATGCAGATGATTATCTGACATGCCGCATTGGATATTAATACCATACATGAGGTATTATATATAGTCTCATTAGTTAGTATGAAATATATCAATCTTATTTTTATATTATTACTTGTCTATATACATCATTCTCTTTGCAGGTGTTTATAACTGACCACACTATAGGTAAACGCTTAAAAATGTACATGCTCCATATACGATGGAAGCATTAAATGAAGTAAGAGAAGAATGGGCAAAAGCCATACAAGCAGTGGCGATTGTAAAATATAATTGGGATGCTGATAGCGATGCTAAATGATATTTTGTAAATGAATATTTCTGAATGTTTATACATGTCTGAATGTTTCTATATGTATTTGAATGTTTCTACATGTGTGAATGTGAGAATTGAATTGATGTCTGAATGTATCTACTTGTGTGAAAAAATATTTGTTGATTTTGTAGGTTTGTGGCATGTTTGTAGACTGATATCAATGGATGTCGTAAACCTGTAGTTCAGAAAACTGAACTGTAGGTTCTCATCCTGCTGACCAGCCACAGCAGGCCTGCAAATTGATAGAAAAAAAATAAAGTATAGGCATCGGTTATTTATAGAACACCGTCATCAAAGGCATACAACGTCAGTTATTGGATAAAATCCGACGCCTAATATGACAAACAACCCGACCGTGCATGAAAGCACGGCCGTGGTGGAAAAGGCATCACTTATTCGTATAAAACCGACGCCTATAGTACTAAACACGGCCGTGCTTCGCCGTGTCGTCTGGGAGTATGGCGTCGGTTGTTCAGTTGTTAACCGACGTAGAAAGTGTCCTAGGTGGTGCTCTTTTTTGTGGCGCGAACCCTATAGACGTCGGCCAACTATATATAACCGACGCCTATATATCATATAGGTGTCGGTTAGAAACATGCCGAAGAGTTCGACCTTTAGCGGCGCCCACATAGGCGTCGCTTGAAAACCGTCGACAAAGGGGGTTAAACAACCGACGCCAAAGGCGTGTTCTGTAGTAGTGGCACCGCTCTTTGCTTGTGAAGTCATAAGTGTTATGGACTTTCATTGCCAACATGAAAAAGGACCTGCAGGGTCACACACATAGGATTTAACCTAGAAGAGGAGTTTTGTCCACAAACAATGTTTAGATTGATTACTAAAGGAGTTTAGTAGTTCAATTAAACACTCAATTGATTGATAGCTCAAAATCATAGTGTTCAAGGTGTTGGACAGATTGATTAGAGTATCAGATTGATTGATATCGCAATTGACTATTTCTGCACAATCTGCACTCCTAACCGATCGACTCATGTGATGAACCGATCGGCTGAGCTTGGTGAACCGGTCGGCTTAAGAGTTGAGTCGATCGGCTCATGGTCAGGGTGAAACGATTGCTTCAAGTGTTGAAACGATCGGTTCAACTGATGCAACCGAGCAAGTTGGGAAAGTAGGATTGGTGAGAATTTTCCTTGCGTTTCACTTGTCCAATTTGATTGGAACAAGGATTGGTATTTGATACCAATTAGAAACAAAAGAAGGAAAGTCAATCGGGAACTGATCAGGACCACGAACCGACCGGTTTAGAAATGAACCGACCGGTTCATGGGTCCCAATCGATCGGCTAAGGTGTCAACCGACCGGCTCTGGTCCCCAACTGACCGTTTTAGTTGTGAAACGATCGGTTCAGGTTGTGAGTTGGTTGTTTTTGTGGAAAATCTCGAACCCTTCTACTCCTGCTTTTAGTCTCGCATTGCCCGGGATGGAGAACCATGTCCCATGACCCTCCTATATATAGGGGTATTAGGGGCTTCTCAAAACACAACTCAGTGCAAACCAGTTGCTCTGTAAAGTTGTCGTTCTCTCTGGTTTTGGTAACCGAGAGAGAGCCCGAGCAAGTGCTACCTGATAAGGGAGGCACAGTAAGGGAAAGACAACTGCAGTTGTGACTGGTGGCAGGAGAGTGTGTCAGTGACTAGTATGCTGACAGGAGGGTGAGACTCCTTCCAATTCCTTGTGGGACAAGGAGATTGGAGTTCCAGGTGGTCCGTGTGGACTACTTCAGAGGCGGGAGGTTTCTGCCGCTAGGAGGACAACCTTCAATCCCGTCAGTCCCGGTGCGACCAGGAGCTGCACAGACACCGTCCAAGACCGGAGTTGAAGACCGCGCAAGGAATGAGGTATTGTCACTGAGCAAGCCTCGAGACAAGGTATGATTCCATAAACCATCCTTTCCTATTGTATAGACATTGACACGTTTCCTTATTCTGGGTTTGGGGGAGAAAGTTTTTGTTTCCACTGCCTTCTCTGCCTCCCCTAAAACCCAACATCACCTATAGCCCAAACATGCTCTACGGCGTCTCTGTCGCCCCAAGATTGCTTCTTAGCCATGTTCTTCAAAATTTCCCAACACCTCATGCCTGTGTTGTTTAAGAAGAAACTTGAACCTGCGGAAGCTAAGTTACTTCTATCATGCTCGGAAAGAGCAAAATAGAATATTTTGACCTGCTTCTCCTTGTCGAGCCCATGATGCAGGCACCTCCTTAGCATGATCTGAAACCGTTCCCAGGTCTCAGAGTAAGTCTCCCCTGCCTTCTGGCTGAAATTATGGATCTTCCGGACCAAATCGTTGATCTTCTCGGGTAGAAAGAACCTCTCGAAGAACACCTCGACCATATGATCCCACGATTCCACATACTCATCATCAAGATTATGTAGCCATTCTCGTGCATTTCCTGCCAAAGAGCTGGGTAACATCTTCAAGTACAATGTCTCCTCTAGAAACCTGTCTATCTTGATCATGTCACAGTTCTCCACGAACTGGCTAATGTGAGTCACCGGGTCTTCATTTTTGAGCCCGTGAAATGCAATTGATTTGACCAAATTTATTAGTCCTGGATCGATCTTATAGTTGGGGATGTTAATAGCCTGCCTCTCGATCGACCCTTTAGATGCATATGCCGAAGACACCTTGATCTTCTCCCATATCGTCTGCTCTTCTTCCATGGCTTCTTGTTCTGAGACAGAATCTATTTCGTCTGATTGGTCTTGAATATAGTTCTGCTCGTCGTCTGGTCCCGACAGTGGAACCTCTGGTGATTACTGCGTGTAGTCGGTGCTACACGTCCTCACCATGCACCAGTACCTGCAAAATAATAATTTCAGTTTAGTACAATGCTAGATGATTACAATAATATGGAAGATAAAACTATGAATTTCAAAAATGATAATAAAATAATAAAAATAAAAAAGTGGCCAAGAGTAGCTGCTCGTAGCACTCGTAGTGCCGACAATTTCCGTGTCCCCTGGCAACGGTGCCAAAAACTTGACACGATTTTACCGTGCGTATAACGCAAGTGCACGCGTCAATGTAGTATTGGCCCTTGTGAGGCCCGAGTCGAACTCAGGGACACTAAATTATCGGTAGACTACTACTAACTACTCACAATCAGCTAGACCAATAAAAAGGTTATGAGAGTTGTTGTAAAATAAAAGAAAATAAAATAAAACAAAGCAATCGATTAAATGTTTAGTTTAATCAATTCAAATGGATATCTTTAGGATTGCGGTTTCACCGCGGGTTTTCATTGTATGAATTTTCACATAGTTAATCAGATCCACCTCTCAATCTGGGTAGTGGCATGTAGTCAGAACTGTCCACTGTCGTGGTACAATTCACTACCTATGTCTAGGTCGGTTCCACCGTCGTAGTAACCTATACCCTAAACTAGGTGCATTAGAATCGACCTCTGGGTTTCCACCATTAACCGTACATCACCTTGTTCAAGGGATTTGTTAATTAATGTGAGTTTCATCTCTTTTCAACCATTAATTCTTCTTTCAAAGTAATTAAAGGCATTATATTATCATTATGGTGATCAAGCATAACAATATAATTGAGAAAACAAAATCATACCACGGATTTAAGAGACAAATTATGAATTACTATGATAAAAACGTCATACAATGCTTCCCCGGGCTACTCCCGGTCCTAAAGATAAAGGGGATTAGCCCCGCATGTTCATCTCAGAGCAAGACATGGTTGAAGAAAGGGGAAAGATGGAGAAAAACGTGAATAAATAGTGAAACCCCTGAATGGAGAAGATCCAAGCGTTCCTCGGCGTAGAATGTGCAATCTACAGCCTTTCAGCGTTGGAAAACGTCTTCTTCGGCTTCCGAAATGGCTGGGGCGTGCTTCTGGGCTCCGTTCTTCTCTCCACACCTTCTCGGGATGTGTGCAGTGGCTAATGATGTGATACCTCGCTCTGGGCCGCTGTCATTAGGTATAATCACCGAGTTAGGTTGCAAAAATATCACAACCGTTGGATTAGAGTCGATCTGAAACAAACTTTAATTTGACGGCGTCGATACCATCGACGCGGGTCGATGGTATCGACCCCTCGCGACATCGGCAAGCCTTCTTTCTTTTCTGTCGTTGCGTCTGATGCTGGCTCGATACCATCGACGCGGGTCGATGGTATCGACTTCCTTTAATGTCGGTTTTATCCCTTTTCCATCGCAGAAGCTACACGTGTCGATAATATTGACTTTGGGGTCGATAGTATCGACTGGCTGGTCGCTGGCAACCTGATGGTAACTCGATACCATCAACTTCCCGGTCGATGGTATCGACTCTGCGCTGCTCCTTACGGCTACCTGCCTGTGGCTGTGTCGATAGTATCGACTGCTGTTGATGGTATCGACAACTGCAGATATGTGTTTTTCCTGGAATTTCAAAACAAAACCACATCAGCCGAGATAAAACTTATTATTGTAATCATTTATGCTCAAAACAATAAAATAAGGGAGATTTGACACTGAGAAGGATCATAGACTAAAGTAAGTGAATTATGCAATATTAACCACCAAAATGACCAATAAACGCATAAAACACAAGTAAAACAAGTCTATAAATGTGACTCAAAATCATCGCATCATTACCCCTTATTAGGCAACAAAACATATTATGGCTCACAAGGCCCATAAAACAAATTTCAATCATAAATCATCATAGCTCATACATGGCTATGTTCAACATCTCATGATACCTGCATGATTAGTACACATGATAACAGTTATATTAATTACATATCAACACTATGCAATGTAATGGTAACATCACTATTCACTTATTAGAGTTAGGGTTTCCCAAATTCATGTCAATTAGGGATACTCATCCCATTACCCAAAATTAGGGATATGGTTTATCATCATATTACCCAACATTAGGGTTTCATGCACTATAATCCAGAATTAGGATTTCACATACCTTCACCCTATATTAGGGTAGGATTTCATATAGCATTACATAACATCACCCTGGATTGAGTTTCATATCACATCTCTGAATTAGGGTTTCACTTGACATCACCCTTGATTAGGGTTTCACATTACCTCTCTACATTAGGGTTTCACATGGCATCACCCTTGATTAGGGTTTCACATGTCATTACCCTTAATTAGGGTTTCACATGACATCACCCTTAATTAGGGTTTCACATGACATCACCCTTAATTTGGGTTTCACATGTCATCACCCTTAATTAGGGTTTTATGAAACTTACATGAAATTAGGGTTTCATGAAGCATCCTCCTAAATTAGGGTTTTTCTTTTATATTGCCCTGAATTGGGATTTCTTATATCATCACCCTAGATTAGGGTTACATCATTACCCTAGATTAGGGTTTCATGTAGCATTGTCCTAATTTAGGGTTAGGACTCATCAACCTTTTCAATTAGGGTCTCATGATCTCTTTATCAAGAATCATACCCTAATTACATATTTTATTCATGTTCAGAGTGTTGAGGTTTAACCATTACATGATTATTATACATGTATGGATTTCTCTTTCTCTCATTCTCTCTAGGATATTAATCACTTCAAACTTGATTAAATTAGGTTAACCCTTCATTCAAGTGTATACAATTAGGGTTAGCATAGTGTATTGAGGCATTGCCTCCATAAGCATCAAAGGTTAACCACTCAAAAGGTACTAATTACTTAAGTACCTTGAAGGTACAATGTAACATCCCTGACCTGGGTTATGAGTTAACCCTAGGTGTTTTACCTAAATATGTAATTAAATCTTTGTGATTAACTCTGAGCATGTAATTAAGTTTCTCAGAAACGTATATTTCAGTATTTGCTCCTTTTTATTTAAAGTTGTAGCATTGTTTTGATATACAGGGACCTATGTGTAATTTACCCAGTTAAAAAGGGTTAGCTTGCAATTTGCACATGATGAGATGTTCCTCTGATGTTGAGACATCATGAGAATCTCTTTGGCAAAGTTTGAGGGATTTCCCAAGCTAGAGCACCAAGGTGCAGCTGTGGAAGCAATCCCAGGGCTTGAAACCCTAATTTGGGGTAAAATGCAATTTACCCAAATAAAAGGGATGCAATTTGTAAAGAATGTCATCTAAAGTATCTTTTTAGACTCTTGCCATCATTTAGAGAAGAAATGATGAGGAAGTCACCTCAATTGAATTATCAAGTTATGAAATATGCTTTGTGATTGAATAATCAGGGTATATGTGCAATATCCCTTTAAGTATGAACTTTATTATTAGATTGTTCTTCCTTGCCTTCTTTTCTATAACTTAAGATAAGGTTTGTCCTTAGAATAATAGGAAGGGACGAGCAAGTAATAAAGGAAGGACTTAGTTGGAATTAAGGGAAACTTATGAACTAAGGTTGAAGATCCTACCACATGTATATAAGCTCTCCTTCCCTTAGTTGCAAGGGAACTCACCCTTCGTTCCCTTACTGTTTCATTTCACCAAAGACGACCAAGGACTGCCTTGGAGCTAAGGAGGACGACCAAGGGGTGCAAGGTAGGTCTAAACCCCTCTTCTTGCCTAATTCCATGGTTAGAATTCGAATTCAAGGTCATCTTCATGGCTAACTCTTGAAACCCTACCTTTCTAGCCGTCTCTTTTCATCCTTCCTTGGAGTTTTCACCTTGGCCAACCTGTGGGAACTCAAGGACGCCATTAGAGCTTGGAGCTTGAAAGCTTGGAGCTCAAGAAGCAAGCTTTAGGCGGGTTTTATAACTCTAAACCCATGCTTTACTATGTGCATCTTTATATGCGTTTTGATGATAGCTGTTAGTGTTTCCCTACTTTTCCCTGCTATTTTGCAAGCAAACCCGTGGGATATATGTACTGTTCTTGATCTAGAAGATGAAGGCATGATTTCCAAGAAAAACCCACCGCTTTGCTTTTCCTTAAACGGTCCTAACAGTTTGCTCTCTCGGACTCAAGACCGCGAGGTGGGAAAACGGTCTCGAGACCGCGACAGGGAAAACGGTCTCAAGACCGTTTGGCCCCGTTGACCGAGCGTGGACCGTATAAGAAATCTGTTCCTAATTATATAGGCTAATTACCCTCAAAATTTGGGAGACTAACTCCAAAGGAATCGGGAGATATGACCTTTTTAAGTCACAACTTTAAATGAAATAATTGCTGATTTTCAAACGGTCTGAAATTGCCTTTTTGGGCAAACGGTCTCAAGACCGTGTAAGGTCGTTGACTAAGCATTGACCGTATGATATTACTGTTCAAAATTATGTTAATTAACAACTCACCAAGTTTGATGGTCTAATTCCAAACGGGCTAAGAGTTGAAGGGTAAATACTAGGGCTAACCCTAGATAAAATCAGTACTGAAATTATGGTGACCTAATTAGGGTTTTTAGGGTTGATTGACCTAAACGGTCTCAAGACCGTTTGGGGGTCACCAAACGGTCTCAAGACCGCGAGGTCAATCAACCAAGACCGTTTGGAGGTCTGGGGTCAAGATTTGTTGACCAATTGAAGGTACAATTACACCAAATTACATTGCAATTAAATATTGACATGATCATCAACTCAATGGGTCGGACCTTGATGAATTTGCACTAGAATCCAAAATTTGGATGGGCAAACGGTCTCAAGACCGTTTGGAACTCATCCAAACGGTCTCAAGACCGAGAGGACAATCACCAAGACCGTTTTAAGGTCTAGGGTTAAGTATTTTGACCAATTGAGGACCCAATTGCAAATAAGTTATCAATTTAATCAAAATTCTGTTTTATGGGTCAATCATGGTTCAACCCCTATCAAATCACCTTAGACTTTGATAAAATCTTGGGCAAACGGTCTTAAGACCATGTGGGGTCCACCCACATGACCTCAAGACCGTTTGGGCCAAGTTTGGGCCCAATTGGAGCTCAATTGAAGGGTTCAACCTTGTGTTGATGCACACTGTTGAGTGTTGATGGGTGAACATTGATAGACCCTAATTGAATCGATTTCAACCATAATTGGTTAACCATTATGGGTCAATTGAATGACCAAGTGATCAAGAATAATCTTAATTGACTAAATCCATAAGTGGTAAACATAGCTTTGACCATTTGAGGGCTTCAATATGGGTTGACATTATCGGTTGCATCTTTGAGCCTTGTTGAAGGACCAAGCGGCTGAGACCATGAGAGCCTCGCGGTCTCAAGACCGTGAGAGGGCTCGCGGTCTCAAGACCGTGAGGGGGCTCGTGGTCTCAAGACCGTGAGGGGGCTCGCGGTCTCAAGACCGTGAGGGGGATCGCGGTCTCAAGACCGCGAAGGGCCTCGCGGTCCTGAGGTCAAAGAAGGGCAAACGGTCTTCATGACCCTCGCGGTCTCAACTCAAATTGATCCTCGCGGTCTCAACATTAATTTGAACCAATGGGAGGCTTCGCGGTCTTGAACCCTTGAAAAGACTCGCGGTCTTGAATTTAGAAAGAGGCTCGCGGTCTTGTAGGGTCAAAGTGGGCAAACGGTCAACACTTTCAACCAATCTCAACCCAATTGATGATTAATGATTGAAACCAATCAATATGATTCAAGGTTGACCTCATTCAATCATTTGATGATGTAAATGGTTCAATGTTTCCCAAATCAAACCCTAATGATAATCTAGGATAGTAAGGGGTTATTTGGCTAAGGGTTTTGACCATAATGATGATCAATGGGGTGAATTACGCATATACCCCTGAAAGGTCAATTGAGTTATACCTTGCTCAATTCAAACCCTAATTACATGAGAATGATGTTTTTAGTCATAATGACTTTATCTAACCTGATCTAGTCTAATGTTATCATCAACCATTAGTATGATGAAAGAGAAAGTACTTCTAGAGAGAGAAAGTACCCTAGAGAGAGAAAGTAACTCTAATCACATAATGGTGATGTTTTTGGCTATGTTAGCCTATGATGACTCAATCCAACCTGTTTTAGAGTGATGTTGACATCACCTAACATTATGATGAGAGAGAAAGTACTTCTAGAGAGAGAAAGTACTTCTAGAGAGAGAAAGTACCCTTCTTAAGTGGAAACTCAAGTAAAGCATCTCCAATGCACATAAGTGAGCATAATTAGGGTATGGTCCACCTGTGTGAGGTTATAGAAACCCTAATTATGATAAATGATGAACCTTTAACTAATCCAAGAGCATCAATGAAGATGTTACTCATACATGATGATGTTATGAGTTTAATTCACCTTAATGTGAATAGTAAACCCTAATTCAAGGGTAATGGCATGCTTTTGAGTATTAAACTCCATTTGATATGAATTAGAGATTTAACTCTTATGACAAGAGTAGGAAGTACATTCCTTATTGTTTCATTACCTTTATCAGATGTATTAACCATGCGGGTTCTGATATGAAGGTAATCATATCCAGGTATGGATGTTGATGTTATATTCATTAAAGGCATGTTGTTAGCCTTATGAATAAGTAAAGTAATCTGATGCCTTGCCAGTGGCATCCTATGCTGATAATGGGCTATGAGAGCCATGAATACCATCAAGGTCATGCCTTAGAGATGACTTGTGATGAGGATAATGAGAAATGATGATTGATATAAGTTAGGCATGTTACATTTAGTATTCTTCTTTTATAGCTGCTATGCTATTGTTATTGTTTGCAGAACAATGTATGCTGTTAAAGAATACTGAATGTACCTAACTAATCAAGTATAATGTAGAGCCCTGATCATATATCCATCATTGTCAGAAATTAAATAATGGTGAAACAGGTTTTCCTCAGAGAACTCCTGGAGCACATACTTTTGAGTTTGTGGGGTACATGGATGTGTAGAACCTTAGATCCTAGTGTAGGAAAGTGATGTAGATGTGGAATCCATCCATCCTTCACTATAGTTCCATACCGTATCAGTGGTAGGTAAACATGAAACCTCCTGATGACGAAGAAAGCACAGATATCCGTATCAGTGGTAGGTAAATATGAAACCTCCTGATGACGAAGAGAGTACAAAACGCCACTGTGACTCTAGAATAGCGAAGGACCAGTTTACCCTGGTGAGCTATAGTAGTAGAGACACGAGATGTCCTACAAGTGATCCTCTTACTGACTGAGGAAGGTGAAGGTCATGAGAATCCGGCTCTCTTAATGACCTATGTATGATACTGATGCGGCTTCTCAGTGATCAGTTGGAGTATGAGTGGTAAGCCTCATCTCCACAGGGCATAATGTTGTTTGTAAAACATAATCAACCATGTAGTATAACTTGTTAGAGATGACTCCAAGTTAGTTGATTGATGTTACATTGCAATAATGTTGATATTCTCCATATCTCCTAAATTGTAGAGATCTTGTTATACCTGCAACTGTTATAGAATGCTTTGAAGGCTTTACTGTTTAAAATAATCTTTGATGTTATAATAAAGCTTCTGGCGAAGAGTTATAACTCTCACTGGGACAATTATGTATAATTGTCTCACCCCGTAGGCTTCAACTTTTTAGGTGGACGTCGGAGACGAAGGAACCAGCCTACAGGTGACCAGTCTCAGCAGCAGCAGCACCAGGGGCAGCAGTAATCTCAGGTGGAGATTTGTCCTGCCATGTGGTGTAGTTAGAGTCAGTCCTATGTGTCCTCTGTACTCTCAGGTCTTGGAGTCTTGTGTTATGTGATCTTGAGATTTTGTATCTTGATGTATATAATTACTCAAGAAGTAATTATCCTGAGATGTAAACAGTTATCTCTCTTTATGAAAAGAGTTTTTATGGATACAAGTTCTTATCTCGAAAAGTTTTAATTTCCCGTGATTTTTGTCTTCCGCTGATTACCGATTCGCTTCCGCTAAGTTTTAATCGTGTTTATGTTATGGTTTGGAGATCAGAGCCCACAAGTAGTGGTATCAGAGCTCCATGTTCAGTCGAGTCTACAGAGGCATAGGACTTAGGATGTCGAGTCTACCTTTAGTACTCCTTCCTCATCTAATAGAATCTTCTGCTCCTCAGGAGAAGAAGATACATAAGAATGTCAGAACATCGTGATGAGCACGTGGCAGAGAGTAGTGCTAGTGCACCTCGAGGCGGTGCAAGAGTTCCGAGAATAGAACAACCTGCACCTGAGTCGCCAAGAGAGCCACCCCAGTTCGACCCAGCTGACATGAGTGATCCAGCTGTACAGACGATGTTCGGGCAGTTTATGACTGCCATGACACATATAACCGATAGGATGCCCATTCTTGCACCTAGGGCACCTGTCCAGCCTGAAGCACAAGGTATCGGTAAGACGTTCGAACGACTTCGTCGTGTCGGAGCTACCGAGTACTTCGGAACTGCCGACCCTGCAGATGCTGACTTATGGTTGACAGAGTTGGAGAAGGCTTTCAGGATTCTTATGATTCCGGAAGCTGAGAAGGTTAGACATGCTGTCTATCTTCTCAAAGGTAGTGCTGGTCACTGGTGGAACATGGAAGAACAGAAGAGACCTGGAGTCGAGTTCTCATGGGAAGAGTTTCGTCGGGAATTTATCAATAGATATTTTCCAAAGACCTTCCTAGATGAGAAGATCTCTCAGTTTGAGAAACTAAGGCAGGGTATGATGAACATTAGTGAGTATGAAGCTAAGTTTATGGAGTTGTTGCGGTTCTGTCCGCACATGGCTGCTACGGATGAGGAAAGAATCAGAAGATTCGAGAAGGGTTTGAATTCTGATATGTCAACCCCTGTGTCTGCCTTAGAAAACAGAGAGAGATTCTCTACCTTCGTTGAGTCAGTCCGAAGGATAGAGAGATCTGTGGTTGAGAAAAGACAAACCCATAAAAGATATCCACAGTTCCAGGGTTCTTCATCTAGGGATTCCAAGAAACCTAGATTCTCTACATCTAACCCTCCACCACCCAGATCAAGTTTTCAAACTCAATGGACACCAAGCAGAGGTAGAGGGCGGAGTCAACCGCTTCAAGGGACGCACAGTTCTGCATCAGTGTCAGTTACTGGACCACCCAGACCACAGCAACAGGAGAAGAGTTGCTACAACTGTGGTAAGGTGGGACACTTGATGAAGGATTGTCGTTCTAGGCCTGTCGGTGTGACACAACAACCCCCGAGACAGAATCAACAGGGATCTCAGAATAGACAACATCAAGGAGCAGCTCGAGGACGTGGACAAGCGTCTCAAGCTGGATCATCAGCACCACCTCAACACCAGGCGACTGCGAGGTTCTATGCTATGAACCCACCTGAGGCAGTGGTCAATCCACAGGTAGTGGCAGGTCAGATGAAACTTTTATATTCTGATATGTCTATATCCTGTGATGTATCTGTTCTGATTGATCCGGGTGCTATGCACTCTTTCATCACTCGTGAAATGATTCGTAACTGCAATATGACTGTTAGTCATAGGACGGATAGTTTGTTGTTAGAGACTCCGATAAGTGGGTCTGCCGTTTTGCAGGAGATATGTTCTCCCTGCATCCTCTTCTTTTCTGACCATCGCATTCAAGTGGATCTTATACCACTTGATATGCAGGGATTTGATATAATCCTCGGGATGGATACCTTAGAAAGGTATAGAGTTGTCTTGGATTGTGAGTCCAAGTTGGCTGTGTTTGCTGATGAAAGCAACACATGGATCTTTCAAGGTGAAAGAAAGATTCTGCCCACCTGTCTTGTATCAGCTATGGTTGCTGATAAGCTGTTGAGGCAAGGATGTTATGCATTCTTAGCCCATGTGGTAGATGTTACCAAGGAAAGGACCAATCCTGCTGAAGTTCCCATAGTCAGGGAATTCGAGGATGTGTTTCCTGAAGAACTTCCTGGTATACCACCACCTCGGGATATTGATTTTGAAATTAATCTGATCCCAGATACAAAACCCATAGCTCAAACTCCGTATAGGATGGTGCCTGCCGAGATGGCAGAACTCAAGAAACAGCTTCAAGAGTTACTTGAGAGAGGTTTCATCCGACCGAGTACTTCACCTTGGGGCGCTCCGGTCTTGTTTGTTAAAAAGAAAGATGGGTCAATGCGGTTATGCATCGACTACAGACAACTCAATAAAGTGACAATAAAGAATAAGTATCCTATGTCGAGGATTGATGATCTCTTTGACCAGTTGCGTGGTGCAACAGTCTTTTCAAAGATAGACTTGAGGTCTGGATATCATCAACTCCGTATTAAGGATAGTGACATATCCAAGTCTGCCTTTAGGACAAGATATGGTCACTATGAGTTCACGCTTATGTCGTTTGGACTAACCAATGCACCAGCTGCATTCATGGAACTCATGAATAGAGTTTTTCGACCTTTCCTTGATCAGTGTGTTGTCGTCTTCATAGATGACATACTGATTTATAGTAAGGATGCCCAGCAGCATGAGCAACATCTTCGCCAAGTTTTGACCTTGCTAAGAGAACATAAGCTGTATGCTAAGTTTAACAAGTGTGAGTTCTGGCTGCCGGAGGTATCTTTTCTTGGACATGTGATATCCGCCTCGGGAATTTGTGTTGACCCTACAAAGGTAGAATCTGTTCTACAATGGGAACAACCGAAAACACCGACGGAGATCCGAAGTTTCTTGGGGTTAGCTGGCTATTATCGAAGGTTCATTAAGAACTTTAGTTCTATAGCTTTACCTTTGACCAAGTTAACCCGGAAAGATGTTCCTTTTTCTTGGAGTGATAAGTGTCAACAATCTTTCCAGCTGCTGAAGGAGAGGTTGACAAGTGCACCTGTGCTAGTGCTACCTGAACAAGGAAAAGGGTATATAGTTTTTTGTGATGCTTCCAAAAATGGACCAGGATGTGTGTTGATGCAGGATAAACAAGTGATTTCTTTTGCTTCCCGACAGCTTAAGAAACACAAGGAGAATTATCCGACACACGATCTAGAGTTAGCTGCTGTGGTTCATGCCTTGAAGATCTGGAGGCATTATCTCTACGGAGAAACATTCCAGATTTTCACAGACCATAAAAACCTTAAGTATATCTTCTCTCAGCATGAGCTCAACATGAGGCAACGTCGCTGGATGGAATTAATCAAGGACTACGAATGTACAATTGATTACCATCCAGGCAAGGCCAATGTTGTTGCAGATGCCTTGAGTAGGAAATCAGCAACATCAACCATGAATAGAGCACAACTAAACTCTTTAGTATGTTCTAGAAGAGAGATGCGTATCTCTTTAAGGCAAGACAATGTACAGTTGAAGGTGTCATTGTTAACTGGTTTGTTAGTTGAGATGCATATTAAACCTACCCTAAGAGAGCAGATTAAAGAAGCACAGCTAGGTGATGCTGCAGTTCAACATATAAGATATGAGTATGGAAATGAGAAGCAAGATGGTTTTCATGACTCAAAAGATCAAGTAGCTTGTTTTAATGGAAGAATGATAGTGTCGGATGTGGACAACTTGAGAAAGTTAGTCCTGGAAGAAGCCCATTCTTCCATGTATGCTATGCATCCAGGGAGCACCAAGATGTATCGGAATTTGAAGGATCTGTATTGGTGGCCTGGGATGAAGAAGGACGTTGCAGAGTTTGTTCTGAGGTGTCCTGTGTGTCAGCAAGTTAAAGCTGAACACCAGAAGCCTGCAGGGACAATGCAACCTTTACCCATATCACAGTGGAAGTGGGACCATGTGACCATGGACTTTGTTGTTGGCCTACCCAGGACAAGCAAAGGACATGATTCCATTTGGGTAATTGTTGATAGGTTGACTAAGACAGCACATTTCTTACCTGTCAAAACAACCTATTCCGCTGAAAGGTTATTAGAGTTGTATGTTCAAGAGATAGTGCGTTTGCACGGAGTTCCTATCACAATAGTTTCTGACAGAGGTCCTCAGTTTACAAGTCGTTTCTGGGAACAGTTACACAAAGCCTTAGGAACTAAGCTGAGCTTTAGTACGACCTTTCATCCGCAGACTGATGGACAGTCGGAAAGGACCATACAGACCTTAGAAGACTTGTTGAGAGCATGTGTCCTCCAGTTCACCGGAAGTTGGGACCTACACCTAAGCTTGATAGAGTTTGCCTATAACAATAGCTATCAGCATAGTATTGATATGGCACCTTATGAAGCCTTATATGGTAGACGTTGTAGATCACCCTTGTGTTGGTTTGAGACTGGTGAGCACCAGTTGTTAGGTCCTGACCTGGTGCAGCAAACCACGGAAAAGATTAAAGTTATACAACATAAGATTAAGACTGCTCAGGATAGGCAGAAATCTTATGCTGACGAACGTCGTAGACCCTTAGAGTTCCAGGTTGGAGACAAAGTGTATCTTAAGGTCTCACCTTGGAAAGGGGTCCTTCGTTTTGGAAGGAAAGGGAAGTTAGCTCCTAGATATATGGGGCCTTATCCAATCATTGAACGGATTGGAAAGGTAGCATATAAACTAGAGCTTCCCCCAGAATTACAGAGGTTACATCCTGTGTTTCACATTTCTATATTGAAGAAATGTCACCCAGACACCGAGTCAGTTCTACAACCTATGGAGGTAGAATTGAATGATGACATATCCTATGAGGAGGGACCAGTGTCAATCCTTGATAAACGAATTAAAAAGCTAAAGAAGAAAGATATAAGTCTTGTGAAAGTCCTCTGGAACCATCGTGGTATTGAAGAAGCCACTTGGGAGTTAGAGGATGAGATGAGAAGGAAGTATCCTGCCCTTTTCTCTTAGTATGTTTTATCGATTTCGGGGACGAAATCCTTGTAAGGGGTGGATAATTTGTAACATCCCTGACCTGGGTTATGAGTTAACCCTAGGTGTTTTACCTAAATATGTAATTAAATCTTTGTGATTAACTCTGAGCATGTAATTAAGTTTCTCAGAAACGTATATTTCAGTATTTGCTCCTTTTTATTTAAAGTTGTAGCATTGTTTTGATATACAGGGACCTATGTGTAATTTACCCAGTTAAAAAGGGTTAGCTTGCAATTTGCACATGATGAGATGTTCCTCTGATGTTGAGACATCATGAGAATCTCTTTGGCAAAGTTTGAGGGATTTCCCAAGCTAGAGCACCAAGGTGCAGCTGTGGAAGCAATCCCAGGGCTTGAAACCCTAATTTGGGGTAAAATGCAATTTACCCAAATAAAAGGGATGCAATTTGTAAAGAATGTCATCTAAAGTATCTTTTTAGACTCTTGCCATCATTTAGAGAAGAAATGATGAGGAAGTCACCTCAATTGAATTATCAAGTTATGAAATATGCTTTGTGATTGAATAATCAGGGTATATGTGCAATATCCCTTTAAGTATGAACTTTATTATTAGATTGTTCTTCCTTGCCTTCTTTTCTATAACTTAAGATAAGGTTTGTCCTTATAATAATAGTAAGGGACGAGCAAGTAATAAAGGAAGGACTTAGTTGGAATTAAGGGAAACTTATGAACTAAGGTTGAAGATCCTACCCCATGTATATAAGCTCTCCTTCCCTTAGTTGCAAGGGAACTCACCCTTCGTTCCCTTACTGTTTCATTTCACCAAAGACGACCAAGGACTGCCTTGGAGCTAAGGAGGACGACCAAGGGGTGCAAGGTAGGTCTAAACCCCTCTTCTTGCCTAATTCCATGGTTAGAATTCGAATTCAAGGTCATCTTCATGGCTAACTCTTGAAACCCTACCTTTCTAGCCGTCTCTTTTCATCCTTCCTTGGAGTTTTCACCTTGGCCAACCTGTGGGAACTCAAGGACGCCATTAGAGCTTGGAGCTTGAAAGCTTGGAGCTCAAGAAGCAAGCTTTAGGCGGGTTTTATAACTCTAAACCCATGCTTTACTATGTGCATCTTTATATGCATTTTGATGATAGCTGTTAGTGTTTCCCTACTTTTCCCTGCTATTTTGCAAGCAAACCCGTAGGATATCTGTACTGTTCTTGAGCTATAAGATGAAGGCGTGATTTCCAAGAAAAACCCACCGCTTTTCTTTTCCTTAAACGGTCCTAACAGTTTGCTCTCTCGGACTCAAGACCGCGAGGTGGGCAAACGGTCTCGAGACCGCGACAGGGAAAACGGTCTCAAGACCGTTTGGCCCCGTTGACCGAGCGTGGACCGTATAAGAAATCTGTTCCTAATTATATAGGCTAATTACCCTCAAAATTTGGGAGACTAACTACAAAGGAATCGGGAGATATGACCTTTTTAAGTCACAAATTTAAATGAATTAATTGCTGATTTTCAAACGGTCTGAAATTGCCTTTTTGGGCAAACGGTCTCAAGACCGTGTAAGGTCGTTGACTAAGCATTGACCGTATGAGATTACTGTTCAAAATTATGTTAATTAACAACTCACCAAGTTTGATGGTCTAATTCCAAACGGGCTAAGAGTTGAAGGGTGAATACTAGGGCTAACCCTAGATAAAATCAGTACTGAAATTATGGTGACCTAATTAGGGTTTTTAGGGTTGATTGACCTAAACAGTCTCAAGACCGTTTGGGGGTCACCAAACGGTCTCAAGACCGCGAGGGAAATCAACCAAGACCGTTTGGAGGTCTGGGGTCAAGATTTGTTGACCAATTGAAGGTACAATTACACCAAATTACATTGCAATTAAATATTGACATGATCATCAACTCAATGGGTCGGACCTTGATGAATTTGCACTAGAATCCAAAATTTGGATGGGCAAACGGTCTCAAGACCGAGAGGACAATCACCAAGACCGTTTGAAGGTCTAGGGTTAAGTATTTTGACCAATTGAGGACCCAATTGCAAATAAGTTATCAATTTAATCAAAATTCTGTTTTATGGGTCAATCATGGTTCAACCCCTATCAAATCACCTTATACTTTGATAAAATCTTGGGCAAACGGTCTTAAGACCATGTGGGGTCCACCCACATGACCTCAAGACTGTTTGGGACAAGTTTGGGCCCAATTGGAGCTCAATTGAAGGGTTCAACCTTGTGTTGATGCACACTGTTGAGTGTTGATGGGTGAACATTGATAGACCCTAATTGAATCGATTTCAACCATAATTGGTTAACCATTATGGGTCAATTGAATGACCAAGTGATCAAGCATAATCTTAATTGACTAAATCCATAAGTGGTCAACATAGCTTTGACCATTTGAGGGCTTCAATATGGGTTGACATTATCGGTTGCATCTTTGAGCCTTGTTGAAGGACCAAGCGGCTGAGACCATGAGAGCCTCGCGGTCTCAAGACCGTGAGGGGGCTCGCGGTCTCAAGACCGTGAGGGGGCTCACGGTCTCAAGACCGAGAGGAGGCTCGCGGTCTCAAGACCGAGAGGAGGCTCGCGGTCTCAAGACCGCGAAGGGCCTCGCGGTCCTGAGGTCAAAGAAGGGCAAACGGTCTTCATGACCCTCGCGGTCTCAACTCAAATTGATCCTCGCGGTCTCAACATTAATTTGAACCAATGGGAGGCTTCACGGTCTTGAACCCTTGAAGAGACTCACGGTCTTGAAGTTAGAAAGAGGCTCGCGGTCTTGGAGGGTCAAAGTGGGCAAACGGTCAACACTTTCAACCAATCTCAACCCAATTGATGATTAATGATTGAAACCAATCAATATGATTCAAGGTTGACCTCATTCAATCATTTGATGATGTAAATGGTTCAATGTTGCCCAAATCAAACCCTAATGATAATCTGGGATAGTAAGGGGTTATTTGGCTAAGGGTTTTGACCATAATGATGATCAATGGGGTGAATTACCCATATACCCCTGAAAGGTCAATTGAGTTATACCTTGCTCAATTCAAACCCTAATTACATGAGAATGATGTTTTTAGTCATAATGACTTTATCTAACCTGATCTAGTCTAATGTTATCATCAACCATTAGTATGATGAAAGAGAAAGTACTTCTAGAGAGAGAAAGTACCCTAGAGAGAGAAAGTAACTCTAATCACATAATGGTGATGTTTTTGGCTATGTTAGCCTATGATGACTCAATCCAACCTGTTTTAGAGTGATGTTGACATCACCTAACATTATGATGAGAGAGAAAGTACTTCTAGAGAGAGAAAGTACTTCTAGAGAGAGAAAGTACCCTTCTTAAGTGGAAACTCAAGTAAAGCATCTCCAATGCACATAAGTGAGCATAATTAGGGTATGGTCCACCTGTGTGAGGTCATAGAAACCCTAATTATGATAAATGATGAACCTTTAACTAATCCAAGAGCATCAATGAAGATGTTACTCATACATGATGATGTTATGAGTTTAATTCACCTTAATGTGAATAGTAAACCCTAATTCAAGGGTAATGGCATGCTTTTGAGTATTAAACTCCATTTGATATGAATTAGAGATTTAACTCTTATGACAAGAGTAGGAAGTACATTCCTTATTGTTGCATTACCTTTATCAGATGTATTAACCATGCAGGTTCTGATATGAAGGTAATCATATCCAGGTATGGATGTTGATGTTATATTCATTAAAGGCATGTTGTTAGCCTTATGAATAAGTAAAGTAATCTGATGCCTTGCCAGTGGCATCCTATGCTGATAATGGGCTATGAGAGCCATGAATACCATCAAGGTCATGCCTTAGAGATGACTTGTGATGAGGATAATGAGAAATGATGATTGATATAAGTTAGGCATGTTACATTTAGTATTCTTCTTTTATAGCTGCTATGTTATTGTTATTGTTTGCAGAACAATGTATGCTGTTAAAGAATACTGAATGTACCTAACTAATCAAGTATAATGTAGAGCCCTGATCATAGATCCATCATTGTCAGAAATTAAATAATGGTGAAACAGGTTTTCCTCAGGGAACTCCTGGAGCACATACTTTTGAGTATGTGGGGTACATGGATGTGTAGAACCTTACATCCTAGTGTAGGAAAGTGATGTAGATGTGGAATCCATCCATCCTTCACTATAGTTCCATACCGTATCAGTGGTAGGTAAACATGAAACCTCCTGATGACAAAGAAAGCACATATATCCGTATCAGTGGTAGGTAAATATGAAACCTCCTGATGACGAAGAGAGTACAGAACGCCACTGTGACTCTAGAATAGCGAAGGACCAGTTTACCCTGGTGAGCTATAGTAGTAGAGACACGAGATGTCCTACAAGTGATCCTCTTACTGACTGAGGAAGGTGAAGGTCATGAGAATCCGGCTCTCTTAATGACCTATGTATGATACTGATGCGGCTTCTCAGCGATCAGTTGGAGTATGAGTGGTAAGCCTCATCTCCACAGGGCATAATGTTGTTTGTAAAACATAATCAACCATGTAGTATAACTTGTTAGAGATGACTCCAAGTTAGTTGATTGATGTTACATTGCAATAATGTTGATATTCTCCATATCTCCTAAATTGTAGAGATCTTGTTATACCTGCAACTGTTATAGAATGCTTTGAAGGCTTTACTGTTTAAAATAATCTTTGATGTTATAATAAAGCTTCTGGCGAAGAGTTATAACTCTCGCTGGGACAATTATGTATAATTGTCTCACCCCGTAGGCTTCAACTTTTTAGGTGGACGTCGGAGACGAAGGAACCAGCCTACAGGTGACCAGTCTCAGCAGCAGCAGCACCAGGGGCAGCAGTAATCTCAGGTGGAGATTTGTCTTGCCATGTGGTGTAGTTAGAGTCAGTCCTATGTGTCCTCTGTACTCTCAGGTCTTGGAGTCTTGTGTTATGTGATCTTGAGATTTTGTATCTTGATGTATATAATTACTCAAGAAGTAATTATCCTGAGATGTAAACAGTTACCTCTCTTTATGAAAAGAGTTTTTATGGATACAAGTTCTTATCTCGAAAAGTTTTAATTTCCCGTGATTTTTGTCTTCCGCTGATTACCGATTCGCTTCCGCTAAGTTTTAATCGTGTTTATGTTATGGTTTGGAGATCAGAGCCCACATACAACCATTGTAATTACCTTTGATAAACATCATCAACAATCATGGGGTTGATTTTACTTACAAGGTTTGAATCAATTAAACCTTCAAACGGTCTTGGGGTATTAGACCTTTAAATGGTCTTGAAGTATTTTTTCCTTCAATCGGTCTTAAAGTTATTTGACCTTAAAACGGTCCTGAACCACACCTTCAATCGGTCTTAAGACCATTAGACCATCAAACGGTCTTGATCTCAAAGTCCTTAAACGGTTTGAGACCGTTTGAATAAAATATAATTAATCCAAAACAGTTTTGAAACTGAATTAGCAACTTATCCTTGAAACCGATTGAACATCAAACGGTTTGAGACCATTTTCCCTCCAAACGGTTTCAAGAGTGTTTGGACTCAAATGGTATCAAGACCGTTTGGTCCAAATCATCTTGAAACCGATTGGATCAACTAGGGTTTCCTCCAACCAATTAATTGATTTTAGGGTTTGCTTTATTGAATCGATCATCAATTGAACCATTGAGAGTACATCAAATTACAACCGTTGGATCTCCAATCATCCATCACAACCCTTGAACTCCAAACGGTCTTGAGACCATTTGGTCTCAAACGGTCTTAAGACTGTTTGCCTCCAAACGGTCTTGAGACCGTTTGGACCATCAACCAAGAAATTGATCCAATTCAATTAGGATTTCTTCAATCAATCGATTAGGGTTTGTAATCAATGGATCATTCATTATGGAATCCATTATAATCAAATCAATTTGAGCCATTGGATTCTCATCATTCACATCAGCAATTAACCCCAAATGGTTTTCAAGTTCAATTTACCCATTCGATCTTGAGATCCATTACCCATTCGGTTTTGAACTCAATTACCCATTCGAACTTGTAGTTAATTACCCACTCGATCTTGAACTTAATTACCCATTCAGTTTGAAGTAAATTACCCATTTGATCTGAAGTAAACTACCCATTCGGTCTTGGGTACAACTACCCATTTGGTCTTGGGTACAACTACCCATTCGGTCTTGAAACCAAATCAACTCAATCAGTTTTGAAACCGAATCAACTCAATCGGTTTGAAAACTATTTTCCCATTCCTTTGTTGAGGTGTGTGATTAAGATGACATCGTCATCTTCAAGCTTCAAACCTTAGAAATCAGTTGTGATTCTTATGATTATTTCAACAACTAATAAAAAGGAAATCGAGAAAGAAGAAAGGTTCAACACATAATGAATAAATTGCAAGCAATAATGACATTTAAGGGTTCAAGTTATATAACCCGCCTTCAAAATTGAATACAAGCTTCAAGCTTCACGTCCTCAATGGTGAATGAAGCTTTTTCAACTGTCCAAGGTCCGTTCTCAAGTCTTTGAGTGAAATGAATGGCTAAGGTTGAAGATTGAATGAAGAAAAGGAGAAATTAAGCATTGAATTTCGATTTCCACCATGAAATCAAGGTTGAAGATGACTATGGAACTTACCTACAGGTTGGGGCACGTCCTCCTGTTGCTTCTAAGCTCCTTTGTGCATGGCCAAAGCAAGGAAAGAAAAAGGGATCGAAAAAGGCTTTCATGTGGGTTGAAAATGGGATGTATATAAGGGAATTCCAAAGAGAGAGAAAGTGATAATAAAATCCTTTAATTCCCAAAATTGGTGCCACATACTCCCCTCGATCCCTTGAATACGAATACATCTCCCACACCTTGTAATTCCTCTTCATTATCCATGAATTAAAAGAAAACAAATTAAGCACCTTAATCAATATAATAATAATATCCAAAATTGAGTGGATATTACTTTTTAGTTAATTAATGTGAGTGGGCTCTCCACTCACTTTAGATATTTCGTGGCCTTTTCAAGGAACAAGTACGTTCATACTTATGCAAATTCAACCATATCATTTTTGGTTGAAGGGCACTTCCATTAATATATTTATTTTTGCATTAAATCGAATTAGGGTTTCAATTATGCTTAAATCTTAATTATTTTAATATCAAGACTCTCTCTCTTCTAAAGAGATTCAAATGAGACTATCCTCTAATTTTATTGTCTCTAATTGATACCAAGAAATATTAGGGACTCTCTAGAGGTGGTAATTTGCATATTGAACCCTAAGTTTTGGGTAAATTGCACATTACACCAAAACTAGGTTTTAATGCACAAACATTGCTCAACAAGCTCTTTCTTGGTACTCAGGCTTGTGGCAGCCATACCTCTGCATCATTTTCATTCTTATTATACTTCAACACTTGATGAACATTTTACCATGTAACATTTTCAATTTAACCCCTCAACTTGGGTAATTTACACTTTAGTCCAAAACAGGCAAAACATTGTTTCAACATTATTTAGAAACAACTAAAATTGAAACATAAGTTCCTATTGAGACTTAATTACTTTTCAAGAGATAAGATCAAGCATATAATTATATTTATTAAACAAAACATCTAGGATTAAAGCATAACCCAGGTCAGGGATGTTACAAATTTAGTTTAAGCCAGAAGAAATTATGTAAGCAACATGTAAGAAATATAGCATTAAGGCTATCCATTTATAAGAAACATAGTAAACAATTGAGTTATTATCATTCATACGTGGGCTACATGTATGAGGATTACACTTAGAGGATTCCCGGTGATTTTTCATCTTTTTCTCCTTTATACATTTTTCTTTTACTCTTGTTATCATTATTCTCTTTGCATTTTTATATGGTTTAGGAAAAATGATTCACAAACAACACAACTATAAAGAAAAGATAAAATGAAATAAAGATAAAATATACACAACCTAATCTTAGTAGTTGTGGAAAAAGTGATTTTAAAGGCTATGAGAAGGGAGATATGTCACAAATATGTGGTACCTTTAGGGTGAAGAAAAGAAATAAAATATGACCATCATGGACTCCAGATGAGCATATTTAGGGAACTAGCCCCCATTATGTACAAATATCCAATCAAATTTTCATCCCCTCTCACAATTTCCTAAAACAATGTGATGTAAAGGGATAACACGGGTGTGCGGGGCAACCCTTGAATGTGTAAACGACCGATGATCCTTGGGATCTAGGCCACGTGATCACCAAAAACTAGTTCCAATTATGGGATCAATAAGAAGTATAAAAATGGGACATACTCCATAATAAAATCTTAGGCTAGAAAAGGATAGACATTTCAGGCATGTGGAATACCCTTTGAATGTGTGGATGGTCAAATGATCCTAGGGGAATAGGCCACTTGATCACCAAGTAATTGTTCCTATCATGGGCCTATTAACTCCTATGGCTTGAGGTTGTACCTAAATAAGAGGCATGCACGACCAAACAACCTCATCATTAAAATATTAATTTGGAAAGAAAAAAAATATATTTTGGGGCACACAAACATAACATACACTTAACAAAAAGCTCAAAATAAAACAAACTGAACATCATCAAGATCAACAATTGTTCTGATGCTAAGTCCCCAATGGATCCACCACTATGGTTTTTTCTCTCTAAGAAAATCAAGGGTGGACGTTGATGCATGGGTCAAAAAATGGATTCACAGTCACATTTATGCAGAAAAACAAGGAAAACCACTGAAGAAGTGGTTTGTAAAGTCAATTTGATAGAAAAACATAGAAAGGTAGAGTAAAGGGTAAGGCATCAAGTTACAATTTGGGAAGGTGTTAGGCACCCCCATGAAAGCCTTGCGGTATCAAAATTCTTGAGGAGGTTATGGTGTTTTATTTTATTTTAAAAGGGCTTGCATGTGCAAGACATTACTAAAATAATGACAAAGATCACATGCAAGTCAAAAACTATATATGAAAAGATTTATATAGTTATGTTATCAACCATCGATACTCACATTTTCACACCATGGAGAGGTTAAAATAGGGGGAACGGGAGAAGGAGGAGATGTATTAATTGCAAATTAACAACATATAAAATGATGTTAGAAAGAAAAAAAAATGACGATCATCAACCCCAAGTTGCTCATATCCTCAAACCACTGAGGGGTACGAAAGGAGTTCAGAAGATAATGAATCACATTATGGCTGAAACACTTGTCTACCTTGCTTGAACATTGTTGAAAGGAAAATATATTTCTTCTTTTTGCAAAGGGAGGGGGTGGATTTTATGTCCTCTCTCTATATGAATCTAAATATTCTTGCCCTTGTAAATGATGACCTAGATGTCTCAAACTTATAGCCTCTTTCAAAATCTTAATCCCTAGAAATTATGGTTAGAGGATTATATTTATAGAGGCTAGGGAGACCTAGGGTTAGGGCTTGGTTTGGAGTTTTTTCCAAGAAAAAAGGGTTGGACATAAGACGTGTGGTTGGGGTCTTTATAGATTCTTCAGGCCATGGTTTAGTCAAACTAGTCAAGATGAGAAAATGCAAGATGCATTCCAGGTGTGTGCCATATGTTCATGAGGTTTCTAGGATGCATTTGAATGATGCAAAGTTGTTCGGTCAAAGAGGGAGACACGAGAAACATGAGGCATGTGTCGGGTGTGTGCCTCACTTTCTAAGAGCTTCTCGACTTGGGTACAAGATTCTTTGGTGGGCGTGGGGTAGGTGGGAAAGGTATCTAAGTGCACATCCAACCTCTTGACATTTAGTTCGAGTGGGTTCAAACTAAAATACATACTTGGATCACAACCATATGCATGTTTGGTATGCATTTTCATGGATAAACTCACCTTTAAGATGTGGATATGGAACATGGGAAAGTCTTAGACTGGGACACTAATGACAACATCCAAGCAATGGTATGTTATAAATCATTCATGAGTTGAGCGTTCACTCTGATCGACAGCCTTATTGGCGAGGGAATTTTATGTTACAAATGTACGAACATGCCTTCTAATCATTAGAGATGAAGAGAGTCATATTTTTCATGTTCATCATGTGACTTCATAATTCATGTTGATTATGAAAAATATTTTGATATGTGATCCCATACCTGGTCAAAATTCGTGTGGCCAAATGATATGTTGAGTATCATGTTTGAGTCATCTTTTCATATCATGATATCTCTTGGGATGTTACTCAAAGACCTAAGATGCTCATATCTCTTTCTCTCAATCCACGGTGACCTTTAGCACCTTTCTGCCAGATTTTGGTGACTATGGTTATGTCGATAGTTCATCACCAAATATGATATGATTTCAAAGTATGTACTTATATCTAATTTTGATTATTTAGTTGTCTTGATTGGTACTTATCACAATTATAGTCGTTTGACAACCAAATTGGGTTGACTGAATGAATTAGTGTCAGCAATTGGTGTGTTTATATTTGGAATGTTTCATTCTTTAATAATAATGAGTGGATCTCCTCTCAGGTCCCACTCTTCACAACCATTATCATCATCACTTTCTTTCCGTATCTCTAGGCACATACACGTGTTTTAAATGTTTGAGGAGGCTCCATCCTAACTATTATGGTATTATGATATCCTTATAGAGTCATACCCACTTACTACGTAATGTCTTTTACCTATTCAATCATAAGACAAATAATCTAACAGGTTCCTTCAAATTTCAGATCAATACCATTCATGAACATACACCATACTTTCAAACAATTGAATAAAATCAATATCAACCTTGTTCTCCAATCCTCACTCTCAATGATCCCTAAAAGGGATTTTTGGAATGTAAATCTAATATGATAATATAAATTAATAAATAGCATATCTAATATCAAAGTGATGATATGATGCCTAGGCTAGGAACTACTATCATTCATAGTAGGGTGTTGCTCCCTCAGGGAAACTTGCTTGGACTGACATTTCTCTTTCGTTCCTAAGAGTCAGATTGAATAATCATAATCAAGACAATAGCTATTGATTCTTTGAGAGCAAAATTATGTGATAAATTAATGTAATTTAGTGATGAATGTGATTATTATAAGAACAAATATGAACTAGACGTTGAAATTGTCCAACCATCTTCATTTCGATATTGTATGCATCATGCATCGTATTTTAATATATTTCAATGAAAACCTAATTCTCTAGAACCATTTATGCATATAAGTGTACTCAAATCAAATCATACCATTGTTTACTGAAAGAAAAAAATAGAAACAAATTAAATCCTTTAGATTCTTAAAATCAAACCAGTTGAGTCAAGTTCGTTTGTTTTATGGTATGATTTGGTTTTATGCACAACACTACTTCCCATGTATATGATCTTATTTCCAAAGATCCAATTGGTATATAATCCTAAGATAAACTTTGTTTTAATGGTATAACCACTGTTCCCTTCATATTCTATGACTAGTATGTTTATATTCAATAACAATGAAACTATTGTTACATCACATAAACTAAAACTAAGAAACCAAAAGGATTTGGATCCTATGGGTATTTTAATCACTCTTAACACTAATTATTAAGCCAATTAATAAAAGGACAAGAAGAAAAGAACATTTTCTTTTATTATGAATCATTGAGACTTTAGTTTATTCTTGCAAACTTGGGATTATACAAGGTGAAGTCCAAACTATTTACTAAGGAGCAGATTTAGGAATTGACCTAAGCCCAAAGAAAAAACCATTGATTGGCATGGATGACATCCAGGTCCATGTCGGAAAGCTCAGAATTGAAAATGCATAAGGAGAAAAGAAGGGGTCCACAAGAGAGGAGTTTCATTTAAGAAATGTGTTAAAGGTGTCCTCATCATCATTGGTATGTCAGAGGGTCATTGAGCAAGATATTGACGTCTCTAATGATTATTTATATGTTCTATGCTGTGACACCGACAAATAATTTGACCTTCCAGGTTGACTTTATTGAAAGTCAACTTGAAGAGTGTGTCTACTTTAATAGAGAGAAAAGAGTGAGCGATTATCTAGCAACATATGGATCAAAGAGTGAAACTAAATGCCACATAAAAGATGGGTGATCTAGTTTGTCATCAGATTTCTCAAAGAGATCAATGTTCCACTCTTTCCAGATAAATCATCGACGATGTTAGGATATGGAAGTGCATAGCTCAAGTCAGATGAGATCACACATAAGGAAGTGTTGTGTTAAGGACCTTATGATAAGAAGGAGAAGTGATGAGGTGGTTGATCGGTACATTAGTTAAAGGACCATATGTCATAAGCAAAGGGTGGATAAAAATATGTATTAAGAGTCTGTTCCCTTATTTAGGTTTTACAAACCACAAATATCTCTTTCAATAAGGTTAAGACATGTATGGAGTCTATCCATACCTAGAAGCCCAAATTAGTGTTCAACTTGGTTGTGAGTGAGGTGTTTCCAAAAGGATATGCCAAAGAGGGTGTAACTCCACTTGCCAAATATAATAAGGTATTCTCAATCAATGGAGTCAGCCCCATTTCCAAGATATAAGGACTTGTGGTGGATATGGAAGAATTAAGAAATGGTGGTGTTAGATATAATGGTTGAAGAAATCTGGTTAAGTGGTGAACTTGTTCATGTGAGGAGCTTTTCGGGAGTGTGTAGGGAATTCTTTTTGTTTGAGAGGTTTACATAAAACCATGTCTATTTATTGAATTTTCCCTCAAGCCACTTGTCTTTCTAAAGGTTAGCATAGGGGGTCATCAGGGGAGAGGATAAAAAAGTTATTAACGGCTTGTAGTTCTTCTTCACATCTTTCTACAATTCAAAGAAAAGTCTTTGCCAAGGTTCTGGTTTCATATAGGATTTTCAAATGGTCAGATTTTTTGAGTAAGAAGTGCATTGGAGTCCATAGGAGAGTTTGATAGATGCATGCATATGGTTTAATCATGTAGTAATTAGTGTAAGTTTTTATGTCAATAATGTGCATTGACCAAGTAGTTATGGACAATAGATGACATCCCGATCACCTTGGTGAAGGAAAAATGTGGGACTTGGGAATCTTAAAGAAAATTCCTTCAAAATTGTTAAGGGCATCCAGAACAAATGTTGGAAGAAAAATGTTGGTGAGGAAAGCGTAGGAAGATGTGACATTGAGACATATATTAGATTCAAACAACCAACAAGGGAGAGTTAGATAGACAATTCTAGATGTAGTCTTCTGAATAGAGGATAAAAGCTCATGAGGGGAGTGGGGATCAAGATGTATTTAAAGGTGCATGTTAGATATATTATAGCACAAGACTATTATTTCTTTAGTATACTTATAGATGCGAGATATATAGGGACAATTTAAGGATCCTTTTGAATTATATTTTAGCTCAGGTGGTAAATGAATGGGCTCCCAAATAAAGGGACATGGATTTGAAACCCAACTTGTGCACCTTAAAAATGAATTATCATGTCACACGGGTCGGCTTACTTTGAAATTTAAATGTACGAATAGTCGAGAGGGACATGGGGTTTGCACTACCGGGGTGGGGTCACCGAAGTGGTTCTTCCATGGTGATGGTTCCCACATCATCCAAAAAAAGAAGTGGTAATTAATTCATGTGATATTGCGACTCCAAACTATATCTTCATCAGTTGCTAGTCCTAAGAAAATTCTTAAACATAGAGTGAGGAGGAAGAAAAGTTGGGGATATGTAATGTAATCACCTCTTTTTTTAACTTGGGATATGCAATCACCTTGTGTTAGACTACCAGAGCTTTTTAAATGGTTAGAGTGCCACATGCTTATGATGATGGAGAATGTGATCAAGGAGGTATAACCGTTTATGTCATAAAAAAGTGAGAAGGAATCTGTTATTTTAATGTGTTTGAATGCTTTTTTAAAGTTTACATTAAAGAAAAAGCCAATGAAATTAGATTTTTCGAGATAAAACGTAACATGTTGTGAAAAAAAGAAGTAATTATGATTTTCCTTTCTTTCATCAAGGTCTTGTTTTAGCAAGTATGAGGCAGTGATGTGTTGTCTATGTTTAAAGCTTAGGAAAGATGCAATAGTCTTAAACATCAGTTAAGGAGTTCAATTTGCTTGTAGTTTTATGTAAGACATGAAAGGTTCTTGGGAAACAAATAAATGTGATTGAAGTCGATTCTATGTATTTGAGTTGCTATGTTGAATTTTTTTTTCAAGAGATCTAGAAAAGTTAAGGACGTTGGGGATTACCTATAATGAATGGTAAACATCAATTAAGACCATGCCCGGTAATTATTTACTCTTAATATATGGATATCCTTATCAATCACAAAGGTAGAGAAATTAGGGTTAAAGGTGTACATGTATATGTTAGTTTTTTTGGAACAAATGTTTGTTTTAAATAAGGAAAAGGGAGCAACCATGAAATTCGGGAGATCAATTAAACATTCAAAAGAAGTGATAAGTGATAGTAGCAATGATAGTTCTACTATATGCAATGTTGTGTCCATCAACGATGGGTAAGACAATGATATTAGACACACACGTTTAAACATTATTAAATAGTTTGTGTTTACGTCCACTTTATTGATATAAGTGGCTTGACTTTTCATTTTTCTTGTTGACGGAGCAAGGGGATCAACTAGGTGAGTGGGACGTTTTAGTGAGAAGATGGATTAATAAATGTGTGATCATGAAAAATTTAATAGACAATTCTATAGTTTTCTTAGATAACAATTTAGAACTGAATCAAACCGAACCAAAATATTTAATTTTGGACTAATTAATAGTTTGCTTCAGTTTGAAATATTCACAAACCAATATATAACATTTGATTTATAGTTTTACTAGTAAAAAAAAAAAGCGAAATATGCCCAAAGACATAATGATGCACACTTTTGTTGTGCATTCTTTGTTCTTGTTTGCTTCCAACGGCCCAAAATCTCCCATTCCTTCTCGCAATAACGCATTGCAGAGTTGGTGGGGGCGCGGCTGCCTCTTCTCTTCCTCGACGGACGCGGGCAGGCCAACGGTGTAAGAAACAGTGGCAACAGCTAGCGCCTCTCCCACGAGCAGCAGCTGACTTCTCCGAGCTAGGCCGACACTAGCAGGGTGCGAGATCAAGCAGAGCTAATTGTGCAGGCGGCGGTGCCGGGTGGCCGCTACAGCTACTGACACAACGCGGACTAGCTATATCTGTTGTTAGGGGACATAGACGCGTATCTTTTGCCCGTTCTGGAGTCGCCGCCGCTGTCTGGCCACCTAGGTTTGGGAGTCTGAGAGGCGAGAGAGACATTATTATTGCGGTTCCCAAACATTGGGTGCAAAGGTACATAGGGTGAGGTCACCACCTCACCCTGGCCTCTACATAATCGCCCTCGATGACGAATTTTCTTGGCGCGTTCGTGCTGCCTTTGCTGCTTCTTGCAGGTAACAGACTAGCTTATACTCGGATATATTGAAACCATAAGTTTTGTCCTAGGGTGTAAATGTGTTGCTGCAACTCGTGTGCAAAATCCACTGCGGACTTCCCATCTTCATTGTAGAGCTGAGTTTCTGAGCTAAACACCTAATGGATCCAATGCCGACCCTCACACTCCCTGCAAAGTCATGCAATGTACAAATGCTACTAGAGCAAACACTATCCCTAGATACATTGCCATAGGATGGAAACAACATTAATAATTTTTCTTGCATTCCACAAATATATTAACCATGAACAACCGAGTTTGGATACAATTATCGTTCTCAAAACATTTCTTTTAAGAAACAATAGAAATCTAATTTGCATCTTGTTCTTGCATGAACTAGGCAGGGGGAGGGAGGGGACAATGCAAGTTTTTCCCTTCACGTTTCTATCTTTTCTACTAAAATTTCATCCAAATGTCCAGCTTCCTTCCAAGTTTCAGTATTCTTCTCTAGAAACTCCCAATTTTTCCTCTCCAAGTTTCGTCCATGTTTCTATATGTCCAATCAAATTTGCCTCCAAATTCCTAGGTTCCCTCTAAATTTCCTACCATATTTCTTTCTAAATTTGAAGCTGTCCCCCTACGTTGCATGTAGAACTTGATTCTAAGCCTCTCTTTATGTTTTTAGTTTTTCCTCAAAGTTCTCATATTTGCCACAAGTTTCCCTCCAAATTTCCATGTTTCTTCCCAAGCTTCCTGTGTCTTCCAGATAAGTCCCACCCCCAAGGTCTATTATAAACCTGTCTTCACTTAGACTTGGGTGGGGAGTGGTATGAAATATACATACGTCTTTCCGCTTCCGTTCCCATCACTTTATCTAACCGAACAAGTTAATCCATTTTTGCTCCCCAACCTCCCCCATCATTTCCCTCCTACCAAATATGGCATAAGGAGAAGGTATATTTTATTAAATTCTCATCCGTCCCCATGCACCAAAGCCTTCAATTTCGGTAGAAATCCGCCCTTTGACTCTCTCACTGAGTACACACGATCTTATTTGCAGGAGAAATGGTTTTCCCATGAGATTTTGATTTCCAATAGAAATATAGGAATTATGCATGCAAAGAAACAACTAAGAACATGAATGAGAAAGTTATAATATCATGAGTAAGCTTGACGTGACTTCATCATCATTATCATGATTATCATCTAAGCCTCCCAACCATGTTGCAGTCGGCTACATGATCCGTCTTTTCCAATCAGCTCTGTTATGGGTCATATCTAGTCATATGTAAAAATTCAAAATCTCTCTTTATATTCCCAAGTTAATTGAGGCCTACCTCTTCCTCTTTTAATCGTGCTTGACTCAATAGACTTGCTTTAAATAGGCACGTTAGTCAATCTGTGTTGCACATGTCCATACCATCTCAGACAAGAGAATGTCCTCACACAACTTGTCCTCAATGCTAGCCACTGTAACTCTGATCCTTATATAGTCATTTCTCGAGTGGTCTTTCCTTGTTTTCCCACTCATCCATCTCAATGTACAAATTTTGTCCACATTCATCTTATGAGTCTTTGTTTCTTCACTGCAAAAACATTTGCTTTGATGTAGCATGACTGGCCCTATACCTATTCTATGAAATTTATTTTTTAATCTGAGAGGGATCTTCAGATAGATAATACTCCTGTTGCACTTCTCCATTTTAACCATCCTGCTGTGATCATGTAACAAACATCATCTTTAACCTCACCATCCATTTGAATAATAGAACCCAAGTAACCAAACTTCTCACATTTGGGTATGTTAGAATACTTAGTTTATCTGAAAAAAAATCTCCGTGCTAATTTATAAAGCACCAAAAAAGGGGCACATAATTATTTTTTTCTTCCTATCATGTTTATTCCAATAGTGCTTTACTTTCCTTACCGAGTTCCATTCCGGTAGTGTTACTCCTCTTTCTATCGAGTTTTCATTCTGGTAGTATTTTTGTTCATTTATATCGTGTTATTTCCGGTAGTGGTTTGTTCTTCCTACCATGCCTTTAAACCGATAATATTTTAATTCTGTGCTGCCATTCCTATATCAATATTTATGACTCCACTCCAATCACTCTCATGATTTTTTTCGTGGTTGGCGTCAGGGGGAGAGTGGAGGAAGATGAGTAGAGGAAAGAGATGAGATGGAGGAGAGAAGACCAAAGAGAAGAAGGCATATCATCTGACCATATTGTCTAGTTTCTACATATGCATTCATGTTGTTGATACCTACTATAGCGTATAATCCTATAGTAGCGCATCACAGACACTTGCCCACATACTATGGCCTAATATTCCTATAACAATGTTCTTATCCCAACTACTGTGCATTATTCCAATGTTGGTGCTTCTTGTGCGGAAACACTATGCTAACAATGGCGAATGAAATGACTTCTATATGTATCCTCCACCATCTACATTGCTCCAGTTGCTTGTCAAAGATTCAGAAATTTATTTGTGGTTGTTTCAATGAGTTTGGAGATCTCAAAGAAAATGATTTGTGATTACTTCTACAAGGCAGACGATTTTCAAATTCAAAGGGAGTTGATGCCGCAATTAATACTTCTGCATTTATCTTATCATCATCAAGGGGAGAAGACTTATTTGCTGCTACGTGCTATCTTTTTCAGGGGGAGTGATTGAGTGCTTTGATTGTTTCATTACAAGATTCAGGGGGAGATCATTTCTTGTAAGGGTAGATTTATTTTCCATTTTATGTTTTTCATGTATTGCCAAGCTGTATATGTGTTTCACCCATACTTCAGCTTGAGGGGGAGTGTTAGAATACTTAGTTTATTATGTACATGGGCCCAAGTTTTCTTGGCCCATTAGGGTTATGTAATGCTTCCTTGTACTTGCCTCCTCTCCTATATATAGGAGGGGAGTTTTCCCTTTATCAATAACAAACATCTTTCTAGCCTCTATATTATTTTTCACAGGGTACATCCACTCCATCCAACTTGGCTCCACCATTCACAATTCTACTAGCTTAAATTGCAATGCATATACTTAGGTTCACTTCGGCTAATCTTAAATCCATTTGATTCCAACACATTTCTCTAAAAGTTCAACTTTATTATTCATCTTTCTATAGTTTCATCAATCAACACAATACCATCAACAAATAAATGCACCAAAGAATATCTTCTTGAACATGCTTTCTCAACTCATCCTTAAAAAATGAGTAGATATGGGCTTAGTGTTGATCCTTGATGTACACCAATTGTGATAGGACATGTTGGTGTCTATCTTCAAGAGTCCTAATACTTGCAGTTGAACTATGCGAATTGTTTTTAATCAAGTCAATGTATTGGATTGTCGCACCCTTTTTGTTCAAAACCCTCCACAACATTTCCCTCGCTACTCGATAATGCATGCCTTAACTAAATCATTAAAACTATATGGAGATCTCTTTTCTTTACTCCGTACTTCTCCCTAAGCCTCCTTATCAGAAAAATAGAATTTGTTGTTGATCTTCTAGGAATGAAACTAAACTGGTCGTCTGATATACACGTTATAAAGCTTAGCCTTTACTATCTCCCAAAGCTTTACAATGTGACTCATCAACTTGACACCTTTGTGGTTTGTGCAACTTTGAACATCTCCTTTGTTTTTTTTCAGTGGGGACTATAGTATCATTTCTCCACTCATTCGACACTTGGTTTTCATAATCTTATTAAAGAAATCCATTAACCACATAGCTTTTTCATCCTAATACTCTTCCATACATCGATAGGAAAACCGCCTGGCAAAGCATTCATGACCTTAGATAGTGAAACTTGTTGTGTGTAAGTGATATTTCTTGTGTTCATGTCACATGAGTCTCTTACATTATTCAAAGTATCTCCATCGAAAGTAGTTTCTTCCTTGGTTCTTGATATCATCATCCTTCACCAACATATTACCATCTTCTTTGATGCATTTTACTGGACTGAATTCTCTTCCTTTCCTTTCTCTTAGATGAGCTATTTTATATATATCTTTTTCCCCTTCTCTAATTTTTTAACTCCAGATATTTCCTTAAAATATCTAGAACTTGCATGTTGAACGACTTTCTTGGCTTCTTTCTTTTCTTGCTCGGTGAGTTCTTCATGGGGATCACTTTAAAATCCTTGTATACTTTTCGACCCACCTACCTTGTGAGGATGTAATCAATTTGAAGACAATTGTGTCCACTCTTTAAAGTAATCATTTAATAATTTCTTTTCCTGAAATGGATGTTTGCTAAAATCATGTCATATGGAATTGCAAAAGTTAAATATCCTCTCTCCTCCATTTCTGTTGCCAAAAACCACCATGAACTCTCACATCCAAGATCCAACATTGCTACTCGCCACATGTCATTCCTAATAATGATCTTCTCCTCTATCGATATTCCTTTGCATCAACTCATCCATGCTATCCCAAAAATCTTTCTTAGCCTCCTCGCTAAGGCTGGCTTAGAGGGCATAAACACTAATAATAAAAAAGATCTTTCCCAAGAACAACCTCTGTAGCTATATGATTCTACCATCTATCCTTGTGGTCTTGACAACATGATATTTCAACATCTTATCAACAATAATCCCTATGCATTTCTATGTTCGTTGTGGGGATGGCCGTGTTTTCTATATTCACGAAAGAGAAAACTCTTTCCTATAAATAGGAGGCTGTACAAGGAAGCGAACTGAAAACCCTAATGGGCCACTTTATACATGGGCCCATGTTACAAACTAAAGAAAGAACTTAAACATAAATATATTTAAACATGAAATACAGTAATATCTCTCAATATTCCCCCTCAAGTTGGAGCATAGATGTGCCGGCAAGGGAATAGCCCGGTTGGCGAATTCCGTTGGTCCCCAATGAAGGGACCCGGGTTTGAAACCACACGGAGAAGCATCTCTTGATTTATCACCCTCCCGGGTGTCCGGCCTCCGCCACGGGTTATGGGAGAGGGGGGGGGGAAATCTTTCTCTCTTAATCCCATAGATGTCAATCATGCCCAACTTGCAGCACAGTTCCTCAACTCTTTTGCCGGAGAGAGGCTTAGTAAATATGTCTGCAGTTTGCTCATGTGATGGCAGGAAAGGAGTAGTAATCTTCTTATCCAGTACATCTCGAAGAAAATGGCAGTCGACTTCAATATGCTTGGTCCTCTCATGGAATACATGATTGCTAGCAATGAAGGTAGCATTAGATTAGCACAATAGATCGGGATAGCGTAGGTGATAGGGAACCCAAAGTCTGCAAGAATAGATTTAATCCATAACAGTTCACAAGTAGTATGTGCCATTGCACGATACTCAAGACTCAACACTAGATCTAGCAACTACATTTTGTTTCCTGCTCCTCCAAGTAACCAAATTACCTCATACGGAGGTACAATAACTAGAAGTGGATCTCCTGTCAGACTTAAATCCTGCATAGTCAACATCAAAATATCCAAGAACATCAAGATGTCCAGTTCTTTTATAAAATAACCCCTGTCCAGGTGCATTCTTTAAATATTTTTCAGGACATGACAGACAACTTCGCAGTGACATTGCTGAGGGCAATCCATAAATTGACTAAGAACTCCTACAACAAAGGATATATTTGGTCTGGTAACAGTGACATACAGAAGTTTGCCAACTAGTCTCTTGTAGCAATATTTATCTTTTTAAGAGATGAGTGGACTCAACCCATAGATCATGTGCCTGATCCATAGGTGAGACAACTGGTCGACAACCCAACATTCCAGTTTTAGATAATAAGTCTAGAGTATACTTCCTTTGTGATAGAGAGACTCCATTTTTGTTATATGCTACCTCAATGCCAAGAAAGTACCGAAGACGTCCAAGGTCTTTGGATACAAAGTGCTTCATAAGATATTTCTTTGTATCAACAATCCATGTGGTATCACTACTGGATATAATGATATCATCCACATATACAATAAAAATAATAATTCCAGAAGCGGTGGTCTTGATAAAAACAAAATGATCACACTAAGACCTTGCGAAGTCATTGTTAATGTAATTGTAATGAACTTTGGAATTTACCATGTCACATTTGTTATTCTTTGTTTCATCAAATACTTGTTTTGGTCCACTTATATGGTCATAGTTTGCAGTGCATTTTATTTTGTAAACTTCCATTCATGCATTTTGAGTGCGTATGCGTCTGATATGTATTTTACGTTCTCTGTGTACTTTGTTTTAATGAACTGTGTTGTTTTTGATTTTTTTAACATTAAATCTACTTTCTTCAAAATTTATCTGAATCATCCGCATAACTCCTATATTTATCCCTTATCCTTTAAATATATATTTTCTTACGTTAATCTGGAAGTATATCTTTCTTATAATGTAATGCCCTGACAGTTTTAGTATATCTGTTTGTCAGACACTTACACTTGTAATATTTTTTCCAATGTTCCATTGATGAAGTCACAGTGTAATTCTGTAAAGTGGTTTCCAAAGTTGCATTGATGCAGTCATAGTGCAGTTCTGTGTTATGTCTTATTTTACTGTCATTCTAGTTCAATGATTTTCTAGATGTGTTATACCTGTTTCTAAAAGAAAATAATATTTGTTTTTTTATGCAGCTTCAATACCTGATTGGAACTTGATTTCATTTATCAACTTGATTTCATTCTTTGGAGTTCAGTTTACTGCACAAAGAAGAGGTAAGTTTTCCTACTTGCTATACATAGAAAATGCATCTTTAAGTCATTATGCCGCCAACCATTCAATATTAATTTTACTGGTCACCTGCGTTGGTGTGCAGCTATTTTCCTTGGAAAAAGGGCATGTACCTTGAAGTGGTCAGTAAAGGGCAAGAATGATTACTGACAATTATACCCATAAAGCTTGATTTTGGGTTCAGTTTTGCGATTGAATGAGGTCTTGAGATTTTGTAAAATTATTAGACCTGCTGGAAATGTAAACCTAACCTCCCAATTAAAACGATTTGCTATCTAGCAAACTTTGTGAAGATGGCTTGGAAAATCTTCCAAGACTAGTTAATTTTCCTCTCCAATTGAAGTAGGTTAGTGGGAAGGCAATAGTCCAATGGAGTTGTAAGCTTAGACATCAGAAATAATCTGCTCATCATAGACAGAAATATCATCTTGGGAGTCTAATTTAACTCTGATTTTGTCTGTCATTCAGAGGTAAGCACATCATTGGTAAAATGCCTCTAAAATAGGGAGAGGGGATCTGAGATATTTTGTGGGAAGCTGACCTGGAGAAACTTTTACTTCCTTGTAGTTCCATTTTAGCTTAGTTTATCTACTGCATTTTGCTAGGACTCAGACTTAGCCCCAGGTGCTTTTTCAAAGTAGTTCATATTCTGCTTATACTACTTGTATTCTTGCTGCCACTTTCCAAAAATATCAGTTGGTCAGTGTGGAAAATAATATGGGAGATACCATAGTTTTTTGAGGCTTTGGCCAAAGTGACATCACCTTCATTGCAGGTTCTCTACACAAGGAGATCAGCCCCTGCTTTACCCCACGACAACATCTCTGGTGCTAAGAGATCTCCTTAGATATATCAATTTCTGACTGAAATGCCTGCATTGATTCCTCATTCACCAACACTTGATAGCTGATGGAATTTAAACATTCAGCCGCCATTATAACCGGGGGGGGGTTAAAACTCATCTTCTCTATGATATACTGAATAAAAGGGCTGCTTGTCGCGTCATAGGTTTTAGTTAGATTCAAGTTGAGACACATACATATACTTTTCACTTTCTAAGCAAAATAAGATAGTAGTTCCTTAGCAAGTAAAACTGCATCAAAAATATGTTAGCCTTTGACAAGTACTGCGTCGCTCCATCAGTGATAGTAGGGAGAATTCGATGTTTATCTTTCCGTAGATTGCATACACTCTCAAGGTCAATGTTACGCTATGGCTATACAAGGAGTCAACAAACCATTAGAGAATTTTCCAAACTTATGCTGCTGTACATGCAACTTTGCAAAATGAAGCATTGTCTGTGATAATCTTTAGTATATTTTTGTTCTTCAATTAATGACTTCGAAACGTAAACCGTTGGTTATTCATAATCTTTCTGCACTCCAAATGCTTCTACAACAGTTTTTAAGAGCATTGCGCCTTGATGTAGGGCAACCTACATATCTGGTCCATCACTAGGCTTAGAATCCCCCGTGATGCAGAATTTTGATTATGAATCCGAGTATTAGAGAATCGGTTCCCCATCAATTGGTATCGATCTCAAAACTTAAATCGAGGTCTAGATGTCCTCCACAAGCCCATTCCTTTCGACTATTGAAATCCTAGGTTAGGGAATCATATCCACTGCATGCAACCACCACCACTGTTCATCATCTCTACCAGCCTTTAGCTAGATCCACCCTTTCTCTTCTCCTTCCACGTGAATCTGCCACCGCCTGTCTTCCCCCTTTTCCATGTTTTCTTCTTCTCTTGCTTTGTCGCTCGTGCTATAATACTCAACTGTAGCACCATGACACATCCAATGGCCACTAACAGTTATTACAATCCTGTTGCTGCCAACCAACAACCCCTTGGGTCCTTAGCAGCCTGATAGAAAGGTGGGCTAGGCCTTAGAGTCTCTAGGTGATCCTGACAGTGGAATGTTGTCCCTAGGAAACAAGTCGTTAACCTGTCTCCCAATGCCTCTAAGCAGAGCAAGGAGGGTGGAACCTCCATGACTCCCAACACTTGAGAGGTGCATTAGGCAACCCTCTTCCTTCCCCAAAGGCCCTCGTGACTGAAGAAGAAAGCAGCAAAACCTTCTATTGTAGCACCAATGCTACTATAGTAGTAGGGATTTCACACCCAAAATTAAATTTCGCTATCGCCTTTATTTCCTCACCCATGCATTCATAGCATGTGCGTAGTTTCATCGAATACTGTAACCCTTAGCCAATTTCTATGTAGGTTCCGTTTTGCATGTATTGACGTATGGAATCCCATTGTGCTACATCAAAAAATGCACTATGGTGAATACTGGGGACTTAAACGCCAAGATGGTTTGTTTGGCTGTGCATGACACTCATACAACAAAATAAAAAGCAATTTGGACAGATTTGAATGAGAAGTTTGACTGACTTCTCTCGTAGTAGGATCAATAGTGGGGAAACTAGGCGTTCAAGGCTTCTCATCACCAATATTTGAACGCCAATCTGTCCTCACAACGTGATTGATCGCTGAAGATTGACGTCCTAGACTTCCGCGTCACTAGTGCACCCAACTTGTTCTACAACTGGTTGCATAACAGTGAAGCCTTCTTCATCTGGCATCGACTTTCTGAGGAGCGTAGCTTGCTGTTTGATGATGCTAAAATGAGGGGGTACAAGTACAACACTCGCTATATGAAAGCAACTTCACACCATCTGCCACATACACACTTGAACTCACTTGAAAACATGGAATTCTTCATCTCTGTCTACAAGCAGTTGTGCCTCAATTTGTTTGACTGGAGCAGGGCGGGAGTACACCCACATGTTCTACTTGGTTTGCAAGCCAATTTGAACATTTCTATTTCATTGTGTCCTAATATTCTGGATGAATGTGGCAAAATGCCATAATTATGATGATAGTGTGGGAAGACAAGAAAAAATATTTAAAAAATAATACATAAGAAGTAAATTGGGGGTAGTAAGTATTGAGGACAAGCTATGTGAGATTTACAAGCCAATGTGAACATTTTTGTTTTATTGTTTTGCAATATTTTTGATTAATATGGAAAATGCGCATATAAAGATGAATGTGGGAAGACAAGTGAAATCGTTTCAGAAATAACTACATAAGTAAATTGGGGGTAAGTATTGAGAACAAGCTACATGAGGTTCCCTCGGATGGCACAAACATGTACAACACATACCAACAGATACACCAATCTGAAGCAATGCTATATCGCTGTGCATAGTTAGAGGAGGAAGGCCTAACTTAACTTGGGGAGAGCTTTTAACGAGAGACTTACAATCTTTACATCTTAATGAGGGTAGGGCCGATTACAAAGTGGAACAGAAAAGAAGGATCCAATCCATGTAGCCAACTCCAACATGATTTGGAATGAGGCTTAGATGATGATGATCTTGTCCTTACAATGACCTTTTTGGAGTATAATATATATCTTCTATATGATTTGATTGATAATAATCTCACCATTCTGTTTATCTTTTTCAGGTTATGATGTATGGAGACGATTTCTTTCTTTTTGGTTTATTATATTCTTCTCTTTAATAGCAATATTGGTACAAATTATTTTCAACACCATATGGTTGATTAAAGGAAAGGAGTGGACTATGGCCAATTCTCAATGGGCCACGCTTATAGGCTTGGTGAGGTAAGTTAGTGGGCTCTTTTCTAATTGGTGCAACATAGTACATGTTTCTTCATTTATTTTCATTGTTGTCTGTTCTTTGCAATATTGATTAGTTTTTAACATTTTTATGTCCTCTTTCTCAAAAATGTACATATGGTGAGCAATTGGGCCCTATATTATTATGCATTCTCAAAACATGCCTAATGAAATGATAATTAGCTGTAGTTGATACTTCTGCATTTCACAAGGTGATACATGAAATGCTAATGAAACGATTCTACATGTTTTAACTTAGAATGTGTAACTACTATTCTAACATTGTGTGTAATAGAACCTCTGAGGATGAAAAGAAGGGGGAATTATATTACTTGACAATCCAATAAGGACCCATGGTACATGTTTATATAATCAGTAGGAAGCATTGCATTCTAATTGCTTGATGTGGGATTAAACATGTATTAAGTCAAGCCAAAATGTTATGCCTATTAGGCCCATTAATACCAGGAGGATACTTTTACAGTCCATCTCAAGGTGGAACATATATATTAATTGCCTGATTTGTCCACCAAAGTAGTGGAGGGCTTCTTTCCTAGAAGCTTAATGAAAAGATCTCCAATTTGTTTTTCAAATACGATGACTGGAGTGTTGATAGTCTTTGTCTGAACTACTTCCTGAACAAAGTAGCAATCTTCATTTTGCTTTTTCCTCTCACGGAAGAGATGATTGTTGGGCAATAGAGATGGCAACGACATTATAACATTATATTGGCATAGGCACAAAAAGAGACAACCCAAGTTCATGAAGAAATTCCTTAACCCACATCATTTCATAGGCATTTTGAGCCATTGCCTGATATTCCGCCTTGCTACACTGCATGATTAAGTGTCCACCAAAAAAGGTACAAAATCCTGATGTTGATTTCTATCTGCTTGACAACTAGAATAGTCAACTGAAAGAAAAACCATTGACATCACAATGGCCATGCTTGCATACCATGATACCTTACAACTTTTGAGATAACATAGAATGGCATACAACATTCCAATGACATTTTCAAGGCTTATCTAGGCATCTACTAACCAAACTAACAACAATAATAGAATCTAGACTAATGACAAGTAGGTATGTAAGCTTACCTACTGCTTTATGATACTTCTGATTATCAAGAAAGGCAGGTAAAGAGTTGTCATCCTGAGAGCGTCTAGCATGCCAGTTGCATGAGGAAGATATAGTATATCTTTCCCTCTAAGATATGCTTACCACATATGAGGTACAACAACTTTAATTTCCAACAAGTGTTATAAAAAACTGAACAGAGTTCAGAAGGGGTATCCCCTGCTGCCCAATTAAACCACCCAAACCTCGGGACGTGTGGCGGGAGATAAATCGTCGTTGGCTCCAGGGATCGACCCGGGTCGCTTCATTGGCGGCCCTTTAACTGATCCACTCGGCCAAGTCTGCCCCGCCCGGTTCAAAAAGTGTTAGCTTTTCTAAATATTTAGTAGAAAAATGTTTGCACAAGATCTCAACATAGTCACTCCTTGAAAGAATAACATCGTTAACATGCACAAGTAAGGCAACAATGCTTATACTGCTGTTTTTAAGAGTGGTTAGCATGAGATCAACATGATGCTGTTTGAGAAGAATCTGACTCAATGTCTCGAATTCGCGGACTTTGCTTCAGGCCTTAGATAGCTTTACACAAGCAAAAAGCCTTGTAATAGTTCCCCTTGAGCAAAAAAGGCTCATCTGATTCACCTATACAAAGACATTTCAACATCAACCTTAAGGAGAGGTAATTCCATATTAGCAACAATTGAGATCAGAATCCAAAGTATGTAACTAGAAATATCCCAAAATACAACGTGATAATTTAGGGTGTAACCTTTGGCAGCAAGTCTAGCCTTGAGGTGCTTAGCAGCTCCATCAGAATATTTCAAGGACAAATCCCAAGAATGCCTTTAGTAAGGGCTGCCATTTCATCTCCGGCCGGGTTGGGTTAGTTGTTACTCAATAATGCTTCAGAAACAATCTTGGGAACATATATAGTAGAGAGAGAAACAATGAAGCATGAGAAGGAAGAGCTTTAGATGCTGGTTAGAGATTTTTTTGGCAATGTCATACAAAAGGATACATACGTTTGCCTACCCATTCAGTAGTATATTGATCGAGATCAGGAGTAGAAGCAGAAGCTATGACTATTAAATGTTGGACCTTAGGGACGAGTTAGAAAGTGGGAGGCATGTTAGGAGAATGTGGTCTCTGTTGATACACTTGCAAAGATTTCTCTGTCATGGGCTCATGCTGCACAATCAAAGGCATAGGTAAGGGCATTATGAGGAGTGGTGGTGCCCGAATATCAGAGGATAGGGAGGGTCAATTGAAAGAAATTAAAGGAGTATTATCATACAAGACAACATCCCAATTGACATGCCACTTACGACTAACGACAAAAGCCCTTCAAAGTTCGAGATAACATGGTTGTATAGGCAGCCAGGCGTTCCAGGGGGACGCCCAGACAACCTAGGCGCCCAGGCGGAGGCCCAAGCGTTTCCAGGTGTTTTCATATATTTTTTATTTTAAATGGATATATGTAAAATCTCTGAAAAATACAATCCTTAGTTCCTTACACATAAATATACATGATAAATATGCAATCAATGTGCTAGCATCGTATGAAGAAAGCAACAAAATCATTAGATATGGATTGAATTGTGGAAGTTTTACCTAAACAAAATTCATATAGAAATCAGAAAGCTAAACATGTATTATATTTGTAGCCAAAACATGTATAATACTATTATGTAGAATTTAGGCTAAATCAAAACTACGCTTTGGGGGATAAAAAAAAACAACTAATAAGACCTAAATTAGAACTGATTGACCCTAATTGAACTCATTTAATCCAAATTTGACCTATTTTACCCTATTTTTTTCCTAAACCAGACCTAATTTTGTATACCATGACCTAATCAATCCCAATTTCCATAAATTTTTCATATATTCACGTAAATGCGACAAAATTTGGCCAAATAAGACTTAGTCATCCAATTTAGAACAATTTCCCCCAAATCATACTTGTTACTACTATGTAGATTTTCTGTGACAATAAAGCTTCTACCTAATTGCTAGTAATCCTGTTTCTATGAGAAAACCAAGCATATTAAAGTGGATTGTCACTTCATTAGGGAACCTGTCACGAAGAAGGACATTTGTACTCCTCACACACACTCAAAAGACTAAATTTCTGAGTTATTCATTAAAGCACTTCCAGGGAAGAGATTTGCAGAACTGATTGACAAGCTGGGCATGAGAAACATCTATGCTCCAGCTTGAGGGGGTGTGTTAAGACTTAAGAGATGCTTTACTTATTGCTGTTTTGCTTATTGTTGGTTCCATACTGCTTTCAATATTTCTGTTTTGCTTATTGTTGTTTTAGTTCCATACTGCTTATTTACCTCTTCCTTGGTTTATCTCCATCTTATATAAGAGAGCCATATTGTACTGGCTAATCACTCCAATATAATTAGTCTCTAATTTCCGTTCTATCTGATGGACATTTAGTAACTGTCATTGTTAGTTAAACTATCGAGTCCAACACTCCTGGGATTATGGGGATTTCTGTCTGACCAACTGAATTAGTTGTTCCATTGGAAAATGATTCAATATTTTTTTTATACTCTGAAATATCCATGTCTGTCTTGTTTCTGTTCTTAAAATGGTCCAATATATCATATACCAATAAGTTCCAAATGCTGACTGAAAAGCTGTGAAAATTTTCACATGTTCAGTATAATGTTTTGATCTTCATCATGCACTGTTCAAGTTCTAATACGCACTGTTGAATTTCTAATACCTAACTGGTAGTGGTATCATGTCCCGATCTATCAATTTTACCAAGATATCATACACCGTGGTTCAGCTGGATAATGAAAATTTCTATCTCTTCTCAAGTTTAGTTTTATTCACTGCTTGAGGGTCTTTGATTGCTTTTCTTATATATATCTACATAAAACATATGATTAACTAACTCTGTTGATGTTACTTTGTCTTTTAGAATTCAACCATGGGGATCGGCATCTGTCATTTATTTTGTTACCATGCAGTTTCTTGCGGCTTTGGTTGCTTTTCTTGAAATTTATCATAGTCGCATTCTTCTTCGATATTCGTTCTGGTGGGATGCATCTTCTGTCCATCGTTTCGGTATGCAACTTTCTTTGAAGTGATTATGTTATCTGATTGTTTAATATCTTTGATCATGCAAGAATGATAGACTAAACACAAACTTGTACTTGGATTGTCCACTGCATCCAGAATATCTTTTTGCTGTTGTATTATGGCTTTATCTTTGATTTTTTTTTTTGGGTGGCATTGTGTCTGCACCCAAATGTACGACTGTCCAATCATTAATATTATGGAAAAGTACATCTCCATTTATGTAACAGTATTTAACATGTATTGTTAGGTTCATGCTCTTTACTCAAATTGCATTGCTGTTTTTTTTCCCCGCAAAGGTTCTCGCTTTAAGGTTGCATTCTGCTTGCTGTTGCCGGGAGTACAGCTCGTTGTTGGTATCAGCCATCCTTCCTGGATATGTTTACCATTCTTCATCTGTAGCTGTGTTGGCCTTGTCGATTGGTCTTTGACAAGCAATTTTCTAGGTCTCTTCAGGTTAGACTTTTTATCTGTTTATATTTTTGATCTAGTTCTAGCCTAGATAAAACATTTATTCTTGTGGGTAAATCTGGAGCTTTCATCCTAATAGATGTGAAATGTAGTTTTGAAACTTTCGAACCTGTCCTATACATTTGAAAAAAATGGATCTTCCTGTAATAAGCCCTCTGAACATCTCAATCACTCTGACACTTTGGCATCAAACAGAGTTGTACTCAGGATGGATTATATTGAAGGTGAGTACATGAGTCGAGGAAAATTACACTTAGAGGCCCAAAATTGTATTTGAGCTGTCATTGTTTGTTCCTCCCTCTAGCCTAAAGCATTAGCTTTTCTCATTATAATGCTTATTGTTAATGAAGATCAGGAAAAAGCTAATTGTTATCCACCCAAACCTGCCATGGAAACTCTATTGTACCCTAATTCATCATTCTAGTGCTCTTGCTCGCAAACGTAAACCACAATTCCTACAGGGCATTGTGAATCCTTAAATTTAAAAGATGAATGCTCTATACCCTCTTGAAATGCTGTAAGAACTATGTTCCTTTCTAAGATGCATACGTATCGCCTGTACGTCTAAACCCTTATTTTTACAAGAGAGATGAGAAAAAATGTCACTAAGCCTTGTCTGAACATTAAAGCTGAACAATCAGATCTGTATCTCGATAGGCCATGCCTAGAAGAGGAGGGATTCTACACCATCTAGGAAGCAATCTCCTATCACAATCCTATCAAAAGTAAAGCAACCCAATATTATTGGGAGACAAATATTACCATACAATTGATCTTCCTAGTACAAAATTTTCACCGCATTGCCCGGTGCTCATATGTTTTTAGCTTGAGATATCAATTAAGGAATACAATTTCTCATGACATGTAAAATCTCACCCCACATACTGTTTTATTAATCACTGAATTTAGAAATGACTGGTGTAAACAAATATGTCACTAAATTTTTAATGACCAAACTACAAGTTGCTATATGTTGATGACAGTGACAATAAAACTATGTTAATCGTCTTTTATTGGGATTTTAACTATTGATCATATTTCATGAAAATGTTGAAATCATTTGCGAAGACAACATCACTCTTTAGTGAATCCTAATTTTATCTTCTTTTTGTAGATTTTCTATGATCAACCAAATCATTCCATGCTATTTCTGGTTATAAACTAAAGACTAGAATATAGAGAAACCATAGATAGATTTACAATCAAAGTATCTCTAATTTAAGCCTCATCTTTAAACAAGTTTTTGTTATCTAGATTCACCTCAAATTTATGTATATTTTGGTCAAAATTTATGTATGTTAGCTAACAGATTATCTAAAGTTAAGTGGACCTATTATAAAATTTCGGTCATTTTTGAGGTTTTGATGATTATTTTATTATTTGAGATTTTGACAATTTTAGTAGACTTCTCAAAAAATGGGAAATATCTTTTTTTTAGAGAAAGGACCAAATGTTCTTAATTTTTAATCAATAACCAATTCAAGTAAATCTTATTCCATGAATATCAAGAAATCAAAATAATAAAAGTTCTAGATTTAAACATACGTTTTACAATAATTTTTATATGCATATTCTCATATAATTATAAATCATATAAAAAAGCCAAAATAGTGAAATGTGATGATTTCATGGGATGAGATATCGACGGTACCGTCGGTATACCGATATCGATGCCGTCGGTTATCGGTTTGAGCAAGTCTGCCGCTGGGATTGCAAATATCGGTAAACCGGTGGACTTACCGGTAAAACCGCCCGATATCGGCGAATATCGGGGGTGCCGCATGCAAAAAGCCCCACTTAAGGGCGATACCGACGGTATGCCGCCCTGACATACCGGTTTTTGCAAACCTGTTGCTGCTGCTGCTGTTTGAGTGGAGAAACTTGGAGATTTGGGGCGATTTCTTTCCTTGGAGTTCAAATCAGCCCTAATCAAGGTATGTTTTCTTAATTTCTTTCATTTCTCATCATTCCAACCCATCCCCTCTCTATTTCCTTCTATTTTCCCCATAGAAGTTCTCCAAAATTCTCTAAATACACCCAAATCCTAGATCTACTTCAAAAAACTTAGGATTCATGCTATTTAACAATAGATCTATGATTATATTATGTAGATCTACTAATGTATCACTAGATTTACTACTATTAATTAATATTATCATATAATTTCACTAATTAATATTAAATTCGTAATAATACAATAAGTACTATTAATAATAAGTATCTAACTTAGGTTTAGTAGAAGAAGTTGCACCAAATACTAATATGAACAAATACAAACAAAAATATAGTTAAAATATTTATATTTTCCGAATTTTCATTTATTGAAAATGCTGAAAAAAAATTACATTTTTTTTGTTTTTTCTACAGAAATATGTGTGTTAGTGTTATACAAGATGGAATGAGTAATTTGTAACACATCACTTGCCTTAACTAGATAAACATCAAATTTTATATTTTTTAAATAATTTCAGACTTTTTTTATTTAACCCTTTTTTCTTGGTAATAAAAATCTTAAAAAAATTGTGTTTGATTCTATAAATACACTTAACATTTATACAATTAAAGTATTGTGTTTGATTCTATAATACATCAAATGGATTAATTTTTTGCAACTTAATTGTTTTGATTTCATACACCTAATTTTTTTGTCTGTCTTTTTGCAGTGTTGACTTTTGACTTTTGAGAAGATGTCTTCAAGCGATGGTGAGGGTGCTGGGGCCGGTAATGTTGGAGCTAAGGATGTGAATTTTGCATCGAATCACTGCATGCCTGTTGTTGGGAACATGGGAAAGATAATTTGCAATTACTGTAAGAAGACAATTGGTGGAGGGGGGATTACTAGATTTAAATGTCACATTACTGGTGGTGACAAAAATGTGGCAATGTGCCAAAGGTGTTCCCAAAATGTTAGGGATGATTTCAAGAAACTTATGGGTGTAAAGAAACAAAAACAACAAAAGATGAAGGAGGTTGACAAGGCTTACACAGATACATTGTTTGATGTTAGGCCCACAGGTTCTTCTGCTAAATCTGATGATGATATTGGATATCCTTCTGAATGTGATACAACCTATTCACGTCGTATGTATAGATGTGTTATCAGAGAATCTCGCAGAAGTGAGTGGGAAAGGGAGGAGGCAACTCGCATTACCAGGAGGTATGGGCCATCTTGCAGGTGGAGGCAGTGGGACTGCACACATTCCTGTTGTTGACCTAGATGACGATGAAGACCGAGCTAGTCATGGTAAAAGGAAGAAAGGAGGCATTGATACACTATCCGTTCTGCTAGTGTGAGATTGAGGAATGCTGATGAGCCAGGGGTTAGGAAGCCATAGGCTAGGCAAAAAAGCCTCAAAGCAATGTTCACTGGTGCAAAAGATAAGGTTGGCAAGGCAGTAGGCAAGTTCTTCTTTGCTCATGGTATACCTGTACATGTTGCAACTGAACCCTATCTGCAGCATATGGTAGATGTGATAGGGGAGTCTGGTAGGGGCATCAAGGCCCCCAGTTCATATGAATTAATGAACACGTATCTTCCACTAGAGAAGAAGGATGTACAAGCATGGATTTCAGACCAAAAACATGTGGTCTGAATATGGCGTCACACTTATGTGTGATGGGTGGACTAGTGGAAATAGAAGACAAATTATCAACTTTCTTGTACATTGTCGTGGATCCACAATTTTTCTAGACTCTGTTGATGCTTCAGGTGAGGTCAGGAACCACAGATACATACAGAGACTAATGAAGACATACATGAAGCAGGTTGGTGTGGAGAATGTGGTGCAGATAGTTACTGATAATGCTTCTGCCTTCAAGAAGGCCGGCTAGAGTTTAATGAAGAAATATCCGGTCTATTGGACACCATGTGGTGCCCACTGTATAGATCTCATTCTTAAGGACATGGGCTCAATTGATTTCATCAAATCTATTGTCATTGATGGTAGGTTGATCACGAGATTCATCTACAACCATTCTTTTCTGCTAAATGCAATGAGGCGATCTGAGTATTGTGGTGGTGATCTAATTAGAACAGGGGCAACTAGATTTGCAACAATTTTTCTTGCCTTACAATCGTTAAAGTCCAAAAAGGATGGACTTAGGAGGCTCTTCAATGGAGTGGAGTAGACCTCCATGAAGGAGCACAACACCCCGATTGGCAGAAGAATTGAGGAGTTGATTGCCAGCCGACCTTTTTGGGATAAGGTTATTAGAGTGCTGCGAATAATGGAACCCACTGTCAAAGTATTGAGGCTGGTAGATGGTGACAAAACTGCAACAATGCCTTTCCTATATGATGCAATGACCTCAATGGTGGACAATATCAAAGAAGCAACTCCTAGGTCCAATGAGCAATACATAAAAATTTATGAGAACCGTTGGACAAATATGCTTTTGCATCCATTGCATAAAGCAGGTATATATCTCAATTATATTCTAACTTCTAAGTTATTGGTCTAACTCAATAGTCAACAAATAAAATGTCATTCTTATTTCCTTATTTAAATTTGTGACAACTTACTATTTGAATCTGAGGTTCCAATACTCATGAACGCTGGGCTTGAATGCGACTCTAATGAATGCAGTGAGAGATGTCACTAACAAGTTCATTACCTCTCCAGAAGAGCGATTGCTAGTACTGGAAGAGGTATATAACTATATAACTTACATTCTTAATTTTTCATTAGTCTTTCCTTTGATTTCATCATCTCAATATTATATATATTATTTTTGCAGTTGCGCCAGTTTCGTGAAAGCACTGGATGCTTTGGCCATCCAAATGCGGTTGCTGACTGCGAGGCAGGTGATCCTTGTGAGTGGTGGGTTTGGAATGGAACAGATGCCCCCCATTTAAGAAAAGTGGCTATTCACATCCTAGCTCAAACTACTTCTGCAGGGGGTTGCGAAAGAAATTGGAACACTTTTAATTTGATACACTCAAAGAGAAGGAACAAGCTTGGTGCAAACAGGTTGAGGGATCTTGTCTACGTTCACTACAACATGCGGTTGAGGGCTAGAGCAATACAAGATGCCAACTACAAGGAAGTGGATTTTGTTGTTGTGTATGATCCCATTGACACCACATATACTTTTAACACAGAAAGACGTAGAGGACTGAAGGATGATTCAGAAAATCCTTTAGAGGAATGGATGAATGAGATAGGTTGTCCTATTCTTGATAATTTAGATGGACGTCCAAATCCATATATAGAAGAGCAATTTGATGCAAATAATGGTGATGATATTATTATTGATACCCCGTCAGAAAGACTTGATCCTGAAGCTGCACATGTTAATACTGATATGGAAATCAATAGAGAAGTGGAAGAACAATTAGGTAGCTCAAATTCTTCTTCTTCTACATCTGGTTCCAAATCTAAGTCTGATGATGGTGGCAATGATGGTGATAATCGCAGCCAATGCTCTCCAGAATATCCTCTAGCTGTTGATCCTCAAAATGATGACCGACCGTATGTTAGTCATGTTACTAGGGCTGCCCCTCCACCAGAACATGAATATCCCATGGCTGATAAAACATTTCAAAGGAGAAAAACTTGAACTAGGAAAGATTACAGTGTTGCACCTCCACCACAACCACAATACCAGAGCCAAAGTGATTATTCTTCTGATCTTGCTGATTCAATGGATACCATGAGCATATCTGAATCTCAATCTCAACATTCATTTGGAGATATGTTATTTGGGCAGACACTTCCGTACCCATCTCAGTCCCAACATGGGTATTCTGAATATCAAGTTGAACCACCACCAAGATTAGAAGTAGGCTTGGGATATCACGAAGCATACTCTGTCCGTAGCCCTTATGGATGTTTTTAGGTGAACACCGAAGCATACTCTGGTGATGGAGGTCAAACATGGAGTGGTGGGCATACTATAGTTTATCCTATTGCTGGTGTACCATTACAACCTCCTTTTCTTACCTCAAGCTCCTCGAGCATGGGCACCTCCTCCTGCTTCTACTCAATCTCAAGCTCCTCAACATCAAGCTCCTCGAGCATGGGTACCTCCTCCTGCTTCTACTCAACCTCCATTGATTTCAGCAACTAAGGAAAAATATCTCAAAGATTTGAAAGAAAATTTTCCAAAGTTTGGGATGATATAGTTTGCCAATCTTGAAGTGTATGAGGAGCATGTTGTTTCCTACAACAAGTCTTACAGAAGTTACATGACATGGGAACAATATGTGGCCCATATCAACAACATAATGGATAGAGAACCAGCGCGCCACTCAACATACAACTGATGTGAGTTAGTAATTTACTATGTTGTTATATGTTTGTTGTAAATTGAATATTATTGCTGAAGTGTCTAAACATGAGTTTATGGATTGTGCTAGTAAAATTTCAGATCTTAATTCTTGCATTTTGTCATCAAAATCCTTCACTGAAATCTCCAAAAAAAGGACAGATTCCTTACCTCCCACATGATTAACCCCCCCCCCCCCAAAAAAAAAAAAAAAAGATACCCAATATAGAATTTTATTGCATAGAACGTTGCATCTATGTGTTGAGACCGCGCCTGTAAAATTTCATGATTTAATTCGTTTGTTTTGGTGTCGATATGGCCAGGATTGCATCTGTCGATATTTCCGTCGGTATACCGGTAAATATCTATATCCAAGCTGTCCAAACGACATCGGTATCGGTCATTAAATTTCTTGGATGATTTGTGCTGGAAACTTTAGTGGGTGTTAAAGCAATGATGACCAATGTTAGTATTCCCAGTGGGTTTAGCTATGCACCTTATTGACTAATTGTAGAGGTGGTTCCAGTGTATCTATAAGACACTTTGCGTACTGTTAAGTTCAAATGGATGCACTATGATCTTTTGTTTGTAGATATATTTCAAATAGCAAAACACGTGCTAAGCACGTGATCTACAATTAAAAATATATTTTTATAGTTAATAAATATATGTATTGATTGCATCTAACAACACATAAATTATTTTCAGGAAATCGTGATTCACATTATAAACTACAATATATTTACACTGTCGATATATTTTTTTTACTCACATCTCACCACATGTCTAAGTATCGTTCATGCTCATTGGTGATTCTTAAAATATACTACGAATTGAAAACACGCTCTTAGTACGTCCACAACATGCTATCCAGATATTAATATATTGATATCTCACCACATATCTAAGTATCGTTCATGTAATTGATGATTGTTTATTAAGATTATGATCTCAATCTACATATATTGATCAATGCCACAATTCATATTTCTTTTGTATTGTACTTAGAAGATGAGATGATTATAGAGAGTTGATCTTGTCATTTCTTGACGATATCAAATTGTTCATGTAATAAAAACATCATAAGAATTATACAAATGTATGCGAATATCTATGATTTCAGTAATATTTTCAATTGTCATTAATGTTTTAAATTTTGATTAATATTTTAAATCCTTATGTGAAAAGATTGTGTATTAGTTTTCTAGATGCAATAATTTGTGTTGCGTCACTATTATTTTGAGTTGCATGATATACAATGATAGTTTTCATGCGGAATATAAACACATAAACCAAGAAACATATTATAAAGTTTTACACATTTCATGATTTTTGGGTCAACATTTACTATCCTAAATAAAAATCACAATTATAGCATAAAAGAGCACTGGATATTCATAAATTTGGATGATAGAAATATATGATGTTATGTCCAATGATGATGAAAATATATTTTCGAATAAACTATCTTGATATATCTACAATCCTCTCTAAGATAACAATCTTGTTTTGTAAATTTTTTTATTGGAAACATTTTGATAACATAAACATGTGATCCTATCTCGATTCAATGTACGTATTTGGCATAATTGAATATAGAAGTCATGTTCCGCCTAAACCTCGGGTGTTCACACAGTACAAAAGCCCTGTTCACCTATGCCCGTCCTCGACTCTCGTAAGCTCCTCTCTCCTGTTTGTGAAAGCAGTTGCAGGCAAAGCGTTCCCTTTCGACGCCCTCATCTTCTCATCTTTCGTAGGAACCTCCCACTTTTTCTCCACTCCGCGGGTCCTTCACAGTTTCACGCACAAACACTGGCGATTAACGATCTTTTGCAGCTTCTTCACATGTTCTACTTTGCTATGTGCTTCTTGTAGAAACATACGAAATCACCCGCACGCAAAGCCTTGAAAAACCTCCCCAATCATAATCCCTTTCTCTTCTGTCAAGAGTGAAATTATTCTTGAGAGCTGCTGGTTGATTATGATTAGGTGGACAAAAATCTAATCATCTCGCCGTCCCTCCTTCATTCCCTAGTCGCAACATAGTTCAAGGAAGCCGTTCACCACCCCGCTTCAATCTCCAGGTCTCCTGTTGGTTGCTGCTAATCCTATCCTTCATTTTACCAAACATAGGAAGGGAAACAAACCTCTTATCCCACACATGTACTTCCCTATATTTTTCGTTTCACATCCTTCTTATATCTTATCCACTGAACCAAACGGGGCCAGATGGGTAAGGTAAGGGTAATTATTTTTGTCACCCATCACCCTTTTACCCATTCCCTTTATGCACTAAGTTAAAAGGTGAGGGTAAGCATTAACATTATTGATACCCTTTTACCCATTTACCCCCTAATAGTTAGATAAAATACTAATACATGTGTATTGTAGGGTTGTCTAGTAAAATACCCAACCCTAATGTTTATACACCCATTCTTTCCAGCATGGATCATAGACTGCATTCGCCACACACGACACAACAACAACGCAACACTCATTTTCCGCTTCCGTGAATCTGTGGCCTAGGTAAGGAATCACACCACCACTCTTCTCCCCCACTGTGATAGCCAACTCCACAATCTTCTTCGTTGTGACGTCAATGGTTCCTCGAGGGTGAATCATATGGAGATGTTCACATATGTAGTCTCAAATATCATCGAGAACTCTGTACAGTGAGAAGGGAGTCAGACAAAGCGGGAGCCGCTCCACTACAAGTGCTCCTCTGTGACAGGGCGGTGACGTCACCGTCAAGACTACTAGACCTGTGGCCAGTCGACACAAAGATTCTTGATCTAACTCCTTGAACAAGCACACTAGACTTGGCATCTTATCCATGACCAACATCGCGCTGGGGACCAACTAGTCCTACTTCTCCATCTGCACGGAGCAAATGCCTTAGCTGAAAAGGTTGGGTCCGACAACGGTGCCACCTCCGGGATGGTTATGATCCCTGACTGTGGCTAATTCCAGATTACGGATCAGATCATTCTCAATTTGTTGGTAGTTGATGCATGCGTTCTGCCCATTATCTCGAATCATACTTTACTTTATTAGTGACATCTTTTTATGCGCTCATCTTTCAAGTAATGACCGCTAATCTGGCTCCTTAGTTTCATCTTTTCTGTTTATAGTTGACCTCTTCGTGGTGACATGGGAGGTATGTGACTATTTCATGTAAGGAGTGGTGATGGTGTTGATAAGGACATGAAGAATGGAGCATGTTAGCAGGTGTTAACAACTAAGATGTAACCATGTGTGTTGTGCGAGTCTTTTAGTATTCATTGTGTACATACCAAAAAAGTTTGTTTGTAGCACTTTTGTTATTGGGGAAATATATACTTGTGCAAATAAAATTGCATTGGAAGTTGCAATCGTGAGTATTCATTTGTTTTTCTTGGATACTATGTTCAAATTCAAGTATGATGCTTGTGATGTGGGTGACTATGATTGCATTCTTGATTTTTGAAGCAGTAGTACATTGCTGAAATTATGTATGCATACAGATTTCTCGTTTACCCTTGCTCTCCCTATTTACCCAGTGGGGAACAGGCGGGTAAAGACCCGTACATTGTTGAAATTATGTATGCATACAAATTTCTCGTTTACCCTTGCTCTCCCGTTTTACCCGGTGGGGAATAGGCGGGTAAAGACCCTTACCCTTACTCGCTACCATGTGGTGGTTAAGGGTAAGGGTAAACCTTTACCCTCACCATACCCTCACCGTTGACAGCCCTACAGGATCAAGATGTGGAATTATGGGTGTATGCATCACTAGAACACATTTTGCCTGATCATCGTTGAACCTCTTCGTTACTGGGTTCACTAAGTGCACATTCTTTGTGTTTGCCACGACACGATTGGCATCAGAATCAAAATTTTGAGTAGATATTTGCCAATTTCAACGAAGTCTCCTTCCTTGATGGTGGGGCCAACTTGGATAGAGTGGATCTATGACTAGTTCCATTACTTGGGTACCATTTTTTAAATAGATGCAATGTTCAAGATGACATTTGTCACAAGATCACAACACGATGCTTGAAATGGAGTGCAACAAGAGTAGCATGTGACCGAAAGATCCCTCTAGATATAAAACTAAGTTTTATAGAACAGTCTTACGCCGAACAATACTATTGGAGTGAATGTTGGGAGTTGAAGAAACAAGGTCTCGACTCTCGACAAGATGAATGTAGCCGAAATGCATACGCCGAGATGCATGTGTGGGAAGACAAGGAAATATTGCTTGAGAAATGACAATATAAATGATAATGTGGGGATGACAGGTATTGAGGACAAGGAGATGTGTGTCACATGATCACAACATGTTGGTTGAAATGAAGTGCAACATGAGTAGCATGTGATCGGAAGATTCCTCTTTGTATAAAAGTAAGTTTTATAGAACATTCTTACGCCAAACTACACTATGGGAGTGAATGTTGGGAGTTGAAGAAACAAGGTCTCAACTCTCAAGTCAACAAGATGAATGTGACCGAATTGCATATGCCGAGGTGCATGTGTGGGAAGACAAAGAAAGATTGCTTTAGAAATGACTATACAAATGATAATGTGGGGATGACAGGCATTGAGGAAAAGTTGTGTGAGGATAGCCTGAGATGGTATGAATATATGCCCCGCAATCCGACTAACATACCTGTTCGAATCAAGGCTACCGAGCACATTGAAAAGGTGAAGGGGCATGCCTGAATTAACTTTGGTAGAGCTTCAAAGTTCAAAGGAGAGATTTTGAATCTTTACATCTTGATGAGAATATAACCCCCTTGTAGTGTTGATTGGAAAAGAACGATCCATGTAGCTGACCCTAGCATGGTTGGATTGAGGCTGAGATGATGATGATGATGATAGAACCTAAGGGTAGAGAGGACTTTCCTAGCAGGTGACTTTAGACAGTTGAAAATTTTGAAACCAGCTATATGCTAACCAACTCTGAGAATCTAGTACTTGAGACTTGCCTTCACTTGTACGCCAGGACAACCCTTATACAAGGAAAAAATGGATTGGCATAGAAAATTATAAAGACTTTGTCAGCCGATAATATAGGGCTCCTACAGATTAATCATGATTTTTATGCTCTTCATGTAATAGAAAAAGGAAACATACATTAAATTTCTCTTTAAATTTTAGCGACCATTGAAACATTTTTTGATACTCATTTTTGGTGGTATGAGGAGGGATTCCAACCTTATCGTTATACAAGAGGGGGTTTGTTGCTTTCCTATTTGTTACAATTGAAAAATGAAGGGACATGCTTAAGTTAACTTGGGAAGAGTTTCAAAGGAGAGATTTTAAATCTTTACATCTTTATCCCTAATCGAGCTGATTGGATAAGAACGATCCATGTAGCCGACCCTAACATGGTTGGATTGAGGCCGAGTTGATGACGATGATGTTAGCACCTAAGCTAGAATAAGAGGGTAGGGAGGACTTTCCTGGAAAATGACTTTAGATGACTGAGAATTTCAAAACCAACTATTATGCTAACCAACTCGAAGAATCTAGTAGTTGAGACTCATCTTCACCCATACGCCAGTTAAACCCTTACACGAGAAAAAGTGGACTGACAAAGAAAATCATAATGACTTTGTCAGCAAACGATTATATAGGGCTCCTACAGATCAATCATGAAGTTCATGCACATCGAACTTCTCTTTAAATTTTTAGTGATCACCGAAACATTTTTCAATACTCTTTTTTGGTGGTATGAGGAGAAAGTCCAACCTTATTGCAGGCACGCGAAGAAGGCTGTTACTTTTGTTACCATCCCTAGATCTCCAGTGTGGTTTTGAACCCACAACCTGCGGCTAGCATACCATTAGGCGTACTAGTTGGGCTAACTGACAAGTGCGTGATCCTGAAACCATTGAAAAGATCTTTGTCTTATTTGAAATTCCACCAGGGAAGTCTCTCTCAAAAAAGAACATAGTGGAAAAAATTAAGAAGTTTTTATCTACGTGAAACAAAGGATTTTGAAGTGGTATTATAATGTAGATATCACGAATCAAAGTAATTTTTAAGATTTCACTTCACATTTTAGCATGACATATATTTTCCAATCCACACATTCACCATCCTATTTGATGGCTATCAATTGATGTTATCAAATTTGAAATTTGGTTGTCAAAAAAATTGTCACTAACAAAGAAGTTCTGATTTGTAGAAAAATATGGAGGACAAAGTACAATGCAAATACAAATTTGTTCTTTCTTCCTTTTACATTTCTGAGGAAGGCTGAAAAAAAGATTCAGAAAATAGTTGGGGGGGGGTTCAAATTTTGTGCCCACATCACTGAGGTTATTTATTTGTGTAATGTCTTCTCTCTATCTGTTTCCTTGCAAGTCAGCACTCTTGACTTGTGACTACCACAGTAAAACAATCAACAGTGGTTATATGAAGACAGCGAAAAGTGGTACTGTTCTGCATGCGATTGTATGTTTCATTTTGTATCTGAATCCTAATATCTAGAGCTGAATAAATGTAAATTTGAAATTCTTCCTGGACACGTGCTATTTTGCCTCGGGAAATATTTGATTATTTGTGTTCTTTATCTGAATTATCCAGAGACTGAAATTTATCTGAATTTCTGATTATGCAGGTGGTGGCAGTCCTTATTGATATATGCATGCTTCAGCATAATACTTTTCTATTTGTACCAATTGCCAGTTGAGCTCCCAAAGATCGTTGCTACAAGTGCGGATTTTATAGGCTTATACAGGATATCTGCAACTTCGGATTGGCCAGAAACTGCATCGGCTCTCTGCCTCTTGCTTTATTATTATTTGGTACGACAATAAATTAATGTGAAGCGAATCAATTAAAACAATTTTTCTTTGTTTGATTAGAGTATAATATTAAGAGCGGAAAAGCTTGTTGTAGCAGACAAAGGGAACTGAGTTGGTACTTATAACCGCAGCCATATTATTGGGTTCAGGTGCAATGGAGGGATGGGTACCTTTGTCCACTAGTGCTTTGTAAATGAAAAAAAATACCATTATTAATATAAGATATGTGCTCACACAAACCGGTCATTAATTGCCATCCATGTTTCAAACAACACTGGGTATATCCCGTGCAATGCACGAATTTGACAATCATAGATTATTTTGAAGACTGAGACACAATGTTGCCTCACCTTATTCAGCTAAAGAAAAAAGACGATACGATTAAAGTTAATAGGCAATTACGTAGTGAGCAAGGTAGGCTGGAAGTAAAAGACATATACTGAAACTTGTTTCGACTAATGTCACACCTGACTTAGTGTGAAGGAAGAAGAAGATCACTGAAAAGAGAAGCAATGGATAAAAGTAATGATAACTGCTTCCTGGCGTTGTCGACGTGACCACGCGGATCCTTTCTTGTGTCACGTGAAGCGACCATGTCCTCCGGCCTTGGTTGCACCACACTTGTAACCCTAGCAACTACAAAAAGACGATGCGAGTGGAGAGATGGGTAGGAGCCAGCTCCCACTTTGGTTGTGCATACAACCGTAACAGATACAGAATGCTCAATTGGTAATTTAAAAAACTAAAGGCAAAAATTACACAAAACTCTTCATCAAATCTGTGTTGTACAGGCGCCCGCCTGGGCGGCGCCTAGGCTTAAGTCAGCCCGCCTCAAACTGGGCACCCAACCCCCTAATTGACCTAAGTTGTTGCCTAAGGCATTTTGAGGCCCAAATTAAGCCCATTCCAGGCTAATTTAGCATAAATTAGATCTGAATTTGATCAAGTTGAGTCATGTTATGGTTAAATTGGGTCTGAATTATCCCAAACGGGGTCAATTTAGGGTAAATTAGGTATGATTTGGGGGAAAACAAGCCTGATTTGGGGGAATTAGGTCTGATTTGGTCATCTAAGGCCTCGTTTAGATCAACATAGGAAAATTTAGGGTTAGTTACGTTTGATTTGGTCATGTTATGCAAATTAGGTTTGATTTTAGGCCAAATTATGTCAAATATGAGCAAATTAGGTCTGATTTGGGGAAAATAAGCCTGATTTTGGGGAAATGGTATGATATGGCGAGAATAGGTCTAATTTGGCCAAATTAGATATTGTTTAGGTCAATATAGGGAAAATTTGGGGAAATTAGGTTTGATTGGATCATAATATACAAAGTTAAGTTTTATTTAGGCCAAATCATGCAAAATTGGGTACATCAGGTCTAATTTAGGGGAAACAAGTATGATTTGGGGGAAATTGTTCTAAATTGGCTGACTAGGTCTTATATGGCCAAATTTTGTCTCATTTAGGTGAATATATGAAAATTTTATGGAAATTGGCATTGATTAGGTCATGGTATACAAAATAGGTCTGGTTTAGGCAAAATTAGGGTAAAATAGGTCTAATTTGGATCAAATGAGTTCAAATTAGGGCCAATCAGTTCTAGTTTAGGCCTTGTTAGTTTTGATTTAGCCTAAATTCTACATAATAGTGTTATACATGTTTTGGCTACAAGCATTATACATGTTTAGCTTTCTGATTTCTATATGAATTTTGTTTAGGTAAAACTTTCACAATTCAATCCATATCTAATGATTTTGTTGCTTTCTTCATACGATGCTTGCACATTAATTGCATATTTATCATGTATATTTATGTGTAAGGATTGTATTTTTTAGAAATTTTACATATATATGTTAAATAAAAAATATATAAAAACGCCTGAGCCTCTGCCTGGGCGCCTAGACTGTCTGGGCGTCCCCCTGGAACGCCTGGCCGCCTATACAACCATGATCTATTGTTTCTTATATTGTAAGATAAGGACCAATCTGTAATTTGAAGAATTTAATGCAAAAATTACATTCACCCCTCGTATGACCTTTCATGTAACCTTATTAGAATATACAACGACCAATTTGAAATTTAAAAAACTAAAGGAAAAAATGCTTCCATAAAGGACCAATTTGTGACTAAAAACATAAAAAAATGTGCATGTCATCTAAACTCTTTCCTATATAGTATAGACTAGAATACAAGGACGACTTTTAGTTCAGAAAAATAGATGCAAAAACTGTAGAGAAAATCTCAACAAGCTTTATCGTATAAGATTAGATGCTATGAATCTAATAAGTAGCAGCTATTTCTAAAGTTACCAAAAATATTTTATATAGTTAAGTTTCATGGGAGAAGATGGAACTTCAACTTCCGTTCTTGAGTGATTGGGTTGGGAAAGTGATGCAGGACAGACACCGCATTTCCGTAACTATGTATGTAGAAGCCGCCATATCGATGCTGACTTTGTTAGGATTTTAGGTCAGACAAATTTTATTGTTTATATTTTGAGTTCTTTGTTAGCAAGCTTAAGTCAATGGGTTTAGCCCCACATTTATCCATGGTTGTCAAGGCGTCTAGGCAGTGGGTTTAAGCTAAGGGGCGCCTAGGTTTTTCTGGGCATTTTTTTTTTACTTTTTTCCAGTTACATATTTAAATGTTTGTACACATGATACTATGTGATTATATAACTTTATTCATTAAGTTTAATTGTAAGTCTAATTTGAATTGATAACTATCGGAGAATCATGGGCAAGAGAATTAACATAAAGAAATAGAAACAAGAGTAAGAGGAAGATAAGTAGAAATTGGAGAGAGAAATTAGGATTAAAAGAAACATGCAAATGGTAGGAGTGGTGCAGGAAAAAGTCAGAATACGGCAAACACGAGGGCGGTAAAAGGAGATTGAAAGAGGAGGAAGAATTCAACCAAACAAAATAAAAAACAGCAATAGCAGGTGCTGAAATAGAAAATATAGAGGAAGGAAGAATAGGTCAGTGAAAACAAATGGAAACATGCAAACATCAGTAGCCGTGAGAGGAGATTTAGGAAGAAGAAATCAGAAAAAGAAGAACAGATATATGCAAATAGTAGTAGTTGATTTGGTAGTAGGAGATATAGGACAAATTTGAAATAAGACATATGCACATAGTCACATAGTAGTGGGAGGGAATATAGGAGGAACAACTCACAAAAAAACGCAGCAGCAATAGGATTCAGGAACAAAATGCAGGAGAAAGGATAAAAAAAGAAAAGAAAAAGAAGCAAGAACAACAAACATACGAGGAAGTCGGAAAAATTTAACAAACAACACTATGAGGACTTACCAATTTGGCCGAAATCAAACCTCATTTCCCCAAATCAGACCTGTTTTCCCCCAGATCAGACCAAATTTGCCAAAATTTGACCTGATTTGGTCTTAAATCAGACCCATTGCAACCATAAAATGACTCAAGGTGATTCATGCTAATTTAGCCTTGAAATGGCTTAATTTGGGCCTAAAAGGCCTTCGACGCCCTCTTAATGCACTTAATAGGGTGGGCGCCTAGTTTGAGGCGCCTTGCCTAGCGCCTAGGGCGCGCTTCGGCGGGCACCTTGACAACTAAGCATTTATCCCAGCTATCTTGTTCTTGTTTTTGAGGTTATATATAGGTTGTACTCCCTCTTATGGGCCATGACTTGATGATTGCCATTAATATTATTTCTTTTTTCCAATTCAGATTTACATTTTTTTCCTTCCACTTACACATGTAGGAGACCCTCACCCACATATTCAATATTACATATTATTGCATAAACAAGTATATGTACAGTAGTAGATCAATTTGGTAAAATTTCATGAATTCATTTTTGTTCATTTCGGTGTCAAAACACCATAACGTTATGTCAAAATTTTCATCATTTTTTGTAAATTTCTATTTATGTGTGCCTGTCAAAATGGCATCGAAATCGGTAATTTCTTCCATGCATATATGCTCTAGCTTGAGGGGGTCTTAATACGTGGACCTACTTGTAATTATGCAAAAAAGTTAGGGTCCTATGTATAACGTATATAAATATATCCATAATCTCATTTGTAAAGTTGAAGTTATAATAATTCTCAAACATCGCTCTATTGTTGCACTCTCTCAGGCTCTGTTTGATTACTCTATATGATTAGTGTTGGAAGTCATGGGCTTTCGCTATCTATAAGCCCAATAGCCCTCATGCCTCAAATTTGGAATCATCTATTCAGATCTCTTTGATAACACTCTTAGATGATCTTTGGACTTTGTGCTCCACATGAATTTCCTTTTTTTTTTTTTTGATCATTACACAATTTTGTATTTCCTCCACATTGATAAGAATTTTTCTCGTTTGTGAATTGCGCGTTGGTGGTACTGCTGTCCACTTTGATAGGGATGAGGTCACACGTCCGCAACCCTTGTAATTGATAGATTTTACTAGCCTTCCCTATGACATGGTATGTACCTATTGTTGCTCACATTGCACTTCCCAATTAACAAAATCTAAATAGAAAAATACATAACTTTACACACCTTTGTCATTCAACGTGCCTTGGATAGATTGGATCACGATTTTCGCTCTTGGCTCTCCTCACACTCTTCTTACTCATGAATTATTCCTTGTTAACCGATTTTGAAGATGGCTCACTTTACACCTTTTAGTAAGGCTTCCGGTGTCTCAATAATTGCCTGTGTCTTTTATTGTGAGGCTGTCAAGCTACATGGTCTCCCCCCTGAATTTATATATTGACCATATATAATGTATAAAATCACATCAAACCAAACATAGATGACAAGAAGACTACAAGTAAAACAATATATGCTCATGTACGAAAGAACACATAGTAACACATTATTGCACATAACTGGTTGAACAAAAAATAACAACATTTACATGCTGAAATGAAAGACAATTAACTGGCTTATTACTACTAACTTATAATAGATAATAACAAATATATTGTCAGTATGAAATTGCAATGATAGTATTTGAAATGGAAATGGATGGAAAACATGACAGGAATAAGGGACAAGGTCTTAAGTCTTAACAGTTGGTCGAAGGGGAATCAGAGGAGTAATTAGAGGTTAGGGGGCATCTATTTGAGGTTAGGGGGCATATTTTAATAAGAAGCAATTCAATGAGCATTAGTACTTATCGAGAAAACAGGGAGAGAAGACCAAATATGTGTAGAGGGGGAAGGGATTGACCAACAATAGGTTAAAAAAAAACTAATGTAAAAAGAAATACTGCTGCAACAGGATTTCAAAAAGCGCGGATTCGCCCGATTGACCGATTAATCGGTCCTGGGCCAATTATAGGCCTGATTTGCTATACTCGGAGCGGTACACCTACTGAACGCTTATTCAGCTGATTAATCGTCCGATTAGGCCGATTTTCTGAACACTGCATATAGTCATCTCTGGTCTACAGATCTTCCATATATAGTATGACAATAACCAAATCACATAAATATGGTGTAAACCTATGGTAGATCTAGTAGAGAGGGGTTTGATCTATTAATATTAGCTTAGAACAATAAAAAATAACATAAAAATTACCCTACCTCAAGCTCCAACACTTTTTCCACCTCACACAACAAGCTCCACAAAAACCAGAAGAATGTCGCCGACTTTGATTGATGTCGAGGAAGTTGGGGATTTTTGAATAGACATGGGCCAACTTTGTCAACAAATGGGGAAATGTTGACAACTTCGATGAAATGTCGAGGATATTGTGGAATGAGGATGTTTACTTGGATTCGACATCGCCAGTTGTCGATCGGCAATTTTTTTCCCAACTTTGATAATTTTTAATACCATGCTTATGGACTGCCGTGATACAGTGAAAACGCCTCATCTCACATTCTTTATAGACCTTGATTTGTATTGAAACATTAATGCGATTAGATATGCATATAGATGCTAGAACGGCAGCTCTCTGAGTGCTGATTAGATCAATAGGATAATGCCTCAGAAACACAGTAAGGTCACTACTGTGAGATCTGGGTTTCTCACTCTGGGATTCGGTCTATCACTATTTAAGACATTCCATTGCCTATCACTATTTAAGCCGTTCCATTGCCTAATCTTTGTGATCAAGCTTTCTATATCTAATAGTGACAACAATTCATACAAAGTTAATGTTGCTGTTTTTGTCTTCTCCCTCTATGACTGATCGAGAAACAGATCTATTGTTACATTCTTTGCTGCTTTTCCTCATTTTTTGCTGTGATACTCTTTAATTATGATCATTTACTCGTCAGTTATCTGTGTTTTTTTACTTCTTATGATAGCTGTCATCAGTCAAATGTGACTTGGAGGAAATGGATTCAATTATGTCCATGCAAGATGGTGGCATAACTGAACGACTAATAGATTCCAATCATTCATTTTTCATCCGAGAGTCAAGGTACGAGTTAATATTTGCTGACTAATCTTTTCTGTGTATGAATACTTTAGTGTTATCAGCAATGAGTATGCCATTTTGATGACCACCTGCCTGAAAATACGTGGACTTTAAGTTGATACTCTCAAGAAGCATTGCTGTCCGAAGTTATGCCTACTTGAGTTGCAATTGTGCCAATACTCACAAATGTTAATACTTCACTTAGTTTATTCAGCTGCAAGGAGTGATAATTCTTCTTTAAAGGAGTCCAATACTTATCATAAATTTCTAATGAAGTAGGGTACTTGCCATAAAAAGAGATAGGAAGTGTACTCCAGTAGGCAAAACTATGAAGTTTAGCGGGTTTCTTGCTACTCTTCCTGTACCCTTATTCACGGTAGAGGCAAAAAAGTATCGGGATAAGATCACTCGAGTTAACAGCCCAATCCTATTGTTTGAAGTTTCGCTAGGAAACTTTGACTTGCATGTTGGAGCTTTTCTTATATCTATATTTTTAATCAAATCCTAAATGCCACTAGTTGTTGTAGCTTTCTGGGGTGATAAGACCAGGATATTCGGTAGTAACCAAATTATGCCCTTAGACAGGAAAAATTGTCTTTCTTCTTTTCTTCTAGCTGTTAAAACAACGTAAAATTTTCAAGTTGAAAAGTTCTTATGCCCCAATTCTCAAACCCATAAGTTTTGGAGCCTTCATTTTCAGTCCATGAGAAGGATGTAGATCACAATCAATATATTGGTGGAAGATTCCTTGTAGATCCCTATGAAAAGGAGACTTAGTATTAGTCTATGATGATTAAGCTGCCAACCCTTATTGGATAAATATCTAGCTAGAATATTAGAAAGCTTTAGTACTAACTCCTATACTCTTCTACGCATTCTATTTTGTTGCTCATTTAGCTTGTTCTCTATGATGTGCTCGAGCTTAAGTATTATTTCCATACATATGAGTCACATAAAGGTGGAGATATCCTTACGAGTGACGATCATCCTTGTAAGATGATTGGTGTTGGCATGGTGAAGATCAAGATGTGTGATTGTGAAGTCGAAACATTGACCGACATCCAACATGTTGTCAGGTTGAAGAAGAATCTCATCTCATTGGGTACACTTGAAGACAAGGGCTGCATGTTCTCCGGTGGAAAACAGAGGTATTGATATTCTTAAAGCCAACCAGATCCTCATGAAGGCGGTGAGAAATTCACACAAACTGTACATCTTGCAAGATTCCACTATCTCAAGCTCTGCAGTGGTTACAACTTCATCAACAGACATCAGAATGCTCTGACATATGCATTTGGGACACATGTCTAAGAAAGGGATGATGCTTCTGAACAAGAGAGGGATGTTGTGTGGCGAAAGAATTGGAAAATTGGATTTTACAAGCATTGTGTTATGGGGAAGGCCAAATGCAATAGCTTCGGCACGACAATTCATTCTTCCACGGACGCTCTAGTTTATCTTCATTCTGATCTATGGGCCCCTTCTTCTGTGCCTTCGGAAGGTGGTGCTAAATACATGATGGCCTTCATTGATGATTGCCAAGGAAGGTCTGGGTTTATTTTCTCAAGAGCAAGGACGAGGTATTGTCTACTTTCAAGCAATGGAAGGCTCTTTTCGAGAATCAAACCGACAAGAGCATAAATACTTTTAAGACGGATAACAAGTTGGAGTTTTATTCTAATGATTTCAATAATTTATGCAATGATCATGAGATCAAAAGATATTGTACAGTGCGCCACTCGCTCCAACAGAATAGTGTAGCTGAAAGAATGAACATTTAATTGTTGGAAAAGGCCCGATGCACGCTGTTCAATGCGGGCTTGGATAGATCTTTATGGGCTGAAGCTATATCAAACTCTTGTTATTTTGTAAAGTTGTTCTTCATCACCTTCTATTAACTTCAAAACTCCTGAAGATGCTCGAATTTGTAAACCTGTTGATTATTTGAATCTACGTATATTCGGTTGCCCTGCTTATGCACATTCTGATACTGGCAAATTAGAACCTAGAGCTATCAAATGCATATTCCTAGGTTATGCTTCTGGGGTGGAAGAATACCATCTTTGTACAAGGATCCTTCCTCACCATGTTTCTTGGTAGAGAGCAACGTTACTTTTGACGATCTGCCATGGTGTCTACTATGCAAGACACAAATGGCTTTTCTACAAGTTCTCTACAGGGCCTCTCACACCAGGTGGAGACCAAAGAAGACGACAACTCACAGGTTGATGAACAAGATCCCTCTTCTATGCCAGATGGTTTAGTGCCTACTGAAGAGAAAGAGGATACTCTTGAGGGTTCTTATAGTGTAGCCAAAGGCAAAGGCAAATGAAACGTCAAACCACTGCAACACAATGGCTTGAGTGACTCTATAGTGCCCTATGTCCTCTCCAACGTTGTCGATGTGGATATTGGTGATGAGCCCGCCAATTTCCGTGATGTAGTCCCAGGTCATGATGCTCCGTAGTGGATTACTGCAATGAAGAGATGGAATCTCTTTACAAGAATCAAACTTGGGAATTGGTGGTTCCTTTTAAAGGTAAGACGGTAAGAGAGTAGTGGGATACAAGTGGGTCTATAAGAAGAAGGTGATATATACAAGGCACTCCTTGTTGCAAAAGGATACAATCAAATTATAGGCTTTGATTATCATGGAGTCTTCTCACCTGTCGTCAAGCATAGTTCCATGCGGGTGCTTCTTTTTCTGGTAGCCATTCAAGACCTAGAGCTGCAACAGTTAGACGTAAAGACAACTTTTCTGTATGGTGAACTAGAAGAAAAGATCTACATGAAACAATTAGAAGGTTTTAAAGACAAAACAAACCATGCACACTTGCTCAAGCATAATTCCATGCGGGTTTTCATGACATCTTCTCTCCTGTCGTCAAGCATAGTTCCATGGGGATGCTTTCTTTGGTAGCCATTGAAGACCTAAGGCTACAACAACTAGACGTAAAGACAACTTTTCTGTATGGTGAACTAGAAGAAAAGATCTACATGCAACACTTAGTAGGTTTTGAAGACAAAGTGAACCATGTGTGCTTGCTCAAGAGGTCACTCTATGGACTGAAGCAATCTCCTTGACTTGTTCATGATGCACAATGGATTTTCCAGGAGTAGCTATGACGCCTGTGTCTACTACAAAGGGCTGGATCAGTGTATCTGAAAGCGGTAAGCGGGAGGCGTGCGGACAACACCCTGTAACCGATTAAGCGGTAGGCGGGCGATTTTTGAGAAAGCGGGTGTCTAAATTTTATATATTTTTATATAAAATTACATGTATGTGTATATAAAAATTATATTTATAAGGAACTTCTATACATATCTAATCAGAAAATCAGTAATTAACTAAGTATTCATCAATACTTACTATTAATCAGTATCTCTAATCACTAAAATCAGCAAGCAGATCAATAATTGTAAATAACAAACTATGAATTGTTGAATTAAAGTAATCACTAAAGTAATACTAACCAGTAGTACCGATCATTAATCACTGAAAGCAGCAAGGAAATCAGTAAAACTAATCATGCATTACTAGTATAATAGAGCAATAGGATATTTACTTAGATGCATTACAGCAGTACCCAATTATTACAGCTTACACACAAAGTATGCATTCTGAATTAGGACTAGCTATATCATAGAACATTTAATGTATAAAAGTTTCATATATTATAGTCAACACTACTTGGATTATGTAATTAATTAATGTTAGATGCTTACATTAGGATTTTTAAACAACATCGGGAAAAAAGCGGGCAAAAAGCGGGTGAGGCGGGCAAAAAGCGGGCGATTATGTTCAAAACGATTAAGTGGGCGCTTAGGGGCTAAATTAGGTGGGTGAGGGTCATGGCCGCTTAAGCGGCCCGCCTGGCCGTTTTTTAATTCATTTGGCTGGATGAATATTCCTATGTTTACCTACTGTTATATTGTTGATGACATGTTGATTGCTTCTAGACACGCATCTGAGATTGCCAAGGTGAAATCGCTTCTAGGTGGAAAATTTGATATGAAAAACCTAGGTGAAGCTAAGGAGATTCTTGGCATGGAGATTCAAATGGACCAAGATGATAGAAGGCTTATCCTGACACATGATAAGTATATCAAGATGGTTCTTCACATGTTCCACATGTTAGATGCGAAGCCTGTTTCAACTCCATTGGGCGCTCACTTCAAGTTATCGACTTTGCATTGTCCACAGTCTGAGGAAGAAGAGAAAGAGATGGTGCATGTACCTTACTCCAATGCCATTGGTAGCATCATGTATCATGTATGCTATAGTTTGCACTAGACTAGACATGGCTTATGCAATCAATATGGTTAGGCATTACATGGCTCATCATAGCAAGGCACATTGGCAAGAAGTTAACTGGATCCTGAGGTATTTGAAGGGCACTTCAAATACTTGTTTAGTCTTCCGTGGAGCTCAACTCATCACGACAAGATATGTAGACTGGGCTTATGCGGGCAACTTCGATAAGAGATCTCTCACATGTTACATATTCACAGTGGGATCTGCAACTGTTAGTTGGAAAAACACTCTACAATGTACTATTGCTTCACCTACTGCTGAAGTAGAGTAGATGGTGACCATGAAAGCCGTGAAGGAGGTTTTAGGGCTCAAGGGTTTGATGAATCAATTGGGTATGGATCAAGAACAAGCCATTATTCATTGTGACAGTCAAAGTGCCATACGTTTTAGCAGATATCAAATGTTCCACGAGAGAATGAAGCACACTGTTGTCAAGTACCACTTCATTAGAGAAATCACAGTTGAAGGCAAGATTTAAATAAAGAAGATTGGTACGTGTAAAGAATCCAATCGACATGATACCGAAGACTCTTTCTTTAGCTAAGTTTAAGCTTTCCTCAAACTTAGGTGGTCTTCTTTCTACCTGAACTTTGCCCGTGTAGGGCATATGTGGAGGAGGGGGTATTCTTAATCAGTTTCTGATATTAGAGAAGATTGCAAGTGCTTTTCTGCTTCCGTTGTTGAGAGAATGTCTTAAATAGAAAAACTTCCTTGATGAACCGAACATCTACACCAAGCCTCCACATTGTTGGGATGCATTTTGGGTGTTTACAAGTGTATGTACGGTCAAACTGTTGACCATATACGGTTCCTATGGACCATATCTGGGCAAGAGCAACAAAAGCAACAAATACACTCTTAACAGACCGTATACAACTCCAGACCACACCATATACATTCCAGGTTGGAGCATATACAATCCAACTGGACCTTACTTTGGCCTGCAATGTGATTTACACTCCAGGCTGGGCCGTATACGGTCTAGTTGGGCCGCATCCACATATTGGATGACTGTAGTGACTTTGGGACTTTGACCATGTGTCCTATATTAATAAATAGACCCCAAACTCGTCCATAAAATGAAGAGAACGAAGAAACATCAACATGTGTCATTTTTCGAAGACCTAAAGCTACAGATGAACCTAGGGCTTCCCTTAGGGTTTCACGCATTCAAGAGCTTCTCTCCAAGCAACCGTCTTCTTCCATGACCGACTTTCGAGTGTAAAAACGGAGTGGGTTCTTCTCTCTTCTGTAATCATCATCATCTCTGTTATCTCTCCATCAATAATATCATCTCTGCCAGTGGTTGTATGCTCCCATATTGAGAATTTGCCAAACCACTCTAAATCATGGCTCTGTGGTTGCTTGCTTGTTCGCTGTTGATCTTCATTGTACATATTCGGATTGGATTGCTCAATCTCACGCTTCCGCATCTCCGCAACAAGCTCGTTGGGCCTTGTTGTTTGGGTCTCCCATCACCACTATAATCCCAACAAATGGTATCAGAGCGGTTTCTACCTCTGCATCTCTACCATGATGTCGAAGTACAACATCGAGAAGTTCGATCGCTTGAAGAGCTCTCTCTGGCAAGTCAAGTGCGAATCTTGTCTCACATAAGGAGTTCACAAAGCCCTTCCCAGAAAGGAGAAGAATTCAAACCCATTACGGATGACCGGTAGGAGGAGATTAATTAAAAGGCTTGTACATGCATCTTTCTCTGTTTGGAGGATAAAATCTCCTCCATGAGGTCGTCTATCTGAAGACCGCCAAAGAAGTTTCAAATGAACTTGAATCACTCTACATGAAAAAGTCCATCACCAACGTGCTTGTGTTGAAGAAGCGCCTTTTTGTGCTTCACATGGAAGAAGTTGGTTCCTTGACGAATCTCTTGACGACTTCAATGAAATCATCCACGACCTCGGGCAGATTAATGTGAAGATAGAGGACAAGGATCAAGCAATTTTGTTGCTTTGTACCCTTCCACCGTCCTACAAGAATCTTTCAGATATGACGATTTTCAGTGAGTCAAAGACTATTTCACTCGATGAAGTCAAAATGGTCTTAATGTCTCAAGAGCAATGTATCAGAAAGCGGGAAGCGGGAGGCATGCAGACAACACCCTGTAACCGATTAAGCGGTAGGCGGGCGATTTTTGAAAAAGCGGGTGTCTAAATTTTAGATATTTTTATACAAAATTACATGTATGTGTATGTAAAAAATATATTTATAAGGAATTTCTATACATATCTAATCAGCAAATCAGTAATTAACTAAGTATTCATCAATGCTGACACAAATCAGTATCTTAAATCACTAAAATCAGCAAGCAGATCAGTAACTGTAAATAACAAACTATGAATTGTTGAATTAAAGTAATCACTAAAGTAATACTAACCAGTAGTACCAATCATTAATCACTGAAAGCAGCAAGGAAATCAGTAAAACTAATCATGCATTACTAGAATAATAGAGCAATAGGATATTTACTTAGATGCATTACAGCAGTACCCAATTATTACAGCTTACACACAAAGTATGCATTCTAAATTAGGACTAGCTATATCATAGAACATTTAATGTATAAAAGTTTCATATATTATAGTCAACACTACTTGGACTATGTAATTAATTAATGTTAGATGCTTACATTAGGATTTTTAAACAAAAGCGGGAAAAAAGCGGGTGAGGCGGGCAAAAAGCGGGCGATTATGTTCAAAACATTTAAGCGGGCGCTTAGGGGCTAAATTAGGCGGATGAGGGTCATGGGCGCTTAAGCGGCCCGCCTAGCCGTTTTTTAATTCAGTGCTCAAGAGAGATTAGAGAAGGATCTTACTTCATTAAAAGTAGTTGGTGTATCACTGGCCGCTAGAGGAAGGGAGCATCCACGTGACAATGACCCTGAAAGTTCTTAGCTATTAAAGAACAAGTCAAAGTCACGTCTATCAAAGAGGTGCAACTATTGTAAGAGGACGGGTCATACCCTGATGAATGGTACAAGTTGCAAAACAAACAAAAGCATGAGAAATCAAATGATGCTGTAGCTCATGCAAAGGTGGCTCATGGAGGATCTGAAGATGACAACTACGTTCTTGCTTGATCGCTGTCCTACGACTACAAGAATGATTGGGTTCTTGATTCAACATGCACATACTATATGACTGAGCGTAAGGATTATTTCCATTCATATGAGTTACCTCAAGGTGGAGATATCCTTATGGGTGAAGATCGTCCTTGCAAGACGATCGGTGTTGGCACAATGAAAATTGAGATATTTGTTGACGAAGTCATAACATTGACAGACATCCGACATATTGTCGGGTTGAAGAAGAATCTCATCTTTTTGGGCACACTTGAAGACAAGGGTTGCAAGTTCTTCGGTGAAAACGAAGGTAATGATATTCCTAAAGCTGACCGGGTCCTCTTAAGGGCAATGAGAAATTCACTCAAAATGTACATCTTGCAAGGTTCCACTATCTAAAGCTCCGTAGCAGTTACAACTTCATCTAAACACACCAGAAGGCCTTGACATATGCGTTTGGGACACATGTCTGAGAAAGGGATGATGCTTCTGAGCTAGAGAGGGTTGTTGTGTGGTGAAAGCACTGGAAAGTTAGGTTTATGGGAGCATTGTGTTATGGGGAAGGCCAAACGCAATAGCTTCGACACATCAATTCTTTCTTCCACGGATGCTCTAGATTATGTTCACTTGGATCTGTGGCCCTTCTCGTGTTCCTTCGAAAAGTGGTGCTAGATATATGATGACCTTCATTGATGATTGCACAAGAAAGGTCTGGGTTTATTTTCTTAAGAGGAAGGACGAGGCATTCTCTTCTTTCAAGAAGTGGTAGGCTCTTGTTAAGAATCAGACCGACCAATGCATCAAGACTTTTTGAATTGATAACGGCTTAAGAGTTCTGTTTTAAGGAGTTCAATTATTTTGCATTGGTCATGGGATCAAAGACATCCAGTGCGTTACACACCCCAACAAAATAGTGTCGCACAGAGAATGAACTGAATATTGTTGGAAAAGGCCCAATGCATGCTTCTCAATGCTAGCTTGGATAGATCTTTTTGGGTTGAAGCTCCGAAGCTATATCAACCTCTTGTTATTTAACCATTCTCCATCATGTTCTATTAACTCTTGAAAAAGCTTGGTTCGGTAAACCTGTTAATTATTCGAATCCAGGTATATTCGCTTGCCCTACTTATGAACAATCTGATACTGGCAAATTAGAACCTAGAGCTATTAAATGCATATTCCTTGGTTATGCTTCTGGAGTGAAAGGATATCGTCTTTGGTGTGCAAGGTTCCTTCTTTACCACGTTTCTTGGTAGAGCTCACATTACTTTTAACGAATCTGGCATGGTGTCTACTATGCAAGACACAAACAATTCTTCTACATGTTCTCTATAGTGCGTCCCATAACAAGTGGAGACCAAAGAAGATGACGACTCACATGTTGACGAACAAGATCCCTCTTCTGTGCCAGATGATACAGTACCTACTGTAGACAAAGAGGAGATTCTAGAGAGTTCTTATAGTGTAACCAAAGGCAAAGGCCAACGGAACGTCAAACCACTTCAACACTATGTCTTTGGTGACTCCATGGTAGCCTATGCCCTTTCCAACGCCGTTGATGTGGATATTGGTAACAAGCCCACCTATTTCTGTGATGCGGTCGTAGGTCATGATGCTTTGTAGTGGATTGCTGCAATGAAGGAAGAAATAGAATCTCTTCACAACAATCAAACTTGGGAGATGGTGGTACCTCCCAAAGGCAAGAAAGTAGTGGGTTGCAAGTGGGTCTATAAGAAGAAAGAAGGTGATAGATACAAGGCATGCCTTCAAAAGGCTATAGTCAAATTGAAGGTTTTGATTATAATGAAGTCTTCTCAACCATCGTCAAGCATAGTTCCATACAGGGGCTTCTTTCTTTGGTAGCCATTGAAGACCTAGAGTTGCAAAGACATCTTCTTTGCACGGTGAACTAGAAGAAAAGATCTACATGCAACAATCATAATGTTTTGAAGACAAAGAGAACCATCTGTGCTTGCTCCCAAGGTCACTCTATGGGCTAAAACGATCTCCTAGACAATGGTACAAGGGATTTGACTCTTCATGATACACATTGGATTTTTCAAGAGTAGCTATGATGCTTGTGTCTACTACAAAGGGCTGGATGGCAATTCCTTTGTTTACCTACTATTATGTTAATATATCTTTCTTTATGTCTTTATTTTCTATTTTTCATTACTGCTGTACCTATGTGCAATTTACTCCTTTATATAAATAAAGAGGAGAGCCCTATTGGGAACTCTCACGTTGCCTCGTGCAACACACACATTGCGGCTGTTCCGTTTTACGTATTCCGCTAACATGGTATCAAGAGCAGTGTGATCGGCCGCTTCCGCTTCTCCTTTCTCCAGCGCCGCCGCCCTTCCTCCTCCATCCCAGCAGGGCCGCCGCCGTCCTCCACCTAGGGAGCCGCCGCAGCAGCGGCCTCCTTCCCCTCTCGCTGCCGCCGCGCGGAAGGGGCAGGGCAGACGCCACCGCCGGCGCTGCAGCCCGTCGGCTAAGGGCTTCCTTCGCCCGTCTACTATCTCTGGACCTCCGGTAGTCTCCTCCATGCTACCGTAGGCCCGGCAGCCAAGAACCGAAGCTCCGTCTACGTTTTCGGCAATTTTTCAGCAACTTTTCGGCTAATTTTCGGAAGTCGAATTTGCTGTTTGGGGATTTCCGGTTGATCAAACGGCCATCTAAAGCCCTAACCGGAGGTCTCGTCTCTTCCAAAGTGCTTTCCTAATCACATCTCCTTCATGTGTGATTAGGAACCTCTCTCTCTTGAAGGCTGTCGATGCGTCAGTAACACATCCTCTATCCAGTTTCAGTTGTGACGTGTATCTCTCCGTCACGTGACGTGTATCTTCCCGTCAATCCAGCCTTCCTTGTGACGTGTATCATTCCGTCACCTATCCTCGTTGCATTATGGAGAATAAGATGTCCACCTATTATGGAGAGGTGTCGCCTATTCCCATCAAACTCAACGGGAAGAATTTTCTGCTATGGATGAATGCTGTTCATACCGTCTTGGAGTCCCGAGATAGGGCAAAGTTCGTTGATTCTGCACCCCTAGCTAGCACTGACAAAGACTATGCCGAGTGGAAACGTCTGGACAACCTAGTGAAGACTTGGCTATGGGGCAGCATGGAACCTACAATTGCATCTAGGTTCATGTTTTACTCTACAACCAAGGAGATTTGGGATGCCGTGAAGCAACATTATGCTCAAGAAAAGAATGCTCTTCACCAGTTTATGATTTATGACCGTCTTTTTGCGGAAAGACAGGGTGATAAGCCACTTGAAGAGTATTTTGGTGTGATTCAAGCTATTTCTCAAGAACTGAGCTATTATCATCCAGTGACAGTTGCTGAGCAGATTAAAGATCGAGACGACCTGGTCACTGCTAAATTTCTCTCTGGACTTAGCCCCTCCTTCGGTTCGGCCAGAAGTGTGATCCTTGCTTCAGACAAATTACCAAACCTTGCAGAAGCTTACTCTAGGATTCAGCAGTCCACCTTTGAGTCTGCTGATTCTATTTCTGTTGTTCCTTCTGGAGATTCTCATTCTTCTATTGCAGCAGCAGTAAGAGGAGGACGACCTGCACCATCTGACAAATCTGGCTTGGGCAGAGGACGTGGGACTCGTCCTAGATGCACATTCTGTGACAAACCTGGGCATACTGTAGAAAAATGCTGGAAGAAACATGGGAGACCTGCTGCCCCGCCTGTTGGAGCTGCAAACTGTGCCACCTCGGAATCTTCAGCTGTGGGTTCTAGTACTCCTGGCATCACTCTTACTCAGGAGGAATACGACAGATTTATTCAGGCAACTCAGCACTGGAACATGGGCGCGTCATCTACTTCGGCAGCCAACCTTGCGTCTACTGCGGGTAATCAGGCTACATCCTTTATGGCTTCTGGATCCGCAAATCCTTGGGTGGTTGACTCTGGCGCATCCCAGCACATGACTGGTATGAGGAGATTGCTCCGTTCACTTGACTCATATATTCCTCATCCATCTGTTACCTTGGCAGATGGTTCAGTGAGGAAGGTGGTAGCTAGTGGATCTGTGTCTCTTACACCAGATTTTGATATGAAATCTGTTCATTTTGTGCCTGAATTTCCATTTAATTTGCTTTCTGTTGCCAAGCTGATTGACACTGTAAAATGCACAGTAACATTCGGGCCCTCTTGTTTTGTTTTACAGGATCTCAAGAGTATGAAGATGATTGGTGGGGGGCCTAGGAAAGGTGATCTCTACCTCTTCCCTGGTGATTGTCTACCTCGCCATCCTGCTCCAGTTTCAGCCGTCATGATGAGTGGTTCCCCCTTGCTGTGGCATTGCATATATGGACATCCATCCTTAGAAAGCCTGAAGAAGTTGGAACCAGATCTGGCTCATTTGTCTTCTTTAGAGTGTCAATCGTGTCAGTTGGGCAAACATCATAGATTGTCATATCCTGTTCGTGTCAATAATCGGGCTACTAGTCCGTTTGAGTTAGTCCATAGTGATGTGTGGGGTCCTGTTAAAGACCAAAGTTATAATGGCTTTAGCTATTTTATTTCCTTTGTGGATGATTACTCTCGCATGACATGGATTTATTTGTTGAAAAGTCATGAGTCTGTGCTTTCCATCATTAAATATTTTCATAAAGAAATTCAAGTTCAATTTAATTGCAACATCAAGACTTTTCAATCTGACAATGCTCTCGAATATGTTCAGAAAGCGATGAATGAATTTTGTACTTCGGTTGGGATGATTCATCATACATCCTGTCCTCACACCCCTATGCAGAATGGAGTTGCTGAGAGAAAGAATCGCCATCTTTTGGATGTTACTCGATCCCTCATGTTTGAATCAAATGTGCCTAAACGGTTCTGGTCTGAAGCCCTTCTCACCGCATGTTTTTTGATTAATAGACAACCCTCCTCCGTTTTGCATGGACGCACTCCCTTCTCTGTTTTACGCCCTATGGATCAACCTTTTCATGTTCCTCTTCGGGTGTTTGGTTGTACATCCTTCGTTCATAATTTTGATCCTAAACAAGACAAACTTTCGCCTAGGTCTGTTAAAACCTTGTTCCTTGGGTACTCTGGTACGAGTAAAGGTTACAAGTGTTATTGTCCTAGTTTGCATCGTATGTTTGTTTCTAAGGATGTCACTTTTCATGAAACCACTCCATATTTTGCAAATTCTATGAGCAAGGGGGAGCAATCGAGTGAGAGAGTGCCACCCCCAATTCAAAGTGAGCGAGTGGCACCACATGTGCCGAGTGAGGGAGTGCCACCCATTATTATTCAGGACATGCAGCATGATGATGCACCTGTCATTCAGCCCTATTCACAGGTGTATCACAGGCGAGGTAGACAGAATCCAGATGAGGCAGCGACACCAGTCTCTGAGCTTCCTCCATCGTCTTCTACTCACGAGATTCCTGCAGAAGCTTCTGATCTTGATGTTCCTATTGCTGTCAGGAAAGGTATTCGTTCATGTACTATTAGACATCCCATATCCAATGTGTGTTGTTTGTCCCACTTATCTACACAGGCTCGTGCATTTGCTGTTGGGATGGACTCAATTACGACACCAAGAAATCATTTAGATGCTATGAAGGACAGTGGTTGGAAACAGGCAATGCAGGTGGAAATATCTGCTCTATTAGACAATGGCACATGGGATCTTGTCGACTTACCTGCAGGAAAGAAAATTGTGGGCTGCAGATGGGTTTTCACAGTCAAACACAACCCTGATGGATCTGTTGAAAGGCTGAAGGCTAGATTGGTAGCAAAAGGCTACACACAGACATATGGAGTTGACTTCTTTGAGACTTTTTCTCCAGTTGCTCATTTGAACTCTGTACGGATCCTTATATCACTTGCTACTACCTTTGACTGGCCTATTTTTCAGCTGGATGTCAAGAACACTTTTCTTCATGGTGATCTCCAAGAAGAGGTATATATGGAGCAACCACCTGGTTTTGTTGCTCAGGGGGAGTGTCAGAAAGTGTGCAAACTGAAGAAAGCTATATATGGGCTAAAGCAATCTCCTAGAGCTTGGTTTGACAAGTTCAGTGCTGTTGTTTTACAGATGGGTTTCTCTCGTTCCATGACTGATCACTCTCTATTTTATTCAAACTCTTCTTGTGGGTCTATCATTATTGCTGTCTATGTTAATGATATTGTGATTACTGGCAGCGATTCTACAGGTATATCACGTGTGAAGGAAGGATTACAAAAACACTTTCACACAAAGGACCTGGGGAAACTGAGATATTTTCTAGGGATTGAGGTTCTTAGATCCCATGCAGGTATAAACCTATCTCAGAGGAAGTATGTGCTGGACTTGCTACAGGAAACAGGCATGACTGATTCTAAGCCAGTATCAACTCCTATGGATTATCACACCAAGGAGATGGATGATGACACTGAGTATTCAGATCCAGGACACTACAGGAAAATAGTTGGGAAGTTAATCTATCTAACTGTAACAAGACCCGATATTTCTTTTGCTGTAGGAGTGGTGAGTCAACATATGTGCACACCACGACAGTCACACTGGACAGCTGTATGCAAGATTCTGAGATATCTGAAAAGTGCTCCTGGAAAGGGAATCACTTACTACAAACCAAAGAGCTCCTCATCACCTTTGGTTCTGACAGGTTATGCAGATGCAGATTGGGCTGGCAATCAGATTGATAGAAGATCTACTTCTGTCTACTGCACTTTCCTTGGTGACCATTTGATCACTTGGAAAAGCAAGAAACAACAGGTGGTAGCGCGGTCTAGTACTGAAGCTGAATACCGTGCTATGGCACATGCATGCTGTGAATTACAATGGATCAAATCTGTCTTATCTGAGTTGAAGATTTCGATTCAATCTCCCATGACACTCAAGTGTGACAATCAATCTGCTATACATATTGCCAGGAATCCTGTCTTCCATGAGCGTACAAAGCACATAGAAGTTGACTGTCACTTCATCAGAGATCAGATAAAGAATGGCAATGTTGTGACACCATATGTCAAGTCTGAGGATCAATTAGCTGACATCTTGACAAAGCCATTAGGTCCAGCAGTGTTCCAGAATTTATGTGGCAAGCTGGGCATCCACAATGTGTACACTCCAGCTTGAGGGGGAGTGTTAATATATCTTTCTTTATGTCTTTATTTTCTATTTTTCATTACTGCTGTACCTATGTGCAATTTACTCCTTTATATAAATAAAGAGGAGAGCCCTATTGGGAACTCTCACGTTGTCTCGTGCAACACACACATTGCGGCTGTTCCGTTTTACGTATTCCGCTAACATATTACATGTTGATGACATGTTGATCGCTTCGAGACACACATCTGAGATTGCCAACATGAAATCTCTTGGTGGAGAATTTGATATGAAAGACCTAGGTGAAGCTAAGAAGATTCTTGACATGGAGACTCAAATGGACCAGAAAGATAGAAGGCTTCTCCTGACACATGAGAAGTATATCAAGAATGTTCTTCATAGGTTCCATATGTTAGGTGTGAAGCCTGTTTCAATTCCATTGGCCGATCACTTCAAGTTATCTGCTTTGCAGTCTCCACAGTCCGAGGAAGAAGAGAAAGAGATGGAGCATGTAATACTCCAGTGCCATTGATATCATCATGTATGCTATGGTTTGCACTAGACCAGACATTGCTTATGTAGTCAATGTGGTTAGTTGTTACACGGCTCATCTTAGAAAGGCACATTGGCAAGACGTTAAGTGGACTTTGAGTTATTTGAAGGGCACTTGAAATACTTGTTTAGTCTTTCGTGGAGCTCAAGTCATCACGACATGGTATTTGGTCTCAGATTATGCAGGCGACTTTGAAAAGAGGATATCTCTCACAAGATACATGTTCAAACTGGGATCTACACCTTTTTTTGGAAAATCACTCTTCAAAGTACTATTGCTTTATCTACTACTGAAGAAGAGTACATGGCGGCACGAATGCCATAAAGGAGGCGTTATGGCTTAAGAGTTTGACTGAATTAGTTAGGCATGGTTCAAGAACAAGTTCTTATTCATTGTGACAGTCAAAGTGCTATACATCTTAGCAAAGTTCAAATGTTTCATGAGAGAATGAAGCACATTGATATCAAGTACCACTTCACGAGACAAGTTACAACTGAAGGCACGATCCAAATAAAGAAGATTGTTATGCCTGAGAATCCAACCAACATGATGACAAAAACTCTTCCGTCAGCTGAGTTTGTGCTTTGCTCAAAAGTAGCTAGTCTTCTTTCTATTTGAGCTTTGCCCGTGTAGGGGATGTGGAGGAGATGGTATTCTTAATCAATTTATGATATTATAGAAGATTGCAAGTACTTTTCACCTTCAACATTTTTGAGTTGGAAGACAAAGTGGAGTTTGTTGAGTGAGTGTCTTAAACTCTCTAGAAAAGCTTCCTTGATGAAGCAGACGTCTACACCAAGCCTCAACATCGTTGGGATCATATCTAGCCAAACAATTGACCATATACGGTCCTCATGGATCATATCTAGCCAAAATAACAGAAACAACAAATACACTCCAGACTAACCATATACTCTCTAGATCAGACCATATACACTCTAGGATGGACCATATACGGTGCGGTGCTATTTACACTCTAGGTTAGACCGTATACCATCCAGCTAGACCGTATTTACGTACTGGATGACTCCGGGTGACTTTGGGACTTTGGCCACGAGTCCTATTCTTATAAATAGGCCCCCAACTCGTCCCAAACATGAAGAGCAACAAAGAGACATCAAGAAATGTCATTTTTCAAAGACCTAAAGCCATAGATGAACCTAGGGCTTCCCTTAGGGTTTGACGCCTCCAAGAGCTCTCTCCAAGCAACCATCTTCTTCCACGATTGACTTTCAGGTGTAAAAGGGGATTGAGTTCTTCTTCTCTCTTCTGTAATCATGATCTCTATAATCTCTCCAATAAAATCATCTGCGACAGTGGATGTAGGCTCCCACATTGGGAATTTGGCAAACCACTATAAATCTCTTAGAACAATTGCAAACAAGTCCAAAATTGATTTTTTCAGGTTTTTTTTAATTTATTCGGACTTGTTGGTCGACCGAGTTGCTACCGATCAGAAACTCGGCCGACACCACACTTTGGATCACTCCCAACATCATCCAAAAATTATGAAAATTTAACCTAATGTTTGAAATTGAGCAAGTTACAGTTAAAATTTCAGCTCATTTAGGTGTACCAATAAAAATACAAAAATCAAATACTAGATTGCTATATTTCATCCTGAATGCATGGTCGACTCAGTTTGTCCTAGGAAAACTCGGCCGACCAACATGTCAACAAACATCCAAAAATTCTTATATTTCACAAGAAAACTTATGTTTGAGTTATCCAAACTATATCCAAATTTTAACAAAATCAGAGTTATATATAAATACTAAAAATCATTTCGTACACCACTATATTATCACATTTTTATTTTTTTATACTATCAAAATTCTCAATTCAGCCAATTAGGAATTTCCATTTCTCAAACCCTAATTATTCGAAATAAGGCATGCTTAGAGTTTTTCATTATTGTTTAAAAGATATAATTAGAATACCAAAATTAATCAAGTTTAAACAATGATCAATCTAGTTAAGCATGTAATCATCTAAGTAAACCTTTATTAGATGACTAAGTTGGAAAAGGGTCGTTACATTATATAGTCCAGTCGAACCTTAACACGGTCGAAAAACAACTGTATGACTTTGAGACTTTGGATATGAACCCTATTCTTATAAATTGACCCCCAACTTGTCCCAAACATGAAGAGCAACGAAAAGACATCAAGATATGTTGTGTTTCGAAAACCTAAATTATTCAAAACCCTAATTATTCAAAAAAGGCATGCTTAGAGTTTCTCATTATGTTTTAAAGATATAATTAGACTACCAAAATCAATCAAGTTTGAACAATGATTAATCTAGTTAAGCATGTAATCATCCAAGTAAACCTTAATTAGATGACTAAGTCGAAAATGGGTCGTTGTAGTATACATTCCAGTCGAACCTTAACACAGTCAGAAAACAACTGTATGACTTTGAGACTTTGGATATGAGCCCTATTCTTAAAATTGACCCCCGACTTGTCCCAAACATGAAGAGTAACGAAAAGACATCAAGAGATGTTATGTTTCAAAGACCTAAAGACAAGGACGGACCTAGTGCTTCTGCTATGGTTTCAAACCTGCAGGAGCTCCTCTCCAAGCAACTATTCTCTTCCACTGTCAAATCTTAGGTGTAAAAGGGGATTGGATTCTTGTTCTCTCTTCCGTAATCATCATTGTAATCTCTACATCAATAATATATTCTCCGCCAGTGGATGTAAGCTCCCTCATTGGAAATTTGCCAAACCATCTTGTTTTTGTGGTTGCTTGCTCCGTTGTTGATCTTCGTCATACATATTTGGTTTGGATTGCTCATTCTCGCGCTTCTGCATTCCCCTAACAAGCTCGTTGCGCTTTGTTGTTCGGGTCTCCCATCACCACCATATCCCAACAAGATTATATTACTTTTTTATGTATTTAAATCCATGAACGCAAAAGCTCAATATTTATATCTCATTCATGGTAGTTCTTATAAATTGTATAGTAGTGAACAATAACATGAACTGTAGTAGTAGTAGTACATTATAGCAGTGAACAATAACATGAACTGTAGTAGTAGTAGTACAATAACATGAACAATAATATGTGACTTTCTGAAATGAACTTTAAAACTCTTATATATTTAATCAATACATGAACATTGTAGTTTATTACTATAAGCATGTTATATTTACACTCTGTATTAATTTGTAAGTCCACATTATATTATCTTGAAAAAACCATACTAAAATATATAAAAATGCACAGTTAGGTTCTTGCACAATTTTTATACGCTATAGGTAACTGTCCAAGTATCTATAAATTATTGAATACTACATAGAGTAGAAAGTAGTGAGATACTAATACTACAAAATATGATAGCTCTCGGGAACATATTATTAGTGGAATGCATTCTCTTTGCATCCTTAATTGGCGCTGACAATTTTTGGGCCTTGGATTTAGGTCTTGTAAGATAGCATACATTTGGAGGAAATCCTCGACTTAACTTCTTCAGTTAGGGCCCATGTTTAAAAGTCGATTTCGATGCCGTTTCCGATGGTCCAGAAATAGAAATTTCGACCGAAATTTTGATATTTCCGCTTATTTTGACACAAGATTTTGATGCAAATTTTGATGATTTCGATGACCAAATAAAGGAATTAAGTCATAAAATTTTACCATGATGATCTACATACATAAATACACCTAATTATGCAATAATATCATATGTTGGTATAGGGTGGGGGGCTCCTACATTTTTGAGTGAAAATACACAAAACTGTTTCTATCAGGATTTCGATGATGCAATGTATACATACATATATTCTTATGCAGTAACATGTTAGATCTTGTATTTTAGATTCAATAAACTCAGTGGAGTCTCCCACATTTATTTAGGATTTTTAAGAATGTGTTTAAATTTTTTAATGCAATTAAAAAATGGATATTTCAGCTATTTGGATTGTCCATTTTGATGTCTAGTACCGGTCGAAACCGAAATTTCACAATTTCAACTAAAATTTTAAATCATGGTTAGGGTTATACATTTATATAGAAGAGACTTTATAAACTTCACACATAGGTCCCCGACTTAATACACAAACACACACACACACACAAGTAGGTCCAAATATATTAACACCCCCTCAAGCTAGAGCATATATGTCATAAGCGCGCAACTTGTTACATAGCATTTGGATCGAACAACAATTTAAGGACTTTGTAGATATAATAGAAAATTGATCATTTGATCTGACATGCGACATTGGAATCAACTTCTATATATTTTCTCATAGAAAGTGACAATCAACTTCTATATGTTTAGTTCTTTTAAGGAAGACGAGATTTTTAGCAACGTGGACTTCAACTTAATTGTTACACTTCAAGTCCATAGAGCTTTCTACATGAAGCCTAGCTCTTCTAACAAGTGGCAAATTTGTAGCAATCACATGTTGTGAGGGCTACTCTAATTCTGCATTGGATCTTGCTACTACACTCTGCTTCTTGCTTTTCACCTTTTCTATGATATAAAATTTCCTCTCACAAATAGACAATGGCTAGAAATAGACCTCATGTTAATGTTAGATTCACCCAATCGATATTGGAGAAATCGTGCACCGTTAGATGGCCATTATTCTGATATAGAAGTCCCTTTCCAGGAAACTCCTTGAGATATCAGAATGCACATCACAACCTCCACATGACCCGTGATGGCTTATCACAACCTTCTTGAGATACCTTAGAATGCACAATATGAGCTGCATCTGATTAACAACTCTAGCATAAAGGCAAGGTTCAAATGTTTCACAACTTGACAAATAAGCTTTCCAGCAAGCCATCTACATCTCCATGGATCATAAAGTAACCCCCCTGCTCCATAGACAATATGACTTTAGAATCCATAGGAGTGTCAACAAGTTTGATCATGTATACATGCTTCAATGAGAAAATCTAAGGCATTCTTCCTTTGTGAGATTGTTATTAGACTTGAACTTGGCAACTTCTATTCCCAAAAAGTATTGAAGACTGCCGAAGTCCTTTTTATGAAAATGACCTTGTTTACATGTCTTTAATTGTGTAATGCCATGCCTATTGTCCCTATTAATCACAGTATTATATATGTATACCACCAAGAAGATGCTGCCAGAAATCTGTCACTTATAGAAGACTAAATGATCCATGGTAAATCACTGGAGTTAGACTCAAATAGGGCTTCACTGAATCTACCAAACTAGGCACGTAGTGTCTGCTTCAGTCCATAAAGAGACATGTGAAAATGACATACTAGATACGACTCCCCGTGAGCAACAAACCTAGGTGGTTGCTCCTTATAAATATCACAATCTAGATCACCATGCATAATACATTTATAATATCAAGCTGAGGCCAAGAGTGTTCAACAACTAGAGACAAGAATATGTGTACAAATGCCAACTTTGCCGCAGGGGAGAAGACTTCTAAATAATACATTGCCATAGACTAGAGTGTAACCCTTGGCTACCAAACACACTGTAAGCTGATCAATACATCCATTTGCACCCACTTTGATAGTGTAAACCCAACAACAACCAACTGCAGACTTACCTTGCATATATCAATACATCCATTTGCAATCCCCACCCTCACCCGCCGGCACACCCACACCGACACTCAACTAGCTGATGAAGCAGTTGAGACACCATTAATTTGCCGCATTAGACCTGTGGTACCTGCTATAACGAATTGGGCAGTTCATGTTCTTTTTCCATCGAAGGGAAAACATCTTATGTGTTGTAATAGCCCCAAATGACCTCAATTCAAGTTTTTCAAAATTGAACCGGTTGGCGAACAATGAAGCCTTTCGATTATCGACTCATTGGTTCAAACGGTGGTTTGACCAGTTCAACTAGTGATGTCAGAATGCCGTCATAAATAATAGAAATACATATGAAAATCATGGGAAATATACAAATTAAACATGAGTAATAACACAATTGCTCGTTGTAATGTAAATACTTAAAACTCATTTGAGAGTCTGGTTAATTTAGTTAATTAAATTATTTGAGTCTATTAGTATATGGGCCCAAGTTTGTGTGGGCCCATTAGGGTTTAGTCTAAAGTCTGTATGCTTCCCCCTTCTCTTATATATAGGAAGGGGATTCCTCTTATCAAATATATTGCACCTTCTTTTATTTTACAACATGGTATCAGAGCGGTGATCCAACCCTAACCCTAGAGGAGACAAAGATTTTCCTCTGCTTGCGATCGACCGCCATCTCTTCTTGGCTTCGCCGCCCGCCGAGGCATCATCCGACCTCCATGGTCATCTCCTCCTCCCTTCTTCCTTCTTCACAAAAATTTCCTATGCTGACGCTCGTCATCCCGGTCATCACCATTGTTATCTGCATCCAAATCACGTCTAGTTGTCCCTTCCCAAAGAAACAACTTTGGCATCTTTTTCAGAACCTGTCACTCAGATCTGTCCTCCCTCGCAGCCCACAATGCCACCATTATCTTTTCTCTCTTATTTCATTAGAAGACCGTGGCACCTTCTGCCTCCAATTTCATCGCGATCGCTGTTGTGTTAGTAGAGACCATGCTTGTGTCTGCATTCTTCAAAGAAAAACACCTTTCCATGTCTTTGATTATTCCCTGCGGCGATCTTCCTTCGGATTACATTCCCGAAATTTGGATGGATACGTGATGTAGATCCTAGTCACGCTGGACCCGTAGGAGACTAGAACGGTTAGCAAATCCACATACGTGGAAGCCCTATTCGAGGGTTGTCATCTCCAACTGGAAAACGGGCACCAATTCATATGGCTGCCCACACTATAGGTTAAGGTGCATGATCATGGCACCGTGCTGCAACAGTGACTTCGTCTACCAACACTGCCACAACGAGATGTTGATCCTTGGGAATGGCATGGCATCTTGCAGGTGGAACACACCTTCACACCCGCCCTCGATCTGCTTAGAAGCACGATGTCCCCTGCATGCGTTGAAAATGGTGACACATCTCTATCAAGTCTGTGAGAAGATGACACATTGACCCTTTAATGACGGGCAAATGGTGGCAAGTTCGCGGTGGTCACTGCCCGATTAATTTTTTTGTGACGACACCTACCCTTTACATATTTTTGTGTGTGACTACCCTATACAGTATGCTATTGCTAATCAAATTCTTATTCAAACCAGATTTTGGATCTAATCCATACTGTAGGGGCTCCACCCCACGCACCCTCAGATTTGTCAGCTCAAGGGCCGGACAAATCTCGTTTCCGGGTCGCACAAAGATCCATTTATTTTTCTGCCCAAATCTATCTAATCGGGTCATGTGGCACATCAACTCGCGTTATCTACATCTTTGGACTTTTCTACTATGAACCATCATCTCTGGACTTTTCTACTGTGAACCAACACTCTCTGGACTCTTCTGCTGTGAACCAACACTCTCTGGACTATGATGATAGTGACTGTGATAAAGACCCTGACACCTTCTTGCTAATATTTACTACTACTCCAGATGCCACATCCTTTTGATCAAGAAGCTTTTGCTGCCTGTTTGTGACCTACATCTGTGACCTCCGACATGTTTCAGATTTGACCTGTTTGCATACCTGCTTCAGATTATCTGCTTGAGGGGGAGTATTTGAGTGATGAGTGTTTTAGTGTAATCTTAGGAGGAGAAGTATTCTTGTATTTGCTTGTCTTATCTTTGTCTCCACTTATTTGTTTTTTAGTTTGTCTCTTTGTTTGCAAGTTGACTTGGGATTCTCCCAAGCTTCAGCTTGAGGGGAAGTATTAGAGAGTCTGGTTAATTTAATTAATTAAGTTATTTGAGTCTATTTATATACGGGCTCAAGTGTGTCTTGGCCCATAGATTTAGTCTAAAGTCTGTATGCTTCCCCCTTCTCCTATATACAAGAGGGGGATTCCTCTTATCAAATATATCACACAACCTTCTTTTACTTTACAACAAAACCAAACATACTCATCAAATTCGTAACTTCTAGAATATAGATAGTTGACTGAGAATCAATTAGATATCAAGTGTTGCTATCAGATTAGTGTATTGTAGATAGAGTAGTACCATCTTAACGGTAGAAAACAATTGCAACCAAATTGTAGAAGCCAAATCAATAAGAAAATAACAGCGACAATACATTCAAATTCTTGTTGCAGAGCCAACATGGAGCTCAACAAGAATAGATATGCGTCCAAGGGGATTATAGGGAAATTTAGAGAAAACAATTAGCTGATTAAGAAAGAACACATGAATAGTAGACGTAGTAGAGGAAGAAGAAGATGACCAGAAGGAGAAGATGGGTACATGAAGAAGGCAATTAACTGAAGAAGGAAAAGACAAGTAAAAGAAGGGAATGAGTAGAGGAAAGGAAGATGTTAACAATGTCGAGTAGATGGAGAGCAGAGATGACAACTGGGAGATGGGTAGAAGAAGCAGAACACAAGCAAGCCGACAAAAACAGAGGCAGGGAAGCAATAGAGGAAGAAGAGGATGAGCCCATCCGAGGAAGAAGGAAAAGAGTAAATAAAAGAGGGAGGAATCAGAAGACATACTACGGCAGCAACAAAATGAAGAGCAACAACGACCAGCAACATCATCAAAGATGAAGGAGGTCGGCGACAAGGGGCAGAGCTACACATGATGGTTGGAGGCAAAGAATCGACGTCTAGGGGAGGATCAAGCATCACCGATAATTGTGGAGCTCTTGCTCTGCTAGCGCTGGGAACTATCGGGGACCAGTGGGGGAATCCAGGGCGTTGTCAGGGATTTTCCCTTGATCAGCATGTAAGTGAACTTGGAGAGCGAGGGGACGAAAGTTAGACCTAACCAGCCGGTTGGGGAAAAACCGGACTGGTTCTCAGATTGAACCGATTGGATTGCCGGTTTTTGCTGGTCTGAGGTCTAACCGGACTGCTTGTTTTGCACGTCCGAGGTTATACCAAGCGGTTTCCGGTTCAACCGGTTAAATTGGCTAGTTCATTTCGGTTTAATAAGCTTTCCTTAGTTGTTTGTATTTAAGGTATGTGGGGGAATCCAGGGCGTTGTCAGGGATTTTCCCTTGATCAGCATGTAAGTGAACTTGGAGAGCGAGGGGACGAAAGTTAGACCTAACCAGCCGGTTGGGGAAAAACTGGACTGGTTCTCAGATTGAACCGATTGGATTGCCGGTTTTTGCTGGTCTGAGGTCTAACTGGACTGCTTGTTTTGCGCGTCCGAGGTTATACCAAGCGGTTTCCGGTTCAACCGGTTAAATTGGCTAGTTCATTTCGGTTTAATAAGCTTTCCTTAGTTGTTTGTATTTAAGGTATGTTGAGATCTCATGCCAAAAGGACGCATGCGTGCCATGGTGAATAGCTGCTGTGACTGATGCTGCTTGTGAAGGACAAAGGGAAGCTTTGCTTGCTCAACCTGAAGGCGTCACATGGGATGAGGTGGAGGATTCATGATTGGTTTGAAGCCTCTAGGGAATATTCTGTTGGCATTGGCAGGATGTGGTGCTATGTGGGTACTGGATTTGGGACATAGGCCACGGCGTGACACTGCTTCTTCCAGCAAGCAGCAGGGAGAAGAGTGGGATGACGAATGAGAAATGGCTGTGAAAGGGGAGCAAATAGAGACGAGAAGAACGGGAGGATATTTCAGTTTGCAGTGACCGGCAGGAGGCGAGATAGGCAGGAGGGAAAGTCATGACTGATGAGACTAGAGAAAGAAAGCGGGGTAAAAAGACCAGGGAAGAAAATAGTAGAAGAAGCAAATAAGGTAAATTCTAAGACCGATCCAGGTGTTCTAAACAGCCACCAGAGGAAGAGAAATAGACAGGATGGAAGATGATGATGGAAGCAAGTTGGGGAAAAAGAAAAGGTAAAACGGAAATAAAATTCAGATCTGACTGTATGTTATTTTTGTATTTAGTTTGCCGAATTATGATTTTTGAAACACGAAGCCAAATCTGGGTACTGACTACTGAGTAATAGGTTAGGGTAATGTAACTTGTCCTAAAAATATAATAGTCGACTATCTAAATTAGTATTCTACGCGACTTTTCTCCATGATATGTAGAAAACATTCTTTTCGTGGAACTTGTTCTTGTGGGTTACATGCTCTATTCTGACTTATCAATCAGATCAAGGGATCCTGAGCTTCTTATTTTCTGGCTGTGCTTGTATTCTAATTTTATAATGCATTGCTGTCCTGAGAGCACAAACTTCGGTCTTTGGGGGACATGTTGACAACAGTAAGATTTTCAAGGAAGTAGTGACTAGTGAGCGTTTGGTACACAGTTTCGGGCTTAAATTTGCAATATTAAACCATTAACATCCTGTGTTACCAAAAAAATTAGATTGGAATGTGAAGTGTAAATGAAAATGTCAGGGCACAATTTTCTTTTCTGCACCCTTGTTTTTAACTAATCTACCTATCCACTAGTCATTTATCAGCATCTCAAATAAGATAGTAAACAAAAATGCGAAAAACAACTTGAAGAAATAGTTCAACTCACATTTGATACTAGAGTTTATACTTTTTAGGAGTTAAAGAAGATTAAATTACATTATATTCGATTCGCTTGTGGCGACTCATTTGGTTCCCAAAACCAACTTTAATTGGATCCATCAGCTCAGGAACTGGCCACTGCGACAGCTGGTATGATCAGTCAGTTCAAAACTTTGCTTGTAGCATTTTACTTGGTCTATCATGTAAAGATATGGAATTCTTTTTCTTCATGAAAGCTTGAAAGTTGAAATCAACAATCTTATGAGTTTTCTTGTCCTCTGTGTATAGTCTAGTGGTACTTATGCATGCTCAAGAGTTTTCATTTTCTTTAATATAACACGTTATGCAATTTCAGATCTGGAGTAAAGCATACAAATGTTCTGTTGAGGGGTTCAGTTTTTCGGAATTTTAGCATCAATTTTTTCACCTACGGTTTCCCAGTAAGTATTTGATGTATGCTCCCCCACCCAATATTTATTGTTTTGATTAATCAGTGTATATGATCTAAGAAGTGGAATTTCCAGTTGAATATTACCGTCTATCTTCTCTTTACTGAAGAACTTAAACTTTCATTGCATACACTATAAAAATTTCTAGCTTCACCCTATTGCTGTAAAAAAATATTGTATTTGCCCTCTAGTTTAATGAAAAGTGTCAACTTCGAACTTTGAATTTTTCTGATCTGCTGATGCGATCTGCCTTCTAAAGTCTTTGGGGCGCTTTAACAAGTATAGTCTGGGTCTAAACCCGTAGTCTGGATTAGTCTTAGTGTTCCAAGAAAATTCCAGATCAGACATGACCACTGGTAAGGTGAAGACTGAACTTAGCTTGATTTTGAAAGTGTTGGTTCAGTAGTTCAAACGCTTAGATGTAGGTCAATTTTGTGAAATGGGTCTAACAAAGGGCATGATAATTTTGATGTCAAATCATTAGTCATTTTTATTCAAGGTCTTCTAGTATATAAACATCAAAGAAAATGTGACTTGTACATGCTCTAAGTGGACACTTTTGTGTATTATAAAAAGCGAGAAAATCATACTTTAGACATTAACATAATTTTCATTTGCAAGACATTCTTAATGTAAATATAGAAAGTATATAAAAGTTTCTGTCTGTATAAGGTGCATACTTAAGAGTTAAGATAATGTACCTAAACAATTCGAACAAGTTGCCTGTCCAAGAGTTGAAGTTTTGACCTCTGAGATCCTCGCTAGGGGCTAGCAGTCTAGTGGACTGCTGTCACACAATTAGTTAATTAATCAGAGTGCAGATTGTAATGCTGTTATGTGTACATCAAAGCTTATCAGGAGAGTTTTTTATAATACTTGCGAAGAGCTTATAAGTAGATTTTGTATCTGTACATAAGAGCTGCTTGGAAAAGAAGGATCCATGTGGCCAACCCCAACATGGTTGGGATTGAGGCTTAGATGATGATGGTGCTGATGATGATGATGATGATGATGATGATGATGATGATGATGATCTAATACTACGTGTTAATTAGACAACTGTGTAAAAATAAAGGATAAGTTTCTCGCTAATTATATGATTTTTTATATTAAAGAGAGATAGTTGAGTCTATTTAGCTTCAATTAGATCATCGATGAATCCAAAGACCGAGACAAAGACATGTGGGGTTTATATTTTTAGAATTGTGCCATATCTTAAACATTTATTTAGTCTTTCTTGCCATAGTTAGGTTCTTAACTTCATATGCTTGGGGCATTGGGAAAATTATATTAACAATATGTGTCCATGCATGTATACCTTTGCACCCCTCCCCTTCGAATTATTTCTTGCTTATCATATGATTTTTTTTTTACATTGAAGAGAGATTGTTCAATCCATGTAGCATTATTTCGGTCATGGCCATCGAAGAAGTCATAGACCAAAAGAAAAAAATATAACATTTTATATTTCAAAATTGTGCCACATCACTTAACTTTTACTTTTCTTTTTTATCATATAGTTTTCTTTTTAAAGCTTGCGGCTTTGGGAATTGTTATAATGACACTTAGATTGACCATACACATCTTAAATGGCATATCTTTGTTCCCCCACCCACCAAATGATAAGTTTCTTGCTGATTATATGGATCTTTTTAATATGAGTGTATCTAGCATTGATCTGATCATTTCTGAATTGAAACACCAAAAACAAAGAAACACAACATTTTAGATTTTGAAATTGCTGCATGTCTTCTAACTTCTATTTTTTGCCTTTCTTGTCATAGTTAGATTTTAATTATATCATTCAACACATGTGCCACACACGTGAAAACAAAGTTAGACATACATTTACTATAGTACTTTCCATGGATTTTTGTTTTTGTTTGTGTAAAATCCAATGGCTCCGTTTTTGTCAAATTGTAATTTCTAAAGATGTGCTCACTAAAAAATACTTGTGAACAAGAGAGAAGGGAGACGAACGATGTTTGCGGCTGCTAGGTGCAGCTTGCATGAGAGTGTAATAGCCGTCTCTCTTTTTATATATTAGGGTAAGATACATTGTGGTATAAAGGAGAAATTAATAGAAAAACAATAAAATAAATAATATAATAAAGATAGAACCAGGAGGCGGATTGCCGATTTCCGCCACTGTTCGACTGTCGATACCATCGACAGGACTGTCGATGGTATCGACAGAATGATGTTCTATTGCTGTGACTCTGTCGATATCATCGACCTCCTGTCGATAGTATCGACGGGGATGCAGGCTGTTTCACACACCCCTCAAGTTGGAGAGTACACATCGTGTATGCCCATCTTGCCACATAATATGTGAAAAGCTGCCGGACCCAAAGGCTTTGTCAAGATATCTGCCAATTGATCTTCAGACTTGACGTATGGCGTCACGATAGTGCCATCTTTGATTTAATCACGAATAAAATGGCAATCAACTTCTACATGCTTTGTACGCTCATGAAAGATAGGATTCCTGGCAATGTGTATAGTAGACTGGTTGTCACACTTGAGCTCCATAGAAGACATAATAGTAATTTTTAACTCAGAAAGAACAGATTTGACCCATTGTAGTTCACAACATGCATGGGCCATAGCACGATATTCAACCTCAGTGCTGGATCTAGCTACCACATGCTGCTTTTTGCTTGTCCAAGTAATCAAATGTTCACCTAGGAAAGTACAATAGCCTGAGGTAGACCGTCTATCAGTATGATCACCAACCCAATCTGCATCTGAATACCCTGTGAGAGTCAAAGTTGATGGAGGCACCTTGGGTTTAGAATATGTGATCCCTTTACCAGGAGCACTCTTCAGATATCTCAGAATCCGGCAAACAGCTGTCCAGTGTGACTGTCGTGGTGAGTGCATATGCTGACTCATGACACCTACAACAAAAGAAATATCAGGTCGTGTAACCGTCAGATATATTAGCTTGCCAACTATTCTCCTGTAATATCCTGGATCTGAGTACTCAACATCATCAACCGTCTCCTTGATGTGATAATCCATGGGAGTAGATACCAGTTTAGATTCAGTCATGCCTGTCTCCTGTTGTAAGTCAAGCACATATTTCCTCTGAGATAGATTGACACCTACATGAGATCTAAGCACCTCAATGCCCAGAAAATATCTCAGTTTACCCAGATCCTTTGTTTGGAAGTGTCTCTGCAACCCTTCCTTTACACGAGATATGCCTGTAGAATCACTGCCAGTAATCATTATGTCATCAACATATACAACAATGATGATAGAGCCACAAGAAGAGCTAGAGTAGAATAAAGAGTGATCAGTCATGGAGCGAGAAAAACCCATATGGAGTACAACCTCACTGAACTTGTCAAACGAGGAGACTGTTTCAGCCCATATATAGCTTTCTTCAATTTACACACTTTCTGACACTCCCCCTGAGCAACAAACCCAGGAGGTTGCTCCATATATACCTCTTCCTTGTAGGTCACCATGTAGAAAGGCATTCTTAACATCAAGCTGAAATAGAGACCAATCAAAGGTAGTAGCCAGAGAAATAATAATCCACACAGAATTTAGACGAGCTACTGGAGAAAAGGTCTCAAAGAAATCAACTCCATAGGTATGTGTGTAGCCTTTTGCTACCAATCTGTCCTTCAATCTTTCAACGGATCCATCCAGATTATGTTTGATGGTGAAAACCCATCTGCAACCCACTACTTTCTTCCCTGCAGGTAAGTCAACAAGATCCTATGTGCCATTATGCAAAAGAGCTGACATCTCAAGCTGCATTGCCTGTTTCCAGCCACTGTCCTTCATAGCATCATAGTGATCTTGGTATGTCAACAGAATCAATCCCAATAGCAAATGCGCGTGCCTGCGTAGATAAGTGGGACAGACAACACACATTTGTAATAGGATGTCTAATAGTACAAGAACGAGTACCTTTCCAAATAGCAATAGGAAGATCAAGATCTGATGCTTCTGCATGAATCTCGTGAGTAGAAGACGATGAGGAAGGCTCAGGGACTGGTGTCGCTACCTCTTCTGGATCTTGTCTGCCTTGCCTACTATAAACATATGGGTATTGCTGAATAACAGGCCTGTCAGCTGCCTGCTCGTCCTGAATAAAAGTATAATCAAGAATGATGGGTGGCGTTCCCTCACTCTGCACAGATGGTGCCACTCTCTCACTCTGAAAAACTGGTGGCACTCCCTCTCTCAACTGCTCCCCCTTACTCATAACATCGGAGAAATATGGAGTGGTCTCATGGAAGGTAACATCCCTAGACACAAACATGCGACGAAGACTAGGACAGTAACACTTGTATCCTTTGCTAGTACTAGAATAACCAAGGAACAAGGTTTTAATAGACCTAGGAGAAAGTTTGTCAGCCTTAGGGTCAAAATTATGGACAAAAGAAGTGCACCCAAACACTTTAAGGGGAATAGAGAAGGGCTGATCCGTGGGTCGTAACACAGAGAAAGGAGTTTGTCCTTTAAGAACAGAGGATGGTTGTTTATTAATTAAGAAGCAAGCGGTTAAAAGAGCTTCAGACCATAATTTCTTAGGCACATTGGATTGAAACATGATCGAACGAGCAATATCAAGAAGATGACGATTCTTCCTCTCAGCCACCCCGTTTTGCTGAGGGGTGTGAGGACAAGACGTGCGATGGATCATGCCCACATAACTACAAAAATTAGACATAGCCTTTTGAACATACTCTAAAGCATTATCAAATTGGAGAGTTTATATTACAGTCAAACTGAACCTTTATTTCTTTATGAAAATGTTTCACAATAGATAGCACAGACTCTCGACTTTTGAGAAGGTAGATCCATGTCATGCGGGAAAAATCATCCACAAAGAAAATAAAATAACGAAAACCATTATAACTCTGGTCTTTAACAGGACCCCATACATCACTGTGGACTAACTCAAAAGGACAAGATGCCCGCTTATTGACACGACTGGGATAAGACAACCTATGATGCTTTCCCAGCTGTGATGACTGACACTCTAAAGATGACACTTGAGACAACTCAGGTTCCAACTTCCGCAGGCTCTCTAACGACGAATGTCCATATCTGCAATGCCATAGTAAGGGGGAACCACTCAACAGGATGGATGGAGCTGGAACAGATACTGGGCGAGGCAGACTGTCACCGTGGAAAAGGTAGCGATCACCTTTCCTAGCCCCCCCACCAATCGTCCTCATACTCTTGAGATCCTGTAATACAAAACAAGAAGGCCCAAATGTTACCGTACATTTTATAGTGTCAATCAATTTTGCAACAGAAAGAAGATTAAAAGGAAACTCAGGCACGAAGTGTACAGATTTAAGGTCAATCTTGGGTGTTAGAGAGACAGATCCACTAGCTAACACTCTCCTCACTGAACCATCTGCCAGTGTGACGGATTGGTGAGGGATATATGAGTCAATAGAGTGGAGCAATCTCCTCATACCAGTCATGTGCTGTGACGTGCCAGAGTCAACCACCCAAGATGAAGTAGGGCCAGAAGCTATGAGAGATGTAGCCTGATTACCCGCAGTAGATGCCAGGTTTGCTGACGATGACGACGACGATCCCATACTCATGTGTTGTGTAGCCTGAATGAACCGATCATACTCCTCTTGAGTGAGAGTGATACCGGTACCAGAAGTAGTTCCCACAGCAGAAGAAGAAGAGGTATCTGTAGTAGTAGCATAATGTGCTGCCCCTACAGGTGGTGCAGTAGGTCTCCCATGTTTTTTCCAACACTTCTCCACTGTATGTCCTAGTTTGTCACAAAAAGTGCATTTAGGACGTGTTCCACGTCCTCTGCCCATACCAGGTCGTCCCCCTCTCACCGCAGCAGCAACAGATACATTAGACTCCCCAGAAGGTATAACAGAACCAAGATTAGCAGACTCAAAGATAGATTGTTGTATTCTTGAATAGGCTTCCACAAAGCTCGGTAATTTATCAGAAGCTAGAATGACACTCCTGGCGGAACCGCACGCAGGATTAAGCCCAAATTAGAATTTAGCAATAACCAGATCATCTCTGTCTTTGACATGTTCAACAACTGTCACTGGATGATAGTAGCTCAACTCTTGAGCAAGTGCCTGAATATCTCCAAAGTACTCCTTAAGAGATTTGTCACCCTGCCTCTCAGTAAACAGACGGTCATAGATCATGAATTGGCGAAGAACATTTTTCTCCTGGGAATAATGCTGCTTCACTGCGTCCCATATTTCCTTAGCTGTAGAATAAAACATGAACCTTGCCGCAATTGCAGGTTCCATGCTGTTCCACAACCAAGTCTTCACCAGACTGTCATGACGCTTCCATTCAGCATATCCTTTGTCAGTAGAGGTCAGAGGACCAGAGTCAACATGTCCCGCCTTGTCACGAGACTCCAGGATAGTGTGAACAACATTCATCCATAGAAAAAAGTTCTTCTCGTTGAGCTTGATGGAGGCGATAGGCGACACCTCGTTCTAGATCGTAGGTGTCTTGGTGTCCTCCATTGTAGAAAGGGACTGTGTGACAGATTGATACACGCCATAAGAATGGCTGAGGTGACAGAGAGATACACGTCACACAAGAAACAAAGAGAAATGCGTTACTGACGCATTCACAGCCTCCAGACGATTTTCCTAATCACACATGGAGGTGTGACTAGGATAATAACCGTAGAGAGACTAGTCCTCCGGTTTAGATTTTAGATAGTCATCAGATCACCCGAAGATTCTCAAACAGCGATAGCAACTTCCGACGGATCGACTGGTGGCTGTGTGAAAAACGTCGGGGACGAGAACGTTGCCCTCGGCCTTCGAGACTGAGCCTACGGCAGCAGTGGAGAGCTACCAAGGGCCCAACGTGATGGAGGGGAGGAGCCGCTTGATGATGGCTTCACGCCCGGCGGCGGATCACGACTGCACGCCGTGCGGCGGCTCTGCCGCAGCCGCTGCTGCCGGTGCCGCGGTGAAGAAGATCCGGCAGACGAGGAGGAAGAAGAAGGAAGAAGAGAGAGGGAAGGACTGCCGGTGGGGAGAGACGGCGGCCTAGAGCAGACCTTGCTCTGATACCATGTGAACAAGAGAGAAGGGAGACGAACGATGTTTGCGGCTGCTAGGTGCAGCGTGCATGTGAGGGCAATAGCCGTCTCTCTTCTTTTTATATATTAGGGTAAGATACATTGTGGTACAAAGGAGAAAATAATAGAAAAACAATAAAACAAATAATATAAAAAAGATAGAACCAGGAGGCAAATTGCCGATTTCCGCCCCTGTTCGACTGTCGATACCATCGACAGTATCGACAGAATGATGTTCTGTTGCTGTGACTCTGTCGATAGTATCGACGGGGATGCAGGCTGTTTCACAATACTCTTTTTATAGTAGGGGATGCAGTCTGTTTCACAATACTCTTTTTATGGTAGTACAAATGTAGCGAGATGTGTCATTGAGGGAAGTTTGCATTGTATTTCTAAAGATGGAGGGGATTATTTGGAGAGTGCGAGAGTCTGGGAAAGAGAAAGAGGGAGCATACACGGAGAGAGGGGATGAGAATCATTGCTTAAGAAAGGTTTAGTGATCTGATTAGAAGCAATTACATTAACGGAAACAGAGTTGCAATGATCCTATAAATAGGCTTGACTTATGGTACGGTGTACATGTGGAGCAATATAGGATAAGCTCGACTGATGTTATGGGCTTAAGTAAGAGAGGCCCATTAGTCCCAGTAAAACGAAGTAAATATAATTGCTTATTATACTAACATGTTCTTTACGCAATGGGGATGTGATGTAGAGGAGATAGAAATAAGTTAAAAAAGAGAACGTGGGGAGATAGAGAGAGTTAAGGAGAATGTAATCCTGTACTTTGATTGACTATTCTTTTTTGAAGAAATTGAAAATGCCATGATGTAATTAACAACACAAACTCTTATTTATAGTAGTACAGATTGCTTGACGCACTGGGAAAAGTATATATACATTTATATTAAACATATGCATCACACATGTATACCCCCCACCCCACCCCACCCCACCCCACAACTAAAATGCACGATAATGCTGAAGTCCTGCTTTTCTGAAAGGCCGTCTTTGTTATTGATCCTGCAAGTTTTCAGCTTCATTTCAATTGTTAATATTTGTTTAATGTTCTTTCTCATTCTGTAGGTGGTTTTGCTTGCTCTCTCTTCTTGGAGTTTTACCTTTGCAAGTATTTGTGCCTTTGCACTTTTAGCCTATGTTGGCTATATCCTGTATGCCTTTCCGTCATTATTTCACTTGCATAAATTGAATGGGTTGCTTCTTGTCTTCATTCTTCTGTGGGCTGCCAGCACATACATCTTCAATATTGCTTTCACTTTATTAAATAAAAAGCTTAAAAAGGTATGCAACTAGTGATTTTGAGATAGCAGTGCTATATAGATATCATTTAATTGTAAGTGTCGTTTTCAGGACATGGAAATTTGGGAAACTATTGGCTTGTGGCATTATCCTATTCCTGGTTTCTTTTTGCTTGCCCAGTTTTTCCTTGGAGTTTTGGTAGCAATTCAGAATCTAGTGAACAATTCTGTTTTTCTATATTTATCTGATAAGGATGAGCAATCTTCAAATGACGGACATGTTCTTCAAGGTAAGACTGTCACTGTGGGGTGATTGCTAACTCGGAAGTGGAAATTTTAACTTTCCTGTCAGATTTTTCTGTTTAAAGTTCACGTCTCAGTATTTCATTTTTGACGTGTTTGCTGATCTGCCTCAAGCATCTGTTATGTGTGTGAATTGTTAATTAGGTTACTGTATTACAAGCAGTGGCATCAGGGGAGCTCAAATTCCTTGGTATTATGAACGGTTATAGTTAAGAAATTCACAATCCACAGTTTTCTGGTTCTTACAGACTTGTATTGACGGATAATTAGTCTTTGTTAGCAATTTGTATTTATGACAATCCAAGTATTTTTATGCAAAATTTACGTGTATTGATAGCTTTGCTTCATCATTCTGGTTTCTACTTGGTTGTGTGGCTTAGTATAGTGTTAGCTTTGCATTTGATTCCAGTTGGGTTGTAAGTAGGATGCTCGTGATAGTATTGGTATATGAATTGAGTGTCTTTTAACACTTATTCCATCACCTCCCGTTTTCATTTTGGAGGCAGCATGTAAGGGTATACTAAAGGTGCTTATTCGTCTCAATTCATGAAGTGATGCTTTTGAATTTAGATCTTCATTTTAATGCATTAGGGGCCTCTGACCATTTCAATTGATATAGTTCAAAGAAATGGAGCACATGACTCACATGACAAAGTCCTAGCGGAAAAAAGATCTGAAATTCTGATTAAGAGTGAGACTATAAGAGATATTTATCATCAAATTAATATGGCCATTGTCATACATTTGATTCATAATCTAGAAGGGGTTCATTTAATAACAACGAAGTTTAGAACTTAGGATATCTATAGATTTATAATTAACATTCAACCTGATTTCATTTTAGTTCGAACTTTTAATTTAAATTTGTGAGCCAGAATTACATAGAAATAACATTAAGACTCAGTCAATCCTATGTCCGATAGGAGCAGTTGACAATTGAATCCCAATTTTACATTATTTTCTATTTTAAATCCCGTCTCAAGAATTTAGTACCAACAGTAAGTTACTAATAGTAGATTACTAACAAGAAGCAACAATAATTTACTTTCAGTACCAAACAAACTATAGTTTTATTAGAATGTCAACTTGGTTTGTAGAAAAGTGTTGTCTAGATCCATAATTTACCATACACACTGATTTTCATGCTAGTCCTATAACTCTCAAATTTTATTCGAGAGCCATAATACATATAACAATCGACAACAATAGACGCTCACTGCCAAATTAAATCTAATTTACTTATGCATCTCTACATAAATGGGACGGGCTGTGTCCACAAGTATCTGTGATGTATCCACGAAGTATGCACTCTTAAAAAAGCGAAAAAAATCTAGATGAGTTTGGAGAAGTAACCAATATGTATCTGGGTGTATCCAACTAGTATCCAATATGTATCTAGTATGGATACAACACCTATTTTGGAGTATATGTGCTTCCTAGATCCTACTCGAGGCCCACATGCTCGATCCCCTGCAATGTTGGGAGCAATTGCATGACTCGCCTTGGACCGACATGACAATTAGGCCATTACTATTAACTACAAGGGACGGAGGGGGAAGGGAGGTAGGCATTCTCACAATGACATCTTCAAGTGTCCATTGATAAAGCCATTGTAGGCCGACATGATCTTACCCTAAGTCTGAATGGAAGAGAGGGAGTCATTCCCGCACTGAAGTTTGTTGTGCCACATTCCTTCAGGGGCTTTGGTGTCCATTGCATGGGATAAAGTTATCCTTGGCCGGCAAAATCCTACTCTTGGCTCGCAAAGGCTCCTACTATGGTCGTTGAATCTCCTATTGTGCCGGGAGCAACTGCACAACCCACCTAGCAGCGACACTGCAGTTGCGCGATCTATTAGGGCCAACAGTGTAAAGCCTAGGGGAAACTGTGTTGGTCAAGAGGGGGGGGGGGAGTGGGCCATGCTTGTTGTTTTAATATCATGTAGAAAAGATTTTTGTGTTTTGTATTGGTAGAGCACACACTTCTATATATTATGGATGGGAAAGTGTGCAGATTTCGATTGCGAGATGTGGGACTGTTGGTTTAAAAGACGGGCACTTCAACCGCTTAAGTTGTATGCCTTGTGTATGTGAGGAATCCTGGCTGAAGTGGCTGGGCTTATTCCCACTTAAGTCTGCTTTATTCTTGCTTCACATAACCCGCTTAATTGGCCTTTTACGACCGCAAAACAAGGTCTGGCCCGGTTCAACAACAAATATTGAAAAAAGAAAAAAATGTGGGGTTACTAAATAACATATTAATGTATTATTCAAATGTAAATATCGATATTTTCGGCTGCATTGTCAAGAAGCGTTCGCTTAATTGGCCGCTTGCTTTCTGCTTTACCCTTTCCAAAACGCAGTGTTGAACTATACGGTATGTAATTGTGTGAGGACAACATAGATGGAAAACTATAAGTGAATCATCATAGCCTTGCTAATTGCTATAACCAAAATCAATCTGATGCAGCCATGCCTATGAGTCATTACAAGTTTCACCAAATTACAAGTAATATATGCAGGGTTTCTTAGTCTTAACTCTGCAGCTGTTTATAAAAAATTGATGATTTGCTTGCAGCAAATGATACTGTTTTTTTTTTTGCTTAACTATAATCGTCCATTGTCATGGTGAAAGTCTATTCTGGATCCCACATAATATTTGATATTTTCTTTGACTATCTTAATTTGACATTAATAACTTGAAGATTGCTAGTGTATTATATCTTACATGGTATGTCTGGAAATTTCCTTGATGCGTTATGGCTCTTTTTCGCAGAGACGGAAGATAAAAAGGTTTTAGTTGTAGCGACCATTGCGTGGGGACTTCATAAAATATCTCGAGCTATTGCATTGGCTTTGATATTTCTTCTTGTCATGAAGCCTGGCATCATTCATGCTGTTTACCGTGAGATCACTTTCACATTCTGATTCTGCTATATTATCTTTTATCTGCTAAGATGAATTTATACAATGAATGGGATATGCAGATGTCTTCTATTATCTCTTTTTTATGAACCACTTGTCATCTATAACTAAATTTCTTATACTGGGGTTGGCAATGACAGTCACATTACATGAATTTCTATGGCTTGTCAGAACCGTCTTTTTAGAACATTCTTGCAGGCTTGCAACAACTCTTGAAATTTGGGTCAATGTTCATCCAGATAATAGGATAGAAGAGGGGCTTATCATTATCCTTGCATGACTAGTTGGTGTCGTGGACATTATGTTATGGATATCAGTATATCACATCTTTCCCTAATTCATAATAAGAGTAAGCACAGAAAGAGCAAAGATTGTTTATCTGCCAATTCTGTTTGCATTTTGTAACAGTAACAGCTGTTATATCTCTTGTCCAAAATGTTAACAATTTAACATAGCCAACACAGTGATGCTAATTTCAGGTTTGCAAAATAAGAAGTATAATCAAAATAGCATTAATTCTTCTCAAAGTGCCGTTTTGGGAGTAATGCCTGTAAGAGGCCTTTTATAGTTTCTCAGTTCACTATATCAATTCATCATAATAATGCATCTAAAGGTGAGAGCCTAGGCTACTTTATTAGTAATATATGAAGTCTTAAATTTATTATTAGCACGGGCATTCATCTCCTTCTGAATTATAGGTAAAAACGGCAATAGGATAATGCTCATGGTTAGACAGCTTAATGTTTATAGTTCGTCCTGATCCCAAAATTTCATATTTGTTATCCTGGCGTATGCCAAGGTAGACGCTAGACAGTTAATGCTTTTTGTCCTTGATGGAAAAGCTACTACAAAATTAAATAGTTATATATATATTCAGAGAACCAGCCATAATTTGTTAGTTTCCTGCATCATCTCTTTTTCACTTCAATATGGCTTGACTTGAAATCTCAAATACTACACAACGATTTTTTTGTTTTGTTTTTCTCTGAATATTTTTTAGTACTATGTGATTTTAGACTTGTGCTATGTTGTTTGCACTATAGGCTATTTGTATAAAAATAAATATATTGGCTAATGTACATTCACAGCGGAAAAGACTCTAAACCTAGGTGTAGGAAATTTCCTACACCGAATCTTTGTGTGGAGTTGTGACAAGACAATTTTACATCACCCACCTCAGGTATAAGAAGCTTACCATCTAGAACGCACGTCTTTACAAATTCATTAGGATCTGAGTTGTGTAGCATGTCTATCATGAGATTTCATGTATATGTAAATTAATGGTGACAACACAAACAATATATACCTAATGCTTTGCTAATATCTCACATAACACACATGAAATTTTAGCCCTTCTCCCGCCCTGCACGCTTAACTGCAGAGTTTTGATGGGATGCAATGTATTGGTGCTGGTATGATTGCACCTAGTATACATCTCTAGAAGTCGGCAACAAGATTGCTTATTATTGGATGATTAGAGTGTACAGGATTTAGAGATAACCAATATGGGATAAAGAGTAAAAAAGAAAAGACGATAAATAAAATACACTAAGTAAAGAAAAGCAGTAAAGTGTATATACTAATACTCCCCCTCAAGTTGGAGCGTAGATGTCAATCATGCCCAACTTGGATGTCATAGTAGCAAATCTCATCTTTGGAAGAATCTTTGTGAAGATGTCAGCCACCTGATCAGAATTAGGGATGTAGGGAGTGGATATCTGGCCAGATAAGACAGCTTCGCAAACAAAATGGCAGTGTACCTTAATGTGTTTAGTTCGCTCATAAAAAGTGGGATTACTGGCAATAAACGTAGAAGCTTTGTTATCACAATACATCGGAATAGGAGAGGTGTCGGAAACACCAAAATCCTTCAGCTGGAGAAATAAGAATCCGTACAGAGTTCAGCCGAGCCACAGGAGAAAAGGTCTCAAAGTAATCGACCCTGTAAGTTTGTGTATAGCCTTTCGCAACAAGTCTCGCCTTCAGTCGTTCAACCGTGCCATCCGGCTGATATTTGACAGTAAATACCCAGCGACAACCAACTGGAGAACAATCTACAGGAGGATCAACCAACTGCCATGTGTTGCGTTCAGTAAGAGCCTGCATTTCAGGTTCCATAGCTTATCGCCAAGCAGGATGTTTAAGAGCATGAGAATCATTTTTAAGAATAGATACAGCAGAAAGAGCAGCAGTAAAATTTGCAAAATTATTCCCCAGATGATCAGTAGTACAGAAATTTCCAATAGGATGTTTAGTGCAAGTTCTAGTTCCTTTCCTCAAGCGGATAGGAGCATCAAGATCAGAGAATACCTGTGGTGGTGTTTGATCTGGCACGGAGGATGAAGACGTTGGAGGGGCCATAGAGGGAGTTGCTGTCTTCTGTCTTCTTTGATATACTTTTAGAGGCGGCTTTTCATTAGGAGAAGCAGTATCGGCAGTATCAGTAATATCAGCAGTACCATCCATGATAGGTAAAGGTGTGTCCAGTAATAAGTCCGAAGAAAGAGCCGACCCGACAGACGAGTAAAATGGCATATGCTCAAAGAAAACAACATCAGCAGATACTACCCATTTCTTTGATACAGGATCATAGCAACGGTACCCTTTCTGAGTGCGCGAGTATCCTAGGAAGACACTTAGTCGCTCTGGGATCAAGTTTGGTTAGACTGGGACGAAGGTTTTTGACAAAGCAAGTGCTCCCAAAGATACGCGGAGGCACAAAAAAAGGGGCACATCTGGAAACAGAATCTGATTTGGAACTTGATTTCCAAGCACAGAAGATGGCATTCGGTTAATTAGGTAACGAGCAGTAGAGATAGCCTCAGGCCAAAAATGCTGGGGAACATGATAATGAAACAGTAAAGTGCGGGCAATTTCAAGAAGATGGCGATTTTTGCGTTCAACGACTCCGTTTTGTTGTGGCGTGTAAGCACATGAAGTTTGGTGTATGGTACCCTATTTTCGACAAAGGAGGCTGACTGAGGCTTGCACAAATTCTTAAGCATTATCAGTTCGAAATTTTTTAATGGGTTTAGCAAATTGGGTTCGAATCTCAGCAAAGAAAGCAGTGATATTGTCAAGAATAGTAGACCTGTCTTTGAGCAAAAACAACCAGGTGGTTCTAGAAATATCATCAATAAAACTCAGAAAATATCGAAATCCAGAAGTACTCGGCACAGAACAGGGTCCCCAAACATCAACATGAATAATGTCAAATGGCTGTTTAGAGCTAATACATGATTTTTTGGAAAAAGATGCTCGGGTCTGTTTGCCCAGTCGGCAAGTCTCACAATGAAAAATAGAATCTAAGACATCAGGTAATAACTGTTTCAGCTTCGCTGCAGAAGGATGTCCTAAGCAATAGTGCCACTGGAGGCCCGTCACAGAAGATGTCAAGTATGCTGCGGTCTTTGAAACGTCCAGGTAGTATAGCCCGTCTGGTTCCTAATGGCCCGAACCAATCGTCGTCCTTGTGCGCAGATCCTAAAAAATAACACCATCCGGATCAAACGTAATCGCGCAACAAAGACTCTTCACAGTTGGGATAATGTCGATTTCACTGGTTCGATATCCAATATAGTATCTGGGGACCATGAAAGATGTATAGGTGACTGATACCAAATTGATGAGTTGGCTACCTAGTTATGGCTCATTCCACCGATAAGGGTCAATTATAGATACCACTGATGATTGTGACATCTAGTTCAATTCAATTAGGATGGATGTCTCTTTTTTAACTATTTTAAGTAATTATGAGATTAAACATCCATTTAGTAATATACATAAATTTGAATGGTTGTATAGTGGTCTTTGGATATAATGACAATAGTAATTAGATTGAACATGTTAAATGAAGATTTGATGACTTATGAATCATTATATTTGACTATGCTATCCATATAATATGATGTTATTGGAGGAATCAATTAATGGACACATATTTGGTTTTGGGCCTCAAAATTTGATTGAATATACTTTAGGATATTATAAATATATGTCTAAAGTTTATGAACAAATGAGGTTTCTCATCAAGGCTATGCAAGTGCAAAATATTGGATATTTCATTAAGGGAGTAAGGTTTCAATCACATTGGAATAAGGTCCAGTCGCCATTGCAACACAATAATCTCACGCTACCATTTGGGTTAGGGGGGTTGTGTGGGACCTTACGCGGAGACTGAATAGCTCACAGGTTGTTGCTCACATCCGAGAATGGAGGAACAAAACAGGGTGGAGGTGTAATCTGGATCCGATGAAGGTGGGACGATCACCAGATATTTGCTCACAATTAATCTGAACCCATTGGCCGTTCACTTTTCGCTGTTACTGAGAAACTGCATCCCTTCTTCTCCATCATCTCTCGTAGGACCATCATCCCCTACGGCGGGGTGAGCATATTCAACGACACCTGCCTTGAAACCTTGGTGTCACCACTTCTCTCCCTATGTTTCCTCTCTGTTACTCCATTGTGGCCTTTCATGGTCATTAGGAATTCCAGTTCTTCACAGGAGAGCTACTTATGGCCATCAAACTCCACCATGACTAGAGACCTCGGGTCCATGACCAACAAAATGAGAGCTTTTGGGTACAAATCCAGGCTTCCTCCCGTGATCAACACTCCTTCAAGTTCCTGTAAGGGAGGCGGTCATCTTCTTGACTTATCCATGGATCTAAGCCTTGTTTTGAGTTGTTAAGACCCCCAAACTTCCATCTGCTGTTCGCCCCTACCACGTCGGCAGAACAGACTGTATGGATCCACACTGTGTTGTTGGGTGCCTCAACTTCTAGAAGCCCCTCGAACCTGATGGTGGAAGGAGCAGATATGAGGAAATCATCCTCACAACATTCTCACTAGATCTGGGATCTGCGACGACTATTACAAGTAGAGAGAAACCCAATGCCTGCGTCAAGACCGTGATCACAAAAGAGGGACATGGATCGACCACCTCGGCAAGTAGGGGTGAGCCGCGCCCTGCTATGGGATTGATAGTCAGCACACAACGAGGAGAGAGCTAGAGCTTGCTGAAGGTTCACCCGCGGCCAGGTCATGTGTCTCACACACGAGGAAGATCGCAGTCGGCGGCGATGAACGCGAGAAAGGGGGGTAGCGATCTGGGTTAGATATAGAAGATCGGTTCACTCCAATAGCCGCCCAAGTAAGGACTGAACCAGCAAGGAATCGGTCGACCCAGGATGGACCAAGATGCTGAGCTGTACCCCACCTAATGGCCAACATAGACCAATTTTAGTCTGCCGCCTGGGGCTGTGGGACCCACGACAAAAGGTAATTTTTATTTAAGTCTTAGAAATGCTTAGAACTTAAAAAAGGCCTTAAAAATAGCTCCCATGGCCAATAAATGCCCCAAAAATATCTCCACGCTTAGAAAAATGTCCCCTTTGTTATTAGATCCCTAAATCAGACTTTTGAACAACATCATATGGTTGTTTCAAATATAGATTCTTATGCTCTATTTTAGGGTTAGTTTAATTGATATATTTGGCAAATGATTGAGATTAAATCTGAGAAAATTATTGTTGAACTCTAATATTATTTGGAGACAATAGGTTGACCCTTATTTGAAATATATTGCTCAATATTAGGTCTTTTGGTATTAAAGTATAATTATGTGTTTCTAGTCCCTTTTTAATTCTAGAAATTAGAACAAATATCAGAAAAATATGAAATCTGGACCAGAACCTGAGAATGACCTCTCGACCAATATAAAAATATCAGACATAAGTTCCAGGTAGTTTGAACCTAAATTTGACCTAAACCCTAATTTGGACCTAAAATACCAAGAATATGGTGTACATATATTAATGATGATTAATTTCTTTAAATCAGGTGCTGACCAATTTATCTAGATGATCATGGATATGTGAGGAATATTTGAACTCAAGTACGTGGATATAATTATATGACTAGATTTGCTGGATGTTAAATATATGTACTTGCTTGCTTGTATTTGAAATACATTGTTGGATGTAGATCTATATGTATTGTCATTTCCGCCTTGAACAATAATAACACTAAAGAAAGAAAATGGAATGTAGTTACTGATGGTTCATTAATCTCCCTATTAGAGAGGGAAAGTATTAATGATTGACTAGCACCTCCCTAATTGTACAAGGTATGCGGGGAGATCCCTAATGGTACACGGTACGCGGGGATAGGGCCCAATAATATATGTTTGTGCTAAGTCCACCATAGTAATACATGTCCATTGAAATATGGTTAATAACTTGGGTTTACCTGATTTTCTGCCTTAAATAATGCTTTCATTTTTCTTTCTTCTTTTTCAAGTATTTTAAATATGCCAACATAGTATAGTATCTTTCAACCACGTACCAACTTTATGTTGATTTGCTGTTCACGTATGTTTTAGGTTCAGAGATAGAATGGGATAAAAGGATGGGACGTGAGCAGTTGTACATGTTTACCTATTGTCTAGGATCCTGGTTAGCATACATGTTTAGACTGTGTAATTTTCTATTTTTCAATATGTAAATGTAATCCAACCTGTAGTAATTCATGTTGTAAATATACATGTTATTGTTGAGAAATGTTATGGTTGTATGTTCATGTATGCGTATTGTGCTTCCGCATCGCTCTCTGAAACAATTAGTTAACGTTTTCGGATTCGTCCTCTCGGGTCTTCTAAGTCTCGAGACGGCAAAATCCGGGGACGTTACAACAATTCTATTGACAGATAGCAGGTTAATAGGAAACTTAGGAACATAAAGAGTAGACCGCAGAGGCAGGCAACCAATGGTACACATATCACCAATTCCAGTAACAGGTGTCTTAGAGCCATCAGCCGGTGTAACAGGAGGTATGATAGAAGTAGTTTGCAGTTTAGATAATAAAGCAGGATTGCCAGAAATATGAGATGTTGCACCAGAATCAATCACCCACGATTTTTACCAGACTGTGTCAGGAGGGCGGTGCTACCATCAGTAGAGACGTCAGCAGAAGAAGCAAGACGAGCCTGGAGAAGTTTCTCGAATTTGGACCGTATCCAATCAGCAGAAGGCGGAGCAGAGGTAGTAGCAGTCTCAGGCTGATCCGTCGTGACTTGGTTTGCCCATGCGGGCTTGGCATGCTTGATCCAACAGCGGTCTTCATTGTGGTTTGTCCGCTTGCAGAAGGTGCAGAAACGAGGTTCAGTAGATTCATCGCCAGAGCCACGTCCAGGTGTAGTAGATCGTCCACGTCCGCAACCTCGGCCACGACCGCGGCCTCGGAAGGAGTCGCCAGTACGAACAGCTAGGGCTGCTCCATCAGAAGTGTCAGGAAGATGTTGCGAAACAGATGGCAGACGTTGAACCCTTTTCAAAACATCTCGCAGGGTGGGCAGAGGATCACTGGATAGGATCTGATCAACAACTCCAGCGAGGGAAGAAGGTAGATCAACGAGGAACTGAACAAACATAAGTTCATTCCGTTGACGCAGAACTTCAACGATGTCGACAGAAAGAGGATGATACACCTGGAATTCATCCCAGAGAGCAAACAACTGTTGTAGTAGTCCTCAATAGAGTCCATGGTAGTAAATTCCTGTTTGGCTAGTTGCTTGATGATTTCAAAAACCTTCTTGGAATTTTGCTAATGAGAGTAGACGTGGGAAAGTTGATCCCACATCTCCTTTGCAGTCTTGAGGCGAAGAAGAGACTGGCTGATCTTTGGCTCGACGCTGTTGACCATCCATGTCATAATACCGTAGTCCTCCTTGGACCAGAGATCGTAGGCCTGCTTCGTCTTTTCATCAGCCTCAGCAGCGGGGACCGCCGGTCTCTTGGTAGATAGATGAGAGTAGCGCCCTTGCGCTTTAACATAGAGCTCAAAGGAAGCCGCCCAGAGGTGATAGTTGGAGTTATCCAACTTTACAGTGGTAACACACAAAGTCTGTGGAAGATCAGAAATCGCCATCGGAAGATGGAGATAGAGGCAGAAGCACAGGCGTAGAGGGCAGCAGAAGTCAGCAAAAGTCCAGTGCATGGACTAGTAGTAGAGGGCAGAAGATCCACGCATGGATCTTAGAAAAACTCACGTAGGGGTAGCAGATAGAGATAAAAAACCTACGCCAACATGGAGGATTAATCACTCCACCATGAGGCGCAGGCAGATAGAGAAGGAGAAGCCTTTTACGCCGTCAATGTGCCAGAACTAGAAAACACCAGGGCTGTCCGGAGAGTTTCGGAAAGCGAAACGGAGCAGGAAAGAGAGACCTGTGGTAGATTAGGCCACAAGGATGGGAGTAGCTAGGAGATAGGAGGTTGGTGGAGAGATTGGAGGGGTGGAGGAGGGTTTAGGAGATGGCAGTGAGGGCTGATGGTGCAGCGGAAGGGAGGACAACAGTTGCTGTCGGCGGCGGTGAATGGAGGGTGGAGAGGGTGTAGGTGGAAGAGGGGAAGAAGGAGAAGGGATGAGGAGGAGAAGAGGGGCAACCGGAGGCGCGTGGAGGAGGCGGGCAGTGCGGCAGCACTATAGCGGTACTGTAGCAGCGGCGGAAAAAAAGGAAGGGGGGGTGGCGGCGGCTAGGGTTGGTGGAGAAGATGGCGACTAGGGTTGGGGTGAGGGAGGGATTAGGTTTTAAGGTGGATCGGCCCGCTCTGATACCATCTAGAAGTCGGCAACAAGATTGCTTATTATTGGATGATTAAAAATAATACATTGGGCTCTCTTTTATAAGACAAGAGAGTGTACAAGATTTAGAGATAACCAATATGGGATAAAGAGTAAAAAAGAAAAGACGATAAGTAAAATACATTAAGTAAAGAAAAGCAGTAAAGTGTATATACTAATAACATCTATTTTGAATAATATTGGAAACACATGTATTCTAAATATAAACCATATTCCTTAATCTACATGTCCGGACTACTACAAACGTTCATCAATATTGGTAATTGATATTTGATAGTGGGTATAGGAACATTCTTGTATTTTTTGGTGCATGTTCCCCTTTCTCTTTTAACACCTAATGCTGAATTTTAGCCTCAGTATTGGAAAGTGTGACGAGGGAAGCGAGTGGCCAACCTTCCCTTACTGCTTAGGCATGAATCGACTAATCAAGAGGGTGCTTTCTGAAAAGCGGACTGTGCAGTGAAACAATGTTATTTTGGAGGCAAAGTATGCATATGATTTGAACCTGGGTGGCAACCAACTATGATTGAAACAATGTATCCTTTTACAATTAGTAATGCGATATTATTTAATTATTGAAAACTGGTCGCACTAACCAAGTGATATGATCATTATTTAGGACAAGTATAATAAATATGTAAAAATGTATTTATTTCAGTTTTGTGGACTTATAATAGAAAAGCACATCATGCAGCTGCTGTGATGACCCCAATTTTACGATTATGATGCCCAATATAGTATTTCAAGACCATGATCGTCATGTAGATGATGATACCAAATGAAGGAATTGGTTATTCAATTATTGTATATTTCCACCCGAAAAGTGTAACTATATATGCAATTGACAATTAGAACATTAATTGAGTTCAAGTATGATGAATAGGTTTGATTAATTGTTTTGGGTACATACGAGTCCATGGGACCCGTTTAATAGTACCAATGGACTCAAGTGATATATTAGTGAACTTTGAGGTATTAGTATCATAACAAGTGTTCTGGACTTGTAGGATCAAGAATTATGATGATTGAATTGAATTCAAGGTTAATATGCCCAATTTATAAGGTTGTTCAAAGAATGTATTTGCACAAACAAATAATGGAGTTTGTGTCTCAAATTGTTGTAGAAGTTGTCTTGGGGTACAATGAGCCAATGTCTAAAGTTCCAAAATGTTTGGAGATTGCTACAAACATATGTATCTATCTATTTGAGGTTGGAACATTAGTGACGTAAATATGTTTGGGCTTTAGCTTTTTGGGTATATTTGTACTTAGGTCTGTGAAGGACTTTATGTCACACAGTCTTTTGTTCACTGGGCTGTGCGGCACCTTCGAAGCCATGGATCCAGGACCCAATCATCCCTAACCTCCGAAACATGAGGAACAAAAGAGGGTGGACGCGTACTATTGATGCGATGAAGGCGGGGTTATAACTAGATTTTTTTTGTATACAACTAGGATCTATGAAACAATATGAATCCATAGACCCCTCAATCGGCACCGGAGACCCAAGTCTATAGAACACGAGTGGGGTGATCCTCTGAATTCCCTCACATACGATTCCGGTCCCAGGGAAATGCCCAAAATCCCAAATCCTTGCTCTACGGCGCTTGGGGGTAAGCACTGGAATCTGCACTAAGGCACCCCTACAACTCTCAACTCCATTCTCGCTAGCATCCCCTTTGTAGAAGACCCTGCGCTCCTCCACGATATATAGTTTATATAGTACATTTACAGATTTACTGTGCTCATATAGCTCTTGCAATACTTTTACGTAGTGCTTTCACGATAGTGACGTAGAACTCTAATGGTATCTATATAGGTCCTATAGGATATTTCAATAAAATATAAACTAATACATTTACAGTAGCGGTGAGTACCAAAACACAAAAAACACCAGTCAACAATTCAATATAGGTAGGAGAAAAACACTGTATACCATGATTGTTTTTTGTACTTTTGTATTATATAATATATAAAAGTCACCAAGCAACCGATCTTTCTTTTATATATACCTGTTGTTGGACCATACCACAACTTGTCTTAATTAAGCGATCCTAAAGCGAGCGATTAAGCGGGCCACACAAAGAGGGATACACTGGGATGTAGTGACAAGTGTCCGCTTAGTGACAAAATGCTTCACTACCCGTTTAATCTAGATGGACCACCACCAAAGTGGAGAAGCATGCGCTTTTTCATTCAATGATTTTAGTGCATAATATTAGTACATTATAGGATCATGCTTTACGTTGAAGCATTGGTAATTTATGAGAAGGGTTGGTGGTAGGTCAACAACCAACCATAAAACTGTCATTCTATTTATGACATGGATCCTTATTAAATTTTTTGTTGGAGCGTCCCTACCTTGCGACACACTGCAACACACCTGGGTGCAGTGATAAATATGCAAGGGGTTTCAACACAGCGACACCCGGTTGTGTTGAAAGAAAAACTAGGGTTTCCACATATTGGACGAGTGTGGGTAAAGAAACTAGTCCTGCTGCATCGATTGCCTGGATGTAGTGAAAAATGGATAAGGGCAACATTTTTGGAGACATGTAAAAATGCAAGTTCAACAAAAACGGATTAGAGTGGGATCTTGGAATATCAGCTCTTTGACAAGAAAGTCTTTGGAGAAAATGGTAACCATTAATAGAAGAAAATTTAACATTGTTGGCTTGCAGGAAACTAAGTGAACAGGGGAACGATGCAGATAAATTGGAGACTCAGGGTACAAAATTTGGTATACAGGTATTGAAAGACATAGAAATAACGTAGGGAGTATTGTTGATGAGATGTTGAAGGATGATGCCGTTAAGATCACACGGATAGGTGATATAATCATAGCTATCAAGGTTGTTCTCGGTGGAAAGATTTTTAATATTATTAGTGTTAATGCCTTCGAAGTTGGCCTTAGTGAGGAGATTTATAGAAGGATTTTTAGGATAATATGGATGAACTGATGCAAGGAATACAGATTGAGGAGAAGATCATTATTTGGGGTGACTTAAATGACCATTTGGGGAGTAACAATGTTGTATGTAAGAGAGTTCATGGAGGTTTTGGATATGGTCGCAGAAATGGAGAAGAGAGGATTTTACATTTGAAGTTGCTTATGAGATTATTTTGGCCAATAAACATTTCAAGAAAAGAGATCTTCATATTATTGCTTTTGTGAGTGGGCCGAATTGTCCCCAAATTGATTACTTTCTTACAAGACGATTGGATCGGAAACTATGCAAGGATTGTGAAGTGATCCTTGGGAAGAACTCACCATCTAACATAGGCTCATGGTTTTGGATGTGAACATGAAGATTAACAAAGGTAAGCATAACAGAAGCCAAGATAGAAGGATCAAGTGGTGGAATCTTAAAGGATAAAAGAAATCAACATTTTACGATAAACTTATCAAGGAGAGAATTTGGGAGTCTGATGTTAACTCTATGCGGCAAAGTATCAACTCTTACATAACAAAAATTTCCAAAGAGGTTTTGGGAGAGTCCTAAGGGTGTGGGCCTCCATAGAAAGAGACTTGATGGTGATATGATGAAGTACAAAAGGTTATCAAACTCAAAAGGGAGATGTAGACCTATAAACGGATCGAATACGGAGCGGATACTGCTATATTCGATATCCGTATCTGCAAAAACTTCGATCCAGTATCCAACGTATATGATATATTAACATCCGAATCCAAACCTAACCGATAATATCCGATCCGAACCTAAAATCATACTTTCAATGTTAATAAATAAATTATATATAGAAAATATTGATATTACATTAAATAAATATGGGGTAGTGTCTATATTTTTATATTTCTATATATAAATAATATAGATTTAATAATATATGTATGTATTTGTCAAATTCAGATTTTTTTCCAGAGCGAATATAACAATATCCAATATCCGATCCAAAATTCGATATCTGAATTCTGCGTCTGTTTTTTTCTTCAAAATTTCAGATTCGAATCTGGATCGAGTGTGCGGATTTTGGATATCCATTTACAAGTCTAGGGAGATCTATAGGAGTTTGCCCAAATCTAGAGATGATGCAACTTTTCAAAGATACAAACAAGTAAAGAAAGATGCTAAGAAGACAGATCAAGAGGGAAGGTCCGGATACATTGATGAGATATATAAGAAGTTGGACTCTAGAGAAGGGGAAAAAGACATTTATGAAATGGCTTGTGTAAGAGAAAGTATAGGAAGAGATTTGACTCAAGTAAACTACATCAAGATGAAGATGGTAGAGTGTTAGTGAAGGATGATGATATCAAGAACCAATGGAGAAACTACCTTCATAATCTTTTAAATGGAGTTAATGTGAATAATGTAAGAGACATTGGTGACATGAATGCAAGAAATATCACTTACAACGAGTTTCACTATCTGAGGTCAATAATTCTTTGAGAAAGATAAAAATGAAAAAAGGCATGCGGTCTAGATGATATTGCCATTGATGTATGGAAGAGTATGGGTGATGAAGGAGCATGTAGTTAACAAATTTCTTTAACAAGTTTATGAAGACAAAGAAGATCCTTGATGAATGGAGATATTGTACTATGTCTCGATATACAAGAACAAAGAAGATTTTGGAGCTGCACAAACTACAGATGTATCAAGTTGATGAGTCAAATTATGAAGCTTTGCGAGAGGATTATTGAGCAAAGGCTAAGATCAATAATACAAATATCAGACAACCAATTTGGTTTTATGCCGGGAAGATCAACAACAAATGCTATTTTTTGATAAGGAGGCTTATGAAGAAGTAAAGAGAAAACAAAAGAGATCTTCATATGCAGGGGCGGAGCCACGGGGGGGGGGGGCAAGCAGAGGTCATGGCCCCCCCAATTTAAAAAAAATATATATATAAGTACTCATATACATATATATTTATGCGTAAGATGTACAATAAATAAAACTAGCGTTAGCTTTAGGCAGCGATTCACTACTAGCGCACTGGTTTGCGCCCTATCACCCCCGCCACAGGTCATGTGTTCGAATCCTCGTGAACGCAATTTTAAGTTTTTGAAAGTTATTTTCGAGATAAACTCAGAATATATATAAAGTACAATGCTATTACAACAAAATGTAAAGTTGGTGTAGTGGTTTGTGCGGTTGGTGTTATTCTAGTGCTCTTGGGTTCGAATCTCAAGTTAGACTAGTAATTTTTGCCCCCCCCCCCCACAAGAGCCAACTCCTGGCTCCGCCACTGTTCATATGGTGTTTATTGATATGGAAAGGCCTATGATCGAGCACCCAAAGAAGTATTATGGAGGGTTTTGCATCAAAAGGGTGTGCCAATCCAATACATTTGTAAAAGTATTGGGCAAAGCGATGTCATGCTGTAGCAGGTTAGCCTTTATTATATAGGAAGTGACATTTACATTAGAGACCCAATAAAGAAAGGAAATAAGTAAAAACTACATGAATAGTTTCTATTTTCTAATACTTCCCCTCTAGTTGGAGCATACACATTGTTCATTTCCAACTTGGAACTCATATCCTTGGAAGCTGAAGGTATAAGGGGCTTGGTAAAGATATCTGCAACTTGTTGTCCAGTGCTGTGAGGAGTCTGAATCTTCTTGGAGAGCACTAGTTCACGAACAAAATGACAGTTCACCTCAATGTGCTTGCTCCGCTGATGGATACATGATTGCTAGCAACGTAAATGGCTGCCTGATTATCACACATGAGAGAGATTGGAGTGTCAATAGATACTCCCATTTTAGATAATATGGACATAACCCACGGTAGTTCACAAAAAGCATGTGCCATTGCTTGATATTCAGCCTCTGTGCTCGATCGTGCTACCACATTATGTTTCTTGTCCCCCCATATCACTAACTGTGACCCAAGGAACACACAATATCCTGAGGTAGACCGTCTATCTCCTACATCATCTGCCCAATCGACATCAATATATCTAGTAAGCTTCAAGGAAGTGAACGAGAGATCCTTCCTTGTGAAATAAGTCAGGCCTTTCATTGGCGATCCTTTAGCCTGCGTTTGGCACAGGACTGGGATTCTGGAATCTGGACTGGGTTAGTCAGGGTTAGTCAGGATTCCGGTGCTGGGGCAGTTAGGATGCAGTCTGATTTTATTTGGCAACGCAGTCTGATTCTGGTCAGCTGGTCTGATTTCAGTCTGACTGCAGTCTGAATCCGTTTGGCTGGAAGTCTGATTTTGTTTGGCAGCGTAGTCAGTATCAGCTTATTCTGTCATGTTCTTGCATAACTGTTTGAACAAGTACGCAGAATGTGTATTTCTGATGTCGCTTCAACCTAAGTTTAGAATATATTAAAAATATATTTTATTTATGTTGTGTGTGTGTTATTTTGTATATTTATAATAGTGCAAATAAGATATGATAATTCTAATTTTTTACGTAGTGATTAACAACTAACTGTCATGTTCTTGCATCACTGTTTGAACAAGTACGCAGAATGTGTGTTTGTGATGTCATTTCAACCTAAGTTTATAATATATTAAAAATATATTTTATTTGTGTTGTGTGGGTGTTATTTTGTATATTTAAAATAGTGCAAATAAGATATGATAATTCTATATATCTGCCCAATCGACATCAATATATCTAGTAAGCTTCAAGGAAGTGAACGAGAGATCCTTCCTTGTGAAATAAGTCAGGCCTTTCATTGGCGATCCTTTAGCCTGTGTTTGGCACAGGACTGGGATTCTGGAATCTGGACTGGGTTAGTCAGGGTTAGTCAGGATTCCGGTGCTGGGGCAGTCAGGATGCAGTCTGATTTTATTTGGCAACGCAGTCTGATTCTGGTCAGCTGGTCTGATTTCAGTCTGACTGCAGTCTGAATCCGTTTGGCTGGAAGTCTGCATTTGTTTGGCAACGTAGTCAGTATCAGCTTATTCTGTCATGTTCTTGCATAACTGTTTGAACAAGTACGTTGAATGTGTATTTGTGATGTCATTTCAACCTAAGTTTATAATATATTAAAAATATATTTTATTTGTGTTGTGTGGGTGTTATTTTGTATATTTATAATAGTGCAAATAAGATATGATAATTCTAATTTTAACGTAGTGATTAACAACTAACTGTCATGTTCTTGCATCACTGTTTGAACAAGTACGCAGAATGTGTGTTTGTGATGTCACTTCAACCTAAGTTTAGAATATATTAAAAATATATTTTATTTGTGTTGTGTGGGTGTTATTTTGTATATTTAAAATAGTGCAACTAAGATATGATAATTCTAATATTAACGTAGTGATTAACAACTAACTGTCATGTTCTTGCATCACTGTTTGAACAAGTACGGAGAATGTGTGTTTGTGATGTCACTTCAACCTAAGTTTAGAATATATTAAAAATATATTTTATTTGTGTTGTGTGGGTGTTATTTTGTATATTTAAAATAGTGCAACTAAGATATGATAATTCTAATATTAACGTAGTGATGAAAAAGTAATGAAAAAGTAATGAAACGTTAATGTCGTCTGGAATGACTTTTGCATGTGGTATATATGTAATGTTGAACCTAGTTAATTGTCGTCATCAGTGTGACGAATTACATTATCGTCAGTAACAGTCAAGCTACATGAAATATGAAATTGACAGTCAAGGTACATGAAATATGAAATTGGCCTAATATATTTTGTTCATAACATAAACAAATTACATTATCGTCGGTAAAAGCAACTGATAATAATCATATTGTCGTCATTAGTGAAACATAAACGATCACTGCTATTAACATAATTGTTTACGGGTGATATTCCTCAGGGGAGAAGGACAAAAAGGGGAGCAATAAACAGGCAAACTAAAGCTAAGATTTTGACAAGGCACTTTGGGCCAACGTTATGGCCTCATCGTACTCGTCCCATGACAGTGGGCATGGTTCCTGCATCGGCTGCTTGTTTTGTTGTTTGATGTCGTCTTTTGGCCAATCAAACAACAATGGCAAATGAGGAACATGCTGACTGACTTTACCGTTGACGACTTTGCCCTTGACTTGATCATCGGTCCCAATTTTGCCCTCCTCGTTTATGTGATTGCAACATGGTTTTTTGCATACAAGGTTATCTTCAACATATTTATGAATTTTTTCTGGTGACTTCAAAAGTTTTTCAAATTTTGCCGTTGCCTTTGCCTTTGCACACGATGTCGACATCTATAATTAATAAAAACAAAGGTATGAACAAATAACAGAATTCGTAAAGTAACTGTGGCAATAAGATAATAATGAAGTAGGAAATTTGATCGCATTATGGTAGCAACATATAATAATGCAACACATAAGTAGACTATGTAAATTGTTTCGACGCAAAAACACAACTACATTTAGCACAAATGTTACAAGTTCATTTGTTTATTTCAATTGTCAGTGCTAAAAAAAATCCCTGGTGGGTAAGTGCGACGCGTCGTCAAGAAGTTGCGTTCAATGCCTTGTTGTGCGGCCAATGTAGGGGGAGGCAATAAATCTGCCAATATGAACATATTGTCTCTTACAAACTCTCTCTTGATGTATTGCCATCGCATTTGCAACTCAGGCAATGAAATGTAAGGGCTTTCAGTTATGTATACGAACTGGTGCCATGCCTCCATCCAAGCCTGTGTAGAGTATACTCCATTCACACATCTACCCACGTGATATTGGGTTCTCATCAAACCCCTGAGAACCATATCAAGCTCGTGTGACCAGATAAAAGACGGTGTCGGCGGTTGGCCAGCCATATCACAGATTCTGTAAGTAATATATTTTTCAAAAAGTAAGGGTGTATATCACAATTAATTGTATTATTTGGTTAGAGCTAACGTTAAGAAAAAATTCGAATAATAATATACATCATTACTAAAACACTCATCAACATGAAGAAAATTTTCATACCGCTTAAAATGTAATATGACGTTTATAAAAGTGCCTAAATTAAACAAGTGTATGATGTTCATAACATCCATTGATAGTCATTCTAAACAGAGAAGACAATGTAAATGCATTTTCCATTCAACGTCATGGAGTCATTTGAGGTGAAGGGATGTCGAGAAGCATACGACAATCTTCCTCAAGACTGGCAACGTTGCGTTCTAAAACCTCATGCTCATACTTTTTCGTAGCGTATAATTCATCGTAGTTGTAATGAATTTCAACGAAGTCCTTCATGTTCATCGCCTGACCCCACACTGACTTGCACTCAACAGTTAGTAACATAATCTCCGCTTTCAATGAATCAATTGTTGGGGGGAGATCGACTGCCCAATGGAAGTATCTGCATCGGTCTTTTCCCTAAAATGTAGTACGAGGTACAAGTTAATGGCAAAGAATGCGGAGCCTCGACAAGGACAGTATATTATTTATTGATGTACTATCACACCTCACGAGTAGGGCATATGTAATACATTTCGCCCGGCCTTTGACTCAGAATGGCAAAGTCATTTAACCCTGCATCCTCTGTGTTAAGCCGTAAGGCTGCATTTAGCCCACAATCACACCTCGGAACCTCAGATGGAATCATCGACATCTAATAAAACAAAATTGACGATTAATAGAAAAATATCGGGTTCATGACATAGTTTTCAAAGATAATATGAAGACCGAGTAGCTAATTGTTGCAACAGACAAGTGGAGTTCATTTAGACATATCATAATATAGTATATCTATGACGTATTGTATCCATCTTCTTCTGATGAAGAGTCATTATCGCTCGTAATTTGAAGTCGGTGGCGAAGATATCGGCACCTCTCCCGCATACTTGAAATTTCTTCTTGTAACCTATCTGTGTCTGCTCTGGTTGAACAGACAAAGGCACAATGTTCTGACCAGAATTTGCGTTCGCTACGTGCATATGCGAGTTGTGATACCATTGCATCCCTAATTGCAGTCGGCGTAGCCACTGTAGGTGGTACTTGCTGCGCGGGCAACCTCATATGGCATCTGGTTTGTACAAGACCCCTACCACATGTAAAATATGGCCTGTGGGGATTGTTGTCTTCAAACCGTCCATTTGCCGCATCTGTGGCATCCATGTACACTCGTACGGTGCACTGCAGACCACATGGGCACGACGGCATGTCTTTGTCCATTTTTAGACAGAAAACCTAATGAGACATAATTTCACATTGTTTACAAGTAGGCAAATAAAACGGTGAACAATACAGTTTGAGAACAAAAGTTGGCCGTTAGGTTACACAAATAAGGGAGTAAGTGAAACATGTTGTAGAACATGTTTCAATGTATGCAAGTTACAAAAGAAATGTATAAATCACTGATTTGCCCACATAGAATTGGCAACAGTTTCGCGCAAGACATCTCCCTCTCTAGCATCGACCTGGCTTGTTTGTTGTAGAGAACTCAATTCGTTCGAGATGTCAGTGGTAGTATGAGGCTCATCCAAGTTTTCGTCCATCAGAGGATCGCCATCATTTTGGCGCCGGATAAAATTGTGAACGATACAACAAGCCATTACAATCCGAGACTGAGACTGCACGGGAAAAGTTGCTCCTTTACGAAAGTAGGAAAACCTCTTCTTCAACACACCAAAGGCTCGCTCGACAACGTTACGTAGTTGAGCATGTCGGTGGTTGAACATTTCCTTTTTGCTTGTGTATGACCCTCTGTTACCCCGATACTCTGCTATATGGTAAGCAGCGTTTCGATATGGTGCAAGAAATTGCCTGGTGTTGGCGTACCCTGCATCAACAAGATAGTACTTCCCAGCGGGTACTTTGAACCCGCCTGTGGTTGTAGCTGCCTGAAGTACCCTTTGGTCAACAGCAGATCCCTCCCAACCAGTCATGATATATGTAAACTCCATTGAGAAGTCGACTGCAGCCATGACATTCATGGAAACATTCCCTTTTCTATTTCTATATCGGTTCTGCTTTTCGCGCTTCACCAAAACGGGGATGTGTGTCCCGTCAATTGCCCCAATGGCATCCTAAGACAAGTATATAAGAAATACGCAAGTAAATACCAAACTCAACGATGACGATAGTGGTTATATTAACAATGGAATGGACAATGGTCAACTAAGTGATGGTCATACCTTGAAGTAAGGGTAAAATCTTGGACTCTCGCCGATACGGCGGTGCGGAGTTGTGGATGCAGTTGACATGACAATATATTCACTGCACAAAGCACACACTGCATCCAACACCTCGTTAAACTTTCTACTTATGGTCTCACCACTGTGAATGTAGTCCTCAGCAAGAACACGGTTGGTATGGCCATGGCCAACCATCTGAAGGAAGTAGCAAACTGCCTCCACTGATGACACACCTCTGGTACTTTTCAACAAACCTCGGCCCTCAAGTTTGTCAACAAAGGCTAAAACCGTGTTGGGTAGCATACGGTACAGATCGTACACCCTCCTTTCATGGCCGGTTATTATTTCTAAAACCTTTTGATGGCCGCTCCTAATACTAACCGATCTCGGTATTGGTTGGTGTGTGGTTGAGGCGTCTGAATTTCCCATGATATTGTGGGAAATTTGGTCGGCTATTTGGTAGGATATTGCGTTACCAATGTCATAAGCCGGAGCAGACATAACATGCAGTAGTTGTAGAATGTCATCAGTTGTTTCATATGGATGCATACCAGCCATCACGTCTATAATTAAAAGCGATTATCCGCATCAGGGAAATATCGAGATATTGCAGAAATGAAATTAGGGCTTGTTCCATTAAAACCATTACATAGTACTATAGTTCAGAGCTTGTTCCCAACAGAACAAAATAGTACAACAACAACTGAATAAAATAGTACAACAACAACTTCTGATAAAGTTCATCAAATAAAAGGCAGGATACTGATATACTTATTAAATTAGTCAACCTCAAAAGTACGGTGTAGATTGTGGCGTGAAGGGTGATTGTGATGCAGAAGCTGTGTTCTTCATTTCCCACAAGTCTTGCAACCAAATGGTAATTTTGTGTGGGGTGTCCATAAGGCTTAGGTAAATGTTACGGTTAGATGGATCTTTTATGGCGTGCACAAGAGTGGTAAAAACTGGGACAGGGGCGTCAAGGTAGGTTGCATGAAAGTGGTGCAAAATGGTTTGGTATTCGTCTTTATCATTACACCTAGAAGCAATTCCGCTGCCCATCTCATGTACCTTGGAAAACACCTTTGTGAATTCGGACACAACATCATTAGATAGGACACAACTGTCCTGTGAGCTTGACGCTCGCTTCCTACGTCTGATCGTGGTGGGAGTCGTTGCACCAACACCTTGGTTGTGTGATCCGCCATTGGTGTCCTCACTTTGTGTCCCATAATTAACCACGTCTTCAGGGAAACCGGCTGGACCGGTTGGTTCTGGGGTGACAAATGAATCAGATGCATCTAGGTCAACAACAACATCATCTTCAGATGCAACATCAGAAGGAGGTTGTCTATCGGTTGAAGACATTGCATGATGGCCCCTAGCTATGTTCCTCCCCCCCATCAGCTCGACGTCGTGGTAGTGGTAGAATGGTCTGTTGATCAGTCTCGCTAGTTCCCTGTTTGCCTAAAATAGGGGACAACTACTGATTAGGTCAAAAGTAACAAGTTTAATTTAATATATAATAGTCAGTGGAGTATATATTATTAGACATACCGCAAGTGCCTCCCTCCACTCCGGGGTGTCAGGCAATATTGGCTTGTGCCTGCTGTCATCCCATCCAACACCACTTTTGTTGGTTACCAATTTTATCTTTGCATAGTCTCTCCTGAGGTTCTTCCACCGAGTTTTTAACTGATCCAATGTACCCTCGTTCCTCCCCATCTTGATATGCCAATCGCGTAACGTCTCCCTCCACGCGTCCCTAGTGAATATTCCATCGACGCACCTACCCATGTCATATTGTCTCCTCAATGCCGCAACCAGAGCCTCATCCAACTCTTTCGACCATACAATACATAACCTCGGGTCGGGTGCAGCCATAGTAGCAATGACACTGCGATATATCAATTTAGTGTGGGTGTTTAAACGAAACCTTCATACGAACCTAGTATGAGACTACGAAGTTGAAAGCAATAACTTGTATTGAAGTAGGCTAAGACAAGATCCATTAGCCGGACCAATCATAAGATCCAAAATGTGTACAACATATTTTAAATTGTAGTTAAATTTGAAATGGTTGTAGCAAACGCATCATCAAATATGTTCATTACAGCAAAACTACATAGATAGCAAGCATTCAGCATGGCATTCATAAGATCCAAAATGTGTACAACAAATTTTTAATTGTAGTTAAATTTGAAATGGTTGTAGCAAACGCATCATCAAATATGTTCATTACAGCAAAACTACATAGATAGCAAGCATTCAACATGGCATTCACATTAAACATGTTCGTATTGCTCATGAGATATACCTGGTAAGCCCAAGTGAAGGTTGAAGGGAGTTGCACGGGCAGCGACAGGGTCAGGGACGGTACATACAAGAAATTCAGAGGGAACACAGATTAGCCGAAATAGTGGTATTATTTGCAATATAATCAGCAGAATTCGTGTGTACAATAGTAACATTGTAAAAATATTGGTATATGTCTGATGTATCACAACCCTAGCACAACAACCACAATTTGCAGTATGTTAAAAGCATGTTTACTAACAATGCAAACACTGATTAAAATCTCTGGTTGATTTAGAATTTTTAGTCCAATCTTGCCCATACTACCTATCCAAATTAGAAGAAGCTCAATAATCGAGTAAGGGTCACATTTTTATCAACAGTTTTTTATTTCAGTCATAATCTAATATGTGGCTATTTAAGTAACAAAGTGATGTTTGCATATAAGTATATAATGTTTATGACATACATCTTATAGATTCCTAATTTTTGTATATTATATTTTATCTATTTAAATTTTAACAAATACTAGAAATACAAGCATACACATTATATAGTGTATTTTCTTCTCTTAACAAAATAGAAACACACTAGGGATTCAATTTTCTTAAGTAATAACCTTTTACTTACATATTCATATGTAATACAACCGACAATATATATAAGCCTGATATATACAGGGATTCCAGTACAACATTTAGCTGTTCTGCTCATACAGTGAAAAAATATCACTAATTAGCTAATCAGGAGCATGTGTCCTGAAATATAGAAGGTAATATACAGAGAAGCTTCGAGAAAAATTAAAGTTTTGTACAATTTACTTATGTCTATATATGTGTTATGAATTTTATAACATCCCCCTTCATGTATATGTTATTTTTACCTATATCAATACACATCTTATGATCTTTATATCATTTCCCCTTTCATATATATGTTATATTTCAGATACATAAATGTAGGTCAATCCAAAAAATTATGGTTAATCCACTGATATACATGTCTTACAGGAAGATAAATATTTAATTGTTTTATACATAGATATATACATTTAAACACAACTAAACCTCAATATATACAGTTGTATTGTTGCATACATAGATATATACATAATTTTGAAAGTTATACTTGTATGCATAGACGTAAATGTGGCAATAATGGGTATTTGAGGTTCCACTAATATACAAAACAGATTTATATAAATTCTGTAATCCACTATACAACAGTTTTGGACTTAAGTAAGGGATTAAGGATAGCAATGCTTAAATAGCAGCAGTAGATAATTTTTTATTTCAGTAGATAATTTTCATTAGTTTAGGGTTATATTCAGCTTATATACAGAGCTGTTGCAGCTAATATGGCTGCTTGAAGCTTCCTAAAATAAGCAAGAAGGGATTTCTTATAAATACCAAGGATCAGATTCAACCAACTACCACAGGGATGCCTCAACATCAAGATCAGATTCAATCAACTAATATGGCTGCAATCTATGTATAGTACAATTGGATAGCTATACAGGAATGCCTCAACATCAAGATCAGATTCAACCAACTACCACAGGAAAAATAGTAAAATAAATACCAAGAGTACTATCCAGAAAATAATGACATTGTACAACAAACATAGATATATATACTTCATTTGTATATTAGGACATGTGTATAGCAAATAAATAATTAAATACCTATATATAGACTCAGGACTCCATAAAAAACTTAAGGCGACATTTTGGTTAAGGCGCAGGTCAAGGCTCACCCCCTTGGGGCACCTTGACAAGTATGACATAAAGGCCAACAAGTTTACCCACATAATTGAAGTGTGTAGAAAAAATAAAAACATGATGGATAGAGGACCTAAATCACTCTATACCAACTTTTGAAGTCATCCAGAGTTCCAATCCAGCAACTGGCCATAAACAAATTGATGATCAGCAATGCGAGTGCCATGTAGTAATGAAAAACCTCTATAAACAAATTGATGATCAGCAATGCGAGTGCCATGTAGTAATGAAAAACCTCTTATGACCATCACTGCAGGATCAACAGCCAAAAATTGTACTATTGTTTGCGAAAATTGAAGTTTTGGAATGCAGGCATAGACAGGATGCAACTACATATTACTCTGTGCGTTCCACAAGGACAATTTCAGGGTCTAAATCTTAAAAAGGAAAAACAATGTGACAAAAAATACCAGGAAATGATGTGAAATAACTAGTTCTTGGCTTGGTTAGGAATTACTTTTTGTTAGATAGAAACAAGAAGCTGACGTTCATCAAGTATCAGAGCAAATATACAATATAGAGGGAGGGGTTACTATGTAAAGCAGCCATACTGCAGCCCCACTCAATAAAGAACACAAAAAAAGGAAAAATCTGGGCTGCTTAGAAATTAAAGTATATATAGGAAATGCCACCATCGTTCACCTTGAGAAAGTAGGTTTAAAAGTGAAACATAAGACAAGAGCAGAAGGTTTTACTGATGGTCTGCTATTCGTTGAACATCAGTGGACTGGACACACACCAACCATGCTCTGGAATTCCCTGGTATCATTGCCAGCCATACTTCCATTCAATTGGTTATGATTGCATATGTATATTGGGTGTTAACCAGTAACTTTGGAATTTATAGTCATGGTGTCAACTTTCAAACTATGGTTACTTTTATCTATATATCAGAAGGTAACTTGTTGTGGTGAACAAGCAACCACATTGTACTGTAAAACTAGTGAATGATGATAAAGAACATAATAACTCAATCACTTAAATGAATGCTTTCAAATGTTTTGTCAGGTACTAGAAATTTTACAGGAAAATGGAGCCTGAATGTTAATTGAAACTACACAATTTACCAAAAGAGAAATCATTAATTACACCGAAACCCCATTCTAATTACACCAAAACCCTAGTCAATGCAAAATTACCTCAATGGTAATCTAAGACTGGTTTCACTTTACATAAAAGAACTTCACTCGTGGTCACATATAACACAATATGAGGAGTTTCTATGACTCCATTATGTTCGGATCTACAAAGCAATTTCTGTCCATATACACCACAAATAAAAACATGATGGATAGAGGATAGTTTCAAGTGGGAGAAAGAGGGATACAACCACATTTGTCAGCCCATTTAGTTGACCACTTTGACAAGATGACAATGGAGTGGGAAATTGACCACTTTGTATGCATAGACGTAAATGTGGCAATAATGGGTATTTGAGGTTCCACTAATATACAAAACAGATTTATATAAATTCTGTACCACAGAACGAATTTTGGACTTAAGTAAGGGATTAAGGATAGCACAGCAGTAGATACAGAGTAGTTGCAATCGGAGAGCTAATATGTACAGAGCTGTTGCAGCTAATATGGCTGCTTCCTAAAATAAGCAAGAAGGGATTTTGTATAAATACCAAGGATCAGATTCAACCAACTACCACAGAGATGCCTCAACATCAAGATCAAGATCAGATTCAATCAACTAATGTTATACTTTGAAATGTTACTAAATAGCAGGTCGGCGGAGACATATACCATTTTTTATACTGAAAACCTTGCAATGTTACTGACGAGATCGATGAAAAGGGGCGGCGGATACCTACCTTGCAAGCAGCTCGGCGACTTCCCACAACAGCGGCTCGGCAGCGGCGGCAGAACAGAAGAGTGTATGGAGGCTTCGAAGGTGAAATGCGACCAGATTGATGATGAAATGCACAAGTATATAGCAGGCGGGACACTGCTTGCCCTTCCTAGGGTTTATTGCACGGCGTTTTGATGCGAGTTGACAACTCGGGAGTAGCTCGGCGCTTGCAGACGAGCTTGCAGACGAGCCACCACAGCTTTTCCGCTTGATTGACCTGCTACTCCGCCGACTCCACTAGGCAGGGCTTAGGGCACGCTAGTCACCTGCCATGGCTGCCGCTGGAACGACCGATGGAAACGATGCCTCAGCTTTATTACTGGCGATAATAGTAATGGCGAGGATAGACCACAGAGAGCTCGTCTCGAGGTCTCGGGAGAGGAGGTATCGGGAGGGAAGAGAGGATAGGCCACAGAGCAGAAGGAGCAGAAGATAGGAGGTAGAGGGGAAAGGAGACGAATGTCGGGATGGGTGTGGGGCGAGGGGAGGAGAGGATCGCGTAAACCGGGTTGTGAACCGGAATCCCGCCCCTCGTGGGACTGGGACAACCCCAATTTGGGGTTCCGTTATCCCATAACGGAGGATTTTCTAGGTTTTGAACCAAACACGAACCAGCCTTGAACCGGCAGATGTTTGGCAGGGTTGGCACTAAAAGACAGCACGAAACCGGGTTTCGGTCCCGTGCCAAACGCATGCTTAATATGATGTAGGATCCGGGTGACCGCCATCCAATGCGACATCTTGGGTGCACTCATGAACTGTCTAACAACTCCCACTGCATATGAGATATTAGGACGAGTAACCGTCAAATTGATCAACTTACTCACAATCTGTATGTACTCTGCTGAATCCAAAAAAATCACTATCATCAGAAATAGCCGCTTTGGTGTGATAATTCATAGGCGTGGAGACAGTCCTTAATATGTCATACCTGTCTCTACAAGAAGATCTAGAATATATTTTCACCGAGAAAGATTTGTCTTTCTTGGAACATAACCTCTATTCCAAGGAAATAACGAAGATTGCACAAATCTATCGTTTAAAATTGCTTTTGTAGCCATTCTTCACCTATGATGACAATATTGTCCACATATACAACCAGGATAATAGTGCCACGAAAGGATTTGCACACAAGTAAGAGTGACCAGTAGAAGATCGACTACACCCAAAATGTATAAGTGCATCACTAAATCTATCAAACCGTGCCCGTGGTGATTGCTTCAGGCCATCAAGGATTTCTTCAGTTTGCACACTTTCTAACCCCCTCCCCCCGCCACCCCCCTCGCGGAGCGACATACCCTGTGGAGAAGAGGCCAATCATAATGAGTAGCAACAAAAATAAGGATCCATACAAAATTTAGTGGAGCAATAGGAGAAAAGTCTCGAAGAAGTCCACTCCACGTGTCTGAGTGTACCCTTTAGCTACCAATCAAGCCTTCAAGCGGTTAATAGATCCATCCAGTTTCCATTTAAAAGTATACACCCAACGACAACCTACAACTTCCTTCCCAGGAGGAAGACCCACTAAATCCCAAGTGGAGTTCTCGTAAAGAGCTCCCATCTCACTATCCGTGGCTTGTACCCATCCGTCATGTTTGGTTGTTTCTGCTTATGAGTGAGGAACAACTGCAAAATCTAACTAAATAGCAAACACATGGGCTGCTAGTGACATATAGGATAAGCAACACACACTAGAGATCAAATGTCGTATTGTGCTAGACCGAACACCTTTGTGAGCTGCAATTGAAAGGTGCAAGTCTAAAACAGGAGCATCAAGAGAACTCTTAGCATGAACATGTACCTCAGGAGTATCCGACGATGATGGGTCAATCTGATTGACTGATGTCACTACATCTTCTAGGTGATGCCCTACTCGCCTGGTGTAAACCAGTGGAAAAGGTTGAATAGGCGGAGGTGTAGGTGGTTGTGGTGGTGATATAATAGTAGTATGCAACACACTCTCACTACCCGGCACAGGGAGTGGTGGCTCTCGCTCTCACTCTCTATTATTTGCAAAGGTAAGTTCACTCTCATGGCTTTGCTCCCCCTCACGCTGGACCGAGTCACTAAAGAACAGAGTGGACTCATGAAAAGTAACGTCAGCCGACACAAACATACGACGAAGACGAGGATATCAACATTTGTACCCACAGTTGTACGGGTGCCCTCCTGAGCGGCGCCTAGGCGGCCACTTGGCCTCCAAAACCTGGGCGCCCAGCCTAACTAGGATGTTGGGCGGCCTTGGCGGGCGCCTACTGGACCTAAAATCTGGTTTAGTGTTTTCCTTTTATCTTGTATTTCATTTCTTTTGATGTTTATTCTTCCTCATTAATCTTTCCTCTTGTTTTTTCTTTTCCTTTACAGCTCCTCAAGCAGCAAAGTTGCTGCTATGTTACTGCATTCCTTTTTATTTTCTGTTTCTTATTTTTGCATTACCAAGCAGCAAATTACTGCTATGTTATGAAGTTACTGTTGCTGCACTATTATGATATTATCCATTTACTGCTGCCCGACTTACTGATTTACTATATACTACAATGATTTTTTTCTTCTTCATCCTCCTATTTCTATAATCTGTTTATAAGTCTCTTGTATGAACGTACTCACATTAATACAATGCTACTTTCTTTCTTGCATTTTCAGTTTCTACTCTAGCATTCCTATATTAGATTCAATTATTCATATATATATTACAGTCACTATATTGTTTCTCATCTTTTTGATCTCCTTTCTACTTTCTTTTTTTTATTTGTTGTTCTTCCTCTACCATTCTTCTTCTGCTTTATTTTCTCTCTCCATGGTTTCACTATACGTGAGGTTCCTGCTGCAGGATGCCCTATTTTTTTTTTTCATTTTTTCTTTGTTCATCGTCTTCCCCAACCTCCTTATTGATTTCTTTTTGAAATTGGTTATTCTCTCAAGTAGACCAATGCTCTTTTTTCCTTTTCTATCCTCTCTTAGTAATTTCTACTGATTCATATATTGCTTATATGTTAATATATAACTACTGATATATATGTATGTCCATATATGTAAAATATAAAAAGATAAAAAAAATACAAAAACACCTTTGAACGCCTAGGCCTCTGCCTAGGCGCCTAGGCTGTCTGGGCGTACCTAGGTAATGCTTGGTCGCCTGGCCGCCTAGACAACCTAGTTTGTGCCTTTGAATGCCTAGGCGCTTAGGCTGTCTGGGCGTCCCTAGACAATGCTTGGTCGCCTTGCCACCTAAACAACCTAGTTAGTACCCCTTTTGTGTGGGACAATATCCCAAAAAATAGTGCGGATTGCACGAGGAGTCAACTTGTTGGCACGTGGATCAAACACACGAACAAACACAGTGCAACCAAAGACAGAAAGGGGAACATGAAAAGCTTGCTTGTCTTGTCATAAAACAAAAGAGGGGGTGGCCCCATGCAAGACAGAAGATGGCTAACGATTAACCAAGAAACGAGTAGTGAGAAGAGCATTAGACTAGAACTTCTTTGGCATAGACATGAAAAAGTAGCTTACCGGTTACATCAAGTAATTGACGAATTTTGCGCTCAGCAACCCCATTTTGTCGAGGTGTATGAGGATAAGTTGTCTGGTGAATCATGCCAACGGAATCAAAGAAACTAGAGACAATCTTTTGAGCACACTCTAAGATATTATCAGTACGAAGAATTTTTATATGAGTATCATTGAACTTTTATGAATTGATGAAATGTTTGGGTGATTGACAAAACTTCATCTCGAGACTTAAGTATACCCGTCATTCAGGAGAACTCATCAATAAAAGTAAGAAACAAAGCCATTGTAACTCTGTTCTTTAACATGGCCTTAGATCATAGAACAGGACTTCGACTTCGAGCCGACTTCGACAGGTGTGGACATGGAAGTTTGTGGAAATGTCGAGGATTTTTACAACCAAACTTGAACGCAACTTTGACAAAAATTAAGCTGAAAATAGTCATTTTGTGATGAAAATCGACAGATTTCATCAAATGTAACTAAAAAACACAATATATGTTTACATATAGCCATCCATATAGGTTTACATCAATGTATTAGAAAGCGGGAAGCGGGAGGCGTGCGGACGGCACCCTGTAACCGATTAAGCGGTAGGCGGGCGATTAAGCGGGTGATTTTTGAAAAAGCGGGTGTCTAAATTTTATATATTTTTATACAAAATTACATGTATGTGTATATCAAAAATATATTTATAAGAAACTTCTATACATATCTAATCAGCAAATCAGTAATTAACTAAGTATTCATCAATACTTACTATTAATCAGCATCTCTAATCACTAAAATCAGCAAGCAGATCAGTAATTGTATATAACAAACTATGAATTATTGAATTAAAGTAATCACTAAAATAATACTAACCAGCAGTACCAATCATTAATCACTGAAAGCAGCAAGGAAATCAGTAAAACTAATCATGCATTACTAGTATAATAGAGCAATAGGATATTTACTTAGATGCATTACAGCAGTACCCAATTATTGCAGCTTACACACAAAGTATGCATTCTAAATTAGGACTAGCTATATCATAGAACATTTAATGTATACAAGTTTCGTATATTATAGTCAATACTACTTGGCTATGTAATTAATTAATGTTAGATGCTTACATTAGGATTTTTAAACAAAAGCGGGCAAAAAAGCGGGAAAAAGCGGGTGAGGCGGGCAAAAAGCGGGCGATTTTGTTCAAAATGATTAAGAGGGCGATTAATGGCAAAATTAAGCGGCTGGGGGTCATGGCGCTTAAGCAGGCGCTTAAGCGGCCCGCCTGGCCGTTTTTTATTTCACTGGTTTACATATGTAGATAAATACATGATTACATACAGTTGTCTCCGAACTACAAAGTTCTTCCATTTATAAAGTTTGTGACACTAAACAAACTACATAAAAATGGTGTAAATCTATGGTAGATTTAGCAGGGAGGGGGTCAGTCTATTACTATTAGCTTAAAATAGTAAAAAATAACATCAAAATCATATTACTCAAGCTTCAACACTTTTGCCCCCTCACACAGCAAACTCCACAAAACACCAGAAGAATGTCGCCAACTTCGATGACTTCGACAAATGTCGAGGACATTGTGGAATTTTTAATGGACTTGGGTCAACTTTGTCGACATATGGGGAAATATCGACAACTTTGACGAAATGTCGAGGTATTGTGAAATAAGGATGTTTACATGGATTCGACGTCGGCAGCCGTAGAAAGAGACATTATCGGCGAAATTTCGCCCCATGTCGAGGACATTTAGTACCATGCCCTAGATATCACTATTAATAAGAACAGAAGGCCGCTTAGAGCATTCTATAGTATGACAGGGGAAAGAAACGCGATGATGCTTGCCCAGTTGGCAAGACTGACATTCGATAAATATGTAAGATAGGTGCAGCAGTTCTTACGTAAAAATGTAACATGGGTGCAGAAGTACATACATACAGAGCTTGTACTAAGTAGGAATGATTTTGATGCATATATATCTCAATTAATTATCAGAAACACTTACCTTGATTGATAAGTATAAGTTATGGTTTAAAAAGCAAAATCAGTGATCACACACTAGTTAAATGTTATACAGTAGTAAGATATATATTTAGTTGTTTAGTACGCTAAATATTATCGATACTATCACACACTAATTAATATATGTCGATATATATTTAGCACTAGTTAATATATATTGATATATATTTAAAACTAGTTAATATATATCGATATATATCGCACACTAGTTAATATATATCGATATATATTTAGCTTCTAAAATAAGTAATGTTATATTAACATGTTAAATAATATTGAGATGATAAAACAATTACAAATCTCCTTATATAAGGAGATGCCTTGTAATTCTTTTATTATCTCAATACGATAAATTTGTATTCTACAATACATATATGTATAAAATATGTTCATCCACTACCCCCACCCTCACGTATAACATTTATGTTACCAGGGTTGCGTTTTGTGTGTCAGATTGCACAGTTTGGCGACAAGTCAGATTTTTCTGCAGAAAGTGTAATTCAACATACAAAATATACACATTGGATAACATAAGACTGCTACCCGCATGAGCATTATAACTTACCTCTCTCTCTCTCTCTATATATATATATATATATATATATATATATATATATAACTTTAAATATATATAATTGTATATTTTACAATTCATATATATGTAGTTTTCTATGTTAAATTATGTATTTTATATGTATGAAAAAAAAATCCAAATTCATATTCTCTGCCATATTCTTGCACATACCACATATACACTAAGGGGTACCCTGTTCCCCCTCATACAACACACCGCTTTTCATCCTTCTCCACTGAGGTTGTTGTCTTAGCGATACTTTGTTTAGTCAACCTATGCAAACCTATACCACTGCATATGATCTTCAGTACTAATGCTGTTATTGCTTCTACTTTTAGTTGGTCAAGTAATGAATCATTAATCTGCACTGTATCCATTTTACAAAGTCTATTTACATGCTGGTTTTGCTGCTAGGTCAATAACTATGTTAGGGAGTCTTCTGGTTGAGGCCGCTATGTCCTGGCTGAATATGGTTTTCCCCCTTGCTCCACCTAATCGGGGAGGTATTCGGTCTTCTAGTTTGTTACATTATATTGAGTAATGTGGGCCCTGGTCCCTGACTATTACCCACAGGAATTAAGTACAATTGACATGTGCACTTTCTCTATGTATGTTTGTATACATCTGTGAGCTTAAAACACAACCTTCTTTAGTTTGTTAAATAATTACTGTTGTCAAGTATAATTCGTATTTGTTAGGTCTTAGGTGCAAAACTAGTGAATTTATGTATGTAACTGAACTATGCGGTACTCTCTTACTTGTTCTTTGTAATTCATGCTCTCCTTTTACCCTCTGCAGTGGTCTTCTTTCTGACATATCTGTTTAGTCATTCAGTCAGCCGAAAGATAAGGCAGGCTCTTATTGTACTTTGTGAGGTTCATTTCATGGTTTTATATATTCTTCAGTTTGATCTAGTTTCCAAGGCATTGGATCACAGTGGTTCTTTGACAAAAGAAGTTTTATTGCTATTAGGTAAATTGTCATCTTTCATTCTTTCCTTAGCTCTACTATATTGGCGATTTTGTTGCCTTTCTTTTTAGAAATCAATATACTTGTGTTGGTCTAGCTGTTACTAATAGCTAGTTGTTCGCCCGAAATTCTAGTTCCCTAGTTCCCTAGTAAACATTTACTGTCTTTATTTGTGTTCTAGGAACAATATAATCTAGTTTTATGATTAATCAATATAATCTAGTTAGTATCAAATAGTAACCACTATTTATTAAGGATTTGATTTGTTGTTCAACTTGCTTTTGTTCCCATTGGGTATATATAACTGTTGATTTTGTTCAGTTGTAATTTATCAGTTTAGTCTGTGCAATATGTGTTCTGTGGTAGAGTTAACTCCCTTAGCTGTTAGGAGGGTCAGTTTTGGTGAAAATAATCTCTTCCATTCAAAGTCAGAATTTGAGACAAATTTGGTATCAGAGCAGTGATCCACCCTAACCCTAAAAGGGAAAAAGACTCTTCCCCTACGGGCAGCAGCCGCTCTTCTTGGCTTGGCCGCATACTTGTTAAGGCGAGCGCCTAGGCGCGCCTAAGCGGCCGCCTAGGCGTCAAGGCGTTCCAAGGGGGGTTGCTTTGCCCTGCGCCTTGACCAATATGTCGCTTTATGGTTTTTTATGGACCCCTGACCCTATATATAGGTAATTATTTGATCTACACTTGTTCTAATATTCAAATTAAGTATATTTATATTTGTTTGTTGTACAATATCATTATTAAATGGAATTAATACTCTAGATATTTATATTAATTTTCTTAGTATTAGCTTGAATGTTATTTAAATGTTGGAGGGATATTTTCACCCTGAATAGCTCTTCAATTGCAATATAAATATCATGCTATGTATACTAACTCCCTTCTTGCTTATCATAGGAACTTCAAACAGCCATATTAGCTGCAACATATATGTATATCAGCTGATAATTACCCTAAGTAAGGAACATTATCTACTGATATTATGTAAATCACTGCTATCCTTGATCAATGTTATCCTAAATCCCTTATTCAAGTTTAAACTGATATAGGTGGATTAGATAACTTACATAAGGTTTGTTTTGAGTATTAGTAGAACCTGTAATACACATATTACGGCAGAATACATCTTTGCATAATTGCATCCCAGTATAACTTTTAAAATATGCATATATTTATGTATGCAGCATTGAAATTGTACACATACATGTTTAGTTATGTTTAATATGTATATCTCTATGCACAAACCACAAACAATAAAAGTGTGTGTATACAATAGGGAAATACACTATAGACATCAAGTATAAATAAACAAAATGTAAATCAGTGGATTATCCAGACTTTTATGGATTTACCTATATGAAATATAGCGTATATATGAAGGGGGAAATGTTATAAAAATCACAACATATGAATAGATATAGGTAAAACATAACATATATATGAAGGGGGATGTTACAAAAATCATAGCACATGTATAAATATAGGTAAACTGTACATAAATATAATTTTCTTAAAGTCGCCTAAGCGACTCCTAGGCGCACCTAAGTACAAAGCGTTCAAGCATGGCGCCTTCTCGCTTTGCCGCCTTAACAAGTATGCTTGGCCGCCCACCGGGCATCTAGAGACGTGTTGTTGTCTTCCCAACTAGTTCTCCGTCTCTTAGATCCCGCTAGTTCTGTGGTGGGCAAGCGGAACCACTTTACCCTTTCTCCGGAACAACCACACCCCACCGTTGACTCAGTATCACAAATCCATCTCTGTCCCCATCTTCCCACAAAAAGTATGCCCACACACTTCCGCACATGTCTTCTGATAAACTCCTACCTAGAGAAACCCCCACCCCGTCAACCAATAGCTCGATCTTCCTCTTCCCAATATCTTGACCCAGCCGTGTTCCGTGTCTCCTGGCCACACAGAACCCTTCCACCCATAGTTTAAAATTCCGATGAAATTGTCGAAGTTTCCATAATTATTTTCATACCGATGGCCGTCGGACATTGAAATGCACTGTCCATCGAAATTCTTCTTTCTTTTTAATGTACTATGGACTACCTAGTGCATAATTTTTTTGCACAGTTTTGTATCTTTAACTCTATACATTGTGCTTGCAAACTATAATGACTTAATTCATTGCTTTCACCATTGAAAATTGACATCAAAATTCTCCATCGAATCCCCATCAAAATAGTTCAGGATCCTTCACTCACACATGAGGAGACCCCCACCCCCACCCCCACATATCCAGTATGAAATATTATTGCATATTTGAGTAGATTTACACTAGTAGATAATTCTGGTAAAATTTCATAAATTAATTTGTTCATTTTTCCGTCGAAACCAATGTTCAAAATTTTGACGAAATTGTCAATTTTTGGCAAAATTTCTGTTTCTGTGGCAATCAGACATCAAAATTGACTGAAGAAACTCTCAAAATAGGCAGATCATCGCTTTTTTTATTACTTTGTTATATACTATGTACTAGCTAGAGCATATTCTTTTGCATAGTTTTGTGTCTTTAAGTCTATATATTGTGTTTGCAAACTATAATGACTTAGTTCATTGATTTTGCCATTGAAAATTGACATCAAAAATGCCCATCAAAATGCCCATCGAAACAGTTCAAGGTCATTCACTAAAAAATGACGAGACCCCACCCCCACCCCCACCTATCCAATATGAAATATTATTACATATTTGGGTAGATCTACACTAGTAGATCATTCTGGTAAAATTTCATAAATTAATTCGTTTATTTTGCCGTCGAGACGCCAGGAACACATTTATTGAAATTTCTGTTTCTGTGGTCACCGAAACGGCATCGAAATCGGACATTTTCTTCCTTGGTCAAAATGTTAGGAACACATTTGTCGAAATTTCCATCGAAATTTCGGTAAATTTCTGTTTCTGTGGCCAGCGAAACGACATCGAAATCGGACATTTTCTTCCTTGCTTCCACCAACCCTACGTGAGATCCACGTCAACCATCAAGGCATGAGACTTGACAACACACCCTGTAACCTCCATACTACACTTGAAACTTAGTTATCAAGGCACGCTAGGCAAGGTACCTCAAACTAGGCGCCTAGCCTATTAAGTGCATTAAGTGGGCGTCCAAGGTGTTTTAGGCCCAAATTAAGCTATTTAAAGGCTAAATTGGCATGAATTGGGTCTAGATTTGATTAAATTAGATCACATGGAGTCATTTTATGGTTTAAACTGCCCTGATTTAGACCAAATCAGGTCAAATTTTGGCAAATTAGGTCTGATCTGTGTGAAAACAGGTCTACTTTGGGGAAATTAGGTCTGACTTGGGCCAAATTGGTAAGCCATCATAGTGTTGTTTGTTAAAAAAATTCCACTTCCTCATATGTTTGTTGTTCTGGCTTCTTTTTATTTACTTTTTTTTATCCTTTCTCCTGCATTTTATTCCTGAATCCCACTGCTGCTGCCTTTTTTTGTGAGTTATTCCTCCTATATTCCCTCCTACCTCTATGTGAGTATGTGCATGTCTTATTTCAAATTTGTCCCGTATCTCCAGCTACCAAATCTACTGCTACTATTTGCATATATTTGTTCTTCTTTTCCTGATTTCTTCCTCCTAAATCTCCTCTCATAGCTACTGTTGTTTGCATGTTTCCATTTATTTTCATTGACCTATTCTTCCTTCCTCTATATTTTCTATTTGAGCTCTTGCGACTGCTGTTTTTATTTTGTTTAATTGAATTCGGCCTCCTCTTTCAATCTCCTTTTACTGCCAAACGTCTTATTCTGACTTCTTCCTGACAACTCCTACCATTTGCATGTTTCTTTTTATCCCCTTTTCTCTCTCCAATTCCTACTTATCTTCCTCTTACTGTTGTTTCTTTTTCATCATGTTAATTCTCTTAACCCCTGATTGTCCTATAGTTATCAATTCAAATTAGACTTACAATAACATTTAGTGAATAGAAATTACATTATCACATATAGTATCAACATTTAAATATGTAACTTAAAAAAAGTAAAAAAAAAAGCCCAGAAAAGCCTAGGTGCCCGCCTAGGCGGGCTAGGCGACCCTTAGCTTAAACCCACCACCTAAGCACCTTGACAACCATGCCTTGAAAGGTACCAGAGTATTGGTTGGCTATGACTCCCACTCCTTGTAATATCCACAATAGCAGAAGCTTCCGTTGAGCAAAACTAGCGCAAGACCTCGATAACTAGCACTATTAAGACCTTGATAGCTGTCCTTGTCTCTTGCATGCTTGCTGCTCAACCAAGATGCCGTCTATGATGTACGTAATCACCCCCATATTGCTCGTTATTTGTCGCCATCCAAGGGCCGCCATCATCCCTTGTCTTGCTGCTCCTGGAGATCCCTACTGTATAGCCGCTGTTGCTACTGCTTTCTCATTCCTTTGGCCGCCCGTCGTCACCTGAAAATCTCTCACTAGCAGCTGTCAACCCCTAGCAGCCTTCCGCTTTCCGCTGACCCGTCTGCACGCATGCTCTCACTAGCAGCATCAACCCCCTAGCAGCTCTCTGCTTGCCTATATCTCCACATGTCGCCTCCTCCCCTCCATGCTATCCGCACCGCCCCTAGCCTACTCCAGAGATTACACCTATCTGCGCCTGTGTTGTACAGGCGCCCACCTGGTTGGCGCCTAGGCACCTAGGCTTAAGTTAGCCAGCCTCAAACTGGGCGCCCAACCCCCTAATTGACCTAAGTTGTTGCCTAAGGACTGTTAAGGCCCAAAGTAAGCCAATTCAAGGCTAATTTAGCATGAATTAGATATGAATCTGATCAATTTGAGTCATTTTATGGTTAAATTAGGTCTGATTTATTCCAAATGAGTCAATTTAGGGTAAATAAGGTCTGATTTGGGGGAAAACAGGCCTGATTTGGAGGAATTAGGTCTAATTTGGGATAATTAGGTCTGAGTTGGTCATGTAAGGCCTCATTTAGATCAACATAGGGAAATTTAGGATTAGTTAGGTTTGATTTGGTCATGTTATGCAAATTGGGTTTGATTTTAGGCCAAAACATGTAAAATTTGAGCAGATTAGGTCTGATTTGGGGAAAATAAGTCTGATTTTGGGGAAATGGTCTGATATGGGGAGATTAGGTCTAATTTGGCCAAATTAGATATTGTTTAGGTCAATAAGGGAAAATTTGAGGGAAATTAGGTCTGATTGGATCATAATATACAAAATTAGGTTTTATTTAGGCCAAATCATGTCAAAATTGGGCACATTAGGTCTAATTTAGGGGAAACAAGTATGACTTGGGGGAAATTGTTCTAAATTGGATGACTATGTCTTATTTGGCCAAATTTTGTCTCATTTAGGTGAATATAATGAAAATTTATGGAAATTGGATTGATTAGGTCATGGTATACAAAATTAGGTCTGGTTTAGACAAAAAATAGGGTAAAACTAAAATAGGTCAAATTTGGATCAAATGAGTTCAAATTGGGGCCAATCAGTTCTAATTTAGGTCTTGTTAGTTTTGATTTAGCCTAAATTCTCCATAATAGTATCATACATGTTTTGGCTACAAACATTATACATGTGTAGCTTTCTGATTTCTATATGAATTTTGTTTAAGTAAAACTTCCACAATTCAATCCATATCTAATGATTTTGTTGCTTTCTTCATACGATGCTAGCACATTGATTGCGTATTTATCATGTGTATTTATGTGCAAGGATTGTATTTTTCATTGTGAAAGAATATTGTATTGAACTGATTCGATGAATAAAAGAGGTGCAACCCTGTCCTATATATAGGAGCAAGGTAGAAACCCTGAGACTTGTGTCCCAAGTAATCTAAACGGGCCGAGATATTAAAGGCCCACTAACTAATTAACCTATTAACTAAATAGGCTAATATATACTCTTTAACATTCATAAATTTTACATATATCTGTTAAAATAAAAAAATATCTAAAAACACCTAGAAACGCCTGGGCCTCTGCTTGGGCACCTAGGCTGTCTGGGCGTCCCCTTGGAATGCCTGGCCGCCTATACAACCATGATTCGCACCGCCCCTAGCCTACTCTAGGTATTACACCTCCCGTTTCAGCGCACTGAACAGGGGACAAGGTTGAAGCTGCCCATCTACTCTCAACGCTTGTCTCTTCCTCTATTGCTGTATCTCCCCTTCGGTGGCCTATCGGTATCCAGATTCCGCTTATTCAGTCAATGGATCAAGAGTATTTTTTGAGCTAAGCATGGATCCACACTTGTGTGGTGTCCAGATCCACCGTCACAACAAAGATAGTTGGGTAGTTGGCTACCAACATCCCTTCAGTTTTACCCCTCAACAGTGACTTTGCGAGCGTCTGGTTGTTCATGGGTTTTCGGTTATCATCATCATAGAGATTGAAAAGTATTAGACTATTTTATTAGATAGAGAGACCCCCTATTGTGGGCCGCGTCCCCCAAACCCCCTGACAATGCTATGACTTATTTTTTGGGGGGTGGTTCTTTATCATTGTCCACCCCAACCACTCTTGGTTCTTTGTATGGTTGGTGTGAGGGGGGATAAATTAAAGAGATGAGATGGACGAGACAAGAGGAAGTTTTATATCTGCTGCTATTGATTATGCTTCTTGGAGCGCTTTGTATCTAGAGCTTATTTCTGCGTCTGTTGCTTTTTGGTTTGCTGATGGTCTTCTATCTAGCTTATGCCTACTTTGTTGTTGTGCGCCAACACTCTCTGGCTTGTCTGTGCTTTGCATGTTAACTCTCTAGTTGTCCATGCTTTGTGTGCATGTTGACTTTCTATTACTGTGATCCAACACTCTCTGGTTTGCCCGTGCTCTATTTGCACATTGACTAATACTGCTCCGGTGACCGAATAGTCTCTAGTGACTGCGATGAAGACCATGATGCTTACTTCTGCTCCAGATAACACCATTATTATCAAGAAGCTTCTGCGACCTGCTTGCGTGCTATGGAGTATCTATTTGAGGGGGAGTGTTTGAGTATTTGAGTGCTTTATTGTAATATTGAGGGGGATAAAATTTCTTGTATCTGCTCGGTTTATCTTTATCTTTTTATTCTGTTTTTGTTTTTAGTCTGCCTCTCTGTTTCCAAGCTGACTTGGGATTCTCCCAAGCTTCAACTTGAGGGGAGTGTTAGAGAGTCTGTTTACTTATTGTTAACATATATTCCTGTTTTATATATTCTGTTAATTGTTTTGTTATTTCCATATTATATGTGGACCTCTCTGTAATTGTTTCAATGTTATATATATGAGGGTGCACACATTGTGCAACCCTACGCTTCCCAAAACTGCTTTGTCTCACATGGTACCAGAGCAGTAGATCCAGTCGGCCGTCACCCTCCCTTCCCTCCCCTCTCTCTCTCTCTCCAGCCGCCGCCCCCCACCCCCCCCCTAGCACAGCCGCCGCCGGCTTCCAGCCGCCGGGCGCCGGGCCAGCCGCTAGGCGCCGGGCCAGCCGCCAGGGCTGGTCCTCCTCTCAGCCGCAGGGGGCTCGTACGCCTCCGCGGCCGTTTGCCACCGGACAGTTGGCTACGTGAAGGTCCGGTGGCTTGAACTGACGTAGACCGTTTTTCGGTTTTGTGCCTGCCTGCCCGTGTAGACCTTTGTGTCGCCGGGCTCTGTTCTGCGCTTCGGCGTAGATCGTATGTGAGAGGTCTTCTCCGTGTTCTTTGTGCCTACTGTGCCTGTCTGACGGTGTAGCCCGTCTCCTGCCTGCTCGTGCCTGTTCCTACTGTGACTTCTGCTCCCATGGCGTCCTCGCATGATGACTTCCGCCGTCAGGTTACCACTGTGAAGCTTGATGGGCGCAACTATCAACACTGGGTCTGCTCCATGACGATCTATGCCAGATCCCAGGGCAAGTACTCACATCTTATCCGTGCGGGTCCGACAGCACCCGCAGAGGACGCTGATGCTAAAGATGTGAAGGCGTATGACGACTGGGTTCGTGATGACTCCACCGTGATGACCTGGATTCTCAACAGCAGCATTGAGAAGATTAGCGTCACCCTTCTTCACCTGCCTACGGCGAAGCAGATGTGGGATTAGCTCGCCGGTACTTACTCGCATAGTCAGAACCCCAAGAAGGTGTTTGACATCACCAAGCAGTTGGGACGTCTACAGTTCACGGGGACAGACATTGCAGATTACTTCTCTGACTTCACTGGATTATGGGGTGAACTGGAATCCTATCACCCTCTCTCCACGGACCTGGCTACTATGCAGCGTCAGCGCCAGGAGCTTCAGTTGGTTCAGTTTCTCTGTGGATTGCCCGAGTCATATGCTGGAGTTGTGGACCAGATCTTAGCCAGTGACCCTCTGCCGTCACTACAGAGTGCCTACAAACGCCTTCAGCGTTTGCCTTCGTCTTCCTCTTCTCTGACTACTGATGTTGGAGACTCTTCGGCCCTTGCTGCAGCTTCTGGTCGTGGCCGGGGTCGTGGCCGTGGTCGTTTTACTGAGAGCCGTCCTCCCCTGGGTGGAGGACGAGGACAGGCTGCTCCTGGACGTGGAGCCTCTTCTACTGCCCCTACTGCTGGTGCGCGTCCTCAGTCAGGACAGCGCCTTTGTACCTTCTGTGGCCGGTCCAACCATATTGAAGAGAAATGCTGGGAGAAATATGGTAAGCCGACGTGGGCCAATGCAGCTGCTGATTCCACTACTACTGCTTCGGAGGGAACGACTCAACCTCCTGATTCTGCCTCCTCGGGTGCGACTGCTGACTACATTCGTGCTGAGGTGGAACGTCTTCTTCTTGAGCGAGCTGGTGCGTCGTCTCAAGCTTCGACTAGTGGAGCTCGTGCCGCCACTTATTCTGGTTATGACACTGCCTTCCTGATCTCTTCTTCTACTCCTGGTAATACTAAGTGGGTCATCGACTCCAGTGCCTCTTCGCATATTTCTGGAAATAGATCACTGTTTCACAAATTATTTAAACCTGCTAGACCCTCTTCTGTCATGTTGGCTGATGGTTCCAAGTCTGCAGTGGCTGGAGTAGGGGATATTGCTTCTGACTTTTTGCTGAAATCTGCCTTATATGTGCCGCGATTTCCTTTGAATCTGTTGTCTGTCAGCAAGATATTGCGGAGCTTACAGTGTAGTCTGACTTTTATTCCTGGTTCTTGTGTTTTTCAGGACCTTCACACGAGGATGAAGATTGGTGGGGGGTATGAAGGTGCTGATGGACTCTTCTATCTGGATCATTTGCCCAAAGCAGCTAAAGCATCTGTGACTACTGCATTGTCTACCTCAGTTTCTGCATTACAGTGGCACTACCGGCTGGGCCATCCCTCATCTGAGAAGCTTCGATATTTAGTGTCTGATCTTGGCATTTGTCGTTTTCAGTGCGAGTCATGTCAACTTGGAAAACAGACTAGAGCTGTTTATCCTAGACGCAGTCAAATTAGCAGTAAAAATATATTTGATATAGTGCATTCTGATGTATGGGGACCATGTCATGTGCCTAGTTTATCTGGTCATAAGTATTTTATTCTGTTTATTGATGACTTTTCACGGGCTACTTGGTTGTTTATGATGAAAAGTAGGTCCGAAGTCTTGTCTGTTATCAAGTTCTTCTTTGCTGAAATAAAAACTCAATATGGTATGCCTGTCAAAATTTTTCGTACTGATAATGCACTGGAATTTGTTAAAAAAGATGTAGATGTTTTTTGTAAATCTGTGGGTACAATACATCAGACCTCCTGTGCTTATACACCCCAGCAAAATGGTGTGGCTGAGCGTAAAAATAGACATGTGTTAGAGGTTGCTAGAACTATTATGATGCATGCACATGTTCCTCGCTCGTTTTGGCCTGAAGCTATATTGACTGCTTGCTTTCTGATAAATCGCATGCCATCATCTGTGATTGGAAACAAAATACCTATTCAGGTTCTTCAACCTGATATTCAGCTTTTTACTGTGCCTCCTCGGATCTTTGGATGTACCTGTTTTGTGCGGTTAGTTGGACCTACTTCTGATAAACTGTCTCCTCGTGCTGAGAAGTGCATGTTTTTGGGATATTCTCGTACCCAGAAGGGATATCGGTGTTACAGTCCTACTGCAAGAAAATGGTTTACTAGCAGTGATGTTGTTTTCTTTGAGGATACTCCTTACTATTCGGCTCGTGGTGATAGTTTACAGTCTGATCTTATTGCTTCACCTCTACCTGTTACTTCTGAATGTGTGCCTGACACTACTGACAAAGTCCCTACTGAGGCTGATAAGCCTACTCTTATGGTTTATCAACGCAGGAACAGAGTGCCTTCTACTCAAGAAACCCCCCATGAAAACCAATCTTCACCTCTAGAAGGTTCTGCTACACCTGAGGTACATTCTGATCTTGATTTACCCATTGCTCTTAGAAAGGGTACTCGTTCCTGCACATCACACAGTATTGCTCAGTTTGTTTCTACTGATCATCTGAATGTTCATTCTAGCAATTTTGTATATGCCTTATCTGCTGTTGCTGTTCCAAAAAATATCCAGGATGCTCTACAGAGTACTGGATGGTTGTCTGCTATGAAGGAGGAGATGTTAGCTCTTGCTGAACGAGATACTTGGGAGTTGGTGGATCCTCCTCCTCTGTGTAAACCTGTAGGTTGCAGATGGGTGTATGCTGTGAAATATCAACCTGACGGCACTGTTGAAAGGCTCAAGGCACGCTTAGTTGCTAAAGGCTACACCCAGACATATGGTATTGACTATTTTGAGACCTTCTCTCCTGTTGCTCGCCTTAATTCTGTCAGAATTCTTCTGTCTGTTGCTGTTAATCTTGACTGGCCTCTGTTGCAACTAGATGTGAAAAATGCCTTCTTGTATGGTGATTTACAAGAAGAGGTCTATATGGAGCAACCTCCTGGGTTTGTTGCTCAGGGGGAGTCTCACAAAGTTTGCAGGTTAAAGAAGTCTATTTATGGGCTTAAGCAGAGTCCCCGGGCTTGGTTTGATAAATTGAGCAAAATTATGATTGATTTTGGTTTTCTGCGATCTCAAGTGGATCATTCTGTTTTTACCAAGAAGACTTCAGCTGGTATTATTATTCTGATTGTCTATGTTGATGATATTATCATATCTGGCAGTGATTCTCTTGGTATTCAGGCTACTAAATCTCATCTGGGCAAGCACTTTGCTACTAAAGATTTGGGCAAACTTAGATATTTTCTGGGCATAGAAGTTTCTAGAAATTCTAATGCTCTTGTGTTGTCTCAGAGAAAATATGTCCTAGACATACTGCAGGAGACTGGTATGCTGGGGGCGAGACCTGCTGATATTCCTCTAGATCCTAATGTAAATTGGGATGATGCTTCTTCTCCTCTATTTGCTGATCATAAAAAGTACAGGAGGCTGATTGGTAAACTCATTTATTTGACTGTCACCAAAGCTGACATTTCTACTGCAGTGGGTCTTCTTAGCAGATACCTTGATAAACCCAGACAGTGTCACTGGGATGCTCTTTGTCAGATTCTACGATATTTGAAGAAGTCTCCTGGCAAGGGACTTCACTACAGGAAGCATGGACACTGTTCTCTTGCAGGGTACTCTGATTCTGATTATGCAGGTAGCAGAGTTGACATAAAATCTACTTCTGGGTATTGTACGTATGTTGGAGGAAATCTTGTTACCTGGAGGAGTAAAAAACAAAATGTTGTGGCCAGGTCCAGTGCTAAAGCTGAATATAGGGCCATGGCCCATACTGCCTGTGAATTGTTGTCGGTGCGCTCTCTGTTAAAAGAGTTCGGGGTTGACTCTTCTTCTGCTATACCTATGCACTGTGATAATAAAGCTGCTATCTTCATTGCGAATAATCCAGTTTATCATGAGCGCACTAAACACATTGAAGTAGATTGTCATTTTATTCGGGAATCCATTCTGACTGGCAAGATCTGCACTCCCTTCACTCGTTCTGAAGACCAAGTTGCTGACATCTTCACCAAGCTGCTGGCGAAGAAGCAATTCTGCATTCTGATGGACAAGTTGGGCATGATTGATATCTATGCTCCAACTTGAGGGGGAGTGTTAACATATATTCCTGTTTTATATATTCTGTTAATTGTTTTGTTATTTCCATATTATATGTGGACCTCTCTGTAATTGTTTCAATGTTATATATATGAGGGTGCACACATTGTGCAACCCTACGCTTCCCAAAACTGCTTTGTCTTTCACACTTATGTTATTTAGTCTCTTTGTAATATGTACCCAAGTACGTCTTAGCCCATTAGGGTTTAGTTGGAGTTTGTATGCTTCCCTGTTTTCCTATATATAGGAGCAAGGTTGTCTCTTATCAATATATCGATTAACCTTTTCTTTACTTTATAACAGAAACAAAATCAAAATGATTACTAACTCATTTTTCTTAGTGATTATACCCGTTGTATACAAAAATATGGAGTCCAATTTTTATTTTATGTTTTTGTGAAAGTCATATGGAAGCTTATAATGAACCTCAAAGTGTTATGCCTGATTTCACAATCAAATTTGTAGCATTACTTTAATTATCCGACCATATTTATTTTCAGGTTCTTTGTTTGCATTTCTAATGTAAACTTACCACAACAAACAAAGAGTACTCTTTGGACTCTTAGTATAAGCTCCATATAATTGATATGTGGATATCTTAGTCTTCTTTAGACTCTTCTAAACATCTCGCATATAAAGAGGACTCTTTACTTACTTTGATATTAACAACTACAAAACCTAAATGTGAATACAAATAGTGATTTTTTTTGTTCTAGCTCCTACATGCTAAAACTTACTACCTCATAAAACTCATATCCTACATTGGCGTTTTGATATTACATGGTTTTGTATCTACATGCTCTCCTATTTCCTCTACCCTCTTGTTTTGGCAGTATATGCTTTTCAAAGACTTCACTCTTTGAAAGAATTTATTTTACCATGTAGATTCGATTGTATGTGTTTTTTTATGGACTGCACCTTGAAAGGATAATTTCATTGTTCTAAAAAGTGGCCTAGGTGGCCGTTTAAGTGCTCGAGGCCCACGGGCGCCTAATTTCGGCCTCAAGCGTCTGACTAGGCAGCTGCAATTAAGCGTCCACTTTTTTCCGCCTAACCCTCTTAGTTGGCCGCTTAAATGTTTGCCTAGACCGCTTAATTCCCCAATTCAGCAACTTAATGACCCACTTCTGAGAAAGCAATGTATAATTTTAAATATAATTGTGTATAACATTATATATGTACAATTTAGTTTTTGTTCTCTATCCTTATATGTATAATACATACAATAACACAATATAGTATACTTAATGTCGAAGACAACTTTTGATATGCATAATAACAAGCTTCTTATTAATGTATAATAACATAGAAATATGTAATAATATATTGTTGTTGATTTGTAATTAACATACATTGTGTACTTATTTGTTAACAATGTAACCGTATGCAGTGGAGAATGCAATAAGTACATTGCTATTTATTTATCATCTAACGTGATTTGACATTTACAGATGTAAAATGTATGAAAAATTATAAAATTTAATGATCCTCTTTTCCAAAAAGCAAACACTGAGCGCTTAAAGCAGACATAAGGTCCTGTCCACCTGCCTCCCGCTTCTCGCTTTTTAAAATATCCAATAATTGATTCCCTGTTGTTCCACGCATTTTCCTTTTTCAAATAATATGAAAAGAATTTAATTTTTTTGATCTCACCAGTGCAAGTGTTTGTCAACACCCATGTGTTTGTTGAGTAGCTCAGTTAATATCATTTCTTTGGTGACTCACTTTTGGTTGACTTGATTGTGGACTCTATTGTGTTTGGTATATGTTTGCAACTATGTCTTTTGATAGACTTGTCTTCCCGCCTACTCTTGCAAAGCCACTTTATGTGTATCACCACTAAGAAAAAAACACATTTATTTCTAGATCTTACATGGGGTTCCCTTTACCACATATAGGTTTAGGGTTATGGGTTATCTCTGTCTTGATCCTACTTATGCTTTACTTTAGTTATCTCGCTTTGTTCCTTTGTACCAACATATATCCTACTACACTATCCTATGTATGAGACCCCATGTAAACCTCTTGTAATTAACAAGAATTAACCTAGTTGCTAAATTGAATATATAATGTATTAGTTATACATGAAAACATGTAGTATCAAGCTTAGTCACACTTTGTATACATTGGGTTATTGGCCACTTCCTATCACCATATAAGTAAGCATGACCCTTTTTATTATTGACAAGTTAGTTCTTCCTAAATACATTTACAATATACATATTTTTTATGGTTATCATAAACGTTCCTCCCTCATATACCTTTTTTATAGTATAGTATATCCCCACAATGAGCCCTAATTATGTATAAAAACCTAACTATGTACATTTCTGTTAGCTTTGATGCACGAAGGGAATAATGAAAAATATGTAAATAAAGAATCATTGAAAAGTGACATTTAATGTCATAGCTACAAGTCTTTTGCAAAGTAATGAATCTCTTCCCAGATATTGCCCCCCTAAAATAGCAACCGCGGTCAATGGGCATATATTTTATTTATTCGTCTTTGTTTTGTTTTTCAAGCATTATATCCAAATACCTACAAAAAAACAACCTTTTTACTAGAGATAGTTGCTAATATGGGTATTTGGGATCTCTATAAATATTTAAAAGGGATCTTTTGGTATCATTTTTTTTGTAGTGCAACTATACCACACATAAATAACATATTGAGATACAAACCAAAGCAAGGTGTAAGTAGATACTACGAGGTAGTAGACACTACAAAGCAAACCCTTTTAATTAGGGAAATAGACTGCTAATGTAGATAACAATCGAAATTCGACTACTAGAACCCCGACAAGAGATGCTAATACATATAAGAAATGCCCAAAATCCATAGAAATGACCCAAGGCGCACATGTAATGACACACCCCAAGATACACCCCTATTTCGCACCTAGACACACACCTAAACAAGTATCATTGTCACAATGTATGTACTTTTTGAAAATTTGTCAGTGTATACAAATGGAAGCCCAAAGGGGGAGACCTCCCCCTAAAACCCCAAAATCTCAGAGGCGCTTGATCAAGTGGGAGGACTTGGTGAATCAAGTGTTTGCACAACTCAGTGGTGGTAGAAACCCCAACATTGACCAGAAAATTCCATGATTACTTAAACATGGCAGGAATGGAGCCTGAGACCTCCCAGTTGGTACCATGCCACCGTGGTCTGATCATTACTGCACCATAGGCTTGCAGGAAACAATTTATTTACATATGAGAAGTCCCCCTAGGAAACCAAAAACTATGAAGGGCCGATACGGTGAGTTTGGCAAATCAATGGAAGTGTCTTAGTGGAGTGACAAACTAGTTCTCAACCCCCTGCACACTAGGCTCTTTTGTGGATACTATCCCGCTTTGTATAGTCTTGTGTTACTCCTGTTCATTTTCTCATTGATGTTCATTTTCTTGTAGATTTTGCTAAATGAAATCCTTTGGATATTAGTTTTCTTTGTAATACTTGGGTCTAACTTTGCACTTTGAAAGTATATAATACATAAATATACATAATTAAATTGTAGAGATGATTTTTAAAAGTTTCAATTTTCGTTCAGTAATTTAGTCATTCAACTTGTTGATATATATTTATGCATGTTCATGATTGCCTACTTAACATATATGTGGCTTACATCTTGATTCATGCAGGATCTGTTGGGAAACAGAATAGGTAGCAGAAACAAAAATTTTATCTGCCATATTCCTCTTTAACAAACGATTACGCCAATAACTATGTAATGGCAAAGATAGTTTGCGAGGTCATACCTGGTCCGGGAGCAAGTCCAACGACTATACCCTCGCAGCAGTATGCGTCTTTCTTCAAGTCCCACCTGGATAACATCAGCCTCAACTCCTGGTTAATCACCACGAACAACAGTTGACCTTGTCCTCCTAGAGGCAGGCAACAACCTCCCCGCCTCTAGTAGTCCACACAGACCACCAAGAACTCTTATCGTTCTAGAAAAACAGACAAGGAGTTGTCCCTTCTAGTCGGTGTACTAGCACCAACTTTCACTCCCACAATTGTTCTCCCTTGCTATCCTTCCCTTTATCGGGTAGGACTTATTCGGGTTCTCTTGGTTACCACTATCAGAGAAGACAACAATTGTCAGAGTTAATTAATGTGTCTGAGAAGCCCCCAATACCCTCTATTTATAGGGAGGTCAGGGTCAGGGTTCCCAGTCTGAGCGGGAGTCGAAGGAGATGAGATTTCACGAGTTTTCACATCCTGCGAGCGGCAAAACGGTCAGTTCACATGTGAACCGATTGGTTGGCATGTGAACTGATTGGTTCAACCCTTGAACCGGTTGTTTCATCATGTTTTCCAATCGCAATTGTATTGACAATTAATATTCAATTAATTCTCAACATGACGTCATCACTAATCCTTGATGCAATCGAATTAATCAACCAAACGGTCGGTTCACAACCTGAACCGGTTGGTTCATGGTCCAGATTGCCAATGTTGGTTCGATTGACCAGACACTCTGAAACGATTGACTCAACGCTTGGACCGGTCAGTTCACAGTCTAGTCAGTCAATATTCAACCATTGTTTAAATTGAATACCTAACTCCTTAGTAATCAAGTTAAAACTATATTCATGAATGAATTCCTATTCCAAATGGATCCTATGTGTATGACCCTATAATTCCAAGTTACGTTGGCAGTGAATGTCCATAACTAATTTATGACATCACAAGCAATGAGGGGTATCTAACAACACATCATTGTTATTCAAGTAATTCATAAAATTAGAGAACAACTTCAACCTACAATCTGTGATTGGTGTTACAGTGATTGTATAATTCCTTTGTAACTGATATCCAGATTGAACTTGAGGCATGGAGTCGTGATTCTCTCAACATTCAATCCATGTTCCTTGAACTAGAGCAGACTGTTTGAGATATGTGTGACCTCAATATCATATATTGATTCACATGTGCAATACTTTTCTCAATCTCGCTTATCAAGTGGCTTGGATATCAAACTCCTGTAGGAAGGACATATCCCATCTACATCACTCACAATCATCCTCATGTGTCATAATGCACCCGAGCACCACCTTTATGATAAACCTTATTCAAAGTCACGGTGGATGATGTCAAAGTACATCGAACAATATGTGATAAGTGTAGTAACTTCAGGTCTAAGAACCACAATCACCACCATCATTATGAGAGATGATTTTGACTACCACTTATGGTTTACTCTCATGGTGGGTCTGTTCGATACACTGTTCTCCAACAAGCATCTATATGTTTGGTTTGATATCATCTATCATGTCTGATGAGATTCTATCATCAACCAACACACATTCTAGTCTTATGTGTTATTGCTGTCCATCGGCCTTCCACAATAACATTTGACTAGGGACATAACAAGAATGTATATACTCTTGAAATCCGTATGATCTCATTGTTCAGGTCGTCAACCCGAAGACATACATTACTTGAGTAATATCATTCTTTAGACATTTATTATGTTTCATCTTTATCTCATAACTGACTAAAACAAAATAAATCGGAAGATTGCCTTTATTATTAATCAAATCCTTTACAAGATATGCCATTACAATCATCATATGATTGGCTCTCTCGGCATACATACCAACAAGATCTTTGCATGTTAGAAGTCTAAGTGCCTTACTTTTTTTTAACGTCTTTTGTTCACCGTAAGTTTACAACTTTAGCCGTATGTATTGTCATTTCGGATCTGAACATCAGTCAGCATATCAATAGTTATTGGTGACAACAAAGTAGTATACTGGATAAGGAATGTGCAGGATAACCTGGGAACGTGCCACACATAGGGCTATATGGAAGGAGAATTATGGTAAAGCTTTTGGAAATTCTTATGAACATATACCTTGGACAATTACCTCAGATGCTAAAAGATGGTTAAACAATGCCTGCTTAAATGATGATGGACTGAGGGATCATTGATGACACTTTTAAGAAAGCACACGTGATGCACCTTAAGGCTCAAGACTAAATCCACCCCCACATTGCCCTTTTAATTAATAATTTACTTTGTCTGCATGAAATTAGATTTGATCCATAAAGGCCTGAAGATGTGGGTGGATTTTCTGTGAAACATTGTTCCGTTCCGCTCATATGATCCATATGGCAGATACTAGATTGAAAACTAATATGGTGTGGCAGTTAAGCTATGAATTAATGCTGATGATTTTCTTTGTGCTTCACAGGTCTTCAGGATCATGCTAATTTCTCAAACTTTGTGGAGATAGGTGCACTCCTCTGTTTTTGTGCTGTTCAAAACCACGGTTTCAAGATGCTTGTTTCTTTCTCTGCTATCGTTGAAAATACACCATGCTTACCCTTTGGTTTTAGCATCTTAAAAGCAGGGTTGAACAAATCAGTCTTACTATCCGTCTATGCCTCTTCACATGCAGATGACAACATATCAAACTCTTCATATGGTACATTATAGAGTTCTTAATAAATATATATTTTTTGACAATATTTCTTTGGCAGTGTTGTTCATATATAATGCTCTTTGACATATGTGCACCTTTTTCAACAGAACAACGAATAGCTGCTTATCTGAATGATGTTGAGAAAAAATGCCTGTCAATATACCGATCACATGGGACTTATGTGGCAATTTTGACAATTCTCCTTACAGTATATCTGGTAAATCCTAATTATATATCCTTTGGGTACCTTTTTTTCCTACTATTCTGGATACTTGGAAGACAACTTGTTGAAAAGACAAAACGACGTCTATGGTTACCCTTAAAACTGTATGCCTCGTTGGTCTTCATCTTCACTTACAGCTTGAGCAGTTTCTCCACATTTAGGGATTCAGTGTCTGCAATAATTAGCCTTCCAGATGTAGGATTTAATCCCCAAGCCTCACTTTTGCAAAACGTTTGGGAATCCTTGGCTGTTTTGATAGTGATGCAACTTTACAGTTACGAAAGGAGAAAGAGCAGAAACGAAACAAAGCCAGAGGACTTCACTTCAGAAATTGGGTTCCTTGGGTTTCTCAGAAGGCTTTTGATTTGGCATAGTGAGAAAATTTTATCCATTGCAATATTTTATGTGGCTTTATCTCCAATCTGTGCTTTTGGCATTTTGTATCTTCTGGGACTAGTTATATGCTCTATTTTACCAAAGACATCGCGTTTCCCTTCCAAGTTTTTCTTGGTTTACACAGGGATCTTGGTGATGCTTGAATATCTGTTCCAGTTGTGGGGCAAGTCAGCTCAAATGTTTCCTGGTCAAAAGCTCTATGGCATCTCTCTCTTCTTAGGGTTCAGGTTATTTGAGTCTGGTTTTTGGGGTCTTGAGTCAGGATTCAGGGGGAAAGTGCTGGTGATAATAGCTTGTACTCTTCAGTATAATGTATTCCATTGGTTAGAGATGATGCCTGCTTATTTGGTAAATAAAGGGAGATGGGAAGATCCCTGTGTTTTGTTCGTTTCTGTGGAGCAGATTCAGATGCCTGACAGCCAAGAAGACAGTATGCAATCTGAGTCGAGCTCTCTATTGATGAAAAAAAGGACTGTTTCTAGGAAGTCTTGGCCTTCGTTTTTCTCCTATAGTGAGCGATCAACAAGTTCGGTGTCAAAAGAGCCTGAACAGGATAAGCCAGATGATAGTCCTAACAGATTTTCATTTGGTTACATATGGGGAAGTTCCAAAGAAAGCCATAAGTGGAACAAAAAGCGTATTGTTACTTTGAGGAAAGAGAGGTTTGAGAATCAGAAGGCAATGCTAAGGATCTATCTAAAATTTTGGACTGAAAATGCATTCCACCTGTTTGGCCTTGAAATCAACATGATTGTACTGCTGCTGGCTAGCTTTGCTCTTCTGAATGCTGTTTCATTATTTTATATTGTCTCTCTTTTGGCATGTATTCTTCTCAAGAGGCACATTCTTCGGAAAGTGTGGGCTGTATTTGTTTTCTCTTTTAGTTCTATTCTCATCCTTGAATACTTTGCTATGTGGAAAGATTCCATACCATGGTTTCAGGCACATTCAAGTACTAATATCCAGTGCCATGATTGCTGGCGCAGCTCTAATGTCTACATTAATTACTGTCAAAGATGTTGGTTAGGTAGTTTATTTTGGTAGCACTGTTTCCATGATAGGTTTTTTTTCCCTTCAATCTGCTCTTATATATTTATTTGTTCATTTGTAGAATTTCTCACAAAAAAACCATTTTATGCAGGAATAATTGTTGACGACCCAAGGATGCTTGTGAGCTATTATTTGGTTTTCATTGTGTCATCTTTCAAGCTCCGCTCTGATCATATGACTAGCTTTTCAGAATCTCATTCCTATGCTCAGATCAAGTCTCAAAGAAAATATGGATCTGTTTGGAGAGACCTCTCTTTCGAGACAAAGGGCATGTGGACAGTACTTGACTACTTGAGGCTTTACTCTTACTGTCATCTGTTAGATATCGTTCTTGCCTTGATTCTAATTACCGGAACTCTTGAATATGATATTCTACATCTTGGGTACCTTGGTTTTGCGTTGGTTTTCTTCAGAATGAGGCTTGAAATTTTGAAAAGAAAAAATGAAATTTTCAAATGCCTGCGGATCTACAATTTTGTTCTCATTATTCTCTCTCTTGCTTACCAATCTCCTTATCTGGGTGACTACAATCCAGGAAAATGTGGAACAGTAGACTATATATATGAGGTTATTGGATTTTATAAATATGATTATGGATTTCGCATTACCTCGAGATCTGCTCTAGTTGAAATAGTCATCTTTTTGTTAGTTGCTATGCAGTCCTACATATTCTGCTCTTCAGAGTTTGACCATGTATCAAGATACCTTGAAGCTGAACAGATTGGTGCTATAGTTCGTGAACAAGAGAAAAAAGCCGCATGGAAAACTGAACAGCTACAGCATATTCGCAAATCTGAAGAGAAGAAACGTCAACGTCACTTGCAGGTGGAGAAAATGAAAACAGAGATGTTCAATCTGCAAAATCAGCTGAGGAGTATGAATCCAATTGAGAAGAGTGAAAGACTTTCTTCTGACGATGGGCTCAGGAAAAAGAACTCTTCTCCACGTACAGATAGAATGAACACACTTCCTGAGCATGATCTTATTTCTGGGAGACCATCCCAAGACCCATATATGCAGGCTATTCCAGATCATCTTGTTCATGATGTACATAAGAGCGATACATCTCAAACATCACCTGAGTTACTGGAATCTCCATTAAGCATGAAAAGTGAGAGTCCCTTTGCTATTGAAGCTCTAAAGTCTTCACTAGTTTCTGAGATAGTTGAAAATGAAGGAGATGGTAGCATGCGTCAAATTTCAAAGAGAACTCTAAGAGAGAAAGCTAAAACTAAAGAAAACCCATTACTTTCTGCTGTACAATTAATAGGAGACGGGGTCTCACAAGTCCAATCTCTGGGAAACCAGGCAGTTACCAACATTGTAAGCTTTTTGAATATTGATCCGGAAGAGTCAGATTCAAATGGCTATGTATCTGCTGAAGATGGATTGTATGATGAAATAGAAAGTCAGAACAGAGTTTATGGCAATGTTGAACATAGTCTATCAGTGCATTCAGGTATAGCGACCGCAGAGCCTGTTGCTGCAAGCTTGCAGCTTGGAAGAATTTTCCGATTCATATGGGCACAGATGCGTTCAAACAATGATGTTGTCTGCTATTGTTGTTTTGTAATTGTGTTCCTTTGGGATTTCAGTTTGTTATCCATGGTTTACCTAGCTGCTCTTTTTCTATATGCACTATGTGTGAACTCTGGCCCCAGTTATTTGTTTTGGGTTACCATGCTAATTTATACTGAGATTAACATCTTGCTGCGATATTTGTACCAGATTATAATTCAACATTGTGGGCTAAGCATTAACTCAAGTATACTCCCAAGATTGGGATTTTCTTCACAGAAAATTACTTCATCTTTTGTTATTAGTACCCTTCCTCTATTCTTAGTGTACTTGTCAACTCTTCTCCAACGATCAATCACAGCTAAAGACGGTGAATGGGAATCCTTAACCGATAGGTTCTTCAAACAAAGAATGCCTTATCGAGAAGAAACTTCGTTCAGCTTCAGCTGGAAGGAGAGGATAGAGCGAATGCTTTTGCCAGTTGCACATCTGACAAAATTTATTGCACGATGTTTCTCAAGGTATTGGATGATATTAACTCAAGGCTCGGAAGCCCCTCCATATTTTGTACAAGTTTCATTAAAAGTTGAGGAATGGCCCGTGGATGGAATTCAGCCAGAGCGCATAGAGTCTGGACTAAACCAGTTGCTTATAGCAGCACATGAAATGAGATGCCAGGCAAGCAATCACCTAACTTGTCATTCTGCGAGCAGAATTCGCATTCAAAGTATTGAAAGGAGTAAAGAAAACTCAGACATAGCTCTGGCTGTTTTTGAAGTTGTCTATGCCTCACCTTTATCAGAATTTCCAGTAATAGAATGGTATCGATCACTGACACCAGCTGCTGATGTGGCTTATGAGATTGAGAGAAATACAGAGCTTCTAGAAGAAATGAATTTTCCTTACCAGATTATTTCTGTGATAGGAGGGGGCAAAAGAGAAATTGATTTGTATGCATATATATTTGGGGCTGATTTAGCTGTCTTTTTTTTGGTTGCCATATTCTATCAGTCTGTTATAAAGAACAACAGCAAGTTTCTCGATGTATACCAACTTGAGGATCAATTTCCAAAGGAGTTTGTTTTTGTACTAATGGTATATATCTTAATTGCCACTCTCAATTTCTGAGATATATTCTTGTGTTAAGGGTACATGTAATTAAAAAATATTTGATGTTTAGATCTTATAACACATGAATCATTTTCCTGTTTTCCAATACAGGTTCTCTTTTTCTTGATTGTTCTTGATCGTGTTATATACCTGTGCTCATTTGCTACTGGGAAACTGATATTTTACCTCTTCAATTTCTTTCTCTTTACATATTCAGTCACTGAATATGCATGGTACCTTGAACCGGATCATCAACATACTGGAGGACTGGCACTCCGTGCAATCTTTTTGACAAAAGCTATCTCATTGGCCCTTCAAGCACTGCAAATTAGGCATGGGCTACCTCACAAGAGTACTTTGTATAGGCAATTTTTAACTAGCTCAGTCTCACAAGTAAACTATCTGGGTTTTCGATTGTATCGTGCACTACCTTTTCTCTATGAACTTCGATGCGTTCTTGATTGGTCCTGCACAACTACATCTTTGACAATGTATGACTGGCTAAAGGTTAGCTTCTCTTCCTTATTAATGATGTTTTACTTTTAGATGGTTGATACTATAAAATCAGATGTTTTATAAAAAAATCTCATCCTTTTAAAATATTGAGATTCAATCTAACAATTATGAAATGATAGTGGGTCATTTTTACTAGTTATATTTACTAAAATATAGACCCCTTCTTATTCTTCTGGACAGGATTTTCTGTAAGGGTTAGGGTGCACAATGTGTGTACCCCATATATTTATAAAAAGAACTATTAAATATAGGTCCACATAGAGTACAAAAATAACAAGAGAATATAAAGGACTGAATAAGACACTATTTAACACTCCCCCTCAAGTTGGAGCATAGATATCAATCATGTCCAACTTGTCTACAAGAGAGCTGAAACGTTTCTTGGCCAGCAGCTTTGTGAAGATATCATCAACTTCATTCTCTTGTGGGTACAGTCTCTTCTAAAAGGAGTGCATATACAACCAATCAGGATAGCTTCTCTGACGAAGTGAAACTCAACTTCAATGTGCTTGGTCCGCTCATGAAAAACAAGATTATTGGCAATAAAGATAGCTGCTTTATTATCACAATGCATGAGAATAGGAACAAAAGTCTCCACACCAAATTCTTTTAGAAGAGACTGTACCCACGAGAGTTCACAAGCTGTGTGAGCCATGGCCCGATACCCAACCTCAACACTAGATCTAGCAACAACATTTTGCTTTTTGCTCCTCCAGGTGACAAGATTTCCACCAACAAATGTGCAGTAACTAGAAGTAGATTTTCTGTCTATCTTTCTTCCAGCATAGTCAGAATCAGAGTAGCCTTCAAGAGAGCAATGGCCATGTTTTCTATAGAAGAGGCCTTTACTAGGGGATTTCTTCAGATACCTCAGGATATGACACAGTGCTTCCCAATGACACTGTCTAGGCTTGTCAAGATACCTGCTAACAAGGCCAATAACAGTAGAAATATCAGCTATAGTAACAGTTAAATAAATTAGTTTGCTAACCAGTTTCCTATATCTTTTACTATCAGGATACATGGGAGATTCATCATCATCCCAATTTACATTAGGATCTAGGGGAGTATCAGTAGCCCGAGCTCCAAGCATCCTAGTCTCCTCTAGAAGGTCTAAAACATACTTCCTTTGAGATAAAACAAGAGCATTAACAGTCCTGGAAACTTCAATTCCCAGAAAGTATCTCAGCTTTCCCAAATCTTTAGTGACAAAGTGCTTACATAAGTAGGCTTTAGTAGCATGAATTTCCGAAAGATCACTGCCAGATAAAATAATATCATCAACATACACAATCAGAACAACAATACCAGAGGAAGTCTTCTTAATAAAGACAAAGTGATCAACATGAGATCTAAGGAAGTCATAAGTAGCCAAAATTTTGCTAAGTTTGTCAAACCAGGCACGTCAACTCTGCTTGAGTCCATAAATAGACTTTTTGAGGCCACTGACCTTGTATGACTCCCCCTGAGCAACAAACCCAGGTGGTCGCTCCATATAAACTTCTTCTTGGAGATCACCATAAAAAAAGGCATTCTTGACATCTAGCTTTATAAGAGGCCAATCCAGATTGATTGCAACAGAGAGAAGAACCCGTACAGAATTGAGCCTGGCAACATGAGAAAAAGTTTCAAAGTAATCAATACCATAGGTTTGAGTGTACCCTTTGGCCATGAGGCGGGCCTTCAGTCTTTCAACAGTCCCATCAGGATGATACTTCACAGTATACACCCAACGATATCCAACAAGCTTGCAATTAGATGGAGGATCCACCAAATCCCAAGTACCTCTGTCAGTAAGAGCAGTCATCTCCTCAGTCATGGCATGTGTCCATGCAGTACTTTGTAAAGCATTATGAACATTTTTGGGAACAGAAACAACAGAGAGGGCAATAACAAAGTTACTAACATGGACACTAATATGTGCAGTAGAAACATAGTCAGCAATACTATGAGAGGTACATGAGCGAGTGCATTTTCTGAGAGCTCTAGGTAAATCCAGATCAGAAGTTACCTCGGCAGGTGCAAGACCTTCTGGAGGAGAAGATTGGTTTTCTCTAGGGGGGGGGGGTCTTAGGCAGGAGTAGACTGCGGCAGTCGATTCCTGCGTTGGTAAACAATAATAAGAGGAGACGTAGTCTCAGCAGGCTGCAAAGCAGATGGAGAATCATTGATAACAGGCAGAGGTGCTGAAATAATATCTGAACTCAAAGTGTTCCCTTTAGTAAAGTAGAAAGGAGTGTCCTAAAAAAACCACATCACTGCTCATGAACCACTTAGTAATAGGACTATAGCAACGATTTCCTTTCTGAGTATGTCAATATCCCAGAAAGATACATTTTTCAGCTCTAGGAGACAATTTGTCCTGAGTCGGTCCAAGCAAACGAACAAAACAAGTCGACCCAAAAATCCTTGGAGGAACAAAAAAAGAGGAAGGTGGGGTTGTAGGACTTGGACATGAATTTTGTTCCCAATAACAGACGAATGCATGCGATTAATCAGAAAACATGCAGTGAGAACCGCTTCTGGCCAAAAATGTTTTGAAACATTAGAGTGCAGCATGAAAGTTCTAGTAACTTCAAGTAAATGCCTATTTTTCCTTTCAGCAACTCTGTTCTATTGAGGTGTGTAGGCACAAGATGTCTGATGAATGGTACCAACAGAACGAAAAAATAATTCAACATTTTTTTGAACAAATTCCAAGACATTATCACTGCGTAAAATTTTAATGGGCATAGAAAATTGGGTTTTAATTTTAACAAAAAAGAACTTAATAGTAGGCAAGACTTATGACCTGTCTTTCATAAAAAACAACCAAGTAGCACGGGAGAAATCATCAATGAACATAATAAAATATTTATTGCCTAACAAACTTGGAACATGACAAGGACCCCATACATCAACATGAACTAAATAAAAAATATTTTTACTAACAATCTGAGATTTTTCAGGAAAGACAGTTATGGACTGTTTGCCAAACTGACATGACTCGCACTGGAAACTGTGTTCCTACACCAGGAATAACATGTTTTATTTTATCTGCCGATGGATGCCTAAGTCTATAGTGCCACTGTGATGCAGAAACAGAGGAAGATAATGCTGAAGATAGAGATGTAGTGCCGTTCCTTTTCAAATCATCCAGATAGTAGAGTGCATCAGGTCCTTCATGCCCCCACCAATCTTCATCCTCGTGCGAAGGTCCTGAAAAACACAAGTACCCAATACAAAGGTCAGACTGTAGTTCAGGCTATAGACAATTTTATTAACAAATAATAGATTTAGCGGAAAGTTGGGCACATATAGAGCGGATCTCAGAAGAAATTGAGCATAAATATCTCCAATCCGAGACACAAGAAATTTGGATCCGTCAGCAAGCATAATATCAGATTTAGGACAGGGTTTAGAGAATTTAGAAAAAGAGAATGATTGCCAGAAATACGTGAAGAAGCTCCAGAATCAATCACCCATTTTGTATTACCAACACTAGTAGAGGAAGCACCCAGAAAGGCAGAATCACAACCAGTGTAAGTTGCAGCATGAGCTCCATAATCAACAACAATAGAAGAGGAAGCGCCAATTTTCTCTAGCAGGAGTCGTTCCACTTCCGAGCGAATGAACTCAGCAGTGAAGGAACTCGAAGTCTCAGCAGTAGGTGTCTGAGAAACACCCTCAGACGCAACATTGACCCACGCAGGTGTGCCATGTTTCTTCCATCACCTGTTCTCAGTGTGGTTGGAGCGACCACAAAAGTCACGATACCACTGAGCAGCGGTACTCCCAGAGACATTAGCAGATGAACCACGACCAAGGGACCCACATCCTCTACCAGAACTAGGAGGACGGTTGTCTTGAAACCGACCTCGACCCCTACCATGGCCTCGGCCAGCCATGCCAGCAAGAGCAGTGGTGTCACCAGTATCAGAAGTCGGGTCAGATGAAGAAGCTGGCAGGCATTGAAGACGCTGAAATGCACTCTCCAACGTCGTCAGCGGATCAATGGCAAGGATCTGATCAACCACTCCAACGTACGAGTCAGGAAGTCTGCATAAGAACTGAACAACCTGAAGTTCCTGCCGTTGTCTCTGCATAGTGGCTAAGTTGGTAGAAAGAGGATGGAGGTTCTCAAGTTCAGCCCATATGCCTTTGAAAGAAGAAAAAAAAATCAGCAATATCGGGCCTAGAAAACTGTAGACGGGTCAGCTGCTTGTTCAAATCAAACACCTTCTTCGGATTCTCGCTGTGAGTATAGGTACTTGCCAGTTGATCCCACATCTCCTTGACAGTCAGGACATGAAGAAGAGTAAAACTGATGCGAGTTTCACTGTTGTTCAGGATCCAAGCCATCACAATAGAGTCATCTTTGACCCAATCATTGTAGGCCTTTATATCCTTGGACTCAGCAGTACTGGGCGGAGCAAGAGGCAGATCCCGAGTGAGATGGGAATGCTTGCCTTGGGATTTTGCAAAAATCTCCATGTAGCAGACCCAGTGTTGATAGTTGCGCGCATCCAACTTTACGGTAGTCACTTATCGACAGAAATCGTCATGGGAGGAAGCCATGACAGAAATCGAGTCTAATAGCAGAAAACATCAGCAAAGGATGAATCGCTTAGATCCTCCTTCCTAGGCGGCATCAGACACCAAGGGACTGGATGTACCAGTTTACATGAAGACTACGCCAAGGCATAGCATATCACCCGGAGACTCAAAGGCCGACGCGGGTAGAAGAGAAGACGACTCCGGAGAGCCTTAAGATGTGCGGCCGACGACGACAAGCAACCCGTCTAGCTGCTGCTAGCGGCCCAACGCCCGCAACGGCAGGGGCTACCGACGACAGGAGCTGCAGTTAGCCGCAGTGGCGGCTCGCAGCGGCCCCTGGGTAGGCGGGCGGCTGCGGCAGGGTGGGCGAGGGCGGCGGCGGGAAGAGGAGAGGGAGGGAGGGGAGGGCGGCGAGCGCAGGGGGTGGGCGACAGGCGCAGGGGGAGGCGGCGGCTAGGAGTCCCACTCCGATACCATCTAGACATGGTTTTCTGTAAGGGTTAGGGTGCACAATGTGTGTACCCCATATATTTATAATACGAACAATTACATATAGGTCCACATAGAGTAGAAAAATAACAAGAGAAAATAAAGAACTGAATAAGACACTATTTAACAATTCTATTAGTATTAACATTACTCTTTTAATAGGAGTAGAAAGGAATTTGATGCACAAGAGGCATAATGAATGATACACAATAAAGAGGGTACAATATAAGAATTCTAAGGGTGCAAGGTGCAGGTGGTGCAAGTTCAGTCCTAGGGCTAGATAGATAAGGTCGATCATCATCATTAACAAAACCTGACCACCCTTCATTACCACCACCTCCTTGGTCACCATTAGCATCATCATCATCCTCGTCATCACCGTTCACCGTCCACCACCACCACTACCACCAACACCAACACCACCACCACCGCCATACTCCCTCCTCATAGCTGCTAAAGGAAATAAGTGATTGTATATGAAGCTTGTGATTGTCTTGGATTCAATTATCAAATGCTTTACATGCAACAACCCACATAAATTTGAATAAATCAGAGCATGAAATCAAATCATGACAGTAAGCCCACCTACATTTGGAAATTGGAATACAAGGAGACAAAAACATATATGGCTTACATATATCTTTCAAAACCAAATCAATGCAGTGAGCTGCACATGGAGTCCATTAGATTGGATATTTATCCATTAAAAACTTTCCAACCTTCTTGTATATGGTTCCATTATCAGTTGCAAATTGAACCACATTTTGGACACCATTTTTTTGATATATTTGTTCATCAACTTAGATATGTATCTCGAAGTCCGAACCTCAACTGAAACATCTACAAATCCAAGGAAAATGGTGGGTACATTACACCATGGTTTAAAATTTTGACTGTAATTGCAAAATTTCCGTCAAGTCAGACATCGAAACTTGCCTCCCAATTGTCAAAATTTCTACTATGTAAATTAAATAAAGAATATATTTAAAAAAATTTAAAAAAGAGAATTTTTATGTTTTAATTAATAGAATAAAAAATACAAGATATAACTGCTATTTCATAAGAATATATATATATGTGTATGTGTGCGTGTGTACATTGAATAATTGAAATCATGATCGAGACAATTTTGTGTCTTTTCACTCACGCATGTTGGGGCCCTCCAACTCAATACCAACTTCTGATATTATTGCATAATTAGGTGTAATTTTGCATGTAGATCATCTAGGTAAAATTTCATGACTAAATTCATTTATTTCGTTATTGAAATCGTTGAAATTTGTGTCAAAATCTTGTGTCGACAGGAGTAGAATCATCGAAAATTTGACCAACATTTCAATATGTTTCTGTTTCTGGACCATTAAAACGTTGTCGAAACTCGAAAGCGACATTTAAACTATGCATTATAGTAGGCAAGAAAGTTGATGATATGTTTTTTATTTCTAGATGTCCAACATCAATCACTTCAACGAATAGGAGCATGAAATCATCACATAATAAAATTTACAACTCTAATACTCAAAGTCTTTAAGAATCAAGACACTAACGAAAAAATCTTAGTTAGCTTTGTTTCTTTTGATCAATCAAGTTTTGTATCTCATCTTTTGTTCATGAAGGTATACATTCATAAGCTCATATGTAGTGGGGGCTTTAGCACCCGATCCAACTTTCCCCTAAGGAATGAAATATAGTCGAAACGGGCGAAATTTTGCTCAAAATTTTGAGTTTGACACCATCAGTTACTATTTACTGCGAGTGTATCGATAGGATCACACATATCGGTATACTGCCAAATTTTGCCAAATACTGTTAAAAATTGCCAAATTTCAACAAACTTTACCAGTATAATGACTTTTCTGTGCTTGAGCCTTTTTTGTTGTTTGAGAGGAAGAATTGGTGGAACAAGGGCATTTTGACAACTAGGGCTCAAATAAGCCTAATCCAAGGTATGCCTTTATAGTTTCTTCCATTTCTCTCATTTACACCTCATCTATCTCAATTAAAATATAAATTTATCCTACAATGCCTTAAATTGGCAAAGATCCCCCAATCTGTTTTTTTATGTCTTCATAATTGTATGTGTTCTTACATCTACAAAACTATCTCATAATATACATTATAATCATAATAATATACCGAAATAATCCACTAAATATAAGTATAATTTGCTATCATTTTTAGTTGTAAGCTAATAAGTATACATATGTTCTTATGACTAGTATTTTTATCATAGAAACGAAGAAAATGTACTACTTTGCAACACACAAAATATTGTAAAAAGTATAGATTTTGTAATTTTTTAGTCTTGTATTTGTTTATATGTCACTTGCTACATATATTCCACAACATGGACATGGTTGACATGGTAACTATGCTTTTATATTATCGCATCTCATGACATGCATATAGTGGGCATGGTAATAATGGCTTTATATTTATCCCACTATTGTGAATAATCAATGGAGAAATTCACTACCGCATATCAAGATCATGTGATACAAACATCTGTGGAAGAAAGGTGTCACAATAGTGATGGTGCCTAACTTCCTTCACAGTCTTGAAGTTAATTGCCAAAGTCATATATAGAAGGAGCAATAGAAAGTCCTGCTGTATAGTTTCTTTCAGAATCTAGTATGATGCATATAGAGACGTAGTATTGTAAAATTCTGAAATATATAGTGTTTGATTACATAATACAAATGGGTATTATACACTTATATAGTATGTACATGACGTGTATGAGCAACACAACTTCATACAACCAGCCTTACATAATGTACATGTCATGGGAGCAATATGTCAACCATATCAACTCAATATTGTATGGAGAATCAGAGTGTGTAACTCCACATACAACTGATATGAGTTGTAAGTACTATGCTATTTATGTGTTGTAAATTGGATATCATTGCATAAATGTGTATTCATGTCTATGGATTGTGCAAATCATATTCCAAATCTTAATTCATATAGAATAATGAGTGGAATTATATTAAGTGAGTAAAAGTGATTACAATGCATTCTCTTTTATAGGTCCAGAGAATAAAACAATAAGCAAAGCTAAGCAATATGGGATAAAACACAAGTAGAGTAGAGTACAGAAATAACATCTCTTTAATTCCAATATTTTGTTCTCGAAATCTTTCGTCGAAATCCCCTGAAGATAGGACAAGTTCCCTACCTCCCACATGATGGACAACCCCCACATATCCCTTATAGAATTTTATTTCATAAAAGGATGCATTTAGGTGTAGAGATTACACTTGCAAAATTTCATGATTTAATTCGTTCATTTTGGCATCGAAACGACCAAGATTGCATGTGTTGATATTTCCGTCGGTATACCGGTAAATACCTATTTCTAGGTTGTCAAAACGACATCGGTATCGGATACCTCGTTCCTTGGTCTCCCCTGCAGAGTTCAAGAGGCTTTGTAAACATGGCTCAGTAACCACGTGTGCTTGGGATCCCCATGGGCAAAAGAAGAATTTACCCACCGCTTTGCCAACCTTGTTCTTTGCACCACAAAAAATAGATTTCATACCTGGCTCGTCTATATCTACACCCAACCTCCCTCTTATTGTGCAATGAAATCTGAATAAGTTATCAATTGTCCTTTCCTCTCTTTTGATTTGGGAAGATGGCCTGCTACCGTGATCCCCAAAGTCAATCATGGGGATGGATGCTCTTCGGAACCAGCCGCATGACCTGCACCCGTGCCTCCACCACACTAAAAAATAGATGGGCCACTGCCCACGGTGTATGCCTCATGTTGTCCTCTATCCCATGCTTGCTTTTAGAATCTCTTATCCTCCTGTGATACAAGCGACATTGCTAAGAGGTGTCATAATCTTCAGAATAATCTACATCCAAGTCAGACTCAATAGAAGAACCTCCTCTCCCGTAATGGAATTGGGTATCAACATAGAGCTAGTCTAGTTGTCGTCGTTGACGAACTGATTCATCATGTCCCTAAAGTCATCCCTCATTCCTTGAGGGAATTTCTTGCACATTGCCGTGTTCTTTTAGTCACCAACAATGTGGGATTTGAATCTAGTAATTCCTTCACCCCTTATTTTATTGGTACAATATTTGCATATTACTTGTTGCCTAGTATCAAGATCTTGTTCGGAATTCTCGCTGCAAAATCAGACACTTTTTAGCAGCTTGAGAACTTCCCCTACCACCATCGCTGTCGCCGACTGAAGAAGCCATATACTGCAAATTTGAAACATGAAAAAATTCATAAATCATCAACTCAAGTCACTCAACATAGGTATAAATAATAACTAAGTAAAGAAATTACATGTTAGAAGTATAATTAAGTACTGCTATTAACTAAAATGAGTTGGAATAGTTCATATGACTTGAATGTCAGAAGTATAACACATTTATTATGTTTCACTTCCAAAAAGTTCATTTTTATCATTTTTGTTTTCATTTAAGGTCAAAACTTATTAATTAATTAGTTATGAAATCAAACCATATAAGCTTCTATTATTAAAATTAGTTCGCATGACACTGAATCTTAGAAGTATAACAAATTGTTTGTATTTCATTAACAAAAAGTTCATTATTTATTTTTATTTTAGGTCAAAAGTATTAACTAATTAGGTACAACAAATGACAATTCTTTTATTAAAATAAGTTTATATTTATTGTTGAAATCTACTATTATAATTTAATTAGGATTACATAGGGTTACATAGATCTAATGTACATAAATCTAAGAAATTTCATAAAAAAGTTTTTTAGCAAATCTTTGTATAAATACAAAATATATTAAATATATATTAGATCTACATATTCCAAATCATTATTTCTTAGATCTACAAGTTTTACTTCTGGATCTTGAGTTTTTTTTAGAAGATATGGCACTTTCAAATTTTGAGAATTTTGGATGAGTTTAGAAGAGAGTAGAGATAGGAGGAGGTGTACATGGGCTAGGGTGAGGGGTTACACACCTTAGAATCAAGTAGAGCAGCCTCCGGGAGTAATAAATCCCATAAAAATTGCCAAATGAGAAAAATTGCAACAAAAATAGTATGTGGAACACTGTCTCATGAAAAAGTGGACGCGTTTCGGCTGCATATCTTGAAATGAAGGCCCATAATCGGTTTTTTGCACCGAAAACCCTCAATTTATTGCAATTTTGGTCAACAATGTTTTTTGTGAAATTGCCCCTAGTCCTTGTGTTTTGATGTTTAGATTTCCAATTGAAAAAAATCAGAAATTTTGACCAAAATTCTGACATTTTGGGTGGAATTTTGTTCTATGGGAGGTACAAAGCAATAGAGACCTAAGGACGTTGATGTGACTTGTGACAACAGCATCTAGTGATTGTCGCTAGCTTCTGCCCATAGTTGGAGGTATGTCAACTCTTGTTAGGGTTAATGACAAATGACAAATCTGGTTGCTTGGTTGCATTCATGCAACTACAAGTTTTTGGTCCCTATTGGACCAATGAAGATGTTGACAATTTCATAGGGGCATGTGACTTATATCGTTGATTCCTATAGTGAGAAAGTAGGAGAGGAGGGGATATGGTACCCGTACATGAGAGAGAGGATCCCACTTTAGCGTCTGCTCTGGTACCATGTGAAGACAAAAAAATTGCCATATATCGAGTAAACTCATGTTTATAGAAGAATGTGATAACACCAACACCATGGTGCTGTAGAAATGTAATTTCTTGAAAAGGATAAACTAATAGAAATACACTAATGTCATATTGAGAGGGTCCCACTTTAGCGCCTTCTTTTCCTCTTGAACTTGTTTAACTTTTCGATGAGCTCAAGGATATGATGCTAAGACGCTTACTGATGAGCTCAGTAGGAACATAACAAGTTTAAATATGATCTCCAAAGGTGTAGTTTGTTTCCATTGATCTTTGTTCGTGGATATGGTAAGAACAAACAAGTAGGTAAGACTCATGTTGATCATAATGGTGTACATCATCAATGCTCAGAGGTTGGAAAAAACACCCTCATACTCAGGGGTGGCCTTAGAAGAACCAGAGGACACAACCAAAGCACGACAGGAAGTTGAGATGCAAGTAGCTCTTGTTGTGGCAATGGAAACATTCATGTCCTCAAGAAGTAGGAAGAGGGGAGGAAGCCATAATTTTTTTTACGCTTATTGTAAACAAAGAAAGAAGAATGGGAAGTAGAGGTAGTGGAGGACCTCTTACAAGGTGGCGGCAAGTTGGAAATGGAGGTGGGGTACCTCACGTGATTGAGGAACATCTGTCTTGCCCAAAATGTGAAGGGGAAATCTGTGAGATGCAACTTGTGTGCATAATGACAAATTTCAGATTTGACAATTTTTCAGCTTGCTTGAAGAAGTTGTGATTTTTTTTTTTAAATTGGAGAAAATTGCTAAAGTTCATTCAAAGTTCGGTCAACTATTCGGGAATAAATCGAGAATAAGTCAGATATGTACATTGTTTATGTATGTATCTACATTTGTTTAACACATCTGTGCATGTATTTGATATATATTTATGCACATACACATGTATGTGGTATGCATGCACAATATATCTGGATGTGTCTACAGAACATGGAAGATCCCATATATATGTAAGAGATTATTGTTTGTAAGATTGACAAAGGAAGCTTTCACTGTTGTAGCTTAGGAGGGGAAGTGTGAAATTGGATGACATATCAAAAGTCATATTAAAAATCTTAACAAGAAATTTAGCTTTGAAAAATTGTTTTATATCAAAATAATCGTTGACGTTTGTGAAAAACATGACCGTTCGTTAAAATTGTGAAAAGTTGCAAAAAGTCATGAAGAATCACTAACCCATGTTTTATTTGGAAAGAATATTTGGCTAATGAAAAACCATTAAAACAACAACTTTTTTCCAAAAAATTAGAGATTTTTTTCACTAGGCTTGTAGGTTAGCTTCTACCTTTTGGGCACGATTAAACACGTCGTCCAAGGAATCATACTGTTGTATTTCCATTCTCGTTTCGAAATTGGGGTGTTGACAATTCATGAAATGAGCGTCCAGTTGCTGGTCTGAATCATTGCGGAAACAACAATTCTTATCCTCAAATAGTTCCATGTACTCTTGGACTGATGTATATCCCTTATATCCCTGGATAAGGTTATTCATTCCTAAAGAAGTTGTCTTTAATATTGATAGATAGATAGTGGCCACATAGCTTGCTCTTTAGCTCATCTTAAAAGAGAATGGGAGGATGACCAAATCGCTCCATGTTGTGCTAGACGTGTTGCCAATATTGTTTTGCTGAACCTTTAAGTTTCATTTTAGCAAACCTAATTTGTTGGGCGCCTGTCATGTTTTACGTGATGTAGGTCCTTGGTCGAGGTTCATTCATTCAGAATGAAGTTGCCTTTCATATTGACATGCACATTACGATTTACGGTCACATTGATTGCTCTTCAACCCATCCCAAAAGAGAATGAGAGGATTAACAAGTCGCTCCATGTCGTGCTGGACATGTTGCAAATATCGTTTCGATAAACCTTTAGTTTCATTTTGCGAATCTAATTTTTTTGGGCACTCATGTGTTACCTATTGAATTTAGTCTTCCAATCACCAATCCAGACAAGGAATGCTTTGGGATCAAGCTTATACCGTTAAACATCAATTTAATTTTCGGGTGGTGTCATCATAATGCGGTGGATACAATCTAGGGTAATATTCAATGTTTTAAAAAGCGTTCTGGCCGCTTAAGCGACTGCATAAGTGTTGCAAGGTCCCCACCGCTTTTAGGCGCCCGCCTGAGGCCGCCCAAAGTAAGCTCGCAACTAAGCCCAAGATATTTCTTCCACATCTCTGAATCACACTTCTATTTGTACTTCTATACATTTACACTAGCATATAGTATAAAATAGTAAGTATAGATTTGTAGTATCTATTGTTACTTTGTTTCAATAAGTGAACTACTGTCTGTATAATGTGTATTTATATTGTATAGTAAGCAATACATATTGTTATATGTTATTGTATATTACCACATTAGCATGCATTGCCAGTATACTATTGTGTTGCATATCTACACCTCCACGTTAAATATTTAACATTATTGTATTATGTAATCAACTGCATATAATTGTTTTGTGTTAGGTTATATATTTGTTTATCTATGTTATTGTTGTAACATTACTAAGTATAGACATGTTATCTACATTACCAATGTAAGTTTGTAAAATACAAGTATTTTTGAATTATCTACACTAATATTGTATCTCACTATTACAATATGCAATATCTTGCATACCTATGTCTATATTACTCTATAACCTACTTTTATGTTACTGTATAACATATTTCATCTGTATTTTACTAGTTGCAACACAACAATACGATTAATTTTTATAGAAATCAATTTTATGCCATTACATGGGTTTAGATATATAAAAGTTCAAAAACTTATCATTGTATATGTATGTGTGTGTAATTATGTATAATAATATACTGAAATCAAGCATCCGCTTTTCAAAAAGTACCCACTTAAGTGCCCACCCGACGCTTAAGTCGCTACAAGGTCATGTCTGCTCACCTCCTGCTTCACGCGTTCTAAAACATTGGTAATATTGGTTTTAAGGGATGTGTTGAAAAGTAGGGCCATGACGAATCTCATGACCAAGAGGCTGAAAAATACATAAGGTCTAAAGGGAGACTAATAGGACCGCAAGGTGAAGGTACTTGTGTAACTAACTAGGGCGGCAATGTGTAACGGTCAACATGAGGGAGTATTGAATGTTGGGACGTGGTTTTTGGTGGTAGGGGCATGGGTGAATAAGATGCCACTAGGGCGTGGTGCATGTCTGCGACGACAAGCTTAGGTGGTGAGGTGTAATGGGTAGTGTGGTGGTAGGACAATGTAAAGTGAGTGGCATGTTGTGGTGAATGGTATGGAGTTCCTCGTAGAAGTAATGGTGAGAGTGGGGATCATGTTTAGTAAAGGGGTCAATGGCGCCATCGTTATTGTAATCGAGAGAAACCCGTGGTGTGGGTGCACAAACTTGTAGAGAAGTCAGGTTAAGGGGGGTTTGTTACACACTTCCAAGGGTTGGCGTCATTTCATATCCCATGCAGACAATTTGCAGCACGAAGTGTTCATCTGACTCATAACATGCAACTTAGTCATTAAGTCGATCGCTTGACCAAGCGTGTCGAGGGTATACATGGGCTAAGATGACTAAGGGCAAGACCTATGCGGGTGTGGGATGACATTAGGGCTTGTTTCTAAGGACTGCATTAGGTGACCTACTTAATGACATTGTCGATTTGAACATGACATAAGAGAAAACACTAAACGTCTCTGGAAAATTATGTTATGCAAAATCACAACATGAATCCCAAAACAAAAACGGATCAATAATGTAGAAGTAACCTCACACAATGAATAGGGAAACTCTCATGGCGTAGGAACTGGCAATATGTAGTTGGGAAAACCGCTTATGCAGCGTTTGGGAAAGCGATTGGATTCATCGTCGATGGCTCATTGCTTGTGGTTCACCGCAACAATTTCTCACGATAAGAAATGAGCGTCCGGTAGAGTTTGCCAATTGCTACGGAAAGAGAAAACAATGTAAAAATGAAAGCGGTCAGCAACGCTGTGTTTGGCAACATGATTGGAAGCGATTGACCCGCTGTCCATGATTGTCCATCATTGGCGGAATAATCACGACCGCTTTGCCAAACAAAGCATTAATCTATGGATTAGTCGTGAGGGTGTGAAATCTATTGTAGATAGGGAAAGTGTGCAATACACAAGTGAAAGATCTAACTCAAATCATAGTCGTGCTTAAGTCAACCTCTGGTCAATGGAGAAGAATCATGCACAATAGAGTTGTGGTTGTCTGCAACGTGTCTTGTTGATGGATGCTTCCCGTGATGTTTTTTCATAGGATTGTGGTGAGTCGACTCTCGGTCAACGAATAATTGGGTTACTAGACATACAATCTTATTGAGTGAAAAAATAGGAAAAGAATTAGAGAAAAGTTGCACAGTAGCAATGTATATAACAATTTGAGAGAAACATGTAAAACAACAATACAAATTAATGAAACCTTAAGCATACATGGTAATGAAAATGATAAGAGGCAAATAAGAAAAAAAAGAAAATTAAGAGCAGGATTGCATGTTTGTTGATTGAAAAGAAGAGTATTAAGTCGTGGTGAAAATTTGAGATCCTACAAGATCAAGGATTTTTCGTAAAAGTCAAAGACTTTTGTTACAAAGTTGTGAACTTCTGGGTTTTAATGCTGTCCCGTCATCCCCACACCCTCTCTTCTTCTCTTGCATTTACTTCACTACTTTCATTTTCTCTCACCTGTGAACCCTCTCCCCCTCTCTTCTCTACTCTCTTCCGTTAACCGAACTTGACCATCACACCAAACCGAACTTGACCAAACCGCTTGGTTAAGTCTGGTCTAGATGAGTATTGTGGTCAAGTTTGGTTTAAAACGTGTTCAGACCATCCTTAACTAGTCTGGGCACGGTCTAGGCAACTGGTTAACCGTTCAGACCAAACTTGACCAACTATATATATGTGAATGTCTGTGTGTCTATATGTATACTCAAGTAAATTGTTCTAGTCATGATTTATTTGATGTATAGATAATATTTCAAACGATCTCAACATTTTCTTTTTATTAGTGGTGAGAATGACTTTTATATTAATGTTGTCGTGTGTGTGTGTGTGTGTGTGTGTGTGTGTGTGTGTGTGTGTATAGTCAGGCTAGAATACACTCGAGTGTGCAGATCGCACGCTACACTCAAGTGGTGATTACATATGTAGAGCATTTTTTTGACAAATCCAAACCTTTGATATTCAAGGTTATCACAAATACATGCTACATGCAAAATTTGAGCTCATTTGGATTCTTCTAAGTCACTCTTTTATGGTTAACAAAATCGACGCACATAATTAATTTGAAATGTGCAATTTTTGTTGCCTTTAGATGCATGACCTATAAGTGTCCAAATGAGCTCAAATTTTGTATGTAGTATGTTCATAAGGTACTTAAGAAGATCCATGGTTTAGATTTTCAAAACAAATGTTGCAAGACGGAAAACAACTTAGAGTGTATTCGGTCTCCGCTACACTCGAGTGTATTCCAGCTTGACTATATATATATGTATATTCAAGCTGGAATATATATACTCGAGTGTAAACCATTGTATGTTGCAGCTCGATAGGCAAAGGGTGCAAGGTCATATACGTAGGGACTCAGCTTAATATTTTTAATGGTAAAATCCTGCTGCTTCCACAAACAACGATCTCCTTCAGCCCGTTGTTGATGATGACACATCAGCCCTGCCAGGAGTTGGATTTGCCACTGCAAGAAGATTGTGGTGCCTATGTAAACGCCCATGGAAGAAACGGAGTACCATTTGGAAGAGGTCAATCATTTACCGCATGGACAAAACCAACAATGGAATGGTCCGATCTATGATCTAAAAAGTCCCGATTTTGTACAATAGGCCGTAAGGCCATGCGGAAGCTCTCTCGTCAACTGAAAATGGTAATTTAAGTCTCGACAATTCAATGAGATAGACTTCACACAGAACACAAAATTGTCGATATGAGAAAGCAGACAGAATGAGGAAACTAGATATTGGAAAATATGGCAGGAGGAGAATATGCATGTAGTGGCAGTGGAGAGAGAAAACACCACATGAGATGACTACTTGACGGAGTTATCATGTTTTGTCAGCATGATGTTAGCAGTGGAGAGAACGGTGCACTAGGAAGCTCAATACACTCGAGTGTATTGTAGCTCATGTATAACTTTTCAACGCGTTTACATAGGCATATGCATATGCATAGTCATATACATGAGTATATAAATTTACATAAACACAAACATACACATGTGCATATATATGCATATACATAAACAATTAAACATTTATGCATATACATATACATATGATGGGTTTTAGGGAGAAGCGGAGGAGGAAGATACAAGACTGTATATCATCTGTTAGCCACTCCTATACTATACCGAACCAGCAAGACAAGACCCACTCATGGACTGCGACAAGGTGGCCTTCTTTCTCCTTACCTCTTTATTTTATGTGCAAATGCTTTTCATACTTCCATTCGATTGGCAGCACAAAGTAATCTCATTAATGGGGTCCATGTGAGCAGAAATGCGCTCCATACTTCTCACTTTTGCAGATGATAGCATCCTTTTTGCTAGAGCTACTAATGCAGAATGTTTAAAATTAGCTATGCCATCAACCAGTATAAATAGGAATCATGACAAAAAATAAATTTATCTAAGACAGAGGTAGCGTTTAGCAAAGGGATGCGTTTGCACAAGCGAGAAGCTCTTAAGGGTCTATCAAAGGTGAGAGAGGTTGATCGACATGCAAAATAGTTGGGTCTACCTACTGTAGTGGGAAGGTCCAAGAAACAAATTTTCAACTTCATCAAGGAGAGGATATGGCACAAGATGCAAGGATAAAGGAAAACTTGTTATGAAAATCGGGGAAGGAAGTCCTCATAAAAGCAATAGCGTAAACAGTAACAAACTATGTGATGAGCATATTTCAATTACCTCCGGGACTGATAGATGAGATTCATAGCATTATTGTCAATTTTGGCTGGGAGAGAAAGGGACAGAGAGGAAGATAGCTTAGACTAGCTGGCAGAATTTATGTAGGCCTAAACGATAGGGAGGGATGGGGTTTCAAGATCTTCATGCCTTTAATCAAGCATTTTTAGCAAAGCAAATTTGGAGACTTCACACACAATACGACATGCTGGCAGCTAGGGTATTAAAAGCCCGCTATTTTCCACTTACAACCATTCTAGATCATGCCCTGGACATAACTTGAGTTGCACGCGGAGAAGTGTGTGGAATGCAAAGTCACTTTTTGTGGAAGACATTAAATGGATGATGGAAAGCAGATCAAAATCTGGGAAGATAAATGGTTGATTAGTCCTACAAAGACTCTAATGTAGTACAAGAATGAAGAGCTTATATACGTCAACCAGCTCATTGATGAGTCCACATCTGAGTGGAAAAGAGAAGAGATACAGAGAGTCATGTCAGCAAACGTTACAGAGGAATTTTTGGCAATCCCATTGAGCTTCTCACTGTCGGAGGACATTATATCATGGTGGCGATGCAATGATGGAAGATTTACTTTGAGGTCCGCCTACTGGAGGGTGATGTTAGTCTTGTCAGAATTGGCAAACCTTCAGGGGGTATGGGAGTGTATATATGGAAAATGATATGGAGGAGATGATGGCCGCCAAAACAGCACACTTTTTGTGGCGCGTCAGCACAGGTGGTTTAGCTATGATGGGGAGACTTCTTGATAAATATTGCAGAGTGAGCCATCATGTCTAGCATGTGGTGGTGTGAAGAGGACTATAACTCACATGTTATAGTTCTACGCAAAGGTGAAAGAGGTATGAGAGGCTTTCCCGCAAAACACTTTACATCTCCTTAGGGAAGATGAAGAGCAAGATCCCACAATGTTGATAAAGTTGTTTGATGGTAGTGATATGAATGAGATGGAAAAAATTGTGGTGACCATGTGGGCAATCTGAAATAGAAGAAATAACCTAGTTTTCTAAAAGGAGATATAGATTGTATGCATTCAAAAAAGACTGCTAGCGTTGATACAAGATTATCGTAGGAACGGGAAAGTGTCTGGACATGGCGAGGATCTGCAGGCGAGAGGGGACAGACAAGATGGCTTCCACCGACTGATGAGACCTAGAAGATAAACTGTCATGCATCTATAGAAAAGGATGACAAAGCGGCCGTGGGTGTGATTCTGAGAAATCATGAAGGGCAAATTCAAATGATGATGGGTGTAGTTATCCATATGGTGCCGGATGTTGCCACAGTCGAGGGGTTCGCCATTATAGCGACAACTGACAAGGCAAGGAAAACGAAGCTCCAAAACATTGTCATGGAAACATATTCAGTACATTGGCAGTTTCTTTACTAGGTTTGTAGTATGTTCTGTTAGCAGAGTAGCTAATAAAGCGGCGCATGTTCTAGTTCAACATGCACGAAGTAATAGTAGTTCTTTCTGTTTAGTTGATAACTTTCCTACGAACCTTGTCGATGTAGCCTTGGCCGATATGGCCGCTTAATTTTTAAGTTTCGAGTTTAAAAAAAAAATATATGTATATACATATACAAATGCAGGTAAGTGTAAACATTTGGTTTGTAAATGCATAAATTGTTCCATTAACGCAATCAAGTATTAATTATTGGTTTCAAAACACTTCATGGAACTTCTAGTCACTAATAATGAATTGTATATGTTATTGCTGTTGCTATTATAATAATATATACAATATGTTGTATTCCCTTATACAACTACAAGAATGCTGTGCTGATATTTGCTTGCTATGTAAAGTGACGAACCTGGATTTGAACCTCAATGTGATAATAATTATATTTTCCAAAGGGTAATACACCCGTATTACCGCCTGATGTACTCGCACTTCATGTGTATGGGTATGGTGCGGGTACGATGTTGGAGAAAGTGGGTGTATAATAATAAATGTACTTGCTAATTTAAATGGGAATGGTTATGGGTATACACATAGCCACACCATACCCTACCCATTTACACCCCACCCCTACTATCATCTAATGTCGGTGACACCTCCATATGCCGGTCTATAATGAGGTTGTCTGTTCTGCATTAATATTCTAATGGTGTTTTTAATGATGTAATCTCTCTATGTATCCTTCTTTTGTTGAATTAGCTGTATATTCTGTTGTTATTCCAAAATTTTGAATTGGGGCCTTGCTGGAAAGAGAATGATCTCTAGCTAATGAAGCTAAGATGGATGCGCTGTTTCAAAACATGAGTAGGTGAATCTAAATCCTGGCAAGAGCAATTAGTTATTGTCAAGTGTAGCCTGTAAAAAGTAAAGCATGTGGTGGTTCTATTGATAGGCTCATAACTCGCCTGAGGGTTAAAGGATATATGGATGAATATGGCCTATAATTTCTTTGTGATGTCCTCGTCTATTATTTTATAGCAACTAATAGGCATGCTGTTTACAGGAGTGCCAGAAGAGGTGCAGCCCAAAAAAGGCAGTTTGGTCTCAGACAGTCTCCTTTGTTCTGTTAATTATGCATTACAAATTTACTGCACATGAAACATACTAGATGAAGACTTAGAAATATTGAGGATGTGTCATCAAACTAGACTTGGAGAAGGTTTATGATAGTAAGATATGTTGGTAAACAGCCATGTTTTTAGCCAGTTCACGTACTCTCCTTGTGTGGATCATTAGCGTATTGTGACTCGTATACTACACTTTTATGGCTTTGAGGACAACTAGAAGTCTTTCCCCCTCTTATGAGTGAATAGCTTCTTTTTTATAAGGTAAATCTGTATGGAACTCATTGCATAAAGTTCTAAGGGAACAATAGACCAACAGCATGATCTACTTAAGGGAAATTTGCTTGGGGATATCGCTTAAGTTATTCACCTATATTACATAGTCCTCATCCTCTTTCATAAAATTCACAGAACCAAAAGTAGCTTATTTTATTTTTGTGTTCGTTATCACTGCAGGGGGTGTACTTCAACATCCCATCGGATGCCTGCAACAAGATGTGGTATTCAATATAAGAATCATGGCCGCCTAAGCTCTAAAGGTGCCAATTTATAGATGCTAAGGGGCCGTTTGGACGCGGTAATTAGATGAGGGATTGTAATTGTATTCTGTATTCTAAATACCAGTCACTTCATAGTTGTCGTTTGGATGCTTGACCAGATATTTGGTGATTACCGGTATTTACATGGTTGTATTTAGCATGTGTTAAAACGGTCTTCTAAAATCACGCCAATACAGGCGTGATTTCAAATACCTCGCCATCTCTCCGATTCTCCCGATCTGCTGACCCACTCATTATCCGTTTCATTCTCTCTCTCCTCGCGTCGAGCGCCCGATTTTTCCGTCTCCTCGCCGTCTCTGCTTCCGCTTCCTTCGTTCCCTGCCGTGCCGACTACCTTCTCTTCTCCGCTACTGCTGGCTCCTCGTCTCCGCTGTCGTCGCCTCCTATTCTCTACTGCCATCGATCGCCTCTGCTGCTTCAGGTCGCCTTTTCTTCACTGCAGCCGCCGGCGACCTCCTCTTTGTTGTAGCCACCGACCACCTTCTCTTCCCTGCTGTCGCACCTCCTCTTCCCCTCTCCCGTCGCCTGCTCTCTTTCCTCCGCCGCCCCTTTGTTGGCCCTTACTCCACGGTGCCTTTCCTTCCCCGCCTCCCTCTTTCATAACCTGTCTCCGGCCGTCCATTTTTGTTCTCCAGGGACTACCGCAATCTGGACCTGTTAGCCAAACAATTTTTATCTAAACAGCAGCATTCATATAGGTTGCAATTAGAATCCCGAAAATGACAAATACACATGTATTTTATAAGAGCTGCGCCCAAACGGGATCTAACTAGGGGAGATTATCTATAGACTAGGAAGCATAGACATGATTCTAGACAAACATGGATACCGAAGACTGGACACAACAATTTTAAAAAAACATAGGACATGGATACCCGGACATGATTAAAACGTGAATGTAATAGACATGCATCTTTTTCTCAGTTTTCTTTATCAATATCTTTTGTACGTCTTTGCTGAAAGATAGCTTTATAAATGGTTATTTTTTAACTCTTATTGCAAATTTCAAATTCATTCATCTTGCTATTTTTGTATCTTTTTAGCTTAAACTAGGCTTTTAACAATCAATCAAAATTGAGAAACAAAAATGACTTACAAGTTAAGCAAAGGACAATAATAGATATATTATACATGGTTGTGATTATCATGGTGAAGTATTCCTCTATTTAAAATCTCAGTTATAGAATGGTGCTCAAGGTATTCCGTTGCTTCTTATGTCATTGGTATCTCTTAAAGATAGTAAGCCAAAAAGAGGAAATAATAGCCAAGATGTTGTGGAAGAAATACATATTTTTCACCTTTCGTCATTCCTCTATTTAAAATGTCAGTTATAGAATGGTGCTCAAGGTATTCCGTTGCTTCTTATGTCATTGGTATCTCTTAAAGATAGTAAGCCAAAAAGAGGAAATAATAGCCAAGATGTTGTGGAAGAAATACATATTTTTCACCTTTCGTCATTCCTTGCAACTGCAAGTAGGATGTACCTAGATACACAGTACGAAATGACCCTCCATGCCTAATATGATTTGAGGTATATTGCAGAGTGTTCACAAAAAATACATGTTTAGCACAAACATGAAAACTACTGAAAAATAAGCCTCCTAGCTTAGAGTTACTGTATACTTAATGGTGGCAAACTGATAGCCTAGAAGAATATGAAGCAAAATGTAGTAGCACATTCTGGGCAAGGTATCAGACAATAGCCCATACTGCATGTACACAGGTACATCATTTTATCATGTTTTTTTTGCATAAATGACGTGACAGAGTTGTCTTGTGATTATAAGATTGTAGTTTACATTGACAATAATTCTGTATTCCATGACGAAACCAAGAAGCTGATACAAGCTACCACTGTCAGGTTTGAATATCAACTTGTCGATTCCTTCATCGAGTCATTATCAAGTAAAAGGGTGAAGTGGTGCAGTTTCTGTATACAAAGATTAAAATTTGCAAGCACTGCCCTTATTTAATAAGCACTGCCCTAGATACTTGTTTTGTCTTTTTCCCCTCTAAATATGCATTTTCCAAACATTGTGTGCCTTTGAATTACAATGACACAATTTATTTGCCACTGGCAAGCTCTCTGAAAGAAGCTCTATGTAATAGTATTTGGGTCAAAGCAATATCAGACTAGAGCAGGTTCTCCTTTTTATAAAAGGCGAGAACATTTACATAATAGATCCAATAGAAAAATGAAATATGAAAGATATACATAAATAAAGAAACTATTTTCTAACATCCGCCCTCAAGCTGGAGCATACACATCATGCATACCCAACTTGGAATTCATACATTTGAAAGCTGAAGATGGAGGTGGTTTGGTGAAGATATCTCCCACTTGTTGTCCAATCCGAACATGAGGAGTTTGAATCTTCTTGGAGAGAACTAAACCACAAACAAAGTGGCAATCCACTTCAATATGCTTGGTCTGCTCATGGAACCCTGGATTGTTGGCAATATGAATGGTTGTCTGGTTATCACACGTGAGAGAGATTGGTGTCTCAACAAACACTCCATTTTAGACAATATAGACATAACCCACTGTAGCTCATGACAAGCATGTTCCATTGCTCAATATTCAAATTCTGTGTTGGACCGCGCTACCACATTTTGTTTCTTGCTCCTCTAAGTCACCAAGTGTGACCCAATGAACACACAATAGCCAAAAGTAGACCGTCTATCTCCAACATCACCTGCCCAATCAACATCAGTGAATCTAGTGAGCTTCAAGTATGTGTGTGCGAGTTCTTTCCTTATAGAGTAAGTAAGACCCTTCCCTGGCGATCTTCTATCATAAGGTAGAATCCAGGTGACTACCCTCCAATTTGACATCGTGGGCGCACTCATGATCTGGCTAACAACTCTCATAGCATATGAGATATCAGGACGAGTAACTATTAAGTAAATCAGTTTCCCTACAATCCTTCTATACTTTTTTGGATCAGAAAAATCATTGTCATAAGAAATAGAGACCTTGGTGTGATAATCCATAGGCGTGAAGACTGGTTTGCACTGTGCCGTGCCTGTCTCTACAAGAAGGTCAAGAACATATTTCCGCTGAGAGAGGTTTGTGCCCTTCTTGGAACGTAGAACTTCTATTCCAAGAAAATAGCGAACATTACCCAAATCTTTTGCCTGAAATTATGTTATAGCCACTTCTTGAGTTGTAAAGTGCCATTAGAGTCATTACTTGTGATGAAAATATCACCTACATAGACAGCCAGAATAGTGCTACTTGAAGACTCATACACAAATAAAGAATGATCAGTAGAGGACCGAGTGAACCCAAACTATATAGTGCGACACTAAATTTATCAAACCATGCCTGTGGTGACTGCTTCAGACCATATACAGATTTCTTCAACTTGCATACCTTCTGACAGCCCCCCTGAGCAACATATCCAAGAGGTTGCTCCATGTATACCTCCTAAAGAAGATTACCTTGAAGAAAAGCATTTTTGACGTCCAACTGAAGAAGAGGCCAGTCAGAATGAGTAGCAACACATAAGGATCCACACAGAATTGAGTCGAGCAACTGGGGAGAAAGTCTCAAAGAAGTTTACACCATATCTCTTAGTGTACCCCTTAGCCGCCAAACTAGACTTCAGGTGATCAATAGAACCATCTGATTTCTGTTTCACAGTATAAACCCAGTGGAAACCGAGAACAAACTTGCTAGGAGGAAGATCCACCAAGTCCCTGGTGGAGTTCTCATGAAGTGCTACCACTCACTGTCCATAGCTTGGATCCATCCATCATGTCGGGCTGCTTCTGTATAGGAGCGAGGAACAACCATAGAATCAAGTTGAAGAGCAAACGTGCGGGTTGCTGGTGACAAATGAGACAAGCAACAAACACTTGATAATGGATGGCGTATAGTGCAAGAGCGAACACCTTTACGAGCTGCAACTGAAAGGTATAAATCTGAAACAGAAGCATCAAAAGAACTCTCAGTCTGAATAGTTACCTCAGGAGTGTCTGACGATGAGGAGGCGATCTGTTGGACTAGTGATGCTATATCCTCTTGGTGATGCCCTGCTTGCCTAGTATAAACCGATGGAAAAGGTTGAATCGGTGGTGTAGGTGATGGTGATGGTAAAGTGTGGGTGGTATCTAGAACACTCACTCACACGACAAAGGAAGTGATGGCTCTCTCATGCTCAAATATGTAGTCACTCTCAAAATAGTGCTCCCCTCACGCTGAACCGAGTCACTAAAGAACGGAGTAGACTCATGAAAAATAACGTCAACGAACACATACATGCGACGAAGACGAGGGCAATACCATATGTATCCCTTATGTGTGGGAGAGTATCCCAAAAAGACGGTGCAAACTGCACAAGGAGACAACTTGTAAAACACATAAGGTGGTAGCCCCATGTTAGACAGATGATGGCTGACGATTAATAAAAAAACATGCAGTGAGAAGAGCATTAGATCAATATTTCTTTGGCACAAACATCTGAAAAAGTAACGTACGTGCTACTTAAAATAAATGGCGGTTTTTTTGTTCAACAACGTCATTTTGTTGAGGTGTATGAGGACAAGTCATTTGGTGATTTATGCCAACATAATTACAAAAAGTGGAAAGATCATTTTGAACGTATTCTAGGGCATTATTTGTGTGAAGAATCTTTATATGAGCATCAAACTGAATTTTTATTAACTAATGACAAGTTTGAATGACAGACAAAACTTCATCCTGAGACTTAAGGAATTATACCCAAGTCATGCGGGAGAAATCATCAATGAAAGACCGAAAATATCGTAAGCCATTATAACTTGGCTCTTTAACAAGACCTCAAGCATCACTATGAATAAGATCAAAACGACAGTTAGAGCGTTTCACAATGCAACTTGGAAAGAAATGCGATGATGCTTGCCTACTTGACATGACTGACACTCTAACGACTTTATTGATGCTAAGCCCGGAACAAGCTTTTGAAGACTCTACAAGGAGTCAAGGACGAATGCCAATAGCGACAATGCCATTGTAAGGGAGACCAGCTGAAAACGGTAGATGGAATATGGCGAGCTGGGCGACCACCTTCATAAAAGTAGAGCACCTTTTCTAGATCCCCACAAATTGACTTCCAACTCCTGGGATCTTGTAACACAAAGAAAGTGTCTCCACATATTACCAAGCATTTCAAAGAATCAACCAACTTAGCAACATACATTAAGTTAAATGAACATTCTGGTACATAATGTACATACTGTAAGCTCAAACCAGATGATGCTTGTAAAGTGCCACACACTTGGACTCGCCTAATAGAACCATCAACAAGTGTCACACAAGAATGCAGGATATACGAGTTAGAATTGAGAAGCTTATATCGTATACCCGCCAATATGCTGAGAGGCCTCTGAATCCACCACCCATTTAGAAGATGGATGAGAGGCAACAAGCGAAGTCCCCTAGTTACTTGTATCTAAAACCAGTTTGATGGGGGAGCTAGAAGAAGCTTGCTGGGTAGCCTGAAGAAGATGGTCATACTCCTCGAAGATTGTAACATCTGATTGCACTTGTTAGAGGCTCCAGATGCAGATCCTCCCGAAGAAGTAGGCGTATAATGTGCAACACCAACAGGGGGTCGACCATGCTTAGAATATCATTTTTCTTTTGTATGTCCAAGTTCCCCACAGAATCTACATTTGTCTCTAGGACGATTGCCTCGTCCCTGACTAATACCTCGTCAAGTTCCTTTTGTAGCAGCAACAAGAGAGGCATGAATATCAGAGTGTTGTTCTCCTAGAGTAGTGACAATGCCATTGTAAGGAGAGCAGCTGTAAACAGTAGATGCGGTAGATGAAATATGGCGAGCTGGGTGACCACCTTAAAAAAAGTAGAGATCACCTTTCTTAGATCCTCCACCAATCGTCTTTCAACTCCTGGGATCCTGTAACACAAAGAAAGTGTCTCCAAATATTACCAAGCATTTCAAAGAATCAACCAATTTAGCAATAGACATTAAGTTAAATGGAAAGTCTGGTACATAATGTACATACTTTAAAGTCAAATGAGATGATGCTTGTAAAGTACCACACGCCTGGACTCGCCTGATAGAACCATCAACAAGTGTCACAGAAAAATGCAGAATATACGAGTCAGAAGAGAGATGTTTAGATTGTATACGTGCCATATGTTGAGAGGCCCCGGAATCCACCACCCTTGTAGAAGATGGATGAGAGGCAATAAGAGAAGTCCCTTGGTTACATATATATGAAACCAGATTGACGGAGGTGCCAGGGGAAGCTTGCTGGGTAGCCTGAAGAAGATGGTCATACTCCTTGGAGATTGTAACATCTGATTTCACTTGTTTAGAGGATCCAGATGCGGATGCTCCTGACGAAGTAGGCGTATACTGTGCAACACCAATAGGGGGATCGACCATGCTTAGAATAACATTTTTCTTCTGTATGTCCAAGTTTCCTACAAAATATACATTTGTCTCTAAGACGGTTGCCTCGTCCCTGACCAACACCTCGTCAAGATCCTTTGGCAGTAGCAGCAAGAGATGCATAATTCTTAGAGTGTTGTTTTCTTAGAGTAGCGACAATGCCATTGTGAGGGAGAGCAGCTGAAAACAGTAGACGCGGTAGATGGAATCTGGCCAGATGGGCGACCACCTTCTAAAAACTAGAGATCACCTTTCCTAGCAGCATCAAACTCAAATAAAGACTGGTGAATCCTCACAAAGGCTTTCTTCAAGGCTTAGTAGTTTGTCTATGGCAAGAATAACACTCCTGGCTGAAGCGTAGACATGATTTAAGTTGGATAGAAACCTTGTTGCTACTAGATCACCTTTATCTTTCATTTGATCATCCGTCTACAACGACTGGCAGAAACCAAGTTCCTGAGAAATGGATTGTATAGTACCAAAATAATCCTCTAGAGAGTGACAATTTTATCTTTTTGCAAAGAGACGGTCATAAACAGTATAAAGAAGGAGAACATTCTTCTCGTGAGAGAAGAGTTTCTTTGCAGATTCCCAGATTGTTAGGCTGTAGAGTAGAACATAAATCTGAAAGCAATCTAGGGCTCCATGCTATTCCATAACCAAGACTTCACCAACACGTTGTTTTTCCGCCAAGTAGAGTAGTCTTTGCTACTTTTATCAGGAGGTTTTGACTCAATAATATCCACCTTTTCTCAAGATTCAAGAATAATGTAAATATCATTCATCCAGAGGAGATGATTTTGTGAGTTAAGCTTCATAGAAGTTATCTGAGATTGATTGTTGTAGACGGTTGTAGTGGAAGCAGTTGACTTTTCTTCTCCCATATTGGAGAACACGTTGTATTGTCGATGGCTGACGTAGATCTTTACGGAAATTGGCTTCATCAAAGAGATAAAGGACACTGGGAAGACGCACCAGGGAGGAAGATAACCTCAAGAAGACACACTAGGAGGTGACGGGAATTGTCACTGTCACTTGTCAATTGATGTGAATCTGAGGCATCAACAACCCCTAGATGACTTAGGCACTCATCCATGTATGGGGACTATGTGGAGAGGAAAGAAGACGAGAAGGGAGCCACTCCTCTCAATGGGATAGAACGAGGGTTTTCTCCTCTCCTTCTAGCAGCCACAGTGCTTTGGTGGAGACGAAGGAAGACCTACCTGGTGAACCAAAACCAGCGGCGGCGGCGGTTGTGCCCAATGGCGGTGATGGGCGGCGTTAATGGAGAGAGAGAGAGAGAGAGAGAGGCCGGCGTTTAGGGTTACAACAACATGAGTTGCTCTGATACCATGTGAAAGTATTTAGGTCTAAGCGATACCCGGCTAGAGCGGGTTCTCCTTTGTTATATAAGGTGAGAACATTTATATAATAGACCCAATAGAAAAAGGAAATAGGAAAGATGTATATAAATAAAGAAACTATTTTCTAACACTCTATATGAATTAGTCCTTTGCCATTGTCAATAGAGCATTGATTAGAGGTGTCAATGTCCTCCTTAGCTGACTCATTTTCCAAGTCCCTAGTTGATGATGCACTGACTGTCTATTCCTTGAGGTTCCCTTGCACACCCGCTCCCGTCAAGCTGTTAGGCTCCCCTCCGACCCATAGATTTACTGGTTAGAGCTTAGCATTGAATATACAATTTGCTTTATTTCCCTTGGAGTTCACTGGAGCTAGGATTTCAAATTCGTTGGCAATATTCAATTTTGTTGTTTTTATTTGATTATAATGTATAAAAATTGGTGGGAACACAAGGAGCAGGCATCAATTTGGTCATGGAGCTGTAATCCCCGTTGTTGATGATCAGCGAGGATTCTATATTGGTTAATTATGATCAATGCTATACATCTCATTTTAGTACATATATCGTATCTAAAAGTGCATATACTTTTCTATATGCAGACTTACAATTAGTTATTCCTCTGTTACAGCAGCCAGTGGGTTTTTTAATGCATGATTTACTTTTGGTTTTTTCTGCACATAATACTGATTTTGTTGATTTTCATTGGATTTTGGATGTCTTTATAGTTGGAGGATATCAATGCAAGCCTTTTTTTGGTCAAATGTGATGCTGATTTAAACCGAGCTGGTCACCACAGAGGGGACAAGCAGACGAAAATGACCAAGTTCTGCAGTGGGATATGTTTGTTCTTTATACTTATCTGTGTTATTTGGGCTCCGATGCTGGTAAGTGCATAGATACGGTTCATCTAAATTCCAAGAATATAATTATTTCAGAAAAAAATATATCAAACAACAACTGTTTCATATATTTCCTTAAATTGTAGAAATATATAACTTAATGATCTTAAGCTTCATATTCATTTGCCTCAAATAAGAACTTTGTACTAAAACATTTCCTTTTAAATGAACATCTATAGTGGTACTGGAAAATGGGAATGTGGACAATCTTTATAGTCAGTCTGTTTTGTAATGTCATAGCACGATTGGATTCATTTTCATGCCATTGCTGCAGTTATTAGTATCAGTAGGGCCACTGGCATCTTGAGTAAGTGAATTTAACACCCATATTTGAATATTATGTACCTGGTGATATTATATCTAAATTATGATCCTTCTCCGAATTTTCGTTGGGCATCCGCTAATACTCATTAATACTTTGTTGTTTTTAATCATCAAACCCACCTTTATATTAAGGGGTTTAGGTGGTTATTGCTATGTTTGACGAAGTAGTGCCAGACCGTTATCGTAATGGATGGGGCATTTGGCATCTCAGGAAACATTATATACTGAGCAATTAGGAGTGCCATACTATATGAGGAGAGCGGTAGCCAATGATTTCGATTCTCTGTGAAAACTCGATGGAGACATAGGCTGACTGACGTTGGGACTGTTTTGGTGAGAGATTTGCAAACATTAATTTGTGATTGTCGTAGGCATAAATGTTGTAGTGTAAGTTGGCAATTCTAGTGCTCCAATATAGAACATCGTTGGCTAGCTACTTGAACCTCCGAATTATCTTTTCTTCTTAGCCAAATTTTGGTATCTTGACTATGACGGATTGTTTGGAGAGAAACCCTCTACTCTTTACGGTCAGGGTGTTGGTATGTGTACATAGAAGAAACTCTACAAACTTTATACATATGTCCCTGATCTTTACCCACACACAAGTAGATCCTTATACATACATACTAACACTCTCCCTCAAGCTTTGCATATGTATCATATGTAAGTATTCGAATCGACAACCATTTAGGGACTTTGTAAACAAATCAGCTAATTGATCTTCTGATCTGACTGTGACAACTAAATCAACTTCAGCTGAATCTTTTCTTGTAGAAAATGACAATCACTTCAATATGTTTGGTTCTTTCATGAAAGGGTTCTGGGTGATGTGGAAAGCAGCATGATTGTCACACTTAGGAGCTTCCTGAATGAAGCCAAGCTCCTATGACAAGTGACGAATCCATAGGAACTCACATGTTGCTGCTCTAATTTTGCACTGGACCTTGCTACAATATTTTGCTTCTTGCTCTTCCAAGACAAGATTTCCTCACACAAACATAGTAACCAAAGACAAACCTCCTATCGATACTAGATCTAGCCCAATCGGCATCTAAGAAACCATGTATATGCAAATGTCCATGATTTTGATATGAAGTCCCTTGCCAAGAGACTTCTTGAGATACTTCAAAATGTGCATAACAACCATAGAATTAAATGTACGATTTCGATGTCGTGTCCGATGGCCCAGAAACAGAAATTTTTCGAAATTTTGCACTAAATTTTGATATTTACGGCCCTAACGATTTCGACGACCAAATAAGCAAATTAAATCATGAAAATTTACTAGGATGATCTAAACGCCAAGATCTACTCAAATATGCAATAATATTTCATATTGGATATGTGGGGGGGGGGGGTCTCCCATATTTGTAAGTGAAGGAAACTGAACAATTTGGACAGAATTTCGAAGGCAATTTTGATGACAAAATGAAGGAATTAAGATTTGAAATTCTGTAAACACAAAGTCTAGACATAAACACACTAGATTATATAATAAATTTATATGTTTAGAGGTTAGGGTGGGATCCATGTCTTGATGAGTGAGTGCACAAATGAACAGAAATGTCAAGTCTGCTAGACAGTTAGAGACTAAGTCTATTACAAACTTACGAATTTCAAGTTTAAACAACTACTACTAGACTTTAAAACTTACAATTACTTACAACTTACAACTTACAAGTTACAAGTACAACTTGCAAGCTTGCAAATTACAACTTATAATATATAATTATAAAATAAAACAAATTAACAACTAACAAACTTACACATTATGATGTTCCATAAGTCTTGCGTAGTAGTAAACTAGGAGTCCAACAATCCTAGTTGAAGCTTGAGTGTCGTGGTGTTTCTTGTCCTTGTGGTGGTTGACCATACATATCCTCATTGTCAAGTCCGTTAGACTGTCAAGTCCGTTAGACTGTAAATGAGTGGGATCCATGTCTTAATGAGTGAGTGCACAAATGAACAGAATTGTCAAGTCCGTTAGACTGTAAACAGCTTACAAACCCACAATTTACCACTTAGACCTTAAAACTTACAGTTGCAAGTTACAAACTTACATGTTACAACTTATATAAGTCTAGTGTTAAAATTTAGTTAGGTTACATGGGTCATGTATACATAGATCAAAGAAAATGCATTATTTTAAAGTCATTTTATGTATAAATATGTATAATTATAACAAATTTATTGTAGAATTGTAGACTTAATACTATTATTTCATAGATCCACAAGTTTGTTTGTAGTTCATGTGATTTTCCAAAGAGAATCGCCAAAATACCTAACATATAGTAGCAGCACTTAGAACTTTGTTATTTTTCATAGTATCTCTTCACATCTTTTTGAAGAGTGTAAACATAGAAAGAGGTATACATGGGCTAGGGATAGGGGAAACGTACCTTAGAATCAAAGAAAATAGCCTCTATAAGCAAAAGATACATAGAGAATTGCCAAAATACCTAACATGTAGTGGCAACAGTCCTAGGAACAAATATCTTGAAATTTCTATCGAAATTTTGTGCCATTTCGCAAAATTATGGCCCAAACTGGGCGAAATTTGCACTGTTTTGCGAAATTTCTGCGAAATGACGTCCCATTCTTTGCGTACATGCGTTTCGATCTCCGATTGGAATAAAAAATGAAATTTCGCAATTTCGATCCAAATTTTGTTCCATGATAACAACCTCCATATGACTTGTGCATGGTTTATCCATGAATTGACTAACAACATTAGTGGCAAAGGCAATATCAAGCTGAATGAAAGTCAAATAAATCAACTTCCCAACAAGTCGTCTTTTCCTCCAAGGATCATCAAGTAGCTCTCCCTGCTCCATGGATAATATGACTCTAGGATCCAATGGAGTATGAGTAGGTCTAACCCGAAGCATCCCTGTCTTAGTGAGAAGATTTGTGACAATACTTCTCTTCGAAATGACAATCCCAGACTTCGACTTGGTAACTTCAATTCCCATAAAATATTTGAAACCTTCTTAGTCCATTGTTTGAGATTGGCTCTGTGGAAAGAACTTTAATTATGCAATGCCATGCTTGCCATCTCCAATAATCACAATATCATCAACATATACTACCAAGAAAATGCTCCCAGAACTCGGTCTTCTATAGAAGACGGAACGATCCATGGTACACCTACGAAGTTCAAACTCAGAAAGAGCACTGCTAAATCTGCTAAACCAGGCACGAGGAGACTACTTAAGACCATAGATGGACTTGTGAAGACAACATACTAAGTCTGACTCCTCCTAAGCAACAAACCCAGGTGGCTACTATAAATCTCCTCATCCAGATCACCATGTAATAATGCATTTTTAATATCAAGCTGGCGTAGAGGCCAAGAGTGACTAGCAGCCAGAGACAAGAAAATGCGAACATAAGCCATCTAAGGTCTTTGAGTAATCCTCACCATACACTGAAGTATAGCCCTTGGCAACTAAATGTGCCTTGAGCTGATCAACAAAACCACTTGCACCTACTTTGACAATGTAAAACCAGCGACATCTAACAACAGACTTGCCATGCCGGCGTGAGACAAGAGACCATGTTTTGTTCTGGTAAAGAGCTGACATCTCCTCATCCGTAGCATGACACCAACCTAGGTGATCAAGTACAATTGAAATAGACAGAGGTTTAGAGACGGAGGATATAGAATATATGAAGGTAAAATATGAAGGTGAAAGATGGCTATATGAAACAAAGTTACAAAAGAGATGTTGAAATTTTTAAGAGTGCAAGATCTGATACATTTACTTAAAGTAGTAGGAAGATTCTGTTGTAAAGGTGGAGAAGGAACTGTTTCTGCTAGACCTTCTGACAAGGAAACATCTGGAGAAGGAGCTGAATAGGCGAGAGCCTCTGTCCCCCTGCATTGGTATCTGAACCAGACTGTCCAACTGAACATGTACGACGAGTGTAGACTTGATTGATTAGGGGCCTATCAGAGGTTGGGGGAAGCACATCATCAATGCATTTACTACTAGAGGACTCATGAATATAAAACTCAGCCACAATAGGAAGGGGCAAGAGCTCCTCCATGGCTAGCGGTTTTGTTAAATAGTGTTTTATTTAAGTGCTTTATATTCACTTGTTATTTTCCTATTCTATGTGGACCTCTATGTAATTGTTCTCTTTATAAATATGCGGGGTACGCACATTGTGCACCCTAACCCTTACAGACAAATCAAGATGGTACCAGAGCAGGTGCTCTAGCCGCCACCCTCCCTGTAGCCGCCACCCTCTCTCTCTCTCTCTCTCTCTCTCGCTTTCTCTCTCTTCCCCGGGGGCGCCCCCTCCCCCGGCCGCCAGTGCCCCGCCCCTCCCGGCTGCAGGCTGCTGCTGCTGCTGCCGCTCGCCCGTCGTCGTGCGGCCTGGTGCTCCCGCCGCTGCCGCCGCCGACCCTCTGCGTGTGGTCTTGGCTTATTAATGCAACCCACACGATCGTTTTTAGCCTCCGACTGTTCATGTTGAGGGTCTTAGGAGCCCTACCCCTTCTCTCTACCCGCGTCGGCCCTTGAGCCGTTGGGTTCTTTGATGCGCCTCGGTGTAGTCTTCATGTAAGCTGGTCCTTCCAGTTGCTTTATCTGCCTGCTGCCGCCTAGCCGGAGGATCTAGGCGGTTCTGACTCCTGCTGCTATTCTCTACTTTTTTGGACTCGGTCTCCCATGAGGACTTTCGTCGTCAAGTGACTACTGTGAAGCTAGATGGGCGCAACTATCAACATTGGGTTTGCTCCGTAGAGATCTTTGTGAAGTCACAAGGCAAGCATTCCCATCTGAATGAGGCTCCGCCTTCTGCTCCGTCCAGTACTGCCGAGTCCAAGGAGAAAAAGATCTATGATGATTGGGTCAAGGATGACTCGACCATCATGACGTAGATTTTGAATAGTAGTGAAACTCGCATCAGCGTTACTCTACTTTGTCTCTCGACTGCCAAGGAGATGTGGGATCAACTGGCCAACACCTACCCGCACAACAAGAATCCAAAGAAGGTGTTTGACCTGAACAAACAGCTGTCCCGCCTGCACTTCATTGGGCCCGATATTGCTGACTACTTTTTGACCTTTAAAGGTGTCTGGGCTGATCTTGAGAATCTTCATCCCTTATCTACCGACTTAGCCACGATGCAACGACAACGTCAGGAACTCCAGGTTGTCCAGTTCCTCTGTGGCCTTCCTGACTCCTATGCTGGTGTGGTTGACCAATTTCTCGCAGTGATCCTTTACCTACGTTGGAGAGTGCTTTTCAGTGTCTACAACGACTGCTGGCTTCCTCGTCGGATCTGCCTTCTGACACTGGTGACACTACTGCTCTTGCTGCTATGTCTGGCCGTAGTCGTGGTAGGGGTCGGGGTCGACCTCCGGACAACCGTTCTTCTACTCCTGGACAGGGACGTGGGTCGCTTGGCCGTGGCTCCCTTGGTTGTGGCTCATCTGCTGATGCTTCTGGAGGTGCCACTACTCAACGGTACTGTGAGTTCTATGGCCGCAACAACCATACTGAAGACAGATGCTAGAAGAAACATGGCACACCTGCGTGGGCCAATGCTACGTCTGAGGGTGCTTCTTAACACCTTCTGTTGCTCCCTCGACCGCCTCCACTGTTGAGTTCATCCGCTCCGAGGTGGAACGTCTCCTGTTTGAGAGGACTGGTGCTTCCTCCTCATCTACTGCTGAATTCGGAGCTCACACTACCACTGACACTGGTTGTGATTCAAACTTCTTGAGTGCTCCTTCTAGTGTTGGTAATACCAAATGGGTGATTGACTCTGGAGCCTCTTCTCATATCTCTGGCAACCATTCTCTCTTTTATAGACTGTCTAAGCCTTGTTCTAAATCTGATGTTATGCTTGTTGATGGTTCTTAATCTGCTATATCCGGAATTGGTGATATCTTTGCTCAAGTCCTTCTGCGATCTGCTTTATATGTGCCAAATTTTCTGCTAAACTTGCTGTCTGTCATTAAAATTCTAAGCAATCTGACCTTTGCACTGGGTACTTGTGTTTTTCAGGACCTTCGCACGAGGATGAAGATTGGTGGGGGGCATGAAGGACCTGATGGACTCTACTACTTGGATGAGTTGAAATGGATTGGCACTACGGCTCTGGCTTCAGCATTATCATCTCCTGTTTCTGCCGTAAAATGGCATTTTAGACTTGGGCATCCGTCAACTGATAAATTAAAACATGTTATTTCTGGTGTAGGCACACATAGTTTTCAGTGCGAGGCATGTCAATTAGGCAAACAATCCAGAACTGTATTTCCCAAAAAATCTCAGATTGGTAGCAAAAATATTTTTGATTTGGTGCATGTTGATGCATGGGATCTTTGTCATGTTCCAAGTTTGTCTGGCAATAAATATTTTATTTTGTTCATTGATGATTACTCCCTTGCTACCTGGTTGTTTCTGTTGAAAGATAGATCCCAAGTTCTGCCTACTATTAAATTCTTCTTTGTTGAAATTAAAACTCAGTATTCTATGCCTATTAAAATCCTATGTACTGATAATGCTTTGGAATTTGTTCAAAAAATGTTGAATTATTTTGTCGTTCTGTGGGTACAATTCATCAGACTTCTTGTGCTTATACACCCCAACATAATGGTGTTGCTGAAAGGAAAAATAGGCATTTACTTGAAGGTACTGGAACTATCATGCTGCATTCTAATGTTCCAAAACATTTTTAGCTAGAAGCGGTTCTTACTGCCTGTTTTATGATAAATCGTATGCCTTCCTCTGTTATTGGGAATAAATTCCTGTACAAGACTACATCCCAATCTTCCTCTGTTTTTATGTACCTTTGAGAATTTTTGGGTCGACTTGTTTTGTTCGTTTGCTTGGACCAACTCAAGACAAGTTGTCTCCTCGAGCTGAAAAATGTATTTTTCTGGGATACTCACCGACTCTGAAAGGTTACCATTGCTATAGTCCTGTTACTAAAAAGTGGTTCACGAGCAGTGATGTAGTTTTCTTTAAGGACACTCCATACTACTCTACTAAGGGGAACATGTTAAGTTCAGATCTCATTGCATCGCCTCTGCCCATTATTAGTGATTCTACATCTGTCGTGTAACCTGATGAGACTACGTCTCCTCTCATTGTTTACCAACGCAGGAATCGGCCGCCGCAACCTACTCTTGCTCAAGACCCCCCCCCCCCCCCCACCCCCCCAAACTGACAACCAATCTTCTCCTTTAGAAGGTCCTACCCCTACCGAGGTAACTTCTGATCTACATTACCTATTGCTCTCAGGAAAGGTACTAGATCATGTACATCTCATAATATTGCTAACTATGTCTCTACTACACATCTAAGTGTTCATGTTAGTAATTTTGTTGCTGCTCTCTCTGCTGTCTCAGTACCCAAAAATGTGCATGACGCATTACAGAGTACGGGCTGGACACATGCCATGACTGAGGAGATGGCTGCTCTCACTGACAGAGGTACCTGGGATCTGGTTGATCCTCCTTCTGATTGCAAACCTGTTGGTTGTCGTTGGGTTTACACTGTCAAGTATCATCCTGTTGGAACTGTTGAACGCCTGAAGGCCCGCCTCGTGGCAAAAGGGTACACTCAAACTTATGGTAATGATTACTTTGAAACTTTTTCTCTTGTTGCCAGGCTAAATTCTGTGCGGGTTTTGCTCTCCGTGGCCATCAATCTGGATTGGCCCCTTATCTAGCTGGATGTGAAGAATGCCTTCCTGTATGGTGATCTCCAAGAATGCCTTCCTATATGGTGATCTCCTGGGTTTGTTGCTCATGGGGAGTCACATAAAGTCTGCCGCCTCAAAAAGTCTATTTATGGACTCAAGCAGAGTCTGCGTGCCTGGTTTGATAAACTGAGCAAGATCTATCTACCTATGGCTTTCTCAGATCTCATGTTGATCATTCTGTCTTTATTAAAAAGACGTCCTCTAGTATTGTGGTTCTTATTGTGTATGTTGGCGACATTATTTTATCTGGCAGTGATCTGTCTGTAATTAATGCTACTAAAGCCTACTTATGCAAGCATTTTGTCACTAAAGATCTGGGTAAACTGAGATACTTTCTGAGAATTGAAGTTTCTAGGACTGCTAATGCTCTTATTCTATCACAACGAAAGTATGTTCTTGATCCTCTACATGAAACTTGAATGCTTGGAGCTCGGCCTACTGATACACCTCTAGATCCTAATGTGAATTGGGACGATGATGAATCTCCTCTGTATCTTGACCGTAAAAGATACAGAAGACTGGTTGGCAAACTGATCTATTTGACTGTCACTGGAGCTGATATTTCTATTGTTGTTGGTCTTGTTAGCAGGTATCTTAACAAGTGTAGACAGTGTCACTGGGAAGCTCTGTGTCATATCTTTAGATATCTAAAGAAAGCTCCTAGTAAAGGCCTATTTTATAGAAAACATGATCATTGCTTTTTTGAAGATTATTCTGATTCTGACTGTGTTGGAAGCAAGATAGATAGAAAATCTACCTCTGGTTACTGTACCTTTGTTGGTGGAAATCTGGTTAATTGGCGGAGCAAAAAGCAAAATGTTGTTGCTAGATCTAGTGCTGAGGCCGAGTACCGTGCTATGGCTCATACTACATGTGAACTTCTGTGGGTGCAATCCCTTCTAAAAGAACTTGATGTGGGATCTTCTGCTCCTATTCCTATGCATTGTGATAATAAAGCAACTATTTTTATTGCAAATAATCCTGTCTTTCATGAGAGAACCAAGCACATTGAAGTGGACTGCCACTTTATCACAAAATGTATTCTGACTGGTCGTATCTACACTCCTTTTACTCGCTCAGAAGACCAAGTTGCTGATATCTTCACAAAGCTGTTGGCCAAGAAACATTTCAGCTCTCTTGTGGACAAGTTGGGCATGATTGATATCTATGCTCCAACTTGAGGGGGAGTGTTAAGTAGTGTTTTATTTAAGTGCTTTATATTCACTTGTTATTTTCCTATTCTATGTGGACCTCTATGTAATTGTTCTCTTTATAAATATATGGGGTACACACATTGTGCACCCTAACCCTTACAAACAAATCAAGAGGTTTCACTAAAGAACATTTATCGAAGAAGGATGTGTCATCAAAAAAGCTAACATCGGTAGACACAAAGAAGCGATGTAAGGTAGGATTGTAGCACTATACCCCTTTTAGACTCGAGAGTAACGTAAGAAAACACACTTCATAGACTTTGGACTCAACTTGTCTACACCTGGACCAAGACAGTGAACAAAACAAGTACACCCAAATGTTTTAGGGGGAACATGGTACAATGGATTTAGAGGATGAAGGATCTGAGCAAATATGCGTTTCATAGGGTGGACGATGTCATGTGGTTAATGAGGTAGGTTTATGTGAGATTTTCTTCCCCCCAAAATTCTTTGGGAACATGCATACTAATGAGAAGAGTGCAAGTAATCTCAACAATATGACACATCTTCCATTCAACCACTCCATTTTATTGTAGAGCATGTGGGCAAGAGGACTGGTTAATGATGCCATTCTTGGGATAACTAAGTTGGATCTCCGCTTTACAATATACATTTCTTGGAATACTCTAGAACCCATAAAAGGTCTAAGTGCTATGATCATGTTGCTAGGCAATGGTTTATCAGTGTTTATGTGGTCTTCTTTGTGCATTCTCCATACTTGTCTAAGGCACCTTGTTGTCCACGGATCTTCTGGATGATTCCTCTTTACATGTTCTTGTTAAAGCATATCGTTCATCAGTACAATCATTGAATATGCCCTTGCTTCTCTATCAGTATCTATACATAAGCCATACTACTACTACTACCTCCATGACTGCTCCCATAACTAGTTCGTTCTTTTCCAGAAGATCCAAGTACACCTTAGGTACATTTTGGCTCCTCTGATTAAGATCTCTCAATTCGCTTACGTAAAGGATATTCTCATGTGCATTACATCCTATTAGTAACTTCGGTTCCAATGCTGACCTTGGCTCTAACCTTTCTTCTTTTATCTCTGCATTGTCTATCGTATCCGTTCCGAACTACAACTCAAGCTCTGCAACATTTTGTGTACGTGAACTAAAAATTAGGGTGCTGCAATATGCAGCGTGTGTAAGAGGAGCAATGCGCTACCTCTCTTTTTATTAATAACACAATTGGGAAAATTACATAAGTGTCCAACATTAAAGATAAATAACATTATAAAATACTCAGAATAAAAAAACTGTATTAACACTTCCCCTCAAGCTGGTGCGTACACATCATGTATGCCCAACTTGTGACTGAGACTCTGAAACATTGTTGGACCCAGTGGCTTTGTAAGAACATCAACAAGTTGGTCTTTAGATTTGACATGAGGAGTCACCACTTTCCCATTCTTGATTTGATCTCTAATAAAATGACAATCAACTTCTATATGTTTAGTGTGTTCATGGAAAACTGGATTTTTGGCAATATAGATAGCAACTTGATTATCATATCTGAGCTCTGTAAGAGACATCGTAGGAATTTTCAATTTAGAAAGCACAGATTGACCCATGTAACTCACAACAAGCATGAGCCATTATTCTATACTCAGCTTTAGTGCTAGAACGTGCCACAACATTTTGCTTCTTGCTTTTCCATGTGATAAGATGATTTCCTAGAAAGGTGCAATACCCAAATATCGATTTTCTGTCATTCAGATTGCCAACCCAATTTGCATCTGCATAGCCAATAAGAGACTTAAGAGTCTCAGGTCTATAGTATGTGATCCCTTTTCCAGGAGCTCCTTTTAGATACCTCAGAATGCAACATACTATTGTCCAATGTGAGTGCTTTGGTGAGCTTATATGCTGACTCACCACTCCCACGACAAGGGAAATGTTAGGACGAGTCACTGTCAAATATATCAGGTTACCAACAATCTTCCTGTAATACCCTGGATCTGAATAATCAATATCAACAACATTTTCCTTCACATGATAGTCCATAGGAGTAGACACAAGCTTAGATTCACTCATTCCTGTCTCATGAAGTAAATCCAACACATATTTTCTTTGAGACAAATTAGTACCTCTATGAGATTGAAGTACTTCAATGCCCAGAAAGTACCTCAATTTTCCCAGATCCTTCGTATGAATGTGCTTCTGCAATTCGTCCTTCACATTGGATATGCCTACGGAATCACTGCCAGAGATAACAATATCATCAACATATACTACAACAATAATAGATCCAACAGAAGAACTAGAATAGAACAAGGAATGATCAGTGACAGAACGTGAGAAGGCCATTTGTAAAACAATAACACTAAATTTGTCAAGCCAAGCTCGAGGAGACTGTTTCAACCCATAAATGGCTTTCTTCAACCTACACACATTCTGACACTCCCCTTGAGCAACAAATCCAGAATGTTTCTCCATGTATACTTCTTCCTGTAGATCATTGTGTAGGAAGGCATTTTTGACATCGAGTTGAAATAATGGCTAGTCAAAGGTGGTAGCCAGAGAGATAAGAATCCTCACTGAATTAAGACAAGCCAAAGGTGAGAAGGTCTCAAAGAAATCAACCCCATATGTCTGAGTGTATCCTTTCCGTCCCGGTCTAGCTTTCAACCTCTCTATGGAACCATCTGGATTATGTTTGACAGTGAATACCCATCTGCATCCCACAATATTCTTGTCTGCAGGCAAATCGGTAAGCTCCCATGTTTCTGTGAAATAATATTGCATTGAATGGAATGGGATTAGATGAGTACAAGACTGGACACCCTTGTCCTATATATAGGAGAAAGGGAGAAACCCTGAGACTTGTGTCCCAAGTAATCTAAACGGGCCGAGACACTAAAGGCCCACTAACTAATTAACCTATTAATTAAATAGGCTAATATAGACTCTTTAACACTCCCCCTCAAGTTGGAGCATGGGTGAAATACATGTTCAAAGCTTGGAGGTTACAAGACTCGATAAAACGGTAAAAGAAATGATAGATGAAAGATAAAAGATAAATATCACTCCCCATAAAAAATTGATACCCCCCCTGAATTAATACTCCCCTTGAACCATGTGGTGACAATGCCTCTCTTCTTTGAAATTGTATTCTGTAGGCTGGAGATCCTCGAGCTTTAATGAAGGTCTTTTAGAGTGCATCTGGAATGAAGAACATCTGAAATGAGACCTGAATACTGCAACAGTAATTCGCCCCTTGGAGCAGATGATCATGAATACCACGACTATGCCATCTTCACTGGAATACGTACTTAACGCGGCACAAACGCGGATCTCCAATGATGATGTAGCAGTTTTGGTGTCTTCAAAGCGTCTGAGAAGACGTGCATAACATGGAACGAACACGAATGGACAATATGGTGGTGATACGATGCAGGTACCATAACTCAGTAGCGTGAACCTTGGGGGCTTGACAGGAAAGGAGATATCATCCATTAAGGAAAGTCCCAAGAAGATCAGCAACATGTGATGTCAAAATAGCAGATGCGGCTCAGAGAAGACGTGATGAAGCAGCTCGGTGAAGATAAACTGGATGAATCAACCTTGCAGAAGTAGATTGGCAGGCTTGCTGAGCTTCTGAAAATCTGAAGAAGCACCCATATGTCTCATATGAATGCAGTTGAAGTACACCATCAACACCTGACGTACATAACGCGGTACGAACGCGGATAGCTCAGTGTTGATGAAGATTGTTGTCTGGAAGTAGAGAACGCATGTGCTGAACAATGTGAAGCTCTATAAACATATATAGCCTGAATACATATATCATCCCTTCTCATACTCTTTCTCTCTCTCTCTCATACATATTCTCTCACACACTCTCTCTTCTCATCTCTCCCTCTCCTCTCTATCCCCCCTGCACACCAAATACGACGAGAGTGATTGTTTGGTGTGGAGAAGTGGATATATGACCCCCCGCACTGTGGAAAGGGATACATACATGATATGGGTGGGTGGGAAAGGAATTGGTGGATTTGAGAGGAATGGAGATGTCTAATATGTGGAGAATGAAACCGATAACCGGAGAGAATATGCTAAATGGGTCAATGTAAGATCCGGGTAGAAAATTAAATGGATCTAATCCGATTAGGCTAAAACTTGGATCCGATTAGCAAAGATACGACCAATTAAGGATCCGAATAGGCATAATGAATATGGGGGGAATTAATAACTGGGAGTAGACATAGATGGGAGGTGATGGTGGAGTGATGAAGACTGGACACCCTTGTGAAATAATATTCATAGCCTGTAACCAATCAACATCCTTCATAGCATCAACATGGCTCTTTAGAATTATCACAAAACAATCCCAAGAGCAAAGGAGCGAGGCTGCTTATCTAAATTGGACAAACAACAAACACCCGCCACAGGATGAAGAATAGTACAAGTGTGAATACCTTTGCAGACAACAATGGAAACATTAAGATCAGATGAATCTTTAGGATTCTCTTGAGCAGAGGAAGATGGGGAAGGCTCATGGACTGGAGTCGCTACCTCATCATGATCTGGTCTACTTCATCTGTGATACACCTGTGAGTATTGTTGGATTAAAGGAACATCTCCATATGGCTTTTCTTGAATTATAGTATCCCTTGTCAGTGGCGGATGGAGGATCGGAATCAACGTGCTTTGCCTTGTCTCTGGACTCTAGCACGGTATGAACAACATTCATTCACAAATGAAAACTCTTCCCATTCAACTTGATGGAGGGAATTGGTGACACCTCGTTGTGGATAACATGAGTTTTATTGTCCTCCATAACTTAGCTGTAAAGAGACGATTACAGAGAGATACGCGTCCCATTGACGAAAGGTGGTGACATAAAGATACGTGTCACGGTGAGAAAAGGAGTGACGGAGAGATACACGTCACTTTACGAAAGACATGCGTTTCTGACGCTTCTACAACCTCCCAAGCGAATATTTCCTAATCACACATGGAGGAGATGTGATTAGAAAATCTCTACGTAGACGCGAGCCCCTCGATTTGGAGTTTTAGAACTTTGTCTGAAAGTTCCGAAGACGCCTGCGCCTTTGGCTGAAGAACCGGTTGCTGCTGTAGGCCTGCTGGTGCTCTGCGACGACTGTCTCGCTAGCCGCTAGCGCCAGCGGCGGTGCTACTACCCTTGGTTAGCAACGGCAACTGGCTGCAGTAGCTTGCCCGGGCGGCGACCTAGTTAGCCTAGGTTGCCGGTGGCATTGCTGCTGGTTAGGGCCGACGGCTGCGCATCCCTAGGAACAGACAGCCCTGGTACGATGTACTTGAACTGAAAATTAGGGTGCTGCAATATGCAACGTGTGTGAGAGGAGCGCTACCTCTCCTTTTATTAATAACACAATTGGGAAAATTACATAAGAGTTCAGCAGTAAAGATAAATAACATAATGAAATACTAGGAATACAAAATAACTACATTAACATTTTGTTTGACACCATGCATTAGAAAGTGAAATTAATGCCCTAAATGATCAAGTACCTGAAAGCTAGTTGATCCTTCTAGTCAATGCCCTCCAACTGGCTGTAGATGGGTTCTTATTGTTAAATACCAATCAGAGGTATTGTTGAACAACTGAAAGCCTGTCATGTTGCAAAAGGCTACTCAAACTTATAGGGTTGATTATTTTGAGACATTCTCTTATTTTGTGGTATCAACTAGATGTGAAGAATGTTCTTTTATATGGAGACATTTAGGTGGGAGTCTATGTGAAGAAACCTCCTGAGTTTGTTGCTCAAGAGGAATGCACCAAAGTTTTTAAACTCAATAAGGTGATATTTGGTTTGAAAGAGCCAGAGGGCATGGTTTGATAACTACGCCAAATTCTTGTTCAGTTCAACTTTAAACGCCCCACACTAACTATTCTGTTTTCATAAAAAAGACTACGCCTAGGATGGTTGTGATGGGATTTGACTCACCAAAGAATATTTGAGAAACACTTTGTTATCAAAGATCTTGGCAAGCTTTGATACTTTCTAGGATTGAAGTGTCCCATTCTTCTTCTGGCATCTGTTTATCTTGACACAATTATGTTTTTGATCTCTTACAAGAAACTGGTTTGCTAGGAGCCAAGCCAGTCAGTACTCCACTTGATCCTAACACATCAGGATGATGACTCCTCCAACTTATCTTAACAACAAGTAGTATAAAATATTAGTTGGAAAACTGATATACTTGACTGGGACCAAAGTTGACATAACATTTACCATCGGACTTGTTAGTAGGTATCTGGACAAACACCGACATTGGGAAGTGATGTGTCATATCCTTAAATCTCTAAAAAGCTTACCTCTGTTCTATGACAATAATGTCTCTATCTGTATTGCAAGCAATCCTATTTTTCATGAGCGAACCAAACATATTGAGGTGGATTGTCATTTTGTGAGAGGTGGTTTTGTCCAGACGTATCACTACTTCTTACCCTATGACTAAAGACCATCTTGTTGATATTTTCACAAAGTCACTTCCAAAGTCCAGATTTACTGCTATGGTGGACAAGTTGACCATGATTGACATTTATGTTCCAGCTTGAGGGGGGTGTTAACATATATCTATGCTTTGTGTTAGGTGTTATAATGTTGTATTATTTGTTATTTTCTTCATTTTAGTTTAGTCACATATTGGTTATCTATGTACTTAACCCCTCTCTAATCCTATTTAAAGACAATTTTGTTTGTTTCAAGTATCTCGTAAGAATTTTTTCTACCATATCACCTATCAGTGCCACCACCTATACCACATCCTTTGTGAGATCTCCTACTACGTCCATGACCACACGTAGAGAAAGTTGAAGAAGAATGGCCCTATGTGGAATTGAACTAAGTGACCATGAAAGACATCTGACCACAATATGCACGAGATACACTTGAGAACATCTTTGCTAAAGAAGGGAGCTTTTCTTTAGAGATGATATAGCTGCAAACTTCCTTGTACTTGCGACAAAGTCTAGCTAGGAATTGTCACCGTCATCTTAGCTCATTGTAGTTGCATCTTCTGAAGCTCACTGGATAAGGCGAATGTATCGTGCAATTCATCAGCAGAGCGGAGTAACTTCCCTGAATTCAAAATGAGAGACGCATTACCCTGCTGGAGTCTATATATCTTTACTGTCATGTCATACATGTGTGACACATTATTGGAGAAAATAAGGGTGACGTGTTCACATACCTCCTTACATGTCTAAAAGTTCTTGATCATTTTTGCAATCTATTCATCCATGCAGTTTTGCATCATTGACAGAAAATCTGCATCATGTTGCTCCTATTGTCAAGGTTAAAGAAAATCTTCACTATTTAACTCACTGGCTATGTTTTTTTCGTTCAACCCTCCAGTTAGGATGATTTGGTTTTGGACGACAATAGTTCAATGGTAGACGCCTCATGCCTGACATTTTATTGATTGTAACAAAAGATTTTATTGAGTGTTGCTAGATTGCAACCTCACACCATGGGACAAGACTAGCATCTAGGTAAAGATGGTTGGACTATAACTGTCGGACTTGAAAGGGTGTGGAGCATTGTCCTTGTCTTGGTCGGTGCCATGACCCCAAGAGGGAGGAGGTCGGCTCCCGTTGGACATTCGCGTGAAGCCAACTCTTGATAGATTATTGTTGGGACCACCACTATAGAGAGTAGCTAGTGGACTATGACGAGGTGGTTATTGCTAGGACCACCTCAAGGTTGAATTGTTGCCTGTAAAAGGGACCATCGGGGAGTGTGCAGTAAATTGATGAGCCACTCTAGACCGGTGGCCGCAGTTGTTGAAGGCCAACTCCCTGTCTTGAAAACCAGTGGGGCTCCATGTCGTGGGCATTTCCCTAACATAGTAAGGCCGATGGGCCCTCCTTGACGTGTTCCTAGGGCTTATAAACCTAGTGCTTTGATACTTTGTACAGGACGTAATTGGGAGAAGAGCTGACCCCAACTCTCGGGTCTATCACGTGAATTATATATATATAGGCCAGGAAATATACATTGTCAGTTTACTAGTAGGTCCCTGAATTTACATATATACAAAAGTCCCTGCACTAATAGATTTAGCAAAAAAAAAGTCTCATATGAAATGCCTTTAATCCTGGTTGCCAGCTTGTTTTCACATATAGTGGAATTTTGTATTTATTCTGGAATATATCAATCTGCTTGTGGTCTTGTTAGTTGTGTGCATAGTACTAATTGTGGTTGACATTAAAGGTGAAAGTCACGGATTGTCAACTGCTGCTGCAGAAAAGTGAAAAATGGTTTAACTTCTATGTTTCCAAACTTCAATGACACTCTGAAGTTGAAAGTGACAATTCTAGACAGTGTTCAACGTTGCCCGATAGAAAAAATAGGATAACGCACAAATTACCTAGAAGGCAACCAACTTTGTCGATATTGCTGCTGCTAAGCATGGAATACCTGTGCTGCTGATGCTATCTTGGAAAAAAAAACATGAGTCTTTTTTGGACTTGAAGAACATGTTTTAAATGAAAAATGATCCAAATATCATGTGTTAGATTGTAAGAGATCATAAAAAAGAGTTGAATAGTAAGTATAATTCTGCAGTGTAACCTTTGATGTGTTTATAAACTATAAATGATACATTATGATGGGCATGCTACATAATTTGGATTTGATTGATTTTAGGAACAAAACTGATCCGAAGTACCATAATGTTGAATCACGCTAAATATTATTTGTATTGATTAAAATAAAGATCAATTTGAAGATCAGGTGTAAGATATTTCCTACACCTAGTTGTGGATTCCGTTTGTCCTAAATGTTATCTAAAAACCTGCCCAAACAAGTGATGGATATTGAAATGTTGTTGCTTAATGTAATACAAAATGCCTATCATGCCACTATGGCTGATTGTCTCTTCTTGCAGATGTATAGCAGTGGAAATCCTACAAATATTGCGAATCCAATTATGGATGTTACTGTCCAAATTGATCTTAAAGCAGATGGTGGGAGGCTGACATTATATCAAACTAGCATGTGTGAGAAGATTAACTGGGAAAATATAGATTCTAATGCAGACCTTGATCCAGATAATTACCTTGATACTTACAATGAGAAGGATATTCAACTGATATGTTGCCAAGCTGATTCCAGTGCCGCTTGGTTGGTGCCGAGTGTTGTGCTCTCTCGGTTTGTGAGTTCACTCAATACTAATATGCAGATTTTATTTTATTGGATAGTCACCAGGGACAGACCCAAGGGAAAGGAAGTTGTTAAATATGAATCAGCTCTGCAGTCCTTGGATCCAGAAAAAGTGAATGAAATCAAACAAGCTCTAAATGGAACAACTGATAAATTCTTAATTCGTAGTATATACCATAGATACTTTAGGGTAACAGGCTCCGGTGAAGTACGATTCCTTGAGCAGACGGTATGCTCACTTTCCACTTTGTTCTTAATATTAAAATTCGCGCTGCACATCAGTTTCTGGTTGTTTATCCGTATGCCAACTTTTTTTTCAGGAAAGCGCTGTTGATGGAATTGCTTACCTGAATTCGGGGAGCCTACCTTGGTGGTCTTTCCATGATGTCAATGCATCAGATGTCAAAGAATGTGACAGTTTAAATGGTCCCATGGCTATTGTTGTATCAGAGGAGACACCACGTAAGAGTTGTAACTGTGTTAAACATTACATTTTCTCCTTCCCACCACATTATGCATTTAGGACCAACAAACCAAATGATTTTTATAATGATACAGTAATTACATGCAAGGTTTTCAGGCTCGACCCAGAGGTCGACCCGGTGAAGCTTCCACGTTACAGGTTTCGGTTCAATCGTCGGGTTGACCCAGTTGACTCGGTGACAGATGACACCATATAAATAACATAATTATATACACATGTATATTTATGTACATGAACTGTATATATACATGTATATAAAATAAATATAATATGTATGTATATATATGTACATAATATACTATATGAAAGCATAAAATGATGAATTCTGAAACATCAACCATAACTATCAATTTAAACAAGCAATTCAATGGTTTTAAAATGCTCTAAACAAGTTCAAAAGAGCTTAATAAGTGAATATTTCAGTACATGGTATATTAATGTTAAGAGGAATGGTATCAAAATCAGTCACATGACCATTTCGGGAGATAAATAAAATCAGAAAAACTTGACCTGTGTCTTTGACACGAGGACCGGGTCGTCAGGTTGCATTTTAGCCAGCCAGGTCGTCGGGTTAAAGCCGAGTCTTGCCCAAAAATGGGTTTCAACCATGGTGCAGGACTTCAAACTTCGTTTCGACTTCGCCAGGAGTGGAAGTGGAAGTTTGTGGAAACTTCGAGGAAGTTTCGAGGAAGTTTAGACTTTAGACACAAACTTCCACAAACTTCGATGGTTTTTTTTTAAGCAAAATAATGCATAACTTCGATTGGAAACTTTCAAATTATGCTCTAACTCTAATTCCCATGTATTAATTCAACACAAAACACAATTCATGACTCTCTAGCGTTAGGTAGGTTGATAATACAAAGTAGTAAATGATGCATACTTGCTAATGTTCTCAAGTCTCAATAGTCATGTGTTAAACTTGCAAATAAAAATATACAAATTCTTATACAATTCTCTGATTCAGCATACATTTTCCACGCAATATCCTTCATACTTCCATATATTACATACGAAATATAAATTACAATTCACTAATGAAGTGCATACCTGATAAATGTCTTTACTCTTTAGTAAAAAGCTGAATGCCTTCCAAAATCATAGCCTGAATGTTGAGCAACTTGAGTCTGCCTAAGTAGTGACATTTGGTTATCAATTCTCATAGCATATTGCATCCGAGGTGTGTGTTAAGAGTGGTTGAGCTCATAATCATGCACATATGCAACAAAATCTTCATGGGATATTTCTGACACATCCAAATCTTATATACTATGCAAGTTGTGTTGGATCTCTGGAGGCAAGAGATCCCGATGTGAAGTTGTGAAATTTTGGTATACGAGGCGGCCTTTCTGCGTCAGAATCAGAAGAGGGTACATATATGTTAGGTTGTGGTGGGGGCTCGGGTTGTGCCATTTGTGGATAATATTGACTTTCAACGCCTGATGTAGTATCAGTTGTAGATGCATAAGGATCAGGGGCATATCCTGGGCCTAAGTAACTATATGATTCGTTATCACTTCTATGGGAAACCCGACTTCCATAAATTCCTTCTGAATCACCACCATAATATCCAGGAACAGGTTCTTGTTGATAAAATCCTCCAAAAGTAGGCCCAGTAAATCCCAATAAATCATCCACAAAGGTGCTTGCTATTGTTCCCGATTGACCTCCCAATGACAAACTTCCAATTGATTTTGTGATATTGTCAATGTTGTAGTGAGGTGCCTGATAAATAGGTTGAGGCACATGTCCTTGGCCCTGTGGATACCAATTCTCATAGCATGTTGGCAATAGATTTAGTTGTTGTATTGGAGCTTTACCCTTTCCCGTTCTTTGGTAGATTCAGTCTATTGGTCTTTGAGTACGACTACCACTTTCATATTGATGTTGATGTTGAGGTTGAGGGCGAGGGAATGGTATTCTATGTGGTGGTGTATCTCCTCTTATATAGCTATTAGGAGTTTTGCTCCCATCATCACCACAATGTGAACCTGAGGGCTCTGGAGTGGTGGAACCTGATGAGGCATCTGGTTCATCCTCTGGTAGATCCTGCCAAAAATCATCTTTATCAATACGTGTAATGTCTTCTTCCACTCCAAGAGTGGTATGATCTGCTTGAGCTCCCTCACTTTGTTGATATTCATCTACATCAACCCCCATTGTCCCTGCAATTGTGGCATTAGCCCCCCCCCACATGGACGCCCTTCATCAAGTAGAGGTTCATTACTGTTGTTCAACCATGCTTGTAATGAGTCTTCATCGTCACCCCTGTCAGTGTAGACATACGCCCAATCAAGAGGATCAATCTCGACATTGCTTGTTGGGTTCCTCAATGATTCTTGTGTGTCTCTGCTTCAACTTCATATTATAGTGTACAAACACCAAGTCATGAAGGCGTGATGCAGACAACCTATTTCTTCTTTTTTTGTGAATCAAGTTGAAGGTTGACCAATTTCTTTCACATCCACCTGCTGCTGCTGTTTGGGACAAAATTTTTACTGCTACTGATCTCAATTCCTCACATTCACTGCCATAATTCATCCACTAATCGGCTGTAAAAAATAAAGAATGTTCAATGATCAATCAGTGAACAAGTCGACCATTCATTATTATGATATCAAAATTAACCAATCATGTAATTATTTACCAGGAGAAAGTTTTTCCCTTGAATAGATAGCCGCCGGTAGCCCAAACAGACCAGATGCTTCTCTGAATGGTTTTATCTAGTGATTGGTTGTAGTTGGACAGTGAGAGAATTAGATTAACATTTTATAATAATTTGTAATAAAGAATTATGTACTATCCATACTTGTGCAACAACTCGAATAGCTTCATCTTTGTTATCAAAGAGCTTATCTATCACTTCTTGGAGACCCATTACCAAGTCTCCTCTTCTCCCAATGTCATTTTTGTATTGAAATCTTGGGTTTAAAAAATAAGCTGCACATATAAGGACACAAAAGTTAGAAAATATTAGATGACTAACAAACACTAAGACCTAAATGCAACGACACATCCTTACCTACTTTATGCAATGGGTGTAGAAGCATACCATCCCCATAGTAACAAATTCGGTATTCGGGATACGTACGGTCGAGCTGAAAAATTCGGTATTCGGGAATTATGCGGAAAATTCGGTTTAAAAAACGGTCAACGTACGGTAAAAGTACGGTCAACTATTCGGAAAAAAGTTGGGAAAAAAACAGATATATATACATACATATATATACATGTTTGCAAAAATATATTAATTGGGCAACAAACTTGAGATATGGAGTGCAAATTAAGGTGCTACAAATGAAAATTAAAGTTTGCCACATCTTGGCTTACAAAAAAGAAGGCATCTTAGGACCAAAGAGTAGTAGACCATTACATTAACATCACACAACAATCAAGTTTAAGTCTGTTACACCTCTGGAGACATAAAATCAAGATTGAAAGGCTCAGAATCAAATTCAACATTGTTGTAGTAGTCACATTCTCAGCTTGATGGTTATCTCCCCCTTCCTCAGTTGGTTCATCATCGTCTGTATTTGAAGAACCATCATTGATATCACCTGCAAAGGCATCTATCTTCTCCAACTCAATCGGTAAGCTGTCTTCCTCCTTTGCAACAGTAGTCTTCATCAAATGAGAATTCATCCTAATGTAGACCAATGTCTCCAACTTTTCTGGATCAAGGCGATTACGCTTTTTGGTATGTGCAACATCAAAAGCACTCCAATTGCGCTCACAAGGAGAAGCACTACAAGGTTGGCTCAAGATTCTAATGGCCAACTTTTGCAATAAGCTGACATTTCCACCCCACATATCCCACCAAACTCCTACCAAAATGGAACAAAATTGGTCAACCACTCATGTTAAAACATTAAAAATTAAAATAAATGGATGTTTGAGTCTTACTTGGATGAGTAGTAGTAAGACAATCAATTGCCAAAGGAGAGAAAATCTGAGAAGACTTGGAATGATAGTCACGAAGCTCGTTAGATATCAAACTCCTAGTACTCGCATCGACAACCATCTTCATCTCAACTTTTTCAACACCTTGTTTTACCTCAACATCCATTGTGACTCTCTTTTGATAGTGCAACATAGGATTCAAGTAAGCAACAACAACTTGAAGGGGATTATGCAAGTTTCTATCCCATCTATAATCAATTATCTTCCAGAAGGGCATGTATTTATCTGCAACTCCTTCAAAAATATCCTTTATTGCCTCTTTCGCTCTATCCAATCCTTCATAAATGTATCCAATAGTAGAACATTCACTATCCACCATTCTCAGAATTCGAATCAATGGCTCGACAACACGAATGACCTTCCTGCCAGACTCCCAAAAATTATTATCTTGAATAGTATCACATATTTCAAGTCCATCCTCACTCTTGGATTGTGGAAAATCTCTCCAACTGGAGGATGCAACCATGAACCTCAAACCCTGCTCCTGTGCAAGTATAGATTGTAAGCACAAAAAATAAGTAGCAAAGCGAGTGGCACCGAGTTTCTTCAATTCCCTACCCTCTGTGTGTTTTCTCATCAAATCCAAGACATGTTGATATTGTACATAAATTTGACAATCTTCTTGGCATTATCAAGTATAAGAGAAATTGTAGCAAGACTACCAAGATCGTTTAAAATCAAATTCATGCCATGTGCTGCACAATTTGTTTTGAAAATCTGAGGATATTTTACTTCTAATAATGCTCCTGCACTACTATAGTTACTTGCATTATCAGACACAAACTGCACAACATTCTGGACACCAATCTCCTCAATGCATGATGAGATAAAATCAGATATATAGGGCCCATCTTTAGCATGACCGTCTGTGCACAAAGATTTATAGAACACCACCCCTTTTGGACTTTGAACCAACAAGTTCAAATGAGATCTACTCCTCATATCTTTCTACCCATCAGACATGACTGTGCAACCAGAAATTTGCCAACTCTCTTTCACAGATTTGACATATGCATCCACCTCAGCCTTCACCTCATCTAGAAGGCGTGTCCTAGCTGTTTCACTGCTAGGTGGTTCATAACCAGGACTTGCATTTGCAATAGCAACACATGCCTCCTTGAATTCAGGAGTCCTAAGAACATGAAATGCAATGTTATTAGAAACTAAAAACTTCAAGATTGCTTTATCTGCATCCTTCTTCTCCCCTTTCTTCACCACTCTATACAAAGTTTGTTGACCAAGCATTTCTTTGTTGTACTTGTCAGCATCAACAACATCCACAACTGTAGACCCACCTGTCGGGCTAGAACTTTCAGAACTAGTCGTTCTCCAGAAGTCTGACACCTTCTATTTCTTTGACTTGGCATTCAAGTCCCCAATTGATTGAAGAGCCAAGGCTCTCACATCGTCTGGCACCGAAGGACAAGGTCTGATATCCTTTCCAGGATACTTTCCAAAGTGATAGCGCAGACAAGTGATCCCTGCACTAAATATTTCATGGCAAAATTTGCACTTATTTTTGCCATCAGTTGTTTGCTCTACATGCTCCCAAATAGGATCTTTGCCTCTTGGCATGTTGATCCTAATAAAATAGCCAAACAAATATTAATTAGACTTAAATTGTATAGAAGATTGCTAGTTTGATACATGCATGATGCATCTACTTAGTCATTACATAAACCTAATATACAAGAATGTCATGATCATCCAACAAATATTAATTACTCATGAATAGATAAAAATTAGAAGGGTTAATTAATCAATTTATAGACTTACAGTAAATTTCTGTAATATGTAGAAAGCTGATTGTTTACAACCTCAGTCGGGATTCGTGACTAACTCGTATCACACCCCCAAATCCAATGGAAGAAGCCTCTTTAAGCTGTAACAAATCAACAAGGAGAAAAAACAGGAAGAAGACCAATGAATAGGGGAAATACAAGAGAAATCGCTGCATCTGGACGAGATTTCAAAACAAATTGATATAATCATGGAGATTACAACCACAATACTTAGTTAGAACATAGAAGAGACTCTACTGCTGTTGGATTACTAGAGGAGAAAAGGGGAGGGTGACTATGGGGGGGGAGGAAGACAGAGAAGGTGAAACAATAATCTGAAATTGATGGAAATTCGGACAGGGGCCGATGGAGGAAGGGGGAAATGTGATGGCGTGATGGAAAATTTAAGGAGGAAGGTTCAGGGGAGGGTGCCTGTTGGGGAGGATGAAGGGGGATGGTCGGGTATGGCTTTCATGCCACAACAAACTTCTGGTGGCTGCAACAACTAGGTGAGAGTGAGGGGATGGCGGGGCGGAAAGATGAGTGAGAAAGGTTCATGGGAGGGTGATTGTGCAGCCGACCTTGCTGCTGCGGTTGTGCAACTGCTAGAGCGGGAAGATAGATGAGGGGATGAGGGTGGACGGAGGATGAGTGGGGGAAGATCACCAAATATTAGGAGAAGAGGGGACGAAGGAGGGGAAGAAGTTGAATAAAAAAAAATACAAAGGGGACATACCTGGAGAAGCAGCCGTAGGAATCGAGGAAGCTACTGAAAGCCGCCGCAAGCGCCGTAGTCGCAGTAGACGTACACTTGATTTGGGTCCTGCAGCCTCAGGCACCAGAACTCAGCGGTGCTCTCCTTCTCGCCGACATTGGGTCCTACAGCCTGCAGGCAGTGCTCCAGCAAGTGCTCCTCACCGGCAATGCTGCTCCAGCATCGGGCGCAAGAGGGGTCAAGCTTCAGGGAGTCGAGGGGTTCTAGCGGAAGTGTCTAAGGGTTTTGGGAAAACCCTGTAGCGATGGGCTAAATATGACTGCGGAAAAAATAAGTGGGCTGCACAGTACCGTTCAAAACCCGAAAAAAACGAAAAAAACACGTTTAAAACGAAATGTACGTATAAAACACATATAAAACCCGTTTAAAACGTTTAATACGGTTTGAAGTATAAATCGGCCGTAACATACACTGGATGAAAAAATCGCGTTTTAAACGCATTTTTTTCAAAAAAACGGCGTTTTTTGTTACTATGACCATCTCGTCGTTCATCCACAACTTTTAGGAATTGTGCCTTGGCATTAGGTGCAACTTCTTCAACTTTATCTCTCATAAGGCGCATTGCCTCATAGATGTAGGGCATGGTGATATTCTTATCACCATCCACCATGCGTAAGACATGTACTATGGGATCCATTATCTTTACAACCTTGGTCACTCTAGTCCAGAAGTAGTCATCATTCAAAATTTTCACCACTTCTTTGGCTCTGTCAGATTTACTATCAGGGTGTTTGACCCACTCTTCAGAAACAAAAATCTCTTTTAAACCTTGTCGTCTTTGCTTTAAGCTTTGCAAAGCGATATAGTTGCTTGCAAATCTTGTAATGCCCGGTCTTACTATGTCTCCTCCACAATACTCTTGGCTTCGCATCATTGCAAGTAGGTAAGAGCGATTATATATAAACTTCGTAATTCTTGTTGCCCTAGCCATTACATATGTAAAAAGATCTAATTTTTCAAAAAAACGACATTTTTTATTACTATGACCATCCCGTCGTTCATCCACAACTTTTAGGAATTGTGCCTTGGCATTAGGTGCAACTTTCTTCAACTTTATCTCTCATAAGGCGCATTGCCTTATAGATGTAGGGCATGGTGGCATTCTTATCACCATCTAATTTTCCAAAAATCTCTTTTAAACCTTGTTGTCTTTGCTTTAAGCTTTGCAAATTTCGTAATTCTTGTTGCCCTAGGCATTACATATGTAAAAAGATCTAATTTTCCAAAATCTTTCAAAATTAGATCAATGCAGTGTGCAACACATGGTGTCCAAAATAAGTTGTATTTTGAAGACTTCAACTATTTTTCCAGCTTTTTTGAAATTTGGCCCGTTGTCAGTGCAAATTTGTGACACATTCTCTTTTCCAACATATTTTATCGCACCTTTAGTCAATTTTGCAAGGTACCTGTGGTCTTTGATGTGGCGAGATGCATCAACTGATTTTATGAAAAATGTATCACCGTCACAATATGCCATGAAGTTGATAATCTGTCTTGGTACCACTTGTCCAACCATCACACGTGTGTCAACCCAAAAATTGACCACTTTTTGTTTCATCTCCTCAATCCACTACTCTAGCTGAAGTTTCTCCTGCGGAAGATATTTGTTCATTAAGTCATGTGCAGTTGGTGATTTGACTCCTCGTCCATGTTCATCGACAACATTTATCATATGTTGCATGTAAGGGCCATGTGCCACATTGGGAGCAATACCACTAGAAAATATAAATTTTCCTATCGCCTGTCCCACAACATCTTTTGCATTCTTCGACATACTTGACAAAGTTTTCTGCTTATGACTTTATTTAAGAAACCCGGGTTCAGAAGAAGTATACCTCATGTTGCTGTCCTCAAACCCTACAATTTTGTGCTTTCTAAATTGACAACATTTGTTGGACGACTTCCATTGCCACCACCAACATTGAAATCATATGGGCCAAAACCACATCGGGTTTCATAAAATTGTCTTTCTTCTTCTTGTCTGATTGCCTCCTCCATTCTCGATCTTTTCAGTGCATGTCTCATTGCATCATCATCATCATCATCTTCTAATTCAACTACATTTCGTGGCATCGATGCACCGAACATCAACTCTTTGAACCTTGCATCTCTAATCTTGTCTTCCTTGTGTTTTAGGTCTTTTTGATTGAGTTGCTTGGAAACAAATTTTCTTATCTGATCTGGGCAATATCTACACTTTACAACATTTTTATCCCCTCCTACCAAGTGTTTTTTGAACCTAGAAATCCCACCACTCATTATAGTTTTCTTGCAGAATTTGCACTTGGTTTTTTGCCTAGTTCCATCAACCATTTCACAATACATCCATGCAGGGTCAACTTCCCCCCTTGTCTCACCACCTTCACCTTCACCTCCACCACCATCACGACTTGAACCAACCATTAAAACAAGTAGCACCCACAAAATACCCATATCTTCAGTCACAAAAAACCTACACACAATAGATTAAAAGAAACAAATATTAGACAAATTGTGGGATTAACTCATCATTAGATATTAGGCAAATAAGTGGGAGTGTGGGACTAAGTTAACTAAACTGAGTACTACTAGGTAGAAAATCATACATTTTTAGAACTGAAAATTTATAATTAAGTAATAAATAATTACTAATAATTCCTGAAATTATTAAATATATTGCAAATTGGTAGTATGGCGAGTTATTAAGTGGGATTAACTAGCCAAGTAGCTAACGAACTAAGTTAACTAACTAACTAGTGAATAATCTAGGTTAAAATTTGAAAATCATAATTTATTTATATCTGAAAATTGATTAATAATTTTAATATTTACTGAAATTATTAAATATGTTGCAAATATTGTAGTATAAGTCAGCAAATTTCTCATTAAGTAACTGTAATACAATATTACGAATTTTCTAACTCTAAATCTAATTAATGCAAAATAAAAGTATATAATATTTATGTAAAATGAAATCTATAAAAGCATTATTTTTAATGTTTGTTTTATGATATTATGTTGTAATAATACAAGATCTAAGTAAATCTTAGCTAGATCTAAGTAGATTTGTGCTAGATCTAAGTAGATCTAAGCTAGATGTAGTTAGATTTAGGCTAGATCTTAGTAGATTAAGGTAAGATCTAGGCTATATTTACCTAAACATTACTAATTAACAGTTTTTGCATGTAAAAATAGTAATTTTGGATCATTAAATCTACATATTATGTAGATATATAGGGGAAATTAGTAGAAAAAATGGAGTATTTAAGAGTTAGTAGTAGTTGTTTTTATTTTGAAATGAAAAAACTAAGAAAAATGAGGAGATTTGGGACTTACCTTCTTAAACAGGAGCAAAGCAGCTCTCTCCAGCAGCAGCAGCTCGTCCAAGAGTTGAATAGAGAAAGAGTGAGGCTCCCTCGTTCAAGTCATCCACTTATAATAACCAATTTGAGGCTTTTGTGTTAAGTGGGCCGGACCGTCCAAAAGTCGGCCCAACTTCGGCCACTTCGACGAAGCTTCACTGACTTCAGCGAAACTGAGACCATGTTGTACATCAAAAATTCAACTTCGGCGAAGTCAAAGAAAAATCGCCCCGAACTTGAGACGGCCGCGAAGTATTGGAGCTTCGACTTTGCCTACTGTCGAAGCTCGAAGTTTTGCCAAAATTCGCCGCGTGAAACTTTCAACTCCAAGTAACTACAAAAGCTACAATGTCATGATCCAGACAACTGACCACGATCAGGTCCAAAAGAAGGTTGACCCCATCCAGGGCCATGATCCCTAGTAGAGCGACCATGTCCTCGACCACAACCGTGACCGCGATCACGACCAGAATCACCAGAGTGGATCGCCAGTGCTGATGCATCAATTGAAGCAACGGGTAAAGAAGAGACAGATAGGAGGCATTGGATCCACTTTAGGACATCACGAAGTTTAGGTAAAGGATCACTAGACAAGACGTTGTTAGAAGTATATGAATAGACGATATATTCACAATGTTATTGATAAAAGAGAGACCCTTGTCCTTTATATAGGAGAAGGTGGACGTGACTCTAGAGACTCCAGACCTAACTAGACTCTATATGGGCCTACATACTCCCACCCATATATGATATGACTTATACTTTTAAGTTAAAAGTTTTAACAGATATGATCAACCACTCTAGAAAAAGAACTAGGAAGTCTTGCAAGAAATTGCACAAGCCATAATTGATTATGCTGTCTTTGGATTTCAGTGATGTCAGTTGAAAGTTGATGGTCGGCCTCAAACTCATCCCAGAGTGCAAACCATTGCTCATAGTAGTCTTCAACAGAGTTATTAATAGAGGATTCCTTTCTGACCAAACTTTTTAAAATTTGAAACACTTTCTTGGGATTTTGTTGATGAGAAATTGAGAATAGACATTAGAAATTGGTCCGACATTTCCTTAGTTGTCTGAAGGAGAAGGGATTAGGTGATCTTAGGTTTGACACTATTCACAAAGTCGTGACCCTCGAGGCTTCCTTCACCCAAAGATCATGAGCCTACTTGGTGTTTTTGTCAGCAATAGCAGCGAGGTTTCAAAAGCAGCAATAGTAAGATGAGATAGCATCCTTGAGCCTTGACGTATAACTCAAAAATGCAGACCATGTATGGTAGTTTACGCCATCCAACTTTACAGTTGTCACACAGTGTTTGAAGGGCATCAATCGATGCCATGATGGTAGCCAAATAAGGGTGTGCTTGACCACATGGAGCAACAATGGCAGACAATGAAGCATGGTAAAGCATGCAAAGAAGAAGAAACAGATCATAAGACAGGGCACAATGCATCATCCTTAGTAGCAATAGAGTAGAGAAACCCAATATAGGGGAAGCAATAGGGTAAAAGGAACTAACAATGGACGTGTGACGAAGGCAGAAGGGAGGGAACATGCTCCTCCCTAAGAGGTAGAGACTAACGGGAGGGGAGCACTATTTTTAGAGAAGGGACATCAAGAGAGAGCGAGTCGAATCTTTATTAAGCATGGATAATGGAGGGTGAGAGGACATGAGAGATGGGCAAGAGGCAGCTGGCTTTTTGGGGATGGGAAATGAAAGTAGTAGGGTGTGGGGGGACAATGAGCAAAGGAAGGGGAGGGGAGATGAGAAGGCGGGTAGAGAGGGAGTTGGACGGTGATGGGAAGAGTGAGGGGAGGAGGGGGTGGCGGTGGGTTGAGGGAGGGAAGGAGGGGCGATTTTGGTAGGCAACGAGTAGGTAGGCATAAGGGAAGAAAAAGGGTGGTTGGTGGCCGTGGTGAGCATGGGTTATGGTGAGGAGAGGGGCTGGGAAGTGGAGAGCGTTAGGGTTAGGAGGGGTTTAGACGGGATCATAACACTCTCATACCATGTAGAATAAAAGATATTCTATTCAGATGATAAAAAAAATCACTAGTTCTCTCCTTATATAGGATAAGAGAGGAGGACAATTACAGAATTCACCAATATGGGATAAAAGACGAGAGTAAAAATTACATAACATAATAATAGAAAACACAATATTAAATATATTAACACAAACATAATGTCAAACCACTACAACACCATGTATTTGGTGACTCCATGGTAGCCACTGCCATTTTGTAAATTATGCCATGTAAGGTCATTTTAGGGCTAAATTAGGTTATTTCATGTTTGATTTAGCCAATTTGGCCTGATTTGGATAATTTAGGTCTGATTTAGGTCAAATCAGAGTAAGTTGATCTAATTTAGGTCACATAAGTGTTAATCTTAGTAAATGTAGGATCAATTATGCTTTGAAAACCAATATAATATACTTATACAATACAAATTTAGACATATCTAATTTACAATAAAAAATATTTATATAGTAAAAAATGTAATGAACTGCCTAGGCCGCCTAGGCAATGACACCTGGCCACCTAGGCAACTAGGCTTCTAAATCTCGGATGTTACCACCTAGGTGCCTAGACAACTATGAATGCATGTATCTTTCTTTTTCAATTAGTTCTAGTATGGTTGGGTAAAGATGAATGCTTTACACAAATCAATCTTAGGATTTGGTGGTACCTCCTAAAGGGAAGAAAGTAGTGGGCTACTTTCTCATAAAATTCATGCGACAGAAAATCCCATATTTCATACTTTCTGCACTATGAATAATCTCTTAAATGTGGCTATTCATGCTAGGATGGAAGCTTAGGATGAGCCCCATGAAAACCTTGTATTCCCTGAGAATGATCTACCATGTGGAAATTTCTTTAATGGAGTTTTTTAGCTAGCCTTGACCAAGAAACCATTAGTAATGGTTTCTCGTGGTGGGTCTGGAATGTTGGGGTCACGAAAGGTGACATTTACATGGTTGGCCTTGTCGCAAAAAGCTACAATTAGATTGAAGACATTGATTCAAATGAAGTCTTCTTATTGTAGTCGAGCTCAGTCATAGAGCGATGCTTTTTTCTTAAGTAGTTGTTGAAGACTTAAAATACAACGTCTTGATCTGAGAATAACTTTTCAGTATGATGAGCTGAAGAAAAGATCTACATGTAACAACTAAGCCTCCAATCCAATCATGTCGGGGTTGGTTGCATGCAAAGTTATCTAGGCCCTCAGTTGACTAGGTGGGCACCTAGGCACTTTTCGGCCAAACTTTTGTTATTTTGGCCCCAAATTAGGCCAAAGAAGTCTAAATTTTGTAAATTATGCCATGTAAGGTCATTTTAGGGCTAAATTAGATTATTTTATGTTTGATTTAGCCAATTTGGCCTGATTTGGATTACTTAGGTCTGATTTAGGTCAAATCAGAGTAAGTTGGATCTAATTTAGGTCACATTAAGTGTTAATCTTGGTAAATGTAGGATCAATTAGGCTTTGAAAACCAATATAATATTCTTATCCAATACAAATTTAGATATATCTCATTAACAATACAAAATATTTATATAGTAAAAAATGTAATGAACTGCCTAGGCCGCCTAGGCAATGGCGCTTGGCCACCTAGGCAACTAGGCTTCTAAATCTCGAAGGTCACCGCCTAGGTGCCTAGACAACTATGACTGCTTATATCTTTCTTTTTCAATTAGTTCTAGTATGGGTAGGGTAGAGATGAATGCTTTACACAAATCAATCTTAGGATTTGGTGGTACCTCCTAAAGCGAAGAAAGTAGTGGGCTACTTTCTCATAAAATTCATGCAACAGAAAATCCCATATTTCATACTTCATGCACTATGAATAATCTCTTAAATGTGGCTATTCATGCTTTGATGGAAGCTTAGGATGAGCCCCGAGGATGATCTACCATGTGTAAATTTCTTTAATGGAGTTTTTTAGATAGCCTTGACCAAGAACCATTAGTAATGGTTTCTCTTGGTGGGTCTGGAATGTTGGGGGTCACGAAAGGTGACAATTGCATGGTTGGCCTTGTCGCAAAAGGCTACAATTAGATTGAAGACATTGATTCCAATTAAGTCTTCTTATTGTAGTCGAGCTCAGTTATAGAGCGATGCTTTTTTCTTATGTAGTTGTCGAAGACTTAGAACTACAACGTCTTGATGTGAGAATTACTTTTCAGTATGATGAGCTGAAGAAAAGATCTACATGTAACAACTAAGGGATTTGAAGATAGGGAATTGTATGTGCTTGTTTAAGAGTCTGTCAATTGGATAAGCAATCTCCTAGTTAATGGTACATGAGATTTGATTCCTTTAAGACACACAATGGACTTTCCATGTAGAATTGTGTCAATTGTGGAGATTTGCATGGCAATTTATTTGTTTGCATTTTGCAATATTATAGATGATGTGTGCATTATTTTGAACAAACAATTCAAATTGCTAAGGTAAAATCTTTTCTCAGTGGATAATTTATATGAAAGACCTAGGTGAAGTTAAGAAGAATCTTGGCATGGAGATGCACATATACCGAAAACATAGAAAGCATATCTTGACACTAAAGTGGCGTATCAAGAAAATTACTTACAGTCCTACATGTTGGATACTATGTTTGTTTCAATTCCACTTGTCGACCAACTTTAGCTTATGCGCATTGTAATCTCTATAGTTTGATGAAGAAGAGAAAGAGATGACCTTAGCCTAGTGTTGTGGTAGCATAGTGCATGGTTTGCACTAGACAACATCTCCTATGTAATCTAAGTGGTTAGTTATAACATTGCTTATCCTGGCAAGGCACATTGTCAAGCAATTAAGTGGATTCAAAGGTATCTAATTTCATGTACTTGCTTGGTCTTTTATGGAGTATTATAAGTCACAACACGGTATAATATCTCAAATAATGCAAGTGATCTAAAAAAGAAGAGATGTCCCACTAGTTGTCCATGGCAAGGTTTTAAAATGCTTGAGGCACATTGAGGCATTTTGATCTCAGCGAGGTGAGGTGAGACTCAGATTGTATAGAGGGTGATATATATATATATACATAAATGGGTTACAGGGTTGGTTTGGCCCCAATTAAGCCCAAAATAGGGTAAATAATCTTCTTAGACACAGTATGAGTCTTAAGCCATACAAACAACTCTATGCCTCGATACACCTCTCACAGGCATACTGAGGCTTAAGCCTCGAGGTGTACACCTCTATAGCCTCGAGGCACATTTTTAAAAATATGGTCCATGGTGGCAAGAAATGTGGTTTTGTCGAAATTTTGGAGAAAATAATAGTTTCAATTAGATCTACTACAAAATTATGTGACTGTGCCAATTTCGGAAAGATCTGCTACCAGGATTACATATGTTAAAATTTTGACAAATTTTTTGATGATTCTGATGAATTTTTCTAATTTCGATGAATTTGGAGGGGTTTTGGTGTTAATCTCGATGGAAATTTTGATAATTGCAATCCGTGGTGTTATTGTTGTTGTCTGAAGAGGAGAAAGAGGAGATTGGGGTAATTTCACTATTTAGTACTCATATCTAGTATGTATACTTATAATAATATCATAATTGCATTGCATTCCCTAATATTTGCCATTCAATGTATTAGATACTAATGCAATGTGTGGTTTATGTTTTTTTGTTTTCTTTAGTGTGGACGACATGTATTCTGGTGGTGGTTTATCAGACAATAAGTGTGCTAGGAAGCCAACTACATCAAAAAATAATGATTTTGCTTGGAAATATTGCATTATTGTTCCTAGGGCCATGAAATGGTTGACGCTTGAGTCAATATCAACATCAAACTATCAACCCAAGTAAAATGTGGGGGATGTTGTACATATCCAATATTTGATAGTATAACACAAATAAGTACATGCATGTATATAGCATTGCATGATTACATAACTTAATTCCTACTTTTTGTCATCAAAAATCTTCATCGAAATCCCTAGGAAACAAGAAAGTTTCCTTACCTCCCACATGAAGGATCCCCCTCACCTACCCTGACAAAATTTATTGCATAAAACAATGCATTTTAGTGTATAGATCACACCTATAAAATTTCACAGCTTGATTCATTCATTTTGGTGTAGAAACAAGCATATGGATGCATTTTGATTTTCATCAAAATCTCCACAAATTTTCATTTCTACGTCGTCAAAACGACATGGAAATCGGATCCCTCATTCCTTGCATGGTGAGATTGATAAATGTTAGTTGGAAAATGACTTTGCAAAGTACTATTGCTCTATGCACTACTAAAGCAAAGTGCACGGTGACAACAAAAGCCGCAAAGAAGGCTTTACGACTTAAGGGTTTGTTGAATTAACTCACATGGATACAAAAACAAATCATTGTTCATTGGGGCACTCAAAGTGCGCCACATCTTAATTAAGATCAAGTGTTCATGAGACGACAAACCACACTTACGTAAATTACCATTTTATAAGAGATGTCACAACAAAAGGCAAAATTCATCTAAAGAAGATTGATACCTTTGAATTTTTTTAGCCACGATGATAAAGACTCCTGCATTCACTAAAATTAAGCTTTGCTCAAAATGAGTTGAATGTATTTCTACCTGAGCTTTGTCTATGTTGGGCATGTGGAGACTGCATTTATATTTTTGTTCTTGATGTTAGAGAAGATAACAATAGCTTTTCTTCTTTTACAATTGTTTTTTGAGTTATAGACAAGGTGGAGTTTGTTGAGAGAGTGTCTTAGTCTCTCAAGAAAAGCTTTTTTTAATTATCTGGGCATTGGCACTGAGCCTAGGCAACTTCAATATGCATTTGGTGCTATACACATATACAATCCATCCATATTGTATACGATCATCTCCTAAGTGTATATGGTCAACCCTGACTATATACAGTCAAGCCTCTAGTGATTGTATATGCCCTATATGGGGAGCATCAACATAGACGCCGAGAGCATTTTGATCATATGCGCTACAACCCGACCATGTCATTGTCCTTATCAACTCTCAATCCAATTGGATGTAAGTTACGAGTCTATATATAAGAATAGACCATCTAATTGCATCCTAGACGAAGAGATATCAAAATACCAAGACCTCCTGGAGCTAGGGTTTTAAACCTCTTTGAACTCCTCTAAGAAAATGCTCTACTAAGATTGGCTTCCGGGTGTAAAGAGGATTGTGTTATTTCTCTCTATATAATCATCCTCTCTAGAACTCTCCTCTACATCAATAATATTATCTCCACTAGTGGACGCAGGCTCTGGCAATTGGCCAAACCACCATAAATCTCTTTTACAATTGCTAGCTTGTCGTCATCATTACTTGTCAACCATTTTTGGCTGACTCGGGCGATCTCATGCTTTCCTATCTTCACAAAAAATTATGAGGCTTCTTATTCATGTATCTCACTACCTCATCCCCAACATATATACATATAGTGGGTGTGTGAGTACAATTAGTTTGGGTAAATACATAACCATCTATATACCTTGCAAAATGTGGGTAAGCAAGTAATATGGTATAGAAGAGGAATGATATTGATAATATATTGATAGTGTGTTGACAATGTGTTGGTTACAAGAGAACCCCTCTCCTTTATAAAGGGGAAGGTGGACATAACTCTTGAGACTTTTAGACCTGACTAGACTCTCTATAGGCCTACAGACTCCGAACCATATATGATATGACTTATACTTCTAACACTCCCCCACAAGTTGGAATATGGGAGAACAAAATGACCAGCTTGGACATAGACAAAACAAATTTAAATAAAAATAGACACAAACTAAAAAGAAGATAGACTTTGCATGACGTGCACTCTCCTTGACTTTAATATCTTTGCCATCTTTGACTTTGAAGTTTCCCCCGAAATTGATAAACACCAGATTTTAGAAAGATATTGATAAACCATGGTGCAGGATTTTGACTTCGTGTCGACTTCTCTAGGTCTGGAAGTGGAAGTTCGTGGAAACTTCGAGGAAGTTTAGACGCAAACTTCGATAAACTTTCATGCCATTTTTTGAAGAAATGATGTGAATTTGAAGGAAACTTTGATTGAAAACTTCTAATAATTCAACACAAAAACACGATTAAGCACTCTCTAGCCCTATGTAGGTTGATAAAACAATGTGTTTCTTGCAAGAGTCAAATGTGCAATACACATATACATATACAGTTCACCATATGTATTCTATATAATATACAATCAAATAGTAGTTACAACACCCTCTCTAGGAAAGAGTGGCAAGAACAAACGTAGGAGTTGATATTAGAAGTTGTGAAGAGGGTTTGAGCCGACACTTATGCCTTATATGGCCTTTAGAGCATTAGTTACGTTTAATGTTCAGGGTCGTCTCAACTTCGCCCAAATTTCGACAACTTCGGAGAAATAAAAGAAGAAAATACACACAAAAAAGTCAACTTCCTTGACATTAGTGAAACTTCACCCCAAAATTTGAAGGAGGCCGAAGTATTTGGTATTCGACTTCGCCTATGAAGTTCGAGTTTCGGCGAAATTTCGTTAAACTTCGTCGAAGTAATTTTCCATGTGATAAACACCGAATCTTTGAGAAATGTAAAGCTTTGACTAGGTTGAAGCTTGTACCTTGGAGTATGCCAAAGGAACATGCAAAGATCATATAAGTCACCAACTCAGTTGCTATTGTAGTTGAAGTAGTTTCTAGAAGAAGACCACCATGTGGTAGCTTCAAGGAATTTAATGATCGATATCGATGCCGTTTCGACAGCTTGGATATAGATATTTACCGGTATACCGACGAAAATATCGACAGATGCAATCCTGGCCATATCGACGCCAAAATGAACGAATTAAATCATGAAATTTTACAGGCGCGGTCTCAACACCTAGATGCAACGTTTTATGCAATAAAATTCTATATTTGGTATGTGGGGGGGGTCAATAATGTGGGAGGTAAGGAATATGTCCTCTTTTTTTGGAGATTTCGATGAAGGATTTCGATGACAAAATGCAAGAATTAAGATCTAAAATTTTACTAGCACAATCCATAAACTCATGTTCAAACACTTATGCAATAATATTCAATTTACAACAAACATATAACAACATAGTAAATTACTAACTCACATCAGTTGTATGTTGAATGACGCGCTGGTTCTCTATACATTATGTTGTTCATATGGGCCACATATTGCTCCCATGTCATGTAATTTCTGTAAGATTTGTTGCAGCAAACAACATGCTCCTCATACACTTCAAAATTTGGCAAAATGTATCATCCCAAACTTTGGCAAATGTTCTTCCAAATCTTTGAGATATTTTTCCTTGGTTGTTGATATCAATGGAGGTTGAGTAGAAGCAGGAGGAGGTGCCCATGCTCGAGGAGCTTGATGTTAAGGAGCTTGAGGTTGAGTAGAAGCAGGAGGAGGTGCCCATGCTCGAGGAGCTTGAGGTTGAAGCAAAGGAGGTTGTAATGGTACACCGGGAATAGGATAAACTGTAGTATGCCCACCACTCCATGTTTGACCTCCATCACCAGAGTATGCTTCATTGTTCACCCGAAAGCATCCATAAGGGCTACAGACAGAGTATGCTTCGTGATATCCCAAGCCTAATTCTAATCTTGGTGGTAACTGAGATGGGAATGGAAGTGTCTGCCCAAATAACATATCTCCAAATGAATGCTGAGATTGAGAGTCAGATATGCTCATGGTATCCAATGAATCAACAAGATCATAATAATAATCGCTTTGGCTCTGGTATTGTGGTTGTGGTGGAGGTGCACCACTGTAATCTTTCCCAATTCGAGTTTTCTCCTTTGAAATGTTTTATCAGCCATGGGATATTCCTTTCTGGTGGAGGTGCATCCCTAGTAACATGACTAACATACTAACATGGAGGATATTCTGGAGAGCGTTGGCTGCGACTGTCACCATCATTGCCACCATCATCAGACTTAGATTTGGAACCAAATGTAGAAGAAGAAGAATCTGAGCTACCTAATTGTTCTTCCACTTCTCTATTGATTTCCATATCAATAATAACATGTGCAACTTCAGCATCAAGTCTTTCTGGCGAGGTATCAATAATAATATCATCACCATTATTTGCATCAAATTGCTCTTCTATATATGGATCTGGACGTCCATCTAAATTATCAAGAACATGATGACCTATCTCATTCATCCATTCCTGTAATGGATTTTCTGAATCATCCTCCAGTCCTCTACATCTTTCTATGTTAAAAGTATATGCGGTGTCAATGGGATCATGGACAACAACAAAATCTACTTCCTTGTAGTTGGCATCTCTATTACTCTAGCCCTCAACCGCATGTTGTAGTGAACGTAGATAAGATCCCTCTACCTGTTTGCACCAAGCCTGTTCCTTCTCTTTGAGTGTATCAAATTGAAAGTGCTCCAATTTCTTTCACAACCCCCTGCAGAAGTTGTTTGAGCTAGGATGCGAATAGACACTTTTCTTAAATGGGGGGCACCTGTTCCATTCCAAACCCACCACTCACAAGGATCTCCTGCCTCGCGGTCAACAACCGCATATGGATGGCCAAAGCATATAGTGCTTTCACAAAACTGGCGCAACTATAAAAATAATATATACGATATTGAGATGATGAAATCAAAGGAAAGACTAATGAGAAATTAAGAATGTAAGTTATATACCTCTTCTAGTACTAGCAATCGATCTTCTGGAGAGGTAATGAACTTGTTAGTGACATCTCTCACTGCATTCATTAGAGTCACATTCAATCCCAGTGCTTGTGAGTATTGGAACCTCGGATTCAAATAGTAAGCTATCACAAATTTAAATAAGGAAATAAGAATGACATTTTATTTGTTGACTATGAGTTAGACCAAAAACATAGAAGTTAGAATATAATTGAGATATATACCTGCTTTATGTAATGGATGCAAAAGCATATTTGTCCAACGGTTCTCATAAATTCTTATGTATTGCTCATTGGACCTAGGAACCGCTTCTTTGATATTGTCCACAATTGAGGTCATTGCATCATATAGGAAATGCATTGTTGCAGTTTTGTCACCATCTACCAACCTCAATACTTTGACAATGGGTTCCATTATTCGAAACAATCTAGTAACCTTATCCCAAAAAGGTTGGTTGGCAATCAATTCCTCAATTCTTCTGCCAACCGGGGTGTTGTGCTCCTTCATGGAGGTCCACTCCACTCCATTGAATAGCCTCCTAAGTCCATCCCTTTTGGACTTTAACAATTGTAAGGCAAGAAAATTTGTTGCAAATCTAGTTGCCCCTGTTCTAATTAGATCACCACCACAATACTCAGGTCGCCTCATTGCATTTAGTAGAAAAGAACGATTGTAGATGAATCCCGCGATCAACCTACCATCAATGACAACATATTTGATGAAATCAATTGAGCCCATGTCCTTAAGAATGAGATCTATGCAATGGGCAGCACATGGTGTCCAATAGACCGGATATTTCTTCATTAAACTCTCGCCGGCCTTCTTGAAGGCAGAAGCATTATCAACAACTATCTGCACCACATTCTCCACACCAACCTGCTTCGTGTATGTCTTCATTAGTCTCTTTATGTATCTGTGGTTCCTGACCTTACCTGAAGCATCAACAAAGTCTAGAAAAATTGTGGGTCCACGACAATGTACAAGAAAGTTGATAATTTGTCTTCTATTTCCACTAGTCCACCCATCACACATAAGTGTGATGCCATATTCCGACCACATATGTTTTTGGTCTGAAATCCATGCTTGTAGATCCTTCTTCTCTAGTAGAAGATACTTGTTCATTAATTCATATGAACTGGGAGCATTGATGCCCCTACCAGACTCCCCTATCACATCTACCATATGCTACAGATAGGGTTCAGTTGCAACATGTGCAGGTATACCATGAGCAAAGAAGAACTTGCCCACTGCCTTGCCAACCTTATCTTTTGCACCAGTGAACATTGCTTTAAGGCTTTTTTGCCTAGCCTCTGGCTTCCTAACCCCTGGCTCATCAACATTCCTCAATCTCACACTAGCAGAATGGAAAAGTGTATCAATGCCTCCTTTCTTCCTTTTACCATGACCAGCTCGGTCTTCATCGTCATCTAGGTCAACAACAGGAATGTGTGCAGTCCCACTGCCTCCACCTGCACCAGATGGCCCATACCTCCTTGTAATCTGAGCTGCCTCCCCCCTTTCCCACTCACTTCTGCGAGATTCTCTAATAGCACATCTATACATACGACGTGAATAGGTTGTATCACATTCATGAGGATATCCAATATCATCATCAGATTCAGTAGAAGAACCTGTAGGCCTAACATCAAACAATGTATCTGTGTAAGCCCTGTCAACCTCCTTCATCTTTTGTTGTTTTTGTTTCTTTGCACCCATAAGTTTCTTGAAATCATCCCTAACACTTTGGGATACCTTTGGCACATTGCCACATTTTTGTCACCACCAGTAATGTGATGTTTAAATCTAGTAGTTCCCCCTCCACCAATTGTCTTCTTACAGTAATTGTAAATTATCTTTCTCCTGTTCCCATCAACAGGCATGCAGTGATTCAATGCAAAATCCACATCCTTAGCTCCAACATTACCGGCCCCAACACCCTCACTATCGCTTGAAGATATCTTCTCAAAAGTCAAAAGTCAACACTGCAAAAAGACAGACAAAAAAAATTAGGTGTATGAAATCAAAACCATTAAGTTGCAAGAAATTAATCTATTTGATGTATTATAGAATCAAACACAATACTTTAAGTGTATAAATGTTAAATGTATTTATAGAATCAAACACAAAAATTTTAAAGATTTTTATTACCAAGAAAAAAGGGTTAAATAAAAAAATAAAAGTCTGAAATTATTTAAAAAAATATAAAATTTGATTTATCTAATCTTAGGGAAAGTGATGTGTTACAAATTACTCATTGTATAACACTAACACACATATTTCTGTAGAAAAAACAAAAAATGTAATTTTTTTTATTTTCAGCATTTTTAATAAATGAAAATTCGAAAAATATAAATATTTTAACTATATTTTTGTTTGTTTGTTCATATTAGTATTTGGTGCAACTTCTTCTACTAAACCTAAGTTAGATACCTATATTAATAGTACTTATTGTATTATTACGAATTTAATATTAATTAGTGAAATTATATGATAATATTAATTAATAGTAGTAAATCTAGTGATACATTAGTAGATGTACATAATATAATCATAGATCTATTGTTAAATAGCATTAATCCTAAGTTTTTTGGAGTAGATCTAGGATTTGGATGTATTTAGAGAAATTTGGAGAACTTCTATGGTGAAAATAGAAGGAAATAGAGAGGGGAGGGGTTGGAAATGATGAGAAATGAAAGAAATTAAGAAAGCATACCTTGATTAGGGCTGATTTGAGCTCCAAGGAAAGAAATCGCCCCAAATCTCCAAGTTTCTCCACTCAAACAGCAACAACAGCAACAAGTTTGCAAAAAATGGTAAGTCGGGGCGGCATACCGCCGGTATCGCCCTTAAGTGGGCCTTTTTGCACACGGCACCCCCGATATTCACTGATATCGGGCGATTTTACCGGTAAATCCACCGGTTTACCGATATTTGCAATCCCATCGGCAGACTTGCTCAAATCAATGACCGATGGTGTCGATATCGGTATACCGGTCGGTATACCGATGGTATAGTCGATATCTCATCTAATGCGTAGCTTTGACAAGATTTGTACCATAGGAAGACTAGGTTGTAGCAGATGGTCAACGTGCTTGAAATGGTAAGGAAAAACAAGGAGGAAACATTACTGACATAGTTCACTGAATAAATACTTCTGCAAAATATAGGTGTGTCAGACCGACATACAACAATTTTTTGAGTAATCTAAGATGCTCCATGCTAGAAGATTGGAGGATTGCCATAGTAGAATAAATGACCAAGACGTGGTCGATGAAGATACATATTCGATTGATGTGGAGAGCCGATGACATCCAATTGATCTTAGGAGTCATCTTCTTCAGTTGATGACGATGTAAGAAGATGAATTCTGAATGACAGATCAATGCTTGGCAACTCGGAATGTGAATGGTGAGGATGGACATTGGCATTGAACTGGACAATGTGATCTGGACAACAGGTTGAGTACACAAAACTCCATATTTAGACAATGCTCTTCTTCCCCTTTCCTTTTTGGAGATCAACACTTTGCGCCTCATCTCTTCTCATCCTCCTCTTCTCATCTCCTTCGTCTCTCCCCCGTTGGGATGGACAAAGACAAAGAGAAAGAGAAACTCCCATGGGACAATAGAAGCAGGAACATGGGGTGGAGAGGGAAGAAACGACTAAAGAAGCATTTGCTTGATATGACTGGAGAAGTTGTGTTGGACTGCTCAACGGGCTTTAGAGAACTCAATCTCACGCTTAAGAATGCTTGACTTTGTGCTTGAAAAGGGACGAATCCTTGCATTTGAGAGGTTGATCTTGTGCCTAAGAGCTAATTGCATCACACATGCGAGTAGAGGACTTCATATTGGCACTTCAGAGAGGTTGACTTGGCGAGGAAGCTATAGCAGAATAATCGATAGCCATATTTGATGTCATCTGTGATCCGGCTAGAAGATTTGAAGACGAAAATAAATGGATAATTGTGCGACCCGAAAGGAGATTTGTCTGGCTCTTAGGACTGGACACAGCTTGTGGGATGGATGACACGTGATGTGAAGACTTGTTGGGAAGCTTCTGACTTTTGACACGCTGTATGGATGAAGAAATATCATGTGTTTGAAGATGTTGGAGAACTAACGTGGGGCACATCTTGTTGGACATATGGCACGCCATGTCGCCGTTGTTGTTGACTGAATTGAAAACCTTAATGGTGGCGCGCCATGTTGGACACCTACAGGGTGTGTTGATTGTCGAAGATGACAAACAAACTTCTCGAGACATGCCATGTTGGTCATTACCTTGTGTTGATTGGGACAAATATCTTGTGACACGCCGTGTTAGATTTCTACATGCCGTCATGACGGAGAACTCTGTTGTGAATGGATCGCGTCGTGTTGATAGAGAACTCCGCTGCAAATGGACTTAAAACGTTGTGTAGATGACTTGCATGTTGTGCAACCTGCTGCCAGGGCAATTTTGACTTGTAGATTCAGCCTAGACTAACATTATTACCTCGGAGAACTTCCGTCCTATCTCTATCGACGAATTTCAGAGGTAGAGGCGGACCTTGGGGATGAAAGATAGAAAGATCTTTGGATTTATGCGTGGCGGACTAGAGACAAATATCAGATGGTGGAGATGACTTCCACTATAAATAAGATCACCAAGGGTTGTTGATGTCGGCGAGAACTTTCACTTGTTGATGTGGATGGACCTTAATTGGTGACGGCGATGCAAGGGTTATGGTTGGACGATTGCATCTGGACTTTGTGCTTGGGGAAGATGAACCCGAGGAAGATGGAAAGACGGATACATGGGGGATGCTAGACGATGATAAAGACGATGAGATGATGGATATGGTTAAGAGTTGACGATGAAGATGATGACAGCCCTTCAGAGAGAGGGTGCCAAAGATGGTGATGACCCTTTAGAAAGAGCGCGTCAGAGATGGCCCTGCGAAGAGGTTGATGGAGATGGCCTTGCGAGCACCCGACCATGACGGTAGCGGCCGCCTGCTGGCAGATACTTGTTGCTTTCTCTCTAGGGTTAGGATTGACGCTCTGATACCATGTAGAAGGGGAATGATATTGATGATATATTGATAATGTGTTGCCAATGTGTTGGATACAAGAGTCCCTCTCCTTTATATAGGAGAAGGTGCACATGACTCTAGAGACTTCTACATATGACTAGACTCTATATGAACCTACAGACTCTAGACCATATATGATACGACTTATAGTTCTAACCAAGGAATAAGGTATCCGATTTCGATACCGTTTCGACAGCATGGAAACCGAAATTTATGGAAATTTCGACAAAATTTTTGATAAATGCAATTGTGCCCGTTTCGACGCCAAAATGAACGAATTAATTTATGAAATTTTACAGGCGTGACCTCTACACCTAAATGCATCGTTTTATGCAATAAAATTTTATGTGGGGGTAGGTTAGGGAGGGGTCCTTCATGTGGGGAGGTAAGGGAACTGTCCTTTTTATTGAGGATTTCGATGACAAAATGTAGGAATTAAGTTATGTAATTTTACAATTATGAGCTATATACATGCATGTACTTATTTGTGCTCTAACATCACATATTCGATATGTAGGGCATCCCCCACACATTTTACTTGGGTTGATAGTTTGTTGTTGATATTGACTCGACAGTCAACCATTTCATTGGCCCTAAGAACATTAATGCAATGTTTCCAAGTAAAATCATTATTTATTGTGTATTTGGCTTCCTAGGACCCTCATTGTCTATTAACCACCACTAGGATACATGTCGTCCGCATTGAAGAAAATAAAATATAGCATAAAACATGCATCGTATTAGTATTTGATAATTTGAGTAGCAAATATTAGGGAATGCAATGTAATTATGATATATTATAGGTATATGCTATGCATGAGTAATAAATGGTGAAATAACCCCAATCCCCCTATAGTCCTTTTCAAAAAACAACAATAACACAAAGGATTGCAATTATCGAAACTTCCATCGAAATTTCCATCGAAATTTTTCAATTTGTGTACAAAAAATCTCGAAATTGGCAAAATTCATCGAAACCGTCGAAATTTTTATCGAAATTGTGATAAATGCAATCTTGTTGGAGTTTCGATCGAAATCGGTATGGTCGCATGTTTCGGTACCAGATGCTACCGAAATCGGTATTTTGGGGCGAAATTTCGGTGATTTCGCCGAAACCTTATTCCTTGGTTCTAACACATGTCATAGACTAACAGAGAAGCTTTCCCAAGATAGAATTTATAGGGCAAGGTTTTGCGGATATGCAGGTTATAGAGAAGTATAATCCATTGTAGTTCTGTCACCAAAGACGAAAGTAGAGCGACAACAAATCGTGGTACATCTAGGTAGTACAATCCATCTAATTCCTCATAGCCCAAACCAATCATCGTGCTCGTGCGGAGATCCTGAAAAACACAACCTTCGGAATAAAAAATGATAGAGCATTGAAGGCTCTTAACAAGTTTACTGACGGATAACAAATTTAGAGGAAATCTTGGAACATACAACACAAGCTTTAAGGGTAAGTTATGAGATAGAGAGATAGTTCCAATTCCGTGCACCAGGGACTGAGTTCCATCAACAACTGTAACTCGTGGAACTCTAGTTGTTTTAGTCAAGACAGAAAAAAGTTCAGAACAACCATATATATGAGCAGATGCACTAGAGTGGATGACCCGTTTATTTTTACCATAAGTTGCAGGAGAGGCAAGTAAAGCAGACGAACCTCCATCTTGATTAGCGGTTGCGAAGGCAGGCGGGCCTGAAGGAGTTTCTCAAACTCCAAGCGGATCCACCCAAGAATGGGCAAGGTAGAATTGGAGGTAGCAGTGGATGGATCTTCAGAAGCATCAATTGTAACTTAATTTTCCCATGCAGGTTCATCATGTTTAGCCCCCCAACGATCTTCAGTGTGGTTTGTGCGACCACAAAAGTTAGAGAATCGACTCTCAGTAGGAGGTTGTCCACATCCAGATCCAGGCGGTGAAGGACCATGTCCGGACCACCAAAAGAACGACATGGTCTAGATCACGCGCTCATCCAAGGCCTCGGCCAGAATCACCAGAGCGCACCACAAGAGCAAAATTATTAGAGGAAGTAGAAGGTGGGAAGGACATGGATGGAAGACATTGGACGTGCTTGAGTACATCCTGTAGAGTAGGCCAGGGATCATTAGATAAGATCTAATCGACAACTCTAAAGAAGGTATTAGGTAGTCCAGCCAAAAAGTGAACTAACTGAAGTTCATTGTGTTGACGTTGAACTTCTTTGATGTTAGAAGATAGAAGATGATAGACCTCGTATTCATCCCAGAGAGTCGAGCATTGGTTGTAATAATCATCTACTGATCCATCAGTTGAGTATTCTTTTTCGTCACTTGAAGATCTCACATGTGAGAGTTGATTCCACATGGCTTTAGCAGTCTGGAGGCGCAGTAGAGACTAAATGATCTTTGGTTCGGCGTTGTTAACCATCCACGACATCATGTGGGAATCGTCTTTACTCCACTGAGCATGGGCTGGTTTGGCTTTTTTCGGCCGAGGCATTAGGAGGGGCCGGTGTAGCAGAAGAAAGATGTGAATATTGCTCTTGGGCTTTTACATAAAGCTCAAACAAAGGCAACCAAAGATGATAGTTGGAGCCATCTAGTTTTATGGCTGTAACGTAGAGCGATCGGGGAGGATCCGTAGATGACATGAGTTACGGGGTGGTGACGCACACAAAAGAAGATGTAGTGTGCTGCGTGCTACACACACTAAGCAACAACAAGAGACGGTCTGGATCACGTGATCGTAGAAACCCATATAGGGGCAATAGAGAAAAGCAAGGAGAACCTACACCGCAATGAAATATATTTACTCTACCATGTGATGGAGGCAGAGGAGCACCGTGTAACGTGTCAATGGGCTATTGCGAAAGAGCTTTTGGTGTAGTGAAGAAGAGAGGAAGGAGCGGCTGCAATGGAAGAAAAGACGATGCTGCAATTTTATGGCAGCAAGAAGGAAAGGAGGCTGGGAGGCAAGTGGAGGGGTGAGGCAGCAATAGGAAGGAGAGGAAGGGAGGGGGGTTGGTGGCGGGCGGAAAGGGGAGGGTGGGAGGTCAGCAGCAGGTAGGGCGGTTGTACGGTGTGGAGGGGAGGGTGGGAGGTCAGCAGCGGGTACGGGGGGCTGTAGCGGTGTGGAGGGGGGGCGAGAGGTCAGCGCCGGGTGGTGGATGGATGGGGATCAGGGGGCGGGGAGGCAGCAGTGGCATGGAGGGTGGAGAGGCGGGGTTAGCGGCGACCGGGGGGGGGGTGTTTAACGGTGGTGGGTTTGGGGAGGGGCGGATAAGTTAGGGTTAGAGGAGGGGGGAGGGAAGCGTGAGAGTTGGGGAGGGGAAAAGGTGGAGAGGCTATGGGGGCTCGTAACCGTCTAATACCATATAGAAAAGAGTGATCTTTATTTGATGTGTCTAAAACAAATATAAGGCACTCTATTTTATAAGACGAGAGTAAGTAGAAAACAAAATAGTAGATATGGGATGAAAGAAAAGGCTAAAGACAGAGACAAGTCTAAAGCATATAGGCATAAAGCATATGTATAAAGCACATATGTATGAATGCAGGTATTTTGGTACCCATTTACAAACCTACCGTAGAAGTTACTATTCGTGTTTCACCTCCATTAATGAAAGATAGGTGTAGTGATAATAGAAGGTAAACAAAATAGTAGATATGGGATAAAAGAAAAGGCTAAAGACAAAGACAAGTCTAAAGCATAAAAGCATAATGCATATTTATAAAGCGTATATGTATCGATTATCGTGGTACCCATTTACAAACCTACCATTGCTGAAGTTACTGTTAGTGTTTCACTTGCATTAATGAATGACCGTAGTAGTGATAGTAGAAGGTGTATATGGCACTCAGTATATGATAGAAAATATGGAAATATGCAATGATAAGTTGATGAGTTGTGGCTCCAACATTGGTGGTTTGTGTTGGACATCTCTCGAGTTAAAACTTTATATAATTTTTTAATGTTAATTTCCCATTCATGCTTAATATGACAAACAATTGGTTGGTGTATATACTTAAGCACATTGAGAGTGGCGTTTATTAAAGGATTATTGGACTCTCCAAAGATGTGGCCTAGGTAATAATGACTTAAGCATGCGCCAGCCTATGTCTGCACATCTTCATTTACCTTACATATTGTTCTGTATGTCTAGTGAATTATTTTTCGTGCTTCAAATTTGTTACTTATATATGTGAGTGCTTTAGCGTAATGCTTTGATTGTGGGAACGTGCACACACACACATAAGGGTGTCTAACTATTTCATTTATTTGCAGAACTTTGTAGTGGCGCTGTGTGAATTTTCTTTATTGGAATTTATGTTTGTTTTTCATTTATATTCTATATACACTTCACTTATAAACCAGCAACCTTTTTAAATCCATTCTCCTTTTCAGAGGGCATCCTTGGTGAAACCCTTAGTAAATTCAGCATTTGGAGCCTTTACCTTACCTTTGTCCTAGCAGTTGGAAGATTCATTAGGCTTCAATGCGCAGATTTGAGAATGAGAATACCTTATGAAAATCTTCCTTCTTGTGAAAGGTATCCTTATCTATGTCTTTTTTTGCAGTTTGTAATTTACACAATTAACTTTGTGAAAAAAACTTATATTTCTATAATCTTATTCGCTAATTAGGATAATAGGATCTTTAAACTTCAGCTGTGTAAAAAACTGATTTTTTGCTTTCTCTATTTATTGTCTTCAAGCATGATGACAAATTAGCAAAAATAGTAGTATACATATTTTAGGATCTTGTATTTTTTGTTTAAATCATAACCACAAACACCGTTGAGATTAGATTAAGCTCTATAGATGTAATGTCAGATACCAATTTGAAAAAAATCCCAAAATATTAATCAAAGTTATAATTGCACTTAACTACTAGCTTGGTTGGTAAAGCTTGTCGTTTGTAGTGCAAATCGCAGGTTCAAACCTCTGTTGAGGCACCAGGGGTAGCTGTAGGGGGAGCAGCAACCTTCTTGGTGTGTTTGTGAAAAGATTGGACCCCTCCCCTCCATACCATTGTCATAATCATTTTTGGATAATTTTACCCTAAGAAACTTTAGACATAATTCTAGATATTGATACGATCACATATATTGTATAAAAAAAGATGCAGACACGATGATGGTGTGAACTAGTATGAAGCAATTAGATTAACTAAAAAACAAAGTTACAATGGGTACTATATATAGTCTTAACCCAAGGTACAAAGCAATATAAGATAAGCTAGATTGATGCTAATGGGGTTAGTAAGAGAAGGCCTATAATAACAAATTAAATATAATTTAGTAGTATACTAACACTCCTCAATCCAGAGTACACTGTGTATTCCCATCTTGCTACACATGTAGTTGAAAGAGGAAGCTGGAAGCGGTTTGGTGCAGATGTAGATTGTTTTCTCTCCAGTCTTTACATTTGGTGTGACAATCTTCTTGACATGAACAAAATCTCGCACAGAATGACAACCGACCTTGATGTGTTAGGTGCTCTCATGAAAACAAGTTTGGTGGCACTATGGATTCTGGGTTGATTGTCACATTCTAGGGTGGCCAGAGAGTAAGCAGGAAGGTTAAGTTTTTGGAGGACATATGTTACCCATGAATCTCACGACATGCATGGGTCACGACCCGATATTCTGCTTCACTACTTGAACGAGCAACTATCCGTCGTTCCTTGCTCCACCGGATGATGGGATGATCTCTCAAGAGGGCACGGTAGTCGGATATAGATCTCTTAGCATTGGCATCCCAACCCAATCATCATCATCAAAATAGGTTAAGGAAAAGTATGGAGAAGGGGGCTTTTCATAGAGAAGACCACGTCTTCGTGTGCTTTTTAGATAGTGTAGGATTCGTTGAACTTGAGCATAGTTTAAAATTTCCATGAAATTGTCGAAATTTTCACAATTATTTCCATACCGATGGCCATCGGACATCGAAATGCGCTGTCGAAACACATTGTCCTTCGAAATTTTTCTTTCGTTTTAATGTACTATGGATTGCCTAGAGCATTTTTTTGCATAGTTTTGTGTCTTTAAGTTTATACATTGTGCTTGAAAACTATAATGACTTAATTAATTGATTTCGCCATTGAAAAATGACATCAAAAGTCTCCATCGAAATCCCCATCGAAGCAGTTTAGGGTTCTTCACTCACACATGAGGGGACCCCCAACCCCACATATCCAGTATGAAGTATTATTGCATATTTGAGTAGATCTACATTAGTAGATATCTCTAGTAAAATTTCATAAATTAGTTCGTTGACTTTGCCATCGAAACGTTAGGAACGCATTTGTCAAAATTTCCATTGAAATTTTGGTAATTTTTTTGTGGCCAGCGAAAATCATCGAAATCGGACATTTTCTTCCTTGAACTCGAGTCTAGTGATAGACAAGACGTTGAGCCATGTGTTGACTAACCAGACTAACTACAAAGGCAATGTCTGGACAGGTGATAGTGAGATAAATCAACTTTCCCACTATGCACCGATATTGCTGAGAATCTTGAAGGAGTTTCCCTCAGAAATTACTGGTCTGGTAGTCCATTGAAGAGGAAACAAGCTTGAAATTGAGCATGCTAGAATCAACAAGGAGGTCTAGGACATACTTCCACTGAGAGAGAGATGCCACTTTTGGAGCAAAGATCCTTAATGCTCAAGAAATAGCAGAGTTGCCCCAGGTCCTTCATGTGAAAATGGGACTTGATAGAGTCTTTCAGTGTTAGTTTGGAAAAGAAAACACTGTGGTCCCTAAAAGATCTGGAAAAGCCTTAAGCGGCAAGAATTCCATTCAGTTTGTTGAACCATGCCCTTGGTGATTGCTTGAGGCCATACCATGATCATTTGAGGCGGTAAACATGGGAAGAACCCCTCAGTAGTGAAACTCGGAGGTTGATACATACAAACCTCCTCCTCGACTGGCCATGGAGGAAAGCATTTTTAATATCAAGCTGGAACAAGGCCAATTTCTTTGAGTTACTAGAGATAACAATACTGACCAAGGCAACACGAGGGACCGACGGAAAAGTTTCAAAGAAGCCCACTCCAAACATCTGGGCAATTCCTTTGGAAACCAAACGTGCTTAGAGCCGTTCAACGGGCCTGTCAAAATTGCACTTGATGGAGAAGATCCGACTATAGCCCACATTGTTCTTGTTTGGAGATGGAAGGATAAGATCTCATGTTTCATTATCATGCAAAATTGTCATTTTTTCAAGCATCGCAACTTTTTAAGCAGGGTGTAGAAGAGTCTTATGGTAGTTTTTCGGGAACTTGATGGAGTCTTAAGTGTTGGGCAATAACTTTAGCAAAACCAACAGAAGAATAGAACTACATATGTTCAAAAAAGACAACATCAGTCGAGACCATCCATTTCTTAGTAAGTGGGTCAAAGCAGCAATACCCTTTTTGTGTCCTAGAGTACCCCAAGAAAATACACTTGGTAGCACGAGGATCCAATTTAGTAAGTCCAAGACGCAATTTTTTCACAAAACACGTACTACCAAAAATACGAGGAGGTATAGTGAACAAAGGAGCATCAGGGTATAAAATCTGAAAAGGCACTTCACTGCCAAGAACAGAAGAAGGCATGCGGTTAATAAGATAACATGCAGTGGAAACTGCTTCTGGCCAAAAAGAGAGGGGAACATGATAGTAAAAAAGAAGAGTACACTCAATCTCAAGGAGATGTCAATTTTTGCGTTCAGCAATGCCATTCTATTGGAGTGTATATGCACAAGAGGTTTGCTGAATAGTACCCATTTTGGTACAAAACTGATTGACTGACTTTTGCATGAATTCAAGGGCATTATCAGTTCTAAGGATTTTAATAGGTTTACTAAAGTGGGTACGTATCTCAGCAAAGAACGATGTAATAGTGTCAAGCATATGAGATCTGTCTTTTAACAAAAACAACCAGGTGGTTCTAGAAAAATCATCAATAAAATTCATAAAGTACCAAAATTCAAAAATACTAGCAACAGAGCATGGGCCCCAAATGTCAGCATGTACAATATCAAAAGACTCTTTTGAGCTAATACATTTTTTCTTAGTAAAAGTAGATCGAGTTTGTTTTCCTAACTGGCATGTCTCACAATGAAAAACTTGACTCAGAAATGTCAGGTAATAAATGCTTCAATTTTGCTGGTGAAGGGTGCCCCAAGCAGTAGTGCCACTGAATGTCAGTCACAGAAGTAGTCAGGTAACCCTTGTCTTTGGTGCATCCAAATAGTAGAGTTTTTCTAATCCCTCATGGCCTGAACCAATCTTCATCCTCGTGCGTAGGTCCTGAAAGATAACAAGTTGATAGAGAATTTAGGTACAAAAAGTGTTGAGTTCAAAATAAGATGACCAAAAGTATAGATGTGAACGTAAGTTGCAAGGCTGCTTGCAATGCAACTTGTGTGAGGGTTCAAGACCACTCACCCTTTTATTAATAGAACTGGAGAAATTATATAGAGGCCCAATAATAAATAGAAATTACAAAAATCATAATATAAAGAGATATATTAACACTCCCCCTCAAGCTGGAGCGTACACATCGTGTATGCCCATCTTGTTGCAAAAGCTCTGAAATGATGCTGGACTAAATGGCTTTGTGAGGACATCTACAAGTTGATCTTCAGATTTTACATGCAGAGTCACACCTTGCCATTCTTGATCTGATCTCTGATGAAGTGGCAGTCAACCTCTATATGTTTAGTGCGCTCATGGAAGATAGGATTCTTGGCAATGTAGATAGCAGCTTGACTGTCACATCTGAGCTCGATGGGAGACGAAACAAAAATCTTTAACTCAAAAAGTACAGATTGAACCCACTACAACTCACAACAGGCATGAGCCATTGGTCGATACTCAGCTTCCGTGCTTGATCTAGCCACAACACTCTGCTTTTTACTTTTCCAGGTGATAAGGTGATTTTCCAGAAACGTGCAATACCCAGAAGTAGACGTCATTCAGATTACCAGCCCAGTCTGCATCTGCATAACCAGTAAGAACAAGAGTAGACACATGAGTCTTGGGTCTATAGTAGGTGATCCCCTTATTGGGTGCACCCTTTAGATATCTCAGAATACGACAAACTGCCATCTAGTGTGACTGTTGTGGTGAGCTCATATGCTGACTCACCACACCTACAACAAAAGAAATATCAGGGCGAGTAACTGTCAGGTATATCAGCTTCCCAACAATTTTCCTGTAGTAGCCTGGATCTGGATAATCAGTATCATCAGTCATCTCCTTCACATGATAGTCCATAGGAGTAGACACCGGCTTGGATTCACTCATGCCAGCTTCCTGCAATAAATCCAACACATATTTCCTCTGAGACAAATTAATGCCTGCATGAGATCTAAGTACTTCAATGCCCAGAAAATATCTCAGTTTACCCATTACCTTTGTATGAAAGTGCCCCTGCAATCCTTCCTTGACACGTGATATGCCTGTAGAATCGCTGCCAGTGATAACTATACCATCCACATATACAACAATAATGATGGATCCAACAGAAGAGTTAGAATAAAATAAGGAGTGATCAATCACAGAACGAGAGAAGCCCATCTTTTGCACAACATCATTGAACTTGTCAAACCAAGCTCTAGGAGATTGTTTCAACCCGTAGATGACTTTTTTCAATCTACGCACCTTCTGACACTCCCCCTGAGCAACAAAACCAGGAGGTTGCTCCATGTATACCTCTTCTTGTAGATCACCATGGAGGAAGACATTCTTATGATCAAGCTGAAATAGAGGCCAGGCAAAGGTAGTAGCAAGAGAAATAAGAATACGCACTGAATTCAGACGAGCCACTGGTGAAAAGGTCTCAAAGAAATCAACTCCATATGTCTGAGCATAACCCTTTGCCACCACTCTAGCCTTCAACCTCTCAACTGAACCATCTGGATTATGTTTTGCTGTGATACCCATTTGCAGCCGACAACATTTTTCCATGAAGGTAAGTCAATAAGATCCCAGGTGTTGTTTTGTAGAAGAGCAGACATTTCTATATGCATCGCCTATTTCCGACCAGTATCCTTCATAGTTCATAGCATCAAGATGATTTCTTGGAATAACCACAAAATCAATCCCAAGAGCAAATGACCGGGCCTGCTTGGATAATTTCGACAAACAACTCACATTTGCAATAGGATGTCGAATAGTACTGGAATGAGTACCTTTGCGAACAGCAATGGGAACATCAAGGTCAGATGGTTCTGCAGAAATCTCTTGAGTAGAGGAAGATGGGGAAGGCTAAGAGATTGGAGTTGCTACCTCCTCTGGATCCTGCCTGCCTCGTCTGCTAGAAACATGTTGATATTGTTGAATTAATGTATCACTTGTTGGCTGCTCTTCCTGAATGACAGTATAGTCAAGAATGATAGGTGGCACTCTCTCACCGATGTCTGATGGTGGCACTCTCTTACTTTCACACAATTGCTCTCCCTTACTGGGAACACTAGAGAAAAATGGTGTGGATTCATGGAAAGTTGCATCCCGAGACACAAACATACAACGGAGACTGGGACAATAACACTTGTATCCTTTGTTAGTGTTGGAGTACCCAAGAAAGAGAGTCCTACTAGACCTAAGGGATAAATTATCAGCCTTAGGATCAAAATTGTGGACAAATGAAGTACACCCAAACACTTTGAGAGGAACAAGGAAAGGCGGATCTTGTGGACGTAAGACAGAAAAAGGAGTACGTCCTTGAAGCACCGAACAGGGTTGCCTGTTGATCAGGAAACAAGCAGTAAGTAAAGCATCAGACCAGAACCTCTTAGGGACATTGGATTGAAACATAATAGTCCTGGTAATGTCAAGAAGGTGACGATTTTTGCACTCAGCTACTCCATTTTGTTGAGGAGTGTGAGGACAAGACGTACGATGAATCATCCCAACAGAGCTACAAAAATCAGCCATAGCAGTTTGAACATATTCCAAGGCATTATCAGATTGAAGAATTTTAATATATTGCAATCAAATTGAACTTTTATTTCTTGATGAAAATGCTTGACAATGGATAACACTGACTCTCGACTCTTTAATAAATAAATCCATGTCATGCGAGAAAAATCATCCACAAAGGAAATAAAATAGCAAAAACCATTATAACTATTGGTCTTTACAGGACCCCAAACATCACTATGGACTAACTCAAAGGGACAAGATGCCCGTTTATTGACACGACTGGGATAAGACAGTCTATGATGTTTTCCCAATTGGCAGGACTTACACTCTAAATAAGACACTTGGGACAACTCAGGTTCTAACTTTCTCAAGCTCTCCAACGACGGATGTCCATATCTGTAGTGCCACAGTAAGGGAGAACCGCTCAAAAGGATAGCCGGAGCAGGAGTAGATACTTGGCGAGGCAGACTGTCACCGTGGAAGAGGTAGAGATCACCTTTACTAGGCCCCCCACCATTCGTCCTCATACTCTTGAGATCCTGTAATACAAAACAAGAAGGCCCAAACGTCACTGTACATTTCACAATATCAACTAATTTTGCAACAAAGAGAAGATTAAAAGGAAATGCAGGCACATAGTGATTCGATTGAAGATTAATTTTAGGAGTTAGAGAAGCAGATCCACTTGCTAACACTCTCCTCACTGAACCATCTGCTATGGTTACAGATTTGTGAGGAATATGTGAGTCAATGGAGTGAAGTAATCTCCTCATATCGGTCATATGTTGGGATGCTCCATAATCAACCACCCATGACGAAGTTGAACCAGAAGCCAATAGAGAGGTAGCCTGATTACTAGTGGTAGAAGCCAGATTTGCAGAGGAAAAAGAGGATCCCACCCTCATGTTGTGTAGCCAGAAGAAATCTATCATACTCTTCCTTTATGAGTGAGATGCCAGAAGAACCAGAACTTGATGCAGATGGCTCAGAAGACTCAGCAATACTTGCATAGTTTGTTGCCCCCACAGGTGGTGCAGCATGTCTTCCATGCTTCTTCCAGCACTTCTCAACTCTCAACAGTGTGTCCAGGTTTGTGACAGAAGGTGCACTTCGGACGTGCTCCACGTCCTCATCCCATACCTGTACGGCCTCGAACTGCAGCGGCTACAGATGCATGAGAATCTCCAGAAGGTGAGAATGTTGTAGAATCAACTGGTTCAAAATTTGATTGTAGAATTCTCGAGTAAGCTTCTTCCAGGCTGGGAAGTTTGTCAGAAGCGAGGATGACACTGCGAGCCAAACTGCAAGATGAATTCAGACTCGATAGAAACTTTGCAGTAATCAAGTCATCTCTGTCTTTGACCTGTTCTTGGACAGTCACTGGATGATAGAAGCTCAGCTCCTGAGCAATACCTTGGATCACTCTGAAATATTCTTCTAAAGGCTTGTCTCCCTGTCGTTCAGTGAAGAGTCGATCATATATCATAAACTGACGAAGAGCATTCTTTTCCTGAGAGTAATGCTTCTTCACAACATCCCATATGTCTTTGACAGTAGTATAGAACATGAACCTAGCAGCAATAGCAGGTTCCATGCTCCTTCATAGCCAGGTCTTCACCAGACTATTATGATGTTTCCATTCAGTATAGCCTTTATCAGTAGAAGCAGGAGGATCAGAATCAACATGTCATGCTTTATCTCAAGATTCTAACAAAAGAGGGGGGGAAAGTGACATTCCCTAGATGAAACCCTAGGAGCCTTGCTTTTGATACCATGTGAACGTAAGTTGCAAGGCTGCTTGTGTGAGGGTTCAAGACCACTCACCCTTTTATTAATAGAACTGGAGAAATTACATAGAGGTCCAGCAATAAATGGAAATTACAAAAATCATAATATAAAGAGATATATTAACAATAGATATTCCCTATCTCGAAAACTGGTGTTTGAGAACCATCGGCTAATGTGACAGGCAGAATAGCAGCAGTTTTATGCAAGGTAGAAAATAAGGATCGATTGTCAATAATATGAAAAGTGGCACCGGCGTCATTAACCCATTTATGTTTACCAGACTGTGCCAGAAGAGAAGATCGTGTCAGAAGAGTAGAAATGCCAGCGGTGTAGGTCTCAGCAGAGGATGTCAGGCATGCTTGGAGCACTTTCTCAACCTCAGATCGGATCCAATCAGAATAGAGAGCGGGGCAGACGTAGAAGCAGAGGTGTTAGGCTGCTCTGAAGAAACATAATTTGGCGAAGCAGGTTTGCCGTGCTTGATCCAACAACAGTCTTCAATACGATTGTTACACTTGCAAAAGTTGCAATAACGTGGTTCAGTAGAGGAGTATGAAACACGACCAACAACTGGAGTTGAGCGGCCTCGACCACAGCTACAACCGCGGCCACGTCCACGGAAAGAATCACCAGACCGAAAAACAAGGTGAACAAAAAAGAATTGAACTAATGTAATTGTTATAGATGAATACAAGACTGTACACCCCTGTCCTATATATAGGAGCAAGGGAGAAACCCTGAGACTTGTGTCCCAAGTAATCTAAACGGGTCGAGACACTAAAGGCCCACTAACTAATTAACCTATTAAGTAAATAGGCTAATATAGACTCTTTAACAAGCCGCACTATCAGAAAGATCAAGAGTTGTTTGAGAGACAGAGGGAAAGCGTTATATGCATTTCTGAACAACGCCCAAGGTGGGCAACGAATCACTTGAGAGAATCTGATCAACCACACCCACAAAGGAGGTGGTAAGCCGGTTAGGAATTGAATGAGATGTAGTTCATTCCATTGTCGTTGTGCTTCTTAATATTTGAGGTCAGCGGATGATAGACGTCAAATTCATCCCAGAGAGCGCAACAGTGATTGTAGTAATCTTCAATAGAATGTGGTAGAATACTCCTTGGCTAGGTGCTTGAAAATATCAAACACCTTCTTGGGATTTTGTTGATGAGAATACACGTGAGATAGTTGATCCCACATATCCTTAGTCGTGCGCAAGTGCAGAAGGGATTGGATGATTTTAGGTTCAACATTGTTGACCATTTAGGTCATAACCCAAAGTCGTCCTTGGACCACAGGTCATACGCCTGTAACAGGCGGCCTGTTTAGTCTTGTCATCATTAGTAGTATTCGGTGCATCCGAACCTTTAGTAGAAAGATGGGAATAGCTCCCCTAAGCCTTGATATAGAGTTCAAAAGAGGCTGCCCAGGTGTGATAGTTGGAGCTGTCTAACTTGGCAATTGTCACACAGAGATTGAGAAGAGGATCTGAGGACGCCATGAAAAATACAGGAAGCAGGACGAAAAAGCAAACAGAGCTAGTAGGCCGAAGCAGAAGTCACGTAGTAGTCAGCAGACAGATCAGCAGGCACGTAGCAGCTAAGGAACGAGGTATCCAATTTTGAGGTCGTTTCGACAGCATGGAAACCGAAAGTTTTGGAAATTTTGATAGATGCAACCGTGCTCGTTTCGATGCCAAAATGAACGAATTAGTTTATGAATTTTTACATGCCTGATCTCTACACCTAAATGCATCGTTTTATGCAATAAAATTTTATGTGGGGGTAGGTTGGGGGTGGTCCTTCATGTGGGAGGTAAGGGAACTGTCCTGTTTCTTGAGGGTTTTTATGAAGGGTTTCGATGAGAAAATGTAGGAATTAAGTTATGCAATTTTGCAAGTATGAGTTATATACATGCATGTACTTATTTGTGTTATAATATCAAATATTGGATATGTAGGGCATCCCCACACATTTACTTGGGTTGATAGTTTGTTGTTGATATTGACTCAATAGTCAATCATTTCATTGGTCCCAAGAACACTAGTGCAATGTTTCTAAGCTAAATCATTATTTGTTGGTGTGGTTGGCTTCCTAGCACCATCATTGTCTAATAAACCACCACTAGGATACATGTCCACATTGCAGAAACTAAGAAAGCATGCACTGCACAAGTATTTAATAATTTGAATAGCAAATATTAGGGAATTGCAATGTAATTATGATATACTATAAGTATATACTATGTATGAGTACTAAATGGTGAAATAACTCCAATCCCCCTTTGCTCCTCTTCAAAAAACAACACATATTGCAGTTATCAAAATTTTCATAGGAATTTGGTGAAATTCATCAAAATTTGGCGAAACTCATCGAAATCGACACAGTCACACGTTTCGATACCAAATCCCATCGAAATCAAAAATTTTGGTAGCAACAACATGCACATAGCAATCAGTAGACGAAAGCAGCAGAACCCCAACATAGGGGTTGATCTAAGAACACACGTATACGGGTAGAAAGACAACAGAAGGAGATTTGATGCATCAGATCCCAGAAATCCACGTCGGGGCAGAAGTAGATAGAGAAAAACCTACGCCAACATGGAGGAAAAAACTAATCCCCCATGAGGCGTGGGCAGAAAGAAAGTGAGATCTAGTTACGCCGTCAACGCGCTATGACTGGAAAGATGCCGGAGACGTTCTGAGACTGGCAAGGAGGAGAACGATTGGTGGTGGTGGCTAGTCGGAGGAAGAGATGGTGGGTATGGAGATAGGAAATATGTGGGAAGAAGAGGAGGGGGTAGAGGCTTAGTGGAAGGGGATGGACAATAGTAGATCTGCTGCGTGGAGGGTGAGGCGAAAGGAGGTGGAGGTGGCGCGGGGCTAGGAGGGTGAGAGGCGGCGCTAGGGAGGAAGGGGTGGGTTGTTAGGCGGCGGCAGGTGGTTTGATGAAGATTGCAACAGCAGCAGGGGTAGTGGCGGGTGGATGAGGGTGAAATAGGTGGCGGCAGGGAGGGGAAAGATGGCAGCGGGTGAGGGAAAAGGTGGCGGTAGGGAGGGGAAAGATGGCAGTGGGTGAGAGGGAAAAGGTAGCGGCGGGGAAAGGTGGTGGTGGGTGAGAGGGGTTGGAAGGTGAAAGGTGGCGGCGGGTGAAGGGAAAGATGGAGGGAGGGAGATGGCGGCTAGGTTGGTGATGGCATTAGGGTTAGGGTGAAAAGCTAGGGGGGATCGGGTAGCTCTGATACCATCTAAAATGGTAAAAGAGTTTCTATTAGTTGAATGAAACAATTACATGAGACTCTGTTATATAGGAGATTTAGAGAGTAAGAATAATCTAGAAACAAGAATATTCTAGAATAAGTAAAAAGACTAATGGGCTAATAAACAAAGGCCCATAACACAATAATAAAGAGAAATAAAGCCAGGAAAATATATATACTAATAGAAACGACTCTTGGGGGCTCTATAACAACCGTGCTACATTACTATGCAGTTAGAGTAGCTCGGGAGGATGATTAATGTCCTCTCCTCAAACTATAAATGTTTTTTACCTTCTAAGGCAAGGTTGTAAGGTCAGGGACGCCCCCTATGGACCAGGTTTTCGGGAGGAAAACAACCCTTAAACCCTTTTGTTGTATAAGAGAGTATGTTTACTTATGTTATTAAGTGTTTTGTAATATGGGCCCAAGTATGTTTTGACCCATTAGGGTTAGGTTGTGTCCTGAATGCTTCCATGTTCTCCTATTTATAGGAGTAGGGTTTTCTCTTCTTAATACCATAACTAGCCGTCTTTTATTATCTAACATGGTATCAGAGCAGTCGTCCTAGGGGCAAAAACACTACGTGAGAGAAATGGAGCATTGCCCCCTTGCGGGCGGTCGTACTTGGCTGCCCGCAGGGAATTCCCTCTTGATCCGTGCGATCTGCTCCTTTCACAGTAACCTGCCGCAACAACCCTCTACTCTCCAGTCGCTGCCTCACCTTGTTGTTGTTGCCTCTTGTTAGAAAGTAAAAGACGGCTAGTCGATATATTGATAAGAGGCAACCCTGCTCCTATATATAGGAAAACAGGGAAGCATACAAGACACAACTAAACCCTAATGGGCCAAGACATACTTGGGCTCATATTACAAAACACTTAATAACTTAAACAAATAGACTCTCTAATACTCCCCCTCAAGTTGAAGTTGGGAGAATCCCAAATCAGCTTGCAAACAGAGAGTCAAACTAAAAATAAAGAGAGAAAGAAAAAAAAAAACCAAGCCCATACAAGATGTTTCTCCCCCTCAATATTACATTAAAGCACTCAAAAACTCATGCACTCCCCTCAAGTAGATACTCCAAGCAAGCAGGCAAGCAAATCACAGAAGCTTCTTGATCATCATAGTAGAATCTAGAGCAGTAGTAAGCATCACAACAACATGGTCTTCAACATAGTGGCTAACGTCACATCCCAGAGAGTGCCGGGTCACAGGCAGCAAAGTCCAGAGAGTGCTGGATCACAGGCAGCAAAGTCCAGAGAGTGCTGGATCACAGGCAGTAGAGGTCAACGTACAAATAAAGTACGGACGGGTCAACGTGCGAAATAAAGCACGGACGAGCCAAATAGTGTTGGTACACAGTAGTAGAGAGTCGACATGCAAACAAGGCACGGACATGCCAGAGAGTGCTCGCGTACAGTAGTAGAGAGTCGACGACGTAGGCAGATAGAAGGCCAGTATCGCAAAGTAGCAAGGAAATACATAACTCCAGTAGACAAAGCCCCATGTAAAGTCAGCAACAAATGTCTTCATCATCTTCCCTCTTCATAAAGCATCCATCACAGTAGCAGATGTCATAAATCCAGAGAGTGTTGTCCACAGAGTAGAAAGTCAACGTGCAAATAAAGCATGGACAGCAGAAAGTGCAAAAGCACAAAGCAGCAGGTAAAGTGTGCTAATCATAGCACAAGTAGCAAAGATGACGTCCAAGTATGCAACTTCATAGCAGTAGCCGAGGTAGATGATGAATAGGCAACAATAGCAGCAAAATGATCCATATATAACAATAAAGGTAGCATGAAGATCCATATAGACAACAGCATATATATCTTCCTCATCTCTCCTCCATCTCATCTCTTCCTCTACTCTTCATCCTGTATTCTCCCCCTCACGCCAAGCACGGAAAGAGTAAAGGAGTGGTTGGCGTGGACAGTAAAAAACAATGGTAGAGGCAAAAAAATTTCTATAGGCAAATAGGTGGAGGAGGCAATCGATAACATAAATCAAGGTAGAAAATGATCCAGACAAATACATTGCCTTTGTACAACAACTGTAGACCAGAAAAGGGTCGTGCTACAGTATTCTGCCGGTGACAACGGCTGGGAAGAATTACCAATGCTCCCTCTTTGGAGTACCTTTGCCCTTGACCTTCTTGGGCAACGTAGCAGGGTCAGGGGCGCCCCCTTTTGATCAGCTTTAAGGGGGGAAACATTCCTTAGCACCTTGTTTGTTGAAGCCGTAATCTGTTGCAATAAGAGGCTGTTGACAACAGCCCATACTCTTGCTGATTTGAAGAAGAAAGAGGGACATAGCAGCTAATCGCAAGCACCATATGGCAGCTACAACCAAGGGAAAGGTCATCCCAGAAGGGCATGACCTAATATAAACCGGTGTGGGAGCAGCAGCCACTACAATGGTCGTCGTGCTACAATATGACACTGTAGCGGAGAATGATAAACTCCAAGCTACTACTGTTCCACATGATTGTAGACCTCAAGAAAACTTCCTTGGAGGGATCGATGGCTCTCCTCGGGTTTCCCCTATGACTTTGATGTGGAAGACAGTTGCGGATGCTCGAAGAGGACCGAACTGATTTGGAATGATGGGAATTCCCTACGGGCAGCAAGCACCGCCAAGGGCGGCGGCCGCCCGTAAGGGGGGCGCTTCTACTTTTCTTGCTCTCTCTCACGTAGGGTTTTGGTCCCTAGGACGGCTTCTCTGATACAATATTAGAAAGTAAAAGACGGCTAGTCGATATATATTTTTTTTAAGTAAAGCCAGGAGGTTTCTATTCATCTCGCCCCCCTCATGCAAGCAAAATCATTGTCAATGTTACAAAAAACATTATTATTGGCTGAAGGAAACCTGGTAGTACTACTACCATTACAAGATTCAGAGCTAATTAAATTTTCTAACTCAGAAGGGGCATTTCTATGATAAATGAAATGTAACCCGGTTTTTGGTGGCACTTAGCCAAGGCATCTGCAGCCATATTTCCGTCTCTTTTAGTGTGGGAAATTCTCCATTGAGCCCTCATCTTCTCCATGATTCTTCTACAAAGGCTGGCTGTTTTGGGACTGTCACTAGGTTTTTTCCTGAAAGCTTTGCAGGCAAGAAGAGAATCTGATTCGATGACAACTTTCTCTAGCTCTAAATCAACAGCAATGTTGACAACATGTTCGATAGCTTGGAGTTCAGCCATGAGGCTACTATCAGCCTTTGATCTTCTGCTCCATCCACCCCTCCATTTCCCATTCCAATCCCTACATATCGCTGCAATACAAGTCTTGCCTTTCTTGAAGGTGGCATCAACATTGATCTTGAACATGTCTGGTTGCGAAGGTTGCCAAACAATATCCTTCCTGACTTTCGTTTGTCCTCATTTTGTTCCTTACCTCCGAGAATCTTCTAACTTCAGCCTGGATTCTTCGGGTCTGCTGCATGGTGCTTTCCGTCATCTTCTCAAAGATTTCAGTATTCCTGCATTTCCATATCGAATGGCAGCCTAAAGTCATGGTGTCGCCCTGTATGTCAGACCTACCAAGCTGAAAGGTCAGCCAATTCCATACGTCCATCTCATTGAAGAATTTGTCCCAGAGGTTCTGGTCCAGCAACTCCCTCCAAATTGGTTTTACTTTGCTACAACCACGCAGAGCATGAAGGATAGTTTCTTCCTCTCTTTCACATCTAGGACAAGTACTATCTTCTGTCAAATGACGGGTTTTCCTTCGGCTGTTAGTAAGCAAAGCATTATGTCCTACCAACCACAGGAACATCTTTACTTTGGCTGGAACGTTGGACTTCCAGATAAGTTCCCACTTGCCATCAGTGTTGATATTTTTGAGTTCTCGCAAACAATTGTAGGCTAGTCGATATATTGATAAGAGGCAACCCTGCTCCTATATATAGGAAAACAGGGAAGCATACAAGACACAACTAAACCCTAATGGGCAAAGACATACTTGGGCCCATATTACAAAACACTTAATAACTTAAACAAACAGACTCTCTAATACCTCTATGTTTTTTTTCCGCCGCCGCCTGTACATGATTCTCCTCCTGCCTACCCTAGACGAGCCGCCATCGACTCTTTGCTGCTGCCCTGCGTTTCTGTGTCGCCGCCCAGTCACTGCTTAGCCATCGCTGGCTGCTATCAAGCACAGTTGTCGGTTGTCCCTTGCTACTACAAGCCATGCGTCCCTTCCTGCTGCTCTGTGAGTCGCCGCTATTGTTGCACCTCGTCGCCTGCCCCCGTGTCCTGATTCATTTTGCACCCCTTGTTTCTGCGCGACCATCATCTTCTGTCGTGCCCGCCGGCCCTGTGCCCCGCGCCGCTCCACTTCCTCCCGCTAAGCAACGCCACCATCCACTACTGCCTGACGGCCTCCGCTGCCGTTGGCCGTCGCAACTGTTGCTACCTCCTACTGCTTGCCTTCGACACCCCAAAAGTCGACAGATCCAACACCGCCAAACAATCGATGGCTCCTCCCTCTCAACAGTCGATAGCCAAAGGACGACAGCTACCCCCTGCTCGCTGCTAGATCTCCGCCCTCTACTGCATTGTTGCTTTGCCACCTCCGCTGCCTCTGGATTTATGTTTTGGGCTAATCGGATCCATTTTTTAGTCTAATCGGATTTTTGGGCTAGACAAATCCCTTTTCAGGTCGGAGAGAGATTCATTTATTTTTCTATCTGGATCTACCAAATCGGATCCTTTTTTGCACCTTGACTCCAATTATCAGTTATCCTCCTCTCTCTCTCTCTCTCTCTATATATATATATATATATATATATATATATATATATACCTAATTTTTTTTACCTCTACCACTTTGTCAGACTTTCCACCCCAACCACTCTTTTTGACTCCTTTTGTGCTTGGTGTGAGGGGAAGAATAGGAGGAAGAGAAGATGAGTAGAGGAGAGAGAGGAGAGGTGAAAATTTATTTTTGCTGCCATTACTACGTGCTTTTTGAAGAGATTGGTTTCTGGAGATTCATTTCTACTGCCTACTTGTTTGTGTTGAGGGTCTTCTATCCAGCTACGTCATCTACTTTGTTGTTGTGCGCCAGCACTCTCTGACATGTCTGTGTTTTGGCGATGTTGACTCTATTTGTCTATGCTTTGTTTGCACGTTGACATTGTCCATGCTTTGCGCATGTTGACCTTTTTACTTGTCCGTGCATTATTTACACATCGACTTTCTGTTGTTGTGTGCCAGCACTCTCTGGCCCGTCTGTGCTCTGCTTCGCATGTTGACCCGTCCATACTTTATTTGTACGTTGACTATTACTACTGTGAACCGACACACTTTGGACTTTTCTACTGTGAACCAGCACTCTCTGGACTGCGACGATAGCGACTGTGATAAAGACTCTGATGCCTTTTTGTTGTTGTTTACTACTACTACTCTAGAAGATGCATCCTTTCTTATCAAGAAGCTTTTGCTACCTATTTGCGAATTGCGACCTACTTCAAATTTGACATGCTTGCATACCTGCTTTGGATTATCTACTTGATGGGGAGTCTTTGAGATTTGAGTATTTGAGTGTTTTGAGTGCTTAATTGTAATATTGAGGGGGAGAAAATTCTTGTATGGGTTGGGTTTATCCTTTTATTATGTTTCTTTGTTTTTAGTCCAACTCTCGGTTTGCAAGCTGATTTGGGATTCTCCCAACTTCAGCTTGAGGGGGAGTATTAGAGAGTTTGTTTACTTTTGTTATTAAGTGTTTTGTAATATGGGCCCAAGTATGTCTTGGCCCATTAGGGTTAGATTGGGTCTTGTATGCTTCCATGTTCTCCTATTTGTAGGAACAGGGTTTTCTCTTCTTAATACAATAACTAGCCGTCTTTTATTATCTGACATGTTGAAGCCAAGCTTCTTGTTGTGGTAAAAGGTTGTTGATAGGAGTCTGATGCAATGCTAATTTGGGGAACAAATGTGGGTGTAGCAGCTAGCCACAAGCACCATATGGCAGCTAGAACCAAGATGAAGAACATCCCAGATGGGCAAGACCTAACTCCAATGGAGAGGAAGCAACGACCACTACAATGGTCGTCATGCTATAGTACAATATTGTTGTAAAGGACGAAAAACTGTGAGTTGTTGTTCTTGATGGTTGTAGACCTAAAGATGGTGATGACCATTCACAAAGACTTCCTTAAAGAGATTTACGGCTCCCCTAGGGTTTCACCTGGCTCTTATACCATGTAAAAATAAGAGAATAATGGGGGGAATCCACGACACACCTTCACAGCCGAGGTGCTTTGTATATTTATAAACAAGAGCCTTTACAGACTTTACACATGTCTTTGACCTTTTCTCACACTTACAAGTAGGTCCATGTACATACATATTAACACATTATTGGAACTTCAGTTACCCGTTTTAATCATAATTAGAACATACGAGGAATATGTTTATACATTGTTTAGGGATTAACCAAAAGATACATACATATATAAATATATATATATTATATATCCATGTATAGCAATAAAATGTGTGTATGTATCTAGTATACAACAATACACTTGTATATACCTAGGTTTAGCCATAAATTATATGTATACATCTCTGTATATAACAATAAGATTGCATATATACAATGTGATAATTCACTATAATCATACACCACATGTATAAAAAATGTTTGATGTTATGTGATATAAAAAGGACCCCTTAGTGCACCAAGATGCGAGAACGTAATGCACTAAAGTGTCCAGCCTTGACTGCTTTGTCGCCTTAACAGGTATGATCACAATTGATATTTTAGGAGCTCATGAGCTCCATTGCGTTCGGTCTTTGCCAACATTGACCCCTTCCCTCTCTCCTTTTAGGGCATGTCTTGTTGGTCAGGCAGGGGCCCTAGATCCTGCAAGTCAAGGGGTGAGTGGAAAAACCTCTTCTCCCCTCCTACTACGGTGGCTTTGGTCACATCCACCACCTTGTAGACCCCTAGTCGTGTGGTCAGTTTCCTACTCTGGGACTAGCTCCTCTAGAGTGCCAAGGTCCCCTCTATCGCCCCCGAAAGCGCTTTGGCATCTATGGTGTGACCGGATGGCAAGACTCCTTGCAGATGATGACTGAGCAATTGCAATGAAGCAACAAGAGTTCCTTCCCCCAAAAGGGTTGTTGGTTTGAACCCCTCACCACAAGACCCCTTCTGATAGGATGATTAGCATTCATCTTCCTCCCTATGTCTTTCCGGCCCAAAAAAATGTGATGAGGTTATTGTCATTTTGTTTGGGTTGTGGTGTTGTACATACTGTAGCTACGTGTTTTGATCCTCGGGTGACTACTATCATGCTAGATTTCTATGGTATTATTCTTGAGTGATTCTCTTGTTTTGGTTCACATAAAGTGTCTTCTTTGGTCATGATGGTGCACAAAAAAGACCTTGGTGCCAAGATGGTCGAGATTCACTATTGCATGACAATACACAACTTGCATGTTGGAAATACTGAAGTCTTGCTAGTGAACCTAGTTGACAAGTTTGACCACATTTTGCTGCACCAAGAACACCAACAGCTGGTTTACAACAATCCACACGATGACAAACATTCCCACCCCCAGCATCACTAAGCATCGAAGATTGATATCCCAAAATTGTACAATAGTGAAGATCCAATCTCTCGTACAACTAGCTCCACAAGACCACAACATTGAGACATTTTCCAGCATGCATCAACTCCTAGGGCACATGCACATGTCGATCCTGAAGTCAAGTTGTGTAGGACTAAGTTCTCCTAGCAGAAGCAACTTCGCACGGTTCAACACATCCACATTTTGGATTGATATGAAGGTGAATACAGGTCCTTTTTCAAATTGCAAACAACAACTCTACCTCATATTATCTTTTTCAACTTCCACATACAATCGTATATAGACACTACTACATGATCTACAACAAGATAGAATTCAACTAGGATAGAACTAGTCTGATTATGATGTATTGGTGTGGACTTGCATCGTTTATTGCAAAGATGCTAACTGCTTGTTGTGTCTGCAATATAATCGATACAGTACATGTAATGATGCTGAATCGCTGATCGAGGATGAGCAGAAGCAACATGCAACACTCAAATTACAGAGAAGGTAGTATGCTTTGACACTGCATGTCAGTTGACAACGTCTATTGCGTGTTCGTCAAAAGCATCCAAAATGAATAAGTTGATCTGGTGCTTCACTTGCTAGGAGTTTGGGCATTGTTCTACATAGTGCCCTAAATGAGTAATGATGACTATGGTGAGACACCGAAGACAATGGAAAAAAAGGCCATTGGTTACAAGATAATCATTTGGTTAAATAAAAAGAAGAGGATGGCACCAGCAGTGGAATGGGGGCCGACAATAGAGAGGACAAATAATCTGTGTAGGGCAGAAAATAGGAAACAAAAGCCATATCCTTTCAAGGGCTGAGTTTGTATATTAAGCCACCTCGTCATATGTGGACGAGCAACTGAGCCGAAATCCATAGTATAGATGTGCTTCAAATATATGAACATATAACCATGCTACAAGGGTGTAACACATTGATACATGGACGACCTTGCAAGGTCTCAGCCCCCAGGAATTCGGGGGGCACAGGTGCTGCATGCTTGGGGAATGAATTTGGGGGTTGTGGAGCCATGAAAATAGGTTTGTGCCAATATAATAATGAACTATTAAAACCCACCTCATCAGCCATCTCTAATGAGCTTCTGCAAGTTGTGGGCGCTATCCTTTTGGGCTCGTATACTATGTATACAAAATCATGCATTTGGGTAAGTTCTTCTAGGTTTTTGGCACCACAAATATTAGAAAACCAGATCTCTGTTCATTTAGTTAAACTATTATCGGTGTATAATATTATATGTTAGCGCCTTTTCATTTGTTTGGAGTTGATGCCATTGAGTCGATGCTTCATTAAATATACTTTTCTATATCTAGAAAGATTTCATGCTATCATCTATGCTTCATAGGATATCAACGGCTCCTTATATATGCTAAATGCCAAAACAGGTGATATTCTTTATGCATGAAGGTGACTCTTATACTAGCTGCAAATATGTTTTTTCAATGCGTTAAATTGGAAATGCTATAGATAAATGAGATGTATACTGTATTCTTGTCGCTGAATCTCTCTTGATTGTTCTATTGCATACAGGTTAATAGAGATATGTGAGGATATTTATGCAGCAAGAGCAGAAGGTGAGCTAGAAATTGAAGAAGTCCTTTATTGGACCTTGGTAGAAATATACAGGTCACCTCACATGCTCCTGGAGTATACAAAACATGACCAGAACGTTACAAATGCTGATAATGGTGTCAGAAGCTACGAGGAAACTGTTCAATCTAACACATAGTAGAGCACGACCAGCATTGGTGACGAAAGCAATCTTTGGTGTAGCGATGGATTGAGAGGTGTAAGGTGATGATGTTTATAAACCGTCACAAAGGTAGTCTGTGTAATGTTTTTTCCTATGATCACTGTGAATTTGTGCCTTTTGATCTGCAGATTATTGTTCTAGGAATGAGTTAGTTTGTCTTGTCTTGTGTAATACCTCTGATATAATGTCATCTATTTTACGTAATGCTGATGAACCTAATTTATGTGGCATTTATCTCAGGTGTGGCCGAACCAATTGCCATCCATTTCCTTTTGATCATGGAGGCAGGGATTATTTGTCATACAGTGCATGCTACAATTAGTGTTCTTAAGAGGACTTCCTTTCCTGTATACATAATTTGGTAGAATGCGAAGTATGCAGAGGTTAACAAAGATGATGAAGCATGTGGTCTCCCTGCAAGCCTTTTAATGATAAAGGCAGAAAGAGGTATTCAGTACAATCATGCATTTTTATCATAATATGCTGATGCCTGGACCATACAGCATGAGACGAGTAATAACAGCCAAGACCGACATTGTTGCGGTGTACACTGCTAATAGGTGTGATAGATATATGCCCTATTACTAACGTAAGATTACCAGCAGTAATTCTGTATACATCTGTATATACTGTTTATGTAAAGCATTAACAGTAGAAAGGGCTTAAAAAGCCCAAGTTTGTATCATTGTAGATATTTTACAAGGTTATATAAATGGAAAACATGTCAAAGTTCAACTATTGCTTCTTCCCATATGTCTCGGCAAGTATTTGAAGGTCAAAATGATAAGCTAGCCACCACTTGTCCGTGGTCTTTGATTAGTGTATCCTTTCCAGGTATGTTATTTACTTGGTGTCGTAAAAAGATTTCACTTATAGCATCCCGTTTGCATCAGAAGAACCCAGACCATATTTTTCACCTAATTAATTACACTTGTTCCTGGACCCAAGTAAGAATCAAAATATGATCTTGGAGTATAGTCCAAGGCATACATTCTTCTATTGAGAATTTGTTTTGGCCAATTGCATAGTTTGTTTCTCAAACCTACAAAGTTTGTTCTTCAAGTAGGCCTTTGACGACTTGTTTATGTGGGAGAAATTACCAAGTCGGGTTATCACATGGTGTTGGCATGTAATATGAGGCTGGTTTTCCCTAATAGTGTTGCAATTTAACTCCATATTTAAGTTGCATGGTGCATTTATATATACTTTATAAGGTGTGTGATTTAGTTTTGCAAGATCAAATGACTCGTCAAGGGGAACCAATGAGATGTGGCCTCATGTATCGTTGGTCAGTTGTTGCTTACCCCAATTTTGAACTCTAGTTTTCCTCTGCAAGTTGTTGTAGTCTTTAGAGCTGCAACTGGTAGGATACTTCGTGATTTGTTGTGTATAGCAAATCATCATAGTGATGTGGTGTTAGTTCATTTCATAGCATTATATTTAGATGCATGAAGAGATTTTCTAGCACTTAATTGTTTCTTTATGTTTGATGTCGTCGTAGGTAATTTGGTTCATTGTTTTCCAACTAAAACATGTGTAGATGGAGCTAGACTATTGTTTACACTTTTTTTCAAGCAACTTAGTCAAATATAGGTGTTTAAATATATAAGATAAAATGTATTAATGTAAGTCATTGTCAGGGATTTTAAGGTTGGATGAACTATAATGAGGTACAAGTTGGGGTAATTTGGGTAATAATAACCTTTTTGAGGTCCAAGATATTAGGACGTGTGCAATAATATCCAATGTCAAAAGTGTGGTAAGCTCAAGATGTTATAATATCACATACAACGTGCCCAAAAATATAAAGTTAAAAAAGAATCACCTACATCAATATATTTGTGTCGATTAACATGTAGATATGATAACTTGTTATATCATGTTTGTGAGTTTACATGTGCCTTTTTTTCAAATGATAAGTTTATGGATTTGATTTGTGATAGCATCATATTTGATCAATGTGCTTTCTTGCAAGAGTTCCTATTGGTTGGGGTGTGTGTGGTGACGCTTGGTACATGTGAGGATGAAGTCCACCATGGACACATACATTGTGGGCATAAAATGTGGTGAAGGATGTGGTAGAGTCATTTACTACTATAATAGGAGGGTGCCTTTGGCAATAATGGCTTTAGTTCAATTGTCTATTGTTGTGGGTGATCTTGTAACAATATGAATTATGCTAGGTATGAATCCTCATTTCGGCTTCATCTGCAACTAAGTTGGCGTTGGCTACATGGATCATTCTTTTTCTAAATTTACTCCATTGTGGGCCATATGCTAATTTAAGCGTAAAGATTGTAAATTTATTTGCATGAGTTCTCTCTAACTTATTTTAGGCCTACCATTTCTCTCTCAATTGTGCTTTGGGTAATAGCATTACTTCAAAGAGCTAACGCTATATTCTAATGGTATGATAAAATAGTAACTTTTGTGATAACGTTGGCCCAATTAACATGTTTGTTTATAATGTTTTTAGTTACATAATCACGGTTTAGCTAGGATTACTCAAACAAGCACATAGCTTGGGCACCTTTACTTTATCTAGCATTATATATCATAAATATATTCATTTAACTTGACAAACAAAACTAAACAAAATTAAAAAATTATTACTGATATGAAGATATTTTTATGTTGGAATAGATGTTATTTGGTATATAAGTTTGAAATCGATGAACTATAATAAAGTACATGCATATGAGGGATAGCTTTTACACTCGTTTACTTAAAATTGCATTTCATGTATTATTTTGGGGTATATTTTCATTTCTAGCTTGACACGTGAACAACTATCATGAAAACTTGGAAAATATTATCTTTATATTCCCATCATTTTCTCAAAAACATACTATTGCAGAAGTGTAATGGGAACTGCAAGGTTGTGGCTACATCTATAATCAATGGTTGAAAGAAGTCGATTTATTTTTGTTTGGTGTATATTTTTGTTCATTCTCATTTTTATTAGAAATAAGCATCTTCATTATTTGCCCACTTTGTAGTTATTATGCTAAAGTAGAACATGTCTTGATCCTAGGAAAAGTCATAGCTGGTCATTCAAGAGCAATGGCAAAACCCTGTCTATGGGAAACACCTTTGATGCCATGAATACGCAAATCATGTAGAAGCAAGTTATAAATCCAGATTGCAATAGCGCATGATTTCTGACCAAATTCATGCGATTTGTAGAAAAATAATAATTAAGTATTGTACTTTCCCTCGATTTGACTCTCTTTTGTGTGCCCGAAGTGCCCTTCTTTAGTCTTTACATGTGAATTGGGGAAGTTTCTATACAAAGGTTATTCCACCTACCGAAAATCAATGTCCATACAAAAAGAAAAGACATGACTGACCGTAATTTTGAAAATATTTCTTGTTACGTACATGAGTCTACACTAGTATGATTGGTATTACTTATCCAAAGGGAATATACATAGGATTTTATCTTTGAATGCTTTATAAATAAGGAAAAGAACAAGTTATAGATAACTACTCAATATCTTTCTTTTTGAGGTACCAGGTTATCCAAGGTAAGCTGGAGTTCTTCTTAAAGTCTCTTCTTTTCATTTTTACCCTAAGGAATCTAACGAATTTACATGATTCGATATAGTATCAACTTCAATGGTTGGGGGTTAGCTATCAATGTCATAAGTGATTACTAAAATAGATGCTATCCCAAAGTAGCACCTCAAAATTTAGGTGCATATTTACAAGAAAACATGAAAACGTTCATGGTTTCATGACTAGTGCAGCACAATAAACATCTAGATGTGATTTGAATTTTCCCTTATTTAATGTTCCAAGGTTGCACAATAATTCAAGAGGCATTTCCATACATGAAAAGAATTAGGCAAGGTCGAGACTTGCACGTGACTTATAACTTCTCACTACATCCCAAGAAGATTGTGAGGATATTGAACGGCTACATATAAAGAGATATCTATCCAATTTTTTGGCATGCCATGTTCTTTTTTTGGATCAGGTAAAACTGGCATGCCATGTTCGGTATGCAAGAAATCAACTAGTGTAGCTAGTATGTAGGAATTTTTCAATTCCCAAACACTAACTTGGATGAACAAATTAATCTTGCAGTTACAACCACCTCCAAATTGCAATGCAACTTGGTTAAAAAAATGGACCTGGAGGGTGTGTAAACAAATAAACAAGGATCATGCCAAATCATTAATGCCATATTGTCACTCGCCCCCAACATGTTTACTAAGAAATAATATCTCTATTGTGGAGATGCTTTTTCTTCATCCAAGGTGTAAGATTCAGTTTTGGTTGATCAAAATGATGAGTAGGGATCTCGTGGTCAAACTTAGAGATCAATTCAGGATTTTCACAGTAAAATTTGTCATTGTTAACAGTCAAAGTATCCATTGAAATCACCAGGTTGGATCCCGCTAGCTCAAACTATGAGTTTGACTAACCCTTGTCCTAGAAGAACTCACAATCTTACCAAAAATTGTATTGTCCCGAAAAAAACTTATCTCAAGGAATAGTTCACAAAAACCATGTATTTATGTAACATTAAGAGATCCAAGCAATGTCTTTTTGTTTAGAGAAAATAACATTATTTCATTATTTATACAAACATTATATTTTCCAACTAAATTAGATATTAAATACATAAATATACATATAATAAGTATGAGTGGTACCAAATCTGTTGCTAAATGGATAATGTTGAATGCAATCATTTATTTAAAAAAAAAATCTCAACGATACTTGCAAAATTTTGTACTTTAAAAATCATAAATCGTGTAAATTGCAATTATATTGATGCTAACTTTTTGTGTTATCCAATAAATATGGTTGTTTCAGGTTTAATTAAAGAAAATAAAACCAAAAGGGTGATACAAAAAGATGTTTTTCTACTTTGCAAATCTCTGGGGATGGAGATGATTGTGCTTTTTCCATCATTGCCCTAAAGATCCTAATTTTTTAAGGTGATGGGTCATAATTGCCTCATGATCTCCCCCAGATCGAGATCCATCTTAGGCAGTTAAGACCAAAGTGTGAGAAAAAAGAGAGCTCAAAAATGATAAAAGTGACTTGATGAGAAAGATTCAATTTGTTTGATCAATGAAATCATGTATAATATCATATTATACCATATGATAGTGGATCTGGTCTATTCATTTGACAAGCATAAGCAGTTTAAACAACCCTGAATGAGTAGTTTAAGCAATAGAGCAATTCTAAGTAGTTATATAGATCATAATTGTTATGTGTAGTTATGTGTATAATAAATGGTTACCGATATGATGTTGTTAGAAAAATTGTTGTGCTAGAGGAAGGATCCTACAGTCACTTAAATGAATTAAAAAGGGGGGAGATAGTTGGCTCTCTGGCTTCAGGGGGGTCAAAAGGGACATGATAATATGCGGGTATGGGAGTTATCTACATGACACCATTAGAATTCGTAAACTTTGGTGGATAATTCTAGAAGTAGTGGTGGATCCCTGCCTCTTGTGGGACATACACGTGGTTCCACCATATGGCACCTAAAAGATGGTCATGGTCCACTAGGTGTCCATCGGTAGAGAAAAAATGAAAATTCTTTATCCAATTTCTAGATTTTGTGAGAATATTTTGGATATTTTATTAAAAATGGTTTGGATTGTAGGATCAATTCCATATGTGGAATGCAACTCAAATAAAAAAAAAGATAAGAAGATAAAGGTTGAGGATTAATATACCTTATGAAAATGGAATTTTGAGAAGACAATGATAATTAAATATCCACCTTATTTCAAAAGGAATATTTTAGTAAGATTATCTAACTGGGAAATTTATGGAAAAACTATTATGAAAATATGAATTAAAGGGCAACTTACAAGTATGGAGAAAAAGATGTCCTTTCTATTAAAACTCTCGAACTGTGACAAAAGGGAGAAATGGATGTATTAATTAGGTGGGAAAGTATGAAAAAAAATGTGAACTAAATGGAATGAACTCCAATATTATCCAGACAATTAGTCTAATCTCGATTGTTGAATGAATGAATAAAAATGGGGTGTCAATGGTGTGCCCCTCTGAATACAATGTTCAAGGCATGAGTGAGAACCACGGGCTTGACCAAGTATGCCCCCTTTTTTTCATGAAGGCCAAAAGGTTGGGATTCATCAAGGGTGTTTTGGTGAAGCTTGTGGAGGGTGAATAGGGTAGATGATCTCTTTTCCTTTCTTAGAGACGGGTAAGTGTGATAATCCACACATAAAGAGCATAAGATTGGGTCAAATGATCATCTGATGATGTGTCTAGCCTATACCCAAGGTGTGTGTCTATATCAGACTAATCATCTATCCCCTAGAATATTGATGATCCAATTGAAGAGTTCCAAGTTCAATTAGGGCTTTAGAATTGTTTTTAGTCATTTCTCTAGTTCTTATACACTCCATGACTTATTATCTCACTCAGTCATGTCTTAGTGAGAAAAGGTGGATCTAAAAGTGGGTTGCATATGATTCAATTTCATCAAAAGGTAATAAATAAAGAGTATGTTTGATTATGAAAGATCATGGGAAGTTCATATTCTAAAGTAAGGAACATTGCCTTCCTTGCGAAGGGATTAAATACTAAAGTAAAAAATTTCTACTTTCAAAGGAGGTACAATTTAAGTTCATGATCCAAGACCCAACTAAGGGTACCTACATGATGTAGGGTTTTGAAATGTGACTTGCCTATTTGGCAAAGGATTTGAGCACAAGATATGTAGTCCAGTTTAAGGTGATGTTTCAGGACCCATTGGTACAGTTTAAGGTTATGATCCAGGACCCACTGGAAGGAAGAAATGCCTATCTATAGTAGGACTTCTCATTTTAGATGACTCAGATTTAAATATGATCAGGATTCTTAAAACTTAAGGTAAGTTTGAGAACTAAAGATTGGAAATCGAGAGAATTGTGGACCTCATTCCATGATCCAAGATCCAGGAGATGATCAATTCCAAGTGATAGTCAAAGATTTTTTGTTCAACTTTTTAAGGAAAGATAATATCATCATATTTTTACAAAAAAAACATGTATTTTGTTTTTTTTAGTTTTCATGATTTGTTGGAGGGTTTTTAGATTTTCAACTAAAAATCGAGACACATATTTGCAATTTTTCAAGAAATGGATTTAGGATTATGAAATGGGGAGGAGGTCAAGCATTCTCCTCATTTTCTAAAATTGCATTTGCAGTGATGACTAGAAGCTCACACACAAGCTAGTCGTGGTGAATGGAGGAGAATAGAGAAATAGTGTGACGGAATCTGGCGGTCTACCAATAATCTTTTTTGCAGAATTGTTTGTTATGCTAAAGATCCATAGAGGTGCATCGAGCACTAGTTCGACAGTGATAGAGTGTTGGATACATCAATTTTTGGAGCATTTTCTGGTGATTTTTAGGTCCATTCTATTCTAGGGAGGTATATATCTAGCTTTTCAACCTTTGGTTTGCCATATCGCCTTTGGTAGTGAAACCTAAATTTTGGGTTTCTCGATGTTCTTGCAATTTAGAGGTTGAAAATGAGTGAACTCATGTTGTGTCTAGTGATTCATCTATTTTCTCTGTTTTTGCATTTTTGTGAGTGTACAATGCCTGATTGTATTGATTCCACTTGCAGTGCAAATCTGATTTTCTTGTGGATTTGAATGTGCATTTGTAGATGGCATCCATGACTTTGAATGTGCATTTGTAGATGGAATCCCATGTATTGAGTTGGGAGGATGTGAATGTCCCTCGGTAGGATCATGTCATGGATGGCCATGATGTTGATGATGAAGCAGGAGTTGAGGCATACCCTGGGTATATCTTGTCATTTGTTTGTTGAAATCCATTTCTCTAGGAAAATTTTTATTTTTGTTTGTTCTCATAAGTTATCATGCAGGTGCAGATAGGATTTAGGGAAGACTTCTCCCTACAGAGGAATTTTTTATGACACCAGGCATATGCTATGGATGAATGATCATCACCGAGGACGTCAAGGCGGAAATTAGGTATAACTTAGAAATTTGTCCTTTGTTATTTCTCTTTCATTGTTGAGATCAAATCAAGATTTTCATCACTTTTTTCAGTGGAAGTCAAGTTTGACTTTGTATTTTGTTTTTGACTTTAGAGACTTACAGTAACAAAATTGTATTTGAGGGCTCACTATAATGAGATGGGGCTTTTTTATAATGAACTAGTGTCTGAGTAGTTGGAGTTGTTGGAGAAGATTGGCTTCAGGAACGTTTGCCTAGGAACTACGTCATTCTTTTGATCAAACAATTTTGCCTAGAGACAATGCTTTTTTACTTTTTGTTGGAAAGTTTTCCATATCTTAGTGAATTTACTGGAAACACTAGGTTAGCATTTTGTGAGGTCCCTATTAGTATTTTTCCAAGTAGGCATCTTTGGGGATGGGCATGTCTTGTTGAGTTCTTTGGTGTAACGACCCCGCCTTCTGGTAACCCCCAATTAAGCGAGACCATAAGGTTAGAGACGTTATCTCAATAATTCCATATCAGTGGTTCGACATTTAATCAATAATAATTATCCAATTCTACTAAAACTAAACTAAAAAACTGGAATAAAATAAATCTCTTAATACCTTGTAAGAGTTTCAGATTTCTAGACTTCTATCCACAGATGGAGTCTATCTATCTAATTCTCCTTGAATTGACTATTCGTACCTTCACAATGTTTCCGTTTATAGTTTGTCCCTTTCAATGATTGTACCTAAAATGCCGACAAATAAAATGTCAGTCAGTATATTTCCATACTGGTATGTGGGGGACAATCAAAATTTCACAAATAATTGCTAACAACCTAATTATCACAAATAAGTTATTAACAATCCAAATTACATTTTCAATGTGACATTCTCAACCACTTTTGCCCTAAACCCTAAATTACCCTCTCTTAGGGTTTGTCCTTGCAAGGGACATAAGGCCACCTTCTCCATCCTGAGCTTGGTGACTGGGGTCACCTCTCATGGTGCCCAATGGTCTTCCCTCCGGGGCTTGACCGATTAGACCTTCCCTCCGGGGCTTGGTCTTGCATCATACATCAGGGTGGCATGTAGGTTCTAGAATGCACATATATACTTAATTGTGATAATCATAGTGACTTTATAGGATTGCATAAATAAAACACTCAACAGTTTAGGTTGCATCCAATCAATCAAACGTTCAAGAAAACTCTGTGAAACTAGATCGATTATTCATAAATAACCACATACTTGTTCAGTCGAATCAAGATAGTAATATTCCAAGCAAGTATGAAATCCAAGCAAGTATGAAATCCAAGCAAGCAAGTAATCCACACAACACGGATCCTGAAATAACCATACAATTTCCTTCACTACTTGTGTTATCAAGATCCATTCAATCTAACTTGCTTCCTAGGGTTTCTACTTTCTTTTAGGGTTTCACTTACTATTAGGGTTTCATTATCACTTTTGTCACTACAAAACCCTAAATAAGTAAAACTACTCATAAACCCTAATTATCTTGTCCTATCTCTCCTAACAAGCTTAGGATCAACAATTATCAGTATATTTGCAAATATTTCGAATTAAACATATCAATCTCATCTTTTACCCTAAATTAGAGTTTCTACATGTATTATGATGGATTCTTGGTTCGAAACCCTAAAACATGCAATTTCTCATCTACATCAAATTTTAATCTTTCATTATCATCAACAGGTTATTAGTACATCAAATTAACTAATTAAATAATATAGATTCAATCTTTAATCACAATTAGGGTTTCTAACCTAAGTTTAATGCACTTTTCATCAACTTAATAAACTTTTTCCATTACGAACGAAATCAGGTTCTAAAACTATTTTTATCAGGTTCCTCATATTTTTCTAATCAATTTTCATATATTAAATTTATCCTTCAGAGCTTCCTAGCAATTTCTACAAATTTTGCAAAGAAAATCATTTTCTTGAATATTTTGGCAGAGAGGAGTCATTTACTGGGAAATTAAGAAACGCCAAAAAACTAGGCCACTCGATCGGTGGTTCTCTGGACCATGTGGGATCAGACGATCCACGTCGCACTCCTCCACTAACACGGTCACGCTTGCTGACCAATCATCGGACCGTTGGATCTCCTCGCGAGACCACGGTGGACCTTAATCCGACGACTACTACTACTCGCCTCTCTTATTCCTTAGAACTCAGCTTGTGGTGGCTCTGCGGTGGCACCCTCTCTGGAGTGCGAACAATAGAGAGAGGGACAAGGAGCTAGGGGTTCTTGGAATAGCCAGTTGGGTTCATGAAGGTGAGAGGAGTCGAGAGGGGGGCTTATTTATAGGATCGGGGGTCCCTCTAGGGTTTCTCCAAACCCTCCACCGCCTACACCTTCAGGTGATTTGGGAATTTCCTCTAGATTCTTCAAAACTACCCAAAACTCAGGTTTGAGGCGCACAAAATCCTCTCCTAAAGACCCTCGTGGTCTTGGATTCAGTTTGGTGTTGTGTGATGCGAGAATACAGGATTTGAAATCCCGATTTCCCCTCTCCCTTTCCTTCTGTGAATTGAGGTGGATGATGCACAACTATCATTGAATCCGCGGTCCCCTGGACCACACGAGGAATTTGATGGCTATCATCGCCCCCTTGTTTCCCTTTTTCTTTTAAAATGAGAAAATTAGGTAATATATCATTCAATTCATTGGAAACTTGAAAATTCTATATCTCTCTCCTCGTTTCACCTTTTTCATTCAAATTTTAAAGGAAACTCTGGATTGGCATTATCTACTCATGTATTAAATTTTAAACCCGAATTCCAAAGGAAAATGGTATTTCCTTCATAAGAAATGTATCCTTTAATAAAACTAATCTAATTGGTATTTTCTCTTTCTTATGCCATTATCTTGGTTTCTTGGACTCCTTGGACCTCAAGGAAGCCTAAAGACATGAAATCCCCTATTGGAGGATATTCCCTTGCCTTTTTATTTATCCTTTCTCCTTTTCTTACTTAATCATTTATTATTTGAATTCCTTTATCTCTTTCTTGTCACTTGGCCCAGTAGCCAATAAAGCCCACTAAGCAACCAAACAAGGCTATTGTAAACAAAATCCATTCAATTCAAACAATTAAAACAATTATTGATTTCATTTATCATTAAAAGGAGAAACACAATTTCATTACATAGCTAGGAAAAATGGGGTTGTAACATCCTCCCCTCCCTATAGGAATTTTTCCCTCAAAATTCCACCAAACGTACAAACAAGTTAGGATAAAACTTTTCCATGTCCATCATTGGCTCCCATGTGGCCTCATCCTCTCCATGGTGCTTCTAAAGAACATTTATCATCTTATATTCTTACATCTGAGTTCTCTCTCACCTTGGTATCTCATACCCTCATAGGTGACTCAGGATATTTCAGCCTCCCTAGAAGCTCAATAGGTTCATGGCTCAGCACATGGTTCGGGTACATCACATAGCGCTCTAGATCGGACTCATGGAACACATCATACATCATGTTATCTTGAGGGGTAAGGCTAAACATAAGAATCTCCACCAATCCAACTCAAATGGACCCATGTATCGGGGACTCATATTTCCCATCTATAGCTCAGAGGGGTCGAGTTTTCATAACACATATTCTCCCACAGTGAACTGCATGTCAGTTTGCTTTGCATCAACTCATGACTTATGTCGCCCCTGGGCATTCACAGCCATCGCACGATCAAAGTGACTTCATCTGCACACATTGTGGTCTCTCTGGCCTTCACAAGGTCCTTTCACCAACATCATCCTAATGAAGCAGTGACCGATACAGCCTCCCTTACAGAGCTTCTTACATCCCGATACTGGCTATGGTGGCTATCATCACAAGAAAACTCTTCTAGGGGCACGAACTGCTCCCATGCATCACCTTGAACGAGCACACATGCTCTCATCAAGCCCTCTATAGTCTGGATCATACTTTCTCGGTTGTCCATCAGTCAGGGTGATATGTTGTACTCAACTTCAATCTAGCATCTAGTCCTTCATGTACCTACTTCCACAACATGGAAGTAAACTTGAGGTCATGCTCAAGATATTGAACTCGGATCATGGTGTAGTTGAACTATCTCTCTCTAATGTATATATATATACATATATATATATATATATATATTCAATCAGATCTATCACATTGAATGTTCTATCTCTTAAGTAGGGATTAGGTCAACTTGGTAAGGCGATCTACCATAACCCATAGCGCATCATGACCTCTCTTGGTCCAGGGGAGACTCACTACAACATCCATGGTGATCCACTCCCATTTCCTCTCTGGGACTCTTTATTATCTGTAGCAACTCACCGGGTTACGAATGTTCATCCTTTACCTCCTCGCATGCATGACGAGAAGCCACATGCAACTTTATATACTTCTTCATCTCGGGTATTCAAAGTACTACTGTAAACTTTAACTATCTTGGTAGTACTATGGTGTACTTAACATCATGAGCCTCTACTTGTCGTGATTCCTCACGGTCGACTCCTCAGAAACCCTAAAACACTATAGTAGTGGGTTTCACCACCTTATTTTCTCAAGAGGTGTATCTGAGGTTCTTACAACCATCCTTCTGTTGGGTTTTAGGGGAGGCAGAGAAGGCAGCGGAAACAAAAAAAAAATTCTCCCCCAAACCCAGCACCGAGGAAACACGTCAACGTCTATATAATAGGAAAGGATGGTTTGTGGAATCATACCTTGTCCCGAGGCTTGCTCGGTGACAATACCTCGCGCCTTGCACGGTCTTCAACTCCGGTCTTGGACGGCGTCTGTGCAGCTCCTGGTCGCACCGGGACTGACGACTCCTCCTCCTACCGGACTATCGGATGACGGTTGTCCTCCTGAGCGGTAGTGTCCTCCCGCCTCTGTAGTAGTCCACACGGACCACCTAGAACTCCACTCTCCTTGTCCCACAAGGAAGTGGAAGGAGTCGCACCCTCCTGTTGATGTACTAGTCGCCAACACACTCTCCTGCCTCCAGTTGCAACTGCAGTTGTCCTTCCCTTGCTGCACCTCCCTTTGCGGGAAGCACTTGCTCGGGCTCTCTCTCGGTTACCAAAACCAGAGAGAACGACAACTTTGCAGAGCAACTGGTTGCACTGAGTTGTTATCTGAGAAGCCCCCACTACCCCTATATATATAGGAGGGTCATGGGACAGGGTTCTCTATCCCGAGCAATACGGGACTAAATGCAGGAGTAGAAGGGTTCGATATTTTCCACAAAAAGCAACCAACTCACAACCTGAACCGATCGGTTCACAAGTGAATCGGTCGGTTGGGGACCTGAACCGATCGGTTGGAGCACCAACCGATCGGTTGGGACCCATGAGCCGATCGGTTCACTTCTGAACCGGTCGGTTCGTGGTCCTGATCAGTTCCCGATTGACTTTCCTTCTTTTGTTTCTAATTGGTATCGAATACCAATCCTTGTTCCAATCAAATTGGGCAAGTGAAACGCAAGGAAAATTCTCACCGACCTGACTTTCCCAACTTGCTCGGTTGCACCAGTTGAACCGATCATTTCAACACTTGAACCGATCGTTTCACTCTGACCATGAGCCGATCGACTCAACACTTGAGCCGACCGGTTCAGCAACCTCAGCCGACCGATTCAACACTTGAGCCGATCGGTTGGGAGTGCAGGTTGTGCAGAATCAGTCAATTGCGATTTCAATCAATCTGATACTTCAATCAATATGTCCAACACCTTGAACAGTATGATATTGAGCTATCAATCAATTGAGTGTTTAATTGAACTACTAAACTCCTTTAGTAATCAATCTAAACGTTGCTTGTGGACAAAACTCCTCTTCCAGGTTAAATCCTATGTGTGTGACCCTGCAGGTCCATTTCACGTTGGCAGTGAAAGTCCATAACATTTATGACTTCATAAGCAAAGAGCGGTGCCTAGTCACACATCATTGCTACCCAAGTGAAAGTAGAAAGTTGGAGAACAACTTTCATCCTACAATCCGTGAATGGTGTTACAGTGAATGTATAATTCCTTTGTCACTGATATCCCAAATGAACTCGAGGCATGGAACAGTCATCCTGTCAACGTTCATTCACTTTCTTGATCTCAGAGTAGATTGAAGGAGATATGTATGACATCAATATCACATACTGATTCACACATGCGTGTGCACGCCTATCTCAATCCTACTCATCAAGTGGCCATGGACATCAAACTCCCTCAGGAGGGACAAATCCCATATCTATCGCTCACCCCTCAAAAGCCCCATGTGTCAAAGCCACCCAATCATCACCTTTATAACAACCCATGTTTTAGGACTGCGTTTGATGATGTCAAAGTGTGCCCAACGACATGTGTTGAGTGCAGTGATTTCAGGTCTAAGAATCACACTCACCACCATCACTGTGAGTACTGACTGTGACTACCATGTCATGGTTCCATATGTCAAACTCACGGTGGGTCTGTCCGGTACACTTGTTCTCTAACAAGTACCTATGTGTTTGGTTTGATATCTCTATATCATGACTAATGAGATTCTGTCATCAACCAACACCACAATCTAGTCTTGTGTGTCATTGTTGTCTATCTACCTTCCACAATGACATCCGACTAGGGACATAACAAGAATGTACAAACTCTTAGCATCCGTATGATCTCATCGTTCAGGTCCTCAACCTGAAAGCATACGTCATTGAGTACTGTCATTCTCTAGACATTCAATATGTTCTATCACTATCTCATATGACTGAACCAGAAAGAATTGGAAGCTTGCCTTTGATGTTTATCAAATCAATCTTAATGTATCCCACCAATCATCCCATGATTGGATCTCAGGGCATACACACCAACAGACTCCCACTTGCACTGCGAGCCAATCACCCTTGAATCATATTCATGGTGATCCTCAAACATGCCCCACATGTTACTGTGCTCTTAGTGCAAACATAGTGAGTAATGGCAACACTTTGCCAAAGTCAGTATAAATTGCATGTCTCTCATCTCTTTGTTGTACGTCACACGTATGAAATGGAGTTGCCGTAATATGCGATCTAGTATTCCTTTGCTAACATTTAGCCACATTGCATGATCAAGGATTCCATACTTGTCATCAATGAGCGGAATATCTATAAGTTCATCTCATGAACTTCCAGATCCATATAGTATCCACTGATGTTCTCTAACGCATAGATACTCGTCATTTCCTTTTAAATGGTTTTATTAGAACACTTCCAATTATCAACAAACTTTCACTTTTATATATCCTATATATATTTTGCGATTAATTTTCTGTCTTTTCGGAAGTTCGCATCAATGTAACTCTTTACATTGAACTCTTCCTTATCTCCATTGAACTAGTACTTCACAAGTACTTATCGAGTTCTCATGGTATTCCAGTAACCCTTACTGGAAGTAGACAGACATCCACTCATCATGTCCCACATACGAGTTATCAGGATGAGCACATCATATTGCCATGTCCTACATGCAAAATGATGAATGCACGTTATTCTTGCCATGTCATACATGCAAGATAATGGGATGATTACATACATGATAGATCCATATCTATTCTTAGTGTTCCCATTCTTCATAAGAATTGGACACTTGGCCTTGGGATACTAACTCCATGTAACATGGACAAGTTTTCTCCCACTGAATCTGTGCATACTGAACACTTCAGTACAGATTGCCAATGTATGCTCTCTCCTTTTAGGTCAAGAGATTTTCAAGAACTATCTCTATAGATCTCTACTCCTATCACATAGGAAACATCTCTATCTTCCTTAAAGATAATTTCCACTTTTGGATTTCCATTTTAGAACATTTCCATTTCACATCAATATGTGGAATGTGAATACACTCCCACTAAATCATAGATCCCTTCTTTATCTTTGACATATCAGTCAAACCCTTTGACTATATCATCAAAGTAAAGATCCAATTCTGAGTTGCTTTTACTCAATCAATCACATTGATTAGTCCATTGTAACTTATAGACTTCATTTGCATTAGTGGATTCATAAACCTTGTAGGTTGTGTCACGTACACATCCTTGTTTTATTCCTCATTGGAATGCAGTTTTAGTATCCATATGCCAAATGTCTTAGTCATTAAGTTGCAATCAACAAGCATCATCTTTCTCAAAATGTTATCCATGTGTCTTAACACTTAAGACTCATTTGCACTTATGGATTTCATCCAATGAGTGCTACCATCAAGGTCATACCTTATGGTTCACATGGAAATCATTTAGGATGTAATGATCATAAACCATAACTCAAAATTTGATTCCTCATATTCATCTAGATAGTTGACTCATCACATGAAAAACTTATCTCATAGATAATTGAGGTGTATCTGTTAAGGATATAAGAACTCACAACCCTTGTGATTCTTAATGTCCTTTATTAGTGTGGGTTATTCATTTATTAAGAAGAATTCAGTTATTTGACAATCATTCTCTAACTCCTTAGAGTATGATTCCTTCTTGATTTAGACATCACCATGCCTTAATCATGAGTTCACTATGATACACTATCATAATCACTCAAAAGGATCTCAAACATTTGGTCCAAGTATTTCATTCATTGATCTCATCAAGAATTAACACTTTACCAAATTCGTACTTCATCTATGATAATCTCGAACACTTCAAGATACTCATATTGGTATTTCTCTAAACACCATTTGAAGTATTAGCACTCATTCCAATAGGTATGTAAATACATCACATGTATTATACTTAATAGGATAATCATTCTCTCACTACCATTAGTGAAGATTGATTAATCATGTCTAAGATATTCATGTCTCTTACTAGTTCTCTAACCAAAAGAGTCTAGATTTATCCATCATATGGAAACTAGAAATGAATTTCTCATGATTGATGCTAATTTGATTGTTTGAGTTATCAATAACCTTTAGGTATCATTTTATCTTATGCATATCAAATACCACAAGATAAATAAGGCCTTGCCACAAAGATCATATCTTTTAAGATTGAAACATCAACTTTATTCATTGCCATGATTGTCATACAATATGCAAAAATAAAGTGTTTCTATCTATTGGCAAAATGAAATAGCAGTTCATAACTGTATTACATGCCTTATAAGCTGAAAATAAACTAAAGTACTCCTATCTATGGCGGAAACACTTGCCCCAATTATGAGTACTTTACACTTTACATCTTGGTATCATATACCTCAAAAAGTGTTACAAGTTTACTTTCATGACACCTTTAAGTAGAGGCTTCAGTCGCCTCCTTCTTCTTTTGTTCTTCCAGGTAGAGAGGACAATTCCTTTTCCAATGTCCTGGCTTTTGACAGTGGTGGCAATTTCCTTTCTTGGTCACACCTCCCTTTGCCTTGAGAGCTGAAGTCGTCTTGGGCTCCTGGCTAGCATCAGAACCTTTCTTAGCTTTGCCCTTGCCCTTACGCTTGGACTTGCCTTTCTTGCCCGTGATCACCATCACAGACTTGGGCTTGTCCTTCTTCATCTGTATCTCGGCTGTCCTCAACATGCCCAACAACTCTGATAGTGGACTATCAAAATTGTTCATGTTGTAGTTCATCACAAACTGACTGTAAGATTCTGGCAACGATTGCAGTATCACGTCAGTAGCCAACTCTTGGCTCAGTGGAAATCCCAGTCTTTGCAGGTTCTCCAAATACCCAATCATCTTGAGTGTGTGAGGACCAACTGGATCTCCTTCTGTCATGACGCACTTGAATAGCGCCCTAGAAACATTGTATCTCTCTTGCTGTGCCTGATCTTCATACATGTTCCTGAGATGCTGAATCATCTCTATGACACCCATGTTCTAATGTTGTCTCTGCAACTCATGGTTCATTGAACATAGCATCAAGCACTTAGCATCAATGGCATCATCAGCATGCTTCTTGTAAGCATCCCTTTCTGCCCTTGGTGCATTAGGAGTGGGTTCCTCTGGAATTGGAGTATCCAGGACATAGAGCTTTCTCTCTTGAGTGAGAACAATTCTCAATGTCCGATACCAGTCATGGAAGTTAGTCCCATTTAGTTTGTCCTTGTCAAGGACCGATCGCAAAGAAAAGTTGTTGTTTGTTGCCATTTGAACTACAAAAGGAAAATATGCAATTTTCGTCCAAAACTCATTTTGACTTATTTGATTGATTTGAAAGTTTGACGATATAATTAGGCCTTTAGTTAATTATCGCTCCCACTATTTTAATTCAAATTGATAGCCCTCACCATCAATTCGGAAGATTGCAGTGTACAACCTTCTAGTGGGCAAGATCCTGAAATCCTCTAAGTCATGAGTCAGCTTTGGTTGATCGCCCACAACTTAGATCTCTCAGGTAGGCAACTCTTGCCAATTGCATCATATGCAACTCTTGTTGAATGAACATGCAAAACACCTTGCCATGAACATTCCTTTCCTCTGGACTTAGACGCTCTAAGAATCACCAGTTAAGTCTAACCCAAAAGCCGACACGGTAAACATGCACCCTGCTTTGGCAGAACCTACATGTCTACCCTTCACACTTCCACAAGATAGACGGCGCACCACGCTTTGGCATAACCTACGCTTGGTCGATCGAGCTTTTCATGTGTGCCGCTAATGGAAGGCATATAAGACTTAATATTTTAATGAGGGATTTGGTTTTTATATACATATACATATCCAATCACCACAATACATAGTACGTATCATATACATGCTATATCCCACAGAAAACATACACAAAACGATAAAAAATGATGATTATGGCTATCCTAATGTGATTCCTCGAGCCAAGAGGAATCACGGTCATCTAGGTCAACATCACATGCAACCTGTACAAGATGAACATCTGTGCCTTGCCATCCGAGTTGATCAACTCATCACATGAATGATCTGTACTCTCCAGCCGGTCGTCTGGGTGCCACCAGCCGATCAGTTGGCTCCTCCAACCGATCGGTTTTCCTGGATGTCGTGCATCTCGTCATGTCCGCCACCCGATTGTCTCGCTCCTCGATCGGTCATCAACCGATCGGTTCACTCCTTGAACTGACCGTCTGGAACGTCAACCGATCGGTTCACGCCTTGAACCGATCGTTTCAGCTGTTGTCTTGATGTCTGCCAGTCTTCGACATAACAGGAAATAAAATCTATCCTATTATTACATTGCTTAAAAGAAGAAACCCCGAGTTACATTCACGGGGAGCAAAGGTAGGAAAGAATCTCGAATTATTTCGAGTTACATTAGGAATAAGAGAGGGAAGATCGGTGCGCAGACCGAGATGCAAGCAACCACAAACAACCACACACAGATAGGGGTTTATAGGCCATAATCATGCTACACACATCCACCACAAAACTCGTTTAAGGGCGACGCGTATCGAGTGCATCAATAATGTATATCATATATGTAATTGGGATTTGTGGATTTAGGATTGGACATGCATAAAGACAATATTATTCACATCGTATGCAATAAATAAAGGCGACAAACCAAAATTGATCATATCGATATTCCTAAAATATAGAGCAGTTGACCTATCTCTGATACCACTGTTGGGTTTTAGGGGAGGCAGAGAAGGCAGCGGAAACAAAAAAAAATTTCTCCCCCAAACCCAGCACCGAGGAAGCGCGTCAACGTCTATATAATAGGAAAGGATGGTTTGTGGAATCATACCTTGTCCCGAGGCTTGCTCGGCGACAATACCTCGCGCCTTGCGCGGTCTTCAACTCCGGTCTTGGACGGCGTCTGTGCAGCTCCTGGTCGCACCGGGACTGACGACTCCTCCTCCTACCGGACTGTCAGATGACGGTTGTCCTCCTGAGGGGCAGTGTCCTCCCGCCTCTGTAGTAGTCCACACAGACCACCTGGAACTCCACTCTCCTTGTCCCATAAGGAAGTGGAAGGAGTCGCACCCTCCTATTGACGTACTAGTCGCCAACACACTCTCTTGCCTCCAGTTGCAACTGCAGTTGTCCTTCCCTTGCTGCACCTCCCTTTGCGGGAAGCACTTGCTCGGGCTCTCTCTCGGTTACCAAAACCAGAGAGAACGACAACTTTGCAGAGCAACTGGTTGCACTGAGTTGTTATCTGAGAAGCCCCCACTACCCCTATATATATAGGAGGGTCATGGGACAGGGTTCTCTATCCCGAGCAATACGGGACTAAATACAGGAGTAGAAGGGTTCGAGATTTTCCACAAAAAGCAACCAACTCGCAACATGAACCGATCGGTTCACAAGTGAACCGGTCGGTTGGGGACCTGAACCGGTCAGTTAGAGCACCAACCGATCGGTTGGGACCCATGAGCCGATCGGTTCACTTCTGAACCGGTCGGTTCATGGTCCTGATCAGTTCCCGATTGACTTTCCTTCTTTTGTTTCTAATTGGTATCGAATACCAATCCTTGTTCCAATCAAATTGGGCAAGTGAAACGCAAGGAAAATTCTCACCGACCTGACTTTCGCAACTTGCTCGGTTGCACCAGTTGAACCGATCGTTTCAACACTTGAACCGATCGTTTCAACACTTGAACCGATCGTTTCAACACTTGAACCGATAGTTTCACTCTGACCATGAGCCGATCGACTCAACACTTGAGCTGACCGGTTCAGCAGCCTCAGCCGACCGGTTCAACACTTGAGCCGATCGGTTGGGAGTGTAGGTTGTGCCGAATCAGTCAATTGCGATTTCAATCAATCTGATACTTCAATCAATATGTCCAACACCTTGAACAATATGATATTGAGATATCAATCAATTGAGTGTTTAATTGAACTACTAAACTCCTTTAATAATCAATCTAAACGTTGCTTGTGGACAAAACTCCTCTTCCAGGTTAAATCCTATGTGTGTGACCCTGCAGGTCCATTTCACGTTGGCAGTGAAAGTCCATAACATTTATGACTTCACAAGCAAAGAGTGGTGCCTAGTCACACATCATTTCTACCCAAGTGAAAGTAGAAAGTTGGAGAACAACTTTCATCCTACAATCCGTGAATGGTGTTACAGTGAATGTATAATTCCTTTGTAATTGATATCCCAAATGAACTCGAGGCATGGAACAGTCATCCTGTCAACGTTCATTCACTTTCTTGATCTCAGAGTAGATTGAAGGAGATATGTATGACATCAATATCACATATTGATTCACACATGCGTGCGCACGCCTATCTCAATCCTACTCATCAAGTGGCCATGGACATCAAACTCCCTCAGGAGGGACAAATCCCATATCTATCACTCACCCCTCAAAAGCCCCATGTGTCAAAGCCACCCAATCATCACCTTTATAACAACCCATGTTTCAGGACTGCGTTTGATGATGTCAAAGTGTGCCCAACGACATGTGTTGAGTGCAGTGATTTCAGGTCTAAGAATCACACTCACCACCATCACTATGAGTACTGACTGTGACTACCATGTCATGGTTCCATGTGTCAAACTCGCGGTGGGTCTGTCCGGTATACTTTTTCTCTAACAAGTACCTATGTGTTTGGTTTGATATCTCTATATCATGACTAATGAGATTCTATCATCAACCAACACCACAATATAGTCTTGTGTGTCATTGCTGTCTATCTACCTTCCACAATGACATCCGACTAGGGACATAACAAGAATGTACAAACTCTTAGCATCCGTATGATCTCATCGTTCAGGTCCTCAACCTGAAAGCATACGTCATTGAGTACTGTCATTCTCTAGACATTCAATTTGTTCTATCACTATCTCATATGACTGAACCGGAAATAATTGGAAGCTTGCCTTTGATGTTTATCATATCAATCTTAATGTATCCCACCAATCATCCCATGATTGGCTCTCAGGGCATACACACCAACACCTTCTATCTCATCCAGCTCTAGGCTAGCTAACTGAGCAACCACCCTGACCAATAGGTCTGATTGTATCTGGGTGTTAGCCATACATGGTCTCATCCTCTAATGAACTTAGGGTCCTCCTAACAACCTCTTTTACCCTCTCTAATGGCTAAACCAAACATCTGCGTCTCGACAAAGAGCATCCATTACCACCTTACATCCTTATGTGCTAGGCAACGGTGAAGTCATAAACCTTCATATACTCCACTCATCATCCTCATCTCGAATTTAGGTCTAGCTGAGTCAAGAAAACTCCGAGCTCATCATCTTGGTCATCAAACTCAAACTTATATAACTCATAAATTCCATACTGCCCTTGATAAGAACATCCTCATGATGACTATCTTAGTTCTTCTCATGTTTGTAAACCATCCATTCCAGGTACTTTCCAAAAGGTATGATACTTTCTCTATCCTCAAACATCATAGCAATGCTTCAACTCACATGATATTTATCCTTAGTGTATGTCCTGCGTATTGCCCTATCTCTCACCCCCATAACAAGAGGAAATAAGCATTTGGTTGCAGTCCAACTACAAAGTTCATCCCATTCTAAGAGTAGAGATGGTGCATCACACATCGCCAGTACACTTTCCAAACTAAGTTGAAACGTACATCACATGTCTCCACATTATAATTAACTCGATCATGGTTCTATACCCATGGGAAGACTTTTCCCATCACCTTTTGGATCTTAACATATCTCATTTATGTACAATCCTTAGTCTTTACCTCAAGGTCTCTAGGGTGCTGACACTTTTGGGGTGATCCGACCCTTATGCATCTAAGAAGTGCCTCTCACCTTTACCCCTTAGGTCCCATGAACTCATGAAGGTGGCCAACCTCCTAACCCATGGTCATTGGGCAAAGGTAGTTGTTACCTCCTGACCCTATGGTCTCGTGCATCTAGGGAACAGACAACTCCTACTTCCATCGGTCGTATCCCTTCATGACCTTAGTAATGACTTAGGATTCTATCATGGTACATCTCAAACTTGAATCCTTACCCAAAACTCCATCCTCTCTCTAAGCCCTCATGGTCAACTTACATCCTTTCATAGGGATCATGGCGACCTACCTTCCTCGATCTGGTCCTATGTAGGTTACCTCCATGGCAACATATCCTCATTCCCTTTAGAGATGGTCAAACATGGGTATATAGATTCGTGCTCATACTTCTACACTTAGCTCATCAAGCTCCTATGAGAGACCTCTTTAGGTTACTTCGAACCTAAACAAAAGTTGATACTCACCCTACAGAAGGGACCCTCCCCATGATGGGAGAAAACTATCTCTTGATAGCAACAAAGGTCACAAACGTCCCTACATCCAGGGTTTACATCATCATGTGCATACTTAGCCCTATCATGCCACTTATGCACGTAGCTAATAAGAAGACCACCTACTAAACCATGCTAGGTTTCCTTGGTATGTCATACTTATTCATATTCCTTAACATTGGACCACTATCATATATGCATATGTCACCAACCTATGTGTGAGGGGGTCATCAAACATATATCTTAGTCTAAGGGGTTTCCTTTTCCTCTAAACCTGAGGGGTGCCTTGCTTGAATCTGTAGAAACTCAAACATCATTGTGAGCATCAGGTGCACCACGTACTACTACTTCCCCTCTTAGGTCATAGAACCCTAGGTTCTCTTTTTATGCCTCAGCTGTGTGACTGCATGCTCAGCTTTTCAACCACGAACCAAATAGGTACAAGGTATAGCATGCACTTCCTACTATTCCTCCACGTGAACAACCCCTCAGAGCCCTACACCAAGACGACCAACTAGGTACGAGGCCTCACAACCCAATATCATACCTCCTCGGTCTAAGAAACTCTCCTTTCTACATCTATAAGGTAAGGTAGGCACCTACATCTTCTGTACATTGGTTCAGGAAGCCTCTTCTCATTCTAGGGTTGGGCTCCTCTAAAGGCATCCAAGGTACGATGAGTCTCCGAGGATCATGTGCGAAGCAACCACAACCATCCTCTTAGGTCGTCCATTCTAGGTCAAGACATACCCAACCTCTAATGGTCCCTCATGTCTCGGAGTCTAAGCTTCCAACCTTCTTTCTCAGGTCTTGCTCTCTCTCTCTCTCTAGAGATAACCCTACAACCGACCTTACCACTAAGGTTCTCTCTCAAGAAGGTGAATCAAGCTCTTAAGGATACATGCATACACCTGCATGGGTGAACGTATGATCAAACCTATATTCGATCACAATTATCCATAGCTTTGCATGCTCGTCTCATGAACTATGAGGCATAACTCTCTTGGCCTAGGTCTCAAACCTGCTTCCAGTCTCGATGCCATTCCCTTCTATGTAGGTGCATGCCTCGTATATGCTCCTATATGCATGTTAGGGTTCCCATATGGTCACCACTAACCCCTGCAATGAAGGATCTATCCTTCACCCTAGCAGGCACGACCCTTCCAAGGTCAAATTGCCAAAGAGAACTAGGTCAAACAACCTCACAAAGCTCATGCTTCTCATGGGTACACGAAACCTATATGCATGTCATCCCACATATATGGTCGACCGTGATATCCTGTCATCTCTCTCTAACAACCGCATAGGGTTAGGGTTAGCATCGTCCTCAGAGGATGCGCCAGGTCTGTACCTCTTCCTGGAGACATCTGCCTCCAGGGCTAACTCTTTACTCATCCTCCTGACAAGGTCTAACCTCAGGTCTCTCATGAGGGCACGAAAACACATGTCATGCAACCTAAGCATGTAACTAATCACTCGTTTATGCATAAACTATTAAACTTATGTACATGACATCTTGTTTACATGCTTTTCATTAATTTGGTGGAGGACTCCTTAATCTTATCATACATACCCTGACCTCAAGAGGGTGGGGAAGAGAGAGTTAAACCCTAAACCTTAGAATCCTTAATTGAATTAGGGTTGAGAAGGGATGAAATAGATAAGAGAGTCCTAAAGGTATCTTATTTCGAGTCAAAACCTCAGACATTGGCATGTCAGTCACACCACATCCGGGAGTCCTCATGACCGACTAGCGGGGCAGAGGAAAATATTGCCAGCCCCCAAACCGTGATCCTTTTCTATACACCTCTGTCTTTCGGAAAATCCTCTCATAACTCCCTCAGTTCTATAGAGTTTGTAAACTTTAATAATTACTAAGGATTAAATGAGGAACCACAGTTCTGATACCAAATGTAATGACTCCGCCTTCTGGTAACCCCCAATTAAGGGAGACCATAAGGTCAGAGACGTTATCCCAATAATTCTGGATCAGTGGTTCGGCATTTAATCAATAATAATTATCAAATTCTACTAAAACTAAACTGAAAAGCCAGAATACAATAAATCTCTTGATACCTTGTAAAAATTTTAGATTTCTAGACTTCTATCCACATATGGAGTCTATCTATCTAATCCTCCTTGAATTGATTATTTGTACCTTCACAGTGTTTCTATTTATTGTTTTTCACTTTCAATTATTGTACCTAAAACGCTGACAAACAAAACGTCGGTCAGTATATTTCTATACCGGTATGTGGGGGACAATCACAATTTCACAAATAATTGCTAACAACCTAATTATCACAAATAAGTTATTAACAATCCAAATTACATTTTCAATGTGACATTCTCAACTGCTTTTACCCTAAACCCTAGATTACCCTCTCTTAGGGTTTGTCCTTGCAAGGGACATAAGGCCACCTTCTCCATCCTAAGCTTGGTGCCTAGGGTCACCTCTCATGGTGCCCAATGGTCTTCCCTTCGGGGCTTAACTGATTAGACCTTCCCTCTGGGGCTTGGTCTTGCATCATACATCACAGTGGCATTTAGGTTCAAGAATGCACATATATACTTAATTGTGATAATCATAGTGACTTTATAGGATTGCATAAATAAAACACTCAATCGTTTAGATTGCATCCAATCGATCAAACGTTCGAGAAAACTCTGTGAAACTAGATCGATTATTCATAAATAACCACATACATGTTCAGCCAAATCAAGATAGTAATATTCCAAGCAAGTATGAAATCCAACCAAGCAAGTAATCCACACAACAAGGATCCTGAAATAACCATACAATTTCCTTCGCTACTCATGTTATCAAGATCTATTCAATCTAACTTGCTTCCTAGGGTTTCTACTTTCTTTTAGGGTTTAACTTACTATTAGGGTTTCATTATCACTTTTGTCACTACAAAACCCTAAATAAGTAAAACTACTCATAAACTGTAATTATCTTGTCCTGTCTCTCCTAATAGGCTTAGGATCAACAATTATCAATATATTTCCAAATATTTCGAATTAAACATATCAATCTCGTCTTTTACCCTAAATTAGGGTTTCTACATGTATTATCATGGATTCTTGGTTCGAAACCCTAAAACATGCAATTTCTCATCTAGATCAGATTTGAATCTTTCATTATCATCAACAGGTTATTAGTGCATCAAATTAACCAATTAAATAATATAGATTCAATCTTTAATCACAATTAGGGTTTCTAACCTAAGTTTAATGCACTTTTCATCAACTTAATATACTTTTTCCATTAGGAACGAAATCAGATTCTAAAACTATTTTTTATCAGGTTCCTCATATTTTTCTGATCAATTTTCATATATTAAGTTTATCCATCAGAGCTTCCTAGCAATTTCTACGAATTTTGCAAAGAAAATCATTTTCTTGAATATTTTGGCAGAGAGGAGTCATTTACCGGGAAATTAAGAAATGCCAAAAAAATGAGGCCGCTTGATCGTGGTTCTTTGGACCACGTGGGATCGGACGATCTGCATCGTGCTCCTCCACTAATACGGTTGCGCTTGCTGACCAATCACCGGACTGTTGGATCTCCTCGCAAGACCACAGTGGACCTTAATCCGACGGCTAGTGCTACTTGCTTCTCTTCTTCCTCAAAACTCAACCCACGGTGGAGCCCTCACCGGATTGTGAATAATAGAGAGAGGGACAGGGATCTAGGGTTCTTGGAATAGTCGGTTGGGTTAGTGAAGGTGAGAGGAGTCGAGAGGGGGCCTTATTTATAGGATCGGGGGTCCCTCTAGGGTTTCCCCAAACCCACCGCCGCCTACACCTTCGGGTGATTTGGGCATTTCCCCTAGATTCATAGAAACTATCCAAAACTCAGGCTTGAGGTGCACATAATCCTCTCCTAAAGACCCTCATGGTCTTGGATTCCAGTTTGGTGTCGTGTGATGCGAGAAAATAAGATTTGAAATCCTGATTTCCCCTCTCCCTTTCCTTCTGTGAACCGAGGTGGACGGTGCATAGCTATCATCAGATCCGTGGTCCCCTAGACCATGCGGGGAATGTGATGGTTGTCATCTCCCTCTTTGTTTCCCTTTTTCTTTTAAAATGAGAAAATCAGGTAATATATCATTCAATTAATTGGAAACTTGAAAAATCTATATCTCTCTCCTCGTTTCACCTTTTTCATTCAAATTTTAAAGGAAACTCTAGCTTGGCATTATCTACTGGTGTATTAAATTTTAAACCCAAATTCCAAAGGAAAAGGGTATTTCCTTCATAAGCAAGTTATCCTTTAATAAAACCAATCTAATTGGTATTTTCTCTTTCTTATGCCATTATCTTGGTTTCTTGGATTCCTTGGACTTCAAGGAATCCTAAAGACATGAAATCCCCTCTTGGAGGATATTCCCTTACCTTTTTCTTTATCCTTTCTCCTTTTCTTAATCATTTATTATTTGAATTCCTTTATCTCTTTCTTGTCATTGGGCCTAATAGCCAATAAACCCCACTAAGTAACCAAACAAGGCTATTGTAATCAAAATCCATTCAATTCAAACAATTAAAACAATTATTGATTTCATTTATCATTAAAAGGAGAAACACAATTTCATTACATAGTTAGGAAAAATGGGGTTGTAACATTTGGTATATGAATTTGACATGGTTTTAAAGTATGAAGTCAAATATACTTGGATGTGCAAGATCGTCTTCACGAAGAATGAGCGCAGAGGTACAAGTTCTTCTTAGCTTTCTACTTTATGAGTAAGTGTATTTTTGTTACACTGCTTTGTGGTTTCCTTTTGGTAACAATGTTGGGAACATAGGAGAAGTCAGTTGGTTCTCTTATTTGATAGACCTAGAGGCAGTTCCTTCTTTTTAATGGAGTGAAGGCATACACACCCACCTATTGACATACTTGAGGGTTGATGACTTCCCCTCAAAAGGAGCTACTACGGCTACAAAGAGATATGTAGGCTTCAGGGGCCTACTAGAGGTATGGATTTGCAATTTTTCTTTCTTCTTGAATTTATTTTATGATTTATTTCACTAATCTTTTCTTTACATTTTTTGGCATATGAGCATTTCTGAATCAATAGGCATGTCAATCGGAGTGGTCCTCAGGGCTATCTGCATGTTTCTTTAACCACATCCTACATTATTCTAGAAATAGTAGTAGGATTTACTATAAGTAGTAGAGAGGCAAGCTATAAAGATTGTCAATTAGAGAGATAAGCATAGAACTTATTGAGATCACATGCTTTGCATACTTGTGCTTAGCTTACTCCTTTGTTTGTTTTGTGCTTCCTATATCGGATTTAAGATCTTCTCTAGGTAATATCTTGTTGAAGTGAGCACGCCATGTGTTTTGTACTTCCACTCTTTGAAATTGGATGCATAGAGGATCCAATTTGATTAACCAGTGGGGAGTGTTTTTTATATGGGTGGGAATGTAGGTCATTAAATGGTTGATGGTTGGCACATCCTCTTTAAAACTTTTTCTAGATGGATTCCCTCTAGCACACAGATAAATCAATTGTCACAAGAGATTACGGGAGGCCAAGTGAATTATATTTTGTATCTTGGGTGATGTTATGAGGTTGGTTGGACACTATCATTCTCATGGGAAGTGTATGATATTTTGAAGCATGCTCCACTGGTAAAAGTTCATTTTCGTTTCATTGTTTTCACTTTACTAAGTAACTTGTTATGTGTTATCTACATGTGATTGAGTTTGGTTCTTTTAAGGAGCCTATTTATATTGGCAATGGGTTGTGGCATCCACCTCCTCCTGAAGAAGATCGACATTCATGCACTCCTCCTTATTCACCTAGGGCTTTGATGGATTTCTAGGACTAAGACCTCACCGTGACTTTGAAGTTTAAGCTTCATGTCACTTTCTTGAAGACTTTGGTTGAACTTCATCCTACCAGGAAAATGATGATAAGACTAGTGTAATAGGGAATTTATTTAGTTATGGTATCCCAGATATGAGAAAAGTCAGCCCTTTCAGAAAGATCAATGCCACCACGGTAGCATGAGTAATTTCCTCATGGACGATCTAATAGTTGTTTTGTACCCACACAGTCATGTGGTTATGGTGGAACCATCTTCAAGAATTGTTGGGACATATTTGGCTCAGCATAGAGATGTTTCTTTGGCATGGAGGCACATTCTAGTAGTTTGTGTTTCAATCATTGAAGGTCTACTGGTGTCATTCATCATGATGTGAGTCCGGATTTTATATCTTCAGGTTCCTCTTCATCTAATCATCGGCCTTTAACCAAGCGTTTGATAGGGTGCTTCAAGAAGACACTAAAGAAATAGTTGTACTCAAAATTTATCTCTATATGTTGAATATATTTCTCCTGCAATATAGCTATGTATTAGTATTACTTTTAGGAAGACATAATAACATACAATATTTATCATAATTTTGAATTTAAAATTTGAGTTTGAGGGCCAATTCCATTTTTAAATCCATGTTTGGAGTTTGATTATTATTATTACAGACATGACTGAGGAATTGGATTTCTAGGAGGCTGGTCCCAATTGGCGGAATCCCACATGTTGTTGCTCCTATTAAAAGCCAAGGAGCCTAATCCCATATTTTATGGATCTTTGTGGGATATGGGGATTGGGAATCCCACCTTAGGAAGCATGTCTTTCTTGTCTTGACTGCTTCAGAGATCTATAAATATATCATAATTGGATGTTATTCCACACTCCTTCGCTTTTAATATTTAGATCAATGGTGCAATGTTGACCCACAAAATCTTGCTCTTGATATGGCCTCCCATGACTCTATCTTTGGTGCAATAGTGGATTATAGATATATCTGAGATGGAGGAGATTGAGTTGGCAAGATTTGGCGAGACTCAAAATCTTTGTCGTCTAGCTTATGTTCCTTTTGGTAGGGAATTGATGTCAGTTGTGGTCCCTTTCTAGGATCCCCTCGGTTACTCTTTCTGTGTTGGGGATGTCAGTATGACTCCCAACTCTGGAGAACGTAGAGAATATTACTCATCTTCCTTTGAATGAATACTGGCCCATTTTCCTGAAGAAGTTAAGTTGGATTGTTGAGCTAGTTGATCTTCTAGGTGTAAAGAAATATATAGTTGCTTAATGGTTGATTGTGGATGGTTTTGTAGGCTTTTGGTGGGAGAGGGTGCAGTGGAAATACAAAATTTTATCCTCATGAAATCCAAGTCAATCCATTGTATCCATAGAATGTAGGTATCTTAAAGACATAGAAGATATATATAGTATATCTCATCACACACTAGTTGTCCAACAACTAGACACCTGGATCCGGATCCAAAGTGGTTATTGTTGTTTCTGCTTTGTCATCGTAACAACATCTTGTCTTCATTTTAAAGAAGATGCTTCTTATCAAGCCTCCGCCCAAGGGCCTCAGACTCTACATCGTCCACACTGATGTGGGAACTCTTGGTGCACCACCTTGGTTTACAAGAGGAAGCATAACTTAGAGTTTTCTAGTGTCGCTTTCTCTCCTTCTCCTCCTATAGTGGGCTATTGTCCTTATGGTGAGTTTTTCTCTCTCTAAGAGGAAGAACCCTTAGACAACTTGTCTCACAATTTTGGTAGGTGTGTCTCACCTCATAGATGTCTACTAATTTATATAGAAGAGTCATGAGCTTGGATTTTCCAAAATGCAACCTCATTCTTAGTTGCAACTCAAAATAGAATCAAACAAGGAAAACTCAATAGTAATCCTAGCCGCCTAACTATATTGTCCATTCAGTCGACTAGGATCAATTTGGATGCCCATTTGATTGAGTAGGTTACTATTAGTATACACATTTATGATTTATCTTGTGTTGTGTGTTTTGTGTTTTGTTAAGTGTTATCTTGTGTTGTGTAGTTTGTTATGTGATTTAGACTTCTCTTATCTTTAGCCTTTCTTTTATCCCATATCGCCTAGTTTTGGATCTCCCTTCCACCCTTGTTCTATAATAGAGAGTGAATTGTAATTTTTTTTATATATCAAATAAAGGTTTTCCCAATTTATATGGTATCATATGTGTTCAATCCTTCCTAATCCATCCCATTGATCCCCCTCCCTCCACCATCAACCACCACTACCTCCACCATTTCCACCATCCCCACCACCTAGTCACCCTCTCCCTCCATAACCTTCATCACCAACATCTTCCCTTAGACCTCCACCACCCATCGACCAACCCTTCCTCTTCCACCCTTCGACCAACCCTTCATCTACCACAAATTGACCTTCCAGCCATTGACTCATCGACCCATCAACCCATTGACCAACCATTCATTTTCTAGCCATCTACCCATCTATCTACCATCAACCATCGTCCTTCCATCAACCCTATCGACCTCCACCCCCTTCACCCCATCGACCTCCAACCCATCGACCTCCACCCATATTGATCCCATCGACCTCCAACCCATCGACCTTCACCCCATTTACCTCCAAACCATCGATCTCCACCCCCATCAACCTTAATCCTTCATCGACCTTTGACCTTAACCCAACCCATCGACCTATAACCCATCGACCTCCACCCCCATCGATCTGCATCCCCTCTTCCAATTAGTCCTCAAATAGCAAGTTAAGACACTAAAGGTTTCACCTCTTCTCCTACCTATGCTACATGATGGAGTGAATCTCTTACCATGGTGGCGTAGGTCTTTTCTTCTCCAAACTGCCCTTATATGGGTTTCTTAGATACATTAAATCTGATATATTGTTGCTCTCCATTGCCCCTATGTGGGTTCTTTGGATATCTTTAGATCAGCGGGTTGTTTAAAGATCTACTTATTTGTTGTTGATATTTTCTTCTCATGTTGTGTTTTTGCTGCTTCATTGTGAGTTTCTCAGATCTCGTCATCTAGATATGCCTTTTCCTACTACTACTACTTCATCATTGTGTGCATCATTATTTTGACTTCCATGGTGACTACAAATCCTTCGTGGACCTTAAGTGTTATGATTGTGAAACTTTATGGATCAAATTTCCATCTTTGGGTGGCATCATTTGAACTCTATGTCAAAGCCACAGGATGTTACTCTCATATCTCCTATATTGCTAGGATTCCTCCTGATGACTAGGCAAATGACAAAACCAAATAGGCCTACAACTAATGGTCCAAAGAGGATTACAGTGTCATGACGTGGATGGTGAATAGTGTTGAACCAAAGTTTAGTCAGTCTCTTCTTCACCTGCAAAATGCCAAAGCCATGTGGGATCAACTGTCCCATGTGTACTCTCATCAGCTATAAATGAGTATTCCACTAATGACTTTGTTGAAGACTATTACAACCCGTGTTCGGGACTTTGGACTGAATTATAAGTATATCATCCACTCTCTATTGATATCAAAGAAATGCAATGGAAATGCGACACACTTCATCTCGTTCAATTTCTAGTTGGTTTGCCTCATTCCTTTGCAGGTTTAGTAGACCAAATCTTATCCAATGACCCCCTTACCTACACTAAAGGATGTTTTGAAGTGCATTCAATGCCTTCCTTCCATGCCTGCTACTTCTGTTGATCATTCAATCCTTATGGTCCACTCTTTGATTGTGGTCAATTCTGGTCAAGGACATGGATGTGGCCATGGTCACAGTTGTGGTGGATGTACTCCTACACGAGGTCCTCCTCCTAGACCTAAACGAAGTCAACTTCAACCTACTCATGAAAATTGCTTCTGCAACATTTGTGGGTGCACAAACCACATTGAGGACCAATACTAGAAAAAGTAGGGTGCACCTTCTTGGGCAAATCAGGTTTCTTCTAATGTTTGTGAAGACTCCACTTCTACTGCATCAGGTTCTACTCAACCCATGGTTGAGTGGATTTGCTCACAATTTGAAAAACTCCTCCAGACTCGTCTATCCTTAACAATAACTGCTACAGAAGGATATTCCTCTGCTTTACTTGCATATCCTGCTACTTAAGGTACAAATAAAAAAGTCATTTACTCTAGCATTTCTATCCATATTTCTAGCTATTCCAAATTTACACTGCCTTATTTAAAACTACAAGTGTCCCTCATGTGGCTGTTGCGTATGGGACTCGATCTATTGTCCATGGAATTGGAACCATATCTCTATCTACAAAACTATCCATAAAATTTGTCTTATATGTTCCAAGATTTCCTCTTAATTTGTTGTGTGTCAGTAAAATTGTTAAGATCCTTCAGTGCTTGATTACTTTTGATCTTGAGATGGTGTAGTTCATGATCTCTATATGAAGAAGAGGATTGGTTTAGGACCAGATGGACTGTACTGCCTGGGTGTGCTAAAATCTGTTGCAGCTCTACTATCTGTTTTCGTGACTAGTCTGCAATGGCACTATCACTTGGGGCATCCTTCTGCTACAAAATTGTGTAGTTTATTCCTAATATCTAAAAAGTGTTTTATGTGTAAATCATGCCAGTTTGGTAAAAACTCGAGTTGTTTTCATAAGAAGAAAGAAGTTAGTTCTAAAAATTTATTTGATAGTGTGCATGCTGATATTTGGGGTCCATGTTCTATTTCTAGCTTGTCTGGATATCACTACTTTATGACCTTTATTAATGATTATTTTAGGGAGACTTGGTCGATTCTCCTAAAAGATCACAATATTATTTTGCAAACTATCACCACCTTTTTTCTGAGATCTAAACCTAGTTCCAAACTACTGTTAAAATCTTGCGAACTGATAATGCCCTAGTATTTATACAAAATATGTTGCTCTACCTTGTAGTTCTCAGAGTATCATTCATCAAACTTCCTACTTTTATACACTACAAAAAAATGGTGTGGCGGAAAGGAAAAATCGTCATCTTCTTGAAGTATCATGGAGAATTCTTCTTCACTATCATGTTCCTAAGCATTTCTGGAATGAAGTTGTTTTCTACAGTGTGCTACTTAATGAACCATATGCCTTCTTCTGTGTTGCATAATCAAGTCTATGCCTTCCTTCTGTATGCCCATGCTCCTTCATTTTATGTTTCAACACATCTTTGGCTGCACATGTTTTGTTAAGAATCTCCACCATGGGATATCTAAACTTGACCCTTGCTCCATTAAATGTGTATTTTCAGGTTATTCCCAAACTCAAAAAGGTTATCATTGTTATGTTGATATCAATCGTCAATGGTTTGTGAGTGTAGATGTTGTGTTTTTTGAAAACATATCGTACTACTCTGACAGAGGTGGGCTGCATTATCTAGTGATTTGGTGGATCCTACTCCTCTACCTGAGGTAGTAGAACATGATCAAATTGACAAAAGTGAAGATGTGTCCATGAGAAGACCCACGATTATTGTTCTCCCTCTAGATCATCAACAACCAATTCCTCCCTTGTCGGTAGGTCACAAACCTTGTAGGTATTCTCTGACCTACATCTTCCTGATCAAGCTAAGGAAAGGTGTTTGTTCCTATACTCAACACCTGATTAGTAGTTTTTGTTCTTCTACTAATCTTGATGCTAGTTTTGCATGTTTTACCATTGCTCTATTTGCTATTTCTGTGCCAAGAATGTTACACAAGCTCTTAATCATCCTACTTGGGATCAAGCTATGGAAACTGAAATGACTACCCTACAAGATCGCAAAACCTGGGATCTTTTTTATTGTCCTAAAAATAGGGTTGGCTGTCGTTGGATTTTTACTATTAAATATCAACTAGATGGTACTATTGAATAGATGAAGGCTTGACTTGTAGCCAAAGGATACACTCAAACCTATAGAGTGGACTACTTTGAAACTTCCTCTCCTGCGGCCCACCTCAACTCTTTGAGAGTACTTATCTATGTAAATGTCAATAAAGATTGGCCTCTTTATCAACTTGACGTCAAACATGCCTTCTTGTATAGTGACCTATATGAGGAAGTTTATATGGAGAAACCACTTGGTTTTGTTAGTGGGGGGTGTTCCAAAGTTTGCATACTTAGGAAGGTGATATACGACCTAAAAAAAAGACCAAGGGCGTGAATTGATAAATTAATCTATATACTTCTCAATTTTCAATTTTGGCTCTCCCATTCTGATTATTTTATTTTTATTAAAAAAGCCCAACTCTAGGCTTATTGTACTTATTGTTTATATATGTGGACAATATCATTCTATCTGGTGATGATTCTGGAGGTATTCTAGATACCAAACGATATCTAGAACAACATTTTGTTACTAAAGATCTGGGTCAACTTAGATACTTCTTAGGAATTGAAGGTTCAATATCTTCTTCTGGCATTTGCCTCTCACAATGCAAATAAGGGTTGAACTTATGACTGAAGCGGTTGTGCTTAATTCTAAACATGTTACTACTCATATGGATCCCAATACCAGTTGGGATGATGAATCTTTACCTCCATATCTTGATAACCATCAATACTGATAAACGGTTGGTAAGATTATCTATCTCACTCTGACAAGAGAAGATATATTGTTGTTGTTGGAATGTCAGTAGGTATCTAGAGAAACCTCAAAAATGTCATCGAGATGTTGTGTGTCACATTCTTAAATATCTAAAATCTTCTTCAAGAAAAGGTTTACTATATAGCAGACATGGGTACTATAAATTTATTGAGTATTCTAACTCTGATTATGCCGACAGTCGATGTGACAGCAGTTCTACTTATGGATATTGTTCCTTTGTTGGAGGAAACTAGTCACATGGTGTAGTAAAAAGAAGACAGTGGTTTCATGGTCAAGTGTTGAAGTTGAATATAGGGCATTAGACCATACTACTTGTGAATTATTATGGGTCCAAGGACTCCCCAAGGAATTTGAGATTTCTGACTCTGATCATATTCCTATGCACTGCAATAATAAAGCTTTCACTTTTATTGTGAGCAATCCAAGTTTCCATGAGTGCATGAAGCACACCGAAATGGATTTTCACTTTGTACGTGAAGTTGTACTTTGTGGACGCATATGCACTCCTTATCTCATAATTGAGGATCAAATTGTTGATATATTGACCAAGATACTTCCCAAGACACGCTTTGCTACGCTGTTGGTCAAGTTGGGCATGTTTGACATCTATGCTCCATCTTGAGGAGGAGTATTAGTATATAGGCTTTATGAGTTATCTTGTGTCGTGTATTTTGTTATGTGTTATCTTGTATTGTGTGTTTTGTTATGTGCTTTAGACTTGTCTTATCTTTAGCTTGTCTTATATCCCATATTGCATTGTTCAATATCTCTCTTCCTCTCTTGTCCTATAAAATAGAGTGCACTATAATTATTTTGATATATCAAATAAAGGTTTTCCTAGTTTATAGTTACCTAGTTGACCGACTCACCACTCCTAGTCTGATGCAGTCATCCAGTTTGATTCCAAATTGAACAAGGAACAATTCCTTTTCTTTTCTTGACTTGGACCTGTCCACCGACTCGCCACTTTCCCAAAGTGACAATAAGTCAATTGATTGATAATCAATTGTTTCACTGAACCAAGCCATCCAGTTGACCAACTAGATTATCTATTCCATCAAATGGGTAGGAAATCAGATTGTACATGATTCAAAACCATTCTAATCATTATCTGATTTTGAGATTTAATTCCCTTATGCATCCTTATGTGTGTGACCCCGTAGGTTCCATATTACATTGGTAGTGATATTTATAACCTCACAAGTAAGATTGATGTCTAGAAACACATCCTTACTACTTGAGTAATTGGAATATGTTGAGAACAAGTTGAACATATAAAGCAACCAATGTTAGCATGATCATATAATCCCTTTGTCACAGATATCTAGATTGAAATCGAGGCATGGAGTTGACACCCTCTTCACATTTAATATATGTTTCTTGAACTAGAGTAAATTATTGATTTTATGTGAACTCGATATCACATATTGACTCATGTGGGAATGGCATAAATTTCAGCCTCACTTACCAAGTGGTGAGGATATCACTTCAATGGAGGGACAAATTCTATCTACATCGCTCACAATAATCTATAATGTAACAGCGCACCCCAGTCACCACCACATTGGGCTAGTGTTAAAGTACACAAAACAACATGTGAATCTTGCAATGACTTCGGGTCGAAGGATCACAGTCACCATTGTCACATTGAGATATGACTCTGAATTTCCATGACATGGCTTCCATGTGCCATTCTCAAAGTGGGTCTATCCAATAAAACTTGTAGAAAGTACTCACGTAGCTGATTTGATATCCAATATCATAACTAAAGAGGCATAGTCATCACTCATCATGTACAATATTTTTATATATTATTGTTGTCCTATAATATTCAAAATAATAACTAACTAGGGACATAATAACAATGAGTACTCATAAGTATACTTATGATCTCATGTTCAGGTCCTCAACCCGAACCATATGTTATTGAGTCAAAACACTATTACGAAGTTATTACAGTTACATTATCTCAATACTAAACAAGCATGAAGTGGAATTTTGTTCATAAATAATCAAATCATATAAAATGTACCCCTATTACAATCATCACATGATGGCTCTCAAGGCATACAACTGAAAATTGTTTCATCAAGTTGGACTCTCTATAGGAGTTGTTTGCGTGTGAGGTGCATAAAGATGTTAGATCTCCAAATATGATTCATTTGTGGGCCTATAATTTGTCCATTATGGTTGAGTTGTCATTTGGAGAAACTATTGGTTAGATGATGACTATAGTATAGGGAATTTTAATAGTGATCGCAAAAATAACTATTGTTCCCTTGATATTGGGAAAACTATACTAATGTTTGGATTCTTCCCATGTGATTGAATGTATAAAGGAACATTTCAAGGTCTTTCAAATTTATCTCGGGATGACATTGGTCCTCACATAATAAAGGAGTCATCTAATCTGCATCATATTCTAGCACAAGAGTACTTGTCGAAGAATATCTAGGTTGGTGAACCTCTCCAGCAACATGGTGATCCGACTCAGTGGCTCTCTAGTTTGACACATGAATATGTGCACACTGGGGATGGATGAAGTGTTTACTTGACACTTTAGTTTGTGGGATATTGTTGCCCAACTTTCAGTGGATGGTGATTCTTATAGGGTTGGAACATTGTGTCTCATACTACTCAGTATCTGTGTTAAGGCCATTTGGTTGTTCCCAAAGTATATATGACATTGAGGAGCTTCCATTCTTCTTCAAGAACCATACATCAATAATTGCAATGTCTAAAAAATGGTTGATAATATGTGGTTGGACCAAAATAAGATGACTCCTAAAGTATTTTCATTGGCAAGGATTGCTCTGTAGATATTTGGTGTGTATTGCACCATCCTCCTTGGTAGTAGTAACCTATGATCCCTCAAAATAGCTTATGTAACTCTATCAGACTTCTCTATTTTAGAGTTTATATCTTTTGAATTTCTCAGTGACATAAGGCCTCAATTTAGTTTTTCAAGGCTCTCTAAGATATTCATTGTGAAATTCATGAAACATATTTTTAAAAGTACATTTTTTCTCATGGTGTATAAAATTAGATTTGGGTACTCTCTCCATGACGTTTATCATGTATTTACCCTAAGATGGTTGGTCTATATCCTAGTCAGTTTGATTTTTTTTCTATATAAGCTCCTTTTGATAAATAAGGTGAAATAAGTTGGTCTAAATTTCCAAACTTATACAACTGGAGTATTGAGGATGGTTTGTCTTATTTTAAGTATTTTGAAAATGATATTTGTATGAGTCACTACCTTCTTGTCCATTTCTGTTACTGGATTAAAGGGTTGAAATCACAAGCATGTTTAATCTTTCTTGGGTTTCATGCTTATACTCGTATGTAGTTCTTCCCTTCCCACATTGATATCACGTTCTTCCACAAGGGGATCTTTAATCTCTCAATTGAGAATATGGGTTGGGGCTCTACTAACTGTAGATGTCACACTAGGGGATAAATTCACCATGTAGAGGGCATTCAAATATGAACCCCCTACCCCATTGGGTTAAGGTGTCGATTTTCAAAGATATGTTGGAGGGATTTACTCTTCACATACTTTAGTGCAACACTTAACCAAAGCATGTATATGATTGGTTGAAGTGCCATTTTGACATTTTGGTGTTGTTTTTTGAAAGGGCTCCACCTCAAGTGGGTTGATTAAAACTAAATTGGATATTCATGCTCAGGGCCTTATTATGGGACCTTATGTTCTACAGTGAATGACTGTGGTTTTCTTAGGGAAGGGTTTCCCATCTTGTTTCTTCCTAGTTGGTTCATACAAATCTCAGCCTCACCTCCTTTTAAAAGATGAGGCATGGAAACTCACAAGGGGAGATTGACCTCTACTCCAGTCCACCTATCCTTCTTGTGTCTTGTTTAACCTAGAAAAATTTAAATATGTGAGTTCCAACCCTATACAGGTGTCAAGATATCTTAACCTTGTAGATCGGGTCTAACTTGCCTTTGGGGACTCATAGCCTTGGAAAATTCTTGAGATAGAAATGATTGTATTTGTGAAGTTTTTCCTTGTTTGAGATGCAACCATGGTCATTTTCTATAATTGAACTAAGATTGGTTCATTTAAAAGGTTAATTTGTGTTGGGAACTATTGGGTCTCAAGAGAACAATTATGATCCTTCTACCATATGCCTTATAGTTCTAGTCTTGAGCTCACTACTTCAAGGAAACATGATTCATGGTAAAGTATTCACATAAATTTTAGGTGCTTTTTAAAGGTGTAAGTTTCCTCTTATACATTGCTCATAGCCAGAGGCATGGTTTTGATGAAGCCTACTTGTCAATAGTATTAGTGCCTGAGGGTATTTGTGTAAGGGATGTGAATATTTCCACTCATGTCCACCTAGTTATATATTTCATGGAAGTTGTAGGGCCCTTCCAAGTTTAGATTGAACTTTCCCTTGGTATCAACATTTTGGATGACGTGGACTACAAGATATCCCTTTTGGAAATTATAGTGTTGACCCTCTTGTTGAATTATCAAGCCGATCTCCCTTGATAGCATTGTGTTTGATGTAGATCTCTTATTTATCTCTCTTCAAGTGTGTTAAGTCAATAGATTTGGTCTTGAACCCATTCAGCTTTAGGAATCTCTACATCTTGTAGTGTGTGAAGGAATGAGATTTTATCCTCCACTAGTAGGCTTCCTCCATTCTATACATGAATAGCTATGGTGTGACCCATGTGTAATTTTGAAAATATGTTTGATACGTCTATATATCCATCTGAAGATGTTTGTTTCAATTAGAATTAGATTTGATTGCCTTCTTGAGGAATTTTAGCATGTCCTTGTTTGTAGCCTCCACGGCTCCATTCATTTGGGGCCAACACATTGATGTTCAATGATGCTTGACTCCCAAAGGGCTGAGATATTCTTTAATATATTTAGCAATGACGTTATTGCCATTTTCAGAGACGATCTTGTGTAGTATTTCATACCGACCTATGTTGTAGTTCTTGACGAACTTGATCACTTGTGGAGATGAAGCATTAGTAATGGAGATATCTTGCTCCCACATGGTAGAGTATTCAATGGTGAGTAGAATAACGAAATTTATGTTGCACGCTTTAGGTCATATTTTTTCAATCATGTCAATTTACCAAGAAGAGAAAGTCCAGGACATGTCCATGTTTCATAGCTAGTTGTCAGGTGCATGTATATAATCACCATGAATTTGGTTTCTTGACATTTGAAGACATAATGGAAGTAGTATGTCTCCCTTATGTTCTAGTAATATCCCAGAAGTTGTATTTTCTTTATATTAGTGTATATATTTTCTTGACTTTATTTGTCTTATTTTTCTCTTATTATTTTGTTATGGGACTTTGTTTATTATCCCATTAGCCTTTTCTCCTTATTCTATAATAATCTTGTTCTAGACTATTCCTACTCTCTAAACTCCTATATAAGAGAGTCTCTTGTACTTGTTTTGATCAACTAATACAAAATCTATTTCATAGTTTACATGGTATCAGAGCATGATCCATATTGAGACCCACCCATCTCAACCCTAACATGTGCCACCTTAAACCCTATTCACCATCTTTCCTTTCTCCCTCACTTCTTCTTCTTCCTCTTCCACCACCAGACCACACCTCACTTGCACAATCCCATGCTCACTTCTCATGCTCCCTCCCTTCTTCTAGTTTCCCATACCCACACTCACCCGCCTCCCGTCGCTCCTCCATCCACCGCCCTACTTACACACCTTCCCGTATACTACCTCCAACTGCTCCTCCATCTACTATCTGCTCGTCAACCTCCCTGCTCGATCACCCAATCATTGACGAAGCCTAACGCCACTGCAGCCTGACGCCTGATGCACACCCAGCCGCTCATCATCGCCATCCCACCCAAAGCACAACCCATCATCGCCGCCCTACATCATCCCACTCACAACCATCCACACACGCACCGACAACCCTAGCCGTCTGATCGCCTACAACATCCCACTGCATCTGCTCACTGCTCACAAAGTCATCACTCAACTAAAAGATAGTCTCACTGCTCCCCATCACCACCACTTCACTCGCATCTCCTGCCCCTCCGCCAACTGCCCAGAACCAATGCACCCAACCTACTTGATCCACCGCCATCCCTGATCCACCACCCCATTCAATCACCCCGATCAACCAATATTGCTCTATGTGGTTCTTCTCCACTCCCACATACCACCACCCTATAGTCACACAACCGCAGCCACCAACCCACCTCTTTCTTCTACACTCTTCATCCACTCTTCTTCTATTCATCATAGCAAGTTGAAGGCTTAATCGAATCATGACTTTTCTCTACCTATGCCTCATTGTAGGATAAGTCTTCCTCCATGTTAGTGTAGGTTCTCTATATCCAATACTGCTCTATGTGGGTTTTGAGATCTAATGTGTTAGAGCTCCTTCTTCTGTCTTTTGCCCGCCTATGGGTTCTTCTAGATCCGCCCATGTGGGGTTTTGCTGCTTTTGTTTATTGACCACTATGTGCCAACCTCTAATCTATCATTGTCTTCTACAACTTTCTATTTTGTCTCCTGCTTCTGTATTCCTTATGGCATCCTCTGATCCTCTACGCAATCTTTGTGTGACGACTGTCAAGTTGGATGGTTCTAACTATCAACTCTGGGTAACATCTTTATCTCTCTATGTCAAGGATCAGGGATGTTATTCCCATCTTTCTACTAAAGGATTGGACATCTCGGATGCTACGGCTGGTGACAAGACAAATAGGCTTATGACATGTGGTCTAAGGATGATTCTGGTGTTATGACCTCAATGGTCAACAATGTGGAACCCAACATCTTACAAACCCTTATGCTCCTACACACATCCAAGGATATGTGGGATCAACTCTCTCATGTATATTCTCATCAACAAAATCCAAAAAAGGTGTTGATATTTTCAAACAACTGACCAAGAAAGAATACTCTACTACATATTCTATTGAAGATTACTAGAATTAGTGTTGTGCACCGTGGGATGAGTTTGATGTGTATCAACATATATCTTATGATTTTAAGGAAGCCCACTGACAACATAATGAACTGCAGCTTGTTCAGTTTCTTGCCTGCCTACCACCTATAGGATCTAGGGTTCTAGAGGGGGGGTGAATAGAGCTTGAAAAATTCTCACAAGATAAGTTATACCTTCAAATTATATCAATCAAAACCAATAGCTTAAGTGAAATTTGAAGTCCTAACTAACAAGCATAGCAAAGATGAGAGAAAATGAAACAAGCACTTGAACAAGGTGATTTAGAGTGGTTCCACTCTCCAAACTAGGAGAGAGTCAATCCACTTCCTAGAGAGGTCAACCTCTAGGACTTTGTAAGTGTTTTCCTCTATATATTCACTTATAAGAGTTACAACACAAGACTCACCAAAGGACTTACCTATCCATTACAAAGAGTCTTCAACCTTACCAAGGACTTACCCACTTTACAAAGAGTCTTCCGCCTTCTTCCAAGGACTTACCTACTCTTGCACAAGTCTTCAGCCTTCAAGGAATTACCCACTCTTTTTGGATCTTCAGCCTTTGCCTTCTCCTTCACTAGGAGAAGATCTTCACCTCTTCTTCAACCTTAAAGAAGAGCAGCAACAGATTCACCTTCACTCGGAGTAGCTTGCTTCAACCTTTTCTTCTTTGAGAAATGGGTAGGGAAGATGGAATGAAATGAGAGCTTTACAAGCACAAGGAAGTAGCTCTCTTATAGCTGGCCTAACTCACTCATATTCATGAAATGATATGTAAATGAGAGAGAGAAAGGGGTTCAAGGAGTTGCAACACACTCAATTATAGCAAGGACTTAGAATAGCATGAATGAGTAAACTTGGGATGAACTCCAAGGGGTCCTATTTATAGATGGGGGTGTTCCCTTAAGTGTGGGATCACTGAAGAGAAAAAAAAATATCCATTTTCAAAGTTGCAACAGATCTATTCTTGCTTAAAACAACTCACTAACAGTTATAATCACTTTTTCTATGTTTTTCGTATAGTACATTCGGTCAAGTTTCCATAAAGATAACTCGACCGATCCACTAAGAGACAAAGCCAATTTTCAAACAGTTAGTCGAGTTTGTTCTGGGAAACTCGACTGATGAGCTAAAATAAGTTTTGCTTAGTGAGTCGGTCGGCCGAGTTCTGTGAGTGTGCAACTTGACCGATTGGTCTCTCTAAAAAATACATCACTAGATCGGCTAAGTTTCCAACTCGACCGATAAATATCCTGTGACAGATTTTATAAATTGACATTTGAGTGATCAAACATTAGAATTAAGTGTCCCTAAGTTTTTCTCATCTTAGTTACAAGTCATATCATCAATACAAGTGATTACAAAAATCATCTAAGGTCATTTGGAGTGATTTCCCAAATTACACACTTGCATTGCATTTGATTTGAACTTGAACAAGATAGGGCTTGTGTAATTTGATCTTTTTCATGTACCTAAAGGCTGAAATCAATTTTAAACAAACATATGAGATACATAGGAATGGAATGGTCAAGTCATTATCAAAATATGGGCAATGTATAACTCTCAAGTCAACACTACCATCCTTTGCGAGTGTAGTTGATCAGATTCTCTCCAGTGATCTGCTTCCCACCTTAAGTGATGTTCTGAAGCACATACAACACTTACCTTATGTCTCTTAAGTGACATCTAATTTGTCTGATATTGATGTTGTAGTTGTCCATTTAGGCGACTCTTTCCGTGGCCAAGATCGCAGTCGTGGTCGTGGACGTGGTTGCTCCACTCGTAGTGTTGGTCATGGTTCATACCTCTCTAGCTCTGACACTCATGTTGAATCATGTTACTACAACTTTTGCAGGCATAACAATCATATTGAGAAACGTTGTTGGATCATGCACGGAAAACTTGCTTGGGCAAATCAGGTTTCTTCATAGCAACCTGACACTGCTACCTATGCAACTACTCCACCTTTTGTTGATTGGCTCCAATCAGAAATTGAGAAGCTGCTTCAAGAAGATCATGCTTCCTCTGTTGAAACCTTTACTACCGGTAGTTCTTCTCTTTTGACACAATCTGCTCTCCTAGCACAATCTGTTAAAAATACATAGATTATTGACTCTGGTTCCACTTCTCATATTACTGGCAATCCATCTTTATTTTCTACTTTGCATAAAACTACTACTATTCCACTAGTCATTGTAGTAGATGGATCTCAGACACCTGGTTTAGGGATTGGAAATATTTATATTTCTGGATGTCTTGCTTTACACTCTACTCTTTATGTTCCTAAATTTCCTTTCAACTTTTTATCTATGAGTAGAATTGTTAAGAACCTATGGTGCTCAATTGCCTTTGATTCAGATGGTGATATCTTTCAGGATCTATCCATGAAGATGAATATTGGTTTGGGCCATGAGGAACCAGATGGACTTTACTATTTGGATACACCAAAGATGATGGCTTACCTGACTACATCTGTGACGGGCATCTAGTGGCACTATCAACTTGGGCATCCTTCACTAGAAAAATTGAAACAATTACTACCTGACATTTCTGATACTGGTTTTCATTGTGAAACATGTCAGTTAGGAAAACAAACTTGATCTACTTTTTCTAAGAAAAATTGTATTAGTTCAAAACATCTCTTTGATATTGTGCATGCTGATATTTGGGGACCATGCTCAATTGTGAGTTTTTCTAGATTTTGGTACTTCATGAGCTTTATTGATGATTTTACTAGAATTACATGTATATATTTATTGAGGAGTTGATCTCATATACTTGATACCATCGCAACATTCTTTGCTAAGATATGTACCCAGTTTGATAAACCTATATAAATCTTTCAGACTGATAATGTTCTTGAATTTATGCAAAGATCTGTTAATATATTTTGTACCAAAATGGGTATTATTCACCAAACCTCATGTGCATATACATCCTAGAAGAATGGAGAGGCTGAATGCAAGAATCATCATACTCTTAAAGTTTCATGCACTCTTTTGTTTCATTATCATGTTCCTCAATTTTTTTGTCCAGAATTTGTTTCGACTGTGTGCTATCTGATTAACCGCATGTCTTCCTTTGTTCTTGACAATCAAGTGCCCTTTCAGATTCTATACCCTAAGGCTCCCTTGTTCACTGTGCCTCCTCATATCTTTGGGAGTACGTGCTTTGTTAGAAACCTTTGTCCTGGCCTTACTAAACTAGATCCTCGTGCCATAAAATGTATTTTTCTGGGGTACTCTGAAACGCAAAAAGGGTATTGTTGTTTCGATCCTATTTCTAAGAAATGGATGGTCTTGGCTGATGTGGTCTTTTTTGAACATATGTCATTTTATTCTTCTGCTAGCTCAACTCTGACTTGTGACTTAATATCATAATCCCCTTTACCTTTCCCTATTGATCCTACACCACCAGTTGATATTGTTCCTCCAAAGGCTCCTACTTCCTCTCCAGCACAATCACGTCTTCCATCCTCATCTATAGCTCCATCCACCTCTTGGGTATTTTCTAATCTGGATGTACCTATTAGTTTACGAGAATGCACTCGGTCTTGCACCCAACATCCTATTGGGAACTTCTGTACTATTGCTAACATGGGTACTAATTTTGTGAATTTCACTTCTACCTTAAGTATTTTCACTATCCCTAAGAATGCTACCCAGCTCTTCAGCATCCTACATGGAATCAAGCCATGGAGATTGAGATATCAGCACTCACTGATAGACATACTTGGGATTTGGTTGATGCGCCCCTGGGTTTCTCCTCTGTTGGTTGTAGATGGATTTTCACAATCAAATATCAACCTGATGGCACTATTGAGTGACTTAAAGCCCACTTGGTAGCCAAAGGATACACTCAGATGTATGGAGTAGATTACTTTGAAACATTCTCTCATGTGGCTAGGCTTAATTTTGTTTGTATCCTTATTTATGTAGTTGTAAACTCTGACTAGCCCTTATTTCAACTCAATGTTAAAAATGCATTTCTATGTGGGGACTTGCATGAGGAGGTTTACATGGATCAACCTCCTAGATTTGTGAATCAGGGGGAGTCTTCAAAAGTCTTTCATCTTTGCAAAGCGATTTATGGTCTTAAGCAAAGTCCTCAAGCTTGGTTTGACAAACTCAGTTCTATTGTTCAAAATTTTGATTTTTGTCACTCTCAATTTGATCATTATGTGTTTGTTAAAAACATTGCCGCTATTCTTGTGGTTCTCATTGTCTATGTTGATGACATTATCTTATCTGGAAGTGACTCAGCAGGCATCCAAGCTACTAAGACATACTTGGAGAAGCACTTTATTACAAAAGATTTGGGCAAACTGAGGTATTTTTTGGGCATTGAGGTCTGTCATTCCTCTTCTGGTCTTTGTTTATCACAACACAAGTATGTTTTAGACCTCCTATCTAAGGCAGGACTTCTTGGGGCTGAACCAGCTAGTACAATGTTGGATCCCAACACTAACTCAGATGACAATACTTCTCCCCCTTATCCTAACCATCATCAGTATCATAGAATGGTTGGGAAACTCATCTACCTTATTGTAACTAGGGTTGACATCACTTCTATTGTTGGTATGGTTAGTAGATATCTAGATAAGCCATGTTAATGCCATTCAGATGTTGTCTGCCATATCCTAAAATATTTGAAAAGTTCTCCTTGAAAAGGCCTGCTTTACAAAAAAACATGGGCACTGTAACCTTACTGGATATTCGGATTCTGACTATGTTGGAAGAAAAATAGATCTTAGATCTACCTCTGGATATTGCACCTTTGTAGGTGCTAACATGGTCACTTGGTAGAGCAAGAAGCAAACTACAGTTGCTCACTCCAATGCTGAAGTGGGATATAGAGCTATGACTCACACCACCTGTGAACTTTTCTGGATACGCAGTCTCCTATGAGATTTTGACATTTTTATTTCTCCATCTATTCCAATGCATTGTATCAACAAAGTTGCTATCTTTATATCGACAACCCTACCTTCCATGAACGCACTAAACATATTGAAGTTGACTGTAATTTTGTTCGGGAAGCCATCTTATCTGGTCAAATCTCTACTCCTTATACACCTACTACAAATCAGGTTGTAGATATTTTCACCAAAATACTTCCAAAGAGCATATTCACTACTTTGACGTCCAAGTTGGGTGTGATTGACATCTATGCTCCAACTTGAGGGGGAGTATTAGTGTATATATTTTCTTGGCTTTATTTGACTTATTTTGCTCATATTATTATGTTATGGGCCTTTGTTTATTAGCCCATTATCATGTTTTCTTATTCTAGAATAATCTTGTTCTACACTATTCCTACTCTCTAAAATCCTATATAAGAGGGTCTTTTGTACTTGTTTTGATCAACTAATAAAAATCTATTTCATATTTTAGACTTTGCAAGCATGACCCTAGTCAAATCTGTACCACACAATCCTCCATAGACCTCCTTCATGAGGACTTTAACTTTCATCTTCTGAGTATGATATGGTATAGATATATTTCCCCTAGGATATATTACATGGATTATCATTTAAGCACTTATTGTTCCCTCTAAGATAAACTTTTAGTGATGATATGGTTCTCAAGGTCAGCTTTGATGTCTTAGAACCATTCCTTTTCTTCTATATTGATTGTGTTGTCTACGATCATGCAATACGCATGCTAAGAGGTCACTCAAATTTTAAAGGAGAAGCTTTGATCCCCCTTGATGTAGATCCATGATGTGAGGGTACCCAAAATCTTGGTCAAGGTATTTGTTCTCATTTCATGAAGTTAAAATAATTTTCTTGAAATATCAGGAAAGTGGACATGAATACTCTTACTTAGGGATTAGATTTTGATTGTGAGTCCCCCAATTATTCTAAAATTGAGAGATGACATGAGGGGAATCACCATAGAGTTGAAAGTGATGTGCTTCCTTGATTCTTAAAGAGATGAAGCTACAAAATGCATGCTTCATACTCATCCACATTATTGGTGTCACTAAACTCGAGTCTTCTTGGACAAGAGAGTATTCATTGTTTGGGTCCTTGAGGACTACCCTATACTGGTTCCCTTGTGATTGAATACTTTTTAAAAAAATATTATCCATAAGTAACTATTATGAGGGATGATAATGTCAAGCGAGCATATCATTCTGGTGTATTCATCTAAAAACTCATTCTCATGTGTTGGTACTTCAGAGAGAGGGAAGTTTTCTAACTGGTCAGCTGATGTTTTCACTTTGACTGCTTTCAGTGCTAGTTATGTTAAGTTGAATACTTACAACATCCCTTACCATTTTTTACATCGCCAAGTGAGGGAAGGTCATATACACAAGCACTAGAGAAGGTCATATTTTTCAATTAACTAAAGTGAATATGTCATTGGAAAATGGCATAGCTTCTAGAAGACCTTGTATCTCCTTTTCCGCATCTGGTGAAGGAATTTCCTAGATGGCTCGAGCCTTCCCAAGGTCATCTTTAACTCCTCTTTGAATGACAATGTACCCAATAGGTTACTAGATGTGACCTTAAAGGTGAATTTTTCTGGATTCAGACAAATTAAGATCAACAAATTCATTGCAACGACTTTTATAGGTGGACAATGTTATATTCTGCACTCTTGTATTTGGCTATATATCATCCACATGTACCTCCATATCTTTATGCATCATCTCATGGGATAAGTGACCATTGCTCTCTAATAGGTGCACCCAGTGTTCTTGATGCCAAAGGCATGACCCAATGGTAGAACACTCTTTGTTATGGGATCCCCTTTCTTCCTAAGTCATATTGATTTGACTGTATCTAGTGAAACCATCCATAAATCTCAGGAGTATGTGGCTAGTATTATTATTGACTAGCACATCAATGTGAGGTAATAGCAAGTCATCTTTGAAAGACACTATGTTGAGATTATGATATTCCACACACATCTTTACCTTGTCTTCCTTGTTTGGTATAGGTACAATGTTGGAGGGACAAGTAGGATAGTTTACCGGCTCTAAGAAACCATCATTGTATTTCTTTGGACCGCTTCCACAATCTTAAGGCTTGATTCAATTCATAATCACCTAGCATCCTATTTAACTCGAGGAACATCAAGGATGATGGATAGTCGATAAATTGTGATTTTCCTTTCCTTCCCAAGAATGTATGAATAACTCCATTCAAACACATCAACATAGTTGCATATGAGTTTTATAAATTGATCCTTGACGAGTTTAGGTAGATGCGCCCAAATTTTGAATTTGAGCGGCTTGGGGCCTGAGCTGAGGTAAACCTTCTCCGATGTGAAAAGGAAGATGCTATTTTATCATGTAGTATGGAATACAAACATCTTCAAACTATGTGACTTCACCATTGTAAATATGTGTTACTTACATGAAGTAATCACCAACCTCTTAGAGGTCCAAAGCATCTACTACTCTTTTTTATTTTCTTTATCTGAATTTTTTTTGGGTTCTTACGGTGTAAGGTGGGAACATTGTGGATCATGGATAAATAACCAATTTGGGATTCACACAATGTTGGGGTGTCATTCCTCTAACAATCTTTCTTAGACATAGGAGGGGGTTTTTCTTCAAGACATCCTGCTCCTCCACATCCTTTTTCTGAAATTTATCTATTCTTTACATGGGGCAGATGAGCCTTTGTGGTCCTTCTACATCTTCTTATTTAAAGATGGAATTGATTCCCCATCCACCAAAAATTCCATAGGCATCATCATATTTTTCATATGTGATAGCATACTCCTCCACATCTTAAAAGCTCTTATTTCTTGGAGTTAGTCATGCATGGCAGGTCAGGGTCCATCATTGGTGAGGTGAAGTTAGCCAAGTTGAATGATCTCTCCATTTATTTAAGTGTTATGTGACCTCTTGCATGTATCCATCAACGATTTCATCATGTTGATCATAAAAAAGAACTCCATAGTCTCCCTCTATTTGGGTGTTCTAAGCCTTGCTAATCAACCATCGACATGATTGTAGATTCAATTGCTTCATTGTACGGAGGGATGATCATGTCTTCAAATGGATGATTATTTTGGGTGGCATGGATACCCTTTGGAACTTTGTTAATGAGGGCAATCTCCCACATGTTGCCATCAATTGAAAGGTAGTTATCATGTTCTTCATCATCAACCTCTTAAAGGATTTGATGTTTTATCATAGGGAAGATGGCTTTGGAGGTTTCAAGGGTGGCTTCTATTGTAATGACGGTACATGGAAAGTATGGATGGGGACCCTTGCACTCTAGGTCTAGGTCCCATCTATAAAATACCATATGTCAATGCTCCTCATCGAGTTGTATATTTCAATCCTCCCTACTCAGGTTTTGGGACGACGGTAGGTAGTTGAGGTAGCCTTCTTTTGTCAAATCACTTGTGGTGGTCCATAGAGAGTTCACTTTCCAATTGGTGTCCATCTACTGAAATGAGGATGATATTATCTTGGTCCATATAGCCCTAGTCCCACCCCTTTTTGTCTTAGAGGGGTCTATATGATTTTTTTACACCCTTGTAGTCTAAGACACATGTCTTGGTCTGGGTGGATATTCATTTTCCATAATTGTTGAGTGAATTTTACATAGTCATATGGGAGTTTGCATGGATTATGTATTTGTGGTTGCACGTAGTTGATAGTTCTTACATGTGACATATCATACCTAAGGCGGGGGTCATATTCTTCTATACAAGCTATGGTGTTGCTTGATTTTTCAATATGGATGGTAAAAATAGAATTCCCTAGCCTATACTTGAGTTTTTCATGTAGTGATGACAAACTACTTGGTACTAGTGAATACAAGGCTTTCCTAGGAGGATATTGAAGGACCATCTAAGCTCAGTGACCACAAAAAAGACTGAGATCGTTTGTGGCCCAATGCATTTCAAGTATGATCTATCCTAAGGTATCTTTTAGCACATTGTCCTAGGATGTTGCCTTCTTGATTGTTGGTTGTGGATCTAAGGGATCTCTTCCCAAATTTATGAGTGTCTTAAAGAGGAACATGTAAGGCATTCCCCATTATAGATGAAGTAAGAGGGGATCTTAAGTCCTCTATATATGGTGGTGATATACAGGGGCATGTTATGGTTCCCGCCTTTGAGTATTTCCTCTTTGGAGAAAGATATCAGGTGTAGATTCTAGTACTCCTAGCCTCACCTCTTCATATACACAGACTCGTTTAAGAGTTTCCATCACGTATCACATAGTGCATGGTGGACTTTGCATCATGTCATCTAACAACACTTCTCTTGTAGGCTTGTTCATGAATTGTATTATTTTTGATCCCCTAGATTAGTTTCTTTGTAGAGATTGGGAGTAGGAGGTAGTTGCATCATGTTGAATGTGGGAATTACGATTATCCATTCTTTTCTTATGATGTTATTTATGATGCATTTTTAGGGAGACTCTCAGTGAAACTTATCTTTGTCTTCCCTTTATCTAGGTACGGGGGACTCTCCACCTGTGCATCTTGGGTTACAACTTGTATAGTCATGGGTTTAGCAATTCATAATTGTTTATCTTGTTGAATCATCACATTGTGTGTAGCTATTGTGACCAGATTTGTAGGTAGTGTGATAAGGGGGCTTGGGACTTCCAAGGCAAGTGCTTTTGGAAACCAAACTAGATATAGGTTTTTCCTCATATGTGCCCCTAGTTTGATGATTGACCTTCTAGAACATATGGGATGATAATAAGCTTTTGTTGGATAGTATCAATGACAAAGACACCATGCCACACATTTTTGAGGTTTTTCTGCAAAGGGTTGACTCTTCCTACAACTTGATGTTTTAGGAGGAAATATGGCGGTCGTTGTATTTGATGATGATGGTGTATCTTTTGGTGTGGCCATTTTTACATATCCTAACTCAATCAAATCTTGTAGATCATGTTTGAGAGTGAGGCGCGAGTCTATCTTGTACCCTTTTGCATGAAGATAATCACAGTGGGCATTAACATTATAACTCTTGGGTAAGGGATTTGGTAGCTCCCTTAAGGGGGAAACATCAAAACATGTTGTATACTGGGTAGGATGGTGCTGAGGGAAGCTCCCAAAGAAGTGAACTTATTGTAATGTTTTGTGGTTTGGTCCTCCATTGATGTTGTTATTAGAGCCTCTTCTTGTGGCGATGGGCTACTCACAATGAGTTGTTGTACAAGAGGTGGGAAGGGTGGTGGTGTATACCCGTAAAGTTGGTTTTTATGATATTGTTATTGTGGAGGCATGTATAGAGATTGAAATTATTGTGTAGTAGGTTGACGTTCATGACTTGGCATTTTTAAGCCTGAGCTGGAGATATTTGAACATATGGTCATTGTCTCTTGTCACTTTTGTTGCTAATTGGAACTAGTATGGCCCCCACTATTGAGTCAACCCCCTTAGTCATTGTCCACTTTGTCTTATGTCTTGTTGTTGAGGAAGCAAATTGAGGTTGAAGGGTGCGGCTTATGTTTTGATAAACCCCTCTCTTTATGGAGTTCTCTATCAGAACTTCAACTTAAATTAGTTTAGAGAATGTGATATACGTTTGAAAAGACAATGATGATGTAAGGATAAGTGAGGCTTCTTGTATAACCATGTTCAATGCTTCCTTATTGGTGGGCTTCAATTTTAGATAGGCTACCAACTCTTGTCATCTTTCAAAAAAATGTAAGAAACTTTCATCCATCTCTTTTTGTAGTGCCTCAAGGTCCTCCTTGGTTGGGACTTGATCTAATTCCATAAGTATTTATCAAAAAACCTCTCATCCAGTTATGCTCAAGTAGTAAGTATTGTCAGATCTTGTTTATTGTACCATACCAGGGAGGAACCTATCAAAGTTTGAGCAAAACATCAGATCAAGCCCTTGTTGTCATCTTGCACACCTACCATGTCATTATAATTTGGCATTGGAGAGGGAATCACCCTTTGCTGAGTATTTATGAAACATTGGCAACTTCACATCCTGGATACAAAAAAAATGATGAATGTTTTTCCTCTGTCCTTCTCCCTCTCTACCTTTTTGAGCTTGTTTACGACCTCGAGCATAAGGGGATCTATGGTAGACCCTGGGATGACTTCCATTTTGTCAGTTGTAGTCACATGTAATGCTGGCAGTTTGATTGTCATTGGAGGGATCATGGATATTGGTGGGGAGAGCCATATGACCCTACCATGTATAGATTTTATCATTGAGTCAATAGTGGGTAGAACAAGTGGAGTTCAGTGAACACTCCTTTGCATTCCCATGGTGTGCATGAAGAATAATCCTAGAAGAGTTTTTGTTTTCATGTCATTTGAATTCTCTCCTATGATCTCAATCTCATATTCCTTCTTCTCCTCCTTAACGTCATTATATGGGATTGGAATGGATGTCATGGACTCAAGAGGTACTAGATCGAACCAATATTAACATGTGATGGATACTGGTATGGCCAAGGCTGGAATGGACATAGTTAGTGTAGAGATGTGTTCCACATGATATATGGAAAATAATGTATCAGTGGGTTGACGTACTGGGCATCTTGAATTGAATCTCATGGGTGGTACATGCCTTCCATATGGATATAGTTGAATGGAGGCATGTATGGGATTTTTCTCAGCTGCTCTGGGGTGTCTTGATACAATCTCTAAGAGGATATAGCTTTCTCTATCATATGTGTGGTATCCTTAGGTTTTCATCCTATAGCATGTAGAGCTTACAACTACCCACACCTCCTTTAACTATTGCAGGTTTGTCAATAGTTCTTAATCTGATGACATTGATTGATTTCTTGTAAGACTCGATGAAATATAGACTCTTGTTAGCTCCTGTGATGAGCTGAAATTTAGGTCAGTGGGGTTCAAACAAAAGGTTTAGCTTGGAATAGACAAATATATGGTACATCAAGATAAATCCTTCTACACAAATTTTATGATAAAAAAGGTAAAAGGACTTCCCCATTATTTAGGACTGTAAAAAAGTATACTCCTTAGTCTTCCACGATCTTCTAAATGGATAACTTTTATAAAATAGATTTAGGGTTGAATGGTGGATGAACTCTAAATGCCTATTTCTTAAGGAGGATAGAAAAAATCCTCCAACTCCAACATGAGATACCAATCATCCCCATGTCAATGTGAGTGAAGGGTTCTTATGATAACAAGTGGCAAAGTTGGGATGATAACAGGGACAAGGAGACCATCTTGGGCCAATGAATATGGCTAAGTAATCATTTGTTCAGCATGGTAGGTGGGATATGACTTTTTTCAAGGGAGGGTTCAGTAAGGAAATCATCTAAGAAAAGGGCAATATTGGGTGTTGAGTGGTTAATCAAGGTTAATCTATCCTATTTAAGGCTAGAGACTATTGTTGATTAACCATCTATTGCACCAGGGTATCATTGTTTGAAGGGGTATCATGTTAATTTAGGGTCGTTGACAGCTTCCTTGTGTCCTAGATCTTTCTCAATTTTGGTGAATTCTCTTTTGAATCATAGTGACAAAGTGGCAAAACAAAGTGGTGGAGTTTTTTTAAGGATCAACCTCTTAGCTAGAGAAGCCAAGAGTGAGAGGTGCCATAGTCTAGGACCATCGGTTGGTGGAATCAGATAGGCCATGTTCTTACTACGTGACATCACATTCAAGTTGGAAGATATGTCCATCTAGATTTGATTCAAATGTTCAGAACATGAATTTGATGCTTAATCATGAGCTAGATTTAGATCCAGGATTAGGAATTGAGCAATTGTGTGACAAAATCAAGAAGCTTTCTCTTGAAGGATCAAGCTAAATTGTAGGGCCTATGAAGTATTTAGATGTTGGTAAAACATAGGTATGGGTATCTCACGGATGAAGAAAATGGCACAAAGTTGGATGTGATTCATTCATGCAAGAACTCATATTGTAGGTGAAATTGGACATCCTTCTCGAATACGGGTGTAAGTCTGCAAATTTGGTTTTTAGGTCAGGTATCTTGAAATTATTCTTGAATTGAGCGGCCTTTCGACCATAATTTTGATCATGGGTCAATCTTGATGATCATTCAAAGTTTGAGAAAACTTTGGCATCCTTTTGGTAGGCACAAAATGGTTTAAGTACAAGTGATCTCTCATGATAAGAGACAAAAATTTGAGCAATCTATTGGCATGGATCAAGTCAAAAACATTTTTGAAAGGTCATCAGATAAATTGAGGGTGTATTTTAGAAGCCTTCTAGTGCAAAATATGCCACCCAAAAGATGAAAGTCAACCCTTTAGGATGAACAAGGCGCACGAGTAAAATTTAATAGCCTATGGCTAGGTGTAGGATGTGAAATATTTGTGAGGTAATTTGATGAAATCCGGACATGCTACTAGCATAGGATAGGTTGGGAAATTGATTGGTCAGATTTTCAACTTTGATGAAGGATTCCTTCATGATTATTTTGAGAAGATTCGTACCTAGGAAACAACTTAGTATTGAAAGTTTTGTTTGATATCATGAAGATTGTGAAAAATGATCAGCTTTGTTGATTTTTCAATTTTAATAAAGGTTTCTTAACTTTGAAAAGATTGTTCCAAATTGAAATGATTGTTTTCCTTTGAAGAGTTTTTTCAAATTTGAATAGATTCTTCAACTTATGTAGACATTGTTTAATTTTATAAAAATTATTCATATTTGTCAAGATTGTTCAACTTTGTTGAGATTGTTCAACTTTGTTAACATTGTTCAACTTTGTTGGGATTGTTCAACCTTTTTGAGATTGTTAATTGAAGCTTTTTGTTTAAAAGATTTTTGATTGAACATTATTGATTGAAAATACTTAGTTTAAGATTGGTGATCAAAGATTGTTGATTGAAGATTATTGATTGACAATTATAGATCAAAGATTGTTGATTTAAGATTTTTATTCTACACACAGAGACTTTAGTAGAGCATGAACAATCCATACAATATGACTTCAATCTTAAAGTATGTAACAAGTAACAATCTTAAAACTTTAAAATGAAAACAACCTTAGAAATCTTTAAAAGAAACCATACATGTGAGATGTTGGTGTTAGAAGATCAAACTCCACCACGTTAGCCTATGAATGAGATGTAAATTATGCTCCCATTCAAGCATGACATGCATAGCAAAATTTAATCCTTAACTTCTCTATGACATGATGACACTCATCATGGGAGTTCTTCAAATTTCATCAGATATGTGTACTTATCCTAATACACCTCGTGTCTATGGCAATTGTAATTAGTCGTTAGTGATAGGAGATAGGGGTGTCCTCAAGGCCATTGGACTTTCAATATTGCATTGTATAGGTACCTTTACAAACACCCATATGCCTCATCTAGGGACCCAAAGTGAGTGTTGGTAGTCATTACATAGGTGCATGGTTTTGTAGATGTGTACAACGCAATTGCAACCTTTTACATTTTTTGGTGTGATTCCCATAGAAAGGGATATGGGAAATAAAGGACATGCATTAATTACCATGTGAACTTCCATTCCCTTTCCCAAAACAACACATGCAAGCAATAAATTATGCAATCATTATAGAAGAAAGTATCTTGTTCATATGAAAGACCTCTCATATCTTTGTCTTTTTATTTTTTATTTTATTTTATCTAAGAAAAGGAAGTAGAAAAGGAACCCTAAAAGGGGATCTCAAACAATCTCTAATTGGGAAGTCGTAGAAAAGTCTAATAAGAAAGGAACAAACAAAACCCTAATTAGGAAGTGGCAATAAAACCTAACTAGGAAGCATTGAGAAATCCTCAATTAGGAAGTGAAAGAAAAAAAAACCTTGAAGCAAAAATTGAAGAAAGAAGGCAAATGTCAAAAATCCTCCCTCGACGCTAGATTGGAAAAGGAGATCTGAAAATTGAGACCATCCCAGGAATCTCTACTGTTGGTGGAGCATTAGATCCTACCACATGTAGAGGACTAGCATAATACCTGGTTCTACAACCCTTGATCTAATCTCTTCCAATGCCTAAAGAAAGAAACAGGCATATGTCTGGCCAACAAAATGCCCAAGAGAAAAAAGGGAAATAAACTTAGATAGTCTTGCATCTCAACATAGTTTCCAAAAGTTTCACCTACATAGAAAAGGTCTCATGATGTAGTTAATTCAATGATTGCATAAACATAATAAAAGCATAAAAGTGATTGCCTGCCACCCAATTTATTCAAAAGATAAGGAAAAGTGGGATATGTGTTTCAATCAATGGGGAATGTGAGAAAACCTAAATTTTACTCCACTCTAGGGTGGATAAGGAAAAGTAGGAAAATGCGGCTAAATATTGACTTTGGCAATATTATTACAAGTGGGAAGGTGTAAGCATCATCACAACACCCGATACTAAATATTGAACTTTTTTGTATTCTCCAGAAATGATAGTTTTATGTTTTATTAAGGTAAATAAAGTGAAGAAAGAAATATCAAATATGGATTTTAGTTTGCAGATCTTTTGGGCTAGAAATGGTCGCGTTCTTTCCCATCATTGCCCTAAAGATCCTAAAATTTCCCTATTTCATATTCAATCTAGATATCAGAGACAAAAGGGATTATATGATCATTGCAACACTAGTCACAACACTAGGTTGAAGTTGTTATGAAACTTATCTAATTTCTTGGGTGATATTGAAGTCTTGCAAGATACAAATCATTGACTGTGAAGTTGTAATATGATCACTCATGGAGCCTATAAGGTCACACACATAAGATGTGTAGAGAAAAGGAGTGCAATCATGGACACATGATTAATTGGTTACTAAATGGTTTAGGTAATCAATTAGATAATTGATCGACTGAGGGAATCCCAGTCAGATGACTAGAAAGTCTAGTCACCCAATTGAATAGACATTCAATCAACTCAAATATCCAATTGGTTGACCGAGTTAAAATCAGCCCAGTTAGATGACTAGATAGTCAATTCGACTGACAAGATAAGATCAACCCAACTGAATGACTGGACAGTCCAGTCAGCCAATTGGACCAAATCATTCAATCGATCAACTAGATCCACATTGATCTGATCCACTCCAATCACTCAACCAGATTGGTGAGTTGGTCGGTTGTTTGTCTGTTAATGGAGTGATCAAATGTGGTTTTCATATTCTTGTATCCCATGATTTATTAGAAACCATGCTTCCTTGCCTCTCTTACACAACACTACATGACATCCCGTGTTTTGGTTACACTTTTAGACACAAGAACCCTAACCATCATTACTGACAAGGATAGAGGGTGAATAGAAGAGTTTGTGAAACATTAGCATGTTTCCAATGGAAAGGATGCTCCTTCCAATTGGTTCTTATAGTGTAATGTGGAGTTCCCATCATCTGCATGGATTACATAGAGATGCAGGCGTATTACGATTGTATTGGGAGAACTTCATTGAAATATTTATGTATTCTTTATTCTTTGTGTGCAACATCACAAGATCTACTACCTCACATCCCATCCTTATTGATTTATTATTATTGACAAGATATTCTCATGGGAACATTTTATAATTTTATTTCTTTCCTTGGGATTGTCACCTCCACGATTCTTAATAGCAACTTTAGAGCCACATCAATCTATAGTATATTGGGGTTTACAATTGATATGATCGGATTTGTTTTATATCATTTGTATCATCACATATGATGTTAACAATAAAATCAAATTCCCTATCGTATTCAATTACACATATGTTATAGATCTATTTTTTGATATGTGAGATGGGGTCAACAAAGGAAAAATGTGAATTTTCTTCGTGCAACAAAGTAAAATTTTGGGTGCCTTTTCATATAAGTCCCTATGTACCCTACCTAGTTTACATGTATAATGTTCTATATGAAAATATGAAATCTTTATATATATATATATATATATATATATATATATATAATGATACATCCATAAATCATATGTGTATCCTTTTGAAACAAATTGTGAAGGCTTGCATGGTAATGGCCAAAGACCCAAAGTGTGTGTGCATTATGTGGATGTGAATGTTGGTTGAAAAGTATTCAATTTGCATGTCAAGCCTAATCTTTTATACCATATGTAATGGTTCTACTCCTTTTTAAATAATTGGTGAATGCTTGCAAGGTTATGGACATAGATAGACCCCTTTTGTGTGTGCATGATGTGGATGTGAATGGATCCTTTTGGATTACAATTATTCGGATTGCATCTCAAGACTCGTCTTTTATTCCATATATAATGGTTTGTAATCCTTACTATTCCCTAAAATCTAACTCGAGTTTTCTACATATAATGTAATATTAGATAGGAATAGAATAAGTTTTTGAGGACTTGGCTTGACGAGGCAACAACGAAGATCCAAGAAGAGTCCATGTTGTTGTTGATTGTGGTGCAACACAAATGTAGGTTCATGTGGGAATTCACATGTTAGTGATGAATGAGATACATGTGGATAGTAATCCTTTACGGGCCCAAAATATTACATTAGTAACAATGTTTTATGTTTGTAGACCACGGATATAATGTGTATATGATGCATATTATTAGTATGTGGTGTTTGGATATGTGTATGTAAATATACAAATTATCAAATAAAATATTAAATCTTATATGCTTTCCAATGTGCAACACACATGAAAACCTTGATTGAGTAAGTTTTGAAATGCAAAATGTGGTGCACTATCTATCTTGGGGAAGTATGGAGTAGATATGTGGGCCTACCAAAGCAGGGTGCATATTCTATTGTGTTGGTCTTTGGGTCAGACTTAACTAGTTGATCTTAACAAAATTAATCATCTAGAGGCACACACATGGTTATGAAAAAGGGTTGTGCATCCTTCTATTAATAGCTGCATTACAATTGGAAAATGTTGTCTACCTAAATAGACAAGTTGTGGGTGATCAACCAAAGATGACTTGTAACTTGATTAAATACGGATCTTGTCTCATGAGAAGATTGCACATTACAATCTTCTGAACAAATAGTGAGGGATATTAATTTCAAATAAAATAGTGGTAGAAATATCTAATTAAAGACCAAATTCATATTGATAAAACTCTTTCAAATCAAATATTAACTCTTGAAAATATTTCTTGTAGAACAAATGGAAAACAACAACAACATATTTTCATGATGATCGACCCTTAAGAAGAAAAAAGATAATGAAAATAACTTACATGATTGGTTTAAGATAATGAGAATTGTTCTCACATACAAGCATAATAGATACATGGTACCAAACAAACTAGCTGTGAATGTGACAAGGGAGGAAAGGGCAGCTTAGTGTAAGCATTATGATGACAGTGTGGAGATTAAGTGTCTTATGTTATGCTCCATGAATCATGAGCTATATAAGCAACTTGAAAAGATGGCAATTTTTTAAACACATCTTAGTAACATGTACCAAGAACAAGCAAAGCAAGAGATATATGATGTCTCCAAGGCATTATATATAAGTGCAATATGGGAAAATGTGATATATTTGGGCCCCTTTTACTCAAGTTAATTATGCATACGGAAATTCTAAGGAGTCTGGGATTTCCTTTAGTCTAATATTTGTCCATGAGTGTGATCCTTAAATCATTTTTGGATTCATATAAAGAATTTTTCATAAACTACAACATGTATGATTTTGTTAAAACATCGTCAGAGACACTTGGTATGTTAAGAATACCTAAGGTAACAATGAATAAAGACAAGATCAAATCTATGTTGATAGCCAAAAGAGGAAAAGGAAGGTCCTAGGGCAAAGGCAAAGCAAAGAAAGGTTCTAAGATTGGATAATAGTATAAGCCTTCTGTAATTAAGATAAAAGGATGAGTGGGTAAAGAAGGAAATTGTCACCATTGTTACCAAGTTGGACATTGGAAGAAAAATTGTCCTCTCTACCTAGAGAAACTGAAGAACAAGAGTAGGAGATAGAGATCTTCACTTTAGTTATATATATTATACAAATAAAATTTTCTACTTCTACAACATGGGTATTATATACCGGATTTGGATCTCACACATTCTCAAATATGTAGGATCAGAAAAGAAGTAAACCATTGAAGAAAGGGGAGGTGGAGCTATGTGTTTCAAATGGAGCGATTGTTGATGCCAATACGGTAGGAACCTATTGTTTATATGTACCTAGAGGGATAGTACTAGAGTTAGAGAACTACTATTTCATACTCTCCAGAAATAGGAACATCATTTCTATTTCATATTTGGATATGTATGGTTTTGAATTCCATATAAATAATGGTTGATACTCTATTTCTAAAGATGAGATCTTTTGTGGTAGTGTCCCTATGTCTTAGGGTCTTTAACTATTAGATCTTGAGACAAATGTGTATAGAATTAACACTAAGAAAGACTAAACTCAATGACTCAAACATAACTTAAATGTGGAATTGTCGACTAGGCCACATAAATTAGGAAGGACAATTATAGATTCCATAAAGATGGATATATATAGTCATTTGATTTTGAATCATTTGGGACATGCAAATCTTGTTTATTAGGAAAGATGAAAAAGAAACCCTCTATTGAGAACAAAAAAAGTGCAAGTGACTTATTAGGACTCCTACATACTAATGTGTGTGGACCTTTTAGCACAAATGCCACAGGTTAGTATTAATTTTTCATCACTATAACTAATGGTCTTAGTGGATTTGACTATGTGTATCTAATGAAACACATGTCAAATTTCATTGAAGAGTTCAATGAATTCATGGATCAAGTACAAAATCAACTTGAGAAAAGTATTATAACACTTCGATCAGCTCAAGGTAGTGAATACTTAAGTGAAGAGTTTGAGGTCCTTCAAAGGGATTGTGATATTGTACCACAATGGACTTCACCTAGAACACCATAGCATAGTGGTGTATATTAAAGAAGAAATCAGACCTTGTTGGACATAGATGATCACTAATAAGTTTTATTGCTCTTCTAATTTACTTCTAGGGATGTGGTTCAGAAACTATAATATTACACTTAACTACATACCTTCTACATCAGTTCAAAAGACACCATATGAGATATGCACTGGGAAGCATACCAATTTATCTATTATGAAAAATTGGTGATGTGAATATGATGTCAAGAAATAATATCTTAAAAACTTTAGACCCAAATATTAACAATGGGATTTTATTGAATATCCTAAAGAAACCAAGGGATTTAATTTATATATTTTAGATAACAACAAAGTTTTTGTTTCCAAAACTGATGTATTCCTTAGGAGGAATTTATTGCTAAAGAAACCAGTGTAAGATTAAAAGAATTTGTATAAGTTTGAAACCAAAAAGATAACATTAAACCTATGGAGGTTGACAAGGAACAAGAGGAATCACAATCTATTTTAGAATTTAAAGTTCCCCTTATAAATAAGAATATCAAAGTTCTAGTAGGGCACATATTGAATCAAAGATATTTGGATTTCTCATAACTCAACAAGATGATGCATTGGTCGTTGATGATGGAGAACCAATAATATAAAATGAGGTTATTAAGGGGCCTGATTCTAAGAAATGTCTTAAAGTCATGAGACTGAAATGGACTCCATGTATACTAACAAGATATGGACCTTAGTGGGTCCACCTGAAGGGGTAAAATCCATAGGGTCCAAATAGGTCTTCTAGAAGAAGACCAACATGGACGGTAATGTAAAAACTTATATAGATTGATTGATCACAAAATTTTTCAAACAATTTCAAGGTGTTGAATATATATGATGAAATTTTTTCACTAGTTGCCATGGTTAAGTCCATCAGGATCATACTTGCCATTTCAACTTATGCTAAAAATTAAATCTTGAAAAATGGACATTAAAACTCCATTCCTTAGTGGAAAACTCCTTGAGGATGTGTATATATACAGCCCAAAAGTTTATCACTCCAAATGAATCCACAAAGGTCTATAAGATACAAAGGCCAATCTACATATTGAAGCAAGAATCTTGGAGTTGGAACCTTTGTTTTGATGACACAGTCAAACAATTTATCTTTATCCAAAACAAAGATGAACCTTGTTTTACAAAAAGGTTGGTGGGAAAGTAATTGTATTCCTCGTATTGTATATAGATGACATACTATGGATGGAGAATGACATCCCCACTCTATAGTTGGTTAAAACATGGTTGGAAAACACATTCTCTAAGAAGGACTTAGAAGAAGCATCCTATATACTAGGAATAAAGATCTATAGAGGTAGGTCTAGAACAATTCTTGGTCTAAATCAAAGTGCATACATTGGCAAAGTGTTAAAAAGGTCATCGTGTAAAGAGTCTAAGAGGAAACTTGTAATGAACTAAAATCCATGTATAATGATTAATTTCATCCTTTTCAGATCTTTTATTTCTTTTATGTCCTAGATGTTGAATTAGTGGAAATTATTAAGGTTTTGTGTACACTTGTTTCCAATATTTTACCTTGTAAGGAATTAAGCACAAATATCTCAGTTGAAGTTTAATAATGGGTTTAAATTGCAAAATTACCACTTAAGAGAGTTAAGAATATAAAAAAATTGATCTAGAAGTTTCTATGATTTTTGTGTGGAAAAAGAGAGAAAATCCTAAAGGTGAGGATAATGTGACAATAAATGAATTTATTTTCCCATTAAATAAATACAAGGATAATTTGCCTAAAAATTATAAAAGTGGAACATAGAAGATAATTCTAAAGCCAAATTCATTTCCTTTGGGTATAAGTTTGCTTGGGTGATAAGTTTTACAAATTTTGGAATAATGGTAATTATAATTGTGTTTATTGAAAGGGAAAATAGGAGATAACATAAAAATACAAAATAAATGACTCCAAAAGTTACAATGGATGCGAAATTCGTGTTCTACATTTTAAAATATACCTTTGGGTGAATTTTCACTCAAGTTAGAGAATATTTGTTTTAAGGGTAAAATTAGGAGAGAGAAATGTGTAGAACCTTAAATATTAAATAAATCAACAAATAATCTCAACATGTGAAATTAATGACAAATTCGTATCCAAGGCACTTAGGGTGACTTGTGGGTGAAGTTTCATCAAATTTAGGGAATCTTATCACCATTAATAAAGGAGGAAAGAGAAATTAAGTTTCGAATTATTTAACCCATTAAAAGTTCCCAAAAGGCAAAACTAATTTCATATTCAGATTCTACACCTCAAAATTAGTTAGGGTGTCAATTTTTATTAAATTTGGAACATGTTTACCCCTTCAAACGAGGAGAGAGACAAAGAGAAATTAATATACCCACACTTTAGTCCTATTTGGTTTAGGATTGTATTTATCCTGTCACGCTATATTTTTCCTTTAATTTTCTTTTTCTCACACCAGAGAATGGCCCAGATCGATTGCCCGATTAATCAGATGGCTAGGAGCTTGTCACCTAGCTCATGACTAACAAGGAAAGTGTACAGCTCAAATTGGTATTTTCAAATTGATATTTCTCGATCGTTTCTTAATGAAATTGAACGATTGCTTCTCCTATGGTTTCCAAATTTGATTCTGCACAGATTGATCCTAAAATCTTGGTGTTTTGTCAATGTTTCATGAAAACCCCAAATCTTGCTCTCCAAGAAAGTTCGGGAAACTACCTACTCGCCTCCCTACACAGCCTTGCCTATATATATCTCTACCCTTGGCTTCTTGGAGACCCTTGAAATGTGTCTCTCCACCCAATTGAAATTTTGCTTGCTCATGTGTTGCCAGAGATCAAAGTGAAGCCCCTGACCTTATGACAGATTGCCCTCCCTTTCCTCTTCACCTTTAGATGAATTAGCGGTACCCCTGAGTTCGTTGTCTCTTGCTCTTTCCAATGGTACCTTGTTTGTCGGGTTTCATCAAGGATTTCAAAATGCCCAAAATGACCCATGGACCTCACCGTACATGGTGCGAGCTCGGCGGGGAAGAAACCCACTTGCGATTTTATGCTTTTACCCCACCTTCTCTTCTACTTTCTTCTCTGTTTCGCATGAGGGCCTTTTGGTCCTTTGTTTTGTTTTCTCTTCGCTCTAACCAAGCACCAACCGAGAAGCCATGTAGGCATGAGTGCTGACTTGGCTAGTGTCCATTGGGACAAGTAGCGGGCCCAACCCCTATCTCGCTCTCTCTCTCTCTCTATTTCAAACAAAAATCTATGTTTTTGGATTTTTCCTATTGGTCCAATTTTGAAAATCCATATCTTTTTATTCCTTGGTCAAAAATTCAAAATAAAATATTGAATCAGAAAAGTCCCATCTTTCTAATAAAAATAGTCTCAACGTATGATTTTGAGTTTGTCGAAAAATTATTTTTAGGAAATGATTTAATTTATTAAAAATCACTAAAAATACATATAAAGGTCCATATCTTCAAAATACATAAAAATATATGTTTTCTTAATCAGAAAAACCTAACTAAGTCAATGGTGATAGTTTTAGGGTAAAAAATGAGGTTTTGTTTAAAAATTCCAAAAGTTAGGGTTTCCTTGCCTATACACATGAGTAAACCCTAATTCATGTTTAAACATTGAAAATAGGAAAAACAATCTTTGGAATCGATTTAAGTAGTGAAGAAGGAGTAATTGGATTTCTTAATAAAAGGTATGTACTTTCCTTACAGCTAAGTTGGAAAAATATGTAGCCTAACCTAGTTTCCCTAATGAGTCTATCATTAAACCCTAATTTTCCTTTTTGACAATTTCTTGGCCATAATTGCCTCAAATCAATTTTAATGTTTATTTCTTGGGTCTTGTACCCCACTGCCATGTCTATAATTACTAGATGCTTTTACTTGTCATATTTCTTAGCATGTTGTTTGTATTAGACTATTAAACTAGAGTAGTGGTAGTTTTATACAACCACCCATGGAGAGGGCATGTGTAAATTTGCCCAGGGGAATGTGTTACTCTCCCCAATATAGAAAATTTATAGGTGATTGGAATGTGTTACTCTCCCTCACCTATTGGTTGAGGTTAGGTAGGTGCCTCAACCCTACATAGTTTAGGTAGTCAATAATAATCATGCATGCAACCTTTTTACTATTTTATTATGGAAAGCATCTATTTACTTATGCCTCATTATTTTGACTTTCTTCATCTTAAGATGAAATATTAGCCCTATTTCTTTATAGTTGTCTTATCTTTTGTTCTTGTTCATTTTCTATGACACATACCTTATTTTTCTTTCCCTTTTGTTGGGTGCTTTCCCAACCAGCCAGGGATTGATCAAGGTGTTGAACAAGACCAAGAGGACCAAGTTTAGGAGTAGTAGATTCAAGTTTTGCTATCGGGGATGACTAGGTTGCTTGTTGCTAGATCCCATAGTTTCTTTTATGTTCTTTTCTTTTTCAAAGAAACTTATGTAATGAATAAGTGTTCATAAGAAATGTAATAACTAGTTTCTTTCCATTGCTATTGACATTTATATGTATCTGAATCATGCTTATTTACTTGGAATATTATACATACATTCCACATGGTCTATTTTTCTTGCAAAAAGTGCATGTTTTGTATTTCCTTTAAATTTTAGTAAGGAGGTGATCTCGCCTCTTTATAAAACTTACCCATGTCTCATGGAATAGGTCCCCTCTAGAGGTCAATGTCCCATCTCTTATGAAGAGAGGGCATGCATGAATAAGATTTTATATGCATATACAATTGGATCTACATGTATGAAATGTTATGTAATTGTACCAATGTCTCAAAGGCCTTGAGCATGATGAGTAGGTACTAATCAGATTTTGGGGAAGATCACTACACTATTGAAAAGATCATCCTTAAGTATTTGGTAATAACTAAGGATCAATTCCTATTAATGGTGGTGAGAAAGACTTAGTTGTAAAGGGTTACAGTAACACTAGCTTGCAAACCAATAAGGACAATCACCAATTGCAATTTGGTTTTCTATTTTACCTTAATATCATAGCTATGAGCTACAAAAGTCCTAAGAAAGAGATGGTGGTTGATTCGATAATAGAGGTTGAGTATATTGATGCCTCCAATGTATCAAAGGAACCTATATGGATTAAGATGTTCATTGGTAAACTAGGAGTGGTTCCATACATTGAAATGTAGTATAGATACATTGCAACAAAAATGGAGCAATTGCATAAGCTCGTGAACCTAGATCACAATAGCATTCCAAGCATATACTACAATGCTACCATCTCATGTGAGACATCATACAAAGAGGAGAAGTGAAGATCTACAGTGTACCAACTGAAAGAAATTTGTTGATCCTCTAAAGAAAGCACTTTCATAGAAAAAGTATGATGGTCATGTTAGCTCACTTGGACTTATATTTGCGTGTGGTTTTCTTTAGTGGAAGTGACCGATTTTTGGTTGTATTCCATGAGAGTCAGTCACATGATGATTGTAATGTCATACTTTGTAGTTTATTTGATTACCACTAAAGGAAATTCCATTTATTATGTTTGTTTTAATATGAAATAATGAATTGGTATACAATGACCTAAGAATGTATGACGCAATGACATGTGATTTTGAGTTGAGGACCTGAACATGAGAACTTATGTATACTAAGAGTATATATTCTTGTCTAGTCCCCTCGTTAGATATTGTGGAAATTAGGATAACAATAATACACTAAGACTGTTGTTTGTGTTGACTGATGAGTACATCTCATCGTTCATGATATTATATATTAAGTAAAACACATAGGTACTTGTTATAAACAATTATCAGATAGACCCAACTTCATTATGATACATGGAAGCCTTAAATGCCAGTTAGAATCATATCTCAATGTGACCATGGTAATTGTTGTCCTTATACCTAAAGTCACTACAATAATCATACGATGTTCATTGTACTTCAACACTATTCATGGTGGACTCAAATAAGAGTTTCCATACTAATAGTGCTTGGGTTCCTATGACACATGTGGATTATTGTGTGTTGTAGATATAACTTATCCATCGTGTTGGAGTGATATCTCGATCACTTGATGAGTGAGACTATGAAAAGCATGGTTGTACTCATGTGAGTTTGTATATGATAATAAACCCTAGACCAAGGAACAAAGATTGAACACTATGAGGATGAAGCTTCCATGACTATGACTCAATCTGGATATCAAAAATGGAAGGGATTATATGATCATTGTAAAACTTGTCACAACACTAGATTGAATTTGTTCTCCAACTTATTCAAGTACTTGGGTGGAAACTATTCTTATTATATACCGATCATTGTTTGTGAATTAATAATATGATTATTCACATCACTACGAACATAATGTGGATCCTATAGGGTCACACCCATATCATGTAATGTATCAATATTAAACACGTGATTTATTGGTTATTAAATGGTATAAGTAGTCTAATGGGTTCACTATGTTGAATTTGAGAATTCTTAGAATATTATTAGAATAGAATCTAATAATTTTGAGTTGGGCTAATTGGCTATGACAGTTTGATCATTTAAGGACATATATCATAACAGTATGGAAAAATTTATATATTTGGATTATTTACATAACTATGGGATTTACATTTCTCCTATATTGTTCTATGTGAAAACAAATCTAAAAGCATTTAGCATGTTTTCTTTGAGTGAATTTTTGTTGTTGATCTACGGAGAAAGGCTATATGCAGCGTCTATATTGCTAAAATTCCTACTAAAATAGAGGATTGTTTAGCTTCCTGTCTAAAAAATCAACATCTTTGATGTATTACAACCTTACACTCAATATGGATTGATAGGAATATGAGGATCTTTAGAGAATCTAAGTCTGATGTGGATAAACCTAGAGTGACATTTCTAATACTCTTTCTTTATACAATTAGTGCTTATTCATTCTTGTAGACATGTTGTAAAGGCACCTGTTGTTTCCCTATAAAGCTTGTATAGTTTACGAACTTTGAACTTTATTCTTTTAATAAAGAGGAGGAAGGAACTTATTAAGCAAAAAAAAAGGTATAGGTAATCAATTAGATCATTGATAGGGTGACTAGGAACCCAATTGATTAATTAGAAAGTCAAGTTGCCCAACTGAACAGACCAGTCAATCAAATTGAAATTTTAGTTGGTTGAATGAGCTAAAATCATCCAAGTCGGTTGATTGGACAGTCCAATCGACTGACTAGACAAGATTATCCAAATCAGTCAATTGGGCAATCTAGTCGACCAACTAGTTAAAATCGGTCAATCAACCAATTAGATCCAGAATGATTTGATCTAGTCCAGTCGGTCCACTAGCTATCTATGATTGGATTGCTGCTTCCTTTTCATCTCTCATGGTTTATTAGAGATCTTGATTCCTTATTTATTGTATATAAGGTTGCATGATTGGATTTTGGTTACATAGTTGGACATGTGAACCCTATCCATCATAACCTACAAGGAGAGAGGGAGAAAAGGAAAGTTTGTTCAATGCTAGCACATTTACCATAGAAATGTTGCTCCTTTTGGCCAGCTCTTGCGGTGAGACCTGGAGTTCCTATCATTTGTGTGGACTACTTAGAGATGTAAGTGTATTACAACTACACTGGAAGAACATCATAGCAATGTTTTTACATTCCTATTCTTTGTGAGAAATGACACTGGATCTACTCTATGAAAATGTATACCTCATAGCCCTTGCTTCCTAAACTGTTGTTGTTGATGAGATCTTTTCATTTGACATGAATTTTTGTTGCTTTCATTGTGCCTTTTGCCTCCATGATTCCTAACATAAAGTGTGAGAAAAAGAGAGTGCAATTTATAAATGAGATTCCATATGAGAAAGATTCAATCCATTTGAGTAAGTTAATCATGCAAAATAGTTGTTTGCAGCATATAAGAGGGATCTTATTTATTCATTTGACAAGAATAAGAAGTTTAAACTGTCCTAATGAAGCAGTTTAAGTAATCCATAGAGAATTATGAGTAGTTATATAGATCAAAGCAAATATGCATACCAGTATGCTATGTGGTTGTCATTATGAGGCATAATAGCATTCAAAAAATAGTTGTACTAGAGGAAGGATCCTCTAGTCACTTGAATGAGTCAAAATATAGAGGGAAATAGTTGTCTATGTGGCTTAATGAGAGTCAAAAGGGACAAAATGATATGGAATTATGGAGGGTATTTGTATGACATAATTAAATATTTGGCTTTGTGGTTTATGGGAGAATCAAAATTGGAAAAATGATTTGGCATGTATATGGTTTATTTAAAGGATAAAATTAGGGTTCATAGACTTTGTTGAAATTTTTTGGAACCGTCATACACTACCATCTAGGGATTGGACACATGGGGATCACATAGTTCCAGCACATGGCACCTGACAGATGGTTGGGATCCGTCGTGTATCCCTAGGTAGAAAAGAAATATAAAATCTTTACCAAATTTCTAGATTTGGCATATGCCAAATAAAACAGTTTGGATTGGGTGATTAAGTCATGTGTGGAATAAAACACAAATAAAAAATAAAGAAAGATAAGAATATAAACATTGAAGAATAATCTTCCTTTTTATATAGAAAAATGGATATTTGTAAAGATATTAGCAATTGAATATTCATGGGGTTTTGTAAAAGGTATATTTTATTTAAAACGAACAAAATAGGAAAATTATGGGAAATGCTCATGAAAAGTTTAACTAAAGCTCAAATCCCACTTATGTCCAGAGAAAATTACCTTTTGTATAAAAAAAATCAAAATGCAGCAAATGGGAGAAATATATGGATTAAATAGGTGGAAGTATGAAAAATGTGGAATAAATGGAATGAACTCCAGTACTATTATAACAACTCCATCCTCCTGTTATCCCCAATAATGTGGACCATGGAGGAAATAGATGTTTTATATATATTACTAAGATCCATATTTAAGAAAATAATATTTAATGATTGATAGTTCAACAAATGGGTATTGTCTACAAACAAAAGATAATTTCTCCTTGAGCGAGTTACACAAATTTTCAAAGGGAAAGAGACTACATGATATGAAACGTTATATTTTTACATCTATCTAATCCTCCTTGTGATATTAATTTTATGATCTTCAAAGTAATCATCTGAATCTTCATATCTTCAGTTTTTAGTATATGTTGGCTACCTAAAATGCCAACAAACAAACTGTGGTGAGTATATTACTATATTGTGTACAAGGGTGCAACAAAAAATTGTGCATGTATACTTAACAACATATATAACAAGTCAAGTCAAATAATTTCAAATAAGATAAATTCCACAATTTCATTTTATTCATCCCATAATCTTGCTCATCTCACTTGGTGTATTAAAATTTGCTTAATTGGATTCTAGAGTGTATGTCTTGTCATAAGGCTCATTTGTGCGTCCCATCATTGGACTCTTCCACCTCACTTCTTATTGTTCTGTTGAATACTCTCATATTATCTTACATTCATTTTTTGTGATTAGGTTTCTCACATAACACCCCTATGAGGTATAGATTATTGGGTTGTATGTTATTATTAGTTATACACATAAGATTTTAGAATTTTGTGAAATAGTGGAAAACATCCAATGCATACATCGTGTATCTTTAATATTCAGCAAACTTCAAAAATCCAAAAGCTCGATAGAAGCGATTATTCATAACTAGCCCATGTACATTTTTCATTAACGAATCATGTAGTATCGATCCATGTATTTTGTGTTGTATGTCAACTAACCAATCAAAAGTAGATTCTACCAATAAAGCAATCTAAAATGGATATCCAATCAAGTGTTACAAACATCTCAAATCCTACCTTTGGGTTTTTGAAGTCTCATTTAGAGTTAGGTTTGTTGATTAGGATTTGGTTCCATAGGTTATCAATTCAAGGGTTATACTACTTAAATCAACATGTTGAACCTAAAATCTTCTTAAACATATATTTTTGTCAACTCCTTAAACATATATTTATTTTTCAATACACTTATATTAGTTTTGAGAGAGAAAAAACCAATGTTTGTTGAAAGATGAACTTATGTTTGATTTGGGCATTAGATCCACTTTTTAGAGGGTATAGACTCATCAAGTTCAAAAAATTATCTTTATAACATGCTAAACCATATAAGGTAGATAATTGTAAGCTTCATGCTTCAACAAATTTCCAAAGGATGTTATAAGTAATTATTTCCATTGATATTATTGAACTTGCCTATATATGGTCAAAAATATCAAGTTTGGGTTAGTAATCTTATTATAATCATCTAAAGATGATATTTTAAATGTTGATGATTTAGAATTATAAATATCCTTTGAAATCATTTTTTATTGGATTCCTCATTTTCTTTTGATCAAAATTAACTACTTGTTTGCATTTTAGGACAATGGGAGTAGTTTCTAGGGGTTTTTTGAGAATTGACCATTTCTTGTATTTTCACCAGAAAGGAGAGTTTTTCATTTCCCAAAAAATACCATGCATCAATCCCATGGTCAAGGGTTGACCATGGATGCATATATAAGGGTCAGGAGAGATTGGCTCCATTATCCTCAAGAAGAAGAGAGGAGGGTCGGAACAACACCTAGCGATCTGTTGGATGTGAATCCAATGATCATTCATGACTCGTCTACCCTGACTCCCACCCCACAAAAAGGGGAAGTAGACATGGTGGCGCATATTGTCAAAGAAGGAGGTTACCAGAGTAGGGGTTAGTTGGAGGAGTGAAAAGTGATTGGGTGTGTCCCTCTCCTCTTAGAGAAGGTGGGTGAAGCCTATGGTTGGGTTGATATGCCTCCGGGGAGAGTCCCCTTTGTAGCGGATTTAGGGGAACCACAAGGTAGAACATTAAGAATTAGGAGAGGTTATGGTGCTATATAGAAGCCTTTAAGGGCATGATTTGGTTCAGGGTAAGGTTGTAGATCTCCTAGAGGAGTTTCTATAGTGGGTGATACCCTACAATTAAGGTTGGAGACCTGCTGCTATGTGGGGTGAGACATCAAGAAGTCAGATGATATTTTCTTGGCAATCAAGGAACAAGATACCATTCAATCACTAATAAGGGTTTAGTAAGGATACATGAGGGCCATGGTGAGGTTTTCACATGGTTAATTTTGATAGAGAGAGAGGAAGAAGGGACCAGAGTTGGAGAAGGAGAACTAGCACACTTCCCTTTCCTTGCATAAGGTTGGTGACAGTATATGGATCGTGCATCTGCGGTCCCAGAATTAGACCATGTGTGATGCATCAAAGGGGTCTGGCCTTAGATCCCCTAAAGTTTTGTGGGGGGGGGGGAATCACACATAATTATTTAATGTTGATTATGACTAATAACACCCATTTGGGGCTATTTAGGGCCTTTATTTAATGTCAAAACTACCTTCTAAAATGTTTTTCCTCTCTATTTTATCTTGTTACTACATAGAAATAACATACATTATGCCCCTGACTCTTTTCCCACCTTTTGTAGAGATTTCCCTCATTTTTCTACCCAAAGTCCGTAAAAAGGCCCATCCCGGACCATCTACAATGAGCACCTGCATCGGCCCTTTTACTGGTCGCTCGACATGCCCATTTACCCATCGCAGTCGTTGCTCAATATGGCAGCAACCTGAAATGGGTGTGTCGCGTGAGGAGCCCCGACGGGCGGTACGCTATCTACCTGACAGGGAGATTTGCCCTCCGTGACTCATCAGCCCGATATGGGCGTGTCACGCGATGCGAGTTACCCATCAGAAGCAGTTGCCTGCCAGGATCACCCGATACGCTCGCAACCCGACATGTGACGCCTACCGTGCCGGGCAACAGCATGTCGACCATCCCCGAAGCCACATAAACGGAGTCGATGAAGGACACATGGCCCCACAAGGATTGCAACCTCTACCAGCTGCTGCCTATAAATAGTAGCTACAGGACTCCGATGGAACGGGTCGAAACCGCATGAGAGCTAACTTCGGAAAGACATTGGGAGCTAGTGTGTCGCGTTCTAAGGCGTGATGGGCGATACTAGGTGAGCACACCCCGAACCCGAGAGGGGTGGGAGGAGTTCACTTAGAACCCGCCCCGGTAGCCACAACATCACGATATGACCTGGAAGGCCTCCCCTGCCGGGTTCCTAGATGGGCTTCAATCCGAGACAGCTCGCCCTTCTATACCCGATACAAGTAACCTGAGAACCTAAGTGATTCCTAACCCGACACGATACCAAACCCGATACGGACTAACTGTTACGGCCTGTCGCCCGAGAGGGCTGGCTGCCCGACATGGCCATATCAGGTAGGGAGTTCTCTCGGTACGCCCTAACCGTTACGGTATGTCACCCGAGAGGGCTGGCTGCCCGACACGGGTGTATCGGGTAGAGCTCCTGCCCAGTACCGGGTTAGTTGTCCCTTAGGAGTCTGTTGTTGTTTATCGCCTTCCTAAATCAAGGAATTCGATATCTATCTTCCCTTTTCAGCATTTTACTTTCATTACTTATGCATTGTAACTAAAACATCTTTACATATCTATGAGTATGGAATCAATGGAGTTTAATACATGTTGTTCTGTGTTTGGTTCCTTTTTGTTGGATGATTTCTTTATAGCATCTGAACTCTAGCCTTTTATGCATGGATCATATTTTGACTAGGTATCGAATCGTATTTCTCGTTCAACTCCCTTGAGAGGGGAAAGTCGTAACTCTAGAGTTTGGTCTATCTCGGAAGTACGAGAGTACCCAGGGTCAGGGCCACCCCGGCTTATCTTTCCACTCTAATCTACGCCCACTGCCCTTGAGAGAGGGAAATGGTGCGCAGTTAGAGGTATCCTCTTTGAGAGAAGAGGTTGCAGGATGTTTTCCGTTGATGTTTGTTATACCTAAGTTATCTTCCTTCGTGCTTTACCTCAACGACAGTTTTATCTCCTCAGATCCTGTTATTTAAAACACCTATAAAAATCTCTAAACCCCAAAACTTAAATCTTTCTTGTAACTCCTTTTGGACATAGGGTCTTTGTTTGTTTCCTTATGTTTAGTTCATGTTACAACACCCCCTTTCTTTCACCCCCTTTTGATGTGCTTAGACAAGTGAAACTCAAGTTCTGAAGCATCGTTCTTCCTATCCCTGTGTTCGACCCCAAACTACTTTGACCCTGTGCTAGTTGCAGGTGTCTTAAACATTCGGGTATTATAAATTTCTAAAGTCTGATAACCTAGACATGATTCCATTCTTGGACCCACGTTTAAGGTTTGTCAACTTTTTGGCGTCATTGTCGGGGATAGGCAAAGAAAACCATTCTACGAACTTTAGTTTCTCCTGCACTTTGCCAAAACCTTGTACATATGCATATAATACTACAATTATTTACTGCACATAATATTTACTATTCATAATTTATACAATTCTCTTACACCTTTGTGTCTTTCCAGGTACTCCTTTCTTTCTTTCTACGTCATCCAAGCTCTTGACAAGTCATGGCTGACCAAGCCCCTCAAGCTCGCTCTCTTCGCTCGTTCGTTCAAGTTTCAGCTAATGAAGAGAGAAACCCGATTGTAACACAGCCTTTAAATGTCACCAACTTCGAACTGAAGCCCTCCTTCCTCCAGCTCCTGCAGCATAATAGGTTCGGTGGAAACACCTCTGAGGAGAACCCGTATAATCATCTAACGACATTCAAGAGGACGTGCAACACCTTTAAGATCAACAGAGTCCCGTTGATGCATATCTACATCCATTGCTTCCCGTTCTCACTGAGGGACAAGGCACTAGAATGGTACACGAGCTTACAGGATGGGATCCTCCCTGATTGGGAGCATCTTGCCAATGCTTTTATCGCCAAGTTCTTCCCCATCGAGAGGACCATCAAATGTCAAAACAAGATCACGAGGTATTCCCAGAAGCCCTTGGAGAATCTTCATGAGACTTGGGAAAGATTCTAGAGCCACCCGCGTGAATGCTCACATCATGGTTTTTCGAAACCAAATCTCATCACCACGTTTTACAATGGGGTGTGCCCCCTGAGAGGAAGTCCTTGAATGCTACTGCTGGTAGTGATTTCTTGGGACTTAGTGCCCAAAGATCTAGGGAGATTATTGAAAACATGGCTACAAACCAACAAGATGGAGAATATGACCGAGATTCACTAAGTCACACTACTCCAGGTGAATCTAAGGCTATGGAGGCCCTCACAGCCAAGCTTGACAAGATGATGACAGATGTTCAGTCCCTCAAGGAGCAAGGTTACAAAGGGAAGGTTTGACAGGAGGTCGTGAAGAGTTGTGTCACCTGTGGAGAGCCTGACCACATGTCAAATTCCTGCCCGCACACCGCACCCCAAGAAGATCTCGAACGGGACTTTATAGAGAATGTGAGTTATGTTTAATACCGACGGCCTGACCATCCTGGTTTCTCTTATGGGAACACCAGTGTTGTTGAGAACTCTCACCAACTGGTGAGTGGGAAACCATCGGGAGGACCATCAAATCAGCAATGACAGATAGGGTTCCAACAGCAGAGGGCCTTCCAACAAAACCAGCAGCCATGACCACCTTTGACGATAGAATTTATGTCCTTTTCCAAGAGATAGAATGACATCAATGAAAAGATGCACAAGAGCTCAGTGGATAGCACGGCTCTGCTCAAACTAATGCAACAATCCATGGGTGGTTTTTCTACCCAGATAGGGGATCTCCAGCAGCATAACAAACAGATTGATCAGCAGCTAGCAAGCCTCATCCAATCCATTAACCATCAGGTGGGGCATTTTCCCTCCAATATTGAAGCCAACCCATGAGGACATGAGATGGGGAAAATGGCCATCCTAAGGTCAGGAACGATTGTATCACCAGTCATTGAGAAGATAGTAACGTCAACAACAGTACCCTCTGAAGGAGTTAGCACAGAGGTTGTTGAAGAAGAAGTTACGCAAAAGTCAAAGAAAGTAGTCAAAGACAAGGTTAATGATGTCTCTTCTGAAGAGCGTCCAGACAAGTATGCACCCCGTGTACCATTTCCACATAAGCTGGTAAAATCCCAGCTGAAAAAGAGGTATGAAAAGTTTCTGGCCGCTATAAAGAAGTTGCATGTGGACGTCCCATTCCTAGATGCCATTGAAGAAATGCCCACTTATGCCAAGTTCCTAAAGGACCTGATAACAAGAAAAAGGAAAGGAGAAGACATAGAGACTGTGAAGCTTGCCAAGATGTCCAGTTCTTTCATCAAAACTAATACGCCTTTGAAGAAGAAGGATCTAGGGGCCTTCGTAATCCCCTTTTAAGTTGGAGATAATGTAACTCGGAAAGGTCTAGTAGACCTAGGGGCCAGCATCAGTCTGATGCCTCTGTCCCTTGCCAAGGGAGTGGGGCTCACTGATATGGTAAGCACCAACATGAGGATACAACTAGATGACCATACCTTCACCCGGCCAGTTGGTGTCGTTGAAGATGTGCGCATCAGAGTGGGATGCCTCTTTATCCCATGTGATATTGTTTTGATCGACACCATAGAAGATCCAAGCTGCCCTATTATTTTTGAGTGACCCTTCCTTGCCACCGGCCGAGCTCTTATCGATGTCAAGGTAGGAATGATTATGATCCATGTTGGAAGAGATCACGTCGATTTCAACATCAGTGATTGTATGAGGGCCCCCTTGTTCTTTGAATCCTCCTACTTTGTTGAGAGCTATCAACAGTTATGTGACGAATTACAGGAAGAGAAGGCCATGGTAGATCCTTTGATGCGTGCCTTAACTGGCGAGTTACGAGAGATTGATGATCCTGAGGTCAGGAAATTGTTGGCCTATCTAGATATTAAAGAAGAGACTGAGGATGAAGATCCTATTGAGACAGTTAGATATGCCGCTCTCCGAGAAGCCCCTACTAAAGAACAGAAAAAGGAAGTCCCACTAGAGCTAAAAGTCTTGCCAAAAGGCCTTGAGTATCGTTTTCTGGATCAAGAGAAGATGCACCCAGTAATCATCAACTTGGAGTTGACAGATTGCCAGAAAGACCAGTTGCTCGAAGAGTTAAGGTTGTGGAGGAAATCTCGGGGCTACTCAATCAGGGACATGAGAGGGATAAGACCTTCGGTGTGCATGCATCGGATCCATCTAGAGGAGGACTCTAGGTCGTATGCCCAGTCACAAAGAAAGCTAAATGAAAAGCTTCGCAAAGTCATTAGCAAAGAAGTAGTTAAGCTCTGAGACGCTGGAATTATCTACGCTATCAGTGATAGAATGTGGGTGAGTCCAATCCAAGTAGTTCCTAAGAAGGGAGGGATGACCTTGGTCAAGGGAGATGATGGGGTTGAGGTGGCTACCAAGATGGTCATTGGATGGCGGATGTGTATAGATTATCGAAAACTTAATGCCACCACCCGCAAGGACCATTTCCCTCTTCCTTTCATCGATCAGATGTTGGAATGCATGGCCGATCATTCCTACTTCTACTGGCTGGATGGGTACTCAAGTTTCTACCAGATCCCCATCCACCCTGATGACCAGGAGAAGATGACTTTCGCTTGAATCTACGGAACTTTTTCCTTTAGAAGAATGCCCTTTGGGCTCTGTAATGCACCTGCTACCTTCTAGAGATGTATGAATGCCATTTTTGTAGATTTGCTCGAAGATAAGATGGAAGTATTCATGGATGATTTCAGCATGTATGGTAGCTTGTTTGATGACTGTTTGAACAATCTATCCCTCATAATGAGAAGATGTGAAGAACATAGCCTCACCCTCAACTGGGAAAAATGCCATTTTATGGTACAATAGGGGATTGTTCTTGGACACAAGGTGTCAAGTAAAGGTATTGAAGTCGATCCATCCAAGGTTGAGGTGATAGCTAAGCTCCCACTGCCTACTTTAGTTATAGGTGTTTGTAGTTTTCTGGGTCATGTCGGTTACTACCGGTAGTTTATAAAGGATTTTTTAAAGATATCCAAGCCTCTCTCTAACCTTCTGGTAAAAGATGTGAAGTTTGACTTCACAGGGGAGTGTATGAAGGCATTCTCAACTCTGAAGAGCACTTTAATATTTGCATCAATTCTCCAGTCCCCTGATTGGAGTCTTCCATTCGAACTTATGTGCGACGCCAGTGATTTTGCTATAGGGGTCGTACTTGGTCAAAAGAGAGTCAAGAGGCATCATGTTATCTTCTATGCGAGCAAGACCCTAGACGAGGCTTAGCAGAATTACACGACCACAGAGAAAGAAATACTAGCTATCGTGTATGCCTTCGACAAGTTCAGGTCTTACCTCGTGGGTTCAAAGGTGGTTGTTCACACCGACCATGAGTCTATTAAATATCTAATGCATAAGAAGGATGCAAAGCCCAGACTTCTACGTTGGGCACGGCTGTTACAAGAGTTTGACCATGAGATCAAAGACAAGAAGGGCTCAGAGAATGTGGTTGCAGACCGTCTCTCCAAGATTCGGGTGCAAGATGATCATCCACTGCCCATCAATGAAAGTTACCCTGACGAATCCATCTACTCAGCCCAGTCAGGCGACCCTGAGGGGTCGTGGTATGCAGATTTCTGCAACTACCTGGCTTGTAAGAAGCTTCCCCCAGATATGTCTTATAATCAGAAGAAGAAGTTCTTCTATGATTTAAAGAACTATTATTGGGATGATCCCTTGTTGTTTAGGCATTGTGTCGACGAGTTATATAGAAGATGCATACCAGAAGAGGAAGTTTTGAAAATTTTGTTCGAATGTCACTCCTCTCCATATGGAGGACATCTGGGAGGTGAGAGGACAGCTACCAAGGTGCTACAATTTGGTTTCTATTGGCCAACCTTGTTCAAAGATGCTCATACATTTGTAAAGTCTTGCAATGAATGCCGGCGAACTGGGAACATTTCCCGTCACAATGAGATGTCACTATCGGATTGGATTGAAGTTTAAATTTTTTGATATGTGGGGTATTGATTATATGGGACCATTTCCCTCATCCTACGGTTTCAAATATATTCTCGTCATGGTCGACTATGTCTCTAAGTGGGTTTAAGCAGTGCCCGCCTCTACGTGTGATGCTAAGGCAGTCATCAAACTCTTCACCAAGATTATCTTTCCAATGTTTGGAGTTCCGAGGACCGTCATCAGTGATGGAGGCTCTCACTTCACTGAAAGACAGTTTGAATTGTTCCTATGTAAGTACGGCATTCACCATAAGATTGCGACACCATATCATCCACAAACGTCTGGTCAAGTGGAAGTCTCCAATCGGCAGATCAAGCAGATCTTGGAGAAGACAGTTGGCAAATACCGCAAGGACTAGTCGGCTAAGTTAGACGACACTCTCTAGGCATACAAGACTGCTTTTAAGATGTCATTGGGTACCACACCTTACCGCCTGATATATGGAAAAGCCTACCATCTTTCTTTTGAATTGGAGCATAAAGCGTTTTGGGCAATCAAGCAGCTCAATATGGACCAATCTCTAGTTGGAAAGAAAAGGTTTCTTAAACTACAAGAGCTTGAGGAGTTGAGACTCCACACCTATGAAAACGCTAGGATCTACAAGTTGAGGACCAAGATCTGGCATGATTCAAATCTGAGGAAAAAGGACGTCAATGAAGATGATAAAGTTTTGCTATTTAAATCTTCTATCTGTCTTTTTCCAGGGAAGTTGCGGAGTAGATGGTCTAGACCTTTCACCATTGCAAAGATTTACCCATCTGGGATGATGGATCTCTACGATAAGGGTGATCTGGCAAAAGTATTTCCAGTGAACGGGCATAGAGTTAAAAGGTTTTATGAAGACGAAGCTTTTGTGAGAAGATCAGAGATGGCCCTGCAAGAAGCTGGAACAACAACCATCAGAGCGGAGTAAAAGGGTTTGATGTTGTCGAGCTGACGATGGAAACTACAACGCTCATCGGGAGGCAGCCCGAGTTTTATCTTTCTAGCATAGGATGATATTTCCCTTCCTGAAGAAAAACATTACAAACATTATCATTGTAACAAGGCCTGAGTCAGTGCATGCGTCATGTGCACGGACTCCCTCATTTTATGGGCCAGCGACTTAGTTTTTATAATCTTTGATGAGTAATACCATCTGAGGCCGAAAGCCTTCTTTCATGCCAATGATGTTTTACCCATCAACGCTCTATGATTTCAGTTTTCTACCCTTGTTTTGTTTTTTGTTTTTACTCTTTTGAGAATCTTATCGGGTGTGTTCCAACATGTTACCTTCCTTCTCACCTTGCGCGACACGCGATTGCTAAGCAGACTACCTTCACCTCTATCAGGCGACATCGTCATCCCTTGAATTATGTGTTGGGCAAGCTACGAGTATCGTGTGTTGCGCCGTGTCGGGCGTCTCTATTGCCCAAAGTTGTAACGGTCAGTGCCCCCCGCGTGGCATGATAAGTGTTTGGCCGTATCGGGCAACAAAAGTGTGTCACACGACACGACGATCCCGCATGCCGTGCATGTCGCATGGCGTGAAGTTTGCTTAGGAAGCCAATTAACCCTACGACGTGATGGATTAGACTGATTTTACTGCGTCTTGGGAAATGATTCACCTCCTCACGTGACACGTGTCCCTGTTTTTCCCGATTTACCCCCATTCACCACGGCTATAAATAGTAACTCGAGTTTAAACAGTATCGGGCACCTGCATTTACTTTTCACCTACTCACATATAATGCATCCTGCATTTACTTCAGCTCCTATGTCGGCCACTCTCTTTGTGATACTCGTGTTGCGCGCCAGCAACCTCACTCGATAAAGGTATAACACGATACACCTTATCGAGTAATCAATCGATCGTATCGCACGACATATCGGGGAGAATGTATCGCACGGCACCTCATGTCGGGCGAGACGTGTGTCGCGTGACGCCCTTTTTACACAATGCCAGTATCGAGCAACGAACTTGCTTTGCGTCGGGATTCACCTTTCGAGTTTCTTTTTCATCAGTCCTTTGACCGCATCGCGCGACACGCTTGTCGTGTGCTCCCACCCGACACAGGTGTATCAGGGAGGACTCATCGCCCAGTTTTGTTTCACGACGTGGCTCCAACTTGTGTCGCCTAACTCGTATCGGGCGGCACCTTGTATCGCACGGCACCTCATGTCGAGCGAGACTTGTATCGGGAGGCCCCTATTCTAATTTCATCACGTGATAGGATTGCATTTACTCAACCGCTTTGAGATCGTATCGGCCTTCGACTTTTTTCCAGGCAATACGAGTATCGCGCGGTGCCCATGTGGGGCATCCATATCGGGCACCCATATCGGGCAAGCCTTGTTTTACTAACGCAACCCCTATCAGTTTTTCGAGCATCGCCTATCTGGAGTCGGGCGACATGACTTTCTTGGTCTACTGCCTGATATCAGGTAAGATGAATCAGTCATAAATCTTATTACTTACCCCACTTTTGTTCAAACATTGCAGACATGGCTCGCACCAAGCAGACAGTGGTCTAGGTCGATGAGAAAGGCCAGAGGGTCAATCCCGAAGCAACATCTAAAGTGACTACAGTCGGGCAGAAGTGCCCAAACCTCGATACGACAGGGCCATCTGAGGCCGAGAAGCGGCCTAGGAAAGAAGCAGCGACAGCCCCGTCAACAGCGGCAAAACCCCTGGCCCACTCTCCAGGCCAGTTTGTGTCCTGAGATGTGGAGCATCAGCAGCGCTACACAGAGCTGGTGACCAAAATCTACCGACCGATCTGGTTCTGCCACCAGCCTTCTTTCTAATAGCTCGACATCTTCAACAGGCTCGACAATGTCTTAGGAGCTCCCGCTCTGTACCAACTATGATGCAGAGAAGTTGGTCTTCATGCCAGCAGAGATCGAGGCTCTACCAAACCAGATGGCAGAGGTTGCTTGCACTGCCAGCATAAGCTTCCAACAAGGGGCTGCAGCCGTAAGAGCCGAAGCGTCCACCACCACCATGCAACCAGTGGTAGCTATTGCTAAAGCCACAGTTGCTGCTCCTGTACCATCCGCGGCAACCACAACAACAATCGTCGTGGCTATCAAAGAAGTAATGGCGATCGTGGAGGTCGTCGACACAATTGGGGCTGAAACGATGATGATAGCCCCTGGGGAAGCTGCCACGGAAGAGATGATCACAGCTCCTGAAGATTCAAATGTGCCTTCGATGGCGGAAGTAGTAGTACAGTCGGATTCCAGCAATGATGTGTTCGTTGATCTCCTGGAGGCTGAGCTCAGGGCTGTGCTGCCCACACTGATGTCACCGCCAACGTCGCTGGTGGTTGCTGCAGAGGAGGTCACTGACAGTTGGATGGCAGAACAACAGCCACCTTCCCCGCGCCCTTCTCCACCACCATAGGTTGATGAGGTAGAGGCAGCAATGAAGGAGCCAACACCCCGCCCTGAATCAATGCCCTCGCAGACGATTTGGATGGATTCGGCCCTACTTGAAGACGCGCACTCTTCGGGCCAAACTTCCCGCATGAGGAGCGTTACGAGGATGAGAGGACGATCAACTGTAGCCCCTACATCACTAGGGAAGGTCCTCGGTCAAGAGTTTGACAACTTGCAGGAGGTAACTGTGACACACCGTTCGAACAAAACATGATTTACTTAAGCGGAAGCATTCGTTAATAGCAAATTACTGAAAATCACTAAAAATCAAAACCATTTACAAAGAGATCCATACATTGGAAAACTCTTTCAAAAAGAACTAAAGTAATTCTATTACATTCTGGTTCACAAGTACATAACTTGTATCATCTCATCTCAAGGATTACAAACATCAACTTCTCTATACATAGGCAGCATAAGAACCTTGAGGCATCAAGCCAAAATCTCAGATCGATTCTTTTTAAAACAACTACTGACTCCGAGGACCTGAGAGTACAAAGATGACACATAGGACTCTATATACACATGTACAAGACATGATAGCCAGACTCTCCACCTGAGATGTTACTATTTCCCCTGGTGTTACTGTCCTTCCCCTACTGTATGATCTCTACTTCCTCGTCCGCGTCCACCTAAAAAATGTGGATCCCACGGGGGTGAGACAATTGCAAATTTCCCCAGTGAGAGATATAACTCTCTGCCAAAAAACACTATTATTGTAGTTTAAAAGAATAAAACTGAGCAGAGGATATATATATATATTCAACAGCAGATAGATCAATGTCTACTCAGATTAGAACAATATTCTTATTCAAATCATTTCAGCTATAACTTGATAAAACAACATATCATTTATCCAATAAAGAATTAAAGCACATGTATAACATTTATCCTTCTAGGATATGCTAAGCAGGGTAACATCAACCAATGATTCTCATATTTCAACCTTAAGCAAATACGCTACATGGATGATTACATTTTACAATCATACTTAAGCCCTGAGGAGATGAGGTATACCTCTCATACTCCAACCGACCACGATTACGTAAGTATCGGTACCACACAAGGTCAATGGAAGAGACGAAATCTAAGACCTCAACCTTCTCAATCAGTACGATATTATATGGAAGAGACATCATGTGTCAAACTACAATTAGCTTGCCAGGGTATAGTGGCATCTTCGCTATAGAGTTATAGCCTGTAGCATATACTCTCTTTAGGGTTATGGCCCATAGCCAATGCCTGGTATTTATATTGTGGAGTCATGGCCCGTAGCCATACTCTTATTGTGGTATGATCCGTAACCAATCCCATACATAGGATATAGCCCGTAGCCATTCCTATGGGGCATAAGGATATAATTGCCCAATTACCCCCACATATTCAAAAATATGTGCTCTGGGTTATGCCGCGGAGCAACCCATTTCACTATTCAGCAAATTCTGACACTGATGGATCGGTGGTCAGGGCAACTACATTATATGATATCACTTGATTAATTAAGTGTATTACCATATTCTTTTAGCATCAAACAAGTTTCCAGAACATTAAATATTATGAATAATACTACAAAGAATGGGTAATACTTTCATCAAGTGTGTGTCCAATCTTTAATAAAGCATTGGGAACTCAATCCTTCATCTTATCAGGTGCATTCTCATTTCTCAACAACTTATCATCATGATTATGGAATATGGGTATTCAAACCCTCAGTTCATCATAGAACACTTGTTACCACTTATTAGGTAACTAATACCTTCAAGTCATCTGACCAACGTAAACATAATACTTGCTTCACAAGCATCTCACATGGCTCACGAGGCTTATTTCCTCATTTGTTACCTCTCACTAGGCAACAAGGCATGTCATGGTTCACAAGTCCCATAAAACAATTTCAATAATAGAACATCATAGCTCATACCTGGCTATGCTCATCATCTCATGATATCTGCATGGTTAGTAATCACAATAGCAATTATAACAATATCACATATCAGCACCATGTAGTACAAGGGTAACACCACTATTCCCTTATCAGTGTTAGGGTTTCCCATTTCATATTAATCAGGGATAGTCATCCCATTACCCAAAATCAGGGCTTCATATACCTTAACCCTATATTAGGGTTAGGGTTTCAAATTAGAGTTTCATATTTCATAGCATCACCCTAGATTAGGGTTTCATAACACATCATCCTGTGTCAGGGTTTCACACATCATTACCTTGAATTAAGGTTTCTTATAACTTTCCCCAAATTAGGGTTTCATATAACATTACATAATCATCACTCTGAGTTAGAGTTTCTCATCAAATTACTACATTAAGGTTTCATATGTTCATATTATTGATCCAAACCCCAATTCAATGCTTCACACATCTAGGAGCATGCATTTTTATCATAAGTGTTCAATCATACTTATTTATTCTCATCATTTACCACTAAATGATTATCAACACAAGGTATGAGTTTCTTTCTCATCCATATAGGAGTATGATTACATCATACTTTATCATCTTGTCTTAACTCTTTCTTGAGTATGTTAGCCTTCACTTATCAAAGTGCATTAAACTCATTGTATCTTAATGTAATTAACATAACACACTTCAGGTGTTCCTCATCCAAGTATATTGATTTTGAAGTGTATAAAGGTATATCAACCTTGAAATGTTGAATATGATACTTGTCATATCTTGAATGTATCACTTCCCTCATCACTTCTAACTTGCTCAAGTTCATCAACTTATATCGTATTAGGGTATTTGCCATCCTAACACTTTATGCACTAATCCTGCATTTATCATGTAATGTATTAGTCATAAAATAATACATTTGATTGGTCCAATCATCATCAATTGATATGGACTCATCTTAGGTTGAGACCTTATTGATATAAGGTTGTCTGTCATCCACTACTTTATATGTTTCATATAACATCCTTTTTAAGTTAGGGATTGTTATTAAAATACCCTGAATTAGGATTTTCTCATATCATCACCCTAGATTAGGGTTGCACCATTACCTTATATCAGGGTTTCACTTAACATTGCCCTAAATTAGGGTTAGGGATCATCACCCTTTTCAATTAGGGTTTCATGATCTCTTTATCAAGGATCATACCCTAATTATATATATTCTATTCATAGTGGAAGTGTTGAGGCTCCACCACTACATGATTATCACTCATGTATGAATTCATGTCTCTCTCATCTTGTCTAGGATGTTAATTACTTCAAGATTGATTAGATTAGGTTAAATCTTCATTCAAGTACACACATTTAGGGTTAACATAGTGTATCGAGATATTGCTTCTATAAGCATCAAAGGTTAACCACTTTAAATGTACTAATCACCTAATTACCTTAGGGATTCAACCATGGTACTTATCTTTGGTAATCATCTTTATCAATCATAGGGTCAATTGATCTTTCATCATCTTAAATCTACACACGATCTTACTCAATTGAACCCCAAACGGTCTTGATCAATTAAACATCCAAACGGTCTTTGACCAATTGTAAATCGAATCAACTCATTCGGTCTTGAAACCAAATCAACCCATTTAGTCTTGAAACCGAATCGACCCATTCGGTCTTGAAACTGAATCATCCATTCGGTCTTGAAACCAAATCATCAACCATTGATTTGAAACCAATTAAACAATTCACCCTTAAAACTGATTGGATCTCCAAACGGTTTGTGACCGTTTGATCTCAAATGGTCTTGGGATCGTTTGATTCCAAACGGTTTCAAGACCATTTGGACTCAAACGGTATTGAGACCATTTGGTCCAAACCACCTCAAAACCGATTGGACCAATTAGGGTTTCCATCATCAAATCGATTTCGGGATTTCAATCATGGAACCATCCATCATCTGAACCATTGAAAGTAATTCAACTTGTAGCCCTTGGATCTCCAACCATCCATCACAACCCTTGATCTTCAAATGGTCTTGAGACCGTTTCGTCTTCAAATGGTTCGAAGATCGTTTGGCCTCCAAACGGTCTTGAGACCGTTTGGGCCAAAACAACCCAAAAATCAAATTATCAACTAGGGTCTCAACTACTCTACCCGATTAGGGTTTGCAATTGGTGGATTCTCCAACATTGGGACTATTATAAATCATTTAATTAGAACCATTGGATCAACATCCAACTACCTCATCCTTTGACCTTCAAACGGTTTGGGACCACTTGATCCCAAACGGTCTTGAGACCGTTTGGATTGGTCTTGAGACCGATTGGACTCAATTATGAAACTGTTTGCACAAGATATTATTAAGGTGTGTGCTTAAGATGACATCGTCATCTTCAAGCTTCATACCTTCAAAAATTTCAGGGATTCTTGTGGTGATTTTAACAATCAATCAAAAGGAATTTTGAGAATAAAGAAAGATTCAACATATGTAAGAGAAAGGAAATCAATAATAACATTTAAGGGTTCAAGTTATATAACCTGCCTTCAAAGATGAAACCAAGATTCAAGCTTCACGTCTGTAATGGTGAATGAAGATTTCTCAACTGCCCAAGGTCTGTCCTCAAGCCTTTGAGTGAAAAGAATTGGCTAGGGTTGAAGATTGAATGGAGAAAAGAAGAAATCAAGCATTGATTTGTGATTTCCACCATGAAATCAAGGTTGAAGATGATTAAGGAGCTTACCTACAGGTTGGGGAACGTCCTCCTATTTCTCATAAGTTACCTTGTGCTCGGACCAAACAAGGAGAGAAAGAAAATCTGAAAAAGAGTCTTTGTGTGAGTGGGAAATGAAGTGTATGTAAAGGAATTTCAATGTGAGAGAAAGTTTTATAATAATCCTTCAACTCCCCAATTTGGTGCCACTTATCCCCCTCACTTCCTTGCATACGAAGCCATCAAACCCACCTTCAAATTCCTCTCCATTATCCACGAATTAAAGGAAAACCAATTAAGCACCTTAATTCATATAATACTAATATCCCATATTTAGTGGATATTACTTTTTAGTTAACAAATGTGAGTGGGCTCTCCACTCACTTGAGATATTTTCGATGCCATTGCAAGGCACAAGGACGTCCACACTTACCTAAATTCAACCATCACATTTTTGGTTGAAGGGCACTTCCATTAATATAATTATTTTTGCATTAAATTGACTTATGTTCCCAATTATACTTAAATCTTGATTATTTTAATATCAAGATTCTCTCTCCTCCAAAGTAGCTCAACTGAGATGCCCCTATGATTTTCTTGCCTCCAATTGATACCAGGAAATATTAGGGACTCTCTAGAACTGGTATTTTTAATATTGAACCCTAGGTTTTGGGTAAATTTCACATTACACCAAAACTAGGTTTTAATGCACAAACATTGCTCAACAAGTTCTTTCTTGGTACTCAGGCTTGTAGAAGTCATACCTCTACATAATTTTCATTCTTATGATGCTACAACACTTGAGGAACATTTTATCATGTAACATTTGCAAGTTAACCCCTCAACTTGGGTAATTTGCACTTTAGTCCAAAATGGGCAAAACATTGTTTCAACATTATTCAAAAAGGACTATAATTGAAACATAAGTTCCTCTTGAGCCTTAATTACTATTCAAAAGATAAGAGAAAGTATATAATTAACTTTATTAAACAAAACATCTAGGGTCAAAGCATAACCCAGGTCAGGGATGTTACAAATTATAAACCCCTAACAAGGATTTCGTCCCCAAAATCCCAAGTAAAGGAAGACAGATATTATTTATTCATCATATCATCAAGTCTCCACATAAATGCTTAATGTCATGGAGATTTCATAGAACTTTGGTCAACACAAAGTTCTTCCATACATGGTTATCATGGAACTTGTCACACAGGACACATACTCCTTATTTATTTCACTTCCAAGGAAAGACCAGAGTTACATTTTGTCACCCACTTGTGACTACAAGTATTATCATATATCTGTTGTGCCATCCAATCTACTGACACAACACTAAACTTTCTTATTACTTGTACCAACTATCTCATTATTTGTACATACTTTTTTCATAAGGGGAGGTTACTTACCAATTAAGAACTTACCTTAGAGGTATCTTTAGAATTATTTTTAACTTGATAAGCTTTTTCCACCATGATTTCACAATTGTTCCTTCAATTAGTACATCCTTGTCGATGTTATGTTTATGTAGAGAATAAACCCCTAACAAGTGATGTCCATACTATTTTACGTAATTAGATTGATTTCACAGTTGGCCATTCCAGGTAACCAACATAAGTCAGTTAATTGGGAATTACGCTTTTACTTTTCCATACCACCTGATATTCTTAGATACCATAATTTCTTACCTTGGTATCCATCACATGTATCAAAAACACATCATATCCTCTTCATTTCCATTTCTCTGTTGTTTTTACCAAAATCACACATATAAGAAGATCCTTCTTTCATTTTTGGAACATTATTTGTTATATATATCTTTATCTTGGGACCAAAGTCCAAGATGAACTGATACTTTTCTAGGAATCCATCATTAGATTATTTCTAATTCATGCACATAAAGTGTCACAGTACTCACTTGATTTCTATGTTCCAAAAAGAAGAGAACACAAAGAAACACATTTCTCTTATCACCCCATCATCACCCAGGGTTGTTTATCAAAGATTATCATCTCCTCTAATTATTGTATGAACTTTCAACTGTTCATGAGTCATTTACTCTTGTTTCATCCTAGGTTCCTTGCCATTAGCAAAGTAATTATAAGGATTATTACATGCTATTACTCATTCCTTTACTATTGTCGAACATATTTATGAACATTTTGTGATTTTATCACATTTCCCATTTCCACATCATGGGAAAAAAATCTTTACTATTCACACAAGCTTTATTAGATAGGGATCATCTCCCTTGTCTCATTTTCTTTATCATGAGGATTATACTTTTACTTCCTCATACACACAGATGGATCTGAGATCATTTCAGATTCCATTTTATTGTACTAAGGATGTGGTAAAGATATCCATGTCATATTTCTAGTTCCTTATGCTCACTAGATTGTTTCAGAATGACTACTTGATCAGAGTAATCAGAAAGATAACAATCTAAGAGTCCCATACTTACCCTATCTCTAATATTTATATACCTAGCCATGGTATACAAGTACTGAGATAAGGTAGTATGCACTTTATTTACTATTATGTTCCTCACTTTTCATATCATTATAAACACAGGATTTAACATTCCTGGATTTTCTTCAGGCATTACTTCTGTATCTCATACTTTATCACACAGATAAGAGAAATTATAAAGCACTTAAAGGAATATTGGGTAAAATAGAAGTCCTCGTCTTCCTTGTGTCCCCATATGACTTAGTCAAAGAAATCTCAAAAACAATTGCTTTCTTATATTTAACACATGAAATTATGAAATAATATATCAGAATAAAACTGTTTCATCTGACCTGTCTCACCTCGTAGTTTATTTACTGCCTCAGGCTGATTCTTTTCATAGAATCTTGTCTGGGACGTCTGTCCACATCCTCGAATGCAACCAGAAAACTATTTCCTCTGATGATCTTGATGTCTCTGCCTTGGTGGTTGGGTTACCATTGTTTTTCCAACTGGAAATTCTTTTACTAGATGTCCTACCTGTGTACATTGGTAATAGGTTCTAAACTCTCGGTATGGTCTAAAAGGTCCTTTACCCTTTCCGGGTAGCCCTTTCCCTAGTGCATTAGACCTTAGTTGTATCGGGGGTACCAAAGACTTCCCCTTTTTGGAACTACTAGGCCTCTGATCCCGAGTTTGGATAGGCCTTTTCTTAATTCTTTCCTCATTATCCTTTTCTGGATAGTCTTTTCTGATATGTCCAGGCTGCCTACACTTGTGGCAAATCCTGGTTTTGTGTTGTAACCTATTTCTTCTAGCATTTTCTATTACTTCAACATGCTGATGTTGATTAAAAATCATGTTGGAGTCCAAAACTTCATCATTGGGGGTTGGAAATCTGGGTAGTATTGGAAAGGCATGATCCACTATATGTATCATAGCTGTCCTAAATTGCTCAAACAGAACATGGAAAGTTGGGTTCTCTATCATGGCTGGGTCAAACTGGGGATGTTCAGGTTCTGGTTCCCCCCTATTATGGTCCCTTGCACCTCTTCCTTGTGCAGCAACACTACTTTTAGCAGTATGTTCTTTGTGTGATCCAGACATTTTTAAGTTCTTCTTCTCCTATATGAGCAGAAGACACTATCAGATACACTGGAAGACACTAGAATAGACTCAAAAACCTTAATCATATGTCTCTGTAGACTCAGCGAACCTAGAGCTCTGATACCACTAAATTGTGACACACAGTTCAAACAAAACATGATTTACTTAAGAGGAAGCGTTCGTTAACAGTGGATTACTAAAAATCACTAAAAATTAAAACCATTTACAAAGAGATCCATACATTGGAAAACTCTTTCAAAAAGAACCAAAGTAATTCCATTACATTCTGGTTCACAAGTACATAACTTGTATCATCTCATCTCAAGGATTACAAACATCAACTGCTCTATACACAGGAAGCATAAGAACCTTGAGGCATCAAGCCAAAATCTCAGATCGATTCTTTTTAAAACAACTACTGACTCCGAGGACCTGAGAGTATAGAGATGACACATAGGACTCTATATACACATGTACAAGACATGACATCCAGACTCTCCACCTGAGATGTCATTGTTGCCCTTTGTGTTGATGTCCTTCCCCTGTTGTATGATCTCTACTTCCTCGTCTGCGTCTACCTAAAAAATGTGGATCCCACGGGGGTGAGACAATTGCAAATTGCCCCAGCAAGAGATATAAATATCCACCAAAAAACACTATTATTGCAGAATAAAATTGAGCAGAGGATATATATATATATATTCAACAGTAGATAGATCAATGTCTACTCAGATTAGAACAATATTCGTATTCAAAGCATTTCATCTATAACTTGATAAAACAACATATCATTTATCCAATAAAGAATTAAAGCACATGTATAACATTTATCCTTCTAGGATATGCTAAGCAAGGTAACATCAACCAATGATTCTCATATTTCAACCTTAAGTAAATACGCTACATGGCTGATTACATTTTACAATCATACTTAAGCCCTGAGGAGATGAGGTATACCGGTCATACTCCAACCGACCATGATTACGTAAGTATCGGTACCACACAAGGTCAATGGAAGAGCCGGAATCCAAGACCTCAACCTTCTCGATCAGTACGAGATTATATTGCAGAGACATCATGTGTCAAACTGCAATTAGCTTTCCAGGGTATAGTGGCATCTTCGCTATAGAGTTATAGCACGTAGCATATACTCTCTTCAGGGTTATGGCCCGTAGCCAATGCCTAGTATTTATATTGTGGAGTCATGGCCCGTAACCATACTCTTATTGGGGTATGGTCTGTAACCAATCACATACATAGGATTTAGCCTGTAGCCATTCCTATGGGGCATAAGGATATAATTACCCAATTACCCCCACATATTCAAAAATATGCGCTCCGGGTTATGCCGCGGAGCAACCCGTTTCACCATTCAGCAAATTCTGACGCTGATGGATCGGTGGTCAGGGCAACTACATTATATGATATCACTTGATTAATTAAGTGTATTACCATATTCTTTTAGCATCAAACAAGTTTCCAGAACATTAAATATTATGACTAATACTACAAAGAATGGGTAATACTTTCATCAAGTGCTTGTTCAATCTTTAATAAAGCATTGGGAACTCAATCCCTCATCTTATCATGTGCATTCTCATTTCTCAACAACTAGTCATCATGATTATGGAATACGGGTATTCAAACCCTCAGTTCATCATAGAACACTTGTTACCGCTTATTAGGTAACTAATACCTTCAGGTCATCTGACCAAGGTAAACATAATACTTGCTTCACAAGCATCTCACATGGCTCACAAGCTTATTTCCTCTCTTGTACCTCTCACTAGGCAACAAGGCATGTCATGGTTCACAAGGCCCATAAAACAATTTCAATAATAGAACATCATAGCTCATACTTGTCTATGCTCATCATCTCATGATATCTGCATGGTTAGTAATCACAATAGTAGTTATAATAATATCACATATCAACACCATGTAGTACAAGGGTAACACCACTATTTCCTTATCAGGGTTAGGGTTTCCCATTTTATATTAATCAGGGATAGTCATCCCATTACCCAAAATTAGGGCTTCACATACCTTCACCCTATATTAGGGTTAGGGTTTCAAATTAGAGTTTCATATTTCATAGCATCACCCTAGATTAGGGTTTCATAACACATCATCTTGTGTCAGGGTTTCACACATCATTACCTTGAATTAAGGTTTCTTATAACTTTCCCCCAAATTAGGGTTTCATATAACATTACATAATCATCACTCTGAGTTAGAGTTTCTCATCACATTACTACATTAGGGTTTCATATGTTCATATTATTGATCCAAACCCCAATGCAGTGCTTCACACATCTAGGAGCATACATTGTTATCATAAGTATTCAATCATACTTATTTATTCTCATCATTTACCACTAAATGATTATCAACACAAGGTATGAGTTTCTTTCTCATCCATACAGGAGTATGATTACATCATACTTTATCATCTTGGCTTAACCCTTTATTGAGTATGTTAGCCTTCACTTATCAAAGTGCATTAAACTCATTGTATCTTAATGTAATTAACATAACACACTTCAGGTGTTGCTCATCCAAGTATATTTATTTTGAAGTGTATAAAGGTATATAAATGTTGAATATGATACCTATCATATCTTGAATGTATCACTTCCCTCATCACTTCTAACTTGCTCAAGTTCATCAACTTATATCGTATTAGGGTATTTTCCATCCTAACACTTTATGCACTAATCTTGCATTTATCATGTAATGTATTAGTCATAAAATAATACATTTGAATTGTCCAATCATCATCAATTGATATGGACTCATCTTAGGTTGAGACATTATTGATATAAGTTTATCCGTCATCCACTACTTTAGATATTTCATATAACATCCTTTTTAAAATAGGGATTGTTATTAAAATACCCTGAATTAGGGTTTTCTCATATCATCACCCTAGATTAGGGTTGCACCATTACCTTAGATTAGGGTTTCACTTAACATTGCCCTAAATTAGGGTTAGGGCTCATCACCCTTTTCAATTAGGGTTTCATGATCTCTTTATCAAGGATCATACCCTAATTATATATATTCTATTCATAGTGGAAGTGTTGAGGCTCCACCACTACATGATTATCACTCATGTATGAATTCCTCTCTCTCATCCTCTCTAGGATGTTAATTACTTCAATATTGATTAGATTAGGTTAACTCTTCATTCAAGGACACACGTTTAGGGTTAATATAGTGTATTGAGATATTGCTTCTATAAGCATCAAAGGTTAACCACTATAAACGTACTAATCACCTAAGTACCTTAGGGATTCAACCATGGTAATTATATTTGATAATCATCTTTATCAATCATAGGGTCAATTGATCTTTCATCATCTTAAATCTCCAAACGGTCTTGTTGAATTGAACCCCAAACGGTCTTGATCAATAGAACATCCAAACGGTCTTTGACCAATTGTAAATCGAATCAACTCATTTGGTCTTGAAACCGAATCAACCCATTCGGTCTTGAAACTGAATCTACCCATTCGGTCTTGAAACCGAATCATCCATTCGGTCTTGAAACTGAATCATCAACCATTGATTTGAAACTGATTGAACAATTCATCCTTGAAACCGATTGGATCTCCGAACGGTTTGAGACCGTTTGATCTCAAACAGTCTTGGGATCGTTTGATTCCAAATGGTTTCAAGACCATTTGGACTCAAATGTTCTTGAGACCATTTGGTCCAAACCACCTCAAAACTGATTGGACCAATTAGGGTTTCCATCATCAAATCGATTTAGGGATTTCAATCATGGAACCATCCATCATCTGAACCATTGAAAGTAATTCAAATTGTATCCCTTGGATCTCCAACCATCCATCACAACCCTTGATCTTAAAACGGTCTTGAGACCGTTTGGTCTTCAAACGGTTTGAACACCGTTTGGCCTCCAAACGGTCTTGAGACCGTTTGGGCCAAAACAACCCATAAATCAAATTATCAACTAGGGTCTCAACCACTCTACCCGATTAGGGTTTGCAATTGGTGGATTCTCCATCATTGGGACTACTATAAATCATTTAATTAGAACCATTGGATCAACATCCAACTACCTCAGCCTTTGACCTTCAAACGGTTTGGGACCACTTGATCCCAAACGGTCTTGAGACTGTTTGGTCTCAATTGGTCTTAAGATCGATTGGACTCAATTATGAAACTGTTTGCACAAGATATTATTAAGGTGTGTGCTTAAGATGACATCATCATCTTCAAGCTTCATACCTTTGAAAATTCTAGGGATTCTTGTGGTGATTTTAATAATCAATCAAAAGGAATTTTGAGAATGAAGAAAGATTCAACATATGTCAGAGAAAGGAAATCAATAATAACATTTAAGGGTTCAAGTTATATAAACCACCTTCAAAGTTGAAACCAAGCTTCATGCTTCACGTCTCTAATGGTGAATGAAGCTTTCTCAACCTCCCAAGGTCCTTCCTCAAGCCTTTGAGTGAAAAGAATTGGCTAGGGTTGAAGATTGAATGGAGAAATGAAGAAATCAAGCATTGATTTGTGATTTCCACCATGAAATCAAGGTTGAAGATGATTAATAAGCTTACCTACATGTTGGGGCACGTCCTCCTATTTCTCCTAAGTTACCTTGTGCTCTGCCCAAACAAGGAGAGAAAGAAAATCTGAAAAAGAGTCTTTGTGTGAGTGGGAAATGAAGTGTATGTAAAGAAATTTCAAGGTGAGAGAAAGTTTTATAATAATCCTTCAACTCCCCAATTTGCTGCCACTTATCCCCCTCACTTCCTTGCATACGAATCCATCAACCCCACCTTCAAATTCATCTCCATTATCCACGAATTAAAGGAAAACCAATTAAGCACCTTAATTCATATAATACTAATATCCCATATTTAGTGGATATTACTTTTTAGTTAACAAATGTGAGTGGGCTCTCCACTCACTTGAGATATTTTTGGTGCCATTGCAAGGCACAAGGACGTCCACACTTACCTAAATTCAACCATCACATTTTTGGTTGAAGGTCACTTCCATTAATATAATTATTTTTGCATTAAATTGACTTATGTTCCCAATTATACTTAAATCTTGATTATTTTAATATCAAGATTCTCTCTCCTCCAAAGTAGCTCAAATGAGACGCCCCTCTGATTTTCTTGTCTCCAATTGATACCAAGAAATATTAGGGACTCTCTAGAAGTGGTATTTTGCATATTGAAGCCTAGGTTTTGTGTAAATTGCACATTACACCAAAACTAGGTTTTCATGCACAAACATTTCTCAACAAGTTCTTTCTTGGTACTCAGTCTTGTAGAAGTCATACCTCTGCATCATTTTCATTCTTATTATGCTTCAACGCTTGAGTAACATTTTATCATGTAACATTTGCAAGTTAACCCCTCAACTTGGGTAATTTGCACTTTAGTCCAAAACAGGCAAAACATTGTTTCAACATTATTCAAAAAGGACTAAAATTGAAACATAAGTTCCTCTTGAGCCTTAATTACTTTTCAAAAGATAAGACCAAGCATATAATTAACTTTATTAAACAAAACATCTAGGGTTAAAACATAACACAGGTCGGGGATGTTACAGTAACGAGAAACCACTCATCTACTTTTGTTTCCCTAACCCGCAAGTGTTTTCCAAAGGAGGCTGAGCGAGCAGGAGCATCAACTGCTAACTCTAGTTGGCCTTCCTAGCCAACTAGAAGCATTAAACAACACCATGCAAGCGACGCTCTAACGCCTCGACGCCATTGAAGAGAGGCTGAACCGGAGGGATGACCACCCTCGTTCAAGACAACCAAGGAGGTCTCCAACGCCCCCAGGCCCCGACTCTCAGTCCTCGTCTTCGGCATCCTCTTTAGGAACATCGTCTTCTTCCTCCTCCAGTGGGCTCTCCACAATGCCCGAGGAAGAAATGACGAACAAGACTGCCGACGGGGCTCCAGCGGGACAAGAGAGCACTTGCGGCGTCGACATGGCCCCTCCCTCGCCCTCCCTTGAAGAAGCTGAAGATGTAGACATATCCATCAGCCTAGAGGAGGGCTCTTATGATGAATCTGATGGAAAAGGGGGTGACATATATTCCCCCAATGACAAGCACTCCTCTAGAGCAAGGAGTTCGACGAGAGATGCGTTTTCTGTGCCGTCGGAGATCCCCTCCTTCAAGATGGCCGATTTCGATCGACGGGCCATCGACTACCTGACGATCAGAGACCATAAGCTTCTGAATGTGGTCCTAAGGGCACAGGCAAATGGAGAGGGCGTCGTCTAGAGTGACGGTTACTTATGTATATGATAGGCAGCGTTGAAAAGCATGTTTTGCTCCCCAGCCATAGTAGGGAAGATCCTCTTCTGGGTCCTATAAGGTGCTATGATCGAGAATATAGGCACCAAGATAGGCCGGAAGCCAATTTACAATGCCATCCCGGCCTTGGAAAAAGGATTAATGAAAGGGGCGTACGACTCCATCCAGGTGGCCAACATGATACAATACATCGAAGAGCATAACCCAAACCTGGTGTTGGCCCCCTATAAGAGTAAAAGAGACTGGTTCCTCTACGTGGTAGACCTCCATAGCCACGATGTCCAGCTCCTCAGCTGTTGTACCGAAGAGGTCCCACGCTCAGGACACATATTCATACGCCCAGAAGACAAGCAGCTCAGGCTTCTCCCACTGCGTCTTCTCCGCGCCATCAAGCAAGGAGTCCAATGCCACAACGGCGTCTGGAACTTCTTCTCCCTTAGAGACTTCCCCGTCCAAGAAGAGCTGGGAAGTGGAAATAGCACCCTCATCATCCTACATGCCATGGAGTTGCTCAACATCTTCAGATATATAAGACACCTCCAAGGCCAGAATTTCTATCAGCTCAGAAGAATATATGTGCTTCTGCTGATCAAGGACAGACGCTATTTCCTAAATACAGGCATACCAGAGAAGCTGCTGGAGAGTGACCAGGAAACTAAATCATCCCAACCCAGCAGCCCCACAGGAGAAGAAGCTGAGATGGCCACAGATCTTTATGGGGCAGGCAAGCGGATGGACGTTTTGTGAGAAATACTCACCAAGCAAGGCTCCACTTTGCCTGCGGTATCTGAAGAATTAATCAGCAACTTCGACCGCTCCACATGCGCAACCCTATCACAGGAGCAGGTCAATGAAGTTCTCCTCAGGCTAGCTGATTCTACCCCCGTAGATGTCATCTATGAGATAGGCAACTTCATAGTCCCCATTGATGACCTTCGGGACTTAGTAAAGGCAAGAGGATGTATAGCATTGCCGGTGGTGTCAGCCTACATCCAGATTCTACAGAAGAAATGTGAACACACCTACATCGCCCACCCAATGGTGTTCAACAATATCTGCCTAGCTGATGAATCAGGGGTGAAACAATAGTTTCTGGCTGAGATACAATGCAGCATGTCGTTGATAACACCAAATTTTGTGACGTTTTAGACTGTTTTTATGTTATCAAAACTGCCCTTTCCTTGCATTTCCTCTCTTTTATATGCACTTTCGCAATAATTAGCCAAGCAATGCTCTCAGTCCAATATTTCCATCTTCTACAGAGTTTCCTCCTATTTTGGCCCACTTAGCACCAATAAGGTCGTTCCGGCCCACAAATAAGTCCAAGACTGTCTCGCCCCCCCCCCCCGACGCCCGATACACACGCCGACCGGTAGGGTTGCGCGATGGACAACACGCCTCTTCACCCGACAGGGAGCCAAGCACGCCGCAATTACTCTGGTTGCCGCGCGATATCGACCACCCACCGGCAGGCGCCTCTCGCCACGACGCCCGACAAGCGACCTCCTTGTGCCGGGCGATACCCGCGTCAGCCGACCACCGACTGAACGGCAGAAAGGAGGACACGTGGCGCTTCGAGCACCATATCTCCCCCCAACCAGCTGCCTATAAATAGCAGCTACAGGGAGCCGAAAAGACAGCTTAGACAATTTGGACAAGCTTGGTCACTTCAGGTTTCGGATAGTCAAGTGATCTTCGGAGGAGGCTGCGAGAGCAGGTGTATCGTGCTCCAGTGTTCGTACCGGGCGACACTAGGTGAGCTCTTCCTCATCCCGAGAGGGAGAGGATTGGTTCACCTAGGACTGTACCGGGCGACACTGGGAGCCGATATCAGCCAATGTAGATATGCGACACGAGTGCCCGACACCAGTGCCCGACAGTAGGATACGCAGCTCCATGCCCGACACGATAACGAACCTGATACGCTCTTCCCGTCAGGCATGTTGCCCGAGAGGGTGTGCCGCCCGACTTGAGCATATCAGCCAGGTCCTTGAGCGATGCAGTCGCCCGTCGCGGTAGGCCGCTTGAGAGAGTGTGCCGCCCGACACAGCTGTATCGGGCTAGGCCCTTTGTCCGATATCGGGCTAGGCCCTTTGTCCGATATCGGGCGGGATGGTTATTGTAGCTTGTCATCCTTCTACATCAAGAAGGCGACACATATCTTTAATTCTGTTGTTTAAATTCTTTGCTCATGCATTGTAATTAAGACCTTTAATGCTATTAGAAATAGAAATGCTTACTTACTTGCTGCTCTATGCTTGGTGCAATATGTTGGATGACTGCTATGATTTGATATCTGAACTCTAGCTTGCATGTTTTGGATCGCGTTTCGCTTAGCTACCAAATCGTGTTTTCCCGTCGCAACAACTTCGAGAGTTGTGTTGTGGCTCTAGTGTTTGGTCCGATTCTGGAGTACGAGAGTGCCCAGAACGGAGTTGCTTTAGTAACCCTTCCACTCTAATTTGAGTCCAGTGACCCCGAGAGTGGAGCCGATGCCTTGTTAGAGGTGCCCGCTTCGAGAGGAGGGGTATAGGATTGGTTCTACCGCCGCTTGTTTTACCACAGTTCTATCCCTCGTACCTCGCCTTAGCTCCAAGTATATTCTTCTGTTTCTGTTGCATGAAAACCCCTAAAACTGTTAAATGCTTAAAACCTTAAATCTTTCTAGTAACTCCACTTGGAGATAGTTTTCTTGTTTTGTTTGTAACATTTTTATGCTTCCCTCCTAGGGAATTTATCATCTCTTTATACCTGCCGGAGTGTAGAGTGTCGATTCTGGGTTCTCAACACTACCCCCCTTGTCCCTGTGTTCGACCCCGTATATCTACTTCGACCCCGTAAACAAAGTTGTGGGGGCCTAGAAGGATTCGGGTTTATAAATGTAAAAGCTCGACTACCTCAAATCCGCCTCCAATTTTAGGATGCGCGATTTAGGCCGGTCAGTCGTGTATCATATTCTTTCCAATGTTGCATTACAAACATTGGACGCTCTTGATGGTGTACACTCACCCACGAGCAGCAATCTTCTACAACAGCTCTGATAGCAACAAAGATCATCTGATGCAGTGTACATCAATTACGTTGACACCCCTCAAGCGCTTAGCAAGGAAATACTACATCGAGGTGGCAATGTTGATCCATCCGTTCCTGGAGAACAGGACGAACAAATGGCACAAGCTTCAATTCTATCACAACAGTCTCCAACAAACTCCACAATCAAACGACTGCGGCATCTATGTGCTAGAATGGATCTCTAGCTCAGTGATGCTACAACAAACACCTGGCAAGCTCCACCACATCGACTATCACAGCAAACGCGGAGAGTATGTGTTGGAGCTTCTATCTGGCGAAGGTGCACTCACCAGCTAAACCCTCACTGACTCATCACTACCTTTCCTCCTCTATCTCACAACTCTAAGGATAGAATGTGGGGTAAGTTTGGGGGGTAGCATATCAGTGAGGGAGGTACCTAAAATTTCTCCCCCTTCTAATCTTTTTGTTCTTTCCCATATCTTGTGTACATATACATACATGTCTGATACAAAATAGCACATATACAACTGCTTGCCTCTCAACCATTGTACAAATACACTCTATAGTAAACATCAGATACAACTTCTTCCAGATTGTTCTTTATGTGTCTAAGGTGGTGCACGTTTGTGTTATGATCTTTCCAAAAACTTAGTCTCAAATGACAAAAAGGCTACAACTTTTCTACGCCAATTTCAAAAAATAATCTCACAACAGCTAAGAGATGTGCATGTGAAGGAAAAAGTTTCCCAAACAGCAAAAATATCCTTTTTCCCCTATCCATCAAAAATCCCAAAAAGAGAGAAAAGCCTTATGAGAGTGAATAAAAGCATGAGAGTTGTGCCAAATGAAAAAAAACACACACACACTTGTCTCTCCAAAAGTACCCATCTTTAGTCATGGTAGATTCGGGCAATGGTACGTAGGATGTGAAATCACTTCTCTAAAGCCAATTGGCTTGGACTGCAGGGACCACTTGCTCGATAACGAACCCGTACCTGGATGGACCAATGGAAAATAAGAAAAACCAAAAAATCCTTAAGCCTACCCAAAAAAACCCAACTTCTATTTCCACATTATTTGGTGTGAAAGCTAACTTCGGAATCATGCACCCAAGTCTCGCCAAAATTGAGGAGAAGATTTTTTGTTGCTTAAAATAAGGCAGGGAAAAATAAAGTCCTTTGCTCGAAGACAGACGTAATTTTCCTTAAGACATCTCAAAACTCACTTAAACCCCTTATCTGAGGACTATGTCTGGTATGAAGAAGTATTGCAAATAAAGTGTTAAGATGAGTACGATTGATTGAGGACAATCAAAATGCTAAGTTTGGGGGAGTTGATAACACCCATTTTGGGACTATTTAGGGCCTTTATTTCGTTGTCAAAACTACCTTCTAAATTGTTTTTCCTCTTTGTTTTATCTTGTTACTGCATAGAAATAACATACACTATGCCCCTGACTCTTTTCCCATATTTTGTAGAGATTTCCCTCAGTTTTCCACCCAAAGTCCGCAAAAAGCCCATCTCGGCCCATCTACAATGAGCACCTACATCAGCCCTTTTACTGGTCGCCTGACATGCCCATTTACCTATCGCGGTCTCTTCCCGATATGGCAGCAACCCGATATAGGCATGTTGCGTGAGGAGCCCCGATGAGCGGTATGCTATCTACCCAACAGGGAGCTTTTCCTGCCATGACTCATCAGCCCGATATGGGCGTGTCGCGCAATGCGAGTTACTCATCGGAAGTAGCTGCCCACTAGGATCACCTGATACGCTTGCAACCCGGCACGCGATGCCTTCTGTGTCGGGCGACAACATGTCGACCATACCCAAAGCCACGTAAACGGAGTCAATGAAGGACACGTGGCCCTACAAGGACTGCAACCTCTACCAACTACTGCCTATAAATAGCAGCTACAAGACTCTGATGGGACGGGTCAGAACCCTATGAGAGCTAACTTTGGAAAGACATCAGGAGCTAGTGTGTCGCGTTCCAAGGTGTGTCGGGCGATACTAGGTGAGCACACCCCCAACCTGAGAGGGGTGGGAGGATTTCACTTAGAACCCATCCCGGTAGCTGCAGCAGCACGATACGACCAGGAAGGCCTCCCATGATGGGTCCCTATATGGGCCTCAACCCGAGACGGATCGCCCCTCTATACCTGATACAAGGAACCTGAGAACCTATGTGATTCCTAACCCGACACGATACCAAACCTGATATGGACTAACCGTTACGGCATGTCGCCCGAGAGGGTTGGCTGCCCAATACGACCGTATCGGGTAGGGAGTTCTCTCGGTACGCCCTAACCATTACGGTATGTCACCCGAGAGGGATGGCTGCCTGAGACAGGTGTATCGGGAAGAGCTCCTGCCTGGTATAGGGTTATCTGTCCCTTAGGGGTCCGATGTTGTTTATCTCCTTCCTAAATCAAGGAATTCGATATCTATCTTCCCTTTTCAGCATTTTACTTTCATTACTTATGCATTGTAACTAAAACCTCTTTACATATCTATGATTATGGAATTAGTAGAGTTTAATACCTATTGTCCTGTGTTTGGTTCCTTTTTGTTGGATGATTTCTTTATAGCATCTGAACTCTAGCCTTTTATGCATGGATCATGTTTTGACTAGCTATCGAATCGTGTTTCCCGTTCAACTCCCTTGAGAGGGGGAAGTCGTAACTCTAGAGTTTGGTGTGTCCCAAGAGTACGAGAATATCCAGGGTCAGGGCCGCCATGGCATATCTTTCCACTCTAATCTACACCCACTTCCCTTGAGAGAGGGAAATGGTGTGTGGTTAGAGGTATCCTCTTTGAGAGAAGAGGTTGTGGGATGTTTTCTGTTGCTACTTGTTATGCCTAAGTTTTCTTCCTTCGTGCTTTACTCAACGATAATTTTATCTCCTCTGATCCTATTATTTAAAACACCTATAAAAATCACTAAACCCCAAAACTTAAATCTTTCTTGTAACTCCTTTTGGAGATAGGGTCTTTGTTTGTTTTCTTATGTTTAGTTCATGTTACAACACCCCCTTTCTTGCACCCCCTTTTGATGTGCTTAGACAAGTGAAACTCAAGTTCTGAAGTGCCATTCTTCCTATCCATGTGTTCGACCATGTGCTAGTTGTAGGTGTCTTAAACATTCGGGTATTATAAATTTCTAAAGTCCGATAGCCTAGACATGATTCCATTCATGGACCCACATTTAAGGTTTGTCAATGACTTACCAAAAAATGTTTTCTTTATCCAATAAAAGGTACAAACTTCAAATTTTTTCATAGGCTGGTAGAATTACTCTTTTCCTATGAAATTTGGATGCTAACTCATCAAAAAACTCTCATAATCATACTATAAAAATGGGATTTATTTAAATAATCCACATAATTAAAACTTATCCACCAACTCAGTAAAATGGCAAGCAATTGTCAACTCATTCAAATAAATGATTGGTTTTATATGCTTGATGCTTTCCAAAATTACTCAAATAAAAAGTCATTAATTTCTTGAAATGACCTGTATGTGTTTTCTTGAAAAGAATCACATGTTTTTAAGTATCACTTTGTCAAAAAGTAATGATACAATAATTGAAACAAACATGTCTATTCTTAAATCCTTTCCCCCTTTATTTGTCCCAAAATTCTTCTTGTTTTGCAAGGAGGTGTGTTGTCCCAAAAACACCTATAATTTCATAAAGTGTTCAAAAAAATTATTTATCTTTCTAATGTAGTATATTTACCAAAAAGGATTGCCAGAAGATAACCATATACTTATTAATCATTTAAATGATCTCACAAAGAACGTGAGAGTAATTACCTCTTATTTATTTAGAGTTTTATGTTTCAAAAATCCTTCTTAAAATATATTTTCTATAAAAATAAGACAAATTTTCAACTCCTCACATCCCCCCCCTTAAGTGAATTGTTCTCACAAAACATGGATCATCAATAAGGGGGTGGGTCACCTTTTAGATCCTATTATGTTCCATCCATCCATGATTATTCTACCTTAATATTAATTGCAATTCTCCTTCACCTTTAACTCTAAGATTCTCACATGTTTCTGTAAGCAGGTCCAACTATTTTGGGAATCTACAGGTTTGCTAATCAACACATGTACATGAACCTTCACATGGTGCTCTAAGTAAAACACATGGGACTTACTACTCAGAAAGTCATACTAGTGTTGGTTGGTAAAGACATCAAACAAGACCGTCAACCTACTCTCGCATGGGGTTCATTTTCTACAACTCACTACAATGTCAGTGATAGGTCAGATCCTCAAGAAGACATGATTTTCCATGTAGATGGTTACGTCCATTTATCATGCATTAAGAAAAGATTTTTTCCAAGATTGGGCACTCACACTCAATCAGACTATGCCCAAGGTGGATGTAAGAATATCAATATTACATACCTCTGTCAATCATTATGGTAGGTTAAGACAAAATTATCAAGTGAGTCTTTACCCATCAGGAGGCTAGCTCAAACAAGGCTTTTGTATCCTCATCATTATCCATCAGGGATGTATTCCTATTCAACATGTATGGATTCAAGGTTGACTTCATAAGCTACTTAGGATGAGCTCTTAAGGCCTAGGTGACTCAAAATTGGGTTTATTTAAGTGCAAATATCTACTTATTACCATGTGTCATCCAACTTTCTTAAGTAAAAATACTAGATTACTACATCAGGGACCACTAACCCAAGTGCAAGGCGTTATCAACATATCTCCTCAATGGTCTTCAGACTCTTCCCTCACCCAAATTTATGATTCATTATACATGGCTCTACTAGGGTCCTACAACTTCTACCTCACCCAAATGTAAGGTTTGTCAGGCATAAGTACCATATTCTTTTATCAAATGGCATATATAGGGGTTAGGTCCCCTTACGACATCTAAGGTTTCATATATCATCATGTATAATGGGGTGGTCTAACTCTTCAAAATTATGAGTAGCTTAGTTTATGACTTTCCTCATGTGTCACATTATTATTTGAGGCTAAGGTCTCACCCGAGAACCTTCGACCTACTATACTTGGAGGTTTATTTCTCAAGGTTTATCCCTCTCTAAGCCATGTCTAAATACTAGTCTATAAAGACTCTAGGTCTCATGTTAATGTTGTTATTTTGTTTATCTCAAAATAGTTCCAACTACATATGTATAAATTGGGTGTGCCAAGTTACCACCAATAATAAATCCTCAAGATGATACCATGCATATTTCCTGATCTTATAATGGTATCCAACACATTAAGGGTTTTCAACATGTACAATTGGGAAAACCAACCCCTCTTGGATAGCTTTATCTAAATCTTGTGATCAACCTTTATGAAAGTGATCTTGTATATATCCATTGAAGGTTGAAACCAATACTTTCATAAGTATGGTACCACATTCTCATTCATTACATTATTTTGTTGCATAATGTTTAAGTTTTTCTCATTCAAGGTTTATCTTTTAACTCTGTTTAGAATATGATGAGTTAAAACCTCCATAAATTCTAATCATATTAGTAAAATAGGATAGATACATATACAACACATGTGTATTAGATACCTATAATAATGAGAAATTTGTATTCAGATATAGTCTACATACAAAATTTGCCTCCTTTCACATGTAGAGATGGTGAATCCACATTCCATGTTATATTCAGTATACTTATGTGTATCCATGGTTAACGAGTGATTCATCATATATAAAACTTTCTTGAATTATGAAGAGTTTTCTGAAGTCAATGTTGCAAGGGGAAATGTGCTCTTTTTGGGGGCCTTTAGTTTGGGCACAACCTCCCTTAGGGTTTCATTATTACTTAAGTATGTTTGTGATGTATACATATGTTCCTCATGAATTATTGGCCTTAGTCATACCCTTAGGGTTTCAAGGGTTATAGATACCCACAAAGTGATCTTCTCCTAACCCCTCGGGCTTTAAGGACTAAATATTGACCCCTTAGTTCTTACGTACCTATTCATTTCCCCTTCATGACCCTAGATTTGACTTAGGCCATCATGCATAGAAATATATAAGGTGCTAAAAGTGTTGGATCCTAGGATGGATGATTGGATGCTCTAGAGGGGGGTGAATAGAGTTGAACAAAATTTATTAGACCTTCAAGATATATCACATGATAAGGTTTCTAAATAGAAAATTTGAGTGCAACTAAAACATACATAGCAAGGGAGAGAGAGATTGAACAAACACCAAGTGACAAGCTATGTAGAGTGGTTCCACACTCCACACTAGGAGTATGTTATTCCACTACCTAGAGAGGTCAACCTCTAGGATTTCTTAACCATTGCACTCTTATATTCATTTATAAGACTTACAATACATAACCCACCAAAGGACTTACCTATCCGATACAAATAGTCTTGAACCTTACTAAGGACTTACCCACTTTGCAACAAGTCTTCATCCTTCTCCAAGGACTTACCCACTCTTGCACAAGTCTTCAGCCTTTTAGTAATTATCCACTCTTCTTGGATCTTTAGCCTTTGACTTCACCTTCACTCAAAGAAGCTTTCATCAAGGACTTACCCACTTGAGCAAGGAGTCTTCTGCCTTCACCAAGGTCTTACCCACTCTTGCTCCAAGCCTTTGTCCTTGATCTTAACCAAGGGACTCATTCCCTTATTCTTCTTCACCTCTCTTAGCCAAGAGAGAGAACCTTCATCTTCATGGTTGAAATGAGAGATTGGGAGGTGGTGGAAGTGAGAGCCTCACAAGATATACATGTAGGAATAGCTCTCTTACCAATCTCCTACTCACTCTAATGGATGTAGCAAGTGATTAAGCTTGGAGAGAGAGGAGGTTGTAGGATACACTCAACTATAGAATAGGAACCTCATATAGAGTTTTTCATTGAATGCTCAACCTTAGAATGAAGTCCAAGGGGTCCTATTTATAGTTTGTGATGCCCCTTAGCCTTTGGGAACACTTAAGAATGAAAACTAGCTATTTTTTGGCTTGCAACAGATATATTTTCGATTGTTGCAACTCCAAAATGGCTAGAAATACTTTTCTATACTTTTTCATATAGTGATATTGGTCGAATTTCTATAAAGGTAACTCGACCGATCCCACTATGCGATAAGACCAATTTAAGACATCAGTCAAGTTTGTACTGGGGTAACTCGACTGATTCACATAAATCAATTTTGGTCTGCAAAGGGATCGGTCGAGTTCTGTGAAATGGAAACTCGATCCATCAAAAGTCATTTTCAAGATCCAATCAGGATCGGTCGAGTTTGCAACTCAACCGATGAACAGGAAGATGTGAATTTTGGAAAATGGCTATTGAGTGCTTAGATATTCGATCTAAGTGCTCTTGGTTTTTTCTAAGCTTAATTACAAGTCATACAATCATTACAAGTGATTTACAACATGATTCTAATGGATTTACATCATATTCCAAAAATGTGCACTTGTATTGACTTTGACTTGTCTTTTCTCCAAGTTCAGATGCACAAGTTAGGGCATTTAGAGTGTGTCTATACATAATCTGAAATCACTCAAGTAGAAGCATTAGACACATAGAATTGGAATGGTTTAGTCATCATCAAAACAAGGGTTTAGTCAATTTAGACCTTGAGTTAGCAAAAAGTTCTATATGATTTACTTAAAACAAGGGTCTTTTAAATCGTGTCAAGATCTTATTTATCAAAGACTCATCCATAACTAGACGTTCTTTCCTTTTATCTATTAGATTATTATAAAATATTTTCCTCAAATTTTATCAAGACTTCTATAAATGTGTGTTTGCAATATATTTAAACACCAAAATAGTACATTTATTGTATCTATCATTCGATAGGTGGTTTACATATCTCATTTTCTATAACACTAGGTCATCATGCATTTCATCTTTTATGTTTAGGTCCTTCTAGGACAAACACAAAAATCCCAAAATTCAAATCCAATATTAGGAGGTTCAACTCACCTTTAGAGGAATCTGATCTAGGGTGTTCTCTTATTTCTTACTAGGACACTAAGCTCTCTAGCCACAAATCCTGGTCCCACAGACTTTGGACCTTTTCATCCTCCAGAAGATACTTTCACTTTTGATGGATGACCCTCCACGTAACTAGACATCACTCCTCAATGAGAATTTGAGTCTATACATAACCACCGAGCTTCGTTGTTCATGTAACTTGTATACCTACACGAATCATGTACATGCATGCATGATAACTTACTTGTACAATGCATAAACACTACCTTGTAACCTACGTACCTGTATGCATGCAATTTCATTGGTACATGTAATTTATGGTTTGGCTAGGTTACCAAACCTACTATGGCTTGCATCATGCCAACATAAAATGAAATCCATGTACTCACGAGCATCCGCAAATGCTAGATGGGTTTCATTTAGTTAGGTTGGGTGATGAAACATGTATTAAAATTTCAACATTATTTTGTTGGATCTTCCCCTAGCTTTACCCTTATCCTGAGTCTAGGCATTCATTATCTAAGTATCATCCAACTCAGCCACATATTGTTGCAACACTATTTTCTTTTTCATACAACTATTTTAATATGGAAATATAAATGTTTGTTGATATGAGTCTTTTACACGCCAGTTCACTAGGGGTTGATTCCTAGAGTTTTACCTTTCACTTACGGCAACACAACCAATTAAGGTTAGTTTATTAGTATACAAAGGGTCAATCCCATAGGACAATGTGATTAAGATTTAAATTAGAACTGACTTGCCCTGAACACATTATATTTGAGTGTAGAATGAAAGGTTCGTTGTTTGAAAGTTTGATTACACTAGAACAAATAAGAGAGATTACACTAAAATAAGAATTAAAAGTTACATTAAGAACAAACAAATAAGGAGTTATTCTAAGAATAATAAAAGAGTAAATTATGTTAAGAACAATTAGAAAGATTTTCTATGAACTAAAATAAATTACATGAAAGAAAGAGAGTGATTGAAAAACAAGCATTTGGAAACAAAAATCAATTCGATGGTAAGAGATATCTGGTCATGGGTTTTGCAACCATGGCTTTTGTAAAATAGAGCGATGAAACCTATGAAGATAAATGAGCTATACGAAGGCATGTGAGAACATTTCAAATGCATTTACAGAAGTCAAACTTTCCACAAACCCATTGATCTTGGTGTTTGTGGATCCTTGTCAATTCATCTCAATAAAGCTCCTTCTAAGATCTCATTCAAAGCTTTATGCATTTATTTGGTTGTTCCAAGTATTGGGTCTGAGATCTAATCACCCAAGACTAACAAGCGATAAAATCAAGAGATGATAAATTGGTGACAGATCAAACAAAATGCCATATAACAAGTTATATCATAAAGCTACATCAATCTAATCAACTATGGCCATGGGGCTACTCCCCAGACCCCGATATAGAAAACTACTCACATTTCATGGAGAAAGAAGGAACGAAGGAAGAAAGAAGAGGATTCATATATTAGTGAAAATAAGAATCACGAGGGACTCTAGTCTAGTGCCAATTAAATAGATTCTCTTCTTAAATTCTTGTCCAATGCACAAGAAGACCAAAATAAAATGAAAACCAGTACTTTTATTGAAGAATGAAGATTACAAGTGCAAGAATAATGTAAACAAGTGTTGAAAGCTAGAGTTCAATGTACAAAATTTTAGATTCATTCTCTTATGGAGTCCCCCATCCTTTTATAGGGGAAGGAGGGGTTGAAACCCTAAGGATGGGGGAGAAAAAATGGGCTGGTGGTTGGTGAGAAATATTGTCAACAGAATGTGAATCGATTGGTTCACAGTGTGGATCACGCATTTTTTATCTAGGCACACACGACTCCAGGTAAGAGAACCAAAACCCTAAGGAAAGGGTGACGACACCATTTGACCAAGACTTGGTCACTAAGTAATTTGAAGCGACTGCTTTGAGTTCTAGAATGCTCGTTTCAAGGAGTGAGTCTATCGATTCACTTGTTGGAATGGTCAGTTCAGATGGTGGATTGGAATGGTGATTCCATGGATCAACATCATGGAATGGATGTTCAAAGTTTTGGAATGGCGCATTTTATAGGAGTGATCCGAACAGTTCACTTAATGAATCACCTGATTCAAGTGTTGAGATGCTTGGAATTGTAAAATTTTGAGGCTTCTAGTAATTCAATGTCCAATTAGTGAAGTAAACTTTCATCCTCTTGAGTTGAAATATGTCAATGAGTGTGAAACCTAAAAAATATGAGAAAAGAATGATAAGGATTTTAATTAATGAGTAGAAAGCAAGTAAACTGCATTTATTTTCTAGAAGTGAGAAAAAGGAAGAAAAATCCTAAATAAAAATACCTTAATGATTCTATAGAAAGGGGATGAATATGCATTCATCAAAATATCCCAGACTTGAATGTTTTCTTGTCCTCAAGCAACAAAGAATCGCAAATTATTTCAATTTGTACTAACAACGTGTCCTTCCTCACTCTAATAGCATTTTTTTGTTGCTTACCTCCTTTCTTGGCCAAGTGACCCAATCTCCTAGAACCACAAAGCACATTATTTCACATTCCCTATTCAAACAATTTTTGTAGCCTATTTCTATCTCAAGACTTTGTAAGAAAACAAGACTTATATCCCTTTTAATTTGACACTCGCACAAATATTTGTAAGATTTTCACAAGAATAAGGATGAATGAGATCTGGAAGAAGATGATCCCTCAACTATTTGACTTGTGATCTTTATATTCATGTACTATAGTTACATTAAATTTTTTTTAGTGTGCACTTTGGTATCTTTTGATGGTATGCACATATTAAATTTTTGAGATGTGTGGAAGAATGCTGAGAGGGGGATGATCATGCCACCAAGAACTTGGGGTTTGACATACCGTGGTTCTAATTTTTGTGAGGTGAAGGGTGGAGGGGGGTATTCTTGTACATCTCACTATTTTTTTAGGGGGTGTCATTGTATTTGTTGGAATTTTCCTATCACCACATTATACAAAGGATATGATAAGTTACTCAACAGTTTAAAATTGAAAAATATTGTGTTTGATTCTTATGAATGCAATAAGTTTTGCTAACAATTCCAAGGAGTAATGCTAGGTTGGGGTCCTAGGTGACATAGTGAGTTCTAATCATAGGAATTTGTGAAAAAAAATTGATTTGCATAAAAAGTTTCATTCATTAAAAAGGGGTACATTAATAAAAACATGTCTATTCATTCGGTCAACTAGATAAGGGCCAAATTTCATGATTAAGGAACAAAAGCAAACTAATTGCAAGAAGTGTACTGCATGCAAAATAAATGACAAAAGAGATAATTCTAGAAAGGGAAGATAGGGGGTGGAATTTGTACGTACCACACACCTTCACCTCGGATTTAGAATTTTTATCATCCAAAGAAAATCCCAAACCTAAGATGAAGGGAAGAAAATAAATGCAGAGGTGGAAATCAAGGTAGTGGAGGAGCAGAAGCAGAAGCAGTGTTGTAGTAGTAATTCCCACTATATGGGGAGTTGGGCTTAGGGTAAGCCTGATAGGCCCCATACTCCTTATAGGAAGGTCAACTGGGATCATAATGGTCACAGTTATGTCCCGAAAACATAACCATTTATTTTGCTTTTTTTTATTTGAAGGATTAGAAACCTAAAAAAAGTAAGGGTAATCCAGATAATGTAAGAAAATAAAAAATAAAAATAAAGGAAGGCAAGTGAGAAAAAAAAAGATGTTGGGTTGCCTCCCAACAAGCACCCAATTTTATGTCAAAGGCCTGGTGTGTGTTCTTATGGAGACGAATTAGGATCGGGATTGGGTGGGGGTGGGGGATCACTTAATTCTAAATCTTCAAGAATATGAAGGTGATGTGCTTCAGATGCCATGAAATCTTTAGCAGTAATGTACCACTTAAATCTATGTTTGTTAACCAAAAATATACTCTTCCATTTATCCCAAATAAGAAAAGTTCCATGTGGATGGGTACGTCTTACAAAATAGGGGCCCTACCATCTAGATTTTAGTTTTCTAGGAAAAACAACTCAACCTAGAATTGTAAACTAAGACTTGGTCTCTCTCTTGAATGTCTTTCTGATGAATATGGCGATCATGCCATAATTTGGTTCTATCTTTATTAATTTGAGTATTTCCATATGTCGTCGTTCTAAGCTCTTCTAACTGTTGTAGTTGGAGAAAGTGGTTCTCTCCTGCTACTGAAAGGTCAAAACTGGGAGTTTATGATAGCCCAACTAGCCTTGTGTTCCAATTCAACAAAATGATGGTGGGCTTTCACATATATCAACCGCAAAGAAGTGATCCCTAAGGGTGTTCTGTAAGCAGTTTTGTATGCCCACGAGGCATCATTGATTTTTAGAGCCAAGTCTTTCCTAGTACAATTGAGAGATTTTTCTAGGATGGATTTGATTTGATGATTCAAAACCTCAACCAAATCACTAGTCTGAGGGTGGTAAGGTGAGGTGACCTTGTGGTGGATCCCATATCTTCTAAGAAGGATTCAAATTTTTTCTCTAAAAAAATGTGATCCCTTATTAGAAATCACGGTGTGAGGCACCCCAAATGTAGGGAAGATGGTATCCTTGAAATGCTTCATAGTATATTTGGAGTCACTGGTTTTGGTGGGGATTTCTTGTATCCATTTTGAAACATAATCAACAACCATCAGGATATAGGAATACCCATACAAAGAAGGAAAGGGACCCATATACTCCACTCCACAAACAGTGAAGATCTCAATTTCCTACCATGAGGTCATTGGAATTTGATCCCTCTTAGAAATATTTCCAGTCCTCTAGCATTAATCACAAGCTAGGACAAAATCATATGAATCTCAGAAAAAGGTGGGCAAGAAGAGACTAGACTGGAAACTTTTTTGGCAGTCTTTGAGAGCTCATGTCATGCACTGGGGCCAGAATGACATTGTTTGAGGATATCATGAGCCTCTTCCTCAGTGACACATATGCGATAAAGACCATTTGCACATAGTCTGAAAAGATAATGGCCATCCCATTATAAGTTCCTAACATTATGTAAAATTTTATTTTAGCATCTCCTTTATAATCAGGGTGTAGGACACCTGTCGCAAGATAATTAACATAGTTGGCAAACTAAGGGTATTGGGATTCAGCCTTAAGCAATTTATCGTCTAGAAGGGAGTCATAAATTGGAATTTGATCATCACCACACAAACTTAGGTGGATAATATGGTCAACAACAACATTTAGAGCATTTTGTATTAAGGATCTTTAAATCAAATTCCTGAAGTAAAAGGATCCAATGAATGAGACGCAGTCTGGCATCCTTTTTGTTAATAAGTAGTGAATGGTAGGTTGGTTCATGTATAAAATTATAATGGACCCAACCAGGTGAGATTTGAACTTGTCAAAGGCATAGGCAATGTCTAACATTTCCTTTTCATTCATGGAGTAATTCTGATGTGCATAATCCAAGGTTTTGGATGCATAGTATATGACATGGTGTTTCTTGTCAACTCGTTGTCCAAGAATGGCACTATAAGACCCCCAACCATGTTTAAAGTGTTGAACATGTTTTATTACCATAATTGAGTACCTTAAACCATAATATAACCTTGTTATATGTTTTGGTATCATGTGACAAGCTTAAGTTTAAAATTTTGTTCAGTTTGGACATTGATTGAGCAAGTTATGTAATTTTACGCACATTTTGGACTTTTTGCAATTTACCCAAATATGAGGTTTTCCTAGAAATTTATCACATGCATTATGTTCCTTATATGTTTTATTATCATGATTGAGCTTTTTGATCCATGAGGCCCTTAGTTGAGAACCTTGGTTTGGAGGTGTTTCTTTCAATGGTGACTTGGGGTTTTACCCCTTCATGGATGAGCTACCTTTAGGAGCCATCAACCAATGGCCCTCCTGCTTAATTGATATCCCATGGTCACCAACAGGTATTGGAACTGATGTTCACCTCTATAGGTAGTAGGTCTATGTTTTTCTGGTTTTGGTTCACTTGGACCAGTGGTTCACTTAAAAGAGATGATCAACTGATGGCTCACCACTTAAGTGACTAGGGTCCAAAGAACTGATGATTTTTTTTTGCTTGTAGGTCAAGGTTCAGCATGGATATCCAATAACCGATGTCTAATAAGGTCTCCATGAGCATGGAAGCTCTATGTTATGGTCGTGTCGAGAGCTGCTTGGACATCTCAAATTTCTCTCTTTCTTTATCCATAAGCTTTATATACCTATCCTTTAGCCCACAAACCAAATATTTGGACTCTTATCTCTTCCCTCCTCTCCACATATTCTTATTTCACCTACTTGAGGGTGAACAAAGTTCCCAAGGTAGAAGCAGATAGCCAACCTTCTTGTGAGAGCATCTAGGGTTCAGATCTACCCTCATCTAGGGTTTGTGAAGCTTCCTTTAGGTGATCTCAATCTAAACTAGTAAGTTTCTCCTTATCTACTCCATTTCTTTTTCTATTCTTATTCCTCCTAATTTCTTCCTAGATGGAACCATGTTTTTCCATGGCAAAGTTTTCTTTAAAGCTCGAAGAACTTATCTTCTTGCACCTTTCACCTAGGGTTTACTCCCTTTCTTGGAGAAGAAGCTTACGTGGACGAGTTCAGACCTAAAGCTAGGGTTATTTACCTTCTTTGCTTGAGTTTTATTGCTTCTTGGACTCTAATATTCTTCTTATATGCTAGTTTTATAACACTCTTCACTTTTATTGCTTAATAAAGCTTGCTTACTCATGTTCTTGCTCTAAAATGATGATCTAAGCTTAGACAAGCTATGTATGCTTAAGGTTTCTTTTTTAATATTGTTTCTTACTTATTTTCCAGTTCTATATGAATCTCAAACTATTTGCATGACCTTCCTGAGGTAGAGAAAGACTTATATAAGGTTTACATGGTAACCAATGGTGCTAAGTACCTATCAAATGATGGCTTATACTTAGTGTTTTTAGGCTGATTTTCAACTTTATACATGAATCGATGGATGATCTTATATTAGAATCGATGGAGATGTCTCTGTGGAAATTTATTGTGATGACCATGTTGGGAAAAATGGGCACAAAGTATAGTGGAAACAAAAAAAAACTATCTATCTATATTTCCCATAATAGCAAGGTCACGTCAACTACTATGAAATAGGAAGGATGGTTTAACGAGTTTATACCTGGTCCTAGAGAAAATCCAGTGACTACAACTCGATGCAGTTGTAACTATGTTTCAGTTGCTCTTAGATGATGTTTGTGCATATCCTGGTCTTCACCACGAATGGCAAACTTGACAGCTTCTGTGGTGACTTCTGCGATTTCACCATGGACTATGGACTAGATAAGCTTCTACAGCGGCTCATGTGGTCTCGCCACAAACTGCAGTCTGATGTTGTCCTCCTAGTAGCATCCAAAGGACTCATGCCTCTACACTAGTCCACACGGACCAACTAGAACTCATGTCGTATTGTTAGAACAGATAGGAAGGAGTTGTCTCTCCCATTGGCATACTAGTCACCAACTTGCTCTCCTACAACAATGATCCCCAGTAGTTCTCTCCCATCTCTATCCCTCCCTAGTCGGGTAGGAATTGCTTGAGATCTCTCGGTTACCACAACTAGAGAGGAAAAAAATTGTCATAACAACCAATTCTCAATTGTATGTGTAGTGTTACGGGAAGCCCCCAGTACCCCTCTATTTATAGGTGGGGTTAGGGCCAGGGTTCCCAGTCTGTTTGAGATCTGTGTGGGAGTGGAAGGGACCAGAAGATCTTGAATTTTTGCAACCTACTACACCCAAAATGGTCATTTTTCATGCAAAACGATTGTCTCATGTGTGAGATGGTCATCTAGTACAGCCAAACGGTCGTTTCACCATGTTTCCTGATTGCACATGAATTTCCCAATTCGAATCCAATTAATGCATGACATGACGTCAGCACTAATTCCTTGATGCAGTCAAATTTTCCCACAAACTGAGCAATCTCACACATGTGAGATGGTCATCTCGCTCACCCAGATAGTCGTCTGGTGAGCCAAGCCGAGTCGATCGGTTCAACAGAATGAACCGGTTGGTTCACACTTCAGTTTGGGCAAAAATTAGCCAATTCAATTTTTAATCAATCTGACAATCCAAAACGGTTGTCTTAATATTTGAGCTAATCATTTGGCACTCAAATGGTTGTCTCACCCTATGAGATGATCGGTTGGGGTGCATTTAGCTTATCCATTGCATCAATTGAGTACCTAAACACTTTAGCCATCAATCCAAATGTCATTAAAGATTAAACTCCTCTTCTAGAGAGTTCCTATGTGTGTGACTCTATAGGTCCCATACAATGTTGGTAGTGAATGTCCATAACTAACTTATGACATCACAAGCAAAAAGCAGTGCCCATTCCCACATTAGTGCTACCCAAGTGAATGGAAAGTTGGAGAACAATTTCAACCTAAAATCTATGTAAGGTGTTGCAATGATTGTATAATTCCTTTGTATGTGATATTCGGAGTGAATTTGAGGCATGAAATCATGATCCTCTCAATGTTCAACTCATATTTCTTGAACCAAGAGTAGACTGTCTGATATAATGTGACCTCAATATCATATATTGATTCACATTTGCATGCGCATGCATTTCTCAATCTCACTTATCAAGTGGATAAGATATCAAACTCTAGTAGGAGGGACAAATCTCATCTCTAACACTCACAATTTATCCCCATGTGTCAAAGCTACCCAATCATCACCTTTATGGCAACCTGTATCTCAGGATTACATTTGATGATGTCAAAGTATACCCAATGACATGTGATAAGTGTAGTGATTTCAGGTCTAAAAACTACAATCACCACCTTCACTATGAGAGATGACTATGACTACCGATGAAAGTTTTCATGTGTCACTCTCAAGGTGGGTCTGTCTGATATATTGTTCCCTAACATGTATATGTGTGCTTGGTTTGATATGCCATATCATGACTAATGAGATTCAGTCATCAACCAACCCACACTCTAGTCTTATGTGTTACTTGTGTCTATCTACCTTCCATAATAACAACTGATTAGGGACATAACAATAATGTACATAGTGTTAACATTTGTATTTTCTCATTCCAAGTCATGTACTTGAATGCATTCATCATTGAGTAATTCTTTAGACCTTCATAATTTTTCCTCATTATCTCATAACTAAATGAAACAGGATGAATTGGAAGCTTGCCTTTATGAGCATTAATCAAATCCTTTTTGGTATATGCCATGTCAATCATCACATTATTGGCTCTCTGGGCATACCTTACCAATATACTCCCACTTGCACTTAAATCCAATCACCCATGAATCTCATTCTTAGTGATTTAAACATGTCCACCATGTTTCTACTGTGCAAGTTCTTATCTAGCATATTCACAAAATTTTGCTACTGTTGGTAAATTGCATGTTTTTTATCTCTTCATTGTGAGATGAAATTGTTGTAATATGGTATCTTATATTCCTTGCCTAACAAGTAGCTCCATTGTTTTCATAGTATTTCTACTGAATCATCAATGGTTGGAACATCTATAAGTTCATCATATGAACATCTAGATCCATATGGTATCACTATTTGTTTGTAACATAAGTATACTCAGCTTGGGCCCATATTTTTGATGACCTAGAAAGACTTGCACTCTAGCACTATGGGTAGGTGACATGATTTTCCATGTATTATTCTATAGGTAATGTCCCTATTGGTGTCTTATATGTTGTCTTGTATGCCCGAGGAACGAAAAGCTCTTCCCCTTTTTCCACCAAACTCTTTGATTTTAAGAATACTAGTTTTGGTTTTAAGAATGAGTGATCTCCCTTATCTGACCTTGACTATCCAACTAAAGAGTGGGTAGCTAATGTGTACCACTTATTGATATTGATCAGGATCTATTGTTTGTCTATAGAGCATCATCAAGCTTGACAACCTAATCTTTTCTAGATTCCTCCATATTCTTCTCTAAGATCTTGTGTAAATTTGTTTATTTGACACCTCAACTTTCCCTCATGTCTGAGGATGGTAAGATGTGTCAACCTTATCTTTCACACTATATGTCCTTAGGAGTGCATCATATTATTTTTCTACAAAGTAGGAGACCCTGTAACTTATCACAGGTCTATAGACTTAGAATCTAGGAAATATGATTTAGTTAAACATCTTGATTAAGACATTGCAATCTTAGGTTGGAGTTTCTTTTGGATCAACCCATTTTGAAATGTAGTCTACTTCCACTAGAATGTATTAGTTCTCGTATGAAGATGAAAAAGGTCCATGTAAAATTCTACTACATTCTAGTCGGCCAAAAGTATCTCATTTCTCCTAGATATGTTTCATATTCTTTGACATTCATCACAACATTTCTCATAAATGGTAGGCCACTAGAAACTTGATTACATGACATTAGTTGTTGTTTTTCCGTCCTCTAAACATCCTCCATAAGGATACGTGTGACATTTTTATAGGATGAGTTAAGATTTTTCCTCAAAGATACATTTTTATATAGGTTATCTACATATTTCCTGAATAGCAAGGGGTCATCCCAATAATAATTTTTTAGGTCAAGAAAGTGTTTCTTCTTATTGTTATCAGTGATTTTTGGTGGAAGTTGTTGGCATGCCAAGTAATTAGTAATGTCAAGATACTAAGACAACACATGTTCAATTGCCTGATCCAGCTTAAGATATTCATCTTGGTAACTACCATGGATTGCCTTATTGGTTATCTACCCAGTGAATCCTTGACAAGAGATTGGCTCTACATTTTTGGAACCTTTCTTATGAAAATTTTCATGGTCCAATTCTTGGATCAACAATACCCACCATAGAAATCTGGGATTTGTGTCTTTTTTATCATTAGGTAACTAATAGCCCCATGATTTGGGTACATGATAACCTTGGCCCCAATAAAATAAGATTTGAACTTGTCAAAGGTGTAGATTATGGCAAGCATTTCCTATTCTATGGTTGTATAGATAACTTGAGCTTCATCCAGAATTTTATTGATGTATTTCTTTTGCCCTGTTATTGCATCAACTACAAAGTCACATGCATCACATCTTACATTGAAAGGTAGGCCCCAGTTTGGGGCTCGAATGGTTGGTGTGGTTGTGAGTGCATTCTTCAAGGTAAGGAAAGCTTTCAAACAACTCTCACCAAAGTAGAAGGTAGAGTCTTTCAATAATAATTTTAATGAAACGTAATTTTAATGAATTGGATAAAGACTTAGAGATCTTCAAAAAATATTTAATGAAATGTATATAAAACATGACATGACCTAGGAAACTTATCACTTCATTAATAAGATAATTTTATTTGAGGCTTGAAATCTTGGGATGTTAATTTTTTTCTCTTATCTCCTATTACTTCCCTCATCTCACCTCATTATTTTCCTACTCTCTTGCCATACTACTTTCCTCTCATCAACACATTACTTTCCTTCTCTCCCATCATTATTACTCTACTCTCAGAGAGAGTGGGGGGGAGAAAGAGAGAGTGTGGCATGTGTATGTGAGATAGAGAGGATATACGGGGTGTCAAGTGGTAGGGGGTAGAGGATAGGTGGTGGGGCATAGGATAGAGACTGACAAGGCTAGGAATATGGTTTTTTAAGTGTGTCAAATTCTCATACAACCCAAAGGTTGTGCATAAATATGAAACTTGAGGGCAGTGGTTGTGACCAGGATAGTTTCTCATGCGAATATGCAACACATGTTTTCACCAAAAAGACAGGTAAACATCCTCACTTTTAATTCGGGGACCAACATACCCAATAACCTATATGCATATTTAAACCTATCAAACTGGTCAAAATATATGCACATGAGTCAACCCATTTAAGTTGGATTTGGTAATGAAATTTGTCACACACTTCAAATCACCCAAATTCATACCCACATGTTTTATTTTTCAAGTTTCACATGTGAGTGCAAACACCCACAAGTGACCCACTTAACTCAATTACTTAAATGAATATCGATATGATATATATTCCCAATTGATTCTCAATCTAAAATGTAACTAAAACAAAAAATGTGGCGTGCCCAAGTTGTAAATATTGGAATAATAGATTAATAAAATTAAAAGAAAAGATAACTCTTACATGTATGTGGTGTTTGGGAGCATTATTCCCATAGGAAGTGAACCTTGATCACGGGCACCTCAAAACGTTGTATAGACATTTTGTCAAACAAAAAATTTGTAACCTTTTTGTTTTTTACATTGTAATTTTGATTGTTTCCACTGAAGTGATATCATTTTTCCATTATAATGAATTTAATCGGTGAAAACAATCAATTAGTGACAAATGATATCATTTTTCTGCATGAACTAACCCATGACTCTACATGGTATTCATCTAGTTCATTTCCCATTCATTTTAGTTTGAAGTTTCAACTCATGGTTGTGCATTGTGATTTTTCTAGCTAGATGACTTTCACCTTCTAGTAATGGGTGGTGTCAGACTATAGTTGTTGTAAGTATTGAAAAAAAACATCTAACACAAGCCCTGACATATCATACATGCGGCTACCAACTGTTGTTCAGAGTTAGAGGATGTCCTTGTGCATCCTAAAATCTAGTTCTTATTGTGCAAATTCTTTTTTATAGCTTTTATTGCTAAAAAATCATTTATATTTTTTTATCAAACACAATATATGGACATCCATAGGGACCTCTTTGGTGAGTTGGATTTAAATGTACCTTTGTTTCACCCATTTAAGACTTTATCTTTTTTTTTCATGATATTGCACCATAATAGCCAATCCTAAACCAACCCACTCACACATTTGACACATCTATACTACTATAAAAAGAGTGAATTTGTCTTCTAAATTATAGTTTTTGTCATTTCATATTTTTTGAAAAATGTCCAACCAATTAGAATGCAACATTTCAAAATACTGAGACCTCTTTCATTCTCTCTTTCCTCACATTTTTCCAGATTTTTTTTCTTTTCTAGACCAAAGAAATATTCTAAGGCAGTTACACGTTTCTTTTTATGTTACAAGTGGAAAATGTGTGTGCATCCTCACCCAAAAGATGTCCATGTATCTATAAAGAGTGGGACCTGAGAGGGGAGCCACTCATTACTATCGAGAAACAAAACCCATTCCCCTCCAAACACATGAAAATGTATGAAGGAAGGCATTTATTCTTATTTCTCAAATGTATGATACATAAAGCATTTTGAGTACATAGTAGATAAAATTAAACTATTACAACATTATTCTCTACATCATTGTTCGTTCTTCATTCATATGAGTGATATTACAAAAAGGAATATTCAAGTCTAACTAGATATGAGCGTTGGATATAGGGCTCTAGAAGGGGGTGAATAGAGCTTTAAAATTCTCACAATATAAGTTAGACCTTCAAATTATATCAATCAAAACCAATAGATAAAGAGTAATTTGAAGTCCTAACTAAGCAAGCATAGCAAGGATGAGAGAAACTGAAACATGCACTTTGACAAGGTGGTTTAGAGTGGTTCCACTCTCCTAACTAGGAGAGCGTCAATCCACTACCTAGAGAGGTCAAACTCTAGGACTTTGCAATCTGTGTATACTTATATTCATCCATAAGAGATACAAGGAGACCGCCATACATCCAAGGACTTACCTATTCAAGACAAGAGTCTTCCACCTACACAAGGACTTACCCACTTGATCAAGATGTCTTCATCCTTCAACAAGGACTTACCCACACTTGAACCAAGTCTTTGGCCTTGAAGGAATTTTCCCACTCTTCTTGAATCTTGGCCTTGCCCTTCTCCTTCACCTGGTGAAAATCTTCACCTCTTCTTCAACCTTGAAGAAGAACAACAACAACTCCACCATCACTCAGAGCAGCTTGCTTCAACCTTTTCTTCTTTGGGAAAGGGGGTAGGGAAGATGGAATGGAATGAGACCTTTCCAAGCACATGAAGGTAGCTCTCTTATAACTGGCCTAACTCACTCATAATCATGAAATGCTTTGTAAATGAGAGAGAAAGGGGTTCAAGAAGTTGTAACACACTCAACTATAGCAAGGACTTAAAATAGCATGAATGAGCAAACTTGGAATGAACTCCAAGGGGTCTTATTTATAGATGGGGGTGTTCCCTTGAGTGTGGGATCACTTAAGGGCGAAATATAGTTAATTTCCAAGTTACAATGGATCTATTCTCACTCAAAAAAACTCACCAATGGTTATAATCACTTTTTTAGCATTTTTTGTACAGTACATTCAGTCGAGTTTCAATAAAGGTAACTCGATCGATCCACTAAGTGACAAAGCCAATTTTCAAACTATCAGTCGAGTTTGTCCTGAGAAACTCGATCGATGAGTCAGAATTAGTTTTTCTAAGTTGACCGATCGGTCGAGTTCTATGAGTGTGCAACTCGATCAATTGATCTCTGTAAAAAATCAATCACTGGATTAGTTGAGTTTCTAACTTGACCGATAAACAGCCTGTGACAAATTTCCTAAATTGACATTTGAGTGATCAAACGTTGGAATTAAGTGTCCCTGGTTTTTTCTCATCTTAATTACAAGTCATATCATCAATACAAGTGATTACAAAATCATCTAAGGTCATTTGAAGTGATTTTCCAAAATGGGCACTTGCATTGCTTTTGACTTGAACTTGGACAAGCCAGGGCTTGTGTAATTTGATCATTTTCATGTACCTAAAGCTTGAAAGCAATCTTGAACAAACATATTAGATACATAGAAATGGAATGGTTATGTCATTATCAAAATATGGGCAATGTATAACTCTCAAGTCAGCATTCTCCCCCTTTTTGACAATGACAAATCATTCCTCAATCATATTGAAAAGGATATGTAAAGTTATACCTTTTCCTTGTGAATTGTAGGGGGATTCATGAATTGAACAATGTGAATTTTCCCCCTTAATCTATTCTTACTCTTACCTTCATAGTTACTCTTTCTTCACAAAACAATATAACATATATATTATATGGTCCTTTAGCAAGTCACATGATAGAGCATATAATGAACAAGAAAAGGATCACATAGTCAATAAAAGGAATATGGTTGAGCTTCAAAACATTGACTTCTCTCCCCTTTTTGACATTATCAAAAAGGAAGAGGGTATACGAGAATAGAAACAGGTCTTCTCTAAGCACAACCAAACATACGTCCACAACATGAAATATCAAAGCATACACCAAATAGAGAGGAGAGAAACAAGCAATCTAAGTCATGATCAAAATATAGTAAACATGGCACCAACTCATGAGATATAGTAAATCAAAGAGTAAGTGTACATATGATTAAGATTACAACACAGAGAGCTTGTCCTCGAAAACAAACTAAAAGCCAAAATGATGAAAATGTGGTGATAAAATAGTACAGCTCAGAAAATGTGCCAAGATGTTTTTAGTACAAAATATCCTATAAAGATATATATGATCATCTTCTAGACTAAAAACTACAAAGTCTAAACATCTAGGTCATCTATGTCCACATCATCAGCATCGTCATCAGCATCAGAAGCTTCAGCATAGTCATCATCTTTACCTGAAGGTGCAATAGAGACAGCAACATCAGCTTCATCTCCAGAGGCACCAGGGAAGCCATCATCACCATCATCATCCTCAAAAGCCTCCTCATCAGCGTGCTCTGGCATCTCCTCATCAGTAAGGGAACTAATACCATGACCGGGCCAACAGGAATTCTGCTCAGCCCAAGTCATGCCAAGAGCATCAAGCTCATTGGCCTGTGGGAAGGAGGGAGCAGAAGCACCAAGACCAGCAAGCAGGGTGGCCCAAGGGCCAGCAAGAAGAGGCAACACAGTAGGGGTAGATCTACCACCAGTAGAAGGTGTAGTAGTGGAAGAAGCATGTGGATGGGTATGGTAAAAGTGATCATATGCATAGGATGCATAGTCACCTCCTGGTTAGGGCTGGTAGGAAGGATAAGGGTGTGCACATAATAGCTTCATGTTGGACATGATGGCATAGAGATCTTGATGCATGTGCTCCTGAACCTGAAGATTATACGCATGTTGATGCATCATGTAACCCATAAGGGTTTCATTTGACACATGAAAAGAGGAACGGGCAGGTTGAGAAGGCTAAGGTGGTGGAGGTGCACAGGTAGAGGTAGAGATGGAGGATCTAGGTTTGGTAGAGGCAGGGATAAGTATAGACTTTTGAAGTACAATCTCACTGATGCAAACTCCTTTCTGGGCTGGTTTGTAGTGAAGGTCATGGAAAAAAGATTTGCTAGTGACAACTTGAAACAGACCACAGATCAGGGTAGGGTGGGTGGGTGGGTGCCACAGGAGTTCTTACCAGGTTCAAAATAGGTCATGTGGTGAAGGACATAATGAGACCATTTGACTTCAATGTTCTTCAAGATATAGAACGCAATTACCGTATTGTTTTCTGCAATTTCAGTCTGATTTTTCTTGGGATGAATATTGCAATTTACAACTAGGGAAAGTATGCAATTCTTGAGGTCTAATGGGAAGGAAGGAAGGGTACACTTCTTCCTAATGGGAAACTGAGGATTCTTTAAGTTTTTATGAATATCAGGGAGAGTAGGATCATATTGCTTGTAGAAGGCCTCAGGGTTAACTAGGTCAAAATACTCGGGGTAGTCCTTCCTCCCAAGTGTCAGTCACCTCATTACCCTAGAAGAAGATGTACAGGGTATCCTTGGAGACTTCGAATTTCTTCCTGGTGATCATGAAAGTGAGGACTACTTGAGCATTTGGTGGGGGTACGAGTGTGTCATAACTCCAATGCAAGTTAGCATAGAATTCATGAATATCTTTTGTGCTAGTGGTGGAATTGTTGTAGAAAAAATGTTCGACACACAAGGTGGAGAGATGGTGATTGTATAGCAACTCGACTACTTGATCGGTGACCCTTTGTCTACATGGGATTGGCTCAAAAAGGGCATGGAATGGAAAGGGGTTCCCAGGAAGGAGATCCTTGTACCTATTGAGAGCCTCATTAGAGACAAAGAAGGTATCGTCAAAGGGTATGAGATACAAGTTGGAAGACGAAGATCGTGCTCCAGTTGGGGCCGCTCTCTTTCTCCTATTGGACACCATGGAGGCAAAATAGAGAGGATGGAGAGAGCAAAAGCAAGAGAAAGACCACCACAACCTGTCCACACACCTAGGGTTGATGGGAAAGAGGTAAAGGAAGGTCAAACTACTAGGGAGAGGAAGGTCGGGGATAGGGTTGAGATCTTGAGGGATTTGGAGGTTGGATCGGTCGATTTTTCTCTAGTTGAAAGGGAGAAAAGTCAGTCGAACCTAACTTATGTTTGCTCCATCCCGGTCATCGGTTGAGTTCTATGACTTGGAAACTTGACCGATCAGCTCTTTAAAAAAGCTCTCAGCCACTAATCGGTCGAGTTGCGAGTTGGCAACTCGACCGATGGTCCAACTGAACCAACATTAGAAATTCAAATTTCTAGCTATTAGAGTGCTAATAAAATTTATTTTTCAAGTCCATTTTGCATTTTAAACATACTTAGGCACATATCACTCATCATTGGGCACTATTTTGTGATAAAATAAGCTTTTGTGAAAAATACCCAAAAAAAGAGAAAAACAAGGCAACAAGAACATGAAAATTGATTTTTAGCATAGTAACAAGCTAAGATGATCAAAACATAGGAAAAGCATATAGGATAGATGACAACTAGATAGAAGGCATATTAGATTCATTCAAAGCAGTTATGAGCAGTTTAGATCTAATAAAGTTAAATTTCTCTCTAGCTAGAGGTTTAGTAAAAATATCTGCCAACTGATTTTTTGTGTCCACATGAGTGATATAGATATCCTTTTAGCAATGCGATCACAAAGAAAATGATAGTGAACCTCTATATGCTTAGCTCTACTATGTAATATAGGATTATATGACAAGTTAGTTGCACTAGTATTATCATAATAGACAGGAGAAGAATCAAGATGAATGTTAAAGTCTTGGAATATTTACTTCATCCATAGGACCTGGGTGCAACAACTCCTGGCTGCAATGTATTTAGCCTCGGTAGTAGATAATGCCATTATGCTCTATTTATTGGAGAAACAAGACACCAAGTATGGTCCTAGGAGAAAGCAAGTGCCACTTGTGCACTTTCTATCAATCAAGCATCTTGTGTAATCTGCATCACTATAAGCCGTAAGAGTAAAGTCCCTTGACTTGGGATACTATAGTCCAAAATTTGGGGTTTTGGCTAAGTACATTAAAATCCTCTTAACAGCTATAAGATGTGACTTCTTAGGATTTGATTGAAAGTGAGCACACAAGCCAACACTAAACATTATATCAGATCTAGAGGCAGTTAAGTAAAGTAAGCTTTCAATCATACCACTATAGAGCTTCTCATTTACCTTCTCACCTTCTTCATCTTTGTCAAGTTTGGTAGTGTTTGACATGGGTGTGTCCAACGTCTTGGTATTCTCCATCTCAAAGCACTTAAGTAGCTCACTTGTGTACTTACCTTTGTTGATGAAGTTACCATATTTAGTTTGCTTGATTTGAAAGTCGACGAAGAATGTGAGCTCACCCATCAGACTCATCTCGAATTCACTCTCAATAAGATCACTAAATTCCTTACAAAGATCAAGGTTAGTTCCTCCAAAAATGATATCATCAACATATATTTGAATGATAAGAAAATTGTTAGAAGTATGCTTTAGAAACAAGGTAGAATCTACTTTTCCCATTATATACCCATGATCTAACAAAAACTTCTTTAATTTCTCATACCAAGCTCAAGGTGCTTGTTTGAGTCCATAGAGAGCTTTTTGCAACAAATAAACATGGTTAGGTAAACTATCATGTTCAAAGCTTGGTGGTTGTGTAACATACACTTCCTCCTCAATTGTACCATTCAAAAACACACTTTTAACATCCATTTGATATAGAAGAAAGTTATATAACTAGAAAAGGCAAGCAACGTATGAATGGAATCAAGTCTAGCTACAAGTGCATATGTTTCATCAAAATATATACATTCCTACTTATTATAGCCTTGAGCCACTAGCCTTGCTTTGTTCCTTACCACTTTGCTACTTTCATCTAGCTTGTTGTGGTAGACCCATTTGGTGCCACTAATCTTTTTATGACTTGGTCTTGGCACTAGGGTCCATACTTTGTTCTTTTCAAATTGCTCCAACTCTTCTTGCAAAGCTAGGATCCATTCGTCATCACCAATAGCTTCTTTGACATTCTTTGGCTTTAGTTGTGAGATGAAGGTGTTGTTGGCTTGTTATTTGTTGAATGTAGCCCGCGTCTTCACTCTTTCAAATGGATCGCCTAAAATCAGCTCTTTTGGATGATTCTTTGCATATCAGGTAGTTGGATTCTTCTTATCTTCATCATTCTCTTCTTCTTGAGTGACTACCTCTTTTCCCTTTTGGGTGATGTTGAGTTCTTTTAGAATAGGAATTACTTCACCTGCAACATCATAATTAATAATAATATTTTTGGGAATAGAGGGGTTAGTCTCAATAAATTTAACGTTTATGCATTCTTCTACTTTAGCAAGATCTACATTAAATACTCTATAAGTCTTGCTAGTAGTTCTATAAACACGAAATAAAGCCTTGTAAGATTTTGGATCAAACTTGTCAAGAGAATCTTTTGTATTCAAAACAAAACAAGGACAACCAAAAACATGGAAATACTCGATAGAAGGCTTCTTACCATGCCATAGCTCATAGGGGGTTTTCTTCAAAGAAGGATGTGTAAAAACTCAGTTTTGCACAAAACATGAGGTACTGATAGCTTCAGCCCAAAACTTCTTTGGAGTTTCATACTCTAAAAACATGGTCCTAGCCGTCTCCTGTAGTGACATATTATTCCTCTCTATAACCCCTTTTTGTTGTGAAGAGAAATTATGTGAATAGTCAGATTATTCATAAAAATGTTCAAAAAGGTCATTTTCAAATTCTCCCCCATGATCACTACAGATGGAAATGATCTGGAAAGAAGCTTCATTCACAACTCATTTACAAAAACTTGAGAAAACATCAAGTGTATCACTCTTTGAAATGAGAAAGAAGGTCCAATTATATCTAGAGAAATCATCGACAATAACAAGGCAATAATTGGAACCACAAAGTGTTGAGTTCTCATTGGTCCAAATAGACCAGTGTGAAGAAGTTCAAGAGCTCTCTTAGTATTGAGGACTCCTTTGGATTTGAAGGAGGACTTGGTTTGCTTTCCTTGGGTACAAGGTTGGCATTCCTCATCTTTTTCAACATCCAATTTGGGAAGTCCCTTGACTAAGTCCTTTTTGCTCAACTTCTTCAACTGATGCATATTTACATGACCAAGCCAATGATGCCAAAGAAAGATATCATACAAATTGACTACTAGGCATCTACCAACAACATGCTTAATAGAGTCCAGCACAATTACATAAAGATTACCACTTCTAGTTCCCTTATGTATGACTTGATAGGTGAGGGAATCTAGAATCAAGCATTTAAAAGAAGTAAATAGCACAAGGTAACCATTATCACATAATTGACTTACACTTACTAAATTGTGATGTAGGCCATCCACAAAGAGAAAATTCTTGATACATAAGGATTCACCTACATCACCCTCACCTTTAACCTTACCTTTCTTGTTGTCCCCAAAGGTAACCAAACCTCTTTTAATTTTAGTGAAGTTGTTAAAATGGCTTATATCACCTGTCATATGCTTTATACAGCCACTATCAACAATCCATCTAGCTTTTTTCTGCAAGAAAGGAGAGTGTCGGTTCCCAACTCAAACTTTGGGATCCCGAGTTATCTTGGGGACCCATTTCATCTTTGAGTGGTCCCCTTATGCTTGTAAGGACAATAAGTAGAGTAATGATCATCACACTTACAATGAGAACATATCATAGGGTTCTTAGTGCCAGAAGACTCTCCAATGAGAAAGGAGGTTTCATTGATCTTTTTCTTACCTTTGGCTTTGTTCTTACCCTTATCTACTCCTACTACAAATCCAATACCACTAGTACCACTTTTTTGGGTAGAATGGTCAAGGATTTCATTAAGTGAGTTTTTCCCTTTGAGGAATTTCTACATAGAGGCTCTAAGTCTATGATTGTCATCATTAAGAGATATGATAGTAGAAGACAAACTACTAATATCATATATAGAATGAACAAGGTCGTCCTCTAAATGGAGGACTTTAGTCAAATAAAAATCTTTCTTAAGAGAAATAGAAGCAATATCATTACTAGGCAAGATAGGTCTAGAATATAAATCATTAACTTGACCAAGAAACCTAGCATTTTAAAATTTAAGCACTTGAATTTTCTTAAGATAAACATCCCTCTCATCCCTACGAGCATTAACAATGAGCTTAAATTTAGTATTTTCAATTTTAAGAGTTTCAAGCTCATTTAGGTACTTTTGGTTATCTTCCATAAGAGTTTCAATGTTCTTAAGGTAAACACCATTCTCTACTTAAACTCCATTATATTGGAGATCAAGATCAAGGTATTTCCCTTACAAATTGTCAATGCTCTCAAGATGAGTTTTCTCATTTAGCTCAAGGATTTCAAGTTTAGCATACAAATCATCAATAATTTTTCCTAACCTTTTTCTTTTAGATTTACATTTAGCAAAAGAAGAACAGGTAGAAACAAGAATATCAGTAAGAGTTTCCTTAGATAAATCATGATAGCTTACCTCACTTACCTCACCAATTTCTTCACTAATAGAGGCCATGAGTGCAAGGTGGCACTCTCCATCTTCTTCGGAGCTAGAGCCACTTGAGGATCATTCCTCCCAAGCTACATGAGCTACATTCTTGTGTCTTTTCTCCTTCTTTTCCTTCTTCTTGTACTTTCTCTCCTTCTTGTACTCTTCCTCCTTCTTGGAGCTACCCTTGTGATGTGACTTTCTTGATTTGGGATATTCACTCTTATAGTGTCCCATTTGTCCACACTTGTAGCATCAAGGAGTAGAGGAGGAGGATTGCTTTCCCTTGAAGTGCTTGCCCTTAGAGTAGTTGGCTTCATGCTCACTAGGGCCATCATATTCACTAGATGAGGAGGGAGATGTCTGACAAGCAAGTTGTTTTTGAAGGATGACCACCTCCACTTGTGCTTTGAAAGCACTATCTTTGATCTTCTTACCTTCCTTCTCTTCTTGCTTGGCTTCTTCTTCTTCCTTGTCAAGCCTTGGCTCATGAGCTTGGAGGTTTCCAATGAGATCTTCGGTTGGTATGTCACCAAGGCTCCTCAGTTCTTCAATGGAGGTTACCTTTGACTCCCATCTCTTTGGTAGACTCCTCAAGATCTTGGAGTTGATTACACCTCTATCCAAAGTATTGCCCAAAGCAGCTAGGCCATTGATGATCACATTGAGCCCAGAGTACATGACTACAATCCCTTCTTTCTTACCCATCTTAAAGTTATCTAGAAGGCAATTCAACATGTATATCTTAGCCTCCTTGACTTGCTTTGTGCCCTCATAGGTAATGCACAACTTATTCCAAATCTCATAGGCGGTGTCCCAAGATGAGATGTGGTTGAACTCATTTGGGGCAAGGGCTGCATAGAGGATGCTTATGGCTTTGGCATTGAGTTGGGCTTCTTTTAGTGCAACTTCATTCCATGTTAAAATAGCTCTAGATGGCTCCTTGTATAGTGTGACCATCACCTTCCAGATATCAAAGTTCAACCCTTGAATGTAGAACTATATACGCCTCTTCCAATAGAGGAAGTTGGTACCGTTAAAGACTAGAGGATGCATGGAGAAGCCTCCCTATAGATTGAGTGAACCAAAGGTTGTCGCCCATCTTCTCGTGTCGTGGGAGATTGTTAGAGAATATCATTGGATCTGATACCACTTGTTGGATATATGGCTTTAGAGGGGGTGAATAGAGCTTCAAAATCCTCACAAGATAAGTTAGACCTTCAAATTATATCAATCAAAACCAATAGCTAAAGAGCAATTTGAAGTCCAAACAAAGCAAGCATATCAAGGATGAGAGAAATTGAAACATGTACTTGGACAAGGTGGTTTAGAGTGGGTCCACTCTCCTAACTATGAGAGAGTCAATCCACTACCTAAAGAGGTCAACCTCTAGGAATTTGCAATTTGTGTATACTTATATTCATTCATAAGAGATACAAGGAGGCCACCATACATCCAAGGACTTACCTATTCAAGACAAGAGTCTTCCACCTACCCAAGGACTTACCCACTTGATCAAGATGTCTTTAGCCTTCGACAAGGACTTACCCACACTTGCATCAAGTCTTTGGCCTTGAAGGAATTTTCCCACTCTTCTTGAATCTTGGTCTTGCCCTTCTCCTTCACCTGCAGAAGATCTTCACCTCTTCTTCAACCTTGAAGAAGAACAACAACAACTTCACCTTCACTCAGAAGATCTTCACCTCTTCTTCAACTTCTTACAACTAGGCTAACTCACTCATAATCATGAAATTCTTTGTAAATGAGAGAGAGAAAGGGGCTCAAGGAGTTGCAACACACTAAACGATAACAAGGACTTTGAATAGCATGAATGAGCAAACTTAGAATGAACTCCAAGGGGTCCTATTTATATTTTGAGGTGCTCCCTTGAGTGTGGGATCACTTAAGGATGCAATATAGCCATTTTCCAAGTTATAAAGGATCTATTCTCATTCAAAACAACTCACCAACGGTTATAATCACTTTTTCTATGTTTCCAATACAGTACATTCAGTCAAGTTTAAATAAAGGTAACTCAACCAATCCACTAAGTGAAAAAGCCAATTTTCAAACTATCGGTCGAGTTTGTCTTGGGAAACTCAGTCAATGAGTCAAAATTATTTTTGCTTAGTTGATTGATTGGTCGAGTTTTTAAGAGTGTGCAACTCGACCGATTGGTCTTTCCAGAAAACCCATCACTGGATCGGTCGAGTTTCCAACTCGACTAATAAATAGCCTGTGAAAAATTTTCTAAATTTACATTTGACTGATCAAACTTTGGAATTAAGTGTCTCTGGTTTTTTCTCATCTTAGTTACAAGTCTTATCATCAATACAAGTGATTACAAAAATCATCTAAGGTCATTTGAAGTGATTTCCCAAAACGCACACTTGCATTGCTTTTTACTTGAACTTTGACAAGCTAGGGCTTGTGTAATTTGATCCTTTTCATGTACCTAAAGCCTGAAATCAATCTTGAACAAACATATTGGATACATAGGAATGGAATGGTTAAGTAATTATCAAAATATGGTCAATGTATAACTCTCAAGTCAACAATGAGGACCAATTGCATTGGGCAACCTGTCTATTTCAAGTCATCCCAAAAGTCTAGGAGTGTGGAGCTATCTCTTCCTAATTTCCTTCCTCTAGGACACATGCACATGAGTTGTTGGAAACAACACCCAAATGTGGAGAAAGAATGGAGAATCTTATCAATACAAATTGGTATGTGTTATAAAATATAACATTGGGAAACAACAAGTAAGGTCAACTATGTTTAAAAGAAGGAACAAAAGTAGTAGAATTCATACATGAGAATGTGTAAGTTTGAGAGTAATGAGGCATATATGAAATAACATGTAATCACAACAATAATTCTTGCCTTATATAATGTCAAACTCAAACAATAGATTCACATGCATATTATAATGTGACTAATCTACCTATGTGTAGAGCTAAAACACATCCACATCTTGACCTAGGAATGAGGTGAGAGCACCCCAATCCTCTATATAAATTCTATAAAGTAGGTGAGAGAACCTGGGCTGGGTGAGAGAACCATCACCCATATACTAACCATTGTACAATGGGATCCAAACCCATAATGTACAACTACACTAGATACAACTAGTCAAACAAATCTAGCATGCTTAATAAATATAGAATGCAAGAAGTTCAGTCCATTTAAATAATGATTCAAGCATCATTGATAACATGATTAAACAATTTAATGATTAAATAGACAAGTAAGATCAAGATTTTGTACTATACATGTCAAGATAAACAACTCAGGAAGTAATATTCAACAAAGAGGATTCAAGAAGAACATATTCAACATCAAGAGATTAGCCTCATCAATGGGAAAGTAGGTTTTATAGTCACCATATAATTTCCAGATTCAAATAGGGGGTTAGCAACATACCTTAGTTGGGAAATCCTACTTATCACCAAAAATCCTAATATGAATTTCAGAATATCAAAGACCTATCACAATAGATTGGGTATATTTTAAGGTTACCTATAGTTATTAAATGATGAAACCATAAATATAGACCTCTATGAAACACTAATTCATCCTCTGAAAACCATACTAATAGATAGATCTCATTCTCACAAATCCAAAACATTTTTGGAGTAATTTTCTTATCTACAAATTAGTTGTTATGAATTTTCAACTGTTACTACATTTACTGAAAAAATAAAAGGAAAAACTATTGTAATATGACATTAATTCCCCCGACATCATGCATACCAACTATATGCATGACAGGGCAGCAAGATTCATATGCACACAGTGTAGGATCAGTCATATTTGATGTGACAAAGACAAAAATACCCATGGAAATCCTTACAATATTAAAAGAAGGCATGACCAATATTGGAACAATAACATTGGTCCTCTTCTTCATTGTTATGAGACTCATGAAGACTCAAATCATAAGAGTTCGATGCTTCAAAATCACAACCCTAGTTTGCATTAGGTTTCAAAGCATGGTCAGAGAATGGATTCTTCACCTTCCACACAAGAATACAAATATATTGAACCCAGGTAGAGTCTTGGGAGGTACATAATCCTCAACCCAGTCTCTCCACCACTACTGGTTGGAAGGAGGAGCATGAAACCTATTCTAGGTGATATCGGACCACTAACTGGCCAAAATTGCATTTCCAAAAATAGAGCGGATGTAGAGTAGTCAAACTTTTAAAATTATAACCCGACACTCAAGCCCTCACAACTATTATACGGGGTCCGATGTAGTATTCAGGGTTGAACCACAAGGACAAGGTTGGCAAGTGTTAAGTATGCAGAGTCTCACACTCTTACACTCCAAACAAACAGGTGGGTTAAAATGGGAGTTCCCTAAGGAACGATGATGCTCAAGTCAAAGCAAAGAAAGGTAAAAGAAAGAAAAATAAAGATAGGTGAAAAAAAGTTTAACAAGTGATAATAAACAAAGATATGGAAGGAAACTTAGATTGGGTTTCACCTACTAAGATCTCTCACCAACATGCAAAACTCACACCCCTTCATATACTCCTATCAAGATTACATGCAATCATCAAAATTTCTATTCCTTCCTCTCTTGAGATAAGGATAGATCTAGGCTCTAAGGTAGCCTCTCTTTTGAGATAACAACCCAACAACCACAAAACAAACCATATGATTGTTAGGCTTAGCATTCCAACACTTTCATGCATTCATACTACTCCATAATACTAGATAAGGATGGTACTACTCTCTAAAGGTACCAACAATCAAACATCACAAAATGGTAGCTAAGCATACAAGTAAAGCATTACGAACAATCGTATGGAGATAATCTTGATAAGAGCATATATATATTCAAAGGATAGAAATAATATACATCTTTGGAGAGCCTTAATGGCTACTCCCAGCCCAAGTTTAGATGTTTAGCCACACATGTTGATGGGCAACATAACGACATCAAAAAATGATAGACATATCAATAACCACGAAGGGGGGAGTACAATGTGATAAAGACAAGAGATCTAGATAGAGAGAGAAGATGGTGACACACCACTATACTTCTTCAAATCTAGATATAGAGTGGGTGATGTGGCGGCAGCTTCTTCCTTCAAAGAAGAGGGTGATCAATATTCTCTCTCCTCTGAGTTCCATCTATGGATGTGAGTGACTTTGGAATTTGGTAGAACTTTGTGGTCCTTGACAATCTGATGATTTGACAAGTCAGGGAGGGGGTCTATTTATAGGTTATACCCATCAACTTAACCATCTGGGTCATGGTCATGGTATGGCCTTGGTCGAGGCATGGCCTTGGTCGCGGCTTGGCCTTGGTTGTGGCTCAACTGTATGCCATAGTCGAGGGGGATCCTTGATTGTGGTAGGGCCTCGATCATGGCGTGTTGCGTTGGCATATGGTCGCGGTGTGAGGAGATGGTGGTAGAGGCATTAACCGTGGTAGGGTCCTTAGTAGACTATACAATCGCAGTCTCAGTGTTAACCGTGGTCATGTCTTGGCATGGCCCTGCAAAAGTGAAAGATGTGTGAAATTGAGATTTTAACATAAGGCCTTAAAATAGGTAGAGAAATCTATAAAAGGTATGCTAGGGGAAGCATAAATCATATAAAAAGTGCACAAAATGAGGTGTTATCAACTCCCCCAAACTTATTATTGAGCCTATCCTTAGGCTAAGAGTAGGCCCGAAATCATAGAGAGATGAGATATGGGTAACAAAGTTTCTCAGAAAGCCTACCATTACTGAGTTATTTCATTCGTATGGAAAAACTCTTGTGTTGTGTTTGTTTCAGTCTTGAGATTCTATTTCCTCCCTTTTGTAACTAGAGTTGCATGATTTTGAATCCTTGCTAATGCCTTTTGGTAGTAAAGGACTCTCTGTCTTAATAACTCACCCTTCCCTATGCTAGGTTTCTAGCCATACTCATACAACACCCCCTTGTGGGGTAGCTTTCACACCCTTCCTTTATTTTAGAGGGCCCCTATGCTAGTGTTCTCAGGTAGGTATCAGGATTTAAGTGTTTTCTTACTCTCCCCAATTTCCCTCACCCACAAGCTACTGTAAGGACAATTTTTCCCCAATGACTACTAACGTTAAGTAAGGTGGTTGCGTGAGGGTCGCTTGGGATTGCAGGTGGGTAAATGTGGCTTCAAGATTCTACTTACAGGCACGAAATATCTTCATTCATGAGTGCAGTAATACATCAATCGTGTGGGATCCTTCGACATCTTTTGGGTACAAATCTCATTATATTTTTTCTTTTCTTTTTGGCTTTTCATCTCTCCTCTCAAGTTTGGGTGAGTGGTTTTTGCATGATTTTCTGGGCAGCTAAGCCTCTTTTCATCCCAAAGCGGGGATAATTAAACCTGGAAGGGGTAGTTGTTTCCTTATTGAGGGAGGTGAGGATTTTCTAGCTAGAACCGTCGGGTTAGGGTGATTGGTTGGGAGTATGGCTCGGTAAAGTCCTCCAACTTCCAGATATTCCTTAGACTTAGGATTGTTCCACACACACCGTTTTGTCGTAAGAATGAAATAAAATTGTATTGTTATGCTTCTTGTTTTTATTATTATGTGTGTTAGTCGCTCATTTGTGCCTCTCTAGAAATGATAGCACTACAACATTTAGCAGGAGGACTGTCAAGTCTAAGAATTAGCTAAGCAAAACTGTGACTCATAACAAAATTTTTGAGAGTAAAGTTTCACAAAATTTGTTTCTCATACTTGATTGTGGCGGAAATGAGAATATGTACAAGCAAAATTTTTGAAAATTTTTAAAATTTGGGTGATAGAATTGTACCTCTCATGCCCGTTTATGAGTCCTCCCCCAAACTTATCATTCACCCCAACTTGGGGTGTCAAAATTTGAGTTGGATGTATAAATGGGCTTTCTTTATTGCTACTGGTTGTTTGTGGTGGCCCACTTTGACTCGAGGAGCATGTTAGCGTATACCCCGCATAGCGGGTGGTATTGTTCATGTTGCATGCCCTCCACCTTCATATTCATTATTGCTAGGGAAATCATCCAGGTAAGACAATAGAAGCCACACTCGTTTGATAGAGGTATTTGTTGAGGGCTTCTATGGCAGAACTGTGTCTTCTTGGTCTTTTCCTTCTTTATGATTGTAACATTTTCCATGGTGTTTGAGCATTTCTACAACTACCTTAGTGCATGTGACTGCCTTCTCTTCTGTAGGTGTTTCTACAGTAGTCATGTTCGTTCTTTTGTTGAGTGTGAAGGCCACATCTGAGTTGTTGTAAAGACTACAGTCCTAGCTATGACACTAACTACTAGCAAAGTCCAATGACTGTCATGCAGAATGGGCAAGAATATGTAATCTAGAAGAGAGGTCGCCAGGCATTGAAGTAGGCGATATTTTTTCCTGACTTTTTATCCTTTAGGATGTCATCTACTAAGAGGAAGTAGGCCATATGTACATGCAGCATGTTGTCATTCAGCAGTGCTTGGTAGGCTGACATAGTGTTAACTGAAAGGTACCCTCTTATTTTCAAAGTATCTCTGAGGTCGTACTTTAACACACAGATGTCGTCCCTTTCGAAGTTTTCCTCTTCCGTGGTGTCACACTCCTTCAAGTATATCATATCATCTGTAGGGATTCTAGTGACAAGCTTTCACAGCTCCACCTATCAAAATCCTTGAAGGTTGGCACTATATCTCCTGTCAGACCATCTGTCTTAATCTCTGGCATTTCCTCTTCCTCTATCTCCCCTTCTTCGGGCACGTGAGATAGAGGTTGTTCTTTGGCATCTTCTATCACAAGAGAGTGTTCTAGTTTTCTCTCAAGTTGTTTATCTACTCTGTCAGGAGTGTCGGCTTCCCAGCCTTCCTTCCAAGTTGATGCTCTAACAGGCTCTTCTGGATTGATCCACATGGTTTTTAGTTTTTCCCTCTAGGTTCTCTTTTCAAGTAGAGGTATTTCTTGGTGAAGTCGTCGTGGTACTGCATCTAAAGGCATCGTCGGGTCATTAAAGAAGTGGAGATCATAGATAACCTACATTGCATAGACACCATGTAATCCATGTAGATCTTCTGTGTAGAGGTCTTCCAGTGGGACTCCCTTATTGATTGCTTCCATCATTCTGAGAACTATGAAGGTGTAATCCCATTTTCTAGCCTTTTCTTGAGGGACCTTTTTACATATTGAGAATTTCTTCCACATCCCTTGGTGAATGTTGTCTGCCATTTGTATAGCCCGCTGCAGATGTAGTGGCACCTTTAAGATATCCCTTGCCTCTTTATTTTTGTAGATCAGGGACATGTTCTCCAATTTGGCTGCACAACAATTTAACATTGTTGTACGTCTCTCGTATAGGTTGACGAAAATCAGTACCCAGTGCTTTACAGTCCTTATAGTTCGGACTACAAATTCCATCTCCTCCCTACTCACTATACATTGCATTTCTTTCACATCAGTAACTTTGTCATTTTTATCAAACAATTTACCTACTAGTTGTGTGGTATTGTTAAATATGGGTTGCATTTTTTTGGGATGTAGAAATTCTTCAAGTAGAGTTGCACATAGTACTTTGAACAGCTTCTTATATACTTGTTCTTGTTTCAGAAAGATCCCTCTAAAATGATCATTGTTAAGTGACCTTCCCTTATTGTGGTAGAGAATATTAGTTCCTGGAAGGTTGTCATCGAGTATGTCTATTAGGATATGGACATCTCTGCATGTGATTCTTGATAATGTGGTCATGTTCATGTCCGCCATCTTGAAGGATAAAGGAGGAGCAACACCCAATGGTACATCATGGAATGGTGTGCTCTGGTTTCTAACCAGCTCATTAGTGAAGAAAGAGGTGATTCCACCTTCTTTGTCTTTTGAGGTACCGTCTCCTACTGTCTGCATTGTTGTGGGTGGTACTTCTGTAGCGAGAAGATGTACCCTGGTCTCTGACGGCATTTGATTTGTTGTCTTGCTTCCATTGTTCATGGATATCTCGGCAGTTAAGTCTTTTATGGGTTGGTTCTCTTCTGACGGCTGCTCTAATTCTGAAGAGTTGAGTGTGGCTAACGTCACAACCATTTTTCTATGATAGAGTGAATCATCTTGCTCATATTATGTTGGGTCTTTAAGGAAGTCATTGTATATATCCATTCTAAATGTCATGTAGTCTAAGAACTTGTTGATATCTCTTATTTCTCATGATGTGAGATTTTCTATGGCAGTGCTTTTGTCTCTGGTGATGACAACTTGTTGAGGTTCCTCAAATGCAGCCTTATCCTCTTATGGGTTGTTGTTTAATTTGAACATTTTTAATAATGCATTTGTTATTTTCATCTCAGTGTCTTGATGAGGTTCTGGCTGTTGCGGTGCTTATTTTGTAGGTGGTTCCACCCTTGGGGTGGTCTTCACATTGGCACTCTCATCCTTTGAAGTTGTTCCCGCACATATCCCTCCTATGTCATCATCGTCTTTGTCCAGGCTCAAGGGGCTTGAGAAGCTTGTGATGTGGAAGGGTTGGTTAGACGCTTCGACTTCTTTCTTTGCCACCAATCGTCTATCTCCTAGCATTCAGAATCACGTTGTCGACCTTTTTTGTCAAAGCACTGACGTTCCTTCCTTAGGTCATCTAACGCTTCTTCATACCCCTTTTTCATCAGTTCTTTGTCTGCTCTCATGGAGTCTCATTCCTTTCTGAGGTCCACCATTTCTTCAGTTAGAGTCTTCAAAGCCCCCATCATTGCATTCTAGGTATTGATGACCCTTTGCATGAATTGGAGGAGTGCCTCAATCCTCATGTTTAAACTTTGTACCTACATAGTTAGTGTACACAGGCTAGAGGTAATGTTGAAATTAATTTCTGATGTATGTTGCATGTGTAACCACATGGCATCAAATTTGTTCCCTAATACATCACCAAATGTTTGTGGGTGCTAGTGTTACTTCTCTACAGGCATTGTTGACGGTGTTGTAGATGTTACGGGCTCCTTGGGTTGTGGAGCTGGCTTGTTTTGTGTAGGATCGGTGTGGGTTTCTTGGGCAGAAGTGCTCACCTCTGGTTGCTTTGGTACTTGCAGTACCACTTCTGGGATCATGGGGTTGGGTGCAACCTTAGGGTCTTCGCACGCTTGATGGGGTTCTTGCTTGACCTCTAAATGTCATTCTCTTATGGTGGCTTCAAGATGCGCCTGGTCGCCTCCTTCATTTATTTCCACCTCAGATTGGTCTCCCTCATATACTGTCATCTCTACTAGAATGTGTGGTGAGGGAAGATTCGGGGCGGCAGACTTATCTAATGTTTTCTTATTTTTCTTCCTTATTGCCAGTTTCTTTCTTTCCTATGGCTTTTTCATCTACATTTATAGAGTCTTATCCCTCACATCCTTCTCGCCAATAGTTGATGATTGGCTTGCAGATGTGCTGATAGCACCTGAGTACATCTTATCCACATCCTCTTGTGTGGGTTGTAGCTTGTGGGCATCATAGTATGCCATCTCTGGAAGGGGTAGAAGTACCTTGGAGCAGCTTTGTTTGTAGAAAAGTTTGTTGCCTTTCTATTCCATAATGCTAGTGTTGATGAGGTACTTAATGTCAATCTTTGTATATTCCTAGGTCTTCTTATATTTCAACAACAGCTCTGCATCCATAAAGTGATAGGCTATTCTAGTTATCTGTCTTCACATGCAGAATTCCTTCATCTGCTTTACTTCCCCTCCCACTACGGGTGATACCCTTTTGATTAGTAGTCTCCCAATGTTGACCGATTTTTTGTTGATCATAGACCATATTAGAAATAGGTCCCCTTTAGTCACTCCTTCAGTTTCTGATCTCATGAAGACAGTGTTGGTGAATATTTTCTACACCACTTGGATAAAGCAGGAGGTGATGAGAGTCACATTTGAGTTCTTCGAGTTATGCTTGTGTTCTCCGATAAGCTTCTCCCACATCCTATGTCTATTGTATCTGATGACATCTTTTTTCACCTGGCACAGCTGAGCAAGCTTGTGCTTCTTTGGTTGTCTTGGTGAATATGGTATTTAGCATGGCCTCAGTAATCATATGAGACTTCCCTCCTATTCTTACTTCTAGTTTGAAGTCACCTCCACCCTTCTTACGTTCGCCATCGCTGTCGGGGAGCTTTTCTAATGATGACATGAGCTCCTCCGTCAACTGAGTTAGTGAGGGAGCTTCTAATGTACACAGGGTGCGCAGATTGGTGCCTTCCAAGAAGTTGATAACCATGTCGTAAATTCCCATTTTCTTGAAGTCCTCTACGTCCAGGTATCGCGTCGGCTTGAACCCTTTGGTTTGTAGTACCCAGTCAAACTATGACTGAAGTGTTTGATCTCTTTGTATGAATGGTGGCCTCTGCTGGTTGAGGGCCTTATGTTCTTCCTCATCGACCTCTTCAGGGGCTACTTCTTTTTCTTGCCCCTTTGACTTCACCACGGTGGTTAATTTTCTCTTCTTGCTGCTCTTTACATTCTTGGTTTCAGATTTGCATTTCTCTAGATTTCTTAACTCAACTTCAGAAGGTTGGTACTCAGAAGTCTTTGTTCGTGACATTTCATGAGACTCCTCAGACTCCTCTGGCATCTTGTGGGCCAGGATGTACTCGTATTTCTTCTTCATCAGCTCCAATTGAAGCTTCTTAGTTGGTGAGAGGTTTGGATTATCCTTCGGTGCCTTAGTTATCTTCTCTAAGTTCTCCTCTACACCCTTCAACGAAGTTTCTTTCTTCATCAAATTGTCCTCAGTCGAATTTGACATTATGAAAGTTTGAATATTAAGATTTTTGTTAGCAAGATTGTATTTTACATTTTATTTATGGAATTAGCACTTAATTCAATTTTTTTATTGTTTGTGCTTGAAATGCATGAGATGATGTGACCATGGCATATATTGAATGTAGTACCGTGGTTGAGGAGGGTGATGTGACCGTGATAGATGATTATCAAAGGCAAAGAAGCACCGTGATTGTGGCAAAGAAACATCGCGACCACGGTGGGTGTCGCGATCACGGGAGACGTTAGATTTGATCAAGAGGTGTTTCATATATGCGAGGACCGTGACCGTGCAAAACTACTTATGGTATTGCGACCGTAGTCAGGGAGGCACCTACTCGACCGTGACCGTGATGGGTCGCGGTGGGTATTCCCGCCCTAATCCTGATCGACCAATGGTGATACTTCCGGAAGCGCATGAGAAAAATGCCACATAAAGTTTAATGATAGGTTGAAAAGACCAAGGTAGCTGTGAACAAGAGGAAAGTGTTAATAAAACTCTAGTAAAGAGTTGAAGATGAACAGAGTGATTTCGACAGTTATTGTGTCATAGAGAAAGAAAAATCTAGGTTTGTATACTCAAGAGAGGTGAAGAAACCTCAAAAAGTCAACAAATGGAAGCAGTGGTGATCAAGGAACTTGCAGACAATACCTCGATGTGGCTAGGGATTCGAAACAGTGGCAAGGAGGCAGCGACGTAGGTAGTGTTGTAGCGGTAAGATCATGACATAATAGGAGGTGGGTTCATAGTAAATGTTATTTACTATTTATTCATCATTTTGATGACTCACTTCTAGCAATTCTTCAGTTAATCTTCATCTAATGTTCGAGAGTCGGAGAGCAATGAGAGAAATAAAAACCCTAAAGTGAAAAGGGTTTTGCTTATATACTCGAGAATAGTTGTGACTACGGTCGGGTAGACCACCTCGACCAAGGTTGATTTGGCTTTCTACCTTACCGCGATTGTGGTCCCAAGGCATGTAAAAATAGTGTCATGACTGTGGTGCACACAAAACTAAGTTAATAGAATCAATTAAAACACCTTATCTCACATTAACAATTTTGTAAAAAGAAAGTAATTTACATACTACAATTATACTGGTCTAGATGTGAAAACCCAAAATACTTGAAGGGGAGAGGTACATAACTCATAGACTAAAACAGAGATAAATAAAGACATGAACTGTAATAGAAAATAGAAAAAACTTGGGTTGCCTCCCAAGAAGTGCTAGTTTAAAGTCTTTTAGCTTGACTCTTTCGCACTATAGCTTTATCTTCCTTTGGCTGATGTCGATACTTTCTCATCTGTTCCATCTGCTAGAGTACTAGGTTCCCCCAAACTAAGCTCGGTCCTTCTCACAAAAGCTTTGTCTTCATAATATATTTTTACCCTCCACCCATTCACCTTGAAAGTGACTGTCTTATCTCCAGTTATTTCCATCATCCCCGACGAGTATATTTTTATGACTAAAAAGGGCCCAGACCATCTTATTCTCAGCTTTCCTGGGAATTGAATAAAAGAACGTTGTTTACTTCATGAACATTCTTGCTCTTCATGTGGGAGTCATGCCATACCTTAGGTCTTTGCTTATAGATCCTCACATTCTCATAAGAGTGCAATCTCAACTCTTCGAGTTCTTGAAGTTGGAGAAATATTTTATGCCCAGCTTTATCAAGATCCATGTTTAGAAATTTGATAACCCATAGGGCCTTGTGCTCTAACTTGACAGGATGATAACAAGACTTTCCATAAATCAACATGTAGGGTGTCGTGCTAATGAATGCATATTCATCATGATTTTCAGTTGCCATCTTGGGCTCAATTTTACTCAATACATCTGATTTCATCTCCTAAATCTCACAATATGCAAAATTTCTTAATCGGTTCAATTATCAAGATTATTAATTGGGTTTATATTGATTTTATGCAGGTCATGATGAGGTTCAACCATCAACTGGAACTCACCTTCACTCAAGATCCTCTCAGCCTTGGTTCAATCAAACGGTCTTGACCAAAAGGTCTTGATCCATTCGGTCTCACCTCATTCGGTCTTAGGCTTTCTCCTTACCACACAATCACGGATCGAAGACCCCCATCCATCCAACCACACGATCTTGTCCATTCGCTCTCATCCTTCATGATCTACTCCTTCTGATCAAGAATCAACACTTTCCTTTCATCCAGCAACTCGGTTGCCTCCTCTCAGTTTGCCCCTCCAATAAATCTCTACGTGATCTCAAGACCGTATGAGGTCACACGGTCTCAAGACCGTGTGAATCCTCACAATTTTGAGATCATGCAGTAGCTCCCCAAACTGCTAGGGATCTCTCCACCGAGACTGTGAGGACCCACAACAATCGATCCACGGTGCCCTTATCCTCCGTCGTCTCCTTCCTCCACCAATCCACCACCACCAAGTCGTACCTTCGTCATTAGCAGTGATCTGACACTTCCTTTGTCCATGATGCCACCTGCTCCTCGCTTGCTTCCTCTGCACCAACATACAACCAAACTCCGAGGAAGCTCCCCCACCGAAACTGTGAGGAGCAGTGTCGCCTCGCATGGCCAACTATCCCCCCGCCACCATCACATCAACAGCACCATGACAACGTCGCCTTCCTCCGCCTTCCCTTCCCCTACCATTGAACGCAGGACTGAGAGAGTCTAAGACCATGTGGATAGCGAGAACGTTTGGAGGCAGTGGAGCCTGCAAAGAGCAAGATCATGCAGACCGCGAGGCAAGGTCGATCAGGGCGCAAGACCATTTCTCCAGAGATCATGAAGGCCACAGACCGCGAGGCTCGCATTTGGTCTTGCAGACTACGAGGCAAGAACTATGAAGAAGTGAAACCAATAGAAGCGCAAAGACCGCTAGGAATGCTAGGGCACAAGACCGATTGGAGGAAGATTGTGAATCAAACCGTTAAGATGAAAACCGGTTGGAGGAAATGACCTCAAGACCGTGAGGAAGCCTCATCAGTTTCCAAACTGTGAAAAGTTATATCATGAGAAATAGAAGACCGGTTGGAGGCATACACTCCAAACCGTGAAAAGAGGTCTCACACAAAAAATGTGAAGACCCCATCCGATCCTATAAATAGGACCAGTAGGGTCCTCATTTAAAAAAAAAGGACCCAGGACATCGTCAGGCTACCTGAACACATCTTTGATCCTGATCATCACATACATCCACAACCTGCTCCTCCAGCTGTGAGCAAGGACTACAAGAAGAGAAGGAAGGTGGAGAGAGAAGAAGATATGCACGGTCTGCCTTGGTGGTTCTTCCTCCTCATCCAGATTTTCTCCGACATGACGTAGAAGACTGCATCATCTTCACTGAGTTGCGACTACCTTCTGCATCATGCTCATGGTGGATTCTTCCCCCTCTCTTGTTCTTCTTGTTTCTCGCATCATGAGCGAGTAGTTCCTTTTTACTAGGGTGTGGGGACTAGCCCCGCTGCCCATGCTTACATGTTCTTTTGTTAAACATTCCATGGCATGTATATAACTTTTCATTTCGTTGTTAATCATTGACAATTGCTCGTAGCTTGATCACCTACTTGCTTTTATCTTGTTCTTTCCTATGTTGTGAGAACTTCAATATGTAAGATAGGATGTTGATTAACGCGGTTGACTCCAAACTAGAAATAGAATAGGATTCCTTGAGGTCGCAAGTGTATGATCTGTGAGGGGATGAGCCATCTAGCCCACGGTGATGCTTTTATGTGTCTAAACATCCCTCAGGGAGGGCCACAACTTTAGTTGGATATTTGTATCTTTGGGACCGTAAGTGCATGATCTGGATGGCGAAGAGACATCTGATGCCTAAGGTGATGCTTATGCAAACCTAAACATCCCTCAGGGAGGGTTCGTAGTAGTTCTAATTGGATAGTTATATCTTGCCTGGATGTTTGTGATTGGATATGTTTGCATGTGTAGCGGTGGTGAAACCCGGGACCATCCCAGTGATTCCATGTCATTAATCTAGATTCAATTTTAATTATGCTCTTTACTTTCTTGCAGTTAGTTTCATTAAACTCAAATAAACCTATCATTCTAAATAATAGTCTTACTTGAACTAGACTTGGCTAGCAACGATTCTTAAAAACATTATCCCTTGGGATTCGATCCTCAACTATATTGCAATAAGTCTCGTCTGCTTGCGGGTGGTATTATTACACAAGGTTTTGGTAAAATCTCAGGGATTTCAACCCTGAGTGAATTTGTTAGTGCGATAATATTCCACGTCAAATTTTGGCATCATTGTCGGGGACAATGGAATCAGTTAGTCAAATCTAATTCAATTAAGGCTAATCTAGGTTTTTGCTTTTTCTTTTGATACAATTGATTATCTACTTGAATTCGGTTCTACTCCGTCAATCTCACTTCTGAAAAATCTTTCCATCCCAGTTACCAACAAAGACTAGTGCATGCACCACTCAAACAGTCTCGATCTCACTACTAGCTTTGATCCTAAGATAGATAGAACTTTTCGTCGTCATAATAGAGAGAACCAAGCAAGGATGGCTCAAGAGGAGGAAATGGCCTGAAGGGTTGCTCAAGCCCTTGCTGCATAGAGAGAAAGGCTTATGCAAGAAGCCAGAGCTATAGTTCAAACAGAGATCTGAGCAGCACAAGCAGCAGTGCAAGCAGCAGAACTGCAAAAAGACCTTAGGGAGTTCTCAATCCTTAAAGTTGTTGACGTTCATCATCTAGTGCAACCTCCTCCCATCAATGCTCCAAACTTTGAGATCCTAGCACATTGGATCACTTTGCTTCAAAATAGCCCATTCTATGGTAAATAAGGAGAAGATAGTCAGGAGCATCTTCTGAGGTTTATTGATCTATGTGCTATGACAAAGCAAAATGGAGTCTCAGATGATGCCATCCAACTCTGTCTCTTCAATTATTCTCTTGTTGATAGAGCTATAAGTTGGTACAACTCCTTGCAATGTAAACCCATCACCACTTGGGAACAACTTCAAAACAGTTTTTCTGGAAAACATTTACCCACCTTCTCTCACCTATGAAATTAGGGGTCGAATAACAATGTTCACTCAAGTCCCTGGAGAATCCCTTGCTGAAGCATGGGAAAGATACAAGGAGCTTCTACACAAGTGTCCACACCATGGCATTCCTAAGAATCAACTCATTGAGATCTTTTATAGGGGTGTGGATGACGACATCAAGAGGTTCTTAGACTCCTCATATGTAGGAAACTTCATGCGTCAAAGTTATGACAGTGCATGGAAGGTTGTTACCCTTGGAGCTGAAAATCAAGCTAATTGGGATAGATCAGTAGGAAAAGGAGTGTTGAAGGTAGCTATGGCTGAAGCTATTCCTGAGTACAAGTCTATTGATGAAACCCTCAAACTCTTAGTTGTCAAGCAAGACCATATTGAATCATCCCTTGCTACCTATGAAAGAAGACACTCTCTCCCACAATAACAAGAACAGATCAAGTCAGCTACACTCTGTTCTGTGAAGCATGTAAAGGCACTGATCATTCTATGCTAGCTTGTAATGTTCTCTATGATGTTGTTTTGAGCAATGTTTATGGCCAAGGAGATAATAGTCAAATGGAAAATCTTAATGTCGTCAATACCATCCCTGGTCAAGGATACTACAATCTGAATCAAAATAGGAACCATCCTAGTTTTCAATACAGAAATCCTTCAGGAGCAGAAAACCCACGACAACTTGGTTCAAATAATCAACAACGAGGCCCACCAGGATTCCAGTATAACCAACAACAAAATTTCGGGAATCAAGGAAACTTTAGGGGTAACTTTCAGAACAGGAACTACAAAAATTATCAGAATAATTCTCAATTCCAGAATCCAAACCAAGTCCCTTATCAACAACAAGGACAGCAGGCCAGTCTCATCTCTCCTGATGACAAGTTGTCAGCCATTGAGAAGATGTTACATTCACAGCAGACTATGATAGCTAACCAGCAAGCCCATCCGAAGGTTATTGAATCTCAACTAGCTCAACTTGCCGCTAGCATGAAGCCACCTGCTGGAACCTTTGTTGGCCAACCAGAGAACAATCCTAAGTACCCAGAACAACTGAAGGTTGTCACCACCAGGTCCGAAAAAGATTATCCTGATCCTCCCATCGAGACACATGTGGTTATTACAGACGAGGGTGACTCTGTGGTTGTCCAAGACTCTACAACACCTGAGTCCCAACCAAAAAGGGCAGTAACTACTGATAAAACAAACAAGGCAAGTTCTGAATAACCTACCGTTACAGAAGCTGAAGAAACACCTGAGCCCGATGTGCCAGTGTGCAAGCCTCGTATGCCTTTCCCAGCTCATTTGAGGCAGACAAAGCTTGACACTCAATTCAACAAGTTCAAAGAAGCCATGAAGAAACTCCATGTTGATATACCCTTTCTTGATGCGCTGGCTGAAATACCAGCATGGACAAAGTACTTAAAGTCTCTCCTTACAAGAAATTATATAACTGAAGAATATGAGATAGTCAAGTTAGCAACGACCACTTCCGACATTATTCAGGGCAAGATGCCAAAGAAGCAGAAAGATCCAGGATCCTTTGGGATTTCATGCCATATCAGCGACTCTTCATCTAAGAAAGGATTGGCCGATCTTGGTGCTAGCATCTCTATCATGCCACTTAGCCTTAGTAAAAGGCTAGGGTTTGTCGAATTGCTCTCGACTGGCATCACCATACAGCTTGCAGATAACACCGTGACTCTTCCCTTGGGAATCATTGAAGATGTACCTGTCAAGGTAGGCAAAGATTCCTATCTTCCATGTGACTTTGTCATTATGGACATAAAAGAAGACGCCAGATACCCTCTCATTTTTGGTCATCCATTCCTTGACACTACAAGAGCTCTCATTGATGTTGAATCAGGAACCTTGTTGCTCATACTAGGTAAAGAAACTCTCGAGTTCAAAGTTTTTGAGAGTGTACGAAGACCAAGCATGCAAGAATAAGTCTACTTGATTGAGTGCATAGAGAATATGTCACTCCTCACGCAAGAGGATTATGAATAAGAATATCCTTTAGAAGTGGCTCTGACTAATCCAAATGCAGAAAGTTCAGTTGATGAACAAATGAAAAATTTTGTTCACCACCTCAACAATGCTGAAGAAGATCCTAAAGCCAAATTTGAGGAACTCAGGGTTGTGAATGTTATTGAAGAATCGAGTGAGAAACCAGAAACCCCTGAAATGAAACCCCTACCCGAGGGATTGAAGTACGTGTTCCTAGATGATCTCAAGGTATGCCCAATCATTATAAATTCCGACCTAACAACTGAACAAGAAGATAAACTCCTGACGGAATTAAAGGAAAGAAGAAATTCCATTGACTACAAGATGAGTGATCTCACTGGGGTGATTCAGACACTTTACATGCACAAAATCCCCATGATGGAAGATCACAAGCCAACTTTGGAACATCAAAGAAAGCTTAATCCAAACATGAAGGAAGTAGACTGTCGAGAAGTCATTAAACTGCTCACTACTGGAATCATTTATCTGACATCTGACTCGCCATGGGTGAGTCTCGTGCATGTTGTCCCGAAGAAAGGTGGAAATATTGTGATACGAAATGAAGACAATGAACTCATCCCCACTCGAATAGTCATCGGGTGGAGGATGTGTATTGATTATAGGAAGTTCAATAAGGAAACCTGAAAGGATCATTTCCCGATGCCTTTTCTTGACCAAGTCTTAGAACGATTGGCTCACTAAGAGTATTTATTCTATCTTGATGGTTACTCAGGATTCTATTAAATTCCTATACATCTAGATGACCAAGAAAAAACAACTTTTACTTTCCCATTTGGAACATATGCCTTTAGAAGGATGTCTTTCGGCCTCTGCAATGCGCCTACAACTTTCCAGTGTTGCATGGCAGCTATATTCGCGGGTCTCACTGAAATGGAAGTTTTTATGGATGATTTTTCTATATATGGAGATTCAAACAACTCGTGCATGAAGCATCTCTCCTTTGTCCTTAAACGTTGTGAAGAAGCACATCTCATGTTAAACTGGGAGAAGTGTCACTTTATGGTAAGGGAAGGAATTGTCCTTGGCCATAGAGTCAGTCGTAGAGGTATCAAAGTAGACAGAGTGAAAACCAAAGTGATTTCCAAACTCACTATCCTAAAAAATGTAAGAGAAGTTTGCACTTTCCTTGGTCATGCAGGCTTATACAGACAATTTATAAAAGATTTCTCTAAGATAACCAAGCCGATGACGAATTTTTTGCTAAAGGATGCTAATTTCCATTTTGATGAAGAATGTGTCAAGAGTTTCAATAACCTGAAGCATGCCCTTACAACAACACCCATCGTTAGATCTCCCAATTGGGATCATCCATTTGAAATTATGTGTGATGCCAGTGATTATGTTGTGGGTGTTGTTTTAGGCCAATGTATAGAGAAGAAACATTATGTAATCTACTATGCATCTAAGACCCTTGATTAAGCTCAGAGGAACTACACAACTACTGAAAAGGAACTCCTTGCAGTTGTGTATGCCTTTGACAAGTTTATATCCTATCTCATTGGTACAAAAGTCATTGTCTATACGGATCATGTTGCTATCTATTACCTCCTAGCGAAGAAAGATGCTAATCCCATGTTGATTAGATAGATTCTCCTCTTACAAGAATTTGATCTGAAGATAAGAGATAAGAAGGGTACAGAGAATGTTGTGGCAGACCATCTCAGTCGTATTCACACTCTGGAAACTGAGAAGATCCCGATTAATGATTCTCTTCCATATGACTAACTAATGAAGGTTTCAGAAGCTACCCCTTGGTACTCAGATTATGTGAACTACCTTGCTGTCGGTATCATCCACCCTGAATGCACCGGTATACATGATGTAAAGCAGTATCACTGGGATGAGCCATATCTCTTTAAGCTTTGTGTCAATGGTCTCTATAGACATTGTATCATTGAGGAGGAAGCCCAACTAATTTTAGAGCAATGTCACTCAGGCCCAGTTGGAGGCCATATGAGTTCTAAGAAAAATACTTTGAAAGTTTTACAATGTGGTTTTTTTTGCCAACCATATCCAAAGATTCCTACAACTCTGTTCTATCATGTGACAAATGTCAGAGAATGGGTAACATAACAAAAAGAGATGAGATTCCACTCAAGCTATGGCAAGAAATTGAGATTTTTGATGTTTGGGGTGTGGACTACATGGGTGCGTTCCCATCTTCACATGGATTTTCCTACATCCTAGTCGTGGTTGACTATGTCTCAAAATGGGTGGAGGCCATACCAACCATAACAAGCAATTCCAAACCTATTATCAAGATGTCCAAGGATATTATTTTTCCCCATTTCAGAGTCCCATGCACCGTGATATCCGACAGAGGCTCTCATTTTCCAGAAAGAAGTTTCGAAGTATTGTTGAGGAAATACGGTGTAACACACAAAGTGGCCTCCCCCTACCATCCACAAACAAGTGGACAGGTAGAGGTCTCTAACCGTAAACTCAAGGCTATCTTGGAAAAGACAGTAGGTCGCAACCGAAAAGATTGGTCAATGAAAATAAATGATGCCTTGTGGGCTTACCAAACTACTTTTAAGACTCCTCTTGGAACTACACCATTTCGATTGATCTATGGAAAGTCATGCCACCTACTTGTAGAACTCAAACACAAAGCATGGTGGGCAATAAAACAACTGAATGTTGATATGAAGAAAGTAGGCCAAGCCAGGATTCTGCAACTCTGGGAGCTGGAAGAACTCCGAATGACGGCTTATGAGAATGCATGAATCTATAAAGAACGCATGAAACTTTGGCACGATGGTCATCTGAAAAGAAAGGAAATACAATTAGGAGACCAAGTTCTATTGTTCAACTCAAGACTGAAATTATTCCTAGGAAAACTTTATTCTCACTATTCTGGACCTTACATTGTCAAGAGCATCTCCCCACATGTTGCTTTCTCTTTATGGAGTGAAAAGTCAGGCAAATTTGTAGCTAATGGTCAACGCTTGAAGAGAGATTTCATCTCAGCCGACACAGGCACCGAAGCAATGCTGGAACTCACCAATCCAACATATCCACTATAAAGTTGAAGGAATCAAGCCAAGCCATCGACGTAAAACAAAGACGCTTGTTGGGAGGCAACCCGATCAATATTTTTTTTTACTTTTAGTTTTGAATTAGCAATTTCCTTAATTTTGTTTTTACTTTTTAGATAATTTTGAACTGAATAAAAATCACATCGCACAATGCCATCTTAAGTTCTGACTAGTCTTCATTTTTTAGATTTTCAGATGGAGGACGTGTGCTGATTGTAACGCAACCACATCTGGTGGTCCAACTGGCAAAAATTTTCCCCTCCATCTCGGATTTAGAGTTTGCTCAGGACGAGCAAATTTCTAAGTTCGGGGTGGAGGGTGGGTGGTACGTACTTTACTTTCCACCTACACCCACCTTTTTCATCTTTTTCAAACTTAAGATTTCATCGTTGCAATTTTGATCAAAATTTTCAAGTTTCCAAAGAAATTGAACAAAAACTTGATGAAGTTTTGATGCTTTTCAATAATAGCCATTACCTAAGAAATTGAACAGAAACTTGATGAAGTTTTGATGCTTTTCAATAATAGTGATTACCTAGCTTGCTAGTTTCTCTCTCTATGCTTTTCTTTGCATCACAATACCCTCCTTATTCGAAGTAGATCCTCAAAAGGGCCATTTTCTAAAAACTAGCCTACTGATTGAAATCATCTTGTGAAGCTTATGAATCCTAACATAATGATCCTTTTGCAAAAATGGCAAGTGTCTGTCGAACTAATAGGGATCAAACATGTCGTGCTTCCTAACTAATAAGTGGAACAATAACATAGAATCCCCACGGGATCCTCATCAAGTCATTATTTGAGCAGAGTATGATAAAGAGAATGACCTGGTGCACTGAATTTTAAATCAAGTGCATTCTGATCCGAACTCTCTTCTACACTTCTTCTATCATCTCTGTACCCCTCCATACATCAAAAAGAAACAAATATAACCAAAATAGTGCCAAACCCTAAATTCTGGGTGGCACCCCACTTCTATCTATATCTGCTTCTTCCATACTCCTCGCAAATTAATAGGGGTGTGCCACAAAGAAAAGATGCCAATGTGCACACACACAAAAATGCAATCTCGAGTCAAATAGAGGAGAGATTCGCACAAAAATAAAAAAAAATGCAATCAGTGAAGTTGCAAATCATATAATAAAAATCTCAAGTCAAATAGAGGAGAGATTTATTTCTTCCTTCCATACCACCCTTCACTTCCTTTTCCACCTAAAGGCACAATGAATGCCTCCACTATCCTAAAAAATACTAGTGTCAGATCAGGTGCACACTTGTTGTTCTGCGGGTATCTCTGGACTCTTACAAAACTCTTAGAAATGCTTGTTGTTGGAAAAAGTGAGGAGGAAGTGATGTTGGAAAACAAACTCAGGAACAAAGATATGGTAAGATGTGTTTAGTGGTCTCAGGAAGTTGAGATGCTTAGTCATACTGAGCAAAAAGAAAACAATCGTGATGTGAAGATGAGGCAACCACACGAGTTGAAAGTATTCATTTGGCGACTGTTGCAGATTTTGTGTTACTCGAGGATGAGCAACGTTTAAGTTTGGGGTGTTTTGATGAATGCATATTCATCATGATTTTTAGTCACAATCTTGGGCTGAATTCGACTCAATACATATGATTTCATCTCCTAAATCTCACAATATGCAAAATTGCTTAATTGGTTCAATTATCAAGATTATTAATTGGGTTTATATTGATTTTATGCAGGTCATGATGAGGTTCAACCATCAACTGGAACTCACCTTCACTCAATATCCTCTCAGCCTCGGTTTGATCAAACGGTCTTGATCCATTCGGTCTCACCTCATTCGATCTTGGGCTTTCTCCTCACCACACGATCATGGATCAATGACACCCATCCATCCAACCACACAATCTTGGTCATTTTCTCTCATCCTTCATGATCTATGTAACGATCATGCCTCCCAGTAAACCCCAATTAAGGGAGACCAAGAGGTCAGAGCCATTATCCCAATTAACATGATCAAAGGTTCGCTAAATAGTCAATAATAATTATCAAATTCTACTAGACTAAACAAAAAATTGGTATAAAAATAAAACTTTGCATACCTTTTTAAAAAACTTAGATATCTACTTCTATCCACAACTGGAGTCTATTCTAACTAATCCTCCTTGCACTTTAATTCTTATTTTCACAATATGTCACTTTACTGTTTGTCTTTTTCAACATTGTACCTAAAACACCAACAAACAAAACGTCGGTTAATATAAATGAATATGTCGGTATGTGGGGACAAACAAAATATCACATATAAGGCTAACAACCTATTTATCAAAATCAAGGTAATTAACAATTCAATTTACATTTTCAATGTGTCAAACTCCACCGCTATTGCCCTAACCCTGGAATACCCTCTTTAGGGTTTCTCTTTTGCCAATGACTTAAGGCCACCTTCTCATTCCTGAGCTTGGTGCCTGGGATCACCTCTCATGGTGCCCATTAGTCATTCAATAAAGACCACCTTCTCAATCTCGAGCTTGGTGTATGGGGTCACCACTCATGGTGCCCATGGGTCTTCCCTCCTGGGCTTGACCTTTTGGCATCATCCATCAGGGTGCATGTAGGTGCGAGAATACACACTTATACTATTATTGTGATAATCATAGTGACTTTATGATTTGCAAGTATGAACATCCAAACTGATAGGTTGCATTCAATTCGATGAATCATCCAGAAAACCTTCAGGAAACTAATGCAATTAACCATAATTAACCACTTACCTGTCAAGCTGACTTGAGTGCAGAAATAATCCAACTAAGTAAGTAATCCAGTAACAAGCAATCACACAAGATGATCCTGAAACATGCATCCAATTTCCTATTATTGATCATGCCATCAAGGTCTATTAAACCTAGCTTGCTTTCTAGGGTTTCTAGTCCACTTTTAGGGTTTACTTTGCAATTAGGGTTTCTCTTCATTTTTACTACTTTAAACCCTAATTTTATACAATTACTCACAAACCCTAATTATCTCATCTATTCTTCATGAAAGATATTAAGGTTACCTTTTAACCACATATAACCTTAATTTTGGATTAAAGGCATAATTAAACATCAATTAAGTCCATTATGCCTCTTTTACATTAAAACTACCATTTTTAACCTTTTAAGTCATGCCACAATCATTAAGCCTAATTATCATCTTTGGTTCCTTCCAGATTAATAACTCATAGTTCATTACGATCTAATTCACATATGAACTCTATTCATCATTAATTCCACCTTTATCCACTAGAAAATCCTAATTACCATATTAAGGGTATTTATCCACAATTAGGAACCTTTATACTCAAAATAGCTTAGAACCATCATATCTCAGCTTTATCCATGAATTTGAACAATTAAAGCCATTAAGAGTCATTATTACTAACATTAGGGTTTCAAGGCCCATTAAAGCTCATTTACACACATGGAATTCTAAATTAAACCAATTACGTGCAAATTTCATCCTTTTTGTTCTTAATGTACCTTTTTATAATTAACAAGCTAGTATCAACTTTAATCATCCATAAAACCCTTCTTAAGTACATTAATCATCTCAAAATAGGGTTTCTTAATCATTAATACATTAAAGTTGATAACTTCCATTACTTTTCGAATTTCAAGAGAAATTAGCTTCTAAATCTATTTTTAATGAATTTTTCACATTTTTTTGAGCAAGATTCATATTTAACATGTATCAATCTGAGCTACCAATAAAAAGATATGATTTTTGCAATATTAACTTACTTGGGCCAATCAAAAGCTGACACGTCCTCCTTCTCCATGCAACACAGCTCAATTGGAAAACATAACACAATTACCATTATGCCCTCATTTAAGTTGATAATTTCTTCATGCCCAGAAGGGGTATAACGGCCCAACACGAGTCTAAGTCATCTTCTACCTTTGGCGCCCGACCTGGCCGCCGACGGCTGCCTTGCCGCGGTCCGCCCTTCCTTTCTGGGGGATCGAGGATCGCCACTAGTTGCAGCCCTAGCTCCGCTGCACCCTGGTGCACGTGGGGCACCTCCAAATTGTGACCAAGTTGTCTATTCCCAAGCGAGAGAAGACTGTGACCGCTGCCGCAATTGCAGCAGGTTTGTAGACCTTTGGCAGGAGCTGTGCGAAGGGTCAGGCCAAACAGATGACATTCGAGATCCTTCTGGAGGGCGTGGGTGTGTCATGCTTCCTTCCTGCTCTTGTCCATGGCTCCTTATCACACCAGGGGTCGCATTACCCCCTTCGGTTAGGGATCGAGCGGATGCAAGGTGGAGAAGGGTGTGAGACTAGGAAAACTCGGGCTATGGATTTGTCCCTTATATAGGGACAGGTAGCAGCGCCCTGGCATGCCTGCCCATGAGGAGAATAAGTCTCCCATCATCTATAACAACCAAACTTTCCTTGTTAAAATATAATTTCTTTCCTTTAATTTATTCCTTGTTTATTAATATTCCTTTGTTATTAAGGAATCTATTTTCCTAAAGGGAAATCCAAAAATTTCCTCCTTTAATCTCTTTGTGCTTGGCTTTCAACCCATTGGCACGAATTTATATTTCCTTTTAGTAGAAAATACCTCCTTTTTAACAATGCCACAAAATCCATTAATTATGTATCACATTATCCTCTTATTTTGTATTTATTGGTATTTTCTCTTTATTTTTCTCCATTGGGGCTCCTTGGACCCCAAAAAACTCTAATATTTCGAAATCCTTTTTAGTGGATACTCATTATCCTTCTAGATGCATCTATATCCATTATTTCTTATTTCTTTATTAAAATATCTCTTTTCAAGGATTTCTCTTTATCTCTCTTTTTATTTTCCTTATTGGAATTCCTTTTAACATTAGGAACCTTATGGATACAAAAATCCACCAAAGATAACTCAATTATACCTCTTTCCACTTATTTCCCACATTTTATCATTGTTTTCAATTTCTTTCTTAATACAGAAATATTTAATTGATCTTTTCTTTTCTTCTTGCATTATCTTTGCAACTTTGGACTCCTTAGAACCAATGGAACCCAAGAGGCACGAAATCCACTTTTGGATTATATTCTCTTGCCTTCTAGAGGTTTCTACATCTTTCCTTTTCTCCATCTCTTATTAATAATGGAGTTTCTTTTGTCTTATCCTTGTTATTGGGCCCATTAGCCAATAAAGCCCACAAAACAACCAACAAGGCTATTGTAAATGAAATATTTTATTCAAAACAAATTATATCATTATTTGTTCAAATATATTTAATAGGAGAAATTACATTTCTCACCAAAAGTACCCAAAAAAATTGGGGTTGTAACAATCTACTCCTTCTAATCAAGAATCAACACTTTCCTTTCATCCAACAACCCAGTCGCCTCCTCTCAATTTGCCCCTCCAACAAATCTCTACACGATCTCAAGACTGTATGAGGTCACACGGTCTCAAGACCATGTGAATCCTCACAATTTCAAGATCATGCAGTAGCTCCCCAAACTGCTAGGGATCTTTTTTCAAGACCGCGAAGAACTCTCCATTGAGACCGCGAGGACCCACAGCAACTGATCCACGGTTCCCTCATCCTCTGTCATCTCCTTCCTCCACCAATCCGCCACCACCAAGTCACACCTCCGTCATCAGCAGCGATCTGACGCTTCCTTTCTCCACAACGCCACCTGCTCCTCGCTTGCTTCCTCTGCACCAACCTACAACCAAATCGTGAGGAAGATCCCCCACCAAAACCGTGAGGAGAAGCATCGCCTCACATGGCCACCTATCCACCCGTCACCATCACACCAACAATGCCACAACGGTGCCGCCTTCCCTTCCCCTGCCATCGAGCGCAGGACCGAGAGAGTCTAAGACGGTGTGGATAGTGAGAACATTTGGAGGCAGTGGAGCCTGCGAAGAGCGAGATCATGCAGACCATGAGGCGAGGTTGATCATGGCGCAAGACCGTTTCTCCAGAGACTGTGAAGGCCACAGACTGTGAGGCTCACATTTGGTCTTGTAGACTACGTGGCAAGAACTACCAAGAAGTGAAATTGATAGAAGTGCAAAGACCACAAGGAACGCTAGGGCACAAGACCGATTGGAGGCAGATTGTGAATCGAACCATTAAGATGAAGACCGGTTGGAGGAAATGAACTCAAGACTGTGAGGAAGCCTGATTGGTTTCCAAACCATGAAAAGTTAGATCGTGAGAAATAGAAGACCGGTTGGAGGCATACACTCCAAACCGTGTAAAGAGGTCTCACACCAAAAATGTGAAGACCCCATACGAGCCTATAAATAGGACCAGTAGGGTTCTCATTAAAAAAAAAGGACCCAAGACATCGTCAGACTGCCTGAACGCAGGTTCGATCCTGATCATCACGTACATACACAACCTGCTCCTCTTGCTGTGAGCAAGGACTACAAGAAGAGAAGGAAGGTGGAGAGAGAAGAAGTTCTACCCAGTCTGCCTTGGTGGTTCTTCCTCCTCATCCAGATCTACTCCGATACAATGTAGAAGACTGCATCATCTTCACCGAGCTGTGACTACCTTTTGCATCATGCTCATGGTGGATTCTTCCCTCACTCTTATTCTTCTTGTTTCTCGCATCATGAGTGAGTAGTTCCTTTTCACTGGGGTGCGGGGACTAGCCCCACTGCCCATGCTTACATTTTCTTTTATTAAACATTCCATGGCATGTATATAACTTTTCATTTCGTTGTTGATCGTCAATGATTGATTGTAGCTTGATCACCTGCTTGCTTTTATCTTGTTCTTTCCTATGTTGCGAGAACTTCAATATGTAGGATAGGATGTAGATTAACGCGGTTGACTCCCAAACTAGAAATAGAATGGGATTCCTTGAGGTCACAAGTGTATGATCCATGAGGGGACAAGCCATCTAGCCCACGATGATGCTTCTGTGTGCCTAAGCATCCCTCAGGGAGGGCCACAGCTTCAGTTGGATATCTGTATCTTCAGGACTATAAGTGCATGATATGGATGGCGACGAGACATCTGATGCCTAAGGTGATGCTTACACGAACCTAAATATCCCTCGGGGAGGGTTCGCAGTAGTTTTATTTGTATAGTTAGATCTTTCCTGCATGTTTGTGATTCGATATGTTTGCATGTGTAGCGTTGGTGAAACCCGAGACCATCCCAGTGATTCCATATCATTAATCTAGATTCAATTTTAATTATGCTCTTTACTTTCTTACAATTAGTTTAATTAACCTCAAATCAACCAATCGTTCTAAATATTAGTCTTACTTGAACTAGACTCAACTAGAAATGATTCTTAAAAATGTTGTCCCTTGGGATTTGATCCTCAACTAACTGCGATAAGACTCATCCGCTTGCGGGTGGTATTATTGCACAAGGTTTTGGTAAAAGCTCAGGGATTTCAACCCTGAGTGAATTTCTTAGTGTGATAATATTCCACGTCACATGCCTATATGTGTCTTATACGATGTGTGGGACGCCCATAGTACATCTTCGTGTTTCATGGACCAATCCTTCCTTGTATGACTTATAGTCTTCTCTAGGATATGTTTGATTTTCCTATTAGACACCTCAACCTGCCTTGACATTTAGGGATGATATGGCGTTGCAACCTTGTATTTTACCACATACTTCATCAATAGAGCTTCAAACTGCTATTCACCGAAGTGCGACCCTCCGTCGTCTATAACAGTGCATGGTACTTCGAACTGTGGAAAGATAGTTTTCTCGAACAACTTGATTACTACCTCGGAGTCACAGATTTGTGTGGCAACAGCCTCTACCCATTTGGAGACGTAGTCGACAACAAAAATTATATTCTAGTTCCCTTTTGATGATGGAAAAGGTCCCATATAATCAATCCCCAATACATCAAAAAATTTGACTTCCACCCAAATCGGCCATCGACATCTCGTATGCACTTCGTTTCACACACCATTCAATAAGATATTAATCCTAGAGTCTATCCTTTTTTACTATCCAATTAAGGCTAGTATAGAAGGGCAAGATCCCATAGGACAACATTTTTGAGATGGGTGACTCTAATCCCAATTGATTTTTGTTTGAACTTTTATTTCTTTTTGGTATTTTTATTTAGGGAACAAGAAAAAGAAATCAGATTTGGATTTGAAAATTTATGCTAGAACAAGAATTACAATGCAAAAATAAAGATTACACTAAATAAGGAAGTAAAATTACACTAGTACAAGAAAGAAGAGATTGTTAGCACAATAAGAATATTAAGGATGGAAAGACTAGAATTTAGAACAAATGAATCAAACGACGTTAAGGAACGGTTGAATTTTAGATTAAGGGAATATCGAGTCTTTAGGGGTTTTCACCCACCTTATCTAAGGTGAGAATGAACTAAACATTTAAAATGACAAATAGACGAAGGCATGTGAATCATGTAAAATCCACAAAAGATGAACTCCACATGAGCCCATTGGTCCTGGTGCTCATGTTTCTTAGTTCATCATCTGAAAAGAGATAAATCCATAGTCATTTCAAAACCTCTATGTGATTTGGTTTTATCATTCTATATTCCAATTTCCATGGTCATTTCCACCGGGATTAACATATGATCTAATCGAATAATCACTTCGATAGACCATTGATTTTCTAAACCAAAAAGCCATCTATAAGGAGTCATTTATAAACTTAGTTCGATTCATAAACCATGGCTATGGGGCTATTCCCCTTGACTCGATAGAGAAACTACTCACTCATGATTGTGGAGTAGTGGGAGGTAGAGGGAGAAAGTATTCTAGCCATAGTATAGACTTAGAAAGGAATTCAATCCTTAGGCTAGAGGTTGTTAAATGGATGAATCCTTAGTCCCTTGCTCCAGAGTTATAGAAGGGAGAGAAGAAGAATATATAGATCTAACAAGCAATTGAAGGTAAAGGAAGATTGAAGACCAATATAAAAGGAACTTAACTTCAAGAACAAACAAATCTTTATTGTGGATTTCTGAATGCAAAAATACAAGAGGAAAAAATCACTCAGACTTTCTTTGTACAAAAACTGATGCCTTGTGATGAGGAAGTGCCCCTCCTTTTATAGGAGGGGGGTTTACATTTAGTTTTAGGGTAAAAGAGGGGTTGGCGGCTGTTGTTTTGAATTGGATTCGAGCTGCCAGCCGACCGATTGTCGAGGCAAGCTGATCGGTTGGCATCTGGAAAGAACAGGAGTTGAGGAAATGAATCAACAACCCTAAGTTTGAGTGACGGTGCCCTTTTGACTCGCTTGACTGGAGTGGGAAAACTCCTGGTTGGAGTCCCAATCGGGTGTTTGGCATTTGAATAGCGCGTCAATATTTGGATGTTTGAATATGGTGGCGGCGGATGAGGTAGCATCAACCAGGCATCTGGGATAACTGATTCGGCCGTTGAGACCCTTCAATCGGGTACCTAAGGAGTGAGACACCAGGCCTTGGCAATCAATCTTGTTGTTCAGTGAGTGTTGAGACAAACATGTGGAACAAATGAGTCGACCATCTAGAGTCTGAAATGCTCAGTTGGACAGCCAACCGATCGGCTCGTGATCCGAATCTGAAAGAATAGAACAATTTTGATGAGAACATAGCTTGATTGCAATAGGAGGAGGCAAATAACATTTGTTCATTTTCAATGGATAATAATGAGAAATTCCATGTGACAAGACTTAAATTTTGTGCAAAAATGATAATGAAGTAGCATGCGTCAAGATACCACTGACTTATGCTTTTGCTTGTCCTCAAGCAAATAAAATCTCAAAATAATCTAGAGTTATGAAAGCAACATGTTCATCCTCTCTTAATTAGTAGTATCTTATATCCTTTTCATGGCCAAGCAACCCATCTCCTAGAATCACAAAATATAAAGTTCTAAATTTCTTATAAAAACATTTTTCATAACTTTCTCTTTCAAGCTCATACATTGTACGAATAGACTTTATCCTACTTATGCTTCAATATTCGAATTTTTTTTATATGGGGATGAGGAAAGGTGGGGTGTGGAAGAAGGATGCCTCCTCTATTTGACTTGGGATATGATTCATGGACTTGTGGTTACATTGACCACAATTTTTTGTGTGCTCTTTCTTTGATATCTTTTTGTGGTACGCCCCTATTACATGTATGAGGGGTATGGAAGTATGGAGGAAGAAGGAGCATGCCACCCCAGACTTAAGGGTTGGTGTGTGGATTATTGTCCTCGTGTTTTCATAGAACTTTTTTTATATAACTTTTTCAAGAGTGTTGTTGCATCATTAAGAAAATTTATGTAACTGCATTATATGAGAAAATTTGATCAGTTAATCTAATGCTAGAGATAAGAATGGTTTGCATTTGATTCTTATTGATACTATAAGGCTTGCCATCTTTTCCAAGAATATTGGTAATTTAGGTCATAGGGAACTTGGTATTTTCCAAATTGTAGAAATTTTGAAACAATTTTTGTGAAAAATATTTGTCAAATTCATTTTCAAATACAAGATACAACAATTAGCCGATAAGGTAAGGGTCAATATTTAGAAAACAAAGAACATACAATTAATTTAAAATACAGAAGGAAATTGCTTAAAAGGGAAGATAAGGGGGCGGATCACGTACCACCCACCCCCACCCCAGACTTAGAATTTTGCTTGTCTCAAACAAACCCTTAGACCAAGATGGAGGGAAGAAGATCGTTGTGGTGGTGGATTCCGTGGGTAGGAGTAGTAGTAGTTTCCCCAATGAGGGGAGTTGGGATCTGGGTAAGTCTGTTGGGCCCCATACTCCTCATAGGATGGGTGGCTTGGGGTATAATGGCCACAGTCCACATGCCAAGAATCCTACGAATGTTGCATAAGGTACATATGGTTAAGTTGGTGGCCCTATCACTGATGCTCATGCTGAATCTCATCCAGCTGATGTTGAACCTCATAGAAGTCATAGGTGCCTGCGTCGTCATCTGGTCACCGCCTGGTGTGACGGTGAGGTGGTGGGCCGGTGACATCATTGTGTGCCTCCAAGGAGACGCTTCACCTGTGGACCTGTGGCTCGAGGATGGTAGTCGGATCTAGGTTCTCTAGACTATACCTATGGATGTGTCGTGGTAGATATGTCAGCTCATAAATCAGATTTGCTGTTGCAAACATCGCGTATAAAGGAAGCTGTAGAACCACTTGTGTATCTTTGAAAAGGAGGTAGTAAATGTCGTCGGCACCCAAGTGAATGAATTTGCTCCCATTCGGATAGTAACAGTTGATAAAGTGATTTTTGAGTGGGAGTGATAGGAATGGAATGTGGGTGTAGCCAAGAAAGATAGCAAGATGAGTGACAATGTGGCCAATACAGAAAGAGGAAGTGGTGGCACGGCGGGCTTGGGTACTGAAGTGGTCTAGAATGACATTCCCCCAGTTGAAGGGTTCTTCATGCGAAAGGCACCAAAGGATATAGAGTTCAACCTAGGTAATAGCTCCCTAAGTACCCCCTCTATTGAAAATAGTGCAGGCGAGAATGTGGTGGAGGTAGTGGACAATAGGGTTGTGTATGCTGGAAGCTTTTGGCCCACTAGGAAGGTTGGGCATGAGACCAGTGATCTCGGCCCAGAATTTGTCTCTATCATACTGGTCGGGGTAGGAATCATGGAATCGTTCCATGCAATGATCCAACCAGTAATCATCTCCGCCATCAAGTATAAAGGATGTGAATTGTTGGGCGGAGATTTCCAGATTTTTCCCAAAATCCGGATCTTATAGCTAGAATTTCCTTGGGAGTAGTGATAGCGACGGAAAGAGGTCATGAACTCAAGGGTGAGGTTGCTATAGATGGAGGTGACATGGTAGGGAAAAAGAAGGATATGGTTTTTGTGGAGAAAGTTGTCAGTGGCTTCTCGAATTCCTAATGCGTCAAGGATGGCACCACAAGCCCATTGGGGGAGAGAAACACCTATAGAGGCCATGGCGTCGAAACGCTCTAAGTGTTGGGTGCTGGTGAACTAGATGTAGCTACTCAGAATGGGGGCGATGTGAGGTGGATGGGGTGGTGGAATTTGGGTCATTGTTGGCTTTCCGGTTGCCCTCCATCTCGCAGAGAAGAGCCTCTGATTCTCAGATGTCATTGAACATTTCTTCAGGGAGTTTAGGGGATGATTCACCAGTGGGTGCATGGAAGTGAATCCCAAGTCGGGATGTGGATTGATGAGGTGGTTCCTAGGAAGATGAGGCAGTGGACTTCCCCTTGTTTTTGCAAAAGGGGTTGAACATGGCTGCAAAAGGAAATGAAACAACTATTTGGTCAGTTGGAAATGGGCGGTTTGCATAATGAAATGGGCATTTGGAGTTTGAGATGGTCGTTTTGGTGGGGGGGAGAGGAAACAAATAGCGAAGAGTGTGGCGGTGGATCAAAGGAAAAGGGGTGAGGTAACCCACGTTTGTAGAAGAAAACGAGCATCTCAACTAGAGGAATGGTAGTCTGGCCCTGTAATCGAGCGATCATTTTGCCAAGCTAGTGTCTGGCTCTAACGAGAACGAATGGTTGGAAAGCAAACTGAGGCTTGGGACGTGCTGGTCAGAGGCGGAATGGATGGTGGATTGAGTGGTTCGCTACCCGGAAGCTCAACTTGGAGAGCGAGTGGGCAGTTGGTTGGAGCGTCGACTGCACAATTGAGAGGCGTGACACCCAACTGGTTGAGCAAGGGTGGCAGTGTCGAGAGGTGGGTCGGTCGACCGAGGCGGCTGTGGGTGGAGGAAGAGAACACACGAGCCGTTTGATTTGAGTTTTTAGGCCTCACGGTTTGAGCTGTTGAACCTAACAGGTGGATTGGCGATGCTTGGTTGGGGCTGTGGTGGAACCGACAATCCAAGGTGGAACACTTGGCTGGGTTGTGGTTGATCTCCTCGGCTAAGGTAGCAGCTAGCTAGGGCAGAAGAAGGGGGTGATGGTTGAGATTTTTGTGAGAAATGTGTTCTACCTGGGCGGTTTATAAAGTTGATCCCTTGGTATCAAAATGGTCAGGTGGCTAATGAAATGGTCGTTTCACGCTACGTGGGGTCAGCGCAATCAAAAGGGAATATGATGCGTCAAAAGGAATTTGAAATGGGCATTTGGCAATGTTGGTCAGTCGACTCACTATTTTCAAAAGAGAATAGGAACAGTTTGAAAATAGTGGGGGATGGTTTGAGTTTACTTGAGATTGTCGTTTCAGTACCTAAACGGTCATTCCATGTACATAAGTAATGATGCTCATGGAGTTTGAACCGATCATTTGGTGTCACCAACCGATCGTTTGGTTTGGGCAGGGAAAGAAAACTACAACAGAATAAAACAACAAGGTATGTTAAATAGCGGTGAAAGGAAGATAAGGTTGGGTTGCCTCCCAACAAGTGCCTTATTTTACGTCGAAGGCCCGACAAGCGAGAAGCCAACTTATGTTTTGGGTTGAGGTTCTGGGGGAGGTTGAGGGTCGATTAAATTGAGATTTTCTAAGAAGGAGCAATTATTGGTATCGAAAGCAACAAAGTCTTCAGTGGTTATGTATCTTTTGAGCTGATGCCCATTTACTTTAAATTCACCTAAAAACTTATCCCAGAGAAGAAAAGTACCATGTGAATAGGCACATTTGATGAGGTAGGGACCATACCATCTTGACTTAAGCTTTCTAAGAAAAAGCCTTAACCTGGAGTTATATAATAGAACTTGGTCGCCCTCTCTAATGTCCTTGTGTTTGATGTGACTGTCATGCCATAGTTTAGTTTGATCTTTGTAAATTTCTAAATTATCATAAGCACTCATTCTAAGTTCATCTAATTCATTCATTTGGAGAATATGTTTTTCTCCCACTGCTGAAAGATCAAAATTCAAGCTTTTGATGGCCTAGCTGGCTTTGTGTACTAATTCTTTCAGTAGATGGCATGATTTGCCATAAACCAGTCTGAAAGGGGTAGTGCCTATGGGTATTTTGTAGGCAGTTCTGTATGACCACAATGTGTTATTGATTTTCAAGGCCCAATCTTTTTTAGTGTGACCGACGATTTTTTTCTAAGATGGACTTGATTTGACTATTGGATACTTCAACTTTCCTACTACTCTAAGGATGGTAAGGGGTGGTGACTTTGTGGTAGATTCCATATTTTTTAATAAAGCCTCAAAAGTTTTTTCTAAAAAATGAGATCCCCCATCAGAAATAACGATGTGTGGGACTCCAAATCTAGGAAAAATAATGTCTTTAAAGAGTTTTTTAACGGGTTTAGAATCATAAGTTTTAGTGGGTATAGCCTCAACCCACTTTGACACATAATTTATGGCAACTAATATGTATTCATACCCATAAGAAGAAGGAAATGGGCTCATGTAGTCAATTCCCCAGACGTCAAAGATTTCTAATTCCTGCCAAGAAGTTAAGGGCATTTGGTCACATTTGGTGATGTTACTCGTCCTTTGACACTGATCACATGAGAGCATGTATTCATAAGAGTCTTTGAAGATGGTGTGCAAAAAGAACCCACACTACAGAACTTTCTTAGTTGTTTTCTGGGAACTCATGTGCCGACCATAGGAACCAGAATGACATTGTTCTAAAATGTCAGAACTTTCCTCTTGGGAAACACATCAATGATACGGACCATCGGCACAAAGTCTAAACAGATAGGGAACATCACAATAGTAGTTTTTAACATCATGTAAAAATTTAGCTTTAGAATGTCCCTTGTACTCAGGGTGTAGTACACCGACAGCTAAATAATTTACAAAATCAGCAAACCAAGGAAATTGAGAATCTACCTTAAGCAGTTGATCATCAGATATGGATTCATTTATGGGGGTATCATCAGTTTGGCTATAGCTAAGTCGACTTAGGTGGTCAGCCACAACGTTTTCAGACCCCATTTTATCTAAGATTTTTAGGTCAAACTCCTGCAACAACAGAATCCACCTTAGTTTAGGTTTGGCATATTTATTAGTCATAAGGTAGCGAATAGCTACATGGTCAGTGTAAATGATGACTTTGGATCCAACCAAGTATAAGAAAAACTTGTCAAAAGCATAGACAATGGCTAGCATTTTTTTCAGTGACAATGTAATTTTGTTGAGCTTCATCTAAGGTTTTGGATGCATAGTTATGACATGGTGTTTCTTATCAACTCACTGCCCTAGGATGGCACCTATGGAAAAATCACTAACATCACACATGATTTCAAAAGGTAGGGCCCAATCTGGTGCATGGATGATTGGAGTGGATGTGAGAGAATTTTCAAACACAAAAAATATCCATGCAAGGTTTTTCAAAATTGAAAGGCACCTCCTTTTGAAGAAGGTTGGTAAGAGGCTTGGTGATCTTGGAGAAATCACAGATGAATCGCCGATAGAAACCGGCATGTCCCAAAAAGGCCCGAATGTCCTTAATTGAGGTCGGAGGTGGAATCTTGGTGATGACCTCAATTTTAGCCTTGTCAACTTATATGCCTTGGTTGCTTACTCTATGGCCTAGAACAATTCCCTCCTTAACCATGAAGTGATACTTCTCCAAATTAAGGACTAAGTGTGACTCAACACATCTATCAAGAATGAGAGCTAGGTTTCTAAGGCAAGAGTCAAAACTGTCTCCATAAATAGAGAAGTTATCCATGAACACCTCCATGATGGTTTCGGTTAATCCTGCAAAGATGGCTGACATACACCGCTGGAAGGTGGCCGGTGTGTCGCACAAATCGAAGGGCATTTGTCTTAATGCTTAAGTGCCAAAGGGACATATGAAAGTTGTTTTTTCTTGATCTTCAAGATGGATAGGAATCTGATAAAATCCTGAGTAGCCATCTAGATAACAAAAATATTGTTGATGGGCTAAGTGCTCAAGAACTTGGTCTAGGAAGGGAAGAAGGAAGTGGTCTTTCCTAGTTGCCTTATTGAGCTTCCTATAGACAATACACATTCTCCATACTGTGACAAAGCAAGTGGGAATGAGTTTATTTTTACCATTTCTAACAGTGGTTCCTCCCTTTTTGGGAACAACTTGAAAAGGATTGACCCATGGGGAGTCGTAGAGGGGGTAGATGATTCCTGTAGTCAAAAGTTTGATCACCTCTAGATAAACAACTTCCTTCATGTTTGGATTGAGATTATGTTGTGGGTCTCAGTAGGGCTTGTTGTCTTCTATCATTAGGATTTTTTAAATGCAAATGGATTGATCTATCCTAACTAAATCTATCATTTTATACCCTAAGGAAATTTTCCTTTTTCTAAGTTCCACCATAAGTTTGTTTTCTTATTCAAGGGTAAGGTCAGAATTTATGATGACAAGGCACAATTATTTTTCATCAAGGAAAACATACTTCAAACCTATGGGAAGAGTTTTCATCCCTACGGCCTTAGGTGGTTCAGGTTTTTCTTCTATGATGGAGATCATTTTAAGGTCCTCAATTTCAGCATTAGGAATTTCCTCAAAATTATCTAAATGAGCCCTACATTGGTCTAATTGTTCATTATCAATGTCACATTTAGGAGGGGCAGTGAGGGCCGTGTGTAGGGGGTCATCAACTAACTCCCATTCTAGCCTCAGTTGGGATAGTTTATCAACACACTCAAGGAGATAGACCTCTTCTTGGAAACTAGGGCATTTCATGCTTTCAAACACACTAAACTCTTGGGTTTGTTTCCCTAATCTTTATAGAATGGTTCCAGCGTCAACATCAATCAAAGCCCAAGTAGTGTCTAGGAAGGGACAACCAAAAATGAGTGGGTAGTACAAATCTTCCTTTATGTCCATAATTACAAAGTCACATGGGACATATGCATCTTTCCCAACCTTAACCGGAATGTCTTCTATGATTCCCATGGGTTTGGTCATGGATGAGTCTGCTAATTGAATGGTCATAGTTGTGGGTAACATGTTAGTGAATCCTATCCTTTTGCAGAGACTGTAAGGCATGATGGATATACAAGCTCCTAATTCAACTAGGCCCTTTCTATAAGCATTATCACCTAAGTAACACCCTATTCTAAAAGAACCAGGGTCTTGTTTTTTAGGCATTTTACTTTGGATGATGTCTGAAGTGGTCCTAGAAAGTTTGATAATCTCATATTCTTTTGTGGCATACTTCCTAGTCAAGAGGGACTTCATGTATTTGGACCAAGTGGGCATGTCTGCTAAAGCATCAAGGAAGGGAATACCAACATGTATTTTTTTCATGGCTTCCCTAAACTTCATGAAATGGGTGTCAACCTTATTTGTTTGAGGCGAGCTTGGTAGGGAGGTTGAGGTCTGTAGATGGGTTCTTCAGCTTCTACCTGTGGGGGTTTAGGGATGGTTGGTTCAGGAGGAGTTTAGGATTTGAAAACTACCATGTCTTCATCCTCAAAATCTAAAGGTATGGCTGAAGGTTTTTCTAGAGGAGGAGGGGAATGTACCTTTTGTGAATGAGTAGAGACAACCTTGAGTTGTTCGGGATGTTTGGGATTGTTTTCAGGCTACCCAGCAAAAGTGTTGGTAGAGGGTTTCTATTGGGCAAACATGCGAGCTAACTAGGCGTCAGATGCCTTTTGGTGAGATTGTTGGGCAAGAAGGATTTGCTCCAAAGTGGATATCCTTTCATCGATTAAGGGAGGGTGAGCGAGAACATTTTGTGGTAGTTGAGGAGGTGGTTGATTGAGATTTTGAGGAGGATATTCAAGTTTTGAAATTGTTGTCCTTGGTAGGGTGGTCGATTTTGGTGGTTGCCTCAATGGTTCCCTTGGTTCCCAAAACTTCTTTGATTGTAGTATGGGAAACCAGGTGGTGGCCGATTATTTTTTTTAGGATAGGGAGGTCTTTGTTGGGATGAAAGTTGGCTTGAGTTTTCAGCACCATAAGGGTTCCCATATTGGAATCCAGAATGGTTTCTAGTTTGATTAGGGTTGTAATGACCCTGGCCTGGTATGGTGTGAATAGAGTTGAGGTCCTCTAATTGTTGTCCTATTTCTAGCTGCATGGGTGTGTTGTAGAGATATTGGCAATGTAAGGTGGTGTGATCATATCCTTGGCAGACCCCACAAAGAGATTCTACAGCTTTTATTTGTTGGGGTAGCTCTCTATAGGTTCCTAGGGATGACTCTAAGTGTTCTTGTTTTAGAACAATTAATTTAATGCTTTCTGCTATGCTTTGGATGTCAAAATTAACTTCATCCTTAGCTACCTTAAGGACCCCACTGACTCCCTATCTAGCTTTTGCTTCAGAAGCACATTTAACAACCTCCCACGTACTAGTTAGTCTTTAGTGCATAAAATTTCCTCCAGATGAGGAATCAAGGAAAAATTTTGTAATGACCCCGCCTCTCAGTAACCCCCAATTAAGGGAGACCAAGAGGTCAGAGCCGTTATCTCAATTTCCAGATCAAAGGTTTGACAAATAATCAATAATAATTATCAGATTCTACCAAACTATATTGAAAGGCTGTAATAAAATGAAACTTTGCATACCTTTTAAAACTTTGGATATCTAACTTCTATCCATGACTGGAATCTATTCTAACTAATCCTCATTGCACTTTGATTCTTATTTTCACAATGTGCCACTTTACTGTTTTCCCTATTCACACTTGTACCAAAAACGCCGACAAACAAAATGTCAGTCATCATATAAGAATATGTCGGCGTGTGGGGACAACCAAAATTTCACAAATATGGCTAACAACCTAATTATCACAATCAAGGTAATTTAACAAGCCAAATTACGTTTTCAATGTGTCATTCTCCACCGCTTTTGCCCTAACCCTGGAATACCCCCTTTAGGGTTTCTCTTTTGCCATTGACCTAAGGCCACCTTCTCAATCCCGAGCTTGGTGCCTGGGGTCACCCTTCATGATGCCCATTAGTCATGCAATATCATAGGCCACCTTCTCAATCCTGATCTTGGTGCCTGGGGTCACCACTCATGGTGCCCATGGGTCTTCCCTCCTGGGCTTGACCTTTTTGCATCATCCATCAGGGTGGCATGTAGGTGTGAGAATACACACTTATACTATTATTGTGATAACCATAGTGACTTTATAATTTGCAAGTATGAACATCCAATTGATAAGTTGCATTCAATGTGGTGAATCATCTGAGAAACTCTTCAGGAAACTAATGTGATTAACCATAATTAACCACATACCTGTCAAGCTGACTTGATTGCAGAAATAATTCAACCAATTAAGAAACCAAGCAAGCACACACCAAGTTGATCCTGAAACAGGCATCCAATTTTTCTTATCATTAATCATGTCATCATGGTCTATTAATCCTAGTTGTTTCCTAGGGTTACTAGTCCTTTTTAGGGTTTTGATTACAATCAGGGTTTCACTTCATTTTTATTATTTTAAACCCTAATTTTATAAAATTACTCACAAACCCTAATTGCCTCATCTTTCTTTCACAAAAGATCCTAAGATCATCCTTTAGCAACATGAAACCCTAATTTCATATTACAAGCACTTTTCTTTCCTTTTTCTCCTATTTAGGGTTTCTAAGTAGATTAACCATCATATTAGGTTTAAAACCCTAAACCTTGCAATTTCATCTTCAAAATAGGTTAAGATTCATCTTTATCATTAAACAAGTTAACCATACTCAAATTAACTTATTTGCAATATTAAATCTATCCTTTATCATCAATTAGGGTTTCTAACCACAAATTAATACTTTTTCCATTAAAATTAATTACTTTTATAAAAGGATACTGATTTAGGCTTCCAAACCATTTTTTGTTATTCCTCGTATTTTTTTTATCAATTTTCATGCACAAACCTTTCTCATCTGAGTCTTCTAGCAAAAGATCTGATTTTTGTAATGAAAATCCTTTTTATTGATTTATTTGTTACTTTTAGAAAAATGAGGATCGTTTGATCCATGGCCCGCAGGTCCACTCAGGATCCAACGACCTAGGATGCGTGCACCTTATTCTATGATCTAAAATACGTGAAAGACCAAACTAACCTTAACTCAATAGAAAGAGGCAAGGGGTACTCTGGTAGTTCTACGGGGTCTCCTTCTTCAACCTCATGACTCTCTTGTTGTTGCGATGCTCATCCTTGTGGTTGACTTCTTGATCTAGTCCACCTACGAGCACGCCAACGGGTCACGAAGCTTCACTTTCTGCCGACGAACTCAACTAGGGGTTCAATTGTATGCAAAGAACACACCGTGACCCTCTTCTACTCGCCGGACTCCGGGGAGGTTTGCTGAGGTGACGAGAGTGCGGGTCAGGGTAGAAGGATCAATTGAGAGCACTCCTTGCAACTCTCTGCAGGTCGTGGGTTGGTAGGTTTGCATGTTGGCACCCTCACGAACCCTCCCCTATATATAGGGTTGGAGGTAGGTCCCTGCTGGATTGGGGATTCTCCCAATCGACGACCAAACCCCTACAAAGGGGGATGGTTCTTGTAACGTCCCAGGATTTGACGCCTCGGATAGCATGATCTTATAAGGAATGATTGGACTACCCATATCGCCAAGGTGCACCTCCTTTTCAGGGAGCCCATCTCTAAAGAACTCCATAGTTAAGCGTGCTCAGCTTGGAGTAGTACTAGGATGGGTGACCAGTCGGGAAGTTGATCATGGCTTGCGCGTCAGTGTGGACAAAGTGCGCAGTTAAGGCTAGTGGTGGTCTGTGGGTCCAGTCATCATTCCTGAAACTCTACTAGAGCCTTGGGCAGTGGGCCCGGGTTTTACAAATGGTATCGGAGCCATAACCCCTCCAGTAGGTGGGGCCCACATGGGCATGTGGCATGCCAGTCTTGAGTCGTGCGATCCAGGCAAGTTGGAAAGGGCTATCTGTAGAGATGAGATGGAGCCACCCTTGCGCTGGTAGTCGTGGACGGGAGCTGGGTGTCTATGGGCCATTGTGGGTCTGCACTGAAATGGGGTCAGATTATGAGGCCATATAGTTGAGCCTTGACGAGGACATCAAAAGTCTAAGTGGGGGAGATTGTAACGTCCCAGGATTTGACGCCTCGGATAGCATGATCTTATAAGGAATGATTGGACTACCCATATCACCAAGGTGCACCTCCTTTTCAGGGAGCCCATCTCTAAAGAACTCCATAGTTAAGCGTGCTCAACTTGGAGTAGTACTAGGATGGGTGACCAGTCGGGAAGTTGATCCTGGCTTGTGCGCAGTTAAGGCTAGTGGTGGTCTGTGGGGCTAGTCATCATTCCTGAAACTCTACTAGAGCCTTGGGCAGTGGGCTCGGGTGTTACAGTTCTCCTCGGTTTCCTCTCCTGAGTTCAAAGGAAACAACAATGGGGTTGCACACTCTCTGGATCACAAGAAATCTGAGAGGGAAATTCCCTCTACAACTCGGCAGAGTCCAAGTCCTTATGGGACTAGACGATGAGCGCCAAGCGTTGGATCAAGACGGCTCTTGCTGCACGCGTTCATCCAAAAAGAAAAATAGATTCCTATTTGCAAAATAATGTTATATTTTGGAGATAATTTGAGAAAATCATGTCTCCTAAACCATAGCTCCTTTTTATCTCAAATTTTAAGGGAAAGTTCGTCTTGACATTATCTAGCTATTTATGAAGTTTGGGAAACAAATTCCAACGTATGAGAAGGCTTCCTTCCCTCCCAAGTTATCCTTCAATTAATCCAATTTTAATTAGTATTTCTTTTTCCCTTTGCCATTATCTTGTTATTTTGGGTCCCTTGGACCTCAAGAAATCCTAAAGGCACGGATTCCCATATTGGGTAATATCTATTTTCCTTTATCCTCTTATAAAAGTCTATTTCGCATATTTTCCTTTTATTAATTTAATCCTTTTCCTTTTTATTTCTCTTTTCTTTTCAATTGGGCTCAATGGCCAACAAAGCCCATAAAACAACCAACAAGGCTATTGTAAACGAAATCCTTTTATTCAAAACAAATTATATCCTTATTTTTTCAAATATCTTTAGTAGGAGAAATTACATTTCTCACCAAAAGAACCCAAAAATTGGGGTTGTAACATCCTTCCCCTCTTATAGGAATTTTGTCCTCAAAATTCCACTAGGTACACAAACAAATAGGATAAGCCTTTCTTATGTCCATCATGGCTCCCATGTGGCCTCACCATTTCCATGGTGCTTCCCCAAGAACCTTCATCATTTCATATTCTTTCATATGAGTTCTTTCTTACCTTGGTTTATCGTACCCTCATAGGTGACTCAGGACTTTTCAGCCTTTCAAAAGGATGAATAGGTTCAGGGGTCAACACATGGCTTGGGTACCTCACATAGTGCTCTAGATCATACTCGTGGAACACATTATACATCATGTTATCCTGAGGGGTAAGGCTAAACACAACCATCTCCACCAATCCATCTCAAATGGACCATGTGGTCGGGACTCAGCTCTCTCTTAGCTATAACTTAGAGGGGTCAGATTTTCTCATCACATACTCTCCCATAGTGAGCTGCATGTCAGTATGCTTTGCATCATCTCACAACTCATTTCGCCCCTGGGATTTCTTAGCCATCGCATGATCAAAGCGACTTCATCTACACCCATTGTGGACTCACTGACCTTCACAAGGTCTCTTCACCAATATCATCTTAATGAAGTGGTGACCGACACAACCTCCCTTACAGAGCTTCTTTACATCCCGACACTGGATATGGTGGTTATCATCACATCTTACAGGGGACAAGAAGTGTCTCCATGTATCACACTGAACAAGTACGCATGCTCTTATCAGACCCTCTAGTTTGGATTATAGTAACCATTAGTTAGGGGTGATAAACTATACTAACATCGAATTCTTCATGTACCTACTTCCACCGCATGGAAGTGAATCTTTAGGTTATACTCAAGAACTTTGAACTCACATCATGGTGTAGTTGAACCATCTTCCTCATATGTAGGTCAACTGGATCCATCCCTTGACAACATTCTTTCTTTCTCATGACATCTAGGTAAGGCAATCTACCATAACCCATATTGCATCTTGACCTTCCTTGGTCTAGGAGAGACTTACCACAACATCCATAGTGATGAACTCTCATTCCCTCTCGGGGACTCTTTATCCTTTCTATCAAAACATTGGGTTACTGGTGTTCGTCCTTCACCTCCTGGCTTGCATGGAGACAAGCCACGTGCAACTTTATCTTAAGCATCCAAAGTACTACTGTCACTTACTATCTTTGTAGTACCACGGTGTATGGTGAACTTAAAATCATGATCTCCTCTATGTCATGATTGCTCAAGATTGATTCCTCAGAAACCCTAAACCACTCTAGTCGGGGTTTCATCACCTTCTTTTCCAGAGAGGTGCATATGAGGTTCTACCACAATCCTTTTCTTGCATCAAGGCCTAAGTTGGCTAACCAAACAACTACTAACTTGTTCAACATATCTCGTTACCTCTGAGTGTTAGCCAAACTTATCTCCTTTTTCAAGCTTAGGGTTAACCTAACAACCTCTTCTAGCCTCTATATAAACTAAGCAGCTGCATCTCAACCAGAGCATCCATTACCACTTCACATCCACAGGTGTTAGGTAATGTTGAAGACATACACCTCACTGTATCCACTTATTATCTCATCTCAAACTTTAGGTCTATCTTGAACAAGAAACTTAGAGCTCATCTTCTTGATTATCAAACTCAATCTTGTATAACTCACAAATTCCACTTAGCTCAAGATAAAACATCCTCACAAGATGACTACCTTAATTCTCTTGATGTTGGTAAACCATCTACATATCATTTACTCCACAAGGGTATGTTATCATCTATGTCCTCATACCTCAAAGCAACATTCCAACTCACATCATCTTTATCCTTGGTGTATGGCATGCGTACTGTCCTATCTCTCACTCCCATAATAAGAGGAAATAAGCATTTGGTTGCAGTCTAAATACAAAATTCTTCCCATTCCAAGAGTAGAGATGGTACATCCCACCTTGCCAGTACACCTTCAAATCTAAGTTGAAATGTGCAACTTATGTCTCAACATCACAAACATCTCGATATCAAAGTTACTTCCATGGAAAACTGATCTTGAACCTACTTGGGTCACCACCCAATCCTTGGTTGTCTCCTCTAGGTCTGTAGGGTGCTGGCACTTTTGGGGTCATCCCTCTTCCCTTATGCATCCAGAGAGTGCCCTACTCATCTGCCCTTTGGGTCCCATGAGTTCATGAAGGTGATCAACCTCCTAACCCATGGCCCTCAGACAATGATAGTCATGACCTCCCGACACTATGTGCAACTAGGGAATTAGGCAACTCCTACTTCCATTAGTCTTTTCCCTACCTAACCCTAGGATAGACTTAGGATTCGGGTATATTACATGTCCAACTCAGAACCTTACCCAAGTCTCCATCATCTCTCTCTGCATTCCTAGGTTGACTTTCATCCTTTCATAGGGGTCATGGCGATCTACCTACCTTGGTCAGGCCCCATACCGGTTACCTCCATGGTAACACATCCACATGCACTGGGTCTACATGTTCATTCTCATACCATGTACTTTTCACTTAGCTTCTCAAGATCCTATTGAGACCTCTTTAGGTTACCTCAAAACCAATAAAACCGGTATACACCCTACAAAAGGGTCCCTCTCCCAGGATGGGAGGAAACTACACCTTGATAACAAAGGTCACAAACGTGCTTAGGTCTAGGGTTTACATCCACATGAGCATGCTTAACCCTAGTAAGATACTAAGGCACAAGCAGATGACCTACTAAACCATGCTAGGTCATACTTGTTCTCATTCCTCAACATTGGACCAAGAACAAACCTTCCCGTGTCATCAACTTAGTTGTGAGGGGTTCATCAAACTTACCTTAAACTTAAGGGGTTTCCTTTTCCTCTCACCATGAGGAGTACCATGCTTGAATATATAAAAACTCAAATCTCATCATGAGAATCAGGTACACCACTTCCCCTCTTATACCTAGGAACCCTAGGTTCACTTTTTGGGTGTCCAACTGCATGCTCAACCTATTAACAATGAACCAAACATGTACAAGGTATAACATGTACTTCCTGTCATACTTCTACTCAAGCAACACTTCAGAGTGGAGTCCTCCTCAAGGACAACCTACAAGTTATAAGGCCTAACAACTTGCTACTAAACCTCTTCATGGTCTTAAGGAACTCTTCTTCTTATCTCAGAAGGTAAACACCTATACCATAGGCACATAGGTACCGGGAGCCTCATCTTCTCTCTAGGGTTTGGTTCCTCTAATGGCAACCAAGATATCATCAGCCTCCAGGGATCAAGCATGAGGCAACCAATATCATCTACTTAGGTCGCATCATCCTCAACTCCCCACTGTTCCTCATATCTCGGAGTCTAGGCTTCCAACCTTCTTGCTTGGGTCATGCTCTCTCTCTCTAGAGATAACTCCACAACCAGTCTAACTACTAGAGGTCCTCTCTCCATGAATATGGATCAAGCTCACAAGCATACCCCTACCTGGGTGAAGCCTATGTTCAACTTATGTTTGCTCAAGATTATCCATAGCTCTTCTTGCTTATCTCATAAGCTATCCCACATACTCTCCTGGACATGGTTTCAACCTATTGTCGCACTGCTGACGTACTCTAGGTGCATGCTATGCCCTATTCGCATAAGCCCATAGGGTTTCTATAGGTTCTTCACTAACCTCATCATTGAAGGAGCTATCCTTCACTCTAACATGCACGACCCTTTCCAGGGTTGGGTTGCCAAATATACTAGGTCATCCAACCTCTCATGTCTCATATGGGCATCTAAAAGCATGTCCACCCACATACCTAGTCTACCATGGCATCTAACTCATCATGTCATCTCTCTCTAACCACCACTTAGGGTCAGGGTTAGCATCATCCTTAGAGGATTTTTCCAGGTCTCTACTTATAATAAAGATCTCTGCCTCCATGACCAACTTTCTCCACTCATCCTCCTGACAAGGAGGTCTAGCCTCAGGTCTCTCCTGAGAGCATGACAACTCATGTCATACGACCTAAGCATGTATCTATTCTTTAGTTTACGCTTAATCTATTAAGCTTATGTCCATGACATCTTATTTACATGCTTTTCATTAATTTGGTGGAGGATTTCTTAGACCTTATCAACCTTGCCCATACCTCAAGAGGGTGAGGAAAAGAGAGAAAACCCTAATCCTTAAGGTCCTTAATAACATTTGAGTTGAGAATGGATGAACAAGATGAGAGAATCCTAAAGGTATCTTATTTCGAGTCAAATCCTGAGACATTGGCCAAGCAGTCGCACTAATCTAGGAGTCCTTGTATTCTGACTAGCGATGCGGAAGAAAATCTTTCCATCCCCCAAACGTGATCCTTTTCTAGACACCTCTCTCTTTCAAAAAATCCTCTAATAACTCCCTTGGGTTCTACAGAGTTTGTAAAATTTAAAAATTATTAAAGATTAAATGAGGAACCTATGCTCTGATACCAAATGTAATGACCCCGCCTCTCAGTAACCCCCAATTAAGGGAGACCAAGATGTCAAAGCCGTTATCCCAATTTCCTGATCAAAGGTTCGACAAATAATCAATAATAATTATGAGATTCTACCAAACTATACTGAAAGGCTGTAATAAAATGAAACTTTGCATACCTTTTAAAACTTTGGATATGTAACTTCTATCCATGACTAGAATCTATTCTAACTAATCCCCCTTGCACTTTAATTCTTATTTTCACAATGTGCCACTTTATTGTTTTCCCTTTTCACACTTGTACCTAAAATGCCGACAAACAAAACGTCGGTCAGCATATAAGAATATGTCAGTATGTGGGGACAACCAAAATTTCACAAATATGGCTAACAACCTAATTATCACAATCAAGGTAATTTAACAAGCCAGATTACATTTTCAATGTGTCATTCTCCACCGCTTTTACCCTAACCCTGGAATACCCCCTTTAGGGTTTCACTTTTGCCATTGACCTAAGGCTACCTTCTCAATCCTGAGCTTGGTGCCTGGGATCACCCTTCATGGTGCCCTTTAGTCATGCAATATCATTGGCCAACTTCTCAATCACGAGCTTGGTGCCTGGGGTCACCACTCATGGTGCCCATGGGTCTTCCCTCCTGGGCTTGACCTTTTTGCATCATCCATCAGGGTGGCATGTAGGTGCGAGAATACACACGTATACTATTATTGTGATAATCATAGTGACTTTATAATTTGCAAGTATGAACATCCAACTGATAAGTTGCATTCAATGTGGTGAATCATCCGAGAAACTCTTCGAGAAACTAATGTGATTAACCATAATTAACCACATACCTGTCAAGGTGACTTGATTGCAGAAATAATTCAACCAATTAAGAAACCAAGCAAGCACACACCAAGTTGATCCTGAAATAGGCATCCAATTTTTATTATCATTAATCATGTCATCATGGTCTATTAATCCTAGTTGTTTCCTAGGGTTACTAGTCCTTTTTAGGGTTTTGATTATAATTAGGGTTTCACTTCATTTTTATTATTTTAAACCCTAATTTTATAAAATTACTCACAAACCCTAATTGCCTTGTCTTTCTTTCACAAAAGATCCTAAGATCATCCTTTAGCAACATGAAACCCTAATTTCATATTACAAGCACTTTTCTTTCCTTTTTCTCCTATTTAGGGTTTCTAAGTAGATTAACCATCATATTAGGTTTAAAACCCTAAACCTTGTAATTTCATCTTCAAAATAGTTTAAGATTCATCTTTATCATTAAACAAATTAACCATACTCAAATTAACTTATTTGTAATAATAAATCTATCCTTTATCATCAATTAGGATTTCTAACCACAAATTAATACTTTTTCCATTAAAATTACATAATTTTATTAAAAATATACTTATTTAGGATTCCAAACCATTTTTAATTGATTCCTCGTATTTTTCTGATCAATTTTCATGCACAAACCTTTCTCATCCGAGTCTTCTAGCAAAAGATCTGATTTTTGTAATGAAAATCCTTTTTATTGATTTATTTGTTACTTTCAGAAAAATGAGGATCGTTCGATCCATGGCCCGCTAGTCCACTCAGGATCCAACGACCTAGGATACGCGGACCTTATTCTATGATCTAAAATACGCGAAAGACCAAACTAACCTTAACTCGACAGAAGGAGGTGAGGGGTACTCTGGTAATTCCGTGGGGTCTCCTTCTTCTTCAACCTCGCGACTCTCTTGTTGTTGTGATGGTCAACCTTGCGGTTGACTTCTTGATCCAGTCCACCTGCGAGCACGCCAATGGGTCAGGAAGCTTCGCCTTCTGCCGACGAACTCGACTAGGGGCTCAATTGTATGCCAAGAACACGTCGTGATCCTCTCCTACTTGCCGGACTCCGGCGAGGTTTGCTGAGGTGACGAGAGTGTAGGTCAGGGTAGAAGGATCAATTGAGAGCATTCCTTGCAACTCTTCGCAGGTCATGGGTTGGTAGGTTTGTGTGTTGGCGCCCTCATGAACCCTCCCCTATATATATGGTTGGAGGCAGGTCCCTGTTGGATTAAGGATTCTCCCAATCGACAACCAAACCCCTACAAAGTAGGGATGGTTCTCCTTGGTTTCCTCTCCCGAGTCCAAAGGAAACAAGAACGAGCTTGCACACTCTCTGGATCGTGAGAAATCTGAGAGGGAAATTCCCTCTACAACTCGGCAGAGTCCAAGTCCTTGTGGGACTGGATGATGAGTGCCAAGTGTTGGATCAAGATCCAACGGCTCTCGTTGCACGCGTTCATCCAAAAGGAAAAACATATTCCTATTTGCAAAATAATGCTATATTTTAGAGATAATTTGAGAAAATCATATCTCCTAAACCATAGTTCATTTTTATCTCAAATTTTAAGGGAAAGTTCGTGTTGACATTATCTATCTATTTATGAAGTTTGGGAAACAAATTCCAACATATGAGAAGTCTTCCTTCCCTCCCAAGTTATCCTTCAATTAATCCAATTTTAATTAATATTTCTTTTCCCTTTGCCATTATCTTGTTATTTTGGGTCCCTTGGACCTCAAGAAATCCTAAAGGCACGGATTCCCATATTGGGGAATATCTATTTGCCTTTATCCTCTTATAAAAGTCTATTTCACATATTTTCCTTTTATAAATTTAATTCTTTTCCTTTTTTATTTCTCTTTTCTTTTCAATTGGGCTCAATGGCCAACAAAGCCCATAAAACAACCGGCAAGGCTATTGTAAATGAAATCCTTTTATTCAAAACAAATTATATCCTTATTTTTTCAAATATCTTTAGTAGGAGAAATTAAATTTCGCACCAAAAGAACCCAAAAATTGGGGTAGTAACAAATTTGGTATCATTGTCAACACCGCAATAGAAAATTTCTATGAGCTGGGCTTGAGAAATGTCATGATGAGGGCATTTTTGAAGCAAGTCTTTGAACCTTTCCTAGGCTTCTCCTAGGGATTCTCCTGGGGACAGAAAAATGAGTGATTTGTCCCCTGATTTCATAAGTGAGGGAAGGAGGGTAAAAATTTTCAAGGAATTTATTTTGTAGGACCTCCCAAGTTGTAACATGCTCATCACTCTCCATGGTGTTGTACCAACCACTAGCTTGGCCGGTGAGAAAATATTTGAACAATCTAAGGTTGATTTATTCTTGAAAGATGCTTGGGAGTTTGTTCAAGGAACAAAGGTCAATGAACCTTTGAAGATGATTTTGACAACTTTCCCCACTGTTGCCAGAGAATGGGTTGGCTTGGATCATGGTGATCCATTGGGTTTGGATTTCAAATTGTGGGGTAAAGGATGTCGGGAGGCACAACTAGATGTTGTACATAGGTAGTCTTGGGAATATAAAAATCCTTTAATTGTTTTTGCCTTTCGACTTCCCTCCTACTAGCATCTAATGTTTCTTGTTCAGCCATGTAGGCTGCTCAAAAAATGGCTTCTCGAACCACTAGATCGGTTAAGACGTGCTCTTTGTGAGATGCAAGAGCCTAATTGATCCTACGAGTGACTTCCTCTTCATACATCCTAATTTGTCTTTGATGACTTAGGGGATATCATTCATCTATATCCAATTTCGAGAAACATCATTCAAGCAATATTCGAGCAACATATCATAATTTCATTATCATGGTTTCCAAGGTTGATGAATGATCTAGACCTAGGTCCATCTAGGAAATAAACCACAAGCTATAGTCAACATTGTCATATATCAAGGTCATTATCAAATCAATATTCTAGATCAAGTATCAACCATGGGTTTAACCCATTAGGCATAGGTCAACCAATGCAAATAGCTGAAAGGTAATACCTTTCCAAACTCTAAATAATCAATAGGATGAAAACTTAGAGGTAGTCATAATAGGGATGTGACCTAGGTTAGGGGAGTCATGAGTCAACTACTACCCTAATCTAGCACATTATTAACATTGGTCATTATCCATTGAGCTTATTCAAATAGGGAGAGTATCAATGATCAAAGCATGTTTTACAAGGTCATAACATCAAAATTCAAGATAATAGGGAAATAATGTCAAGTTTTTACAAAGTCAAGGTTATATTTGCGTTCCTTTCCATTCATGATCAAGTTAGTGGTATAATTGGGAATTTAGTGCATGATTTAGGTCCATGCTCATCATGTCAAAATCGAGTTTGCAAAAGGCATCAATAGTTAGTAGGAAACTTCTTTTTGCATCATAGTCTTAAATCATGATTTTGTGAGTCATAAGATTAATAATTTGATGGCATAATCATGATGTGTATCAAATAGGGAAATTTTTTGCCTAACTATGGTTGAGGTTTAGTCAATAATACGGCAACATGGGCTTAATCAAATAGGGACCTTATCAACAATAAGGTATAAATCCTTCTTAATTCACCATATCAAGATTTACCTCAACATAGAAACCATGTAGTCTAGTTTGGCTAAATTGAGTTTGCATGATATTAGGGGTCATACAAGAGTAATGGATTCAAAATTATCAAAAATCGAATTTTCAAATTAAGGCCAGATCATGGTATCAACTTTCAAAATTTAGCGATATTCATTTTCCCCATGCATAAGCTACCCATAATCGAGACATCATGTGGTAAAAGGTCAGAAGAAAGGACCACATGAGGAGATGAGAAGACTACCTAATCTTCATCTACATGGGTGGCTTAGGATAGTCCTTAAAGAAGGGATGAGATGCTAGAAGACTCTCTAGGGTTTCACAAGAGAACCTTTAGGTCTAGTTCTGGTTCAACTGAGGCAGGTAGAGCGGGGGATCTCAACCACCGTAAAGACAGATAGGAGAAATTATGTCAGGACCCCGAGCCAAGACACCTCAATTTTCACCATTATGGACTTTATGGTTTCTTGGGTGTAAGAGACTTGAGAAATTATTTACTTAAAATATATGGGAGTGTGTAATATCTGATACCAACCGTCACGGAGCCGTTCTTACCCCAATCCCAATCCCACTGCCTAGACAGTAGAAAAAGGATTGAAGCGCCCATCCCTGAGTGGCCCAATAGGATTAATCACATTGGCATATACAATAAGAAATAAATAACTCAAAAACTGGATAATTAAAGAACAAACTAACCCAATATGTAGATATATCTGATTTATCTTTGTCATCAAAGTGTATGAGTGTGGAAGCAATCTTATTTAGTATTCCATTTGTATTGCCTAAAATCAAGAAAATCGAGACACAATCATACAATTACATGGTACGTTATCAAAATCACGTAAAACCCTTTATAAGAAAATAGGTATACTCGGCAGGACTTATATTCAAAAGAATAACTTTGCAAAACCAACATTTATTCGACAAGTTTTTCAAGCAATTCAACTTTTATTATGAGTTCCCATTATGCTCTAATTCGAGAAGCGTGCTTATATATATTGTCTAACTCTATTACCCCCAATGCGATGGGGAAGGTCACTAGGCTCCTTCTCACCATAGGAACATAGGAAGCCAATGTACAAGTCCCACCTCTCAATGAGGGGGTTGCTTGCACCCAATATCAACATTATCAGCATTATCAACATCATCATCATTATCAATATACAGGCAGTCATAATGGGCATGCAATTTATGTTTTCATGTTTTTCAAAATATAGTATAGAAAAACAGAAGACTAATCATAGGGAACAGTAGCTCATCCAAGTAAATAGCCAAGTATACAGTCAAGAGATACATAAAAGTATCTTCAATACAATCACGAAGGAGTTATATAATAGCATACCTTTCACTGAAGATTTTGAGTAAGATCTCGAGTGTTAGAGTAGAGTCAAAGTCAAGCCCTGACACATTAATGGGTATTCATGCATTAGTATTCTAGACTATAATAGGGAGTCACAAGGACCAACATTACAATTCATTAAGCCTTGTTATCGTCCTTGGATGTGGTATCTCATTATGATCAAGATTTCATGTTTTTGGGATTATCACGAACCATACTTAGTTCATAATAGGACCTTACCCAAAGTCAAGGTCACTAGTTAACTTCTAGATCAATATTGATATAGATATTTCTATGAATAGTACTTCATGATCTTAGAATGATGAGATCACAAGCTTTGATCTTTATTAGATTCAATAATCACAAGATCAAGATTGGATTGTAATATTTAGATTTCATGAGCAAATGTATAACATAGCTATAAGAGTGAGTCTAAATGTCATTTTCACTAGATCTAGATTGCAAGGAATCAAATGTTACATAACATGGTAGGTCCATAAGTCTAGAATCATATCTTGATGTTAGATCAATTAAACATTGTCAAAAGTAAAACAAAATAAGATTTAGAATGTTCATGTCTACAATACTAGGGTTAAAATCTGTCATCAAGACTTGTCATTATTTAGGGTACATAAATCATAAACAAGTCAAAAAAGTTAGATCTAGATCTTTCATAAAAGTAATAGATGCAAAAGTTAAATGTTGTGATTTGATTGATAGATCAATACTAGTTACACAAATTTCATGATATCAAGTCAAGATTCGGAAAAGATACACACTTGATTTGCATCCCACCATCAAAGATACCACATAAATATAATTCGGAGAAACATCAAGAATCAGGTGTTTCAAGCATTTTCATTGCATCCAGCACGTTCTTGCGATCAAAATGGACTATAATTTTACATATTTATGAGCATAGAATCAAAAGTTATGGTCAAAATAAGTTTCTAGAGAGAGAAGAAGAGGGAATCATACCCGAAGCGAGAGAAAGCTCGCGAAAATGGAGCTGATACAGTGATTTCTATGGATGCACAACTTCAGCCAAGATGGGGAACAAGCTAAAGTGCACGAAAGTGAAATCCGAAGGTATGGATGTGTTCGTGGGGAAGAATGGGAGCCAAAGAGGGTTTTATACAGGTGTGAGGGTCTAGGGTTAGGGTGTATTCCACCCACTTTCGGCCATGGCGGCGGCCGCCCCAAAGGGATTAGAAAGTTCGAGAAACTTTGTGATTGCAGGTGAAAAATGAGTGGGAAAGAGTGGTATTTCAAATTTGGGAGAGAATGGCAAAAGAATCGCGTGAAACGGCCTTGAAATGGTGGAGAACCGGCCGACTTGGGCTCCTCTACCCGGCGGCACTGTAGTAGGCTGACCCGGGGTAGGGGATGACCCCACAGCCATCGGATTGAGATTCGAGGGTGCGCGGGTCAGCACCCCACCCTGGGTCAGACCCTCTGTGCATCCCATTAAGGGAGGAAATTGGCCCAACAAGATGAAAATGAAGGAAAAGAAAGGGGAAAAAGTGGTTTAAACATGGAATTTCAAGAATTTCTCTAGGGAGTTAGAAAGCTCAGAATGAATTGAAATTTAGCCACAAGGCTTATAATATGGTCACAAATATTCACAAATATTTTGGGATCCAAATAATAAATATAGATACTGGATTGAGATAAAAGAATAGCAAGACTAAGATTAGTAGAAATTTAAGTGTTCAAAGTATACATTGCCATCAAAATTCCCCAATTAAGTATCACCAAAGTCCTCAAATCTCACTATTATCCATTTTTTTCAAAAGAGTGTTTGACACTTATTTGATGATAAAGTGGGGTTATTGAATACAATAAATATAGAACTATATTTTAGAATCAAAAGATGAAAAATCCACTTTATCACAGGTTACATCTAGGTTTAGGGTAAAAAAGAGGTTGGCGGCTATTGTTTTGAACTGTATTCGAGCTGCTAGCCGACCGGTTGGCGAGGCAAGCTGACCGGTTGGCATCTGGAAAGGGCAGGAGTTGAGGAAGTGAATCAAAAACCCTATGTTTGAGTGGAGATGCCCTTTTGACTTGCTAGGCTGGAGCGAGAAAACTCCCAGTTGGAGTCCCAACCGAGTGTTTGACGTTTGAATAGCACGCCATTATTTGGATGTTTGAATAAGGTGACAGCAGCTGAGGGTAGAGTCAACTGGGCATCTGGGAAAACTGAGTCGGCCGTCGAGATGCTTTAACTGAGCGTCTAAGGAGTGAGATGCCATGCCTTTACTATCAATCTTGTTGGTTCAGTGAGTGTTGAGATGAACGTTTGGAACAAATGAGTCGACCATCTGGAGTCTGAAATGCTCAGTTGGATAGCCAATCGATTGGCTCGTGACCCGAATCTACAAGATCAGAACAGTTTTAATGAGAACATAGCTTAATTGTGATATAAGGAGGCAGATAACATTTTGTTCATTTTTAATGGATAATAATGAGAAATTCCATGTGACAAGACTTAAAATGTTGTGCAAAAAGGATGTTGAAGTAGCATGTGTCAATCTTGTTCCTTCGGCTGATGTTTCCTGTAAGTTGGCACTCCTTGTAGGTCTTGACAAATGACGTAGCATCCTTAAAAAGAGTCGGCCCATAAAATCCTGATTGTAAGACTTTTGCAGCTATTCCCCCCCCCTCCCCCCATGGTGGCCCCCATAAGGTGAGGAGTGACATTCTTTGAGGATTAGGGATACTTCTTCTTCCGGTATGCATCAATGATATAAGTTGTCAGATCATGTTTTGAACAACAGCGGATCATCCCAATAGTAGATTTTTAGCTCGGAGAATAATTTCTTCTTTTGATTATAAGTGATCTCCGGTGGAAGTTCCCCACAGGATAGATAATTGCAAATGTCCGTGAACCAAGGCAGGATCCACTCATCTGATTGGGCCATCAGAAGAGCTTCATTAGAATAGTTTTCATTTACTGGCAGTTGATTTTCTTCATCAAAAACTATCCTTGATAGGTGGCATGCAACCACATTTTATTTTCCTTTTTTATTAATGATCTCATGGTCGAACCCTTGCAGTAATAAGGCCCATCGCAAAAGTCTCATCTTTGTGTCCTTCTACTGCATGAGATATTATATAGCTCCACGATCAATGTACACTTTTACTTTTGACCCTACCAAATATGATCTCAACTTGTCAAAGGCAAATACAATAGCCAACATTTCTTTTTCAGTGGTGGTGTAATTCACTTGGGCCTCATCCAATGTTAGGCTTGCGTAGAAAATCACATGGTGTCTCTTATCCTTCTTCTGTTCAAGGACTACCCCGATGGTGAAATCGTTAGCATCACACATAATTTCAAAAGGTAGCTCCCAACCTGGTGCTTGTAGAATCAGTGTTGTTGTTAACACCCTTTTAAGGGCCTGGAAGGCGTCTAAGCATTCACTAGTGAACTCAAATTCAGCATCTTTAATCATGAGATTTGAAAGAGGTTTAGAAATCTTTGAGAAGTCTTTTATAATTCGTCTATAATATCCCGCATGCCCTAAGAAACTCCTTACTCCTATAATGGATTTGGGCAGCGAAATCTTGGATATGGCATTGATCTTACTTAGGTCCACTTTGATTCCTTCCTTGGAAACTTTATGCCCTAAAATGATACCGTCTTAGACCATAAATGGCATTTTTCCCAGTTTAGGACAAGGTGTTTTTTCTCAAAGCATTGTAACACCAAAGACAGGTTCCTTAGACATGCCTTTAAATCTTTTCCATAAATAGAGAAGTCATCCGTGAAGACCTCCACTATGTCTTCTAGGAAGTTTGAAAACATAGATATCATGCAGCGTTGGAAAGTTATTGGTGCATTACATAGCCCAAATGGCATTCTTCTGAAAGCGTACATTCTATAGATGCAGGTGAAGGTTGTCTTTTCCTGATCATTGGGATGAATCGATACTTGATAGAATCCCTAATATCCATCCAGAAAACAAAAGTAATCATGGTGAGCTAATCTTTCTAGAACGTGATCGATAAATGGTAGAGGGAAATGATCCTTTTTGGTAGCAACATTTACCCTGTAATAGTCTATGCACATATGCCAACCTGTTATCATTCTTGTTGCCACTTCATCTCTGTCCTATCCTCTTATCACTTTCGTTCCACCTTTCTTAGGTACCACAAAGATAGGGCTTACCCAGTTACTGTCACTTATTGGGTAAATGATCCCGACATCCTGCAACTTAATAACTTCCTTCTTTACGACTTCCTTTAGCATTTGGTTCAACTTCCTCTGTGGTTGAGCTAATGGTTTAGTTGTTTCTTCAAGGTGTATTATGTGCATACACAAGGTAGGGTTGAGGCCTTTGATGTCTTCTATTGAATACCCTATAGCCTTTCTATGCAATCTGAGCTCCTTTAGCAACCTTTCTATCTATTCATCTGCCAAGTTAGCATTGAAAATCACATGGTTCCTCTCTTCGTTGTCTAAGAATTCATATTTTAGCCCTTCCAGAAGCGATTTCACTTCTGGCTTTGGTTTTGGTGCCCTCTTTTCTTCAGGTCTTTGCTCAAGTGAGACGTACTTTGCGGTCTTGACTATCTCTTCGTCATCACTGAATTCATGTTCATGTTGATCCAAGTAATCCAAGATCTCTACTATGTCTAGGGCTTCCACTGTAGGGTCCTACTATTCAAGGCTCACATAAGGGGGATCAACAATCACCTTGTCCTCCTGCACCTTCACAATATTGAATGTAGCTATCCATAAAGTAGACTGGCTCATAGAGAGATGGTCCTTTCATAACATCTTGTACTCAAAAGTCGATGTGATCATCCCCTACACACAAGGTAATGATTCCCTCTACTACATCTATTAGATCTCTTCCGATAACGAGAAAAGGTCTTCCAAATATCATTGGACACTTAGAGTCCTCGAATGTGTCTATCACTACTATGTCGCATGGTATGAAGAATTGCCTGACCCATATCGAAACATCCTCTACTATTCCAACGAGTCTTGTAAAGTTGTGATCAGCTAATTTGATTCTCATACATGTTTTCACCATATCCGTCAACCCGATCCTTTACTCTAGACTCAATGGCATAAGACTAATGCTTGCTCCCAAATCGGCTAATCCCTTCCTTTCCACATTTCCCCCTACACAAAACGGTCTGTTAAATGCCCTTGTATCGCTCTTTTTGGTTGGTAACTTAGCTTGAACAAAGACACTTGACATTTTTTCGAATTGCACAGTCTCAACATGGTCTCCCCTCCTTTTCTTTGTGATTAGGTCCTTAAAGAATTTTGCATATGCTGGAATCTCTTCAATTGCATCAAGAAATGGGACATCCAAGTGTAGATTCTTTACTGCTTCCATAAACTTCTCGTACCTCTTCTATAAATGGTCTTTGATAAGTTTGTAGGGAAAGGGAACTCTTGTGGCATAAGGATTTCTCTTCAAAATAACTTCTCTGATAGGATCTAAGTTCTTGACCTCTTCATCCCTCTTCCTTTCTCCATTTCCTATTTCACAGCTGTCATCAGCTGGTCCTTATCCCTTGGACTTTTCCGTGGCAATCACCTTTTCAGATTGTTTCTCACCACTGCTTCCTTCTTCTGTAGTGTTGTTAGTGCAAAGGTTTTCCAATGTCCGCCCTAATCAGAGAGTGGCCATCTTCACGGTCTCCGTATTTGACGAGATCTTCCCTGAAGAATTTTTCATAAGTTCTACTTGTTGTTCAAACTATTGATCAATCTGCCTTTGATGGGTTTGCATGTCTGCCATCTGAGTTTGCATTGTAGTTAACACTCCTAAATTGGTGATGGCACTTTGAGAATGCTCGTTGTTTACCAAAGTTTTCCTTTTTGCAAAGTCAAACAATTGAGCATTCATGTCAGTTTGGTTGCTATCTTTTGCTTGGCTCAACCCTTGGCCTTGTCCTTGACCCTATCGACTCACATTTTTATTTTGACCCTGATAGCTATTTTTGTTCGTCTGATAAGTAGTAGTTCTAGTGTATTGAGTCAGTCCTCCTTTCTTCTTGAATCTTGGAGGTAGTTTAGATGAATTACTCAATTGATGAGTGTTTTCAGTAGCTTCTTTGTTGTTGTAGTTAAACCCAGGATTATCTGGTCATTTAAAATTGGCATAAGAGACATTTTCTATTTCTTCTTTGTTTTCACTTTCTTCACTCTCTTTTGGTCGTGTATAGATACAGTTGTCAACTCCATGCCCTCCTTCTCCACATGTAATGCATTTCATGACTTTCTCTGTGTGTTTCTTTCCCTTACCCCCAGTGTCTTTTAATTGTTTGACATCGTTAGCAATTTTCTGAATCTGAGATGTAATATTTTCCAAACCCTTAGCTTCGATTGACAGTCCTTTAGATCCGGCCTTCTTGGTTGATTCTCCATCATTTCTATCATAATCCATGCCTGCTTGTAGTGCAGCCATGTTATCAATTATCTTCATGGTTCTGCTCAGTTTCTTACCAAGAAAGTTGCTTTTGACGGTTGCATTTAGTGAAGTTCTTTCGGTGGGAGTTATCCTGTTGTAAAAAGTGGTCACCAGGAACCCCTTACGGTAGTTATGGTGGGGGAAATATCTCTGGTATTCTTGAAAACGTTCCCATACCTCGTGAAGGTTATCTCCTGGTTTTGTGTGAAAGAAGTGATCTTTTACATGTTACAGATAGTTCTTTCAGTGGGATAAAATTTAGTGAAAAATGTATCTGCAAGGGGTCTCCATCCATCTATGGACAGATGGGGTAAGTTAAGGTACTAGGATAGAGCATTATCTTCGAGAGAGAATTGAATCCTTTGCAATATATGACTTTCTGTGGAACTCCCCTCATCTTGATGGTATCACAGATGTTTTTGAAGGCATCAAGATGATGGTACAAATTTTTGATCCTTGAATTCCCACGGAAGGGCTTGTTCTGGATCATCGAGATTACAATTGGTTTCAAATCAAAATTAGTTTCATTGAAATGTGGGATGATAATTAGGCATCTTGACTCATTGGATCTAGTTGCGGCCAGCTCTCTAAGAGTTTTTCCTTCCTCATAGTCTTCACTCTCACTATTCCAGTCATCACATTCATGTTCATTTATGCGTTCATTCTCACGGTGATTTCTATGATGCCTTCTACGATGATTGTGATGTTGTTCTTCCTCGTGTCATTCTTCCTCACGGCAAAGACCATCTAAGTGATGGTCATCTCTCTCTTCATCTGTCTCATACGGCGGTGGGTCGTGTTGAACTCTTGCATTTCGATCGTCCCTAGTAAGACTGTTGTCCACACAAGGCGACATGGTGTCTTGAAGTTAAGGTGAAGAATTGAACAAATCTGCTTCCCTCTGGGTTCCCTGGATATACCGCACAGTCAAGTTAGGAAACTAGATGTGTTAAAATGAACTATTCTACGTAATCATAGGGTAGCAAATTTAGAGTTTTTTTGTGTAGCCAAACTTATCGCTAAGCTTGAGGCACACGAGTATAGCGAGTGGACTCGTGTTCTTAACAGTGTCATTTTGCCTTGTCACCAGCAATGGCACCAAAAAGTTGACCAGCCTAAATTGCATGTCCAAATTGGAGCGAATCCAAAGTAGTCAAACTTTTAAGAGTATAACTCAACACTCAAGCCCCCGCAACTATTATATGGGGTCCGATATAGTATTTGGGTCGAACCATAGGGACAAGGTCGGCAAGTGTTAAGTATGTAGAGTCTCACACTCTTACACTCCAAATGAACAGGTGGGTTAAAATAGGAGTTCCCTAAGGAACGGTGATGCTCAAGTCAAAACAAAGAAAGGTAAAAGAAAGAAAAATAAAGATAGGCGGAAAAAAATGTTAACAAGCGATAAGAAACAAAGATATGGAAGGAAACTTGGATCATGTTTCACCTACTAAGATCTCTCACTAACATGAAAAACTCACACCCCTTCATATACTCTTATCAAGATTACAGGCAGTCATCAAAATGTCTATTCCCTCCTCTCTCTCGAGATAAGGATATATCTGGGCTCTAAGGTAGCCTCTCTTTCGAGATAATAACCCAACAACCACAAAACAAACCATATGACTATTATCCTTCACATTCCAACACTTTCATGCATTCATCCTACTCCATAACACTAGACAAGGATGGTACTACTCTCTCAAGGTACCAACAATCAAACATCACAAGATGGTAGCTAAGCATACAAGTGAAGTAGCATTAAGAACAAGAGTATGGAGATAATATTGATAAGAGCATATATATATTCAAAGGGGAGAATGAACATACATGTTGGGAGAGCCTTAGTGTCTACTCCCAACCCAAGTTTAGATGTTTATCCAAACATGTTGACAGGCAGCATAATGGCATCACAAAATAATAGATACATCAATAACCACGAAGGAGGGAGTACAATGTGATGAAGATGATATATCTAGATAGAGAGAGAAGATGTTGATACACCACTATACTTCTTCAAATCTCAATCTGGAGTGTGTGATGTGGTGATGGCTTCTTCCTTTAAAGAATAGGGCGATCAATCTTCTCTCTCCTCTGGGTTCTGTCTTCAAAGATCCAAGACTGATAGTATGGATGTGAGTGACTCTAGAATTTGGCAGCACTTCGTGGTCCTTGATGATCTGATGATTTGACAAGTCGGGGTGGAGGTCTATTTATAGGTGTTGCCCACCGACTTAACCATCATGGCCACGGTCGCGGCATGGCCTCAATCTTGGCTTGACCTCGATCGCAGCTCGGCCTCGGTCATGGCTCGGCTATATGCCATGGTCGAGGGGGATCCTTGATCACGGTAGGGCCTCGATCACGGCACGTTGCATTGGTGATGGTTGCGGTGTGAAGAGATGGTGGTAGAGGTATCGTCCGCGGTAGGGTCCTTAGTGGACTATACAACCACAGTCACGGTGTTGACCGTGGCCATGTCTTGGCATGGCCCTGCAAAAGTGAGAGATGTGTTAAATTGAGATTTTTAACATAAGGCCTTAAAATAGGTAGACAAATCTATAAAAGGTACGCTAGGGGAAGCATAAATCATATACAAAAAGTGCACAAAATGAGGTGTTATCAGCCACCACCATGGTCAGAAACAAAATGCTAATGCAATTGAAGAGGGTAGTCAGTAAAACTGGTAGAATGGCAAAGCAGAAACATGAGTAACCCAATAATTGTCAACCCAACTTCATATGGCAACGAACAGAAAAGTCCAAATGCAAGGAAGCCAAAAAAGGGATATGCAAATAACACCTTAGTTGGAAAAATTGAAGCCCCATCAAGCTTCCTCAAGGTCTGTGAAATGAGTCTGAGCCTTCACAGTGAGGCCCTAACCTCAAAATGGCATCAACGAACACCATGCACTCAATCACTGCCACAAGAGTTGGGAGTGGATATACAAGCGATCAACTGGGCAACCCGAGATGCTATATTCATTTAGGAGGCATCTCTTACACTACCTAGAGTGTTATTTATATTAGTAGGGTATTGGAGTGTCGAGGTGTTTAAGAAACATGGGAAGGAACCCCCGATGGTGAGAACCCTCTCACTGTCAAGACTCTCCACTCACCTAAACCACTTCCTTCAAGATATCATTGTACTTAGAGGTTACACCAATATTAATAGAATCTAAAACATGATCAAATAAGGATTCCAGAGAGAGAACAAATCCTCTCTTGATTGCTCTCACTGTTGTACTCAACCAAAACTTTATCTCGAGGTTGAGGATGATCAGAATCCTACGGTTACCAAAGTGTAGTGCACAAGTTGCAACTCCCTTGAGCGCGTTATAGCGTGACCTAGGTCATGGTTGTTAGAAGATTAATCTAATTTAAATAGCCATAACCTTATTCATAGTTACATTATCATCACATATTTAGGTAATGTCTTCTTTAATCAAATTAGGTTATCATCCATTATCCAAGCAAGTGAAAATTAATACCCATCCTAATTCAACCACGTAGAATCTAATTATGGGGTTTAATTTCTATTTGAAATTATCTATTATGATTTCTAGAGAATTTGGGTTCATCATGATCATTATCATTTAGGATGTGTGAATTATTGTTTATTATTTCAATTTTCATAATTACAACCCAAAATTCATTGGTAATATATATTTACAAATATCAATGATTGTTAATCATCCCAATTGCATGGTAAACCATATTAAACCCAAATATGTGTATCCAAGAAGTATGTCACACTTATTATACACTTGAAAAACTCGGCCTACATATTGTGTCACATGAGGGTATTAGATCCATTGGGGTTTGTATTAATCTGTGTTAGGAAAATTCAACATCCAGATTCATCCCTTAACTAATCATTGCATCAATTATGTACATTCCAAGGGTCATTGCCTACAAAGTAAGGTTTTTCTCTACCCATCATTGTTTAGGAAACATACATACTTAATATCCTACCAACCTAGGGTTATGTTTGAGATATATATATTAGTCATCACTTCATGGTGTAAATATCTAAAGTGTGTCCAATATATACACATTGAGAGTTAGGGTTTACACCTAAGTTGTGCATGTATAGGCATTCTTTGTTCATCAATACCAAATGGAATATATCCAGATATAACTTGCACCTCACTTGGTGATTTATAATGAACTGAGACACTATATGTCTGATTCCTACAATTAGGGTTTCTCAAATCAAGATTCCAAGTTTCAATTTGTTACAATACTCCACCCTTAAAGAGTATTCCATCCTCAAAATCTTTCCATCCAAAATCAAGCACTTCATTGGATCTAGTATTAGTCTCAGTTATATATTCCAAAAAGAAACCATATTCCCTTAACATGATTTGTAAGACCCCTGACCTAGATTAATGCCTAATCATGATTTATCATATTAAATAGGTGCTTAGATGCATAACTAAGCTTTTTATATCGGTTAATTAAGCTATGTTTCAAGTTTGGTCAAGTTTGGACACTATTTGAGCAAGTTATGCAATTTTGTGCACATTTTGGACTTTTATGCAATCTACCCACATCTTTTTTTTCTTGCAATTTCTCACGTGATTGTTGTGCCGCACATGTCTCCATATCATGCTGGAGTTAGTTATACCATGGGGCACCTAGATGCACCTATGTGACATCTACCTAAGGTTGAACTTAGGGCTTCCTCTCATAAATTAGCTACCTTGTATGATATATTTGGATTGGATTCTTTTTTAGTTGCATCCACAACTTCTTTGGGAGTCAAGTTATGGTGGGCCTCCTAAATTCCCACTAAATCTGGGCTGCTGGTTTGCATGAAAAAGATTCCCTTGACCTTGGACACTTGGCAAGTGGCTAGACACCTTACCTCTTCCTTATCTCCCTTATAGTTTTTATACTTCCCTCCTTACTTGCAAAATGATTTCTTACACTCCTAGCATGCCCTCTCTTCTTCCCCTATTGAGCTCTTCCCTCTCTCTTGAGGAAGGAAAAGAAGCTCAAGATAGAAGGACCTTAGGGCGATCTACTTGCATATGGCCATGGGGTTCAGATTTAGTCTTCTTTCAAGATTTCAAAGCTTCCTTAGTTGTTCTTGACTCAAGCAAGTAAGCTATTCTCTCTTAGCTTCATTTCCTTTTTGATACTACCCTCCTTTCTCTTCTTCTTGGTTGGATCCCTAGTCCCCATGGTTGAGTTTGTTCTAGAAACATGAAAGACACTCTTCTTTTTGCTCCTTTGATCTAGGGTTTCTCGCTCTTGGAGATGGAACTAGTTTGTACGAACGGAGAAGCTCAAAGCTAGGATTTTCTTCCTTCTTCCTCAAGTTTCTTTCTATTTGGAGCTTCAACTTCATTCTAGAGGCAATTTATATAACTTTCTCTACATATATTGCTTACCATTCTAATTGCCATGATAAATCTTGCTCTAAAACCTAGTAATGAGTAGCAATTTCAAATCCTTAGCTAAGTTGTGTATATGTGATGATTTTTAGTAGACAACTCTCTAGTTTCTCTCCTTAATCTTGTGCACATTCTCTATTTTGGGAGATGAGCTTCATACCTTTCTTTTCTATGAATTGATGGAGTTGTTGTGGTGGAAATTGATGGTTGTCATTGACTAATTGAGTTGATTTCTACCTTGCCTCATGATCCAATAACTAGTCATTTATGTAGAACCAGGGTGGTATATTGCTACTTTTTTTGATGACCTTATTAGATGCCCTAGAACCCATGATCATAATATTCTTATCTCTTATTGGTTGATGGATTCCATAATCGTAATAAGCTATTGTGTTTAAATGGTTGAAGCTAGTTATGATTTATTTGGTTCCTTGAAAATGTTTTTCTACTTGTTGGGTGACCGGATGGGTTGTCCTATAGGAAGGAATGATTTTGGTACTTTAGTTACTATTTTTGTGACTTTAGTGATGTCAATAAATGATAATTATATTTTTATTCATCACTGCATGATTGATAATTATCTTAAGCCCCATGAACGATGGTTCTTCCTAGGGTTTTGAGAAGATTTTTCCCTCCTTGTGTTTCAACTCAATAGTTGGTTTTGATGCTATTTGGTTTTACCATTTTGTGACAATAAATGGTTTGAATTTACTTCTATTTTGGATTTTCTTATATTTGATAAACGATGGTCATGATGTTCTCCCAAGTGGTTCAAGTCGATGGTCTTATTTCTCTCTCAAACGATGGTTTCTCTCTAATGTTTTGAGTTGATTTTCTCTTATTTCCATAACTCAATGGTTGGGCTCTTGTGCCAACTGATGGAGGTTACTTAGTTGTTTTTTGGATCTTCTTTTGATTCTTAAAAATGATGGCTTTGTTTCCTCTCACATCTTATGGTTTTGATGCTCTCTCATGGCTAATTTGATGGTCTCACTAGGTTGGCAATCAATGGTTATCCTAATTGCTGATTTGCCGATTTCTGTAAGTGGTAAATTGATTTTATTTTTTAGTAGCACCACCCATGGTCATCCTAAGAGGTCAGGGAATATTTTTTTTAAATATTAAATGGACGGTTCACTTAGTTTCTTAATCGATGGTTTTCTTGGCTAAGATAAACGATGGTTTCACTAATATCTAATTTGATGAGTTTCCTTGCTCATGAAATTGATGGTGAGTTTATGGTTCATACACGATGGTGATATATGGTTTTTAAGTCATAACTCAATGGTTTTCCTAGATGAATGTCTCAAGGTTTTACATGTTTTGCATTTGATGGTAATGTTTTATACAACTGTGATTCAATGTGGTGATTCATATACGTGATACAATGGTTTTAATCACCTTGAATCTGATGATCTGATGTTTGGACTATGATTTGATATGTTGTGTTTATTGTGATGATGGGGATTGGATGAGTTAGGATTAATAGTTTTGAGCCCCCATGAGTTGGTAGTCTTACCTTTGCCCTCAAATGAATATAAACCTAAGATTGTTCCAAAGTTTGATTCACAATGTTAAGGTAACTTGCATTGTTTACTCTAATCCTAGAACAACTAAAAGACGGTGGTAAATTATACCTAGTTCCCTTGAATATTGCTATAATAAAGAAATGCCCTTACTTCTAAGATTTGTTGGATATAATAAGAACTAGGGACTGCATACAATTGTTGTTTTGGAAACCCTAAACTTTGTTAAGTTGTTGAACCTTAATCCAATTCAAGAATATAAAGATGTTGCTTAGTTTACTTGTGCATTTAAAATAATGATATAGTACTTTCTCTCTATACATTGTTGTAACTCTAATTTGTTGTTATGTGAAATGTTAAGATGAACATTATATGTTACATGTTGTGATGGTATTTGAGCCTTGATGAGGCATGGAAAGATAATGATATTCTTGCCGTAGATAATGTGATGGTATTAAATGACCTTTGGTCATGATTGAAACCTAATGGAGGTGTGCTTATCTTCACAATGTGATAAGGGTTGGTACCTAGGATAATGTGATAAGGATTTTAGATCATGTGTTGGTGTGATGTCGAGTAAAGTCATGAATGGAAAATGAAATAGTATCATGTGGTGTTGTAATAAAGAATACGTCGTATACATTTTACATCTTCCATAGTTATTATATATCAAATGCTTGCTAGAAATGAATTAGTATTTGTATGTCCACTTGTTTGATTCATCCTTAATTCACTAAATTGTCTTAACTAATCAAAGTTAAACCTTAATCATATAGTTGCCCTGGACATAGATCCATTCCAGCATCATTTCTTTGTTGGATGGTGAAATGGGTATTCCCAAGGGAAACCTGGAGCACATATTGTTGAGTATGCAGAGTTCTTGTCATCCTGATTCGAAGTGTTTAGGGAGGATGATTGTGGTCATACCTAGACCTTAGTTTGAGATGGCCATGCATGAGTTGTTCTCTAAATTGTGATGTGTGAAAGGCAGCAATATAACTATAGGATGCACCTTATAGAATGACCATGCATGAGTTGTTCTAGAACGGCCATGTGTGAGTTGTTCTCTAGCACCATGACATGTACCAAAGCGGACTAATTGTTTTTAGGACTATAGCTTTGACTATAAGTTGTTGTTTTGCAGTTTGACTGATATGTCACTGCGGTGTAGACTCGAACTGACCGATTAGTGTGGATAAGATCATGGAGTCCACCTCTTCCATAGATCTTGTATGGTACTAATTTCAACTTAGCAGTGGTCAGTTGGATTTGGTTGGTATGACTCAAATCCTTAGGGCATTAATAAAACACATACTTAGTCGTGCACCAAATCTGATTAGGTTTATACACAGTGCTTCACATTGGATGATAACTCTTATTTTCCTTCTCACATATAGATGATGTATGGTGCATTAATAGAAGACATATATGCTTATGTTGTAAACATGATTATACTGTTGGATATGCTTATGTTATTAGAATTTCTTATGGCATTAGCCATTCCTATGTAGTTAGCTATGCCCATACTGCCAATCATACTCATGACAATAGTTATGCTTATGCTATTAGATCTACTTATGAAGTAGGTATGCTTAAATGTTATATTTTTAGAGATGCTTATATTGTCAACGGTGCTATTCTATGGACATGCCTTACACTTATTAGAATTCTTTTTTTGTTAACTTTAATCATCCTATTGGATATGCCTATGTTGTTAGAATGTGGTATACTGTTAGATATGCTTATGTTTTTAGTTTTATTTGTGACTATAGACATGCTATATTGTTAGACATGATCCTACTTTTCAAATATGCACATGTGGCTATTAATATTTATGATGCTAGTAAGGTTCATGATAATGGGTATCTTCATGATAATATCAACATCTGGTAATTGAGAATAATGCTAGCTTCTAAGACTCTGAGTAGAATTGCTCTTAAATAGCCATTATGATTAATTGTTTTCTAATGTTTCTTTATTTGTCTATTTGTTTGATCTGCTTAATCTACTTAAATTGTTTAATAACATAACCTGTTGTAATCAATAAGCATTGTTGTGAGTTATATCTCTTTCTAAGACACGGGTCTCATATTTGGGTCACCATAATCTTTTTAGGTGATCGTCAATAGCAGTAACAGACCCACGACAGTGAGGAGGAGCTGATGTGATGGATCATAGATGGATAGTTGTTTAGATTTCTAGTATGTCCTAGAGTCGTCCCTTTACTCTCAGGTCCGAGTGGGAATGTTTTGAATATTGTGTTTTATCAACTTGAGCTTTGTTAGTATTCTGATGTTGTACATGTGGATGCTATCTCTTATGTATAAATATTGTGGATGAGGACACAAAGCCTTTGTAAGGTATCTTTGGTATGATTTATGAAATAATTTGAGATGATGGGCTTTTATGCAAATGTTATTAAGAAAAATTGTGCAAATTTAATTGGTTTTAATTAGCCCTCTTTTTAGTAATGTGTTTTATTAGAAAGTTAATCATGTTTAAGTTTTGAGTAATCTCACTTTGTGTGACAGGTTGTCACATTATTTATCCATAACTTTCTCCATAATAGCTTGTTAGCTTAGTGAGTGACTTAAAGCCTCTCTTTTTTCCAGCATGGCACTTACTAGAATACCCATGTCTAGGATAGTAATCTTTGTAGTCTAACAAGTATTCATTATTTGTTTGATATACATTAGTTAACACTTCTACATAAGAGTCAACACATTAGGTTACAGAGATTTACTTAACTTGGTTATCTTCTCCTCACAACATGAGTTTGGTACTACATATGATGTATAAGTATCATATATATTTATTAACATTTTCTTACTCTTCTTCTTAGTTATTTGTCTCATTAGTATCATTTCAAACACTAAAAATTAATTTTCAATACTAATGTATTTAGCATACTTAGAAAAAATAACTTTGTTCATTATTTTCCCTTTTGTTTATTTGGATTTTTTGTTCTATTTATCATGAAAATAAACATATGGGGAGTGTGACGTGCATACATAAATTTTTTTCATTACTTAATAATTTAGGTTACATCTTATGTCATGAATTATATGATTCACTTAGCTTAGTTATTTTGATATTCTTAGTGATTAGGAAAAGCATCTCACACACATGAATTATGGTCATTATCTAGGATTAGGGTTGAACTAGACAACCCATTTTATTATCCACATCGATAATTCAAATAAAGTATATGATATTTTTGTATACCATTCATTACTATAATCTTGATAATTTGCAAACGGTCCATGCTAGGAATAGGGTGTACCTAGTTATCTATCACTTTGTTTTTTTTACATCATATGATGTTAGGATGTACCCTTCAACATTCTCAAAGGATTTGACTTTACTAACTAGAGTTATTCTATTCATTTCATTTATATTGTAACCATTTAGTGTATAAATCATTACCATCATCAACTTGTATTTTTCCATGTCCAAATTGGAGAGGTTATCCTACTAATGCTTAAATCATTCATCATTAAACTGGCCGACCCTACAGTTAAGTTACACATCTAGAAACCAATATGGCACTCCTCTCCACCCCTTAAAGGATTAACCTACAACATAAATAACCACTTAAAGGGATGTTAATGTTAAGTCAATAACAACATATATATGAAAGTCATGAGCTACATCCAAGTCTAGAATGTAAGGGTTTGAACTAAGACTTTGCATGGTTCTCCTCTATATGATTTCTCTTATCTACTTTTACTTCATCATATGGTGGCTTGGTTCCAGAATCATCGACAAAATCCAAAGAAACCATTGTTTACATATAGTATTATAATGGATAATAAGTTTTGCAAAGAAACCTTACGATGTAAAACTGAAAATGGCACCAAAATCAATTTGAGAACCAAACCAAAAAAAATTCACCATTCAAATATTGTTACTAGACATGTCACCATCTCTTCTTTCAACTAAGAGAGTTTATAACTCATGACATATTTGAGGGTACACTATTTGCCTCCTCTACTTACCACATATGACAGATGTATAAAATTATCTATTGCATGATGACAGCTAATCTAAATTCCTAATTGGGTTCCTTCTCTACCACCTATTGTTTCATCAAACTTAACTTGTCCAAATAAAGGATTCAATACCTCATCACGGGTCATATTAGACACTTACATAGCCATCTTACCTTATAGGAAGGAGGATAAGGTTTCCCATTCTTTATCGTTTACTCCTACAATGTCCCTATAGAACATATGGGAATTATCTAGGTATCCATCCTCATCACTTTGTTCAAACCCTTATTCATCTCTATGTATGGTATAAAGGTGTTACTTAGGAATCCCACTTATATGTAGATATGATATGTATGGATTCCTAAGGAACTATGTGTAAACCCCAACCAGCCTTAATTTTGGGTAAACTACAACTTCAATAGAAGGGTCGCCAATCCCCAAACCAGATGGGTCAAAAACTATCTTGATTGTAAGGACTAATCATAGATATTGGATTTGTTCTAGAAAATAATAATTAAATGGGTACCATAAATCTGTCTTAAATTGGGAGTCAAAGTTGTCATCCAGGCATGCTCAACATCAAGGAAAGCACAGTCCATAGCACACTTGAAGCACAACATGGAAGAGATTTGAGATAGACTATACTCCTTGTCACCTATAGTGGTTAAGATGAACTCTTCTACTATGAACAATCATAGAGGCCACCACTGCAAAGTTTAGTTCCTATCATCATCATCATCATCATCATCATCATCATCATCTAAGCCTCAGTCCCAACTATGTTGGGGTCGGCTACATGGATCCTTCATTTCCATTCATCTTTATCATGGGCCATATTTTGGTTGAGATGTAGAGATTCAAAATCTCTCTTTATAAGCTCATCCCATGTTAATTTAGGCCTTCCTCTTCTTCTATTTATTTTTCTTGACTCAATAGCATTGTTTCGTATAGGCGCATTAGTCAGTCAGTGTTGCACATGTCCATACCATATGAGTTGGCCCTCACGCAACTTGTGCTCAATGCTCTCCACCCCCACTTTATTCCTAATATAGCCATTTCTCAAGTGATCTTTTCTTTTCTGCCCACACATCCATCTCAACATATGCATTTTAGCCACATTCATCTTGTTGAGACCTTGTTTCTTCACCGCCCAACATTCACATAGCATGGCTGGATGTATAGCTATTTTATAGAACTTACTTTTTAACCTGAGAGGGATCTTTCGATCACATAAAACTATAGTTGCACTCCTCCATTTCAACCATCTTGCAGTGATCCTATGACAAATGTCATTTTGGACATCCCCATCTATTTGAATAATAGAACCCAAGTAACAAAATTTATCACATTTTGGTATATCTACTCCGTCTAGCTTGGCTCCATCATTCACACTACAAGGTTGGCTGTAATTGCAATGCATATACTCAGTTTTTCTCTTGCGAATCATCAATCCATTTGATTCCAATGCCTTTCTCCAACGTTCAACTTTTTTATCCAATTCATCATTGGTTTCATCAATCAAAACAATATCATCAGCAAATAACATACACCAAGGAATATCATCAGCAAAGTTCAGTTCTTACATAAGGGGAAAACTCCATCCACTAGGAGCGTAATTGTTATTGAGGATACCCTAGGTCAAGTCCCATCCATGAAGATGACTTGGGAAAATAGGTGACCAAACCATAAAGGGGTTATAACCCTAATTATCCATCCTACAATTCAGGGGTAGAAACCTAAACCATACCACATATCTATCTAGTGCCTCACATAAGGAAAGTTTAAGGTAGTTTATGAGGATAACTTTAAAGAGTCAGATTCATCATTTGCAACCTTTCTTTGATACCATACTTGTAACGAGTGGGACCCGAGAGGGGAGCCACTCATTACTATTAAGAAATAAAATCCATTCCCCTCCAAACACACTAAGATGTATGAAGGAAGGCATACATTTTTATTTCTCAAATGTATGATACATAAAGCATTTCAAGTACGTAGAAGCCAAAATTAAACTATTACAACATTATTCTCTACATCATTGTTCATTTCCCATTCATACGAGTGATATTACAAAAAGGAAGATGCAAGTCTAAGTAGGTATGAGGAGTAGAGGGAAACCCATCCATTTCAAGCCATCCCAAAAGTCTAAGATTGTGGAGCTATCTCTTTGTGATTTCCTTCCTCTAGGGAACCTGCACTTGGTTTGTTGGGAACATCACCCAGATTGGGAGAAAGAATAGAGGAGCTTATCTGTACAAATTGGTATGTGCTAAATCTAACTTTGGGCAATAATGATTAAGGTCAACTAACAAAGTTGTTCCCATTCAAAAGAAGGAATGGTAGTAGGAAAAGTCATACAAGAGAATGTGTAAGTTCAAGAGTGATGAGGCTTACAATTACATGTAATCACAACAATAATTCTTGCCTTATATAATGTCAAACTCAAATAATAGATTTGCAAGTAGATTATAATGTGACCAACCTACCTATGTGTAGGGTCGAGACACGTCCAAATCTCAATCCTAGGAAGGAGGTGAGAGCACACCAATCCTCTATATAAAGTGTATAAATCAAGTGAGAGCACTAGGGGCTAGGTGAGAGCACCATCACCCATGTACAAACTGTTTTACAATGGGATCCAACCCCATAATGTACTGCTACATTAGATATAACTAGTCAAACAAATCTAGCATGTCTACTAAATAGAGAAGGCAAAATAGTTCAATCCATTTAAATATTTATTCAAGAATCATAGATAACATGATCAAACAATTTAATGATTAAATAGACAAGCAAAGTCAAGATTTAAGATTTGTATTATATATTTCAAGATAAATAACTTAGTTAGTAATATTTAACAAAGAGGATTCAAGAATCACAAAGTATCAAGATATTAGCCTCGTCAATGGGAACGTAGGTTTTACAGTCACCATATCATTGGCCAATTCAAACAGGGGGTTAGCAACATACCTTAGTTGGCAAATCCTACTTGTCACTCAAAAATACTAATCTAGATCTCAGAGTCTTAAAGATCTATCACAATAGATTGGGTAGATTTTAAGGTTAGTTGTAATTATTAAATGATGAAACCCTAAACATCACCCTCTACAAAACACCAATTCACCCTCTAAAAACCATATTGATCGATAGATCTCATTCTCAAAAATCTAAAATATATTTTAGAATATTTTTCTAATCTACATATTAATTGTTATGAATTTTCAACCGTTACTACATTTACTAGAAAAAGAAAAAGAAAAACTATTATAATATGACCTTAATGCCCCCTCCCCACATCACACATCCCAACTATATGTGTGATGGGGAAGCATGAGTCATATGTACGCAGTGTAAAATCTATTGACTTGACATTGTCCATATTTTGATAATGACTTAACCATTCCATTCATATCTATCTGATATGTTTGTTAGAGATAAATTTCAGGTATTAGATACATGAAAAGGATTGAATTCATCAAGCCCTAGCTTTTTGACGTTCAAGTCAAAAGCAATGCAAAAGTGCCTTTTGGGAAAACACTCCAAATCACCTTAGAACATTTTTGTAATCATTTGTATTGATCATATGACTTGTAACTAAGACGAGAAAAGATCAGGGACACTTTCCATCATTTGATCACTTAAAAATCATTTTTGAAAATTCATCACAACAACTTCATCGGTCGAGTTTGAAACTCGACCGATCCTTGATGGATTTTGGAAATGATCTGGATGGGTTGTGTTGTACACTCACAGAACTCGATTGACCAACTTTCTGTCCAAAGTTGGTTTTAGTGAATTAGTCAAGTTACCCCAGGACAAACTTGATCAATCATTTGAAAACTGGCTTTGTTTCATAGTGGATCAGTCGAGTTGCCTTTATTGAAACTCAACCCAATGCATTGTACAGAAAATGTAGAAAAAGTGATTCCAACTATTGGAGAGTTTTTAGAATAAAAAATATGTCCGTTCTAAGTTGTAAAATGGCTAATTTTTTTTTCTTAAGTGATCGCACACTCAAAGGAACACTCCCAATTATAAATAGGACCTCTTGGAGTTCATTACAAGGTTTCTCATTCATGCTATGCTTGGTCCTTACCATAGTTGAGTGTGTCAAACCCCTTTGATCCCCTTTTTTTTTCTCTCTCTCTCATTTACAAAGAATTTCGTGATTATAAGTGAGTTAGGCATGTTGTAAGAGAGCTACCTCATTGTTACCTAGTAAATATCTCCATCTCTCTACTTCTAAATCCTCTTTCTTTAAGAGCAAAAGTTGAAGTGATCTGAGTGAAAGAGGAGTTGTTGTTCTTCTTCAAGGCTAATGAAGGTGTGAAGATATTCTCCAAGTGAAGGAGAAGGACAAGGCTGAAGATCCAAGGAGTTGAATGGGTAAATCCTCAAGGCTGAAGACTTGTTTCAAGGAGGAGATGTCCTAGGATAAGGAATCGAGCTTCTTGTAGAGTGGGTGAGACCTATGGTGAGGTAGAAGACTAGCTCTTGGATAGGTAAGTCCTTGGGTGTAAGAAGGTCACTTTTTATGTCTAATAATGGAATATAAGTATATATGGGTTGCAAAATCCTATTGGTTGGCCTATCTAGGTAGTGGACTGAGGATCTCCTAGTCTGGAGATTGGAACCACTCTAAACACCTTGTCCAAGTATTTGTTTCAATCTCTCTCATCCTTGCTATGCTTTTTTAGATAGGACTTCAAATTCACTTTTAGCATTTGGTTTAAATTGATGTAATTTGAAGGTCTAACTATTCTTCTACAAGTTTTGAATCTTTATTCACCCCCCTCTACAGCCCTAGATCCAATAAGTGGTATCAGATCAAGGATCTTCTCCAACAACTCTCCTACAAGATGAGAATATGGGTCAGAACCTACTTGGTTCCCTCCGCCTTGAGGAAGGATTCTCTATGCGCCCCCAATCTTTGATGGCACCAACTTCCTTTATTGGAAGTAGTGGATGCAATTTTACATTCAAGGAATAAATTTTGATATGTGGAAAGTGATTATTTCACCCTACAAGGAGTCGATCGGAGCTGTAAATACTTGGGAAGAAGCAACTTTAAAGACAGAGCATCTCAATTCCAAATCAATTAGCATCCTTTATGCTACCCTCACTCCATCTGAGTTCAGCCACATCTCCTCATGGGACACAACCCATGGATATGTACAAGTTGTGCATCACTTATGAAGAAACAAAGCAAGTGAAGGAGGCAAAGATCTACATGTTGAACAACCTTCTAGAGAACTTCAAGATGGGGAAGAAAGAAGGAGTGACCGAGATGTATTCAATGATGAATAGACTTGCTTCTTTGGGACATACTTTGGATAGAGGAGCAATCAATTCAAAGATTCTAAGGTCTCTTCCAAAGAGATGGGATTCAAAGGTGACCTCCATAGTAAGAAGTCTTGCTGATCTTCCAACTGAGGAGCTTATTGGTAATCTACAAGATCATGAGCCAAGAACTTGCTTGTCAGGCCTCTCCCTCCTCCTCTAGTGAAGATGATGGCCCTAGTGAGAATAAATCCACCTTCTCCAAGGGAAAGCACTTCAAAGGGAATACATCTTCCTCATCTACTCCAAGTTTCTACAAGTGTGGTAAAAAAGGACACTACAAGAGCGAATGTCCTAAGGCTAGAAAGTCACACCACAAGAGAAACTCCAAGAAGGAGGAAGACTACATGAAAGATAGCAAATATAAAAGAAAGGAAAAGAAGGAGAGGAGGAACAAAGATGAAGCTCATGTCGCATGGGAAGGATCATCATCTAGTGGCTCAAGCTCCTCTAGTGGCCACCTCGCACTCATGTACTCTACAAGTGAAGACATTGCTGAGTTAAGTTTTCATGAGTTGGCTAAAGAAATTCTTGTTGATATGCTTACTGCTACCCATTCTTCTTATTCTGAATGTAAATCTAGAAAGAAGAGATTGGGAAAAATTATTGATGATTTGTATGCTAAGCTTGATATTCTAGAGTAAAATTAGAAAGTTCATCTTGAGAGCATTGATTCTTTGCAAGGCCAATTTCTTGATCTTGAGCTCCAATACAATGGGGTTGAAGTTGAGAATGGGATCTACCTTAAGAATATCACTAGTCATAAGGAAGATAAAAAAAAGTTCCTTGATGAGCTTGAGTTGTTTAAAATTGAAAATGTAGAACTTAAGCTTATTAGTGAAGCTCATACATATGAGAGAGATGTTTATCTCAAAGAAATTTAATTGTTTAAAGCTGAAAATGCTAGGTTGCTTGCTCAAGTAAATGATTTATCTTCTAGACTTATTTTTCCCAAAAATGATGTTGCTTCTATTATTCTTGAAAAAGATTCATACTTGACTAAACCCCTCTATCTAGAGGCCAACCTTTTACATGCTCAAGATGATCTTGCTAGTTTGTATGCTAATGTTATCTCTCTTACTGATGACAATAATAGACTTAGAACCTCTCTACAGAAATTCCTCAAAGGGAAGAACTCACTAAATGAAATCCTTGATCACTCTACCAAACAAAGTGGTACTAGTGGTTTGGGATCTGTATGGGGATATACTAAGGGCAAGAGTAAGGCCAAAGGTAAGAAAAAGAGTAAGGAACCTCCTTTCTTCCATGGAGAGTATTTTGGCTCAAAGAATCCTATAGTTTGTTCTCATTGCAAGAGTGATGATAACTATTCTACTTATTGTCCATACAAGCCTAAGGGGACCAACCCAAAGATGAAGTGGGTCCCCAAGCTAACACTGGATCCCAAAATTTGAGTTGGGAACTGATATTCTCCTTTCTTTCAGGAAAAAGGAAAATGGATTGTTGATAGTGGCTGCTCAAAGCACATGATAGGTGATACACGCCATTCCAATAATATCATAAAGAAGAAAGGAGAATCGATTACTTTTAGGAACAACAAGAATGGTAAAGTAAAAGGTGAGGGTGATGTAGGTGAATCCTTATGTATCAAGAATGTTCTCTTTGTGGATGGCCTACATCACAATATAATAAGTGTTAGTCAATTATGTGATAATGGTTATGTTGTGTTGTTTACTAATTTTGAATGCGTGCTCCTAGATTCCCTAACTTACAATATCATATATAAGGGAACTAGGAACGGTAATCTTTATGTAATTGTGTTTGACTCTATTAGCCTATTTTTGGTAGATGCTCTGTAATCAATTTGAATGATATTTCTCTTTGGTATCGTCGGTTACGTCATGTAAATATGCATTGATTGAAGAAGTTGAGCAAAAAGGACTTGATCAAGGGACTTCCCAAATTGGATTTTGAAAAGGATAAGGAATGACAACCTTGTACATAGGAAGAGAAAACCAAGTCCTCCTTCAAATCCAAAGGAGTCCTTAGTACCAAGAGAGCTCTTGAACTTCTCCATCTTGATCTATTTGGACCTATGAGAACTCAATCACTTTGAGGTTCCAAGTATTATCTTATTATTGTAGATGATTTTTCTTGATATACTTGGACCTTCTTTCTCATTTCTAAGAGTGATACTCTTGATGTTTTCTCTAGCTTTTACAAATGAGATGAAAATGAAGCTTCTTGCCACATTGTTTCTATCTGAGTGATCATGGGGGAGAATTTGAAAATGATCTTTTTGAAAAGTTTTGCAAAGAGTCTAGATATGCACTTAACTTTTCTTCGCCTTGAACACCTCAAAAAAATGGGGTTGTAGAGAGGAAGTACAAGTCACTACAGGAAATGGCTAGGACCATGCTTCTAGAGTATGACACTCCAAAGAAGTTTTAGGCTGAAGCCGTTAGTACTTCATGTTTTGTGTAAAATCAAGTTTTCACACATCCCTCTTTGAAGAAAACCCCCTATGAGATATGGCGCGGTAGGAAGCTTTCTATCGAGTATTTTCACATTTTTAGGTGTCCTTATTTTGTTTTGAACACCAAAATTTCTCTTGAGAAGTTTGACAAAAATCGTACAAGGCTTTCTTTCTTAGCTGTAGCACTACTAGCAAGGCTTATAGAGTGTATAATGTTTATCTATCTAAGTAAAAGAATCTTTAATGTCAAATTTATTGAGACTAACCACTCTGTTTCCAAGGATATTTCTAATGATAATGTCGCAGAGGAAGTAATTCTTATCATAAAAGAACTCAACATCACTCAAAAGCAAAAAGAGGTGGCCACTCAAGAAGAAGAGAAAGATGAAGAAAACAAGGATCCAACCCCCCACTTTGCAAAGAATCATCCTAAAGATCTCATCATAGGTAACCCTTTTGAAAGAGTGAAGACACGGATTGCCTACAACAAAGAACAAGCAACAATGCCTTCATCTCATAACTCGAGCCAAAGAATGTCAAAGAAGCTCTTGGGGATGATGAGTGGATCCTAGCCATGCAGGAAGAGCTGGAGCAATTTGAAAAGAACAAAGTGTGGACTCTCGTGCCAAGACCAAGTGATAGAAAGATCATTGGCACCAGTGGGTCTACCGCAACAAGTCAGATGAAAATGACAAGGTGGTAGAAACAAAGAAAGGTTAGCGGCTTAAGGCTACAATCAATATGAAGGTATTGACTTTGATGAAACTTATGCTCCTATTGCAAGGCTTGAGTTTATTAGAATGTTCTCGCTACAAAAATTCTTATTATATCAAATGGATGTTAAAAGTGTGTTTTTCAATGGTATAATTGAGGAGGAATGTATGTTGCTCAACCTCCAGGCTTTGAACATGATAGTTTTTTAAATCATGTCTATCTATTGCAAAAAGCTCTTTATGGACTCAAACAAGCACCTCGAGATTGATATGAGAAATTAAAGAACATTTTGTTAGATAATGGTTATATCATGGGAAAAGTTGATTCTACCTTGTTTCTTAAGCACACTTCTAATAATTTTATTATCATTCAGATCTATGTAGATGATATTATTTTTGACAGAACTAGTCTTGATCTTTGCAAGGAGTTAAGTTCTCTTATGCAGAGTGAATTTGAGATGAGCATGATGGGTGAGCTGGGATTTTTCCTTGACTTTCAAATCAAGCAAACTAAAGATGGGAACTTCATCAACCAATAGAAATACACAAGTGAACTGCTCAAGCACTTTGGGATGTAAAACATGAAGCCGATGAACACACCCATGTCCAACACTGCCAAATTGGACCGTGATGAAGAAGGTGAGAAAGTGGATGAGAAGCTCTATAGAGGTATGATCATATGTTTACTTTATTTGACTGCCTCTAGACCTGACATAATGTTTATTATTGGCTTATGTGCTCACTTTCAATCAAGTCCTAGGAAATCTCATCTTATAGTTGTTAAGAGGATTTTGAGGTATTTAGCCAAAACTCAAAATTTTGGACTATGGTATCCTAAGTCAAGGGACTTTAGTCTTACTGCTTATAGTGATTTGGATTATGCAGGATGTTTGATTGATAGAAAGTGCACAAGTGGCACTTCCTTTCTCCTAGGACCATGCTTGGTGTCTTGGTTTTCCAAGAAATAGAGCGCAATGTCTCTATCAACCACAGAGGCTAAATATATTGCAGTTGGGAGTTGTTGTGCCTAGGTTCTATGGATGAAGCAAATGCTCCAAGACTTTAACATTCATTTTGATGCTTCTCCTATCTATTGTGACAATATTAGTGCAATTAATCTATCTTACAATCATATATTGCATAGTAGAGCCAAGCATATAGAGGTTTGTCATTCTTTTCTTTGTGATCACATTGCCAAAAAGGATATTTATTGGATACAAAAAATAAGTTGGTGGACATTTTACTAAACTTCTAGATAGAGAGAAATTTAATTTTATTGGGTCTAAACTACTCATAACTGTTTGGATAATATTGATATGCCATTTGGCTAGTTGTTATCTATCCCATATGCTTTGCTCATGACTTTATCACCTTTGCTTGCTAAAGTGCTAAAATTTCATGTTCTTATGCCTTGTTTTCGCTTGTTTTGGGTATTTTTTGCAAACGCCTATTTTATCACAAGATAGTACCCTATGATGAGTGACATGTGTCATAATATGTCTAAGATGCAAAATGGACTAGAAAATAAATTTAATCAGCACTCAAATGGCTAGAATCTAAAATTTCTAATGTTGGGACAGGTTGACCATTGGTTGAGTTGCCAACTTGATTGATCCATGGCTTATGGCTTATGCAAAAAGTCATTCATTTGAGTTTTGCTCTCTCAAAACTCAACTGATGGTTGGGCTGGACCATATCTTAAATAGGTTTCAGCCTACTATTCTCCCTCTCAACTAGAGAAAAGTTGACTGATTCTTACTCCAGCTCCCATAAACCCTCAACCCTTGCCTTGACCTTCCATCTCTTAGCCGTAGCCAACCTCCGTTTGACCTACCTTGCCTCTAACCTCTCTACCCTAGGTGGCTAGATGACCCATAATAGTGCTTCTTCTCTTGTTTGGCCACTCAATCTTCCCCATTTTGCTTTCATGGCCTCAAATAGAAGAAAGAGGGTCAGACCTACTGGAGCTCCATCATCATCCTCCAACTCATGACTCATTCCTTATGATGACGCCTTCTTTGTTTCATCTGAAGCTCTAAACAGGTACAAGGAGCTCCTTCCTAGGAACCATTTCCCCTTTCGTGCTTTGTTTGAGTCTTGTCCATGTAAACAAAAGGTCATAGATGAGGTAGCTGAGTTGCTCTACAACCATCACCTAGCAGCCCTGAGCGTAGAACACTGGTGCTTTCATAATTCCATTACAAGCACCAAAGCGGTCCATGAATTTTATGCCAATCTTTCATGGAACTACGATTCTCTTGTACCCCCTCCTAATACTCAAGTTATTCTCACTTCTATGATTTTTGATAAGAAATTCACTATCTCAAAAGACACCTTTAACATATTTTCAATGGTATTGAGGTCACTGACACATGAAGGAAGGATTATCTTGAGTATTTTTACTTGCTTGACCTTGAGTCTCTCTACAAGCACTATGATATTACTCTCCCTGATATTCATAAGTTCTTGAAGAAGCCTCGAACACCATATAGGAAGAAGTCGACCATACCATACTCTTCCTTAGATCTCAAAAACCACATACTCTCTCTGGTAATTAACTACAATGTTCACCAAAAAAAATTGTAGAGAATACCGTAGTGATTATGTATTGTCTTTTGAAGAACATAGGAGTCAAGTGGTCTAGATACATTCTCCACCACATTACCTACTTTGACTCTGGGAAGAATACTTGAGGTACCCACCCATCCTACACCCAACCCTGATCTATGGTCTTTTCACCTTTGCAAATGAGAAGTCTCTTTTTCATGTTCTTCATTACAAACCCTCTAGAAAAGGAGTTTGTATCAGCAAGACAACAATCAAGAAAACCTTTTTGCATACATCCTCTTCCACCACACCTGGAGCCTCTACCTCCACCCAACCACCTCCACCTCCACCTCCACCACCATCTTAACCTGCCCATGCCTCATTTCATATATCCAATGAAGCCCTCATGGGTTACATGGTGCATCAACATGCATACAACCTATACGTTCAGGAACATCTGCATCAAGACCTATGCTAAATCATGTCTACCATGAACTTGTCTTGCATCCACCCTTACCCCTCCTACCAGCCCTATCTAGGTGGTGACTATGCTTCCTATGCATATAGTCACTTCTACCCGACCCCTCCACTTGTTGATTCCACTGTCACATCCTCTGTTGTTGGTGGACTTGCCCCTGCACCTACCCCTGGAGTGCTTCCTCTGCCTACGGGCCCCATTGCTAATCTACTTACCAGATCGGCACTTCTGCTCCCTCTTTCCCTTAGACCAAGGAGCTACATGATCTTGGCATGTCTTGGGATGAGCAGAATGCCCTGTGATCGGGTTGCAGTTTTGGTCCTTCTATCGATGAGGATATGCCTGACCAGGATGATAAGGAAGTTTTTGATAATGATGAGGCCACTGAGGATGATGGTCCTGATGGTGGCTGTGAAGATGGCTGGTAACACCCAAATTCAGGCATTTATTCTAAGCATTTATCTATGGTTTTGTGTCATTATAGCCTATGTGCCCAAAATAACCCTAGGTCATTATCTTTTAGTAATTTATAGACATAGTTGCTCAACTAGCCAATTTTGGGACTTACATGCACCAAACTCAAGAAGATTTTATTTCTCCAAATTCTACCCTACAAGCGTCGCATTATGTGTGTCAGCTTAAGAGATGGTGGTCTTGCTAGCCAACTAGCGGGCCCAAGAAACTTTTGATATCTTGGACCTATTTTCGATGGCAAGTCCCTTATCAAAAAGCATCCTCGTCAAGTATAAGGTTCATCGATGCAGGCCCATCAACCATCACTAGTAGCTCCCCCCCCCCCCCGCGCGGGGTGGGTTTATCCCTAAGGAGTAAGGCCACGACCTCTACAAAGGAGTTTTATCCATTACAAGGGTTGCGACCGCTACACCGTCTCAACCACTACACTCAACACGGTCGTTCCCAGCCCGACACGGTTGGGTTGAGGTCAAGGTGTAGTGACAGCTACACTCGTCATGACAGCTATAGGGCTTTGTGATCTCTACAACCACAACCATAGCAAAGACCACCATGGCTGCTACACTCATCGCGATCGCTACATCCATCGTGATCGGGACACCCGACATGGTCAAGCTGAGGACAAGGCCAATAGTCATCTTGACCGTGACAACCGTCTTGACTGCGATGCATGTCTCGACCGCTACAAGATTTGCACTCACAACATCTGCCTAGACTGTGACATATCTCGACCGCTACACCCGGCCGGGATCGACATGGCCGGGCCGAGACAAGTGTAGCAACTGAAATAGGTGTTGTGACCACTCATTACATACACTTTATCTTCGCCTATAAATACCCACCCCTCGCTACCTGGAGAGGGGTTATGAACACTGGGAGGTCTCATTCCACGGTTCTGACTCATTTTGATTCCCAGAGTCCTGTGGGAGAGTTTTGAGGTCCGAAAAGGCTGAAGTGCTCATCCTACACCCGCATCTTTAGTTTTCTTCCATACAACGTCATTTTCCACCACCATTCACCCACTTCCCACCATTCCCATCCATCTTCCGCCTCCATACATCTACTAAGCTGTTGTTTGGGACAAAATTGAAGAGAAAGGAGGCCAATGAGTCTAGAAGACCAAGGAAGATGACCTAAAGATGAGACCCAACCTATGCGGAGGCTAAAGAGCAAGAGCCACCTCTCCTCTATAGGAAAAATCTATTCTTCTTCTCCTTTCTTCTACTGTTCTCCTTTGTTTTTGTACAAATGATGTCCTTCCATCTTTGTTTGGTGCTAACTATGCTTTTCCATAGCTAGTTGAGTTCCTTCTTGGCTATCTGGCCCGTTTTGGGCATGTTTATGTACTTTTACCTTAAGCAAGTAGTTTTATTTTAGATCTAGTACATGTTACTTTCTATCTTCTCTTTCTGGTTATGATTGCTAGTTTGGTTGATCACTTTCTTGCTTGAACTTCTATGTCTGCCTATATCGAGAGATTCATTATAGAAATAGATAAGAGAAGGTAGTTTGGATCAGAATCCAAAAAGAGGACGGTTCAAGGTAATTTGTGCAGAACCATAGACTTGGGAATGGCCAGGCCCAACCCGGTATGGTCGGGCCCACTACCAGATTCTACCCAGATCACACATGATCCTAGCATCTCAGAATATTTTAGACCTGAGGGGGTATCTAAAATATTCTAGGCTGTTGATTTGTCATCCTTGAGAGATGTTTCATATCATTGATGGATTTTAGTCACGCTTCGCGAAAGCGAGTGGGATGACACCACATGAGCAAATACCACAGTACGTACCTTGTTTAGATGTAGGTTTCTTATTGGGGTGTTTGAGGGTTGTCTACGCCTGAGAACAAATGCATAGACTGCCCAACTTGTGATTACATATCCAGGAACTTCTTCTCTTTGATTATTAGAATCCTACATACTCTGTTTTGTTTTCTTTTCTTTGTTTTGTTTTACTTCGTGACATTTTTCTAGACTCACTCTAGTTCCGTACCTTTTATCAACTATCAGATTGATTTAACTGACTTAAGGGGAAGGTCTCAAGCGTCCTAAACATCCCCATGTCCATGTGTTCGACCCCGTATATCTACTTTGACCCTGTAATAAAGTTGCAGGGGTCCTTGAAGGTTTCAGGTTATAAATTTAAAGTTCAATCCTTCTGAGTCTATCTCATTTTGGATGTGCAATTTTGTCCGTATCAATGGCTTTATTGGTGCCTCTGGTGATGAAACTGCTACTGTCTCTTCTACACCTTCTGATGATGATGAGTACTACAAGCCTGATGATGATGCTGATGATGACCCGTTGAACTTAGATACCTTAGATGTCTAGATGTTTTAGTTTTTAGTCTTTAGATGTTGATCATATATATCTTTCTAGACTATTTTTTACTAATGATATTTGAGCACATTATCTGAGTTGTACTATTACTATCATCATGTTGCTTTCATCCCTGGTTTGTACTTGTTTTGAGAACATGCTTATGTGTTGTAATATTAATCCTATGTATCATAACTCTGTGTGTGATCTATCATATGAGTTCTTGATATGCTTTTCCATATTTTGATTATGACACATGTTGCTTGCTTCTCTCTATTCTTGTCTCTATTTTGATTAGTGCTACTTTTGGTTACATGTTTTTGGTTGTGCTTGGAGAAGACTTATTTTTATGCTCTTCTACACCCTTACTTTTTGATAATGCCAAAAGGGGGAGAGAAGTTTGAGATGTTTTTCAAGCTCAACCATATTTTTTTCAGTGCCTATATGATCCTTTTCTTGTCTAAGTATATGTTTTATCATGTGACTTGCTAAAGTATCATGTAGTATACATGTTATATAGCGTTGTGTAGAAAGACTAACTATGCATGTGGCATGCAACTCATAAAAACATAATTAACTAATGCGGAAGCGTTCACTAAGCAACAAATTACCAAAAATCACTAAAAATTAAAATCTTTTTATCAAGAATCCATCAAAGGAAAACTTTCTCACATAGAACCAGAGTAACATATTTACATTCTTATTCAAAGGTACATATTATGTATCATCTCTTTCTGTAAATTACAAGCATCAGCTGCTCTGTTAAACTAAGTACAGGCAGTATGAAAATCTTGAGGCACTGAGCCAAAATCTCGAAAGCACTAACTACTACTTTGAGGACCTGAGAGTATAGAGACGACACATAGAACTCTATTTACATCTATACAAGGCATAACAGCCAGTGTCTCCACCTGAGACTTCAATGCTTCCCCTGCTGTTGTTGTTGCTGCCTTTCTCCTACTGAAGGATTTCTGCCTCCTCGTCCGTGTCCACCTAAAAATGTGATTCCCACAGGGGTGAGACAATGGTAAATTGCCCCAGCAAGAGATATAACTCTCCGCCAGAAATATTATTATTGCATCTTAAGAAGATAAATATGCACATAGGAATAATATTTGATTAACAACAACTAATTCAATGTCTAACAAATTAGAATATTATCTTATCTAAAACATTGCAGCTATAACTTGAAAGAGCCTCATGTCACTTATTCACTAAGGAATATGAAGAACATGTATAACATTTATTCACTTCAGAATCATTACCACAACATTAACTCTTTTCAGGTTTAGGTCATATATCTAAAGCCCGACATTGTCATTGGGGAGTCATGGCCTGTAGCCATACTCTTTTCACAAAGTGTTGGGATCTTAGTCCCTCAACTCATCAAGTACATTTCCACTTATTAATAAGTTCATTATCATGATTATATAATCTGGGTATTTGAACCCATAACTCACCATAGAACACTCGTTACCTCTTATTAGGTAACTTCATACCTTCATATCATCTGACCAAGGACATTATAAATCTTAATACACAAAGTATTGCACATAGTACACAAAGTTCAATGATTCTTACTACACAAAGCATATGAAGGCTTATTAAGCTTATAAAACATTCTCAATAAACAAACATCATAGCCCATACCTGGCTATGCATCTCATCTCATCATCCCTGCATGATTAGTATTCATGATAACAATTATAATGCTTTCAAATCAGTATCATACAACACCAAGTAGTATTACTATTCCCTTTTTAGGGTTCATGATTTCTCTTTTACATCAGTACCATATAAACACTAAGTAATACCACTATTCCCTCTTTAGGGTTCATGGTATCTCTTTTATATCAGCACTATACAAAACAAGGGTTATCTTATTACATTCATAACTCATCAATCTGTATTAGAGTTTCACATAGGATTACTCTGTGTTAAGACTTCACATAGAATCATCTTGTACTAGGGTTTCACATAGCATTACCCTGTATTAGGGTTCACATAGCATTAACTTATGTTAGGATTTCACATAGAATTACCATGTATTAGGGATTCACATAGCAAGGAATCAATATGAATAACATAAGTATTCAATCATACTTATTTATTCTCATCATTCATCATTGAATGTATTATCAACACAAAGTATGAGTTTCTCTCTCATCTTTATCACAATATGATTGTATCATAGTCTATTGATTTGGATTAACCTTTTCATAAGGCATGTTAGCCTACATTCAATAGGGTACATTACATCTCAATGTAACCATTGACATGACACATCTCATGTGTCATTCATCCAATTGCATTTGGACTTATAACACATCAAGGTATAGCAGTATTGGAGAGTTGGATGTGATATCTATCATATCTTGATGTATCACTTCCCTCAACACCTTTATCTTACTTGAGTTTATACACTTAGCTTGTATTAGGGTATTCCCCATCCTAATACTTTGTGCACTAGTTCATCACATTTATCATGTAAGGTATTGGTCATTAGTCACTCACTTAGATTATACAATCGTTGCCAATACTATGGACTCATCCTTGAGTTAGGAACTATTAATATAAGGATATCCATCATCAACCTCTCTAGGGGTTACATTTGTCATAACATTAATCACTATTCCATTATTAGGAATAGTATTCTCCATATTTATAACTTTAGGATTCACATAGCATATTCCATACATTTATGGATTTCACATAGTATTACTCTTCAATAGAGTTTCATATAATCATCCTTCTATATTAGGGTTTCACCTAGTATTATGTGAAATTAAGATTTCACAATACATCACCCAGTGCTAGGTATTCACATAGGATTAGTGGCACTACCCTATATTAGGGTTTCATACACCTTACCCCATTTTAGGGATTAAGGTTTTCTATTCACATCCAAGTAAGGTTTCTCTTACCTCATACCCAAATTAGGGTTAGGATGTACAATTCCCATTAAATTAGGGTTTCCTTCATTATTACACTCAGTTAGGGTTACATCATCACCCTGGATTTATGACAACACTCAGCTTTGCCCTAGATTAGGGTTTCACACATAGCTTTGTTCTAATTAGGGTTTCACACATAGCTTTGCCCTAATTAGGGTTTTACACATAGCATTGCTCTAATTAGGGTATCACACATAGCTTTGCTCTAATTAGGGTTTCACACATAGCTTTGCTCTAATTAGGGTTTCACACATAGCATTGATCTAATTAGGGTTAGGGCTCATTGATTAGGGTTTCATGATCTCATTATTATGGATCAACCCTTATCACATAGTTTACTCATAATGAGAGAATTAGGGCTTAATTATATAAGCATTCACCTCTCTCATTCTCTCTCTCATCCTCTTTAGGATGCTAACTACTCCAAGATTAATCTAGGTCAACTCTTCACTTGAGTACACATAGATAGGGTTAACCTTCACTTGACTCCTATTAATAGTATAATAAGAATAGACTCTGGATAATTAGACCCACATTCGAGTGAGAATGTACATATAGTAAGATGTTGAAACAGATGGGCAAGATCAGAACAACTAAGAATCAGTTGAAACTGGTATATGAGGTTCAATTTTGGGGCCTCATATGAGAAACCCTTAATTGGGAATAATAGAACATGATATGAAGTTCATAATCAGTTTATTGATTAATATTATATGAACTATACATATGAAATATAGAAAAGATATGTGAAATGTATGTGTGGTTCAAGATAGAAAGAATCAATCATGAAGAATGAATCATATAATAGAGTATAATGCTTTTATGAACTCTAAAGCAAAGGCTAAGTAGAGAATAGGGTTGAGCATTCAATAGGTCCATAGAAGTAAAGAGTCTTCAAAAGAGTAAAAGTAAAGAGAATTGTATGAACGTGTAGTTCATAAGACTAGAACAACAAACTAGTTTCTAAGTAAAGAACATAGGTGCAGTTTAACGAATGAATAAGTCATACAAAGGTAGAATGTATTCAGGAGAGAAAAACTTGATTGAAAGAGAAACTATGTTTGACCCATGCATGATCCACTTGATTTAAAAATGAAGAATATGTAATGTATTCAACATGAGGAAAAACTAATAGAAGCACTATTAATTTAGAACGTTAACTTTGCAATAGTATAAAGATAAAGGAGGAAATATGTGCAACATGGTATACATGACCATACATATGAATAAGCAACATGGTCATAAGAGAAAAATTTAGAATTAAAGATGACGGGTTAAAGAGTAGTATATGGTAAGAGGACTATGAAACGTAAGATAGGGTATGAAATATGATGGAGAAGTTATAAAATAAAGAGGTTGTGAGATTCAAGCAAGTGCTAATTAATCAAATATCTCTGTTGATAACTAAGTAAATCTACATACGAGAATGTATTAAGGGAATGTTTGAATACAAGTATTCCAAGTCTTAAAATCATCTTCTCTTTCATATATTCCTTAACAATAGCAAGGTGGGAATGAAATGATAAGAAAATGAATCATATATGATGCATAACTACCTTGGTAGGGTCATCTAGTGAATGTAATAGTGACATACAATATGATGAAGTGCGATAAGAAATAAATTCTTGTGTGATAGCAAGAATGATGAATAATCTATTCCTATATTAAATGCTTCAATGTTAATGATGTTTATTGTATATAATCATATGAAAAGGATAGGTAGAAAAAAGTAAAGTAGTAAAGAATGAGGAGAGAGATAAAGGAAAACACTAGCTTTGTGTAATATGTGAACCCGTTTTTAGAGGTATGCTTTGTTGAAGGCATACTAAGGTATGTAAGTTGGTTCTATGTATGATTTTAGTGTATTTGTGCAAGCTATATGTTAATTAAAGGTGTATGATAGTTGTAGTAATTCATACCAGATATGCATCCTAGTATTGTGTATTTGTAATATGGTGATACAGTTTGGATGATGACGGAAGACATGGAGGGATATCCTGAATAAGGTAGTTATACCTATTCACTCATATTAATAAGAAGGTATGATAATCAGATTGTCTGGACAAGTAACCCTAATGAGGTGTAGCTTGTTATACTTAGCTCTAATATAATTGAGTGATGGTAATTGAGTATGATTAATGCTTGAATGACTGATACAATTGTGGATTACTTTATTACTGTGGTTGAAACCCTAAAATGATATAATACGATGGTTACACTTTGAATTGTGTGTGGGCCCATAACCCACAGGTCCCAGGATCGAAACAAGATAGTATGGAATGAGGTTGTAATGCTTCACCTCATGCATCCATGACCCAATGGGGATGCCAAGAGTAGTATTGTGCAATTGATTGTTGAATCTAGCCTTTTAATTCAAGACTGTTTTGCTATTTGAATAGCAACTTATTAAAGTTTAAAACAGCATGGTGAACTCGCTTTTGTCACTTAAAGGTGATACAGAACAATAGAACTTTCTGAGCCGCATAAGTTGAGATAGTTGTATCAGAGTATCAGAGTTGCGCAGTGAAAGCGTGGTGGTTTATCTTTGCATTCTATGTTTGACTATGGCATAAAGAATTTGCTTGATATCATTGAGAACTATTTGAAATATGTTGTGATTTAGTAAAGAATTAAAATATTTAATGTTGAAAACTACATTCAAGTATGAAATACAAGAATATAATGACATGGAAGGCTTTAGAAGCTTAAAATAACCTTGAATGTATCTTTCTTGTGGGTTTATGTTTCGAGGACGAAACATTCTAAGGGGAGAAGAGTTGTTACGACCCCATCTGAGCTTAATTGGTAAACTAGGGTTTACCTAGACAATTGCAAAGATTAATTGGAATAATCATTCTTGAAATCTAATTAATTACAATAACACAATTAGGATGTTTTAGCTATGATAAGAATTTTAAGTGTTTGTTTGTCTTGAGAATTAGGATTTGAGAAGCATAGACCCTAATCGGCCCAAAATAGGGTTTTGATGATACATGAACACAAAATTTGATAAGTATAGTGTCTCAGTAAATGATTTTAAGTATTTTATGTGTAACTCTGATTTACTTAAAATTTAGATATGATTTGGATATATACAATTTGAACAACATTGGTAAATATCAGAATTTTTGAAGAATGTTATGACCTCTTTATCGGTCGAGTTTCAAACTCGACCGATCATATTTCCAGATTTATATAGCAGTGTGGTAATTGAATTTTATCTTTTTATTGGTATATCCAATTGATCTCAAATTTTAACTGTGCTTGAAAAACACAGTTTTAGACACTCTTTTAAATTTTCATAATTTTTGGATGACTTTTGATCTCTACAGTGAGGGTGTCGGTCGAGTTCTGTGCAGGACAAACTCGACCGAATCTTCTGTAGACTGCAATATAGCAGTGCACTGTTCTATTTTTAATTATTTATTGGTAACTCCAAATGATCTCAAATTTTAACTGAAGCTTTATAGATAAATTATAAACAACGTTCTAAATTCCCATAGTTTTTGGAGAATGTTTGATCTCTGAAATAAACGAATTACAGTAACTTTGTGTAACTGAATATTCAGCCAATATAATAAAAGTTGAGTGTTGGGTCAATATGCAATTGACCCAAGAAGCTCAAATTGACTTATATGATCGACCACACACACACACAGCTCTCATTCTTCGTCATCCACCCCAGAGAAACGAAAATCTAGAGAGAGAGGGAGAGTTAGGGCTTGAGTGGAGAAAGAGGAGGAATTGCTGACCTAGGGTTTTGCGGTCCGAGGAATGGTGAAATCAAGTAAGTTTGGATCCTTTGCATAGACTTTTATGGTGAATCTTCTCTCTCATGTCAAGATTCCGTCCATGCTCTTATTTTATCCAAGATGATGTCGAAATTCCCTCTTTTCTCACCCTTTCTTCATAATCCCTCATTTTCAAGGTTTCCGAGTTGAAGGGAAGAAGAATTGGGAGATTTGCTAGGGATTTGATATGAGTTCGAGATCCCCTGAGTTGAGCTACAGTTTTGAGGTATTTTAACACCTTAGGGTGAGTGGGTTCTTCCTTTAAACAATATAATGCACGAAATTTTATTATAGCATCCAAATCCCTAATTGCTTGGTATGTGATTCTAAACCCTGAAATGGCCGTTTAATTTAAGTTGTTGCAAATTGATATGATATGGATTCCTTCTCTGTTGGAATGACTCTTTGATGGTAGATTCACATCAGAAACATATACAACACCTCCTAGTAAGAATGCTTTTTAGATGTATACCATATGATGTAATTAGGGTTTAACCTAATTGAGATATCACTAGAGTTTCAACCTTATTGAAGAGGACTAGTAATCCTATAAGTGGTTAGGATGTAACTCATGGGATATCTTAATTGAATTTTATTCTTGTTACATGATATCTCAGTGAATGGTATGAAAAACCTAAATTTAGTTAAATTTTCATGGTTTCATATCTATATTGATTGTATATGATTTGTTGAAAACAATCTTTATTTAGTGAATGATTATATCCTATGAAATCCTTATGAGAGCCATGTGACAAGTGAATGAGGTAAACAAAAAGGTGAATGAGGTGAATGAAACCCTACACTACTACAGAAATGGCTTATAAAGTCGGTTTTCAAGGTGTCGGTTGTATACAAAAACCGACACATAAAACCTACTATGTCGGTTTTTAACATAAACCGACATCCAATATGTGAAGGTCGACCAGACACGGGTACCGCTTTCAATAAGTGTCGGTTATTTAATAAACAACCGACACTTAAAATCAACCGCCAAAACCAAAATTCCAGCGAAAAAATTACCTTCAAAATTGGACATATGTCGTCGGGTTTTTAATAAATAACCGACAACTAAAGGGTATGCGCGAGACAGGAATAGTTGTCGGTTGTCTTTTATTTATAAACCGACGAATATTAAGTAGTATAGTTGTCGGTTTTTGTCAAAGAGCCGATACTGTTGGTTTAGGTGTCAGTTTTGTTAAATAACCGACACATATTGTCAACTTAATAGCCCCGCGAACAGAACTTTTCCCCATTGTCTCTGTTTCATTGCCGTGCGGTAGGGTCTGGCGATTTCCCCCGATTGCTCCCGCCGTCGCACGTCGCTTGCCGCCGTCGCCGTCATCGTCGTCGCCGTCGCCGCTGGTTGCTGCGCCGCCGGTTGCTGGTCTCCTCGACGCCCTCGCCGCCGCCGGTAGAAGTAGCTACGGTGCTCTCCTCGTCACCGCCGCCCCCGCCGGTAGAAGCAACTTTTCTCCTCCGCCAGCTTCCTGCAAGGTAACCCACAAAAGCTTCACCCCCTTTTCTCCTCTGCCTTGCTTTTCTCTGCCGCCGCCGTCCTGGAACTCACCCATGCGGCGCCTAAGCAGGTGCCAGGGCACGCCTAGGGTCCCAAGCCCAGGTGCCCTGCCTAGCTAGGCCTCTGGGCGGATTCTTGGGCGGTGTCAGGGCACGTTTAGGCTGCTGCTGGGGTTTGGATTCATCTACTGGATGCCCAAAACATGCACTGATTTCACCAAGTCACCCCAAAAGCCATGAAAAATATTTTGATTATGTTTATTTATGTACTGATTTCACCAAGCTAGTGGATTTTTTTTAAAGTTATTTACTGATTGTGTTTATTTAATTATGTACTGATACATATGTGCTATACCAATCTGATAGTCCATGATAGAACAAAGCATAATGATGTTGACTGCAACTTTGTGCGTCATGCTATTCTGAATTAAGTGTATTACTTCATAATTGAATGTTTAAGTAAGTTATAGATATCTTGATGATGAACTATAATACACACATGTGACATGCTTGGAATGTAAATGATGAACTGTAATGCACACATGTTTAACTTGTTTCATTGTTGAGTATATTGAGAATCCTAATCACCCTTCTTGCTTAATGATGAACTGTAATGCACGCATGTGACATGCTTGGAATGTAAACGATGAACTTTTCCCTAAATTGCCTAGATCTTAGGGTATCTCTAGATCTTAGGGTATCTCTACCATCCTAACTATGAAATTGGTAACTTGTTTCCTTTTTGAGTATATTGACAATGTTAATCACCTAACTTGAAGAACTAGGATATGAATGATGAAACTAGGATTGTAGGTATAAGAATGACAGCACACGTATTTGTTGGCCTAGAAACCCGTCCAAGATTTACTCATTAGGAGTAAATCTTGGATAGTCCCCAGTTTGGGACTGTTCTTGAACACCTAATCTCACTTAGGATGTAAGTGTATAATGTGTATTGGGTTTTTGAGAAAATTTCGGTAGCATTTCCCCGTTTGTTCTCTAAGTACATATGTACTTAGAGAACAGCAGGGAAATGTTGCCGAAATTTTCTCGAAAACCCAATACACATTATACACTTACTAGTGAGATTAGGTGGTCAAGAATGGGATAGGTGGTACACATTTATTATATATAAGAATGACAACACATGTATTTGTTGGCCTAGAAACCCGTCCAAGATTTACTCATAAGGAGTAAATCTTGGATAGTCCCCGGTTTGGGACTGTTCTTGAACACCTAATCTTGCTTAGGATGTAAGTGTATAATGTGTATTGGGTTTTCAAGAAAATTTCGGCAGCATTTCCCCGTTTGTTCTCTAAGTACATATGTACTTGGAGAACAGCGGGGAAATGCTGCCAAAATTTTTTTGAAAACCCAATACACATTATACACTTACTAGTGAGATTAGGTGTTCAAGGATGGGATAGGTGGTACATGTACATTTATTATATATAAGAATGACATCACATGTATTTGTTAACCCTAGACCGTAATCTTGTTGTAATATATACTTGTTTTCTCTTTGATCATAGAGCTTTACAATTTTGTTGTGATATATACTTTGTTGTAATAATGTGAACTTTACAATGTGAGCTTTACACTTTGAATTACTACTTTACAATGCGAACTTTACAATATTTACAATTTGAATGTGAATTTGCAGATGGCTGACCATTCTCCTGATGACCGTGTTGATGACTACCGTGAGGGTGAGGACATCAATGCGCCGCCTCACAATGTAAGTTTTAAAAATATATCATACATTTATATCTATATGTCCATTTATAGTTATATCTTGTAAATGTGAATTATTTTGTCAAATTTTAGGTTGATGATGCACAGGTACCATCTGAAGCACTTGAGGCACTTGATCAACAACACCAACAAGTTGACAAGAGAAGGGGCATCACTATGATGAAGAAGTTAATTGCGCAAAAGGGCAATGGACCCAAACTTGTTGTGGATTTCGATAATGCAGGAAATGCATGTGGTGTGAATCGTAATTCATTTATTTCATATCTTGGGTTTGTTACTCGTAGCCATTGCGGTTGTCTCTTATATTCTTGGCATAAAGTTTCTAAGGAGAAGAAAATTTTAATATGGAGGGATTTATGTGTGAGTTATTATTAATTTGCAATTCTATTTTGTAGATTATTAAATTTTTGGATACTAGTTAATAACAATTCTATTTTGCAGAGTATATTTGAATTGGATGAAAAGATGCATCGTAAATGCGTGATGCAACGCTGTGGGAGAGTCCTAAGGAACTATAGGACAAATCTCACCAGAGAATACATAAAAGAAGCCGACAAGAGGAAGAAGACAGCCACTGAACAGTGGAACTTCCTGGACAAAGAAGAATGGGACGCGTTTGTCACTTCAAGACAAACTGATGAATTCAAGGTATTAGGCATCAGTCTCAATCTCATTAATTAATATATGTTGTATTCACTTATTCAAGATTAACATTTAGTGTTACTAACCAAATCATTAATTTGCATACTAACTAGGCCCTCAGTGAGGCACAAAGATCAAAGCATGCACTAAATGTGCATGACCACAGAATGGGACCAAAGGGGTATGCAGGCGTTCGCCAAAGACTACTGGCTGAGGCTACTGCTTCTCAGTCTGCTGCTACTCAGGAGTCCTCTACCATAGGTAGCACACCTCTGCCTCGCCATGATATCTGGAGAGCTGGGAGGCAAAATAAGAAGGGAGAAATAACTAAGGCTGCAACTGCTGAGGCGGCTGCAAAAATGGTAAAATACAACTCTTACAGCAATCATTCGAATATTGATTATTTGTGTTGTTTACTTAAGTACAAATTTTTGTTTTGGCGATTAGCGGGAGCTGCACGAGCTGAGGAAACAAGGAAAGTTCATCCCTGAGGGAACAAAGGATGAATTGATAGTTGCTCTGGGTAACCCAGAGCATCCTGGACGTGTTAGGGCTGCAGGCGCTGGTGTGGGCATCAAATCTTTTTTTGGGTCATCCCAATGCAAACATGTCCCAAAAGCGGGACTTTCACAAGAAGAGGTAACATATTCTTTCTTTATAATGTTACTGTAAAAGAGAATTCAAAAATTAGAATTTGACGTTTCTTTTATCCATGTATAGGTGGATAAGCTATTTGACAGGAAACTCGAAGAAGCAATGAAAAAGTGGCAGGCATATCAGACTGCCACTTACCAGACAATACCTACTGCAGACTCTACTCCTACTCCTACTGCAGAGGTTGGGAGTAATCCTGTAGAACCACCACCTAGCACATCCACTGTAAGTACTTTTATGACATAGTAACTAGTTTTTTAATTCAAGATGATACATATATATATATGAAATTGTAGTCGTTTCAAAAAAAGATGATATGTATATATGTATATAACATTCTTTACACAAAAATTTGTAGGGGTTGAAGCCATGCCGTCTAAAAAGTAAAGAATATGTCGTGGCAGAGGCGTCGGCTTACCCATCCCTACCAGGGGAAACGTGTCACGGGTCTCCCGTACCAGCTGGTTGGATTCGGGTCAGCCCGATACATATATTCCCCCAATTTCTAGAACTTCCACTGCCATATGCCCACCCAGATTGTGAAATGCTTGGTGAGGCACTAGGCGGAGTGATATTGTGGCTAAAAGCGGATGTCTTATTTACTGATAAGGTATGGTAAATTTACATTACGTTCAATTGTTAGTGTGTGAATATGCTGGCAGTTCTTCTGAAATTATATATATATACAGGTTAAAAAGAAGACACCCACAGCATCTAGGCCTCCACTTCCACCTCCTGCATTACCTAGTTGGGTTCCACAGGACCTACCTGTCCCGTTAGGTCCTAACTGTAAGGGTATGGTAGTATGGTTAGGGGAACATGATATAAACTCCCCTATAACTGTTTCTTCTGATTCAGATTCTACAGGTCAGTCATACGAAACAAAACTATTTATACAAGATATATTGGAGTTGTTTCGATATGATTGGCTAAATACATCTGTGATAGAGCTATGGATAAGGTGAGATATTCTTTATACATCCATATACCTTGTGTATGATCTGGTGATCTGGTTTCTTATATATTAATGCATGCGTAATTAATACATATTTTGCAGCTACTTAGACAACATATGTGCAGATTTTGGATTCGAACATGTAGGGTTTTTGATTCCATCCTTGATTAGTCTAGTAGCTAAAGACCCTACATCAGTTCAACAATACTGCTGTGAGTCTTTTTCAAAATTTGCTGTAAAAAAGAAGACAGTGATAATGACTCCATTCAATGTAGAGTAAGTTTACTTTGCTTATTATAATTTGGACTTAAGAAAATTACATTTTATTATGGATTTTGAGTTATTAAATTTTAACTTTTTTTCCTCTAGGGGTAGGCATTGGGAGTTATTGGTTATTGCCCCCGAGACGTTCACTGTGTATTATCTAGATCCTAAGGGGGGTAAATTGAATACAAAATTTGGACACATAATGAAAATGGCAATATTTCGGTGAGAAATATTTCATTTTTCATATCCGTTAACATATGTTATTACATTACTATTTAATTGCAATGTTCTGTGTTACATTAACATGTAGGGGTTTTGAGGAGTACAAAAAGGCTGGAGGAAAGGTCCCCACGAAAAAGAACCAGCCAATAATTTGGAAGAACGTGCAAGTAAGTTCCCGACTGTAATATATGTATATATTATTTATGTGAACAATGCTTAATTAGTTGTATTTTTTAATATTTTGTATGTTTGAATTTATAGTGTGCTACACAAGACAACGGATGGGCATGTGGATACTATGTCCTGCGATATATGCACATGATTATCAAACATGCCGTACTGGATATCGAATGTATTGCTCACGTATTATATAGTCTCATTAGATAATATGATCGAAATATATCAATCTTATTTATAGCTCATTAATTATATATATAAATCATTCTCTTTACAAGTGTTTAAAGTTGACCCCATTACAGGAAAGGACTTACCAAATGTTAATGCTCCCTATACAATGGGAGAATTAAATGAAGTAAGAGAAGAATGGGCAACAGCCATACAATTAGTGGGGGCTTTAAAATATAATTGGGATCCTGATAGCGAATAATGACTAAACAATGATACTTTGTAAATGAATTTCTGAATTATAATATATGTGTGAATGTTTCTACATGTCTGGATGTTTCTACATGTGTCTGAGTGAAAATGAATGAAAGTGTTGGTTGCTATATGAATGTTTCTACATGTGTGAATGTGAATGAATGGAACTACAAATTGCTAGCATTTGTGAATGTTTATAAATGTGTGAAAATAAAATGGAACTACAGGTTGCATTGCTAAATGCATGTGCTACTTTTTTATTATTAATTTTGCAGGTTTGCGGCCTGTTGTCGGCTGATATCAATGGATGTCGTAAAACCTGCAGTTCATAACTGAACTGAACAGGTTTCTCATCCTGCGACCAGCCACAGCAGGTCTGCAGACTGATGTCAAAAAAAAAACCAATAGGCGTCGGTTATTTGTAAATAACCGATACATAATGATATAGTGTCCGTTTTTTACAAATAACCGGCGTCTATTTCGTGTGGCGCAAAGATATATGGCATCGGTTATTTGTAAATAACCGACACTGATAGTGCCCAAGATGGCGCCCTTTCTGTGGCGCGAAGGGTTTGGGCGTCGGTTTCTTACCTAATAACCGACGCCTATAGTCCCATGATGGCGCGTTTTCGGTGGCGCGCGAAGTGTTTGGGCGTCGGTTTTGGAACCGACGCCTAATGGGTGGACTTTTAGTGTCGCCCACATAGGTGTCGCTTAGAAACCGACACTAAAGGCTTTAAATAACCGACACTAAAGGTAGGTTCTGTAGTAGTGCTAAGAGTAGGGTGTTGGCATGTGATAAGAGAATAAGGAAAGGAAACCCTAAGGACAGGGTGTTCTATGAATTAAGTTATGGTGATATGAAAGGTTTCCATATGAGATGTGGTGATGCTTAACTGTTGAATTGTATGTTGTTTGTGCATTTAACTTTACATGCTTGTTCTCTTTGAGTTGGTATATATATACTACAGGGTTTCTTATTTTCACAATACATATCTCGTGAATTGCAGGTGATGAGATATGACATGCCCTAGAAAGGGATGTTACTGAGATCATGCAGATATGTATGAAATGTTAGAATGAGAATACTTGTTGGGCAGACATGATATATGTTTGAATACATGAGCTATGATGTTTTATATGATATGATATGGCAGGCCGTGTGAGCCTTGTGAGAAATGTAAAATGAGTATTGATTTCTGTTTAAAATGTATCTATAATGTTAATGTTAGACTTAGGTGCCCTGAACACCGTAGAACCCCTTTGGGAGGTCTGCGCCTTAGGGGTGAAACTCGTGTTCAACAATAATCTGTGCGGAGTCACGGTGGCACGAGGACAGAGAGACAGTGTTCAACAATAATCCGTGCGGAGTCACAGTGGCACTGGAGTAAATAGGGGTTATTCAACAATAATCCGTGCAGAGTCACGGTGGTAACCCAGTAAGACTCTCCGCCTGTGTGCTCAGGTTAGAGGAGGAGTCTAGAGCACTCGGAGTTAGTGCAATGAGGCCGGAGAGCCTGTGGTCCTGTAGCAGAACAGGGCTGGCAGTCAGACTTAGCATTTCTCGGGTGTGTCGCTAAGTCTTGTACGGTGTGGCCGTAGTGCACTGCGAGACTCTTATGCAGAGTACACTGCATAAGATCAGGGCATAAGCTAAAATATGATCATATAGGTTCACAGAGTTCCTTATAAATGAAAGAGTTAAGGAAGACTAGAGCATAGTCTTCTAGTAGTTATTCTTTGGATGCAATATTTACATTCTTTGTTATTTCAATTATATTGTTTTAGAACTGCTCAGTGTAGTATTTATTGTTGTTAAATTTCATAACGTTTATTCAAAGTTATACCTATAATCACATTAGTGCCTTAGACTGTTTCTTTGAATTACTCATTCACTGAGCGAGTAGGCTCACCCCTCTACTCAAACATTTTAGGGTTAACCGCGTGGACTTGAAGATGGTCAGAGCATCAACGTAGATCTTCCACAAGAGTTAAGTACAAGATTAGTTGAGTCAGTCGGTCCTTGTCACTCTAGGTCCTCAGTAAGAGATAAGAGAGAGAGTTGTAATTACGATGTGTAATATTATTCCTCTTTTGAAATTGTATGCTATTAGTAGGTCTTATGTGCATAAGGTGTGAGAGACATCATGAATGTTTATACATGTATCTTTACTATTAAAGTCTGATTAGTAAAAGAAATGTTCAGATTCCCTTGTTAAAATGATTTATGTGGTTCAATGCGAAGAAACAAGAGTTTTAAAGAAAGAAAAAAAAAGTTAAGGGTGTTCTTTGTATTACATATAAATCCTATCTTATGCCCTAATCTCATGATTTGAGGAAATTGTGAGATCGGGGTGTAACAGCTTGGTATCAGAGCTTAGGGTGAGTTGTCAAGGACCATTAAGTTAGTAAGTTAGAGTCCTATGTGTGGCATATAGGAGATGTTTGATGTTATCTTTGGGGATTTGAGTATTTGGATATCCTGGCCTGATATCTGAGTACTTGGATCAACCAGTACAAGCTACTCTGTCTATTCTTTCACGTATACCCTGGCCAGGTATACAGTGGAAGAATGGGCTAGAGAGGAACCCTAGAAATGTTAGGGTTAGAAAACGAGAAAAGAAACAAGAATTAAGAGCATAAATGTAAAAAGAGATAGAACTTACATTTCATAATGTTGTTTTTGTTGGAAATGTATAGAAATGCTCTTATATGTTTGAATTGAAATATTCAATACTTTGAAATATGGGTCTTTAACATCTGTTGTACACTATGTAGTTGTAGCATTTATTGATTTCATTCTTTGTAACAAGTAGACTAGAATTGACCTTTGAATGAGCTTTTTTTAGTGGATAAGTTTTCTTCCACATTTCTGAGATGAATAGGAGTTGAGTAATCCTTTGTAGTTCTTGGCTTCAGGACTTCAGGTTTGGCCTGGTCCGGCTGGCAGGATGCGTTACTGGGATCTAATGACTCCTATTAATAGTATAATAAGAATAGACTCTGGATAATTAGACCCACATTAGAGTGAGAATGTACATACAGTAAGATGTTGAAACAGATGGGCAAGATCAGAACAACTAAGAATCAGTTGAAACTGGTATCTGAGGTTCAATTTTGGGGCCTCATATGAGAAACCCTTAATTGGGAATAATAGAACATGATATGAAGTTCATAATCAGTTTATTGATTAATATTATATGAACTATACATATGAAATATAGAAAAGATATGTGAAATGTATGTGTGGTTCAAGATAGCAAGAATCAATCATGAAGAATGAATCATATAATAGAGTATAATGCTTTTATGAACTCTAAAGCAAAGGCTAAGTAGAGAATAGGGTTGAGCATTCAATAGGTCCATAGAAGTAAAGAGTCTTCAAAAGAGTAAAAGTAAAGAGAATTGTATGAACGTGTAATTCATAAGACTAGAACAACAAACTAGTTTCTAAGTAAAGAACATAGGTGCAGTTTAACGAATGAATAAGTCATACAAAGGTAGAATGTATTCAGGAGAGAAAAACTTGATTGAAAGAGAAACTATGTTTGACCCATGCATGATCCACTTGATTTAAAAATGAAGAATATGTAATGTATTCAACATGAGGAAAATCTAATAGAAGGACTATTAATTTAGAACGTTAACTTCGCAATAGTATAAAGATAAAGGAGGAAATATGTGCAACATGGTATACATGACCATACATATGAATAAGCAACATGGTCATAAGAGAAAAATTTAGAATTAAAGATGACGGGTTAAAGAGTAGTATATGGTAAGAGGACTATGAAACGTAAGATAGGGTTTGAAATATGATGGAGAAGTTATAAAATAAAGAGGTTGTGAGATTCAAGCAAGTGCTAATTAATCAAATATCTCTGTTGATAACTAAGTAAATCTACATACGAGAATGTATTAAGGGAATGTTTGAATACAAGTATTCCAAGTCTTAAAATCATCTTCTCTTTCATATATTCCTTAACAATAGCAAGGTGGGAATGAAATGATAAGAAAATGAATCATATATGATGCATAACTACCTTGGTAGGGTCATCTAGTGAATGCAATAGTGACATACAATATGATGAAGTGCGATAAGAAATAAATTCTTGTGTTATAGCAAGAATGATGAATAATCTATTCCTATCTTAAATGCTTCAATGTTAATGATGTTTATTGTATATAATCATATGAAAAGGATAGGTAGAAAAAAGTAAAGTAGTAAAGAATGAGGAGAGAGATAAAGGAAAACACTAGCTTTGTGTAATATGTGAACCCGTTTTTAGAGGTATGCTTTGTTGAAGGCATACTAAGGTATGTAAGTTGGTTCTATGTATGATTTTAGTGTATTTGTGCAAGCTATATGTTAATTAAAGGTGTATGATAGTTGTAGTAATTCATACCAGATATGCATCCTAGTATTGTGTATTTGTAATATGGTGATATAGTTTGGATGATGACGGAAGACATGGAGGGATATCCTGAATAAGGTAGTTATACCTATTCACTCATATTAATAAGAAGGGATGATAATCAGATTGTCTGGACAAGTAACCCTAATGAGGTGTAGCTTGTTATACCTAGCTCTAATATAACTGAGTGATGGTAATTGAGTATGATTAATGCTTGAATGACTGATACAATTGTGGATTACTTTATTACTGTGGTTGAAACCCTAAAATGATATAATACGATGGTTACACTTTGAATTGTGTGTGGGCCCATAACCCACAGGTCCCAGGATCGAAACAGGATAGTATGGAATGAGGTGGTAATGCTTCACCTCATGCATCCATGACCCAATGGGGATGCCAAGAGTAGTATTGTGCAATTGATTGTTGAATCTAGCCTTTTAATTCAAGACTATTTTGCTATTTGAATAGCACTTTATTAAAGTTTAAAACAGCATGGTGAACTCGCTTTTGTCACTTAAAGGTGATACAGAACAATAGAACTTTCTGAGCCACATAAGTTGAGATAGTTGTATCAGAGTATCAGAGTTGCGCAGCGAAAGCGTGGTGGTTTATCTTTGCATTCTATGTTTGACTGTGGCATAAAGAATTTGCTTGATATCATTGAGAACTATTTGAAATATGTTGTGATTTAGTAAAGAATTAAAAGATCTAATGTTGAAAACTACATTCAGGTATGAAATACAAGAATATAATGACATGGAAGGCTTTAGAAGCTTAAAATAACCTTGAATGTATCTTTCTTGTGGGTTTATGTTTCGAGGACGAAACATTCTAAGGGGAGAAGAGTTGTTACGACCCCATCTGAGCTTAATTGGTAAACTAGGGTTTACCTAGACAATTGCAAAGATTAATTGGAATAATCATTCTTGAAATCTAATTAATGACGATAAAAAAATTAGGATGTTTTAGCTATGATAAGAAGTTTAAGTGTTTTTTTGTCTTGAGAATTAGGGTTTGAGAAGCATAGACCCTAATCGGCCCAAAATAGGGTTTTGATGATACATGAACACAAACTTTGATAAGTATAGTGTCTCAGTAAATGATTTTTAGTATTTTATGTGTAACTCTGATTTACTTCAAATTTGGATATGATTTGTATATATAAAATGTGAACAACATTGATAAATATCAAAATTTTTGAAGAATGTTTTGACCTGTTTATCGGTCGAGTTTCAAACTCGACCGATCATATTTTCAGATTTATATAGCAGTGTGGTAATTTAATTTTATCTTTTTATTGGTATATCCAATTGATCTCAAATTTTAACTGTGCTTGAAAACCACAGTTTTAGACACTCTGTTAAATTGGCATAATTTTTGGATGACTTTTGATCTCTACAGTGAGGGTGTCGGTCGAGTTCTGTGCAGGACAAACTCGACCGAATCTTCTGCAGACTGCAATATAGCAGTGCACTATTCTATTTTTAATTATTTATTGGTAACTCCAAATGATCTCAAATTTTAACTGAAGCTTTATAGATCAATTATAAACAACTTGATAAATTCCCATAATTGTTGGAGAAGGTTTGATCTCTGAAATAAACGAATTACAGTAACTTTGTGTAACTGAATATTCAGCCAATATAATAAAAGTTGAGTGTTGGGTCAATATGCAATTGACCCAAGCAGCTCAAATTGACTTATATCATCGACCACACACACACACAGCTCTCATTCTTCGTCATCCACCCCAGAGAAACGAAAATATAGAGAGGGAGGGAGAGTTAGGGCTTGAGTGGAGAAAGAGGAGGAATTGCTGATCTAGGGTTTTGCGGTCCGAGGAATGGTGAAATCAAATAAGTTTGGATCCTTTGCATAGACTTTTATGGTGAATCTTCTCTCTCATATCAAGATTCCGTCCATGCTCTTATTTGATCCAAGATGATGTCGAAATTCCCTCTTTTCTCACCCTTTCTTCACAATCCCTCATTTTCAAGGTTTCCGAGTTGAATGGAAGAAGAATTGGGAGATTTGCTAGGGATTTGATATGAGTTTGAGATCTCCTGAGTTGAGCTACAGTTTTGAGGTGTTTTCACACCTTAGGGTGAGTGGTTTCTTCCTTTAAACAGTATAATGCACGAAATTTGATTATAGCATCCAAATCCCTAATTGCTTGGTATGTGATTCTAAACCCTGAAATGTCCGTTTAATTTAAGTTGTTGCAAATTGATATGATATGGATCCCTTCTCTGTTTGAATGACTCTTTGATGGTAGATTCACATCAGAAACGTATACAACACCTCCTAGTAAGAATGCTTTTCAGATGTATACCATATGATGTAATTAGGGTTTAACCTAATTGAGATATCACTAGAGTTTCAACCTTATTGAAGAGGACTAGTAATCCTATAAGTGGTTAGGATGTAACTCATGGGATATCTTAATTGAATTTTATTCTTGTTACATGATATCTTAGTGAATGGTATGAAAAACCTAAATTTAGTTAAATTTCCATGGTTTCATATCTATATTGATTGTATATGATTTGTTGAAAATAATCTTTATTTAGTGAATGCTTATATCCTATGAAATCCTTATGAGAGCCATGTGACAAGTGAATGAGGTAAAAGAAAAGGTGAATGAGGCGAATGAAACCCTACACTACTACAGAAATGGCTTATAAAGTCGGTTTTCAAGGTGTCGGTTGTATACAAAAACCGACACATAAAACCTACTATGTCGGTTTTTAACATAAACCGACATCCAATATGTGAAGGTCGACCAGACACGGGTACCGCTTTCAATAAGTGTCAATTATTTAATAAACAACCGACACTTAAAATCAACCACCAAAACCAAAATTCCAGCGAAAAAATTACCTTCAAAATTGGACATATGTCGTCGGTTTTTTAATAAATAAGCGACAACTAAAGGGTATGCGCGAGACAGGAATAGTTGTCGGTTGTCTTTTATTTATAAACCGACGAATATTAAGTAGTATAGTTGTCGGGTTTTTTCAAAGAGCCGACACTGTTGATTTAGGTGTCGGTTTTGTTAAATAACCGACACATATTGTCAACTTAATAGCCCCGTGAACAGAACTTTTCCCCATTGTCTCTGTTTCATTGCCGTGCGCTAGGGTCTGGCGATTTCCCCCGATTGCTCCCGCCGTCGCACGTCGCTCGCCGCCGTCGCCGTCGCTGCCGTCACCGTCGTCGCCGTCGCCGCCGGTTGCTGGTCTCCTCGACGCCCTCGCCGCCGCCGGTAGAAGCAGCTACGGTGCTCTCCTCGTCACCGCCGCCCCCGCCGGTAGAAGCAACTTTTCTCCTCCACCAGCTTCCTGCAAGGTAACCCACAAAAGCTTCACCCCCTTTTCTCCTCTACCTTGCTTTTCTCTGCCGCCGCCGACCTAGAACTCACCCAGGTGGCGCCTAAGCAGGTGCCAGGGCAAGCCTAGGGTCCCAAGCCCAGGTGCCCTGCCTAGCTAGGCCTCTGGGCGGATGCTTGGGCGGCGCCAGGGCACGTTTAGGCTGCTGCTGGGGTTTGGATTCATCTACTGGATGCCCAAAACATGCACTGATTTCACCAAGTCACCCCAAAATCCATGAAAAATATTCTGATTGTGTTTATTTATGTACTGATTTCACCAAGCTAGTGGATTTTTTTTAAAGTTATTTACTGATTGTGTGTATTTAATTATGTACTGATACATATGTGCTATACCAATCTGATAGTCTATGATAGAACAAAGCATAATGATTTTGACTGCAACTTTGTGCGTCATGCTATTCTGAATTAAGTGTATATTTACTTTATAATTGAATGTTTAAGTAAGTTATAGATATCTTGATGATGAACTATAATGCACACATGTGACATGCTTGGAATGTAAATGATGAACTGTAATGCACACATGTTTAACTTGTTTCATTGTTGAGTATATTGAGAATCCTAATCACCCTTCTTGCTTAATGATGAATTGTAATGCACACATGTGACATGCTTGGAATGTAAATGATGAACTTTTCACTAAATTGCCTAGATCTTAGGGTATCTCTAGATCTTAGGGTATCTCTACCATCCTAACTATGAAATTGGTAACTTGTTTCCTTTTTGAGTATATTGATAATGTTAATCACCTAACTTGAAGAACTAGGATATGAATGATGAAACTAGGATTGTAGGTATAGGAATGACAACACACGTATTTGTTGGCCTAGAAACCCGTCCAAGATTTACTCATTAGGAGTAAATCTTGGATAGTCCCCGGTTTGGGACTGTTCTTGAACACCTAATCTCACTTAGGATGTAAGTGTATAATGTGTATTGGGTTTTTGAGAAAATTTCGGTAGCATTTCCCCGTTTGTTCTCTAAGTACATATGTACTTAGAGAACAGCAGGGAAATGCTGCCGAAATTTTCTCGAAAACCCAATACACATTATACACTTACTAGTGAGATTAGGTGGTCAAGAATGGGATGGGTGGTACACATTTATTATATATAAGAATGACAACACATGTATTTGTTGGCCTAGAAACCCGTCTAAGATTTACTCATTAGGAGTAAATCTTGGATAGTCCCCGGTTTGGGACTGTTCTTGAACACCTAATCTCACTTAGGATGTAAGTGTATAATGTGTATTGGGTTTTCAAGAAAATTTCAGCAGCATTTCCCCGTTTGTTCTCTAAGTACATATGTACTTGGAGAACAGCGGGGAAATGCTGCCGAAATTTTCTTGAAAACCCAATACACATTATACACTTACTAGTGAGATTAGGTGTTCAAGGATGGGATAGGTGGTACATGTACATTTATTATATATAAGAATGACATCACATGTATTTGTTAACCCTAGACCGTAATCTTGTTGTAATATATACTTGTTTTCTCTTTGATCATAGAGCTTTACAATTTTGTTGTGATATATACTTTGTTGTAATAATGTGAACTTTACAATGTGAGCTTTACACTTTGAATTACTACTTTACAATGCGAACTTTACAATATTTACAATTTGAATGTGAATTTGCAGATGGCTGACCATTCTCCTGATGATCGTGCTGATGACTACCGTGAGGGTGAGGACATCAATGCGCCGCCTCACAATGTAAGTTTTAAAAATATATCATACATTTATATCTATATGTCCATTTATAGTTATATCTTGTAAATGTGAATTATTTTGTCAAATTTTAGGTTGATGATGTACAGGTACCATCTGAAGCACTTGAGGCACTTGATCAACAACACCAACAAGTTGACAAGAGTAGGGGCATCACTATGATGAAGAAGTTAATTGCACAAAAGGGCAATGGACCCAAACTTGTTGTGGATTTCGATAATGCAGGAAATGCATGTGGTGTGAATCGCAATTCATTTATTTCATATCTTGGGTTTGTTACTCGTAGCCATTGCGGTTGTCTCTTAGATTCTTGGCATAAAGTTTCTAAGGAGAAGAAAATTTTAATATGGAGGGATTTATGTGTGAGTTATTATTAATTTGCAATTCTATTTTGTAGATTATTAAATTTTTGGATACTAGTTAATAACAATTCTATTTTGCAGAGTATATTTGAATTGGATGAAAAGATGCATCGTAAATGCGTGATGCAACGCTGTGGGAGAGTCCTAAGGAACTATAGGACAAATCTCACCAGAGAATACATAAAAGAAGCCGACAAGAGGAAGAAGACAGCCACTGAACAGTGGAACTTCCTGGACAAAGAAGAATGGGACGCGTTTGTCGCTTCAAGACAAACTGATGAATTCAAGGTATTAGGCATCAGTCTCAATCTCATTAATTAATATATGTTGTATTCACTTATTCAAGATTAACATTTAGTGTTACTAACCAAATCATTAATTTGCATACTAACTAGGCCCTCATTGAGGCACAAAGATCAAGGCGTGCACTGAATGTGCATGACCACAGAATGGGTCCAAAGGGGTATGCAGGCATTCGCCAAAGACTATAGGCTGAGGCTACTGCTGCTCAGTCTGCTGCTACTCAGGAGTCCTCTACCATAGGTAGCACACCTCTGCCTCGCCATGATATCTGGAGAGCTGGGAGGCAAAATAAGAAGGGAGAAATAACTAAGGTCGCAACTGCTGAGGCGGCTGCAAAAATGGTAAAATACAACTCTTACAGCAATCATTCGAATATTGATTATTTGTGTTGTTTACTTAAGTACAAATTTTTGTTTTGGCGATTAGCGGGAGCTGCACGAGCTTAGGAAACAAGGAAAGTTCATCCCTGAGGGAACAAAGGATGAATTGACAGTTGCTCTGGGTAACCCAGAGCATCCTGGACGTGTTAGGGCTGCAGGCGCTGGTGTGGGCATCAAATCTTTTTTCGGGTCATCCCAGCGCAAACATGTCCCAAAAGCGGGACTTTCACAAGAAGAGGTAACATATTCTTTCTTTATAATGTTACTGTAAAAGAGAATTCAAAAATTAGAATTTGACGTTTCTTTTATCCATGTATAGGTGGATAATCTATTTGACAGGAAACTCGAAAAAGCAATGAAAAAGTGACAGGCATCTCAGACTGCCACTTACCAGATAATACCTACTGCAGACTCTACTCCTACTCCTACTGCAGAGGTTGGGAGTAATCCTGTAGAACCACCACCTAGCACATCTACTGTAAGTATTTTTATGACATAGTAACTAGTTTTTTAATTCAAGATGATACGTATATATGAAATTATAGTCGTTTCAAAAAAAGATGATATGTATATATGTATATAACATTCTTTACACAAAAATATGTAGGGGTTGAAGCCATGCCGTCTAAAAAGTAAAGAATATGTCGTGGCAGAGGCGTCGGCTTACCCATCCCTACCAGGGGAAACGTGTCACGGGTCTCCAGTACCAGCTGGTTGGATTCGGGTGAGCCCGATACATATATTCCCCCAATTTCTGGAACTTCCACTGCCATATGCCCACCCAGATTGTGAAATGCTTGGTGAGGTACTAGGCGGAGTGATATTGTGGCTAAAAGCGGATGTCTTATTTACTGATAAGGTATGGTAAATTTACATTACGTTCAATTGTTAGTGTGTGAATATGCTGGCAGTTGATCTGAAATTATATATATATACAGGTTAAAAAGAAGGCACCCACAACATCTAGGCCTCCACTTCCACCTCCTGCATTACCTAGTTGGGTTCCACAGGACCTACCTGTCCCGTTAGGTCCTAACTGTAGGGGTATGGCAGTATGGTTAGGGGAACATGATATAAACTCCCATATAACTGTTTCTTCTGATTCAGATTCTACAGGTCAGTCATACGAAACAAAATTATTTATACAAGATATATTGGAGTTGTTTCGATATGATTGGCTAAATACATATGTGATAGAGATATGGATAAGGTGAGATATTCTTTATACATCCATATACCTTATGTATGATCTGGTGATCTGGTTTCTTATTTATTAATGCATGCATAATTAATACATATTTTGCAGCTACTTAGACAACATATGTGCAGATTTTGGATTCGAACATGTAGGGTTTTTTATTCCATCCTTGATTAGTCTAGTAGCTAAAGACCCTACATCAGTTCAACAATACTGTTGTGAGTCTTTTTCAAATTTTGCTGTAAAAAAGAAGACAGTGATAATGGCTCCATTCAATGTAGAGTAAGTTTACTTTGCTTATTATAATTTGGACTTAAGAAAATTACATTTTATTGTGGATTTTAAGTTATTAATTTTGAACTTTTTTTCCTCTAGGGGTAGGCATTGGGAGTTATTGGTTATTTCCCCCGAGACGTTCACTGTGTATTATCTAGATCCTAAGGGGGGTAAATTGAATACAAGATTTGGACACATAATAAAAATGGCAATATTTCGGTGAGAAATATTTCATTTTTCATATCCGTTAACATATGTTATTACATTACTATTTAATTGCATTGTTCTGTGTTACATTAACATGTAGGGGTTTTGAGGAGTACAAAAAGGCTGGAGGAAAGGTCCCCACGAAAAAGAACCAGCCAATAATTTGGAAGAACGTGCAAGTAAGTTCCCGACTGCAATATATGTATATATTATTTATGTGAACAATGCTTAATTAGTTGTATTTTTTAATATTTTGTATGTTTGAATTTATAGTGTGATACACAAGACAACGGATGGGCATGTGGATACTATGTCCTGCAATATATGCACATGATTATCAAACATGCCGTACTGGATATCGAATGTATTTCTCAGGTATTATATAGTCTCATTAGATAATATGATCGAAACATATCAATCTTATTTATAGCTCATTAATTATATATATACATCATTCTCTTTACAGGTGTTTAAAGCTGACCCCATTACAGGAAAGGACTTACCAAATGTTAATGCTCCCTATACAATGGGAGAATTAAATGAAGTAAGAGAAGAATGGGCAACAGCCATACAATTCGTGGGGGCTTTAAAATATAATTGGGATCCTGATAGCGAATAATGACTAAACAATGATACTTTGTAAATGAATTTCTGAATTATAATATATGTGTGAATGTTTCTACATGTCTGGATGTTTCTACATGTGTCTGAGTGAAAATGAATGAAAGTGTTGGTTGCTATATGAATGTTTCTACATGTGTGAATGTGAATGAATGGAACTACAAATTGCTAGCATTTGTGAATGTTTATAAATGTGTGAAAATAAAATGGAACTGCAGGTTGCATTGCTAAATGCATGTGCTACTTTTTTATTGTTAATTTTGCAGGTTTGCGGCCTGTTGTCGACTGATATCAATGGATGTCGTAAAACCTGTAGTTCATAATTGAACTGAACATGTTTCTCATCCTACGACCAGCCACAGCAGGTCTGCAGACTGATGTCAAAAAAAAAACCCAATAGGCATCAGTTATTTGTAAATAACCGACACATAATGATATAGTGTCCATTTTTTACAAATAACCGGCGTCTATTTCGTGTGGCGCGAAGATATATGGTGTCAGTTATTTGTAAATAACCGACACTGATAGTGCCCAAGATGGCGCCCTTTCTGTGGCGCGAAGGGTTTGGGCGTCAGTTTCTTACCTAATAACTGACGCCTATAGTCCCATGATGGCGCGTTTTCGGTGGTGCGCGAAGTGTTTGGGCGTCGGTTTTGGAACCGACGCCTAATGGGTGGACTTTTAGTGTCACCCACATAGGTGTCGCTTAGAAACTGACACTAAAGGCTTTAAATAACCGACACTAAAGGTAGGTTCTGTAGTAGTGCTAAGAGTAGGGTGTTGGCATGTGATAAGAGAATAAGGAAAGGAAACCCTAAGGACATGGTGTTCTATGAATTAAGTTATGGTGATATGAAAGGTTTCCATATGAGATGTGGTGATGCTTAACTGTTGAATTGTATGTTGTTTGTGCATTTAACTTTACATGCTTGTTCTCTTTGAGTTGGTATATATATACTACAGGGTTTCTTATTTTCACAATACATATCTCGTGAATTGTAGGTGATGAGATATGACATGCCCTAGAAAGGGATGTTACTGAGATCATGCAGATATGTATGAAATGTTAGAATGAGAATACTTGTTGGGCAGACATGATATATGTTTGAATACATGAGCTATGATGTTTTATATGATATGATATGGCAGGCCGTGTGAGCCTTGTGAGAAATGTAAAATGAGTATTGATTTCTATTTAAAATGTATCTATAATGTTAATGTTAGACTTAGGTGCCCTGAACACCGTAGAACCCCTTTGGGAGGTTTGCGCCTTAGGGGTGAAACTCGTGTTCAACAATAATCTGTGCGGAGTCACGGTGGCACGAGGACAGAGAGACAGTGTTCAACAATAATCCATGCGGAGTCACGGTGGCACTGGAGTAAATAGGGGTTATTCAACAATAATCCGTGCGGAGTCACGGTGGTAACCCAGTAAGACTCTCCGCCTGTGTGCTCAGGTTAGAGGAGGAGTCTAGAGCACTCGGAGTTAGTGCAATGAGGCCAGAGAGCCTGTGGTCCTGTAGCAGAACAGGGCTGGCAGTCAGACTTAGCATTTCCCGGGTGTGTCGCTAAGTCTTGTACGGTGTGGCCGTAGTGCACTGCGAGTCTCTTATGCAGAGTACACTGCATAAGATCAGGGCATAAGCTAAAATATGATCATATAGGTTCACAGAGTTCCTTATAAATGAAAGAGTTAAGGAAGACTAGAGCATAGTCTTCTAGTAGTTATTCTTTGGATGCAATATTTACATTCTTTGTTATTTCAATTATATTGTTTTAGAACTGCTCAGTGTAGTATTTATTGTTGTTAAATTTCATAACGTTTATTCAAAGTTATACCTGTAATCACATTAGTGCCTTAGACTGTTTCTTTGAAGTACTCATTCACTGAGCGAGTAGTCTCACCCCTCTACTCAAACATTTTAGGGTTAACCGCGTGGACTTGAAGATGGTCAGAGCATCAGCGTAGATCTTCCACAAGAGTTAAGTACAAGATTAGTTGAGTCAGTCGGTCCTTGTCACTCTAGGTCCTCAGTAAGAGATAAGAGAGAGAGTTGTAATTACGATGTGTAATATTATTCCTCTTTTGAAATTTTATGCTATTAGTAGGTCTTATGTGCATAAGGTGTGAGAGACATCATGGATGTTTATACATGTATCTTTACTATTAAAGTCTGATTAGTAAAAGAAATGTTCAGATTCCCTTGTTAAAATGATTTATGTGGTTCAATGCGAAGAAACAAGAGTTTTAAAGAAAGAAAAAAAAAAGAAAAAAAGTTAAGGGTGTTCTTTGTATTACATATAAATCCTATCTTATGCCCTAATCTCATGATTTGAGGAAATTGTGAGATCGGGGTGTAACAATTATACACACATAATTTTCCATTTCCTAGATTTTCTCCAGGCATCACTTCTATATCTCATCTTGTATCACAAAGATAAGAGAGATTATAAAGCATTTTAAGAAATACTGAATAAGATGTAGACTCTCATCTTCCTTGTGTCCTTATAGGACTAGTCAAAGGAAGTTCAAAAATAACTACTTTTATATCTTTAACACATAGAATTAGGAAATGAAATATCAGAATGAATTTATTTCATCTGACCTGTCTGGGATGTCTGTCCACGTCCTCTGTGGTTACTAGGAAACTGCCTCCTTTGTGGTCCTTGCTGACTCTTCCCCTAAGGTTGAGTCATCATTAAATTCCTGCCTAGACAATCCTTTACGAGATGTCCCAGTTGTCTACATTGATAACAGATCCTAGGTGCAAAATAGGGTCTGTGAGGTCCAGTTACCGATGTTGATGCTATGTTGGAGGATCTATTTGGAACATTACTACGATCCCTATCCCTACTTGACATCCATTTTGTCTGGGTATGGAATCTTGATGATGTTGCCGATGTAGAAAATCTCAACTTTTTAAAACTTTCAGACCTTTGTTTTTTAGTCTGGGTGTACACCGTCTTGCCACTAGTCTGTCGTTTCTCGATTTCAGACCTCTCTATCCTCCTTACTGGCTCCACAAAGGTAGCAAACCTCTCCCTGTTCTCTAAAGCAGACACATGAGTGGTTAGTTCAGCGTTCAACCCCTTCTCAAAATGCCGAATTCTTTCCTCATCACTAACTGCCATTTGCGGACAAAACCGCAACAACTCCATGAACTTAGCTTCATATTCGCTAACGTTCATGTATCCTTGTTTGATCCTCTCAAATTGAGAGATATTCTCATCTAGATACGTCTTAGGGAATTATCTACTGATGAATTCTCGTCGGAAAACCTCCCATCCAATTTCTTCACCTGGTCTCTTATCTTCTTCTATCATCCACCAATGACCATCACTCCCTTTTAGGAGGTACACAACATGTCTTACCTTTTCAGCTTCAGGGATATCAAGGATCCTGAAGGCCTTTTCTAGTTCTATCAGCCACAAATCATCATCTGCTGGATCAGATGTACCAACATAATCTATGGCTCCAACCCGGCAGAGTCTCTCAAAAGTCTTGCCGGCTCCATAGCCCTCATGGTGAGCTGATGCCCTTGGTGCAGGTATTTGCATCCTATCTGTCATGTGAGTCATGGCAACCATAAACTGCCCAAACATGGCTTGCCGGGTTGGGTTCCCCATGTCAACTTGATTGAACTGGGGCTGTTTAGGTACGGGCTCCTGTCTATTATGGTCTCCTGCACCTCCTCCTGGTGTAGTAGTGCTGCCCTCGGCAACATGTTCATCATGTGGTCCAGACATCTTCAAGTTCTTCTTCTCCTATGTGAGCAGAAGATACGATCAGATAAGCTGGAAGACACTTAGAATAGACTCTACAACCTTAGTCCTATGTCTCTGTAGACTCAGCAAACCTAGAGCTCTGATACCACTTAATTGTGGCATAAAACTCAAAAAAACATAATTAACTAATGCGGAAGCGTTCACTAAGCAGCGGATTACCAAAAATCACTAAAAATTAAAACCTTTTTATCAAGAGATCCATCAAAGGAAAACTTCCGCACATAGAACCAGAGTAACATATTTACATTCTTGTTCAAAGGTACATATTCTGTATCATCTCTTTCTGTGAATTACAAGCATCAGCTGCTCTGTTAAACTAAGTACATGCAGTATGAAAATCTCGAGGCACTGAGCCAAAATCTTGAAAGCACTAACTACTACTCCGAGGACCTGAGAGTACAGAGACGACACATATGACTCTATTTATATTTATACAAGGCATAACAGCCAGTGTCTCCACCTGAGACTTCACTACTGTCCCTGTTGCTGCCTTTCTCCTACTGAAGGATTTCTACCTCCTCGTCCACGTACACCTAAAAATGTGATTCCCACGGGGGTGAGACAATTGTAAATTGCCCCAGTGAGAGATATAACTCTCCGCCAGAAACATTATTATTGCAGCTTAAGAAGATAAATATGCACATAGGAATAATATTTGATTAACATCAGCTAATTCAATGTCTAACAAATCAGAATATTATTCTTATCTAAAACATTGCAGCTATAACTTGAAAGAGCCTCATGTCACTTATTCACTAAGGAATATGAAGAACATGTATACCATTTATTCACTTCAGAATCATTACCACAACATTAACTCTCTTCAGGTTTAGGTCATATATCTAAAGCCCGGCATTATCATTGGGGAGTCATGGCCTGTAGCCATACTCTTTTCACAAAGTGTTGGGATCTTAGTCCCTCAACTCATCAAGTACATTTCCACTTCTTAATAAGTTCATTATCATGATTATAGAATCTGTGTATTTGAACCCATAACTCACCATAGAACACTTGTTACCTCTTATTAGGTAACTTCATACCTTCATATCATCTGACCAAGGACATTATAAATCTTGCTACACAAAGTATTGCACATAGTACACAAAGTTCAATGATTCTTACTACACAAAGCATATGAAGGCTTATAAAGCCCATAAAACATTCTCAATAAACAAACATCATAGCCCATACCTGGCTATGCATCTCATCTCATCATCCCTGCATGATTAGTATTCATGATAACAATTATAATGCTTTCAAATCAGTATCATACAACACTAAGTAGTATCACTATTCCCTTTTTAGGGTTCATGATTTCTCTTTCACATCAGTACCATACAAACACTAAGTAATACCACTATTCCCTCTTTAGGGTTCATGGTATCTCTTTTATATCAACACTATACAAAACAAGGGTTATCTTATTACATTCATAACTCATCAATCTGTATTAGAGTTTCACATAGGATTACTCTGTGTTAAGACTTCACATAAAATCATCTTGTACTAGGGTTTCACATAGCATTACCCTGTATTAGGGTTCACATAGCATTAACTTATGTTAGGGTTTCACATAGCATTACCCTGTATTAGGGATTCACATAGTAAGGAATCAATATGAATAACATAAGTATTCAATCATACTTATTTATTCTCATCATTCATCATTGAATGTATTATCAACATAAAGTATGAGTTTCTCTCTCATCTTTATCAGAATATGATTGTATCATAGTCTATTGATTTGGATTAACCTTTTCATAAGGCATGTTAGCCTACATTCAATAGGGTACATTACATCTCAATGTAACCATTGACATGACACATCTCATGTGTCATTCATCCAATTGCATTTGGACTTATAACACATCAAGGTATAACAATATTGGAGATTTGGATGTGATATCCCATCATATCTTGATGTATCACTTCCCAAATGGTCTTGAGACCGTTTGGACTCAAACGGTCTTGAGATCGTTTGGACCCAAACGGTCTTGAGATCGTTTGGACCCAAACGGTCTTGAGACCGTTTGGTCCAAACCTTCTCAAAACCGCATGGACCAAAAAGGTACTTCAACACTCAATCGATTCAATGTTTCAATCCATGGACCAATTATAAATTGAATAACTAAAGCATTCATCAATTGGACCACTGAATCACCATTCAATTATACCTTCAATTTAGGGTTTTGAACCCAATTGATCTAGGTTTGATAATCAAGAAACCATCACTTAGGGTTTGAAATCGAGGATCCATCAATGGTTGACATTGTGGAACCAAATCAATTGAAATCAATGAACTATCATCATCACATGATATGACCTGACCTCAAACGGTCTTGAATGACCATCAAACGGTCTTGAGACCGTTTGGTTGATCTCCAAATAGTCTTGAAACCGTTTTCCCATTCCATCATCAAAAACCATGACATCCAATTAGGGTTTTGGACCATTGGATTGATTATCAAATCAGCACTTAGTTGCAATTCAATTTGGTACCTTTGGACCTTCAAACACTTAGCCATACTTAACCCTAGACCTCCAAACGGTCTTGGGTGACCCCCAAACGATTTTGAAACCGTTTGGGTCAATCAACCCAAAACAACATCTCAATCAATTTCAAAATCAGCACTTAGCCGATTAGGGTTTGCAATTAAGGAATCAATCACATTTGAAACCATCAAGGTCAACCAATTGGAACCATTGGATCAAGATCCAAGCACCACAAAATATATCGTCAAATGATCAACCATCTCAAACGGTCATCCATTCCAAACGGTTTGGAACTCAAACCACCAAACGGTTTGCAAACCGTTTGGACTCAACATAGAAACTGTTTGCCCTATATATTTGGGGAGGTGTGTTCTTATGATGATGTCATCATCATCAAGCTCCAAACTCACGAAATCTACTGTGATTTCCATGGAGATTGCATCAATCAACCAAACTTAATTTCATAAATGTAGAAATGATCACCAATTGATAAGAAATTGATTGCAATAATAAAATTAAGGGTTCAAGTTATAAAACTCCAAGCTCACTGCTACAATGGTGGATACAACTCCTTTCACTATTCCAAGGGTCGTCCTCAAGCTTTGAGTGAAAAGAATTGGTTAGAATTGAAGAGGGGATTGAGATATGAAGAATCCATGCATTGATTTTCAATTTTTACCATGGATTCAAGGTGAAAGGAGGTCAAGAACCTTACCAACAGGTTGGGGGTCGTCCTCCTGATCCTCCACAGCTCCTTGGTCATTTTCCAAGCAAGGGGAAAGAAAAGAATTAGAAAAATCCTTTGTTTTGGCTTGGAAAGGGTACTTTTATAAGAAAATTGATGAGAGAGAAAATACTTTATAAAAGTCTTTTAATTCCAAAATTGTTGCCACCACTTCCCCCTTGGTTTCTTTCATGCAAGGGCATCTCTATCCCCACCGATCTCCCTTCCATTATCCATGAATTAAGGGAAAAGAAATTAAGCACCTTAACCCTTATAATAAGAATATCCATATTTGAGTGGAAATTCTTTTTCTTATAATAATGGTGAGTGGAATTTCACCTCCTTAGGATATGCTCGTGACTTTTCAAGGCTTTAAGCTCATCCAAACACATCTGAATCCAACCATTTTAATTTTGGTTGAAGGCCCTTTAATTAATACATTCATTTTTGCCCTAAATTGAATTAGGGTTTCACTTAGGATTAAATCTTGATTATTTTAATATCAAGATTCTCTGTCCTCCAACTTAATTCAAATGAGGCACCCCTCTCATTATCTTTACTCCATATGTTGCCAAGAAGCATTAGGGACATTGTTGAAGTGGTAATTTGCATATTGAACCCTAGGTTTTGGGTAAATTGCACATTACACCAAAACTAGGTTTTAATGCACAAGGATTGCTTTACAAGCTTAATCTTGGCGCCCAAGCTTGTGAAAACCATACCACTACATCATATTCATTCTTATGATGTCTCAACATCAGAGGAAAATTTTATCATGTGCAATTTGCAAGTTAACCCCTCAACTTGGGTAATTTGCACTTTAGTCCAAAAATAAGCAAACATTGCTTCAACATTGTTCAAACAAGACCAAAATTGAAACATAAGTTTCTCATGAGCCCTAAATACTTTTCCCAAGATAAGATTAAGTATTTACTCAACCTTGTTAGGAAAAACATCTAGGGTTAACACATAACCCAGGTCAGGGATGTTACAATGCAGGTAAGAGTGAACATAGATTGACGGGGAGCAATTCACATAGTTGAAATTATGAATCCCCTTGCAATTCGCAAGGCTAAGGTATAAATTTACATATCCTTTTCAATATGTTGAGGAATGGGTTGTCATTGTCAAAAAGAGGGAGAATGTTTATTTGAGAGTTATACATTGTCCATATTTTAATAATGACTTAACCATTCCATTCATATGTATCTAATATGTTTGTTTGACATAAATTTTAGGTATTAGATACATGAAAATGATCAAATTCATCAAGACCTAGCTTGTCTAAGTTCAAGTCAAAAGCAATGCAAATGTGCTTTTTGGGAAAACACTCCAAATCACCTTAAAACATTTTTGTAATCATTTGTGTTGATCATATGACTTATAATTAATATGTGTGAAAAAATTAGGGACACTTAATTCCATTGTTTGATCACTTAAAAATTATTTGGAAAATTCATTACAACAACTTCATCTGTCAAGTTTGAAACTCAACTGATCCTTAATGGATTTTGGAAATGATCTGGACCGATCGAGTTATACACTCACAAAACTCGACCGACCAACTTTCTATCTAAAGTTGATTTTGGTGAATCAATCGAGTTACCCCAGGACAAACTCGACTGATCATTTTAAAATTGACTTTATCGAATAGTAGATCGCTCGAGTTACCTTTATTGAAACTCGACCGAATACACTGTATGGAAAATATAGAAAAAATGATTCCAACCATTGGAGAGTTGTTAGAATAAAAAATATGTCCGTTGCAAGTTGTAAAACAACTAGTTTTCATTCTTAAATGATCCCACTCTCAAAAGAACACCCCCAACTATAAATAGGACCTCTTAGAGTTCATTCCATGGTTTCCCATTCATGCTATCCTTTGGTCCTTGCTATAGTTGAGTGTGCGAAACCCCTTTTCCCCTTGCTCTCTCTCTCTCTCATTTACAATGCATTTTGTGATTATGAGTGAGTTAGGCATGTTGTAAGAGAGCTACCTCATTGTTACCTTATAAAGCTCTCATCTCTCTACTTCCCAATCCCCTTTCCTCAAGAGCAAAGACTGAAGTGATATTCTCCGAGTGAAGGAGGAGTTGTTGTTCTTCTTCAAGGCTGAAGAAGGTGTGAAGATCTTATCCAAGTGAAGGAGAAGGACAAGGCAGAAGATCCAAGGAGCTGAGTGGATAAATACTCAAGGCTGAAGACTTGTTGCAAGGAGGAGATGTCCTAGGAAAAGGAATTGAGCTGCTTGCAAGAGTGGGTAAGACCTGTGTGAGGTAGAAGACTAGATCTTAGATAGGTAAGTCCTTGGGTGTTAGAAGGTCATCTTGTATGCTTATAATGGAATATAAGTATATATGGGTTACAAAGTCCTAGAGTTTGACCTCTCTAGGTAGTGGATTGACGATCTCCTCGTCTGGAGATTGGAACCACTCTGAATACCTTGTCTAAGTGTTTGTTTCAATCTCTCTCATCCTTTCTATGCTTGTTTAGATAGGACTTCAAATTCACTTTTAGCATTTGGTTTCAATTGATATGATTTAAAGGTCTAACTATTCTTGTGCAAGTTTTGAAGCTCTATTCACCCCACCCCCTTTACAACCCTAGATCCAACAGAATGGAGTATATTTGGTGCGGAAAAGACAAGATTACCCATGAAAACCATGAAAATATATATTTTTTATCAGTAAAACCATGACAATATTAAATGAAGGCATGACCAATATTGGAACAATAACATTGGTCCTCTTTTTCTTCATTGTATGACTTGTGAAGACTTAAATCACAGTAGTTCGATGCTTCAAAACCACAACACCAGTTCATTTTAGGTTTCAAACCATGGTCCAAGAATGGGTTCTTCACCTTTCATATAAGAATACATATCTATTGAACCCAAGTAGAGTCCTAGGAGGTACACAGACCTCAACCCAGTCCCTCTGTCATTACTGTCCAAAAGGAGGAGGACAAAACCCAACCCAGGGGATATCATGCCACCACCTCGGTCCAAAAAAAAAAGTAAATGCAACCAAAGAGGGTAGTCAGCAAAACTGGCAGCAAGACAAACCAAAAACACGAGAAACCCAATAATCGTCAAACCAACTTCACATGGTGGCGAATAAAAAAATCTAGACACTAGGAAGCCAAAAGAAGGATACATGAATAACACCTAAGTTGGAAAAATTGAAGTCCCGTGGAGTTTCCTCAAGGTCTATGAAATGAGTCTGAGCCTTCACGATGAGGCCCTAGCCTCGTAAAAACATCGATGAACACCACACACTCAACCACTGTCACACAGTTGGGGGTGGCTACATGAGCGATCAACCAGGCAACCCAAGATGCTAGATTGGTTTAGGAGGCAATGCTGACACTACCCAGGGTGTTATTTATATGCGTAAGTGTCGAGGTGTTTCAGAAAGAAGGGAAGGAACCCCCGATGGTGAGAACCCTCTCACCGTCAGGACTCTCCACTCACCTAAACCACTTCCTTCCAGATATCACTAAACTTGGGAGGTTACAACGATGATAACAGGTTCAAAAGCATGATTAAATACTGAGTTTAGAGAGGGAACACATCCTCTCCCGATCACGCTCACCATTGCACTCAATCAGAACTTTTTTTGCCGAGGTTTAGGATGATTAGAAATGCTCCGATCAAAATCCTATGGTCACCAAAGTGTAGTGCACAAGTCGCGTCTCCCTTGAGCATGTGACAACACGACCTAGGTCACAGTTATTAGTTGATTAATATGATTTAAATAGCCATATATCATCACATATTTAGGTATTTTCTCCTTTGATCAAATTAGGTTATCAACCATTATCCAAAGCAAGTGAAAATTGATACCCAACCTAATTCAACCACGTGGAATCTAATTATAGAGTTTAATTTCTATTTTGAAACTATTCTTTTATGATTTCTATAGAATCAGGGTTTATCATGATCATTATCTTTTAGGATGTGTCAATTATTATCTATTATTTCCATTTTCCAAACTGCAAACCAAAATTTAATGTTAATATATTTACAAATATTTATGATCATTAGTTATCCGAATTTCTTGGTAAACCATATTAAACTCAAATATGTGTATTCGAGAAGTACGTCACACTAATTATACACTTTACAAACTCAACCAACATATTATGTCACACGAGGGTATTAGATCCACTCGGGTGTGTATTAATCTGTCTTAGGAAAATTCAGCATCCAAATTCATCCCTTCGCTAGTCATTGCATTAATTATGTACATTCCAAGGGTCGGTTGCCTATAAAGTAGGATTTAGCTCTACCCATCACTATTTAGGAAACACACATACTTAATATCCCACCAACCTAGGGTTATGTTTGAGATATCTATATTAGTCATCACTTCATGGTCTAAACATCTAGAGTGTGTCTAAGACATACACATCGAGAGTTAGGGTTTACACCTAAGTTGCAAACTTATAGGCATTCCCTGTTCATCAATACCAAATGGGGATATATCTAGTTATAACTTGCACCTCACTTGGTGGGCTATAACAATCTGAGCCACTATATGTCTGATTACTGTCTGATTACTACAATTAGGTTTTCTTAAATCAAGATTCCAAGTTTAAGTATGTTATAGTATCTTTAGTTTTTACGTGCATCTCGCCAGTTCTGATACACAATGCTCCACGATTACTACTCCCACAATCTGCCTAGTCCAAATTCATTGTTTAGAACATGTTTTTCCAGACGTGCTACAATTAATTGTTGTCATCAAAACTTCTTTTCATTTTTAGGAGTGAGAATTTCGGAGTAAATCTGAGGTTAGGATGCTCTGCAACACCATCCTGTATAACATTATGTAACAGTAGAGTTGAGCACCTATCTTCCTACTCTGTGTGGCCTTTCACATCCTTAGAATGTTATCAGACTTATCTTTAAGCGCACGTCCTCATAGGGAAAGAACATCATGACATGTACTACAGTCAGTAGAAACCGGGTCACTAGTTCAACTACAACTTTGTGCGTTGATGGTGCAAGTGGCGCTGCTGCTACTTCAACATATATGGTGAAACCTGATGCTTTTAAAATATGCCGCGGCCAAGGATCTAAATGTTGCCAAGCTCTCCGAATAAGGCACACATGGATAGTTCATAGGCTGCTAAAGGTTAACGTCTAGCCGCTTGGATACTATGTAATCATTAGGCTAAAAATATAAAACCAATTGTTTTTAAGAATACCTGAGATATTTGGAATATGTGATCATGATCTATGACCATTGTTCTGCAATATAATTGGTTATATACCGCATAAGTTGATAATGCAACAGCTAATTTTTTTTAGTTCCTGCGTACTTTTCTATCTGGAATTGTTAGGGAATACTAATCTCTCTCTTAAAATTGCGTACGGATGACATTATTTAAACTACCGGTACTTCGTCGGTCTACATCTTTTGTACCCACTCTCTTTCCCATTTTATGTGCTGTGAACTCCCGTAACAAACTCAACGTGCATGCAGCCATGTTTGTATAATGGGCGGTTGAGATTGAAGAGACGTGAGAGGTATTCTATAGAGATTGGGACACAAAATTTTTATTCGTACTTCAGATACTAACTTAACTTAAAAGTCTATCCAAATCGATTTAATGTAAATATATAATTTTTATTATTAAAATTTTAATTAAAATAATTTTTCTTAAATAAGTATTGGACATTATACGCTAGAATGCTGCATTTATAATTCCCTGTCTAAACTAGGATTTAAATGATTCACATACTTATTAACGACAAAAATTGCCACACACTAAATCTGTAGGACCTCCTCAGAAAATTTAGGCCATATCCAACTTTTTGTTAAATCCTCTTCTCAAAGTAACATTTTCAAGATCACAACACTCATGTGTCTCACAACACCTGTCGTAGGATGTCATGTGTCAAAGAGATTGCAAGCCAAAATGAAATTGAATGAAACGCCAACCAATGATGGCTTGACGACCTTAAACATAACAAGGAAAAATTATTGCTTGTGGACGTCAAACAACCACTTGCTTTGAATTTTTCATATAAAAATCAATTTAAATTTAAAAATTATATAAGTAGGGGATCTAAAAGGGTAGTCTCCATCAAAGGTGAAAATTTCAACTTAGTTTTTTTAATTATTTGCAAAATTAAAATGTCAACATGTCATCAAAACTATAATAAGAATTATATCTGTTAGGTAGTATAAATAGTCTTTTACATATGAATGTGTGCCATGTTGATTTTTTTCCTACTTATTATTATTTTTAAAAAATTTCTACATATTATTATGTACTTCTTTTCACAAATAAACACATCATTCTTTCAGAATTGTTTTGTTGAATGATTGTTTATAATGAGGTTACTTCAAAAAGTGAATTTGTCATTTTATGTAATATTGAAACCGAATAGTATGTGTTCTATGTTATATTTATTTAAGTTTAAAATTGAATCAAAAGTTGATTTCATTAAAAATATTCATACAAATAAATTTTGTTTCCCAAAAAGATTATTATTATCACGAAATGGACTATAACCATGTATTAAAATACATATTTGTATTCATGTTTTAAATTGTTTTTGATAAATTGATAACTTAATAAGAATTTTGACAATACAAATGGTCACGTACATGGTATTACGAGTCTACATATTACCCCTAAGGCTGCGTTTGGTACGTGGTGACAAAATGCATGGTGACGGTGACGGTGACGGTGATAGTGACGGTGACGGTGACGGTGATAGTGACGGTGGTGGTGAAATTGTTAAAAATTGTTGTTTAGTAACACATGCATGGTGATGGTGAAAGGGATGGGGAAAATTTTAAAATGTGTTGTTTGTTACATAGTTACGGTGACGGTGATAGTGAACCAATTTTATATAAAACACCTCGTAAAAACATAAATTCTATTTATTAAACACCTCATACATAAAAAAAATTATGACATTAATAATACAAATATTTATCATCAAATTTTAGTATGTATATGAGCTATTTAATTTAAAAAATACCAAGGAGACTTTTTTCATATGTGAGTTATATTTCTTAATAATCATTGCAGAGAAATACTTCATTGAAAAAATAAGAAAATAAAAATATTTTATCATAAATACTTTCTTGAGAAATACAATATGATCAGTTTTTCTCAATCATATTACATATGACTTGATGTCGTTCATGTCGTGGGCAACAAAAGAAGGCCATCATCATATTTGGATGGTCAACTAGAAAAAGATTTGACTTGAAACTTTGTCTTGTAGAATTTGTTTTTTTAATGACATTATATCTTGATGAGGGGAAAATGGTGTGGCGGAAAACATTATCTTGGAGTAAAAGAATATCTTTGAGGAAAAGGTGTGGCGGGAATCTTTTTTTTTGGAGGAAAAAATTTTAGTGGGAAACATTATCTTGGAGGAAAAAATGAGTGGCGGAAAATGTTGTCTTGGAGGAAGAAAGTATCATGACAGAAAAAGGTGTTGTGGAAAAGTTTTTCATGAAGGAAAAAAGATTTGACGGAAAACATTATCTTGAAGAAAAATTATCTTGCAAAATAGTTGTGGCGTAAAAAATTTGGAGGAGATAAAGTTTTGACGGAAAATTTTGTCTTATAGGAAAAAAAATTAATAGAAAATTTAATCATCGAGGAAAAATGGCGTGAGGGAAACGTTGTCTTGGAGGCAAAAAAATCTTGGAGGAAAAATGAGTGGCGGGAAATTTTTTTTTGGAGGGAAAAAGATCTGACGAAAAAAATTATTTTGCAAGAAAAAAATCTAGTGGAAACTTTATCTTGGAAAGAAATATGTGTGAAGAAAAAACATTATATTGGAGAGAAAAATATTTTGGCCGGAAGTTAAAATTTGTTGGCGGGAAAGAATCTTGGAGGGAAGCATATGGCACGAGGAGAGAAGGAAAATATAGTATCATTTTTTTGCACATATATCCATATATTAATGGTGACTTAAAAATAACTTTTTTCACCATCATTCACCGTCATTCACCATGCTTTTCTATGGGGACAAAAATAGGCCAGAATTCACCATGGATTCACTACGAAAAAATTCCCTATCACTATCACCATGCGTACCAAACAACATTTTTGTTTCACCATCATTCCCTATCACCATGATTCACCATGTAACAAAAACAGCCTAATGCTCCATCGTCCCTGACCGGTCGGATGGACCGAAACCACGGCACCTAGGCCCGTTTAGACAACTGCAACTTCATCTTCCTTGTTTGGCTGTAGTTCTGCATATCTGCCTTTGCGGAGAGGGAAAACCGAGATCAGATCTGCCGAGGCACGTAGTCGGGAGGGTACAGCTGAGACCTGGAGAAAAGAAGTAGAAATAGTTTAGAGTTGAAGAGACGAAACAGAGAGTGAGCGAGGAAGACACATCATCAATTCGCTCCAGTGCTCGCCGCGGCACAGACTAGTCGGGGCAAAATGATGTCCAGCGGCGGCTACACAAGCATCGACAGCCAGAACGTTTCCGGATCCGTCCCGGTAAGTGACCTCTCGCCTCCTCCGTCCTGCTCCCCCCGGCCGTACTCATCTCGGCAATGCTGATTGCTAACTTCTGACATTCCGAATCCTAATTCGTTCTTGTGTTGCCTCCCACAATTGCTTATCTGGCAGGCAGCCGTGGGTCCGGACCGTGCCCCTGTCAAATTCACAGGTGAGCCGTGTTTCCTCAGATAAAAGATCTCGCCTTCGTTCTCACCTTCATGCTGATTTTTGGACTGCTCGCTGATTCTGATTCATTCACCCTGTTGTTGCGGCCGCAGACTCGCAGCTTCAGACGTTCCCTCCTTCGGATGCCCGCGGGAAGATTTCCGGCACTTTCCGCCCTCCTCCCGACGCCGATGGTATGCGGATTCTCAGCTTGCCCCCCCTGTTTCTCGTGGCTAAGTCTTATTTGAGCCGCCTGATAATTCATTCCTTTGTTTGGAATCAGATACTTTCTCCAAGCCTGCACCGGGAAGTTCGTCGACGCCGGAGGACACCCAGCAGAGTGGGTGGCTGGCAAAATTCACCGTAGGGGCTTACAAACCATACTTTGACATTGACACCGCGGATGTCCTAGACAGGATCAAGGAGTCCCTCTTTCCCTTCAAGGGAAGCTTCACGGAGAAGACGTCTGAGAACCCCGACTTGTAACTCCCTTTCGGACCCTTTCATTGCCCATTCTCTTTTACTTTGCCGTTTAATTGATATGACTGTCTTATGATTTGAAGTATGCATATAGATCTAAACACCTTTTCTACCTCCTTTAGTTCTGTACTCTATCTGTGCAATTATGTCTCTGAAATTGTCTGCTTTACCTTCATCTTGCTTTGATATTTCGCAGTTTCAGTGGATATTCTCTTTGCTTTTCTTCTATAGTGGTTTTCAACTCCCAATTTTGCTTAACAAATTAGCTGGTTAATGACACAAAATTTAGTCTATGTTAGATTGCTTACCTGGATTGAATGAAGGTTACTTGCTAAAAGACAGATCAATATGAGAAAGATGGATTACACAATTGAAAAATCCGTGAAACTAACAATGCTGAATAGAAAAAAGTGTCACCCACAGTTATGAATAGGATAAGCTATCCAATTCACAGTCGTTGTCGTTGTTGTGCCGAGTCACTATTTTAGTTTCCAGTGTTCTTGCTTCTTTCTTCATTAGCAACCCCCACCAGGTAAGATCAGTGTTTTTAGAAGGAATCCATGATAAATAATGACTATGGGGCATGTCTGGAGTGGAGGACTGCTGTCTATCTTTTATCATTAACAACGGTTGAAGAGTTTCTGTTAGTCTGCCTTAACCAAGACAGGAACATAAAAATTCACCAAACAGAATTCCCAATTGATTCTACTTCTCTTCTTGCAACTCTCTAAATCCTTACCCTCTGTATATTCTGATTTCGGCCCTGCAGACATTCTGATTTATTTACTTAATCGGAAATTTAAAATTTAAGGAAAAGGGAGTTATCAGCGGCGGATATACATTTCCAATGACGATCAACTGAACCTTTCTAGGTTTATAGACCGTATCAGGAATTTTGAAAACACTCTAACAATATGGTATTTGATGTCTGATTTATGAAGTTGTCAATTTTATAATCTATCGACATCTGAAGAGGATTATATAAATTATCACCTTTACCATTTAGCAGAGTTTAAAATATATGTCGTTTCCGATAGTCCAGAAACATAAATTTATAGAAAATTTGATATTTCCGCCTATTTCGACACAAGATTTCGAGGCAAATTTCGATGATCCAAATAAAGGAATTAAATCATAAAATTTTACCATGATGATCCTCATACATAAATATAAATAATCTCATATGTTGGTAATTGTTATAGGGTGGGGGGCTCCTACATTTGTGAGTGAAAATATACAAAACCATGATCATGCAATGTATACATACGCATATTCTTATGCAATAACATGTTACATCGGGGGGCGGGGGAATAATCCAGTGGTGCGGCTCGGCAATACCCAATGAAGGGACCCGGGTTTGACTCTGGGCAAAAACCCCCGGGGTGCAACAAAGGCCCCACGTTATTGAGCACGCCGCGGTGCCCCCAAGTACGTGGCTGGTTCTGGGGTTTACCCTTGGCTGGGTGGGGTCCAATAGTGGCCGATCCCGGGAGGGGTTCCTCGTTATCAAAAAAAAAATAACATGTTACATCTTATATTCTGGATTCAATCAACTAAGGGGGCTCTCCCACATTTTAATTTTTTTTAATTTTTTTTTTCAGTTTTTTATTGAAATTCAAAAGCAGAAATTTGGCAATTCGGTATGTCCATTTCAATGTCGTTGAAACTGAAATTTCACAACTTTGACCAAAATTTTAATCCATGCCTATCAGATATAATCCTTGAAGTGTTTTTCACTGTTATATATTCTGTTACATGCACGGACATCTTGGATTAACATTAAAACTCCCACCTTTAACCATAACAGTATGTTTATATTACATGCTCAAATATTAGTCTAAATGTCTGCTTTCAATTGATAAACAGTATTGGGATTCAGAACTTAGAAGCATCATTCATGTATAATGATTATGATGCTGATGCAAAACTTTAACTTCAACCCACTCTCAAAATCAGATATATATATTCCTTGACCTATTGATGAGATCGGTTTCACATGTCTTGACGTTGGTTCAAAAATAAAATCGAAAACAATAAGCAAATACCTAACACCCTATCATACTGTGACGGGCTGCAAGAAATCTTGCCCTTCATTATCTACATCACATTTATTCAAGTTGTAATAAAATCAAATACTTCTCACTAGTTAGTACCTTATTGCATGCTATTTAGGTATATCTTTACTCCACCTACAATGGTACTGCTGTTGCGGTATGACTTGGTATCTTTTTTTTGAAGATCTAATTATCTAGTAACTTTCTTCTTTGCTCATTTAGCCGATGACCCCTCTAATTCCATTTGTCTTGTTCATATATAGCTATGTTTCTATAATTTGCTCTCATATTCATACTGGAAGCATACTGAGAACCAACCAACTTTTATTGGATGGCTTGTATACATAGCACATACCTCTCTTGTCATGTCTAACAATCTTGGTCGAATTTTGGATGCTTCAAATCACCTCCTTGATATCCATTGGAAACATGATTTTTCCCATCTAGTACATACAACTATGTTAGTCATGTTTTAGCCACAGGTCTGAGCGGCCAAGCCCTTCAACTGCTTAAATCACCCCCTAAGCGCTTTAAAGCCAATTAAGTGGTTTAAAGAAAATTGACCGCTTTTTGCCTGCTTCACCGTTTTCTCGCTCTTTACCCGCTTTTCTCCTTTTTTTTTTAAAACTGTGACAACTTTACATGTGTAACCCTTTTGAGTCCGAGAATAGCCCAAAAAAATGCATTTAGCAGCTCGAGGAGACAGCTTATCAGAAGTAGGTCCAAGCAACCGAACAAAACAGGTACACCCAAAAATTCTAGGAGACACAGGAAACATGGAGATGTCGGGGTGCAAAACTTGGAAGGGAATTTTATTCCCAATAACAGACGATGGCATCCTATTAATCAGAAAACAGGTAGTCAAGATAGCTTCAGGCCAATAAGATCGGGGCACATGAGAATGCATCATTATTGTTCTGGTAACTTCTAATAAGTGCCTATTCTTTCGCTCAGCAACACCATTTTGTTGTGGGGTATAAGCACATGAGGTTTGATGAAGAGTACCCACAGATTTACAAAAAACAGCTACATCTTGCTTAACAAATTCTAAAGCATTATCAGTGCGAAAGGTTTTAATAGGCAAGCCAAACTGAGTCTTTATTTCAGCAAAAAAATATTTAATAGTAGACAGCACTTCAGACCTACTTTTTAACAGAAACATCCAAGTAGTCCTCGAAAAATCATCAATAAATAGAATGAAGTACTTGTAACCAGACAAACTTGGTACATTGCATGGACCCCATACATCAGAGTGAACTAAATAAAAAATGTGTTTACTGGTCATAGAACTACGTCTAGGATACACAGTACGAGTCTGTTTCCCTAGTTGACACGAATCACACTGAAAATGACAGCTGCCAATATCAGGAACTAAACTACGCAGCTTCTCTGAAGAGGGATGGCCCAGCATGTAGTGCCACTGGAGAGCAGAAACAGAAGCAGATAATGCAGATACCACAACAGCTTGCTCTGATCTAGGTAGCTGGTCCAAGTAAAACAGCCCATCAGCACCTTCATACCCCCCACCAATCTTCATCCTCGTGTGAAGGTCCTGAAAAGTGCATGAACCAGGAACAAATGTCAGGCTACAATTCAAACTCCGTAAAATCTTGTTGACAGATAACAGGTTAAGAGGAAATCTGGGCACATATAAGACAGATTTTAGGCGAAAATGAGAACTAATATCACCAACTCCAACGACTGACGACTTAGAGCCATCAACAAGCATAACAGAAGACTGTCGGGCAGGAGCAGATATATGCGTAAATAAAGATTTATTCCCAGAAATATGTGCAGAGGCACCAAAGTCTATCACCCATTTGGTATTACCAGAAGGAGAAGGTGAGGAGGAGCTCAGGAAGGCAATGTCATAACCAGAAAAGGCAGCATGTGCTCCACTCGTAGATGCAGCAGAAGAGGAACCACCACGCTCAAGGAGAAGACGCTCCACCTCAGCACGGATGTAGTCTGCAGTGGCTCCCGCAGGCTCTGGTGCAGGTGTCTGAGTAGCACCCTCAGACACAGAAGAATCGGCCGCAACATTGGCCCATGCCGGCTTGCCATACTTTTCCCAGCATTTTTCCTCAATATGGTTGGACCGGCCACAGAAGGTACACAAGCGCTGTCCTTGCTGAGGACGCGCAGCAGCAGAGGGTGGGGCAGCAGGAGGAGCTCCTCGTCCAGCACCAGGTCCACGCCCCCGGCCTGCACCCAGGGGAGGACGACCATCACTGGAGCGGCCACGACCACGGCCACGACCACGCCCGCCCAAGCGGCCAAAGCAGTAGAGTCCCCCGTCTCAGGAGGCGGAGACGGTGTCGATGATGGAAGACGCTGGAGACGCTTGTAGGCAGTCTGTAATGTAGGGAGTGGATCACTCACCAAAATCTGATCGACCACTCCATTATAGGACTCAGGTAAACCACTGAGAAACTGAATCAGCTGAAGCTCCGCCCGCTGTTTCTGCATAGTAGCTAAATCAGTGGACAACGGGTGATACATCTCCAATTCACCCCACAGACCAGTGAAGGTGGAGAAGTAATCTGAAATGTCAGAACTAGTAAACCGCAGACGCCCCAATTGCTTTGTGATATCAAAGACCTTCTTCGGATTTTCACTGTGCGAGTAGGTACTGGCGAGCTGATCCCACATCTGCTTCGCCATAGGCAGCTGAAGAAGAGTGACGCTAATCTTCTCAACAGAGCTGTTGAGAATCCATGTCATGAAAGTCGAGTCATCACGAACCCAGTCATCAAAGGCCTTGATATCTTTGTCATCCGCCTCCGCTGCAGGCTGAGGCGGACCCGTCCGAATCAAGTGAGAGTACTTCCCTTGTGACTTGGCAAAGATCACAAAGGAACAGACCCACAGCTGGTAGTTGCGCCCGTCAAGCTTGACAGTAGTGACTTGACGGCGCGACTCTCTCCACATGTCATCCCCGGAAGACGTCATAAGAACGGCAGGCACAGGCACAGGAAGGCACAGGTAGAGGACGGACTACGCCGTCAGGCAGGCAGAAGTAGGCAGAAACACGTCACTGTGGACCTCTCACATACGCACTACGCCAAGGCGTAGCAGAGAACCCGGAGGCCGAGGCCTACACGGGCAGGCATGCACAAAGAAGCACGAACCGACGGTAACCCCTTAGACGAACAACGCGCCGATCTCCCCCTGACTACAGATCTAGGCCAGATCTACCAGTGGGTCAGTGGTCCCGTAGATACGACCACCCAGCAGCGCACCTGCTGTGCGAACAACAACTACGGTTGCTCAAGCACTAGCGGTGCACCACGCCAGGAGGCAAGACGGAACTACAGACCCGACGAAGAGACCTGCAGCCCGGTGGAGGCGACCGGCCGGAGCTGCGGCGGCCCTGGCTAAGCCAGCGGCGGCGGCTTGCAGCTGCCGACTGGCTGCTGCCGACCGGCGGCGGGGGGGGGGGGGCGCCGTCGGAGGAGAGAGAAGGGAGGGAGGGAGGCTAGGTTAGAGCCTGCTCTGATACCATGTGACAGAGTCAGGTATTGCAGAAAGCTCAGGGTTGCACAACGTGTGCACCCTCATATATATATAACTGAGACAATTACAGAGAGGTCCATATATAAAGGAAAATAACAAAACAAATAACATGCTTAAGTAAAACAAGAAATATCTAATGTAACAGATACAACTAGTTGTTAATCTTAACATGTGTAAGTGATAATTTAATACAAACTTTTGTAGGTCTAATCGCAAAATGTTCATCTCTTTCCTAAAATGCAGCTAGCAACCACTTAAGCAGTTTGAGTGGCCACATATCTTCAAGTAACTAAGGGTTAATGTCATTAAGAATAATAAATATTTTTTATGTAAAAAGAGATAAGTACAATCACAAACAATCCCTCAATCAATAAAACCACCAGAAAACCCTAGTTGCTGCTCCTTAAAAAAGACAATTGTAAGACTCCCACCCCAAATTATTTCACGGTATTGTGTTCCCTAATGCCAATCTTTGAACTTGAAGAAAATAGCCTTTTGCTTCTTTATTTTCCCATCTCTTGCCATCCACTATCTTTGAGGAAAGACTTACGATCTTCATTTCTACTAAGGGAAAAGTGCTAGTGTTTGGAATCATCATCATAATCATCTAAGCCTCAATCCCAACGATGTTGGGGTTGGCTACATGGATCCTTCTTTTCCAAATTAACTCTGTTATGAGCCATACTCTTATCAAGATGTAAAGATTCAAAATCTCTCTTTATAAGCTCTTCCCAAGTTAATTTGGTGCGCCTCTACTTTTAATTGTGCTTGACTCAATATCCTTGTTTCGAATAGGTGAACTTGTCGGTCTGTGCTGTACATGTCCATACCATCTTAGACGGCCTTCACGCAACTTGTCTTCGATGCTCACCACCCCTACTTTGTTCCTGATATAGTCATTCCTCAAACGATATTTTCTTGTCTTCCCACACATCCATCTCAACATAAACATTTCGGCCACATTCATTTCATTGATACCTTGTTTCTTCACTCCCATATAGCATGGCTGACCATATAGCTATTCTATAAACTTTTTAATCTGACAGGGATCTTTTGGTCGCATACTACTCCAGTTGTACTCCACTTCAACCATCCTGCTGTGATCCTGTTACAAACATCATCTTGGAACCCACCCTCCTTTTCAATAATAGAACCCAAGTAACGAAAACTTATCACATATTGGTACATCCATTTCATCCAACTTGACTCCACCATTCAACATTCTAGATTGCATACTTGTTAAAGCGGCAAGGGGACACGACGTTGGGGCTGGACGCCTTGCGCCAAGGCGTCGCCTAAGCGACCTTTAAAAATAATAATTTATGTGTATATTTTATATATATATACATGTGTCATGGTTTTTCCCCACTCATATACACACATTGTATAGTTATATATGTAGTTATCTACAAATTTATGGTCGATCTCCCCATATATATATTTGATTGTATGAAAAAATAACCAATTACATTTCTAATATATTATCATTGACAATAATGTCAAAGACACGAAAAGAATGATTATAAAGAATGTAAGAGAGTGATCAACAAATTAATATATATTTATTGTCATACATAGCTACAACTACAAGTATTAAGCAATGCAATCACTATCCTTCATAGCATAGCTACTTAATACAATCTGAATTGAAGGTGCAAACTAAGAAAAATCAAATGTGTACTAAGTGTATTAGATCCAGTCAAACAAAAAAAGAGTATTAGATCCAGTCAAACCCAAAAAAGAGTATTAGATCCAATTAAAAGTGATATTTGGCACAAAAAATAGGCAACACTATTAGTTTTGAACATTGGTGTAGCCATATCAAACATTAAAATAAGTGAATAGACAACCAGACCCACAAAATTAGGTCATTGTAGCATTATAAATAAAGCGTCCTCGCCTAGGCGCAACCTTGGGACGCCTTGCCGCTTAGGTGGCCGCCTAGGCGAGCGCCTTGACAAGTATGCTAGATTGGCTGAAATTGCAATGCATATATTCAGTTTTGCTTCTATTGATCATAAATCTGTTAGATTCCAATGCATTTCTCCAAAGTTCAACTTTATCATTCAATATTTCTTTACTTTCATCAATCAACATAATATCATAAGCAAATAACATACATCAAGGGATATTATCTTGAACATGCTTTGTCAACTCATCCATAACAAAAACAAATAGCTATGGGCTGAGTGCCGATCTTGATGTACCCTAACGGTGATAGGAAAAGTTTCTCAGAGTCCTGACACTTGCAGTTGAGCCACCATATATGTCTTTAATTAGGTCAATGTATTGGGTAGGCACACCTTGCAGTTGAGTCATCATACATGTCTTTAATTAGGTCAATGTATTGGATAGGCACACCCTTTTTATGCAAAACCCTCCATAACACTTCCCTGGTTACTCGATCATAGACCTTTTTTAGATCAATAAACACCATATGAAGATCTCTATTATTTTCTCTATACATAGGGCTCCTTATCAGAAAAATAACATATATTGTTGATCTTTCAGGCACAAAACCAAACTGTTTGTCTGATATCTTTGTTATCGATCTTAGCCTTTGCTCAAAAATCCTCCCCCAAAGCTTCATAGTTTGACTCATTAACTTGATACCTCTGTAGTTTGTGCAACTATGAACTTAGGAGGGTATCTTGAACATATTTGCAGGTTGCTTTTCTAAAATGATGTCCATTGACATAGGAAAAGGGAGACTAATGGCGATCCTAATGAATACAATCTAAGACTAATTATCAAGATATAAACTAATCTAAAATAACTAATTAAAAGGAATAATATTCATCAAAAGATTTCATTCATTGAGTTTGATATTCTGAGAACATTACAAAGATTCTATATAGGTGTTTAAACCCAACTCACTACACAACTAGCCAATGTGGGACTAAACCACAGGCTTTACAACACAAACTGGGAAAATATCAAATAACCCCTAAAATGCAAGGAAACTGATAAAACATTATAAAACTACTAAAAAGACTATTTAAAAGGCTATGCTTGTCCTACATGAGAGTCTTTTCTACACAAGTGATCACACAACATTAACTCATAAATAGGGCCCTGCTCATCCACAACTTTCTTAGAACGACATCAAGACTATATGTGGGATAAACATCCCATTCCTAGGGAGGACAGAGCTAAGCGTCAAGATCCATTGGGGAAGAGGAGACTCCGCAAGCCTTAGGTCACATGAGAATGCCTGATACATGACATGGGAGGTTTTTGTGTTCTTTTTGTGAAAAAAGGCTTCTGCTAGTGAGATAGATTGTGCTTTAGTTTCAATGCAACTTGTTAATTATGTGTGGCTTACCCTAAGAATCGATTAAGAGTTGGATTTCTAGATTGTCTTTGGGTGACTGAGCAACATATCTGTGTCCCATGAAGCATGACCTTAGAGTTTCCAAGGCTTGAGGCTGGTGTAAGATCGCAACATGCTGAACACCCATTTTGTAACGCTGGAGGCCACTAGAACCGCCATTGGCATTGTGACTTTTAAGCTTGATATGGAGATGGAAAATGTTTGTTAGGGAGGAGTTTCTTCTTAGATATACATCAATCCATATAAGACTCGATCATGTCGACATGCCTTATGTGGATGATAGCAATAAATCTATACACAATTTCTGAAGATACACAAGTTTTTCTTGCTAGCTTGTTGTCTTTTAAGATAGGATGAATAAATATCCTTAGCTTTTAATTTTTTAAAACCTACCATATTCGTGAAACCTCAATGGAAACTTTCTTTGTTTTTATATTTCACCCCCCCTCTCTTTATATAGACTCATATTCTGAAGTTGGTGGTAAAGTCTCATCCCATTTTTGGTAGTCGTGTTTGCCTACATAATGAGAATTTTTTGCATTTCTTCTTCCACCACTAAAGAGCTGCGACTACTACGGAATACCTTGGAGCTTGGGTCCTAATGAGAATTTTTTGCATTTCTTCTTCCTCTAAACCAACCCTACTTTTACCTATGTATACAACTTTTAATCCCATAGATCATGATCAAGTAGTTAAATCCACAAATAGGTGATAAGCGGAAGATCTACTCAATTTGGGAATACTCGGCGAAGAGATGTTTAGGGCTATCTACAAATATAGTATTTGCTCTAAAGATCTACACCTATAGTACCAAATATCGCTCCTAATTTGTGTAAGAACCCAACCTTATAAATTTAGTAAAACCTTTGTAACTTGGTTAACGTTTCACCGAATAAAGGAACCCCTCCCTCCATAGTTAATGTATGCAAATATTGCTAAAAAGGTGCATTCGTTTCTATAGATTACTAATGAAAGTTTTCATATTAATTCCTTTATGTTGATGTTGAAACGACAGTCAAGCATTTTCATGAAATTTCCATCAAAAGTTGTGAACTTCCATTTTCGCACCATCAAAATAACATCTACATTAGTCAATTTTATCTTGTAGCCGTGCCATGTTGCCCACTTGTGTTACTAATCAATGGGATGACTCATTGCATCCACTTTAATGCTGATATTGTATCTCTAGTTATAACTTCTTGCTAAGGAACCCAATTGTTTTAGTTTAACTACTCCATTTTGTAAGAGATGGTCACCTACATCTTCATCTATATTAAAAAAATTTATTATATGAGGTGCGACCCTTGTCCTAGTTCCATTTTGATTTGCTTCTAGATTCGTCTTTTTTTCTTTGGATTGAATGTTTTGCAAGTTCCCATTGGTCATGGTCCAAAACCTGCTTCAATTGACTTCAAAACCACTTACGCTTAAACACTCTAGGGGTCAATCCGCTTGCTTTCCGCTTTCCAAAACCTAGGTCATGGTTGTCTACCATAATTTTGCTAAGAGTGTCTTGGAGACTAGGGAGTCATGGCGTGTTAACTATATTTGTATTGCTTTTTGAGGGGTTTGAGCTAAAAGCTTGCTAGTTAATTCTTTTGAAGTAGGAATTATATAAGTCAACTCATGTAGGAGTCATACATATCCCTCACCCTATATATATGGTGTTACTGCTACATGCTAATATTATCAAGTTATTAAGGTTTCTTTCTCTCGTTGTATGTGTGTTCGCATACATAAACATACCTCATTTCGGAACCCCATGTATGAATTATTTAGATGAAGATACTCTGAATTAAGATTATAAGTTATAGACTATTCTATTAATTTTGGCAAACATTTTTATGTATCAATTTATAATCATAGATTTACATGTAAGTTACTAAATCAAGATGCCCTTAACCTATCAAAGAGTTGAAAGGAAAAGAAGGATCCATGTGAGGGACCCTGACGTGGTTGGGACCAAGGCTTACACGACAGCAACGACGACACGATGATGATGATTGATGACAACCTTCAACCTACTTGATTTTTGGTTGTTATTAGTATCTGTGGGAGAGTATATAGGGTTTAGGGTTGACAATGGGTGTTAATAATTATTGTTATTTTATGTATGCACTAAAGAAAATACGTCACAAATATCTTGTGTATTACATAATCATGTGAAAATAAAATCATGCCTACACACGTTTACGTGTGTAAGTCTATCATATGTTTAAAGCAAATGAAAACAATATCATGCCCAATTTGATAGGGCTTTTATGCACATGCTTGTATATCATGCTCAATATGATGGATATGGTAATAGCATTTATGCACGTGCTTGTATATATGTTTATAGTACATAAGATATCTGCTGTAGATCATCTGTTAAAACTAACAAAACATTGTTGGTGATAGTCCATCACATGAATGCATAGTTGTCAAGGCCGCCGCCGAGGTGCGCCTAGGCCTCCCTAGGCTTTCAGATGACTGAAGTGGATGCCTAAGGCCTTTCAAGCCCAAATTTAGATACTTAACGACCCAATTAGCTTGGATTAGGTCTGAATTTGGGCAAATTAGATCAAGTTTAGTTATAGTACGGAAGAAATAGGTCTAATTTAGGCCAAATTAGATATAACTTGAGCAGATCAAGTCCGGTTAAGGGGGATATGTCTGATTTGGGGAAAACATGTCTTATTTAGGGAAAAATTAGGTTCAATTTCGCCAAATTAGCGCTCATTTAGGTAATGTAGGACAAACTAGGGGAAGTTAGGTCTGATTAGGTCATGTTATGCCAAAATAGGTCGGTTTGACTTAGGTCAAATTAGGACAAACTAAGTTAAATTAGGTTTAAATCTAGATCATGCTAGGTTAAATTAAGGCCCAATAGGTCTAGCTTAGGTCATGACATGTGTGTGATGCCAGTGAAGTTATGATTGCTTAAGCTTAAGGATAACCAATGCAAATGTATGCAGTAATGTATATATTTGAATATAGCTAAATTTATAGCAAAATCATTTATATATATGTAAAAAAATAAACAAATAAGGAGAACACTTCGAAATTCCTGGGCTCCCGCCCCCCTTGGGTGGGAAGGACCGCCTAGCCGCCTAGAATAGTATGCATGAATGTGTGTTTGGACAGAAGAACTAAGGAAGAACTTTCCCATAGGGTCCATATTCTGGCAGAGGCCCGGTGGGGGGAAGGCAGGTAAACAATGGGGTGTCTCAGTGGACTGATTCAACCTGTAATTTTATTCTTGAAAAGTCCTTCAACTTCTCCCACTTTGAACCTGGCCCTCTTTCTTGCTGTGTAATTGATCAACATTGTACCACACCCATGTTGTTTGTGCGTGTATGGAAGCCCAAAGAGGGAAAAACACCCCCTTAGGGTCTCCTAACCTCGCAAAGGCTTGAAACTGGGGTGGGGTGGGGGGTAAGTAAACCGAGGGCTAGCACAATGAATGTGTGCAGAGTCCACAGGAAGGAATTCTCCCTTCAAGACCCTACAATTCAGGGGCTGGGATAGGTTTTGTGGGTAGACTAAGGGCAGTTACAGCTAACCTTCCCAAACCAGAGAACATGTGGGATAATGAGTGAGGCCTTTACACCAGGAGGATACTTTGGCAATAAGGCTCGATTCCTGCACCTTTAGGTGGTGATGGTACAATTGCCACTGTGCTATATATATATTTATGACATGTATGAATGTGTGGGCATTATTTATGTATGTATCAGAATACATGTATGCATTTATGTATGTATACAGAACCGGAAGGGGAAAGAACTTCCTCCGAAACCCCATAACTTGTCAATGCTTAACATAGGGGGTAAGTAAGTCAAGGGCTAGGCTAATACAAGTAGAATTGACACAAGTCAGATGTGTCAAAAAAAATGTTGAAAATTAAACCCCCTAGCAGGGGTTGAGCTTGGAAACTCCTGTATGCAACAGGAGTCTGATTACCACAAAATTGCTGCTTTAATGGCATGCATATATGCTAATCCAAAGGGGGAGAACTCCCACTAGGACACCGTGATCCTCAGTGCGTGGACGCGAGGTGGGTTGCTAAACCAATGGTAGTGACAGTTAGCTGGTGCAAATTAGTCCTTTGAACTATTGAGGTTGTAGTTTTGGTCCCCTCTAATGCTGTTGTGCACATGGAAATTTAGTGCTATGAATTGCCAATCCAAAGACCACCTTGCAGGTAGATCTATTTACCACAGTGCCATACCCTTACATGAATGGGCGTTTATGTATATATGTACATTATGTGCCAATATCAGTACTTTCGAGACTACTTTGCTCTTTTGAGGAACCCAGTAGGATTAGTCTGATCAGAAAAGGAGTATCCATATTAGCTTGAGTGATGTAGTTTCTTGACTTAGATCAATCACTCATAAATTTTGTGGGCGGCAATAGTCCTACTCTGCTTCTCGCATTTAGTTGTTGACCTTGTATATGGTAATTTTTCTCGTATAAACGCCTATACCTTGCTACTACTCATAGAAGTGACTCTTCGTAATTTTCTAGTATGTACCTATTGTTTTATTCTAATGAACCTTTTATCATTTGTTTCTGTGCATTTGGATGCTAGTCATGCTACTCATCTTAGATCTCATGTGTGCTATTGTTTGCAAACATCTTGTTTTCCTGGTCATTTCATGCACCAGTGTATCACACATTTGACTGACTTCTCAATTTTCTATCGTGATCCACCATTTTGGCCCTACACTTGAGTTGAGGACATTTACTTGGTCTTGGCTAACATACGTCTCAGTTCAATGTATTTCTTCACTGTCCTAATGTTCATTTTCTTTCTGCTGTGATGAATCTGATGACTCGTGTATATAAGGAGTCTTTCCGTAGCCACACATGATATACCTAAGACATTATACTATTAGTCAGCTGTAACTAGAGGTGTGATCGTTTTTAGTCAGAAATTTTTATGTACTGGAGTGAGTTTGCAAGGTGATATCCACCGTGCCTTAACATTATTTTATATATTGTCTATAATGAATTGAACCTTGGTTTCGTCAAAAGGGCAGTAGGAGCTAGCCAATCCTCAAATGAAGCTAAAACATCTGTTATATACAACGTTCTTGTCTTCATCATTGTATTGTTTATTTCTATACATCTTATATCAATTTAGTTTTGTATATAACACTAAATGTATTTTTTTAGAATAAACAGTTTACAGCATGCTAATGTGTAATATTTACAAAGTGCAGATATGGACCATTTTGGATATGCACTACATTAATTTTTGTGGCTGCTTCGATTGGCACCTTTGTGACATATTTGACACATAAGCTGCAGAAGAAAGACTGGGAATATGATATTAATTTTGTCACTTGGTCAGCAGGCTTGTTTTATGGTTATGCTTTGGTTGTCCCTCTTGGCCTGTATGTGATCATGAAGTACTTCTCTGCCCCAGCTGGTCTTGTTCAACTGTTTTGTCTCTATGGCTACTCTCTTTTTGTGTTCATTCCTGCTCTGGTAAGCTATTTTATGTGTACGTTCTTCTAAGAAAATCAACTGATTCATGTCATTCAAAGTGCTTTTGTTCTTTTGACCGCACATTATCTGGTTTGCCATGGATTATTGCTTTCTTGAGGAAAAAAATACTTGCGGGATGATGTTGGGAGTTTTAGTTTTCGTTTTGCTTAAATCTTAAGCTCATATAACAGCAGCTTTGTCATATAAGGTAATGATATGAAAGAAATCTTGGGCATTCATCACTATATGTGTGTTTATCTTATTAAAATTTTGCAGATGTGAAATTGTAATATGCACGGTGGTTCTTATAGGTTACAATTGAGCTATGTCTTGTTCAAACTAGATTCAGAGGCTATCTCTGAATTGATCAAGTCCAATAAACGAGACTTTAGAATGGGCTTTAACATGTCGGCATAATTAATTACTTGGTTTTATATATGTGAGGCTATGAGGTAGATTGGGGTTTAACTAATGAGAGGTTTGTCTTGCTTACTGAAGGAAGAATGCATTTGGCAGGTAGCAGTTGTTGCTTTATGTTGACTGCATGGAGTGATGAGTCGAGCACAGGACAATAATATATTTCATACAAGGAGAATGGACATTTCTTTATTAGTGGTAGTAGTTATGCTATTATGACAATTAAAGTGCATATTGAGATTTGTGCACAACTATTTTAAAGCTTGAGCGTGTTCTATACCAAAGACTTCCTGGGTCGTTAGCTTGCTTTATGTCAAATTAGGATGTAATGCTGACTGCTAACCCCTCAAAAGATGGTTTTCATATGTATATATATGTGTGCATGGTGGTGGTAGTTGGAGGTGGGGGTATGGGAATGGTTGGAGGCTGTGGATTTGAGTCCTGGTCAAGGTTTAAAATTTTCCTCTTACATTTTTGGAAAAGTTACTTTTAGCAATGCTGTAGATTTTTTGAACTATCACGGAAGTGTGAATTGTTTGTTGCCGAGGTGCATTTTTCCCCATTCATATGTGTTGACATTCAAGTAGCATGCTAATTTTTGTGCGATGATAGAATGGCTAACAAGTATAATTTAATCTCCTGGTGTACTGAGTTTCTTTTGAATACAGAGTACCAACTGATGAGCAAGATGACGCGATTCTTTATTTTTGAATCCCCCTTGAGGTTACTGTAGTGGTTAAACTCTGAAACTGATAACCGATACTTTTCATTTCATGTGACTGTGCAGGGCTTATCCATCATACCTCTGGAAATAGTTAGATGGGTGGTTGTTGGTGTTGCTGGATTCATGTCCGCCTCTTTTGTCGCCCTGAACCTTCGCGCTCACATCGTTTCAGCTGGAGAAAGATGGTTTCTGATCGTTGCTGGGATCTTCTTGTTGCAAATAGCACTTGCTGTTATTCTGAAGCTATACTGTTTTACTATTACAGTGTAGTAGCGAGAGAAGTCTTAACCTTTTGGCATGTGGAACACTTGCGTCAGATGTCGATATCAGTGTGTCCCGTGGTAGAACAACATTCAATGAGGCTTTCATTTTTGTCTTCAAACTGTAACAACCTAGCAACTCCCAACACTGTAATAAGACTTATTGCATCTACACCTCCCCACATTCATTCTTTCAAAAACATACACTACTTAAATAGCTGTGCTGGATCCGTAAAGTCTTTTTGACTTTTTATCCTTACTGGTGACAAATTAGTCTTCTTGATCCCGGCAATGTTTGCTGAAAGCGGTTGTCCTTGACTTTGATATACCAGTTGAATATATTTTACATGAATACTTGCAACTGTGCCCTTTTATTAGTCTGGGAGCATTGATTGATATAGTACGAGCCTGACATTGTTGATCTTTAGGTTTAAAAAAACTTCCAACCAATAGATACGGTTAATGATTTAATGCCCATTTGGAATTACGCTCTGATGATTCACTGCAGGAATAATTTACGCATTCTTGCACGGTAATCTAAAGGCACTAAGCCTCATGTGGACTGTAGGGATTAAAAAGAACGGGAAGAGGCCAAACGAGGAGCAGGTTTTGAGCGCATCCTAGCTGTCCTCCCTTCAACTTGCATTATTAGGAGTAACATGAAAACCCAGGATTCAGGGCTTCTGCTGGACAGCCCTATATAATCTCCCAAACAGGTCAAAGATTTCATTCCCCACACCTCTTCTTCACTCCGGACATTGGACCCTATGCGGTCCTAGCTGTTTTCTCTCTGTTGCCCACCTGCTGGCTGAAACTGCATATGTGTGAACCCACCTAGGTGACGTGAAGTGTTAAACTTCTCTTGTTATCTCCAACTCTTCTCAGTGCTTTGCATATTGAGAACTGAATTTTCATGTTACACATGAAGGGTCAATTGACTTCACACTCAGTGGGTCAATTGCATTTCAAATGCGCTAGAATGCCATGCTCTAAGGAAATTTCCTCCGAACATCTTTTTCTCTCATTAAAGAGAACAACCAAAAGAGCCTTGGTGGAGAGCGAATATTGTAATTTTTCAAATGTGAAATTCCATAGTAACACCACATTTCGCATTCTACTACATCCAAGCAGCCGAGTCCTAGTTTATTGTGCATGCAATTAGATTGTCTATTTGTATATTTAATTAGTTGGGTTTCAAGAAGCTGCTTTTGTTTTTTATTTTGTATCCTTTTTTGTGTCACATTTAGTATATTGAGTTTGCTGAACTAAGTTGGATTTTGACGCCTGACATTTTTAAGGTGGGAGATCCTAATCCAACATCGACACTATTTTCTCTTTTTGCAAAATTGAAAAAATAGAATGCATATTCAGTAACTACCAACAGACCAAACATCCCATTTCATAAATCCTGCATCTAAACGTAGATAGAATATATTAAATTGATGCAGGTGCAAGGTGTACCATAATTGTCATGCCTGCGCTGGCACCGACGTAGTTAATAAGGAAATTATTAGAGTATTTATTCGATTGAATGTGCATGGGAACAAAAAAAAGTACCAGGGGGACCGAGATGTGCGAGGAGAAGATCCAAAGTTGGGTTAAACTAATCAGCTCGCTGCGGGCCCAGGCTGAATTGTTTTTGTTTGATGAGAGAGTGGAGCCTTATATCACGTGGACTGAAAAAGCTGTAGGGGCAGCTCTCCCAACAATACACCTTCGTTTGTGATGCATGTCTCCTCAGTCCTCCCTCTCTAGTCTCTACTTCTCACTATTTGTTTACATGTACTCCCTCTCTTCTTCTCACTATTTGTTTACCCCTCATTGGAAAAGAGCCTCTGCCCGAATCTACATCAGCTTCATCAACCTCTGCAGCCTTCGTCTAGCTTCCTTTCTGCACACCCACAGCAAATCCGAAGTCCTTCCCTGTTTTGCCACCCAGCGAGAGATATAGATAGGGAGACAGAAAGACAGACAGAGTGAGAGTGAGGGTGACTGTGTGTGAGTGAGTGAAGAGAGGCAGAGGCCATGCTCGTCAGCCGGAAGCTGCTCGGATTGCTTCTGATAATCCTGGTGTTGCTGGTTGGAGGCGCTTCCACTGTGGATTTCAAGTCATTGGGCACAAGGGGTCGGCGTCGTGCAGAGCAGCTGAACGTCGGCAAGGGCAGGCGTGGAGGCAAAGAGTGGAAGAGAAGAGGAGGAGTGGGTCTGTATTTTGACCATAAAAGGAAGATACCCAGCTCTCCTGATCCACTGCACAACAGGTGAGAACAATCTGATTTCCAGAGCGCTGTGAAGTTCCAAAGGATCTCAAGTTACCTCTCGCCCACCCTTCTCTACTAATCAAGAAACACTTCTACCCTCACCCCATTTCTTTCCTAATTGTCGGAAATTTCGCATTTCCTTTGACCTTGTTCGCTCATTTGTTAATTTTTTTCCAGCTTCCAAGTACATGAAATTTGTCACTCATGATTACTAGTTGAGTTTTGAGCTGAGTACAAACTGTCTTTGTAGAAAAGCAGAATATATATGACGGCATAATTTGTTAAATGTTTTGTGTATATAGCATGTCATTGTTGAGGGACTCTTTTGGTTTTGATGAAGTTGTAGTTACCGGACGTCTTTCTTTCTCACCTACCGGCATGAGGTGACAATTGGTATCCCCTCCCGTCTCTTCTGCTGTTTTGTCCGCCGAATTCTACCTCATGCTCATGAGGCGTGTAGAGAAAGAAAGCCTTTTCCTGTTCACTTTTGTCCACCTAACATCTCGTCTGCAGCACCCAAGCCCTTCACACATAGGTATCCGTTAACACTTAATAGGGAATACACGGGATAAAAACTGTTGACCTACCACTGACCTCGTTTTGTCAATTGAGACACCGAAGTTAACTGAAGCCCTTGTTTTGTAACTTAACTCTTTTATAGTATACTCGGAGTGTTGGGGGGTATGGGATTTCTAGTCGTAGTAAGGGCTAGTATGGTAAAGTATAGTCAAGCAGCAAAGTGTAATTTTGTTGTATAAAAGAACATTACAGACTTACAGTTTATCATCCGACTATATCCATCCAAACATATCTACGATTTACTAATAAGTAAACAACTATATCTCTTTATACAAGAAGATTCTATCATCATCATTATTATTTAAGCCTCAATCCCAACAATGTCGGAATCGGCTACATGAATCCTTCTTTTCCAATCAGTTCTGTTATGAATTATACTTTGGTCAAGATGTATACAAGAAGATCCTATGATTAATAAAAGGAGGGATGCCTTGTATAGGAGGTTAAAGTGCAATGATAAGACATACTTCTAATCCGACAGAGGTACCCCATGGTACACCTGACCGCATAACGGGGCATAAGGAAAAATTAATTGTTCAAATCAATCAACTTATCATGTTACACCTTAGTGGTGCAAATGTTGTTTTAACCCCATTTGTTGGTTCAAACCATCATTTTGGCCATTGGGCTTAACCATTGCCAAGGCCATTGCTACCCGTACTAATCCCTCTCATCTCCCCATCCACCTGCTCTTACACACTCGCCTTTCCATCACAAAAACAACCACGGTATCCATCCATAGAAGTTTTAATTATGGGTACCTAGTGCTAACACATGAAGGCAATAAGATGAGAAGGAAGGCATAAATTTGGATGGAGAGAGGAGAGGTTGGTAGTGGTTGTGAATATGAATGTTTGTGCTATGGTTCTTAAAGCAGTGGATGAGAGATCTCAATTTTGAAAAAGAAGAAAAAGCATGAGGCATTCTTACGGCACAAGTTTAAGTGTCAAGTATAACGTGATGCGGAACAAATATTTAATGTGTGGAATGATAAATGTAAATAATGACGTGGGTTCATCATATTTATTGCTACCCAACTGCTTTGGTTGACCAAACAACTTTTCCTTTTATGTGAATAACCCGTAACCTATGCACAAAAAAAATCCATGGTGATTGGATGGTATGCCAAACAACTAATGCAATGCCATTCTCATGTAGTCCACCTAATTGTTGTGCTGATCGTTGTTTCTTTTATTCACTTTAAATTGTAATGACACAGATTCCAGCCAACTAATGATACAACATAATGTCTTTGAACCTGACCGTAAGCTCTGTAAACGGGCCCACGCCCGGACTCATGAGATTTTGCTCCATGGTTTAGTTAGATTATCTTGAAAAGGAATTAGCAAATTCATACAATCCTTGATGTTTATCGCAACACGACTGCTTTGGTTGACCAAAAAACCTTCCCTTCGATGTGGACTAGAACTTAATCTATGGGCAAAGAAGTTCTAGAGTGGTCGATGGTATTTTGAGCAACTAATGCAATGTCGTTACAAAGTAATCTTCCTAGTTGTTATGCCGAGCTTTGTCCTCTTCATTCATTCTAACGGTACAAATTCCACCAACTAATAATACAACACAATGTCTTTTAAGCTAACCGTAAGCTTTGTAAACAGGCCTACGTCTGAACTCATCAGGTTTTGGTCCACAATTTAGTTAAATCATCTTCAAAGGTAATTACAATATGCGTGTAAACCTTGTATTAATCCAATGATAATTGCCATGACTTTTGGTGTGACAAAATGACTACATTGGCGTGAGTTTGGAACAAAATTAGAAAGTAATTAACTCCCTTCTAAAAAAGTCAAAATTTGTCAAACAAGCTATTTAAAGTAGGTCAATGTCATTAAAGAAAAACGATAACATGTCACCAGTCAATGTCAAATGATTAGGAGAGCAATCAGAAAAATTATATTTATTAAATACAATGACAAATACGAATTAAACTAGTGCAAAGCCCATAGATGGAACGCAAAATCTAAGGACGTAGATCGGGAGTGGGGACAGTTCGCCAAAAGCCTCTAGATCGAACCCAAGCTGATGTATTTGTAGTCGTCGTCCATTAGTACATGACCTATATGATATAGCCTCATTTTGCAATAAAAAAGAAATCCAATACACAAAGCTACCTTTTCCCTAAACCGTGTATATGGCAAAAAAAAGTTAGGATCGTATCATAAATTCATAATTCAAACTGGGCATCAGACCACATAAAGATCATGGCCATTGGCCAGCACTCCACTCATTATCTGTAAGTCTGTGCAGTACACCCCCTTCTTCTGTCCAATCTTGGGCTACGGGATATCAGTTATCCCCAGTACCGCCCCACCACATGCTGGGTTTTCGGTGTGGGTTCTGGTTCGGCCTACTGTCACAGACTCGCACTAGCTACCAGCCACACGCAGTTGGTCTCCGGCAGCAACACTCCTCCGTTTGTTTGTTTCACTGGAAGGGACACGTACGACCCCTGATAGCTCGCCGCAACTGTCGCTGATACCATGTCGACTCTGCTCCCACCACCATCCAACTGGCACCACCCTTCGTCGTCTTTATGCGTGCTGTGTTCCGGGAAAAAAGCAAGTATCCATCCATACAGCTCCCGCCAGAAATCTTAAAACAAACTGAACACTGTACTCAGACTTTGACAGTGCCACGCTCTTGTGGGTGCCTCACAAGATGAGGTTGCCAGGCACTCTATCATAATTGATCAAGTACTACCCCACCCTATCTCGGTCACCTCTCTTTTGCAAATGCCCTATTTCCCAGATTTTTCTTTTTATATTCGCTCGAGATTGTCATTCTTCTGATATATATATTGTTATCATATATTTATAAAATAGAAGAGGGCTGATGAACAATTAAACAATAATAGAGAAGAGTGTTACATCCTTGATATACGAAGAAGCAACACCAAAGGGAGAGAAGTAGACAGCAGTCAACAGGGCGGTTAATTAGGAAACAAGTTGTGTCAAGTTGTGTGGAGGTTGGCGGAGCTCATTGGAAGCTATAGAATGTTCTCCATAGGTTATGCTTAGTTTAGAGCTCACGGGAGTTGTGCTCTCTTGTATACAAGAGAGGACCAACGATTTTGCTTTGAGGCTAAGTAGTTTTTGACCGTTGATAGTGGGTGTACCGACAATATTGCTCTCTCTTTGATAAGATAGGACTAGCGATTTTGTCTTAAGGAGAAGTAGCGGTTGGCATTCTGCTACACAATGGTACTGCATCGACAACAAAGACAGATTCAAGTAGTGGAAGACGTACACCTGTAGGTGACACTTTGTTGTTGTTGCGATGTCGACATCGACGACACTCAACGGAGGGGTGCATCAGTATACGACAATGTGAGTGCGTTGACAACATTTGCCGATTGTCCTGCAGAAGATGGACATCTAGTCTCTTAGGTGGAGAGAACTTCTAGTTGGTAGCGACACATTGGGGTTCTAGTTGGAGGAGCCAACTAGAATGAGTACCGTAGGCAACAACGAGACAGGTAACCTCGACGCCCGGTCAACGGTCGCAATAGAAAAAAGTAAGGATACAAGCGTGTATCTCATCTCCGAAAGCGGTAGTAGTGTCGTGAGGAGAATAAGTTAAGTGAAAGATTTTGTACACATTGAATGTGATTCTCTTCTTATTTATCTTTATTTTTGAGTGAGGGAAGCTTCTCATCTTTAGGTATAATTAATTCTGGACGATGTGAGTTGTAAAAATGATTATATATTTGTCTCTCCGTATCTTGGGGAGAGTTTTTCAAATTAATATACCTTAAGTCTTGTAGACCATTGCCACTTATCCACCATAATTCCTAACAATTCTTCTAATATATTGTTATCATGTACAGAAAATAGATGAGGATCATTGAATAACAAAATAATAATATAAAAGAGTATTGTATCTTTGATATACGAAGAAGCAAGACCAACTAGAGTATTGTATCTTGATGAACTCTAGTGTCATTTTGTTTATTTATGAAGCAAGAGGGGTCCATATAAATTCTAAGTGGAGGACCCAAGCCTATATGGGTCTCACAAGGACATTGAAATTTAAAAGATGATAATGTTGGCTTGTTGGAATGTGCTCTAGGGTAAACAAAAACACAAACACGCCCACTTCCTCTCGCTCGCCCAGCTAAACTCATCTCAGTTTGTTGCACTGCCATGCATGCCGTCTAGTTTCATCTTTGATTGATACCTTAATGATATTTGAAAGTCTTATTTACCTTGACATGCTAAAAGTTTCTCTTCAGCTACCCAATTATGTATTAATTCAATACCTAGTCTTTAGTTGGATACATCAAGTTGGATATTATACTTCTCTCTTATTGTATATGTGATAACCTGGCCTTTAGGTAATTTTCATAAAGTAAAATTGATTGAGTAAACATAGAGTTGTGAAACAAAAAGTAGATAGCCTTTTTGAGTGGATGGACCTATAATAATGAGTGATTTTGCCATTTTAGATAAACTAATAAAGATTAAATAAGAATTTATGTTTTTATAAATGCTATATGATTTCTATTTGTATTCTAATGTAAATAGATATTTTGATATTTCTTTGACCAACGATAATTTATTAAGAAAGAGAATGGTATACGATATTTTATTAATTATGAGGAAGATATTTGAAGAGGGTGGTGAATGTGTAAGATGGATATTAGCTATTATACTTGTATTTTTGAGAAAATTGTAGGCAGTGGTGTATTATCAATTTGGTCTCATTCTTGATTCAAATGAAGTTTACTTGATAAGAAAGTGATGTTTAGAACTATGTTTCATTTGGAATCATGAGTGAAAAGCTATTGAATTTTGAATCTAGCACGAGGTTTGTACAATGTTGTTGATTTAGAACATTAGATTGATTAGTTATAATAAATTAACTATGTGTAGTGAAAACATGCCCTAGTCAAACCTTAGTCACAATGACTATCCTGTGTGGATTATAAAGAAATCCTTAGATGGGAATCCAACACCTAGCATATCTTCTCCCAGCCTCAGACAACACAAAGAGAGGAGAGGAAACACATCCAACACTTCCTTTTTCATTTTGCCTCCACCATTGTAATATATGTGCCTTTCTTAGTGAAAAGATTATTATAGAACACCATAGTGATTGTTTGACCCCAAAGCATGGGGAAACAATGATTTATATAATGAGTACAACTTTTCTACCCCCACATTTTCTGTGTTATTATCTATGCAATAATTAGGAGTATGAAGAGGAACAAGAAGTGTATGAGAGGGGCGGTGATAGGAACATGATGAGGGTAATATATCTGCCATTGAATCACAAGTTTGAGGAGTAACTTAGATGGGGAAAATAAGTGTCCGAGCATGGATGTGGAACACCCACTCCATCAGTCATAGAGGTGGAGTCGAGAATGTCACAACAAGGCAACCCATCACTACTTAAGACTTCTAATGAGATGCTAGTGTGACAATAATGCTTTCTGAGGGGTTGTAGAGGCATATAACTTGAATAAGGGAAAGAACCCTTTTCCATGGAGCTTGAACCGCCACAACTTCAAGCCAGGGTGGAGGGTGGCACTTTGGTACACCCCACACCGTGAAGAGATGTCAGTGCAACTCCTCACCTGATGGCAGAGTCTTTTTGAGCATAAGGAACATTATGGGATGTCTAGGACATCACAGATCCATATAGAGAATACCCTATCATGGCCATTGCTTATTGCTCCATAGAAACTAGAGCGAGGGGAGACACATGAAAGATTGGGAAGGGAGTCTTTCTTAGTAGAGAGGAGGAATCTAATTGAGGTTGATAGAGAGCCAAGGTCACAAATCCTAGGTTGGACCCAGTTGGATCGAGAGGTATAATAACTTCTAATTTCAATGAAATTAATGTTCTTTTGAAAACACAATAGAATATGCTAGGATTATATGACTAATATGAAATTACATATCATTTGGGTATTGGGTTAGGATGACCCTAGTGTTACTTAAATCATGAATATGGACATGATGACGTTGAATATAAAATATAATACTGATATGTGTTTGACCACAGTAGTTGAGTTAAATAATGCAAAATATTCCTAAGATCCAACTTAAGGTACGTGGAACTATCCTCATTGATGTCTGTCTAGTCCATTGGGATAAAAAGCATAATATGTTTGATATATTTCCCCTCTTGATGTATTTGTTAATTTCTTATCATACATACTTGATTGATCTACATTGTTTCCTACCAAATAATATATATTTATTTATCTAAATATCTAGAAAAGAACCTCAAACAAATTGAGATACCCATTATGATTACTTGTGTATAATGGTGATGGAGATTGCTTAGTACATGTGACCTCCTCACATTGGAATTATGTAACATGTACATTGACGACTTCCTCCTATGTTCATGACAGTTGGGAGGATGGAGCCTGTTGACATTACCTTCTATATTAAATTTTGTTGGAGGGATGGAACCCTCAATAATGTTGATCATCATAATGAGAAATCTAAAATAAAATACAACCTTTTACATAATGAAGTCTTTGGCAAAGTGTTGTTATTGTTTCTTTATAAATCATGGCAACAAATATTTTTGATGCTACACAATTATGCTCCCTATTTAGTAGTTATGTACTTTACATTCATCACTTACTCAACACATTTGTGTCGACCTTTCCCTTTATAATGACATGTAGCTTCATTTTTAGTATGGATACATGATTTGTGGTATGTGTGAATTGAGCATCTATCAGGTGGACAACTATTGTATATCTTGTTTATAGTAATCTACATGTTCAATGATAATGTCTTTTCAATGTATAATCCAAAGTATGCAACCAAATCAGGCAATTCTTACATATATATGTAATGTATACTTTTTATGCTTAGTGTGACTATTCAAGTACAAGTGATATCGATCTTTCACTGTGTGCACTCTTAATGCCCCTAGTAACATTCTTCAATTTATGTATTGTAATATGAGAATGTTATAGTTGGTATTATATCATGAACAACACCTTAAGGTTCTAATCAAATTTCTAATGACACAATGACTAAGAAACACTTGAAAACTCGAACATTTGAAAACCTTAAGGGGTGGTTTGACTATGTTCATTTCAAATTTTGGTAGTTATGCATAAAAAAATCTCAATTTGATATCAAGTTTGTTCTTTATGCATTTAATGTAGTAGTTATCATTAACATAACAACTATATTTAAAGTCAGATCTATTTTAGCGGTCCAGTGAACTTCCTCTCTCAACTGACATCCTCATTATCTGCATGTACACATGTTGCAATCAATAGCATGCTTTATTCTCTTATCTGACCATTGCTCTAAAACTTGGTAGTTGCCTCTGTGGGACTACTGGAGTTAAAATGACAGGGGGTTAAAGGCCCCCAAGCATCTTGTCTATCAGACTTATATTTTAGGTTACAAAGACTAGGTGTTCTAGAACTAGGTGCAAACTTGTGTAACTTCTCGAAGTCTTTCTCTTCTTCTTCTAATGTCCAATGATATGGGGACATAGGTTCAAAAAGTGAGGGAGGGAAAAACTATAGGGAGTGCACAACCTAGACATATGAATGACAACATGTGCTTAGGGTAGCTACACAAGTACACAAATTGTTCTCACTAGCTGTCTAGGAAGTGTGGTTCTCGATTGCCTAATATGTGCAACAATTTGATATTTGGTTTTAGCTCATTCAAAAGGAGTATGGTGGTTTCTCCATTGCATGATTAAGCTATGTAAGAAGTCAACTTCAAGTATATGTATTCATGTATATAAGTAAGAATTATTTGTTTACTCAAGGTTAATTGACTAATCCCTTATATTGATGATGACGAAACCATTCCACTTATTTGTGTCTAATGCTTCTACTTGAGTAATTTTAGATTATATACACACACTCCAAGTGCCTAAACTTGCACATCCTAACTTGGAGAAATCAAGTCATACATGCATAAAAATCAATATTGAAGAATATATAGTTTTCTCCATAGATCTTTGATGTAAATCACTTGTAATGATTGTAGGACTTGTAATTAAGCTTAATGAAAATATAGAGAATTCAATATATAAATACTTTTTGGACAATGAGTAAAAATAATTAAGGGCTATCTTGTCAACTGAGTTTGTCCTGGTGACAACTCAGACGACAACCACTCTGGCTCTTGGCAATGCCCAGGGTCGACCGAGTTTGTCCTGATGGCAACTCGACCAACACTCTGCACTTTGACTTATCATATAGTGTTTCTAGTAAAGTTATCCAAAAGATGAGGCTAATTACATAGTGCACTTTGACTTGTCTTATAGTGTTGTCATTCGAGTTACCAAAAGTTTATAGTTTGTCACAATTGTTGCTGATACCATGTTGACTCTGCTCCCACCACCATCCAACTAGCACCATCCCGTGTTGAATTTATGCATGCGCTGTTCTGGGAAGCAAGTATATATCCATCCATATAGCTCCCTCTAGAAATCCTAAAACAAACTAAGCACTATACTCAACCTTTGACAGTGCCACACATTTGTGGGTGCCTCACAACATGAGGCTGACATCTGATCTATCATAATTGATAAAGTACTGCCCCACTCTATCTTGGTGACTTCTCTTTTGCAAATGCCTAATTTTCAAATTTGTTAAAGTGGCTTGAAATTGTCATTCTTTTGATATAATTGTATGATGTATTAACAATGAAGAACAATGATAATGAACAAAAATAATAATTGAGAAGAGTGTTACATCATGATATATGAAGAAGCAATACCAAAAGAAGAGAAGATAGGGACAACCAGCCATGCAAGCAGTTCTAGGAGTAGAATTTGTTTCAAATTCTATGGAGGTTGGTGGAGCTCACTGACAAGCTACTAAATGTATGATTTTGATTGTGTTGTTTAGAGTGCAAGGGAGGCAAGTCTAACTATAGGAACATGATGCACCCATAATATCCTAGATAATAAATAGTAAAAGAATACCTACCCTATGGAATCATGAGAGGAGAGATTAATGATCACGATGTCACAAAATATCTTGATCAACTCTAGTGTGATACTATTTATTTATGAAGCAAGAGGGGTTCATATGATTCTAAATGGAGGACCCAAGCCTATGTGGGCCTCACAAGGACATGAATATTTATAGGATGATAATGTTGTCTTATTGAGATGTGCTCTAGGTAAATAGAAGCACATACACGCTAGCTACCTCTCACTTGCCTTGTAAAAATCTTCTCTATTTGTTGCATTGCCATGTATGCCGTTTAGTTTCATCTTTGATTGTTACCTTAATAATGTTTGAAAGTCTTGATTACCTTGATACACTAAACATATTTCTTCAACTGCCCAATCATGTATTAGTTGAGTACCTTGTTTTAGTTGGATACAACCAGTTGGATAGTGTACTTCTCTCTGATCATATATTTGATAACCTCACCTTTTGGCCATTTTCATAAAACAACATTGATTGGATAAATATTTAGTTGTGAAATAGAGTAGATGTCCTTTCCGAGTGGATGGATCCAAAACAATAAGTGATTTTGGCATTTTTTAACACTTTAAAAAGATTTAAGAAGAACTATGTTTTCAATATATTATATGATTTCTATTTGTGTATCTAATGTAATTTTCTATTATAATATTTTTCCAATCTGTGATAATTTATTAAGCAAGAGAATAGAATAAAATATTTTGTTAATTATGGGGAAAATCTCTAAAGAGAGTAGTGAATGTTTAAAGAAGGATATGAGCGGTTGTGCTTGTATTTTTGAGATAATTTTAGGCTCTGATACATTATAATTTTGGTCTCATTATTGATCAATATGAATCTTACTTTATAATAAATTAATGTTTAAAATCCCACTTCCTTTGGAGTCATGAGTGAAAAGTTGTTGAATTTTGAATATAGCAAGAGTTTGCCCAATGTTGCTGATTTAGAATATTAGATTGATTGATTTGAATAAATTAAATGTGTTCATTGATAGATTTCCCTAGTCCAACCTTAGGTGCAACTATTATCCCATGTCACTTGTGAGGAGACCCTTAGATAGGCATCCAACACCTAGCATATCACATCCTAGATCCAGACAACATGACGAGAGGAGAGGAAACACATCCCAACACTTCCTTTTTCATTTTGCCTCGACCATTGTAGTATATGTTCCTTTATAAGTGAAAAGATTATTGCAAAAATCACCATAGAGATTGTTTGACCCAGAAACATGAGGAAACCATGTTGTATGAACAAAAGAAACAATTCTATCTTGCACATCTTCTCCATTATTATTTATAAATGAAACAGGAGTATGGAGAGGAAGGATAAGGGTGTGAGAGGGGTGGTGATAGGGACTTTATGAGGGGAATATATCCGCAATAGACTCACAAGTTTGAGAAGTGATTTAGATGGGGAAAGCGAGTGATCGACTATGTCCGTGGAACACCCACTTCATCAGTCATGGAAGTGGAGTCAAGAATGACACAACAAGGTGACCCATCACTCCCTAAGACTTTAGTGAGATGCTAGTGTGATAGTAGTGCTTTCTTCAAGGGTTTAGAGGCATATAAAATATACAAGATAAAGACCCCTTTTCCATGGAGCTTGAACTACAACAACTTCAAGATAGAGTGGAGGGTGGCACTTTGATACACCTGACACTGTGAAGAGAGTCTAGTGCAACTCCTCACCTCACATCAAAGATTTTTTAGCATAAGGAACATTCTGGGATGACTAGGGCATCACCAAGCCCTATCTGAAATACCCTATCATGGTTGTTTCCTATTTCTCCATAAAACCCAGAAGAAGGAGGGGGCACATGAAAGATCAGAAAGGGAAACTTGCTTAGTAGAGAGGAGGAGGCTAAACCAATTTGATCACACGACAAGGTCATAGATCATAGGTGGGATCTAGTAGGATCAAGAGGTGTAACACCTTTTAATTTCAATGAAACTAATGTTCCTTTTCAAACACATAGAATATGCTAGGATGACCATCATTTTGATCATAAATAAATTGGTTAAGCATGCATTATATTGCTACATGATGTACTTTGGGAATGGATTCTTAGACATGAACACTGATGACCATAACATTGATTACTAAATGCTAATCTTAGTAATTTATAAGTTTAATGAAATGGATATAAGAAACCCTAACTTGATAATTAACGTTAATTGGGTAAAAGGGTTGGGTTAGGATGCCCCTCATGTCACATGAAAACATGAATATGACCCCGATGAATTCAAATATAAAATTCAATACATGATATGTGTTTGACCACATTAATTGGTTTGAATAATTCAAATATTCCTAATATCTAGCTAAGGTAATTGGGCCTTATTGATGTTTGTCTAGTCCATTGGGACCAAAATCATAATATGTTTTTACTCTATTTCATCTCTTGATGTTTTTGTTAATAACTTGGCATATGCATTTGATTGATCTAGTTTGTTTCCTCTCGATTCATCTTTTGAATTCATCTATATATCTAGCAAAGAACCTCAAACATTATTAAGATACATGATTATGACTGCATGTGTATAATTATGATGGTAATTGCTCAGTACATGTACCCTTCTCACAATGGAACTATGCAACATGTACATTGGTAAATTCCTCCTTCTGTATTCATGACAGTTGGAATGATGGAGCTCGATGGATACCTCTTCTATGTTGAAGTATGTTGGAGTAATGGATTTGTTTTTTTAGGAAGGGGGTGCAACACAATAACAAAAAAACTTCCATTTATACCTTAACTATTGGATCTATTGTATCTATAAAACATCAGTGAATAAAAGACATAAGAATGAATAAAGTTTACACCTTTTCACACACTAGTTGTCCAACAACTAGAAACATCTTTTTTGAAAAAAAAATCAATCTTTAGGATCTAGATCTGAACATACCACCAAGAAATCTAGATGGATCAATATGAGATTTGGATTGACCACCAAGCTGCTGCAAGGCTGTCTTCTTCACATCACCTTGTTGTAGTCTTATGGAATAGATTATAAAAGCTTATGCACGTGTACCTTGGCTAATTCATCCATAAGGATGAGTTGAGAATGTGTGCACAACCTTGATCACCAAGTTGAAGAGGAACATGAGTTGTTGACATTTTATTAATCATGAAGCTCATCTCCTTCTCCTATCTCAGGCAGTAGTCCTTTAAAGTTATTCCTCTCTCTAAGATAGAAGTTTGACGACCAAATTGTCTCATAACTTTTCTTACAATATGCATCCAATCCTATTTAGCATGCCCCCTTTATATAGAAATCCATAATTCTAATCCCTTACCCAATTGCAATCCCAAACATAGTCCAATGTTGAAAAAATCGAGCTACAATTTTGATCGGACAATCATGTTACCTGATTGGATGATCAAGATCCTATTAGGACTTAAAAAGCACTCCAATCGAGCAACCATGTTACCTGATCGACCGATCAGATCAATTGAGATCTAGATCTGAGCATCATTCCATTTGAGACTTTCCCTATTGAATTTTGATAGGCCGACCAGATTACCTGATTGGATGACTGGGACAATCCAATCAAAAATCAGTCCTCCAATCGATAATCAATTGATCCATTCATCTGACCAATTTGATCATCTAACCTGACATTCTAATCATCCAATTAGATATGATATCAACCCATTCATGATTCAAAATCATTCTAATCATTTTTTTATTGCAAACTTCGATTCCCTTATGCATCCTTGTGGGTGTGATCTAATAGGTTATTAATTATGCTAATAGTGATGCTAAAAAACCTTATAAGAAAATATTGGTATCTAGACACATATCATTGCCACCCAAGTAATAGGAATGCATTAGAGAAATATACAACTTGTAAAGTGACCAATGTTACCATGACTGTATAATCCCTTTGTCATGATATCTAGATTGAAATTGAGGCATGGGATGTCATCCTCTTAACATTCAATATATGTTCCTTGGCTAGATCAGACTACCCCATATATAGTAAGCTTAATATCATACATTGACTCACATGAGTATGGCCATGTATTTCATAGTCTCACTTATGAAGTGACTGGAATCACTCTAAAGGAGGGATAAATTCCACCTACATCACTAAAAATATTCCTTATGTGTCATAGTGTATCTAATCACCACCTTTCTGGAAACCCATACTTCAAAGTCACATTGGGCTAGTGTCAAAGTACAAAAACAACATGTATTACTATAGTGATTTCAGGTCTAAGGATCACAGTGACCACTGTCACATTGAGATTTGACTCTGACATGTCACTTCCGTTTGTCAATCTCAAGGTGGATCTATCCAGTACAATTTGTTCTCTAATGAGTACCATGTATCTGAGCCGACATCCGATACCATGACTAAAGAGACATAGTCATCCCTCACCACACATGCTAGTCTTGTTTATTGTTTTTTTCCTATACTATCCACAATAACAACTGATTAGGGATTTAATAAGAATAAATACTCTTATTATACATATGATATCATGTTCATGCCCTCAACCCAAACCATATTTCAGTGAGTCAAAATATTCTTAGCACATTATTAGGTATATTCATTATATCAATACTAAAACAAACATAATAAGTGGAATTGCCTTTTATCAATAATCAAATCAAATACAAAATATCCCTACAATCTTCACATGATGGCTTTTACAACATATAACCATACATCTCTCACTTAAACTAGAGGAAATCACTCATGAACCTAAGTTCAATCAATCTAACTTGACCATCATGATTCTTCTATGGAAGCACTTTAATTAGAGGATCAACAACATTTCTTTCAGTTGTTACTCTGTAATTTTTTATATCACCTTGCCGTATGAACTCACATATGATATGGTAACACATAAGTATGTACTTGGAATTCTGATGCAATCTGGGTTTCTTAGCTATTGAATAGCTCCATTGTTGTCACAGTAAATTTGTACTGCATCTTGAATGATTGAAACAACCCCAAGTTCACTAATGAACTTCTTGACCCATACTACTTCCTTGCATTGGAGGGAACAATGTACTTGGCCCATGTTGTAGAATCAACCATGGTATCTTTCTTGAATCTCTTCTGGCTTACAACTATGCTCGTTTAGGAAAACAAAAATCCTAATTGCAATCGGTAATCATCCTTGTCACTTTGGAAGCTTGTTTCAATGAAACCTCTTACAACTAACTCTTCCTCACCACCATAAATTAGGAACTAATCCTTAGTTATTCTCAAGTACTTAAGGATGTTATTTACTACTATCTAGTGACCATCACCTAGATCTTACTCATACTTGTTCATCATGCTCAAAGAATATGAGACATATGGATGCGTACATATCATTCCATACATGATAGATCCAATTAATAAGGCATATGGAATTTTACTCATGCGTTCCTGCTCTTTCAAAGAGCTGGGACATTTAGTTCTAGAGAGGCTTATTCCATGAGACATGGGTAAGTTTCCTCTCTTAGAATTCTTCATGCGAAACCTCTTTATCACCTTGAAAATTTATGTACTTTTTTTTAGGACAAAAATCTTATAGATCTATATTTATAGATCTTGATCCCTAGAATATAAGATGCTTCACCTATGTCCTTCATGGAGAAAGTATTACCCACTCATGATTTAACCAATGATAGAGTAGGTATGTCATTTCCCATAAATAGTATGTCATATATATACTATATGAGAAACATAATCATTCTCTCACTAACCTTCTCGTAGAACAAGATTCATCTTCATTTTGGATAAAGACAAACTATATGACTATCTCATTAAAAAAAGATTTCAACTTTGAGATGCTTGCTCAATCTATAGATTATAAATTGTAGCTTACAAAATTTATTGGTTTCATTTGGAGCGATAAAACCTTTGGATTGGGATATGTACACATCATGTAGAAGATTCTTGTTAAGGAAAGCAGTTTTGATATCCACTTTCTAAATCTCGTTGTCATGATAAGCTGCAATGGCAAGCATGATCCTTATGGATTTAGCCATGACAATTGGTGAAAAAGTTTCATCATAGTCAACACCTTGAACTTGTTAGAGAGCTTTTGTAACAAACCTACCTTTATAGGTTTGTAAATTACCATCCATTTAGGTCTTCTTCTTGAAGACCCATTTGCACCCTATAGGTTTTACCCCTTCATTTGGACCCACCAAGGTTCATACTGTTGAAAGTAGACATCTTTCTATGTTCTGAAAAGAATACAACCCCCTCCTATAAATAGGAGGGGAAACAAAAAGGAAAAACACAACAAACCTTAATGGGACAATTATACTTAGTCCCATATTAAATAGGACTTAAGTAAAAGGAAAACATAATTAAAGGGAATAGATTTCATCTAAAAGATAAATATATATCTCAATACTCAAGCTGGAGCATAGATATCAATCATGCCCAATTTGCAACATAGCTCCTCAATTCTCTTCTAAGAGAGAGGCTTTGAAAAATATATGCAATTTGCTCATGTGTTGGAAGAAAGGGGTAGTGATCTTCTTAGTCAACACAACATATCATAGAAAATGGTAATCCACCTCAATATGCTTGGTCCTTTCATAAAAGATAGGATATTAGTAATGAAAGTAGCATCGCGATTGTCACGATACATCGGAACAACATAAGTGATGGGAAATACAAAGTCATAAAGAATATATTTTATCCATAATAGCCCACATGTAGTATGTGCCATTGCACGATATTCAAATTCTACATTGGATTTGGCAATAACATTTTGTTTCTTACTTCTCCAGGTAGCCAAGTTACCCCCCTATAAAGGTAAAATAGCAAAAGGTGGACATCCTATAAGATTTATACCCAACACAATCAAAACTAGAATATCTAGTCACATATAGATGCCCATTTCTTTTATAAAACAATCCTCGTCCAAGTGCATTCTTCAGATATCTCAATACTCATTATGTAGCTTTCTAGTGACACTGCTTAGGACAATCCCTGAATTGGATAAGAAAACCAAAAGCAAAGCATATATATACCCTAGTAATAGTAAGATATAAAGGTTTACCAACCAAACATTTATAGATAAATTTATGTTCTCAGGGCTGAGAAGATTCTGCCCAAAGATCGTGTTCTTGATCCATAGGGGATATTGTAGGTCTACAACCAAGCATTCCAGCTTTAGTAAGTAAGTCCAAAGTATACTTTCTCTGAGATAAATATACTCCATCCTTGTTATGTGCTACATAAATGCCAAGAAAATACCATATATTCTGAGGTCTTTGGTTACAAAATGCTTCATAAGATATTTCTTTGTAGCAACAATTATTGTAACATCACTGCTAGACATGATAATATCATCCACATAAACAATAAGAATAATAATGCCAGAAGTAGTGATTTTGATAAACACACAGTGGTCACGTTGAGACTACATGAAGTCAAATTTTTGCAATACAAGGGATAACTCGTTAAACCATGTTTTGGGACTCTGTTTGAGGCTAAAAATGGGTCTTTAGAAGGCACACTTTCCTAGAGTACTCCCCTTGAGTAACATAACTTGGAGGTTGTGACATACAGATAGTCTCCCATAAATCTCCATATAGAAAGGCTTCCTTAACATCTAGTTGATGTAAGTGCCATACTTTTCTAATATCAACACAAATCATAATTTGGATAAAATTAAGATGAGAAACATCAGAAAAGGTTGCAAAGTAATTAATCCCAACTTCTTGTGTGTATTTCGTAGAAACAAGTCTAGACTTTAGGCATTCAAATGTCCAATGAGGAAAACATTTCATAGTAAAAAACCATCGACAACCAACATGTTTACTACCTGTAGGGAGATCAACACGAACCCATGTATCATGAGAGGAAGTGTATCCATCTCCTCATCCATGGCTTGTTTCCACCCAGAGTGTAGTGCCTTCTAAACATTCTTTGAGATAGAAATTGCAAATAAAGTCACAGTAAAATGAGCCATGGAAGCATTCAAATGATTAGTAGACACATGTTGAGAGATACAATATTTGGCACCAGATCGCCATCCCTTTCATAATGCAATGGCAATGTCAGATAGATAATTTGTAACAAATTTGATAATATTATCATTGTTGTGAGGTGGATAATCAATATCAGAAGATGCCAAAGTAGGGGATACTTCAGGTGGATATGCAGGCATAGTGGGGTCAGGAATGGGCATAGTTGGAAGTGACATATGGTTACTAGGTTTATAAAGAAAGATGTATCTTAAAAAAGGTGATGCCCACACTAACATACAAACGACATGCAACATGATCATTACATTTATACCCCTTTGTGTACAAGAGTAATCAAGAAAATAATAGTCAAAAGCACAGGGTGATAGTTTATCATACCACGTTGGTGATTATGGACAAAACATAGGTAGATAAAAACTTTTGGTGGTAAAGCAAATATTAGTTCATGGGGATAAAGAAGGTTATAAGGAATCTTATTTTGAAGCAAAGAAGAAGACATCAGATTGATGAGACAATTGGCTAAAAGGATGGAATCTACCCAACAAAACTTAGGTATTTTCATTTCAATTAGGAGAGTGCGAGCTACATGAAGGAGATGCTTGTTCTTCCTTTCAGAAACTCAATTTTTTTGTGGGGTATAGGGACAACAAATTTGGTGAATAATCCCCTTGTAAATACAAATATTTTGAAAACCATATTGCAAATGTTCAGAAGCATTATCAGTGCAGACAAATTTAGGAGTAGCAGAAAATTGAGTCTTTAATTCATTTAGAAATTTGGAGAAAACATATAAAACTTCATAATGATCTTTAAACAAATAGAACAAGTAGCATAATACTAGTCATCAATAAAGGTTACAAAATAATATACACCAGTACAATTAGCAATATGACATGGTCCCCAAACATCAAAGTGAACTAAGAAAAGTAAACTTGGACTCCTACTGTTTTGACAGTAAAGAAACACAATATGATAGTGTTTTCCGAGCTAATACACTGACATGAAAAGTTCTTAGTAGACAAAGTTGGAAATAAATACTTCAATGTGGAAGTACACGGGTGACCGAGTTGTGGGTTCCATTGATGAAGACAACTAGACTGGGCCACAAGAGCAGTAGTGGGGGGGGGTTAATGAGGTCTATAGGTAGTACAAAAGCATCTCCACCTTCATATACCCGACCAATCATCTTTTTCATCCTAAGATCCTGCATAGAGATAGTGTAAAGAAAGAAGGTTACCTTGTAGTTTAATGTTTTGGTAATTTTACTAACATACATCAAGTTTAATGAGAATTTCAGCACAAATAGAACAATCTAAGAATATTACTATTCACATCTGATCTCCCAATAATTGGAGAGGTGGATCATTCTGATAGACACACAGAAGAATGGCAAGTAGATTTCTTCAGGTAAGTAAACAATTTCTTATTAGCAGTCATATGGGATGTAGCATCTGAATCAATAATCTAGTCATATTTTAATGAAAAGGAAGAGGTTTGAAGACATGATGGGCCACCTGAATGTTGGACAATGTTTGCTTGAGGTATAATAGTAGCATTAGAAGTGGCCTTGTTTAGTTTTTTAAGGTCAGAAGAACTCAGTGTTACCATCTGAGGTTTGTATCCACGAGGGACAAATGTAAATTCCCCATTAACATTTGTAGTTGACACTTCACTGACCCATTCTGGTTTCTCAATCTTTATCCAACATATATCTTCATTGTGGTTAGTATGCTTGTACAAATTTCATAATAAAGATTGAGATAAGGTTTATTGGCATGAGGAAGAAGAGGATCCTATCCCACTATTGTTGAGATTATTTCCCCAACCACGACCATCAATACCACACCCTCGTTTGATAACAACAAGAGCAACATGCTACTCAACAACAGTAATAGAAGACACAAAATGTAATAGTGTAAGATAGACACCATCTAATGTTGGCAAGGATTCAGATGCAAGAACTTGTTGGTGGACAACTTCATATCTAGAAGGTAGAGATGTCAAAAATTGACATAGTTGTATATCCTCTTGCTAAATATACATTTGGGAGAAATAAGATGATAAGGGATGATGAAGCTTGAGCTCACCCCAAATCCCTTTAAAGGTGTCAAAATGTGAAGCAAAGACCAAGTTATCTTCAAGTTTAAGGGAATACAAGCATTTGTATAGATCAAATACTCTGGATGCATTTCCTTTGTTCAAGTATACTTGGATAAGGTGATCTCATGCCTCCTAAGATGTGCTAGTGAAGAGTAGATTTGCAGATATATGTGAATTCACAACTATTCATAATCTAGGAGAGAACAAGAGAGTCATGTTCAAATCACTTTTTGAAATTCACCTTTCTTTTCTCAAATGCTTCTTTGATAGATTTCTTTTTATCAATTGTGTCTTCTTTTGGTGGAGTTAGAAATATGAGATGCTCCAGTTTTCCCAAAGAGTGTGCCTATATTTGAAAGGAGCCTTTTCATATGACATGGTTAGAACCATTAACTTCATAAAGGCTACACACTTAGGGCGTGTCTTGGGAATCCCGATGGAGGAAGAAGATGAACCCATAATATACCAACAGAAGGTATACCAAAAAAAATAAACATAGAGCAGAAAATGGGTCAGAAAGTCACCGAAATGCCATGTTAGGAAGGTGACACACCGTGTCTATGCAAGAGAAATACACAGAATTTGTGATAACAACACATCATGTTAGGCCACAAAAATGTTGTGTAGGTGGAAAAACAATAGATCCGAGTTAAAAAAAGACCCATAATAGGTAGTGAACCTTATGGATCATCAAAAGAAATAGAGATATGCTGGTAAGATCCAATCATATCAAATAATATGTGGAAAAATACCTATAGAATATGGTCATAGATGACCACAAAAGGATTTCATATGACTTTCCAAACAACTGGTCTTCAAGGCATAAGACTAATAGAAAGCATGTAGGAAGTTCTCTTAGATCCTCTATTGGGAAGAGGATAGGGATAGAAAGAAGACTAAACCCTCCTTGGTGTGATCAAAAGTGATGGAGAATAAAGAAGATGATGAGTGGGGATGGGAGAGACAATGACAACGTTGTCTTAGAAAGGAAGGGTCTTGAGGCAAATATCCATCTTGATATGATACCATGTTGAAAGCATCCATCTTTGTATATTTTAAAAAGAGTACAACACCTTCTATGAATAGGAGGGTAGACAACACGGAAGCACACAAAAAACCCTAATGGGCCTATTATACTTAGGCCCATATTACATAAGACTTAAGTAAAATGAATTTTTTTTTAAAGGGAATAAAATAGATAAAGTTAAATATATATGTCAATACATACATTGTTGGTATACATGCAGTCCATCTCTAGTCTTATGGCCTTAATCCATTCATGAGAATATGGTCCCTCAATAGACTCATTGTAGGCTTTTGGATCATCATCCTCAATCACCAACACATAATCTTCTTAAATCATGAGAAATCCATATTTCTCTTGCTCAAGACATGCCCAACTAGATCCTTGAGGTTTCTATTTTATGATAGGGACTTGAGGTTCCACAACAATTTGTAGTTCCAACCCAACATGTTTGGTTGCGTGTGCTTGCAACCCAACATGTAATTTGAAAACAGGAAACTAAAAACGTGAAATGAAACTACAACTCAACATGTTTGGTTGCATGTCCTTCCAACTGGCCACGTTGGTTTTCCAGCGTTTGGTTGGCTATTGTTTCAGGATATTAACACCTCTGGTAAAGTTACCTTCCAGAAATAGTTGCTGACAATATTATTAATTTCATGTCTGTGACCACAAGACAAACACGACCCTGTGATAATAAATGAATACGGAAGACACATGTGATCATAAACAAACAACATCCCCATTCACTACGGACATTGCATGTGATTATCAAAATCAAGGCAATATTGTCATGTATTAATGAAATCTCCTGAGCAGAAAACCAAAATAAGACCGTCATTGATCATTTGAGTTGTACATTCAAAAATACTGACCGTTCGATTTGTTCGGAATACAACAAAAATATAAAAACACAGTAAACAAGACTCGTTATCCTTGTTCCTCTGTTCCTATGTTCATCTATTCCACCAATATCTCGTAACCAAATCAGCAGCATCTGCATAAGAAAAGAGTTGATCCTCTGTTCCACCAACATCCATGTTCCTCTGTTCCTCTACTTTGTTCCTCGCTTCCGCTATTATCCAGTCACCAAGTCAGCAAAAACTGCATAATAAAAGAAAGAATAGAGTACTATTAAAAATAAAGCAATCTGGAACAGCCAAAAGATAAAGAAATAAAGCAAATTACAGAAACATTGTATATACTGGAACAGCCAAAAGATAAAGAAATAAAGCAAATTACAGGAACATTGTATAAAGCAAATTACAGGAACATTGTATATACTGGAACAGCCAAAAGATAAATCTTGTTTTTGGAACAACAGCAGCAGCGAAACCACCACCCCCTGCTGCCCCAATAACCACAAACAGAACAGCGATGTTTATATATATGAATCTATTGCTTTACTTAGAATAGGAGGACTAGAGTAGAATGATGATCATATTCAATGGATTAAATTATAACGAAGTTCATATCCAATGAGAAAAGACATATAAAAGGATTACGCAAGTAACCATGAACATGAATATGAATGTTCCTGGCATCTAGTATTTTATCGTTTGAAGAATGCTCAGAGATCATCCTTAAAAGTTGAATATGAATATGAATACCTTCTGGCAAATATTACCTTAAAAGTTGAATGCCATCCTCAACCAGTCTCCTCGGAGATCATCCTCTAAAGCCAGAAAGAATTCCCCATCCTCAATGTTGCTTGTTAGAGACTTTGAGATTAGCAAAAGTTTCTCCCTTTCCAATCCATTCTCTTTACCCCATTTCATTACTTCATTAATAATCTGCCGCTTCATCTCAATCTTCCCCATACTAGATGAGCTCTTAATGGTATTTGCTAGGGACTCCAAGTGGGTTGCAATAGCAAATTGTGTGTCACCATCATCTACAACCTTCTTTTTAGTGTTTTTCTTGTATCTCGAGCTTGAAGTCCCCTCGCCTCTAGAATTGGAATCATCTTTTAGTACATAATCTCTCTCCTCATCATCATTTGATTCATCAACATTTGTGGAAGACTCTTTCTTATGGTACACAGCATCAATGGAACTCATTTGAAACTCTCATGTAGCCTTGTCTTCGGAAAACATAACCATCATCTCAGCAAAATGATCTATGTGCTTATTGATGAATGGATCTGCTTTGGGATGAGCCTACATTTTGAAATACAAGTGACAAAAGTATGCTTAATACTTAAAGAAATGAAGTAATTGATAAAAGATCATTAAACTAAAGAAAGTACACATAAAAAGTTTACCTTCACGTAGTCCATTGCAGTTATCTCATCCATTTCAATTAGCCCCTTCTCATAATCAACATGTATGCCGCTTGAATTCTTAAGTATCTTGTTTATCTCTTCCCATCGTTCTTTTAAAGTCCTAAGGCGATTTTTGACATTAGAAACTTGCACATCTTCTCCAAACTCCTTACTAACCAGCCTTGCTGCTTGTTTTAGGCAAGTGGGTTTGAAAGTCTTGTCAACTTTTGCTCCATTTTGAACTTGTTCTGTCAAAAATTTACACAAAACCTTGGTTTTTGAAGTATCCCATCTTAGGTGTTTTGTGTCTTTCCATTTCTCTTCCTTACCCTTCTCTTTTGGATCAACAAACTGCTACATAGAATAATCACATAGTAAGATAAAGTTTGTTTGAACCTTTTTAGAATTTATTATAGTCTAATATAATACAAACTAACATGTGGTCTGTATCCATAAATAATATAATACAAACTCACATGTGGTTCTGTACAGGACCTTACTTTAGCTGGTTCTGTGTCCACAAATAATGCTCCAGTAGAAGACCTCACTTTAGCTGCAATTTCAGTGCTGCTAACACATTTCGAGAAGACACTTTGGCCAACTTTCTCTTTCGGAGTGGACATCTGTATTATAAAATTATATTATAAAGTTAGTCTGTAATCAATGAAGTCCATGCTAGTTTTCAACTGATATAAATTTAACCTGTGATTCTGTATCCAAAGATAGTCCTGATTCACCAGCTTGCCTTTTCTTTAAATCACAAATATATTTTAGCATAGCATCACTTGAGGCGGGATACTACATATCAAAACATTATGATTAAATAAGCCAATATGTATAAAATAAATAAGCCAACATGTATAAAAATAAATAAGCCACTACAAGTCAAGTGCTCACCTCTAAGTTTGAACCTATAAGCAGACTTTCTAGTTCTGTAACATCAGTGCAATTCATCAAATCCATCATTGTTCCAGGAAATTGAAAGTTTTGGCGCATTTCTACCTGCAATAGATAATCTCTCAAAAAAATTGAGTTAAACCCACTCATAGATGAGATAGAATTCAAGTCTACATGATATAAAAGTCGAGTCAAACAAATTGAGTGAAACAAATTGAGGTAAACTCAATCATACATATAAGATATACGACTCAATCATATAGGAGTTACATGTCAAGTATATCATAATACTACTTATTTGCTTCATTTAGACATTCTCTCCAAGTAATCTGCCCACATGGATCTGGCTATTTGTTCCTTTTTAGATACCCACGGAGCATTTCTACGCTTACGCTCTTTAGGGGTTATGTCAGAGGCAAATCTTTCATATGTAGGATCCTCTACAATGTTCCCATCAAGCCCTAGATCATCCTTTGACATAAATGAATCTCCAGAAGGGTGTAGATCGATGATGTAGTTGTGTAAGACACAACAAGCCATCACACAAGCAACTTGGCATTCATATGGATATGAGGACCTTGTCGTCAAGATCCTCCAACGCATTTTCAAAACTCCAAAGGCACACTCCACTTTGTTGCGCAATTGTGCGTGTCGAAGATTAAACAACTCTTGATCAGTTCGCGGTCCATTAACGTGACTAAAATCCTTCAAATGATATCGAGTCCCACGGAAAGGCGATATAAAACCTGGCATAGTCGTGTATCCCGCATCACATAGATAATACTTTCCTACAAAATTAAGAGAGAAGCCAGAATGAGTATATCAACCTCCTCCTTTTATTTTTAAAATTATGCATTATATCATCCTACCATTTACCTTGTGGAATCTTGAAACCTTTCTCGCATATGGCAGCTTTCAATACAGCCATATCATTAGCAGATCCTTCCCAACCAGATAATATATATAAGAACTTAAGATTAAAGTCAACTGCCGCCAATATGTTTTGAGTTGGACCCTTTCTCCCACGACACTTTCCAACTATATCATTACTCACAGTTGCTGCAACGTGGGTGCCATCAACTGCTCCTAAGCAATCCTAGGTATTATAACAAAATTATTACACTCCAATATTATACTTTAGAACTGAAATGTACTGTACCTAAATATTACTTACCTTAAACCATGGATAATATCTTGAACTATTCAAAATCTGTTCTGGTATATTAGTAGAAGGCAGCTTGATAAATCTTGGGGCCAAACCACAGATAACAGTAAGAAATTGATGAAAATATCTGTGAATGGTCTCCCTTGATCTTCCAAATGCAGCTACCAAACTAACTACTCTAGTATGATGTCCAAGAATATAAAGACTCATCGCCACTTGTTCTTCTACATCAACATTGATTGAATCCCTTAGCAAACCTTCTTGTTTAAGCATAGCACAGAAGGTAAAAAAAGTTTGTTTCTCCATGCGAGTAATATGACGACACATTTCACTAGAACCTTGTAGAACTACTTTTATAAACCAATCAGCTCTCTTTCGGTAAGGAGCCCTTGGAATATAGCTGACCTTTCTATGTAGACGAGTGAATGTGTTTATTGCTATCATGGCAACAAGAACAACCACATGGTTTGTCATTTGTTCATGGTCAATGCCATCATTACCCATCTATAATTAACAAACAAAATAAATTACAATTTAGAAAAAATAATAGATAAAAATACTAACTCCTATTTGAACGTAATTTAGCTTCAAATTCTAAGCAATCATAAGTGAAAAGATCAACTACTTGGTTAAGATCATTATACCTTTTCCATAGTTTTCCTCTTTTTCTCTATTGTAGTGTCATCTTCAATGTCAACTACTTGAGAATATCGTCTTTTTCCAGCCTCCATCTTAACATTAAGAAGTTTGTGCTCCATATCTTAAGCAGAAAGAAGGACAAAATAAATGTGAGCAGGACAAATCAAAATATAATTGAGAGTAGATTTATTATTATTTCACTAATCATATAGAAGAACAGGAGCTTCGATTATTACATACTACCAAAGAAACAGAAACACTACCCTAATCAAAGCAAAAACAACATGAACAGACTGAATCCTAAAATATCTACACACTTTGGCATAAATTTTGGCATTCTGCATAGCACTTTCCTTCACAAAATGTGTAAAAAATATGCTAGGTGGACGCCATTTTGGGATCCAAAATGAAACCCCAAGCATTCTCTACTTTAATTTGATATACATTCTAACTTGGGCTAAAAAATGTTTTGGGTCCCAAAATAGGTCCGCATAGCAAACCTCAATGTATAGCCTAACCCCCTTGGGGCAAAGGACTCGACGTCAAATAGGCACGGGCCTTGTTCTGCACTATTGTTTTTGCTCACGGAAGTTTGAATTATAATGTCTGAATTATAATGTCTGTTGCATGTAGTGCCTTGGATTTCCAAAAAAGAGAGAGAAACAAATGTGATGAGGTGTTGTATGTGATACGGTAGTTAAAGTTGATTCTTCGGGCAGATTCAGTTAGTTAGCAGCAGACTGTTCTTCTGAAAATGGTGTATTTAGAATATCATGTGGTTGTAAATTACTGCATTGTTAAGATTATCTATATTCGAAATTTAGAGCTGGTTATTAGAATTCCTAGAGCATATGATTTATTTCTTTCTCGGTACACCACCAAGCCACAGCCGGATTTGTCCAAAAAAAAACCAGAATATACAAGCCTTTTGTCTAAAACAACATGAACAGACTGAATCCTAAAATATCTACAAAAAAAAAGTGGCCCTTTAATATATTGCGCTGCCAGCCACCCACTGCCCAAACCATAAGAGACCCCCAAATGCCGGTAGCTGCCTCCCACTGCGACCACTACAGAATGCTAACAACTGCTGACGAATTTATTGCAGTGGCAGGTAAACTCCCAAACACAGTAGTACTAGTACATCGCCACTGTGCCTCCCAAGAGGAATGGGTTTGAAGAGGAGCGATTTCAAAGCAAAGACAAGACGCTACAGCGACAGCCAGAAAATGAGGGAAGGAAACCCGACGAAACCATGTAAAGGAAGGAAACCCACCTGATGTGTGTCCTCACGGAAGCAGATCGGCCGTCGTGTGAAGCAAGAAATCCACTTGGTGACTGTTCTCGGGAAAGAAGAGTGGTCGTCGATGCTGCTTCAGCACAGAGCAGGCGCTACTCCGGCACAAAACAAGTGGTGCTCCAACACCGGCCGACTTGGGGTAAACGAATGTTGGGAGGACGAGATGCCCCGCCGTCGGGTGAACGAGGAGAACGTCCTGCTGCCGTCGAGTGAAGTCCCACTGCGGTTGTATGAACAAAGGAGGATGAAGCCGTAGAAGCAGAGGAGAGGGAGGAGGAGAGGAGACGGAGGAGGAGAGGAGACGGAGGTAGCCCTAGCAGGCTGCGGCGCGTGGGCAATGAACTGCGCCCAAATTTGGGGCGGTTCGTTTTCTCACTTTTGTACTGGGCTGAATAGGAAGTGTGGGTTGGTTTTCCAGGTGTGGGTTGGGCCTACACGGAACCAAACGACGGAATTGAAAAATAACGTGTAGTTGGAACACGCGAATTTGGTTGCGGCCCAACCAAACGAGCCCTAAACAATAATAGAGAAGAGTGTTACATCCTTGATATACGAAGAAGCAACACCAAAGGGAGAGAAGTAGACAACAGTCAACAGGGCGGTTAATTAGGAAACAAGTTGTGTCAAGTTGTGTGGAGGTTGGCGGAGCTCATTGGAAGCTATAGAATGTTCTCCATAGGTTATGCTTAGTTTAGAGCTCACGGGAGTTGTGCTCTCTTGTATACAAGAGAGGACCAACGATTTTGCTTTGAGGCTAAGTAGTTTTTGACCGTTGATAGTGGGTGTACCGACAATATTGCTCTCTCTTTGATAAGATAGGACTAGCGATTTTGTCTTAAGGAGAAGTAGCGGTTGGCATTCTGCTACACAATGGTACTGCATCGACAACAAAGACAGATTCAAGTAGTGGAAGACGTACACCTGTAGGTGACACTTTGTTGTTGTTGCGATGTCGACATCGACGACACTCAACGGAGGGGTGCATCAGTATACGACAATGTGAGTGCGTTGACAACATTTGCCGATTGTCCTGCAGAAGATGGACATCTAGTCTCTTAGGTGGAGAGAACTTCTAGTTGGTAGCGACACATTGGGGTTCTAGTTGGAGGAGCCAACTAGAATGAGTACCGTAGGCAACAACGAGACAGGTAACCTCGACGCCCGGTCAACGGTCGCAATAGAAAAAAGTAAGGATACAAGCGTGTATCTCATCTCCGAAAGCGGTAGTAGTGTCGTGAGGAGAATAAGTTAAGTGAAAGATTTTGTACACATTGAATGTGATTCTCTTCTTATTTATCTTTATTTTTGAGTGAGGGAAGCTTCTCATCTTTAGGTATAATTAATTCTGGACGATGTGAGTTGTAAAAATGATTATATATTTGTCTCTCCGTATCTTGGGGAGAGTTTTTCAAATTAATATACCTTAAGTCTTGTAGACCATTGCCACTTATCCACCATAATTCCTAACAATTCTTCTAATATATTGTTATCATGTACAGAAAATAGATGAGGATCATTGAATAACAAAATAATAATATAAAAGAGTATTGTATCTTTGATATACGAAGAAGCAAGACCAACTAGAGTATTGTATCTTGATGAACTCTAGTGTCATTTTGTTTATTTATGAAGCAAGAGGGGTCCATATAAATTCTAAGTGGAGGACCCAAGCCTATATGGGTCTCACAAGGACATTGAAATTTAAAAGATGATAATGTTGGCTTGTTGGAATGTGCTCTAGGGTAAACAAAAACACAAACACGCCCACTTCCTCTCGCTCGCCCAGCTAAACTCATCTCAGTTTGTTGCACTGCCATGCATGCCGTCTAGTTTCATCTTTGATTGATACCTTAATGATATTTGAAAGTCTTATTTACCTTGACATGCTAAAAGTTTCTCTTCAGCTACCCAATTATGTATTAATTCAATACCTAGTCTTTAGTTGGATACATCAAGTTGGATATTATACTTCTCTCTTATTGTATATGTGATAACCTGGCCTTTAGGTAATTTTCATAAAGTAAAATTGATTGAGTAAACATAGAGTTGTGAAACAAAAAGTAGATAGCCTTTTTGAGTGGATGGACCTATAATAATGAGTGATTTTGCCATTTTAGATAAACTAATAAAGATTAAATAAGAATTTATGTTTTTATAAATGCTATATGATTTCTATTTGTATTCTAATGTAAATAGATATTTTGATATTTCTTTGACCAACGATAATTTATTAAGAAAGAGAATGGTATACGATATTTTATTAATTATGAGGAAGATATTTGAAGAGGGTGGTGAATGTGTAAGATGGATATTAGCTATTATACTTGTATTTTTGAGAAAATTGTAGGCAGTGGTGTATTATCAATTTGGTCTCATTCTTGATTCAAATGAAGTTTACTTGATAAGAAAGTGATGTTTAGAACTATGTTTCATTTGGAATCATGAGTGAAAAGCTATTGAATTTTGAATCTAGCACGAGGTTTGTACAATGTTGTTGATTTAGAACATTAGATTGATTAGTTATAATAAATTAACTATGTGTAGTGAAAACATGCCCTAGTCAAACCTTAGTCACAATGACTATCCTGTGTGGATTATAAAGAAATCCTTAGATGGGAATCCAACACCTAGCATATCTTCTCCCAGCCTCAGACAACACAAAGAGAGGAGAGGAAACACATCCAACACTTCCTTTTTCATTTTGCCTCCACCATTGTAATATATGTGCCTTTCTTAGTGAAAAGATTATTATAGAACACCATAGTGATTGTTTGACCCCAAAGCATGGGGAAAAAATGATTTATATAATGAGTACAACTTTTCTACCCCCACATTTTCTGTGTTATTATCTATGCAATAATTAGGAGTATGAAGAGGAACAAGAAGTGTATGAGAGGGGCGGTGATAGGAACATGATGAGGGTAATATATCTGCCATTGAATCACAAGTTTGAGGAGTAACTTAGATGGGGAAAATAAGTGTCCGAGCATGGATGTGGAACACCCACTCCATCAGTCATAGAGGTGGAGTCGAGAATGTCACAACAAGGCAACCCATCACTACTTAAGACTTCTAATGAGATGCTAGTGTGACAATAATGCTTTCTGAGGGGTTGTAGAGGCATATAACTTGAATAAGGGAAAGAACCCTTTTCCATGGAGCTTGAACCGCCACAACTTCAAGCCAGGGTGGAGGGTGGCACTTTGGTACACCCCACACCGTGAAGAGATGTCAGTGCAACTCCTCACCTGATGGCAGAGTCTTTTTGAGCATAAGGAACATTATGGGATGTCTAGGACATCACAGATCCATATAGAGAATACCCTATCATGGCCATTGCTTATTGCTCCATAGAAACTAGAGCGAGGGGAGACACATGAAAGATTGGGAAGGGAGTCTTTCTTAGTAGAGAGGAGGAATCTAATTGAGGTTGATAGAGAGCCAAGGTCACAAATCCTAGGTTGGACCCAGTTGGATCGAGAGGTATAATAACTTCTAATTTCAATGAAATTAATGTTCTTTTGAAAACACAATAGAATATGCTAGGATTATATGACTAATATGAAATTACATATCATTTGGGTATTGGGTTAGGATGACCCTAGTGTTACTTAAATCATGAATATGGACATGATGACGTTGAATATAAAATATAATACTGATATGTGTTTGACCACAGTAGTTGAGTTAAATAATGCAAAATATTCCTAAGATCCAACTTAAGGTACGTGGAACTATCCTCATTGATGTCTGTCTAGTCCATTGGGATAAAAAGCATAATATGTTTGATATATTTCCCCTCTTGATGTATTTGTTAATTTCTTATCATACATACTTGATTGATCTACATTGTTTCCTACCAAATAATATATATTTATTTATCTAAATATCTAGAAAAGAACCTCAAACAAATTGAGATACCCATTATGATTACTTGTGTATAATGGTGATGGAGATTGCTTAGTACATGTGACCTCCTCACATTGGAATTATGTAACATGTACATTGACGACTTCCTCCTATGTTCATGACAGTTGGGAGGATGGAGCCTGTTGACATTACCTTCTATATTAAATTTTGTTGGAGGGATGGAACCCTCAATAATGTTGATCATCATAATGAGAAATCTAAAATAAAATACAACCTTTTACATAATGAAGTCTTTGGCAAAGTGTTGTTATTGTTTCTTTATAAATCATGGCAACAAATATTTTTGATGCTACACAATTATGCTCCCTATTTAGTAGTTATGTACTTTACATTCATCACTTACTCAACACATTTGTGTCGACCTTTCCCTTTATAATGACATGTAGCTTCATTTTTAGTATGGATACATGATTTGTGGTATGTGTGAATTGAGCATCTATCAGGTGGACAACTATTGTATATCTTGTTTATAGTAATCTACATGTTCAATGATAATGTCTTTTCAATGTATAATCCAAAGTATGCAACCAAATCAGGCAATTCTTACATATATATGTAATGTATACTTTTTATGCTTAGTGTGACTATTCAAGTACAAGTGATATCGATCTTTCACTGTGTGCACTCTTAATGCCCCTAGTAACATTCTTCAATTTATGTATTGTAATATGAGAATGTTATAGTTGGTATTATATCATGAACAACACCTTAAGGTTCTAATCAAATTTCTAATGACACAATGACTAAGAAACACTTGAAAACTCGAACATTTGAAAACCTTAAGGGGTGGTTTGACTATGTTCATTTCAAATTTTGGTAGTTATGCATAAAAAAATCTCAATTTGATATCAAGTTTGTTCTTTATGCATTTAATGTAGTAGTTATCATTAACATAACAACTATATTTAAAGTCAGATCTATTTTAGCGGTCCAGTGAACTTCCTCTCTCAACTGACATCCTCATTATCTGCATGTACACATGTTGCAATCAATAGCATGCTTTATTCTCTTATCTGACCATTGCTCTAAAACTTGGTAGTTGCCTCTGTGGGACTACTGGAGTTAAAATGACAGGGGGTTAAAGGCCCCCAAGCATCTTGTCTATCAGACTTATATTTTAGGTTACAAAGACTAGGTGTTCTAGAACTAGGTGCAAACTTGTGTAACTTCTCGAAGTCTTTCTCTTCTTCTTCTAATGTCCAATGATATGGGGACATAGGTTCAAAAAGTGAGGGAGGGAAAAACTATAGGGAGTGCACAGCCTAGACATATGAATGACAACATGTGCTTAGGGTAGCTACACAAGTACACAAATTGTTCTCACTAGCTGTCTAGGAAGTGTGGTTCTCGATTGCCTAATATGTGCAACAATTTGATATTTGGTTTTAGCTCATTCAAAAGGAGTATGGTGGTTTCTCCATTGCATGATTAAGCTATGTAAGAAGTCAACTTCAAGTATATGTATTCATGTATATAAGTAAGAATTATTTGTTTACTCAAGGTTAATTGACTAATCCCTTATATTGATGATGACGAAACCATTCCACTTATTTGTGTCTAATGCTTCTACTTGAGTAATTTTAGATTATATACACACACTCCAAGTGCCTAAACTTGCACATCCTAACTTGGAGAAATCAAGTCATACATGCATAAAAATCAATATTGAAGAATATATAGTTTTCTCCATAGATCTTTGATGTAAATCACTTGTAATGATTGTAGGACTTGTAATTAAGCTTAATGAAAATATAGAGAATTCAATATATAAATACTTTTTGGACAATGAGTAAAAATAATTAAGGGCTATCTTGTCAACTGAGTTTGTCCTGGTGACAACTCAGACGACAACCACTCTGGCTCTTGGCAATGCCCAGGGTCGACCGAGTTTGTCCTGATGGCAACTCGACCAACACTCTGCACTTTGACTTATCATATAGTGTTTCTAGTAAAGTTATCCAAAAGATGAGGCTAATTACATAGTGCACTTTGACTTGTCTTATAGTGTTGTCATTCGAGTTACCAAAAGTTTATAGTTTGTCACAATTGTTGCTGATACCATGTTGACTCTGCTCCCACCACCATCCAACTAGCACCATCCCGTGTTGAATTTATGCATGCACTGTTCTGGGAAGCAAGTATATATCCATCCATATAGCTCCCTCTAGAAATCCTAAAACAAACTAAGCACTATACTCAACCTTTGACAGTGCCACACATTTGTGGGTGCCTCACAACATGAGGCTGACATCTGATCTATCATAATTGATAAAGTACTGCCCCACTCTATCTTGGTGACTTCTCTTTTGCAAATGCCTAATTTTCAAATTTGTTAAAGTGGCTTGAAATTGTCATTCTTTTGATATAATTGTATGATGTATTAACAATGAAGAACAATGATAATGAACAAAAATAATAATTGAGAAGAGTGTTACATCATGATATATGAAGAAGCAATACCAAAAGAAGAGAAGATAGGGACAACCAGCCATGCAAGCAGTTCTAGGAGTAGAATTTGTTTCAAATTCTATGGAGGTTGGTGGAGCTCACTGACAAGCTACTAAATGTATGATTTTGATTGTGTTGTTTAGAGTGCAAGGGAGGCAAGTCTAACTATAGGAACATGATGCACCCATAATATCCTAGATAATAAATAGTAAAAGAATACCTACCCTATGGAATCATGAGAGGAGAGATTAATGATCACGATGTCACAAAATATCTTGATCAACTCTAGTGTGATACTATTTATTTATGAAGCAAGAGGGGTTCATATGATTCTAAATGGAGGACCCAAGCCTATGTGGGCCTCACAAGGACATGAATATTTATAGGATGATAATGTTGTCTTATTGAGATGTGCTCTAGGTAAATAGAAGCACATACACGCTAGCTACCTCTCACTTGCCTTGTAAAAATCTTCTCTATTTGTTTCATTGCCATGTATGCCGTTTAGTTTCATCTTTGATTGTTACCTTAATAATGTTTGAAAGTCTTGATTACCTTGATACACTAAACGTATTTCTTCAACTGCCCAATCATGTATTAGTTGAGTACCTTGTTTTAGTTGGATACAACCAGTTGGATAGTGTACTTCTCTCTGATCATATATTTGATAACCTCACCTTTTGGCCATTTTCATAAAACAACATTGATTGGATAAATATTTAGTTGTGAAATAGAGTAGATGTCCTTTCCGAGTGGATGGATCCAAAACAATAAGTGATTTTGGCATTTTTTAACACTTTAAAAAGATTTAAGAAGAACTATGTTTTCAATATATTATATGATTTCTATTTGTGTATCTAATGTAATTTTCTATTATAATATTTTTCCAATCTGTGATAATTTATTAAGCAAGAGAATAGAATAAAATATTTTGTTAATTATGGGGAAAATCTCTAAAGAGAGTAGTGAATGTTTAAAGAAGGATATGAGCGGTTGTGCTTGTATTTTTGAGATAATTTTAGGCTCTGATACATTATAATTTTGGTCTCATTATTGATCAATATGAATCTTACTTTATAATAAATTAATGTTTAAAATCCCACTTCCTTTGGAGTCATGAGTGAAAAGTTGTTGAATTTTGAATATAGCAAGAGTTTGCCCAATGTTGCTGATTTAGAATATTAGATTGATTGATTTGAATAAATTAAATGTGTTCATTGATAGATTTCCCTAGTCCAACCTTAGGTGCAACTATTATCCCATGTCACTTGTGAGGAGACCCTTAGATAGGCATCCAACACCTAGCATATCACATCCTAGATCCAGACAACATGACGAGAGGAGAGGAAACACATCCCAACACTTCCTTTTTCATTTTGCCTCGACCATTGTAGTATATGTTCCTTTATAAGTGAAAAGATTATTGCAAAAATCACCATAGAGATTGTTTGACCCAGAAACATGAGGAAACCATGTTGTATGAACAAAAGAAACAATTCTATCTTGCACATCTTCTCCATTATTATTTATAAATGAAACAGGAGTATGGAGAGGAAGGATAAGGGTGTGAGAGGGGTGGTGATAGGGACTTTATGAGGGGAATATATCCGCAATAGACTCACAAGTTTGAGAAGTGATTTAGATGGGGAAAGCGAGTGATCGACTATGTCCGTGGAACACCCACTTCATCAGTCATGGAAGTGGAGTCAAGAATGACACAACAAGGTGACCCATCACTCCCTAAGACTTTAGTGAGATGCTAGTGTGATAGTAGTGCTTTCTTCAAGGGTTTAGAGGCATATAAAATATACAAGATAAAGACCCCTTTTCCATGGAGCTTGAACTACAACAACTTCAAGATAGAGTGGAGGGTGGCACTTTGATACACCTGACACCGTGAAGAGAGTCTAGTGCAACTCCTCACCTCACATCAAAGATTTTTTAGCATAAGGAACATTCTGGGATGACTAGGGCATCACCAAGCCCTATCTGAAATACCCTATCATGGTTGTTTCCTATTTCTCCATAAAACCCAGAAGAAGGAGGGGGCACATGAAAGATCAGAAAGGGAAACTTGCTTAGTAGAGAGGAGGAGGCTAAACCAATTTGATCACACGACAAGGTCATAGATCATAGGTGGGATCTAGTAGGATCAAGAGGTGTAACACCTTTTAATTTCAATGAAACTAATGTTCCTTTTCAAACACATAGAATATGCTAGGATGACCATCATTTTGATCATAAATAAATTGGTTAAGCATGCATTATATTGCTACATGATGTACTTTGGGAATGGATTCTTAGACATGAACACTGATGACCATAACATTGATTACTAAATGCTAATCTTAGTAATTTATAAGTTTAATGAAATGGATATAAGAAACCCTAACTTGATAATTAACGTTAATTGGGTAAAAGGGTTGGGTTAGGATGCCCCTCATGTCACATGAAAACATGAATATGACCCCGATGAATTCAAATATAAAATTCAATACATGATATGTGTTTGACCACATTAATTGGTTTGAATAATTCAAATATTCCTAATATCTAGCTAAGGTAATTGGGCCTTATTGATGTTTGTCTAGTCCATTGGGACCAAAATCATAATATGTTTTTACTCTATTTCATCTCTTGATGTTTTTGTTAATAACTTGGCATATGCATTTGATTGATCTAGTTTGTTTCCTCTCGATTCATCTTTTGAATTCATCTATATATCTAGCAAAGAACCTCAAACATTATTAAGATACATGATTATGACTGCATGTGTATAATTATGATGGTAATTGCTCAGTACATGTACCCTTCTCACAATGGAACTATGCAACATGTACATTGGTAAATTCCTCCTTCTGTATTCATGACAGTTGGAATGATGGAGCTCGATGGATACCTCTTCTATGTTGAAGTATGTTGGAGTAATGGATTTGTTTTTTTAGGAAGGGGGTGCAACACAATAACAAAAAAACTTCCATTTATACCTTAACTATTGGATCTATTGTATCTATAAAACATCAGTGAATAAAAGACATAAGAATGAATAAAGTTTACACCTTTTCACACACTAGTTGTCCAACAACTAGAAACATCTTTTTTGGCAAAAAAATCAATCTTTAGGATCTAGATCTGAACATACCACCAAGAAATCTAGATGGATCAATATGAGATTTGGATTGACCACCAAGCTGCTGCAAGGCTGTCTTCTTCACATCACCTTGTTGTAGTCTTATGGAATAGATTATAAAAGCTTATGCACGTGTACCTTGGCTAATTCATCCATAAGGATGAGTTGAGAATGTGTGCACAACCTTGATCACCAAGTTGAAGAGGAACATGAGTTGTTGACGTTTTATTAATCATGAAGCTCATCTCCTTCTCCTATCTCAGGCAGTAGTCCTTTAAAGTTATTCCTCTCTCTAAGATAGAAGTTTGACGACCAAATTGTCTCATAACTTTTCTTACAATATGCATCCAATCCTATTTAGCATGCCCCCTTTATATAGAAATCCATAATTCTAATCCCTTACCCAATTGTAATCCCAAACATAGTCCAATGTTGAAAAAATCGAGCTACAATTTTGATCGGACAATCATGTTACCTGATTGGATGATCAAGATCCTATTAGGACTTAAAAAGCACTCCAATCGAGCAACCATGTTACCTGATCGACCGATCAGATCAATTGAGATCTAGATCTGAGCATCATTCCATTTGAGACTTTCCCTATTGAATTTTGATAGGCCGACCAGATTACCTGATTGGATGACTGGGACAATCCAATCAAAAATCAGTCCTCCAATCGATAATCAATTGATCCATTCATCTGACCAATTTGATCATCTAACCTGACATTCTAATCATCCAATTAGATATGATATCAACCCATTCATGATTCAAAATCATTCTAATCATTTTTTATTGCAAACTTCGATTCCCTTATGCATCCTTGTGGGTGTGATCTAATAGGTTATTAATTATGCTAATAGTGATGCTAAAAAACCTTATAAGAAAATATTGGTATCTAGACACATATCATTGCCACCCAAGTAATAGGAATGCATTAGAGAAATATACAACTTGTAAAGTGACCAATGTTACCATGACTGTATAATCCCTTTGTCATGATATCTAGATTGAAATTGAGGCATGGGATGTCATCCTCTTAACATTCAATATATGTTCCTTGGCTAGATCAGACTACCCCATATATAGTAAGCTTAATATCATACATTGACTCACATGAGTATGGCCATGTATTTCATAGTCTCACTTATGAAGTGACTGGAATCACTCTAAAGGAGGGATAAATTCCACCTACATCACTAAAAATATTCCTTATGTGTCATAGTGTATCTAATCACCACCTTTCTGGAAACCCATACTTCAAAGTCACATTGGGCTAGTGTCAAAGTACAAAAACAACATGTATTACTATAGTGATTTCAGGTCTAAGGATCACAGTGACCACTGTCACATTGAGATTTGACTCTGACATGTCACTTCCGTTTGTCAATCTCAAGGTGGATCTATCCAGTACAATTTGTTCTCTAATGAGTACCATGTATCTGAGCCGACATCCGATACCATGACTAAAGAGACATAGTCATCCCTCACCACACATGCTAGTCTTGTTTATTGTTTTTTTCCTATACTATCCACAATAACAACTGATTAGGGATTTAATAAGAATAAATACTCTTATTATACATATGATATCATGTTCATGCCCTCAACCCAAACCATATTTCAGTGAGTCAAAATATTCTTAGCACATTATTAGGTATATTCATTATATCAATACTAAAACAAACATAATAAGTGGAATTGCCTTTTATCAATAATCAAATCAAATACAAAATATCCCTACAATCTTCACATGATGGCTTTTACAACATATAACCATACATCTCTCACTTAAACTAGAGGAAATCACTCATGAACCTAAGTTCAATCAATCTAACTTGACCATCATGATTCTTCTATGGAAGCACTTTAATTAGAGGATCAACAACATTTCTTTCAGTTGTTACTCTGTAATTTTTTATATCACCTTGCCGTATGAACTCACATATGATATGGTAACACATAAGTATGTACTTGGAATTCTGATGCAATCTGGGTTTCTTAGCTATTGAATAGCTCCATTGTTGTCACAGTAAATTTGTACTGCATCTTGAATGATTGAAACAACCCCAAGTTCACTAATGAACTTCTTGACCCATACTACTTCCTTGCATTGGAGGGAACAATGTACTTGGCCCATGTTGTAGAATCAACCATGGTATCTTTCTTGAATCTCTTCTGGCTTACAACTATGCTCGTTTAGGAAAACAAAAATCCTAATTGCAATCGGTAATCATCCTTGTCACTTTGGAAGCTTGTTTCAATGAAACCTCTTACAACTAACTCTTCCTCACCACCATAAATTAGGAACTAATCCTTAGTTATTCTCAAGTACTTAAGGATGTTATTTACTACTATCTAGTGACCATCACCTAGATCTTACTCATACTTGTTCATCATGCTCAAAGAATATGAGACATATGGATGCGTACATATCATTCCATACATGATAGATCCAATTAATAAGGCATATGGAATTTTACTCATGCGTTCCTGCTCTTTCAAAGAGCTGGGACATTTAGTTCTAGAGAGGCTTATTCCATGAGACATGGGTAAGTTTCCTCTCTTAGAATTCTTCATGCGAAACCTCTTTATCACCTTGAAAATTTATGTACTTTTTTTTAGGACAAAAATCTTATAGATCTATATTTATAGATCTTGATCCCTAGAATATAAGATGCTTCACCTATGTCCTTCATGGAGAAAGTATTACCCACTCATGATTTAACCAATGATAGAGTAGGTATGTCATTTCCCATAAATAGTATGTCATATATATACTATATGAGAAACATAATCATTCTCTCACTAACCTTCTCGTAGAACAAGATTCATCTTCATTTTGGATAAAGACAAACTATATGACTATCTCATTAAAAAAAGATTTCAACTTTGAGATGCTTGCTCAATCTATAGATTATAAATTGTAGCTTACAAAATTTATTGGTTTCATTTGGAGCGATAAAACCTTTGGATTGGGATATGTACACATCATGTAGAAGATTCTTGTTAAGGAAAGCAGTTTTGATATCCACTTTCTAAATCTCGTTGTCATGATAAGCTGCAATGGCAAGCATGATCCTTATGGATTTAGCCATGACAATTGGTGAAAAAGTTTCATCATAGTCAACACCTTGAACTTGTTAGAGAGCTTTTGTAACAAACCTACCTTTATAGGTTTGTAAATTACCATCCATTTAGGTCTTCTTCTTGAAGACCCATTTGCACCCTATAGGTTTTACCCCTTCATTTGGACCCACCAAGGTTCATACTGTTGAAAGTAGACATCTTTCTATGTTCTGAAAAGAATACAACCCCCTCCTATAAATAGGAGGGGAAACAAAAAGGAAAAACACAACAAACCTTAATGGGACAATTATACTTAGTCCCATATTAAATAGGACTTAAGTAAAAGGAAAACATAATTAAAGGGAATAGATTTCATCTAAAAGATAAATATATATCTCAATACTCAAGCTGGAGCATAGATATCAATCATGCCCAATTTGCAACATAGCTCCTCAATTCTCTTCTAAGAGAGAGGCTTTGAAAAATATATGCAATTTGCTCATGTGTTGGAAGAAAGGGGTAGTGATCTTCTTAGTCAACACAACATATCATAGAAAATGGTAATCCACCTCAATATGCTTGGTCCTTTCATAAAAGATAGGATATTAGTAATGAAAGTAGCATCACGATTGTCACGATACATCGGAACAACATAAGTGATGGGAAATACAAAGTCATAAAGAATATATTTTATCCATAATAGCCCACATGTAGTATGTGCCATTGCACGATATTCAAATTCTACATTGGATTTGGCAATAACATTTTGTTTCTTACTTCTCCAGGTAGCCAAGTTACCCCCCTATAAAGGTAAAATAGCAAAAGGTGGACATCCTATAAGATTTATACCCAACACAATCAAAACTAGAATATCTAGTCACATATAGATGCCCATTTCTTTTATAAAACAATCCTCGTCCAAGTGCATTCTTCAGATATCTCAATACTCATTATGTAGCTTTCTAGTGACACTGCTTAGGACAATCCCTGAATTGGATAAGAAAACCAAAAGCAAAGCATATATATACCCTAGTAATAGTAAGATATAAAGGTTTACCAACCAAACATTTATAGATAAATTTATGTTCTCAGGGCTGAGAAGATTCTGCCCAAAGATCGTGTTCTTGATCCATAGGGGATATTGTAGGTCTACAACCAAGCATTCCAGCTTTAGTAAGTAAGTCCAAAGTATACTTTCTCTGAGATAAATATACTCCATCCTTGTTATGTGCTACATAAATGCCAAGAAAATACCATATATTCTGAGGTCTTTGGTTACAAAATGCTTCATAAGATATTTCTTTGTAGCAACAATTATTGTAACATCACTGCTAGACATGATAATATCATCCACATAAACAATAAGAATAATAATGCCAGAAGTAGTGATTTTGATAAACACACAGTGGTCACGTTGAGACTACATGAAGTCAAATTTTTGCAATACAAGGGATAACTCGTTAAACCATGTTTTGGGACTCTGTTTGAGGCTAAAAATGGGTCTTTAGAAGGCACACTTTCCTAGAGTACTCCCCTTGAGTAACATAACTTGGAGGTTGTGACATACAGATAGTCTCCCATAAATCTCCATATAGAAAGGCTTCCTTAACATCTAGTTGATGTAAGTGCCATACTTTTCTAATATCAACACAAATCATAATTTGGATAAAATTAAGATGAGAAACATCAGAAAAGGTTGCAAAGTAATTAATCCCAACTTCTTGTGTGTATTTCGTAGAAACAAGTCTAGACTTTAGGCATTCAAATGTCCAATGAGGAAAACATTTCATAGTAAAAAACCATCGACAACCAACATGTTTACTACCTGTAGGGAGATCAACACGAACCCATGTATCATGAGAGGAAGTGTATCCATCTCCTCATCCATGGCTTGTTTCCACCCAGAGTGTAGTGCCTTCTAAACATTCTTTGAGATAGAAATTGCAAATAAAGTCACAGTAAAATGAGCCATGGAAGCATTCAAATGATTAGTAGACACATGTTGAGAGATACAATATTTGGCACCAGATCGCCATCCCTTTCATAATGCAATGGCAATGTCAGATAGATAATTTGTAACAAATTTGATAATATTATCATTGTTGTGAGGTGGATAATCAATATCAGAAGATGCCAAAGTAGGGGATACTTCAGGTGGATATGCAGGCATAGTGGGGTCAGGAATGGGCATAGTTGGAAGTGACATATGGTTACTAGGTTTATAAAGAAAGATGTATCTTAAAAAAGGTGATGCCCACACTAACATACAAACGACATGCAACATGATCATTACATTTATACCCCTTTGTGTACAAGAGTAATCAAGAAAATAATAGTCAAAAGCACAGGGTGATAGTTTATCATACCACGTTGGTGATTATGGACAAAACATAGGTAGATAAAAACTTTTGGTGGTAAAGCAAATATTAGTTCATGGGGATAAAGAAGGTTATAAGGAATCTTATTTTGAAGCAAAGAAGAAGACATCAGATTGATGAGACAATTGGCTAAAAGGATGGAATCTACCCAACAAAACTTAGGTATTTTCATTTCAATTAGGAGAGTGCGAGCTACATGAAGGAGATGCTTGTTCTTCCTTTCAGAAACTCAATTTTTTTGTGGGGTATAGGGACAACAAATTTGGTGAATAATCCCCTTGTAAATACAAATATTTTGAAAACCATATTGCAAATGTTCAGAAGCATTATCAGTGCAGACAAATTTAGGAGTAGCAGAAAATTGAGTCTTTAATTCATTTAGAAATTTGGAGAAAACATATAAAACTTCATAATGATCTTTAAACAAATAGAACAAGTAGCATAATACTAGTCATCAATAAAGGTTACAAAATAATATACACCAGTACAATTAGCAATATGACATGGTCCCCAAACATCAAAGTGAACTAAGAAAAGTAAACTTGGACTCCTACTGTTTTGACAGTAAAGAAACACAATATGATAGTGTTTTCCGAGCTAATACACTGACATGAAAAGTTCTTAGTAGACAAAGTTGGAAATAAATACTTCAATGTGGAAGTACACGGGTGACCGAGTTGTGGGTTCCATTGATGAAGACAACTAGACTGGGCCACAAGAGCAGTAGTGGGGGGGGGTTAATGAGGTCTATAGGTAGTACAAAAGCATCTCCACCTTCATATACCCGACCAATCATCTTTTTCATCCTAAGATCCTGCATAGAGATAGTGTAAAGAAAGAAGGTTACCTTGTAGTTTAATGTTTTGGTAATTTTACTAACATACATCAAGTTTAATGAGAATTTCAGCACAAATAGAACAATCTAAGAATATTACTATTCACATCTGATCTCCCAATAATTGGAGAGGTGGATCATTCTGATAGACACACAGAAGAATGGCAAGTAGATTTCTTCAGGTAAGTAAACAATTTCTTATTAGCAGTCATATGGGATGTAGCATCTGAATCAATAATCTAGTCATATTTTAATGAAAAGGAAGAGGTTTGAAGACATGATGGGCCACCTGAATGTTGGACAATGTTTGCTTGAGGTATAATAGTAGCATTAGAAGTGGCCTTGTTTAGTTTTTTAAGGTCAGAAGAACTCAGTGTTACCATCTGAGGTTTGTATCCACGAGGGACAAATGTAAATTCCCCATTAACATTTGTAGTTGACACTTCACTGACCCATTCTGGTTTCTCAATCTTTATCCAACATATATCTTCATTGTGGTTAGTATGCTTGTACAAATTTCATAATAAAGATTGAGATAAGGTTTATTGGCATGAGGAAGAAGAGGATCCTATCCCACTATTGTTGAGATTATTTCCCCAACCACGACCATCAATACCACACCCTCGTTTGATAACAACAAGAGCAACATGCTACTCAACAACAGTAATAGAAGACACAAAATGTAATAGTGTAAGATAGACACCATCTAATGTTGGCAAGGATTCAGATGCAAGAACTTGTTGGTGGACAACTTCATATCTAGAAGGTAGAGATGTCAAAAATTGACATAGTTGTATATCCTCTTGCTAAATATACATTTGGGAGAAATAAGATGATAAGGGATGATGAAGCTTGAGCTCACCCCAAATCCCTTTAAAGGTGTCAAAATGTGAAGCAAAGACCAAGTTATCTTCAAGTTTAAGGGAATACAAGCATTTGTATAGATCAAATACTCTGGATGCATTTCCTTTGTTCAAGTATACTTGGATAAGGTGATCTCATGCCTCCTAAGATGTGCTAGTGAAGAGTAGATTTGCAGATATATGTGAATTCACAACTATTCATAATCTAGGAGAGAACAAGAGAGTCATGTTCAAATCACTTTTTGAAATTCACCTTTCTTTTCTCAAATGCTTCTTTGATAGATTTCTTTTTATCAATTGTGTCTTCTTTTGGTGGAGTTAGAAATATGAGATGCTCCAGTTTTCCCAAAGAGTGTGCCTATATTTGAAAGGAGCCTTTTCATATGACATGGTTAGAACCATTAACTTCATAAAGGCTACACACTTAGGGCGTGTCTTGGGAATCCCGATGGAGGAAGAAGATGAACCCATAATATACCAACAGAAGGTATACCAAAAAAAATAAACATAGAGCAGAAAATGGGTCAGAAAGTCACCGAAATGCCATGTTAGGAAGGTGACACACCGTGTCTATGCAAGAGAAATACACAGAATTTGTGATAACAACACATCATGTTAGGCCACAAAAATGTTGTGTAGGTGGAAAAACAATAGATCCGAGTTAAAAAAAGACCCATAATAGGTAGTGAACCTTATGGATCATCAAAAGAAATAGAGATATGCTGGTAAGATCCAATCATATCAAATAATATGTGGAAAAATACCTATAGAATATGGTCATAGATGACCACAAAAGGATTTCATATGACTTTCCAAACAACTGGTCTTCAAGGCATAAGACTAATAGAAAGCATGTAGGAAGTTCTCTTAGATCCTCTATTGGGAAGAGGATAGGGATAGAAAGAAGACTAAACCCTCCTTGGTGTGATCAAAAGTGATGGAGAATAAAGAAGATGATGAGTGGGGATGGGAGAGACAATGACAACGTTGTCTTAGAAAGGAAGGGTCTTGAGGCAAATATCCATCTTGATATGATACCATGTTGAAAGCATCCATCTTTGTATATTTTAAAAAGAGTACAACACCTTCTATGAATAGGAGGGTAGACAACACGGAAGCACACAAAAAACCCTAATGGGCCTATTATACTTAGGCCCATATTACATAAGACTTAAGTAAAATGAATTTTTTTTAAAGGGAATAAAATAGATAAAGTTAAATATATATGTCAATACATACATTGTTGGTATACATGCAGTCCATCTCTAGTCTTATGGCCTTAAGCCATTCATGAGAATATGGTCCCTCAATAGACTCATTGTAGGCTTTTGGATCATCATCCTCAATCACCAACACATAATCTTCTTAAATCATGAGAAATCCATATTTCTCTTGCTCAAGACATGCCCAACTAGATCCTTGAGGTTTCTATTTTATGATAGGGACTTGAGGTTCCACAACAATTTGTAGTTCCTCTTATTTCTTATCAACCTTTATATGTTCAAATGTCTTATCGATCATGAACTTATTCAACTTCTTTTTTCTCCCATGGTTTCTTAAAAATATATTCCGTTTTGAAGAATCATCAATTCTGGAAACAAACACTTTGTTTTCAGATGAAATATATAAGTAGTAACCCTTAGTTTCCTTATGGTATCCAGAAAAGTATTTATCTGATTTGGGTCTAACCTTTTATAGAATTGCTTCTTGACATAAGCTTTACATCCTCAAACTTTTGTGAAATACACATTGGGATGTTTCCCACTCCATATCTTATATGGTGTCTTGTTAATGGATTTGGAAGGTACTTGGTTAAGTGTAATTTCTATGGTTTCAAGGGCATGCCAACAAAAGGAAATCATAAGATCAAGTAAACTCATCATTCATTGTACCATGTGCAATAAGATGCAATTCCTTCTTTCTAATACACCATTATGTTGTGGTGTTCCATGTGGAGTCTAGTGTGACAAAATACCACAATCCCTCAGAAGGCCCTCAAACTTTTGGCATAAGCATTCACCACCTCAATCTAATCATAGTGCTTTGTTATTTTTCCAAGTTGATTTTGTACTCCATTCATGAATTCCTTGAACTTTGCCAAAAGTCCCAAGTTCCAATTTTCTTTCCTACCTCATTTTATTCAAAGGGCTTGGTACCTTGTATCCCGAACAATTTCAGTACATATGGTGCAAGACGATTCCACATATCGAGTTGAAAATGGGATCAAGTGTTTTCACGTCAAACCCTAGTGCCCGCTTTATTTTGTCTTGATTGGAGATTGATGAACAAGAAGGAAAATGGAAAAGTGGGACATAGTATAGTAGGTTGCAAAGGATGATTTATGTTTCATAAGATGCACATATCCAAATCTACTAAAGTCATCAATAGAAGTGATGAAGTACTGATATCCACCTCTAGCACTTGTGCTGAAAGGTATAAACACATCAATATATATACGAGTCTTAATAAATCACTCACTCTCTCACTATTTCTAGTGAAAGGTGCTTATGTCATCTCACCCAATAAATAAGATTCACATGTATTTATTGATTCAAAATTAGAAAACTCCAGATAACCATCTCTATGGAATCTAGAAATTTGCTTCTCATTTTGTGTCCCAGATGATAGTAACAGAGATAAGTTTTGTTTTATTCATTGAATTTGAACTTCTTATTATTTAATTATGTACATGTGTCTCAAAATCTATAAATAAAGACCATAAGACATAGGGGTACTTCCACAAAACATCTCATCTTTAGAAATGAAAATTTGACCGTTCTTTATTAGAAATTCAAAACAATTATTGTCCAAACAAGATACAAAAATAATGTTTCTATTTATGGCAGGTACATAATAGAAGTTCTCTAATTCTATCACAAGCCCACTGGTAAGAGATAAAAAAGAGATACCTATTGTAGTGGAAGAACCTCTTGCTCCATTTTCTATGCATAACTCCACCTCCCCTTTGCTCAAAGGTCTTCTTCTTTTCAAATCCTACATATTTGAGCCTATGCAAGATCCACATAAATTACCAAATACCCATGATGAAGAAGTAGATAAGTTTATTTCTACAATGTTTATACTTGAAGTGGATATATCTATATCCTACTTCTTGTTCTTTAGTTCTTCAAGGTAGAGAGGGTAATTTCTCTTTCAATGTCCAGTCTGGTGACAATGATGACAATTACCTCCCTTACTTACTCCTCCTTTTGCCTCAAGTGTAAAAGACTTTTGACTAGATTTAGAACCTTTCTTATCTTTTCCTATGCCCTTGTAATTTCCTTTTTCTTGCTAATAATCAATAATGACTTGTCTTTCATTTGCCCCATAATAGTTCTCAACATGCCCCGTCAATGGCTTACCAAAATTGGTCATGTTGTGATTCGTGAACAATTATTTATATGAATTTAGAATTGAATGCATGATCACATTTGTAGCAAACTCTTGACCTAAAGGAAATCCTAGTCTTTCAAGACTTTCTACATACCCAATTAACTTGAGTACACGAGGTCCAACTAGATCACCTTCAACCACTTTGCACTTGTATAGTGCCTTGGAGATATTATACCTCTCTTGCCTTCCTTGTTCTTGATGTATGTTCTTGAGATGTGTTATCATGTCAGTAACATGCATATTTTCAAGTTTATTTTGAAGCTCATGTTTCACGAAACATATCATGACAAATTTGTTTCCATGGTCATCATATATCTTCTTATGAGCTTCTCTTTCTGCCCTAAGTGCATTCGGAGTTGGTTCATTAGTTACTGACTTTAAGGACATGTAGATTAAGCTCATGTGTGTGAATAACTCTCAACATCTTGAACCAATAATTGAAGTTATTCCCATTCATTTTTTCTTTCTAAAGGACTGATCATAGTAAAAATGTATTGTTAGTGTTTGGCATTAATCTACATAGAAAAAATTTGCATGAATTGTCATATTGATTTGAAAATTAATTTGATTTCAAATATATGATTTGACAAAATAAATTTGGACTTCAGTTAATTAACCTTCCACTATATTATTTCATTGAATAGCCCCCAATATTAATTCAGAAGATACAATGAGCAATCTTCTAGAGATTCAAGATCCAAGACATTAAGTCATGAGTCAACTATGACTGGCCTTATACGATTTAATTATTAAGGTGGGAAAATTTACCAATTGCATCCTATGCACTCTTAGATAGATGGTTGCACAATTCTATGTTAATAAATCATCATATAAACTATATGCCATCTTTATTCCTATAGGTGCTCAATCCTATTATGATCACCTAGTCGAGTCCAACCTAAGGCCAATGCAATAGATATGCACCCTTCTCAGCAGACCCACATACTTATTATCACACTTTCTTGAGGTATACGATGCACCATGTTGAGCGTGCCCACACTTAATCAAACAAGATTGTCATGTGTGTTGGACTTGGAAAACATATTCAATATTGATATTATATTTAGAGATTATATATATATATATCCTTATTTATGTAATCACCATTTTGTATGCATTATTATACACATCATATACTATAAAAATCATGACATGCGATAAAACATGATATGGAAACTAGCACTGTAACTTTAGCCAACAAGTGTTGTAGAAAAAACAACTAAGATATTCTCATCTAAGTGAAATCCTAAAATATCCTTTTCATAGTTTCTAGTCTCTTGTTCAGCAAAGACGGTAAGCCAAATGTTGTCCCTGATTTGGGAAGTTCTTGTATTGTTGTTGATTCATAGTCTCATTCTGATCATGAACCCTCCAAGGACCATCCTCTTCATTGTAGGCTTATGATCATCTCCTCCTTTCTACCATGCTCTACTGATGATGTAATCAAGTCATCCTATTCTAGTTGCATAATTAGAATTTACATGGATAATAAATAGTGAGAGGCATGGCATGCAAGAAAGATACATGTTACATATATTTTGATCAAAATTAAAATGAAAATATTACGTGTTTCAGACCGCACTACAATTTTCTAATTTCCATATCCACATCCACCAAACAAAATGATTTTTAAGACATCACATAGGTATATGCAATACTTATAGATATCATATCATATATGTTGTTAGCTGATTAACATGCATACAATTTGATACATAATTTGTACAACAAATTGTTTGTGGTTCAAAACCCAAACCAAGAGTGTATGATGTCAACTCTGGTACCACAGTTGGTTTTTTGGGAAGTTGTTGCAATAGAATAGAAAAAGATCTTCCCATTTATACCCTAACTGTTGGATCTGTTGTAGCTGTACAAATTTAGTGAACAAAAGACATAACAAGGGATAAAGGCTATACTTTTGCACACACTAGTTGCCCAACAACTAGACATGTCTTGGTCAGTGAAGAACTAAATCTTCTGGACCGACAATCAAGAAATCAAATGTATCAATAAGAGATTTTGATTGGACAACATGCTGCTTTACGGTTGTCTTCTTCACAACACTTATTGTCATCTTACGGAACAACTTCTCCAAGCCTCCACATTTGTGACTCAATCTCTACTTAATTCACATGTGACTCAATCTCTACTTAATTCACATGGATAAGGGAGAACATGTGCACCACCTTGGTCACCAAGTCAAAGAGTAATATGAGTTGTTGATGTGCTATTCGTTCCAGGACTCCCTTTATTCTCCTATCTCAGGCAATAGTCCTTTGGGTTGTTAGTTAAGATTGATGGTCAACTTTTCTCACAAATTGTCTCAAAAGATGATGTGTCCCCTTTATATAGGAGAGGAATGGGCTTAGAAAACCCTAATCCCGATCCAGTTTCCAATCACAATCTCAAAAATAGTCCAATGCTAAAAAACTCAAACTTGAATTCTGATCAGTTGATCACATTACATGATCGTCTGATTAGGGTTATGTTGGGACTCAAAACGCACTCTGATTGGCTGGCAATGTTACCTAATTAGCCAATCATATCAGTTCAAATCCAGATCTGAATTACTTTCCAACTTGATACTTTCCCTATTGAATTCTGATCATCCACCTATGTCACATGATCGACCGACTGAGACAGTATCATGTAAATCTCAGTCGACCAATCAATAATCAACTGATCCATTGACCTGAGCAATTTGACCGAACGACTGGATAGAAATTCCAGTTACTTGATCAGACATAAAATCAAAATGTCAATGATATAGAATCATTCTAATCATTCTTTTTATTGTGAACATCAATTCCTTGATGCATCCTTATGCACATGACTCAATAGGTTTATAATTATGTTGGCAACAATGTTTGAAACCTCACAAGAAAATATAGGTGTCTAGCCACAACATTATCAATGAAGTAATAGAAATGATTTTGAGGAAAATACAACCTATAAAGTGATCAATGTTACCATGATCATATAATCCCTTTGTCACTGATATCCAGACTAAAAATAAGGCAAGGAATATAATTCTCTTAACATTTGATCTATGTTCCTTGTACTAGAGAAGACTATTCGTGATATTATGAGCTCTATATAATATATTGACTCACATGAGTATGGTCACACATTTCATGGTCTTGCTTATCATGTGCCCAATATATCACTCCAAAAGAGTGAAAAATTCCATCTACATCATTCATAATATTGCCCACATGTCACAGTGTGCCCAATCAAAACCTTTTTGGAAATCCTTATTTCAGAGTCACTTTGTTCTAGTGTTACATAAAACAACATGTGTTACTATAGTGGCTCTAGGTCTAAGGATCACAGTCACCACTATCACATTGAGATATGACTTTAACATGTTATTACATGGCTTTAATGTGCCAATCCTAAGGAGAGTCCATCCAATACAACTTGTTCTCTAACAAGTAACCATGTATATGAGTCGATATCCAATATTATGATTAAAGAGACATAGTCATCACTCACTGTACATGCTAGTCTTATGTATTATTGTTGTCCTAGAATATTCACAATAGAAACTGACTAGGGATATAACAAGAGTGAATATTCATATTATACATATGATCTCATGTATAGGTTGTCAACCCAAACCATATGCCATCGAGTGAAAAATCTTAGGACATTATTAAGTTTATTAATTATCTCAATATTGGAGCCTTTTATTGATGATCAAATCAAGTATAAAATAAACCTTTTACAATCATCACATTATGGTTCTCAAGGCATACAACCAACAATGGAACCCTCAACAATGTCGATCATCATAATGAGAAATTTGAAATAAAATACACCCTTTTAGATTATGAAGTTTTTGATTAGGTGTTGTTATTGTTTCTTTAAACATATTTCCAATATTTTTTTATTAGTACATAATTATGCTCCCTTTTAGTATTTATGTACTTTACATGTACTACATACTCAACACATTTGTGCTAACCTTTCCTTTTCTAATGATTTGTGATATTTGTGAGGTGAACATCTATTAGGTGGACACCTATTTTAGATCATGTATATATTAATCAACATGTTCAATCACAATGTCTTGTAGGTTCATATTTAGTATGGTTACATGATTGGTGATATGTGTGAAGTAAGCTTCCATTAGGTGGTCAACTATTGTAGACATTATATATAGTAATCTATATGTTCACTCACAATGTCTTTTCAATATTTAATCCAAATTATGTATTCAAAATTTGAAATTCTTCTATATATGTGAAATGTATACTTTTAGTGCTTAATGTGATTGTTCGAGTGCTAGTGATATTAGTCTTTTGATGTGTGCACTTTTGATACACGTAGATACATTCTTGAGTTTCTATATTATAACTTGAAAATGTTATAGTTGGTATCAATCAATAAGCCTCACACTTAAGAATTTTTCATGACACAATAACTAAGAAACACTTGAAAACTTGAACATATACAAACCTTAATGCGTGGTTTGGATTCTATCATTTAAAAAATAGGTAGTTATTTACAAAAAACTGCTCAGTTCGATATCCAATTTGTCCTTATGCATTTAATATAGTAGTAATAATTAAAAATAATAGATGTATTTAGAAGCATAACTATTTTGATAGTCATTTCATATCACACTCTTATCTGACCTCATTATCTTCATACACTCTTACTGCAATTGATAGCATATTTTATCCTCTTGAGAGGCCACTACTATGAAATAAGGTAGTTAGCTGTGCAAGACTACTAGGATCCCAAATGATGGGGGCCAAACAACCCAAAGTATCTCATCTACCAAACTTTGATTTTATGTTAGAAAACTATATTTTGAAGAACTAGGTGTTTGACTTGTATAATTCTCAAAGTCTTTCTCTTCTTCTCCTAATGTCCAATGATAGGGGCACATGTTTAACACATTGAATGGGTGAAAAAACTATAGGGAGTGAACACCCAATACATATGAATTATAACATCTGATTAGGGTATCTACACAAGTACACATAATGTTCACACTAGCTCTCTAAGCAGCATGGTACTAGACTGCCTAATATTTGTGGCAAATTGATTTTTTCTTTTAGCTCATCTAAAAGGAGTATCATGATTTTTATATCATATGTTTAAATGTTTTTCGAATTCAATTTCAAGTATATGTATCTATGTATATAAGTATGAAGTATTACCACACACATCAAGACAGTATGTGCCCATGTGGTTTAAAAGAAAGGGATTTAACATCAATCCAGATGAGAGTGATTAGATGGAAAATTTAGCATCCAGATCATCTATATACATAACAAAGTTTAGGGTAGTAGGTAGTGTACCAAAAATAAGCTAGATTAATGATAATATTAGTATGATATATGATGATCTAAGTTTAAAATTTGAAGATCCAATGTTACGTCTTGATTCTTTAATAACTTTGATCATGTAACCCTAGTTAGTATAGCACCATATATGATACATATGATGTGTTTCCTAGTACTACACATAGCTAGTGTGTTTCAAGCATGTATGTATCAAAGTCTGTATAAGTTGAAATACAATAGGTGTGATATGGTTAGGACCAACATAGGCTTGAATATCTTTACAAAGGAAGACCTATAATGGGACATATGGTGTGGTGAATGTTGGTGATATGCCCTTATATATTCATTGAGATCCGTAGGGTGGCGGGGACTTCGACCTAGGGGTGGTAGGGTTAGTAGGGCTCGAACCTACAATATCATCGTTATGAGTGGTATGTTTCAACCAATTAAACTATAAGTCCCTACTGGTATTTACCCTGCAATTCACTCAACTTTGAGAAGAGTGGATGAAGAAGGTCGTATGCTCGGTATGCTTCATCCTCAATGATAACCATATGATTATTGTAATGGCACATCTTGTAATTGATTTGAATATTAATAATGACAATTCAGATTATTATGTTTGTTTTAGTATGAGATAATGAATAAATATAATAATGTCCTAAGAATGCATGACTCAATAACTTGTGAATTTAGGTTGAGGACCTAAACATGAGATCATGTGTATGTTAATCATATTTCTTTTTGTCTTAGTCCCCAGTCAGATATTGTTGCAGATTTTAGAACAATACATCAAGACTAGTACATGTATTGATTTATGACTATATCTCATTAGTCATGCTACTAGATATCAAATCAAACACATATGTACTTCTAATGAACAAGTGTAATGGATATACCACTTTAAGTGTGATACATGGAAGCCAATAATAGCAGTAAGAATCACATCTCAATGTGATAGTGGTGGTTTTGGTCCTTAGACATGAATTCACTATAATGATCACATATCGTTCAATGTGGTTTGACACTACTCAATGTGACCATGAATAAGGGTTGATATACAAGTAGTGCTTTTGTGACACGTGTGGATTACTATGAGTGATGTAATGGGATTGGTCCCTCCCATTGGAGTGGTATCCTAGACACTTGATGAGCGATACTATGAAATGCATGGCCATTCTCATGGGAGTAAATATTTTATATTGATCTCATGTTTATCTCGAATATTCTACTCTAGATTAATAGACAAAGATTGAACATTGAGAGGGTGATGTTTCCATGCCTCAAATTTAATTTGGAAATCAAATACAAATGGATTATACAATCACTATAACACTTGTCATAATACTAGGTTAAAGTTGTTCTTCAACTTTTCTAGTTACTTGGGTAGCAATGAAATCTTGCTTGATACCAATCATTTCTTGTGAAGTCATAATTTGATGATGAACACCACTACCAACACAATTTAAAGCATATAGGGTCACAAGCATATGATGCATTAGAATAGGAGTAAAATTCTAGACATGATTGGAAATGTTCCAACTCATATTAATTACTAAAATATTTACATAGTTAACTAGAATAATATTGGAATATAATCCTAGATAATTGGTTAAAAGGTTAAATCCAATTGAGTGGATTTAAATTATTTACTTATATGACAAGTCAACCAATTAACCAAAAGAGATCCATTTGAGTTTACAGCCAGACGATAGTTAATCATTTTATGTGGTTAATTAATTAATTAATTAATAGCATAATTCCAAAATATTTTGTTGTGTATTTGGTTGTCCATAAACTTCCCACTTTAAATGCAGCTATATCCTTCCATTTCCCAAGATTTTAGAGAACCTACTTCCTTTCCTCTCCTATTTAAAGGGGCATGACAACCGAGTCATAGATAGACACTCATATATGTGAAGCCTAGTCATCATCATCCTTGAGAGAGAGAGAGAGAGAAGGAGAATGATCATGATACTAGGACATCATCAAGTGAGGGGCTTCTCCTTCCCTTTGATTCAGGCATCACGATGAGGAGTTCTAATCCAACAATAGATTTTGTAGAGATGCAGGAGATGAGTGACTACATTTAGAAGACATTGACGAGGATCATGTATGCACGTAAGGAGAAATACACACCATCGCTCGAGGATGACGTTGCTGGTCTTACTCCACAACAAGATATACCTCACACATCCTCCTTCCAAATATATTTTTGTCGATGAGATATGCTTATAGGATATGTGGAGAATTCTTTATTGTTTCCACTGCGTTTGTCACCTCCACAATTCCTAACAGTGAACCCATAGAGGGTGAACCCATTTTAGAGAAGGTCAGGGGGCCTAACCTCTAAAATATTTAAAATTGATATATGTGATATATTGGATATCAGAACTATGAAATATGTGATGATGAGTATCTATCTAGACAACTTCTGAGTATATGTGTTGAGTCACCTAGTTAGTGGTTGCTATGATAGTGTTGTGCCATAAGCTTCCTATTGAAGGGACTAATCATAGATAGAGAGGTAATTAAATTATGTGCAAAACTTCATCTAGGTGAGGAATATGTCCCGAAAACCCTATACAATTTATATGATATGTGATCTCGGTGATGAGACTAATACTTGGATTAGTGGTTTCATGTGAAAGAATCTAGTGATTTCACCCAATTTTGAAAATTGGGAAAATATTATGATATAGATTGAAATTATGTGATTAGGAACCCGTGCCTTGATTTAGATAGGTATTAGCTTGAGTGATTAAAGCTTTTGAAGCTTTACAAATGAAATAATTATGAAACCTTAATGTTGATAATAATGTTATTTTTAGGGATGATGTTAAATGCAAGAATGAAACTCATTTGATATAAGAATATGATATTTGTATGATAAGTTCAAATAAGAGTAATTTAATATATGTGTACCCATACCATACATATGGGATTTGATGTGGATACATAAGTTTTTTTGTGAGATGATCTTTAAATATTCAATTAAATGATCAAAATGTATATATGCTCAATCTTATGTATAATGAAAGATAGTGAATCTATGCCAATAATGGTTGATTATTCACATAAATTTGGGGTGTATACACTTAAATAGTCTTGGGACCATGGATATATTTTAACTTTATGACGGATCATTGTTTTATGTTTCATATGACACCCTATAAAGGTGGCATTACGCAAGTGTAAATATGAACTTGAAATAACCTTAGTTGTGTTTCTGTGAATTTTGAGGATATAATTCATTTTAAGGTGCGATGAATGTGATAACTTGACCTTTAGGATATTTTTTCACAAAAAGCATCGATCGGATAATAGTGAGTTGCAGAACATGAATTTTTGTTTATTTTGGTTAGATATCCTTTTTATTTGACTCAAGGTATAAATTGACTATACCCAACCATTCCACTTATTTGTGTTACATGTTTCTGCCTGAGTGATTTGAGATAAAATAGACACACTCCAAATGCATAACCTGCAAACCCTAGTTTGAAGAAATCAAGTCATACATGAACAAATATCTGAATTGAAGATTCCATAGTTTATCTCATTAGATTATTTTGTATCACTTGAAATGATTCTACAACTCATAATTGAGCGAATAGTGTAAGAATATTATTAAGATAGATGAATGTAGAACTTTGCATCAATTGGCTTAATATAATACATACTATTTCATTGACCGAGATTGTCATGAACATATCTCAATCGATGAGCCTGATTGCACAAGTCAAGTAATGCCATTGTCACAGATGTTATTGTCATTATAACTCACCTGATGGGGTTGTAACACCTTCTCTACTAGTGTCACCAGCCTATTTATGACCCATGCATCTTGGGCAACTATCTTGTAGCTCAAAAGTGAAAACTAGTCATTGGAAGGGGGGATAGAAAATAAAATAGATATGCTTGTCTCGTCTAAATGGATAGAATTCATATCAAATGATTCCAATGACTACGAGGCATCCTCAACTATAAAAAGAACCCTTGGGCTTCATCCCTTGGTTATCCAAGCACTATGAAGGCCCCTATACTATTGTTGACTCATCTTGTGCCTCAAAGATCTCCTATCCACTCTCAAAAGCTTAAACACTTCCTACATATAGTAGAGTGAGTCGAAAATCTATAAGAAAGCTAGTCCTACATGTATATCTCATGAAACTCTCATTCTTATACCTCCATCTCTATCATTATATCTTGAAGATTCTCTCTCTTGGCTAAGAGAGGAGAAGTAGATGAAGGGCATGAGGCCCTTGGTTTGAATCTTCTCCTTGGTAAAGGTGAAGTCAAAGGCAAAAGATCTAAGTAAAGAATGGGTATGTCTTTGAAGGCTGAAGACTCATTGCAAGAGTGGAAAAGTCCTTGGGGAAGGCTAAAGATTCATTGTGGAGTAGGTAAGTGTGATAACCTCAATTTCTCACTCTCATTGATTATACCCTTTCTCTTTCTAGATGTGACTTAAATTCTTTCAATTGAGTTAAATACCATAGTATGAATATGATGATGATCTATTTTGGTGATAATCAACTATCAATTGTACTATGAGGGACATTTGTATGCTCATTTGAACTAACCATCATGGTTTAATACACCACCTTATTACATCTAATTTTGAACCTCATTACTCTATCCTTTTGGATTCCTAGTATATATAATGTTATAGAGCTCTCAATTACGAATCTAACAACCCCAAAATCACATCTTTTGGACCTATGAAACTCTAGATATGATGTTTGGAAGATTTTATGTGTTAGTCTTTTTTTTCGTATTGGGCTGATGTTGGCCACTATGGGCCTGAGTTGATTCTTGGGGCCCATCCTCTTGCTACCCCTCCCCTTTCCCTTTTAGGAAAGCAGCGAACAGCAATAAATGCTCTCCTTCGTCCGTTCCAAACCAAGAGATGGTGGCGGCAGATGAAACTAGCCTTGTACACACACCCCCATCTAAACCCTAGGTCTCCAAGTTTCTTTTTAAACCCCCTTAGTTTGCCCCGTCTTCTTTACCCTCTTTTGCTCCAGCCGTCATCCCTCTTTACCCTCCCTTTCTTCTTCTTCCATGCTTCTTGTTCTATAACAAGGGGACGAAGCAGTAACCTCGAATCTGTGAGGTAGTCCTAGAGAAACCTATCCCTTTCATCTTCGACCCCTCTTGCTCCCCTCATCCCCGAGCCCTTCTCCTCCCTCACCGGCTATGCTGCTCAGGTGCAGCAGCTGCGGTTCAATGGAAAGATCTCATCCCAACCATGGCACAGCCATGTGAGGGCAGGATAGCAACCGAGTAGGTGCCTGGAGCTGAGGTAATCCTGCAGGCCTCATGGTTCATTTCCGGCGCCGCCCAACACCACCAGGTGCCTCGACGCCGCCCCTCCTATGCCCATCTCGGGCGCCATGGCAGATCGGATGTGGGAGGTGGTTCCCCTGTTCCAGCCCCAGAATAGAGGATCACAAGGAGGGGGAAGATGCCCGCTTGGGCTTGGACCAGCAAGGCCAGACCCAACCAACAGATCCATGGGTGTCCAAGGCCCAGTATGCGTGGGAGGCCCAACTCTGAGGTAGAATCCCTCTCCTCCCAATAATTTTTGCATAAACTTCAAAAATGAATACTTTGTATTTTTCTTTGGCCAAATCCCACACATAATATATCAAAATTCATCTACTCAACAAGATCTACACTTTGGACTTGGTCCCAGACTCTATATCCAATGTTAGTTTTCCTGATTACCTAAAATACTAGGTTTAGTCATGTTGAGTACTTTCAATGCACCCATATGATAAAACTTAAACCTTTAATGATCATTCATCGACCTAATCATGAAGTCAGAATCTTTAGTGTATATTTGATCTATATGAGGGCCCTACTTTCCCTATTGCTCATAAATGACCCCTATTGTACATATGTACCTACTTTGGACTACAATGTTGAACTTTGCCTAGATTGCTAATCTTGCTTCTAATGGACATACACCTATTTTGGAATATGTTTCTTACGACCTAATGTTGCTGATCTAAACCATGTTTGATAATGGGTTCTCCTACCTTGATGATCATGACCTTGGTTACTCTATTATGTGTCTCGTGGCATAATTTGAGCATAAGTGTTCTAAATCTTGTCTTATCCACTTGAAACCTCAAAAGCATATGAAACTTGAACCACACCCACATGATGGACTCTAAATTAGTATAAGGTCATCAAATGAACTAATAAGCAACTTGGAACCCACCTTGGCCAAAACCCTAAAATACATCTAAATAGGATTAATGATGAGAATCTAATGCATATATGTAATCTTGTTGTTAATCAGGTTTGGCATATGGCTAGATGATGAAGGATATGTTAGGTTATGAATCTCTAAATCAGGTATGGGCCTTATCTAGTTATATGACTACCACTTTCTTGCTTGAAAATACATATATTGTATGCTTGCTTGTCTATGTTCTCAAATATTGCCATGTAGTATTGCTATGTCGTACTCGATGTTTGCTTCGTTAGTTTTATAACTTGAACATATATATATATGGAACTCCATTATAATATTGTTGATAAAGGGCTCTTTGTTATGTCCTTGAGGTCCCTCTCATATAAAAGGGTTAGCTAAGCTTGAGCACCCTTACGGACCCTTCCGACGGGAAGTTGGTCAAAGGCCTTAAACATGTTTGATATTGTTGGTATAATGGAGTGAAATGACATAAAATATGATTTCACATTTATTAAACAATTAACATGTTTATTCTTGTTCATTTAATCTTGAAATATTTTCAAAATTATGCAAAACTTATATATATGTGTATCTTTCGGCCCCATACTCAACACCTCGTGTGTTGACCCATTTCTCGTATGTTGTTTTTAGGTTTAGAGATAGCTTGAAAGATGAAGGGCTTGGTGAGCTATGCTAGGTGTACTTGTTGTAGGATCCAGATATAGTATACATGAGCAGACTTGTACAAAGTGACTCTTGAATATGTAATTCAAATCGTGTAATATAATGATGTTGCTTAATATATCTTGTTGATTGTTGAGATTATGTTGGTGCTTGTATCTTGTTATCTGTTCATGTGTGCTAAGCTTTACGCTTCCGCATTTTGCCTTTGGTATACGTTTGGTTCATGGACTAGGATTCCGGTTTTGTGACAGATGGTATCAGAGCATGAACAATAACTACACCAAACATTGCTCACATGAAACACAAACTGAACTCACCATACATCTCAACCCTAGAAACTTAATAAGATGTCCTTGTGGATTAGGTTGACTTAGCCTCTATGTTAGAACCTAGATGTTCTAGAACTAGGTGTAGACTTGTGTAAGTTACCTCCCTAGACATGATTTGCGACATGTGCTTAGGATGTCTACACAAATGTGCACCATGTTCTTACTAGTTCTCTAGGTGTCATGATACTAGACTGCCTAATGAGTGTGGTAACTCATTTTGGTTTTGGTTTTATTCGAATGGAGTATGGTGGTTTTCAATCACCTGTTTAAACGTTGGAGAAAACATATATCAAATATTATTATATGTACATATAAAAAATGTTACCACACACAGAAAGGTAGTGAGTTTCCATGCAACCTAGGAGAAAGAGATGTAACATCAAGTCTAGATGAGAGAGTTTAGATGATAGTGATAGTCTCTAGAGATGTCTAGAGCCATGATATAGGTTAGGCATGTGAGTAACCTAGAAACCTAAGCTGATGATTATGATATTGATGATGATGTTGATGTTTTATAAGACCCAAGATGTTTGAGTAAGGTTAAGTATGTTTGACGATATGAGATGAGTTTGACCATGCAACCCTAGCTAAGCCTAGCACCTTGTATGATACATACCACATGGTTGATGTGCTAAACATAGCTAGTGGGTGGACATGCTTGCTTGTACCTAGTCTTGTATGTGTGGAGATATGATATATGGTTTGAGACCAACACGGGCCTCAATCTGTTTACAAAGGAAGACCTCTAGCATGGGACATATGAATAGGAAGACATGTTGATATGAGTTGACCCGTATCGGGAAAAGGTTAGAGTACCTAAACTCCAAAGTATTTGAAATGTTGAATAATATGAATGATGAAATACTTGATGATGAGTCCCTAGCTAGAATACTTCTAAGTATATGAGTTGAGTGACCTAGTGGACGGTTTCCTTGAAATGTTGAACCCTAGATGTCCTATGAAAATATCTAACCCTAGAGAAAGAGGCAATTGAAGGTTTGATGCTAGATATATATAGGTGAGGGAGATGTCCCAAGACCCTTAGATAATGTATATGATGTGTGATATTCATGATGAGCCTCATACTTGGGTTAGTAGTTGTATATAAAGGAATGTAGAGGTTATCCTTGTTTCTCGAAAGTTGGGTAGAAATTTTGTTACACGTATAAGGTTGTGGTTAACATGTCTTGTTGGAAACATATGTCTTAGCTTGAGTGGCTTGAGCTTGTGGAGCTGTTTCTAGATATAAGTAAAAAAAAATCATGACATTGATGATAATGTTGTTCCTGGAATGATGCTTGATCTCACTTATGTTTAAAAACTTGAATATGCACAATAAGCCACTATCATAAGCTAGACCTAGTATGAAATCAAACCATACATGAAGATGTAGTTTCAAAATCATGAACTCGATACAGTGATGCCTAGAGATGTTAGCTAGAATAGTTGGGGTAACATGCCTAATCTCATACCCTAAATGAAAAAAAATGATTAGCTCGATATGCCAGCTAGAATAGTTGGGGTAACATGCCTAATCTCATACCCTAAATGAAAAAAAATGATTAACTCGATATGCCAACGATCTTGGAATCATAACCTGAATAAACATGATGAATAAATTGTTTAATTTTAGATTTGAAATGGAAAAGAAAGAACATAATTGAATAGAGTTGGTAGAAATTTTGGGGAAAACATAAACATACATGGAATCTAGTATAATGATGAAATATGCACGTTTAATGATGACCAAATTTGGAAGTCATGATTGAGAACATGTTCGTTTGTGAATTGATAACCTAGATTTTGATGATACACCTTGTTCCCATATGAAGTTATGAATACGAATCCTAATTCAAGGATACTAGGGATGGGTAGACCCTGATGCCATGATGATGTCACATTATGAAGGAACACTAAGTGATATGTATATAATCAAGATGATAGCCTAGTGTGCATCCCATTGTGAGTAATGCCTTGATAACCATGGTTGGATAACCAGAGCCGATGGATCCTGGCTTGACTCTTAACTATGATCTTGGTTGAATTTCGGGGATGAAATTCCTTGTAAGGAGGGAAGGATGTGATAACCTCAATTTCTCACTCTCATTGATTATACCCTTTCTCTTTCTAGATGTGACTTAAATTCTTTCAATTGAGTTAAATACCATAGTATGAATATGATGATGATCTATTTTGGTGATAATCAACTATCAATTGTACTATGAGGGACATTTGTATGCTCATTTGAACTAACCATCATGGTTTAATACACCACCTTCTTACATCTAATTTTGAACCTCATTACTCTATCCTTTTGGATTCCTAGTATGTATAATGTTATAGAGATCTCAATTACGAATCTAACAACCCCAAAATCGCATCTTTTGGACCTATGAAACTCTAGATATGATGTTTTGAAGATTTTATGTGTTAGACTTTTTTTTTTCGTATTGGGCTGATGTTGGCCACTATGGGCCTGAGTTGATTCTTGGGGCCCATACTCTTTCTCCCCCTCCCCTTTCCCTTTTAGGAAAACAGCGAACAGTAGTAAGTGCTCTCCTTCGTCCCTTCCAAACCAAGAGATGGTGGCGGCAGATGAAACTAGCCTTGTACACACACCCCCATTTAAACCCTAGGTCTCCAAGTTTCTTTTTAAACCCCCATAGTTTGCCCTGTCTTCTTTACCCTCTTTTGCTCCAGCCGTCAGCCCTCTTTCCCCTCCCTTTCTTATTCTTCTGTGCTTCTTGTTCTGTAACAAGGGGACGAAGCAGTAACCTCGAATCTGTGAGGTAGTCCTAGAGAAACCTATCCCTTTCATCTTCGAACCCTCGTGCTCCCCTCATCCACGAGCCCTTCTCCTCCCTCACCGACTATGCTGCTTAGGTGCAGTAGCTGCAGTTCAATGGAAAGATCTCGTCCCAACCGTGGCACGGCCATGTGAGGGCAGGATAGCAACCGAGTAGGTGCCTGGAGCTGTGGTAATCCCGCAGGCCTCATGGTTCGTTTCTGGCACCGCCCAACACCACCAGGTGCCTCGACGCCGCCCCTCCTATGCCCATCTCGGGCGCCATGGCAGATCGGATGTGGGAGGTGGTTCCCCTATTCCAGCCCCAGAACAGAGGATCACAAGGAGGGGGAAGATGCCCGCTTGGGCTTGGACCAGCAAGGCCATACCCAACCAACAGATCCATGGGTGTCCAAGGCCCAATATGCGTGGGAGGCACAACTCTGAGGTAGAATCCCTCTCCTCCCAATAATTTTTGCATAAACTTCAAAAATGAATACTTTGTATTTTTATTTGGCCAAATCCCACACATAATATATGAAAATTCATCTACTCGACGATATCTACACTTTGGTCTTGGTCCCAGACTCTAAATCCAATGTTAGTTTTCCTGATTACCTAAAATACTATGTTTAGTCATGTTGAGTACTTTCAATGCACCCATATGATAAAACTTAAACCTTTAATGATCATTCATCGACCTAATCATGAATTCAGAATCTTTAGTGTATCATTGATCTATATGAGGGCCCTACTTTCCCTATTGCTCATAAATGACCCCTATTGTACATATGTACCTACTTTGGACTACAATGTTGAACTTTGCCTAGATTGCTAATCTTGCTTCTAATGGACATACACCTATTTTGGAATATGTTTCTTATGACCTAATGTTGCTGATCTAAACCATGTTTGATAATGGGTTCTCCTACCTTGATGATCATGACCTTGGTTACTCTATTATGTGTCTCGTGGCATAATTTGAGCATAAGTGTCCTAAATCTTGTCTTATCCACTTGAAACCTCGAAAGCATATGAAACTTGAACCACACCCATAGGATGGACTCTAAATCAGTATAAGGTCATCAAATGAACTAATAAGAAACTTGGAACCCACCTTGGCCAAAACCCTAAAATGCATCTAAATAGGATTAATGATGAGAATCTAATGCATATATGTAATCTTGTTGTTAATCAGGTTTGGCATATGGCTAGATGATGAAGGATATGTTAGGTTATGAATCTATAAATCAGGTATGGGCCTTATCTAGTTATATGACTACCGCTTTCTTGCTTGAAAAGACATATATTGTATGCTTGCTTGTCTATGTTCTCAAATATTGCCATGTAGTATTGCTATGTCGTACTCGATGTTTGCTTCGTCAGTTTTATAACTTGAACACATATATATATGGAACTCCATTATAATATTGTTGATAAAGGGCTCTTGGTTACGTCCTTGAGGTCCCTCTCGTATAAAAGGGTTAGCTAAGCTTGAGCACCCTTACGGACCCTTTCGACGGGAAGTTGGTCAACGGCCTTAAACATGTTTGATATTGTTGGTATAATGGAGTGAAATGACATAAAATATGATTTTGCATTTATTAAACAATTAACATGTTTATTCTTGTTCGTTTAATCTTGAAATATTTTCAAAATTATGCAAAGCTTATATATATGTGTATCTTTCGGCCCCATACTCAACACCTCGTGTGTTGACCCATTTCTCGTATGTTGTTTTTAGGTTCAGAGATAGCTTGAAAGATGAAGGGCTTGGTGAGCTATGCTAGGTGTACTTATTGTAGGATCCAGATATAGTATACATGAGCAGACTTGTACAAAGTGACTCTTGAATATGTAATTCAAATTGTGTAATATAATGATGTTGCTTAATATATCTTGTTGATTGTTGAGATTATGTTGGTGCTTGTATCTTGTTATCTGTTCATGTGTGCTAAGCTTTACGCTTCCGCATTTCGCCTTTGGTATACGTTTGGTTCATGGACTGGGATTCTGGTTCCGTGACATAAGTCCTTAGTAAGGCTATAAAATCTTGGTCATGGATAGGTAAGTACTTTGAAATGTTGTTGGATCCCTTGGCCTAAAAGGGAAGCTAGTTATCCATAATCAAAAGAAGGATGGTATTATGCTGTAACTCTCATTACGAAAGGAGTGGCACATGGTTGAAAATCCTTGAGGTTAACCTCTCTAGGTAGTGGAGTAAATCTCTAAGTTTAGAGGTTGGAAGTTTTATAAATATTTGTGTTATTTGGTTATTGTTCAATCTCACCCTTGCTTTTCATAACTGCAATATTTCCTTCAGAAATATCTTGAAGGAAAAACTAATTTTGTTTAAGTGGTTTTAGTTCTATCTACCCCTTCTAAATCCCATTATAGATCTAAAAATTTTGACTGGATGGATTTCAAATAATGAGTGCTTTTAGCATTTTGAAATACATAGAAAAGAATTTAAGGAAAACCATAATGTAATATATGGTTATATTTGTGTATATTTGGTAAACTGAAATTATGGTATTTTGTTGGTTAAAGATAATTTGTTTGGTAAGGGAATGATAGTAGACATATTTGTTTTTTTTATATTATGAGGAAAATATTTGAAGACAATGGTGAATATTTAAGAGGATAAGAACTATTATACTCACCTCTTTAGGATAATTAATTGGGTACTAAAATCATACCATGCTTGTCTCATTTTTTTAGTATGGATTTTTCTTGATAATAAAATAATGTTCAGATTCTATTTTATTTGGATGCATGAGTAAAAATCTAATGAATTCCAATCTAGGAAAAGGTTTGTATAATGTGGCCAATTTAAAATTTAGGCTAATCAATTGAAATCAATTAAATGTGATGAGTGACAACCAACCCTAAGTCTGTGGTGAGTGGAGATGAGATTGCTAGCAGTGGAAATGGTGTTGAGAAGTAGCCCGAGATTCAAGCAAGTCTATGGAGTGATCTGTTTAAGAAAGTATCTAGGATGACACATCTTTTGAGAAGGTTAGGATCGATCTACGAGGACAAACATTATACTATCCCAGTGAAGAGGCAGAGAAGAATGCTGAGAAATGGAAATTGTGCTTAGCGGGCTATGTGGTGGGATTCAAACCACATTTACCTACATTGGAGAGGTACTTGAAGTAGACTTGGCTGCTTAAAGGGTCCATCGAAGTCCAAACCATGGTCGGGGCTTCTTCCTTATTAGATTCACTGATAGTTCAGATCTGGAAGTTGTCTTAGATGGAGCTACTTGCTTTGTTAGAGACAAACCACTAACACTGATGAGATGGAAGCCTGGACAACAATTAGCAAAAATCAAATTGACTGAAGTCCCAATTTGAATTTTGGTACATGACCTACCTCTCGAACTCTGGGAGAAGAACATGTTTGACATAATTGGCTCCTTCCTGGGAACTCTGCTAATAACTGATCGAGCCACTCATGATTTCAAAAGACTAGAATTTTCCAGAATGTAAGTTCTAATTTCCATAGATTCAGGGTACCTGGAGAGCCTGGAAGTAATGAGTGACAAAGGTGATCCTACGAAAAACACATTAATGTATGAATGGAAACAAATTCCATGTGCTACCTACAAGCTATTCAAGCATGAATGTTAGGAAGTGGAAATTCAAAAATAGAAGAGAAAGGTCTAGGCTCCTAAGAAGCCTACTCCAATCACTGAGAAGGTTAGAATTACAACTGAAGAAAACAAAAATGAGATTAGTAGTTCATTGAAAGAAGTAGTTAGAGGTAATGTTGATTTCACTAGATCCCCTAGGGATGAAGACAGTGGTTTGGTTGTTAATAAGATTATTGAAATCATCATCGTTGATGCCAGTAAGATTACCTGAAACTATGTCTGTTCATGATGAAAATAGTACACTTTTGGAGGGATCCTTAGAGGACTCTAAGAAAGAAGTTTTCCACGACACTAGTGACATGTTTGAGGATGATAATAATTATTTGAAGGAAATGGAGTCTTTGGTGGTGATTGATCTCATAACACCTCCCAATTCTAATGATACCTCAAAGCCTGCTAAGACAAGTCAGGACTCAGATGGATTCCATATTCCAAAAAAGTAAAAAAAAGATAAAACTAGAAATACTAGTCCTGCTTACGATTCTCTTAGCCCAAGCTCATTCATCAATAGATTTAAAAATCTTGAAAAAAGAGGTAATGGTTGAATATTTTGTGCTACCCAGTGAAGTACTAGATGAAAAAAGGTCCAATGGATGATTTTAACCTTTGCATTGCCTCCTGGAACATTAGGGGTTTATATAATAAGGCTCTTAAGGTTCAGGAGGAAATAAATAAGGTGAATCCTCATATCATCATTCGGAATGAGACTAGAACTAGGTGGGAAAGATTAAAAGAATTCTCAGTATATACTTTTTAGATTATAGATGGATATCCAATCACTTCTCGCATGTCCTTGGTAGGGTTGTCATTCTCTAGAAAGAGGAAGTGTGTACTTTGATGAAGATTGTTGAAACTGATCAGTGTATTCAAGTCAAGATTACTATTGATAGCCAAGAATTCCTTCTTATGGCAATATATGGATACAATGATGAATGTGACAAAAGTAAGATATGGGATAAGATTGAAGAGCTTCATTCTATGATTAAACTACCATGGGTAATGATGGGAGACTTCAAAACTGTTAGGATGGAGAGTGAAAAGATAGGGAGGGATCCTCTTACGAAGAAATCAATGGATGATTTCAATAAATTCTTACTCAACTGTGGCTTGTTTGATCTTAGTTTGAATGGTTTTGGGTTCTCTTAGGATAATCATCAAGGTGGATACATATTTACTACTTCACATATTGATAGAATTTTATATAATAATTGTTTCTTGCAAAAATTTCCCAATTTTGCTGGCTTTCTCATTATTAATACTTTCATTGATCATAAGATGTTGAGGCTGATGATCGGTGAAAGGAAAAAAGTTAATGCTCCATTCAGGTTCATGAACACCTAGACAGAAAAAGATATTTCTTAAGTACTGTGAGTGAAGGTTGGTCGACTAACAAAGTTGGTTTTCTCTTATTTATAGTCTATTCTAAAATGAGGAATGTGAGAGGTAAATTAATTTAGTGGAACAAAGATAGAGTTGGTAATATTCTTGATAATGCTCGGGCAACTAAATTTTCTCTTATTGAGGCTCAAAATAAGCTCGATGCTAACCCTTTGGATATTGGCTTGAGAGACGAGATGATCAAATGTAGGAAGATTGCTCATGAAGCTCTGAGGGCAAAATAGTCTTTTCTGAGGCAGATATCGAGGATATAGTGGATTAAGGAGGGGGATCTAATACCAAGTTCTTTTATTCCTCACTCAAAGAGAGAAGACATATTAATCACATTAAAATCTTAGATATTGATGGGACCTTGATCACGAATGTTGATGAAATCAAAAAGTATATTTAGGACTTTTACATGAAGCTTTTCAACAATGGTCATATTGTAAATGTTTCTTTGTTGGAAGATATTAAGTTTGTCAAGATAAATGACGTTCATAAGTTGTCCCTAGATAAGCTGGTATCTGCTTTTGAGATTGAGGATATTGTTAAAAATTTAAATATTGATAAATGCCCTGGTCCGGATGGATTTAATGGCATGTTCTTAAAAAATTGTTGGAGTCTTATTAGTGCTGATGTGATAAAGGGAGTTTGTCATTTCTTTAAAATAGGTAGACTGCTCAAAGAGGAAAACATGACTTTCATCACTCTTATTCTAAAATCCAAAGAGTCCCAATCACTCATGAATTGGAGACCGATAGCCCTATGCAATGTTATGCTCAAAATTATTATAGAAGTTATGAGTAACAAACTTCAATGGGTTATTCCTTCTATCATTAACACTAGTCAGTGTGCTTTCATTAAGGGTCATAGTATCCGTGGTGTTATTCTTCTATCCACTGAGATTATTCATGACTTCAATAAGAAAGGTGGAAAGCATAAGATGTTCATTAAATTGGACATATCTAAGGCTTATGACTCAATTTCATGGGAAGCCTTATTTTGCATTGTTGGAAAATCTAGCTTAAGGAAATCTTCTCTGCCATTTCTTATGATATTTTGGTCAATAGAGAACCTTTGAATTCTTTTAGCACTTGTAATGGTGTTAGATGATGCAATCCTTTGGTGCCTTACTTGTTTGTCATGGTGATACATGTCTTTTCTTGTCTTATGGAGAAAGCGGTTAGTGAAGGAAATATTAAATCTCTCAGGGCTTCGAGCAATGTAATGGTTTCCCATTTGATCTTTGATGATGATCTCATGGTTTTCATGGAGGCAGATGAGGATAATGCGAGAGAACTCAACAATATTCTTGATGATTTCTATGATGCTACTGGTTTGAAGATTAACACTGATAAAAGTTCAGTCCTGTTTAGCACAGATGCACATAGAGAGTCGACTAGTGATATTTTGGGGATCAATGAAGGAAAGCTTGGTCAAAATTATCTTGGTATACCTTTGTTCACTGGAAATTGTCAAGGAAATGTTGTGGTCCTTTATTATACAAAATTAAACTAAGTTGGATGTATCAAAATCTAAGAAACTCTCAATGGCAAGTAGATTAGAACTGGCCCAATATACTTTGTCTTCTATTCATTTATTTTGGACAAGTTGTTTCCCTCTTCCTTGCTCTGTCATTGATGAGATTGAGAAACATATCAGATATTTCATTTTGGGTCGTTCTAAAAATCACTCCAATGTCCATACGATTAAATGGGACTATGTAACTAAACCAAAGATTGAAGGAGGTTTAGGCATACATTATATTAGAGACATCAATGTTGCTTCTATGATTTTACAAGCTTGGAATATAGATAACAAATCCGACTCTCTATGGGTCAAATGGATCCATGAAAGATATTTCAATAAGATTTCTTTCTGGTTGGCCAATGAGAACAATGGTTTATCATGGCATCATAATAGAGTCATTAAAGAAAGAACGATCCTAAAGAACCATGTCAAGATTTTCTTTGGAAATGGGAAAATATCTCTTTTTGGGTGACCCTGGTTTCCTGGAAGCCGTTTCATGATTGATGTTCTGGGAAGTCAAAGTATTATCAAGCTTGGGTTTAAGTATGAAAACAAGTTGGATAGTTTGATCACTAATGGAGAGTGGAGTCGAGATAATGTCAAACTTCATAAGAACTTCAATATTCTGTTGAGCAATCTTGATAAGCCTTCTTCTCAAGAAGATAGGATCATCTTTGAAGGTTTAAATATAGTCAAACTTAAAGATATCTGGGAGGCTGTTCGTACTAAAGGGGTTCCCAATTCTATTTTTGAGTGGATTTGGAGGTACAAAGTCCCAATTAGATTTTCCATTCACGCCTGGAAGGTGGGGCATATGAAGCTATAAACTACTAATTACATAAGGAAAATGGGAACCATTACCCCATCTTATTGATTTCTTTAAGAAGTGTGAAGAGGATACCTCTCTTTGCATGTTCAGTTGTGCCTATACTACTCAAATTTGGAGTGAAGCTGTGATTTTTGGTTACCTATTTGCCAGAGTAGTGTCTCTAACCTAGTTTTTTGTGGCGATATGAGGAACCATCTCCTATCCATGTGTGTTTTGCACTGGATTTGGGGAGAGAGGAATGCTAGAGTTCATTCAAATAGGGAGAAGGATTGGAGGATAACTTGGGAGGCTATTATGAAATATTTTTACATTGTCGAGAGTGGTCTGCCCATTTAGTTCATGGCTAGTGTTTCTCTCTGTATGGTTTTCTATTCTATTGAGGAATGCTCATGCCATGTTGTGCTTTTCTTGTGTTGGAGATTTTTGGTTGCTTCTCTCTTCCTTATCTGATGGGTTGTAGTGGAGAAGTCTTTTTTCTATTGAAGATGGGGAGTAATGCAGTTGGAGTCTTTATATTGAGTTGGCGTTTCTTGATTTAGTTAGTGGTTGGCCTTGGGAGTTTTCCCTATGGAATTGTGGATTCTCTCCTCCTCTGTAAATAGTATTTTCTTTAGAAATGACTATAGTTGTAATTACAAAATCTAAAAAAAAAGGAATACAAGAGCTTGAGTTACCAGAATAAAAGACAACCAACCCTAAGTCCAACCTTTGAGGTGAATTTTAACATGCATGTCTTATGAAAATACCCTTATATGGTTATACAAAAGCTAGAATATAATCTCCTAGCTCTCAAAAATATAGAAAGAGGAGAGAAAACACAACTAGACACTTTTACTCCTCCATTATAAGACATGTTCCTTTATGAGTGAAAAATTGTTCATTTGACACCAAAACACGAGGAAACGACACTATATAGGATGGGAATGACTTCCCTACCCCTTTTCCACTATTAGTTACATAAGAAATATAAGTAAGAATAGGAAGGAAAATGGTGTGAGAGGGGCAATGATAAGGATTTGATGAGGGGAATACATCATGCATAGACTTATGAGTTTGACAAGTGAATCAGAAGAGGAAAATAAGTGACCAAGCATGCCTGTGAACCCCCACTGCATGGGTCATAGATGTGGACTCAAGAAAGTCACCACAATACATTCCATCACTCCCTAAGACTTCTAGTGAGATGCTAGTATGGTGGTAATGCTTTTAGAGGGGTTTGTGGGGGTGGATAACCTCTATAAGGAAAATCCTCTTTTCTATGGTGGTTGAACCAACACAACTCTGATCAAGGTGGAGGGATAGCTGGGGCATCACCATCAGCGAGTCTCTACTAAGGTTGGCAAGGAACTGGTCATGGTAGATCAATTTTTGGATCAACCATCAGCGAGTCTCTACTATATTGTAGTACTATAAAAATTGACCATATGTATTTGAACAATACTTAAAATAATGCATTAGATGTTCATGTCATAGATGATTGACCCCATAAATTGGAATATATATGTATTTGACTTAGACTTTGGTAATGAAGAACTTAGGTCTTATGAGTTATTATGAGTATTGCGATAATGACTTTATTAATGCAAGGATTAATCTAAGAAATCCCAATGAGATACTATGACAATCAAAGAGCCATATTAAGGCCTTTATGTATAAAGGTTATTATGGTGACTTCACATAAATTAAGATCTAGGTTGGATAATGATAATGTCTCCAATACTCTATCGAGAAACTAAAATTCTAGCAATGAATAGTAAAGATACTCAAGATAAGATATTAGAAATTAGAAAAACACTATGATCCAAATTGACATGTATATATCAAAATAAGAAATCTAAAAAGTAAGGTAGTAGTTGAAAATATAAAATTTGTGAATGACTTTATATTTGACAAACTTACTCATTTTGGATCTTAACCCTAGACTCCTCCAATAATATTATTTTGATCCAATAGTATCTCTGTAATGGATATCATTGACCGACTTGATAAAACTGACTATGATAGAAAGAGAGATAATGACATTACAAGACATGAACTGGAAGAATACATATTATCATCATACATGACCTAAACACATCTAGAGTTATTTGAATAGATATGGATCTTAGAACTAGATTATATTTTAAACCCTATTTGGCGATGATGTACTAGTTATAGGGGAGCTTAATACTAGATAAGAAATCCAAATACTAAATAACTCAATTGAGAAACATTGGACTTGAAGTCAAATTTTAATAGATATTCTTCTAACTTGTAGCTCTCTCATAATTGGCCCTTGAAGACTTTTGGATTGGGAATTTCACACTTAGAAATAGAGATAGTGATGAAGACCAGATATGTGTTCTTCTATATTTATTTTTTGGGCATTAAACTAACTAAATCATTCCTATAATGAGGCATTCTTGTTAATTGGATTTTTTATTTGTCCCATGAGAAAATTTCTTATTCTTTGAAATTGACAAATATCTTGTTGCCTTAGGTCTATGGCCCCACCTGCATTGTTGTTTGGACTTGAAAATGTGATTGATGATGTATACCATATCTTTCCACTCTATTTTCACATGTTTGACAATTTAGCTAGGTATCTATCATATGGTGCATGAGCACAACTAATAGGGCATGCTATTCCTTCTGAGGTTGTTGCAAATCAACCTGCAAAGACTCAATGTGCCAAGTGCTCCAAGTATCATCTAGGAGAATGCATGTTTGGAACCAGTGTGTGCTATGCATGTGTTGCAACAAGACATATTAGACCCAACTGCCCTAAGTTTTGAAAGAAAGAGCCCAAAGTCAATGAAGCACCTAGAGAGAAGCGACATGCTAGAATCTTCACCATGGTTGATGACGATGAAGATGATAAGAATGAACAAGGTATGGTTTAAGTTATTAAATCTCTTCAAGGTTATAGTTGTGGTTAGTCTCATCTTATGAATGAACATGTGTAGAATTGTAAATTAAACCTTTTATGTTAAGGATAAGGAAAACCCTAAGGTGGGTAGTACTATGAATATTTTGAGGACAAAATTTTTATAAGGTGGGTAGAATTGTAACACCCTAAAATTTTGAACCTTATAAAATGATCCTAACTTTAAACCCTAATTTGCTTTGTTTCAAAACTAATGTGTTGATGGATCCCAAATATGATGCTTAAACTAAATTTGATAAGTTTTGCTCCTAATTGATTCAAATTAAAAGTCAATATCACCAATTTATCCCAAACTATTAAATAAGTGACATTTAGGGTTTAATATAAATTTACCCAATCAACGTTGTTCTTATGACCTCAAAATTTTATCATAAGTTGTTTTTGATAATTTAATGATTTATCCAAATTTGTATACCCAAATTATTTTAAGTAATCCTATATGATTAATTAAACATTTACGCTAAAAAGAGAAATATTTAGGACTTGGTTGCTAAAAAGCAAATTGACCCGATCAAGAATGACGAGACTAATCATATATCCCACATCATCTTCACTGACGACCTACTGCCGTTCTCAAAAGCTGACAAGAAAAACGCAGAAGGAGTAAAGAAGGCCCTTGAAAAATTTCAATATATTTTAGGTCTAAAGCTCAATAACGAGAAAAACTAGCTATTCCTCAGCAAAGCATGTCAAGATGACAACATCAGCTCCACTCTTCAGATAGGAGTCACCCAGCTGCATGTACGCTACCTGGGACTTCCCCTCTTCACAGGCAGACTGACCAAGAGCATGTGTTTACCAATTGTTGACAAAGTCAAAAAGAAATTAGACTCATGGAAAGGGAAACTCTTGTCTTGCGCGGGCAGAATCGTGCTTGTCATATCCACTCTATCTTCCTATCATATTTTCTGGTCAGCCGCATTTCCTATCCCCAAGTCTGTCATAGACGAACTTGAGAAACTAATGCACAACTTCATTTGGAATGACGATAAAGATAAGAAACATATCCATACAGTCTCGTGGTCCACGATCTGTAAGCCGAGAAGTGAAGGAGGATTGGGCATTAGACACAGAGAAGAATGGACGGATGTATGCATACTAAAAAATCTATGGGACCTATCAAGTGATAAAAACACCCTTTGGGTCAAGTGGATGCATGGGAAATATCTGAAAAATGATTCCATCTGGGATGTTGGTGAATGGTATAATGCTTCTTGGATGTGGAAAAATCTTCTAAAGAAAAGAGACATGCTCTTGAACAAGATTAAGCTCAATGTGGGTGATGGCAACAAGTTCAGTCTTTGGCGGGATCCCTGGCTACCAAGAAAATAAAAGCTCATCGATATAGTCGACAACCAGCTCATACACCGTATTGGAGGAGGTGTTAACTGTCCGCTCAAAACTGTGATTGTCAATGGAAAATGGAGCTATCCCGAGGTGCTTGGATGCCACGACTTAAGTCGTATTCTGTCACAGTTGCCCCAGCCATTAGGTGGCAGTGACTATCTATCCTACGAAGGTGCTCGGAAATTTAGATTAAAATATGGATGGAATGCAGCAAGACAAACCCATCCTGAGGTCCCCTGGGGTAAATGGATATGGAGAAACCACATTCCTAGAAGATTTTCTCTTGTTCTCTGGAAAGCTTTCCTGAACAAGCTGCCAACCATTGATACTCTTAAAAAGTTTGGGTTCCTCTGGGTGTCGAGATGCTCATTATGCAAAGCTGGGGAAGACAATATGCATCACATCTTCTTCTCGTGCAACTTCTCCGCCGATATATGGAGAAAGTCCAGCTGCAAATTCAGACCTACAAAAGCTCCATCTCACATAGAAGACTTACAAAAATTAAAGAAGGAAGAGAAAATTGCTGCTGTGACAATTATCTATCATACTTGGATAGAAAGAAATAGAAGAATATTCCTGGGCATAAAGAAAACTCCTACAGATATTTGGAATAGCAGTTTTATAGATTTTATGGCTGTATAGATATGTATAGTTTTCGTTCTTTTTTCTTCTTTGTTTCTTATTCTTTCACCTTGTTACACCCTGTAACAGGACAAAGCTCATTTTTGTCTGAGAAGATAGCAATAAAAAGAGAGGCACACTGGGGTTCAACAAAAAAAAGAGAAATATAAAAAGTTAAGTTGGCCAAATTAGGAAACTAACTATATTTTCAGTTTCCTTGTGCTAAAATTGGTAGTATGCAAATTTTCATTTGTTTTGGACTTTCCTAGCTACTCCAATTTGAACTAGAAAGGAATTAACCTAAGTTTAATAAATGACCATAATATATCTGATCCTATATGCTTTGGACTTTGGTCCGAATGCCTTTTTTATGACATTATTTGAAACACAGCCTTGAGTCCGGGTCAGACTCAGACCCGAGGGCGTCTGCGAGTGGAGGGACTCCCTACTTCACCTGACTCATCGAACTGATGGGGGACACAATGTCCCGCTGCATCTTAGTTCTCTCTCTCTCTCACTCTCCTCAATGCTGCGTGAAACAAAGGTCCTTTTCACCATTAGCTATCTTTCCTGAACTTTTAGATCCTAAACATAATGGTACTTTGTAACCTAAGATTCCCAATTGGTGAGAAACCCTCTGGGGAAACCCCTATTTCCCACCTCGGCGGTGACTCCTTCCCTCTCTAGGGCATTGCCTATATAAATGACCCCGTGAAAACTTCCAACGATCATCAAGAAACCGAATTTCATTGCCCCTTTTCCCTCTCACTCACTCAGGTCTGCTTTCCCTACTAAACTTTGCTCCAGCTACCTCCGACGACCTACAACGATGCCCTAGATGCCTCAAAGGAGTGAAGACGCTCCAGGCTAGTTCAATGGAATGGCTGCACATCTTCTCTAGAACTAGTTTTGATCAATTCTTCTCCCTATTCAGGTATTTCATCATATTTCCCCAATTTTGTATGTCTACTCTGTATTTCATAAATCCGCAGAGGTTTTTCTGCCCAAACTAGTTGAGCTTTGGTCCATTCTTTCTGTGTTTGCTTCTTCAGGACTAACCCATGGTTCAGGGTAGTTGCTCGCCTTAGTTTTTGCCTATTTTGATGATTCTGACCTATGCCCTACTGCCACCATGGATGATAACAGTTTTTGGCTTTTGTCCACTAGAGGTGCTCGTGTTTGGTTCTTTGAATTCATCAGGCCATCACGAAGGTGCCTATCACCTAAGTTTTCCTCGACGAGAAGAAAATCCTATTCTGGTCTTCTGGATTCACCGAACCCATATGCTGTGTTCTTCTTCATTTTGGGGAAAAAGAATTACAGGCTTCATTTTCCAATTTTTCCCTCTCTCCTATTTGATGTTTGTCATGCTTATATGGACATCCTTGTCCTTTGACTTGTTTTGGGAAAGCATTGCACACATAGCCTGTTATCCACACGACATCAAGCCATTGGGCCAAATCATTACCCAGTTGTCCGCACTGGGGTATTTTTACAGAATTTATATATCATCAAGGAATTTTTTTATTGACTGACATATGAAAATTCATATCTTTTTATTAGTGTGTCCAATGGGGTCAAATATTAATTGTTAATGAATGATAATTGTTATAACATGGTAATTAGGGTTTCTTAACCCCAGGATCATGTTTAGGGTTTCATCAACCTAAGGAAGCAACTAGGACCTTCTCTAAGAGAGAGGTAAGTGGTCCATTCACTTTGAACATAAGTATTTGATTGATTGTATATATGAATGTACAATGAATGATATAAATGTATTATTTATTATTTCAATTGTTAAAGTCAATGAATTTATGATAAATTGAAAGTCAAGCTTTGTTGTCAATATATATTGTAGCATTTTTCATGAACATTAAGAGTAATGTCAAGAATAATGTTTAAGAGAAATTTAAGAGTTTTTAGAGAAAGTTAATGTTAAAAGATAACTTATATAAGATCCTCACTAAGAGGCTCCTCAGAGCAAAACCAAGAGGCACTTCGGTGCATAAGAGAAGAGGCACTTTGATGCAATCCAAGAGGCACTTCGGTGCATAAGATAAGAGGCACTATGGTGAAAAACACGATGATTCTTATATATGTCAAGATAAAAGACATAATCTAAAAGCAATTGTCTCTTTTTCAATGTTTAATGTTTAAAGTTTATTTCCAGTTTACTTGTCTTTTGAATTTATAATATGATCAATTCCACTTACCAATTTATTTGATGCATGGCTAGGGGCGCGATGCCCGTAGGAAAGGAGCAACGTCAAGGATAAAGTTGTCTTAGGACCAATTGAGGAAGGATCTCAAGGATATCTAGACAAAACCTGGTGGGTTGCCAACTATCAATAGAGTAGATTTCCTTTATGTTTATGAGACATGTGTTTTAGTTTTAGTGTGAGTTATATGATAAAGTGTAGGATGTTTAGCAGTAGCCATGTTTAGTTTTGTTCATGTAAGGGTTATGTTGAGAACTTGAGTATGAGAACTGTTATTTCATCCTGTGTTGGTTTATGTATGAACTTTATTTTTATGCAATGATAATAATTTTGTGAAATCCCAATGAGATCTATGCTTCCACTTAGTGTTGTGCATGTTTTAGAAATTGGGGTGTTATAATATGGTTTCAGAGTGAAAAATATAGTTGGCCACCAAGATTTTCTCAAAATATCATATAGTTATGTTACCTTTTGTAGATGGCTCCCGAGAGAAAATTTGATAAGGGAAAGGAACACATAGATGGATAGGGAATCTCTTCCAATGGGGGAAGTGATCATAGTTCTTTTGGAGGGGTCAACCCTAATGCACCTCTATAAGTGCTCATGAAGGCTCTCACCGATGCTATCACTAGTCAATAGGGAAGACCACAACAACCGAGGAACCATGATTTGACCTTAGTTGACTTCTTGAAGATCAAGCCTAATTCTTTTTCTGGAGAGGAAGAGTTGGATGTGGAGGGCAAAGCTGAAAGCTGGTTGTAGAACATGGAGCATTATTTATGTGACCTAAACTGCCCTAACCCATCTAGGGTTTGTTTTGGGACTCACATGCTCAAAGGTGCTGCTAGGACTTGGTGAGAGAACTTGCTAGGATCCTCTGAAGCTAATTCTCCTCCACTCACATGGGAGGAATTCACAGAAGCCTTTAAAGACCCTTATATGTCTGAAGCTATGGTTGAGAAGAAAGAAAAGGAGTTCTACAACCTCCATCAACATGGTGATATGACAGTCACCCAATATGCCATGAAGTTCAAAATCTTGCAGAAGTACGGATATGATTATGATGAACGATGTAAGGCGATGAAGTTCATTAGAGGTCTCAAGGAAGATCTTAGTTTTTCTTTGTCTGGCCGAGGACACCGCACTGTGTAAGGTGCCCTAGATGCTACCCTTGAACTAGAAGACCACCCGGGAAGAGCATGGAAAAAGGACAACCACTCCCACAACAACAACCACCATAATGACAAGAAGAGAAAGGCTCTAGCTGAGGTTGTTGCAAATCAACCTGTGAAGACTCAATGTGCCAAGTGCTCCAAGTATCATCTAGGAGAATGCAGGTTTGGAACCGGTGTGTGCTATGCATATGGTCAAATAGGCCACATTAGACCCAACTGCCCTAAGTTTCAAAAGAGAAAGCCCAAAGTCAATGAAGCACCTAGAGAGAAGTGACATGCTAGAATCTTCACCATGGTTGATGATGATGAATATGATAAGAATTAACAAGGTATGGTTTGAGTTATTAAATCTCTTTAAGTTTTTTTTGGTGAAACAAGCTCGTCTATGTTAGTCTCATCTTATAGTTGTGGTTAGTCTCATCTTATGAATGAACATGTGTAGAATTGTAAGTTAAACCTTTTATGTTAAGGATAAGGAAAACCCTAAGGTGGGTAGTACTCTGAAAATTTTGAGGACAAAATTTTTATAAGTTGGGTAGAATTGTAACACCCTAAAATTTTGAACCTTATAAAACGATCCTAACTTTAAACCCTAATCTTCTTTGTTTCAAAATTAATGTGTTGATGGCTCCCAAATATGATTCATAAACTAAATTTGATAAGTTCTGCTCCTAATTGATTCAAATTAGAAGTCAATATCACGGATTTAGGCCTAACTATTAAATAAGTGCCATTTAGGGTTTAATATAAAATTTACCCAATCAACGTTGTTCTTATGACCTCAAAAATTTATCATAAGCTGATTTTATAATTTAATGATTTATCCAAATTTGTATACCCAAATTCATTTTAAATAATCTTATATGATTAATTAAACATTTATGCTAAAAAGAGAATATAAAAAGTTAAGTTAGCCAAATTAGGGAACTAACTATATTTTCAGTTTCCTTGTGCTAAAATTTGGTAGCATGCAAATTTTCATTTGTTTTGGACTTTCCTAGCTACTCCAATTTGAACTAGGAAGGAATTAACCTAAGTTTAATAAATGACCATAATATATCTGATCCTATATGCTTTGGACTTTGGCCTGGATGCCTTTTTGGTGGCATTATTTGTCATGCGGCTCTAAGTCCTAGTTAGACTTGAACTTGGGGGTGTCCATGAGTGGAGGGACTCCCTCCTTTGCCTGACTCATTGAACTGATGGGGGACACACTGTCCCACTACATCTTGGTTCTCTCTCTCTCTCACTCTCCTCAATGCTATGCGAAACAAAGGTCCTTTTCACCATCAACTATCTTTCCCAAACCGGTAGATCCTAAACATAATGGTACTTCATGACCTAAGATTCCCAGTCGGTGAGAACCCCTCTTTCCGTCCCTATTTACCACCTCGAAGGTGACTCCTGACCTCTTTAGGGCATCACCTATATAAATGACCCCGTGAAAACGTCCAACGATCATCAAGAAACTGGATTTTGTTTCCCCTTTTTCCTCTCGCTCGCTTAGGACTTCTTTCCCTACTCAACTTTGCTCCAACTACGTCCGGCGACCTACAGTGATGCCCTAAGTGCCTCAAAGGAGCAAAGACGCTCCAAGCTAGTTCAAGGGAACTCGTGTACATCTTCTCAAGTAGTAGTTTTGATCAATTCTTCACCCTATTTAGGTATTCCATCATTTTCCCCCAATTTCGTATGTCTACTCTGTATTTCACAAATCCACAGAGGTTTTTCTATCCATACTTGTCAAGCTTTGGTCCATTCTTTCTATGTTTTCTTCTTCAAGACTAACCCACAGTCCAGGGTAGTTGCTTGCCTCAGGTTTTGCCTATTTTGATGATTCTGACCTGTGCCCTACTACTGCCATGGATGATAATTCTTTTGGGGCTTTCGACCACTAGAGGTGCTCGTGTTTGGTTCTTTGAATTCGTCAGGCCATCATGAAGGTTCCCATCACCTAAGTTTTCCTTGACAATAAGCAAATCGTATTATGTTCTTCTAGATTCACGGAACCCATGCGTTGTGTTCTTCATTTTGGGGAAAAGAATCGCAGGCTTTGTTTTCTAGTTTTGCCCTCTCACCTATTTGATGTTTGTCATGCTGCTATGGACACCCTTGTCCTTTGCCTTGTTTTGGGCAAGCATTGCAAGCATACCCTTTTATTCTCATGGCATCAAGCCATTGGGCCAAATCATTACCTAATTGACCACAGTGGGATGTTTTTATAGAATTTATAAATCATCAAGGAATTTTCTGATTGGTCGACATATGAAAATTCATATCTTTTTATTGGTGTGTCCAATGGGGTCAAATAATCTATGTATTTTGCTTAGTTTTTTGAGATCTAGACGATGGACTAAGTTTCAAAACCTGATTCAACTCCATTTTCCTTATTTTAATCAAGAACCCCAAAACCCTAGAAATTAGGTTGAATATTAATTATTAATGAATGATAATTGTTATAATAGGGTAATTAGGATTTCTTAACCCCATGATCGTGTTTAGGGTTTCATCAACCTAAGGAAGCAACTAGGATCTTCTCTAAGAGACATGTAAGTGGTCCATGCACGTTGAACATAAGTATTTGATTAATTGTATATATGAATGTGCAATGAATGCTATAAATGTATTATTTATTGTTTCAATTGTTAAAGTCAATATATTTATGATAAATTGAAAGTCATGATTTGTTGTCAATATATATTTTACCATATTTCATGAACATTAAGAGTAATGTCAAGAATAATGTTTAAGAGAAATTTAAGAGTTTTAAGAGAAAGATAATGTTAAAATATAACTTATATAAGATCCTTACTAAGAGGCTCCTCAGAGCAAAACTAAGAGGCACTTTAGTGCATAAGAGAAGAGGCACTCTGGTGCAACCCAAGAGGCACTTCGGTGCATAAGAGAAGAGGCACTTCAGTGCAAAACCTGAGGATTCTTATGTAGGTCAACATAAAAGACCTAATCTAAAAGCAATTGTCTCTTTTTCAATGTTTAATGTTTAAAGTTTATTTTCAGTTTACATGTCTTTTAAAGTTATAATATGTTCAATTCCACTTACCAATTTGTTTGATGCATGGCTGGGGGTGCGATGCCCATAGGAAAGGAGCAACACCAAGGATTAAGCTGTCTAAGGACCAACTGAAGAAGGAGCTCAAGGACATCTAGACAAAACCCGGTGGGGTGCCAACTATCAATAAAGTAGATTTCCTTTATGTTTATGAGACATATGTTTTAGTTTTAGTGCAACTTTTATGAGAAAGTGTAGGATATTTAGGAGTATCCATGTTTGGTTTTGTTCATGTAAGGGTTATGTTGAGGACTTGAGTATGAGAACTGTTATTTCATCCAGTGTTGGTTTATGTATGAACTTTATTGTTATGCAATGATAATCATTTTGTGACATCCCAATGATATCTTTGCTTCTGCTTAGTGTTGTGCATGTTTTAGAAATTAGGGTTTTACAGTTTGAGGATAGCTTGGGATGGATGGGTTTCCCTCTGCAACTAAGGCTCTAATGAAATGTGATACAATATTTCAATTTTTTCCTACTACCCTTAGGGTGCGGAACTTATGTATATGGAACATCTTGTAACTCTATAAATATTCATGTTTTTTGTTGCTTAATATTTCATGGCTCGTAATGATATACCATCTGATTAGGCCCTCTATTGTGTCCCACTTTTTGGCTACAATCCAAAAAATAGGATACAAAGGGTATGCATCCGTATCAACTGGTATATGTGCAATCTAAAATATTTTGGGCATTTTAACGAGTTTAAGTACAAAGAGGGTGTTCCATCAAGAGGGGGCATTAAAGTTAGGTAAGTTCAAGAGAATGCTTTCCAAGAGAATGAGGCATACATTTAAGAGTACACTATTTGATATGAATAGTCTTGTCATAATTCACAGTATCACAACAATAAAATATATTCACATGCAGATATATTTAGACTAAATAGCTATAGTATGACTAAGACACCATTGGATCTTTAGTCTATCAAAAATGGGTGGAGTACCACATACTGGGAGGAAATAGTGCGCCCCTATATACAAAGAGGTGGAATAGCATACCCCGGGAAGAATAGAATGCCCTAGTATTTGTGCTCATTCACCATACAATAGATATCTAGATAAATTATCAAACATGCATAAATAGAGTGGCAAGATATGGTATACATCATAAATCACATTTTCAAATCCAAACAGCAATGCAAGTGGAGTCATAGACCCAAGGAAATAAGATATTTATCAATTTAGAGAATAAGGAATTTTCATCACGGAACAAATAAAAAACCAATGAACAAGGATGCCACATTATAGGAACAATTTAGTTAGTTTAATGCCCAAAACTAAGTATAGAACAACACATACCTGATCTTTATCACCATCTCTATTTCTAAGTGTGAAATTCCAAATTAAAAAGTCTTCAAGGGCCAGTTATGAGAGAGCTACAAGGTAGAAGGATATCTATTAAAAATTGACTTCAAATCCAATGTTACTCAATTGAGTTATTTAGTATTTGGATTTCATGTCTAGGATTAAGCTCCCATATAACTAGTATATCATCTCCAACTAGGGTTTAAAATCTAATCTAGTTCTAAGATCCATATCTATTAACATAACTCTAGATGTGTTTAGGTCACGCATGATGATAATATGTATTCTTCCAATTCAGGTGTTGTAATGTCATTATCTCTATTTCTATCATAGTTCAATTTTATCAAGTTGGTCAAGAATATCTATTATAGAGATATTGTTGGATCAAAAAATTCTTATTGGATGAGTCTAGGGTTAAGATCCAATATATGAGTAAGTTTGTCACAATATAAAGTCATTCACAAATTTTATATTTTCAACTACTACCTTACTTTTTAGATTTCTTATTTTGATATATACATGTTAATTTGGATCATAGTTTTTGTTAATTTCTAATATCTTGTCTCTAGTATGTTTACTATTCATTGTTAGAATTTTAGTTTCTCTATAGAGTATTGGAGACATTATCATTATCCAACCTAGATCCTAATTTATGTGAAGTTGCCACAATAACCTTTCTACATAAAGGCCTTATATGGGTCTTTGATTGTCATAATATCTCATTGGGATTTAGTATATTAATCCTTGCATTGATCATGTCATTATCACAGTACTCATAATAACTCATAAGACCTAAGTTCTTCATTACCAAAGTCTAAGTCACATACATGTATATACTAGTTTATGGGGTCAGTCAGCTATTCCATAAACATCTAATCCATTATTTTAGTTATTTTCCAAATCCATACTAGAAATCCTTTATATGATTAGGTTTTATACTACTACAATATTGTAGAGACTCACTGATGGTTGATGCAAAACTGATCTGCCATGACCAGTTCCTTGCCGACCTTAGAGGAATGCTATGAGATAGATGGACATAAGGAACGCTCTGAGATAGATGGGGCATCACCGATCACTCACTAGAATATCCTACTGTGTTTGTGTCCTAGTTGCTATGCAAAAATTAGAGTGACAGGTGGTGCGTCCCTCCAGAGGTGCACACACTAATCAATTAGACTTCACTAGATGCCCCCCATGAGCTCAAAACACACTTGGGATCTTTTGAATTTATAAAGGACCTACAGGAACACACTTGCATACACTAAAACACTACACCCACAAGCGTACAGGTTCGTTTCATAGTATATGAAGACAACAAGTATAGGGTCGATCTACAGGGAGAAAAGGGGGCATTAGAGATAGGTTCCTATTACAGAGTCTAGGGTTGAAGAGTTTAAAGGTTGTTTTGATTTATTACACTAATGGTTGAACAATCAAGCAAGTACAGGAAGACAAGCAAGATTCAAAATCTAAGTTAACCCTAGACAATTAGTTCTAATGAGCAAGACAAGCAAGAAAGGAACAAGCTATGCTAAGGCAAGCAAGAAGATGATCTACACTACACTAAGCTAGCAAGCTAAGCAAAAAAGCAATTAAGGGCAAAGTAAGAACAAGGCAAGAAGCTAACTAAACAAGTAAAGAGCTAACTATGCTAACACTAACCAAGTAAACTGACAATTAGGGTTTTAATGTAATAAAGGGTAATGTGGTCTATTTGGGGGATGCACTTATCAGTTAGGTTGGGGGGTGACATGTAAAAATTATACTCTCGTTTATATTACCAAACCAAACAACAAGCTAGCATCTATTGAATTGTGCTAAACTACTAACTAGCCATGGATAAGGTAGGTTTTGTATAGGGGAACTAGTCCCTATAACCTCCTACCACCCTTACGAGGCTCAATTGGGTTAGGGTTTAGGTGGAATTCACTTAGAGTCTAATCAACCCTATGTTTCTAGGTTAGAGGATCTTAAGGTGATTAGGGGCTAAGGTTAGTAATGGGAGTGGAAGTGAGGTTTTAGGCCTCCCATCACTCACATTCTAGCCTTGAGAGATCTCCAAGATAATCACACTAAATTCATCTAAACTAGCTACTTAGATCTTGCACATAGGGTTAGGAGAATTGATCACTAGCATGTAGGAGTATGGATAGCTAGTTATGGATCCATGAATTGGACCTAGGAGATTTTTTTAAAATTCACACATATAACCAATTTCCCTAAGTTCGTAGGTGATTTCAAGAACAAACAACAAAGCAATTCATGAAAATGAGTTAGAAATAGAACATAATCATTAGCAAATGAAATTACAATGTTTACATATCATTTCCCTCAAATGTGGTATCAAAATAACATTTTTGGCCCCAAACAGCCCACCTAAAGGGCCTAGCGACTCATGGAAATGCAAAATACAAAAAGAAAGGAGAAAGAGGTAGAAGTAGCCATAAAGCTTGGTGTAGATGGAGTGATCATCCTCTCCAACTGCTACACAGTCATCCTTCCTCCTTCCTCTAAGGTGCAAGGGCATGGAATGAAGGTGGAAAGTGGCCAAACCACCAAGAAAGTAGGGTTTTGATGGTGGAATGGTGAAATGGAGTGGAATGGAAGTGGAGATGAAATGGAATGTCTAAGGGCAAAAAATGGGGAGCTAAGAGGCGGTAGAAGGTAGCTAACCTCGTGCTCCACCCACCACCTATATATATAGGTGGTGGGGAAGCACTAGGTCAAGTGGGGGGTAAAATAGGAAATGCAGTGGAAGAATTGTATGTAGCATTTCCGATTGGGAAACACGACTATGGTGGGTAGGGATGAGAAACATCATGGTGAAGTGGAACGATCGTGGTGAGAAAATGGAAAAAATTACTGTAACATTTGGGATTTTGAACTGATGGTGGCACGATCGTGGTGGTCACCATAGATGTGGTGAGGCAAGGGTAGCACGGTCGTTGTGTCACCACGACCGTGGTGACTTGGAGAAGCGTTGGCCATTATGAGTGCCATATTCATTTTGACTGAGCTGCAACACGGTCGTGCAAGGTGGCACAACCGTCTGGGTCAATGTGGCACAACCATTCTTTTTGGCATGACTATTCTGATCTCTGCAATTCTTCAAGCTTCTCTGTTGATTTCGAGTGAGCTAGCATGGATGTTCTATGACACCACAGTTGTGTTGGTCTCTATAGTAGCACTTTGAGATTGTACTTCATTCATCCTTGGCCATATTTTCTTCAATTGATCTTTGGCCACTAGGGGTAGGTTGAGGGAGCCTTGGACTTCACTTTAGGCCTCTATAAGGGTAGAGAAACCCTAGGATCGCTCTTTCTATCTCTTACATGCAATCATGGTCCAAATACCTGAAAAACATGCAAATAATGTCCATAAGTGCATTTTACACAAATATGCATATTGGAGGAAAAAACATGTAATCTAATAGGTATAAATGTGACTAAAGCAAAATATGACACATGATGAAGCCCTAAAATAGGGTTGCATCTCCACCTTAAACTTAAAATATACTTGTCCTCAAGTATGCTCCAACTCAATCTCTCTACAATTTTTCCACAATCAAGAAATGACAAATGCAATGCAATAGATGAATATTGATTAAATGGGATCAATGATGACTAGGTACATGCATTCCACCTATCTCCTCTCCACTTTCATAAACCAATCATGAAAAGAACATAGATCATACAAACTTCAAATATAGAGCACAAAACACATAAGATATCCATATGTCTTTCATGTAGTTCTGGGTAGATTATTTCATGATGGTGTTAATCAAAGATGACTAGGAGTGTTGTTTCACTTTCATGCATTCAACCTTATAATTCAAACAACACCAAGTGACCCACATGGCTATGGAAAAATGGTGAAGTGAGATAGGTTTGAGGCTTCCTAGCTCAACGGGTATGAAAATAGAAGAAAGGATTGCGGTAAGAGATTGGAGTTCTATAACACTCGTCTTTTCTTTATTTAGATGCTCTTAAATGGGACCGTCTTTTATTTTCTTTTTGTTTTTTGTTTTCCTTTTCTTTTATTTTCCCTTGGTGTAGGTAGGGCATATGGTGGTGAGGGTGAATCAGTGAGATAAAGCTATGTCCACCTTAAACTTTTAGAGGTGGCCAAGGCTGAATATGCACACTTTAGCATCTTTTCATGAGGCAGAGGGGTAAGAAGATGATGAATAAAAGTTCGGGTCAAAGAGGGGTCACTAGTGCGGTTCTCAACATTATATCTCATGCATGATAATTATTCCAACACTTCATCAAATAATATCACACAACATGAATGAACAACATGAAATTCATACTTCTATCATGTGATTCCATAGGCCCTAATTGTTCATAGTTTGCTCAAATCATAATTCAACCAAATTATTCACAAACATAAGAGAGGTGATGCACATGTAAAATGTCAAACATTGATACTATTTAGCAATAAACCATGATAATTCACTTGCCTTTCTCAAAGGTCATCATTTTCAATCCAAAAAGTTGTTTAGGTCAAAACATGCTTTTTGGGCAAAACATTCTAAATTTGGGAAAAATTGGCCAAAACGGTTCCAAATTGCCTTCAATCACATCTAAGCCTTCGTTATGGAACATAAAGCAAAAAACAAGTAAATCCTAGATATAATCATGCAAAAATTACAAAAATCTACATGTTATGCAATGCGCGACAAAAAGAGCAAAAATTGCAAGAAAGCAAACTACATGGCATGCAAGTATGAAAAGAAGGTAAAATCTAACCTAGATATCAAAACCAACAAAATAAAAGTAAATGACAGGTGAAATGCAAAAATAGTGAAATGAGAAAGAGGGCATATCGTCCTATCACCCCAAACTTTTGAATCATGTTGCCCTCAGCATGACACTAAAGTCAAGGAGTGATAGGGTAGATGGTCACTATGGTGGCTCTAGTGTTGCTCCTCCCTATGGTGGAGGATGCTGATAGTAGCTGCCCCAGTAGTCTGCCTGTGAAGGTGGGTAGGAATCTTTATATGCAAACAATGCACCCACCAATCTTCCCCCCACTAGGGGTTCCTCTAGGTCTGGGCATGTTTGAACCGATACATAAGGTTGATATGAATGTGCATGTACTGATGATCCAACCACAATGCATCCTCTGAACGCTAAAATTCCTCCTGTGCCTTCAAAGACCTATCCTGTGTACTATGAATATCCTCCAGCTGTACATGTATGGTAGACATGTTGTATGCGTTCACTAAAGGCTGCTCTGGCTCTACTGTCCCTGCCTCTGCCTCTCGTCTTCTCACTTGATGTGTCTCTCTAGCCTCTACTACTCTCCTCTGCTCTGCCACCCGTGACTCTCCAAATTTCTCATCCAGTACCACCGTTGGTATTCCTTCCTCTCTAGGTTCTCCTCCTCACATCTCCTTAGGGTCTCCAAGAAATATGGAGTCGATCCATACTCACCTAGTAGAGGTGGAGTGTGGTAGGGTAACTCTAGTGAGACACCTGCATACATGGGGTTGACCTGATATATGATCTTTTGATCCACTATAACAATCATGGAAGAACAAACCAAGTAATGCAGGTCTACCAATTTCCCCCCTTCTTACCCTGTGTAGCCAAAAACATTTTGTCCTAGGGCAGTTGCAATGGACGTCACAACCCCCCCCCCCCACCATAATGAATGTGTTCTTACTCTTAGAAGGAATCATTCTCAAATGGTCAATAAAAAAGCACCCGTATTCACATATTTCCCTTATACCATCCAGCCCAAGACAAAAAGGTCCTTCTTTGTACAACTACCTTGGTTCTAATATCTTCCAAAGATTATATTTGCAAATACTTTCTGAACGTAGAAGAGGAATGAATTGTGAATCAGACTTGTTTTAGATTTCCCCACTACAAAGTTTCTTTGTACGGTGAAGTGCTTTTACATGGCTAGGTAAGTGGCACTTGAGTTATTTTCTATCCTCCCTCCATCCAGGAGGGTTGAATCTCATCACTGGAAGCAAAAATCTTATTTAACATTGATGAGGTGATGACCCAGTGTTTATCCCCAATCATGACTTTAATGGCGTCTTCACCATCCTCAGAGACCTTCTCTAAGGTGGCAAAGAACTGATGTGTCAGCTCCACATAGGTATCTTGTGGTGTTGCCAAAATCTTAAAGAGGCGCATTGTTTCCATCATGCCCTAGAAATAGGTGTACAAACCTAAGCTCTCCATCATTTCCCGACATGCATAATGGGTGGAAATCTCCTTGTGTGTCAAGCACTCCGGGTGCTTCGGCCCTATCGCCCTATTTCTAGTAATCTCGGACTCTCTCTTGGGCTATTGTTGGGGTACCTCTGGATGTGGTGCATCTGGCATGGCCTCATCCTCATCATTCAACTGTAACTGTCTCCATGCTCACGGCTTTGGCTGTAGTTGTGGTTGCGGTATCGTGGATGTTGAAGGACATGCTGCTGAAAGTGATGACCGAGTTGAGGAAAAAGAGGGCTGATCTGACGAGGGAGGTGGTGGTGCTTCTCTAGACAATGATGCCATTGCTCTCTGTGGCTGAGGGGAAGCCTCATCCACAATCATATCTACCAAAGCATCTAACTCTTTTGCCGACAAATGTGTTGTCCCATCGGAGTTGGAGGCAGACGGTGGTTGTAGAGGGGCAAGGGATGCCGACAGGGTAGAAGTAGAGGCGTTCTTAAACCGAAGGCCATAGAAGATGACCTACTTTGTCCTGGATATCACTTTCTTAGTGATAATCTTCATTTGGGGTGGATTTTGGTGTAGAAAATTTAGATTTAGGTTTTCTCCAAATAAGGTGGTTGTTGGGGCGGAATGGAGAGAAATTGCAAGATTTGTGGATTAAAGTGGGTGGAATCTGGAGGTTAGGGTAGTATAAAAGGTGGGGGAATGATCAGAGATGGTTGGAAATTTAGTGGACAATCAAAGGTGGAAGATGGGAGTTAGAGTGGTGCACAACTGCTAGGGCATGGAGAACACAACTGATTTATTTGCAAAATGAAATGAGCAAGTGAAATGAGATTGCTAAATTCTCAATGACTTAAGCCGGGGTCAGGCTCCAACACGACTTTGTTGTGTTGCTTGCTCCATGACCATGCTGGGCCACATGACTGTTCTTCCCTAGATGTAACACAGCCATGGTGCCTTGCACGACTGTTCTAATATGTTCTTCATTTCTTTGATTTTCTTTGATTCTCCTATTGATTTGAATGTACCACCACGACCATTCCATGGTACCACATCGGTGGTGAGTACTATAGCAGGTATTCCACACTTGAACCTCATCAAAACATCACATCTTTGAACAAAAATTATTTTTCATGAATCTTTTATCTAAATTTCCTCATTTCACCCTATTTTTCACTTGTACATCTTAAAACTAAACAAAACTATTAAAAACAAGTGTGTGTTTTTTTTCTTGGAAAATGCAAAAATGAATAAAAAGTATCAAAATTGAGAGGTTGGGTAAAACATTCCCCTAACCTAAGTGGGTTTCCTCCCACAAGCATTGAGTTTCATGCCTTCAACTGGGCTTCTTGGAGATTCTTGCATTATTCATCCATTTGGAATTCTCACGTGTCCACTCATGCAATAAATGTACCTCTCACTTGCATTCAACCTATGTTCCTCATCCCTTTGGTCACAAATCTATCATCAATTCTCTCATTTGGATCTCCTTCTCTCAAATGACCACTCAGACTCTTGAAGTGACCATGTCTAATATCCTCATCTCAGGTTCCCTGGTTTGGGGTCATGTACATGTTGATCTTTATCTTCATGTCCATGAAAGAGATAGTCATTGTTCCACTATGAACATGTATCTCAGCAATAGATTGCAATGACTTTCCCAAGATGATGGGAATCTTCCTATCCTCCAGTTCCATATCAAGAACAATGAAATCCACTGAGAACACTACACCCTTTTTCTTATCTATCATCACCAAACATCATCCACTCTTCCCCTAAGAACTTTTATGGATCGATATGCCAATTGGAGAGTGTAATGTACTGGTTTCAACTTGCTTAAACCCAACTCGACATAGACATTATATGGAATCAAATTCACTCTAGATTCCAAATCAAGTAGAGATCGGTCTATGCAATGTCACCCTATGCATCTAAGTATGATTGGGGCTCTTGGGTCTTTCCACTTCATTGGAAGTGAATGTTGGATGATATATCTCACTTGCTCAGTCAACTTGACTCTCTTTGGTATTCTTCCCATTGACCTTCTCTTCATTGTTAATAGGTTCTTGAGGAACTTAGAATATGATGGGATCTACTTGATAGAATCCAACAATGGAATGTTCACTTTCAGTTGGTGAAACACCTCAAGAATGTCAATGTTGTGATTCTGCCTTCTTTTCACTTCCGGGGGATCATCAACTGCATCGGGGAAGGGTGGTTCACTTACTTTTGCTTGACTCACATCAACATGATTTTCTTGTGGCATGCTAGTAGATGGACCACTAGGGATGGTAGAACCTACAAATGGAGTGTGAGGTGGAGCACATGCTATTACAAACTCAACATGTGATGTCACAAAATCATCTTCACCAATGTCAATCACAATATCACCACTTGGCTGCCTTTGCTTTACTTTATCAACCTTTCTTTTACCCAGGGGCTGCTCAAGAGTTTTCCCACTCCGTAGAACTGTCACAATACTACCTTGGTCATGATGGAGAGAGGGAGCATGTTGTGGCTGTAGAGGAAGTGGAGGTGGTACCTGGTATTGAAATTGGGGTGGGTGGATGGACAATTGGGATTGGAAGGTAAAGTATTGAGAAAGTTGTGGTAATGGAGGGGGGGGGAGGTGTATAAAGCTTTGGATGACCTTGGAAGTGGTATATGGGCTGCACTTGCATTAGAGGTGAACCATATATAACTTGATTGGAATGCATGGGTCCACTTGCTTCATTAAAACTCATTATGGGCTTTGAAGACAATTTTTCCTCTTAGAGAGGAAGTATAGAAGATAGATGCTCTATCCTTTACTTAAGCCTTGTAACATTATCTTGGAAATTATCAAATCTTTTCAACCTACAGAGAACCTCTTCCTCAATCCTTGACCTATATCTTGGTCTTTGTTGTCCTGGGTAGCTATATGATTGAGGTGCCTACTGTTCTTCATCAAAGGAACCATCATAATTCACAGAATGGAAAGGAACATACTTGGTTCTTCATGAAACTCACCATGTCACTAAGAATCTTCATCACTTGTGCGCTTGAATCACTATGAACTAGAGATGTCACACCAAAGGCAGGGTCACCGTCATTCATCATGCTAGAAGCTCAAATTCTTGAACTTTCTGCCAACCGCTCAAACAACGACCATGTCTCCTCATGTGGCCTAGACATAAGAGCTCCTCCACAAGAAGAATCCATTATAGCTTGACCAATTGGAGATAGAACAAAGTAAAAGGACTGAACTAGCTATCACAAAGGGATCTCATGGTGCGGGCAATCTCTTAAACATCTTTTGAAATCTCTCCCATGCATCGTGAAACCACTCATTGCCCATTTGACTAAAACTCACTATGGCACGCCACATTTGTGTCAACCTTGCTATAGAGTAGAATTTCCTTAAGAATGCATTCTTCATCTCTTCCTAACTCATGATGTCCCTCCTTGAATAATACCACTTTGTCCTTGAGGGAGAATGAGATCAAGGTCAACCTGATGGCGTCATCATTGGTTGTCGGCATCCTGAAGGGGGAGCATACTTCAAGAAAGGAGTCCAAGTGCTTGTAGGGGTTCTCACTCTCCAATCCATAGAAGGCGGGAAGGAGACCAAGAAGACCCGGAGGGATGGAGAATTTCTCCCCTGGCATTTGATCAACTCTACTAGCAATTGGTGATTTATAGTTGCTAGGCATGAAGTACTATTGAAGTGGCTTGAGAGGTGCATTTTGACCTTCCATCTTGTCTTCCTCGAGTGGCTTGTCACATACACAAGGCACAACCAAACAAAAGAAATCAAATTAGCAAACCAATATACACAAATAATACAAAGAATAAAGAATAACGAATAGCAATAATGAGGACAGTAAGAAAAGATCAAAGAAAAACTAACTAGCTAGGCCGAGCATCTTTCTCCCTGACAATGGCACTAGAAAGCTTGGTGTGTAATGCCAGAGGTACACACGCTAATCAATTATACTTGACTAGATGCACCCCACGATCTCGGAATATACTTGGGATTTTTTAAATTTATAAAGGACCTACACGAACACACTCACATACACTAAAATTCTACACCTGCAAGCACATAGGGTCATTTCATAGTACAGGAAGGTGGCAAGTATATGGTCAATCCATAGGGAGAAAAGGGGGCACTAGAGCTAGGTTAGTTTTGGCTAGATTTCTACTACAAAGTCTAAATTTGAAGGCTTTAAAGGTTGTTTTGATTGATTACGCTAAAGGTTCGAACAAACAAGCAAGTAAAGGAAGACAAGAAAGATTTAAAATCTAAGTTAATCCTTGAAAGTTAGTTCTAATGAGAAAGAAATGACAAGGCAAGCAAGAAAGGAAAAAGCTATGCTAAGGCAAGCAAGAAGATGATCTACACAACACTAAGCTAGCAAGCTAAGCACAAAATCAATTAAAGACCTAAAATGGAAAGGACAGAGAAAGAACAAGGCAAGAAGCTAACTAAACAAGTAACAAGCTAACTACGCTAACAATAACTAAGCAAGCAGGCAATTGGGGTTTTAATGCAATAAAGGATAATGTGGGCTATTTGGGGGATGCACTTATCAATTAGGTTGGGGGTGACATGTGAACATTATAATCCCATTTATATTATCAAACAAAACAAAAAGCTAGCTAGTGTCTAATGAATTTCCCTAAATTACTAACTGGACATGGATATGGTATGTTATGTATAGGGTACTAGTCCCTATCACATCCTACCACCCTTATGAGGCTCAATTAGGTTAGGGTTTAGGTGGAGTTCACTTAGAGTCTAATCAAGCCTAGGTTTCTAGGTTAGATGATCTTAGGATGATTAGGGGATGAGGTTAATAATGGGAGTGGAAGTGAGGTTTTAGGCCTCCCATCACTCACATTCTAGCATTGAGAAATCTCTAAACTAATCACACTAAATTCATCTAAACTAGATTCTTAGACATCTCACACACAATTAGGAGAATTGAATAGCATGTAGAAGGATGGGTATCTATCTAGGGATCCATGAATTGGACCTGGGAGTAAAATCCCAAAATTCACACATATAACCAATTTTCCTAATTTCCTAGGTGATTTCAAGCACAAACCACAAAGAAATTCATGAAGAATGGGATATAAATAGAACATAATCATTAGAAAACGAAATTACAATGTTTACATATCATTTCCCTCCAACATGGTATCAAAGTAACATATTTAGCCCCAAACCACACACATAAGGGGCCTAGCTACTCATGGAAATGCAAAATATAGAAGGAAAGGAGAAAAAGGTAGAAGTATCCATGTATCTCGGTGTAGATGGAGTGATCCTCCTCATCAAAGTGCTGCAAGGTCATCCTCCCTCCTTCCTCCAAGGTATAAGGGCATGGAATGAAGGTGGAAAGTGGCCAAACCATCAAGAAACTAGGGTTTTGGTTGATGAAATGGTGAAATCACATGGAATGGAGATGGAGATGAAATGGAATGGCTAAGGGGAGGAAATGGGGATCTAAGAGGGGGTCGAAGGTAGCTAACCTCATTCTCTAGCTGCCACGTATGTATATATTGTTGGATCCTAGGATGGGTGATTGGATGCTCTAGAGGGGGGGTGAATAGAGCTGAATGCACTTAAACAAAATTCATTAGACCTTCAAGATATATCATAAGATAAGGTTGCTAAATAGGAAGTTTGAGTGAAACTAAAACATACATAGAAAGGGAGAGAGAGATTGATCAAGCACCAAGTTACAAGCTATGTAAAGTAGTTCCACACTTCAAACTAGAAGTATGTCAGTCCACTACCTGGAGAGGTCAACCTCTAGGATTTCTTAACCATTGCACTCCTACATTCATTCATAAGATTTACAATACATGACCCACCAAAGAACTTACCTATCCAATACAAAGAGTCTTCAACCTTACCACGAACTTACGCACTTTGCAATGAATCTTCAACCTTCACCAAGGACTTACCCACTCTTGCATAAGTCTTCACCCTTACAGGGATTACCCACTCTTCTTGGATCTTCTGCCTTTGACTTCACCTTCACTCGGGGAAGCTTTCACCAAGGATTTACCCACTTGAGCAAGGAGTCTTCTGCCTTCACCAAGGGCTTACCCACTCTTGCTCCAAGTCTTCATCATTGATCTTAACTAAGGGACTCCTTTCCTTGGCCTTCGACACCTCTCTTAGCCAAGAGAGAGAACCTTCATCTTCATGGTTGAAATGAGTGATAGGGAGGTGGAGAAAGTGGGAGCCTCATAAGATATACAAATAGAACTAGCTCTCTTATAGATTTCCTACTCACTCTAATGAATTTAGCAAGTGATTAAGCTTAGAGAGAGAGAGGAGGTTGTAGGATGCACCCAACTATAGAATCAAAACCTCACATAGAGTTTTACATTGAATGCTCAACCTTGGAATGAAGCCCAAGCGGTCTGATTTATAGTTGGCGATGCCTCTTAGCCTTTGGGAACACTTAAGAACAAAATATAGCCATTTTGTGGCTTGCAACTGATATATTTTTTATTATTGCAACTCCACAATGGCTAGAAACACTTTTCTACACTTTTTCGTACAATGCTATTGGTCGAATATCTATAAAGATAACTCGACCGATCCCACTAAGAGACAAGACCAATTTAGGCCATCGATCGAGTTTGTCCTGGGGTAACTCGATCGATTCACTTAAATAAGTTTTGGTCTATAGAGGGATCGGTCGAGTTCTATGAAATGAAAACTTGATCGATCAAAAGTCATTTTCAAGATCCAATTAGGATCGACTGATGAACAACCTAATGTGAATTTTGGAAAATGGCTTTTGAGTGTTTAAATATTCGATCTAAGTTATCCTAATTTTTTCTAAGCTTAATTACAAGTCATACAATCATTACAAGTGATTTACACCATGATTCTAATGGATGTACATCATATTCCAAAATTGTGCACTTGTATTGACTTTGACTTGTCTTTTCTCCAAGTTGATATGTGTAAGTTAGGGCATTTGGAGTGTGTCTATACCTGATCTAAAATCACTCAAGTAGAGACATTAGACACAAATAAGTGGAATGGTTTAGTCATCATCAAAACAATGGTTTAGTCAATTTAGACCTTGAGTCCACATTGACCTAGAGTCAACATATATAGGTGTTGGGGAAGCACTAGGCCAAGTGGGAGGTAAAATAGGAAATGTAGTGGAAGAATTGTATGTAGCACTACTGGATGGGAAGCACATCCATGGTGGGAAGGAATGAGAATGGTCATGGTTGAGTGGAATGACCATGGTGAGAAAATGGAAAAAATCACAGTATCAGTTGGGATTTTGAACTAATGGTGGCACAGTCGTGGTGTGGCAAGGGTTGCATGACCTTGGTGGTCACCACGACCATGTTGGCTTGGAGAAGCGTGGCCGTTCTAAGTGACATGGTCATTTTGACTGATCTGCAACATGGTTGTGCAAGGTGGCACGACTGTTATGGGTCAATGTGGCACAACCATTCTTGTAGCATGACCATTCTGCTCTCTGCAATTCTTTAAGATTCTCTATTGATTTTAAGTGAGCTAGCACGGCCGTTTGGTGACACCACGATCATTCTAGTATTTGTAGCAACACTTTGAGCTTATACTTGGTTCATCCTTGGAAATTTTTGCTTCAGTTGATCTTTAGACACTAGGGGTAGGTTGAGGGAGCCTTGGACTTCACTTTGGGCCTCTCTAAGGGTAGAGAAACCATAGGCTATTTATCTCTCTCTTCCATCCAAGCATGGTCCAAATACCTGAAAAACATGCAAATAATGTCCATAAGTGCATTTTACACAAATATGCATATCATAGGAAATAACGTGTAATCTAATAGATATAGATTTGATTGGAGCACAATACAACACAAGATGAAGCCCTAAAATAGGACTACATCACTAGGGACACATGAAATACCAGGAAGTGAATCTTTATTTTTAGATAGGAGGAAGATAACTTGTGTCTTTGAATATACATCATCCTCTTGTGACTAAGATGAATGAGTTGAACAACTCCAGTACATGTAGGATCTAAATTAGGTACATGGGGGTGTCCTCCTTGATGACACTCTAGTCCATTGGGACTACAAGCATAATATGTTGTATATAAAAGTTGTTCCTCTCTTGACATGTTTGATATGATATTGTAAATTTCTTGGCCTATGTATTTTATTGTAATACTTTGTCCCATACTAACTAATCTTTTGAATTTATAAATATATCTTGAACAAAACCTCAAACATAATTGGGATACCATTTTGACTACATGTGTATAATGATGGTTATGATTGCTCAAAAGATGCGACATTTTCACATTGGAGTGATAGAAATTGTACATTAGTTATCTCCTCCTATGATCATATTAGTTGTACAAATAAAGCATAACCCTCCCCATTCTATATTAAAGTTTATTGGGATCACATAACCCTGGATAATGTTGATGACCCTAATGGAAAATTCAATATAAAATACATCTTGTCTCATAATGAAGATTTTGATCCTACCAAGCAATACAATTGATAGGCGACACATTTTTTGTCAATAGTTATGTACTTTATGGGAACCACATAGTCAATACACTTGTACTGAATGTTTCCCTTCAAATGGTTTATAGGTTCAAATCTAGTATGCATACAAGATTACTACTACATCTGAAGTGAGATTACATAGTTGCACAACTGTTATAGATCCTGTATATAAAGATGTACATGTTCAATCATAATGTATTTCCAATTTGTAATCCAAATTATCTAATCAAAATATATAATTCTTCCATATACATGTAATGCATTCCTTCTGGTGCTTTGTGTGACTGTTCTTGTGAAACTAATATCTGCCTTACACTATGATCTCTTATTATGCCCCAAGTAGCATTCTCACATTTTTATGCTAGAATTATGGTATGTTACAATATATGTTTTGCAAATAGTCTTATATTATTGCCATTTGTCCAGAAATAATATTGTATTTGGTCCCTGTATACAACAAAATAACTGAACACTTTTTCTTGATCAATTGGTTATATATGTATGAAATCCAATATTCACACTTACATGATAGAACACACTAACCTTAATATATGATCAAAAATATTTTCCACATTTTGATATTTATGTCTATTCCAATAGCCATATTATTAGCTGTCCTTGACTCTATTGGATAAGTGCAACACATCTATGATTCTTTAGACCTACATAATCATTATAAGAGGGGAAAAATCTAAGCACATTAACCCTTTTAATCCACTATCCTTTTATATATAAAAATGACACGACCTACGTTATGTCTAATATATCATAATTGAATCACTAAGATACATATGTTACTCCAAAGTACACCATTCTTAGTGTGAGTGTAGTGTTTCCTTGAATTTTTTCATTTATCACCTTTTGTGTTCTCCCATATGCATTTGATATACACCTCAAGTATTCTTGTTATACTTTCATATCTTGCCATACCTTGCAACCATTGTGGGATCAAAGCTTCAATCAAGTTTTTTCCCTTGACAACATATATGTGCTAATTGACGATTCAACTTGTTTTTGTGTGGACACCAAAAGACATGACATGAGCCACAAGAAATGATAGAATTAGGGAGTACGTAACGAACCTAACATCTATTATCCCCAGTTGAATGAGAATAAAAGAGGAGGATTCAATTTCTAATATAATAGATGAAATAATATAATTGATATGAATCATTTTATTCTATTACAACAATGAAAAAGTGTTCACATTAAGAAATTTACATACTCAAGATGGAGGGAGAAAAAATGTCCTAGAAAAGAAGTTGGAAATAATACTATAGAAAAATAAATTCTAATCCAACTATCTATGAATTCCTCCTTGACTTAGCATGTGCACTATCACCATATTAGTTCATGGTTCATTTTTCAACATCTTGAAATAAAGTACAATAAAACACCAACAACTGGAGTGTGTTGGTATGTGGGGCAAAAATATCATGAACAAAAGTAAGAGTACACATAAGAAAATTTATTTGAGACTGAAATCTCATCTTTTGTTTGTGTTAAACCTTACTATGTAATAACTTGGTGGACTAGCATATCTCCTCAATATTACATATACCATATTGTTGTCATGATCTTTTCTATGAAGTTTCATATATGCAAATGCCCTACTCTAATGCATGATAATATTCTATAATGGGATTTTATAGACATGCCAAGTTTTAATTTTGACAACATTTTAGAGTGAGTTAAACTTGGAGGATGGGGATGGACTTTTCCTAAACACCCTGATAATTTTTCTGTAACAAATGACATCTATTTTATGTGTTCATGTGATACACACATTGATTTTATGATTTCATATAATGAAACAAAAATTTAATCAAAATCCGTTAAGACAATCATGAGCATCATAAAATCATCGATATAATGAGTGAATATAAATTAAACCCATGTACCGTAAGGATTTAAAATAACTTCTTTCCCGATATAATTCAGAAAAATGTGGTAAGTTTGAACATAACAGATAAGTCTCTTAGTTTTGGATATCTAGGGTTAGGGTTAAAACTTAGTTTTTAATAGTGAAACACTAACTTGAGTCTAAAAGAGGAAGCCTTAAATCTAAATATGACACATGTTCTCAGAACCCATAAGAAATTTGGACTAAATCATTCATTAATACTAAAATTGAAGTTATGTATCTGATTGCTAAATACCATGCATGTTAGTTAATATTAAAGGAACACTCAAAATAAGATTTTCACAACACACTGTATAAAAAGAATATATTTTTGATGAGAAACAAAAAGGGTTTCTATATAATTTTGACTTCTCTCTATTATTTCTATTATTTCTTAGTTATATAAGGTTATTTAGGATTTTTAGTGAAGTCTGAAGGTTTTTTTATTTGTCTTGTCGTCCCCTTGCAAGAAAAATCAAGCATGGACTACAACCGCTAATTAAAATAGAACCATTGAATGTGGTAGTACTATTACCAAAAAATATGTCCTGAACTAAGATATCTTTGATATACTTTGGTGGATGGATATAAGACTTATACAACCCAAACTTTTTCAATAATTCTTAGCCAACATTTCTACAGATTTATTCCTTTCTCTTTGAATAAACTCCACTTACCAACTCGACCACCTCATGGTGCCGACCTTGTCCAGCCACTGTGGATATCTGGGGTTGTGTTAATAATCCATGTCAATCATACACACAACTGTTAAGTATTCATACTCTATAATCACCTTTATCCATTGGGTTTAATATCTAATTTTAGCCATATATATGCCATAGAGTTCATCCTTAGTGACATCCGGAGTGTCTACTTCCTCTACAACACCCCCATCTAGTTTCCTTTGTTATCCCAAATGATCTCCACTCATGATGTTTGCTTGTATTTCATGGCAAAATATGTGTTTCTATTGGTATATACCCTTGGATGTATCTCCCATTGAATATACATTGGCCTTCCTTGTGAGAAATCATCTCATTTCTAGGCTTCCAGTTGATTGTGTACCTCCTTCTAAATGAACTTAATCTGCTGAAGGTGAGGTGTTGGCTTCTGCTCAAAGACATGTCTGTATCAACACGTCCATACATGCCAACATGTTGTCATGACTCAATAGTTAGTTTATCTTTCCCCACAATGTAGGTATTGATACACACATGAATATTACTAATAGAAAACAAATGATTTAAATCACCCCTTTTCAGAATTCCCTCCCATACTTCTTTTACATAAGCACGATATCGTACCGTATGCAAGGTAGATTCCTCATGTGCTCCACATCTAGGATAGGAAGTACTATGATCCATGTGCCTATGAACTCTCCATTTTTTTGTGAGAATGGATTTGTGGTTCAGTAGCTAGCAAACATTCCGATTCTTGCACTGACTCTATCTATCCAAATATCACTTGAATCCTCACTAACTATGATGCATTTCCCTTCTCTTAGCTTTGAGTATGTAACCTTTGTATAGTATCAACCATTAGTTATTAGGGACCACAATATTACATCCTCCATAGTTCCATCTACAAGTTTATGGATCTTTTGGATATCCTCTACCAATTATTTAGGGAGCCATTCTTTTAGAAACTTGAGGTCCCAAGCGCGTTCAAACTTAATCAAGATAGATACCTTTCGGTCATGAAGGTCCTTTGTTACGGGATTTAGAACATGATTCCTCAGGATAGGACTATTCTCCCACCATCTATCACCCGTACTATAATATCATGGCCATTAAGGGTTAAGAGGTATGACTTGTCTTCAATGAATTTCTTACCAACAATTGCTGCTCATCCCAGCCCTGAGGTGATGTTACCTTTGCTGTTGAAACATTTTTGAAATATTATATGGTGGTATGTACACCAGGGAGTGTCCCTTCTCGTGCTCGAGTCTCATGCTTTCTTCAAGAACAAAGCTTGGTTCCATTCCCTCATTGCCTTCACCCCATGCCACAATTTTTCTTATTGTTGTTAATTTATCCTAGGATACCAGGGAGAGAGGATGTTCCTTATGCCCCCCTTCAAATGAACCTTCATATGATGATGTCAATGATGTCATAGAGATTCACAGGAAGAGTGGTGGTTTGCATAATGTAGGTCAATATCACAAAGAGGGTAGCTTTGGCAATGCATACCCTTCTTGTAAGGGATAATCTGTGCACATACCAGACATTAATGTTCCCCAGAATCTTCTCCAAAACTTTATCGTAGATTTGGTTAGTGACTTTATGTAGGATCAGCTCAGCTAGGTATTTACCTAGATATTTAATCACTTGGTATCCACTAGCCCTTCTAACTCTTCTTTATGTCTCCCATGACAAACTTTTAGCAAAATAGATTCTAGTTTTCTCCACTAACAAAGTTTTCCGCAAATACCTCCTCAAAGGCATTAAAGAACTCTTAATTTGTTCTCATTTGATCCATAAAATCTTTAAAAAAAATCAAATCATCTGAGAAGCAAGCATGGAAGATATTAGGACCTTAAGCTCCAAGCTTAACTGGTTTCTACTCTTTTTGATTGATCTTTTGCTGGATCAACTGGCCCAATCTCTCCAGGCACATCAAAAACAGATATAATGATAATGGATCTCCTTGTAGGAGTCCCCGACTAGATTTAAACTCTCTAGACCCATTCCCATTCCATATATTGATGTTGATGTAGCATCTAATGTTATCCTGAAGGCCAACCTGTTGGGTAGTTTCATCAATAAAATTCCACATCATCTAGTCTTATGCCCTAGTATCATCAATAAACTTGCTAGAACGTGGAGTGATTCTTAGGATTTTAAGAAGCATGTGTGACTAAGATTCAAATTATAGCATTATTTTTTATATTATATTCCACTAATTTATTGCTTAATAGTGTATATAGTTTCATATTCATTTAAGTGACCACTAAAAACAAATAAATCTTTTTTGACCATTCATAATATGCACTAGTTATTAAATGGAACTCGAAATGATTTTATAGAATTGATTGCATGTATAAATTTAAGAGCATAAAGTGATCCTTATGGTCTACATGTTTAAATAGATAAAAGTCATGTAGGAAGTGTGGTCATTTTGACATGATATTATTCAACATCTACTTGAGATGAGATAAATGTCAACTAGATGGTTGAATCAAAGATATCTTCTGTAGATTAGAGAAACAACACTTTTTTGTTTTCTATATGGCATCATAATCTTAATGAGTCCTCACGAGCATTGCGAGGTGGCATGAACACACCAGAACTTTAACTAGAAGATGCATCTTTTTTAGAGAAAGCAGCTTAACACCAAAATCATTGAGAGATATCACAACGAATGCCAATGGTCAATCCCTTGACACTCATAAGTTTAAGAAGAGGATGATTCAATCAGAACAAGGACTTGGAGGAAATAAATGATACTATTCAAATAACCAAAATAAAAAAACTAAAACTAGGTTGTAGTTGTTTACCTTAATTGACTGTTAAACATGATTGGTTGACATTGATAGGGGTATAAAGAACTCATGGGTGAGTTCATTCAAGTTGATGATAGATGGGACCTCCTTCTGAGGCAAAGATATTGAAAGTAGGGATCAAGGGTTTGGGGCCTCCTCAGTAGAGGCTATTACTATGCTTGTTGGGACAACTTCCTTGACACTTTTTGGTTCTCATGGAATAGTGAAATTAATTTCAAGCACTGAAATTTGAGATCAAGTTGTTGGTTTCCTAAGAAGACAAAGGATATGGTATGCAAGGAGGAGGTTAGTTTAATCTTTAACATTATTTTTTTTCTCAAAAAAATTCGTTTGTCAAATCTAAACAATATTTATCTTATATATTTTCCCATATCTAGACATGTCAAAATATAAAATAAATAGAAATATATATTAGCAGTGTCCTTATCACAAAATAAATTTGGTTAAATTGAGTCAATTTTAATTAAGGATATCTAACTCGATTTACAAATAAAAATTAGAGACTAAAAGAAGATTAATAAACAACAATGCTCTTTATTATAGAGGTAGACTTCTATCTAGTTTGTGTGCATGAGCATTTTTTTCATGACAACGATCATCTTGACATAACTTAACTCCTAGTCTCATATGTTGTAATATAAAATTTATTACGTTACTTATCTCAGGTACATGTTTTTTTCTACCTTTTAGGACTATGACTTTGCCCTAACATCAATTAATAGCCACCATTTCCCAACACATGGCACCTACTAAACAATTCCAAACTTAACATCGAATAAAGAACTATTTAGTGTCTTAGACTATCATTGTATTTTCATCATCATCCACTTGAGGATAGATAAGGAATGGAAAATGTTGCAAAAATTCGAGATCGGCTTGATATTTTGAATATTGAAATCTAAGAAAATAATAATTCTTCAAAGGATTTTAAAGGGGGTAAAAACATGTATTCAACCACTTTTGTGACATTTTGAGATTGATTTTTCTTGGATTCTCCTAAGTGAACTATAATTCTTAAGAATTCATACCGTAAATAATGACTTCCATACAACTATAAAGATTTCTACTCAGCATATACATGCCATTTTTGTTTTTGAAGATTTGGAGTTTATTAAAACTTGAATTTCTAGAGTAAGGTATCTCAACAATCTCTACAATAGTAATCCCCTAACTGAAAAGGTTCCTTTGTTTGTCTCATTTGATTTTATTTCTATAGTACTTATTAGTTCTTCATATATAGAAAAAAATAGATTATATCCATCTTGCCTTTTGGAGTAACTACTATTAAAAAGTTTGTGATGGTACAAATCATAAATCTTTCATTCACAAGTCTACATGCTAACTAGCTGAACAAGACCTCCTTGGAAACCATAAGTTCTTACATAAAAGAGTTTTTGATGTAATTGAGTAGGCATGCATTTACTCTGTCTTGTTAATGGGATCTTGTAATTTGGACTGGGTTAGTCAGGGTTATGTCTGGATGTCTAGATTAAACTATTCTAGATCCAGTATGATTTTGTTTGGATACATAATCTGGTTTTGGCCCAGTTCATATCTTGTTTTAGTCTTTTTCTCTTTGGATAGATGATATCCTAACTTGCTTAAGCTTATTTTATTTCCAGTGTATCAAGTAAAAATGGAATGAACTATGTGTTACTATAATGTAAATTGAAAAATATAATACAAAATAAATTTCTAGATCTTATATTTATTTCTACCTTGTGTTAAAATTTTATGTAAATATTTATATGTACCTATGTTCTACTTGAGTAGATACTTTATATAATATAAGTATACTCAAACTTATATTTTGATGTTATGGTTGGTTTGTCTTTGTTGTGTACGAATGACATAATGACACATATTTGGTAATTCCATTGGGAAGTACTCTCACAATTAGGGAGGAACATGTAAAAAAATTATTATCTCAATGGAGTTGAGGAAAGATTTCATAACATTCAAATCCACTTCAGTGTAAGTGTAGGGCTCTATTTTTGCATAAGTGTAGGGCAACTCATACACATAGTGATATTGAGGTGTAGATGTTTCACATTTGAAACATAGAAATAGTACCACTAGCATTGAATGATGATACATTGACTTATTCAATAATGCATATATATCTCTCCATTGAGGAGTAAGTTCATCTTTAAAATTATTGCTCAAAATCACCTCTAAATAATCCAATCCCCATCTAAGGAGGAATATATCCTAGTTATGTTTAAGGAACTAGAAAACATTACAAATTTAACTCGTGTCTACTGTTGATGTTGTTTTGAGACTAATGTAGAACATAAGTCCGCCTTGGGACATGAAGCTATTACAACTAGGAAAGGAATTGTAATAATCAACATATAATTCCACTAATCTCTATAATGAGTCCTCATCTGCCTGATACAACTAGTTCATATTGATAAGCTCTATATTTCTTCTGAATGATTACCATTATAATCAATGTCACCAACCATTCTAGATTTATCTTCACTCACATTAGGTGCATTAAATCCAACACCTTGAACTAGTGGTTGCCCCAAGCATGAATATCATAATCTAGTTGTAATTCTAGAAATTAGGTGAAGGAATATACAATGGTTGAGGTTGTTACACTACCCTTATTGGATAAGTGCATGTAACAGTTCACAACATTTGTGGAATTGCATCTTCGTGTTTTAAACTTTCCACCTAGTATTGATCATATTCATGTTTGGGTCACTCATCCCCAATTTTGAGTGGAAATTATGAATGGCCTCCTTTAGATCCTGACAGGTGAACTTTCCATTTGAACATATGCATAAATCATATTGACATCCTAATGCAACTCCTAGAGCTTCATATGGAGCCTAATTCCATTTATATCGCTTCATATTATTGTAAAATCATTGAAATAGAATCCCAACATCTATTATAAATCTAAGAATATGTACATGTTAATAAAAAATGAATATACATTGCGATATGCGATGACCTATTTAATATTTTAAAAGAATTATAATAAGTAATCCAAGTTTTAAAAAATAAGTATGAACAATTGTAAAGGTACAAAAAGGAAGAGTAATATATAAACTATGGAATTTAATTCAAATATGTAAATAAGCAAGTTGTGCAAAACTAATATATAAACTTTAGAATCATACTAATAAGCAAATAAATTAGTTAAATAATTGAAGTTGTAGTTCAAACAGAAGCAAACTCATTATAAAAAAATCTGAAACAACAACTTGTTTATAAGAATTTCATCTTATTTCAAGGGGTTAGCATAGGGGAAGGTATTTTAGGAATGCATTTGATGTCCTCCAACCTATTGGCTTTGACATAAATTGCATCAAGATCAATCTTATATGATGAGTTCATATCTTTTAAGTCGTGATTCATTCCAACATAGTCCTTTAGGCTCATTGCTTAACCTGAGGTAAACTTGCATTTGTTATTGAGTAACTTAAGATCAACTTACAAGGATAGTGAATTAGTTGGGAGTTCAAAAACCTAGTGAAAGAATTGAAATCATTCTTTTCCCTACCATTACCATTGTTAAAAGTTACATACTTCCATTTTTTATCGGTATTAATATTTATCTTTTTGGCATTTTCATCGTCTATCTCTTTTGTTGAACATATGTAATACATTTTGCCAAGATGTTTGTTGAGTCTTCTAAAATCATACAAACCTAATCTTTGGCGCTAACACAATGCTAATAATTTTCCACTAATGCACTAAAGATAGTGATAAGTATCCATTGAGATAAGGTAAACTACATTTGATTAATAACACAATGCATAAGTTAAAACCATATTTTAAAGATGTAAGTGTAGTAAACTGAACTTGCTTAGAACACACAATAACAACATATATTAGTATTTTAACACAAAAAACAATAGAGTTCTAAACTTACATGAAAAATTAAACCACCTAAGATATATTTCATCAAACCCCCTCCATAGAGGTACTGCTATTTGTTGGGAGGTGAAGTTGTTCGCATATATAGTCACATCTTGTTTGAAGAGTGTCAATATGTACTAGTAGTCTACTCATATACACTATCGAAGATGATATGTAGTCAAAACAAATAGACCATTGCTTGCATTCACTCATTTCATATTGAGTTGTTCGGTCATTTCATCCTTCAATACATTCTATGTGGTCAAGTTGTGCCAAAACCAATTGATTTCCATCACCATGCAATATGTGTTTGGTACAAGACCTCACACACAATTAAAATACAGATGATGGGGTCAAATTGGCCCTTACTAGAATCGGTGGCATCGATGTACATAGGTATAGTACAAGGAAGGCCAAAGTAGAGTATCAATATTCTATTGTCCATTGCCTGAAATTCTATGTTACAACACAATTATTAAATCATTGCTGAAGCAATAACTTACATAAAAGGAAGATACTTGAATAAACATAACCCTCCCTATTGTGGCCTCTAAATAATTGTGTGTATATGTTCATAAGTAATGTCCAAACCTCATTCAAATCAACCGATAACATCATAGTCATAACAAATTCAGAACTCATGCATTAATTGATCATGGAGAAACATGTTTGCAAAGTATTTAGAAATTGGTCTCCTACCCTATTTGGGCTAGTTCCAGTTATTAACCACAAGTATGTCAACCCAGCAGGATATTGATTGTGCATAATGATCAATACTATGAAAATTGTGAGTACCTAATATTGATGGCGAACATTTAATGGAATGAAATAATTTGGTCAAACTATGCAAGTCGACCAGATTATCATGACTATGTCTTCAAGTAGCCTCTCACTTGCACAAACATTAGCTTGGGATTTCTATTGCACTAAGTTGAACTGTGATTCTTTGTTTGGGCCTCCTACATCAAGTGTTTCTCTTCATACTCTTCCATCATCAGGTCACCGTCATGTTGGTGTTGTATAAAGTCATGGATAACACAACAAGCTAATGATATATGTTGTTGTGTCTTCAAGGGTTGTGATATCTTTCTTGAGATAAGAAAATTGTCTTTTCAACACATCAAATGCTCCCTCAACCACATTCCAAGGTTTGGGATTTTGGTATTTCAACAACTCCTCTTTATTCCAGTATATCTGTTTGTTGCCTCTCTACCAACTAAGTGATAAATTGTGTTGCAATATGGGGGCAACAAACTACTTGGTGCTAGCATATATTGCATCAACTAGAGAATATCTACCATCCAGGATGTGAAATACTCTAGTGTTCATCTATCTAGAGGATCCTAATATCTTTTATAGAACCCTCCACCCCGATTGAATATATGTAAACTCCATGTCAATGTTTACAACAATGAGCATGTTCACTGAGGCAAATCCTTTCATGTCGTACTACCAATTTTGGTCATCCATTTGAACCAACATAAGAATGTGTCTCCCATCAAGTACCCCTATGGTGTCCTAAAATAATAATTTTATTATTAATACCTAATATGGTATGCAAGAAAATACATCATGTTAATTGTACCTTGAAGTGAGGGTTGGACCTTGGATTATCTCTAATTTGATGGTTTGCCAATGTGGATGTCGTAGGAATCACCACATACTCATCACACAACATAAAAATGACTTGCAATGCTTCAGTGGATGTAGTCCTCTACTAAAGTACAATGGGCGTACCATTGGAGAACCATCTAGAAGAAGTAGTATATTGTCTCGACATATGAAATATCCCTACTACTTCCTAACAAATGATACCTTTCAAGCTTATCAACTAGAGCTAACAGAGTTTAATGTTCCATTTGATATAGGCAATATGCCCTCTTCATGTGTCTGATAATGATGTCCATTAACTTATTTACTGCTCCTAATATTGACCAAACTCGATATATGAGTACTTGAATCTTGATCATACTCTTTGAAATAATACATGATGGACTGTGTAATTGATTCAACTATCATGTTTGATGATCACACAATTGTGTCCATCATGTTTCTAAATAGGTTAGGAATTTCTACATAAACATTTGGATCCATGCTTCCTATAATTAATGGCCCAAATTTATAACAATGTAAGAAAATAGTTGAATTTGAATACTCTTCCTTATGTGATAATACTAAATCATGTATAGTTAAAGACCATTCCAGAATAACAAGTACTATGAAATCCATACAAAAACTAGAAAGATGTCATAACATATAATATAGAATTAAATACCAACATTCTATAACCTAATAAATATTACATTTGCTCATAAGTTTGGGGATAACTGAAGTGAAATGTAGGATAAGCAATGCAGACAAGATATTGTCTATGGGAGATAATACAAACAAATCGTCATTAGTCCTTATGTGTAAGCACCTCCATGACCACATGTTACCACCTTGCCTAGAGTCCTACTCATAAGAATATTTGGGCCTCAATCTCAAAGTTGGGGGCCCATTAAATCTTGCATCACCACAATATGGCTTCCACATGGACGTCATACCAAAAAGGTGTCTTGAAATGCATCCATGTGGGTGGTGATCGTACCATGGGAGGGAGACACATATGAAGCCAACATCAATGGAACCCCATATGTTGACATCATAGTTGTGGAATGCATCTGTGGATTGTAGGAATCAATGTTGTCAACACAGAAGAACAAGCCAACGCCAATTGGTGGAAAACTTGCATAGTACCTAGAAAACATGTCATGCAACCAATGCAGAAGTTTTTCAATCTTGTTATGAAATCTGATATGTATGGTATGATTTGTCTCCTCCTTCATCCATTCATGACACCAATACACATCATGACTTGTGGATCTGCTAGAGTGTCACATAATGTTGTAGAATCTATGCATATTCATCCTTCTCTACTATTTGGTTGGCAACATTGTTGCTTAATTCATACACCTTTACATATACCTATGTGAATTCACTTAGCACCTCATTTAAAAAATCCAATGATAGAGACATATTTACCCCTCCCTTCCTCTAACACTGAACAATAGATGTCATTGAGCCACTAGAGAGGTAATCCATCTAGGCATCATCTCCATCACAATGAACTACAAATTTTCCTATTTCACCTAAGATTCTAATGATCCCACATGATTGACACTAGGTTGATTATTATGATTGAGTTTACGGAGCGATATATGAAGTCCCTAAGTCAACTGGAATTACATCCTAGGATCCATAATCAGTTGGCCCCTATTTTGCATTTGATGATAGTGTTGTTTTCCCCGCCATGAAATTGATCTCATGGTAATGGTAGAAAAGATGGTTCATTATTTTTCAAGCTCCTTATTTTGATAAATAGTGAAATAACATTAGGTTACATCTAAATGTATCAGTTGATGATTAATTATGTGTTTGTGTGATGTTTTAGATACTAGTATTGTATCCCTCCATTACGGGATATGAGGCATAATGGTCTTGTTTCTTAATCCATCCCGTCCAACCCCACTAAGGTTGGTTACATATTTCTTGTTTAAATAATCCTTCTTTAAATTCTTCCATCTACTTTTCACATTATCCATGGTCATGTTAGGCCTCCCCATTCTATTTTGGTCACAAAGCAACTTCCTCTGAGCCTCACAAGTGAACTGACCATCTACACATCTACACATATCATAATGGCATCTCAACACACCCAATAGACCTCATCAACATTTCCAGTACATACAAACCAAAGCTTTGTGCCTTTAGAAGCCATATTACATAACACATTACAACACATTGTAAAAGTGAGAGTGTTATTATGAAATCGATTTTCCAAAAAAATGTTATTAGGAGATCTATTGTTTGATTAGCATATTGTTCCATATGTTTGTGCTATGCAAATCATTGTACTTTTAATATTAGTTGTATGAATTATTTTAACTAAATTTGGAGTATATACTTGGGTAAGATGTGAAACAAACCTAAAACATATATACATCATAACATCTCAAACCAATCATGAATCATACCAATATACTGCATTCACACCCATGAATATGAATGACAAACAAAGATGATACTTTGCAATCTCAAACCAATCATTATGGATCTCACTTCATGAATGTTTAGAACGCTACAAATCACTATAAAGTATGTGTATGACTATCTAACGATGCATATGGGATTTGGAATTAAAATACACAACATCCAAAACAATCAATCAAGTTTGCACCACGGTAAACTATCTGTCGATAATTGTAAATATGCTATTATACATCCAGCACATACCATTCTATAGGAAATACATATTACTAAGAAAAAGTATGAAAGAGGAAATATGAATGTGGGTATAATTTGCATTAACATGGAACTTAATTAATGACACCCGTGCCAACCACAAATACAAAAGTGGAAATTTTAGTACATGTGTTCTATGGACCATAAATCATAAAAACTTAACAAATTACAGAATGCAATACCTGATGTACATAACATTGAATTTATGGTTGAAATTTACCCCACCATTTTCTTATTACATTTGGACACAAATGGGAATAAGAATCGATAAATACTAGTCAAACAACTATCTATTTGCACCTATAGTGCATCACCATACTTAATAGATACTAACTAATGGTCATCTTTGTTTAGAGTTGTGTACAAGTAACTACATGAATGTTTAAATCACTAATGTTCAATCATCATGAACTAGAGAGCATTTGTTCTTGTAATAACCTAGAATAGTATACATGTGGACATGCATACATAATTGAATACATGGATAATCATGAATTCAATTGGCATTAAGACCTACCCCATTCTAGTTCGTGAACAATACACTAATTGGATAACATCAACTCTAAAAGTGTGTGTGCATAAATAGAAATCTGAATGTGTCTATTCTATGGACCAAACAACATATCTACTAGGATTATATTGTATAATGCAAGTAATTGGAATATGATGTACGTATCACTAATTTTATTACTCAAATGAGTGAAAATAAACTTTATGTTTCCCATATTGAGATCATATGACAGTTATAATCGATACATACTAGTGGTTAGCTCTATTCAGGACCATATATGAACTAATTTATATAGACCATATTTACATGATTTTAGGGGTCTATTATGATCCAACCAGATGTCGACTACATGTGCACACCATAATTTGATTCCTATATGACCACCATAAGGGAAACACAATTGATACAAATTAATGGCCAACTTTATTCAAAACCACGTGCAAGTAATTGCATGCATCTTTAGAACAACAATGTTCAATTATCATGATGTATAAAACTTATGTCCATATCTAGTTATGTAAATACCTTGAATAGTAAACATGTGGAAATTGTTGAACACATGTCCACACCTAAAATCCTAGTATAAATGCCAAGAAAATGGCCACAATAGAAATCACTAATAACAACCTACATGCCCAATCCTAGAATTGACCTGCTCGAACGTTGCCACATCATAATTGGGTGTGTGCATATAAGTAATGACTACACATCATTTAAATCAACCAATCACATCACAATGATTCAAAATTTAGAATGTGGGCGTCAACTGATCATGGAGAAACTTGACTAGGAAATACATGCCAAGTGGGTCTTAGACTATGATAGATCTAGGTTTGATTAACATCCACATGATTGGCCAACAATTAGGCTAATGAATAACTAGGCATAATGAACAAATGAAGCTGCCCTACCATGTCAAAGCCTCGTTTACATCAAATAATAACAACAAAATCATATGAATTTGTACACGCATCGAACACAAACTGTAGGTTTACTAATAACAACAAAATCATATGAATTCGTACACGTATTGAACACAAACTACAGGGTTTAGAAAATACATACCAAATGGAAATTAGAACCATAATACTTAACAATGAATGGTCAACAATACTTAACTGATTGAGAAAATGAACACCCAATTCCATAAATTGATTTGGTCAAACTTGACATTTAGTAAACTAATGACATGCACTAATGTGGCTACATCATAATTGGGTGTGTACATGCAAAAGTAGTGACCACACCTCATGTAAATGAACCGATCACATCACAATCATAGGAACTCAAAATGTCTGCATCAACTTATAATGGATAAACATGTTTAGAATGTGCATGCCAATGGATCTCAAAACATATTAGGGATATGACTGAATAACGACCTCATATTTGGCCTACAATTTAGTAAATAATCAAGTAGGATTAATGAAAAATAATAAAAAGATTGTGAGTACCTAATGCTGGTACTAAACATCCAAAACCATGACTTAATTTGATGAAACATGACATTTGGTCAACTACTGACCTGCCCTAATGTGGCCCAACCTCATTGACATCAACCAATTACAACAACATCACAAGGAATGTGTGCATTACTAAATATGGATAATAGGCTTAGGATAGGCATACAAAATGAAAAAAAAATCATGGTAATGATAGGTCTAGTTACTATCCACAAGTACCAATAGTTGGAATAATACTTAACAAATCACGGGCATCAATATTAAACTAATTGAGGCTAACATATATAGAGAACACTCAATGACAAAATTAAGTTTGTGAAACTATATAGTAAAATTGACTTATCGCATTGTGGCCACAACATAATTGGGTGTGTACATACAAAATTAGTGGCGACTCCTCATACAAATGAACCAATCACAATACACTCATAAGGGATTTTGAATGTTTGCATTAATTGATCATAGAGAAATAGGTTTAGGAAATGAAAACCAAATGGATCTCATAACCTATTAGGGTGAGTTCTAATTAACAAACATAACTTTGGCCAACAACTGGGCTAATGATCAAGTAGGAAAATTGAATAATATGAAAAACTTGTGAGTACCTAATATTCTTAGGCTAGGTCTAGTTACTAATCATAAGTATGTCGAATAGTTGGGATAATACTTATCACGACATGGTCAATAATAGTAAACTAATAAAGAGTAACTAATATTCATATGAACATTGAATGTCATGAATTCATTTGGTCAAACTTGATATTCAGTAAAGTTCAATTACCTTGTTATAGTCACATGAACAATACCAAAATTTTTGGAGTACTAGTATTGGTACTAAACATTCAATGACATCGATCTTTAGTAAACAAATGATCTTCCTTAAAAAGAGACCTCATTTACATCAACCAATGCCACCACAATAATATGGATGTGTTTGCAACTACTGAACATGGACAACAAGCTTAGTATGGCCATACTGTATGGAAATTAGACTGTGTTAGGACCAAGTCGTGTTACCAATAAAAAGTATGGTTAGTACTAGGTCTAATTATAAACAAAAAATGTGCCCGAAAATTGGGATAATTATAAATTTTCAAACTTGATATGCAATAAAATTGACTTGGCCTAATACAACCACAATAGAGTTGAGTGTGTACAAACATAACTAATCACCACAACTCATTTAAATCTATCCAATCACACTATTATCTGTAGAAAATATCAATAACCCATATAATAGATTCAAGTTTAGAACACAACTAAATTAGAACTAATGTTTACAAATCCTATTTGTGTGTGTAGAAAATCAACTAATTGGGAAACATCAATTTAGTTGATAAATAAAAGGAGAAGCGTCTAATGAAAATTATTTATATAAGCAACCTAATAAATGGTAGGTTGGATTACTAGTCACATGTATGGACAATAATGGTGGTATTACTTACTAATCATGGTGATAGAGAGTATAATATATGAAAACTTAAATTAAATCAAAAGCTTTGATAAGTAGGTTGTTAGAAGAATCCTCATCTATAAAGGCATATCCCTAGTAGCCATCTTGTAACCATATCAACCAATAGGTTGGATTGGACTTATGTTAGATTCAAGGAATCTTTGTGTTCCAAATCCATTATTCAAGACAACAATTACTGTTTGATATCATCATTTATCAATACTTAACCCTAAACAAATTTTGTCAATCAACATATACCATATTTATGTTAATTCTACATCTCAATATCCCCACCAAAATAGATAAGAAATGTTATACATGAATGAAAATTGTATTTTTGGGAATCCTTTGCAGGTAAACCTTGTCAAACACGAATCGCATGTGAGACTGGAAGATCCTAGTAATTAAATCTTATTTTTTTAATATATATATATATATATATATATATATAGTTAGAATTTGTTACCCGGCGGGTAGAATTGGGAAACTTACCCGGCAGAACACGCGGTGGCATTGCCCCGTAAATACTTCAAAAAAGAAAAACAGGCGGAAAGCGTTCGAACGCGACCTGCCCAAAACCCTCGCTCAGACCGTCGCTCTGCCTTCCCTCTGCCATCGCTCTTCCTCTCGTGCAAAAATCACCGGCGACCAAATCACCGCAACAACTTCTATCCCGAACTCCTCTGTATCTACTTGCTCCTCCATCTCCATCATCTTCAATTCCATGTCTCGCTGCATCTCAATTCCGAATCAGTTACCTCTTCCAAGATGACGAGAACAAAGAAAGCGTCAAGGAAGACCTCGACGATGCCGCCGTGGAGAAGGAGTCTACGTCCAGTGATTGAGGAAGACGATGACTTCGAAATGCAGCCCCATCAGACCGAGGAGAAGATGGCCAAAGAATCAGAAGAAGCGGCGGCCGCAGAATCACATACTACCCTGAAAGGAGATACCGAATGGGCTACGATGCCCAAGACAACAGATGTAGCGGAGAAAGAAGCAATTGCAGAAAAGAAGATGAAAAAAGGGGATGCGAACACCGGTGAAACGGGACAAGAGGAAGCTACGAAAGGGGAGGAGGTTGCTTCTGCGACTCCTCTGTCAAAAACGAAAAGGAAGAAAAGAGGGTCTGCAGATCCCCTGACGAGTAAACCGTCCCAGAAAAGAGCAAAATGAAGTAAGCCGGGTACGGCTGAGAAAGAAGGCAAAGGATCTACTGAGACTGGCAAACCTCGGAGTGACAAAGCGGAGAGCAAAGAACGACAAGGTAATTTATGATAGCATGTACATTACAAATGAGAAACAGAAAGATATCATATAGAAAGTAACAACGCATGTTAAAAGAGTAATTGTTATAAGAAGTAGAGTAACTGATATAGAACATTAGAGTAACTGTACGATAGCCTAGAGTAACTAGAGTAAATGCTGGAGTAACTGTACATGATACCAAGAGTAACTACATGATACCAAGAGCAACTGATATAGAACATTAGAGTAACTGTACGATAGCCTAGAGTAACTAGAGTAAATGCTGGAGTAACTGTACATGATACCAAGAGTAACTACATGATACCAAGAGTAACTGATATAGAACATTAGAGTAACTGTACGATAGCCTAGAGTAACTAGAGTAAATGCTGGAGTAACTACTATAGAACAAAGAGTAATTTGCACACTTTACATATCAGTTTGACTTATGAAAACCATATTGTTAAGTTAAAAAAGACTAAAAATATAGAGTAACTTCATTCCTATACAAGAAAAGAAAGTGAAGGGAAAGGGAAGGACGAAGAAACTAATGATACAGATAAGGTTGCTGACGAGATAGAAGAAGAGGAAATAAGGAGGAAGAAAGAAAAGGGAAAGGAAAAGGCTACCTATGAGGGAGAAAAAGAGGATAGAATTAAGAGGACAAAAAGGGAGAAAGGAAAGGCAGCTGAAGGTAATATTGAATGGATTTGTAAACTTATTAAATTGTTGTTACTATCATATGACACTTACTTGAACTTTATTAAAATTGTTGTTACAAGAATAAACAGTTAGCATTAAAAATATTATCAACCTACCCCGTGGATTAAATTGTGAAAAATTGAAGAGTAACTTGACTGAGTAACAAGTAATGCTAAAAAAAAAAGAAAACTAAGAGTAACTTTTCATATGTTTGCAGTGGGGATAAAGAGGTTGTACTACAGGTGTTACCTAAAGAGCTACATCACCGCCAGCAAGAGCGTGGTGTATACAAGTAATCAGATAAGAATGATGAGGGCGACGACATTTGCAAACATGATAAAAATGTCGAATCTTATGGTTGATGTATGCCTCTTGGAAGATTTGATAGACATATATGTAGATGATGACATGTTTTTGCTGGCCAGAGGGGTGGAAAGAAGGATGACGGTTGAGGATGTAGGGGTAATTCTAGGTATCCCAAGCAGAGGTATGGACATCATACCTAGGAAAAATTCTGAGATTGTGAGATCAATATGGCAACAATTTGCCAGCGCAACAGGTAAAAAAGGAAATGAAGAGGACACCTCTAAGAGGTTAAGGGAAAAGGATGTCCTGCACAAGGACAACTTAGCAAAGCTTTGGCAACAATTTGCAAGTACTGACGATCCATCGGACTACCAGAACATGTGCCGTGCGTGGATGTTATACATGCTGGCAACATTCCTACTCCCAGACACCAGCTATTACACACCAATCTACATACTGCACTACCTAGATGATGTTACTGAAACGACGCAGATGAATTGGGCAAAGCTGGTGCATGGGAGCATCTTCAGGAATATGAAGATGCTGAAGCAAAATGTCCAGCTGAGGAGGAAAGGGGAGAAAGGGAAAACCACCCTCTACACAATAGGGTGTGTGATGTGCCTATGTGTAAGTGAATGAAATTATCTTCATCTACAAAATTGTTACAATGATGACTATGGGGGGCAGTTACATATGCATTGAATTTTCACTCTGTTTAAATGTAGGTTTGGGCATATGAGATGACAAACATGGAAAAGCCAACGTTCCTCGACGCAAAGCCAAGGATAAAGAAGTGGGCTGCACCGGTCGGGAAGTTGATGGATTTAGGGGCTGTGAACCCTAAGGATGTAAGAAAATTTCTTATTTGTTACAAAAACTAATATATAACATAATCCTGCAAGTTTGCATTGTTAAATACTATTTTTGATTTTTTTATGGACAGGTTTGTGAAGGTATGAATATAGACCAGGGGGATAACTGGCGAGCTGCAAGAACAATGAAAGACATACCCTACTACCTTGCGGAGAAAAGGGTGAAAAGTAAACAAATGCCATACAAGGCGCCAGCAAAGCCAGTATTCTGAAAAGGAGTGCCTGCTGATGACTCCAACCTGGCGAGAAGAATTCAAATACTCGAGGAGGAGCTAAAGATGCAGAAGGAGATATGCACGAAAATTGTTGTTGAGGCATTCACTGAAATGCAGAGAGAGAATAAACAGCTAGAAAACAGAATAGCTGAGCTGGAAGAGGAGAACAGAAAACTGAGGAGAAAATTCGGAGATGAAGGTGACAAATCACAGTCACCTGTCGGTTGATTCGAACAATCTGCTGAGAGGTTCTCATCGGGGAATGTTCAAGAACCCAATAAGGATGTTGCTTCGACGAGCAAAGTATAGAATGAAGGTATGGATAAGGACGACAAGTTGAGGAAGCGAGGCAGGCTGAGCCTCAGAAGAAAATATGTGCAAGAGAATGACTCAGAAGATGAGAATGATGGGAAGAAAAATGATGAGGAGGAGGAGAAGAAAGAAAAATCGGCTGAAGGTTTGGACCACGGAAAATCTGCACGAGATGCAGAAGAAATAGGTGAATAGCAGAAGAATATAATCGATGAAGAAGGGCAGAAGGAGGAGCCCAGAAAAAAATTGTCAAAGATAGAACAGCAAATCATAGGCAGCATTGAGAAAAACGTGAAGAAGAGGAGGGAGGAAAAGGTAAGGTTGCATCTCCTTTAAATTATATCAATACTTGAGTAACTGTGTAAATATAGTAGAGTAATTGTGTGATAAAAGTAGAGTAACTGTAGTAATATAAAGAGTAACTCTATAATGGTCTAGAGTAACTATGTGAATTAGAAGAGTAACTGTAAGAACATAAAGAGTAACTATACGATGGACTATAGTAACCGTACGACATATCAACATAGTATAACTAGTAGAAAATGAAGATTGATTCTAACATGAAGTGCTCTTTTGTTGTTGACAGCACAAGTTGTCAAACTTCATTGGTTTCGAGCATTTCAAAACAAAACAATCCAGGGAAATTTTCCACCACTTCATGGACAATATACAAGAAATGTAAGAGAATTTGTTATTTTGCCAAGTGTACACATATAAAACATCGCTTATTCAATATCCAAAACTAATATGTATAACATCTATACAAACGATTGGCAGGTCAAAACAAGAATGGAGATTTAGTGATGACACTTGGTGCACGGGGAAGGGCCTCGCCACCCTATTGTACAAAGATCAAATGATGCAATCACCAGTAAGAAACTAATAAATAGTAGTGTAACTCTTTGAGAACTTGTCATTTTTTTCTAAACAAAGAAATCTTGTGGTTATTTTTTCAAGTTATGGACTGCTTTGTACAGATGCTCAAAGCTACCATAAGTAAAAGGAGAAAGAAGGGTCTATCATGGCACTTCTTGAGCACATATGCTTCGGTAACAAGAACAAAATTAGTATACAAAATTACATCAAAAAAACAAAAATATATACACAAAACTGAAACTTATAGATGTGAATTTGCATTTGCAGCAGAAGCTGGCGTTTGATGTTGAAAACATAACCATGGAGTAGATCGACATGCTATCTCCACTATTCAACGTCCCGATGAAAGATTGGGACACAATGGACTCGGTGTTCACCATATTGAACAATGACAACCACTGACACTTGTACGAGGCAAGTTTCAGGGAAGGAGTACACCGGTCTGATAACTCAATGAGTGGAAATAGCAAGTCGAAAAAGGAATTCCTTAGATGGGTAAGCAATCTATAAAAAGAAACTCTATTTGTAGTGGATTGACATGGTTAATGTTTGTTGATTGATGATTAATAAGAGTTGTCAATTTTTAATGCAGGTGGGTATTTTCCACGAATTCTTCAGGGGGGCAGAAAAAGGTGACCAACTGTCACAATGGGGACAGGAGTACCTGCTATGTCCACAACAGGCAGAAAACTCACTTGACTGTGGGATCTTCATCATGAAGTACCTAGGATGCCTGGTAAATGGAAAACACATGGACTTCACCTGCAAGGACATGCCGACCATAAGGGCTGATATTTTTCAGAAAATGATGGCGAGGGGGAGTTGCAACCTGTACAAGCACATCAAAAAGATAACAATGAAGTCATCAAAGAAGGTCCATCTGAGCAGAACAAGGGAGGAATAGATGAATGTCAAAAGCAACAAGAAGAAGAGAAGACAGAAGTACCAGATGAAGAGAAGAAAACGGAGGAAGAAGCTATTTCAAGCCTAGCTAAATGGCTGGATTTTAGCTGAAATAGTGAATTATTAATTGAAATGTAAAACTTGAACAGTTTGCTTCTGGAATTTTGATGTGTAACCGCTATGAGATACATTACTTGTGTGCTGTGAAAATCCTGAAAATAACATGTTTGATCTAAATCATATTGCAAATACGAGTATTTATGGGTTTAATATATAGCATTTTGTGCTTTGAATGTTGTGTTCTTGAATGTAAAACTATTGTAGTTTTGTATGGAGATATATACTTTGAGTTAGACTACTAACCAAGAAAACTATTGTGGTTTTGTATGGAGATATATACTTTGAGATATATAATTCGAGTAACTCTGATACACACTGAGAGTAACTATGATAACACTGAGAGTAACTGTGAGAACACTGAGAGTATCTGTGACAGCACTAGGGAGTAACTGACAGAACACTAAGAGTAACTTTGATACGCACTGAGAGTAATTATGATAACACTGAGAGTAATTGCGAGGACACTGAGAGTATCTGTGACAACACTAAGGAGTAACTGTGATAAAACAAAAAGTAACTATGATAACACTGATACGCACTAATACGCACTAAGGAGTAACTGTGATAAAACAAAAAGTAACTGTGATAAAACAAAAAGTAACTATGCAGCACAGTAACTCTGATACGTACTGAGAGTAACTATGATAACACTGAGAGTAACTGTGAGAACACCGAGAGTATCTGTGACAGAACTAAGGAGTAACTATGATAAAACAAAAAGTAACTCTAGCGTTCAGGAGTCTGCTGTACATGATTCTTTATTAAAGAAGGAACCAGAAAAGTGAAGAAAAGAGAGCACAGAGCTATAAAGATATGTACAAGAGTCTGCTGTACGATGTAAATGCACATACACATAGCACAGTGCACTGCTGTGTCGTCAGAACAGCACAGTACTGCTGGCATCTTTGCAACCCAACATGACAGAGCACTGCTGTCCATATTTGCAGCACCAACAGCACAGAGCATTACTCTCACTGCTGCACATATTTGCAGCACCAACAATACAACAGAGGGCTTTCAGATCTTCAACATCTCCATCCTCCACGGCACCCTCGACGTCCACCTCTTCTTCATCCGTGACTGCTACGGTTTACAACACAGCGGGGGGCTTTCAAATCTTCAACATCTCCATCCTCCACAACACCCTCGACGTCCACCTCTTCTTCATCTGCGACTGCTACGGTTTACAGAAGGTACAGTTTTACAGAAGAAATACCGACAGCCCCCTTAACATTTTAGTAGCACCCCCTTTGACCATCTCCTCAGATCCCCTTTAACATTTCTTCACAGCCTACCATGGAGCCGTTCATCCAGCTAATCAACTACACCATTGACGACAAGACAGTGGAATCCATTCTACTTCCTATAGAATGGAACCATATCCATTTTCACATGAAACCAGGCAAGACCACCTTCCTAATCGGAAACCAGTCTTTCCAGATAACCCTTATGCAGAATAAAAATAGGTCACTTTCAACTGCTAAGGGTTGGAAAAAGATGATCGCATAGCTCAGTCTTCGCAAAGGTTGGATCATCTTCCTCAAGCCAACTGATCACCAGACCATCACAACATGGATCACATATCAGTTCTTAGAAACACCAACTGAGCTTATTCCGCTCTTCAGAATGCCTGGCGACGAAGTATACTCTGGATCGAAGGACTCTGCAGATCATCTCTTCGTTAGGGACAAATACCAAGCAGCGCCGGGATCAACTGTAAATCCCGTTCAGGTTGACTCATCCACAACAGCAGACACCTCAACATCTGTAGAAGACACTTCTTCTTCGTCTGTCCACCGTTCCTTTCACAAATAGGTATGCACCGACGCCCTTTTCTCTTAGCCTTTTCTCTTAGCCTTTGCAGGTTCACTCATTTACAATAGATATGAACTTCTCAGATACGAACGTGTGTTTAGGCTTGATGTCTATGCTTTCCAAAGGAGGGAATTGTGTGTATGATATCTATCACCAGGGATGGACCTTCTTTATAGCTGATCTGGCTGTATTTTTCTGTATTTTTATGTTCAGTTGATGGACCTTCTTTATAGTTGATCTGGTTGTATAATATATAATGTTTTATGCTTTGAATGTTGTAATCTTGAATGTTTAGCTGTAGTGTTTTTGTCTGATTATATATACTTTCAATTAGCACTGAAAGAGTAACTATGATACGCACTGAGAGTAACTATGATAACACTGAGAGTAACTGTGAGAACACTGAGAGTATCTGTGACAGCACTAAGGAGTAAGTGAGAGACCACTAAGAGTAACTCTGATACGCACTGAGAGTAACTATGATAACACTGAGAGTAACTGCGAGAACACTGAGAGTATCTGTGACAGCACTAAGGAGTAACTGAGAGAACACTAAGAGTAACTCTGATACGCACTGAGAGTAACTATGATAACACTGAGAGTAACTGCGAGAACAATGAGAGTAACTGTGACAGCACTAAGGAGTAACTGAGAGAACACTAAGAGTAACTCTGATACGCACTGAGAGTAACTATGATAACACTGAGAGTAACTGTGAGAACACTGAGAGTAACTGTGACAATATAAAAAGTAACTCCAGCAACCAGAAAGTAACTCTACCAGTGTATGGCATAGTAGCAAAAACTGACATTTCGTGAGTACACTGAACAAACCATGAAAAAAATTGTACTAATCCAAAAATGTATGTATTCCAAAAGAAAAGAGTATTCAATGCACACGAAGATAAAACAAAAAATATTCTACAAAAGAGTAAGATCTGATCAAAACAGATTCTTTGAAGCATATTCAAAGTATACATATAGCTGGTGGAGTTCAACGTAACACATAAAATACATTACAAAACACAAAAGTAAAAATACATGGATGGTTACAAAATCACTTTCACAAAAACTGCAGACAAAAAGAACAACCCATTACAGATTTGAATATCCCTCACTCACGCACTAATCAACTACAAACTCCACTAAAAAACGTCCAGCATCAACAGACCACACGATCAACAATAGAGACAATCATTGAATAGCAAACAACAACAACACATAGTCCATAATAGGAATGGACTACTTCTTCATAGGGCAGTTCCTGCTATCATGGTTGACCCCAAACTCTAAACAATTCTTACACTGCCTCTCTCTTTTAGACTGTGCAATCTCAACTCCAGATTTAAACCTCACATCGGTCGATCTAGGTCTTCCCTTAGTTTTGCAACTACTAGGTATATGGACCTTGACAGTAGAAGAGGAAGTTATATTAGAAGCGGTTGCACCAGCGCCTACACCAGGATCAGCGAGATCCAAGTCTAAGAGCTCCTTTCACAAAGCTAACAGTTTTTCATGGCAAAGATCTACAACATTGTTCCTAAACGCTATGTTGACAATAGAATTGTAGGTAGAAACAAGATGAAGTGTCCTCCCAGTGGATGGATGCTTAATTGATGCTTTGCCAAAAATCAAAGGGTGTTCTCTGTACCCTTTGGTCCACCTCTTCAGAATGTAAGGCTCGGGAAGAGTGCAATAGTCACGACTCTTCAAATAAGAGAGGATGTGCCTGTAAGGGATGCCTTTGAATTCCAACATGAAGCAACTGCTGGAAACAATGTCACTAGATAACTCTTTCTTCAATATACAGGGAGTTCCAAGTCCACCGACGCGATACACCTCAAAGACACCTTCTGAAGCTTGCTTTACATTGTAGACCATACTTTGGTGAACCTCGGACTGGAATATCTTAAAGATGGACTTGGTGTATATACCTCTCATCTGCTCCTCTAGGGGCCACAATGATGACAAAGGGAGGTTATTGTACTCGTCATCAAAATCTTTGAAATTTTCAATCTCCCGCACATGAGAGTACGCAGTCTCCAACGAACATACAAGTTCAAATAGAGTCTTCCTACTATTCATATGGCTTCTAATGAACGCATTCAGGCTCTCGCTCCTTTGAGTCATCCTCATGCCCGCAAAGAAGGAGGACTGCATATAGCACGGAACCCAATCGCAATGCATCACATACATACCAGAAAGCCAGGCGATGGACAACAAATCATGCTCCTGAATTACAGAATCCCACCTCTCTTAAAAAATGTCGACATCATCCACATTCCAGACACAATCATTCAACAAGCTTATGATCTGGTCCTTGTTAGGAATGCCACCAAGCTTGGAGGGAAGCTTCTGTAGGATGTGCCAGCTGCAGAAGCGATGCTTGCAATTGGGAAAAATAGAGATGATAGCAGCATTCATAGCAGGGTACCGATCGGTTATGATGGAAACCGGCTCTTTGCCAAAACAAAGTAAGTACTGCTTGAAAACCCAGACAAATGAGTCATACTTCTCATCGACCAGCAGAGCAGATGCAAACAACATTGTCTTGCGATGGTGATCAACTCCACCAAACATTCCAAAATCATCGAATACTTGTTGGTGCGGTAGGTGGTGTCAAATACAATCGCATCCCCGAACAGCCCGCAGTCTTCAACAGAGACATGATCAGCCCAAAACAGATGAGTAAGGCAACAATTGGGGTCTTTTTGGTAGCTATAGAAGAATTTCGGATCGATGGCTTTGAAACTGGAAAAGCAATCTAAAACCATGTCGACTTCGTATTTGGCCAACTCTTTCCTCTTGCTACTGATGTGTCCATGAGCTTGTCTACTAGTAAATGTCATATTTTCATAGCCACCAGACTCGGATGCTATCAATATAATTTGTCTCGATACAGGTATGTTAGCTTGGCTCATGGAAGAAAGGATCTCTTTTTGAGTTTCATCAAGAGATGAGTTACACTTGAGGTAATGGAGATGAGCAACATCAACAAGATCATGGTTGTGTTCCTCAACAAATGCAGTCACGACCCACATGGATGAGGACTTATCCAGTGTGAAACATATCATGGCTTCACAACCACACCTCTTCACAGAACTCCTGTGCTTCTTGGACAACTTATCCTGTAAGTTACCCATTTCATCACAAACGAGGCTCAGAAGCCCTCTATACCTCTTAGAACAACAGATCTTACCCTGCTTATCACAAACCAAATCTTTAGCAACCAGAATCTTACTTCCCCGTTCATATCTATTGTCGTCTTTCCTGATGTTAAACCCAATCATTCCAGCATAGCTGGAATAGAAGGATATACCTTCATCTAGACTTCCAAACTGAAGGCCAACTCTAGGGACTGCAGCTGGGGACGGAGAAGAAACACCAATAGAATGAGAAGACTGAGGATTATCATCATCACGGCCGACACTTGCATTAGCAGCATCCGTATCAAGGCTGGGATCCATGACAGTGTGTTGGAGTAACTCGGAAGATCAGAAGAGTAACTCTGTAACACAACAAGAGTAACTCGGTAAGGCAAAAGAGTAACCAATTATAACAAGAGAGTAACTACGCAAAACATAAAAACATGTATGCCAGTTACTACTTCAAAAACGACAATGCAGAAACAAAAATTGGGTTTCTTTCCCACACAAGATAGAGGGATGAATAAGCATTGAAATGATGAGAAAAAAATAAAAAAATGAGTATAACTGAATGAATTTACAAAGAGAAATACAAAATCTACCTGAATGTAGCTTGAAAAAACTGTTGGTCGTAAAAATGCAAATAGAACAGTGAATTCTCCCACCACCTCCACTCCCTCCACAGCGGCGTGGAATTCACACAACAACAATCTGCTTCTGAATATGCAGAGAGAACAGGGAATTCTCCAACCACACCCACACCCTCCTCCTCAGCGGCGTGAGCTTCAGAACAACATGTCTAAACGGTGGAATCAACTTGGTGAAAATCGATACCGTCACGGGATACACAAACGAAAGTGGGAGACACCTTAGTCGTCATGCTCTGCAAGATTGATAAAAGGGGAAACCGTTCTTGTTATTCAGGAATGGAAATGAATGTAGGTATTTCTGAGGAAGAAATGTAAAATGGAGATTGAAATACGCCAAGGAAGTTGGAATCAGAGGCGGAATTACATATGCAGGGCGTTAAGCGGCAGATGGGGGGTAGATCGGATGTATCAGCCTGACAGCGACACAGACGATCGCGAATGACGAAGATGATCGGCAGATGGGGGGTAGACGGGAAGAATCAGCCTGGCGGCGACACAGACGATTGCGGGTGACGAAGATGATCGGCAGATGGGGGGTATACCGGAAGAATCAGCCTGGCGGCGGCACAGACGATCAGGTTTTTTCTTTCCTGAACGCGTGCTACAGTAACTTGGACTTATTTACATGCGGGCGGGTAACTTAATCAAAACTACCCGCCGGGTAACAAATAAACAACTATATATATATAGAGAGAGAGAGAGTCAAGCTAAAATACACTCGAGTGTATCCGGAGCGGAATACACTCAAGTAGTTTTTCATGATGCAATATTTTTTTTGAAAATCTAATCCATTGATCTTCTTAAACATCTCGTGAACAACTCATACGCAAAATTTGAGCACATTTGGATATGTATAGCTCATGTTATGAAGACCGCAAAAATTATGCATTTCAAATTAGTTTCGCACGTCGATTTTGTTGCCCTTGGATGAGTGACTTACACTCATCCAAATGAGCTCAAAATTTGTATGTAGCCTAGTTATAGTATGACGGTGAAGATCAATGGTTTACATTTTGCAAAAAATAGTCTTGATATGCAAACACACTTAAGTGTATTCGTGCGATCCGTACACTCAAGTGTATTCTAGCCTGACTATATATATATATATATATATATATATATATATATATATATATATATATATATATATATAGAGTCAGGCTAGAATACACTCGAGTGTATCCGGAGCGGAATACACTCAAGTAGTTTTTCATGATGCAATATTTTTTTTGAAAATCTAATCCGTTGATCTTCTTAAACATCTCGTGAACAACTCATACACAAAATTTGAGCACATTTGGATATGTATAGCTCACGTTATGAAGACCGCAAAAATTATGCATTTCAAATTAGTTTCGTGCGTCGATTTTGTTGCCCTCGGATGAGTGACTTACACTCATCCAAATGGGCTCAAAATTTGTATGTAGCCTAGTTATAGTATGACGGTGAAGATCAACGGTTTATATTTTGTAAAAAATAGTCTTGATATGCAAACACACTTGAGTGTATTCGTACGATCCGTACACTCGAGTGTATTCTAGCCTGACTCTCTATATATATATATATATATATATATATATATATATATATATATATATATATATATATATATATATATATATATATATATATATAACATGTCATTGTTGCCCGCGCGGGTATCTTAATTAAATTACCCTGTTACAAAATCTCGCGGATCCTTGTACACCCGATAAGTCCTGTCCCCACCCGTTTATTCCTGTGTGACGTCGACCCGGCGGGTGCCGAAGGTACAGAGGGTGTCGACGACAATGGTCTGTGTGGCCTTCTCACAGTTCAGCTGCGCATCTGCGATTTACAGATCTGTACCCCTTCGCCTCTTGTTCGATACTTCAGTTTCTGTAGTATCCTAAGCAATCAGTAGATACGTTCCCAGGGGTGCCCATACGACTCGACACGGACTTCGACTTCGGTTCCGACGTTCTGGAAGTGGGCCTCCGCTACAGGTTCACCTTCCTCTCGTCCCAGCAGAAAACCTACAAGAAGCCCGACGTCTGGACCGTCGGCAACGTAGTCAACGAGGGCCAGACCTTGTTCCAGCCTATCATCGCTGGGCAGACAGCTGTATTGAGGTGAGGAGCACGGAACAAAAGGGGGTTTACAAGCTTGCCGCATGCCGGTGTCAGTTGTGCAAGGTGATGTGCCCTGAAATCAATTCCTTTTCTACCGATGACGGACGTACTGTGCTGGGCATTGGAGGGGAGCACTACACCGTCCAGTTTACCACCAGTGTCATTGCTATGAAGGGTATAGACGAAGAGTAGCAACCTGCTCACAGTGAGGATGGAACTGGAACTGAGAGCCTGCGCCTTCAATTCTGGGAGTACAGAACCTTGAAGGTCTAAATAAAAAGCGTATAGATTTTTTTTTTGAGGTAAAGGTCTTAGCATATATTTAAATCACATCGAAGTAACCAAACACCTATCCTACAAGACAAAGGGAAAAATAAAAAAAAAATATTTGAGCCATGTGGAGATAAAGGCTAAGTTCAGATGAAGAGGGGAGACACCCCTTTAACAAGCCTCATGAAGCATTTGAAGAGGAAAATAGCTAATGTCTAGGAAAAGGTTTTCAGTAAGATGTTTTCATTGATGTTGCTGTATTATGCTGACTCATGTTTCGTCATCCACATTATGACTTTTAAGTCGCAGAGAAACTTGGCTTCCGATTCACCTTCATCAAAATCAGCTTGTCCTTCTTCTGTTTGTTTACCTGCATTTTGATAGAATGTGAAGATCTGCATCTATTTGTGATATAATATTTTGTCTCATTTTTTGGTTGTTGTTGAATATTCTATTGTTTCTTTCTTTCCAGAGATTCCAACTTATGGTGATGAATATGTCGCTTCCCTTGAAGTTTTTGTATTGTCTATTTGGTGTGATTTGTGGTGGGAATGTTGCTTCTTTGAAATCTAAAATGTAATTGCTTGTGTAGTGTAAGATGATGTTTTGTGAGGTGGTACACTTGAAGAAGATGTGATCAATTGAGTTAGAATTTGTTTTGCATAGAGAACATCTGAAAGGACCAATGAAGCCATTTTTTGTGAGGTTTTCACCTGTGAGCAACTTGTTATGCAGTAGAAGCCACAAAAATATTTTATATTTTTGCGGCCATTTCTGTTTCCATATTTTTGTGGTGGGTGGGGCGAAGCCGATGTAGGTAAGAAAGGAGTAGGCTCCCTTAACCGAGTAAGTGTTTTCCCATTTCCATGTTATGTTATTTGAGGTGTTGTTTTCCAAGGAGAGCTTTAAGTTACAGAGTTCTTCTTATCTGAGATGCATGAGGATGTATCTTTTAAGCGAATTTGTTTTGTTGCTGGTTATAAGGTGGAGGGCTTTATCAATTTTGATTTTAAGTAAACTGTTTGGGATGGTCCAGTTTGGGTGAAGATTTATGACTAAACTGTTTTCAAACCATGGGTCGAACCAGAAAGAGATATTCAGGTGGGAGTGTGGAGGGGTATTGATAATTTGAGTTATTTTTTGGATATTTTTGTTTATGTATTTCCAAAGGGGAGATGCAGATTTTTTTGAGACTCTATGCTAGGGAGGGGATTTTTGGTAGTATTTGTGGTTGATGAGTTGTGACCAAATTTTTGATTTGTTTTGGATCAGGTTGTTGATAATTTTTGTAATAAGGCAGAAGGCATGGGTTTCCAAATTTAGGATACCCCAACCTCCCTGATCAAGAGGACCAGCTATTGTTTTCTAATTTACTAGATGGTAGTATTTCCCGGGTTTTTCAGGTTTGTGGAAGTTATTCCAAAGGAAATTTCTCCTAACTTTATCAAGTATAGATTTTGGTTTTGATGGGAGAGGGATACAACTCAGGATGGGAGTGATGACACTGTTTAGAAGGGTAAGTCTCCTTCAAAGATTGAGGAAGTTATTTGTCCAGTTAGAGAGTTTTGTGTTTATTTTTTCTATAATAGGGGACCAGATTGCATTTGTTATGTTGTGGGGTGTGATTGGTAGGCCAATGTATTTGATGGCAAAGTCTTCAATCTTACACCTTAAGAGATCTCTAAATCTCTCCAAAGAAGGTTGATTTAGGTGAAACCCAAAAATAGATGATTTGTGCAGATTTAATTTGAGTCCCGAGATATAAGAAAAAATACCAAGGATTCTGAAGATGTTTAGAATTGACGAGTCTTCTGGGGAGGAGAAGATTATGGTGTCATCGGCAAATTGAATGATGTTCCCTTTGCATTCCCCAGGGGAGTTTATGAGGCCACTTTGTTTTCCCAGGTGAATCATACAAGAAAGGATAGTTGTGATGATGATAAATAGGTAAGGAGAGAGTGGGTCTCCTTGTCTGAGGCCAATTGAATTATGAAAATAACCAAAGGGGACACCATTTATGATTGTTGAAAATTGGTTTGTAGATATGCATGCATGCATCCAATTTACCCATTTGTCAGGAAAGCAAAACCAGTAAGAGATTTTGTTAAGCAGTTCCAGTTGACAAAATCAAAAGCTTTCTCAAAGTCTATTTTAATGGCCAGAAGGGGGGTTCTGTTTTTGTGGCAGAGATGTATAGTTTCATTAACCATCAAATAGGCATCTTAGATGCTTCTATTTTTGAGGAAAGCATTTTGATTGAGTGGAATGATATCGTTCATGTGTGGTTTGATTATGTTTTCTAGAGTTTTTGCTATAATTTTGTATGAAGTGTTGATAAGGCTAATGGGCCTAAATTGGGAGATGTGATCAGGTTGACTTGTTTTTTTTATTAGGGTGATAAAAGTTTTGTTTAAGAACTTGATGATGTTGTGGGGGTTTCTACTTTCGTAGAAAGATCTCAGGAAAGCAAGGAAGTCAATTTTGTAATGGTCCCATTTTGCCTGATAGAATTCTATGTTAAGGCCATTAGGTCCTGGCGATTTATTTAGTCCTAAGTCTGATATGGCCGAATCCAATTCTCCAAGGGAGAAAGGTTTTATAAGATCTTGAGGGTTTTTTATGTTTTCGTGACAAATCCTGGTCCAAACCAAGTCATTTAGGCAGGAGGGGTTATGGTTGTTGTTGTTGTTGAAAATGTTTTTGAAATGGTTTGTGATGTGGGTTGCGATAGATTGTTTGTGAGAGGTGAGTCTGCCATTTATATGTAGATGAGTTATAGAATTTTGTCGATAGTTTTTGTTACAGATTTTATGAAAGAATTTTGTGTTTTTGTCTCCTTCCTTAGCCCATGTTATTTTTGCCCTTTGTCTCCATCTGGTGTCAATACATTTATTTGTGAATTCAAGTTCTACTTTAATAGAAAGAATAAGAGCTGGGTCGGCGGCTGGGTCCTTATCCACAAAAAGGAATTGTTCTTCTAGGTTTTTTTGTGTTTCATATAAATTGTTTGGGTTTGTGAGTTTCCATTTTTTGATGTGTGTTTTAATGTTTTTAGTGTTTTTTAGGATGTGTAATCCTATGTTTTTTGTTTGAGAATCAACAAGTTTCCAATGCTCAAAATAGGTGTTGGTGAAGTTGTTTATAGAGAGCCAACTATTTTCAAATTTGAAAGGCCTCTAACCCCAAGAGGTGGAATTTGTGTCAAGAATGAGAGGGAAATGGTCTGAAATGGCTATGTGAGTGATATGAACAGAGGAGAGGGGGTGATTATCTTCCCATTTGGTGGAGCAAATGAAATGATCAAGTATGGCAAAAGATTGATTTCTTGACCAAGTGTAAGAGGCATTTGATGGTTTGATGTCAATCAAAGCGTGATTTGTGAGTAACTTGCTAAAAGTTTTATCTGCTGCAGACATAGATTGAGGGGAAATTGTGGAGTTGAATCTGTCTGAGATTTGAGTTGTCAAGTTGAAGTCTCCACCAATAACCCAGGGAGACAAATAATATTTTTTTGTGAGCAAAAATAGTTCAGCTAGGAAGGCTGATTTGTTATGCCATGGTTCCCCATAAACCCCAGAAAAAGACCAGAGATAACCATCTGAAGAGTTTTAAAAAGCAATGGTAATAGAGAATTCAAGAGTGGAGATGTTTAGGGCAGTTAAGATCTGATTGTTGAAACCAACTAAGAGGCCCCCTTTGAAGCCCGAAGGAGGTAACTGCACCCAGTCAGTGATTCTATTCCCCCCTATAGTTTTGAGTGCAAAAGGAGTCAGACAAGTTTTTGTTTCTTGGATAGTGATCAGGTCGATTCTATTTTTGTAGATGTGTGAGCGGAATTTTTTGCGTCTTTGGAGGTTGGCAGCTCCACAGACGTTCCAAGATGAAAGTTTCATAGATTTGATTAAGGATTTCCAGGAGAAAAGCAGTTCTAAGGAGAACTCAATCAATTTTATTGAGAAGATCAAAGTTTGTGTTTCAGCTTTTAAGACCCTTCTATTTGACCAGCCCAAAAAGAGTTCTAAGTCATCAAGAGTTTTTTGCGCCTTTTCTTCGTCAACAAGATGGATGCCAATATTTTTAGCAAATTTTGTGAAACTATTTATGTTTGACCATGAAGCAAGGTCCTCAATATTATCTATATCTCCTTTTGTATCCTTAGTGGGGGGAGGGGAAGATATATTATGGATAGAAGATATATCACTAAGAGAACAAAAAGAGGAGTTCGAGAAATTACCTGGCTTTGTCCTGTTGACGATGATATTATTTTTTGTCTCTTTTTGACCAGGCATCATAATCTTTTGGATGTAGCTGCTTTCTTGCCTTTGTATAAGAAAGACTCTCCTGATTAGAACTCTGCAGAGAGTTGTCATCCTTTAGCTGAGTATTGTTTTGATTTCTTGAGGAGATTTGGTTTGGATTTTGAGTGGGGCAACTTTCCTTTGTTGAGGATGGAGAAGGGAAGATGGAACCTACTGGAATGTATGTATTTTCATGAAAGGAGGGTTCAGATGTTCTAGTTCTTTTCCTGTTTGTGTGGAGGTAAGTGTTTTCTGTGGAGGTGAAGTTTTTCCTTACCCAAACATGGTGGCGATCACCAGAAGAGCGGGTATTCGAGGTAGTCTTTCTGTCTTTGTTTAGGCAAAGCTAAGAAGGTGGATGGTTTGAGAGATCGGAGAAGGCTACCCTGTTTTCTGAGGGATGTTCAACATACAGTTTGATATTGTAGATTGATTCACCGATTCTAATATTAATGGTAGGCGGTAAAGATATGGCTGCTTTGACGGCGAAGAGACAAAAAGCTTTAATGTATTGGGTAGGATGCAAGGTTTCTGGGTTGATATATTGAAGGGTAGCCCCGATGGAATGGGATATACCCCTGAAAATCTCAACTTCCCAGAGGTGGGGTGGGAGATTTGTGATAGCAACCCAGTCAGAGCCACCAGCAGGAGCTGGGAAAGCACCTAAGTCAGCTGACCATTTAGATAATCTGGCTGTAATGAAGCTATATCCACAAGGAATCGTGAGAATTTGGTTGAAGAGATGGTTGATTTTTGTTCCTTCAGGGACATTGTAGATGAGTTGGGTAGGCAAAAATATTTTTGGTTTTAAGATGGTCTGTCCAGGGATGAGAAGGGCTAAGGCACGGGTGATGTATAGGAAATTTATAGGGTTGTTGTCTATATTGTTTTCGATGGAGATGAGGATACTTCTCAAGGTGATGACCTTGAGAAGACGCATAGAGTTTGCAGGTAGGTCAAGGGCAATCGCATGCTCCAGGTGTTCTGGTGTTTTCATGTTTGCTGTTGCAGGTGGGGTGTTTGTGTTATGTGTTGGAGTTGAAGTTGAAAGGTGAGGGTTTGGGTAGAGGGGTTTTGGTGTTGAAGCTGGGTGGTTTTTTGGTTTGTGGTAGGGTTTTTATATAGGCAAAGCCATGGGGTTTATGTTTTGATATCGAGAAGAGGTAGTGTCTGCATGTTCGGTCGGGAGGTTTGCGAGGCATGCAAGGGCATTTTTTGTGAGAGGGGGAGACGGAGGGGGTTGTTTTATGCACATGTGGTCTGTGATGTTCTTTTTTAGAACTCTAAAGTTTTTGTAAAAAGACGATCTTATTCCAGAGCAAGAACGTGTGGAGAAGAACGCTGAGTCTGCATGGGTTCTGATATGATTTGGGAGAGGGTGAGCTTTACATAACCTTTTTATGTGGCCTTTTTGTTGACATCTAAAGCAAGTAAGGTGGGAAAGGCACCTAGATGTCGAGTGGTTCTTTCTGAAGCAAAGAGACTAGTGAAGAGCGCGAAAAGGTTTTTTGGGGGGGACCGTATGCCATATTTGGGCGGTGGGGTTTTTCTCTAGAAGTTTGTTAATGAGGTGAGACGATTTGTCTTGTCCTAATAAGGGAAAAGAACATTTTAAGATATCCAAATCTTTCGGGATGATATCGGCCACAGGGAGGGATCGAGGTTTTAGGGTTTTGTAGAATGAGGAGAAATTGAAAAGATTGTTCTTCTTATCCTTAGGGGAAGGAAAAAGATGGTACCTTTCAGCAATGGAACTTGTTTGTTGTAGCGTTGTGGGTGTGCCAGCGTCGGCTGCATCCTCTGAGCCCGAGGAGAGTGAGATGGGCCATGATCTTGATCCCACTGGGGGTTGGTGCTTGTCCCAAACGAAGAGCTGGTCTGCAGAGTTTGATGATGATGAGCTCTCTTGGTTGTGTCTTTTGTAGAGGTATGATAACTCTGGAGACGTATCGTTGGTGAAATAACACACCCAAGCAAGGAAAGTGTGATTTTCAATCGGCTTGATGAAGATCGACCAATCCGGTTTGAGTTTGAGATCAATGATCATCTCACTCCAACCCTCTGAGATGAGAAGGGTTGAGGCTTTGTTGCCCCAGAATTGTTCGACAGGGGAGGACCATGAAACCGTCACCTGGAAGGAACGGTGGCCTATATTGATTATGCATGTTCCTGGTGAGATATCAAACTTGTGGTAGATCCAAGCTTTCGGTAAGGGAATGCTTGTAGAATAGGAGGGGTTTGAGAGTGGAAACTCCAGGAAGGAGAAACGAGATATCATATCAGTGGGTAGGACAGAAGACCTTGAACCTATGTCAAGCACTGAGGGTTTTTTCTTCATCAGGGCAAGGTGGAAAGCTTTTGGCTTGCCGCTTTTGGACATGCAAGACTTTTTTATGCATGAGGCCAGGGTGAGCATGCCTCCTGTTCTCATGGTGCTTTCTGTGCAGGAGTAGGATTTTAATTGATATTCTCTGAGTGGATGAATGTCAGGACTGATGAGACAGCCGAGTTTTGCTTTGAAAAAGAGCACTGAAGCCAACAAAATGGTGTATAGCTTAGTGAGATTTTTGATAGGATGTTTTGAAAACTCAGCGTAATATGGGAATGACTGGAGAGGAGTGAAAAAACCCCCGTCTCTGGTGTTGTGTATACCAGGAGTTAAGATTTTAATTCCTGCATGTTGCTTTAATCCTTTGGTAGAGCTAGAGATGTGTCTCGATAGTGATCTAAAGCCCCAGAATTTATTGCAAAAGATTTTAAAGGGGGGAGGAGTTATGAGGATGTTACCTATATTTAATCACTGCCGCAGTAGGGTAGCTGACAAAGAGGTGCCGAACTTCACTAAAGAAGAAGGAACACTTGACAGGAGGATGCAACAAAGGATAGGCCGAGGTGTTGCAGTAAAGTATTTGGGGCTAGCATACAGTTGTTTCCCTTTAGCATATTTGAATACGCAGAAGCAGGGATGTGATGTAGCACCCTGGAAGTAGGGAGATGTTCGATCGTGGAGAGGGACAGAGCCACCACCACCAAGGAGCAGAGCTAATCCGCGCGGAAGAGAGTAGGCTGGAGCACACCAGAAGTAAGCTAAGCGCCGATCAGGGTATGACCAAGGGGATGTTTCTAGAGAGAAGGTGGAGCTTTCTCTCACTTACCTTAAAAAGTGTATCAATATCAGGACTAGTTCTTCCTATCCTGTGGTGATCGAACAACAAAAGTTGCTTTGTACCTGTATGCACCGTCAAAATGAATAATATAACCAACATCTTATGTCATGGAAAAATAAAGGAAAAAAACCAAAGTGGTACACTTTATATATACATATATTTCTGGATATATCACCTTTGCAAAATATTTCCAAGAATAACCTACTTTAGTAACAAGAGACCATCTATTTTTGTGTCTTCTAAGTGATGTTGGTAAAAATGCAATATTCGACATCATTTCCTTGCATATTGTGAAATTTGCACAACTCTTGTTGGCTTTCCTTGCATGGCTGGGGGTAGTTGGAGTGAGGATTTATACAATTCATCTCTGTCCAGGAAGGAAGGATGAAGAACGGACCCAAAGATTACATAAGTGAAGAAAGTAAGCAGGAGTAATATAAGACGAGTCTGTTTGTATCAGTTCTCTTTTCCGCATATAGGAACAAGAGGACTAAGCAGTTAAGACGCAAGCATTATTGAGGAGGAAAGGGAAATTAGTTCAACTATTGTTTGTGTAATAGGTCCAGTTCAAAAGTAATTATTTGGTACATAAAGTAACTATATGATATATAAAGTAAATATCTGGTATAGAAAGTGACTATTTGATAGAGGAAGTAACTATTTGGTAAATTGCGTTGCTGAAACTTTATATAAGAATTGTAAGTAGGAAATATAAAATAACTATATGGTACAAAAAGTAACATGATACAAAAAGTAATTATTTGACACCCAAAGTAGTACCAGAACGCAGAAAGTACCCATTCGACATTGAAGTAATGCATTAACACAAAAATAATTGTGTGGTATAAAAATATCCATCTGACACCGAAAGTAACATCATGACATAAAAAGTAAATATATGACATAAAAACTAACTATCTGACACCGAAAGTAACACCCAGTCAACAAAAACTAACTATATGGTACGAAAAGAAACTATTTGACACTAAAAGCAACACAATGACACAAAAAGTAACCATTTGACCTAGAAAGTAACACTAGGACACAAAAAGTAACTATATGCTATGAAAAATGACTAAGTAACATCATGACACAAAAAGTATCTGATATTCGTGGATACCTCAAATTTTTACATTTAATGCTAATAGTAGCGTACAGGAAGTCCTAAAAAATTACATTATGTTTTATCTACCACACACATCCGACTTTGGGGCATTATATATATCAACATCAACTGACTATTCAGAGTAACATTTTCACAAAAACCTCAATGCCATATGAAAGTGATGTGAAACACCTCGTCCACAGCACGTGAGAACTGGTGGTGTAACATGTCCATGCCTTTAATTCAATGTGGAATCTTAGACAAAGGTATTATACAACACATTAAGATTGAACATTTTGTGGTTACCTAGGTAGAAATGGTATATTTCAATATTTATTATAAATGTGATTACTAACTCCATTGGCAATGTTGTATGGTTCCTATAGGGGTACACACATAGAGATATCTTCAAGGAGGAGTAAACTTTATTAGGATTAATATGATTATCCATCTCAAAAGTTAGTTTTAAGGACCATAATAGTATTGTGAACCCTTAATTGGAATTAAAGTTTGATTATGTAGTGTTCCCACACCCCACAAAAATGAAAAGTCCACACTACAATGGGACTTATAGAACACTATGTTTAGTAGTACCCAAAGGTTGTTGATTACCTTTTCCCTTGAGGAGTCCTAGTTTGATCCTATACTCTCCCACTAATGTACACATATGATATGAAGGAGCATGCATGATAAGCCATCTCAATTTCTATTATTTTCTTCCACAATCTGGGAAACCCTAAAAATAGCTAGAGAGGGAGGAGTACTATCATCTCTAACCCATCTTTGAGTGATGGGGTGGATACCATATAGATGTGTTTTCTATAAAAACTTTCTTTAGCAGAGAGCTTCATCAAAAGTGCATATTTTAATATTAGATTCTCTTAGGTGGAGTACTTCGATCCGGCACATCACATCTCCTATAGAATAGATAATAGAATAGGAAGTTTTGCCACCTGTACCACACTATCATCAGAATAATAGGTGATTCATGCCATGTGTAAGATACTAGACCCACAACTCAGCCCCAAAGAATACCCTATTCCTCCATAGGTTTCACTAATAGATCTACAAAAATTGTGACAATCTATTTCTCAATGTGCAACATGATTCCTAAGGTGAATTTTGGTCATTGATTCACACATAATTGTCATTATTTGATATCCTAATTGGGTTATATTCATTGATAAATGATATTAGTCAAATATATTTACATTTATATTATAGAAAAATAAGGCATAGTTACTTGTGCATCGATTATTATTTTTAAGCATCTATTTTTATATATTTTTCATTTTTTATCATAATAATACTTTACCTAATTCAATGCATGCTTACATTGTAAGAAATTATATATTTTTGGAGAAAAAATTGATACCACTGACATTTAACTTGGTGGTAGTGACATCATATCAAAATTATTATCAAACGTTGCCTCTAGATTGATAAGGAAAAGGATTCTGACGGTAAAAAATTGGTGGTACCAACTTTACGTTAGTGGTACTGAGTTATGACATTGATAAAGATGTTAAAATCAATGAATGATGTGATAAGTTTGATTTTATGATTCCAATAAAACCCAAAGCACCCCATCCTCCAAACCAACCCTGGTACAACGTTTTATACCTTTGACAATAGAGAAGGAGGAAAGAAGAAGCAAGTAAAAAAACCTTGCTGACAACCGTACATTGTAATTTGATGGTAGAAATGTTGAAAAAAATCTACTCGATCTTCTCCAAATCATATCATTAATATTTTTTCCTATTTAAATCCATCAAAATTCGTGTTATCCATATTTTTTATTTGCTATGATACCATGACAAACATACTTAACTAATCTTTTTATATCTATGCACCAGGAGTAGCTCAATGTAGTGATGTAGTTGACATTATGTATTTATTTCTATAATTTTTGTTGCATGATTTTTGTGGAATTTGAGTCTAGTTATATTGCTTAAGCTTGACCACCTTAAATAACAATTTCAGACTTCAATCACTTTCACAAAGGGGTTGGCAGAAGAATACTTATAAACTAAATCAATCACACTACAAAAGTAGACTAACCATTGGGAGGGAATAATTGAGAAATGTCTATTCATAATTTTAACTTGAATAAGGAATTTTACAGAAGTATAATTTGGATTGGTTTGAACATAATATTACATCTTTAAGGAGGGTAATAATAATTTTAGGTCCCTAATTGTAAGACCTCTAACATGTGTTTTGGGTTAACCCTGTTTGTTTTTCTTATGTAAGTGCTTCAGAACCTTGCCCTAATCTTTTGAGATGTCCTTAAAGCTTGTGTAGAGCTTAAGTTTCCAGTTTGATCTTGTTTGGATGATGTTTGTGCTTGTTTTGGGCCAAATTATAATTTACCCATTTGAGAGGGTTATCTAGCAATTTTCCACCTCTAGAGTGTTCTTTTTCTCTATGAGGCTTGGTTGAGTGGTGTCACCCTTAATGGTGGTTAACGTTATCTAGGGTTTGGTGTGTCTCAACCTACGTGTACCTTGTAGGTTGTCTCAACCTAGGTCGCGACCTAGGGGATATTTTGTGGGAGTCATGGTTTCAACAAATTGCCTAGGTGTGGTGGTCATGACCAAGATGGTCTTGGGTCGATACAAGTTGCTTTTGTAGAAGTGTCTTGACCTTGGGTGTGAGTGTGGTGATCCTTTGTCTCGACCTAGTGATGTTTTATGTTGTTGTCGTGACCATGGATGAAGATCCTTGGTGGGTCACGACCGTGACCATGTTGGGTGACCTAGGTGGTCGAGACCCAACATAGAGTGTATCACCATCTCATGCATGTGTGTTTTAATAGGTTGCATGTTAGTTTCTTGGGCGGACAAGTGTCCCTTTGGAGCCCAATCTTATTGACACCTCATCCTCCACCATACTTCTCTCCTCCTTTGCTTTATAAACCCTCTTCTCTCCATGCAAGAAACTCTTTTGGGCCTTATTATTCCTCACTTCTTTCTTGGTCATCCTTGGAACCTTGAGGAGCAAAAAGATCTATTTTGGAGCTCTTGGTGGTTGGACTTCCCTTGCATGTGGTGCTTGTGGTGATTCTTATTCATCTTCAACCATGGTAAGTGTATGCCTTTCCTTGATGGTGTTTCTTTTAATTCTATAAATTCTTCTCCTTCTCTCTTCTTGGCCTTAGCCATGGATCTTCCATGGTGGTCATTTTGGAGAGGAACTTCTCATCACAGGGGTCATAGGCCATGTTTTGACAAGGTGGACCCAAGTGTGAGGAAGTTTCCTTCTCTCTTTCACCCTCCTTCTTTTGGTTAGGCTTAGGGATCTTTGCTCTCTTTTATGGAGCAATATTTGACCTTGGTGTCTTATTCTTCTTAAGGTGATCTTTTGGCCTAAAGTGGAGCCTTTGGCAGAGCTCCATCATCCTTGGTGATCGTGTGCTTGGAGTTATCATCCTTGGAGTGATATTCCTTAAGGCGGGTTATATAACTATTAACCTTCTCTATTAATGCACCTTTCCTATATGCATGTTGATTTTTTCTCTTTCTAAAACGTTACCTTGGCATGCTAGTGGATGTTTCTAAGCCCTAAGGCTTGCTAGATGTTAAACCATGCTTGGTTTGAAAGTAATCCGAAACCCTAGTTTTAATACCTGATTTTGGTGATTATGGTGTAATGATGGTTTTCCCCTATCTCTTGATCTTGGTGTTGATTACATGCATGATGGGTGAGTGACTCGATGTTCTATGAAGTTTAGGTTCTAATTTTTTTTTCTATCAAACGTGGATTCTCTCTCTTGTTTGAGGTCTCTTTCATGATAGATTCATGGTGTAAGTCTTAGGGTTTTTGGTGACTGAATTTTTATGGGATTTTCTCCTCCATGTTGACAATGGATTCTCTTAGTTTTACGTTCTATTTGGGTTGTGGATTTCTTCTCTTTAATTATGTGTAATCCCTATTGGATGTTGGCCCTATGCTTTTGTAGTAGCTTGTATCTTGGTGGTCACTACACCTTGTTTTGTCTTGGGTCACATCACTTTGATATATTGGTTCTGGGTCGAGACAAGCTGACCTTGTAGAGGTTGTGACATCCTACTCTTGATGGTTGCGACACCTATTCCCTAGTAGGTTGAGACACCATGTGCCTTGGTGGTCATGACACTCCATATGTTCATGGTCGTGACAGTCCTACATAGTGAATGGTTATCACATATACATACACATATGAAGGATGTATGAGCATGAACATTAAGTAATGAACCGTGTATGGTGCTATTTGGTTGGATGCATTGGATGCTTAATCAACCCTATTGATGATCCTTAACCCTATAGGTGTTCCAAGGATATGGGAGATGTCATTTTTGGGGTTTAGTGATTGGAAATAACTATAAACCCCTAATTGGCCAAGTATAGAGCCTTAAACCTAATCTAGGGATAATTGGTGTGTTTTCCTTTCTCTCTTGGAATGGATATAAATGATATGATGTTTCACTTTTCTGTATATAAACCCCTAACCTTGTAGGTAAGATGAATGCCATGGCTTGTATATGCCATGATGATGAGTACATGACATAAGGTGGTGCTTATGCACATTGATGAGGTATAGTGTGGTGATGTACATGCAAGGTTTATGTGCTTGGATCCTATGATCTGGTGATGGCTTAATGCCTATTGTGAGGTGATAGCCTCCAGGGATGGGAATGAGGGATTTATGTCCCACAATGATGTGCCATTGGTGATTGGACTCAGGAATGGAGTTGAAACAAGTACCATGTGGTGATTATGTGGCAAGCTCACATCTTATACATTTTATATCTTCTGGAGTTGTTCTATACCCTTATTTTTGGAGAGTTTGTTATGGCTTTATACGTTGTAACTTGATTGATGCTCAAAGTCACCCAACTGGCTAACTAATCAAGTAGAATCTTAATCATGTAGTGTCCTGTGCCATAGGTCCTTTCCAATGTCATCTTTAATTGTTGTATTGGTGAAATGAGTATAAGTCGGAGCACATAATTTTGAATATTGGGGGGAGGTGAAAGTTGAGTATTTCCTTGCATCCATAATTACAAGTTGCGTGAGACAACCATGCATGAGCTGATCTCCTTGTGATATGGATGGCCATGTGTGAGCCGCTCCTCCTTTTAAGAATGGCCATGCATGAGCCGATTCTCCTAGCATCGCTACCTGTACCAAGGTGGGCTAGGTGTTTATATATGGATAGCCATGCATGAGCTGATCCTTCTGTTGACTATATGTGCCCTTTTTTGTAGTTGACTGATATGTTTCTATGGTGTTTTCTCTTGTGCTGACAAAGAGGTTTGGAGAGGTCATGGATTCTGTCTCTTCCATACGACCTTGTATGACACTAATTTCTACTTAACAATGGTTGGTTGGATTTGGGTGGTACAAATCAAATCCTCAGGGAAATAAAAAAATATGTAACATAGTCATGCAATGTATCTTTCTTAGGATCAAATATGAATAACCTTGGTTGAGCCCTTGCCTTATCTTTTTACTGATTTCTTGAATTATAATACAGTAAGAGAAGTCAGTTGTTATACATGTTCTTCATATTCCTTTTTAGAATATAACTTGATCTACTATTATGTGGTAGCTTCCTAGTCTTGTTTAATCTGCTTCATCTGTTCAGTACATATCATCTAGCTAAATTTGCTCAACCAGCTTATTGTGTTATTTTACCTGGTTATCTTATTTGTTCTTTAATAGACGTTGGCAGAGGGTTATATCTCTTGCTGGGACATTTGGTCTCACCCCGTCAATTTCCACATGTTTTAGGTGGTCGAGCACGATGAAGTAGAGATCATGTCGTTAGTGTTGAGTAATAGGAGGATCAATAGTTGCTGAAGGGTTGGATATGTTGCTTGTACATAGAAGTAGAGTCCTATTGTTGTCCATGTACACTAAGTTCCTTGAAGAGGTTTTTTTGTATGTATCAACATGAGATTTTGGCTTTATGCCCGTTGTTGTATAGAGTTGGCATATATGATATGAACAGGTTATCATGTGTGACAGGATGTGGCTAGAGCGCCAGTGAATAGTATCTTGTATAATGTTTTGGGCAAGTGATACGCAATACAGGTGGCTTTTGTGGACTAATGTGCAATGTATTGCAACTCTTATGGTTTCATGAAATCGGTTTTAATTTCCTGTGTTTTATGGTAACCTGAATGTTTAGTCTTAATTTCACAGTTTGGTTTTGAGTTATCTTACTTGTTGTGGCATGGGGTGTCACCGTTTGGTTGGTATTAGAGATTTAGATTCATTGAGTCTACATAGACATAGGACTAGGGTTGTGTCTATTCTAGTGTCATCCAATTTATCTTATGGTCACTTATGCTTATGCAGCTGAAGAAGAAGAGTTGAAAAGATGGCTGGAAAATACAAAGAAAACATTGTTGAGAGTGGTGTTGTTGCACCAGGTGTAGGTGTAGGGAGGCATGTTGTTGATGGGAGGGCACCTGAAGTGCCCCAATTTGACCCAACCGTGCTAGAAAACCTTGCCTATTAGTCTATGTTTGGGCAGTTTATGGCCATGATTACACATATGGAAGATAGAATGCATGTTCCTCAAATGAGAACAACAGTCCCCAATGTGAATCATCGGGCACTAGGAAGATGTTTGAGAGGTTGAGGTGTGTTGGGTCTATGGAGTGTGCTGGTATAGAGGATCTAACAGATGCAAATATTTGGTTGATAGAGTTGGAGAAGACCTTCAAGATCCTTAGCATCCTCGAGGCTGATAAGGCAAAGCACGCAGTGTACCTTTTGAAGGGAAGTGTTAGCCATTGGTGGGCCATTGAAGATGAGAAACAACCAAGTGTCGGTATCAATTGGGAGGAGTTCATACAGGAGTTTGTCAGTAGGTACTACCTGCATACCTATCTTGGTGAGAAAATCTCTTAGTTTGAGAAGATCAAGCAAGGACCCATGGTGATCAATGAAAATTAGGCAAGATTCATGGAGTTTTTGAGATTCTATCCTCACATGGCAGTGACAGATGAGGAGAGGATCCCACATTTCAAGAAGGGTCTGAACGGTGAGATGATGACAATTGTGGAAGCGCTTGAGAATCATGAGGAGTTTGTGACGTTTGTGGAATCTATCAAGAGGATTGGATGATTTATGGTTGAGAAGGGGGAAAAGAGTGCCAAGAAGAGGCATGCGCAATACCAGGGGCAGTCATCTGGAGGCTTTAAAAAGCCTAGGTTTTCTACACTTCCAGCTTAGCAGAAGTCCAGTGCACAGACTTGGTGGTCACCTAGTAAAGGTAGAGGTCGCATGTTTCTACTGGTAGGACCACCAGTACAGTGTCAGTATCACTGACAGGGCTGCCAAGGCCATGGTATGAGAGTAAAATGTGCTACAAGTGTGGACATGTTGGACATACCAAGCAGTGTTGTTCCATGAAGGATGATGAGTGACTTAGTAGTTGAGGCAGAGTCAATAGGGCTCGCGAAGACAACAATACAATAGTGGAGGAGGAGGATGTGGACAAGCATCATAGGCTGGTTCTTCAAGACATGCTGATAGGGGGCGGGGACATCATTAGATGATGTATAGATTCTATGTCATGAGTTAGTCGAAAGGAGTGGTCAACCTTCTAGTAGTGATATGTTAGACAGAGTTATTTCATTCTAATTTATTTTCTTCTTGCTTTATATTTGTTTTGGTTGATCCGGGTGCAACCCACTCTTTTATCACTCACAAAGTGATTGCTAGTAGCTCTTTGCCTGTTAGATGTAGACGTAATAGCCTTCATTTAGAAACCATGTTGGTCAATTTCGCAGAGTTGCAGGAGGTGTGTCCTTTCTTTTTCAGGACATAGCATTCAAGTGGACCTCATACTGCTTGACATGCATGGATTCAATGTGATCCTTGGAATGGATACCTTGGAGAAGTATCATGTGGTCTTGGGCTGTAGTGCCAAGATGGTGATGTTTCAGGATGGAGATGAGATGTGGGTCTTCAAGGAGATAGGAATATTATTACTATGTATCTAGTATCAATGATGGTGGTAGAGAAGCTGATGAGGCAAGATTGCAAGGCATTTTTAGCACATGTAATGGATCCCAAGGTGAGAAGTCCTATTATTCAGGATGTTCCAGTGGTTTGAGTTTGAAGATGTGTTTCCGAAGGAGTTTCCAAGTGTTCCCCCACCTCAAGAGATTTGTTTTTAGATCAATCTAGTCCCGAGTACCCAATCGATAGCTCAGACACCATAGAGGATGGTGCCAGCTGAGATGGCAGAGTTGAAGAAACAATTGCAAGAGCTGCTTGAGAAGGGTTTCATCAAACCAAGTATGTCACCATGGGGTGCTCCTATGTTGTTTGTGAAGAAGAAAGATAGATCCATGTGGTTGTGCATAGACTATTGATAGTTGAACAAGGTGACGATAAAGAACAAGTATCCTTTACCATGAATTGATGACCTATTTGACCAATTACGAGGAGCTACAAGTATATTCCATGATAGATTTGAATCGGGATATCACCAGCTATGGATCAGGGAAGATGACATACCTAAGTTAGCATTCAAGACTCAGTATGGCATTACAAGTTTGTGGTTATGCCATTTAGGCTAACCAATGTGTTGGCAACATTTATGGATTTGATGAATATGGTATTTAGACCCTATCTAGACTAGTTCATGGTGATGTTTGTATATGATATCTTGATCTACTCTTGAGAAAACCAACAACATGAGCATCATCTGCATCAGGCATTGACCACATTGAGACAACACTAGTTGTATGACAAGTTCAGCAAGTGCAAGTTTTCACTGAAGGAGGTGTCCTTTCTAGGACATGTGATATCAACTTAAGGTGTTTGTGTGGAGCTCAAGAAAGTCGAATTTGTGGCAGAGTGGGAGTAGATGAAGATGCCGATAGAAGTTCGTAGTTTTCAGGGTTGGCATGATATTATAGGAGGTTCATCAAGAACTTCAGTTAAGTGGTGTTACCCCTAAAAAGCTAACAAGGAAAGATGTGCCTTTCGTCTGGGATGACAAGTGTCAACATGCCTTTCAGTTGTTAAAGGAGAAGCTGACTAGTGCACCAATGTTAGTTCTACCTAAGCAAGGGAAAGGATATATAGTCTTCTATGATGCACCAAGGAATGGTATGGGTTGTGTGCTAATGCGGGACAAGAACATGATTTCTTTTGCTTCACGATAGCTTAAAAACATGAGGAGAACTACCCAACCCATGATCTGGATCAAGCTTCTATGGTCCATGCTTTGAATATTTGGAGTCACTACCTTTATGGTGAGAAGTGTTAGATCTTCATTGATCATAAGAACTTGAAGTACATCTTTTTGCAACATGAGCTAAATATGAGGCAATGACGATGGATGGATCTAATCAAGGATTATGACTGCACAATTGATTACCATCCAGGGAAGGAAAATGTTGTGGCGGATGCTTTGAATAGGAATTCTTCTTCATCATCTTCTATAGATAAAGCACAGTTGTGTTCCTTGGTGTGCCATAAGAGAGATATGTTGGTCTCCTTGTGTCAAATGAGCATGAAGCTAGAAGATTCCTTACTAGATGGGTTGTTTACGCACATGTAAGTGAAGCCCACATTGAGGTAGCAAATTAGAGAGGCGTAGTAGGTTGACCTTGTGATACAATAGATAAGATCATATTTTGGCAGTGGGAAGCATGATATCTTCTACAAGGTAGATGATGGGACCGTGTGTTACCACAATAGAGTCTTGGTTCCTCATGTTGACAACTTGTGGAAGATGATTTTGGAAGAGGCTCACTCTTCAATGTATGTTATGCATTCGGGTAGCACCGAGATGTACCATAACCTCAAATATTTGTATTGGTGGCTTGTCTTGAATCATGATGTGGCTGAGTTTGTGGCTAAGTGCACAGTGTGTCAGCAAGTTCAGGCAGAACATCAAAAACCTATAGGGACATTGCAACTGTTTCCTATACCACACTGGAAATGGGATCATGTCACTATGGACTTTTTGGTTGGTCTGCCTAGAACATCCAAGAGTCATGATTCCATTTGGGTGATTGTTGAAAGGTTGACCATGTCAGCTCATTTCCTTCCTATGAAGACAACGTATGCAGCCGAGAAGCTTTCTCAGGTATATGTTGATGAGATAGTGTGTTTGCATGGTTCCCAGACTACCATAGTGTCAGATAGAGGTCCTTAGTTCACAAGCCGCTTTTGGGAGTGCTTGCACACAACTTTGGGTATGCAATTGAGGTTTATTACTACCTTCCACCCATAGAAAGATGGTTAGTTTGAGAGGACCATACAAACCTTGGGGGATCTATTGAGAGTTTGTGTCCTGTAGTTTTTGGGTAGTTGGGACATACACCTCAGTTTGATAGAGTTTTCTTGTAATAATAGTCATCTGAGAAGTATCAACATGGCACCATATGAGGCGTTGTTTGGGAGACATTGCATATCTTTGTTGTGTTAATATGAGTCCGATGAATATCAACTTCTTGGTCCTGAGCTTGTGTAGCAGATGACAGAAAATATCAAATTGAATAAAAAATAGTTGAAGGAAACACAACAAAGACATAAGTTGTATGCAGATAATCGGTGTAGACCATTGGAGTTCCAAGTGAGAGACAGAGTATATCTCAAGGTTTCTCCTTGGAAGGGTGATATGAGGTTTGGAAGAAAGGGTAAGTTGGCTCCCATGTATATGGGACCTTATCATGTGGTGGCACATGTGGGGAAGGTGGCATATAAGTTGGAGTTGCCACCTGAGATGGATAGGTTACATCTAGTGTTTCATTTTAGCATGTTGAGGAAGTGTCAACCTACTACATAGCAAGTTTTGCATCCCATTGAGGTTGATCTTGATAAGGATATCCTATGTAGAAGGGCTTGTGTTGATTCTAGATAGAAGAGTCAAGAAGTTGAATAAGAAGGACATCATGTTGGTAAAGGTTCTATGGAATCACTGCAACATTGAGGAAGACACGTGGGATCTTGAGGAAGAGATACAGAGAAAGTACCCATCTCTTTTTGCATAGGATTTTAGGGGCAAAGTCCTTGTTAGGGGTTTATGCTTGTAAGAACCCTGACTTGTGTTTTGGGTTAAACCTATTTTTTTTCTTAATTAATTTCTTAAGAACATTTCCCTAATATTTTGAGATGATCTAAGAGCTTGTAGAGAGCTTAAGTTTCTAGTTTGAGCTTGTTTGGATGATGTTTGTGCTTTTGTGCTTGTTTTGGGCTAAGTTGCAATTTACCCATTTTAGAGGGTTATCTTTCAATTTTCCACCTCTAGAGTGTTCTTTCTCTCTCTTGGCTTCATAAGAGAGGGTGTGGTGCTTTACAAAACCTTGGTTGAGGCTTGGTTGAGTGGTGTCACCCTTAGTGGTGATTAGGGTTTTCTAGTGTTTGGTGTGTCTCAACCTATGTGTAACTTATGGGTTTTCTCGACCTAGGGCATGTTTTGTGGATGTCACAGTTGTGACACCTTCCCTAGGTGTGGTGTTCATGACCAAGATGGTCTTGGGTCGAGACAAGTTGCTTTTATAGAAGTGTCTCGACCTAGGGGGTGAGTGTGGTGATCCTTTGGTTCGACCTAGTGATGTTTAGTGTTGTTGTCATGACCATGGATGAAGATCCTTGGTGGGCCGCAACCACGACCATGTTGGCTGACCTAGGTGGTTGAGACCCATTATATAGGGTATCACCATCTCATGCATGTTTGTTTTAAGTGGTTTCATGTTAGTTTCTTGGGCAGAGAAGTGTCCCTTTGGATCCCTATCTTGTTGACACCTCATCCTCCACCCTACTTCTCTCCTCCTTTGCTTAATAAACACTCTTATCTCCATTAAAGTAACTCTTTTGGGCTATCTTCTTCCTCCCTTCTTTATTGGTCGTTCTTGGAGCCTTGAGGAGCAAGAAGATCTATTTTGGAGCTCTTGGTGGTTGGACTTCCCTTGCATGTGGTGCTTGTGGTGATTCTTATTGATCTTCAACCATGGTAAGTGTATGCCTTTCCTTGATGGTGTTTCTTTTAATCTTATAAATTATTCTCCTTCTCTATTCTTGGCCTTAGCCATGTATCTTCCATGGTGGTCTTTTTGGAGAGGAACTCCTCATCATAAGGGTCATAGGCCATGTTTTGACAAGGTGGACCCAAGTGTGAGGAAGTTTCCTTCTCTCTTTCACCCTCCTTCTTTTGGTTAGGCCTAGGGATCTTTGCTCTCTTTTATTGAGCAATATTTGACCTTGGCGTGTTCTTCTTCTTGAGGTGATCTTGTTGCCTAAAGTGGAACCTTTGGCGGAGCTCCATCATCCTTGGTGATCGTGTGCTTGGAGTTATCATCCTTGGAGTGATCTTCCTTAAGGCGGGTTATATAACTCTTAACCTTCTCTATTAAAGCACCTTTCCTATATGCATGTTGATGTTTTCTCTTTCTAAAATGTTCCCTTGGCATGTTAGTGGATGATTCTAATCCCTAATGCTTGTTTTATGTTAAACCATGCTTGGTTTGAAAGTAATCTGAAACCCTATTTTTAATACCTGATTTTGGTGATTATGGTGTAATGACGGTTTTCCCTTATCTCTTGATCTTGGTGTTGGTTACATGCATGATGGGTGAGTGACTTGATGTTCTATGAAGTTTAGGTTATATTTTGTTGTTGTCAAACGTGGATTCTCTCTCTTTTTTGAGGTCTCTTTCATGATGGATTCATTGTGTAAGTCTTAGGGTTTTTGGTGACCAATTTTTCATGGGATTTTCTCCTCCATGTTGACAATGGATTCTCTTGGTTTTATGTTCTATTTGGGTAGTGGAGATCTTCTCTTTAATTATATGTAATCCCTATTGGATGTTTGTCCTATGCTTTGGTAGTAGCTTGTATCTTGGTGGTCACTACACCTTGTTTTGTCTTGGGTCGCGTCACTTTGATGTATTGGTTCTGGGTCAAGACAAGCTGACCTTATGGAGGTTGTGACATCCTAGTCTTGATGGTCACGACACCTATTCCTTAGTAGGTCAAGACACCATGTATCTTGGCAGTCGTGGAACCCCATATGTTCATGGTCGCGACAGTCCTACATAGTGAATGGTTGCTACATATACATACACATGTGAAGGATGTATGAGCATGAACACTAAGTAATGAACTGTGTATGGTGCTATTTGGTTGGATGCCTAATCAACCCTGATGATGATCCTTGACCCTACATTGTTCTAAGGATATGGGAGATGTCATACTTGGGGTTTAGTGATTGGAAATAACTATAAGACCCTAATCGGCTAAGTATAGAGCCTTAACCCTAATCTAGGGATAATTTGGGTGTTTGCCTTTTTCTCTTGGAATGTCTATAAATGATATGATGTTTCTCTTCGCTGTATATAAACCCCTAACCTTGTAGTTAAGATGAATGTCATGGCTTTCATATGTTGTGATCATTGTTTAGGAAAGCGGTATTAGGTGTACGGGTAGAGAGGGTGCCACATAGAGTATATGCATTATGAGGGAGTATATACAAGAGTGTATGCGGTTTTGGATTTTTCCCTTCCAATAAAATAATTATTTATAAAATGGTATATTGAGCTCATAAATAAAAATTAAAATGTATATACTAGGCACTTATATATATTTACATATAAACATATTAATATGCATGTATAATATGCTTATATATGTATATATATCGAATGTGCTTGAAATAAATGTACAAATATTAAAATGCATGTATCTACAAATATGTGTAGAACCTATGTATAAATGTGAATAAATCAAAATTGCATATATACATATACAAATATGTGTTTGTATATATAAATCTATTATATATGTGTATACAGATGAATGTCAAAATGAAATCATATAATTGCACAAATGTGTTTGAAAATTGTTATATGTGTTACAATGTATATGTATAAATCAATGACTATGTATTTAAAGTTTAATATATAATGAAATGCGTGTATATGTATGCATATATGTATAAAATGCATGGATATAAGTTGTGGGCTTCTTAAAAGTGGAGTTTAATCGTCCGCTTAATCAGACAAGCGGGAGTATATGCGACCGAGGACCACTTAATGGGCTGATTAGTAATATGTGGTGCGGTAGGGTGATCGAATAGGCATAAGAGGGAGTATATGTGCCTGTGCAGACCGATTTCCTGAATAATGGTTGTGATGATGAGTACATGACACAACGTGGAACTTATGCACATTAATGAGGCATAGTGTGGTGATGTACATGCAAGGTTTATGTGCTTGGATCCTATGATCTAGTGATGTCTTAATGCCTATTGTGAGGTGATAGCCTCGAGTGATGGGAATGAGGGATTTATTTCCCACAATGATGTACCATTGGTGATTGGACTTAGGAGTGGCATTTAAACAAGTACCATGTGGTGATTGTGTGTCAAGCTCACATCCTATACATTTTATATCTTCTAGAGTTGTTATATACCCTTATTTTTGTAGAGTTTTTTTATGGATTTATACGCTGTAACTTGATTGATGCTAAAAGTCACCCAATTGGCTAACTAATCAAGTGGAACCCTAATCATGTAGGTGCCATGTGCCATAGGTCCTTTCCAGTGTCAGCTTTAATTGTTGGATTGGTCAAACAAGTATAACTCGGAGCACATATTTTTGAATATGCGGGGGTGAAAGTTGAGTATTTCCTTGCATCCACAATTACAAGTTGCGTGAGATGGACATGCATGAGACGATCTCCTTGTAATATGGATGGCCATGCGTGAGCTACTCCTTCTTTTAAGAACGGTCATTCATGAGCTGATTCTTCTAGTGTCGTTACATGTACCAAGGTGGGATAGGTGTTTATATATGGATGGCCATGTGTGATATGATGCTTCTATTTACTATATGTCACCTTCTTTGTAGTTGAATAACATGTATCTATGGTATTTTCTCTTACACAAACCAAGAGGCGTGGAGAGGTTGTGAATTTTGACTCTTCCATTTGACCTTGTATTGCACAAATTTTGACTTAACAATGGTCGGTTGGATTTGGGTGTATGACTCAAATCCTCAGAGCAATAATAAAAGATGTAACACAATCGTGTAGTGTATCTTGCTTAGGATCAAATATGAAAAACCTTGGTAGAGCCCTTGCCTTATCTTCTTACTAATTTCTTGAATTATAATACAGTAAGAGAAGTCAACTATTATACATGTTCTTCATAATCTTTTTTAGAATATAACCTGATATACTATTCAGTGGTAGCTGCCTAGTCTTGTTTAATATGTGGCATCTATTGAGTACATATCATTTATCTGAATCTTCTCAACTAGCTTACTATGTTGTTTTACCTGCTTAGATTATCTGTGCATTAATAAACATTGGTGGAGGGTTATATCTTTTACTGGGATGTTTGGTCTTACCCCGTGGTTTTCTACATCTTCTAGGTGGTCGAGCACGATGAAGTAGAGATCGTGTCGTTGGTGCTGAGAAGTAGGAGGACCAGTAGTTGCTAAAGGGTTGGATATGCTGCTTGCGTATAGCTGTAGAGTCCTAAGTGTTGTCCATGTACACTCAGGTCCTTGGGGAGGTTTTTGTTGTATGTATCGATATGAGGTTTTGGCTTCATGTCCCTTGTTGTATAGAGTTGGCATATATGTATATGAACAAGTTGTCATGTGTGACAGCATGTAGCTAGAGCGCCAGTAAACAGTATCTTGTATAATGTTTTGGGTAGGTGATACACAATACATGTGGGTTTTGCGGACTCATGTGCAATGCGTTTCAACTCTTATGGTTATATGAAATTGGTTTTAATTTCTTGTGTTGTATGGTAAACTAGATGTTTAATCTTAATTTTGTAGTTGGTTTTGAGTTATCTCTCTTGTTGTGGCATGGGGTGTCACACTATTCATAAAACAACAATTATTTTTTAGAAAATAAATAAAAATCAACTACATCTATTACATTGGTGAAATTGGTTAACCTAGAGATTATTAATCCTTCTAACTTCATTCAATAAACATATCCACTTCTTCAATTTAGATATAGTTGAATCTTAGTTATAATTAATTGACTTTTACATAAGGTTTAGACAACCAATTTTAATTAGTGGTAGGATTCAACCACACATATCCTCCTATTTGATAACTTGGGGATCATTTGTCCTATATTATGTGGTACATGCACTTGTGTAATAGCCAACACTTTTAGATCATCAAGCTTCTTTTTGTCTCAATTGTCGGGGAGCTGGGACAGATAACAGTACAAATTAGGATTGGCCATTGTAGGTCACAATTTATATGTCTTTTTTAATTCATTCATTTTTGTATCTTTTTGAGAATTAATTTCCATATGCTTTTGTTTCATTTTGAGTATCTTTTGATAATGTTGAATTTTCTTATCTTGAATTGTTAATTTTCTTATCTTGTGCAAGACCGAATACACCAATCTATCTCCATCCTTTAGGGATCTTGAAACACATTATGCAGCGTAGTGCACCATAATGTCTACAAATGAATGACTCGAAGGCAGAATTGAAGGCATTGACACAGTGGTTGGATACCTTGAACTCCAACAAAGTACAAGCTATAGAATAAGAATGTAACTGCACGGGGTCACATAATTATATAAGAAATGACCAACCATGACATAGTGATACCAATTTATGTTGAAGGAGTCTAGATTTGTTTTTACATAATGCATTTCAAACTAGACAACCAAAACAAAAGAATAGTGATGGAGGCTGAAACTCAAGAATATTAGATATGTTTGAGGCTCTCTTTGGAAATTTTATGTCAAACACCGAGTCCTATTTTGATCAAGGCAGAAGTTTCAAAGTAAAGGGTCTTAATTAAAATTTAGGGACTCAAATCTCACAATAGGCCATAGATATCTTAGATTTGAAGAAGCCAACACAACATGTCTTTCCTAGATACATAGAGACGTCCACAATCATCAAGTGACAAATTCTATCTCAATTTTGAGTGATAAGGCTTATGTTACCGAGGAGACCCAATGTCCATAAATTCCTCTAATGGAGAAAATTTATATACCACTAATTGCTTTTCTTAATAGCTTGTTTGGAAGACCGAGGGGAGAGAGAAAGTTAGCATAACTACAAACCCTACACAGGTGAACACTTGAGACAATGCAATGACTTTGAAAAGTGACAAAGAAATTCCAACAACATCTTCTTTACAAAGAAATACACCCAAGACACCACTTCCTCAACACTTACTCTAACAATTCAAGAGGAGAGTTCCCCTACAAATGATACAACCACCCAAGATCCTATTATGGTGGAGGGTGATTCTAAACCAAACTTAGGAGAGGAGATCCCCAAGGATCTATTCATTCCTCCACACAGGCACTGTGCACACCACATGTGCAAATCTTAGATAGTCTAAAGAAGGGGAAGAATAAAATCAATATAAGAAGTTCCTAGAATTATTCAAAAAGTCACACACAAACTTGCCACTAGTGGAGACCATAGAAAAAATCCAAATTATCGAAGATTTATAAAGGATATCATCAACAATAAAAGAATGATAAAATATTCAAATGTTGTATGTGTTGATGAAGTTGTTAGTTCCTTATTCTGGAGGACATTGTTGTCAATAAGAAGGACATGGGATGCTTCTATATCCCATGTTCTGTTGGAAACAAATTGTTCAAACACACACTATGTGACTCATGGGAAAACATAAATCTCATACCTCTATCCATTTTCAAGAAGGCGGTATTAAAGCATCTAATGAAGATATAAACAACAATCTAGTTGGTAGACAAGTCAATTGTGAATCCATTCGATGTATTAGAAGATGACTGGTCAAAGTCAATAGATTTATATATCAAATTGACTTTGAGGTGATAGACATGCAAGAATCTCATGAGTATAAAGTATTGTTGGGGAGGCCATTCCAAGACATGCAAGAATCTCATGGGTATAAAGTATTGTTGGGGAGGGCATTCCAAGACATGTAAGAGATGGTTATTTCTATGGGTCACGGATATGTAACATGGGGTATTGATGAAGACATGGTGGAGTTCAACTTACCAATCATTCTTCATCACACACTCATGACAACCCATGATAGAGATAAGCATCATGTCGAGCCTATGGTATAAAAAAGGGTGCTTACTTGGAGGAAATCCATGAATTTAGTTTAGGTTTGCTTTTGCTTTATTTTGTTCAATAGTTAGTTTTTGTTGATAGTATTAGTTCATTTTAGATCTTACTTTCAAGATATGATGGTTTTGATGCAAGTATAGAAGGTACATTATTGTATGGTAATTGTGTATATAGGAAGCACACTAAGTCGATACCACCAACCTCAAGTTGGTGTCACCAACTATCATCTGTATTTTTTACAAGATATCGAGTTTACAGACTCATTGGAACCAACCACATAGTTGGTACCATAGAATTTTTACTTAGATCTTCATTGAAAAGGGTATCGACCCAATATTAGTGGCACTGATTTCAATCATCGTTTCTATAAGAAAATTATATAATTATGTTGGTTTCATTGATAACAATATCATTTGTGCCGAAACATATGCCAAATTCAACCAATTCTAGGTACCACCGACTTCCTAGTTGGTGGCACTGACACACATAAAGGTATATATATATGTCGGATCAATTATTGGTATCATCTTCAGAGACACAAGTTGATACCATCAAATTTATCTTAATGGAACCAACACATGCTAATTGATCAATGTGCAAATTAAAGAAGGGAGAGTGTGAGGAGTTGTTTCTTCTTGATATCACCTACAATCCTCAAAATGAGCTAGTAGATGATATCATACATAAGTAACCATTATTCATCTAGATCATGCATTTTTGGCCAAAGTACTTCTATGTAGATTCAATGCCAACTATTTCCTATCATGTACAAAAACTTCATCGGTAGTACAATTCCAATTTTTTCTCTTTGCTTTTGACATTGGGGACAATGTCAAATTCAAGCTTTGTGGGATGATTTTTTTTTTGCATTTATCTCTATCCCTTATACCTTATTTTAAATTATATATTTGCATCATTTTGTTTTAATGAAATTTAAATTGTCTCTTAGTGTCCACTTTTTGTTGCATTCTATAGTTAACATTATCAATTTATTAATACAATTTTATTGCATGACATTTTGGAAATTGATTCTAGTTCTATTGTTTAAGTTTTATCACATAAGGAATAATTTTAGACTTTAATTACTTTTGAAGTGGGATTTCCATCAGTGGAATTCCCATGAGCTCAATCAATAACATACCACAAAAGTAGTCTAACTATTGGGAGTATAACTGAGATATTTCTCTTCATAATTCAAGATGGAATCTGGTGGAAGTATCATTTCAAATAGTTTGAACATGATATAGCACATTGAAAGAGGATATTGCTGATTTCATTTCCCTAATCATAAAATAGTGATTAGTTTTTAGTAAATATATAAAAATCAGCTATAGTTATCTCAATGGTGAAACCGGTTAACATAGGATTTTTCTTCATTTGATTCATTCAATCAATTTAATATATTATTTAGTTTAAATCTAATTTAATATTTGTTATTAATTGATCGACTTTAACGTGAGGTTTATCTGATCCATTTTAATTAATAGTAGTCTTTAACCTCACAACTCTCTATGTTCAATTAATAACCATTCTTTTGTCTTATATTACTTGATATGTACATGTGCTTAATTGCAAGCACTTTGTGTGCAACAATCATTTACATGTCATAATTACATGTCATTTTCTAATCTAAAAAGTTCAGAATTAGGACAATAATAGAGATAATGATCTGCATCAACAAATATACTTAGTTGTTGAAACTTCCTCCATGATAATGTATAAATATATAACCCAGTTTCTATTATAGTTCTATTATATGGATCACACATGCTCTAGGGTTTGTTGATAAAACTTTAGTTTTTTTTTTTGTGTTTCCACTTCTGAGGACTAGACAGTGGTACCATAGCTACTTCTATGGACATGCATCATATTTTTTATTTCATGAGAGTTTTTGTTATTGTATGAGCATGAACTCTCATATGATTGAATTAGTTAATGTATATACCATATTGTCAAGGATATCTTTACTTGGTCACCATCATCTATACTATATGATTATTATATATAAATCCACAGAGACACTTCAAAATGGTTTGTATTTGGTGTGGTATGTATTGTCATAGAAAAAATACTTATGTTGAATTGCTTCATATTGATTGTGATAATTGTTTTCTATGCTAGATATGACTTGAATGTCATATCTTCTTATTATATATATAATTTTATTATCATTATTCACCATCAATGTAACTTAAGGTTTCTATATATACTATCAAATAGTTGAGGATAAACCAAGATATATGATGTTTAATATGGACGATATGGCAAGGAAAAACTACAACACAATCATGAAAAAAATTGAATCATTCATGGTGGAAACTCTTGATTGACATTCTCTTATTTATACATGTGATGTACAAACTATATATGACCTAAATTATCTATTATAGTCATATCATTATTTCCACAATCATAGCATATTTATCATGTGGTTATTTTTCTTTTGAATCCAGTGTGTGATCTTTTGAATTATTTAAAATAGTATGTACAATGCTTCAAAAGAAGTAACTTTACATAAAGGAGGATTGAAAGTAGAAAACTTAAATGTATATCGATATGGTATCTCTAATAATTTACTTCCAAAAAATATCAGGATTTCTAGTGAAGTTAGAAAAACTTCTCTTGTTCCTTTCTAACCACGCGTAGTGAAAGTAGAACCAAACAAATTTATGTTCATAATCCAAAAACTTTAAAATCTCAGCTTCATCTCCTGAGCTTATGCCAAAATTCATTTTAAAAAACACCATAACTCCTTCGAATATTCACACTTACAAAATAAATGATTCATGCACTCAACAACTACTAGAAAAAGGGCACACCTCAAGGCCATTGAGTAACTAAACCTCATTAGCATGTCAAGCATAGGAATTCTATTGAGAAAGAATGTCCACATGAAAATAGAAAATTTCTTGAGTATATCACTAGTCCATATCCACTTACTCTAGTGACAATATGGTGTTGAGACTTACAGATGTTCCACATAACTCTTATTTATAAGATACACTTACCATTTAAGGCGATACAATCAGAAGATACGCTTACCATTTAAGGCAATACAATCAGAAGATCTGCTTGTTGTTTACATATACAATTAAGAAAGAGAAGGGCATTTTAGAACTGCTAATCTCTGGGAAGTTCCACATGTTATCACCAACACATATACTAAATTTACAGTTAAACCCTTTCCACACTAGAAATACCGAAAGACTATGAAATTGGTCTAGTAACGTAGACTTACTAGGACACTAAGGATTTGTCAACAACATGAAGTATATCCATTTCCAACCTTAAAGTCAATAATTGGAATGATAAAGCTTCTCAACTTGAGCATCCTTTACCACATCTAGGAGCCAAAGGCTTTATATTTGAACGACATAAACATGATTTCATAATATACTTCTCTTGGATCCATTTGACATGAACATATTTTTATAGTTGGTTATGTCCCATAGATTCTTCCTTGTTTTATACCAATCAATGATGCCTCTAATCCTAACGCCACCCTCATTATTTAGCGTGCAAATACCATCCCAAGAGACATTTTATAGCTTCCTTTTATCAACCTCTTGTTCAACCCAGACGAGCCTTCCAATAATCTTTTGAAACTCTTCCATCACAAATTTATGGAGAGGGAAAGTAGTTGTGTAACACATATGATAAACATAGAGAGTGGAAACAACTAGTTTATCACTACCTAACATATTTAGTAACATGTCTTTCTAAGCATCCAATTTTGTTTTCAACTTTTTAGTGATATGTAAACACATCTTTTGGTGAGTCTCCCCATGAATAAAAGAGGTCTACGGTACTTTACAAAAACATTTGTAGTAGGAGTTACCCATAGATCCAACATAGGGAAATCGAACCCATTGTTGAGAAGTAGTTGGATTTTGACATAGTTCAACTTTCGACCATAAATCAACTCAAAGTCTCTAAAATCTAAAAAATACCCTCAAAAGTCTTTGCATCAGCCTTCACGAACAAGAGAAGACCAACCACGAAAATAATATAAGATATAGAGAAACTCCTTGAAGCATGTAGAAGAGAAATCGTATCAATTTTAGCATATGCATTCACCTTGCACAACAATGAAGAAGAGATAGGGACATAAAATCTCCATGTCTAACCCCATTGGTAGACTTAAAGGATCTCAAAGGGGTCCAATTGGCTATAACCAGAAAAAAGAAATAACATAAACAATAGTCTGCCAAATCCAACCAACACTGGGGAAAGCCCATCTTATTAAGAACAAAAAGAATAATGTTGATTTTGACATAGTCAAAGGCATTTGGAAGGTCTACCTCAATGCACATTTTGACTCCCCATGTTCATTGTTGAAAGAGTTGAGGATTTCATTTACTAGAAGAATGGAATCTTCTATATTCCTTCCACTAACAATGGCTTTCTGATTAATACTTATAATACTAGGCATGATACTTTTTAACCCGTTGGCCATATTTTTGGTAATTATCTTTGTACATGATATTAGATAAGGATATATGCCTAAACTCTTTTATCTTAGTAGTTTCCCTTATCATAGGAATGAGTACAATGAAGGTCTAATTACATCCCTTATGAAACTTAGGATTGTTAACAAAGTTTCCCACTGCTTTAACAACATCCTCACCCACAATGTCCCAGGTCTTCTTAAAGAAAATGACATTAAACCCATATGGACCTAGAGTCTTATCAACATCCATACTCTTGAACACATCCTTAACGTCTTCTTTGGTAACCAACCTTCTCAAGGAGTAAAATTGAGTAGAAGAAAGGGCATGCATCTTCCAATTACCATTCCTCTAGACGTCCATGTAGTCGAGAGCAAAATAATTAAAAAAATCCTCATAGTAAGAAACATTAATGATGATCAAAGGATCAAATAGAGAACACCATTAATATCAAGATTATAAATAATATTCTTCTGCATCCTAGTTTTGGGTGAAGTATAGAAGAAACTAGTGTTCCTATCACTTGCTTTCATCCATTGGACATGAGGTTTCTGTCCAATGAAATATCCCTCATCTTTAAGAACGTTTAAATCTTCCAGTCTTAGCTTGCTAATATAAACATGCAAGGAAGTACTATCTATATTGTGGTCAGCAACATGTTGCACATATAACACCACAGTTTCAAGCCTCTAAAAAGTAGAGGTATAATCATCCACATAGTCCTTGTTCCACTTGATAAGAGTCATATTCATAGAATGCAATTTCCTATAGAGATAATACATATGAGGACCATAAACTACAATACTCCATAAATCTTTTCTAATATCAAGAAAACCCTCGTGAGCATCCCAAGAGTTAATGTATATAAATGATCATTTGAACTTTTTGTTACTCATAAGATGAATCTTAAGAATCTTGTGGTCACCAAAAATGTTCGAGATGATCAAACCCCAAGCAGCGGGAAAGCTATTGAGTAAGTTAATATTACACAAAAAAGATCAATCTTTGAGAATGTATTGATACCATTCTTGCTTTAAATGTCCCTTCACGTGCGGTTCTTGATTATATATATGATATTATAACCATATATTTACAACATATATGTATATGTATATGTAGATCTATAATGCAGATATCAAACAACCAATTTTGTTTCATGCCTGGTAGATCAACAACAGATGCTATTTTTCTGATAAAGAAGCTTATGGAGAAGTATAGGGAAAGAAAAAGAGATATTCACATGGTTTTTATCGATTTGGAAAAGGCTTATAATCGAGTATCTAGAGAAGAGTTGTAGATGGTTTTGAGGAAAAAGGGTGTGCCAATCCAATATATTGACTTGATTAAAGACATGTATGGTAGCTCTACTATAAGTGTGAAGACTCCTGGAGGTGAGACACAAACTTTTCCCATCAAAGTTGGGGTACACCAAGATCCACACTCAGCCCATATATGTTCATTCTTGTTATGGATGAGTTGAGAAGGAATGTTCAGGATGATGTTCCTTGGTGTATGTTATTTGTTGATGATATTGTATTGATTGATGAAACTAAAGATGGTTTGAATGATAAAGTTGAACTTTGGAGAAAGGCACTAGAATCAAATGGATTGATGATTAGTAGGAGCAAAACTGAGTATATGCATTGCAATTTTAGCCAATCTCACAGTGTGAATGGTGGAGCCAAGTTGGACGGAGTAGATATACCAAAATGTGATAAATTTTATTACTTGGGCTCTATCATTCAAACAGGTGGTGATGTCCAAAATGATGTTTGTCAAAGGATCACTGCAGGATAGTTGAAATGGAGGAAACCAATTGGAGTATTATGTGATCGGAAGATCCCTCTCAGACTAAAAAGCAAGTTTATAAAACTGCTATACGGCCAGCCTTGGTCTATGGGAGTGAATGTTGGGCAGTGAAAAAACAAGGACCCAACAAGATGAATGTGGATAAAATGCGTATGTTGAGATGGATGTGTGGGAAGACAAGAAAATATCTCTTGAGAAATGACTATATTAGGAATAAAGTGGGGGTGGCGAGCATTGGGGACAAGTTGTGCGAGGGCTGACTCATATGGTATGGACATGTGCAACACAGACCGACTAATGCGCCTATACAAAGCAATACTATTGAGGCAAGCACAATTAATAGAAGAAGAGGAAGGTCTAAATTAACATGGGAAGATCTTATAAAGAGAGATTTTGAATCTCTACATCTCAACCAGAATATGACCCATGATAGAGCTGAATGGAAAAGAAGGATCAATGTAGCCAACCACAACATAGTTGGGATTGAGGCTTAGTTGATGATGATGATGATGATGACGTATATGTATATGTATACGTATATGTATATGTATGTGTATCATACAAAATACCTCATTAAAATATTCATGTTAAGATACCTTCCAACATGTAATGCATATCAAGGCCTTGATCGACCTATGTGGGCCCCTCAAATCAAAGTACATTATCTATCTTATTGAAGTGTGAGGTTAACATGTGGTCCTGCCAAAGTAGGATACATGGTTTAGCAATATTATAGTTTTTAATGGATTAACTAGGTATTCTTAAAATAATTAAAAGATAGGAGGCATGAAAATGAATGTTCCACATGATGTAATTTTGACATTGGTTTTCTAGCATCCATATAAGGGTTTCATATGATTTTTTTGGCCAAAAATAACTGCATAAATAGTTAGCTTTGCAATATCAACCAAAGTAGACTCATGATACAAATAAATATGAGTATTGTTGTTTGATATAACCTTTTGGAGTATTTAGAGAGGTCTTTTAGATCATGGAAACTAGAGACATTAATGTTTAATTTAATTTCTTACTAAATGAACAAGCTTTACAAGTCATATCTAACATCCTTTTCTAGATTGTGGTGTTTTATGTTATTTGTTTTCTCATGTATTAGCTAATTTGGCTTTGTCTACTTAGGCTGATTAGTAGTAATTTAGTTATATTATGTTGTGTTTGTTGTACATCATGCCTTGGGATAATGAGAATTCCTATTCACATGGTATCAAGAGCACCTATTTAGTTTCTAAAAAGGAGACTCCTTTCTCTCCCAACATCATTCTTCATCTTCTTATTTCATTTTCTTCTTTTCTCCTCTCCTCCCTCAGCCCACTCCATCATCCTTCGCCTACCCATGCATTTTTAGCCCACTCATTATTGCACATCTTCACACTAGCGATGTGCAGTTAGCCACCACTAGCCGCTGGGCGTGTGGCTGGAAGTCATGCAGTAGCACATTGGCCTCTACTTCTTCTAGTGGGATGGTTGCTCGGAATGACAACCTCTATCCTATTGTTGATTGGGCTGTGATTTTTCTATTTTGTGACCTCTCTATTGTCTCATTTGGGGTTTCTCTAGTTTGATTTGCCTAATCTCTTAATAGGAGACTCATAGGCCACCTTATCCTTTGGATTTGCATAAGTGGCTCCTTGATTAAGTGTTTTCTAGCATAGAAACCTCTATTGGAATCTGACTACTACTCCTCCCCTTCTCTATCACTCACTTGATCTAATTGGTGGTATGTTGATCTTGACACAGTAGGTATTCACTTCTATAAACAAGGTTGTAACAACCTTAGACCTTGTATTTTCTATTACTTCCTCCCTATTTTTTTTACCTACATATATGGGTGAGTTCCAAAAATGGTTAGGGATCTATTATTTCTATCCTATTGTAGTGCATAATTCCTGTGATAGTACTCCGGTGGTATTTCTTTCTGATTTTAAACTTCCACAATGGTTTTTTCTAGTAGTTTATTATATCCACTATTGTTGTACTAGTATGCTACTATGATATCCTTTTTACCAATGTTCTACTGGTGTGAATACTTCAATATCTTTCTCAACCAACGTCCTAATGGTCTAACTATTTCTTCCTATCTGAAGCATTGCTAACTGCACATATTCACCTCAGACCATTGTCTATAATGACAATGCTCCTATCTCCATAATCAAGTTGAATGGAGATAATTGTCTGCTCTAGACGAATTTTATCCACACCATCCCAGAGACTAGATACAAGGTAAATTCATAGAAAAACCTACCAAGGATACTCCTGAACAAAAATAAGAAAAATAGATAAGTCAAAAGATAGATATAGAACAACATGGAACCTTCTATTTCCTCCAAGTACATGTTTTATGGAACCACAAAGGAATTGTAGAAGCTTTCCATCATCACTACACATAGGAAAAGAATGCTTTGAGGATTTATAAAATCTGGGATAAATTGTTTGGTGAAAATTAGGATGATGGGACGCTTGATGAGTAGTGGTTCCATATTCAGCTTATCTCAACATCTACACTATTTCTATCTGTAACTTATGAGAATAAAAAAAAGAGAAGGCCAATCTTGTTAAGACAAAATTTATTAATGACATTCATACAACCTATTCTCTAGTCTATAACATTATCTTGGTAGGAAACAACTTTCCCACTATAGAATATGTATTCTCTCGTCTTCCATAGTCTAATGTTTGACACTTGTCTTCCACCCCACTTGAATCACAACTGGTGATTGATGCTTTTTCTCATGGATATGTGAAACGAAAGCCACCAAACCGACAACCAAATCATTACTAAATATGCGGAATAATCATAAGTAGCAGATTAACAAAAATCACTAAAAATTAAAACCATTTGTGCAAAGAGATCCATTTCCAGGAAAACTCTTTAAGGAAGAACCAAAACTTGATATTCATCATTGATCATATTGTACATACACTATACCATCTATTCTCGAGGATAACATATAATAGTTGCTTTCTCAAAACATATACTTAAAGAAACATCAAAACTTAAGGCATACAAGCCAAAATATCAGATTGTTCATAAAACCAACACGTACTAAATCCAAGGACCTGAGAGTATAGATATGACACATAGGACTTGTATCTACAAGACACGGCAGACAGTACACTCAACCTGAGCTGTCACTACTATCCCTACTATTGTTGTTCTTTCTCTATAGTACGGTCTCAATCCCCCTCGTTCACGTCCACCTAAAAAAATGTGGGTCCCACGGGGGTGAGACAATTGTCCCAATGAGAGATATAACTCTCTGCCAACAATGTTATTATCATAGTTAAATAGTATTAAACTGAGCAGAGGATAAGCAGTTTAGAACATTCTCATATTTTAAAGCATTGTAACTATCTATGATAGAGTAGTAAATCATCTATTCTCTTTATAAGGAATAGGAAGAACATGTCTATCATTTACCCATCACACTATAAAAACATCTCAAGCTTATCCTGTGATACTCATTATCATGGTATGACATCCATGAATCATTCTCATTTCTATCTGTTGGCCTTAGCCAATCTGCTAATCAGATATTGAATTGTACCAGTCATGTGAATATACATCATCATCATCTGTACAGGTATTGGCTTTGCCAATCCTGTGAGGTTATTCTAGGCATTGGACTATACCAATCCTGTGCAACTATTCTAAGTATTGGACTATGCCAATCCTGTGATATTACATCCAGGTATTGGGTTATTACCAATCCTATGATTAACAACTAGGCATTGGGTTATTACCAATCCTATGATTAACAACCAGGCATTGGGTTATTACCAATCCTGTGATTAACAGCCAGGCATTGGGTTATTACCAATCCTGTGATTAATAGCCAGGCATTGGGTTATTACCAATCTTGAAATTAACAGCCAGGCATTGGGTAATTACCAATCCTGTGATTAACAACTAGGCATTGGGTTATTACCAATCCTGTGATTAACAGTCAGACATTGGGTTATTACCAATCTTGTGATTAACAACCAGGCATTGGGTTATCCCAATCTTGTGATTAACAACCAGACATTGGGTTATTACCAATCCTGTGATTAACAACCAGGCATTGGGTTATTACCAATCCTGTGATTAACAACCAACCATTGGGTTAAAACCAATCATGTGATTAACAACTAGGCATTAGGTTATTACCAATTCTGTGATTAACAGCCAGGCATTGGGTTATTACCAATCCTGCGATTAATAGCCAGGAATTGGGTTATTACCAATCTTGTGATTAACAACCATACATTGGGTTATTACCAATCCTATGATTAACAGCCAGGCATTGGGTTATCCCAATCCTATGATTAACAACCAGGCATTATACCTTGGCCAAGCCATTATAGTTATTCACATCCTTTATATAATACAAGTATTCCTCTTATCTCCTTTAAGCATATTCAAAACACTATAGCCCTTATTTGGCTATAAACATAAAGCATGTATGATTAAGATTTCATTATTATTATTGTATCCGTTTATTATTATTATTATGTTACTAAGTTTCCATTTCCTAGTTTATTTGAACATTATCATTTCTTACATGAGACTTTTATAAACATCTTGTTACCTCTAACTAGGAAACAACTATTCTCATGGCTCACAAGGTCCATTAAACATCTTGTCACCTCTTACTAGGCAACAACTAATCACATGGCTCACAAGGACCATTAAACATCTTGTCACCTCTCACTAGGCAAAAATTACTCACATGGCTCACAACGCCCATTAAATATCTTGTCACCTCTCACTAGGAAACAACTAATAACATGGCTCACAAGGCCCATTAAATATCTTATCACCTCTCACTAGGTAACAACTAATAACATGGCTCATTAAATTGTATTATATGTAACATCATAGCTCATACTTAGCTATGCTCATTATCTCATGCTACCATCATAGTTTCAATATGGTTAAGGTTTCCCTTTTATTAACCAATTATAATTTCAACTCTTATCATTACCCTTCATTAGGGTTAAGGTTTCTCTTATAAAACCATCTAGGGTTTTCAAGTACATTTATCAAGAATCAAACCCTAATTCAGTCTCCACACATATTGGGAGTATCAATGTATGCTCATTTCATGATTATCACAAAAGTATGAGTTTCTCTCTCATACTTACTAGGATGTTGATTACTTCATACTTTATTAAGTTGACTCAACCTTTCCTTCAAGGTTCATTAGCCTACTTAACCAATATTCATTAAACTCCATACCTCTTAATGTATGACTTGATATAAGACACTTCATGTGTTAATCCATCAAGTACATTGCATCTAAGGTGCTTACCTTCATATGGGTTTTGAGGTTCTTCCACCATATTGGGTATGAGGTGTGTGCTTGATACCCATATAACTTTAGAAGTGTATGTGTGCTTACCATATCATGTATGAGGTTTATGTGTGCTTACCATATCACCCTTGAGGTGTATGTGTGCTTACCATCTCGGGTTTGAGGTGTATGCTTTCTTCCATATCACTTTAGAGGTGTATGTGTACTTCAAACCATATCGGGCATAGAGGTGTGTGTATGCTTCATACCATATCAGGAAAAGAGGTGTATGTGTGCTTCACACCATATCGGGCAAAGAGGGTGTGTGTGTGCTTCACACCATATCAGGCAAAGAGGTGTGTGTGTGTACTTCACACCATATCGAGCAAAGAGGTGTGTGTGTGCTTCACACCATATCGAGCAAAGAGGTGTGTGCTTAACCCAATATCGTTTTTGAGGTGTATGCTTGACCTCATATCGTCCAATAGGTGTATACTACCTTACCATATCGTGCAAGAAAGTATAAACTCATATGCATATCATTTTAGTGGAGTAGGTGCATCACCATATTGGGTATGAGGTGCTTGCTTGTGTTCTTGAACCCGATATCACTTTATAAGGTGATACCATCATCTTCAAGCTCTAGACCTTCATTCTACTTGTTATAGTACAAGGATAAAAGGTATAAGAAACTACTAGAACTCATAATTGCATCAACCATTTCAGAATATTTCATAATTTAAAGTAGTTCATTTAGGCATAGCAATTTAGGGGGTGAATAATAACATGGTTGAGTTCAAGTTATATAACCCGCCTTAAGAAAAACTTCAAAGCTCCAAAGCTCCACGTTCCTAAGGTTGAATATGACTTATCAAAAGTCCAAGGCTCGTTTACAACTCCTTCATATACAAGGAATCACCATGGATAAGCAATTGGTGAAGAAGAAAAGAAAGGAAGATCATAACCCTAAAATCATGCTTCAATCCAAGGTTGAAGATGATCATGGCCTCACCTTAGGGTTAATTATTGATATCCTTCTTGCTCCTTATAACCTTTTAACTATACCTCACTACCCTTGCACGATATGCCATCACTTGTGGCTGATATACCCCTCACTCTTGATCAAAACACTTCACTATGGCCGATATCACCTCACTAGGCCGATATCACCCTACTTGGTCGATATGATCTTGCTATGGATGATACCCAAGGTCCTATGCACGATACCACTTCACTCCTGCATGATAAAAGGACCCTATGCATGATATATAAGATCAAGGAGGTGGTAGGATTCGAAAATTTTCACTATGGGGTGAAAGAAGGGGTATATATACTTGTTGTTCATGAAGAAATGTGAAAATGAGGTGTCATCAATTTGAGCTACTAGGTGCCACGTGTCCATGCATGGGTGACACATGTACATGAACGCATTAACATTTATGTTGACATGCAAAACACTTGAGGATAATCTAGGGATGAAGTTTCATCCATTACTTATCCCTTTGAATAAAATATATCAACTAAATCACCACTTTATTCACAACCCGATACAACTTTTCTAAGGAAGTTGTAAACCAATACACTTCACCTCCTTGAGGTTATTTGCACTTCATGTCCTTTTCCAAGAGTCTAAAAACCGATATGAGGCTCCTCCTATGGATCCTTGGCCGATAAGCACTCATATATAAGCTTTTCAACTTGATACAACTCAAGTTAAGGTTTCATATTGAACCCTTTTCTTGGTCATTTCATCACCAAGATTACCATCACTCATTATTGATTCAAGCATGGTGTATCCTTCTTTATATCTCCTCTAATTGATACATAGAAGAAGTAGTAACAGTATAGAGGTGGTAATTTGCATATCAACCCCACATTTTGGGTAAATTACAATTTGTACCAAAATTGGTGCACAAGGTACTAGCATTATTCAAGCATGTTCAAACTTAGCATTTAGGCTTTCCACAAGCCACCACTTAGTATAATTCTCTCTATTATGATGCTAAAACACTTAAGGCATGTTCAACAGATGATGATTTTCAATATAACCCCTCACCTTAGGTAAATTACACTTTGGTCCAAAATAAAGGAACATTGCTCAAACATCATTCAATCAGGACCAAACTTGGAACATAAGTGTGTCACATGATAACAAAACACCTTATAGGAATATATTAAATTTCTAAGAAACTTACTTATCCAAAACAAACAGGGTTACCTCATAACCCAGGTCAGGTTCATTACATGTTATAAACCCCTAACAAGGATTTCGTCCCCAAAATCCCAGGTAAAGGGAGACATATATTATTCATTCATTATATCATCAAGTCTCCACATAACATCTTAATGTCATGGAGATGCCATATAACTTTGATCAACAAAAGTTCTTCCACACATGATTATCATAGAATCTGTCACATAGGACACATACTCCACTGTCTTTTTCATTATTGACTGTAGAGTCAACTCTGTGTCAGGTAACATTTTTCTTAGTCAGAGAATCATTATACATACCTTATTTAACTCAGGTGTCAAACCTCACTAATTTGTCACCTTTTTCAACTTACATATTTATGTAATAAGATCCTTGATCTTGGGAGTTTTCTATACCCCTCACTTAGTTTGTCATTTCTATTTCAAGGAAAGACCAGAGTTGTGTTCTGTCACCCACTGGGGACTACAAGTCTTATCATGGATCTGTTGTGCCACTCAAATCTGCTGACACAACACTAACTTTCTTATGACTTGTATCAACTATCCCCTTAGCTATTTATTTTCTTATTATAAGGAGAGGCTACTTGTTAAAGAACTTATCTCGGAGGTATCTCTAGATGGTATGTATAAACTGCCTCAAAGGATCTAGATAAGGATATTCTAAGGAATTATTTTTAGCTTGATAAGATACTCCCAAAATGATTCTACAATTTTTCCTTCAACTCATACATCCTTGCTGATGTCATGTTTATGCAGAGCATAAACCCCTAACATATGGTATCTGTACTACAATATGTAATTAGATAATCTCAAAGTTGGCCCTTCTAGGTAACCAAACATTTTTCATCTTATCAGGAGTCATGTTACCATTTCTCATATCATTGAAAGTTCTTGGATACTAGGATTCTTTACCTTGGTATCCATTTTATGTGACAAAAACACATCACATCATCATCATTTCCATCCTCTGTTGTTAATACCAAAACTAAACATATAATAGAACCTTTCTTTCATCTCGGGACACTACTTAACACATATACTTTGTCTTGGAACTAAAATCCAAGACTAGCTGATACTTTTCAAAGTATCCATCTAAAGGATAACTTCTAATCCATGCTTATTTTTAATTTTAATCAGTAAATGATTTTAACTTGTGAAAATCATAACTAATTATTGGTTCAAAAAAAATACAAATATATACAATTTTCAAATCAATCCTGTGATTAACATCCAGGCATTGGGTTATTACCAATCCTGTGATTAACAACCAGACATTGGGTTATTACCAATCCTATGATTAACAGCCAGGCATTGGGTTATTACCAATCTTGTGATTAACAGCCATGCATTGGGTTATCCCAATCCTGTGATTAACAGACATGCATTATACCTTGGCCAAGCCATCATACTTATTCACATCCTTTATATAATACAAGTATTCCTCTTATCTCCTTTAAGCATATTCAAAACACTATAGCCCTTATTTGGCTATAAACATAAAGCATGTATGATTAAGATTTCTTTATTATTATTGTATCCATTTATTATTATTATTATGTTACTAAGTTTCCATTTCCTAGTTTATTTGAACATTATCATTTCTTACATGAGACTTTTATAAACATCTTGTTACCTCTCACTAGGAAACAACTATTCTCATGGCTCACAAGGCCCATTAAACATCTTGTCACCTCTCACTAGGCAAAAGCTAGTCACATGGCTCACAAGGCCCATTAAACATCTTGTCACCTCTCACTAGGTAATAACTAATCACATGGCTCATAAGGCCCATTAAATATCTTGTCACCTCTCCCTAGGCAACAACTAATAACATGACTTACAAGGCCCATTAAATATCTTGTCACCTCTTACTAGGCAACAACTAATAACATGGCTCACAAGGCCCATTAAATTGTATTATATGTAACATCATAGCTCATACTTAGCTATGCTAATTATCTCATACTACTGGCATGGTTTCAATATGGTTCAGGTTTCCCTTTTATTAACCCATTATAATTTCAACTCTTATCATTACCCTTCATTAGGGTTAAGGTTTCTCTTATAAAACCATCTAGGGTTTTCAAGTACATTTATCAATAATCAAACCCTAATCCAGTCTCCACACATATTAGGAGTATCAATGTATGCTCATTTCATGATTATCATAGAAGTATGAGTTTCTCTGTCATCCTCACTAGGATGTTGATTACTTCATACTTTATTAAGTTGGCTCAACCTTTCCTTTAAGGTTCATTAGCCTACTTAATCAATATTCATTAAACTCCATACCTCTTAATGTATGACTTGATATAAGACACTTCATGTGTTACTCCATCAAGTACATTGCATCTAAGGTGCTTACCTTCATATGGGTTTTGAGGTGCTTCCACCATATAAGGTATGAGGTGTGTGCTTGCTACCCATATCACTTTAGAGGTGTATGTTTTCTTACCATATCACCCTTGAGGTGTATGTGTTCTTACCATATCATCCTTGAGGTGTATGTGTGCTTACCATCTCGGGTTTGAGGTGTATGCTTGCTTCCATATCACTTTAGAGGTGTATGTGCGCTTCACACCATATCGGGCAAAGAGGTGTGTGTATGCTTCATACCATATCCGGAAAAGAGGTGTATGTGTGCTTCACACCACATCAGGCAAAGAGGTGTGTGTGTGCTTCACACCATATCGAGCAAAGAGGTGTGTGTGTACTTCACACCATATCGGGCAAAGAGGTGTGTGTGTGCTTCACACCATATCAAGAAAAGTGGTGTGTTCTTAACCCAATATCATTTTTGAGGTGTATGCTTGACCTCATATCATCTAAGAGGTGTATACTACCTTACCATATCATGCAAGAAAGTATAAACTCATATGCATATTGTTTTAGTGGAGTAGGTGTATCACCATATCGGGTATGAGGTGCTTGCTTGTGTGTTTGAACCCGATATCACTTTATAAGGTGATACCATCATATTCAAGCTCTATACCTTCATTCTACTTGTTCTATTACAAGGCTAACAGGTCTAAGAAACTACTATAACTCATAATTTCATCAACCATTTCATAATATTTTGGAATTTAAAGTAGTTCATTTAAGCATAGCAATTTAGGTGATGAATAATAACATGGTTGAGTTCAAGTTATATAACCCGCCTTAAGAACAAATTCAAAGCTCCAAGATCCATAGCTCCACGTTCCTAAGGTTGAATATGACTTATAAAAAGTCCAAGGCTCGTTCATAACTCCTTCATATACAAGGCATCACCATGGATAAGCAATTGGTGAAGAAGAAAAGAAAGGAAGATCATAACCCTAAAATCATGCTTCAATCCAAGGGTTGAAGATGATCATGGCCTCACCTTAGGGTTAAGTATTGATATCCTTCTTTATCCTTAGCACCTTTGCACGATACCTCACTACTCTTGTATGATATGCCATCACTTGTGGCCGATATCCCCCTCACTTGTGATCAAAACACTTCACCGTGGCCGATATCACCTCACTAGGCCGATATCACCCAACTTGGCCGATATGATCTTGCTATGGATGATACCCAAGGCCCTATGCACAATACCACTTCACTCATGCATGATACAAGGACCCTATGCACGATATCTAAGAGCAAGGAGGTGGTAGGATTCGAAAACATTCACTATGGGGTGAAAGAAGGGGTATATATACTTGTTGTTCATGAAGAAGTGTGAAAATGAGGTGTCATCAATTTGAGCTACTAGGTGCCACATGTCCATGCATGGGTGACACATGTACATGCATGCATTAACATTTATCTTTACATGCAAAACACTTGAGGATAATATAGGGATGAATTTTTTGTCCATTATCTATCCCTTTAAATAAAATATATCAACTAAATCACCACTTTATTCACAACATGATACAACTTTTCTAAGGAAGTTGTAAACCGATACACTTCACCTCTTTGAGGTGATTTTCACGTCATGGCCTTTTCTAAGAGTCTAAAAACCTATATGAGCCTCCTCCTATAGCTCCTTGGCTGATAGGAACTCATATATGAGCTTTTCAACTTGATAGAACTCAAGTTAAGGTTTCATATTCAACCCTTTTCTTGGTCATTTCATCACCTCATATATAACTTTCTTATGACTTGTATCAACTATCCCCTTAGCTGTTTATTTTCTTATTATAAGGATAGGCTCTATGGGGGGTCTTTTTTATTTATATCTATCCCAATGAGCCATCTATCGAATCGTTGCAATTGATGTCCGACCCCGAAGAGAAGGAAGGGATCTTAAAGAAGAACTTATCTCGGAGGTATCTCTAGATGTTATGTATAAACTGCTTCAAAGGATCTAGACATGGATATTCTAAGGAATTATTTTTAGCTTGATAAGCTTTTACCAAAATGATTCTACAATTGTTCCTTCAACTCATACATCCTTGCTGATGTCATGTTTATGCAGAGCATAAACCCCTAACATATGGTATCCATACTACAGTATGTACTTAGATAATCTCAAAGTTGGCCCTTCTAGGTAAACAAACATTATTCATCTTATCAGGAGTCATGTTCCCATTTCTCATATCATTGAAAGATCTTGGATACTATGATTCTTTACCTTGGTATCCATTATATGTGACAAAAACACATCACATCATCATCATCATTTCCATCCTCTGTTGTTATTACCAAAATGAAACATATAATAAGACCTTTCTTTCATGTCGGGACATTACTTAACACATATACTTTGTCTTGGAACTAAAATCCAAGACTAGTTGATACTTTTCAAAGTATCCATCTAAATGATTACTTCTAATCCATGCACATCAAGTGTCACAAGACTTGCTTGATTGTCATGTCCTTGAAAAGAAAGAACATAAGGAAACATAGTCTTTTTATCGTCCATCATCATCCAGGGTTGTTTCTTAAAGAAAGGAGGTTATCACCTACTTTGATTATTATATGAACTTTCAAATGTTCATGTGTCATTCAACCTTGTTTCCTCTTAGGTTCCTTGCCTTCAGCATAGAGATTATAAGGATGATTACATGTCATCATCCATTAGCATCATCATCACCATGATTACTAGATATGGGTATTCAAACCCTTAATTCATCACTGAACATTGTCACCTCTCATCAGGTAACTATTACCTCCAGGTCTTGAGACCATGGTATTCATTATACTAAAAATTTTCTTTTGTTTATAAGTTGTTTGGTGATTAACTCAGATTCCTTCATATATCAATTAGGATGTGGTAGAAATATCCTTGCCACATCTCTTACCTCATTATGCTCTTTAGATTGTCTCAAAATGACTACTTGATCAAAGTAATTAGAAAGATAGCAATCTAAGAGTATCATACTTACCTTGCCTTCAATAGATGAATACCTGGCCAGGGTATTCAAGGACTAAAATTAGGTAGTATGCATTTGTTTTATATTATGTTTCATCTCTTTACGTTTTACTACTTAATATCTCTAATTTTCTCTGGTATTTTTTTTACATCTCTTCCCTTTCTACATAAAGAGGGAAGTTTCAAAACACATATAAGAGAATATTGGACCGAATATAGGTTCTTATCCTTCTTATATCTTCCTCATGTCCTCATAGGACTAATTAAAGGAAGCTCAACAACAACTACCTTCTTATGATTATCAGATAAAATCAAGAGAAGACATATCAGATTGAAAAAGCTCTATATGACTGTCACCCCTCGCGGTCATCTACCACTTTAGGTTGACTCAATCATAGAGTCTAGTTGTTTCATGTTGTTGCTTTTGACTTTTTACACTATTGAGCTGTAACTTTCATAAACCCTACCGAGTCTACCTCGATTGTTGGGTCATTTCCTCCCTTGTTTTTGAATAAAAGGCTTTAGTATGCTTAAAATGTCCATATCTATAACATGTCTTGTCCTCATACCATAGTCTTATCGGTCTTATTGCTGATGTAGAAGCTAAGTCAGGAGTTCTTACAGGTGGAAAGTTGAGACTTTTGCCTTTACTTAGTGACTACTGCCTTGGTGTACTAGGCATTTATTGTACTGGTGGTACCAAAAATGTTGGCTTTTTAGAACAACTAGGCAAATGTATCTAGAATTATAAAGACTTTTCCTTAATTCTCAGCTTATTGCCCCTCCTTGGCATTGCCATCACATATGTACTATCTCTCTATACTTATGGAATATTCTATTTTCTTGCCATATCTTAATCCTTCCTACATTTTCCACAGTTCCAACATGACTATGCATTCAGGAATCCTTTCAAAACCCTAAGTTTCTGCATTAAGGGATGGTAACCTAGGTTGTAATGCTAGTATCCAGGCTACTATATGCATCATTGTTGTCCTAACCTACCCAAAAAGAGAATAAAAATAGGATTCTCTATCCTTATTAGGTCAAGATGGGAATTCTCATGCACTCATTCTTCTCTTGCCTAATCCCTTGCACGTGCAACAACATTACTCTCAGCAACGTGTTCCTCATGTTCTCCAATAATTTTTAAACTTCATCATGTCTTCTGCATAAATAGTGTTCTCTAGGAGGACACTGGAACAAACTCAATACCTTAGTCCTATGTCTCTGTAGACTCAGCGAACCTTAAGCTTTGATACCAAACTTTAAAACGACAACCACCAAACTGACAACCAAACCGTTACTAAATATGCAGAATAATCATAAGCAGCAGATTAACAAAAATAACTAACAATTAAAACCATTTTTGCAAAGAGATCCATTTCCAGGAAAACTCTTTAAGGAAGAACCAAAACCACTACCTACCTACCTCATCTATATCTCTAGAAGATGGGTTCATTAAAACTATTCAACAATCAAAAGTATTAATGTCTCACCTAGACTCAAACTTAAATTTGTTCACTATATTCCAGATTTTCCCTTTAGTTTAATGCTTGTTTCTATGTTAGTTGACATTTTTACCTACAACGTCACCTTTGGTAGCCATGATTCTACAATGCAGGATTCTCAAACTTTCAATAAGATTGAATCAGATGCTAGATCTAGTCATCTTTGCTACTTTTGTGATGTTGTTCGCTCTTCTTCCTTCTTGTGAGCACACATCTCCAACTTCACCAACGTTATTGTTATCCATTTCTTGAGAAATTAAAGCACTTGGATCCCTCTTTATCTAGTTTAAAAATTCTCCCATGTGAATCATATGAGTTTCAGAAGCATCATAGGAGTTCCTTTCCTAGAAAAACTATTCTATGTTTTAAAGCAGTCTTTGATGTTATTCATAGTGACATTTTTGGCCCCTTTTGATTAAACATTTTAATATATTCCCTTATTTCATTACCTACACCAATGATTTATCTCACATCATGTGGTTACATCTATTAAAATCCCATGATGAGATGATTGATGTTTTTCAGAATTTTCATAAGATAGTTTCAAAATAATTTAACAAATCCATTAAAATATCCAGACCGACAATGCTTTGGCTCATGTGTCTCCATTTTTATCTATAACTAGAACTATTCATCAATGTTCTTGTGCTTACACACTCCACAAAAAATGGGGTGGTAGAACGTAAAAATCATCACTTGCTTGAATTTCTCGTGCCCTTATGTTTTGGGTTAAATTGACTAAGCCATACATTTCCATCCTCTCCGCCTCAGACTCAGCCTCCACCTGATTTCATTGAGCTTGATCTTTCTAACGCATTAAATCAGGAACCCATCACCCATCCCCCTGTAGTTCCTTCTCCACGGGAACATAACCCATCATCAATGTCCATGTCTGGGGATCTATCACGCCTCATGGTTATTTGGAAACATATACTATCTTGCACTATTTGACACCCTATATATCATGCATGTTGACTATTCAAGATTTCCTATACTACTACATCCATTTCTTAACAACTCAACAATATCTAGATTCCAAAAAATATAAAGATACACTTCATGACCCTAGTTGGAGAGCTGAGATGCTTGAAGAAATGATAGTTTTGCATAAGAATGGGACATGAGATCTTTTCCCTCCTCCTCAAGACAAAAATATTGTCGAATGTATATGGGTCTTCTCTATCAAGTTTATTTGGATGGATCAATTGTGGTTTAAAGCTCGACTTGTTGTCAGAGATTCACTTAAACATATGATGTGGGTTTCTTTGAGACATTCTTCTCGGTCATTCACATTTCTTTTGTGAGGATTTTCATCTCCATTTTCACTCACATGGCTGGCCTCTGTTCTATATTGACACTAAAAATGCTTTCCTTTATGGTGATTAAGAGGAGGAAGTGTATATGAAACAATCTCTAGGTTTTTGTACTTAGGGGGGGTCTCTACATGAAATACTTGGTTGTGCAGGGAGAGGTCATAGGGGCAATAATACTTCCAATTATTGAATTTTACAATGGTCAACACAAATGATTACTTGTTGGGGAATGAACATGACCTTTGTTTCTATGCATTTCTTAGGTGTTTTAGGTTTTCCATGTTGCATTCCACTAGAGAACTAATTTTCCTTATAGATTTTGAAGGGAATCTCTTGTGACCTAGAGACGACAAGCCCAAAAATAAATGTTCAATACTTGGACATGTCGTTTGGCTTCAAAATTTAGTATTCTTTTAACTTTTTTCATATCTACACCTATAGGTTCTTGTTTGTGTCCCCACTAAAATACAATGCTAAAGTATTTGGCTGGTTGAATCTACATTAGTGTAAATGTATATAAACATGATATACCAAAATCATATTCATATGATTGAGATGCATGATTATTGGCTAATTAATCCACAAGTGATTTCTCTTTAACTTCTATCATTGGAAGAAAGTAGTGTTTTCAATTTCAAAGTAATGATTTCAAGTTCAAATAGTAGTATTTTCCACTTGTACAATGCCCCACCAAGGCTGGTTGATCACATGGATAAGTTAGACAATGATGATGTTCCACTGGTTGCACTATATATATGTAGTGATGGAGCTTGCAGTTGGCATAAATCAATTTTGAACAATATTCATCAATGCTCATTTACTAAGATTTTGTGTCAAGAAACTTCTTGGACATAAGATACAAATTGTTTTTCTTTGAATCAATATTTTTCATAAATCCACCTCTCATGGACCTTGGAAACACATTTAGGTATAGATAAAGGTCTAAAAATGGAAACTTGATTAGTGGAAAATTGTATAAGTACCTTTGTTAAATGCAATACAAAATTGATAGTCCTAACTAGCATTGTATTAATTTCTTAACTTGAATATGGTTCATATGTTAGTATTGATATATTTCAAACGATCAAATGTGTTTGGGGCTTCCTAATAGATCATAATCTCTTACTATGTGTAAGATAGAGGAAGTTTGATGATATCCTTAGCTTTTCGAGGGTCTTTTTTACTACCTTGTGTACTAATAATGTAACTCGATACCTCGGTAGATATGATTCTAAAAGTATATTTAGAAATATCTATATGACGTTAAAATATACCAAGCCTTTCAAAGAAATTTTTGAAACAGGCTACATGGCACTCTACAATGTTGTCCTTTTGCTTTGCATTTGTATTCTACTTTCTAATGTCTTTCTATATTTTTTCTATTATAGGTACTTCTAGGTAAGGAAGTAACAACTTTCTAGTGTTCTCTAAATGAAGGAGCCCTCACTTGGGTGATCTTCTAGGGATAACAAAGAATATAGCAGGTACCCTCTGGTCCACTATGAGAAAAGGTGGAAGGTGGTATCTACCTTGTCAAAAAAGAGCAAAGGAGAAGGTGGTGTCTTCCAATGTCCATGACAAGAAATATAGGTAATTGTTGTCTACCAAATTCACATTCAAAAGGATATTTTTTATGATATCCCATTTTAATGAAATGTTTTATTTTAGGATCATGTTTTCTATTGTATTTTAATTCTTATATTTTATTAAAGTGATTTATCCTATCACTATGATTGCAAAGCCAAATAGACATATTTTATAAGGGTTCATTGTGAAGAACGAAGTACGTTAAATGGTGTCTAATTGTGGTTTATATTCCTTCTTGTTTCCCTTCATTATACATTTTCTTCAAGCAAGTTACATTTTCTAGTTTTATAATTTAGGTTACCATTATTATAGAAGTGAGTATATTCATCCCCACTATATATTCTCCACTTAGTTGGTATCATAGTAAGTATTTTAAGTACTCTTCTTTATGCTGAGAGGATGAGGGAAAACACTCTAAAAAGTCATAAATGGGAAGAAAATACAAAAGAAATTGATCAACCTATGGGAAAAGAAATGTCATCGAGGAAAGATCATTTAAGTTCAAACAAAATATCACCTAGCTACACAACTACTTGCAAGAAATAAGATGAAGAAGAGAATGAGAAAGACTTCCTAAAAGAAAACAACTCAAGAACCATGGATTAAATTTTGATATAAAAGACAATTTAAGAACAAAAAAATGAGGTAAATTTGTAATATGTTTAAAAAACATTCATTGAAAAGCTTGTGTATTTTAGAAATAAAAAATTATGCTATAGACCTAATTTTAGGAAATTCACATGGATTTCAAAAAACCATTTTACTACATGAATTTATGTCCTTATACTTGTTAAGTTGTGATCAAAATTCATGTAACACATTTATTGTAATCTCGAGATGTGTATGATCTACATGAAGTGAAATTTATTAAGTGATTATATGCATGGTCCACTAACAAAAAAAGGACAAATTCTCTATTGACATACATTAAATTTGGGCCAATACCATATTCTCCATATACTCTTACAGGCATAAATTTGAGTATTTAAATTGAATGAGACTATATGCAACTTAGTATCTAGCACATTTTGCAATGATTAAGTTTAAGAGTTTTGGAATTATTTGGCTATCTCAACACCTTCCATGTTCAAAACATAATATGAATGTTTCATATCTATGTAATACATGATGATAGTGATATTTCAAATTTCACATAAAGAGGTAAAGTTTAATTTTTTTTGAAATAAGAGATAAAGTTTACTCATATCAAATTAGATGAAATATAATTCTACATATCTAAATGTTGATAATGTATGCTTTATAACTATATACATACATGATAAAACTGTATGCCTAGACTTTGTCATTTAATACTTATGCAATTTGAAGTAAGGCATGTATATTGTTCAAATGATTAAACTAAATTAGTAAAATTATGATGCCAATGTATAAAGTTGCAAAACATAAAATGAAATCACATCACATGATAGTCCATGTGTAATAAATTTGTCTATACATAAGAGCTAACATTCCTTGATAGTTCAGGGTTTCCAATTGGCATTTCAAATGTCAAGTATACAAACACTAGAAATAGATCATATGTTCATTATTTTAATTGTGATGTGCGATAATATTTTGCATAACTAAACACATGTGTTATTGTTGGATGCTATTTTGCAAGGAATGAACCATGTCAGTTGAACAGTAAGTGAGTATGATCAAATTTGAGTTCATTGGGCATATATAAATCAATATTCAATGTTTATACTTCAAATAAATGAACTTATAATCTATTATAGAAAAAATAAAAATAGTGTTCATTTACCATATCTAAGAAAACACCAGTCTACATGACTGGTAGAATATCACAAGAATTACATTTCAATGGCACATTTATTGATGATTTAAAATTTATTATGGGATAAAATATGCATGATAGAATTATTTTCATGATTTTAGTGATACTTGACATTCAAGAAATACCTTTCTCAAACACATTATTCAAAAAGTAAAAAGATTATCAATAAATTAATATAAAATAAATTCTTGGGCGTAGATTATGGTAAACATGTTTCAAATTAGCAAAACAATATTAAATGGATGCTTTTTAATGTCAGGAAGAGTAATTTAGTTCTACCTCATTGTCATTTGTGTGTGCGTACCTATATATAAATACATACATACATATATACATATATATACATATATATATGTGTATATATAATATATATATATATATATATATATATATACATACATCCCAGTTCATTGCCTAACCAAGTGGAAATGAACCTAATGGAGACATTCACGTCGATTACTTCGAGGAGTGGAGCTTCTATAGGAGAATCTTATTCACCATTAAATACTATATCATATGAAGTTGTTGACTCTAATGTAGGTAATGATGTTGAAGCTCAAAGGAAGAAATTCATACATGCTCCACGGGATGATTCTTCAAGCAAGACAAATTTCATTTTTCTGGAATACATTTGCAAATTTCTTGATGATGAGAAAAACATTCCCAAATCAAATTATGATTACTTTGAAGAGGAGAATGCAGAGACCAACAATATTGATGTTTAAAAGACCATTTTTACTACAAATCACAAGCGTCGATCTTCCATCCAAATAAAATATATATTGAAAAAGAGGCATAGATGCTTAGCACAACAATTTCCAACCTCAAATCAAAGCAATGGACCTCCATCTCCATCATTCACCATGACAGGTAACCAGTTGCAATCCTCTTGAGTTTGTTATATGCAGTTAGGACACTACAAATTTCAAGCTTAGGGGGAGAGCAACCGGCCAGTAGTGTAGTGTAGTTTAATTTCATTTTTATTATCTGTTTTTAGTTTTTGCTTCCAATTCTGCTCTTCTTGTGGAAAATCTAATTTCATTTGATACCCATCTTTTGTATGTGGATTGCACTCCTACACTTAACTGGTTGTCCTCTTTTGATGAGAAATATCATTTGGAAAAATTGTAAAAGGCATGCATCAATCAAATGAAACCTTTTGGGCATCAACATGTACTTAACTCTAGTTTATACTTCTAGCCTAAAAATTCATCTTACACATCCTTGATTCCTTAAAATATGTAATGGTTTCAATTTTTGTGAGTAAATCAACTTTCCAACATCATTTAGAATATGGGATTGCCTTGTCAAGCTCTTAGTGCATTTTCAACCACTCTTTCAATGAATTTTTTTCAAAATAAATGAATTAAATCTAGCTAATGTTGCAATTTAATTGACTCTCCTATATTTTGCAAAAAAATTAAAATTTCTTTTAGCTTATCTCATCTTTTTTTTATAAAGGGTGCCTGTCGCTCTTATTTATTCATATTAGAAAGAGAAATCACTACAATGTTCTCATCGAAGTCCTCTAACACAATCTGAGGATCTCCTAAGAAATAGGCATGAGCGGCTAAAGCATGGGAAGCCCCATTACCTTGCCATATAATAAAACAATAGTGGAAAGAGGAAAGACGTAAAGATAAGAGACAAATCTCAGTGATGATTTTGTCCTCATATCCACATCCCCATCCGCCGACCTTCACTGCATGAACCAACATAGCACTATCGGTCTCGATGATCAGATCCTCCAAGCCTAGGTCCAGAGCTAACCGCATCCCATGTAGGACTGCCATTCCCTCCACACTAAGCACTGAGAACGCATGGTCCAGATGGGATTGATACGTAGCCTTGATAACCCCTAGGTAGTCCCTAAAAACCGCTCCAATCCCCACACTACCACCATCGCGGACACTAGCATCTGCATTCATCTTGAAACACCCCTGTGGGGAGGGTTCCAAGCTAAAAAATCCAAGCCACCCTCCCTATGCGCCCCTCCATGTGACGCTGACGAGTGTCGTCTGTAGTCCTCCATCAATGATAGAAAGCTGGCTACAAGTATTGGAATATGCGGCTATTGGGGATCAAAAATATGCTTGTTTCTGGTTGTCCAAGCTGTCCAAAGAAAAGTCGCCCCTTCCTCCCTTCTCCTCAAATCATCCTCCCGTAATAGCTCCCTGGAGAAGTCCCTGACATCCAATCCGGTGTGGAGCGGCCAAGCAAGCTGTCCGGCTGCCCACACAAGACATGCTGAAGCACAGAGCAAAAATGTATGAGTGGCATCTTCTGGGTCAGATAAATAGTGTGGGCATAGATCATCCTGTGTTGCATGCCTCCTGTACAGGGCTGCCTTCGTCAGTAGAATGTCTCAAAGCACGTGCCAAAAAAAGTGTTTCAACTTTGGAGGCCAGCGTTGCTTCCAGACTCTTTTCCAGTCCTCCTCCTCCAAGTCGTCTAGTAGGTCCTCCCCTGTACACATTAGTGTGTAGGCACTACGCACTATAAACTCTCCCCTGCTCTCACTATCACAACATAGAGTATCGGCGTCCTCCCTGCCCCCCAAAGGAATAACATAAATCATAGAACATATATGAGTGGGAAACACATCCGTCAAGGCAACCTCATCCCACAGGCCCATCTTCGCATCTATCAACCCAGCCACTGAAGTATATGTAACTGGCCCATGTACCAGATAGTGGTGAACTGTCCCTCTCAGTTGTGGGATCCATCTATCTCTGTAAATATCAATGTTCCTCCCCGAACCCACCCTCCAAAGAAAACCAGGCTTCGCCAACTGCAGCGCCCCCCATATGCTCCTCCAAGTGTAGTTAGGTGCCCCTCCCCTCGTTGAGTAGATGACTGAAGTGTGCCGGTAGTATTTCTCCTTCATTATACGACTAACCAATGATCCCTCCTTAGTAGAGAGCCGCCAACCCTATTTCACCAGAAGAACAATATTAAAGGATGACAGATCTCAGAACCCCATCCCTCCATACTCCTTCGGCCTACACAGTCTCGCCCAACTAAGCCAATGAATCTTCCTCTCCCCTTCCTTCGCTCCCCACCAAAACTACGCTATCATGGAATGTATCTCATCTATTAGTCCTTCTGGGAGTTTGAAAATGCTCATCAAGTAGGTAGAAATAGCATGGATCATTGCTTTAATAAGAACCTCCTTCCCTGGCTTGGACAACAACTGTTCCTTCTATCCCTGCAATTTTTCCATACCTTGTCCTTAATCGCAGCAAAGACCACCTTCTTAGACTTCCCCACAGCCTTAGGTAAACCCAAGTATTTCTCATGTCTATCCACCTCTCTCACCCCAAGCATGTTCTTGATGGTATCCCTCCTTTCCGCCTCCACATTGCTACTAAAGGAAACCTCAGTCTTCTCAAAATAAATTTTCTGCCTGGATGCCCTCTCGTATTGGCTGAAAATCTCAGCTAAAGTGGAGCATTCTTGTGAGGTAGCTCTAGTAAACACGATGCTATCATCAATGAAGAAAAGGTGAGATACACGCGGTGTTGTCCTGCATGCTTTAATTCCATGGATCCTTTTTCCTGGGATGCTTTTAAGAGAGATAAGGAGAGAGCTTCAGCACAAAAAATAAAGAGATAGGGAGAGATAGGATCACCTTGGCGTAGTCCTATGGTCGGTCTTGTATATCCCCTCCTCTTGCCATTAATGATGAATTTATGTGAAATGCTATCCATGCACTCATGAACTTTGGACCTCCATTTCATAGGAAAACCCATCCTCTCCAACACCCTCCCCAGAAAAGACCACTCCACCCTGTCGTAGGATTTATTTATGTCAAGCTTGAGCACCAGCAAACCCTCCTTCCATCTCCTCCTATACTTCATAGTATGGAATAACTCATAAGACACCACAACATTATCCGTAATCAACCTACCCCTAATAAAAGCACTTTGGTTTTCAGAAATAATGTTATTCAACAATGACTTAACTCTATTGGCCAAAACTTTTGTGATAATTCTGTAAGCGACATTGCATAGACTAATAGGGAAATATTTAGAAATACGGACCGACGTCTCTGTCTTCAGAATAAGTACAATATCTATCTCATTAATCTCTACCAAACTGCGCTCTCCCCTCCACCAACCAGCTATAAAATCAACCACACTCTTCTACATCGTACCCCAAAATTTTTGATAAAAAATCACCTTCATGTCATCGGGGCCAGGAGCTTTATTGGGGTGCATTTTCTGAAGGGCTTGCCAAATCTCACTCTCTGACGGGGTCTGCTCCATCCGTGCCACATCCTCCTCTTGTAGAACACTGTGCATACCGTACTAGGGTTTACCTAGAAGATTATATGCTTAATTGGATTGATAATTTCTTAAATTTGATTAATGATGACAATTCAATTATGATGTTTTAAACCTAATAAGAATGTTAAGTGTTCTATTGTTTGAGAAATTAGGGTTTGAGAAATATAAACCCTAGTTGGCTGAAATTAGGGTTTTGAGGGTACATGAGTATGGATTTTGATCAAGATAGTAGTACGGTAAATAATTTATCATATTTTCTATGTAATTTGTATTTAATTGAAATTTGGATATAATTTGTATAACTCAATCGTGCATTTTAGTGAAAATTTTCAAAATTTTTGGATGTTCTTTAAAAGTCATTCTCAGTCGAGATATATTTCAACCGACCATGCTGACAGAATGTTATTTAGTAGTATATTATTTGATTTTTAATTATTTATTGGTAAATCCAAATAATCTAAAATTTTAACTAGAGATCTGAAACTCAATCATAAACAACATGTAAACTTTTCATAATTTTTGGATCCGTTTAGACCTTATCAGTAGACAAATTATAGTAACTGACATTTCTACAGAATTCTGGATAGCAGTGCACTATTCGTTTTTTAATTATTTAATGGAAGCTTGGAATGATCTCAAATTTTAACTGAATTTGTAACTCAATTATACACAACATGCTAAACTATCATAATTATGCCAACCGGATGAGATGTCGAAAAGAGAGAGGTGAACAAAGAAGTAATCATCCCCTCAATCTCCTCAGGATCTGTCTGCCAGCTGCTGTCCTCCTTGAATATGCCATCAATGGTGTTTCTCCATTTCCTCTTGCTCACCTTATGATGAAAATACTTCATGTTCTTATCACCATCCTGCATCTCATTAGTTCGTGCTCTAGCGTGCCAGAAGCTCTCCTCCCACCGCTGCAATTCCTCTAGCTCTCTCGCCAATTGGGTGCAAACTTGTATCATGCCATGAGAACGTAAGTCATTCTGTGCTCATGTCAGCTCTTTCTCAGTCTTCCATATTTTCTTCTTAATATTACCAAAATTGTCCTTAGCCCAGAAACTCAGTCTTTCCGCACACCCCTCATCTACGTAGGCAGGCCACCCCCCGGGTTTTCCCCCCATGCATGTTCCACCACCGACCTGCTTTCCGGAGAGGAAATCCAAAGAGTCTCGAATCTGAAACTTTTCCCCCTGTCCTCGACATGTCTTGACTTCTCTACCCAAAGGAAAATCTGCCCATGATCTGAGCCACTGATGGGAAAATTCTTGACCTTCCTCACATTAAAAATGTCGCACCACTCCCTGACTACCATACATCTATCCAACCTCTCTGTAATGAGGTTGTCTACATGTAAACCTCTCTTCCAAGTGAATTTGCACCTTGTATATCCCAGGTCAATGAGATGACAGCTATCAATCGCCTCCCTGAAATTCCTCATCTGCCACTCACTCCGTGTCTGGCCCCCTTATTTCTCATGCAAGGCAGTGATCTCATTAAAATCCCCACCAAACACCATAGGTCTGTGAGAGGCCCTACATAGCTCTCCCATTAGAGCCCAAGTCCGTGTCATGTCCTATACGGCTGCCCAGCCGTAGATCCCAGCAAAGCAATAATTGTACTCAGGGTTGTACTCATCAATGTCAACACAAATATGATGCTCGGAAAAAGACTTAATCATAACCTTATCACCTCTCCACCACAACCCCAAACTGCCAGATTTGCCTCTACTGTCCACCCCAAAACCACTGTCGAACCCACAAGATCTTCTGACTCTGTCTTGCGTCGTGCTCTTGCACATAGTTTCCACCACGAAAACTATGTCAGGCATCTCTCTCCAACATCTCTTCTTGAGAGAGTTCACCGTCCCAGGGCGGCCTAGACCCTGTATGTTCCAGCATAAGGTTTTCATTATTGTTCACGGGCCTGGACCATTCCAGTACCCACTACTTGTATGCCTGATGTTGCTGTCATCTGTCCTGTGGCCTTCCTTCTTTTCATACTATTAAGTGAGTCCTCTTCGATCATCCATGCATTGTCTTATTTGCTTCTTCGTCCTCTTTTGTTGCCCACATGTGTGTCGTCCCAGAGAAAGGAGTTAGTTTCCTCTCCTCCATGTTTTGCCTCCTGTCGTGTCTTTCTTCTAAATTTGCCTTGCTTGGATTGCTGCTGCTGTTTTTGATTAGGCACATCTCTACTCGTATCCTCCTTCATCTGTTCATCTGCCTATGATCTGTCCCTGCTTTGTCCCCGTTGTGCCTGTGAAGGGGTCACCGCTCCAAGACTTGTTGTTGCATGGTATATTTCAAAGTCTTCCACCAGCCCTACAGTTGTGATCGCCTCCATGTTAGCCTCAGTTCCCTCCTTCCCCTGTATGGTCTGCTCTTCCACCAGAGATTTCCTGTGAAACGCCTGAGTGGGCCGTAGGTTTCCTTTACCCTACGACCATGCCGATCCTCTTTCCTCCTCCCTTAGCCCTGCCACAGTGTTCACTACCACCTCCCTTACCATATGTATTGCTTCCTTCACCCTAAAGGTTTCTTCCAACTCTTGTATTGATGGGTTGAAATTCGACATGACCTCCCCCTCCTCCTCTATTGGGATTTTCTGGTCGCGATGTTGTGTGGTTGCTTAGGACAAGCTCCTTTCTCCAGTCTATGATCTCGTCGGCCTAGAGGTGAGTCATAGGTCTTTCTTCTTGTTGTCCTTTCCGAACAAATCTTCCTTGATTGGCACCATCCATCGCTTCACCAGAGAGGCCTTGATCCAAGGTCCCCACATGCGCTGCTGGCCGTCCTCCTCATCTTCTCTTTCATCCACACAGTCCTTCTTGAGGTGCCCTATCACCCCACAGAGATAGTAGAAGTTTGACATCCTCTCATAGTGTATGCCCACCGAGACCATGTTGTCGTTGCGATCCCTGATCTTTTGCTTTTTTCAGACTGGTAGGGTTACGTCGATCTCCACCCTCTCTCTACATGAGATACTCCATCCCATGTCTACGCATTCGCCATCGATCACCTTCCTGATCTTGCTTGCCACTGCTGTGATCGCTTCCTCTGTTCTGTAGCCCAGGGGCATGTTGTAGAGTCTCAGCCATAACGCACACCTAGACAGCTCCATCTCCTCTGGTGTGTCCTAGGCGCTGATGCTTCTAGTGATCAACAAATAGTTGTCGAAGTTCCACGACCCTTCATTGATTACTTTCTCCTTATCCCGCCAGTGTAGGAATTGTATCACAAATAGGTTATTTTCTATCTGCCTGAACGTGGCCTCCTTCTGCAATGCCCATGCATTGAGCAAGGTCCTTATCAATGCCGGGAAGTTATATGATCATTTTGTAGCAAGCCGACCCACCAGCGCCAGATCTAGATGATCTCCACCAGTTTTTATCCTAGAATCCTTAAAGTCTAACACATCCGATTCTTCCTCTTCTCAAACCCTGAGTGCAGCCACACGTTTCACTAAATCTTCAGCCGCCATAAAGTAGACACTCTCGCTCCCGTGGTCACCCTCTCGCTCCGGCGTTTAGGGTTTCCACGAGTGGGTGCCCTCTCTACCTTCCAGGTCTCTTCTCTTGCAGGTTCAAGGATAGGACGAGTACCCTGGTATTCTCTCCATGATGGCAGAAGAACTTGCGGACCGATACGCAAGGTTGCACTTGACAGCGGAAGAAGAGGACCCGATTGAAATTCAGAGGGAGACGACAGAAGAAGGATCGGACCACCTGAAGGTGGCTCTTGTGGCACGGATTCTATCAGATAGATCAGTAAATTTCTGGGCAATGAAGCGAACCCTGACCCAGGCCTGGGGTCTTGCACAGAAAGTGATCTTCAAACAGTTAGATGGGGAAAACTTTGTGATCCAGTTCTTAGACTGGCGGGATAAGCAAAAGATTATTGATGGGGCACCATGGAACTTTGAGAACAAGCTTCTTCTTTTCAAGGAAATTGACAAAGAAGAACAACCTGGAGCCATTGCCCTCACACACAACCCCTTCTGGGTGCGAATATACGGGCTGTCGCTAGGGTTCCGATCGAGGCACGTGATCGAGGAGGTGGCAAAGCGTGTGGGAGACGTGATAGAGCTGGACACCGATGAACTCGGATGGGATTCTTCTACAAGAGTCCGCGTCATGCTGGACACCACCAAACCCCTCAAGCGGGTGTTGCGGATCAAGGGAAGTCAAAACAACATCATGAACCTAGATCTAAAATATGAAAGGCTTGCTAGTTTCTGCTACCACTGCGGCAGGCTAGGGCACGTCGAGAAAGACTGTGGTGAACGGGAGGAAGAAGATGAACAGGGCGCGCAATGGGGGGCATGGATAAAAGCATCTCCGAGGAAGCCGAGGGTATCACTTCACGAGGAGTTACATGGAAATACCAGATCGAGATAGGATATTCAATTCAATACTAGACCGGTGCCAGACTCAGCAAAGAATACAGCAGCGTCGACGAGCAGATCCTCAAACAACAACACGTCAGGTAGAGGTAAAGAAGCACTGAAAGGACAGAAGATAGATACGCTGAGAATGCAGCAAGACAACACCAATAATTTTGAAGAAAGTGATGATTCTATTGTTAACCTGGAGGATTGGTTTCCGGAGAAGCTAAGAAATACGGGAGTGTCGGAGGGGGTTACAGAAGGTAATGAAGAGGGAAATCAAACGAGCAGGTTGAAAGAGTCAATAATTGAAGGGACTCAGTTGACGGCGGAAAAAAGAAGGCAACAAATAAAACATTCCAGAGCAGATTTGCTAGCATGGGGGAGGCGAGGTTCGGGTGAACAGAGAGGGGAGACGGAAGAAAACACAACAACAACAGAGGTAGTAGCCAGAGACAAAGTTACGGCAGGGAACAATGAAGACCAAAGCTCTCTCAACAGGATCGATGACAGGGGTACAGAAACACACAGGATCACGACCAAGGCACAAAAAGAAAAAGCGCTAGGGAAAAAAGGAGTGAAGCAAGGGAAGAAAGATCCAAAGAAAAAGAAAGAGCCTCCATGGGTCTATAAAATGAGCAGAGCCCAACGGCTGGGAATACAAGAGTCTGAGGTGATCTGGGAAGAAACTACAGGAAAAAGAGGCAGATTGTCTGAACCATGTGACATGGAGCTCGACGAGGCAGACATATCTGAGACAAGGGGAAAGAAAGCAAGAAACACAACGGAAATTTCTCTCAAAGAAGGGGCTGTTTTAGCCAAAGTAGCGGAGGCTGGGGTGGACCAGCCCCGTGAAGAACAATGAAAATCCTAAGCTGGAACTGTCAGGGACTGGCCCACCCTAACACGGTGAATGCCCTTCGGTCATGGTGCTGGAGGGAGGGTCCGAACATAGTTTTTCTCATAGAAATTATGATTTCAAGTGCTAATTTAGAAATTGTCAAAAGGAAATGCGGGTTTACACAAGGTATCTGTATAAGCAGTGAGGGACGAGCGGGTGGTCTGGGTTTATGGTGGAGAGATGTGGATCTCACAATTACGTCTTTCTCACAACACCACTGTACCGGAGAGGTGACAGAGATGGGGACAGATGATATGTGGAGGGTGATTGGCGTTTATGGCTGGGCGGACCAACAGAAAAAATTCAAAACATGGAATATGCTTAGGGAGTTGAAATCTAATTCAGAACTTCCAACCCTTTTCTTTGGCGACTTTAATGAGATAACGTCGAATGCTGAAAAACAGGGAGGGCCACCAAAACCAGCGAGACACATACAAGATTTTAGAGATGTGATAGATGACTGTGATCTCACGGACCTGGGGTACACGGGCAGCATCTTCACTTGGCAGAGAGGACGGACGCCAGACACTTTCATTCAGGAAAGGCTTGACAGAGCTTTGGCCTGCCCAATTTGGTTTGCAAAATTTCCACAAGCCAGAGTCATACATCTTGCCAAATATGAATCTGATCATGTGCCAATAGTCATCAACACAGAACAAAGAAAGCAGGCGAAGAAAAGAAGACAACAACACTTCTTCTTCGAACCCATGTGGGTGGAAGAGGAGAGATGCGAGCAGATCATCAAAGAAGTGTGGTTGGAAAGGAAAAATTCTGGCCTAGATATCAAGATGGCTTTTTGCGGCAGCAAGCTAAAGGAGTGGGCAAACGAGAATTTTGGAAAGACGAAGAAGAAAATAAAAGAACTGGAAGGGCAACTGACGGAGGCACAACTTCTCCCCCCTGACAGAGGAAATCTAGACAGATGCACTGACATAGCTGCGGAGTTACAAAGATGGCACAGACGGGATGAGGCTTTTTGGCATGCCAAGGCCAGGGTCAATGAGATGAAAGCGGGTGACAAGAACACAGCCTATTTCCATCACAAAGCTTCACAAAGAAGGAAGAGGAACACTATCGAAGGTTTATTTAATGCAGAAGGGCAGTGGTTAACTGACGAAAAAGAGATTGAAAGAATCATCTTAAATTTCTTTCAAAGCCTATTTCAAACATCCAATCCAACAGGATGGGAGGAGGCTACACAGGGGTTGACGGAAAAGATTGGAGATGAGGAGAAGGTCGCCTTAGAGCGGGAGATCACTACGGAGGAAATCAAAACAGCCCTGAATAATATGCATCCTAACAAAGCCCCAGGTCCAGATGGAATGAAGGCTCTTTTTTTCCAAAAGTAATGGCACATAGTAGGTGATGATGTGACTAGCTATATTAAAGGGTGGTGGAAATCTGATAGTAGTATTGCTGAGTTAAACTCTACTTTAGTGGTGATGATTCCTAAAGTCCAAAAACCTACAAAAATTGAGGAATTCCGGCCCATCAGTCTGTGCAATGTTGTCTACAAAATTGCTTCTAAAGTTATGGCTAACAGATTGAGACCAATCATGGACAGGATTGTCTCGGAACAACAAAGCGCCTTCATCTCGGGCAGACTCATCACTGATAATGCCCTGATTGCATACGAAATCTTTCATACTATGAAAAGCAACAAGGGGAGGAAGAAAGGACATATTGCTTTAAATCTGGACATGTCCAAGGCATATGACAGAGTAGAGTGGGGTTTTGTGGATTATATCCAGGGAAAGATAGGCTTTGGAGAGAGATGGAGAAAGAAAGTTTTGGACTGCATGTCAACAGTGACACACTCTTTTGCCATCAATGGAGAGCGTACCAGGAAAACTCAACCGTCCAGAGGACTGCGACAGGGAGACCCTCTATCCCCTTATCTTTTCATTTTATGTGCGGAAGCTTTTTCTACCTCTATTTTATTAGCTACGCAACAAAACCATATCCATGGAGTACGGGCAAGCCGTCATGGCCCCCGTATTTCTCACCTCTTTTTTGCAGATGATTCTATCCTATTTGCAAGGGCAACCAAAGAAGAATGCCTGAAATTAGCTGTTATTATCAGCTAATATGAACGGGCATCTGGGCAAAAGATTAATTTATCAAAGACTGAGGTGGCCTTTAGCAAAGGGGTAGACAGGGAGAGAAAAGCAGAACTGGTGAATCTTCTACAGGTACAGGAGGTGGACAGACATGGCAAGTATGTGGGCCTTCCCACAGCAATGGGCAGATCTAAGAAACAAGTCTTTGCCTACATCCAGGATCGAATATGGAAAAAGTTGCAAGGTTGGAAGGAAAAACTCTTGTCTAAAGCGGGAAAGGAGGTCCTCATCAAAGCTGTAATCCAAGCTATACCCTCCTATATCATGAGTATATTCCAATTACCATCTTCCCTCATGGATAAAATCAACAGTACTATCTCGAGATTTTGGCGTGGATCACAAGGTACGGAAAGGAAAATTGCATGGGTCAGCTGGGACATGCTTTGTAAACCCAAAAATCAAGGAGGTATGGGTTTCCGTAATATCCACATATTCAACCAAGCTTTACTTGCAAAACAAGTGTGGCGGTTTTTCCATAGACAAGATACACTGGTGTACCGGGTACTCAAAGCAAGGTATTTTCCAACCTGCACAGTCCTGAAAGCGAGGCGAGGACACAATCCGAGCTTCACTTGGCGGAGTATTTGGAATTCGAAGAGCATCATCTCAGAAGGTATGCAATGGAATGTGGGGGACGGGGCAAACATTGACATCTGGGCGGACAATTGGATTCCGAACATGCACGGCAGTATAGAAACTGTGTATGGGGTCTCTAGCACGACGTACAGGTCTATAAACCAGCTTATTGTCAATGACAGGAGATGCTGGGACGGTGAGTGTGTGAGAACCTTATTCACAGAGGAGCTAGCTCAAAAGGTGTTGGCAATTCCGCTTAGCATAACGAGAAGAGAGGTTACAATCTTCTGGAAACCGAGTAGGAACGGCGAGTACACGGTGCGCTCGGCGTATTGGATGGCGTCACAAGGGACGAGCAACAATGCTACCGTGCAAACCAGTAAAAGTGACAAACTCTGGAATCTGATTTGGAGGAGGGGTCTTGTTGCGAAGGCGGTACATTTCCTTTGGCGCTGCGCAAGAGGGGCGCTGGCCACGCTGGGACGCCTCTACGACCGCCACTGCCATGAAGACAGGATTTGCAGAATCTGCGAATAGGAGAAAGAAGACATCGGACACATGCTCTTCAGGTGTCCACAAGCATCGGAACTTTGGCGGGAGCGGCCCGGGGTGCTGCAAGCTAAAATCAGATGGGTGGCGCAGTGGCGAGTGGACGCAGCCCTTAAGGAACTCGCTTGGACGAGCAAGGAGGAGGCTGATGAAGATAACATAGCAGCTTTATGGGCTGTATGGACGAGGAGGAATGATATCGTCTTCGGGAACAAACTGCGACCACCGGCGCTGGTGCATCGACCGCTACTGGAACTCATCCGAGGTCATCGCGAAGCCAACACTAGGAAGGTCCCAGCGTCACGGACAGCAGCAAGAGTGAGATGGCAGCCGCCGGACCAACAGACCATCAAGTTGAATTGCGACGCAGCAGTGGGCATCCAAGGCAACGACGGCGCGGGCATGGCGTGGAGGAACTCGGCGGGAAAAGTAGTGAGGGTGGCAGGGACCAAGAAACCGACCTTGATGGACGTGCAGTGCGCTGAAGCTTGGGCAGTGCGGGAGGGACTCCGACAGTCAAGTCAAATGAGGATAAACAATTTAACAGTAGAGTCCGACGCGGAGAAAGTGATAAACCTGATCAAAGTAAAATCTCAGAGAAAGGATCTGCTGGGCACAATCCTTGAAGATGTTTATCAGTTATCTTCCCACTTTACTAGTATTTCTTTTAATTCGTGTAGGAGACAAGCTAATTCGCTGGCACATAACCTGACGAAACAAGCGACTCTCAGTAGTTTTTGCTATAGAGATAGCTCGACTATTCCAGTGTCTGTTTTGAACTGCGCTGCAGCAGATTTAAGCTAATTAATGATATCAGCTTACTTTCAAAAAAAAAAATCTTCAGCCGCCATGGCGGTGGAGGGGACCTGCAAGAGAGATAGAGAAATCACCTCGGTGACGAGAATGAGGGAGTCCCGAAATCACGAATCGCCCAGAGAAACCCTAGATGATGCGCCTCCAGGAGGAATAATCATCATTTCATAGCTTACTCATCTTCATACCCCATAAAAGATGGCTAAACCACCCACATATCATTCTATCCTAGTGTAAGTCTGATCCGGCCATAATAGTTAGGTGATATGTCTTAAAAGAGGGTAAAATACCCCAACCAACATTCCACGTGTGCATAAGCCTACACCAGCAACCGAGTGTCGGAACCCATAATCCATTGTCATATCATTTTTGGGAAAGAAGGAGAGTACAACTAAAATTGTCAATTTTAACTAAGATTTCATCATTTGTATCCTTAATAGTTGAGATTTTGAGGTGTACATCCACTAATTTCTTGGCTTGGTCATCCAAATTCTACTTAGTGTTATTTAATTGATTGATTCATTTAATTGTGACCACCCCTACTGAAATAAAAATCTCTTTCTTGGGTGTTTAAGTTGAATTGATGGCTATGAGTGTAAACATGTTGATCATGGTTGGTTCCGTCTTATACACATCTTTCTTTTCATTTGATATGTGCATGAACTTGAAAATTCCTTCATTTGTGTTTCTATTATCTTTTTGCTTGAGGACAAGCAATGGTTTAAGCTTAGGGGGATTTGATGTGTGCATTTTATATCGTATTTTGGACCACTTTTGGTTGCATTTCCCAATCATTTTATCCCAATAATCACTCTTAGTCATGCTAGATTTTCCATCTTTATTGTTGTATTTACTTTCTCTATGGTTTGATTTGTAGGTACAACAATTTGGCATCAAAACGGGAAGAAAATGCCATTATAATATCCATAAAGACATTCCCCAATCATCTAGACATTCAGAAAATCAATGTTGCTGAAACTGAGAAAGACACCCCGTGTCTTAAAAAGACACGACGTGCCTTATTAAAGACACCTCGTGTCTCAGCCTAGATTTTGAATGCAGAACTCCAGATTTGCAGAAACATGTCGTGTTTTATTGAAGACACATCGTGTCTTATTAAAGACATGTCGTGTGTTATTAAAGACATGTCATGTAACCTCCCAGAACTCGATCCAAACTTCAGTTATTGCATAAGACACGCCATGTCTTATAAAAGACACGTAGTGTGACCTGCAGATTTCACTCAAACGCGAATGTAACTGTCTCACACTTATATATATGACCCCAAGCCATCTTAGGATAGTTACCATAGACTATTTGGGAAATTTTGGAGCGGGACTCAAGGAAGGAAGAGCAAGGAGGAGTTGGAGGTGTTCTAAGGGAGGAAAGTTGGTTTCTCGAGAGGGAAACTTGTTCTTCTTCCTTCTTCTCCAACAATTGCAGCAAGGATCTTTGTCGTTCTCTTCTCTCCACTCAGAAGTGAAGATTTTTAGAGAATTTCCAGAAGTAAGGATGGATTTATGACTCCTTGATCAGAGTTCCAAGTCTATCTTCCTTCTTCCACAGACATCCAAGTTTATTTCCTTCTATTATGATGTCTAGCACTACTTTCTACTATTTATATCTACTTTCTACAGCCATGGATGAGTAGATCTCTTATTCTTGGGCATGGGGGAGTAATTATTGAACATGAATTTCATATATAGAATTCTAGTTGTTTCACTAGTCTAAGGTTCATCAGTGCTTTATTCCTCTTACATGCTTTGCTGGCCACTTTGTATGTATGATTTCTACTCTTTGTATGATCTAGGAAGATGTGCATATGAGTAAGGAGATCTACCTTAGTTGCACTACCTTGACCACGGGAGTGGCTGGGATGTATTGGGGAACAAAGGTTTGTAGTCCTTAACTAAGTATATCAACATGAGTGGTATACTAAGTTAGGACTGTTCTACACTACCGGGAGGTGGGTGTCAGATACATGCCTCCCTTGTGTTATTGCTAGTGTTCTTGATCTTTGTTGTTATTCATGTTGTGATGTGGATGTGAAACCCTTTCCTTAATAATCCCTAATCCAAATTTATCCTTAATACAAGTGTTTTATGTTTTAGTTCATTTCCTTTTAATTTCTTAGTTAACATAACAAACCCCTCTTGTTAAAAATATCTCGATTGTTGAAGTTCAATACTCTTACGCCTAGCAATACCTTGCTCCTTGGACGACCTCGATAATACTACATGCACTCGTATACTTGTGGGGCAGTGTTCGAGTTTATAAATATTAAAACTTGCACACACAGCCAACAATCATGAAGAAATTATTTTGGAAATCTAAACTATTGACCTTTTTAAATATTTATGAACATACTATGTAATAAATTTGAGCTCATTTGGACACTTAGAGGTCAAGCATTTTAAAATATGCAAAAATCATGCATTATTAGTTATGTGCGTCGATTATGTTGTCCTTAGATGAGTGTCTTGCACTCATCCAAATGGTCTCAAATTTTGTATATGGTCTATTATTATTATAGCAATTATGATCAATGGATTAGATTTTAAAAATATCTATTATAGATAGGCAAACATCATTGGGGTGTATGGTGTCATCTATGCACTTGAGTGTATTCTAGCCTATATCTCTCTCTCCCTCTATCTATCTATCTCTCTCTATATATATATATATATATATATGGCTAAAAGAATTGTGTACTTGAGTACATGTATCTTATATATATATATATATATATATATATATATATATATATATGTATATATATGGCTAAAAGAATTGTGTACTTGAGTACATGTATCTTATATTAACCCATCTTCATTTATGATGGTTACAAAACTGTACACAACAATCTATCATTACACATGTGATGTATACCCCTTTGATAACATTGATAACATGAGCAACAAATATCATCTCTGTTCAACATTCCCATGTCACCTAATCAAAGAAGATGTATATTTATAATCATCAGTAAGTTGCAAAAATAGTAGAAATCATTGGATGGTATGTTGCTATATCTCATGTTACATGCGAGATATGGTTGTGCTTTTTTAAACACATGTAACATGAAAATTTTTGACTCAATCCATATTGTTGGATTTTTTAGCGGATTCCACATATCTCATTTTAATGAACGGTACACATAATTTTTATGTACCTTCCAGTACACACTTTCTAACCCATATATATATATATATATATATATATATATATATATATCAGATCTAAGAGAAGGTTCCTTTTCCCTATCTCCAAATAGGGCATCAGAGTCAAGATGCTCCCCGAGATGGGTAAATCAGCCTTAATCCCCCATCAGGATTCAAACATAGGACGCTTCTTGAGGCACCACCTGACCCAACTAGTTGGGATTCGAGCATATATATGTATATATGTATGCATGTATGCATGTATTTATATAGAGATGAATTTGTATACACATAATGTAAAGGGCATACATCACACTTGTAAGGTCAATTTCTTTTGTATATTATTCAACATAGGATAAATAAATATGACTTAATAAAGCTATGTGATGGAGAAATTCTACATACAAGCCTATAACTCATGTACCCTCTTTGACTGCTTCAGTATATGCCAATGTACATAGCTTCTATAGTAGATGGTGAAACTTTTGGGTTGTAATGTAGCTTTCTAAGTCACATAACAAATGATACCCGTAGAAAAGTAGTCAAAATAGACCACTTTATATCAAGATCATTTGTAAAATCTAAATCAACATAACCAACTAAGAACTCTTGTCTCCTACCAAACTTTATACATGTAGAATATGTGCCCTTAAGGTGCCTATGAATGAACTCCATTCCTTGTAGATACTATTAGCCTACATTAATTATGTAGTAGCCCACAATGACAAGAGATTGTGCAATTTCTTGATGACTTCAAGTTGGGGCATACATGATGCATCTAATAACATTAGAGTAGGAACATGTGACATGTAAAATCTCATCCTCTTTATATAGTGATGACATAGAATATGGAATATTGTTGAAATGCAAGAAGAACATATTCATGATTAACACCAAATGTTTAGAAATATTATAGAACCTTCTTTATGTTTTTTCCTACTTGAGGTATAATTTTCCTACTTTCTGGTGTCGGATAATTTTCATGGCCAAAATTTTCTTTGAACCTTCCAAGTTCTTCATCTAATGTTCACCATTAGAAAGAGATTTTATCTTGTTGGTTCTAAAAAAATACTTCACGACAATGAACATATTATCAATATAAATCAACAAACAGATAAGAGAATTCTTAGGAAGCATCTTCTGGTAGACACAAGCATTATATGTACTCATATAATATCTATGTTTGATCATATAGGTATCAGATCTCCTGAACTATTTTCAAAGAGATTGCATAAATCCTTAAAGTTAATTTTTAAATAAGTACATATGATCCTTCTTTTTCTTTGACACAAAGTCTTCTAGATTTTGCATGTATATTTTCTCCTCTATATCAACATGCAAACGGACAGTCTCCAAATCTAGTTTCTCAAGCTCCAAATCATTAGGAGTAAATAGTGCCAAAAGAAAGTAGAGGAAAATATGTTTGAAAACATGAGATGAAATCATTATATTGTATAGCTTCAACTTGATAATATCCTTTTGCAACTAACTGCATCATGAACCTTGTCTTTCTATCTATAATACCAACTTCCTTTCTTTTCAGGATTCATATGCAACCAATGATCTTCTTGACAATCATAGGCTTCACAAGCTCCCAAGTATGATGCTCATGAAGGAATTTCATCTCTTAATGCATAGTATCAACCCACATAGAAGAACCAATAGATACCATAGTGACAACATAAGTATATGTCTCATCAACATCAAAGGTTTCTTTAGTAGTGGACAAAGCAGAAGAAATAATATAATATGATTGTCTTGTTAGTATCCTGGTTTGTATTCTTTCTCTACCACAAGAAGAAACTATAGGTTTTTTTATTAGGTACCTCATATTCACCATTATATGAGGTTTCTTAACAATCTGCAATAGGAGGTGTCAAACTAAAATATGATGATGATGAAAACACCATCAAACTCTACAACCACCTACTTGATAACACCATGAAAAGGAAAAATAAAATGGTGGATTCATCAAAGGTAGCATTTCTTTCAATCAATAACTTTGAAAACTTAGGATCATGCAACTTGAATCCCCTTTTACTCAATCAACATAACAGAACAAATATCTCTATTGGACCTAGAGTCAAACTTTCCATATTTGGATTATGCATAAGCATGAAAACCAAAATTACAAAGATTAGAGTAGTTTATAGGTTGAGCACACCAACCATTCTTAGGAGATTTGAAACTGAATGAAGAGTGGTTGAAAATGTAAGCAAATATATAAAATAACTTCATCTTAGAAATCTCTCTTGAGTCATGCATGAATCAACATGCTTCTCTCTTTCTCTAACAGTTTTCTATTCATACACTTTGCAACACCATTTTTTGTGCTTAATATCTAACAATATGATTCCTATGAATGGCTTCATATGAGTAATAAAAACTCAACTTTGATACGTTGAATTCCAAACATTTGTCTCCTCAATGTTTTTCATTCTTTTTAAGTTGCTTTCAGTCAAAATTTTCTACTTCTTCAGCTTGTCAAAATATTATACATATGCTTAAGAAGAAGATCAAAACTTTTTTGTAAATTCTAAATAAAAGTGATAGTGTATCTAGCACCACTCTTGAATAGAATTTGAAAGGGATACACAATATTAAAATTTATCTAGTCAATAATTCCTTTACTGGTATGGACTATCATGGAAAATACAACTTCTTTTAATATTGCCATTATGAGATCTCATAGAAATCCAACTTCCTAGTAGTAAAACAATGTAAATTTTATCTCTTTATTAGGATGTATGAACTTTCTATATCATGTGTCCAAGTCCCATATACTAGATCTTGATGGTATTCAAATCATAAGTGGACGAAGAAGAAACAATAGTTGTCTATGTGGATATTTTTGTACCCTCAAATTTGCTAGAATATTAAAATATTATATTTTGCCAAAGCAAGTGTACGACAATCCCACCTAAAAGTAGACAGATCCAATTGTACTATTTTTTTACAGAAACCACAAAGGACAATATTTCTAAGAATTGGCATATCAATGTAACCACACTAGAGCAAGTATCTATAACAAAAGTTGATTGTTGGTTTATTATGTGATAACATCCCTTTTTGTGGATATTTGAGTGCCTATTTTACCATCATTCTATCATCTCTACTATGTTTTATCTACATAGTTCCAATTGTTTCGGTGAGTTTTGATGTAGCTACCTAAACTTACCACTACAAATCTTGGCAGTCGTTGAGCCCAAAGATAAGTGGTCGTCGAGGTTCTTACACCTTGGCAACCGATGAAGATTGCACCAAGTCAAATGGTCTCTAATAATTCTTGGGGACAATTGAACTTCCTCACGATTAGTGACCTACAGATTCTATGCCATCTCTACACTCATTATGAATTTGATGTCCCTATGACCGAAGGCCAAGTCACTTTAGTGACTGACGAAAACCACCCTTCAGTGGTCACTCTTATAGACCATTCTTAGCGACCACGTGAGCTGAGCATTGTCAGCAGTCATATCGCTTTAGCGACCGTTGAAGCTCACAGCCTTGGAGACCGATGAAGGCATGCCACCTCAGCAATGCTGAGGTTTTAAGTCGGTTATCAACTCCTAGAAATAGAGACCCACTTCATTTAATAGGGGGTGCAACGTGTAGGAGACGACAAAGTGTTGTCGTACTAAAGAGCCACCATCCAACCATTCCATTGATCCTAGATCTCCAAAGACAAAGGTCTAGAGGGAGAAAGGATTGACGTAATCCCCATCATCATTGGCCTATTCTTTGAAATAAGGACTAGCCGCCTCTCCGCGTCCATGCCAAATCTAGATCTGAAGGATATGTGTACCAACCTTGGTCACTTGTGGTCAGAGTTGGTGTATCTCCTTTCTTCTCCTCTAGATCTATTCATTTTCTCTCATTTACTTCATCCATTTCTCCGTTCTCTCTCATGTCTCACTACACTTGTAAATTTGTATCTCTACTCATGAACATGAGTGGCTAAACATATTTCTTGGGTTGGTAGTATCCAGTAAGGCTCTCCCAACATGTAAATACTTACATCCATTTAACATATGCTCTTAGCAATGATTATCTCCATACTCTTGGTCTTAATTTGTCACTTGTATGATTAGCTACCATCCTATGATGTTTGATTTTTAGTGCCTCGAAAGAGTAGTATTAACCCTATCTAAGTGTTATGGAGTTGTATGAATGCATGAGAATGTTGGAATGTCTAAGCTAATGGTCATATGGTTCTATTTGAGATTGTTTTCTTGCAATCTTGAGAGAGAGACAACCTTATATCTAGATCTTTCCTAAGCTCAAGAGAGAAGGGAATAGACATATATGATGACTACTTGTAATCTTACTAAGGGTATACAAAGGGGTTTGAGGATTGCATGTTGGTGAGAGGCCTTAGACGGTGAAACCCAATCGAAGTTCCCATGTAATCTTCTTCCATCACTCTTTGTTTCTCATTGTTCTCTTTCTTGTTTTCTTAATTTGTTTTACTTATTTTGCTTTGTTGATTTTTCGAAGTAACATTGTTTCCTATGGAACATTGAACTTAATATCATTCTTTGGTTGGTGTAATTGAGTCAAGGTTTTACTACTCCTTGTCCCTGTGGATCAACCCTGATTTACTACATCGGACCCCGTATAATAGTTGTGGGGGCCTGAGTGTCGGGTTATAAATTTAAGAGTCTGACTACTCTAGATTTGCTCCTTTTTGGACATGTTGATTTAGGCACATCATTTTTTGGCGTTGTTTCTGGGGACAAGGCAACCAGTATTGTTAAGAACCTAAATCTACTCACTATGCACATGTGCCTCATGTTTAGCAATAGACTTGACTGTAGTACCTTTTATCCATGATATCTTACTAACTTGAATACTTCGTTTCACACGTCCAATTTTCTAACTCAACTGTGTGAACATTTAGGTAGCTTGGAGAGAAGTAGATAGTGTTTACCATCGTCCACTTACATCAACATGCTGCCTCATAGGGGAGGACATGTTGGAAGTGATACAAATGCAAGAGTGGAGCAAGCTCAACCTCCACTAGAGACTAAATCTGAACATGAGGAGCACAACTCTGATGAAGAATAACATGAGAACATACGTCACAAAATCCCAATACCACCTAATGTTGAAGTGTGTGAGGAGCAACACCACAATGAGGAGCATGAAGAACGATGTCGTGATGAGGGTTGTCATTCTCAAGAAAGAAGGATTATGAGGAACAACCATGAGAATGAACATAATAACAACAACAATGAAGTTGACGATGATGAGGGATTCCCTTCTCTCTATGAGCTAGCTGCTACCAGGGCCAATGAGTCGAGGTGCCCCGTTATCATCCCAAGGTTTGATGCACCGAACTTTGAACTAAAACTTGCTGTGATTGTCATGATTCAAAACAAGTATTTTGGAGGAAACTCTAGATATGAGAACCCTTACCACCATGTATATGTCTATAAAAACATCTACAACACTATCAAGATGAGTGGGGTTCCGCAATAGGTAATATATTACAAGGGGTTTAACTTCTCTTTGAGAGACAAGGCCTTGTCATGGTACCTTGCTTTACCTGACAAGAAAATTGATGAATGAGCACCCTTGGCTAATTCTTTTGTCACCAAGTTCTACCCAGTGGAGAAGACCCTCATAAATAGGCAAAAAATAACTAGATTCATGCAAAAGCCTGGAGAGAACTTATATGAGGCATGGGAATGTTTCCAAGAGTACCAGAGAGATTGCCCTCACCATAATTTTGACAAGGGATTTCCAGTCACAACTTTTACAATTGTCTGATGCCTGTAGAGAGAACTTCTTTAAATATAGTAGTGAGAAGTGATTTCTTGGGTAAAAATCTGAGAAAGACTATGGTCATAATCAATAATATGGCTTCACTTCAAGAAGGATTGGAATATGATAGAGGATATGGCAAAAAGGTAACACGTAATGGCACATATACATAATCAAAGGCTTTAGAAACCATAACCTCCTTGATTCAGAAGATAGCCATAAATGTTAAGCAACTAAAAGACTCTATAAGTAAGGGTAAGAAACATGTAGAAAAAGTCATGAAATGTGTTACATTTGGTGAAGGAGGCTATGGTGTCGACAATTGCATCTATACTCAATCGAAGGAACAAAGTGAATAAGAAGATATAGAAAATGTTTCATACATCAAGAGACTCGACCACCCTAATTTCAACTATGAGAACAAGGATGATGTTGAGAATGCCCACTAGCTAAACAATCCACCTAAGGGACCACCTGGATTAGGGAGAGGCAGAGGATAGATAGTGTACACCAGTACTACAAACTACCAGCAAAATAGTAACATCTATCAAGGACAAGGACAAGGACAAGGGCAAAATCAGAATAGAAACTCCAGTGGGCCTAGATATAACCAAAATAAAAGCAATAGCCAGATGGATATGGTGTCGAAACTTTTTGAGTTCATGAAAAGACAAACTACTATGAATGAACAATTAATCCAGAGTGCCATAACAAACACAGAGATTATGAACACCATGGAAAATAAAATGGGGAATGCAACAAATAAGATGACAGATATGAAAATCCATCATAAACAAATTGATCAGCAACTTGCACACCTGTAGCAGCTCATAAAAAATCCGCAAAGCATGATCCCATCTAACACTGAGAGTGAAAAAATGGCCACTCCTCATTTTAGAAAAACTTTAGAAAATCCAAATGATAAGAAAGTCCCTGGAAGAGGAACAAATGTTGAGTCACAACCTGAACCAATCATAATTGAGGAAGCACCTAATGAGGGAGAGTCTACTAAGAAGGACAAAGCTAAAGAAAAGGGAAAAGGAACGAAAGCCACAAAATCAAAGAAGCATGACCCAATAGAGGAAGCTTTTGAAAAAAGAGAGACATATTCGACATGAGTTCCCTTCTCTTATAAACTGATCAAGGCTCAGTTGAAGAAAAGGTATGAGAAGTTCCTAGAATCTATCAAGAAGCTTCACCTAGATGTTCCATTCTTAGACACTATCGAGAAAATGCCCACCTATGCTAAGTTCGTCAAGGATATAATCATGAAAAGGAGAAGAGGAGACCATGTGGAGACAATGCAACTAGATAAAATGTCCAATGCTTTTGTACAAGAAAAAATATCCACGAAGAAGAAGGATCATGGAGCATTCACTATTCCTTTCAATGTCGGTCACAACAAAGTAAGACAAGAACTTGAAAACCTGGGAGCAAGTATCAATCTCATGCCTCTTAATTTAACTCAGAGGGTGAGACTCACTGACACACTAAAGACCGACATGAGGATTCAGTTCGCCGACCATACCTTCACAATACTTGTAGGGATTGTGGAACATGTCATGACCATGTGGGACGATTCTTTATCCCATGTGATATTATCATGATCGATATAGAGGAAGACATGGCATGCCCGATGATCTTTGGAAGGCCATTCCCCTCAACTGGGAGAGTGTTAATTGATGTTTAAGTAGGAATCATCTCCCTAAGAGTAGGGAACAATAAAATTTGACTTCCACATGTAAGACTCGATGAGGGGGCCTTCTCTATTAGAGTTAGTTTACTTCATGGATAGCTACAACCAATTGTGAGAAGAGGTACAGGAGGAACAAGCTATCATTGATCCACTAATGAGAACCCTCAACAACCCTGATCCAAGTCTTGAAGATCCTAAAGTTGTGAAGATTATGGATTATCTGAACCATTCAAAGGAGGAATACATCAATGATGAGGAGAAAACCATAGAAACTGCAAAATGTGCATCTCAAGAATAGACACCAGAAGAAAAGGAGGCATCTAAGCCTAAGCCTGAGCTGAAGCAACTCCCTTAAGGATTGAAATATGAGCTTTTGGATAATGAGGAAAGAAATCATATGATCATAAACTCTGCCCTAACAGAATATCAAGAAGAGAAGTTGATAAATGAAATTAAACACCACAATAAGGAAATTGGTTACTCGGTTGAGGAAATCAAAGGGTTAAGCCCATATCTCTACATGCACATGATAAACTTGGAAGAAATAGCTAAGCCTCTGGTTCAACCACAAAGGAAGCTAAATCAAATGCTTAAAGAGGTAGTTAAGAAGAAAGTAATAAAGTTTCATGACACAGGAATCATATACCCCATCAACAATAGTAATTGGGTCAGCCCGATCCATGTGGTGCCAAGGAAAGGAGGAATGATGATCATTAAAGGAGAAAATGGGGATGAGGTGGCAATGTGAACCATCACGGGTTGGCACATGTGTATTGACTATAGAAAACTAAATGCTACAACTAAGAAGGATCATTTTTCCTTACCTTTCATTGACCAAGTATTGGAATGTTTGGCTTACCACACATATTTCTATTTTTTGGATGGATACTCGGGATTCTATCAAGTTCCCATTCACCCTGTTGATAAAAAAAGACAACTTTTACATGCATTTATGGTACATATGCTTTTAGGAGAATGCCATTTGGACTCTGCAACACACCCGCGACATTTCAAAAGGTGCATGATCTCAATTTTCTCCAACTTCCTGGAGGATATTATGGATGTATTCATGGATTACTTCCCTGTCTATGGAGATGATTTTGATAGTTGTCTTTGGAATTTGTCCAAGGTACTAGAGTGGTGTGAGGAGAAGCAACTTGTGCTAAATTGGGAAAAATGTCATTTCATGGTCTAAGAAGGAATTGTGCTTGGACATAAGGTTTTTGAGAAAGGAATAGAGTTGGACATGAGCAAGGTGGAGGACATATCAAAACTTCAACCTCTAAGTCTATGACAAGAGTAAGGAGCTTTCTTGGAGATGAGGGATGTTACTAGAGGTTTCCAAAAGACTTTTCCAAGATCGTTAAACCCCTGTCTAACCTGCTCATGAAGGATGCAGTTTTTGAATTCTATGAGGATTACCTCAAAGATTTTAAAACCCTAGAAAATTCTCTTACCACTGCTCCAATCTTTCAAGCCCCAGATTTGGGGATGCCATTTGAAATAATGTGTGATTCTAGTGACTTCATGATCGAGGCTGTTTTGGGACAAAAGAAAGATAAGAAGCACCATGTGATCTACTACGCCAGCAAGACTCTAGATGAGACACAAGTGAACTATAAGACAACAGAGAAGGAGATGATAGTGATAGTTTTTTCTTTTGACAAGTTTAGATCCTAACTGATAGGATCTAAGGTCAATGTGTAAGAAGACCATGGATCTATCAAATACCTGATGTAGAAAAAGGACACTAAGCCCAAACTCCTATGATGGGTTCTTCTATTAAAAGAATTTGACCACAAGATAATAGACAAGAAGGGAATTGAAAATATAGTAGTAGATCATCTATCAAGGATTGTTGTAGACAATGAGGGCCACCTTCCAGTCAACGATAACCACCCTAATGAGGCACTTATGATGGTGAAGGTTGTGGAGCCTAAGGTACCATGGTTTGCTAACATATGTAACTATTTGGCTTGTCATCAACTGCCACCTGAGATCACATACAATGAGAAGAAAAAGTTATTCTCATGAATTATGATTTGGACGACCCCCTCTTATTCAAGAGTTGCACGGACAATTTATATTATCACTGCATACTAGGAGAGGAAGTGCCTCGAATTATTAAAGAATGCCATTGTTCACCATACATAGAACATCTAGGCAAAGATAGGACCGCAACAAAAATACTACAATATGGTTTTTACTGGCTGACTCTATTCAAGGAAGCTCAAACCTATGTAAAACCCTGTAAGGAGTGCCAACTCACATGGAACATTTCAAGAAGAAAAGAGATGTCGATGAATGATTGGATAGAAGTAGAAATCTTTGACGTTTGGGGAATAGATTACATGGGGCCTTCCCCATCTTCTAGAGGTAATTTGTACATTTTAGTGAACATGGAACATGTATCAAAATGGGTAGAAGCTATAACTATCCCGTCATGTGATGTGAAACCTATAATGAAGATGTTCGAAAAGGTTATCTTCCCAAGGTTTGGAGTCCCACACACCGTCATCAATGATGGGGGATCCCATTTCTATGGAAGATAGTTTGCAACCCTTCTCAAGAAATATCGAGTAACCCACAAAGTTTCCAATCCATACCACCCTCAAACATCTAGTCAAGTGGATGTGTCCAACAAAAAGATCAAGAAAATTTTAGAAAAGATGGTCAAGAGGACTAAAAAGGATTGATCCATGAAATTGGGTGATGCCCTATGCGCATATGTCACTACCTACAAGACCCCAATATGAACCACCCCGTACAGTCTAATACATGGAAAAGTATGTCACCTACCTATAGCAATTAAATTTTTAAACATGGACCCAGAAATAGAAGGGAAGAAAAGGTTTTTGTAGCTACAAGAAATAGATGAGCTTCACTTCATGCATATGAAAATTCAAGGATCTACAAACAAAGGACTAAGGTGTGGCACGACGCCCACCTAAAGAGGAAATATGTTTCTGAGGGGGATAAGGTTCTCCTATTAAACTCAGGAGTCAGACTCTTCCCAGGAAAACTTAAGTCAAGGTGGTCTGGACCCTTCACAAAATTGAAGATATGTCCATTAGGGTTTATGGAAATCAGTAGTGAGAAGACATCGACTTTCAAGGTGAACGGGTACAGAGTGAAGAGATACTACAAGGATGAAGCTTTCGTGAGATGGTCAGAACTCCAATTGAAAAAACCTCAGCCTACACCACCAGAAGACATTTGAAGTAACAAGTGAGGAAGTCAAGATAACGACTATAAATCAGGACTTCTTGGGAGGAAACCCAAGCATTTCTTAACCTTTCATGCTTTTCTTTTAGTTTGTTCAAGATTTCATTATTTATGATTTACTGATTTCATTTCAAATTTCATCTTAGATTCAAGGAATTTTTGTTTTGTTTCCTAATTTTAGAATAAATTATGAAGCTTCCTTTATTTTTTAGGTTCCCTTAATTTTTAAGTGTTATTAACCCTCTAAAATTTAGCTTCAACTCTTGGATAGTTTGGACATCTTTATTTATTTCTTAATCCCTAGTGTATATGGAATAAAGATGAAAAAAATAAAATGCACAAACATGGTTCAATTCAGGAAGTATACTTTAGAATCGTCAGCTGTTGAGAATTAAGTTTTTAGTGACTGCTAGAATTATTGAAATCTTAGCGACTCTGGTATAGCTGTTTAGCGACTGATGAAGTACTAACCTCCCACCAAAGACCTTTAGTGACTGATGGTGGTCCCAACAGCTTTGGCGACTGCTATACCTAGTGTCTTAGTGACCAATGAACACCACTTTCTTACTGATCATTGAGAACAAGTTTTAGTGACAGCTAAACCCAAGAATAAAAAACCTTCTCGGCTTAATCTATTTTCCACACCTCTAACAATAAGAAGCGGTGAAGCCGTGGACGATTCCAGAGACTAACGAAGTGCATTCGCTCTGCCAAAAAGCAACACATCCTTGATCGTTGGTGAACCAATAGCTACCATTGAAGTCGTTCGAGGAAACCACAATGCCGACAACCATTGTCGAACCCTCATCTCCTTCCATCCCTTTCTTAACAGATGGTAAATCCTTAACCTTAATCATCTATCACAACATCATTCTTTGCCTTTAACTGCTTCTTGAGTTGAAAAAAAACTCACAGATGTTTGTTTTCCCTTCTGCCTCTTGCACCAACGTTTTAGGGTTTCAATCCCAACTTGCATCCAATTAGGCAAACATTTGTTTTGTGTAAATCATAATGATCATCGATTATCTCTAGCATAACAAGAATCAACAATTTTTGGTATTTGGGGACTCTAAGTCTCGTAAATGTCATCTCGAGCTCTTGGTGACTATTGAGAAATTTCTATAAGCGATCACTTAACCCGAGATCTTACAACTGTAGATGATTCCAACCCTATTTTCATTGATCTCCAATTTTCAGTAATTATCACCGACCCTTTGATCCTCAAAAAAATCTTGGCGACAGATGAGATTTTGACAATCTTAGCAACTACCATGTAGATTAGGATGGTCATTATTCTCAGCGTTCACTAAGAATATTGAGACCTCAATGACTGCCTATAATTAATGACTTGTTTAAATTTGTTGTCTACTTTTCTCTGTCCAATTCTCACCCGATTCCCTACTTTATTTGTTTCCTTCTACTGATAAATTAAACTTTTACCGACAAAATGTCGTAAGTAACCTCAGATTCCTTGGATAGATAGGATACCTCATTGGCAGGAATTGAAGAAGCAATTCAACTAATCAACAAGGCACTAGAGGAGCATCCCAACATGCCCCAAGACAAAAGAATACAACCACAATTGCACAAGGAGCAATGTGAAGGTCATCTAGGACACGAGTCCCCTACATCTAAAGAGCAGTTGCATGCATATGAATTTAAAAACACATATGAGTATGTGACGTATGAATAAGAAGAATGGATAAAAGGAAAGTGAAAAGGGTTAGAATCGGGTCTGGATGCCCCAACCACAAAAAAGAAGAAGATACATGTGAAGGCAAGGACACAAACCAGGGGAGTAGGGTCATCAAGCATGCCAACAGACTCAGTGGCAAGTGAGATGCCAATTCCATCTGATGAAGGCAAGGAGCAACAACAACCCACATTCCAACCACGAGACCAACATCACCAGGGGAATTATGAAATGTGCATGATGATAAAGACGTTCAAGCCGATGTGATACGTAAATAGAGTAGACCTTAAGAAGATAGGATTCTATGACTGCGTCATGGAATTCTTGAAGGTGGTGAATCTGTATGTCATATACACTACGACCCAACAATCTTACATAGACCTTATAGATGATTTCATGTCTTCTATGAAGGTGCCTATCAAAGACAAAGAGAAAGGTGAGGTTGGAGAAGTATACAAACTGCAAGTAAGAATGGGAGGCAAAGACTTCTATGTAATAAAGAACTAGTTGAGTGGATATTTATTGCATCGCAAGAGCAGGCCACAACATGTATGGTGGCATCATACGATAAGGACGAAATTGGGTTTAGCAATCATAACACCTAGGAAAGGTTGACAGGGGAGACCAAGAACAACTTGAGAAAATCTAAAGTGGCCCAGGTACCCTCTTATTTCATCAAGGTGTTGTAGAAAATCATTTCCAACACGATGTTTACTCGATATGAAATAGAAAATGTGTCTAAAGGGGACCTTTTCCTAATCTGGTCTATATCAGAGAAGCGACCTATCAACATCAGAAGATTGGTCATTGACAAATTATGTACAACCGCATGTTAAGAAGATAAGAAGAGGACAAATGAATTCTACATGGGAGGCCAAATAACTCTTATTGTATTCCACTTCATTAACCTAAACATACTAAGACAGCATGAGGTGACCAAAGCATACACCCAAATAGACATCAAGTACCTCATAATGGATGGGATACCCACACAGAATGGGAATAATCTTACTACAGAGAGGTCAAGTATAATATGTTGCTCCTCCTCCCTAAAATGGCCCATTATGACGCTAATAAGATGAGGCCAACCATGGAAGATATAGACAAAATGCTATCTAGCAAGATTAGAAGAGATAAAGACCTTCCTCTCTCACCATCATCTCCCAAGAAGAAGAACAAGAGCAAGAAGTTGAACCAACAAGATCAAGGAAGAGAAAGAAGTTGTCAGTAAAACTACACAAGGTGGTGTCCAAAGCACCTACACCAGTGGCAGAACCAATCCGGCCACAAACAAAGGATGCTCTGAGGATAGAACAGTCAACTCCAACAACATCACCTACTCTAGATGCTCACAAGGAAGGGGTTGAGTTTTGTACAACCCAACCACCTTCACCTATAGACACAGGGATGTTAGAAGTGCTTGAACAACATGATGAAGATGGACCCGCTTCACCTACGGATGAACAACAAGGGGCCCATGAAGATGTACAAGTGAGGGCACCTCTACCTACAACTGAGGGAGGTACGGGAAATCTGGAGGAACTAGAATGTCCAATTCAACATCAACATCAAGACAAGCCGGAAACAATGCCACCAACAACCAAGGGACCAGCTTCAACAACCAAAGCTCATCATAATGAACAACATCATCCAACTAGCTTCGACAAGGAATTAGGGTGTTGATTCGGTGCAATATGTGAGCAAGTGCACAACTCCTCTTCAAATGCACTACTTATTTCTTCTATCCTATAAGCACTAACAATGCAGGTAGAATGCATAAATGAGAGGACACCAATGCTTCTTGAGTCCATACATGACATCCTTCTCAACCAATGTGAGATGATGAAAACAATAAAAGAGATGGCACAACTCATGAAGGAGAAGGACATCATGCAGAAAGATAAGACACTATGCACATGCATCATGAAGCATATCTGAAAGAGATAGAAGAAGAATGTAAGTACATGGAGGAGTGGTGAGCCAAAAGAAGGAAAAAGCAGATTGCCAATCCTTCACATGCATCTTCCAGCCCCTCCAACAATAATGAACATAGATAAGAAGAAGCTACGAATAGACCTATGGAGACAAGACAATAACCATCTCAAGAAGAAGACCACCCACATCATGAAGATGAGTTTGTTTTCCACATAAATGTCATGGTGCAAGAGTTTGAACTAAAGTCTTCACCCATAGATGAAAACCTCATCTTAGAAAACTAGAACAATCTGTTGAGGAGGAACGAGAAGAAGAACCCAAGCATGGAGAATCTAACATAGGAAAGTCTGTTTCTGATGATGATGTAACACTCAACTAGTATCTGGATGTGATAAATACTAGTATGGACATCTGTGACATCTACCTACAAGATTCAGACCATATCGAATAGAATGATGACATATACGATGGAAAAATGGCTGCCACTCTTGCTTCCCTGGGAGAGGAAATCCTCGAGACAATGCTGGAAGAGTCAACACAATCAAAAGACGCTGCAGTGCAAACAATGACACCACCCTCACCAAAAATCACTGTGCCACATCCGTATGAGGAAGTGCAGACAAAAAAGACAAAGCAAGCAAGAGAAGGGACATCAGATGAGGACGAAGGAGGGCTCACATCCTTCTTTATGGGGGCATTTCCAAGAGAACCTCCACCACCAGAAGAGGAAGCACTAGAACTAATGATGTTGCCGCTACCTTGCACGTTGATTGGAATGTACATGTCGCCAGTGTCCCACATCTCATGCAGACATGTTCACATGATGGCAGACATCCTAGATGTCAATCTTCCCAAGATAGATGTTGTCAATGACAATAGGAAGTTTAGAGGAGTTGAAAACATTCATTTTGTGGATATTTGAGTGCCTATTTTACCCTCATTTATCATCTCTGTTATGTTTTACCTAGATAGTTGTAATTGTTTTGGCAATTTTTGATGTAGCTACCTTAACTTACCACTTTTTCTAATTTGCACAAGATGCACATCTTTGCGGTCATTGAGCCCAAAGACAAGTGGTCATCTAGGTTCTAACACCTTGGTGACCAATAAAGATTGCACCTAGTCAAATGGTTTTCGATCATTTTTGGTGACCTTTGAACTTCCTCACGATTATTGACCGATGGATTCTATGCCATCTCTACAGATTCTATTGATTCGATGTCCCTATGACTGAAGGACAAATCAGCTCATAGACCGATGAAAACCACCTTTCAGCCGTCACTGTTATCAACTATTCTTACAGACCACAGGAGTTGAGCATTGTCAACAATCATCACACTTTAGTGACTATTGAATCTCAAACCTTGGTGAGCGATGAAGGCTTGCCACCTCAGCGACTGATGAGCTTTTAGGTCAGTTATCAATAGCAATAAATAGAGACCCACTTTGTTTAAGAGGGGGTGCAATGTGTGGGAGACGACAAAGTGTTGCCACACTATAGAGCCTCCATCCAATCATTCCATTGATCCCAGATCCCTGAAGATGAAGGTCCAGAGGGAGAAAGGATCTAAACCATCCCCATCATCATCACTCTATTCTTCCAAAGAAGGACTAGCCACCTATCCACACCCATTCCAGATCCAGATCCAAAGGATATGTGTACCAGCCTTGGTCACATGTGGTCACATTTGGTGTATCTCTTTTCTTGTCCTCTAATTCTATTCATTCTCTCCCATCTACTTCATCCATTTTACCATTCTATCTCATGTCTCACTATACTTGTAAATCTATAATGCTACTCATGAACATGAGTGGCTAAACATATTACTTGGGTTGGGAGTAGCCACTAAGGCTCTCCCAACATGTAAATACTTACATCCATTGAATATATACTCTTAGCAATGATTATCTCCATACTCTTTGTCTTTATGCTTCACTTGTATGATTAGCTTCCATCTTGTGATGTTTGATTGTTAGTAACTTGAAATACTAGTGCTAGCCTGATCTAAATGTTATGGAATTGCATGAATGCATGAGAATGTTGGAATGCTTAATCTAATGGTCATATGGTTATGTTTGAGATTGCTTGCTTGCCATCTTGAGAGAGTGAGAATCTTATAATCTAGATATATCATAAGCTCAAGAGAGGAGGGAATACACATATATGATGACTACTTGTAATCTTTCTAAGGGTATAGAAAGGGGTGTGAGTATTGCATGTTGGTGAGAGGCCTTAGATGGTGAACCCAATCCAAGTTCCCATCTAAATTTGTCCCATAACTCTTTGTTTTACTTCTTTTTTTGTTGATTAGTCGAAGTAACATTGTTTTGTATGGAACAAAAAACTTAATCTCACTATTTGGTTGGTCTGAGCCAAGGTTCTATGTTCTTAGCACTTACTTCTCCATGTCCCTGTGGATCAACCCTGATTTACTACATCGGACCCAGTATAATAGTTGTGAGGGCCTGAGTGCCAGGTTATAAATTTAAGAGTCCGACTATTCTAGATCCTCTCTTTTTTGGACGTGTGATTTAGGCCGGTCATTATGCTAAGATTTAAATAAAAATGATGAAAAAGGTCTAGTTTTCAAATGGATCTAAACACCAGTGTGGATGGGTTTCACAACTACTACCTATTTTTCTCTCATTACATCATAATTAAGTATGAACATGCAAATATGGAGGCTGTATAAATCCAATCCTTTCTTAATAAGGATTACACCCAGTCAAATATGACTCTAGGCTCTTCATCATGTTACTTAGACATCATTTACTTATTTCCTCTAGAACCACCTACCTGAAGTCCTCATCATGGGTCAAACATGAAACAAATGATATACTCGATCTTAGATTTGAGGTTCTCTACATTCAAGATTTGATAAACATACATGACAATCAGCCAAATAGAATTTTCAAGAATTAACATTTTCTTCAAAACACAATGAATTCCGTACAAACATAGATGTAGTAGAAAAGAAAAAAATAGATAGCAAGGCTACTCCATGCACCCTAGTGAAGGGATCACTCACTTATTGTAATATTAACAAAATTAACATTGAAAGAGAGGGATAAATACATCATCATAGTAGAAGATGGAAGAATAGTTGTGGTGTGTGATTACCTATCTCTGAGATTGGAGATGATGAAAGTTGATGGAGAATCAAGTTAAAACCCTTGATGTTCATTGGTGGTGGAGTTGAGTTTGTCAATCTTCATTCCTTTTGGACTAGATCTATCCTTGTTAGGGAGAAGTAGACCGGTTAGTGGTGAAGTGGATCATCAATCAATGGGTGGAAGGGCATCATCGGCCTAGCCCTTTTGATAGTCTAGACCTTGGAGATTTTAAATCTGTGAAGGCATCACCGGTTGATGGTGTTGATCGAATGATTGGATCAACTCATGATAATCATAGGTAGATCTTGAGTGTGGAATGTATCAATGCTCCTGCGTTGTAGAATACACCTTGTCATGGAGGCAAGGGTCGGCACTTATACACTTGGGATTAGGATTGCCAACCCCTCAACAACATGTAGTAATGATATCGACCACTATGAATGAAAGGATAGAACTAGGATTAAGATAAGGAGATAGCGTGATGCATAGAAACCCTATAGGTATGTGTTCTCGATTAGTTGGATGTGCACAGATTCCTTGTCATTTTATGAGGGCATAGAGTTTGCAACAATTGTCGAGTGTCGTCGTTCTATGGAGTTGTCAGCATGTGGGCCATTGGGCATAGATTTCTCATCAGTTAGGATGTGTAGATGGGGGTGTCTAGACACCGTCAGTTGGTGGCTCATCGGTTGGAGGCTTGTGGGGGTAGGGTTCCCATGAGTCTATGAGGCTTTCGAGCAATGTGGATCTCATCAGGTAGCATTATTATCATTTAATGAAAATACAAATAAATGAAAGTGTTGATCAATGTGAATTATATGGAGATCGGTGAATTGCATTAGGCCTATTTTGGTCAATGAGAAATCTAAGGAGGTTTGTTAGACATCATATTGATGAAAATTGTAATCTTGATCAAAAAATTCTTCGAGCCTATTGACTGGTCAATAGGACCGTTGTCCTAAGTTCATGTATATATATATCAAATCTCAAACCTACCATGAAAATGATGGAATATGTCAAAACCCAAGCAAATTCACACAAAACTTAGGAAAACTAAATGGAAGCTTATTCTAAAGAAAAGTATGAAATTGAAATGCAAAATTAGGATAGAAATGTGACTTAAACTAAGATGAATATACATTCATCATATAACTTTAAACTTAAATGTTTCTCATCATTGAATGACACAAACTCTAAAATAGTTGACATAAGTACTTCCAAACCATGTGGTCACCTCACCTTCATAGCATATTGAATTCCCTACCACAAAGAAATGGCCACACTACCCAACTTCTCGAGCTCATAGAACATATCTAGCCATGTTTTCATTCCCAAACCTCACCACTGTCCCCAAAATCAAGCATGTAGAGGAGTTTTTTTTAGAATTCATAGAAACCTATAGAAAAGCAAGTGTGTATATGATCCTACATTGGGTGAGTCAAAAGGATATCAAATTTAGACACCCATTGTGTCCCTTTGTGAAAGATGGAAACAAGTGGTGCTGAAGGAAGATGTGAATATCGCCTTGAGACACCCATTTTTCTTGAATGAGTTCAAGCTTTGCTTGTTGTGCACATTGGCATTGTTTCTTTATTTTAGTGGTATATCCCTATTACAAAGGGAGTGATAGGGAATAAGCTGATAGAGTAGAAGGGAGGGTGTTCAATACTATAGTTAGGGTTTAGCACTTTTTGTGACTTTTTTTCTTTTTGGTGTATGGAAGCTAAGAATATGGAAGAAGAAGTGTCGAAGAGGGTACAAACTAGCATGCAACTTGCTTTTACAATTTAGTTCAATGGGTTGATCACCCAGTCTAATTACGCTCAAATAGTGATAAGATATGGGAAGAAGTGATGATTCCCTAAATTTCATTTATTAGTCAATAGGAAGAACAATATATGACATCCATCTCAGTTCCTCAAATACTTGCCATATTTTCTAAGGTAACATGATGTTAGGGTTTCTAGGCCATACAAGGTTATTTCTAGCCATTTCTTTCTTTTAGAAACTAGTGATTGTGAGGTGTTTCTTTGAATAAGGGAAATCAAATGATGCAAACATGCATACATGCAAATACAAATTTAAATCTAATCCAACTAGATAATATCTTTGTTTACTCAAAGAGTAGAAAAATAGAAGAAAAAATATCTAAAATGTGATCTAAATATACAAATATGAGATCTCAAGTCAAAACCAAATAGATATGGCTAAAAAGTAAATTAATTATCACCTACACCCACCACAAACTTAGATATTCACTTGAACTTGAGGAGAACAACTGAGTTGTCTAAACCACAAAGTGTGGTTGCTATCCATTTACTAAAATACATCCACCTACAATAAAGATTGCTAGAAATTATGATCTTATCATGAGATGGACTATATAACTAATGCTAAAATAATGCTAAAATCTAAAATCTGAATATGATCATAGAAAACTATGCTTGGGTTACCTCCTAACAAGCCCTTTGTTTGATGCCATTATCTCAACACTTGTAACTTAACGTGCTAGGTGAGGTGAGGAGAGCATATGTTGGTAATCAGCATGCATATCATCCATCGCAAACTAGCATTTGAGATGTTGGGCATTGACATTGAATTCTCTTATTTTTTCACTTCAGATAGCAAAAGTATTGAAAGATTTTCTTGATCATTAAGGGTCCTGACCAATGGGTCTTGAGATTTCTAGGAAGAGTCAGAAATGAAACTTGTGCAATAATACTTGTTCTTTGACCTACAAATATTTCCTTTTCAAATAGTAATAGTGCCACATCTTGGTGTGATCCTTATAGATGTGTGCATCCTTGTATGATGGCAGTCACAACTCTTCTAATTCCTAAAATTGAGGTTGTCGATTTATTTTGATACTCAAAGACCAAAGTTGAGAAATTGATGGCCCATCAAGCCATGTGTTCAAGTTCCACTAGTAGGCGACAAGATTTCCCATACATAATATTGAATGGTCTAGTGCCTAAAAGAGTCTTTTAAGCATTTATGTAGGCCTTCAATGCGTCCTTCAAGTTGTGAGCCTAATCATGTCTTTTTTCTTTAATTTTCTTCTCTTGAATGTTTTTGATCCAACAATTGGAACCTTCACTTGGCCAATCTTCTGGGGTGGTCTAGAGTATCCATGTAGTTAGAGACACCATACTTGTAGAGAAGCAATTTTAGTATACGCTCGATAAATTGATATCCTCCCTCAAAAATGATAGTGTGGGAGAATCCAAAATGTAGAAAGATGATATGTCTTAATAATTTGATGACCAGCTTGAGTCACTAAAATTATGGGGAAAGGGCTAGGCCAACTTGGAAACATAATAGAAAGCAACAAGGATGCAAGAGAATCCATAGAAAAAGGAGAACCGAGCCATGTAGTCTACACTACAAACATCAAAGGTCTCCACTTCTTGCCAAAGTTGAATTGGAATCTCATCCCTCTTAGAGATTTATTTATTTTTTGCCAAATTGAAGAGCTGTCAACATCCTTGAATATGGAAGGCTAGAAAAAAACATATTGAAAAAAATTGGTAGTGGTATTGTATGGACTCATGTGACCTTCAATTGGGATGAAATTACATTTTTTGAGAATGATAAGAGCTTCCTCCTTAGTCATGTTCATATGGTAAAGGACATTTAAACATAGAAAGAATAGATAAATTTCATTCCAATAGTAATGGTTGACATCAGACATAATATTCTTGTTTCCATATCTGGTGCAATGTGGATGAAAGACTTCTACAAATAGTTAACTCATAGAATCAACATATATACCACCAGGGTGAACATGGTTTGCTTTTGGAACTAGTCACCAAGCAAAGAGTCATTGATATAGACTAGGTCATTATCTTGGAGTTGCAATAAAAGAAGATGATAAACAATAATGTTTTAGTTCCCTTTTTGTTCTTGATTTCTAAATAAAACTCTTGCAATAGTAGGATCCACCTAATCATCTTGGGATTCATGTCCTTCTTTGATGTTAAGTACTTATTAGTATATATTCTTTATGTGTTATCATGTGTTGTGTATTTTGTAATGTGTTATCTTGTGTTGTGCTATGTTCTTTATACTTGTCTTTGTCATTAGCTTTTTTTTATCCCATATCACCTAGTTCTATATCTCCTTTCCTTTCTTTCCCTTTAAAAGAGATTGCATTGTAATTATTTCAAAATATCAAATAAAAGTTTTCCCATTTTATATGGTATCAGACGTGTTTGATCCTCCCTAAGCCACCCACCGAGCCCCCCCACCATCGACCCCACCATTCCCAACACCTAGATACCCTCTCCCTCCATCACCTTCATCACCACCACCTTCCACCCATCGACCTACACCCATCGACCTCTACCCATCAACCTCCATCCACCGACCAACCTTTCATTATATTCCACCCATCAACCTCCACCCATTGACCAATCCTTCATCTTCCACCCATCAACCTACACTCACCCTTCATCTTCCACCCATCAACCTTCCACCCATCGACCTTAATCCATCGATCAACCCTTCACCTTCCACCCATCAACCTCCATCCATCAACCCCCACCCATCGACCTCCATCCATCAACCTCCATCCATCAACCTCAATCCATCAAACTCCATCCCATCGACCTCCACCCTCCATCTCATCGATCCATCTTCTAGCTAGTCCCAAAATAGTAAGTAGAAAACCTACATGTACCACCTCTTTTTATTCCTACGCCACATGGTGTTATGCATCTATAATATGGAGACATAGGTCCTTCCTTCTCTCTACTGCCCCTATGTGGGTTTCTTCAATCTGGTGATCCAAATCTGCTATTGCTATTTAATACCCCTATGTGGGTTTCTCAAATCTATTGATCCAGATCTGTTGCTACTATATGCTACCCCTATGAGGGTTTCTCAGAATTGTTAATCCAGATCTTGTGTTGCTTCTATCTACTATCCCTATTTTGGTGCTCTGGATCTATTTCGATCTAGTCATTTCTTCCACTGCCCCTATGCGGGTTGTTTGGATCTACTCATATGTTGTTGTCTTCTATTGATCTTGTTCTGTTGATACTGCTTCACTGTGAGTTTCTCAGATCTCGTCATGTATTTTTTCCTTTTTGAACAACTTATACTTATTCTTTATGTGTGTCATATCTTTGGCTTCCATGGTGACTACAGATCCTTCACAGACCTTGTATATTATAGTTGTGAAACTTGATGGATCAAACTACCATCTTTGGGCAATGTCATTGGAACTCTATGTCAAAGCCCAAGGATTTTATTCTCATATTTCTTCTACTGCTAGTGATCCTCCTATTGACTCAGCTGATGACAAAGTCAAACAGGCCTATGCCCAATGGGCCAAAGAGGATTATGATGTCATGACATGGATGGTGAATAGTATTGAACCAAAGATCAGTTAGTTTCTTCTTCACCTACAAAATGCCAAAACCATGTCCCATTTGTACTAACATCAGCAAAACCTCGAAGAAGGTCTTTAAGATTTTCAAAAACTTGGACAAAAAGGAGTATTCAACTAACAACTTCATATAAGTATTACAAGTAGTGTTCAACACCTTTGCTGAATTTGAAGTATATTATCCACTATCTGGTGATATCAAGGAAGTTCAACGGCAACATGACAAACTTTAGCTCATTCAATTTCTAGCTGGTTTTCCTCATTCCTTTGCAAGTGTGGTAGACTAAATATTATCTAGTGATCCTAACATACACTAAGGTATGCTCTCAAACACATTCAATGCCTTCCTTCTATGACTACTACTTCTATTGCTAACTCAAACCTTGAGGTCCGCTCCTCTAATTTTGGTCAAGGATGTGGATGTGGTTGTTGTTACGACCCCACCTCCCGATAACCCCCAATTAAGGGAGACCGAGAGGTCGAAGCCGCACCCATAACTTTCGGATCAAAGGTCCGACACTTAACCAAAAACAATTATTAAATTTCAACAATCTATACTGAAAAGTTGTAAGAAAAATAAAATTTTGCATACCTTTTTGAAAACTTGGATCTCTAAACTTCTATCCACTTATGGATTCTACTCTAACTAATCCTCCTTGTATTTTACTTCATGTATTTCACAATATGATGATTTACTGTTTGTCCTTTTGGCTTGAACCTAAAATGCTGACAAACAAAACATCGGTCAGCCGAAGCTGGTATGTGGGGGAAACAATAAACGTGCAACTATGATAACAAAATAATCATTCAATTAATCATTTAACTACCAAGATTACGTTTTAAGTATAACTCCACGACCCATGAGTACCCTATCCTCTGTGTTATCCCTGCAGTGGACCGGGATACTACCTTCCTTATGGTAGATCCCCATTAAACCCCTCATGGTCCCACCTATAGGTGAACCAGTTTCTAGGGTTGAGTCACATGGTACTACTCGTAAGTAGTCCACTCTTTAACTCATGGCAGGCTAATGAGTCTCATGGCACTACACTTGGTAGCCCAATTTCTAACCCACGATAACCTAGACCTTACTCTAGGTTACCCCTTTTTAGCCTTTACAAGTCACAGAGGTGGTCCCGGATCTAGCCAGTTATACATGTATATTCATAGTGATAGTCATAGTCACTCTATAGTTGCATGAAATAAAAGCATCCAACAGTTATTTCAAGCCATGAGGGAAACGTCGATAAAATCCTCAGAAAACTAGTCGGAATAATCATAAGCGTAACCACATACCTAATTTGATGATTTCACAAGCATTAAGCAAATCCAACCAAGAATGCAATCCAAGCAAGTAATTCAACAATCACATAATTCCTGAAAAGAATATGTACTCTATTTATTACACACTTTATCAAGAATCTACTTTATTGACTTGGATTCACTTTCTAGAGTTTCTAATCCGCATTAAGGTTTCATTAATATTCATTAGGGTTTCTTAGATCAATTTCTCAAACTTTATCCCTTTTAGATCAACAAACCCTAAAATACTCTTTTCTACTTATATGAACCTTAATTGCTCAACTATCCATTTTAATAGTCTTTTATACCCAAATTGACTTAGGATCATCATATCCCTATTTATTCATGGATTTGAACAATTAAAACAATTAAAATACATATTCACCTAAATTAGGGTTTTCAAGCTCATTAATGCATATTCATGCATGAAACCCTAAATTAAGCCAATTATATAAAAAGATCATCTTTTTAGATTCTATCTTCACATTTATCAACAACAGGTTAATATTGGCTTGAATTATCCATTGAACAACATTAAATCCATCTATCATCAAATCTAAGGGTTTTTCATTAATTAAATCATTAAAGATGATAACTTTATGTACTTTTCAAATTTCAAGCATATTTATGCACATAATCTCTAATTTAAACTAATTACATGCAAAGATCATCCTTTTCGATCTTAAAGTACCTTTTTATCATTAACAGGTTAATACCAACTTTAATCATCCATTATACTCTATTAATTACATTAATGATCTCAAAGTAGAGTCTCTTAATCTTTAATTCATTAAAGTTGATAACTTACTCTACTTTTTGAATAGCATGAAAAATTAGGCTTCAAACATAATTTCTTTGTGTTCCTCTCATTCTGAGGATAAATTTTCATATATGACTTGTTTTAATCTGAGTTCCCTAGATTTAGTTATGATTTTAGCAAATAAATCATAAACTGACCAATAGGGAGGTGCCATGTAGGCAACCAACTCCCATGCACATACCTCGCGCGTGCCCATCTTCAGGTTATAACGAAAATACGATTTTAGCCCTTTGTAAGTGCTTTCTTGTATAGCCCGCGGAGGGGCAGTTTCGTCCGATGAAGACCATCATCTTCAACCTCACGTGTCCAACGAAAAGACGATTTTAGCCACTCTTTGGCCCTTCATCGTACTAGGGTTCTCTCTACCCTCTTTGTTAGGGTTTGCACAACAAAAGAAGATGGAGAGGAGAGAGAGAGATGCATGGGAACTTCCTGGGCTCGTCCAAGGGGTTTACCCTTTTATAGAGGAGGGTAGTCATCCCCCAGCATGCTTGCCCACGGAGGAACAAAGCCTATTCCCATTAGGAATTATATTCCTTCATTAAGAAACAAGTTTCTCTCTCTTCTTTACCCCTTTGATATCCTTTATTAGTTGGATGTTTAGGAATTCGAAAACCTTTTCCTTTATCCTCTTTATTTTTGGCTTTTAATCTATTAGCCATGAGATTATATTTCCTTCTTGTAGAAAATACTTCTTTTTAATAATAACTCATAATTAATTAATAATGAATCACATTATCCTCTTATTTTGCAATTTTGGTATTTTCTCTTTCTTTCCTCTTTATTGGGACTCCTTGGATCCCAAGAAACTCTATTATTTCAAAATCCTTTTTATTGGATACTCATTATCCTTCTAGATGCATCTAAATGCATTATTCTTTATTATTTCTCATTATCTTGTTTATTTCTTATTAAAATAGTTCTTTTTGAGGATTTCTCTTTATTTCTCTTTTATTTTCCTCATTGATATTCCTTTTAACATTAGGAATCCTTGGGATACGAATTTCCACAAAGGATAACTCAATTATACCACTTTTCACTTGTTTTCCACATTTTACCATTGTTTTCAATTTCTTTCTTAATAAAGAAATACTTAATTAATCTTTTCTTTTCTTCTTGCTTTCTTTTTGCAAATTTGGACTCCTTGGAACCCAAGGAACCCAAGAGGCATGAAATCCTCTTTAGATGTGCCTTCCAGAGGTTTCCATATTTTCCTTTTCTCAAATATTCAATTATTCATTTACTAATTGAATTTTCATGTTATTTGGGACCAATAGCCAATAAAGCCCACAACAAAACATCAAGGCTATTGTAAACAAAATCCATTTATTCCAAACAAATTATATCATTTTTTTGTTCAAATATCTTTAATATGAGAAATTACATTTCTCACCAAATAAACCCAAAAATTGGGGTTGTAACATCCTTCCCCTCTTATAGGAATTTTGTCCTCAAAATTCTATCAAGCAAACAAACAATTCAGGATAAGACTCTTCCATGTCCATCATTGGCCCCTATGTGGCTTTACCGTACTCATGGCACTTCCAAAGAACCTTTATCATCACATATTCCTTTCTCTGAGTTCTTTCATCCTGGCGTCTATAAACTGCACAGGTGACTCAGGCCATTTCAGCCTCCCTTGGGGCTCACTAGGTTCATTGTTGAGCACATGGTCGGGGCACTTCAAATAGTGCTCTAAATTGGACAAATGGAACTCATCACACATTACTTTATCCTGAGGGGTTAGGTCAAACTTAACCTTCTCCACCAAACCATGTCAAAAGAACCCATGCATCGGGGACTCAGCTCTCTTAGCTATAACTTAGAGGTGTTGGCTTTTCATGTCACATATTCTCCCACAGTGAACTGCATGTCAGTCTACTTTGCATCTGCTCATGATTCTCGTCATCTCTAGGCTCCTTTCAGCCATTGCACGATCAAAGCGACTTCATCTACACGCACTGTGGTCCTTTTCTAACCATCATGTGGTCCTTTCACCAACATCACCTTACTAAAGTGGTGATCGACACAACCTCTCTTACAGAGCTTCTTTAAATCTCGATACTAGCTATGGTGGTTATCCTCACATCTTTCATAGGACAAGAACTATCTCTAGATATCACCCTGAACGAGCACATATGCTCTCATCAGACCCTTTAGTCTGGATCATACTACCATTAGTTAGGGGTGATAAACTGTACTAACATCGAGTTCTTCATGTACCTACTTCCACCTTTTGGAAGGGAACCTTTAGATCAAACTCAAGAACTTTATACTCAACCTCATGGTGTAGTTGAACCATCTCTCTCATTTGTAGTTCAACCTGATATGTCCCTTGACAGTACTCTTTCTTTCTCATGTCATCTAGGTAAGGCGATCTACCATAACCCATATTACACCTCGACCTTCCTTGATCCAGGGGAGACTTACAACATCCATAGTGATGAACTCCCTTTCTCTTTTGGGGGACTCTTTATCCTTTATATCAATGCACTGGGTTACTGGTGTCCGTCCTTCACCCTCAGCTTGCATGGCCATATACCACATGCAACACTATCTTAGGTATCTAAAGTACTACTGTCACTTATTATCTTCATAGTACGGTGTATGGTGATCTTAAAATTATAATCTCATGTATGTCATTATTCCTCAAGATCGATTCTTTAGAAACCCTAAACCACTCTCATCAGGGTTTCATCACCTTCCTATCCAAAGTAGTGTATCCGAGGTTCTCTCACCATCCCTTCATTACATCTAGGACTAGGCTGGCTAACCAAACAACCATTAACTTTTCAACATATCTCATTACATCTGAGTGTTATCCAACACATCTCCTTTCCAAACTTAGGGTTAGCCAAACAACCTCTTCTAGCCAAACTAGGCATATATATATCAACCAGAGCATCCATTACCACTTCACATCCTTAGGTATTAGGTAACATTGAAGACATACGCTTCCATGTATTTCACTTATTGTCTCACCTCAAACTCTCTGTCTATCTTCATTAAGAACACTCTCTGATTTCATCATCATGGTGATCAAACTCAACCTGGTATAACTTGTAAGTTCCACATAGCTCATGATAAAAACATTCTCATAAGGTGAATACCTTCATTCCTTTTTGTGTTTGTAAACCATCCATGTATCATTCACTTTACCAGGGTATGTTATCATCTTTGTCCTCATACCACATAGCAACGTTCCAACTCACCTCATCTATTATCCTTGGTGTATGGCATGCGTATTGTCCTATCTCTCACTCCCATAACAAGAAGAAATAAGCATTTGGCGGCCGTCCAAATACAGATTTCTTCCTGTTCCAAGAGTAGAGATGGTACATCCCACCTTGCCAGTACACCTTCTAAATCGAAATGTGCCATTTATGCCTCTATATTACAAACATCATGATATCAAAGTTACTTCCATGGATAACTGGCCTCGAACTCACTTGGGTCACTACACGATCCTTGGTCATCTCCTCTAGGTCTATAGAGTACCGACACTTTTGGGGTCATCCCTCTTCCCTTATGCATCCAGAGAGTGCCCTACTCATCTGCCCTTTAGATCTCATGAGTTCACGAAGGTGATCAATCTCCTAACCCATGGCCCTCAGACAATGATAGTTGTTACCTCCCGACCCTATGGTCATGTACAACTAGGGAATTAGGCAACTCCTCCTTCCATCGGTATTATCCCTACCTGACCCTAGTATAGACTTAGGATTCTCTTATAGTACATGTTCAACTTAGAACCTTACCCAAGCCTTCATCATCTCTTTCTGCATTCAAGGGTTGTCTTTCATCCTTTCATAGGGGTCATGGTGACCTGCCTACCTTGGTCAGGCCCCATACCGGTTACCTCCATGGTAACACATCCTCCTGCACTCAGAGATGGATATCTATGGGTCTACAGGTTCATTCTCATACCATGTACTTTTCACTTAGTTTCCCAAGATCCAATCAGACCTCTTTAGGTTAACTTAAACCAAAAAAACTGGTATATACCCTACAAAAGGGTCCCTCTTCCAGGATGGGAGGAAACTATAACTCTTGACAACAAGGTCACAAACATCCTTAGGGTTTACATCCATATGAGCATGCTTGACCCTAGCAAGCCATTAAGGCACAAGCGGACCACTGGCTAACCATGCTAGGTCATACTTGTTCTCATTCCTCATCATTGGATCAAGATCATACCTTCCCTTGTCATCAACTTAACTGTGAGGGATTCATCAAACATACCTTAAACTTAAAGGGCTTCCCTTTTCCTTTATACATGAGGAGTACCATGCTCGAAACTATAACAACTTAATTCTCGTCATGAGCATTAGGTACACCACTTCCCCTCTTATACCTAGGAACCCTAGGTTCACTTTTTGGGTGTCCAACTGCATGCTCAACCTCTTAACCATAAACCAAACATGTATCGGGTCATCCTTTTTCCTCGATCGACACTTTAACGTTGAGTCTTCCTCGAGGACAAACAACAAGGTACAAGGCCTCATAACCTGTTACTAAACCTCTCCAGGGTATACAAAACTTCTTCTTCCTTTTTCAGAAGGTAAACACTTATACCATATGCACATAGGTGTCATAAGCCTCATCCTCTCTCTAGGGTTTGGTTCTTCTAAAGGCAACCAAGATATCATCACCCTCCAGGGGTCAAGCATAAGGCAACCACTATCATCCACTTAGGTCGCATCATCCTCAACTCCCTACTTTTCCTCATATCTCAGAGTCTAGGATTCCAACCTTCTTGCTTGGTTTCCTATTCTCTCTCTAGAGCTAACCCTACAACCAACCCCACCATTAGAGGTCCTCTCTTCGTAAAGGGTCAACCTCAAAAGCATGCCCCTACCTGGATGAAGCCTATGTTCAACTCATGTTCGCTCAAGGTTATCCATAGCCCCTTAGGCTTATCACATAAGCTATCCATCAAATTCTCCCGGTCAGGGTTTCAACATATTGCTTGCACTACTGATACATTCTGGGTGTCTATTATGCCCATATAAGCTCATGGGATTTCCATAGGTTCTTCTTTAACCTCATCAATGAAGGATCTATCATTCGCTCAAACATGCACGACCCTTCCTAGGGTTGGGTCGCTAGAGGTACCAGGCCATCCAACCTCTCATGGCTCATACGTCATCTAAAGCATGTCCATCCAAACACCTGGTCTCATCATGCCATCTCTCTCTCTAACCTTCACTTAGGGTTAGGGTTAACATCATCCTCAGAGGATGTGCCAGGTCTCTACTTGCAATGGAGATTTCTATCTCCAAGACTAACTCTCTTTATCTATCCTCCTGATAAGAAGGTCTAGCCTCAGGTCTATCTTGAGGACATGACAACTTATGTCATACGACCTAAGCATGTATCTATTCTTTAGTTTGCGCTTAATATATTAAGCTTATATCCATGACATCTTATTTACATACTTTTCATTAATTTGGTGGAGGATGCCTTAGACCTTGTTATCCTTACCCATACCTCAAGAGGGTGAGGAGAAGAGAGAAAAACCATAATTTTTAAGGTCCTTAAGAGAATTTTTTATGAGAAGGGATGAATAAGATGAGAAAATCCTAAAGGTATCTTATTTCGATTCATACCCTAAGACTTTGGCCAGGCAGTCACACGGATCAGGGAGTCCTCGTATTCCGACTAGCGGTGCGGAGGAAAATATTACCAGCCCCCATTCGTGATCCTTTTCTAGACACCTCTGTCTTTCGGATAATCCTCTAATAACTCCCTTGGGTTCTATGGAGTTTGTAAATTTTAATAATTATTAATGGTTAACTGAGGAACCTACGCTCTGATACCAAATGTTACGACCCCACCTCCCGATAACCCCCAATTAAGGAAGACCGAGAGGTCGAAGCCGCACCCATAACTTCTGGATCAAAGGTTCGACACTTAACCAAAAACAATTATTAAATTTCAACAATCTATACTGAAAAGCTGTAAGAAAAATAAACTTTTGCATACCTTTTTGAAAACTTGGATCTCTAAACTTCTATCCACTTATGGATTCTACTCTAACTAATCCTCCATGTATTTTACTTCATGTATTTTGCAATATGACGATTTACTGTTTGTCCTTTTGGCTTGAACCTAAAATGCTGACAAACAAAACGTCGGTCATCTGAAGCTGGTATGTGGGGGAAATAATAAATGTGCAACTATGATAACAACATAATCATTCAATTAATCATTTAACAACCAAGATTACATTTTAAGTATAACTCTGCAACCCATGAGTACCCTATCCTCTGTGTTATCTCTACAGTGGACCTGGATACTACCTTCCTTATGGTAGATCCCCATTAAACCCCTCATGGTCCCACCTATAGGTGAACCAGTTTCTAGGGTTGAGTCACATGGCACTACTCGTAAGTAACCCACTCCTTAACTCATGACAGGCTAATGAGTCTCATGGCACTACACTTGGTAGCCCAATTTCTAACCCACGATAACCTAGACCTTACTCTAGGTTACCCCTTTTTAGCCTTTACAAGTCACATAGGTGGTCTCGGATCTAGCCAGTTATACCTGTATATTCATAGTGATAGTCATAGTCACTCTATAGTTGCATGAAATAAAAGCATCCAACAGTTATTTCAAGCCATGAGGGAAACATCAATAAAATCCTCAGAAAACTAGTTGGGATAATCATAACCGTAACCACATACCTGATTTGATGGTTTCACAAGCATTAAGCAAATCTAACCAAGAATGCAATCCAAGCAAGTAATTCAACAATCACATAATTCCTGAAAAGAATATGTACTCTATTTATTACACACTTTATCAAGAATCTACTTTATTGACTTGGATTCACTTTCTAGGGTTTCTAATCCGCATTACGATTTCATTAATATTCATTAGGGTTTCTTAGATCAATTTCTCAAACTTTATCCCTTTTAGATCAACAAACCCTAAAATACTCTTTTCTACTTATATGAACCTTAATTGCTCAACTATCCATTTTAATAGTCTTATATACCCAAATTGACTTAGGATCATCATATCCCTATTTATTCATGGATTTGAACAATTAAAACAATTAAAATACATATTCACCTAAATTAGGATTTTCAAGCTCATTAATGCATATTCATGCATGAAACCCTAAATTAAGCCAATTATATAAAAAGATCATCTTTTTAGATTCTATCTTCACATTTATCAACAACAGGTTAATATTGGCTTGAATTATCCATTGAACAAAATTAAATCCATCTATCATCAAATCTAAGGGGTTTTCATTAATTAAATCATTAAAGATGATAACTTTATGTACTTTTCAAATTTCAAGCATATTTATGCACATAATCTCTAATTTAAACTAATTACATGCAAAGATCATCCTTTTCAATCTTAAAGTACCTTTTTATCATTAACAGGTTAATACCAACTTTAATCATCCATTACACTCTAGTAATTACATTAATAATCTCAAAGTAGAGTCTCGTTATCTTTAATTCATTAAAGTTGATAACTTACTGTACTTTTTGAATATCATGCAAAATTAGGCTTCAAACATAATTTCTTTGTGTTCCTCTCGTTCTGAGGATAAATTTTCATATATGACTTGTTTTAATCCGAGTTCCCTAGAATTAGTTACGATTTTAGCAAATAAATCATAAACTGACTAATAGGGAGGTGCCACGTACGCAACCAACTCCCATGCACATACCTCGTGCGCGCCCATCTTAAGGTTATAACGAAAAGACAATTTTAGCCCTGTGTAAGTGCTTTCTTGTATAGCTCGCGGAGGGGCAGTTTTGTCCAACGAAGACCATCGTCTTCAACCTCACGCGATCCAGGAGGAGCGTCGATCTGTAGCAAGTCATGACTGCGTCCTCTCCTCCATGGGCCCCCGATGGCTTCCGCCGACTTCTCCCTTGGCTTCGTCTCCCTCCGCCGCCCTTGGGACACCATTCAGATCATGCCTAGCATGACTGGTCGGAGCGGGGTCGATCTGCAACTTGACGCCCAAGTGCAGCCCTCCTAGGGTATAGTTCTTACGTGATAGCCCAGGGATGAGGGTTAGCCATCTGTGGTCATTACGGGAACATTAAGCTACCATCCAGGCCACGCTTTGGCCCTTCATCGCACTAGGGTTCTCTCTACCCTCTTGGTTAGGGTTTGCACAACAAAAGAAGATAGAGAGGAGAGAGAGATGCATGGGAACTGTCTGGGCTCGTCCAAGGGGTTTACCCTTTTATAGAGGAGGGTAGTCATGCCCCAGCATGCTTGCCCACGGAGGAACAAAGCCTATTCCCATTAGGAATTATATTCCTTCATTAAGAAACAAGTTTCTCTCTCTTCTTTACCCCTTTGATATCCTTTATTAGTTGGATGTTTAGGAATTCGAAAACCTTTTCCTTTATCCTCTTTATTTTTGGCTTTTAATCTATTAGCCATGAGATTATATTTCCTTCTTGTAGAAAATACTTCTTTTTAATAATAACTCATAATTCATTAATAATGAATCACATTATCCTCTTATTTTTCAATTTTGGTATTTTCTCTTTCTTTCCTCTTTATTGGGACTCCTTGGATCCCAAGAAACTCTATTATTTCGAAATCCTTTTTATTGGATACTCATTATCCTTCTAGATGCATCTAAATGCATTATTCTTTATTATTTCTCATTATCTTGTTTATTTCTTATTAAAATAGCTCTTTTTGAGGATTTCTCTTTATTTCTCTTTTATTTTCCTCATTGATATTCCTTTTAACATTAGGAATCCTTGGGATACGAATTTCCACAAAGGATAACTCAATTATACCTCTTTTCACTTGTTTTCCACATTTTACCATTATTTTCAATTTCTTTCTTAATAAAGAAATACTTAATTAATCTTTTCTTTTCTTCTTGCTTTCTTTTTGCAACTTTGGACTCCTTGAAACCCAAGGAATCCAAGAGGCATGAAATCCTCTTTAGATGTGCCTTCCAGAGGTTTCCATATTTTCATTTTCTCAAATATTCAATTATCCATTTACTAATTGAATTTTCCTGTTATTTGGGCCCAATAGCCAATAAAGCCCACAACAAAACATCAAGGCTATTGTGAACGAAATCCATTTATTCCAAAAAAATTATATCATTTGTTGTTCAAATATCTTTAATATGAGAAATTACATTTCTCACCAAATAAACCCAAAAATTGGGGTTGTAACAGTTGTGGTCACAATTGTGGTGGACATCTCATAGATAAGGTCCTCGTCTAGGTCCCGGACGAGGTCAACCTCAACCTACTCTTGTCAACCACTTATGCAACTTATGTGGGTGCACAAAACAAATTGAGGACCGCTATTAGAAAAAAGCACGATGCACCTACCTAGGTGAATCAGGTCTCCTCTGATATCTATGAAGACTCAACTGTTATTACTTCAAGTTCTACTCAACCCATCATTGAATGGATTCATGCAAAATTTAAAAAACTCCTCCAAGTTTGTCTATTCTCACCAACAACTACCATAGAAGGAGGTTCCTCTTCTTTACTTTGTATCTCCTACTACTTATGGTAAAAATAAATTGCCATCGACTCTGGCGTATCTTCCCATATTTTTGGTTGTTCCAAACTTTTCATTTCCTTATTTAAAACTACAAGTTTCCCTCCTATGACTGTTGTAGATGGGACTCAGTATGCTGTCCATGGCATTATAACTATATCTTTGTCTAAAAATCAGCCCTTAAAATCTATCTTATATGTTCCACGATTTCCTCTTAATCTGCTACATGTTAGAAAAAAAACAATGAGCCTTTAGTGCTCGATTACTTTTGATCCTGAGGGTTGTGTATTTTAAGATCTTTGTACAATGAAGAGGATTGGTTCTAGCCATGAGGATCCATATGCACTATACTACCTGCATGTGCTGAAATCTGTTGCAGCTCTGCTATCTACTTCTGTAGCTAGTATGCAATGGCACTATCGCATGGGGAATCCTTCTATTTCAAAATTGTGTTGTGAATTTCCTAATATTTCTGGAAACTATTTTATGTGTGAATCATGCCAGTTTGGCTAACAAACTCGAGCTACTTTTCATAATAAGAAGTTGGTTCTAAAAATATGTTTGATATTGTTCATGTTGATATTTGGGGACCATGTCCTATTTCTAGCTTGTGTGGATATTGCTATTTGTATGGCCTTTATTGGAAATTATTCCAAGGAGACTTTGTTGGTTCTCCTAAAAGATCACAGTAATGTTTTGCAAACTATCACCATCTTTTTTATTGAAATCCAAATCCAATTCCAAACTACTTCTAAAATCTTACGAACTGATAATGCAATTTATGCAAAATATATTTTTCTTCTTTGTAGTTCTTGGGGTATCATTCATCAGAGTTCCTGCTCTTACACACCACAATAAAATGGTGTGGCGAAAAGGAGGAATCGTCATCTACTTGAAGTAGCACACAAAATTCATCTTCACTAACATGTTCCTAAATGTTTCTGTCATGAAGTTGTTACTACAACGTGCTACTTAATTAACCATATTCCTTCTTCTGTGTTATATAATCAAGTCTCAGTCTCCTTTCTCTATCCATATGTACCTTTGTTTTTTGTTCCATTGTGCATCTTTGGTTGCACCTTTTTTTTAAGAATCTTCACCCTGGGATATCTACACTTGACCCTCACTCCACTAAATGTGTATTTTTGGGTAATCCTGAACTCAAAAAGGTTAGCAGTGTTATGATCCTTTCAACCATAAATGGTTTGTGAGTGAAAATGTTGTCTTTCTTGAAAACATGTCGTACTACTCTGACAAAGAGGCTATATTATCTAGTAATCTGTTAGATTCCACTCCTTTTCTTTAGGTAGTAGAATATTATCAAACTGAAGAGGTGTCCATGAGAAGACCCATGGTTATAGTTCCCCCTCTAGATCCTCAACAACCAATTCCTCTCTCTTCAAAAGTTCAAAACATCCCCTAGGTATTCTTTGACCTACATCTTCCTATTAGCCCAAGGAAAGGTGTTCATTCATGTACTCCGCATCCGATTAGTAATTTTTTCTCTTACACTAATCTAGGTGACAACTTTGCATGTTTTACTACTGCTCTATTTGCTATTTATGTTCTAAAGAATGCTACACAAGCACTTCATCATCTTTCCTAACTTCAAGCTATGGAAATTGAAATAACTTCCGTACAAGATAAAATGACCTAGTATCTAGTTTATCATCCTGAAAATTGTTTGACATTTGGTTGTCATTGAATTTTTACTATAAAATATCAAACATATGGTTCTATGAAACGACTAAAGGCTAGTGTTACAACCCCAATTTTGGGTTCATTGGTGAGAAATGTAATTTCTCATATTAAAGATAATTGAACAAATAATGATATAATTTGTTTTGAATAAATGGATTTCGTTTACAATAGCCTTGATGGTTTTGTTGTGGGCTTTATTGGCTATTGGGCCCAAATTACAAGGAAATTCAATTAATAAATGAATAATTGAGTTTTTGAGAAAATAATTATGTGGAAACCTCTAGAAGGCAAAAGAATGTAATCCAAGGAAGGATTTCGTGCCTCTTGGGTTCCTTGGGTTCCAAGGAGTCCAAAGTTGCATACAGAATGCAATAAGAAAAGAAAAGAGCAATTAAGTATTTCTTTATTAAGAAAGAAATTGAAAATAATGGTAAAATGTGGAAAACAAATGAAAAGAGGTGAAATTGAGTTATCCTTAGTGGGATTTCGTATCCCAAGGATTCCTAATATAAAAGGGAAAACCAATGAGGAAAATTAAAGAGAAATAAAGAGAAATCCTCAAAAGGAGATATTTTAATAGGAAATCAACATGATAATGAGGAATAATGCATTTAGATGCATCTAGAAGGACGATGAGTATCCAATAAAAAGGATTTAGAAATAATAGAGTTTCTTGGGATCCAAGGAGTCCCAATAAAGAAGAAAGATAGAGAAAATACCAAAATTGCAAAATAAAAGGATAATGCAATACATTATTAATAAATTTTGTGATATTATTAAAAAGGAAAATAGTGTCTACTAAAATAGAAATTCATGCTTATGGATTAAAAAGTAATCATAAAGAGGATAAGAGGAAATCATTTCGAATTCTTAATGACTAAGGATCATGGATAAACAAGGAAATAGATGAGGAGAGAGAAGAATACTTCTCCTTGAAGGAATAGGTTTCCTTTGGGAGTGGGACTCATTTTCTCTTGGATGAACGTGCTTGGGCATGAATACCCTCCCCTATATAAGGGGTAGGGCACTCTTCTCTCCCTTCTTCTTATTTCTTGCATGCAAAACCGTAACGAGGGTGTAGACCTATCTCTGGAGCATCAAGGGTTGGTTTGGTGGTCCTGCTGGAGACTCTAAGGTCCCACAACATCAACAAGTTGCTTGGTGGCCATCCTTCCACCCTAACCGACGCGCAGCTGCAGTCGCATGGCTGCAATGATGATCACGTGTTGCAGGCCAGAAGCTCTTGAATGAGCCACCTAGGCTGCGATCTGGGTGGTGCCCCAGGGGCGCCAAGGTGCGGCGGAGCTAGGGCCCCTCCTTGCGGATGTCCTCGAGCCTCCAGGAAGAGGAGGCAGGCCGCGGGAGAGCATCTGCCAGCGGCTAGGGCAGTTGGCGCGAGGTAGGAGATGAAGGAGGAGGCGTTGGACGCTTTTTCCCCTCCACGGGCTGAAGAACCAGTTGCTTAACTGAGGGTAGAAACATAATTCGGTTATGTTTCTCAAGCGAGCCGTGTTGCAAGCATGAGATGACGTGGCGGCTTCTGGTTGGTCCAAAAAGGTAACTTTTGCTAAAATCATATCTAATGATCGGTAACTCCGATTAGGACAAGTAATATATGAATTTTGATTAGGAGAACGAGAGGAATCTAATAAAAATGATATCAAAGACTGATTCTGTTCCTAATTGCAAAATAACAATAAGTTGATGAAAAGTACATTAAAGTTAAGTTAAAAAACCCATTTGTGATTAAAGGTTGAATCTAGTATGCTTAATGGGTTAATTGAAGTATTAATAACCTGTTGAATGATAATGTTAGATTCAAACCTGATCTAGATGTAAAATTGCATAATTTAGGGTTTTTACCCCATATGAGAATGATTAAGCATTTCGAAACCCTAATTTAGGGTAAAAGAGGATAAGATCATATTTAATTTGAAAATTGTGAAAATATGTTTTTAAATGATGGTTCTAAGTTATTTGTATATAAAAGTCCTTAATTATGGATAAATACCCTAAATGTAGTAATTAGGGTCTTTTCATGAATAAAAGGTGGAATTGATGGCAAAATGAGTTCATATGTTAATTAGACCTTAATGAACTTTGAATTGATGATAGGTGCATATAATGATCTTGTCATGGATTAAAAGGATAAAAATAATAGCTTTAATGTAAAAGATGCTTAATGAAATTAATTGATGATTAATGTGCTTGTAATATGAAAATATAGTTATATGTTGTTAAGATAACCTTAATATTGAAGAATAGATGAGATAATTAGGGTTTATGAGTAATGACATAAAATTAGGGTTTAATATGGTAAAAGATGAAGGGAAACCCTAATTGCAAAATGAAACCCTAAAATGGATACAAAAACCCTAGAAAGTGAATCCAAGTCAATAAAGTAGATTCTTGATAAAGTGTGTAATAAATAGAGTACATATTCTTTTCAGGAATTATGTGATTATTGAATTTCTTTCTTGGATTGCATTCTTGGTTGGATTTGCTTAATGCTTGTGAAATCATCAAATCAGGTATGTGGTTACGCTTATGAATAATCGCTCTAGTTTCACGGAGATTTCTGAATGATTTTATCGATTGCTTGAAAATAATTGTTGGATGCTTTTATTTCATGCAACTATAGAGTGACTATGACTATCACTATGAATATACATGTATAACTGGCTAGATCCGGGTCCACCTCTGTTGCTTTGAAAATGCTAAAAAAAGGGGTAATCCTAGAGCAAGGTCTAGGTTACCGTGAGTTAGAAACTGGGCTACCTACGTGTAGTGCCATGAGACTCTTTAGCATGCCATGAGTTAAGGAGTGGGCTACTTACAGGTAGTGCCATGTGACTCAACCCTAGAAACTAGTTCACCTATGGGTGGGATCATTAGGGGTTTAATGGGGATCTACCATAAGGAAGGTAGTATCCAGGTCCACTGCAGGGCAAACACAGAGGATAGGGTACTCATGGATCGTGGAGTTATATTTAAAATGTAATCTTGGTTGTTAAATGATCATTTGAATGATTACATTGTTATCATAGTTGCACGTTTATTGTTTCCCCCACATACCAGCTTCGGCTGACCGATGTTTTGTTTGCCGGCATTTTAGGTACAAGCCAAAAGGACAAATAGTAAATCGTCATATTGTGAAATACATGAAGTAAAATACAAGGAGGATTAGTTAGAATAGAATCCAAAAGTGGATAGAAGTTTAGAGATCCAAGTTTTCAAAAAGGTATGCAAAAGTTTATTTTCTTACAGTTTTCCCGTTTAGTCTGTTAAAATTTGATAATTATTATTGGTTAATTGCCGAACCTTTGATCTGGAAGTTATGGGTGCGGCTTCGACCTCTCAGTCTCCCTTAATTGGGGGTTATCGGGAGGTGGGGTTGTAACATTTGTTATCAGAGCGTAGGTTCCTCATTTAACCATTAATAATTATTAAATTTTACAAACTCCATAGAACCCAATGGAGTTATTAGAGGATTATCCGAAAGACGGAGGTGTCTAGAAAAGGATCACGACCAGGGGTTGGCAATATTTTCCTCTGTACCGCTAGTCAGAATACAAGGACTCCTGGATCTGTGTGACTGCCTGGCCAAAGTCTTAGGGTATGAATCGAAATAAGATACCTTTAGGACTTTCTCATCTTATTCATCCCTTCTCATCACAAATTCCATTAAGGACCTTAAGGATTAAGGTTTTCTCTCTTCTCCTCACCCTCTTGAGGTATGGGTAAGGCTAATAAGGTCTAAGGAATCCTCCACAAAATTCATGAAAACCATGTAAATAAGATGTCATTGACATAGGCTTAATAGATTAAGCACAAATTAAAGGATGGATAGATGCTTAGGTCATATGACATAAGTTGTTATGCCCTCAGGAGAGACTTGAGGCTAGACCTTCTTGTCAGGAGGATAAGGAAAGAAAGTTAGTCTTGAAGATAGAGATCTCCATTGCAAGTAGAGACCTAGCTCATCCTCTGAGGATGATGATAACCCTAACCCTAAGTGTTGGTTAGATAGAGATGAAGTGTTGAATAGATATCAAGATAGACCAGGTGTTTGAAAGGACATGCCTTTGGGATTCCATACAATCCATGGGTGTCCTAGCACCTGTGGCAACCCAACCCTAGGAAGGGTTGTGCATGTTAGAGTTAAGGATAGCTCCTTCGATGATGATGTTAGTGAAGGACCTGTAGAAACTCTATGGGCTTATGCGAGTAGGGCATAGCATGCATCCAGAGTACGTTAGTAGGGTGAGAAATAGGTTGAAACCCTGACCAGGAGAGAGTGAAGGATTTCTTATGAAATAAGCATAAAGAACTATGGATAACCTTGAGCGAACATAAGTTGAACATCGAATTCATCCAGGTAGGGGCATGCTTTTGAGGTTGACCCTTCATGAAGAGAGGACCTCTAATGGTGGGGTTGGTTGTAGGGTTAGCTCTAGAATGAGAGAGTAGGAACCAAGCAAGGGAGGTTGGAATCCTAGACTCTGAGATATGAGGAAAAGTAGGGAGTTGAGGATGATGCGACCTAAGTGGATGATAGTGGTTGCCTTATGCTTGACCCCTGGAGGCTGATGATGTCTTGGTTGCCTTTAGAAGAACCAAACCCTAGAGAGAGGATGAGGCTTCTGGCACCTATGTGCCTATGGTATAAGTGTTTACCTTCTAAGAAAGGAAGAAGAAGTTATGTATATCCTGGAGAGGTTTAGTAACAGGTTATGAGGCCTTGTACCTTGTTGATTGTCCTTGAGGAGGACTCAACTTTAAAGTGTTGATCAAGGAAAAAGGATGATAGGAAGTGTATGTCATACTCATTACATGTTTGGTTTGTGGTTAAGAGGTTGAGCAGACAGTTGGACATCAAGAACATGAACCTATGGTTCCTAGGCCTAAGAGGGGAAGTGGTATACCTAATGCTCATGATGAGAATTAAGTTTCTATAGTTTTGAGCATGGTACTCCTCATGTATGGAGGAAAAGGAAAGCCCCTTAAGTTTAAGGTATGTTTGATGAACCCCTTACAACTAAGTTGATGACATAGGAAGGTATAATCTTGACCCAATGTTGAGGACGAGAATAAGTATGACCTAGCATGGTTTAACAGGTGGTATGCTTGTGCCTTAATGGCTTGCTAGGGTCAAGCATGCTCATATGGATGTAAACCCTAAGGATGTTTGTGACCTTGTTGTCAAGATCTATAGTTTCCTCCCATCCTAGGAGAGGGACCCTTTGGTAGGGTGTATACCAGTTTTGTGGATTTTGAGGAAACCTAAAGAGGTCTCATAGGATCTTGAGAAGCTAGGTGAAAAGTACATAGAATGAGAATGAACCTATAGACCCATAAATAACCATCTCTAAGTGCATGTGGATGTGTTACCATGGAGGTAACCGGTATGGGGCCTGACCGAGGTAGGCAGGTCACCATGACCCCTATGAAAGGATGAAAGTCCTCCCTTGAATGTAGAAAGAGAGATGATGAAGGCTTGGGTAAGGTTCTAAGTTTGACATGTACTATAATGGAACCCTAAGTCTATCCTAGGGCCAGGTAGGGATAAGACCAATGGAAGTAGGAGTTGCCTAATTCCCTAGTTGCACATGACCATAGGGTCGGGAGGTAACATCTATCATTGTCTGAGGGTCATGGGTTAGGAGATTGATCACCTTCATGAACTCATGGGACCCAAAGGGCAGATGAGTAGAGCACTCTCTAGATGCATAAGGGAAGAGGGATGACCCTAAAAGTGCCGGCATCCTATAAACCTAGAGGAGATGACCAAGGATTGTGAGGTGACCCAAGTACGTTTGAAACCAGTTTTACATGGAGGTAACTTTGATATCAAGATGATCGTAATATAGAGGCATAAATGGCGCTTTTCAACTTAGATTTAAAAGTGTACTGGCAAGGTGGGATGTACCATCTCTACTCTTGGAACAGGAAGAACTCTGTATTTGGACTATAGACAAATGCTTGTTTCCTCTTGTTATGGGAGTGAGAGATAGGACAGTACGCATGCCATACACCAAGGATAAAGATGATGTGGGTTGGAACGTTGCCACAAGATATGGGGACAAAGAAGATAACATACCCTGGTAAAGTGAATGATACATTGATGGTTTGTAAACACTAAAAGGAATGAGGTAGTCACCTTATGAGGATGATTTTATCATGAGATATGAGTCATACAAGGTTGAGTTTGATCACCAAGAAGATGAGCTCAAGGTGTTCTCAATAAAGTAGACTTAGAGCTGAAATGAGATAATAAGTGGAATACATGAAGGTGTATGACATCAACTTTACCTAATGCGTAAGAAGGTGAAGTGGTAATGGATGCTCTGGTTGAGATATATCTGCCTAGTTTGGCTAAAAGAGGTTGTAAGACTAACCCTAAGTTTGGAAAAGAAGATATGTTTGGCTAACACTCTGATGTAACGAGATCAGTTAATGGTTGTTTGGTTAGCCAGTCTAGTCCTTGATACAATGAAAGGATGGTGGTAGAACCTCATATGCACTTCTTTGGAAAAGAAGGTGATAAAACGCTGATGAGAGTGGTTTAGGGTTTCGGAGAATTGATCTTGAGGAATCATGACATACAGGAAATCATGATTGAAGGTCGCCATACACCGTGGTTCTACCAAGATAGTAAATAATAATAGCACTTTGGATGCTTAAGATGAGGCTACATGTGGTATGTGGCCATGCAAGCCGAGGGTGAAGGACGAATACCAATAACCTAGTGCATTGATATAGAGGATAAAGAGTTCCTGAGAGGGAATGGGAGTTCATCACTATGGATGTTGTAAGTCTCTCCTAGACCAAGGAAGGTCAAGATGCAATATGGGTTAGGATAGATCTCCTTACCTAGATGACATGAGAAAGAAAGACAACTGTCAAGGGACATATTGGGTTGAATTACATATGAGAGAGATGGTTCAACTACACCATGATGCGAGTTCAAAAGTTCATGAGTATGACTTAAAGGTTCACTTACATAAGGTAGAAGTAGGTACATGAAGAACTCAATGATAGTACAGTTTATCACCCCTAACTAATGGTTAGTATAATCCAGACTAAAGGGTCTGATGAGAGCATGTGTGCTCATTCAGGGTGATATCTAGAGACAGTTCTTGTCCTATGAAAGATGTGATGATGACCACCATAGCCAGTATCGGGTTTTATAAGAAGATCTGTAAGGGAGGTTGTTTCGATCACCACTTCAGTAAGGTGATGTTGGTGAAAGGACCACATGATGGTTAGAAATGGACCACAGTGTGTGTGGATGAAGTCGCTTTGATCGTGTAATGGCTGAAAGGAGCCTAGAGATGACGAGAGTCATGAGCAGATGCAAAGTAGACTGACATGCAGTTCACTATGGGAGAATATGTGACATGAAAAATCTGACCCCTCTAAGTTATAGCTAAGAGAGCTGAGTCCCCGATGCATGGGTTCTTTTGACATGGTTTGGTGGAGAAGGTTAAGTTTGACCTTACCCCTTAGGATAAAGTAATGTGTGATGAGTTTCAGGTGTCCAATTTAGAGCACTATGTGAGGTACCCCGACCATGTGCTGAGCAATGAACCTAGTGAGCCCCAAGGGAGGCTGACATGGCATGAGTCACCTGTGCAGTTTATAGATGCCAGGATGAAAGAACTCAGAGAAAAGAATATGTGATGATAAAGGTTCTTTGGGAGTGCCACGAGTGCGGTAAAGCCACATAGGGGCCAATGATGGACATGGAAAAGTATTATCCTGAATTATTTGTTTGCTTGATAGAAATTTGAGGACAAAATTTCTATAAGGGGGAAGGATGTTACAACCCCGATTTTGGGTTCATTGGTGAGAAACGTAATTTCTCATATTAAAGATAATTGAACAAATAATTATATAATTTGTTTTGAATAAATGGATTTCGTTTACAATAGCCTTGATGGTTTTGTTGTGGGCTTTATTGGCTATTGGGCCCAAATAACAAGGAAATTCAATTAATAAATGAATAATTGAGTTTTTGAGAAAATAATGATGTGGAAACCTCTAGAAGGCAAAAGAATGTAATCCAAGGAAGGATTTCATGCCTCGGGTTCCTTGGGTTCTAAGGAGTCCAAAGTTGCATATAGAATGCAATAAGAAAAGAAAAGAGCAATTAAGTATTTCTTTATTAAGAAAGAAATTGAAAATAATGGTAAAATGTGGAAAACAAGTGAAAAGAGGTGCAATTGAGTTATCCTTAGTGGGATTTCGTATCCCAAGGATTCCTAATATAAAAGGGAAAACCAATTAGGAAAATTAAAGAGAAATAAAGAGAAATCCTCAAAAGGAGATATTTTAATAGGAATTCAACATGATAATGAGGAATAATGCATTTAGATTCATCTAGAAGGACGATGAGTATCCAATAAAAAGGATTTCGAAATAATAGAGTTTCTTGGGATCCAAGGAGTCCCAATAAAGAAGAAAGATAGAGAAAATACCAAAATTGCAAAATAAAAGGATAATGTGATACATTATTAATGAATTTTGTGATATTGTTAAAAAGGAAAATAGTGTCTACTAAAATAGAAATTCATGCTTATGGATTACAAAGCAATCATAAAGAGGATAAGAGGAAAGAATTTTGAATTCTTAATGACTAAGGATCATGGATAAACAAGGAAATAGATGAGGAGAGAGAAGAGTACTTCTCCTTGAAGGAATAGGTTTCCTTTGGGAGTGGGACTCGTTTTCTCTTGGATGAACGTGCTTGGGCATGAATACTCTCCCCTATATAAGGGGTAGGACCTAGGACCGTGTCCATAGAAATCCCACACACCCTTCTCTCCCTTCTTCTTGTTTCTTGCACGCAAAACCCTAACGAGGGTGTAGACCTATCTCTGGAGCATCAAGGGTTGGTTTGGTGGTCCTGTTGGAGACTCTAAGGTCCCACGACATCAACAAGTTGCTTGGTGGCCATCCTTATGCCCTAACCGACGCGCAGCTACAGCCGCATGGCTGCAATGACGACCACGTGTTGCATGCCAGAAGCACTTGAATGTGCCACCTAGGCCACGATCTGGGTGGCGCCCCAGGGGTGCCAAGGTGCGGCGGATCTAGGGAAACCTCCTTGTAGATGTCCTCAAGCCTCCATGAAGAGAAGGCAGGCCGCGGGAGAGCAGCTATCGGCGGCTAGGACAGTTGGCGCGAGGTAGGAGATGAAGGAGGAGGCATTGGATGCTTTTGCCCCTCCGCGGGATGAAGAACCAGATGCTTAACCGAGGGTAGAAACGTAATTCGGTTATGTTTCTCAAGCAAGCCGTGTTGCATGCATGAGATGACGTGGCGGCTTCTGGTTGGTCCAAAAAGGTAACATTTGCTAAAATCATATCTAATGATTGGTAACTCCGATTAGGACAAGTAATATATGAATTTTGATCAGGAGAACGAGAGGAATCTAATAAAAATGATATTAAAGATTGATTCTGTTCCTAATTGAAAAAGTACAATAAGTTGATGAAAAGTAAATTAAAGTTAAGTTAAAAACCCCATTTGTGATTAAAGGTTGAATCTAGTATGCTTAATGGGTGAATTGAAGTATTAATAACTTGTTGAATGATAATGTTAGATTCGAACATGATCTAGATGTAAAATTGCATAATTTAGGGTTTTTACCCCATATGAGAATGATTAAGCATTTAGAAACCCTAATTTAGGGTAAAAGAGGATAAGATCATATTTAATTTGAAAAATGTGAAAATATGTTTTTAAATGATGGTTCTAAGTTATTTGTATATAAAAGTCCTTAATTATGGATAAATACCCTAAATGTAGTAATTAGGGTCTTTTCATGAATAAAAGGTGGAATTGATGGCAAAATGAGTTCATATGTTAATTAGACCTTAATGAACTTTGAATTGATGATAGGTGCGTATAATGATCTTGTCATGAATTAAAAGGATAAAAATAATAGCTTTAATGTAAAAGAAGCTTAATTAAATTAATTGATGATTAATGTGCCTGTAATATGAAAATATAGTTATATGTTGTTAAGATAACCTTAATATTGAAGAATAGATGAGATAATTAGGGTTTATGAGTAATGGCATAAAATTAGGGTTTAATATGGTAAAATATGAAGGGAAACCCTAATTACAAAATGAAACCCTAAAATTGATACAAAAACCCTAGAAAGTGAATCCAAGTCATTAAAGTAGATTCTTGATAAAGTGTGTAATAAATAGAGTACATATTCTTTTCAGGAATTATGTGATTATTGAATTGCTTGCTTGGATTGCATTCTTGGCTGGATTTGCTTAATGCTTGTGAAATCATCAAATTAGGTATGTGGTTATGCTTATGAATAATTGCTTTAGTTTCACGGTGATTTCTGAATGATTTTATCAGTTGCTTGAAAATAACTGTTGGATGCTTTTATTTCATGCAACTATAGAGTGACTATGACTATCACTATGAATATACATGTATAAATGGCTAGATCCGGGTCCACCTTTGTTGCTTTGAAAAGGCTAAAAAAAGGGGTAATCCTAGAGCAAGGTCTAGGTTACCGTGAGTTAGAAACTGGGCTACCTACGAGTAGTGCCATGAGACTCTTTAGCATGCCATGAGTTAAGGAGTGGGCTACTTACGGGTAGTGCCATGTGACTCAACCCTAGAAACTGGTTCACCTATGGGTGGGACCATGAGGGGATTAATGGGGATATACCATAAGGAAGGTAGTATCCAGGTCCACTTCAGGGCCAACACAGAGGATAGGGTACTCATGGATCGCAGAGTTATATTTAAAATATAATCTTGGTTGTTAAATGATCATTTGAATGATTACATTGTTATCATAGTTGCATATTTATTGTTTCCCCCACATACCAGCTTCGGCTGACCGATGTTTTGTTTGTCGGCATTTTAGGTACAAGCCAAAAGGACAAACAGTAAATCGTCATATTGTGAAATACATGAAGTAAAATGCAAGGAGGATTTGTTAGAATAGAATCCAAAAGTGGATAGAAGTTTAGAGATCCAAGTTTTCAAAAAGGTATGCAAAAGTTTATTTTTCTTACAATTTTCCCATTTAGTCTGTTAAAATTTGATAAATATTCTTGGTTAATTGTCGAACCTTTGATCCGGAAGTTATGGGAGCGGCTTCGACCTCTCGGTCTTCCTTAATTGGGGGTTATCGGGAGGTGGGGTCATAACAGCTAGACTTGTAGCCAAAGGATACACTCAAACTTATGGAGTGAACTACTTTGAAACTTTCTCTCATGTGGCCCACCTCAACTCTATGAGGGTTCTTATCTCTATATATATCAATAAAGATTGGCCTCTTTATCAACTTGATGCCAAAAATGCCTTCCTTTATGGTGACCTATATGAAGAAGTTTATATGGAGCAATCACCTAATTTTGTTAGTCAGGGGGGAGTGTTCCAAAGTCTACAGATTTAGGAAAGGTGATATATGTCCTAAAACATATCCCACAAGTGTGGTCTGATAAACTAATCCATATACTTCTCAAGTTTCAATTGTGGTGCTCCCATTCTGATCATTTTGTTTTTATTAGAAAAAACCACTCTAAACTTGTTCTACTTATTGTTTATGTGGATGATATCATTCTATCTACTGATGGTTTTAAAGGTATTGAAGCTACCAAATAATATCTATAACAACATTTTATTACTAAAGATCTGGGAAAACTCAGATACTTGTTGGAAATTAAGGTTTCTAGACCGTCTTATGGTGTCTTTCTCTCACAACACAAATATGTGATGGACCTTCTGAAAAAAGTAGGTATGTTTGGTTCTAAACCTACTAGTACTCCTATAGATCCTAATACCAATTGGGATGATGAATCTTCACCCCCATACCCTGATAACTATCAGTATTGATGAACGATTGGTAAATCTTATATATGTCACTGTGACAAAAGTTGATATAACTGTTGTTGTTGGACTTTTCAGTAGGTATCTGGAAAAATCTCTACGATGTCATTGGGATTTTGTGTATCACATTCTTAAATATCTGAAATCCTCTCCAGGAAAAGGTTACTATATCACAGACATGGGAACTGCAAACTTATTGGGCATTCTGACCCTGATTATGTCGGCAGCTGATGTGATAGAAAATCCACTTCTAATATTGTTCCTTTGTTGGAAGATATCTGGTCACATGACATAGTGAAAAATAGATTCTGGTTGCCTAGTCAAGTACTGAAGCTGAATACGGAGCAATGACCCATACTTGTGAATTAATGTGGGTTCAAGGACTCCCCAAGGAATGTGATTTTTTACTCTGATCCTATTCCTATGAACTGTGATAATAAATTTGCCACTTTTATTGCCAGAATCCCACTTTCCATGAGTGCATGAAGCACATCAAAGTGGACTTCCACTTTGTACGTGAAGTTGTAATCTCTTTCCGCATATGCACTCCTTATCTTAGGATTGAGGATCATATTGTTGAAAAACACAAGAGGGGGGTGAATAGGGTTTTATGATATTTTTAAAATTAATTCAACAAACAAACACAAAAATATTGGAGAAGGAGACAAGGCGTTTAGAGTGGTTCCACCCTTAGCAAATACTAAGGGAGTTAGTCCACTACCCAATTGTTTCTTATTGGGATTTTGAAAGCAATTGTATTTTATTACCTCGCAAGGATGTTACATAAGATACAACTACCTTCACAACCCTTTGGACAACCTTCACCCCGAAGTCGTCTCACCAACCTAGAAGCAACCTTCACTTGAAGTAACTTCAAGCTCCCCCTTTAAGTAGCCTTCCTCCTTGAAGTAGCTTCCCGTTGAGACCTTCTAGAAGTAGTCCAAAGTCATGTCGAGCTACCTTCACCATCGAAGAAGCTCCTACAACCTCCTTTCCATAGCCTCCAACCTAGGAGTAGCAAAGGAGAAAACAAGGAAATAAAAGGAACAAGAAGGGAATAAGGAAAAATACACTTTACCACTTTAGCACAAGGCTTGAATCCTATATCAAGCATTTTGATCTCCTATCCAATGTGTATGAACGTGAAAGTGTAGTGGGTAGGAGATGGTAGCCTATAGGACACAAAATCTCAGCTTATGGAAATGATTTGCAAGTGAAGGATTGCTCAATTGCTCACAAGAGTTGATTCTCAATTGCAAGTATGTGTACTCAAGTGAGTTTAGGTGTCCTAAGGCATGTCCTATTTATAGGAATTTCCTACTACTTAGGGATGTTCTAGACACTTTCTAGGGTGTTCTTAGTGCTCAACTAGTCATTAGGTATCCACTAATTACGTTTGTAATGGCTAGTTAATTAACTCTGAAAAGTACAGACAGAACCTTTCTCGGTCAAGAAGTTTGTCGACCGAGTGTCTCTCAGTCGAGAAATTCATCGTATAAGGGAAAGTCTGGGGAAAATATATTGGAACATTCAACTCAACTCCCAACCACTTTTTTACACCAAGTGTAATGACTATAGAACCTGCTCGAAACTCAGTCTCGGTCGAAATTAAGTTCGACTGAATATATGCTTGTGTAGGCTTATGTGTAGGTTGTTTATCAGTGTACGTGCATTAGACTTTGGTGTTTGTCAGTCGAGAAAATATTCGACCGAGAGTATCTTGGTCGAGAAGTGTTTCAATCGAGACAGACTATGTTTCAATACTTTAAGTCGTATGCTAAGTGTAAGAATGAATGTGCAATTGTGATGCTAACTTAGGGGATGACCTATCTAAGTTTTGTGTGTGGATAGGAAGATCTAACCACTTGATTTACATGATATCTAAGTACTTGTTATATATGTGTACAAGTTTTTACATTTGATTACAATCATGAAAATAAAGCAATGTAAGCATATAGATCTTCCAAAGCTTTGTCATCCACCACCTTGTATTCTTGTTCCTGAAATACTCAAGTAGCACATTAGATCCACAAGAATGAAATATTTGTCATTTTCAAAATAAAGGAATTTTAATGACGTCCATTTAGCCAACAGTCTCCCCCTTTTTGAAGATGACAAACATTTCTAAATATAAATCAAATAAGCTTAAATTATATTGAGTTTCATACCTGAAGTTTGCCTTATGTATTCCTTCTCTTGTTTATGGAATGTGTGCTTATTATTCCCAAAGAAGTGTGGAACATAAAATCCAACTCTTTAGGGAATATAGCAGTATTTGATGTGAAGCCAAGAGAGTATGTATGAAACTCATTGATTTGAGTATTTAAGATATATATTGTTTCTACCCCTTTGTCATTTCAAAAAGATAACCGTTAAAAACATGTTGTAAGACTCCCCCTTAATTAGTGCTCCCCTACAATATGATGATTAAAAGAGCTAAAAGTTGTCCATTTCAGCCAAAATGTAAGTGTCGGGAAAACAAATTGATTTTAAGAAGGAGAAGCACAAATGTCAAAGAAAACATCTTCTAAAGGAGTGATAAGTAATTTCTTTCTTATATAATTAAATTGATCCAATGGAAGTGGTTTTTAAAAAATATCAGCCAATTGATCTTTTGAATCAACATGATGAAGGGATATATGTTTTTTGGAAATATGATCCCTTAGAAAAAGATGAAGGATTTCAATATGTTTGGCACGGCTGTGTAAAATAGGATTATGTGCCAAGTTTATAGCACTAGTATTATCACAATAGATAAGCATAGATGAAAATGTAAAACTATAATCATTTAAAACTTGTTGCATATAAAGCACTTGAGCACAACAAGACCCGACTGCCATATATTCAGCTTCAGTGGTAGAAAGAGAAACTATGTTTTATTCTTGCTAAACCATGATACTAAAGCTCATCCTAATAAGAAACAACTTCCGCTTGTGCTCTTTCGATCAATTTGACAACCAGCATAGTCAGCATCTGTATAAGCTATCAAATCTAAAGATTGTCTTTTAGGATACCATAAACCATAGTTTGAAGTGTAGGCTAAGTATCTTAGAATCCTTTTGACAGCTTGAAAATGAGTTTGCATGGGATTTGATTCAAATGTAGCAAAAAGTCTTATGGAAAACATGATATATGGTCTAGAAGTAGTTAAGTAAAGCAAACTACCAACCATGGCCCTATACAAAGAATCATCAATGGGTTCCCCATTTTCATCTTCGTCAATTTTAGTAGAAGTGGCCATTGGTGTGGTAGCATGTTTGCACTGCTCCATTCCAAAACGTTTTAAAAGTTCATTTGTATACTTCTCTTGGCTTATAAAAATTCCAGCAGGCGTTTTCCAATTCTCCCATGAGACTCATTTCAAATCCTTTTTGCATAATATCACTAAATTGTTTACATAAGAATTCATTTGATGCACCAAAGATAATATCATCAACATGAATTTGAACAACAAGAAAGTCAGATTCATATGTTTTGAAAAATAAAGTCGAATCTAAATTTCCAATTGAAAAACTATTATCAAAGAGATAATTTTTAAGCCTTTCATACCAATTTCTAGGTGTTTGTTTTAACCCGTAAAGCGCTTTCTTAAGTTTATATACATGATCATCTTTACCATGAATTTCAAAACCGGGTGGTTGGGCAACATATACTTCCTCTTGTATTATTCCATTTAGAAATGCACTTTTTACATCCATTTGGAATAGTTTGATGTCTTTGTGGGCAGCTATAGCTAGCAGCATTCTAATGCCTTCAAGTCTTGCTACAGGTGCATAAGTTTCATCAAAGTCTATTCCTTCTTGTTGATTGTACCCTTGTGCTACCAACCTAGCTTTATTTCTCACTACTTCCCCGACTTCATTCAATTTGTTATGAAAAACCCACTTAGTTCCAATAATGGTTTTATCTTGAGGTTTAGGAACTAAGTCTCATACAACATTCTTAGTAAATTGATTTAATTCTTCTTGCATGGAAATTATCCAATAATCATCTTTTAGAGCTTCAGTTACCTTTTTGGGTTCAATTATAGATACAAATGCCATATTTGCAACATCTCTAAAAGAGGAATGGGTTTTTACTTTATCATTAGGGTTCCCAATGATTAGTTCTTGAGAATGATCTTTAATTAGTCTAGGAATGGGTTGTTGTGCCTCATTTTGTTGATCATTTTCAGCATTTTGATCATCTTTAGTTGATATGTTAAGATCTCCAATTTGATGAGTAATATCAATTATGTCATTATCTTCGGTATTTTGTTTTAGTTCTTCATGAAAAGTAATGTGAATTGATTCTTCAACTTTTGTAGAGATGGTGTTGTAAACTCTAAATGTTTTGCTAGAAGTTTAATATCCCAAGAAAAAGGTTGTTTGTGTTTTGGAGTCAAATTTGTCTATATCATCCTTTGTGTTTAAGATATAGCAAGTTGATCCAAATGTATGAAAATAATCAACCCTTGGTTTCTTATTATAGATGAGTTCATATGGAGTTTTCTTCAAATAAGAATGTACGGTTATTCTATTTAACACATAGCAAGTTGTGTTTACTACTTCAGCCCAAAAAAAGTTGTGTTTACTACTTCAGCCCAAAATGTTTTAGATGTATTATGTTCAAGCATCATAGTCCTAGCCATTTCTTGTAAAAACCTATTCTTTCTTTCAACTATACCATTTTGTTGTGGAGTACGTGGAGCTGAAAAATTGTGAGTGTAGCCATGAGATGTGTAGAATTCTTCAAATATATGATTTTCAAATTCTCCACCATGATCACTTCTAATTGTGCATATTTTATTTTGTAATTGTTTTTCAATCTTTGAGCAAAATTGTATGAACAATTGAATTGTATCATCTTTATTGGCAAGAAAAGGAACCCATGTATATCTACTGTAATCATCAATAATAACAAAGTAATATCTTTTTCCACCAATAGATTGTGTCCTCATAGGTCCAAATAAATCCATATGAATGAGTTCTAGCGATCTACTGGTGCTAAGCATGTTTTTGAGTTTAAAAGAAGTTTTAGTTTGTTTACCCAAAGTACATGGTTTACAATTTTCAGATTGATCAAAAGAAAGCTTAGGCAAACCACGAATAAGATCATATTTAACTAACTTTTTAATGACATGTGAACTAGCATGACCTAATTTTCTATGCCATAATTGTAGAGAATTATCTTTTGCAAGCAAGCATTTTTCAACTACATATTGCATAGAGTTAGGTCTAAGAATATATAGATTTCCAATTCTTTTTCCTTCATACACAACATTGGTAGTGTTTTCTACTAGAAACTTGCAGGAATTTTTATTAAATAAAACAGCATATCCACTATCACATAGTTGACTGACACTTATCTAGTTATGGTGCAAACCATCAACAAGTAAAACATTCTTAATTTCAAGGTTTGTACCAATATTACCTATTCCAACAATTTTACCTTTACCATTGTATCCAAAAATGACTGTCCCACTTTTCTTTTCTTCAAAAGTTTGAAAAGCATCCTTGTTTCCGGTCATGTGTTTGGAACATCCACTATTAACCACCCAATCTTGCAATAAAATATAGGTTTTGGTACCCATGTGATGGCCCATTATGGTTAGGTACATTTAATAACAAACTGAACATGATTGAATAAATTAAGCTGAACAGAACTTCATTCGGTCGATAAATATTTCGACCGAATGTGTATCGGTCAAAAATTTTGTTGACTGATAATTTTGTTGTTCTACAGATTAAAATAGGAAATTTCTTGGTCGACAATCTCTCGGCCAAAGTTGTCTCAATCGACGTGTTTCTCGACCAGAATTATTATTATTTCCAGAGTAGATTTCAGATTTGATACAGGTATTCCCTCGGTCGAATACTTTCTCAACCGAAAAGTGTCTCAGTCAAACTATTTGTCGACTGAGGTTGTTTCTGTTTGTTTCCAGCAATCTGTTTATGTCAGTTTGAGCTTAAATCTTTGTAATATGCTAAGGTACCATTATATTTAGTTGAGATAAGACATTAAGATATTCAAATGAGGTTTTAGGTCAAATCTCAACTTAATCATATTAAATTTTCTAAGTTTGGGGTCTTGGAATCCATACTAACTCAACATCCTTTTTCTTATAAGGACATGAGAAGGAATAATGTCCAAGACGCAAGCAATAGTGACAACAAATGGAGTCAATTTCATTTCTCTTTCTAGGATTTTTAGTTGTATTCTTGGGTAGAAATATGATCTTGGTCTTGGATGCTTGAGTTTTCCTAGGTTTAGGTTGATAAGAGTTTTTTTTTTGAACATATCCTAAACCTCTTCTTCCACTATAACCAGAAGAATTATTTAGGATCTTATCAAGAATACCATTATTTCTCAAGCTACTAACCTTTTTTGTAACTTAGCAACCTCATCCATTTTCCTTTTTATATCTAAATTTTCTTGATCTAGATCAGATGATAAAGCATATCTTTCTTTAACAATAGCATCATAGTCTAAATGAGTACATAGGATAGGTTGAGTCTAAAAATTATTTAGTTTTGCAAGCAATTCAACCTTTTCTTGAGAAAGAAGACCATTGTTTGTTTCTAAAGTAAGCAACTTCATATTACAATCATTCAAAGATGATTTCAAGGTAAAGTTTTCATAAATAATATTGTCCTTTTCAAAAGAAAGATTATTTAATTTAGCATACAAATCCTCATTACTTTTAGTAACTTTCTTTAGTTTCTTTTTACAATCAACATATTTGTCATGTGTATCTTGAAGACTAGCGATTAGATCTTCTTATGGAAAATCAAGAAGGCTTACCTCTTGAGAATCATCACTATCGTCTTCTTTGGACATGAGACACTCCACGTTCTCCTCTCCACTCTCACTATCACTTGAATCATCCCATGCAGCTTTGTATTCTTTTTCTCCCTTCTTCTTGGATGAGCTTTTCTTACCCTTCTTTGCTTTAGGACATTCATTCTTAAGATGTCCCTTCTTTCCACATTCAAAACACCTAGGAGGGGAAGAAGAAGAAGAACCAACAACTTTGTTAGATTTAAATCTTTTATATTTCTTACCATTTACAATTAGAGCTTCTTCTCCTTCATTTCCATCACTTGTCTCATCACTTTCTTGAGTGATGACCTTTGTAGCCTTTAGAGCCATGTCCTTCTTTCTCCCTTGTTGAAGTTCACGCTCTCATCTTTCTTCCTCCTCCAAGGTTACCTCATGTGCTTCTAAGTTGCCAATTAGTTGTTCCATCCTTAGTCGAGTGAGGTCATTGGCTTCCTCAATTGCAGTCACCTTAGGTTTGTACTTGGGAGGAAGAGACCTAAGAATTTTTGACACTTAATACTCTTCACTAATGGTTGTACCTAATGCATTCAAACCATTAACAATATAAGAGAAATTTTCATACATTTCACTAATAGACTCATTTGGTTCCATACGAAACTGTTCAAACTTTTGTTTCAGCATACCAATTTTGGAATTCTTTACTTGAACAGTTCCTTCATAAGTAATAGAGAGTATATTCCATATTTCATATGCAGTTTCACAATTTGATATTCTATTGAACTCACCTATGGAAATTGAACAATAAAGAATACTTACAACTTTTACATTCAATTGGCTAATCTCATTGTATTAGCATCCGATGTAGCATATTCAGTTTGAGGAAGATCATATGCATTTGAAACCATTCTCCAAAGATCCCAGCTGATTCCTTGAAAATAGAATTGCATCCTCCTCTTCCAATAGGTGTATTTGGTGCCATCAAATGGTGGAGGTCGAGCTATAAGAGTTCCTTCCAAGTTGAGGTTATTTAGAACTCCATCCCCCATCTTCTTCAAGACTCGATTAGATCTCCTTGAATCCTGCTCTGATACCAATTGAAAAACACTAGAGGGGGTGAATAGTATTTTATGATATTTTTAAAATTAATTCAACAAAGATACACAAAAATATTGGATAAGGAGACAAGGTGTTTAGATTGGTTCCACCCTTATCAAATACTAAGGGAGTCAATCCACTACCCAATTGTTTCCAATTGGGATTTTGAAAGCAATTGTATTTTATTACCTCGCAAGGATGTTACATAAGATACAACTACCTTCACAACCCTTTGGACAACCTTCACCCTGAAGTCGTCTCACCAACCTTGAAGCAGCCTTCATTTGAAGTAACTTCAAGCTCCCCCTTGAAGTAGCTTCCCATTGAGACCTTCTAGAAGTAGTCCAAAGTCACACTGAGCTACCTTCACCATCGAAGAAGCTCCTACAACCTCCTTTCCGCAGCCTCCAACCTAGGAGTAGCAAAGGAGAAAATAAAGCAATAAAAGGAACAAGAAGGGAAGAAGGAAAAATACACTTTACCACTTTAGCACAAGGCTTGAATCCTATATCAAGCATTTTGGTCTCCTATAAAATGTGTATGAACGTGAAAGTGTAGTGGGTAGGAGATGCTAGCCTATAGGACATGAAATCTCAGCTTATGGAAATGATTTGCAAGTGAAGGATTGCTCAATTGCTCACAAGAGTTGATTCTCAATTGCAAGTATGTGTACTCAAGTGAGTTTAGGTAGCCTAAGGCATGTCCTATTTATACGAATGACCTACTAGTGCTTAGGGACGTTCTAGACACTTTCTAGGGTGTTCTTAGTGCTCAACTAGCCATTAGGTATATATCCACTAATCACGTTTGTAATGGCTAGTTAATTAACTCTGAAAAGTGCAGACAGAACCTTTCTCAGTCGAGAAGTTTGTCGACCGAGTGTCTCTCGGTCGAGAACTTCATCGATCGAGGGAAATTCTGGGGAAAGTATATTGCAACGTTCAACTCAACTCCCAACCACTTTTCCCACCAAGTCTAATGGCTATAGAACCTTCTTGAGACTCTGTCTCGGTCGAAATTAAGTTTGACTGAATATATGCTTGTGTAGGCTTATGTGTAGGTTGTTCATCAGTGTACATGCATTATACTTAGGTGTTTCTTGGTCGAGAAAATATTTGACTGAGAGTATCTCGGTCAAGAAGTGTTTCAACCAAGACAGACTCTATTTCAATACTTTAAGTCGTATGCTAAGTGTAAGAATGAATGTGCAATTGTGATGCTCACTTAGGGGATTACCTATCTAAGTGTTGTGTGTGGATAGGAAGATCTAACCACTTGATTTACATGATATCTAAGTACTTATACATTATATACTTGTACAAGTTTTTACATTTGATTACAATCATGAAAATAAAGAAATTTAAGCATATAGATCTTTCAAAGCTTTGTCATCCACCACCTTGTATTCTTATTCACGAAATACTCAAGTAGAACATTAGATCCACAAGAATGAAATGTTTGTCATTTTCAAAACAAAGGGATTTTAATGATGTCCATTTAGCCAACAATTGTTGATATATTCACCAAGGTACTTCCCAAGACACACTTTGCTACATTGGTGGACAATTTGAGCATGTTTGACATTTATGCTCCAGCTTGAGGGGGAGTATTAGTATGTACACTTTATGTTTTATATGTATTGTGTGTTATGTTATGTGTTATCTTGTGTTGTGTGTTGTGGTATGTCCTTTAGACTTGTCTTTGTCTTTAGATTTTCTTTTTTCCCATATCGCCTAATTTTGTATTTCCCTTCCTCTCTTGTCCTATAAAAGAGAGTGCAAAGTAATTATTTCAAAATATCAAAATTGGGCTTTCCCATATTGCCTAGTTATATATATCCCTTCATCTCTTGTCCTATAAAAGAGAGTGCAATTTAATTGTTTCAAAATATCAAATAAATGTTTTCCCATTGTATAATACTTCATAGTGACCTGATTAGTGTAGACTATCACTTGTGATCCTAATAGATAGGAGAAAACCTTTTCAAAAGTGTAGACTATGTGGAAAACCTCCTTTTCAATGATTGCATAATCTCTTTGTGCATCATCCAATGTCTTACTTCCAGAGTAAATGACATGATTCTTCTCAGCAATGTGTTGCCCCAAAATTGAGCCAATTGTATAGTCACTAGCAGCACACATGGTCTCAAAAGGAAGAGACAATCTATGTCATGAAGGATGGGGGTAGTAATGACATCTTCCTTTAGAATGGTGAAGCTCTTCAACAACCAGAGTCAAAATTGAAGTCAACATTATTCTGGTTAATATTCATAATAGGTTTAGTGATCTTTCTAAAATCATGTAGGAACCTCCTATAGAACTCATCATGTCCAAAAATGATCCCACTCTTTGACAGTAGTGGAGGAGCTAATTTGGTGATCACTTTTATATTTTCCTTTTCAATGTCATTGCATATGGAGCTAACACAATGTCCTAGGACAACGCCCTCACTCACCAAGAAGTGACATTTTCCCAATTAAGCACCATATGTGCTTCTACATAATATTCTAAGACTAGGGAGAGGTGATACATGCAAGTGTGAAAATATTCTTCATAGACATAGAAATCATCCATGAAGATTTACATTATTCGCATGGTAAGGCTAGAGAATATGATGGACATGTAGTGCTACAAAGTGGTAAGTACATTGCATGTCCCAAAGGACATTCATTGAAAGGTACATGCAAAAAAACATGTTATGGTAGTCTTTTCTTGATCATATGGGTGCATGGGGATCTAGTAAAAGCTAAAGTACCTTTCCAAGTAAGAGAAAAAGTTTTGGTGTGAAAGCCTCTCTAGGCTCTGTCACATAATTCAGCGAATTATTGAAAAATTCGCGTATAATTCGTGCATATTTCCCTGTACGAATGCAACAGCCGAATTACGTCAGATTCACACACATATCCCAAATTTTATGAATTATCCACGAATAATTCATAATTCACATATTAAACATGTATAAAACGTAAAAGGCACACTTTTTCCCGATATTTTCTAAAATAGTCAGCTCACTTCTCACATTTATGTGGCCCAGCTGATCCACCTAATCTACCCCCGCGTAGCAACAACTCTATATACATTGGGATTAGATGTGCAATATGAATATCATGTTTGAGCTATGTATATAATTTTGTATATTATGCACCCATGCATATAAAAAATATGCACAAACATATAAAAAAAAAATATGTATATATATCCAAATTTTATCCATTTTTTTCTGAATAGTTGACCAAACTTTTACCGAATCTTTTGCGATTTTTATCCGAATTTTCCGCATAATTCCCGAATGCCGAATTTTTCAGCCTCGCTGAATGATTGTCGAATCCTGAATTTGTGACTAGGTCTCTAGGTATTGATATGGTAGTGGGAAGTGGTCCTTACAAGTAGCAATTTTGAAATTCTAATAGTCGATGAGCTCAGTCAAGATGCGGTGTGGGATCATCTCATTTTCTCATTAAAAGAACTTGAGTGCCTTCTTCATAACTACTTGCATAGGACTCACCCAAGGTGAATCGGAGATGGGATAGATGATTTCTTATAGTAGTAGATTTTCACTTATTACATAGATCTCTTTTAAAAATAGGTTCAACTTATGTTGAGGCTTGATCGAGTTTTCTATCATATTAATTATGTGCATATAGAGGGCTTTTCTAATTCGAATCAGGTCAGTCCTCTTGTAGCCTAATTCTTTCTTCCTCTTCCTCAGTTCAGTCAACAACCCGTCCTCTTGCTCAGTAGTGATATCTACATTAATTATGAATGAGAAGTCCCTTTAATCATCAAGAAACACATACTTCATCCCCTTAGACAGAGGCTTAATTTCTAGTGTGGTGGTTTCCTTGAAGTCTTCTTTAATGATGGAGACATATTTGATCTCTCAAACTCTATTGTCTAAGTTGCATCTAAGTTGGCTCTGATGAGGGGACATGGCATGTAGGTAGACACTATTAGGGTCACTGGTGTGGTTGTTCCCAATGAAGTAGCTTCTACTGTGACTGGGTTGGTAGTGCTTCCATGCTATGTAGCGTCTACCACAAGATTAGTTGTATTAGTTTCTAGGATGACAACATCATCATCGTCATCGTCATAATCAACGATCACATGCTTCACAGTTGGATTGGCAGGTTTTTGCAGAACAAACCCAGATCATGTGGTTGCAACCTTAATTGATCATTGTGCTTTGGGTTATTTTTAAATTGGTCAATAAAATACCCTATGGGTGGGTAAATTTTTGCAGTGATATGTGTAAGTTGAGCCTTCATATCATTGTTGTATGCTTGTTGACCAGCTGATTTCATCATAGCCTCTAAGTGACCTTGATCATTGGATACATGCATGTTCTATAGGTTTCCTTGTCATCAGAGAAGTTGTCCCTTGACATTGTAGTGTTATATTTTGATGAATTTGTGCATATTTGTCTAGGATTGAAGTTGTTGTGGTGAAGTTTTTATTTTTTTAGAACCCAGGAGGACCTCAAAGTTGGCTTTGATTCAATCCTTGATTGAGATGATGAGCATCTTCGTCTTGATTCTCATATTGGAAACATAGATAATTTTTGGGTCTATTGGGGTTGTAGTACCACTATCTTCGAATATACTTGTAAGAATTGATTTCTTCATGATTGTATTGTTGTAGAATTGGGGCTTTTGCTTATTCATTGTAGCTTTATAGGAGGGTTTACACCTTATACTGGTGTGCCCCTCTATAGTGTCAATTAAGAAGACCTCCTAGTCAATGTTAGCTTTAAAAGGAGATGAACCTCCTTGTCCATACCTTTGGAAGGATGACTCAAGGTTTTCTTGTTTGAGTGAGAAGATTCAAAGATTCAACAATAGATTTTAGTTCATCATAGCAGCCTAGAGGGATTCTTTCTTGGCTGATGCACCCCAATTATTCTAGTTCCTTTACCGCTTCTCAAAAATTTCCATGCATCATCAAAGCTCTCACAAAGTTTCCTTTGAAAGTGGAATCAGTCTACTACTTGACATTATCATCCACTCTCCTATAGATTTTTTTAAGATGTTGTATAGATGAAATGTCTTGATTAGGGCATTTACATAGTAACTTGTTCTATCACTATAAAGATTCAAAAAGAGATTTACTTAGGAGTTTAGAAAATTGGGTGATCTTCCCTTGGATTTTCTAACTAAGTGAGGGAAGAAATAACTTCTCAAAAACTTGCTTTGTAGTTCATCCCAAGTGTTGATGTTGTCATGCTCTAAAGGGTTATGCCACACTCTTTCTTTGTATGTAAGAGAGTTTCTAAATAGCCATAGCTTGATGGCCTCATAAATCTTACATGTCTATTTTTTCAATCCATAGAGGTTAGAGAACTTATGTAGATGATAATGGGTGTTCTCACTGATTATGCATGCAAAACTATTATTTTGCACATAATCACCCATTTTATCTTGATTTCGTAATTCCCTGCTGCAATTATTTGGTTGTACAATGGGATGGAGACCATTTGCAGTTTTAGGAATTGTGTACTCACAAGTTTCTTTTGCCTTTTCACTTTTTCAACTATTTGCAACTCTTCTTGGATACCCATATACCTCTTCTAGGAGTATACCTCTCTATGCTTTGATTGTTAGAAGAACATTGTGATTGATTTCTTCTTCCTCCATGTTGGCTATGTGTTTGATAAGGAGCTGGTGGTAGGTTCTTTCGATCTTAGGGTCAAATTTTGTGATGGAATTGACACTAGAAGAACATTGCATACACCAAAGATGTTACTTGAGAAAGGTAGAAAACCACAAATCAATGACTATAAGAGTATTAGCTTCAATTCTTTGTGTTATACTATCAATTCTACAAGAATAATCCTAACTAATATAAGTTTATATGAACATAAAACTTCTTTTTTCCTTAGAAATGGTGCCAAAATTTAATGTGGATATTTTTGTACCCTCAAAATCACTAGAATATAGATATCTAGATTTACCTACCATAAGTGTGACAATCCCACATGCAAGTAACCAGATCTTAACAAAGTCTAGTTTAGGACTAAACTAAAAAGATGGTGTATATAAGAACTATCTAATCAACATAACCGTGCAAGAACCAATATCTATCATAAAAGATGATGGTTGCCTGGTTATGTTGAGATTTCAATAAAAAGGCTCATTAAAATTCTATTTATCAAATGGATGGAAACACCATGGTGGATGCTTTTCACCACCAATACCTATTTTTCTATATATTTGCATCATAAATAAGCATGAATATACAAATTTTTATGATGGGTAAATCCAATCCTTATGCAGTAAGGATTACACCTAGACAAATATCACTCTAAGCTTGATGTCATGTTACCTAGAGATCATGTACACATCACCTTGGGAAACATCTATCTGAATAAATGTTTGAGGGTTTAAACTTGAAACAAAGGATATCCTAGATCTTATGTTCAAAGTTCTCTAAATCTAATATCTGATAAACATGTAAAACAGTCGATCAAATAGGATGTGTAAGCATTAAACATTTGTTTTCAAAACATAGCAAAGTTCATACAAACATAGATGTCATAGAAAAGAATAAAAATGGGTAGCAGGGCTACTCCTCACACCCTAGTGAAGGAAACTACTCACACTTAGTAATAGTAATGAGATCAACAAAGAAAAAGATGTAGAAATCCATCATCACAGAAGAAGATAGAGACATAATCATGGTGTGAAGTGTCCTCTCTTCAAGCTTGTAGATGAGGGTAATTGATGGAGAGACAAGGTAAATCCCTTGGGTTTCAGCAAATGTGAACTTGAGATTGTCAATCTACCTTCTTTGTGTCTGCCCATTTGAAGAAGCAACAGATGGGTCAGTGGTGAATGTGTCCATTGATTGATGGGTAGGAGGGTATCTTTGGCCTATCCCCTTTCAAGGTTTAGACCTTGGAGATTCCAATAATGTGGAGGAATCTTTGATGGATGGCTTCGATTAAATGATGGGGTCAACCATTGAATTCATAAGCAAATCTTGAGTGTGCAATGTGGCAGTGCTTCTGAGTAGAAGAAGATACCTTTCCATGAAGGCAAGGGTTGGTACTTTTAGGCCTGGGATTAGGATCTCCAACTCCTCATCTACCTACACTAATGGCACTATAAGCCATGAATGAGAGGTAGTGCATGAGAAAGACGAGGATACATCATGACATATGAAATACCGACCAATTTGTGTCCCTCGTCAGGAAAAAGTTCCATCAGTTGGTGAATAGGAAGTCATCGCCAATTGATGAGTGTGAAAAGTTCATTTTAGTTGATGAGTATCATTGATTTGTGGGGCCATTAGGCACATATGTCTCATTGGTAAGTGCACATCAATGGAGTGTCTAGACCATGTCAAGTTGTAGCTCATCATATAGAAATCTAATTGGTATGTGGGGTCGTTGAGCAGTGTGGTTGTCATTGCGAAGTGCTCTCATCTGTCAATGAGAATGTTGAGTGCATATCAATGTGAATCCCTAGGGGATTGGTGAGTGGTAGTTGTCCCACACTTGATTTGATGGGAAATCTAAAGAGGCCAATGAGACATTGGATAAAAAAAATCCAAATTATTTAGATTTTTTTGTGCTTTTTGATCAGTCAGCATGACCACCATTCCAAGCTAATGTGTAGAGATCAAAGCTATGACATGCCATGAAATCAATGAAGTATGTAAAAATGTTATCAGCATAAAATTAAAGAAAACTACATGGAAGCTAACTTTAAAGTAAACATGATATTCAAATGCAAAATTAGGCTAAAATATGACTAAAACTAAGATGAATATGCATTCCTTATTTTCCTAGTGAAAATTTACTAATAAGAGAATATGTTGTCTTTTATCCTTAATCACGTGTTTTATCCTTAATCACAACAACTTCAATTTTGATAGAAACATAATTTTGTTTCGAGTGGCATGTGAAAACCTTTTTCTTCAAGTGTGGCTAGAGAGATGAGATTTTTAGTAAGACTTTGAAAATAATGGGCATTGATGATGGTTCTAATAACAACATCAAACATATCGATGTAGACAGATCCAATTATAATAGTCTTGTAGGTGAAATCGATAGACATAATGACAACTCCATCTTCAACTACAGTACATTTAGAGAATCAACCCCTTCTAGGAAACATGTCATAGGAACAATCAGAGTCAAGAATTTAAAAAAATTTATATTTTGAAGCAGAGGATGCCACTAGAAAAAGTTACTATTCCTAAGCAACATTGGCATCATCATGTTTTCTTATTGATCTTTGTTTCTAGACTTCTTTTTATTCTATAACTTGCAACATATTTCAATAGTATGCCCCTTACTTTTGTAGTATTTGCATGGCATTTTGTTATCAAACCTAGACTTAGTTTTTTTTATTCTTTTTTCTTTCTTTTTCTTTCCTTTAGCCTTAGACAGTGAGAGTCTGAGTTTGGATTCTACCAGAATAAATAACTAATTTCTTTCCCATCAAATATTTAGACATGAGAGACTATATGACTTCTTCTAGCTTGATGAAGCTTTTACTATAGACAATAGTTTCAGGAATTTCTTGAAAGAAGCAAAAAGAGAGTATAAAAGGATCAAGGTTCTATCTCCATATTCTACTTTTATGGAAATATCTTATAAATCCATAATTATGGAATAGAATTTATCAATGTGATCATGAATAGATATACCTTCAACCATATCTAGTACATATAGATGTTTCCTATGATATGATTTTGTTTTGAGTCTTTTACATGTCAAGATATTCAAATTGATGCCACAAGCCTATGGTAGTCTTCTATTCAGCGACTTCACCAAGAACTGTGTATGAAAGGAAAGAATAAATGGTGGTTAGGGATTAGTCATTTATCTTCTTTTGCTCAGTTTTTAAGAAGGTTGGTATATTCTCACTCCTAGTAGGACTTCAACAACACCCTATTGTACTAGCGGCATCACATATTGATCTTTTGTACTCATAATTGATTTTGTGGTCAAACTTTTCAGTGTCAAACTTGCTCATCATTGTCCTTGATCACTAGGTTTTGATACCAATTGTTGAGTTGGCACAGCAAAAAGAACATCAATTCATATGTACACCGCGAGAGGGAGAAGAACCATCCACACAATAAAGAATCTCAAGATTTACATGGTTTAATATATATAATCTACTTAGTGGGAAGAGAGAGAAAAATACACTATGCCAAGAAGATTACAAAGGAGAGATGCTCTTTTAAAGAGAATCCAGAAACCTTAAAAGGGTTACACCTAAAGAAGAGAGGGAACTCTTCAATGTAAAAAAAATATCAACGTCTAAGGACCCTACATACAGGCTCCAATCCCAAAGGCATATGTTAAAAATAGCCAGTCCTAGTAGGAGTTTAAGAGAAATAGGAACCCAACTTGCACATAGAGAGTCATCTTTAAAGCAACTACATCCAACTCCAATTTGGAATAGCAATCTCAATCCAACTAGGGACATAGCTCGAATTCAAACCAAAGAAAAACCTAAACTAGGACTACCATGCTCATATAACATTAGAATTGTAATTGGAAATCTTCGAGGCAGAACATATGGCATGGTTTTTGGTTAAGTGTATATGAACCTCTACTTGTATGTCATGCATGGTACTTGATGAATCAAATGTATTGTGGGTATGTAATGGATCGTGGAACCTATAATTTTCGATGTTATGGCATTTTCCCATAATTTCATGCAAAATTATGCTATCTGAAAGCTATTAAGGGATGGACTTGGTAAAGTACATGAGAGATCTCCAACAAATTAAGAAACATAATACACAAAAGCTTATACAGATGGAGGCCAAGACGTGCTCATAAGATTCATTAGGACTGGTGCAAAAGTAACTAATTTTATAATTTATTGAAGGTGGAGCATGAGATGTTTTTAAAACAAATTCAGTTATCCCTTCTTCGCATCGACAATCCTTTTTCACAACACATGTGTTCTTTTGGACGTTGGTGATAAAGTCTAATTCTATTTTCTTGGACTTAGTTTTGGTAACGTTCAGATGGTTGGATGTGCGTTTTATGCGGTTTGAAACTACCTCTCTAACCATATGTGAGTTTTGCCCACCTGTTGTTTCTATTTCTTATCTTTAGTTCTCTCTTTTAGTCTCTCTCTCTCTTCCCACTCACCCCATCCATACTTGTTCTCTCTCTCTCTTCCCACATTCCTCTCACTAAAGAAAAAAATAAGAGAGAGAAAATTGTTTTACGTATAATTTACAATCCGTAATTAACTTTTTGACAAAATAAATATTATTAAATTCCTTACAACATAACATTTCAACAGGCCTAATGTTGGTATTATTTTGACAAAAATATTATTTATTGGTTTAATGTGCCTAATATGAGTAATAATGTGCTTAATATTGGAAGTGCTCGATAATGTGCTAATTCTCTATATGAGCAGTAATGCGCCTAGTATTCATGGTATTGCACCTACTTTTAGTGTAACATGCACATTCATTTCAGCCCAATTTTTATAATGATGCATCCAATAATGGGCTAATGTGCCAAATATGAGTAGCAATGCACCTACAATTGGTGGTAAAGAGCCTACTCTTAGTATAATGTACACATTCATTGTATAGTTTATTTTTTATAATGAAGCGCCCAATAATGGATTAATGCGCCCAATATGAATAGTAATGAGCCTAATATTGGTGGTAATATGTCTACTTTTAGTGTGACGTGTACATTCATTGTATCACTAAAGTTTTATAATGATGCACCTAATAATAGGATAATCCCAATAGTGGTGTTACAACTCATGTTGTTTGATGTAGTGTGACTAGTTTTGTATTTATGGACTCACATATATTGGTGTAGTTGAGGTTAATTTATTATTATTGTAAGGACCCTGACCTGTGTTTAGGGCTTACCCAGTTTGCTTTGCTTAACCTTGATGGTTTGATGCTTTCTAATCACCTTTGAGTAGTGATTAGGGTTTGGTTGTGCTTTGTTGAAGGTTGAGGGTGCTACTTGCAATTAACCCAAGACTAGGGTTTTGGGAGCAAGTTTATCACCTTGAGAGGTGTTCTTCTCTCTCTTTGCTTCCTCTAGGGTTGAGAGGAAGGCTTGGGCTTGTTGTTTGAATTCTTTGGGCCTTTGTTGAGCTTGTTTGGGCCTTAGAGTTCCTTATTTGGGCTTGCTTGGGCCTTGTGTCGGCCAAGAAGAGCTTGTGTCGGCCTAGGGCAGCTTGGTGTGTCACCCATGAAGCTTGGTCCAACCTTGGTCATGTTTGGATAACACATGATGGACATCTTGGACAAGTGTCCTATGGCCTGCAAGAGTGGTGGCTTGAGTTTGTGGACATGTGTCCCTTGGGTGGACGACACATAGCAAGTGTTTACCTTGGTTTCTCCTCCTTTCTCATCTATATAGGTGGTCCCTTCCTTAGCTTGAGGTCCCTTTAGTTCCTCTTCTCCTTGTGCACGATACACCCTCTCTTCCCCTTGCTTGGTGGCCGACACACCCTTGAAGAAGGAGCTAAGGTGGCTGACACACCCTTGTGTGAGCAGCTTGGAGGTCGACACACCCTTGAAGAAGAAGGTGGAGGCCGATACACCCTTCTTGGAGGAGCCTTGGTGGTCGACATCTCTTAAAGCTTGGAGTTCTTCTTCCTTGGAGCTTAAGGCGGGTTGCATGACTCTAACCCTAACTACTCTACTCTCCTTTCATTATATGTTTGCTTTAGTCTTGCCCTTGCACGTTTGGAGTTGTTCTTTAGCTATCTTGCATGTTGTGTGATCCTTGTGTTAGGGTTTAGGAGAGCAACACTACTTTCTCCCCTTGGTCTAGATGAGTGAGCTTGAGCTCTAATGCCATGAGCAACACCCCTCTTTCCTACCCGATTGAGGTGAGCTCATGACTTAGTGGCTTGAGCAAGACTCTCCCCTCACCTTGGGTAAGATGGTGAGCTCGTTTAGATGGTTTAGATATGATACACCTTGGTCGAGATGTGTTTGGGAAGGTGCTGCCTGACATCCCTTGCCCTAGTTTTTCCCTTGCACGGTTTTGAGTGAGCAAAGCTTCTCTTTTGTGCCTTGAGCGGGTGAGCACTTTGGCTCTGCTCGCCCGATGGGCTGCACGCTCAATAAGCTCAGTGTTGTCTCACCCAATACACTTTGCTCTACTCACTCCAGTAGCCTGCTCGCTCAGTTTTCCCTGACTTGCCCTGCATGCGTGTCGCCCAACGCACCTGGTTCTGCTCGCCCGGCTCTCCTATGCACGCCCCTGTGCCGCCCGATACCTTGGCTCGCCCGATAGGCTCTTTGCTCACGCGGCTTTAACCTGCTCGCCCAACTTGTGTCGCCCGATTCTATCTGGCTCGCCCGATATCAACCTGCCCGCTCAGTTGAGCTATGCTCGCCCGATGACCTTGAACGCCTGAATGGCTTGCTCTGCACGTGTGTCGCCCGACACACACTCACCTGCTCGCCCATGCTATACCCTGCTCACCCGGACAAGTCTTGTTCTGCACGCCTGCTAGGGATGCACGCCCGATAGGGGCTGGATAGGTGTGGGTTCTACCCGGGGTGACTTCTAGTGAGGGTTGTTGACCTCTTTTGTGAGGGCACGTCCTGTTATGATGCTCTTATGATGATTCATTGCTTAATAATGATATTTATGTTCTTGTGGCTAAGTACATGCGTATGAATGTAACCACTCTATTTCTTTAAAGTCAAATATGATCTTGAGCATACATTAGGGTTGCTTGATAGTGTGCTTACATGTGTAACATTAAGATGAGGCATGGATATGATTATTATTGTCATCATGTGATGGCAATGTACTTAACCCTAATTATCATTTTATGTTGATAATATGAAGCTCTTGATTATTCATATAGTTGTTGAATGAGGCTAACCATGCAGGTAAGACTTAGCCAGATGAAAGACTATAAGAAATGGTTATATGTGATTACTGTGGTAACAGGCGAATTATGAAAGGTGTTCCATAATGATGATGAAAGCCTTGAGAGGCTATGGCACCATGAATGAGGGATTGAGATCCCATGATATGTAATGATCCTTGAGATGGATTTAGGTGGTTGGAAAGAGGCCAAGTGATAACATGCGATGTGAGATCTTTGTGATGGATCAGTGTGATGTAAATTATAGGGAATGCATAATGATGAGTTTATGTTGTTTTCCTTTGTTATGTTTTGCATGTTATACAACTTGGTTGAATCCCACAATCCATCTAAAAGACACTAATTAATTATAGTGGAATTATATCATGTAGTTTGCCCTGGCCATAGATCCATCATCGTTAGGACTTGGTGATGGTGAAACAGGTTCTCCTACGGGTTAACCTGGAAGTGCATATTGTTGAATATGTGTAGGTTGCTCCTAGCCTGAAAATGAGGAGGTAAGAGTGTAACTTCGGTTACAGACTCAGATATGTATATAGAGCATGGTGAACAGGCCCATGGCTTAGGACATGTGATGTGTGGAGCATGAATGCGTTCATGGCTCAGAGCACGGTGAACAGGCCCGTGGCTCAGTTTTACTAGCACCGAGACCTGTACCAAGGCGGGCTAGAGTGAGGGTAGCCTATGGAGCTGTCCATGTGGCTTAGACCACTTCAGCATGTGACTACGGTCCTGCTTGTGTTGTACTCGTGTACTGACCACGAGGTGGGAGGTCGTGGAGTCCAACTCTTCCATTGACCTTGTTTGGCACTGGATTTTGGCTTCATAGCCAAAGGTTGGATTTGAATGGTACGATTCAAATCCTCAGGGCATAATAACACGTAAAACAGTCGTTTAGTATATGTTGCTTAAGACAAACACGAAACATTGGTTGAGGCCTTGTTTGTGTAGATAACTTTAATTATCTTGCAATTAATGTGCATTACTTCTATGTGGTGTGTTTCATATATAGTTTATCTTGTCAATCATGTCCCATTGAGAGGTATGCAGGTTATATGCCCTTTTTGGTACAACTGGTAAATTGTATGGTACAGATGGCCTTGCTTTTCATAAACCGTTTCTATTATATTTCCTATCAATATATCTGCTCATATAAATGCTTATCTGAGGTTTTTGTAGTTTTGGCATGGAGTTATGCCTCCCGCTGGGACAATGTTCAATTGTCTCACTCCGCTAGTTTTCACCCTTTTAGGTGGTCGAGCTTGTCGTGGCGGTGGTCGCGAAGTTGCGTCCGAGCAGCAAGAAGATCAGTAGAAGGAAAGCTTTGGAGATGCTGCTATTTTGATGTTTTCGTGTAGAGTCTAGAGTCGTCCCTGTACTCTCAAGTCCTTGGCGGTGTTTTGACGTTGTTTTACGATGTACGACCGATGTTGTTTGAATATCCTGCTGCTGGCCGGATGTGGGCCTTTATATGTATGAACAGGTTGTGAATTCATGGTTATGATAGGACAGTTGTTGCTCTAAGCTGTGGACATGTATCCAGGCTTGTATGGATATGTATATAACATGTTTTCTTGCAGGATATGGACTGAAATGTAATATGTTTCTCAGTTTATCAGTTTTCCACAATTGGTTTTAATTAACCCGTGTTTTTGATAAGCTGTGGTTATGGTGATTTCCGCACATTTTCGTGTAACACCTCGTTATCTGTGTGATAATGGGATGTGTTGCCACAAGTTTGGTATCAGAGCTTTAGGTTCACTGAGTCTACAGGGATCTAGGACTAGGTTGTGTTTGTTCTTATGTGTTTTCCAGATTTTTCTCATAGAATTCTTCTACCCTCAGCGGAAGAAAAGCCAAGATGTCTGGAAACCATGAAGAACCCGCTGCTGAGCACAGCGAGGCTGCATCTGTTGATGGAGCAGTAGGACAGGCACATGAAGATCGGGTGCCTGAGGTCCCCCAACCTGACCCAGCCATACTTGAACACCCTGCCTACCAACAGCTTATGGGGCAGTTAATGGCTACGATGAATCTCATGGTTGAGCGATTACCAGTGCCTCCTCCGCGAGCACAGGTTCCCCATGGAGAAGCATCGGGTATTGGGAAGACCTTTGAGCGGCTTCGCCGAGTTGGAGCTTCGGATTATGCTCGAACGGCTGATCTAGCGGATGCAGATCTGTGGCTGACAAGTCTCGAGAAGGCTTTCCGGATCCTTGACATCCCTGAAGCAGACAAGGTAAAGCATGTTGTCTACCTTCTGAAAGGTAGTGCTGGTCACTGGTGGACCATCGAAGAAGAGAAGCGGCCTGGTGAGGTGATCTGTTGGGAAGTATTTCGACGTGAGTTCATCACCAAATACTTTCCAAAGATGTATCTGGATGAGAAGATCAGTCAGTTTGAGAAGTTGCGACAAGGAACGATGAACGTCACCGAGTATGAAGCTAAGTTTATGGATCTGTTGAGGTTCTATCCTCACATGGCGGCAACGGATGAGGAACGGATCAGACGTTTCGAGAAGGGTTTAAGTGCTGAGTTGACAACCCTGGTGTCTGTGTTGGAAAACCGAGAACGGTTTGCTGCATTCATGGAATCAGTTCGGTGGATTGAGAGGACAGTACGGGAGAAAAGAGAGTCTATGTCTCTTAAAAGACCTGCTCAGTTTCAAGGACGAAGGTTTGGTGGCTTTAAGAAGCCCAGGTTTTCGGCACCGTCAGCAATGAGAGGTTATGGTAGGCCATCTCAGTGGTCTATGAGTAGAGGAAGAGGCTATGTTTCTTCACCATCTAAGGCGCAAAGTTCGGCTTCTGTGGCAGTGACAGGGCCATCTAGGCCTTGAGATGATGTTAGGACATGCTATGCCTATGGTCAGACAGGGCATATCAGGTCAAGTTGTCCCTACAACGATGTTGAAGTGACGCAGTAGTCGAGACAGAGTTTCTAGAAGTCTGAGAGACCACAGCCCAGTGGTAGCAGAGGACGAGGATGCGGTCAAGCGTCTCAGGCCAGATCGTCTGCTCAGGGAAGCAGAGGTCGTGGACAGCAAGCAACGACTCGATTCTATGCTATGAATCAGCCGGAGGTGGTGGTCAACCCGCGAGTAGTGACAGGTCAGATGGAGTTATTTCATTCTGATATGTCTTCTTCTTGCTTTATATCTGTTCTGGTTGACCCGGGTGCTACACACTCTTTTATCTCCTATAGTATGCTTGAGAACTGTCGTTTACCTGTTAGCTGTAAGAAAGATAGTTTGTTGTTAGAAACCCCTCTTGATGGTTCCTCTTTGCTTCGAGAAGAGTGTCCATCTTGTGTCTTGTCTTTCTCGGGACATCGCATTCAAGTGGACCTCATACCACTTGATATGCATGGTTTCGATGTCATCCTTGGGATGGATACCTTAGAGAGGTATAAGGTTGTCTTGGACTGCGGTTCCAAGCAGGCAGTGTTCGATGTTGCTGGAGAGAAGTGGGTCTTCCAAGGAGATAGGAAGATTCTTCCGATGTGCTTAGTATCAGCTATGGTGGCAGATAAGTTGTTACGACAAGGATGTGAGGCGTTCTTAGCTCACGTGGTAGATACCGTAGTGGATGCCAAGGCGAAAGGTCCTAGCCTTGAGGAAGTGTCAGTTGTTCGTGAGTTTGCCGATGTGTTCCCTGAGGAATTTCCTGGTGTTCCCCCACCCCGAGAGATTGATTTCGAGATCAATCTAGTACCAGGAACGCAGCCAGTTGCACAAACACCGTACAGAATGGCTCCAGCAGAGATGGCAGAGTTGAAGAAATAGTTGCAGGAGTTGCTGGATAAAGGCTTCATTCAACCGAGTACGTCGCCTTGGGGTGCTCCAGTGCTGTTTGTCAAGAAGAAGGATGGTTCGATGCGGTTGTGTATAGATTACCGACAGTTGAACAAGGTCACGATCAAGAACAAGTACCCGTTGCCGAGGATAGATGATCTGCTCGATCAGTTGCGTGGTACTACAGTGTTCTCGAAGATCGATCTACGGTCTGGATATCATCAGTTGAGGATAAAGGTGGATGACATACCGAAGTCAGCCTTCAGGACAAGGTATGGTCATTATGAGTTTGTGGTTATGCCGTTTGGATTAACTAATGCACCTGCAGCTTTTATGGATCTGATGAACAGAGTGTTCTGCCCATTCTTAGATTAGTTTGTTGTAGTCTTTATAGTTGACATCTTGATCTATAGTCGGGATAGGCTAGAGCACGAGCAACATCTTCGTCAAGCGTTGACTCTTCTTCGCCAACATCAGTTGTATGCCAAGTTTAGTAAGTGTGAGTTCTGGATGGATGAAAAGACCTTCTTGGGCCATGTAATATCCGCTGAAGGAGTCAAGGTAGATCCGTAAAAGGTGGAGTCTATTGCAGATTGGGAACAACCAAAGACGCCGATAGAAGTTCGTAGATTCCTTGGTTTAGCAGGATACTACCGGAGGTTTATCAAGGACTTCAGTTTGATAGTGTTGCCGATGACGAAGTTGACCAGAAAGGATGTACCTTTTGTTTGGGATGACCGATGTCAGCAAGCTTTCCAGAGTCTGAAGGAGAAGCTGACCAGTGCTCCAGTGTTGATCTTGCCAGAGCCTAGGAAAGGCTATGTTGTTTTCTGTGATGCTTCTAAGAAAGGTTTAGGTTGCGTGTTGATGCAGGAAGATCATGTCATTTCTTTTGCCTCACGACAGCTCAAGAAGCACGAGGAGAACTATCTGACTCATGACTTGGAGCTGGCAGCAGTGGTTCATGCGTTGAAGATTTGGAGACACTATCTGTATGGGGAAGTGTGCCAGATCTTTACAGATCATAAGAATCTGAGGTATATCTTCACACAGCACGAGTTGAACATGCGACAACGTTGATGGATGGAGTTGGTCAACGACTACGACTGCACTATCGAGTATCATCCTGGTAAGGCAAATGTGGTGGTAGATGCGCTTAGCAGGAAGTCTTCTCTTTCTTCAAAGAAGGCACAGTTGAGTTCCCTAGTTTGCCATAGGCGAGATATGTTTGTTTCTCTGTGGCAGATGAACGTGCAGATGGAAGTATCCTTGTTGTCTGGTCTTTTCGCACAGATGCAAGTCAAGCCTACGTTGAGGCAGCAGATCAAGGATGCACAGCAGGTAGATGAGGCAGTACAGTTGATCAGATCAGAGTTCAGCAGTGACAAGCGTGATGGGTTTCATGAGTCTGAGGATGGGCTAGTATGCTATCGTGATAGGATGGTGGTTCCAGATGTTGATGATCTGAGGAAGTTGGTGCTTAAGGAAGCACATACGTCGATGTATGCAATGCATCCAGGTGTCACCAAGATGTATCATAGTCTGAAGGACTTGTATTGGTGGCCCGGTTTGAAGAGGGACGTGGCTGAGTTCGTGGCTAGATGTGCGGTATGTCAGCAAGTGAAGGCTGAACATCAGAAGCCGGTAGGTACGCTGCAACCTTTGTCGATACCACAGTGGAAATGGGATCATATAACCATGGATTTCGTAGTTGGTCTGCCCAAGACAACTAGGAATCATGATTCCATTTGGGTGGTAGTGGACAGATTGAAAAAGTCTGCCCATTTCCTGCCTATGAAGATGACGTATACAGCGGAGAAGCTTGCTAAAGTGTATGTTGATGAGATAGTTCGTTTGCATGGTGTGCCAGCAACAATAGTGTCTGACAGAGGTCCTCAGTTTACCAGTCATTTTTTTGAACAGCTGCACAGAGCGTTGGGAACGCAGTTGAAGTTCAGTATAGCCTTTCATCCACAGACAGATGGACAGTCTGAAAGGACTATTCAGATTGTGGAGGATCTCCTTTGAGCTTGCGTCTTGCAGTTCCTAGGCAGTTGGGATGCACATCTGAGTTTGATAGAGTTTGCTTATAACAAAAGTTATCAGCGTAGCATTGACATGGCTCCTTATGAGGCTCTGTATGGGAGGAAGTGCAGATCTCCTTTGTGTTGGTACGAATCAGGAGAACATCAGTTGTTGGGCCCTGAGCTAGTACAGAAGACGACGGAAAAGATCAAGGTGATACAGCAACAGTTGAAAGTGGCACAGAACAGGAAAAAGTCTTATGCGGACAATCGCCGACGACCGTTGGAATTCCAGGTAAGAGACAAAGTGTACCTCAAAGTCTCGCCGTGGAAAGGAGTGTTAAGGTTTGGACGGAAGGGTAAGTTATCTCCCAGGTATATGGGGCCTTACCCAGTGATAGCACGTGTTGGCAGAGTAGCTTACGAGATAGAGTTACCTCCTGAGTTGTACAGGTTGCATCCAGTCTTCCATGTCAGCATGTTGAAGAAAAGTCATCCGGATTCAGGAACAGTGATACAACCAGTTGAGGTTGAGCTTGATGCAGATGTGACCTACGAGGAAGGACCGGTGGCGATCCTTGACAGAAGGATCAAGAAGTTGAAGAGGAAGGACCTGGTTCTTGTGAAAGTTCTTTGGCAACATCGTGGCGTCGAGGAAGCCATGTGGGATCTTGAGGAAGAGATGAGGAGGAAGTATCCCTTGCTTTTCTCTTCAGATTTCGGGGACGAAATCCCTTAAAGGGGGTTAGATTGTAAGGACCCTGACCTGTGTTTAGGGCTTACCCAGTTTTCTTTGCTTAACCTTGATGGTTTGATGCTTGCTAATCACCTTTGAGTAGTGATTAGGGTTTGGTTGTGCTTTGTTGAAGGTTGAGGGTGCTACTTGCAATTAACCCAAGCCTAGGGTTTTGGGAGCAAGTTTATCACCTTGAGAGGTGTTCTTCTCTCTCTTTGCTTCCTCTAGGGTTGAGAGGAAGGCTTGGGCTTGTTGTTTGAATTCTTTGGGCCTTTGTTGAGCTTGTTTGGGCCTTGGAGTTCCTTGTTTGGGCTTGCTTGGGCCTTGTGTCGGCCAAGAAGAGCTTGTGTCGGCCTAGGGCAGCTTGGTGTGTCGCCCATGAAGATTGGTTCAACCTTGGTCATGTTTGGAGAACACATGATGCACATCTTGGACAAGTGTCCTATGGCTTGCAAGAGTGGTGGCTTGAGTTTGTGGACATGTGTCCCTTGGGTGGACGACACATAGCAAGTGTTTACCTTGGTTTCTCCTCCTTTCTCATCTATATAGGTGGTCCCTTCCTTAGCTTGAGGTCCCTTTAGTTCCTCTTCTCCTTGTACACGATACACCCTCTCTTCCCCTTGCTTGGTGGCCGACACACCCTTGAAGAAGGTGCTAAGGTGGCCGACACACCCTTGTGTGAGCAGCTTGGAGGTCGACACACCCTTGAAGAAGAAGGTGGAGGCCGATACACCCTTCTTGGAGGAGCCTTGGTGGTCGACATCTCTTGGAGCTTGGAGTTCTTCTTCCTTGGAGCTTAAGGCGGGTTGCATGACTCTAACCCTAACTACTCTACTCTCCTTTCATTATATGTTTGCTTTAGTCTTTCCCTTGCACGTTTGGAGTTGTTCTTTAGCTATCTTGCATGTTGGCTGATCCTTGTGTTAGGGTTTAGGAGAGCAACACTCCTTTCTCCCCTTGGTCTAGATGAGTGAGCTTGAGCTCTAATGCCATGAGCAACACCCCTCTTTCCTACCCGATTGAGGTGAGCTCATGACTTAGTGGCTTGAGCAAGACTCTCCCCTCACCTTGGGCAAGATGGTGAGCTCGTTTAGATGGTTTGGATATGATACACCTTGGTCGAGATGTGTTTGGGAAGGTGCTACCCGACAGCCCTTGCCCTAGTTTTTCCCTTGCACGATTTTCTCTTTTGTGCCTTGAGCGGGTGAGAACTTTGGCTCTGCTCGCCCGATGGGCTGCACGCTCAATAAGCTCAGTGCTGTCTCGCCCGATACACTTTGCTCTACTCACTCCAGTAACCTGCTCGCTCAGTTTTCCCTGACTTGCCATGCATGCGTGTCGCCCAATGCACCTGGTTCTGCTCGCCCGGCTCTCCTGTGCACGCCCCTGTGCCGCCCGATACCTTGGCTCGCCCGATGGGCTCTTTGCTCATGCGGCTTTAACCTGCTCGCCCAGCTTGTGTCACCCGATTCTATCTGGCTCGCCCGATATCAACCTACCCGCTCAGTTGAGCTATGCTCGCCCGATGACCTTGCACGCCTGAATGGCTCGCTCTGCACGCGTGTCGCCTGACACACACTCACCTGCTCACCCATGCTATACCCTGCTCACCCGGACAAGTCTTGTTCTACACGCCTGCTAGAGCTGCACACCCCATAGGGGCTGGATAGGTGTGGGTTCTACCCGGGGTGACTTCTAGTGAGGGTTGTTGACCTCTTTTGTGAGGGCACGGCCTGTTATGATGCTCTTATGATGATTCATTGCTTAATAATGAGATTTATGTTCTTGTGGCTAAGTACATGCGTATGAATGTAACCACTCTATTTCTTTAAAGTCAAATATGATCTTGAGCATACATTAGGGTTGCTTGATAGTGTGCTTACATGTGTAACATTAAGATGAGGCATGGATATGATTATTATTGTCATCATGTGCTGGCAATGTACTTAACCCTAATTATCATTTTATGTTGATAATATGAAGCTCTTGATTATTCATATAGTTGTTGAATGAGGCTAACCATGCAAGTAAGACTTAGCCAGATGAAAGACTATAAGAAATGGTTATATGTGATTACTATGGTAACAGGCGAATTATGAAAGGTGTTCCATAATGATGATGAAAGCCTTGAGAGGCTATGGCACCATGAATGAGGGATTGAGATCCCATGATATGTAATGATCCTTGAGATGGATTTAGGTGGTTGGGAAGAGGCCAAGTGATAACATGCGATGTGAGATCTTTGTGATGGAATCAGTGTGATGTAAATTATAGGGAATGCATAATGATGAGTTTATGTTGTTTTCCTTTGTTATGTTTTGCATGTTATACAACTTGGTTGAATCCTGCAATCCATCTAAAAGACACTAATTAATTATAGTGGAATTATATCATGTAGTTTGCACTGGCCATAGATCCATCATCGTCAGGACTTGGTGATGGTGAAACAAGTTCTCCTACGGGTTAACCTGGAAGCGCATATTGTTGAATATGTGTAGGTTGCTCCTAGCCTGAAAATGAGGAGGTAAGAGTGTAACTTCGGTTACAGACTCAGATATGTATATAGAGCATGGTGAACAGGCCCATGGCTTAGTACATGTGATGTGTGGAGCATGAATGCGTTCATGGATCAGAGCACGGTGAACAGGCCCGTGGATCAGTTTTACTAGCGCCGAGACCTGTACCAAGGCGGGCTAGAGTGAGGGTAGCCTATGGAGCTATCCATGTGGCTTAGACCACTTCAGCATGTGACTACGGTCCTGCTTGTATTATACTCGTGTACTGACCACGAGGTGGGAGGTCGTGGAGTCCGGCTCTTCCATTGACCTTGTATGGCACTGGATTTTGGCTTCATAGCCAAAGGTTGGATTTGAATGGTACGATTGAAATCCTCAGGGCATAATAACACGTAAAATATCCGTTTAGTATATGCTGCTTAAGACAAACACGAAACATTGGTTGAGGCCTTGTTTGTGTAGATAACTTTAATTATCTTACAATTAATGTGCATTACTTCTATGTGGTGTGTTTCATATATAGTTTATCTTGTCAATCATGTCCCATTGAGAGGTATGCAGGTTATATTCCCTTTTTGGTACAGTTGGTAAATTGTATGGTACAGATGGCCTTGTTTTTCATAAACTATTTTTGTTATATTTCCTATCAATATATCTGCTCATATAAATGCTTATCTGAGGTTTTTGTAGTTTTTTCGTGGAGTTATGCCTCCCGCTGGGACAATGTTCAATTGTCTCACTCCGCTAGTTTTCACCCTTTTAGGTGGTCAAGCTTGTCGTGGCGGTGGTCGCAGAGTTGCGGCCGAGCAGCAAGAAGATCAGTAGAAGGCAAGCTTTGGAGATGCTGCTGTTTTGATGTTTTGGTGTAGAGTCTACAGTCATCCCTGTACTCTCAGGTCCTTGGCAGTGTTTTGATGTTGTTTTACGACGTACGACCGATGCTGTTTGAATATCCTGCTGCTGGCCGGATGTGGGCCTTTATATGTATGAACAGGTGGTGAACTCATGGTTATGACAGGACAGCTGTTGCTCTAAGCTGTGGACATGTATCCAGGCTTGTATGGATATGTATATAACATGTTTTCTTGCAGGATATGGACTGAAATGTAATATGTTTCTCGGTTTATCAGTTTTCCGCAATCGGTTTTAATTAACCCGTGTTTTTGATAAGCTGTGGTTATGGTGATTTCCGCACGTTTTCGCGTAACACCTCATTATCTGTGTGATAATGGGATGTGTTGCCACAATTATGTGCCTAATTTATAGTCAATGTATCCAAAAATAAGATTAAAATACCGAAAAAGTAGTGTTAAAGTGCCTAAAAGTGTTGTGCTAAAACATCCATAATTTTAGGACATGCGCATGTTTTTGTTCAAAAACATCCATTGTATGTGCCTAATTTATTGGCTAAAACACACAAAATAAGTGTTATGGTGCCTAATTTATTTTAAATATGCCTAAATTAATTTGAATGTATAATTTACAGATGCATTTTATGTTACACGCCTAATTATAAGACAAAGCACCCTAAAGTGGTGTTACAACGTCTATTGTTTGATGTAGTGAGTCTAGTTTCGTATTAATAGACACAATGCACTATTATAGTTGAGATCAATTTACTGTTATGCGCCTAATTATAGGCCAATATGGCGTAACAATGCCTAAAAGTGGTGTTAAAATGCTCAATCGTGTTGTGCTAAAGAATCCATAATTTTTGGACGTGTACATATTTTTTGTGCTAAAGCATCCATTGTATGTGCCTATATTGTTGGTTAAAGTACCCCAAATAGGAGTTATGGTACCTAATTTACTATATATGCCTAAGTGTGCCTAAATTAATGTAACACACATAATATAAAAATGCATTTGATTTTACGTGCCTAATTTATAGGCCAAAGTGCCAAAAAGTGGTGTTACAACGCCTCTTGTTTGGTGTAGTGTGCCTACTTTTGTATTAATAGACACACATGTATTGTCATAATTGAGTCCAATTTACTGTTATGCGCCTAATTTATAGGTCCACACGCCTAAAATGGAGAACTGCCTAAAAGTGGTGTAAAAGCATCCAAAAATATTATGCTAGAGAATCTATAATTTTTTAAAACATCCATTATATGTGTCTACTTTATTGAATGAATCATGCAAAACATGTGTTGTGGCATATGATTTAATGTAAATGTCCCTAAATACACCTAAATTATTGTAAAACACATAATATACAAATAAATTTAATGTTATGTCTCTAAAGCATCCAATCTTGTGCTTCCATGTAATATCCATGCACCTATTTTTTTTTACAATTCAACCAAATATTCATGTAATAAACCTACTTCACAATGTAATGCACTAACATGTAATGTAGTGCGCCGACTTAGAACAAATCTTAACATAATGTGTCTAATTTCTTAAAAATATATATGTGAACATTAGTCTTGTTAGAATGTATTTTTTTATAAGGAGTCTAATAATTTTTGTTTTGAGAAAAAATTATTACAAATTAAAAAATTATAAGGAAAAAAATTTATGTATCTTTTTTGTTTATTAGTAATATAAATTATACTCATTTTAATATTTCATATTATTTTTTCTCAAAAGTATATAAACATTAATTTTGTTGGAATGTATATTTTTAAGGAATCTAACGATTTTTGTTTTATTAGAAAATTCATCATGTATTAAAAGTCATAAGCAAAATGTATCTCTCTTTTCTTTTCTCATTCTCTCTCCATACCTACCACCTACCTACCACCTAATACCTACCATGTCACCTCTTTCCGAAAATCACCTTTGACTCCTCCAAAACTTCTCAAAACCTCCACAAAATCACCCTCCACGGTGTCAAACCAGTGTCTCCCTTAAACCTGCCAAAATGGGTAATTGACCTGGGGCACCCGCGGGTCGATCCGTTTAACACAACTTTGGGTAGAGTTTTTGTCCACTCATTTATAAATGGATTAGACCCGACCCAACCTGTTTATTAGGTGGATCTCAAGGGTTGACCCACGATGATCTATTTAATTAGGACACAATTAAACATTAAATTTTATAGAGGAATGTTTATGAGAATTTTTGGAAATAATAAATGCATGGTTTGTATTTGAATATTTAGTGTTTTGTACTTACATGTGATATGTATTTGACATAGATGAACATATAGGGGTGTGTGTGTGTGTATATATGTGTGTGTGTGTGTGTGTGAGTGTGTGTGTGTGTGTATATATATATATATATATATATATATATATATATATATATATATATATATATATACATACGAATATTGTCATTTGCGATTGTCTTGCCAACATTTGTGTAAATGTAGTAAAAATAATCATTTATACTTTATATTGATAAAAATGATATCATTAGTCTAATTTGTTCTAATTTTTAAAGTACAATGAGTTAATTTTATGTGTTTTCTATATACATGCATCAACAATTGTTCTTATTTTATATTTGTAAGTGAAGCATAATAATTAAGTATTTTTTTATTTTTAAATGCTAATTTACAATATAAAAATGTTGTTTTCCATTATCATTTATGTAAAATATAATACAACTACATGTTAGAGTTCGTGTTAGACATAAAAATAGAGTTGCATGCAAAAATAATACGTCGAAAGTCATATTTCTATTGTTTTAATAAGAATTTTGTGATTACTATTAATTATATGGGTACCCGGAGGTCGACTTGTGACCCAACATGTTGAATTTGGGTGAAATTTTGTATGGCGAATTTAGAAGTGAGTCTTTTTTAACCTGCACCCGCGAGACCGTCATATGCAATGACCCAAACCGTATCCAACCCGACACACCCGTTTGACAGGTCTAATCCCCCCTTCGCAGACACATCACGTTACGATTTTCCTATTTTCTTCTGGTTTCTTTTGTCGTTTGACTTTCATAAACTTTGTTTGAATGGGACTTGTTAATTGGTAATCCACCCACAGACGCCCCTCCGCGCGCACCACTACACGTTGGGCTTCTTAGCTGGGCCAGCCTGATATGTTAATTACCTTTATGTTTGTTTGGTTCCGACTTCTTAGGCTTATTTATGTAGGCCTACTGGTTAAGCTTGAAGGAATTGTAACTAATTTATAAATGGTTCTACCCATGTTTTTTAAGTTCACTTGGGGAAGGTATTCCACAGAATATGCGCTTTTGTTTACCTTTGTTGGTCTTTGACCAAGGGTCCTTCTTCATGAAGCAGACGCGGGGAAAGTGACTGAGATGATTGTCTCTGTACACTAGGGTGGTCGCTCCGACTGCGCACGCGCCTCCAGACATTTCTAACCCCACCGTACACGCTAATGCTTTCACTTGAATGCTCTCATACGAGCTTTCAAGTGTATGATCCAAGAATGCTTATGATATCTTTATGAAAGGTAGGTGGGAAAATTAGTGTGTGCGATGCGCAGGGGGAGCGTCAAGCGCGTTCGAAGTGCATCTAGTGTGCGGCGTGGAGCGATTTTCTCATGCGGGGCTAGCGCGGGGTAGTTTTGCATGCTGGCTGGAATGGGGGTAGTTGACGCATTAAATGCATGGCAGAGGAGGAAGTAAAGAGAGAGAAAAAAGAGGGAGAAATTTATATTGCATATAACTATCAAACCGTAGTGTGTTATTTGAGAGATAAAAACCATTAGATTTGTTATAAAAAATACAATTCAATAAGACTATTAATGTTGATATACTTTGAGAGAAATAATATAGTGCATAAAATTAATGTGTGTGTCATGATGATGTTGATGATATGATAAATGATGATGATGATAATGAAGAAGAGACTCATTACATTATGAAGCAGGCGTACTACATTACATACTAGACGCATTCCATTACAGATCAGGTGTAATACATACGAAACAATGTGCATTGCAAAAAAATATGTACATAGATATAACACTAACGGGGTGTAAACATGTCCAAACAGGGCGCATTCAAGTTCAAATTATGCGCAATCAAGTTCGAAATTGGGCTCATGGTCGAACTGGGCACATTCAAGTCAAAATTGGGCGCATTGGATTGATTGTAGACACAATACATGTCAAATTGAGTGCAATACATGTGAAATTGGGTGCAATCAAGACGAAGAAGAAGAAGAAGAAGAAGAAGAAGAAGAAGAAGAAGAAGAAGAAGAAGAAGAAGATGATGATGATGATGATGATGATGATGATGATGATGATGATGATGATGATGATGATGATGATGATATCAATGATTTTGATGATGTTGTTGTTGATGATGATGATTATGATGCACTAACATATAGGCGCATTACAATGTCAATTGCATGCAATCAAATCTGAATTGGGCACAATTAAGTCCAGATTGCGCGCAATCAAGTCTGAACTGGACTCAAGTGAAAGTGGGTGAAATCAAGAAGAACTGGGCACATTACAATACTAACTAGGCACACAAATCCAAACTAGGCGCATTGAAGTCCAAATTGGACGCAATCAGGTCCTAACTGAGTGCATTTAAGTCCAATTTGGATGTAATCAAGTTCAAAATGGGCTCAAATCCAAATTGGGCGCGTTCAAGTCAAACTGAGTACATTGTTATTGATTGTGGGTGTGATACATGCCAAACTGGGTGTTATACATGTGTTCATCTCTTTTATTACTTCCTTCATCCATTATCTTCCCTCCTCACTCATTTTATTTTATTTTTACTTCTCTCCCTCTCCTTTTATACCCCCTTTACTTCCCTCCACTTTATTATTTTTCAAAATATGTCAAGACTGGTCTTGTTGGAAAATAATTTTTATAAAGATTCTAATGATTTTTGTTTAGTTAAAAAAACTCATTATGAATTAAAAACTACAAGAAAAATAAAAACAAATATAAAAATAGTAAATTTACTATTTAAAAAGGAGAGAGAGTGAGAGGAGGTAGGAAGGGGGTAGGGGACCATGTTGGCAAGGAGTTGGCAGAGGGAAGCTCACCCACCCGTGAAACATAGTCTGTGGGAATTTGTGGTCTGCCATTATATTGTGTCGTGAATGAACGGGTGAGCAAACACGTGAATTTAGTTTTGGGTACAAGGACTACCCCCCCCACACACACCCACCCAACCCATGTTTTGGCAACCGATCAGGGTTTTAAAGTCCGAATTGATATAGGTTGTCAAATCAAACTACACTAGTCTTGTAATTCCATTTCAGTCTAACTTAAACTCAAACAGCTTCAAAATCCCAGTCAACTCTGAATCAAGGGGTTGCATTCAGTTGTTACATTTATACCAAGCATAGGTTATATTCGCATCTAGCACTTAAGGCATTAGACCCCTCAGTTTGGATTAAAAAGTGTCTTTCTGTGATAGCACGGCTTAACCCAGTTCGGATTGGATGAATGAGGCGTTTGGATAGAACTAAACTAACAGACTCCATTTGATATTCCATAATCAACATATTGGGACTAAGTCGATCTTGGTCTAGGAGGGATTATATATCACAATATGATTTATTACATGTCTTATTCCAATTATGGATCATCCATTGTGGTATGTTGAACCATGCAGAAATATACCCTCATCCACCGCCCCCCCCCCAATACTCCTCTTATCGCTTGTTACCCCCAAAATCAACACCAAAATAATGCTTGTGAATAGATTTTCTTTGATATATGGTGGCCAAATCTAGTGGTCTTCCTTGCAAGGAATGTTGCAATGGTTTTGTCTTGAATCATCTCTATGCTCCCCATTCCAACCTCCACCAAAAATGACGATGTGTTCGAGCTAGGGTACTCCTAAAGTGAATATAGCATCAGTGCCTACAACATAGAATCTACTTGTCCTATCATCATGGGTGGAATATGTTCTCATAGGTGGAAAAAAGCAAGGTTATACCTAATCCTTCTTTCTTATATTCTTCAATCTCTCCCTCCTTTTGACCACTGCTCAAGCCTTCTCAACTAATACAAGCTGCCAAAACCCTAGCTCACACTTGGGTTGTGTGAGGGCCTTTAAATTGGGAGATATGTTGATAAATGTGATCCAACACATTACAAGATCTGCAAGTATTTCTGACATGCAAACAAATCTATTTTGATTTGCTTCTATTTGTTTTCCCATCAATAGCTTCTCTACAAAACACATTCTGATTTGCATTATTATGTATACTACTTGATTCATTCTTGGTTCCTAGTTGCGGATTTGACCCCGGACGTGCACTCATACTCAAGTATTTTCTCATTGTGAGGTTTTTGGTTAAGTATGCCCAAAGTGCCAATCATATGATGATTACAATGGCATAACTTATAAAAATTCTTTGATTATCAATAAAAGGCAAGCTTCCAATTTATTCAGTTTAATTCAGCTATGAGATAATGATGTAATGTTATAAATGTCTAGAGAATCATATTACTCAATGATGTATGTACTCAAGTTACTACCCTTGTGTATGAGATCATATGGATGTTAAGAGTACATATACATATTCTCATTATGTCCATGATCGGTGTTATTGTGAAAGGTTGATAGACAACAATAAAACATAAGATCGGAGTGTGAGTTGGTTGATGACTAAATATTATTAGTCATGATACGGCAATATCAAACTAAGCACACAGATACATGTTAGATAATAGTGTATCAGACAGACCCTGCGTGAGACTGACACATGGAAGCCATCTTCATGGAAGTCATAGTCAGGTCTCACAGTGATGGTATTGGTTGTGGTTCTTAGACCTAAAACCATTACACTCATCACATGTCGTTGGGTGCATTTTGACATCATCAAACATAGTCTTGAAACATGGGTTGTTATAAAGGTGATGATTGGGTGGCTTTGACATATGGGGATAAATTGTGAATGATAGATATGGGATTTGTCCCTCTTACTAGAGTGTGATGTCATAGACCTCTTGATTAACGATACTGAGAAAAACATGTCCATGCGCATGTGAATCAATGTGATATTAAGCTTACATATATCTCAAATAGTCTGCTCTAGTTTAAGAAACAAGATTGAATAATAATGAGGGTGACTGCTCCATGCCTCTAGTTTAATCTGGACATTAGTGACAAAGGAACCATACAAACAATGTAACACCATACACAGATTGTAGCTTGAAGTTGTTTTCCAACTTTCCATTTACTTGGGTAGTATTGATGTGCGACTAGGCACCACTTATTGCTTGTGATGTCATAATGTTATGGACATTCACTATCAACGTAATATGGGACCTATAGGTTGAATCAAGTACTAAAGTGTTTAGGTATTTGACTTAGGAAACAAATAGGCTAACAGTACTACAAAATGCCCATCTCAAGTGTTAAGACAACCGTCTGGAAGTGCCAAATGGTCATCTCAAGAGTTGAGATTGGCGTCTGGGTGTCAGGCATGTTGTGAGTTGAATTTGTCTAAGGAATGAACCGAACCAACCAAACTGGCTCGACTCGGGTCAATAGATGATTGTCTGGGTGACCAAGACGGCCGTCTCATATGGGTGAGATGGTCCAATTTAGTTGGGGAAGGTTCTAGAGTTTTCCCTATTCATTTTGCTTTAGAAATACTTGTTGTACAAGGAAATCAATGGCTAACATTAATAGGAATTGATATGCCAAATTCATGTACAATTGGGAAACAACCAAATGGCCATCTGGGCTATGCCAAACAACCGTCTGGGTTTCCAGACGACTGTCTAGGCTATCATAGGTTGCAAAATTTCTAGAATTGTTGTGAAATTTTGAGATCTTTGGGTCCCTTCCACTCCTGCATCAACCAGGAGCCTGGACCCAAACCCTATCTATAAATAGAGGGGTATTGGGGGCTTTGTAGAGTACAAAAAAGACAATTGAGAACCAATTGCTCTGATAAATATTACCCTCTTTGGTTGTGGTAACCACGAGATCCTAAGGAAGTCCTACCCAACTAGGGAGGAATAGCCAAGGGAGAGATCAACTGAGATCATTGTTGTGGAAGAGAAAGTTGGTGACTAGTATACCAACGGGAGGGATGACTCCTTCCTGATCGTTCTAGTAGGATGACATGAGTTCTAGATGGTATGTGTGGACTACCATAGAGGCGTGAGGCCGTTGTATACAGCTAGGAGGACAATGTCAATCAGCAGTTCGTGACAAGAGGAGCTGTTGAAGAAGACGAGGTTTGTGATTGTAGTTTGTGGTGCAGACCAGGAGGCGCAGCAATCAGACGAGTCCCAGTCCAACCAGAATTCAGAGTTGTGCATCTACAATGATGAGGATTGTCACTGGACTTTCTCTAAGACCAGCTATATCCTCAAAACCATCATTCTTTCATAACAGTAATTGACACGATCTACTGATTACAAGGAATATGGTCCATAAAATCTTTGTTTCCATTGTTTGCTTTATAGCCATATTTCCCAATAGTGGTATCAAAACTAACATCAATTTATTACAGTATGGGATAATTGATAATCTTGGATTTTAGTTTTGTCGTTCTATTATTGTATGTGATGCAAATAATATCTTATCAAATCCAATACCACAATAGTCCCAAACTAATATATATGATGTATATATGCAATTTACATGTATCGCCCTAAAAGCGGTTTTGATGGTGGATGTGTAGTATGGTTATGGCCAATAACCCCTATAATGTATGAATGGTTGTATGGTTGGATGATACTCTTATCTCAATATGCATACCGAGCCTCTATCTTTTCTTCTCCATGTAAAGTTGATTCTTTCCTACCCTTCCTCCCCTCGAATGTTACTTGAGGTTTCCAAATTATCATGTAAAAGTAGGATAGTTTATTTTATCTTATGACAAAGAAGAAGACATCCCAAAGATGTGCAGACCGACTGAAGGACCTAGAGGACCAGGAGGACGAGCTGGATCGATCGCTTGGTGGACCCAACCGATCATCTGGAGGAGCCAATAGATGGTGGATCGATGGAACTAGATGATCGGTATGACAAACTAACAATCGACTAAGAGGCGAGCCAACCGGTTCAAAGGTTGAACCAGTCAACCCGGATTGGCAAGAACATATCTTCATCAACAACATGTTTCTACATGTGATGCATACCTAGATGACCATAATTCCTTGTGGCTCAAAGGGATTACATTAGGTTGACTATAACCATCACATTCGTTTATAGCATATTTTCATTGTAGGATATAGCATGTGTATGATACATATTATATTGTGGTGATTGGATAAAGTATATGTATATACTTATAAATACAAACTCCCTCAATTAAAATATCATGTTTTAGATGCTTTACAAAAGTGGCACACATGAAAAGCTTGATCGACTAAGCATAGGTTTCACCTCCACTGGGTGTGTCGTATATCTTGTGGAAGTGTGATGGAAATAATGTAGGTTCCGCCTCTGCAGGGAGCATTATTATTGTGTTGACTTTTGGGTCAGGCTTGACTGGTGATTCTCAGAGGATCTGGGCCCAAAGGCATGCAGATGATTATAGTAAGGGGTTAAGCATATCGTCTATCAAGAATTATGTATGATTTAATTGGCAAGAGTTTCCTACCTTGATGGTTGACTGTGTTTACAGTGTTGATCAGGCCACATATGAATTATCTTGAATATGGCCCATTAGAATATTGTACGCTGCAATATTATGGATTGATATTAAGAGCTATCAATTTGAATAAAATAGTGGGAGTGATACATTTTTTCAAATCAAATCAAGTATGGTTTTTGAGAAATGCAAATTTTCTCTTGTAGAATCAATGACAAAAAAAATCTAATTTGTGATTGGTCCTCAAGAAGGACAAACTTGATGGGAGAAATTTCCATGATTGGTTTTAGACTTTGAGAAGGGTTCTCAATGAAGAGTGCAGCTCTACGTCCTTGACAAACTAGTGCCTGAAATACCTCCTCCTGATGCACCTAGGGCACAAGTGGATTCTTACTGGAAGCATGCCAATGATGCCTTAGAGATAAAGTACCTTATGTTAAGCTGCATGAACTATGAGTTTCATGAGCAATGTGAGGACATGAGTATTCTTGATACAGTAACACATCTTAAGAAGGTAATACTTGGGCTTGACAAGCAAAAAAGGGACACTATCTTAAAGGTGATGCTTGAGTCAAAGCTTATAGAGGGAACCTCAGTAGAAGAACATGTTCTCAATATGATTGGGCATGTGTATCATCTTGAAGAGCTGGGATTCACCTTGAGATAAGAGTTGGCTACTGATATGATTCTAAAGACTATGTCAGAATCATGTAGCCACTTTATTGCATGTTATCATGTGAGTAATTAGGCTGGACAGATGTCAGAATTGCTTACCATGTTGATTCATGCTGAAACAAAAGTGAAGAAGGACAAGCCTGTGATGATGATCGGCGGGGCTGAATCCAAGGATCAAAGCAAGACCGAGAAGAGTTTTTTGGTCAAGCCTAAGTTCAATTCTTCAACACTCAAGATAAGGATAAAGAAAAGTACAAGAGGAACTCATCCTTTGTACTTGAAGGTTTTCAGGAAGCAGATAAATCTATCTACTTCATCATCTTGGCTATTAGATACGGGATGTGGATCTCACATATGTTCTCATATGCAAGATTTGAAAGGAAGTAGGCCTTTAGGAAAGGGTGAGGTGGAACTATGAGTTGATAATGGTGCAAGATTTGTGGCCAACGCATTTGGAACCTATAGTATGTCTTTTCCCACGGGTTTTGTAATAGAGTTAAAGAACTGCTATTATGTACCTTCTATAAATGGAAACATCATTTTTGTAAGGTGTCATTTAATGAAAATGGCTTGTTTGAACGGGAGCGCGGGGAAGGGGTCCAAGAAGGTGACTGCGACGGCGATCGCGTCGACGACTGAGGAGGAGATCCCTAGGGCGCGGCTGGAGGACTCGAGATCGACGACTTCCAATTCGGTGGCTGTCCCTCTGGTGCCTGTGGGGAATGCGGAGATCCCTCTGGTTAATCTAGCGTCAAGGAAGCTTCCATCAAGTGAGGGGACAGGAAGTACTTCGGAAGGGAAAGTTAAGGATGAGAAGGAAGTTCGTGTGGGGGAAATAGGGAAGACGCCATGGGTGGACCTCTTCAAAGCAGGTAATTCTTCACCGGTAGGATCCATAACTCTACGCACTGTTCCATTGGAGGTCTCAGATGGGAGAGTTTTCTACCCGCAAGCGGAAGCCGAGGAGAATGCTACGAAGTGGAGGAAGTCAGTGGCAGGTTATGTGATCGATCTGAAGGTTCATCTCCCCACACTAGAGAAATACCTTGCCTGGCTATGGAAGGTGAAAGGTACAATCTGGATCCTGTCATGACCTCATGGTTTCTTTATTATCAATTTCTCGGAGGAACTGGATATGACTCATGCTCTGGAAGATGGCCCATGGTTCGTGAAAGGGAAACCCCTGGTTCTTAAGCAATGGCAGTTAGGTGATAATCTGGAGAAGGAGTCCTTGTCGGAAGTACCTGTATGGATTCGTCTTCACAATTTCCCTCTGGAACTGTGGGGAGATATGATGTTCAGTAGGATCGGAAGCTTCCTGGGAAGACCTATTGATGCCGATAAGGCTACTAAAGAAGGGATGAGGATTGAGTTTGCCAGGATTTTTGTTCTTATGTCTGTTGATTCATCATTTCCTGAATTTATTGATCTGATAAGCGATATTGGGGCTAAACACAGGGTTTTCTTTCAATATGAGTGGATGCCTAAGAAGTGTGATGTTTGTGGTTCTTTTGGGCATGAGAAGCCCTCCTGTCCCAAGAACGGTCTGAATCGTTTTCCTGGAAATGTAAATAAGAAGAAGATGCTGGAAAAAAAGCAATGGGTCTTGAAGGAAAAGAAGGTAGGCAATGAAGTGCCCGAGGCCTCTAATACTAATCTGCAGAAGGAAAGGGATGTTGAGAAAGTAATCTCTAATGTTCCTATCAACAATATCTTGATAAATCTGGATGAAGTGAGAAGGGGAGGTCATGTGGCCCCAAATGACGAAAGAATGAAATCTTCTAATTGCAGTTGTCCCTCATGTGAGACTGGTTTGCTTCTGTCTGGTGTTGATGGTTAGCCTGGGGTTGACTATTCAAAAGATATGAAAGTCCAGGACCTCCTGAGGCTTTGTGAAAATCAGGAAGTCTCTCCTCTTGGAGTGGGATTGGTCCATACTACCCCTGTCGAAGATGGTTTTCAATTGGTGAAGTCAAAGTTAAGAGGTCCCCCAAGGATGACTAAAACTAATAAATCTCAGGTGTCCTTTGTGGCAAGGATGACAAATGCTTCTGAAAACAAATTCCAAGGATTGGATTTTTTGAATGTTGATGATTGTTCAGTTACTTTGTCTAGCAGGCCTCTAGCCCCCGATGAGGGGAATGAATGACACCTGTTCGATTACTTCCTGGAATGTGAGGGGCCTCAATAAAGGAGGTCACCAACATATGGTCCAGGAAGAGCTAGGGAGGGTGAAATATAATGTTTTCTGCATTTTGGAATCTAAAATTAGAAGGAAAAAGACTTGGAGAATTATGCAAAGAATGTGGCCTGGTTACAGATGGTTTGTTAATCATGAATCTCATCTGCTTGGAAGAATCTGTGTGGTGTGGGACCCCAGTAATGTTGATATCAAGATTATTTCCTATTCTGCTCAAATGGTGCACTGCTTATGTAACCAGGGAGGCGTGTGCTTCTATTTTACTGCTGTTTATGGTTTCAATGAGGACAAGAATAGGTATGTGCTTTGGGAGGAGCTTAGGGACATTAATACAAGTATAGATAAAGCCTGGCTGATATGTGGTGATTTCAATTGTGTCGGACTTTCTGAAGAAAGGTTGGGCAGATCTAATCCTAGCAAATAATCTATGCATGAATTCAATTCTTTTATGGCTGATGGTGGTCTTTATGAAGCTAATATGAATGGTCCTAGGTATACGTGGGATAATAGACAGGAAGGAAGTAACTTTACTACCTCTAGAATTGATAGAGCCATTTTTAATGATCTGTTTCTTAGAGAATGGCCTACTTATGTTGGTGAGGTCTTTCCTACTATTCACAGTGATAATAAGATAATCCAGATGTCTCTTAACTGTAAAGGAAGGAGGCTTAATATCCATTTTCGGTTTATTAATGCTTGGACAGAATGTGAAGGGTTTTTGGAGGTTGTGAAAAGGGGATGGGATACTGATGTTCATGGTTTCCCTATGTTCAAAGTCATCAAGAAGTTGAAGTGTGTTAAAATTGAGCTTATCTCCTGGAACAAAAAGACTGTTGGCAACCTCAGTGATGAAGCTAGAAAATTGGAAGGTGAGGCTCTCAAGGATGAAGAGCAGGCTGATCTCCATCCTCTGGATACCAATCTCAGAGATAATGCTGCTAGCATGAGGAAGGATGCTCTTAAAGCTATCGATTTGGAGGAAAACCTTCTTATGCAAAAATTGAGAGTACAGTGGTTGAAGCTGGGTAACAAGAATACAAAGTTCTTTTATTCCTCTTTGCATACTAGAAGACAAAGAAATAATATCCACTCCCTCCTTATTAATGATACTATGAGATCTGATCATATTGAGATTAAAAAGCATATTGTTAATTTCTATAGCGATCTGTTTTGTAAGAAGGATGATTATAAAGCCTGCTGGGATGATAAGTGGACTCTTCCTAAAATTTCTCATGATCACATTAACATTATTTTGAAGAAAGTCACGAGGGAAGATATTGAGGGAGTTGTCAAGGATTCTAATGACAATAAGGCCCCTGGACCTGATGGCTTTAATGCTCATTTTTATAAAAAGACCTGGTCTATCATTGGGAATGATGTTTCTAGAGCTGTGATGGATTTCTTTGAAAAAGGTCGTTTGGTTAAAGAAGTAAATAGAACTTTTATAACTCTCATTCCTAAGATTAAAGGAGCTACCTCTCTAAAATACTGGAGGCCTATATCTCTGTGCAATTTCATTTTCAAAATTATCTCTAAAATTTTGGCTAATAGGTTGAGCCTCATTCTTCCGGATATTATCAGTAAATGTCAGTTTGCTTTTGTGAAGAATCAAAGGATTTCATATGCTATCTTACTGTCTAATGAGCTCCTTAGTGATTTCTCCTGTCCTAATGGGGCTGGAAAGTTCTGTGTAAAAGCTGATATCACTAAAGCTTATGACTCCGTTAAGTGGAGTTATCTTTTTGACATCATGAAAGCTATGAATTTCTCAGCCTGCTGGAATTCTTGGATTTTTTCTATTCTGGACTCTACTACTTATCAGGTTCTTGTTAATGGTGAACCATTGGATGTGATTAAACCCCATAATGGGCTGAGGCAAGGAGATCCTCTTGCACCCCTCCTATTTGTTCTCTGTATGCAAGGGTTTACAGCTATGATGGACTTCAATATTTCTCAAGGTTTCTTTAAACCTTTGAAAGCTTCTAAGGAGCTGAGTGTTTCCCATACTATTTTTGCTGACGATCTCATGATCTATGGAATTACTGACTATCCTAATGCTAGATGCTTGAGGCAGATTTTGATGGACTTTGGTAGAGTTTCTGGACTGGTCATAAACTCTAACAAGAGTCTTATATATTTTTAGTAAGAATGTTGTGAAGGATGTGTTTACTGAGTATGTTAATATCAAAGATGGTTCTTTGCCCTCTACCTACTTGGGAGTTCCTTTGTTTTTGGGGAATCTTACCAAGAACATGTGTCGGCCTTTGATTGATAAACTGAAGATTAAGTTAGATAGCTGGAAAACCCATCTCCTATCTTTTGCAGGGAGAGTAGAGTTGGTTAGGTCGACCCTCTCTGCCTATAGCCTTTATTGGACTGTTGTTTTTCCTCTTCCAGGATCTGTGATTGAAGAGTTTGATAGGATTTGCAGAAATTTCATTTGGGAAGATAAGGAGGAGAAGAGAGTGTTGCATCATGTAAATTGGGAGTCTATTTGTAGACCTAAAAATGAAGGAGGTTTGGGGATTAAAAACACAGAGGATATTAACAAATCTGGTCTGATCTTCAACTTCTGGAACATTGTGCTTGATAAAGATAACCTCTGGGTTAAATGGGTTCATGGCAAATACTTAAAGAAAAATTCGATATGGAATTACTCTTGTAAACCTAATCACTCTTGGTTATGGAGAAATATTATGAAAGTCAGAAAGGATGTCCTGCTGAACACTTCTTTCCAAGTTGGAAAAGGTGATAAAATTCTTTTGTGGGGTGATCCCTGGTTGAAGGGAGCAATGTTTTTAAATGATTGTGTTGACAAAAGATTGTGTTTGATGCTTGGATTGGGAAACTTGATTAAGATCAAGGACATCTTGTAGGATGGTACTTGGAAGTTTCCTGGAAATAGGAGGTTGAGCCCTCTCTTAAAGTTTCTTACTGAAAATGTTTCCATTTCTGATAATCCAGACCAGATCATGTTTAATGGTAAAGTGGAAGTCAGAGTGAAGGATATTTGGAACTACATTAGGTGCAAATGGCCAAGTCTTGGATGGTACAAACATCTTTGGAAGTTGAATATTCCTAAAAATTACAAAATGATGTGTTGAAAGTTGGGTCTGGACTGTTTGCCTGTGATGAATTGGTTGAAGAATGGGCATTTTCAGTTGCCTTCCATTTGTATGCTCTGTAGGATGGATGAAGAGTCTACTGCCCACTTATTTCTAAAATGTGTTTGTTCCCAGGCTATTTGGAGGAAGGCGAATATGGATGGTTTCATGTCTGTTATACCTAATGATTGGTTGGCTATATGGAGCAGTTCTGATAAAAGGATGGCTAGTTTCTTCTCGATTTCTGTTTATTACATATGGATGATTCGCAATAGGATTATCTTTGAGAGCTGGTCCTATGATGGTGATATGGTTTGGTCCTGGATTTGCAGGGATTTTAAGCTCCTTATCGATTGAAGGGTTTGGTTGGAAGTTTCTTCTGGATGTAAGCAGGGATGTTGTTTGGACTGCTAGGTGTTTCTTTGTTGTGGATGTGCTTTTTGGTCTGGTCTGGTGGTTTTTTGTTCTTTGTGCAGGGCTGCAATGCTGTCTTTGTTCTGCAGTTTCCCTGATTAGGGGATGGTTGTATCTTTTTTCCTTGTATCTCCTTTTTTCTTCTTTTTGTTTTGGGGATAGCCCTCTGTAGCTTGCTATCCTATGCTTGTATATATTTCCTGGATTCCTGGTGTGGTTTTTTGGGACCCACCAGTTTCTTTAGATGAATAAAGAGAGTACCACGCTTGCTTGAGAAAAAAAAACATCATTTTTGTATCTTCTATGGACAAGGATGCATTTGAATTCCATATTAAAAATGCTCGATGTTCTATTTCAAAAGATGGGATCTTTTATGGTAGTGCCCCTATGTATTATGGTCTTTACTTGTTAGATCTAAAGACAAACGTATATAGTGTTAATACCAAAAGACTAAAACTGAACAACTCAAACAAAACATACCTTTGGCATTGTCATCTAAGTCACATAAACAAGAATCACATATCTAGAATTCATAAAGATGGTTATTTGGATACTTTTGATTCTGAATCAAAAGAGACATGTGAATCTTGTTTGATGGGCAAGATGGCTAAGACCCCTTTCATTGGTAACAATGAGAGGGCTAGTGATATATTAAGACTCATACACACTGATGTGTGTGGACCTTTTATAACAACCTCTAGAGGTGGGTATCGGTACTTCATTACCTTCACTGATGATTTCAGTAGGTATGGCTATATTTATTTAATGAAACATAAGTCAGAAACTCTTAAAACGTTCAAGGAGTTTATGATAGAAGTACAGAACCGACTTGGTAAAATTATTAATACACTTCATTCTGATCGAGGTGGAGAATACTCAAACCAAGAGTCTGAGGACCTTCTTAGAGCCCACCGGATTGTATCCCAGTGGACTCCACTTGGAACACCTCTGCATAATGGTGTATCAGAAAGAAAGAATCACACATTAATGGACATGGTACAATCAATGATGAGTTTAGTTGAACTTCCGACAACCTTGTGGGGGTATGCTCTACAAACTGCCGCATTTACACTAAACCAAGTACCATCGGAGTCGGTTCAAAAGACACCACCATGTTTATTGTGTACAAACAAAATACGAGTTATGAGATATGGAGTGGGAAACATCTCAATATGTATTTTATGAGGACTAGGGGATATGAAGCATATGTCAAGAAAATGTTTCCTGATAAGATTGGTCCCAAATATGATAAATGTTATTTTTTTGAATATACTAAAGAAATAAGAGGATATCACTTTTATTCGCAAACTGATAGCAAAGTGTTTGTTGTTAGGGGTGCTTCATTCCTTGAGATGGAATTCATTTACAAAGGAATCAGTGGGAGAAAAGTGGAACTCGGAGAGGTTCAGGACCAACAAGAAAACATTGAACCAATAGATGAACAAGAGGAACAAAGAAGTTCACTAGGTGTTGTGGAATCTCAAATTCCTCAAGTGACACTGGAACCTCATAGATCTAATAGGACACACCTTGAGCCTAAAATATTTGTGTTACGACCCCACCTCCCGATAACCCCCAATTAAGGGAGACCAAGAGGTCGAAGCCGCACCCATTAATCCCGGATCAAAGGTTCGACATATAACCATCAACAATTATTAAATTCTAACAGACTATACTGAAAATGGTAATAAAATTTTTTCTGTACATACCTTTTGAAAACTTGGATCTCTATATTTCTATCCATGCCGATACTAATCTATCTAATCCTCCTTTGTACTTTAATTCTCTTTTAGTATCACATGTGCCACTTTACTGTTTGTTCATTTCATTGTACCTAAAACGCCGAAAAACAAAACGTCGGTCAGCCATAGCTGGTATGTGGGGGAAACAATAATCTTGCAACTATGATAACCATGTAATCATTCAATTAATCATTAATCAGTCAAGATTACATTTTACATATAACATCCGCGATCCACGAGTACCCTATCCTCTGTACTATCCCTGTAGTGGACCTGGATCCTACCTTCCTTATGGTAGATCCCCATTAAACCCCTCATGGTCCCACCCATAGGTGAACCAGTTTCTAGGGTTGAGTCACATGGCACTACCCGTAAGTAGCCCACTCCTTAACTCATGGCAGGCTAATGAGTCGCATGGCACTACACGTAGGTAGCCCAATTTCTAACTCTCGATAACCTAGACCTTGCTCTAGGATTACCCCTTTTTAGCCTTTTCAAAGTAACAGAGGTGGACCCGGATCTAGCCAGTTATATATCTACTCATTTATAGTGATAATCATAGTCACTTTATAGTTGCATGAAATAAATAAACATCCAACAGTTTAGTTGCATTCAATGCGATTACACATTCGGGAATCCATCGGAAAACTAACTCGGTTAGTCATAAGCGTAACCACATACCTGATTTGATGAGTCATGTAGATAATTCATCATATACTTCATGTGTATACAATCAAGTCAATCAACAGATCCAAGCAAGTAATTCAATCATCACATAATCCCTGAAAAGAATATATACTCTATTGTTACACACTTCATCAGGAATCTACTCTATTAACTTGGTTTCCCTTTCTATGGTTTCTTGCATCCATTTTAGGGTTTCATTTTGAAATTAGGGTTTCCCTTCATCTTTTACCTTATTAAACCCTAATTTTATGCCATTACTCAAAAACCCTAGTTATCTTATCTATTCTTCAGTATTAAGGTTATCTCACAACATATAACCCTATCTTCACATTTACCGGTACATTACTCATCAACTAATTTCATTAAACTTCTTTTTCATTAAAGCTACTATTTTTATCCCTTTTAATTCATGACAAGATCATTATGTGCATCTATCATTAATTCAAATCTCATTAGGGTCTAATTACCATATGAACTCATTTTGTCATCAATTCCATCTTTTATTCATGAAAAGACCCTAATTACTACTTTTAGGATATTTATCCAGGATTAAGAAATTTCATATACAAATAACTTAGAACAATTATTTATCAATCATACTTTCACATTTTTCAATCTAAAAATGATCTCATCTTCTTTTACCCTAAATTAGGGTTTCTAAATTATTTAATCATTCTTATATGAGGTATAACCCTAAATCATGCAATTCTACCTTTAGATCAGGTTTGAATCTAGCATTATCATCCAACAGGTTATTACTACTTCAATTAACCCATTAAACATCTTAGATTCAACCTTTAATTACAAATAGGGTTTTTAACTCAACTTTAATGCACTTTTCATCATCTTAAAGTATTTTTACAATTAGAAACGGAATCAATATTTGATAATATTTTTAATGGATTCCTCTCGTTCTGAGGATTAATTTTCATATAAGATTCGTCTAAATCTGAGTTACGGTTTGCTAGATATGAATTTTGCAAGAAAATACTTACTCGGCCAATGGCATGTTGCCACGTCGTCAGATCCATGCACGCGTTTGATTTGGAAAACATAACGCAATGTCCGTTTTACCCTCGACTAAGTGGCAGGCTCCCTAACCCTCGGAGGGGTAAAATCGTCCAATGGGCGTCATCTTCTTCCTCCGTTCAGCAACAGCCGCGGCCGCCTAGGGCAGGCCTTGGCGCGGCTCTCCCGCCCAGGTCTGGGCTCGAAGACCACCGGAAAAGCTTTCTCTGTCTCCGAATAGCTTGGGCGCACACAGCTGTCCCTCGAACCACGGTCAAGTCGACCGGTTTCTCCTTCGCCGGCCCTTCCTATTGCAGCCGCTCCTGCAGCCTTGCGGCTTCCGATAAGCATGCTCCAGGGCCTGTCTTCGACGGCCAAGTTGCCCTTTGGCAACGTGGCTCATCGAGCCCTCACTCCGACCTTGCCTAGGCTCCTTCTTCTTCCTTGCTCACGCTGCTACCCTGGACTAGGGTTTGCTCGATGAAGATGAAGAAGAGGGAAGAAAGGATACGTGCATCTTTTCCAGAACTCACCTCTGAGCCCTACCCCTTTTATAGGGTAGAGTTTTCGCACCCTAAGATGTGCATCTAACCAGCCGCAAGGTCTTGTCCCATTAGGAAACCAAAAACCTTCTTTAGAAAGCAAGTTTCTCTCTTTCTCTCTCCATTGATAATCATTATTTCATGGATAATTAGGAATTCGAGAATCTCCTTCATATATTCTCTTTATTCTTGCTTTTTCAACCATCAACACGAAATCATGTTTCCTTTTGATGGAAAATACCATCTTATGAAAATAACATAAAATCCATTAATAATGAAACACATTTATCTTCTTTTTCTCTCTCATTCACCTTTTATTTCCTTATTGGGATTCCTTTTATCCCAAGAAACCAAGTGAATTCGAATTCCACTCTATGATGAGTAAACACTTATTCTTCTTAGAGAATTGCACATTGTTTTTAGCATTATCTCAATTTCTTTTATTATTAGATTTCTATTTATCATTATTCTCTTATTTTGTCTTTTTGGTATTTTATCTTTCTTTCCTCTTTATTGGGACTCCTTGGATCCCAAGGCACTCTCTTATTTCGAAATTTATTTTACTGGAATACTCATTATCTTCCTTAATGCACCTTTATGCATTAATTCACATTATCTTGTTTATTTCCTATTTAAATATTCCTTTTTGAGGATTTCTTTTTATTTCTCTTTTATTTTACTCATTGGCATCCCTTTTATCATTAGAAATCTCATAGATACGAGATTCCATAAAGGGAACTCAATTATCCATCTTTTCACTTAATTTCACATATTACCATTATTTCCCAATTTCTTTCTTCATAAAGGAAATACATAGAATAATCTTTTCTTTTTCTTATTTTTCTTTGCAACTTTAGACTCCTTGGAACCCAAGGAATCCAAGAGGCACGAAATCCTCTTTGGATTTGCCTTCTAGAGGTTTCCATTATTTCTTTTCTCAAATATTCAATTATCCATTTACTAATTGAATTTCCTTTGTTATCTTCCTTTTTATTGGGCCCAATAGCCAATACAGCCCACAAATCAAATAACAAGGCTATTTTAAACGAAATCCAATTATTCAAAACAAATCACTTCATTATTTGTTCAATTATCCTTAATATGATAAATTGCATTTCTCATTAATTGAACCCAAAAATTGGGGTTATAACATCCTTCCCCTCTTATAAGAATTTTGTCCTCAAAATTTAAACAAGCAAACAAACAATTCAGGATAAGACTTTTCCATGTCCATCATTGGCCCCTATGTGGCTTTGTCGTACCCATGGCATTTTCAAAGAACCTTTATCATTACATATTCTTTTCTCTGAGTTCTTTCATCCTGGCATCTATAAACTACACAGGTGACTCAGGCCATTTCAGCCTCCCTTGGGGCTCACTAGGTTCATTGTTCAGCACATGGTCGAGTACCTCACATAGTGCTCTAAATTGGGCACATGGAACCTATCTCACATTACTCTATCCTGAGGGGGAGGGTCAAACCTAACCTTCTCCACCCATCCATCTCTAATGGACCCATGTATCGGGGACTCAGCTCTCTTAGCTATAACTTAGAGGGGTCGGATTTTCATGTCACATTTTCTCCCACAGTAACTTGTATGTCAGTCTACTTTGCATCTGCTCACGACTCTCATCGTCTCTAGGCTCCTTTCAGCCCTTGCATAATCAAGTGACTTCGCCTACACGCACCGTGGTCCATCATGTGATTCTTTTCACCAACATCACCTTACTGAAGTGGTGATCGACACAACCTCCTTTACAGAGCTTCCTATAAAACCCGATACTGGCTATGGTGGTTATCTTCACATCTTTCATAGGACAAAAAAAAAATTGTCTCTTGATATCACCCTGAACGAGCACACATGCCCTCATCAGACCCTTTAGTCTGGATCATACTAACCATAGTTAGGGGTGATAAACTATACTAACATTGAGTTCTTCATGTATCTACTTCCACTTTATGGAAGTGAACCTTTATTCAAATTCAGATTCTTTGAACTCGCTTCATGGTGTAGTTGAACCGTCTCTCTCATGGGTAGCTCAACCAGATCTGTACCTTAACAGAACTCTTCCTTTCTCATATTATCTAGGTAAGGCGACCCACCATAACCCATATTGTATCTCAACCTTCTTGGCTCAGGGAAGACCTATCACAACATCCCTAGTGTTGAGCTCTCATTCCCTCTCAGGGACTCTTTTGTCCTCTATATCGATACACTGGGTTACTGGGGATCGTCCTTTACATCCTGTCTTGCATGGCCCTAAACCACATGCAACCTCATCTTAAGCATCCAAAGTGCTATTGTCATTTTCCACTGTGTATGATGATCTTCCACCATGATTTCCTATATGTCATGATTCTTTCACGATCAAATCCTCTGAAACCTAAACCACTTTAGTCGGGGTTTCATCACCTTCTCTTCCAAAGAAGTACATCTGAGGTTCTACCACCATCCCTTCATTGCATCGAGGACTAGACTGACTAACCAAACAACCTCTTATCCTTTCCACGTATCTTGTTACATCTGAGTGTTATCCAAACACCTCTTCTTTTCAAACTTAGGGTTAGCCAAACAAACTCTTCTAGCTCCTAGTCAAACAAGTCTTAACCAGAGCATACATTACCACCTCTCATCCTTAGGTATTAGGTAACATTAATTCCCATGTATTTCACTTATTATGTCACCTCAAACTATATCTTTATCTTCATAAGAACACTCTCTAATTTCATCATCATGGTGTCCAAACTCAACCTGGTATAATTTGTAAGCTCCATTTAGCTCATTCTAGAAACATCATCATAAGGTGACTACCTCATTCCTCTTAGGGTTTACAAACCATCCATGTATCATTCACTTTACCAGGGTAGATATCTTCTCTATCCCATTTCTCGTGGCAATGCTCCAACCTACATCATCTCTTATCCTTGGTGTATGACATGCATAATGTCCTATCTCTCACCCCCATAACAAGAATAAATAAGCATTTGGCTGCAGTCCAAATACAGAGTTCTTCCTGTTCCAAGAGTAGAGATGGTACATCCCACCTCGCCAGTACACCTTCAAATCTAGGTTGAAACGTGACACCTACGTCTCTATTTCACAAACATCTTAATATCAAGGTTACTTCCATGGAACACTGGTTTTGAACCTACTTGGGTTTACACACCATCCTTGGTCATCTCCTCCAGGTCTAAAGGGTACCGACTCTTTTGGAGTCTTCCCTCTTCCCTCATGCATCAAGAGAGTGCCCTACTCATCTGCCCCTTGGGTCCCATGAATTCATGAAGGTGATCAATCTCCTAACCCATGGCCCTCAGGCAATGATAGCTGTTACCTCCCGACCCTATGGTCACGTGCAACTGGGGAATTAGGCAACTCCTATCTTTATCGGTCTTATCCCTACCTGACCCTAGGATTGACTTAGGCTTCACCATCATAGTACATGTTCACTTAAAACCTTACCCAAGTCTTCATCATCTCTCTTTCTGCATTCATGGGATGACTATCATCCTTTCATCAGGATTATGGCAACCTGCCTACCTTGGTCAAGCCCCATACCGATTACCTCCATGGTAACTCATTCATATGAAATTAGAGATGGATATCTATGGGTCTACAAGTTCATTCTCATACCATGTACTTTTCACTTAGCTTTTCAAGATCCTAAGAGACCCCTTTATGTTACCTTAAACTAACCAAAACTGATATACACCCTACCAAAGGTGTCTCTCTCCCAGGATGGGAGGAAATCTATCTCTTGAAAGTAAGGTAACAAAAGCTCTTAGGTCTAGGGTTTACATCCACATGAGCCTACTTAACCCTAGCAAGCCATTAAGGCATAAACAGATCATCTACTGAACCATACTAGGTCATACTTGTCCTCTTTCCTCAATGCTGGATCAAGATCATACCTTCCTTTATCATCAACCTAGCTATGAGGGGTTCATTACACATACCTTAAACTTAAGGGACTTCCCTTTTCCTTTATTCATGAGGCGTACCATGCTTGAAACTATAGAAACTTAATTCTCATCATGAGCATTAGGTATACCACTTCCCCTCTTAGGCCTAGGAACCCTAGGTTCACTTTTAGGTGTCCAACTGCACGCTCTATCTCTGAGCCATGAATCAAGCTGGCAAAAGGCATCTCGTGCACTTCCTGTCATCCTTTGACTTGAGCAACACTTAGAGTTGGATTCTCCTCAAGGACAAACCGTAAGGTACAAGGCCTCATAACCTGTTACTAATCCACTTCAGGATATACAAAACATCTTCTTCCTACCTCGGAAGGTAAACATCTCTACCATAGGCACGTAGGTACCAGAAGCTTCATCTTTTCTCAAGGGTTCGGTCCCTCTAAAGACAACCAAGGTATCATCAACTTTCAGGGACCAATCATGAGGCAACCACCATCATCCATTGTTCAGGGTTTTAGGCTTTCAACCTTCTTGCTGGGTTTCCTGGTCTCTCTAGAGCTAACCCTACATCCAACCTCACCATTAGAGGTCCTCTCTTTATGAAGGTTCAACCTCAAAGGCATGCTCTACATGGGTGAAGCCTAGGTTTGAACTTATGGTTGCTCAAGATCATCCATAACCCTTTATGCTCCATCATGATTCCTTATCCTGGGTTTCATCCTACCGTCAGCACTATGACGTGCCCTAGGTGCTAGCTATACCCTACTTGCACATGCCCATAGGGTTTCTAAGGTCCTTCACTAACCTCATCATCTAAGGAGTTATCCTTTACCCTGACATGCACGATCCTTCCCAGGGTTGGGTTGCCAAAGGTGTTAGGTCATCCATGGATCATATGGCATCGCAAAGGCATGTCCTATCAAACACCTGGTCCAACTCATCTCTCTCTAACCTTCACTTAGGGTTAGGGTTAGCATCATTCTCATAGGGTGCGCCAGGTCTCTACTAGAAATGGAGATCTCTATCTCCAAGACTGACTTATCCTCCTGACAAGAAGGTCTAGCCTCAGGTCTCTTTTGAGGACATGACATCTTATGTCATACGACCTAAACATGTATCTATTATTTATTTTGCGCTTAATCTATTAAGCTTATGTCCATGACATCTTATTTACATGCCTTTCATTTAATGGAGGATTCCTTAAACCTTATTAACCTTTCCCATACCTCAGGAGGGTGAGGAGAAGAAAGAAAACCCTAATCCTTTAGGTCCTTATCAGAATTTTGTGATGAGAAGGGATGAGTAGGATGAGAAGTCCTAAAGGTATCTTATTTCGATTCATACCCTAAGACTTTGGCCAGGCGGTCACACGGGTCCAGGAGTCCTCGTATTCCGACTAGCGGTGCGGAGGAAAATCTTGCCAGCCCCCGGTCGTGATCCCTTTCTAGACACCTCCGTCATTCGGATACTCCTCTAATAACTCCCTTGGGTTCTATGGAGTTTGTAAAATTTAATAATTATTAGTGGTTAAATGAGGAACCTACGCTCTGATACCAAATGTTACGACCCCACCTCCCGATAACCCCCAATTAAGGGAGACCAAGAGGTCGAAGCCGCACCCATTAATCCCGGATCAAAGGTTCGACATATAACCATCAACAATTATTAAATTCTAACAGACTATACTGAAAATGGTAATAAAATTTTTTCTGTACATACCTTTTGAAAACTTGGATCTCTATATTTCTATCCATGCCGATACTAATCTATCTAATCCTCCTTTGTACTTTAATTCTCTTTTAGTATCACATGTGCCACTTTACTGTTTGTTCATTTCATTGTACCTAAAACGCCGACAAACAAAACGTCGGTCAGCCATAGCTGGTATGTGGGGGAAACAATAATCTTGCAACTATGATAACCATGTAATCATTCAATTAATCATTAATCAGTCAAGATTACATTTTACATATAACATCCGCGATCCACGAGTACCCTATCCTCTGTACTATCCCTGCAGTGGACCTGGATCCTACCTTCCTTATGGTAGATCCCCATTAAACCCCTCATGGTCCCACCCATAGGTGAACCAGTTTCTAGGGTTGAGTCACATGGCACTACCCGTAAGTAGCCCACTCCTTAACTCATGGCAGGCTAATGAGTCGCATGGCACTACACGTAGGTAGCCCAATTTCTAACTCTCGATAACCTAGACCTTGCTCTAGGATTACCCCTTTTTAGCCTTTTCAAAGTAACAGAGGTGGACCCGGATCTAGCCAGTTATATATCTACTCATTTATAGTGATAATCATAGTCACTTTATAGTTGCATGAAATAAATAAACATCCGACAGTTTAGTTGCATTCAATGCGATTACACATTCGGGAATCCATCGGAAAACTAACTCGGTTAGTCATAAGCGTAACCACATACCTGATTTGATGAGTCATGTAGATAATTCATCATATACTTCATGTGTATACAATCAAGTCAATCAACAGATCCAAGCAAGTAATTCAATCATCACATAATCCCTGAAAAGAATATATACTCTATTGTTACACACTTCATCAGGAATCTACTCTATTAACTTGGTTTCCCTTTCTATGGTTTCTTGCATCCATTTTAGGGTTTCATTTTGAAATTAGGGTTTCCCTTCATCTTTTACCTTATTAAACCCTAATTTTATGCCATTACTCAAAAACCCTAGTTATCTTATCTATTCTTCAGTATTAAGGTTATCTCACAACATATAACCCTATCTTCACATTTACCGGTACATTACTCATCAACTAATTTCATTAAACTTCTTTTTCATTAAAGCTACTATTTTTATCCCTTTTAATTCATGACAAGATCATTATGTGCATCTATCATTAATTCAAATCTCATTAGGGTCTAATTACCATATGAACTCATTTTGTCATCAATTCCATCTTTTATTCATGAAAAGACCCTAATTACTACTTTTAGGATATTTATCCAGGATTAAGAAATTTCATATACAAATAACTTAGAACAATTATTTATCAATCATACTTTCACATTTTTCAATCTAAAAATGATCTCATCTTCTTTTACCCTAAATTAGGGTTTCTAAATTATTTAATCATTCTTATATGAGGTATAACCCTAAATCATGCAATTCTACCTTTAGATCAGGTTTGAATCTAGCATTATCATCCAACAGGTTATTACTACTTCAATTAACCCATTAAACATCTTAGATTCAACCTTTAATTACAAATAGGGTTTTTAACTCAACTTTAATGCACTTTTCATCATCTTAAAGTACTTTTACAATTAGAAACGGAATCAATATTTGATAATATTTTTAATGGATTCCTCTCGTTCTGAGGATTAATTTTCATATAAGATTCGTCTAAATCTGAGTTACGATTTGCTAGATATGAATTTTGCAAGAAAATACTTACTCGGCCAATGGCATGTTGCCACGTCGTCAGATCCATGCACGCGTTTGATTTGGAAAACATAACGCAATGTCCGTTTTACCCTCGACTAAGTGGCAGGCTCCCTAACCCTCGGAGGGGTAAAATCGTCCAATGGGCGTCATCTTCTTCCTCCGTTCAGCAACAGCCGCGGCCGCCTAGGGCAGGCCTTGGCGCGGCTCTCCCGCCCAGGTCTGGGCTCGAAGACCACCGGAAAAGCTTTCTCTATCTCCGAATAGCTTGGGCGCACACAGCTGTCCCTCGAACCACGGTCAAGTCGACCGGTTTCTCCTTCGCCGGCCCTTCCTATTGCAGCCGCTCCTGCAGCCTTGCGGCTTCCGATAAGCATGCTCCAGGGCCTGTCTTCGACGGCCAAGTTGCCCTTTGGCAACGTGGCTCATCGAGCCCTCACTCCGACCTTGCCTAGGCTCCTTCTTCTTCCTTGCTCACGCTGCTACCCTGGACTAGGGTTTGCTCGATGAAGATGAAGAAGAGGGAAGAAAGGATACGTGCATCTTTTCCAGAACTCACCTCTGAGCCCTACCCCTTTTATAGGGTAGAGTTTTCGCACCCTAAGATGTGCATCTAACCAGCCGCAAGGTCTTGTCCCATTAGGAAACCAAAAACCTTCTTTAGAAAGCAAGTTTCTCTCTTTCTCTCTCCATTGATAATCATTATTTCATGGATAATTAGGAATTCGAGAATCTCCTTCATATATTCTCTTTATTCTTGCTTTTTCAACCATCAACACGAAATCATGTTTCCTTTTGATGGAAAATACCATCTTATGAAAATAACATAAAATCCATTAATAATGAAACACATTTATCTTCTTTTTCTCTCTCATTCACCTTTTATTTCCTTATTGGGATTCCTTTTATCCCAAGAAACCAAGTGAATTCGAATTCCACTCTATGATGAGTAAACACTTATTCTTCTTAGAGAATTGCACATTGTTTTTAGCATTATCTCAATTTCTTTTATTATTAGATTTCTATTTATCATTATTCTCTTATTTTGTCTTTTTGGTATTTTATCTTTCTTTCCTCTTTATTGGGACTCCTTGGATCCCAAGGCACTCTCTTATTTCGAAATTTATTTTACTGGAATACTCATTATCTTCCTTAATGCACCTTTATGCATTAATTCACATTATCTTGTTTATTTCCTATTTAAATATTCCTTTTTGAGGATTTCTTTTTATTTCTCTTTTATTTTACTCATTGGCATCCCTTTTATCATTAGAAATCTCATAGATACGAGATTCCATAAAGGGAACTCAATTATCCATCTTTTCACTTAATTTCACATATTACCATTATTTCCCAATTTCTTTCTTCATAAAGGAAATACATAGAATAATCTTTTCTTTTTCTTATTTTTCTTTGCAACTTTAGACTCCTTGGAACCCAAGGAATCCAAGAGGCACGAAATCCTCTTTGGATTTGCCTTCTAGAGGTTTCCATTATTTCTTTTCTCAAATATTCAATTATCCATTTACTAATTGAATTTCCTTTGTTATCTTCCTTTTTATTGGGCCCAATAGCCAATACAGCCCACAAATCAAATAACAAGGCTATTTTAAACGAAATCCAATTATTCAAAACAAATCACTTCATTATTTGTTCAATTATCCTTAATATGATAAATTGCATTTCTCATTAATTGAACCCAAAAATTGGGGTTATAACAATTTGGATGTCTTATAACTCAGGAAGTCAGTGAATTAGTCATAGATCATGAGCCAATTACCTATCAAGATTCTATACAGGGACCAGAGTCTGAGAAATGTCTTGAGGCCATGAGATCTGAGATGGAATCCATGTATACCAAGAAAGTATGGACTTTGATGGATCCACCTAAATGGGTAAAACCCATAGGGTGTAAGTGGGTCTTCAAGAAGAAGACTGACATGGATGGAAAATTTCAAACCTATAAGGACAGATTGGCTGCAAAGGGTTTCAAACATGTTCAAGGTGTTGACTGTGATGAAACCTTTTCTCCATTGGCCATGTCTAAGTCCATCAGGATCATGCTTGCTATTACAAATTATCATGACTATGAGATTTGGCAAATGGGTGTTAAAATCACATTCCTTAATGGTAATCTTGTTTAGGATGTGTACAATACACAACCTGTACGGTTTATAGATCCAAAATTTGCAAATAAACTCTGTAAGCTACAAAGATCAATCTATGGATTTAACTAAGCATCTCAGAGCTGGAATCTTCATTTTGATGAGATAGTCAAAGAGTTTGGCTTTACTGAAAATGAAGTTGAACCTTGTGTGTACAAGAAGGTTAGTGGGAGCATAGTGACATTCCTCATATTGTATGTAGATGACATACTATTGATGGGAAAGACATTCCTGCATTACAAAATGTAAAGACTTGGCTTGGAAATACATTCTTTATGAAAGACTTGGGAGAAGCATCCTACATCTTAGAGATAAAGATCTATAGAGATAGATCTAGGAGGATTCTTGGACTAAGTCAGAGAACATATATTGACAAAGTGTTGAAGCAGTTCATGATAGAAGAACTCAAAAAGAGGAAACCTACTAAAGTTGCATGGAGTGCCCATATCTAAGAGTCACTGTCCCAGTTCTTGTGAAGAAAGGGAACGCATGAGCGAGATTCCATATGCCTCAGCAATTAGATCAATCATGTACGCAATGTTGTACACCCATCTAGATGTATCATATGCCTTGAGCATGACGAGCAGGTATCAGTCAGATCTAGGTGATGCTCACTAGACAACAATGAAGAACATCCTCAAGTACTTGAGAAGGACTAAGAATTAGTTCTTGGTCTACTGAGGAGAGGAAGAGTTGGTGGTAAAGGGCTAAACTTATGAAAGCATCCAGACTGATCAAGATGATTATAAGTCACAATTAGGATTCATATTCTGCCTCAACAATGGAGTTATTAGCTGGAAGAGTTCCAAGCAAGAAACAATTGATGATTCTATAATAGAGGTCGAGTATATTTTTGCGTCGAGTACAACAAAGGAGGCTGTACGGATCAACAAGTTCATTATAGAACTTGGGGTCTTTCCGAACATAAGCGATGCAATCGAGCTATATTGTGACAACAAGAGAGATATTGCACAAGCTAAGGAACCCAGATCACATAAGCACTCAAAGCATATACAAAGGTGGTATCATCTCATACGAGAGATCATACAATGAGGAGATGTAAAGATTTGCAAAGTACCAACTGAGAACAATGTTGTTGATTCCTTGATAAAGGCACTTTCACAGCAAAAGCATGATGGTCATGTAAGGTTACTTAGAATGAGATTCATGGGTGATTGGTTGTAAGTAAAAGTGGCAGTCTGTTGGTTAAGTATGCCCAAAAATCCAATCGTGTGATAATTGTAATAACATAACTTCTAAATATGATGTGATTATTAATAAAAGGAAAGCTTCCAATTCATAATATTTAATTCAGTTATGAGATAATGATGTAACATTATAAATATATTGAGAATCATATTACTCAATGACGTTTTACTACCCTTGTGGATGAGATCATATAGATGTTAAGAGTACATATACATATTCTCATTATGTCCCTGATCGGTTGTTATTGTGAAAGGTTGATAGACAACAATAACACATAAGATCAGAGTATGAGTTGGTTGATGACTAAATCTTAGTTCAAGAAACAATATTTAATAATAATGAGGATGACTGCTCCATGTCGCTAGTTCAATCTGGACATTAGTGACAAAGGAACTATACAAACACTATAACACCATACACAGATGGTAGGTTGAAGTTGTTCCTTAACTTTCCATTTACTTGGGTAGCATTGATGTGCGACTAGGGACTGCTCATTGCTTGTGATGTCATAAGTGTTATGGACATTCACTGCCAACATATTATGGGACCTTTAGGGTCACACACATAGGTCTTGACCTAGAAGAGGGGTTCAGATCTCAAATGACAGTTGAATTAAGTACTAAAAAGTTTAAGTATTTGACTCAGGAAAAAAATAGGCTGACAACACTGCCAATTCCCATCTCAAGTGTTGAGGCAGTCGTCTGGAAGTGCCAAATGGTCATCTTAAGAGTTGAGATGGGTGTCTGGGTGTCAAGCCTGTTGTAAGTTGAATTTGGCTAAGGAACAAATCAACCCAACCAAACTGGCTCAACTCGGGTTACCAGACCACTGTTTGGGTGACTGAGACGGTCGTCTCACATGGACGAGATGGTCCAGTTCATTCGGAAAAGGTGCTAGACTTTTTCCTATTCATTACGCTTGAGCAATACTTGTTGCACAAGGAAATCAATGTCTAACATTGATGGGAATTGATTTGCCAAATTTGTGTACAATTAGGAAACAACCAAACAACCATATGGGTTGTGCCAAACAACCATCTGGCATGCCAGATGACCATCTAGGTTTCCATACGAGCGTCTGGGCTGTCGCAGGTTGCAAAATTTCCATAATTATTGTGAAAATTGGATATCTTATGGTCCCTTCCACTCTCGCATTGACTGGGAACCTGGATCCTAACCCTCTTATAAATAGAGGGGTATTAGGGGATTCTGAGAGCACAACATAGACAATTGAAAAATAGTTGCTTTGACAAATGTTGTCCTCTCTGGTTGTGGTAACCACGAGAGCCTAGGCAAGTCCTACCCGACTAGGGAGGGATAGCCAAGGGAGAGAGTCGTTGAGTCATTGTTGTGGGAGATCTAGTTGGTGACTAATACACTAACCAGAGGGATGACTCCTTCCTAATTATTCTAGTAGGATGATAGGAGTTACAGGCGGTCTGTATGGACTACCATAGAGGTGAGGCCATTGTCTGCTTCTAGGTGGACAACGTCAACCAACAGTCTATGACAAGAGGAATTGTTGAAGAAGATGATGTTTGTTACTGCAGTCCATGGTGCAGACCAGGAGGTGCAGCAGTCAGACGAGTCCCAATACAACTAGGATTCATAGTTTCTCATCTATGACAAGAAGGATTGTTGTTGGACTTGCTCTAGGACCAAGTTATCCTTGAAACCATCCTTCCTACATTATATTAATTAACGCGATCTACTGATTATAGGGAATATGGTCCATAAAATTTTTGTTTCCGCTGCCTACTTTGTGGCCATATTTCCCAACAAATCCTCCTTGCATTCGACTGGAATGAGATTCAACTTTTTTTCTAGATTGTTGTCAATATTCTAATTACAATGTAGTCATCTTATTTGTTTAAGATACATTCCATTTGTGTGTAAACAATAGGTAGTCAAAAATGTAGTGTGTAGTACACAAATAGATGGGATAGTTGTTTATGTAGTGAGTCATGCACATTTCTATGGTTACCATGTAAGCATGGTTGGATCTACTTGTATTGAAGTTGGATTGTACCTATTGATTTATCTGTTTGGTTGACAGTACTGATATAATTGTGACTAATATGCTATGTTCCATGCATACCTAATTGTTGTGGCGATAATTGTGTGTTCACATTAAGGATGTTTATTTTTTTAATACCAACATGATGTTCGATGTTAGGGAGTAATAACATGCAATGAGTTTTTAAAATGGTAAAAGCTATCATTGATGCATATTGTAGTTTTAAATTTTTGCCCTAATATTTTAAGTGGTAATTGTGATAGAAGGGAGTAACAGAAAATTCCATGATCATCTAGATTTTGGTATATCTCTAGAAAACAAATATGCTGATAAAAATACATGATTTTCAATATATATATATATATATATATATATATATATGGGGAGTTATTCAATACCCATGTGGGTACTGTTGAAATAGTTATCGGTGCTCAACTAAGCGGTGGCATTGATTGTAAATACATCTCGATACTCCCATTCTCATCGTCTTGTCGGTCTTCACTTTCCGCCTCTTTGTCGATCATATCCCAGTGCTCACACTCCCTCTGAACCGTCTCCCTACTGAAGGTGCAATGCTTGTTGGGGCATGGAAATTGCGACTCCGACACACGCACACATGCGCCCGCTTCCTAATTTGTCCCAAATATTCTAATTTATGTAAACTCCTACTTTATGTAAACTCTCTTTGGCTCCGGCTGACAATCCGATGACAAACTGTCAAAAAGATCGGCGTCAATGGAGAGAGCAGTGTACAGGCCCCCAGAGATTCATCCCAATTTGAAGACTACAGTCGAGGTCTAGTCTACCTACCGACGTTATTGGTCTCTCTCCTCCGTGCTCCACACTATCTGGTGTATACTACACCTTCAGCTCAGCTAGATTTTCAATTCATTGTACACCATCAACTGACTTGTCCTCTACGTCTTCGTCTTCCCACCGTTGTGGATTCTCCTACCCTCAGTCGGCGCATGGACACGGCAGCTGGCACACAAAAATGACAACGAGGTCATGATTTGCTTCAACCTCATTGGCCGCTGACGTGGCCCATCAGGCTCCTCCACTTGGCTATGTGATCTCCTGCCTCGACGCATCATTCCTTACAGTAGTTGCAATGAAGCTGTCGGTAGTGCTGGTGTGTGCTATGGTGGACCAGTATGTGTTGTGTCTATGCCTATGACGTTTATGATAGGTGAGTTGGGCCCGCCACAGGAGCTCGAAGAAGCTGGATGTGTGGGGTGAGACGGTGAAGATGTCACCATTAATTCTGGTGAGGAAGATGGCCACTTGGGACAAGTGGAGGGGGAAGAGTTGGGGAGGAGGAGCTAGGGAGCGAATTTGTTTGAATAAATGCAGAGGAAGGCTTAGATGGGAGGTGGTAAACCAAAAAAATGAGAGTCTGAGAAATCAGTCGGCACCTACATATCTAGTCTATGATTCCACAGCAAGGGAGATCTGGTTGTCACTGGGGGTGTGGGAAGTGGATGGCAGCCCAAACTACCTCTTGTCCCTATGATAAAGAGTTTGCGTCGAGATCATTCGATGAAATGCCACAGACATCAAGCTTACAGAACTAAACTATTTTCCTTTTAAGTGGTAAGGAATTGAATGACGTGATACTTTAGATAATGGTGATTAACGAGCATGGTTGTTTCTCTAAGATATGATTCAATACACATTAGTGTTTGTGTAATATCCTTGACTTCTCTAGTATTTAGTATAGAAATAGTTTCAATGGTGTTCATTTCCTTCCCATAGGAATCTGGAAATATGCCTTTCAAAATAGCTTATGTTAGGCTGCTCTGTAGTGATGGATCAGCTTTTCTATTTTCTAATTATACAACAGATAAAGGCTTGTTTCTTTTATTCATGAAAATTAGATGGCAATCAATTTTCCAGTCTGAGTGAAATCACTGCTCTTTGGGCCTTGTTCATCCCATATATGCACAAAGGCTGGGGTAGCTGTGTCTAACTGTGTCTGTTAAAAGAAGTGGACAAGGGAGTAGGTCGCTAATGTTTTTCGCCGCCTCAGTGAAATATGTGAAGAAGGAAGAGCACAAAACTCTTCCATGTCATTGGTCGTGATGTTGTTGGATTTTAACCCCTGGGAGTCAAAGTTTGTTGTCTTGATGTTGTTGGTTTAATCAGAGGTGTACACCGGTGTGGATGACAAGACCAAGGGGATATTCATTCATCCTCCCAACTCATCCTCATGACTTTGAATCCAATTCATTGGTACCAAGTAGACTAGAAATATACATATGAGCACACTAACACATACTATATCACATGAGAATTGTTATGTATTTATGTAGTCTCACATTTCTTGGAACTCCTACCCCCATCTTCTTCTCTTCTCTTGAACATGGACCATGTTTTGTCATGGTGAACATCCTTGAGAAGAAACCCCTCCTCACAAGGGTCATACGCCATAGTGAGAGAATGTTCTTCCCTCTTTTCCCTCCTTCTTCCTTTGGTTCGGCTAGGGTTTCCTTTTTATCCTTTTCTTGGGTATTCTTTGACCTTGGTACCTTCTTTTTATTGAGGTTCTTTGGTGGAAGAAAGAGGAACCTTTGGTGGAGCTTCTCCAACCTTTGGATCATGTTCTTGGAGCCCTTGATCTCGGAGCTTGGGGAACTTTGGAGATGAGTTTCTTAAGGCAGGTTATATAACACTTAACCTACTATATTATTACACTCTTTCTTACATGCATGATACTATTGTATCTCTCTAAAACTCTTGCTTAACATGCTAGTAGATGATTATAATCTCTAGCACTTGTTTGGTAAAGGAAATCGTGCTTGAGTTGGTGGAAATCCGAAACTCTAGTTTTTACCTAATTTTGGTGATTGTGATGTAATAGTGGTTTTTCCCTATCTTTTGACCATGATTTTTGTTCATGCTCTTTGAGCCCATGTACCTTGATATCTCATGGTGTTTTAGGTCCTATTTTAGGTGTGCTAAACGTGGTTTTATCACCTTTGCATGTGATACTTTCTTTGAGTTCCCTTGGTTCAAGTTTTAGGGTTTTGGTGATCATTTGGTGTGGCATGTTCCATCTTGATGAGGATGATGTTCCCTGAAGTTATCCTCTATTTTGGGTCATGTTTATCCCTATTTTGGTTTTGGGCTAAGTGTTGATAGAGTGCTTGGCCATTTTGGGTCGCTACCCTTAGACGGTTGCGGTTGATACCTTATGTTGGAACAGTTTGGTTATTTAACATGTTAACCTCTTGAGGGATGGGTCGCTACCCTCTCTTTGTAGCAGTCGAAATCATGCCCTTGTGAGCCAAGTTTCTTTGGTTTGTTGTGGTAGTAACAAGGGGATGTGTTCTGGTCATAACACATGGCTAGGGCAGGTCGATACCCTTGGTTATATGCATGGTCGTGACCTAGACAGTAGTGGGTCGTAACACATGTAGATGGTGTGGGTTAACACCTATGTATGAATACATTGTTAGCACATATACACGTGAGTACATGATGAAAATTGTATGGTGTTGTTTGGATAATATAATTCTAAAACTTAAAAGTGAGGCTTAACCCTTATATGATCCAAGAAAGTGGGAAACCATTCACCTAGGGTTTGATGATGTTATATGATACAAAACCCTAATCAGCTATAGTGTGGAAACATAACCCTAAATTGAGACTGTATGATGTGTTCACTTTTCTCTCCTAGAATGGTCATTATAGTATGATGATTTCTCTCTCTTTTTTATGAACCCCTAACCTTGCAGATGATATGAACTTTATTATCATAGCTAGTGTATGCTATGGTGGATGTGATATGACACAAGTTGAATGGGACTTCATGAGGCATGTTGAGACACTTGTGATACAATAATGATGTGAATGGTTTCTATGACTTGATGATGACTTGATGGCCTTGTGAATGACAATGTTACAAGTCTCATGTGGTGATAGTGTGACAAGTTCACACATTATACGTTTTATACATTCTGGAGTTGTATTATGGCCTTATCTTTGTAGAGCTTGTTATGGCTTTTTACATTACAACTTGATTGATGCTAAAAGACACCTAATTGGCCTAACTAATCAAGTGGAACTTAATCATATAGTTTGCCTTGTACCATAGATCCATCTCCAGCGTCAGTACTTGCTGGATGGTGAAACAGGATTTCCCTTAGTGGAAGCTTAGAGTCATACATTGTTGAGTATATGCATTCACAGGATTGGTTGTGGGTCATACCCTCGAAGGAGTGTGGCTGCAGGTTGTAGCTCAGTGATATGATGCTTATGAGGTTTTATAGGATTTGTTGTGGGACATACCCTAATAGGAGTGCGGTTGTGGGTCGTAGCTCAATTTTCACTAGTGTCGTGACATGTACTAAGGTGGGCTAGGAGTTTCATAGTTTGACTATATGTCACTGGTTGTAGTTGAGTGGTATGCCTCTGTGGTATACTCATGTACTGATCATGAGGTTCAGTGAGGTCGGGGATTCCAGCTCTTCCATTGACCTTGTATGGCACTAATTTCTACTTAGCAATGGTCAGTTGGATTTGAGTGGTACGATTCAAATCCTCATGGCATAATAAAATACGTAATCAGCCGTGTAGTACACTTGTTTAGGATCAAATACTAAAACATTGGTTGAAGACTTGATTTGCTTTTATATAGTATAGTTGGTAGCAATTATACATGTTCATCATATTCCTTCTGAACTGTTGGATGATAATAACTGCCTTGTTGATATCATTAGTTGAATCTACTTATCATGGTTATAGATTTACCTTTGTCCTTTAATTACCCTATTTGTGTTAATAATAGCATTGGTGAAGAGTTATACCCCCCGCTAAGATATGGATCTCACCCCGTGAGTTTCTCTACATCTTTTAGGTGGACGTGCATGAGGGGGTAGAGACTGTGTAGCCGAGGCAGAGTAGTAGAAGGAAGGATAGTAGCTAATAAGTTTGGGTGTGTTTCTTGTATGTCTTTTGGTGTTAGAGTCCTAGAGTCATCCATGTACACTCAGGTTTTGGGGATAGTTCGTTGTGTTTTGCGGTTGTGATATTGATGCAAGTTTTTGGCTTGTGTGCCCTTTTTATGTAAAGATATGGCAGATATGTATATATATATATATATATATATATATATATATATATATAAATAAACAAGTTTCTCTTATAGAACGATGATGGAATATGTGATAAGAACATGTTGATGTAAGCACCTTGTGATTTATGATATCCAATGTAGGTGTCCTGTGAGGACTTGTATGTAAGGGTTTTTGCAGCTTTGGTACTTAATGAAATCAGTTTTAATTTTCAGTGTTTTCTAATAATCTGCCTTTTAGTTTTGTTTCCATGTTTAGTTTAGAGTTGTCTCGTTGGTTTGTGGCGTGAGGCATCACAATTGTATATTTTATATCTCTCACCATATATAAAAATATAATGAACATGTTTCATTCTTAGTTTCTCATGTTCAGTTATTCTCTCAATTGATTGTCAAAGAAATCATAATTTTATATCTACACTTTTGCTATAAACATTGATTTCCTTCTCAACTCATTTAATTTTGATTTTCAAACATCTGGATGCAATTGGAAAGCCAACTCCTAATGAGATCTACACCTTATTCACTCTTTATTATGTGGTAACTCAATACACTTTTGGTACTAATCATGGGATCTCTTTGATAGGTGTAGACTTGATTCATAAATAACATGTCACAATGAATTGATGACCTCCCTATTAACTATTACATAGAAATTATTATGTCTAAAAATTATATTCTACAATGTGTTTCCATACTTAATTACCCAATCAGATAGAACCTTGGTGGATACAAATATGAATTACTTACCAAATAGAATGAATAAAAATATTTTAAAATAGTCATATGTTAAATGAAACTGGATAAGGGCTAGATTTTAGAAAAGTAAGACAATGTATTTACATTTTCATGACAATTATAAAGGATAAAAAGATGATTTTCTATGAATGCTAACATATATTCAACATAGGGTTTTCAAAGCAATATTAGTAATGATCACAGTTGCAACCAAACGTTTATGTTGAAAATAAGAATATATCTTCAAAACATAATCATTGGGTTATGTTATCATACACACACTTGTTGAATTCCACATAACCTTATATGCAATTGGTGAACCAACTAAAGGAGATCTACAGTGTTGTGCTATAGAAAAGCAGTGACAATGATTATAGTCAATTATAGAATGGACCCTTTATAACGTTTTTTAAAGTGGACCCTTTATAACATAAAATCCCTACTTGTCTAGGAAAGAGGTTTTCTTGTTACATTTCTCATCTTGACAATATGGATGGCCATACATTAAGTGGTAAGCTACTATAGTGGTGCACCACTCATGATGACTCCACACAAAAAAATTATGGTTGTGTCTATGATGAGAGGATTCAATATATTACGATCAACCTAATAACCACTAAAGTTGGTTAATTACTAGGCTAAGATACCATTTGTTGGTGGAAATGTCTCTAGTTTTGTTATTGTGATAATCTACTTAATGATTGAGATCTTGAATATGATAGAAAATAAAATAAGTATATGGTTGGAGACCTAATTAGCTTATTCCATTAGTTAGCAATCAAACAAGAGGTTTCATTTCCTATAAGAAGGGAAACATTATCCATAACATAAAATGGAAGTGACTCCAAGTTAGATTGTATGGGAATTATAGAATCCTGCCTTTTTGTCTTATGCTCCCAAAACTCCGCAGGTTAGTGTGGTTGAACAAGCGCAACCATGAACATATCTTAAAGAAGTTTTGAGCATAAATTGGTGAAATTTCATGAATAAAGAAATATATACAAGGAGAAGTATATGTAGGGAGATTGAGTGTGTAAATATATACAAACTATACCAAAAGTTGCAAGTTAATGATTTTTTGAAGTGTTGACAAGATAGGAATACTTTTGCATGTTTCTTCCTCCTCTTTAAACCCGTAGGGGTACTCATGGTGATGAATGCACGAAAAAATCTCAATATGTGAAGATCAAATAATTTTCTAAATCTATTATGTAAAAAAGAAACCATTATAGATGAAAATGTATATTATAAACAAAATGGTCAAAATGATATCAATAATGCAAGGAAGTAAGAATAATGAGTCACATGATTGATGTTCATAGTTAACTGAGATTGAATTTTGTCCTTTTCCCAAAATCTCTAATGGTCCCAAGAAATATCTAAACTGTTGAATGGTTTCACCATTAAGAAAACAAATGTTTTGTCAACATGAGTCAACATCTACCAATGAATCAACTTGAAAAGTGATTTCTAAATAGTAAAGGTAATTTGTAACACACTAACTCTTTTCTAGCTCCCACTCCTCTTTTCCACCAACAAAAGCGGGCTAATCATAGTTGAAAAGGTTCTCAACATTGTAGGTGGGTGAAGTGGCCTTATAGGGACTTATATGAAGGCTCATGGTAAAAGGTACTCAAGGACATGACAATTTCACAACTAGGGATCTAAACGCATCGAACATAAATATATATGTTTCTCGACTAGAATCCAATTGGAATGTAAAAGCTATAATTCAATCTAAAATCCAATAATGTTTATAATGGGACATTTGATTAGTTAGACACTACTTGATTTTTATTCCAATTTGAACTAAGAGTCGGTATATTTAAGAAAAATCCATGTATCATATGTATGAAGTATAGTTTTTTAGTTATGTGATAAATACAATGATTCTATAGTCTTGTAATGGATTAATATAATTAGATATTCTGGATTTTCTTGAGTTGAATATAATATTATCTAATGTCCAATCAATTTATCCAGATATATAAGTCAACATGTTCCAAATTGATTTAGTTTGAAGAAAATTTATAAGTACAAGTGTAAATACAAATTGGACATTCATTGATGTACTTACAAATGTCCACTTATGTCCTTAATCACACACCCTAGAAGAAGTTGATGGAAGACAATCTTAAAGACGCAATCATTCATTTTAGACACTAGTCAATATTTCATGTCATTATTTTGATAGGATTTGGCATCAAAGTCTAAATGTTTAAGGTTAAATATGATAGGTAGTTCTTGTATAACAGACACAATATGGAGTTGTACCATGCCCATGGGATAGGCTGGCCAAAAGAAATTAAAACCAAATGTTACATTTTCTATTAGCCAGATGTTACGTATTTAAAGAAACATATGCCATTTTTCACACTTTAGGGCGGGAAAGATGGCATGTAGAAATGTATTTTAAAACTTAAATATTATAAATAATAATGTATCACTTAATATACATCTCTTCTGAATATAAGGCCTCACTCAAAACTATGTATTCTCCCCACTCACCAGCTTCCTCCACGGACGTACGTGGACGATCAAATATGCACTTCTAGTGGTGTACTACCGCTTGTACTCGTTCATGGATTGCCATACGTGATACAAGGTATCATATTCTTTATCAAAATTCATTCTCTTACTTAAATCTTTGCAAGAACGTAATTCTCATCTTTGCTAACTACATAGGGATCAAAAGCGAAATGTCTAGTCATCTGTTTGAAACAAGAACTAGTAAGACCACTTTACCATAAAAAGGATGTAGTATTTTCTCTCTGATAGCGGTGGGTGTGGCCCTTCAGCAAACTCTTCCTATGAACGTTAACCAACCTTCCATTAGCTATACGACTGGACAAATTAGTTTCTGGCACCAACTTCTCTAGAGAAAGTATCTACACATACCTCATACATGTTTTTGAAGAAACTTCTGTGCATGCTTCCTTCGAAGTCTCTGGTCTTGGTTTGTGGTCTTATCTTATCGACCATGTAATGATGTCTGCGGCTTCCGTACTAAATACAGTCATATCTCTTGGGTTCTAAAAATGCTTAACTTTGCCTTCCTTTGGCAATTTGGAAGAAGAAGTTGTATCTCGTATGAAAGTTGACCGTCATGCTTGATTTTATAGTTGAACCGATTGTTGTCCTAATCTACTGTTTTCGGCAGATGTTCACTCCTTAAAAGCTTAGTATCAAAAGCACACTCTCCGCCAGCCCTCAACATCAGGCCAGACCTAGTGTAGCTTGCACACTCCCCTTTAAAAGTACCCCTATGGCTTGACACATCTCTTCAGGCATATCACAAGAATCGTTCCTTCCAGCATTTTCATGTCTTAGCTCGTTATTCTCATGGCTTTATTTGATTTTTGGGGGAGTCGGATTATTTACTCATCGTGGATTTATTCTCGTGGCTGTATCTCATCTTGGGTGAAGTTCCTATGCGACCCAGAAGCTGTTATCTTCTTTTGCTTTTCTTCCGAGGAGTGCACGTTTCAGCATTGCTCCTTGTTGTTAATATTTATTAACGTCCTTCATGCAACATATCTAAAATAAGAAACAAAGAGCAAAGAAAACAGGAGAACAGAAATAACAGGAGTTAGATTTGCAAACCAGATCGTTCGTTGAGAAACGTGATATTTAAAGAAATTAGTGTCTGGCAATCCTCGCGGATATACACCGTTCTCCCACACTCGATCTGGCATGAATCTGGAACCGACTTGTCTCGCTCGTGCTTGACGTAGTCACGTTGCACTGCTATCAGTGCAGCACAGCAACCGCAGGAACCACCGCCTCACAGTTGCGTCTCGGTGACGGGAAGGAGAACGCCGCACTTCGCACAGGAGAACAACTCCACGAAGCGGCTTGGAACGAAAGACACTCGCTCTCTGGATTAGGACTCTCAAAACACACGTGAAACGGCGGCAGAAATATGTTTGTTGTGTGTTTAACCCTAATAACCGGAGGCGTATATATAGCCACGCACGTCCCTAATTCTATTCTCAGTAAGACGCAAACACTCGGTTTCTCTTGTACACAATACGAAATAATCCACAAAATAGAAACACTTTCCAATTATGATTAAGAAATACGAATAGGAAAGAAACAATTAATTACACGAGTAATTAATTACTTAGTCGTATCCTAGTGCAAAAAGAAGCCGGAAGACGGAAGACATTCTCCACAATCCACAATCAACAAGCCCGAACCCGAACCCGAACCCGTGCCCGGCCCGGCGAGGCGTGGCGCGCGCGTGCGTGCGTTGTGATGTGGTAACCCCACCCACCAAGGAGGTGAGCATACCTCCCTCCTAAGACCCCTTGGACACTAGTGCCCTATGTGATCCTACATATGATGACTAAAAAAGTTCTAGGAGTGAGCAATATGGGATAAAACATCTTTGTCATTTGTACTAGAGACAAAACTACTTTTCTCACGTGTACTTACTGCACTACATTGGGCTTAACGCGTGTTAAATAAATGGTTGTTACAACAGCCATATATCTATACAAAGTCATTGTGGACCCTAAATAAGACAAAACAAGTTATGTCAACGCTCACAGACTCAGTGCTCTTCTCTCTTCTGTATCCCCGCACTATGCTGATAGACGGGAGACATGTCTACAATTCTCAATATTCTTCAAAACCTTGTTTCCTCTGCCCCACCTCCCCCGCTAGAACCCCTCATGCGCTATTCCCACTCCGCTCTCACCCACTTCTTGACGCTAAACCCTCTGGTTCTCGTTTCCCCCTTTCTTCCTCCCCCCTCCTATATTTTCTCCAGGTTTATCACTCGCTCCTAGGTACTTGATCGGCGACTACTACTTGCTCTGTCGCTTCTCCCCAACACTGGTGGTTGTTCGACGGCCAGAGTCATCGTGGACAGAAAGCGTCCTTCTTTGAGGGCTTCTCCAGCGGGTGAAGGTGAGCGTTTCTTCTCCAGCGACTGCAGCGGTGTAGCAGGTACGTCTTTCGTATGTGAGTCGAAACCTTGCTAGGGCCAACACAAAATAAACACCCATCCATCCCCTAAGCAGCATTGCACCATGTAGTGTGTTGATGTTGTGGTTAAACACGGAAGTTGTTTAGCAGCACGATTTTGTCTGTGCTTTGTATTATCTGTTGTGGTAATTTCTTCCTTGTTAGAGAGGTGTTCTTAATGTTGGGCAGCGGTAGATAAAATTTTGATAGGATTTAAATTTTTGTTGGAGTTAACGATGTTCGTATGCTATTGCGGGGTTATCAGAATGTTAATGTGTTATCATTTGTTTTAAGGATAGCAGAAACCGAGGGAAAATGTGACAGTAACGACAACAACTACCAACTATTATGTGATGTTAGGCGGTTTAACTCAGTAACAAATAGCGGTTTTCCAATATGTTGAGACGTTATGCAGCTAGGACCCCCCAGGATTTGCTAGTCCTGGTTCCACACGGAGCACGCTGCTCCTGGTTTGGATAGCTGCCGTGTGTAAATTGGATTTAACGGTAGCCGATGATGTAAATCTTAATGTACACGTGTAATTAGATTATTTACGGAGCAGCCTACTCCCTTTAAAACAAGGAACAGCAAATCTTAACTCAGCTAGGACGGGGTTATGGTTTGTGGAAGTGAGTTATGGCGGCAGTAGGTTATAATAGGGTGGATGGTAAGGTAGACGTATGAAACAAAATAACTGAATATGAACTGGGGGACTAGGATGTGATGTTACAGCAGGCGTTGACAGCGGTTGCATATGTTAGTAGCGAGATAAACTATACATTATTGTGTTAGCGCTTGTGTTTGCTAACTTAGAAGGTTTTTAAGCAGTGTGTTAACAGTGTATTATGTTACATCTAAAACAAGTTATAATGTTTGTGGAATCGACGAGTAAAATGGAAGCAAGTTTCATAGCGGTTGTGTTGAGAGTATAACACATTGTTATATTGTAAAAACACATAAATGCATTCCTTATAACCCAATACCAAACTAGATATGTTATAACATGCAATGTCTGTCCTCCAATAGGAAGTTGTTTACTAGATATGTTATAACATCAAATGTCTGTCATCCAATAGGAAGATGTTTATTAGTTATTTATTTATGAGGAACCTTCGTTGAAAGATGTTTATTAGTTATTTATTTTGGGATTTAAGCATCGCATTGCACAGAACTTAAATTTAAAAATGTGTTAACAAGTTAGTTGAAACTGAAACGATGCATTGATGTGTATGATGTTTGGAACATCCCATGTGGGTGTTAACTAACTTGAGAAACATCCTAACAACCGTGAGATGATGAATAGGGGATGTCTGGAGGTTATATTTTACTCAGTTTGCTGCTAGTATGTTTTACAGTGGTGAAGCTAGATTACTTGCACATGAGTTATTGACTGTTCACCTTATCAAAACTTGTACCTGTAAACGGTACTCATTATTTACTTGTCCTTAATCTTGCTTAGGATGCTTCTAGTTAGTGTTGGAATTTGCTAACTGTCACATGTAATGTGCAGTAAATGTGTTGCAGTAATATATGGTATTAAGTTAAGTATCAACTCACTAACTTAACACTGGGTTAACAGCGTATTTATATTACACCCAAAAAAAGTTAAAATGTTTGTGGAGTTGACGAGTAAAATCGAAGCAAGTGTCATAGCGGTTGCGTTGAGATCATAACACATTGTTGATACAGAAAAACATGTAAATGTATTTCGTATAACCTTATAGCAACTCAGAAATGGTAAAAAATGCAAACTTTGTTATCGGCGGTGGAAGATGTTTATTATGTATTGTTTTATGAGGAACCTTAGTGGGTTAGTAATGTACCGGAATAGCCTTGCAGTGGATTTAATCATAGCATTGAGCACAAATCAACTTTAAAAATGTGTTAACAAGTTAGTTGAAACTGTAACAGTGCATTGATGTCTATGAGTTTTGGAACATCCCATGGGTGTGCTGACCAACTTGTTCAACGCCATAACAACCGTATGATGATAAATAGGTGAGGGTTGCAGGTTATGTTTTATCAGTTTGTTGCTAGTATGTTCTACAGTGGTGAAGGTTGAATTCTTGCACATGAGTTATTGACTGTTCACCTGATTGGAACTTGTAGCTGTAAACGCTACTCATTACTTACTTGTCGTTAATCTTGCTTAGGATGCTGCTAATTAGTGTTGGTATTTCTTAACTGTCACATGTAATGTTAAGTAAATGTGTTGCAGTAATATATGGTACCAAGTTAAGTATCGCATATCTTGAGCTTGTATGAGAAAATAAATAGTACTATGTATGTAGCTACACATGGTAGTTTATATTCAAGTACATAATGCATTTCTTCAGAAGTGAAAATATACATAACATTATTGCGAACCCGCACATACATAGTGGATATAATTTTATTCAAGTAAATGACATATTTGTGAACACTCACATAAAGTTCGTATGCGCGTGTGACATTTTGAATTACACCGAATGTAGGATGTCTAATAATGTTTTAGAGGATGAGACAGAGTGCAACACGGGAGTGGGTAAAGGTTCAAGCTCTCGTTGTTCATTTTATAAATTTTTATTTGTATTAGAATTTGCCAACAAGCATCATAAGGCAGTGTTGAAGTCCATAGTTTTTGGTCATTTTACTTCACTGAAATGTCCAAAAGCCTTAGATCTTGTCCTGGTAAGGGCCATTGTAGAAACTTATGACCAAAAAGAAAGGAGTTTCAAACTTGGCAAGCAGTATGTGCCCTTTGACATTACATAGGTTGGGCAGTTTCTAAGACTCCCCATTAAAGGTAAGTAGTGATGAAGTTAATGCATAATTAATTCATTATATAAATATGTTAACTGTATTTTATTATTGGATATCGTTTATTTTGAGGGTGAGAAAGTATTGTTAGAGGAAGGACAAAGTAGTCAGGTTGAAGCATCCATCCATGAGGAGTACTTCAAAGGAGAGGCAAAGGTAGAAACGGCTTTGGAAGTTTTAAAAGAAATGTCTATTAAGACAGACCCAAAATCAACTGAGGATTTTGTGAAGATTTGGTTGGTTGTAATGATGGCTACCTTTTTTTATCCTACTGTGGGGTTTGGTATTTAAAAATATATCTGGTTGTATGTTGACAATTTGTCTGAGATATCTAAGTTTAACTGGTCTGATTCTGTATATATATTTCTGCATGCGGGTATGTCTGAGATGGGTACCAGTAATAGTGGTTATTTGAAGGGTTGTTGTTTTCTTCTTTTGGTTTGGTTCTGACATGTTACACTCACTTGTCGTAGAGTAAGAGAGCATGCATCACCCTATTGCAAACTGTTGGGACTATGGAAATAGGCTCATTGCGTGGATGGCTAGCAAGAGTTTGTCTGTTAAAACCCTACCTGACAGATACATTCGAACGGAGTTTCTGAAAAAAGATACAACTACAGTCAATTAGGTGCCTGAGGTTCAAAACATAGTTGACACATATGTTCTAGATGGAGAGGTAGTGTACACAGAAGTTCTTTTCTGCGTATGCTGAAAGTGTCGTTAAACATATTGAAATTTTAAAGTTAATTTGTATGTTGTAACTCGTTTCCCAACTTGAGTTGGCAAAACTAAAGATGAACAGACTTAAGTTACATAAGAGAATTGAGGAAAGCAAGGCTCAGCACAGTAAGGAGGTTGCTGGTCTGCAAGAAAAGCTTACTTTACTCGAAAAGAAATTGAAGGATGCCATTGTCGAGCTTGACGCATTGAAGGCACGGTATGATGTCAGGCTTTATGAGATTGAGTTGCTTAGATTGAAGCTACAAACCCGTGAGGTTACTGATCAGATAGTTCATCTGAGCAGTTCTGATGGTTTATCTACTGGAACATACTTGGCAGATCGTGACGCAAAGGTATATCACATTTCCATTTTTAAATTTTGATGGAATTGTAATTGTAATGCTATAAATTTGTTGTGACTAATGTCTATGAGTTGAACATTAGAGCATTGACATTGGAAAAGATGTTGCAATGTTACAGTCCAAAAATGTGACGGAGGTAATAGTCTACATGTAGTATTTTACTATGTATGATGTAATATCATGGTTTTGGTGTTGCGTCTATACATAACCAATATGATCTGATAAAATATAGTTATTACCCAATTGTGATAATAGGGAGTTGATGGTGATTCCACGAAAACTAGAAATCACCCTAACAACTTGGAAGTAGGTAGCAGTACTCAAAGTGTAAGCATATAACTCTAATTGGATTGTAGTTTTAAATGTTAAATTCAGCACTCAAGTATTAAGCTTTTTTCTTATTTCAATTGAAAGTTTGTTCTTCCATTGGTGGTAGTGATTCCAACAAGTGTGGAGTGACGCCAAAAAGGGTGCATAGTGTACATAAGTACATTGTTAAAGTATTGTTTTTACATAACCCATTAACTAAGTCTTAAGTATTTCTGTGTAGGACATCGGTAGTCATAACATTGTGCCTGCAATTGATCTATCAACACCTGTAACGGTAGTAACAGGAACCCTTAATTTTTCCTTGCTATCAAATCTCTAGGCCTAAGGTTGGTTTCGTATACTAATAAAATTTTACACCAATGTTACTCAGGAACGCAAAACAAGATCGAGGCAGGGGATTGTTATCAAATTCGTAGCATCCCTGGCGAGTGGAAGGAGCAAAGTTGTGGAACCATCTAAGCTGAAACTAATGAAGGAACCTATTTTGTTTTTGAAGAAATGGAAGTGAGTATAAACGTAAGATTCTTACCTTTTAGCAGTGTTATTGTTAATGTTATAGTCAAACATCTTTATGTTTGGGTAGGTCTTAGAAAAAGAGTCAAGCAAGAAAATGGTGGTGGATGAATGTAAGAGTTCTGGCACCGACCATGTACTACTACAGAAATACCTTATAACGTCACATTTAGAGGCGTCGATTGTATACAAAAAATCGACGCCTAAAACCTACAACGTCGGTTGAAGACATAAACTGACATATATATGTGAAGACCGGCCAGACACATGTATCACTTTCTATTTAGTGTCGGTTTCTCAGTAAGCAATTGACGCATATAAATGCCCGCCAAATCTAATTTTTCCATTGCTAAAAAATTACCTCCAAAGTTTCACATACGGCGTCGGTTGTTTACCAAATAATCGACGACGACTAATGGTTTTTCACGAGATAGAAATTGGGCCCACTTTTGTCGTCGGTTTTTGTGAAATAACCGACGCTGATATGCTTTCGTGCGCTCTCCCCGCGAAACTTTTTAGGGTTTAGGTTGCCCAATTGGCGTCGGTTAGTTATGGAAATTGACGCTTTTTGTTAATTGGTGTCGGTTTTCAAAAAAAACTGACGACTATTGTCAACTTAATAGCCCCCCAAAATAGACTCTTCCCCATTATTCTGTTTTTCATCATGTGAGCTCTCTGTCTCTGGCGATTCGTCTGTCGTCGGATGCTAGTGTGCGCTCAACTCTACCACCGCCGTCGTCGTCGCGGCCGTCGCGGCCTGCTCAACGTTGTTGCTGCCTACTCAACTCTTGCTCAACGCCGCCGCTCAACTCTTACTCCACGCCGTCGCTGCCTGCTCAACGTCGCCGCTACTGCCGACTGAGCTGCTCGTCTGCTTGTCTTCTTCCTCTATGATCGAGCTCGCTGCCAACAGAGTTGCTCCTCTTCTTCCTCCTCGAGCTCGCTAATGACAGGTACAATTAATTTCTTCTACTCTTCTCCCTATTTGATCGTCCTCCTACTCTTCTTGTTCCTTCTCCTCTTCTTCCTCCTATGGCCTTGATGTCAGAGGCGGCTGTTAACAATGGTAACTTAGTAAATGTAATGGTTGCAAGGGCACACTGTCATAAAAATTTATTTGCATTGAGCATAATGTATACATTTATTTTCAGTTAGAGAACCTGAAAATGAATGTCTTCATTTAGCCATTCAAGAAGCATGAAAGTGTGGATGGATAAGAATCATAGTGGATTTAGATTGTATTTTTGCAATTAAGGTTACACATGCAGCATATTTTCTGATTTCCCATTTGTAGTAGCATGGACTAAGAGAGTCTCACTAAAATTGATGCTTATTGACACCTAATTAATTCATTATAACATAATTGCGTTGATTGCACTTGTGCTCTTGGGATGAATTGAGTTGTTGTGTCATCCATTTGCGTTGTTGACTTGCATATATTTATTCTTCAGCCTTCAAGTGAGGTATAATCTCACTCTCCTAATGTGCCATTAGGCTTCATTTTGATTCAAATCTTGTACTTGCATATATTTGTGCTTCTGATCCTCATGCTTGACCTAATTCAGTAAATTTTGATGCATGTTGAAATAAGATTCAAATTCTCCATTCTATCATCCTAATTTGATTTGATTATGTGCTTTAAACCTTGAAACATGCGTGTTAAATATACATTGATGTTAAATCTCAAACTTAACTCACATGTGGGTCTTCTATTTCTAAAATGATAATGTGAACTCCTAAATCAGTAACATATATTATTCTTTATACACCCAAATACCTTGTGAATCATGTATGTGCCCTAAGGTGATTAGATGCCTAAATCTTGACTTGAAATATGACCTAGTATGTATGTTGATATATGAAGCTCTAATGATAATGGTGAAATGGAGTGGATTTAAGGTGGATATTGGTGGAAATGGTAGGGTAGGTTGGTCACCACGGTCATGTTGGTGTGCCACAGCCGTGGTGAGGGTAGTATAGGACAGTCGTGGGGTAAGAATATGATCGTGGTATGGGGTTGGTGGTGATATGCTATCTTGGTGGCCACGGCCGTGGCGGAGTGCCACGGTCGTGGTGGGTGAGTGGCACCACGGCCGTGTTAGGTCACACATCCATTTTGGAGGAGGGGGATGTGGTCGTGGAGTAGCATCACGGTCGTTTTGTTCTTCATTGGCTACAATCATGGCAGATGGCCACGGTCGTGGCGACTTGGGGAAAAACCCTGTTAAAATGCTCGTTCTTGGTCATAAATGCGCACGACCGTGGGAAGTGCCCACGGCCGTGGTGAGGCTTGCACCATTTGATTATCCTTTAAACTTCATCATTCTTGGATGTCTTTGCTTGGTGACGACTCTTGGCCATTGGAGGTAGGATGAGGGAGATTTTGGGGCCTCCTTTGGACCTCCCCATGAGTGGAAGAGACCTAGAACTCCTTCTTTCTCTCTCTTCCATTTAAGGCATGGTCCAAGTACCTGAAAATAGTGCAAAGAACATCATAAGTGCATTTGGAAATGATAAACACATTAGGGGGAAAAGCTTGTAATCTAACATGTTTAGATGTGATTTCAGTACAAAATGGCACAGGATGGAGCCTTAAAATAGGGCTACATCACCCTCTGATTCAAATTTTTGATATATGGAATCATGGTTTATTTATTATTTAGTATTTACTAACAAGTATGATTAAATGATGTTACACAAAACTTAGGATATGAATGATGAAACTAGGATTGTAGGTATAAGAATGACAACATACATGTATTTGTTGGCCTAGAAAACCGTCCAAGATTTACTCATTAGGAGTAAATCTTAGATAGTCCCTAGTTTGAGACTATTCTTAAACACCTAATCTCACTTAGGATGTAAGTGTATAATGTGTATTGGGTTTTCAAGAAAATTTTGGTAGCATTTCCCCGTTTATTCTCTAAGTATATATGTACTTGGAGAACAGTGGGGAAATGCTGCCGAAATTTTCTTGAAAACCCAATACATATTATATACTTACTAGTGAGATTAGGTGTTCAAGAATGGGAAGGTGGTACACATTTATTATATATAAGAATGACAACACATGTATTTGTTGGCCTAGAAACACGTCCAAGATTTACTCAATATGAGTAAATCTTGGATAGTCCCCGGTTTGGGACTGTTCTTGAATGCCTAATCTCACTTAGGATGTAAGTGTATAATGTGTATTGGGTTTTCAAGAAAATTTTGGTAGCATTTCCCCGTTTGTTCTCTAAGTACATATGTACTTGGAGAACAGTGAGGAAATGTTGCCGAAATTTTCTTGAAAACCCAATATACATTATACACTTACTAGTGAGATTAGGTGTTTAAGAATGGGATAGGTGGTACACATTTATTATATATAAGAATGACAGCACATATACTTGTTGGCCTAGAAACCCGTCCAATATTTACTCAATAGGAGTAAATCTTAATTATATATAAGACCTTAATGAAATTTTGTAAAAAAAAATTCAGATGGCTGAGCATGGGCATGATGACCATGATGTCCATGATGAGCATGGTGAGGATACTAATGTGCCGCCTCACAATGTAAGTTTTAAAAATATATCATATATTTCTATCTATATGTCCATTTATAGTTATATCCTGTAAGTGTGTTTATTTTGTCAAATTTTAGTTTGATGATGCACATGTACCCTCTGAAGCACTTGAGGCACTTGATGAGCAGTACCAAAAAGTTGATAAGAGAAGGGGAATCACTATGATGAAGAAGTTAACAGCGCTAAGGGGCAATGGACCCAAACTGGTTGTAGATTTTGATAATGCAGGAAATGCAATTGGAGTGAACTGCAATTCGTTTGTTTCATATCTTGGGTATGTTACTCGTAGCCATTGTGGTTGTAAGATAGATTCTTGGCATAAAGTTCCTAAGGGGAAGAAAGACTTAATATGGAAGGATTTATGCATGAGTTATTATTATTTACAATTCTATTTTGTAGATTACTAATTTTTTGGATACTAGTTAATAGCAATTCTATTTTGCAGAGTATATTTGCGTTGGATGAAAAGTTGCATCGTAAATGTGTGATGCAATGCTGTGGGAGGGTCTTAAGGAACTATAGGAAAAATATCACCCGAGAATACATAAAATATGGTGAGAAGAGGAAGAAGTCATCCACTGAACATTGGAACTTCCTGGACCAAGAAGAATGGGACGTGTTTGTTGCTTCAAGAAACATTGATGAATTCAAGGTATTAGGTGTTACTCCCTATTTAATTAATATACGTTGTATTCACCTATTCAAGATTAATCTTTACTGTTACTAACCAAATCAATGTACATACTAACTAGGAAAGAGCAAGGCGTGCACTGAATGTGCACGACCATACAATGGGTCCAAAGGGCTATGCAGGCGTTTGCCAAAAACTACAGGCTGAGTGTACTACTCAGTCTACTGCTACTCAGGAGTCCTTTACTATAGGTATCACACCTTTGCCTCGCCATGATATCTGGATAGCTGGGAGGCAAAACAAGAAGGGAGAAATAAAGAAGCCCGCAACTGCTGAGGCGGCTGTAAAAATGGTAAAATACAACTCTTAGAGCAATCGTTCAAATATTGATTATTTGTGGTGTTTACTTACTTACCAATTTCTGTTGATGGTGATTAGTGGGAGCTGTACGAGCTGAGGAAACAAGGCAAGTTCATCCCTGAGGGCACAAGGAATGAATTGATAATTGCTTTGGGTAACCCAGAGCATCCTGAACGTGTTAGGGGTGCAGGCGCTGGTGTAAGCATCAAAGCGTTCTTTGGACCATCCCAGCACAAACATATCCTAAAAGTGGGAATTTCACAAGAAGAGGTATCATATTCTTTTTTTAGAATGCTATTGTAAAAGAGAATTCAATAATCAGAAGTTAACGTTTATTTTATCCATGTATAGGTAGATAAGATAGTTGAAAGGAGAGTCAAGGAAGTAGTTGATAAGACACTCCATGAAGCAATGAGCAAGTGGTAGGCATCTCTGACTGCCACTCAGACAGTACCTATGGCGTCCCACTCTACTCCTACTACAGAGGTTGGGAGTAATCTTGTAGACCCACCACCTAGCACATCCGTTGTAAGTATTTTTATGACATAGTAGTTAGTCTTTTCAAGATGATATGTATATAACATTCTTTACGTAAATTTGTAGGGGTTGAAGCCATGCCATCTAAAAAGTAATGAATACGTCATTGCAGAGGCATCGGCTTACCCATCCCTTCCAGGAGAAATGTTTCATGGGTCTCCATTACCAAATGGTTGGGTTCATGTGAGCCCGCTACGTATATTCCCCAATTAGATAGATCTTCTATTGCCATATGCCCACCCAGATTGTGAAACGCTTGGTGAGGCAGAAGGCGGAGTGATATTGTGGCCTAAAGTGGATGTCGTCTATACTGAAATTGTATGGTAAATTTATATTACGTTAAATTGTTAGTGTGTATATATGAGGTCAATTGATCTAAAATTATATATATATGTTAAAATGAAGACACCCAGAGCATCTAGGCCTCCACCTCCTACATTACCAAGTTGGGTTCCACAGGACCTACCTACCCCGTTAGGTACTAATTATAGGGGTATGGTAGTATGGTTAGGCGAACATGATATAAATTGTCCTATAAATATTTCTATAGATGTGGATGTTGCAGGTCAATTATACAAAAAAAACTATTTATACAAGATATTTTGGAGTTGTTTCGCTATGATTGGCTGAATACATCTGTGATAGAGCTATGGATAAGGTGAGATATTATTTATATATCCATATACCTTATTTAGGATCTGCTGATCTGGTTTCTTATATATTAATACATACATAATACATGTTTTGCAACTACTTAGACAAGATATGTGCAGATTTTTCATTTGAACATGTAGGATTTTTTATTCCATCTTTGATTAGTCTAGTAGCTAAAGACCCTACATCAGTTCAACAATATTGTTGTGATGCTTTTACAAATTTTGGTCAAAATAAGAAGACGGTGATAATAGCTCCATTCAATGTGGAGTAAGTTTACTTTGCTTATAATTTGGACTTAAGAAAATTATATTTTTATTGTGGATTTTGAGTTATTAATTTTTAACTTTTTTACCTCTAAGGGTATGCATTGGGAGTTACTAGTTATTGTCCCTGGGATGTTCACTGTCTATTATCTAGATCCTAAGGGGACTAAATTGAATCCAAAATATGGACATGCAATGAAAATGGCATTATTCCGGTGAGAAATATTTCATTTTTATATCAGTTAACATCTGTTATTACATTACTATTTAATTATGTAATTTACTGTGTTACATTAACATGTAGGGGTTTACCTGAGTTCAAAAAGGCTGGAGGACAGGTCTCCAGGAAAAAGAACCAACCAATAATTTGGGAGAACGTGGAAGTAAGTTCCCGACTCCAATGTATATATTATTTATGTGAATTGTGTTTAGTTATATTTTTTAATATTTTGTATGTTTCAATTTATACTGTGCTACACAAGACAACGGATGGACATGTGCATACTATGTGATGTGATTTATGTACATGATTATCAAATATGCCGCAATGGATATCGATACCATACCTGAGGTATTATATATAGTCTCATTAGATAATATAAAATATATCAATCTTATTTATATATTATTAATTATATATATACATCATTCTCTTATACATCATTCTCTTTGTAGATGTTTAAAACTGACCCAACTACAGGTAATGCCTTATCAGATGTACATGCTTCCTATACGACGGAAGAATTAAATGATGTAAGAGAAGAATGGGCAAAAGCCATATAAGTAGTAGGGGTTTTAAAATATAATTGAGATGTTGATAGCGATAATGACTAAAGAATGATATTTTGTAAATGAATTTTTTTGAATTGTCATGTTTGAATGTTTCTACATGTGTCTGAATGTTTATACATATGTGAATGTGAAAATGAATGGAACTGCAGGTTGCTACATGAATGTTTCTACATGTGCATGTGTGAATGTGAAAATGAAAAGAATTGTAGGTTGCTACATGAATTTTCTACATGTGTCTGAATGTTTCTACATGTGTGAATGTGAAAATGAAAGGAACTGTAGGTTTGTGGCTTGTTTCTACATGTGTGTGAATCTTGTTAAATTTCATATTTGTGGCATGTTGTTGGCTGATATCAATGGATGTCGTAAACCTACAGTTCAGTTCCACTAAACTGTAGGTTTCTTTATCCTGTGACCAGCCACAGCAGGCCTGTAAAATGATTAGAATAAAAAAATCAAAACATAGGCATCGGTTATTAGTCAAAAACCGACAACAAAGGCTTACAGCGTCGGTTAATAGCAAAAAACTAACGTCTAATGTGGCCAGACTACACGGACATACTGGCCAGCACGGTCGTGGTGGTAGGTGATATGGCGTCGGTTATTACTAAGAAACTGACGTCGATGATGTCCTAGATGGCGCCATTTTGTGTCGCGAAGGGTTTGGGCATCGGTTTCCCTACTAATAACTGACGCCTATAGTTCCCCAGCTGGTGCCCTTTTTGTGGCGTGAAGGGTTCTGGCGTCAGTTTTCCCACTAATAACCGACGCCTATATTGCCCCTACTGGCACGTTTTGGGTGGCGCGAAGGGTTTTGGCGTCGATTTTAAAATCGATGCGTAAGGGTTCACCTTTTAGTGTCACCCACATAGGTGTCGCTTTTTAACCGTCGCCAAAGGCCTTAAATAACTGACACCAAAGGTTGGTTCTGTAGTAGTGATGATGAGGTTGTGAACCGCGACTCAGTAAAGCGTAAGAGCGTAAGTGTGGTAGGCCTTATTTAAAATATTTTGCTGCTAGGCAATACTAAGCAAGAGTTTTGATATGTAAACTCAATAATAATACAGAATCGCACAAACATGATATGGATGGGATTGTACAAGACCAGAATTGTGTCAGTCAGACACTTGGTGGACTAAATAACAACCACCAGGGTAATCAAATGTGTCTACGCAGCATACCAACGACGGTTAGTCCTTTTCTCTATAGGCTACCACTGAATAACGTATCTGAAAATTTAGGGAATCGGGTATAGTAATGCTGGAAATTAGAACTAGATATTTGTTTTAATATTTAGGCGTGCACACTATTTCTTTGATAGTCGTCTCAAAGGTAGTTTGTGGTATTTTGTGTTTTGAGACTAACGTAATAGATTGTTTTTTGTGTATGTGGACAAGTTACACTATTTGAGGCCAATCAGTGTAGAAACACCAAGCCAGAATGTAAAAGCATTGAATGAGTAATTTTCTATAAGAGAGACATGTAATAAACAGAGTGTTTTGTTGGTTTATGTTAAGAAAAGTGTGAATGTGTGTGAAAGAAGGCTGTAATGGACATCCCAGTGAGAGAAGACCTTAACCCTATTTTGCTCGAAGATCAGACGATGCATCATTAGACTAATTTTCTACTGTTCAAGGAAGTGTGTCTCAAAACAATTGATTGACATGTTTTATATATATGTCCATATATGGTTTGCAACTATAGGTCATCTATATAAAGACTATTCAGGAAAGCAACATGAAACCAACATATAGACTGTTGAAAATAACAAAATGCCCTGAGAACAGGCACTAGTTCAATCGTGAATGTAAGAAGAAAGGTTTGTAATGTTACTCCAAGCATTGTAATTGTTTTCATGGTACAGTTAATAATCTTGTCAGTTTATGTTTGTTTCATTCCAGTCATTGTGTGAATCACCGCTTCTGAAATCAACTTCTGATGTGGTTGAAGATAAAACTTTGGTAATTTGATATTGTGTGACACGTTCAATACTGTCGCTTTTGAAAGTTGTTGCTCTTAATATATAATTTTTTAAGGAGACAATAAAAGTTGGTGTTTTCGTCCAAAGAAAATGTAACTTTAGCCCTCAATTTGCATTAAAATTGTCACTCTTAATATATAATTTTTTTAGTGAAGAACAATACATGTATTCAATACATCTTTAATATCCATATTAATCATCAGCAAAGTGATTGAAGCTACAAGTGATCGCGTTGTTACAAGGTCAGCTGCTAAGAAGGTACATAAAAAATAGTAAGAAAATTCATATGTAAGCCATTAAGCTGATGATGGGATTATGTAAATATAATGTTATCTCATGTGAGTAAGATAATGTGAACCGTCTGTGGAAGTAAAATTGGTTCATGTGGAAGGCAATGTTTAGTCAATTTATTTGGTATAGTCAATACATGATATGCCCATAACCGAATGAGTCATAGTCCAAAACAATTCATTATTACGTTGCTTTGACAGGGACACGATTGTGCCTTAATGCATTTGGTTAAATAGGTGTGGGGTTGTATGTTGAAATAATGTTTACCTAGCCAGCAATTAATTAGATGAGATTTAATGTGTGCCATTGTGCAATCAAAATCCTAATTGTTGGATATTGTACCCCACAATGTGGTGAACAAGGATAATGTTTCAGAAAAATATTGCGTCATCGTGGACGTATTAACATAATTGATAATAATATATAATTGTGTGAAGTACATAATGCTTTCCCTCTAATGTGTAGCATACTAACTATGGTATGAATTAGTGTTTTTAGTATACTTAAACAATAGAAGAATGTTGGTTAGAGTGTTCGTATATATATATTTTGTTTGGGTAAACATGACTAGATATGAATTGCATGTGTAGGTCACTGAAGTTGAAAGTGATCGTGTTGTTACAAGGTTTGCTGCTAAGAAGGTACAACAAACAATTGCAGATCATATGTTATCAATTATGTGGCTGCAATGTATGGAAAATTTATATAAAAAGATAGCTAATGTCTAGAAACTATTCTGAGATGGCTAATGGTTACACCATTAGTGACATACTCTCTCAAGGAAGGTGAAATGACATTGTTGGGTAAGAGGAAATGGAAGGTTGCAAAAATGGTAAATAAACTATACTAGCTCTCCTAATGGTAGACACTTGATTTTGATTGAAATAACAAAGGTTGTTAACGAATATGTGTTTTCGCAAGATATGTTATGACACATCCATCTGGTAAGAATGGGCTGGTGGGAACTTCAACAGAGGAATATTGTGTTGGAGGTAATGTGGATGACATAGTTGTTAGTCGGCCACATACCACGTCTGTGAGTAAAAAGGTAGTACAACTAATTTTTCTTTTAATAACAAGATTCATCGTAATAATGACTTTATATGGGGACAATAACAGTAGCACATAGTAACAGATATGTGTATGAAATGATTCCTAACCTGATATCGAACATTATAGGATGGAGTAGAAATATTGGTACCTAGTCTAGTGGATGGTGTCATAGCTAGAAGAATGCATGGAATACAGAAAGGAAGTGTAACTAAGACGGTATATAAATACCCTGGATGACATGACAATCGTATTAGATATAGCGTTGAAGCTGGAATTTTACTGAAATGATTGATTTGTTTGTTTTGTTCAAGCTAAATTACAACTCACTGCATTCAGTTGATGTTGGAGACCCGATTTCATATTCAAGACCCTTATTACAAGAACGAAGACTCTTTAATGAGCTTGACACGGTAGATATATGTAGATTTTAAAAGTTAATTGTATTGTTTAAATATGTAATTTTAGTGATAGTATATGACCCATTGTTGAAGACCAAATAAGTTTTAGGGGAGTGCAATCAATCCTCAACAACACTCTGAAGTCATGCAACTCCAGTGCGGGAACCAATTACACAGTCATCATTATGCATAGTATTAGTCTTAATTGTGAATTGTTTTGGTATAGAATTATGCTTTGAATGGTGTTATATAACTGGTAATAAATGATTGTTTGTGTTTTTTGTTGTTAGACAAAAGTGGGTGATACACACTCCAACTTTGTAATGCCAAAGACAACTAAGTCAATTCCATTTACCCTTGGTGATGGAAGACCGGGGAACATTTCAAAAAGTGGTGTTGTAGTTGATACTGACAGAAATGTATGCATTTTGAACAAAATGTTAAAGTTGTAATGGTCATAGTTTTAATTTTGACACTCCCATAAATGAAAGAATTTTGTATTTTACAGGTAGAGGACTGGTGGAAGAAGACTGGTATAGACAGAGAAATTGACCATTTGCTAAGTGTGCTTAGTATACAGACTTTGATATCAATGTCAGTTACTAAGAAGGTGAAATCTAAACAAGTCGTTAAGCAAGAATAGGTGTTTGTCGATGTAGAAACTGTAGATGAAAAGGTACTTTTGTATAGACAACAACAGTGAAGTAAAATTCGAAGATAGAAATTGAATTCAAAGTGACACTAATTCAAATTTTGTTTGTGATAGAACCATGTCAAAGATATAGTTGATAGGATAACAATTGATGTGGACAAAATAGATAGCTCAAGAGAAGTGTTGCACATCTCTAACAGTCCAAGTTCACTAGTACAAAGAGTGAAAGATGCACATCATGATCGGAAGCCCAAGTTAATGACCCTTGGTCTAAAAAAAGAGTTCCATTTGATGGTGTGCTGGGACGAGTGAGTGGTTCTTTGGGTCCAGCATGCTGATGTTGAAAAACTTAAGCGATTAAGAGTATTTATAATTATTTTAAACATTAGTGTCTTACTCATGAATGGCCAGTTAAAAGAAACCCTGCCATTTTATGTTTTAGCTGATGCGGTTACAAAGTTTTGTTGCATTTGACAAGTCCTGAAAGGAACCTAGGGGATGTTATCTTCAAGAGTGAAAATGTTTGCATTATGAGATCTAATTTTTCATCAACAATGAGGGTGGGAGGGAACATCACTAATCAGGTTAGTATTATGTGTCACTTTGTTTGTGGCAGAACAGCCACATAGAGTGTTGTTATAAGGTAGTACAGAAAGAGAACTAAATATATTTGACGCATGTGTGATTAAGTTGGTGTATGCCTCACAGTAGGTGGTAATAAATTTGAGAGGAAGGGTGTGTTACAGTAGAAGAGGCCTAGATGTTGGCAACCTATGTTATAAAGCATTTGTATTTATTATGATGCAAGAGTGAAACACAATGTATGAAAGATTGGTAACATAGTTAAGTGTTATATTATATATGTCCAAATTGTATAAATGTCCAAATTATATATGTCCAAACCACTAAACTGTAATACGCCCAAGTAATTTTATGAAACTTTTAAGGTAGAACAGAAAGACAACTAAATATATGTGATGCATGTGTGAATAAAATTGTGAGGAAGGGTGTGATACAATAGCAAATACCTAGTTGTTGGCAACCTATGTTAAACATAGTAAGCATTGATTATGATTCAATAGGGAAAGACAATGTATGAAAGATTGGTAACATAGTTAAGTGTTATATTGTATATGTACAAACTGTATAAATCATCAAATTGTAATACATCCAAGTTAGTTTATGAAACTTTAAAAGGTATGATAGTTGACAAGCGTCATGCTCTAAAATATTGTCATGAAGTGTTAAGTAGTAGTGATGATTTGAATCATATATAGTACAATTTGTGTTAAAGTTAAACAGTGTTTGTGGAATATTATTAGGTGCACATGGTTTAGAATGAGTAAAAAAATTTCGTTGATGGGTTGTATGTTTGAATCATAAAATTGTGTATTGCTTTCTCACGTGGGTGTTGGAAAGGTCATAATCCTGTCAAGATAACATACATTACAATGAGTATTTTTTGTATGTATGAAATGTTATTAGCAAATATAATGCACTGTTTTACTTTTGGCCAAATATATTTTGTTCACTAATTCAGTTAGGTAGGTACTTGATCTTTTATATGTTTGTGGTAGTAGTTCCTTGAAGGATATAGTAAAGTGATGCCTCAAGAGTATAGTAATAGGTTCGGAAGGAGGGTGTTCATATTTGTTGAATCTAAGGGCTCTAAAGGGGGGTGAATAGATCTATAAAATTTCTCACAAAATAGATTAGACCTTCAAATTATATTAATTTGGAGCAACAGCTTAATGACAATTTGAAGTCCTATCTGACAAGCATAGCAAGGATGAGAGAGATTGATAGCAAGCACTTAAAAAAGGGATTTAGAGTGGTTCCACACTTCAAACTAGAAGTGACTCAGTCCACTACCTAGAGAGATCAACCTCTAGGACTTTGCAAGTGCTTTTCTCTAATATATCACCACAGAGATTTACAGCAATAGACCACCAAAGGACTTACGCTAAAGGATCATGTATTACATGCATATTATATTGTTTTGTATAGAAAGAGTAACTATGTAGGTTAGAGTAAGCATATATTGAGGGGGAGAAATTCACATTGTTCAAATCTTGAATCCCCCTAATTCACAAGGCAAATGTATACTTTCAAAATTCTTTTCAATATGTTTGAGGAATGGTTTGTCATTGTCAAAAAGGGGGAGAATGTTGACCTAGAGGTAATACATTGTCCATATTTTGATAATGACTCAACCATTCCATTCATATGTATCTAATATGTGTATTCAAGATTGATCTCAGGTTTTAGGTACATGAAAAGAATCAATTTACACAAGCCCTAGCTTGTTAAAGTTCAAGTCAAATGCAATGTAAGTGTGCTTATAAGGAAATCCATTCAAACGAACTTAGAAGAATTTTGTAATCACTTGTATTTATGATATGACTTGTAATTAAGATGAGAAAAATATGTGGGACACTTAGTACCTAGTTTTAATCACGTTTTAACCACATTTGAAAATTCATCACAGATTGCTGATCAGTCGAGTTGTAATCTCGACCGATCCCTTGGATCAATATTTTGAAGAGTGCATCGGTCGAGTTGTGCATTCACAGAACTTGACCGAATGTGTTACTGACCAAATATTATTTTAGCTGATCGGTCAAGTTTTCCAAACAAACTCGACCAATAGTTTGAAAATTGGGTTTGTCTTTTAGCCGATCGGTCGAGTTACCTTTATTAAATCTTGACCGAATGTAAGGTATGAAAAATATAGAAAAAGTGATTCTAACCATTGGTGACTTGTTTGGACAAAAATAGATTTGTTGCCTTGAGAAAAAATAGCTATAATTCGACCCTAAGTGTTCCCCAACTCAAGGGAGCACCCCCAGCTATAAATAGGACCCCTTGGAGTTCATTCCAAGGTTGCTCATTCACTACACACAAGGTCCTTGCTATAGTTGAGTGTGCTACCACCCCTTGAGCCCCTTTCTCTCTCTAGTTTACACATCATTTCTTGATTTGTGAGTGAGTTAGGATTATTGTAAGAGAGTTCCACCTTTGTTCATGTAAAGCTCTCAATCTTCCACTACTTCCCTATCCCCCTTCTTTCTTGAAGACATGATAAAGCATATAAAGAACAAGAAAAGGATCACATAAGCAATGATAGCAATATGATTGAATTTCAAGACATTGAAATTCTCTCTCCCACTTTTGACATTATCAAAAAGGAAGGGGGAGTAGAGGATCATACAAAAGGTCTTCTCAAAAACAACCAAGAAGATATTCAAACATGCAATCACATAACATATATCAAACAGAGATGAGAGAAACACACAAGCTAGGTCATAACCAAAATATGGTGAAATATGGCACCAACTCATAAGATATAACTGATCAAAGAGTAAGAGTGCATAGAAGATAGATTACAACTCATGAAGCATGTTCTCATCAAAACAACTACAAGTGAGAATTGATGAAAGCTAAAGATAAAATAGTACATCTCAGATCATGTGCCCAAATGTTTCTAATACAAAATAGCCTAGAAAGATATATATGATCAGAAAAATATACTAAAAACTAAGAACATCTAGACATCTAAGCTATCTATGTCCACAACATCATCATCATCCTCGACATCAGGCTCGTAGTCATCGTCTTTGTCTGAAGGGACAGTAGAAGTGCCTTCATCACCAGAGTCACCACCAGAGCCATCATCATTATCATCAAAATCCTCACCATCACCAACATCCTCATCAGCATCAGTAGTCTCAGCATCATCCTGGTCAGGCATCTCCTCGTCCACAGAAGGACAGAAGCCACGACTGGGACAATGAGCATTCTGCTCATCCCAAGTCATACCATGAGCATTAAGCTCATTGGCCTGAGTGGAGGATGGAGCAGAATCACCCAGACTGGCAAGCAAAGTGGCCAAGGGGGCAGTAGGTAATGACAGGAAGGCAAGAGCAGGACCACCTGTAGCATAGGGTGTGGGAGCAGCAGCAGAAGGCTCAGGTGTTGGGTAGAAGTGATTGTATGCATATGATACATAATTACTACTGGGGTATGGCTGGTAGGTGGGGTTAGGGTGTGCACATGATAAGTTCATGTTAGACATGATTGAACATAAATCCTGGTGCAGATACTCCTAGACCTGGAGGTTGTATGCATGTTGGTGCATCATATAACCCATGAGGGTTTCATTGGATAAACGAAATGAGACACGGCTAGGTCGGCTAGGCTGAGGAGGTGGATCTCGGGTAGAGGTAGAGGTAGGTGCAACTGAGGTAGAGGAAGAGGGTGAGGCACTGGGTGTGGTGGAGGAAAGGATAGGCATAGATTTCTGAATGGTGGTCTCACTGATGCACACTCCCTTCCTGGAAGGTCTGTAGTGGAAGTCAGAGAAGAGTGATTTCTCAGTGGTGAATTGGAAAAGACCACATATTAGGGCAGGATAAGGAGGATGGGTGTCGCGGGTGTACTTTCTAGAGTCAAAGCAAGTCATGTGATGGAGAATATATCTAGACCACTTGGCTCCTACATTCTCTAAGATGCAGCACTTTATCACCGTAGTGTTTTCTGTAAATCTGTTTGATTTTTCTTTGGGTGGATGTTGCAGTTGACCACTAGGGCTAATATACGTTTCTTGAGATCTAAGGAAGAGGAGGGTATGGTTCTCTTCTTCTTATAGGGAACACCAGGTTTCTTCAGATAGTGATGGATATCAGGAAGAGTGATCTCATTTTGCTTGTAGAAACCTTCAGGGTCCAAAAGGTCAAAATACTCACCATAATCCTTACGTCAGGTGTCATTCTCATCGGCCCCCAAAAATAAAACATTCAGGATATCCTTAGAGATTTGGAATTTCTTCCTGACAATCATCAAGGTAAGGATCACTTGAGTATTTGGAGGGGGTACAAGGGAGTCATAATTCCAACACAAATTTGCATAGAATTCGTGAACTTCTTTCGTGCTAGGTATGGAATTATGAAAGCAATCGTTCTCACCAGCCAGGGCGGATAGGTGATGAATGGAAAGGAACCTCACCACTTGATCGATGATGGCTTGACGCCTAGGGCTAGGCTCAAAAAGGGCTTTAAAAGGAAAAGGACTCCTGGGGAGAAGGTCCTTATACCTATTTACAACCTCTATTGAGACAAAAAGGGTCTCATTGAACAGAATCAAGTGAGAATATGAGGAAGAAGATGGTGCATTGCTAGGGGTGGGTCTCTTTCTTCTATGTGAGGCCATGGAGGTGAAAAGAAGGAGAAGAAGAGATCAAACACACAAATCAATCCACCAAAAACGTTCACACACCAAGGTTGAGCAAGGGGGGAGGTCTAGGAAGGTCTTTCTAGGTCAGATTAGGGCTAAGCTAGGGAGGTAAGGTCTGACGTTGAGAGCTTAGGGCTAGGAGAAGGGGAATCGGTCGACTATTCTCTAGTTTAGAGGGAGAATAGTCGGTCGAATCCAACTTAAGTTTGCTTCAGCCCATGGATCGGTCGAGTTATGTGAGTTGGAAACTCGACCGATTGGTCATTTTTTACAAAGCTCTCGGCCATGGATCGGTCGAGTTTATCCTGGGGGAAACTCGACCGATGGTCAACCTGACCTAAAACCATCAAACTTAATTTCTAACCATTTTAATGCTAATTAAATTTATTTTTCAAGTCCATTATGTATATGAAACAAACTTAGGCACATATCACTCATCATTGGGTACTATTTTGGGATAAAACAAGTGTTTACAAAAAATACCCAAAAACAAGAGAAAAATAACGCAATATGAACATGAAAAATTGATTTAAAGCATATTAGTACTCAAAGATGATCAAGATTGATGCAAAACATATAGGATAGATGACTACTAGCTAGAAGGCATATCAGATTCGTCCAAAGTAGATATAAGCAATTTTGATCTAACAAAATTAAATTGCTCTCTAGCTAGAGGTTTAGTGAAAATGTCCACCAACTGATTTTCTGTATCCACATGCATGATATAAATATCCTTCTTATCAATGTGATCATGAAGAAAGTGATGGCAAACCTCTATATGTTTTAGCTCTACTATGCAATATAGGATTGTAAGACAAGTTAATTGCACTAGTATTATCACAATAGATAGGAGAAGCATCAAAATAAATGTTAAAGTCTTGGAGCATTTGCTTCATCCATAGGACCTGGGCACAACAACTCCCAGCTGCAATGTATTCAGCCTCAATGGTTGATAATGCTACAGTGCTCTGTTTCTTAGAGAACCAAGACACCAAGCATGGTCCTAGGAGGAAACAAGCCCCACTTGTGCACTTTTTATCAATTAAGCAGCCTGCATAATCAGCATCGCTATAGGAAGTAAGAGTAAAGTCCCTTGACTTAGGATACCATAGTCTAAAGTTTTGAGTTTTGGCTAAGTACCTTAGAATCCTCTTAACATCTATAAAATATGAGATTTCTTACGATTTGATTGAAATCTAGCACACAAGCCAACACTAAATATTATGTCAGGTCTAGAGGCAGTTAAGTAAAGTAAACTTCCAATCATACCTCTATAGATCTTCTCATCTACCTTCTCACCTTCTTCATCTTTATCAAGTTTGGTGGTTTTTGGCATGGGTGTGTCCATCAGCTTAGTATTCTCCATCCCAAAGCGCTTAAGTAGTTCATTGGTGTACTTACCTTGGTTGATGAAGTTACCATCTTTTGTTTATTTGATTTGAAATTCGAGGAAGAATGTAACCTCACCCATCATACTAATTTCAAATTCACTCTGTATAGGATCACTAAATTCTTTGCAAAGATCAAGGTTAGTTCCACCAAAAATGATATCATCAACATATATTTGAATGATAAGAAAATTGTTAGAAGTGTGCTTTAGAAACAAGGTAGAATCCACTTTGCCCATGATATAACCATGATCTAACAAAAAGTTCTTTAATTTCTCATACCAAGCCCTTGGTGCTTGTTTGAGTCCATAGAGAGCTTTTTGCAACAAATAAACATGGTTAGGTAGACTATCATGTTCAAAGCCCAGATGTTGTGCAACATACACTTCCTCCTCAATTGTACCATTCAAAAAGGCACTTTTAACATCCATTTGATACAAAAGAAAGTTTTTATGACTATCAAAAGCAAGTAACATACAAATGGACTCAATTCTAGCTACGTGTGCATATGTTTCATCAAAGTCAATACCTTCCTGTTGATTGTAGCCTTGAGCCACTAACCTTGCTTTGTTTCTTACCACTTTGTTGCTTTCATCTAGCTTATTGCGGCAGACCCATTTGGTGCCAATGATCTTTCTATCACTTGGTCTTGGCATAAGGGTCCAAACTTTGTTCTTCTCAATTTGTTCTAGCTCCTCTTGCATAGCTAGGATCCATTCTTCATCCCCAAGAGCTTCCTTGACATCTTTAGGCTCTAGTTGGGAGATGAAGGCATTTTTGGCTTGTTCTTTGTTGAATGCAGCATGCGTCTTCACTCTCTCAAATGGATCATCCAATACATCAGCTCCTTAGGATGATTCTTTGCAAATCGGGGAGTTGGATCCTTCTTTTCATCATCTTTTTGTCTTCTTGAGCAGCCACCTCTTTTCCCTTTTGGGTGATGTTGAGTTCTTTAAGAATAGGAATTACTTCGTCTGCAACATCGTCATTTGAAGCAATATCTTTGAGAATAGAGGGGTTAGTCTCGATAAACTTTACATTAATAGATTCTTCTACCTTAACAAGATCAACATTATAAACTATATATGCCTTGCTAGTAGTGTTATAGTCAAGAAAGAAAGCCTTATACGATTTCAGATCAAACTTGTCGAGAGAATCTTTTGTATTCAAAAAAAACAAGGACATCTGAAAACATGAAAATACTCGATAGAAGGCTTCCTACCACGCCATAGTTCATGGGTGGTTTTCTTAAGCAAAGGATGAGTAAAAACACAGTTTTGTACATTAGGAGTATAAAACTCAAGAAGCATGGTCCTAGACATCTTCTGTAGAGACCTATTCTTCCTCTCTACAACCCCATTTTGTTGAGGTGTTCGAGGTGAAAAAAAGTTGTGTTCATAACTCAATTCTTGACAAAAATGTTCAAAAAGCTCATTTTTGAATTCTCCCCCATGGTCACTATGGATGGAAACAATCTGGCAAGAAACTTCATTCTCAACTTATTTGCAACAATTAAAGAAAACGTCAAGAGTATCACTCTTTGAAATGAGAAATAAGGTCCAAGTATATCTAGAGAAATCATCGATAATAACAAGTCAATACTTAGAACTACGAAGAGATTGCATTCTCATTGGTCCAAATAGATCAATATGAAGAAGCTCAAGAGCTCTCTTAGTTCTAAGGAATCCTTTGGATTTGAAGGAGGACTTGGTTTGCTTTCCTTGTGTGCAAGGTTGGCATTCCTCATCATTTTCAAAATCCAATTTAGGAAGTCCCTTGACTCCTTTTTGCTCAACTTATTTAATTGATGCATATTTACATGACCAAGCCGGCGGTGCCCAAGAGAAATATCATTCTAATTGGCTACAAGGAATCTACCAACCACATGCTTAATAGAGTTAAGAACAATAATATAAAGATTACCACTTCTAGTTCCCTTATATATAACTTGATAGGTGAGGGAATCTAGAATCAAACATTCAAAAGCAGTAAATAGAACAAGGTAACCATTATCACAAAGTTGACTAACACTTATTAAATTATGATGTAGGCCATCCACAAAAAGAATACTTTTTATGCATAAGGATTCACGTACATCACCCTCACCTTTGACTTTACCTTTCTTGTTATCCCCAAAGGTGACGGATCCTCCTTTCTTCTTTGTGAAATTGTTGAAATGGCTTACATCACCAGTCATATACTTTGTGCAGCCACTATCAACAATCCATCTATCTTTTCCCTATAAGAAAGAAGAATGTCGGTTCCCAACTCAAACTTTGGGATCCGGAGTTAGCTTGGGGACCCATTTCATCTTTGGGTTGGTCCCCTTAGGCTTGTAAGGACAATAAGTAGAATAATGATCATCACATTTGTAATAAGAACAAACCATAGGATTCTTAGTGCTTGAAGATTATCCTACAAAGAAAGAGATCTCCTCACACTTTTTCTTACCTTTGGCCTTACTCTTGCCCTTTGAGGCTCCCCCTACAAATCCCAAACCACTAGTACCACTTTGTTTGGTGGAATGATCAAGGATTTCATTTAGGGAGTTCTTCCCTTTGAGGAATTTCTATAGGGATGCTCTCAATCTATGGTTATCATCATTAAAAGAAACAATAGTAGAAGATAAACTAGATATGTCATCCCTAGCATGCACATGATCAACCTCAAGACATAAAGCTTTAGTAAAATATGAATCCTTTTCAAGAGAGATGGAAGCTACATTAACACTAGGCAACAAAGGTCTAGAAGATAAATCATTTACTTGACTAAGCAACCTATCATTTTTCAGATTTTAGCATTTGAATATCTTTAATATAAACATCTCTCTCTTCTCTACGAGCATCAATAAGCAACTTAAATTCAACATTTTTAGTTTTGAACAATTCAAGTTATTTTAGGCAATTTTTATTCTCTTCCTTTAGATTTTCAATGTTCTTAAGGTAGACACCATTCTCAACTTCAACCCCATTGTATTAGAATATCAAGGTATTGCCCTTGCAAATTATCAATACTCTCAAGGTTGGTTTTCTCATTCAATTCCAAAATTTCAAGCTTAGCATAAAGATCATCAATGATTTTTCCTAATTGTTTTCTTTTAGATTTACATTTAGCAAAAGAGGAACGGGTAGTTACCAGCATGTCAATAATAGCTTCTTTAGGTAGTTCATGCAAACTTACCTCACTAATGTCTTCACTTGTAGAGGCCATGAGAGTCAGGTGGCACTCTCCATCTTCATCAGAGCTAGAGCTACTTGAAGATGAAGCTTCCCAAGCTGCATTGGTTGCATTCTTGTCTCTTTTCCTTCTTGACCTTCCTCTTGTTCTTGGTCTCCTTCTTGTAATCCTCTTCTTTTCTTGAGTTGCTCTTGTGGTGAGACTTTCTTGACTTTGGGCATTCACTCTTGTAGTGACCCTTTTGACCACACTTGTAGCATCTCAGAGTAGAGGAGGAGGCTTGCTTTCCCTTGAAGTGCTTCCCCTTGATGTAGTTGGCTTCATGCTCACTCGGGCCTTCATCTTCACTAGAGAAGGGAGAAGAAGTCTGACAAGCAAGTTGTTTTTGAAGGATGACAGCCTCCACTTGTGCTTTGAAAGCATGATCTTTGATCTTCTTGGCTTCCTTCTCTTCTTGTTTAGCTTCTTCTTCTTGCTTGTCAAGTCTAGACTCATGGGCTTGAAGATTTCCAATGAGTTCTTCAGTTGGGATGTCACCAAGGCTCCTCACTTCTCCAATGGAGGTGAACTTTGACTCCCATCTCTTTAGAAGAGTTCTCAAGATCTTAGAGTTGATGACACCTCTTCTCAAAGGAGTTCCCAAAGCAGCTAGCCCATTGACGAGACATTCAACCTTGAATACATCTCTGCAATGCTTTCTTTCTTTTCCATCTTGAAGTTCTCTAGGAGGTTGCCCAACATGTAGATCTTTGCCTCCTTGACTTGCTTTGTGCCTTCATATGTGATGCACATCTTGTCCCAAATCTCATAGGTGGAGTCCCATGATGAGATTTGGTTGAACTCCGTGGGAGTGAGGGCTTCATAGAGGATGTTAATGGCCTTTGCATTAAGTTGAGCTTCCTTGAGAGCAGCTTCACTCCATGTTGCAACAGCTCCGGTTGGCTCTTTATAAGGTGTAACCATCACCTTCCACATATCAAAGTTCATCCCTTGAATGTAGAATTGCATCCTTCTCTTCCAATAAAGGAATTTGTTACCATCAAAGACCGGAGGGCGCATGGAGAAGCCTCCCTCTAGGCTGAGTGAACCAAGTAGGTTGTCGCCCATCCTCTCGTCTCGTGGGAGATTGTTGGAGAAGATCCTTAGCTCTGATACCACTTGTTGGATCTAAGGACTCTACAGGGGGTGAATAGAGCTACAAAATTTCTCACAAAATAGATTAGACCTTCAAATTATATTAATTAGGAGAAACAGCTTAATGGCAATTTGAAGTCATATCTAACCAGCATAGAAAGGATGAGAGCAATTGATAGAAAGCACTTGACAAAGGGATGTAGAATGGTTCCACACTTTAAACTAGAAGTGAGTCAATCCACTACCTAGAGAGGTCAACCTCTAGGGCTGCAAGTGCTTTTCTTTATTATATCACCACAAAGATTTACAACAATAGACCACCAAAGGACTTACCCATCCAACCTCAAGGAGATATCCACCTTAACAAGGAACTTACCCACTTAGTTTGAATCTTCAACCTTCACCTAGGTCTTACCCATTCAAACTCAAGTCTTCCGCCTTTAAGGACTTTGCTTTTCCTCTTGGATCTTCAACCTTTGCCTTCTCCTTCACTTGGAGAAGATCACTGTAAAGAAGTGTGATGTTACAACCCCAATTTTCAGGTTCTTTTGGTGGGAAATGTAATTTCTCCTATTAAAGATATATGAACAAATAATGATGTGATTTGATGGGATTGTATGAATTTCATTTACAATAGCCTTGTTGGTTGCTTTATGGGTTGTATTGGCTTTTGGGACCAATTATAAGAGAAAGAAAAAAAAGGAAATCCGGATAATAAATGGATAAATAAGAAAAGTGGAAAGGGAGAGGTAGAAACCTCTAGAAGGAAAAGGAATATCCTCCAAAAGGGGATTTCATGCATTTAGGGTTCCTTGGGTTCCAAGGAGTCCCAATTGCAAAGATAATGCAACAAGAAAGAGAAAGGATCAATTAAATGTTGCTTTATTAAGAAGGAAATATGAGATAATAATAAAATTACAATAAATATGTGGATATATGGATAATGGATCCATCTTGGAAAATATTTCGTGTCCACATGGATTCTAATGGAAAAAGGAATCAAAATCAAGAAAATAAAAGAGAGTAAGAAAGAGAAAATATGTGAAATATGCATAATTGAGTAATAACTTGCACCTAAGTAAAATGGCACGACTTCTTTGAATATTGAACCCAAATTTGGCATGATTATATTAAGTTATTATTAAGTTTCACTCAAAATTTGGGATTAATTAGATAAGATGTTTAAGAGTTATGATTTTTAGAAGTTTCCCTAAATTAAATATATTTTTGATTAAAAGAAATAGAAAAGGAAAAGGAGGGAGCGACGCCAGCCGTCGGCTCCCCGTGTGGTCTAGGGGACCACGGATCTGACGCTAGCTGGGTGTCGTCCTCCTCTAGTCGAAAAAGGAAAGCAATTGGATTTTCAAATCCAACTGTCTCACAAATCACACCAAAAGCAAACTAGGAAAGCACACGATTGGGTTCGGGAGAGCATTCTGCACCCAACTAGCCTAACTTAGAGGGTTTTGTGTGTTCTAGATGAAATGCCTAATTTGTTCGAGAGCTTGGGTGGCGACAAGATGGGGAAACCCTAGAGCAGCCTACCAAACCTATAAATAGTACCCCCTCTCAACTCCTCTCACCCTCGCGCACCTAACCGGCACCTTCCCTGACCTTCTCGTGCTCCGAGGTTGTGTGTTGAGGTTGCTCCAGCGAGCTCCAATTGTGGCGCCACCGCGGGATGGAGTTGGCTAGATCGGGTGGAGACGAGTAGCAGCGGTCGTCCGATCACGGTCCACAATAGGCCATGAAGGAGATCAATGGCCCTAGTGCCCCGCGTTCTTCAATTGTCACGAGTGGGTGCGTGTGACACGAGCCGTCTGATCCTGCTCGGTCAACGACGACTGAGGATATTTTCCGCAAAGTCCAGGTAACTCGCCTCTCTGGCCAAAATTCAAGAAAAATGTGGAAACTTGTACAAATCATTAATAATAGATCCTTTGGATGAAAAATACAAATAAGTAGTGCTTTTGATCAAAAAAATGCAAGGAATGCAATAAAAATATAATTGAATCCTAATTCTACTTGCAATTCACAAAGTATGTAAAGATGTTATCTTTAATGGTTTAACTAATGAAAAAACCCTAATATTTGATGATCAATGAATTGGGAAGGGTTATATGGATGTTTAAAGTTGATATTAACATGTTGTTAATAAAAAGGACAAACTAGATCCAAAAGGATGATCTTTACACATAGTTGGATGAATGTAGGGTTCCATGTACATGAAAATGCATTAATGGGCTTAGAAACCCTAATTTATGTTGATATGAATTTTAATGGTTTTAATTGTGCAAATCCATGAATAAAATAGAGATAAGATTATTCTAAGCTAATTTGAGTATGAAAGATTCTAATTATGGATAAATACCCTTATTTTGGTAATTAGGGTTTCCTAGTGTATAAAAGTAGAATTAATGTGAATTTAGGGTTTGCCAACCTAGAAGATGTGAAACATAGTAATTAGGGTTCCTTTGAGTATTGAACTATAATTCTTTATTGAGTTGTCTATTCAAAAGAACTTGAGCATAATAATTGGCCTTAATGATCTTGACATAACCTAATAGGATAAAGATGGTAGTTTTAGTGTAAAAGAGACACATTAGACTTAATTGACATTCAATTATGCCTATGATGTTGAAATTAGATTTTTTGGACCAAAAGAGCATTAAAAGTGATACTTGAATTATGGAGGCTAAAACCCTAATAAAACCCTAAAGTTGGCTTAGAAATCCTAAGGTGGAATCCAAGTCAATATTGAGAATGTTTTGGATAAAACAATGACACATGGGTGTTATGCATTAATTTTAAGATATTATTGATTGCTTGATTTATTGTTCTTGCTTGGACCTCGAGTTACTCTGGACTAGGTATGTGGTTATTTATGAGTAATTGATCTAGTTTCATGGAGTTTTCTCGAAATATTGATCAAATTGGATGCAACCTAACCTATTGAATGTTCATTCGTGCAATCCCTTTAAAGTCACTATGATTATCACAATTTAATAGGTATGTGCATTCTTGGACCTACATGCCACCCTGATGTATGATGCATGACCAAGCCCTAGAGGGAAGGTCAATTAGGTCAAGCCCCAGAGGGAAGACCATTGGGCACCATGAGAGGTGACCCCAGGCACCAAGCTCAGGATGGAGAAGGTGGCCTTATGTTCCTTGCATGACCATTGGGCACCATGAGAGGTGACCCCAGGCACCAAGCTCAGGATGGAGAAGGTGGCCTTATGTCCCTTGTAAGGACAAAACCCTAAGAGATGGTAATCCAGGGTTTAGGGAAAAAGCGGTTGAGAATGTCACATTGAAAATGTAAATTTGGATTGATAAATAACTTAATTGTGATATTTATGTTGTTAGCAATATTTGTGAAACTTTGGTTGTCCCCACATACCAGCATATTCATTTATGCTGACCAACATTTTGTTTGTCGACATTTTAGGTACAAATATGAAAAGGACAAACAGTAAAGTGATACATTATGAAGGTATGAATTAAAGTATAAGGAGGATTAGTTAGAATAGACTCCATCTGTGGATAGAAGTCTAGAAATCCGATATTTTAAAGAGGTATGCAAAGTTTTATTTTATTCCAGCTTTTCGGTATAGTTTTGGTAGAATTTGATAATTATTATTGATTAATTGTTGAACCATTGATCTAAAATATTAGGATAATGGATCTGACCTTCTGGTCTCCCTTAATTGGGGGTTACACGGAGGTGGGGTCATTAAATGTGAGATCACCTCCTTACTAAAATATATGGTAAACAAAACACATTGGAAAGCAGCAGAATAAAATTTCTAACTAAATAAATTTCATAAAAGATTGTACAAGATACATCAAAATTCTCCCTTTTAGGGTTACATCATCATACACAACTAGGATCTAGATAGAGGGAAGTCTGGACTACTCCACTTTTGTCTCCGAGCAACATATCCATCAGCTAAGACCATGCCAAAGCTACGATCTTCATGCCTTATCTGTCACCTTACTTTATATCTGGGTGGCTGGGAAGCACCCAGCAAAAGGGAAGGAAAATAAAAGTATGTGTCACAAAAACTATTCTATGATAACAAGATAAGCAAAATATGTAAAAGTAGGCTAGCGTTCATCATAAGATGAAGATAACAAGAGAATGAGGCCATATATAAAAGAAGCTTTTAATAGATGCTTGCCATAAATAAAGTATAATAAAAGAATTGCATGCATGATTAATATTGACTACCTTAACTATGTAGGGTTGATGCACCTACCGGACCTTCAACCAAAGGGTGAGGGGATAATAAGACATTCCCAGTCACCTACACACATTTTGTGTGTGGGGGAGAATAAGACGTTCCCCAAGGGAGAAATAACACCTTCCCCAACTATGGGTGGTTGTACATAAGTACCGCTACTATAGCTAGTTAGTCTAATAAAATCATCATGCTAGAATCAATGACAAGTAATAGCATCAATCAAATAGAACATGGCAGAGGGGTACTAAGACCCAAGAATAATATTCCAAAACCAATTATGAGGCAGGTATAGCAAAAGAATCATGAGCATAGGATATAGGGTTCAAATAAACCTCATTGTGGAAAAAGTAGGACAAGGCACAAATATTTCCCACCTTAAGGTGTAATTGCACATACCTTTAATATTTACTCCAATTATCAACTTGCACCAATTAATTGATTCAAAGTTCCACTTTTCCTATTTTCAATGTATTGTCATGTATTAGGGTTTTGCATATACATAAAGGTAAAGAAAACCCATATTTAGGATCTTTCGCATAAAACTCTGATTTAGACTCTGAAAATATCACCATTGTCTTAGTTAGATTTTTTATCAAAATGACATATAATATTATATATTTTGAAGATATGGACTTTTAGATGCATTTTTTTGTGATTTTTAGTTAATTAAATCATCCTCAAAAACACTTTTGAGAAAACCTTAGAATCAAGTGTCGAAATTATTTTTATTAGATATCTTACATTTTTTTAATTCCAGAACATATTTTTTTTTTATTTTTGGATGCACGGTTTAGGAGTTATGAATTTTTGAAAATGAACCAATTACAATGTGCCACATAGGCACTACGTCCAAGAAGGGATCGAACAGGGGTAAAAAGGTAAAAATGCAATGAATTATCTCCTACCTTCACCCGCGCCATGGTTGTGTGGAAGCAAGTAGCTTGCTCGGGCAAGATTGGGCGAAACCAGTATACTCAACCAAACTCGACGTTTAGATATGTGAAAGAAAGCCAAGAAGATTCCTAACATGATGGTATTGTCAATTTGCTTGAAGGTGGAGAGAAGAGGGAGAGAAAGACACCACAAATCCAGTCACAAAATTGACTTCCGGCGGTAACACGAATGAGAACAGAAGGAATTGGTTGGAGAGGAAAGTTACAAGGACCTCCACGATGCCAAGGGTAGGGATATATATAGGTGGGGAGAAGTAAACTAAGGTTTTTAGACTTGGGGTGAGAGAGATTTCAGCCGGTTTGGGAAAGCTCGCATACTTGATGAAAACACAAATAAACTTGGGATAATGTTGTGCAAAATCTCGTAAGGAATCCAACGAGCCTAAGAACTCATGATTTGGTTGAGAAACGAGGGAGATAATGGCAAACGAAAAATCAAACAAATTTTTTTTTTGTTTCCTTGCCTGAACCATGGTAGAAGACGACCAGCAGCCGTTGGATCCAAGATCCACAGTCAGCGATGAGCGCACAAAAAGCCAAATCTTGCATATTAAATTATTATCCAACTATATTTTCAACTATAGTGATATATGCATTATTAAATAAATTTCTCTCTCTTCTTTTGAGGGCTCAAACGATTTCTGAATATGGAATTAGTTTTGTCTTTTGAGGACTTTTAATAGGATAAATAATTCAAATCATATTTTCTCTTTCCTCATTCATTAATGACTCTAGGATTCTCCAAAAATAATAAACTTCACCTATAAGTCATATTAAGTATGTTGGATACGAATTTTCCATTATTTCTATTTTTTGGTGTTGTTTATTATTTTCATTAATGATTTTAATGTTTTACACACTTTCTCTCTCCTAAATTCACCTTCTTATCAAATATTTTCCAAATTGAGTCAAAATTCATCCAAAGATATATTTTGACATATAGAACACGAATTTGGTATTATTTTATTTTTTTTGAAGACTTTTATTATTTTATTTAATTCATTTAAATTTTATCACTTATTTATCCTTTTAATTTATTAGAGGAATCTAGAAACTTTCTAAAAATATAAAACTTGGCATATAAGAAATACTAAATGTGAGCAACATATATTTATTATTTTTGGTCTTTAAAGCATTTTCTCTCTCCTAAATAAAATAAATATTTAACATTGATCAAATTAAATACAAATTCACAAATAGACCAATTTTTATATGTATATTATGAATTTTGAGTTAGTTTTCCAATTTGAGGATGTTAGATATTTTATTTCACCTTATTGTCTTATCTCCTATTTTCTTTTAATAAAGACTTTAATATATGCATTTATCTTCCAAATTAGGTGATACTTGGCCCTTACGTTTCTTTCTCATAAGATGAAGATAACAAGAGAATGAGGCCATATATAAAAGAAGCTTTTAATAGATGTTTTCCATAAACAAAGTATAATAAAAGAATTGCATGCATGATTAATATTGACTACCTTAACTATGTAGGGTTGAGGCACCTATCAGACCTTCAACCAAAGGGTGAGGGGAGAATAAGATATTCGCAATCGCCTACACACATTTTATGTGTGGGGAAGAATAAGATGTTCCCCAAGGGAGAACTAACACCTTCCCCAACTATGGGTGGTTGTACATAAGTATTGGTACTACAGCTAGTTAGTCTAATAAAATCATCATTCTAGAATCAATGACAAGTAATAGCATCAATCAAATAGAACATGGCAGAGGGGTACTAAGACCCAAGAATAATATCCCAAAACCAATTATGAGGTAGGTATAGTAAAAGAATCATGAGCATAGGATATAGGGTTCAAATAAACCTCATTGTGGAAAAATTAGGACAATGCACATATATTTCCCAACTTAAGGTGTAAATGCGCATACCTTTAATATTGACTCCAATTATCAACTTGCACCACTTAGTTGATTCAAAGTTCCACTTTTCCTATTTTCAATGTATTGTCATGTATTAGGGTTTTGCATATACATAAAGGTAAAGAAAACCCATAGTTAGGATCTTTTGCATAAAACTCCGATTTAGACTCTAAAAATATCACCATTGTCTTAGTTAGAGTTTTCTGATCAAAAAGACATATAATATTATGTATTTTGAAAATATGGACTTTTAGATGCATTTTTTTGTGATTTTTACCTAATTAAATCATCCTCAAAAACACTTTTGCAAAAACCTCAGAATCAAGTGTCGAAATTATTTTTATTAGATATCTTATATTTTTCTAATTCCAGAACATATTTTTTTTTATTTTTGGATGCACGGTTTAGGAGTTATGAATTTTTGAAAATGAACCAATTACTATGTGCCACATAGGCACTACGTCCAAGAAGGGATCGAACAGGGGTAAAAAGGTAAAAATGCAATGAATCATCTCCTACCTTCACCCGCGCCATGGTTGTGTGGAAGCAAGTAGCTTACTCGGGCAAGATTGGGCGAAACCAGTATACTCAACCAAACTCGACGTTTAGATATGTGAAAGAAAGCCAAGAAGATTCCTAACATGATGGTATTGTCGATTTGCTTGAAGGTGGAGAGAAGAGGGAGAGAAAGACACCACAAATCCAGTCACAAAATTGACTTCCAGCGGCAACACGAACGAGAACAGAAGGAATTGGTTGGAGAGGAAAGTTACAAGGACCTCCAGGATGCCAAGGGTAGGGATATATATAGGTGGGGAGAAGTAAACTAAGGTTTTTAGACTTGGGGTGAGAGAGATTTCAGCCGGTTTGGGAAAGCCCGCATACTTGATGAAAACACAAATAAACTTGGGATAATGTTGTGCAAAATCTCGTAAGGAATCCAACGAGCCTAAGAACTCATGATTTGGCTGAGAAACAAGGGAGATAATGGCAAACGAAAAATCAAACAAATTTGTTTTTGTTTCCTTGTCCGAACCAAGGTAGAAGACGACCAACAGTCGTTGGATCCAAGATCCACAGTCAGCGATGAGCGCACAAAAAGCCAAATCTCACATATTAAATCCCTATCCAACTATATTTTCGACTATAGTGATATATGCATTATTAAATGAATTTCTCTCTCTTCTTTTGAGGGCTCAAACAATTTTTTAATATGGAATTAGTTTTGCCTTTTGAGGACTTTTAATAGGTTAAATAATTCAAATCATGTTTTCTCTTTCCTCATTCATTAATGACTCTAGGATTCTCCAAAAATAATAAAACTTCACATATATGTCATATTAAGTATTTTGGATACGAATTTGCCATTATTTCCATTTTTTGGTGTTGTTTATTATTTTAATTAATGATTTTAATGTTTTACACACTTTCTCTCTCCTAAATTCACCTTCTTATCAAATATTTTCCAAATTGAGTCAAAATTCATCCAAAGATATATTTTAACATATAAAACACGAATTTGGTATTATTTTATTTTTTTTGAAGACTTTTATTATTTTATTTAATTCGTTTAAATTTTATCACTTATTTATCCTTTTAATTTATTAGAGGCATCTAGAAACTTTATAAAAATATAAAACTTGGCCTATAAGTAATAATAAATGTGAGGAACATGATTTTGACATTAATTAATTTTTTTCAACATATATTTATTATTTTTGGTCTTTAAAGCATTTTCTCTCTCCAGAATAAAATAAAATATTTAACATTGACCAAATTAAATAAAATTCACAAATAGACTAATTTGATATGTAGATTACGAATTTGGAGTTAATTTTCCAATTTGAGGATGTTTGATATTTTATTTCACCTTATTAGCTTATCTCCTATTTTCTTTTAATAAAGACTTTAATATATGCATTTATCTTCCAAATTAGGTGATACTTGGCCCTTAAGTTTCTTTTAAATCAAGAAAATGAGATTGTGACCCAAATTATCTTTTTGGGTTTCTAATTAGGATTTTTGAAATAATATATTCCTCATTATCTTCTTTTATCCAAAATATCCATATTATCCCCAATTATTGTATTTATCATCTCCTTTATATATGTTTCAAGATTTCCTTTCTTTTTCATATTCTAAAAAGTCCTAGAAAGTTCTAGAATGAATTTCTTTATTCTCTTTATCACTTAAGTGGACATTTTACTAATTAAACCCATTACTAAGCTTTCACTGAGGTATTTGTGCATAAACCCAAACATTGATAGAAAAGGTGAACAAATGTTCATTAAACCATCATAATCTTCAAAAATTAAACAGAAAGGCCAAAGAGGATAGAAATGAAAGGAAAAGGTGGGAAATAAGATCAAAGGATAAAATGTCCAGAATTCGATATATTACAATCACCACCTCTTCATCAACCTTGAAGAGGACCATCTACAACTCCTTCACTCGATGGAGTTTGCTTTATATTTTCTTCATGAAAGAAGGGGGGTAGGAAAGTAGTGGAAGATTGAGAGCTTTATATGCACAAAGGTGGAACTCTCTTACAATAATCCTAACTCACTCATAAATCACGAAATGATGTGTAAAGTAGATAGAGAAAGGGGCTCAAGGGGTGGTAGCACATTCAACTATAGCAAGGACCTTGTGTGTAGTGAATGAGCAACCTTGGAATGAAACTCCAAAGGGTCCTATTTATAGCTAGGGGTGATCCCTTGAGTTGGGGAACACTTAGGATCGAATTACAGTCATTTTTGCCCAAGGCAACGGATCTATTTTCCTCCAAACAAGTCATCAATGGTTAGAATCACTTTTTCTGTATTTTTTGTATCGTACATTCAGTCGAGATTCAATAAAGGTAACTCGACCGATCGGCTAAAAGACAAACCTAATTTTCAAACTATCGGTCAAATTTATCCTGGGAAACTCGACTGATCATCTAAAGTCACATTTGGTCAGTAACTCATTCGGTTGAGTTCTATGAATGCACAACTCGACCGATGCACACTTCAAAAATTGATCCAAGAGATCGATCGAGATTGCAACTTGACCGATCAGCAGTCTGTGATCAATTTTCAAATGTGGTTAAAAAGTGATTAAAACTTGGTACTAAGTGTCCCACATATTTTTCTCATCTTAGTTACAAGTCATATCATCAATACAAGTAATTACAAAATTCTTCTAAGGTCGTTTGAATGGATTTCCTTATAAGCACACTTGCGTTACATTTGACTTGAACTTTAACAAGCTAGGGATTGTATAAATTGATTCTTTTCATGTATCTAAAACATGAGATCAAACTTGAATACACATATTAGATACATATGAATGGAATGGTTGAGTCATTATCAAAATATGGACAATGTATAACCTCTAGGTCAACAATATTTCACACTTCAATGACGCATGCCATAAAGACGAGGAATGCACCGTGTATGAGAAAATATTGTTACTAAATGGCGGGAACAAATAAAGAAGTCCAACATTATACTCCTACCATTACTTAGTCATCAACACTGGCATTTGCTTGTCACGTCACACGAACACAAGAAGATCCTTCATTACAACAACATGTGACCTGGAAGGAGGTATAACAAGCCAAACACAAATCATCAGTATGATGATGATGTTGTTACTGTGGTAAGTGTAAATTATAATGTTAACATCAAAACATGTTGTGGGTCATGGATTTATTTGTTGTTTGAATCTATTTTATGGATAATGCAGTAAACATCTCTGAAAACATTGTTAAATAAGATATGTGGTGTTCCAGAACAAGGGTGGAATGTCGTATTTGATAACAAAGCAGACTAGCAACCAGCATGATCTAACGGTTGTGGACTGTACGTGATGTGGTGGATGGAGTGTGTGTGTATAGCGCAACGAATTGAAGACTCGTATGGTGAGGAATATCACCAGCTTCGAGGACACAATGTGTTGGAGATACTTAATCTAAAGAAGTATGTTAATGAAGTTGCACTTTGAATGAGCAACATGACATTATTTTTTTTGTTTGAGTTGGAAAACATTGGGTAATACCCACACATCAAACTTTTAATGTTTGGGATCATGTGTTCCTGTATGCAACAAACTAGTTGCATGTTGTGCTTTGTTTAAGAAGGGAAAACTGTTAATGTATGGGTATGCAGTGAAATAGCTGGAATTGGTGATATTTTATTGTGTGTAGCAGTGAGCTACAACTAGACATTCCGGTCAAAGAATGAAATATATAACTCTGCAGTGAGTGTAACTAGCTAAGTCTTCGGTATAAAATTTGAAAATGTGTTCTAATATAATGTATGGTAACACCTTTTATATTTTTGATTATGAAACGAACTATTTGTCTAAAGTGATGTGTTCATACACAAAACCATCTGGTGCATCTATAAGAAGATCATATACGGATATCTCAGTAATTAGGGTGTACAACGTTGCATAGGTTGTGTGAATGTTTTTGAAAATGTTTGTCTTGTTTCAGCTAATGCATGGTTGAGTATGGCGGAAACAAAGTGGACGGGTAGGGAATAGTTTTTTTAGAGCAAAAAGATCGATTCATTACTTGTTACCCATACGGCATCTACAATTGGGAAGAAACATACAAACAGAACATACAAACATCAAGTTCAGTAACCCAAATGCACTACATCTCATATTGGAACAAGAGAGAGATATTTCTACATTGATTCTTCTTCCTTGAAGTTGTCTTAAGCAGCTTTTCATGAAGAATTCCTTTAACCTGAGCGTTGCGTAGTGATAGGGGGGCTGGAACAAGACGGTATTCTGCTCGTATATCAACTCAATCGAATCCGTACAACTGAGTAATAAGATCAATCCAAAACAAAGATGAGATCTAGCCGTAGCTAGATATCTCATCGCTCTCCCGAAGAGAGGTCGCAGCAAAGCGCGACAGATAACACGCCGATTAACGACGACTAAAAGGCAGAAAAACTACCACTAACACGCCGATTAACGGTGACTAACAGGCAGAAAAACTGCCACTAACAACAAACAACACAACAGCAATGAAAAAGCAGAAAGAACAAACATAGACGGTGAAAAAGGTGGGAGAAGATGAGCAGCGTGCCACGGCAGGAAAGGAGAAACCCAGGATGCTTTGCTTCGACTCCTCCGTCACAGCGACCACAGGCAGCACCTACCTGAAGGGGCGAACCAGTCCACGACACCCCTACGCAGCACCAGGAAACCAGATCTAGGATCCCGTTCCCAGCCGCCGCAGACAAGGGCATGAAGCAGGAGGAGAGAAGCCTACAGCGAAACAGTCCTAGGAGGCCTGATCTGGTTGGAGCAGCCGCTGAGACAGTCCCGGGGGAGCAGGGCGGCGTGCCTGGCCGTCGAGCCCCCTCCCCAGGATCGGAGAGCCGTGCCCTAGTCACCCTCCCTGTCGCTCAGAACGGGAGCGCTCGCCGCACAGTCCCTCATACTTTTCTTAGTTTAAATGGGTTACAACGTAATGTAAAGAGGTTGTATTACCGAGTTATTAGTGCAAGGACTGAAACGGTGGAATTGTGGAAGAAAAAATAAATGCAGGAACAGACACATCACAATGAGTTTAATTTCTGTGGTAGCTAGGATATGAACTGATTAATTTAACATGTGTTTGATGCTTTTAACATATGTCATATAATTTGTGGTTGTACTTAACGTTGTGTGGAAGAGCCGGTTAAATGCATATCTGGAATAAATTAAAGATGGCCGTTTGGTTATAGCATGCCAAATGTTTATTAGCGTGGTAACGGAACAAATGTGTTACCAACGTGGAAAGGTTTAACCATAATTTGTGGATGTTTAGTGGCAGTCTAAAGTGAAGGCATTGAAAATGCTCAATAGTTAGCAGTTAGTGATGTGGATTACTTATAACTGGGGACGAGGTTTGGTGATGGTTGTTCATGAAGTGTTGATTTTGTTAATGTGTGAGTGTTGGCTGTTAGAAATTGTGAAACGTGGTATAACGGACTTTGTTTTTTAGCTGTTTGGCAACGATACTGTGTTTACGTGAATAAAGCAAACTAACAAAACTTTTAGGTTTGTTGTTTGAGAGAAGTAGACATTGTTCACAAAGGATACATTAGGGCGCACACGTTGTGTAAAGGCGACGTGGTTAGGGTGTTAGCGAGTTATCAGACAAAATTAAAACATATATAGCTGGTTTTATATTTTCAAGTAATTTTGTTTAGTGTGATAGTGCTCGCATGGTGTAGGGTTGGTTCGTGATCACGTGCACTAACGTTACATGGCGGGGATTTGCCAAACAATTTTGTAAAGGTATCTTGATCGTTGAACCAAAAACACGTGTTGTTGTAATTTTGATAGTAAACTTGTTTGTTTGAGGGTCATAGTAAACAACGAATTTGTTGTTGTGCATATATGAAAGGTTAGTTAGGTGCAATTTAGCAATTTTATTTTGCGGAAAATATGAAGGTGCATGTGTTGTTCAAGGATTGGATGGCATGATGAATTAGAATGTAAGCGTTAGGTATTTGATAACAAAGATGTGAAATAGGACAGAATGATTGATGGTCTAAACAGTACAGAACCATTAAGTAGTTGCATTGAAGTTGTGTGTAAAATTAATTAGAATTGTATAAACATAATAAATCAGTGAGCGTGAAGTGGAAATGTAAATGTATATATTGTTAAATTATTGGAATAGCCTACATAATTGCAGCAGCAGAATGCATTGCAAATCAGGGCACGATGAGTATGTAAAGTAAATGTGCCAACACATATATGCAAAGGTTGTCGTTGTATAACCTGAAGTGGACATTACAATTTGTTATATTTGAACAACGATATACATGCACTAGGCAGCGTACAGAGATTACAAAATTATTTTGGACCTGATGTGTGCTACATATGTTTGTACATTCGGATATGTTTAAAATATTATTTTTCAAAAACTACACATGCAATGGAAAAATAATAAGTCAACCAATACAACAGGCCAAGCTATTTTTATTGTGACAAAAATTTCATTCATGCAACAGCTAGAGGTGATGACATGTAAGGATTTTGTGCTAAAGTTGTAGGGAACGACATGGCATGATGTGGATCAAATCCACTGCTACTATAAATGTTTTCATTGAACGACATTGTGCTTTCCTTTGCAGATTGTTTTCCTTTTTTCTTAGTGCTAACTTTATTTTGATTTTTTGGCAGCTTGTATTTCTTTCCAGCTTTTTTACAAACGGACAGATGTTTTCCAATCTTTTTAACAATGAATAGGTCTTTTATGACGTTAATATCTTTAGAAGTGTGGCTTTTTACCAAGGAAAAAAGATGAGTTCAATGTGAATTTTGTGGAGATCAATGAAAAATAACAATGATAGTATAATCAAACAGGTCAACATATTGTTTAGACTACAATAGTAGAGTACTACAAATATTGGCATGTGTATCAAAATGCAATCAATAGGAATGAGCAATGGATGTGCGAGCTTATGTTTAGTAGAGTTGTTATTGATGTTAAAATTTTGAAGATGTGTAAAGTCATGTTACAACACATGCCATTAAAAAATCAAAATAGCAAGAGTTTTAGATAGTGTAAGAAGATGAGTTTGTAGACGTAGCATAAAAATGTTGTAGGGATTTAGAGTATGGTGTGCCCATGGTATATGTATTGGTTAATGTGATATTCATATGTGTCGAAAAGGAGGGTGCTAACATTTGTAGTCTAACTTTTGCACTGCAAAATGCTTATGAACGATGGGACTAGTTTCAACAGAATATAAATAAGAGAATAACAAAGCTTACGAATACTCAGAATCCAGTAGAAATCATGGTATTATACGAACAGGTAGGGATATGAAATATAAAGAGATGAGAAGGATTGTTGTGTGAAAATGAGAAAATATAGTTATGAGATAAGTAGTGTGTTGGACAACCTTTTAGTATTGCATTTCACTAAATTGTGGTGATAAACTGTCGTGACATTATAGAAATGAAGAAAATAACAAGTGGAGAAATGTATCAACATGACCATACTTCTCAAAAGTCAAATTGCATGTATCAAAGGTGAAGTCATTGTCAGATTCATAATTAATACATGGACGCAACATATATAAGGTATTCAGATAGTTTATGATGTGCCTATGCACGTTGATGAAGCTAAACTTAGCACAGTTGAAGGAAATAATGTTGAACCGTAGATAGTTTTGGCAACGTAGAATAATCTCGGGCATCAGAGGTTAAGAAATATAGAATCATGCACAGGTATGCAATAGAAAATAATGAGTGATTACTGGGCAAAAGTATTTTGATATATTTGAATGTGGTACAACACATGGCAAATATAAAATGGAATATCAAGAGTTTTAGATAATCTAAGCAGATGATGATGCAGACATATAATTGAACCATAGTATTCATACATGTTGAGTATGGTCTTCACATGTCTTATATATTGGGTAAAGTAGTATTGTCCTGTTCCTAGAAGGAGATACCTAACATTGTGAGTATAACATTTGCACTGCAAAAAAAATATTACTTTATTCTAAAAAATGGGACTGTTTTAAAGAATATAATAACGCAAGAAGAACAAATGTTAAGTGATATATTTTGGAATAAAGCATATTATCATACAACCAGGTATGGATAATAATGACGAATAGATTAGAAGGACTGCTTGTTGAAGATGAGAAAGCAGAGTTATGAGAGATTTAGTGTGTTGTTAAACTGATGTTAATCTGTTGGTAAAAATGTTGTTAAAATCAGCCTTGTAGTATTACAAATCATGAAATTAAGTTGTTAAACTGTTGTGACACAACTGATAGATTAGAGAAGTTCCTAAAAATACAAATTGTAGTGTATTCAAGAAAGGTAGGGTATAACAATAGGAAAAATTTTGAACTGCAACAAACGTATTGAAAGGAGAATTATATGTAATAGATAGGAATGCAGCAGAAAGTATACGTGCATGTAATGTATATGATGTGCATATATGTTATATCCATTGTCTACTTACACTGATATTTGGATGTAGACGTTTCTCTGTTATGCAGGTCTAGATTGATGTGTTAAGTGCTTTGTTCACAATATCATAGTGGTGCTCAAAAATTCTGGACATGGTAATGAATGTTTGACACATGTTTGAGATATCTTCTACTCTCACTAACAATGTAGTACACATGCATGCTTGTTTTGTCGATTCATTACTGTAATATCTTATGGTGTCCTTCCTCCACCTATCTAAAACGTATTACATTGGCATCTTGTCTACCCTGTAATTACAAATAAGCACGCATAGCGAGTGTCTGCACATTTGTCCCTTGTACTCAAATGGATGACAACTACATAATAAATTGTTTTGAGTAGAGTTAAAGGTGACAACATATTGTTTCTGAACAAGGCTAGATTCAGTATCACTTATGCATACCCTATGTTGTCCATTAACAAAAAAAGTAGACAATGTGGCTATATTATTCATGAGGACAACTTCATAGTACATCATGTGTTGTAGCTCAATCTGTATTTTTTAACATGGTTTGTGTGTAAATAATTCTAGCATCTATCTCAATTTGAAAATCAATCCTCAATTGAACAACCTTAAATAGATCGTTGTAATCAGCATGTTGCTCTGCCTCCAGTTGTGCTTCTTGTGCCCGTTGGTACTAATTGACGAATTGGTTCAAAGATGTTTTCAAGTTAACATAGTAGTCGAAGAATGAATTGATAGACTCACGCCTTTGAGTTGTTGTCATATCGGCCCAGAAAAATCAACGTAAGCAGGTACCCACATTTTTCCTAAGTGGTACATACAGGAAAGCCACCCTTGTTCATTTGTCTTGCATGATTATGTTGTGGCTTCCCAATTTTGTCCAAATGCCTCAATCGATGGGCTCTCGTATACTGCATTCCTGATGAGTTGTGATGAAAGGGAAATTTTCCCTAACTTGTCTGGTAATTTTCTCATTATGTGTCATAGGTATAGACGATGCCTAGCATTAGGAAAAACGGACTGAATACCGTTTATTATAGGTTGGGCTTGATCAGTTACAATCCCCTTAGGGGGAGTACCTAAACACAAACAAATACACAGGAACAACTGAGGTGTGTGTAACGCAGTTTAAAAATAAATAATGACTTCAAAATTGATTCATAAGTAATTATGGAGCAGGTTTTCACATATATGTTTTGTATGTGGGGTCAACGAACCACTTAATCTGTACCAATAGAACAACATAGTGTAGCATGTTACACAGTGAAGTACTTTGCAGAACTACATATGTCAGCACATAACTTTGCAGAACTACATATAGCAGCACGTAACTTTGCAGAACTACATATGGAAGAACTTTGTTAATTATGGAGTTTTCCACTTGTAGAACTTAATGAACTGGGTGTTAGAAATTAGGCAACCACTTAATCTCCACACAGACACATTTTCTAGCATAGCATATATAGATATTACTTTGTACAACAAGTAAGACATTAAATGTTAGGAACCTATCCAAACAATGTAGTGTCGTTGTCTATGGATTTGATTTATCCTATATATGTATGGAAGAGCAATGTAATAGAAGATGTGTGAGGTGAATGGCAGTCTTTAAAAGATATTGAGAATACGGAGATGTACCACAATATGTAGAGACAATACCATAAAAGGAAATACACGATGTTTGCATGGATGATTTTTTTACAAATATGAGTTGTATGTTGGAACAGCAAACCACTTAATGTGTAATGTTGTAACGGGACAGTGTAAAGTTGATTAATGGTACAGAATGAAGTAATTTGCACAAGGATATATCGTAGTGCATAGAAATTAGTTAATTGATTGATAGAAATTAATGAACCAATTAATCTCTATAAAATACGCATTTTCTACCACCGCATGTAGAGATATTACTTGAGAACCTTGACAAAGTCTGAAATTTCATTTTGTGATGTGTCCTATACATGTATGGAAGAGCAATGTAACAAAAGATGTGTAAGGTGAATGACATCATTTAAAAGATAATGATAACATCAACACATCCCGCAAATTGGAGGCACAACACCATACAAGGAAATACACGATGTTTGGAGAGACAATACCATAGTTCTTATTTAAATAACACAAAGAAGATATTAAGAATCTACATTGCCAAAACTACAAAAGATATAAATAAGGAAGATATCCAGATTGTACATTGTCAAAATACAAGGTATCAGGCGTGAAGGTCAAATTATGAAGGTATGGGAGAGAGAAATGAAAACAAAATTAATAATCTTGCAAAAATGATTCTGAAATAATTATGGAGGAGTATTTTTTAAATATGAGTTGTATGTTTGATTAGCCAACGATTTAAACCGTAACACTAGAATTGTATAGTGTATAGTTGTAGGATGTATATCGCAGTACATAGAAGTTAGGGAACTAATTGAAAGCACATGTGTAATAATGTGCTTACCCATGCATTGTAGCCAAGTTTGGAAAAGCCAAATATAATTATCTGTTGTTTCTTCACATAACAGGTTGCACTCGAGCAAGATAGACTGGCCATGATAGTTAATCCCAACAAATGGTGCAAATGGCATTTCATATCTATTTGTCAGGTATGTTGTATCGAATGTAACAACATCACTAAAGTGTTTGTATGCCATCCGAGACCTCGTGTCTGCCCAAAATACATTTCAAAGACGTAGAAGAAGTTAGGGTTTTCCTTTTGCATACGAACAAAATATATTTGTATTGCATGGGCATCACCTTCCCCTAGTCGGAGCTTGCATGAATGAAGCATATGGTTATTCATGTCCTTATGGGTGAATGAGACTTTATCATACCCTCCAACTTCGCATACTAAGGATGACATTATTTTAGATGCGCCAATGTCGGGTGCATCATTGAAGTCAATACGTCTTTGAATGTCTAATGGTATTTTTTGCTTGCATGGAAGATGCCTAAGCATGTGCTTGGGCAGCATTTGGTGGTTGTGGTTTAGGTTAACATGAGAAATCTGATATTCACCCGATATAGTGTGTTTCAACTTAACAAATGATTGACATTTGTACGTGCAGTTGCCTTGTACCGGAGTATCCTTGCATTTGTCTGGTGGCTTCCCACCCTTGATACAAGTGAATGTGATCCTTGAGGTTTCATTGCAATGTCTATCCTTATGTGAGTGCGAGATTTTGATATCAAGCTAGAAGCGTCTGCATACGCCTCATAGAACTGCCTTGCTTGTTCTATACAAGAGAATTTTAGCCCTATCTCAGGTGTTGTTATGTTATCTGGTGTTGTAATGTTATCTGGTATATTCGGGACTTTGTAATGTGTCTGACTTGTAGATGAATGCTCAGCATCATCTTCTATCAGCAGTACAACATGAGCTAACTATGATACCTGTTCAGCATTGTCAATTTCATATCTACATTAATCACTTCATTGACATTAACGTACTCCTTCTCTGGGTCTTGGTTCAAATCTAGGACAATGTCTTCGGAAGTCTATGACAGTTAGCAATGTAATGAGTGTAACGAACCGAAAAGCACAATAGAATTGATAGTTGGAATAAAATTAAAAGTATTTCTATAAGTTTGCAAGTTTAAGATGTAATTTGGCTTTTGAAAATTTGGGAGAGTAAGTACGATGTTCTATGAAAGTGGATGCTAACGAGGTATATGAATGTAACAAGTGTTATGACGAATCTTATGTTAGTCAAGTTAAATAGAAAGGGAACTTTGACAGTAAGATAAACCTGAACTCAGAATGTTGAGTGAGTGTAGTAACTTGAGTATAGATTGTTGTAGGAACATATCACAACACTTAAATAAATGTATTTGAAAATTTTAGGTCATTGCAATAAAAAAAATGAAATGGTGACTTTCATCACTTAGGCAAGAAATGGGAACTGAATGCAAAAATGTTAAACTCCATAGTAAACATGTAAAACATAGTACTTGGAAACTTCTGTTCTTGTGTTAGTTGGACATGGGTACTGAATGCAAACATGGTAAAAAAAATTAGGAGAAGGTCAATATAATTGTGAATTAAATAGAAAGGAAACCTTGACAGCAAGATCTAACTGAACCGTAATCAGACTACCAAGTGAGGTGGTTAATCGTTAGCAACCTCGGGTAGTCACTGGGGTAACTGTGACAATGTGTAGGATCGAGGTGACATGCTTAAGGGGTTAGTAACTATGGTAACATGATATTGAGGCTAAAAAGGTTGCTAAAAGAGTTCTCCAGTAACATAATACATGAATGTGTTCTGCTACAGAGTTATGTAACAAGGTTTGGCCATGAATCCATGACGAGTTGGTTATTGGGGAAAAGTAGCCCTCAGGTCGCACTAATGTGGTCATGTAGCATGTTGTCGATGTGTACAGAGCATGGCAACTTTGGGTACAATGGTAAATCAGTGTGGAACTTGTTTGTCGTGGCTATGTAATGATGTTTGCGGCCTAAACATCAAACTAAGGAGTTACTATGTTCTTAACATAATTCAAGATGTACAATATGGTTATGTTAACCACGGGGCAAACTTACTAGTGCAGATCCAACACCTATAAACGCATAGTCATTCAGTAGGATTTCCGCTATGCAAAGAAATTTCCTACTACTTGCATTATCATACTAATCTAATATAATAGGGGGAGGTGAGGGGCGGAAGATATCCAAAAAACAACCTTTCTAGTAGTGAGGGGAAAAGGGCGGAAGTTAACCAAAAAGAACCGTTCTAGCAACATCGACGTTAACATCTCAAGGCACCATTGTTACTCCTTCAAAACCGCCACAAGCCTCCCTGCTTCGTAACCTACTTACTAGGTCAACCTCACTATTTTCATAACCTGCTCAAGGTCATCCTGCACAGGCAAGGAGGGGCCGAGGAGGGGGACAAGAGGAACTAGTTGGCAAGGATGAAGGAAAGGGATCAGTGTGACCACAGAAGCTTCCACATTGTCAACCGGCGGAAGAGAGGGCGAGGAGGAGAGGCGGAGGAAACGAAATCAGGAAGACGGCAGAGGGGGGTGTCCGTGGGGGGGGGGGGGGGGATTGGGGGCAAAAAAACATTTGAAAACATAGAGATCAGAAGGAAGGGGGCGTGAGATCGGTGAGCCTATTAACCATCGAATCAATCAGACTCTACCAAGTTTCTCCAAAGGCACGGAGAGCCAAGTGGAGGAAGACGACCGGTCCCTGGAGTCGTCTATACATCATTTTCCTTTGATATATCACAAAAGGGTCTTATCGGAGAACTGAAGTTGACAGGACCATCAGGAACAAGGAGCATAACGCCCATTTAACTTGGAAGATATTAATAGAGAAGAAATGTCTTTTTGAATTCCACTTTTTCGTCTCTTTACACCAAAATACATTTATAGAAACATAATGCGGATACAAATGTTGCCTCATGCAGCAAGCCTTGAGAGCAGCCTCCGTACTCCAAATATTCTACAGTGAGTGACAAACCTACCATCTGTGCTTGTACAACGCAACTGGCAAAAAGAATGACCATGGTATAATGGTAGAAAATTTACAAGAATGGCATGTCCCACTACAACAAAGTATATAAGCACCTGTATATCTGCAACCAACCAAATTGTACGTACACTCGGAACGAACTGAATGCACTTTACATGACAATGAACCCATATATATTAGTCAGTAGATCACTGTCCATGCCTCTTGCAATGAATACTTTACAAATCATCCAAAAAGCTCATAATGCACCAATGCATTCCCCATTCCGTCTGAGAAAAATATGGCTATATTTCGTATGGACAGCATTGGTCTCGCATACCACTCAAAATTTGATGTGTATATGAAACTTGGGGCTAAATTAGCCAATTCTCAAGGGGGTTAAACTTGGAGGATCACAAGATACTCGATTGATCCACAAGTTAGCAAGCTTTAAAAAGTAGCTTTTACCATCCCAAACCACATCTTTCATGTCTGTTCAAAAAAGAACCAAAGAATGTGAGAACACCTTTGGAAAGTAACAGAATAAGGGAGTGGATTATCAGGAACGTACCTGGCAGCATAGCCAAAGGTAACAAGGACAATTGACAAACAATCCCTAATTGAGTAGACACTCGATTTTGGAGTGACTGGACACTAACATTGTGGATAGATTTGATTGATTTCAGCAACAGTTTGGTATTCCTTCTAATGTCTGTCTGCTCAGGAATGCTTTCAAGAGCTTTGTTCAGCCCAGAATCCACCCATAACTTGGCACACCTATCAAAATGGGCAAAAGGATCACTTTCCTCTGTGGTACTCAATAACATCCAAGCCTTGAAAACTTTGAGTGAAACATGCAATACTTCTGATACTCTATAAATTTCTCCAAGTGCCACAAGAAAATCACAGCCTGCAAATATTTAAAGCCATTCTAATGGATAAGTACACATAATTGACTGGAGGGAAGAAAGAAAACAAATGACTACAAAACCTCTATGATCAGACAATATCTGGCTGCACATGTTAGCACGAACACATTCTGTCCATACATCAGATCCATGTTGCAACTCTTCCAAACAAGCCAGCAGCATCTTAGACCAAGCCATTGCATACCTCTGTTGTTCATCTACTGAAGCCAACTTCAAGATGTATAATGTAGACATAGCATGCTCATAAAGGTCACTTGCTGTATCCATCTCCTTCTCTGCCTACGTCACAGTGTAGAGAATAAAGAACTAAACCAGGCTAGAATAAACTATTACAGAAAGGAATATAGACAACCAGTACAGATCCTTTTAAAAGTTAACCTCCTTATAATAATAATATTCACAACATACTGAATCCAAAACACCATTCGCATGGCTATATATCTAGAAAATAGTTTTAAACAACTTGATTATTGGCATTGAAGGAACAACCACAGAAAACATACAACATTCTATGCAATACTGAAATAAAGGCAAAAATGAGGAGAATAAAAGAAAATTCACTAAATGGCATATTTACAGTCTCAGGCCTATTTTCAGCCTCAATAAGCATCCTTCAACTGCTAACATGAATACTTTATGCAGCTTGAAGCCCTGGACAACTGGTCGCCCATTCGCACCTTAAAAAGTGCCCCTCAACTTCTTAGGTAAACAAGGGTCCAGTCTACTGACCTACTCAGATCAGATAGTGAACAAGATTGGAAATGGAATTGCATTTAAAACTTATGAAGTTGCCAGATTTTTCTTCCTTTTATACAGAAAATAGATAAATGCAAGTTTCCAAATTTTGTTATTTTTAGCCCTCAGGATTTCAAAATCAGAAATTGTCTCTCTTCCTTTAGCTTACTGCATTTGTTTAAAATCATTATGTTTTGAAGTTTAGTTTAATTGTAATGATGACATGCTTTTTAAGCTTGTAGCAAGGCGTCTTCAGTAATAATTTACTAAGTTCTCATTGGTTTATGTTGGCAAATTTTCAAACTTTAGTTAATAAACTGATACGTCTGTCATATTGAACAGGCTGGATGGATGGATGGACGGACAGGCGGACGGATGTATTATATATACACATACACTTGGGACTGATAAGAATAAATCTATAATGTTTGACACACGCATATGTGATACACATAAACAGACTGACGGATATAAATTGAACAAGCTGCCTTACGGAAGCGCTTAAATGGTATCCACGTCCCACTTCTAACTTCTAAGACTGACAGGAAATTAGGAGATAAAGGAGAAATTTGATTGACAGTGCCCTAAACCATTAGCCCAGAATAAATAGGTCTCAACAGAGGTAGTACTGGAGTTGTTACACTACTACCGTTTATAGTAACAGACATGGGGAAATTTTGAAGGGACTCACTGAAACATGGACAGCCTTTGAGCAAACAGAAAGTAATCTTTTGAAAGACAGTAAGACCAGATCGAATAGTTACAAGTTTCAGTAATCCTTGTTTCGCAACAGAAACTATATTCAAGAGGACTATTTATTACTATAGGACAAAAATGACTTGTCTGTGCTAAACCAGTTCTTTTTCAGATTTAAACAAGCAGTGTTATGTGCATACCAATACAATCCTCTCTGACAAGGAAAATTCCATATCAAGGGCTTGTAACTGAGGATGTTTCAAGGTCTCCAACAATTCACGAGAAGCGCCTTCGGAGTTGATATCTTTAGCAACATTTGCAATATCTTCTGAACTGGTATCTAACTTTGCAGAAGCTTTCTACAGACAGAGACACAAATTCAGATGTACAAAGAGATGGATGCTGGAAAAAGTACACGAACATTGTGAAAAAAACCAGATATTGTGGAGGACGATGCAGGACATAGACATAAAATTTTCCTAATTAAATCTATCGTCACTATCTAAAACAATGATTCACTTCCCTACACGAGCTGCAGTAAAAAAATCTAAAATAAAATATAGAGTGACTGGTAAAAGGACAAAAACAATTTGATTATATAATTCAAACAAAAACTTTGCAGCTCCTAGCATTACAGCAGAATTACTTACCTGGAGTTCTTGATATAGCTCAGTTGCCTTCAATTTCTCACCAGAATCAACAGCAAGCTCATAAGCTTCCTAGCATAAGTCGCATGTAATGAAGTCAGAACAAAGTGATATATATATATATGCAAAATTGCACTAATTTTATCTGCTTACTTCGTGACTTTCGAGATGGCTGAGTGCCACAGAACATGCCACTTGCTTTAAATCGGAGTAGAAACTGATAAAAAGTTGTTGTTTTTCAGATTTTGTTTGGGTTTCTTGATGGATCTCACTGTGCAGGGAAAAGTTATCTTGCATTCTGTTCTCCAGAAAAGCATCTGAAAGGTACCAACTATTGTCGTGAAATAGTTTAACATCTGTATTTATGGGATCTATGACTGCATTTGCTGAACCGTCAGTGAATTTAGTAGATAACTTCTCAGTTTCTTTACTTCTGTTTGTCTCTTCATATAAGTCCATCAGCAAATCAGGAAAGTCAGTTTTATTCGAAAATACACCATTAGATCTGGGGCTTCTAGTTCTAGATTTAGGTTCAATATCCTCGGAGATCTCTGGTTTCATGTTGCTAGCATTCAATGTGGACAAGTCCTCCATGTGATTACCCCACAATACATTCAATTCCTATAATGAATTCAATAAATAATCAGACTACAGTGCAACACCATGAAAAGAATATTAAGAAACTAATAAAGACGAAACTTTCTCAACCTGACATTTCCCATCTGATATAGGACCAGGTTCCTGTGAATCAAAGAAATCAATATTCTTTTCTGAATCCTGGCAAGTAAAACATCCACCATAAATACTTCCAAAGGTAAAACTTAAGTAAAAGGACTTCAACGGCCAATAGAAAGTATAATAACCTTAGAACCTAAGATGGGGCCTCCAACTTCCAAATTCTTCTCATCGCTAGCATGTCCATTCATAAAAGTGAAATCCGTGATGTTTTCTTTATTGCTGCTGTCGACTACAAATTCTCCAGAAGAACCAAAAACTTTGTGGTTCTGGAAAAGGTCTCCGTTTGTTGAGAAATCAGGTGTGGAAAATAAATCACCCATGTTCTGCTAGAATTCCAAAGATGCTTTGTACATGAGTAATTCCTAAATCGTTGAAGTAACTTAACTATATAGTACAGTTTACTATGCAGTAAATAATTTTGTATTAAAAATTTAGTAGATTATTTAATCAATATGAAAATAACTGAAAGTAGACATTTATCTGCAGTAACTTGGGGATAGTTTCAATATTCATTCCGTGACATCTTAAAATACACTGTAGGTTTATCAAAAGACAGAGGCAACAACAGAAAAACCTTCAAACATAATTGGTTGTGTGATTTTCTGTTTTACAGAATGCAAAGTCGCAGTGTGATGTGAACAGAGTGCTCAAACACGATCTCTCATGTGGATCAGGGAAAGCTAACCAATGAATCTGCTTCCTATCAGTAGGGAATGTACATAGATGGCTTCATAGAAGATCCCAAAATGATACAACGAAACAAATTGCAATCATTACATTATCAAGAGTTCAAGACACTCACCTAAACCCCTTGTCAGTATATAAAATATGATCAAGTCTGCAATATTATGAAGATCTATAATAGAATTAAGGAATGTCCTTGGCAACCGATACAATCTTCAAAAATATTATCATATTACAAAATGGCTTACAATCTTCAAAAATATTATCATATTACAAAATGGCTTTCCTTAAGGGGCATCAATGCACTCGCTCTCTAGAAAACAAAGGTGTTGTTAGTCATGTCCATTCTATAACTGATAAGGGGTATCAAAGAGTACTTGTGCTGTGTTACTTAAGTTATTTTATACATGTGGTATATCAAACCACTTACTCTCTTATATAAAGGGAGCTCGGCGTAACTGTTGCTAATTAATCAGGATTAGAACATGGTTTTTAATATGGTATCAGAGATGCCTTACTAAACCCCGTCCCCTCTAATTTCCTTCACACCCTCCAAACCTGTTGCTTTTTTCCCTGCAGCGGATGACACTACAGTACATAATCGCGCCCACCAGAAGTAGGAGGGCTTAAGGAGAGATTGATCCTCCTAGTTTCCCCTCGAGAGCTGTGTATCTTTTTCTAATTACTAAGGATGAAAACAGGATTGAGTTTTAACATGGTATGAGAGCTTGCGTTCTAAACCGTATCGGCGTATCCCCTCTCATTTCCTTCACACCTTAATCACCCCCCCTCACCCCCTTTCCTTTTTTTTCCTGCTGCAGACGACACTACAGTATTTTACTATAGCAATGCCCGTCATAAGTAGGACAAAGAGAGAGCGCTCCTCCTAATATCCCCTCGAGATTGACTACCGGAGAACCCTCTCTGCCATTCTTCTATTCTCTCAACCAAATAGAGAGTACCCAGCCTTCTCTTCCCAAGCCCCACTTTCAGCACGAAGAACAATAAACTTCAGCAAGAAAATCCCACAAATTTGGGATTTTAAACAGTAACACTCCACCAGGTTGCTATGAGGTCTGTCCACACTCCTACAAAGTTTATTTTAGATCCAACAGCAACTGACCATGGTTTTAAATTTCCGAGAAAGCGTTTTCGACTATATATATATATATATATATATATATAAATATATATATATATATATATATATATATATATATATATTGCTATGCTCACATCACCAAGTCAACTGGGTCGACCCAACAGTTGAACTGGAGACCAGTGACTGAAATCTTTTTGGGGTCAACCTATGGGTCGGGTTTGAAAACCTGTGTTCTTCCCTCCTAACATGAAGAATACAACATCTAAGTGCTATATGCTGCTATTGTAAGTCATTTAGGGCATCTTTAAAGCTGCAAGTTAAACGCAAGAGACTTTCTTTTTAATCAATTAATTCCTCCTTACGCAATGGACTGCGTCCAGTTAGGGGATCATATCTTGATTCCAATCATAGTGTATTTCATGTGATAGCAATGTTTTAAAAAACGTTAAGCGGTAATCGTGCGGACAGCACCTTGTAACTGGTTAAGCGGTAAGCGGCCGATTAAGCGGCCGATTTTTTAAAAAACGGGTTTTAATTTCCTATATAATTTTATACAAAATTACATATATATGTATATAAATACTAATACTCTTTGAAACTTTTATATATATCTAAAGATTCTAAACACTCTACCCAACAGTAAAAACACCCAATTAGTTTATAAGATAGCTATAAGACAATAATTATAGCCATAATATAATAAATAATAGATTTGACATAGATAAAATACCCCACATACATGATTCAGAAATATTTTTGCATCACATGTTTACATAGTTAAGCAGTAAACAATAGACTCATTATTGGATACCTTTCTAACTTATTGTTATATGTGCATATCATCAATTAGTCATACATTACAGCAGTACAATTAACTAAAGTATGCATTCTAAAATTAGATAATAGTTACATATATTTTACTTGTATAAATTACACTTTACAACAGTACCCTATTATCCCAACTTGCATACAGTAAACAATAGACTCATTATTGGATACCATTCTAACTTATTGTTATATGTGCATATCATCAATTAGTCATACATTACAGCAGTACAATTAACTAAAGTATGCATTCTAAAATTAGATAATAGTTACATTACATATATTTTACTTGTATAGATTACACTTTACAACAGTACCCTATTATCCCAACTTGCATACAAGTATGCATTCTATTAGACTAGGCTTATCATAGGATATTTAAGTTTAATATATTATAGTCAGTAATACTTGGGGCCATATAGTTTATATAAAGTTACAGGTGTACAGAAAAATTTACAAAAAACGGATAAAAAACGGGCAAAAAACGGGAAAAAACGGCCGATTAATTACAAAAAAATTAACCGGCGATTTTAGCAAAAATCGAACGGGCTGGGTGTCTGGCCGATTAATCGGCCGTTTAATCGGCCGCTCAGGCCGTTTTTCATTTCACTGTGTGATAGTGTCTTCAATCTACCCTATTAGATCTTTTCAATAGTTTCTACCTTCCCTACCTTGCTTCTTTCTAGTAGTTGAGTTCTAAGATGGCTGAAAACAAAGTTCAGACCTAATCTAAAATTGGCAATGCTAGAATCTCAGTGATTAAGCACAATAGGAGCAATTATCTCCTCTAGATGGATGTGGTGCTTATCATTCTTGAATCACGAGATTAGTTATAATTCATCGAGAAACCTCCAGAATCCGGCCATAAATGGAGACACACTAATGGCCAAGTCAAAGTGTAAAATAAGAGTAAGTAGGAATCGTTGGAAAGCCAGTGCCAGTAGAGGTTGGTCCGGAACACTATCGTTAACTTGCAAATGATATTTGGTAATCAAAAATAGCATACAAGGATCTCCCTTATATAGGAATGTAGAGAGGTATGGTGTACCGCAGTTACATGCGAAGTTGAGCTATAGCTCCGGCCCATTAGGCCGAATAACAAGATATGACTCATACCTCTAATATTCCCCCTGACACTAGAGAGTACACATCGTGTAGCCCCAGCAATGGTACTAAAACCCCATCTTGAGGCTTGAGACTTACACCTCAAAATGCTTGAAGCTCGCCTCATGGCATTGAGGCTTTAAGGTGCCTGACTAAGTGGTAGTTGAACTTGACGTGCTTGGTCCATTCATGAAATGTGGGGCCGTTGTATTATTGCTTGATTGTCACATTTTAAAACAACAAGTGTTTGAACTAAGACTCCAATTTCATGGAGAATAGACAAGATACCAATTGTATGTTACAAGACATGCATGAGCCATGACTCAGTATCCCGCTTCAGTACTAGAACGTGCGACCACCAGTTGTTTATGCTCTGCTAGTTAATGAGATGATCGCCTAGGAATACACAGCATCTAGAAGTACAATCTCGATCTTTGACATCAACTACCCAAGCATAAGCATAGCTTGTGACAGATGATCCAATGACATTATTGATGATTGCTCATTAATTGGTTGACTACTACTGCAAAGGAGACGTCCAGACAAGAGAAGGTCAGGTGTATGAGTTTGCCAACTACTCTTCGGTACAGTTAGGATCAAGAAGTACTCCCCCTCGAAAAGTGTTTCTAATGGCAGGTCATCAAGAAGGGGACTGGATTAGAATCCAGCATCCCTATCTCTTTGAGTTGATCTAAGACATATTTGTATTAGGAGAGAACGAGAGATTCAATCTTGTCCTGGGGGCTTGGGGCAGGGAACCTTATTCCCTAAGAAGCGTCAAAGTTTGCTTACATATTAGTATGCAGTATGAACATGTGACTTAGGAGTGTTCTTGAGTGTCAAAGTTCCACTAGTGTTGCTACTAGTTATGAAAATATCAACATAAACTACTAAGACAATGATACCAGAAGAAGGTATTTAGAAAAATGTGCTAAGATCGCTTGACGACTGCTGAAAACCTAGGGACTCAATAACAGTACTAGTCTTGCTACCATGTATGTGGTGATTGATACAAGCGGTAGATAGACCCTTGTAGTTAATAGACTATGTTTGCAGACTCCCCCTCAACATCTAATCTGGGGGATTGTTGCATCTAGACCTCTTCCGCTAGTTTGTTGTGTAAGAAGTCATTCTTTTTGTTATTTCCAATCTAGATGTACTGTTAGAGAGAGGAGATTATGCATGAATGTGATGTGTGTGATAGGTGAGAAGGTTTTGAAGAATTCAACTCTACTCTAAAAGTCTGGGGAAGCCTTTGGCGACCAACCTTGCTTAAAGATGCTCCACTGTGCCACAATTTATATTTCACAAAGATTTCAGAGAATACCTAGTGACACCCAACAATATTGTGTCTTGGTAGAGCAGGGACAAGAGACCATGTATTATTGGTCTATATAGAAGTCATTTCCTCCATCATCGCCGCACACAAAATCCGGGTCTTTAAGAGCTTCTTGATAGTTGCATGGAATTTAGATGTTATCAAGAGCAAGGACAACAAATTTGGCAGACTTTCTGTGTTTAGAAAGGCAACAAGTATAAGAAATGGGATATTGAATAATGTAATAGTGAATACCTTTGCAGAGGGCCACTACTAGAGCGGATGTCTCGGGACTATAATGAGGGAGAAGGGAACATTGTCAATAAGGAAGGAAGAAGGTTTCCAATTAATGAGGTAGTAAAAAGTAAGAAGGGCTTCAGACCATAGATGTTTTGGCATTTGTGCTTGAAACATAAGCGTTCACAAGGTGCCTATTTTTTATGGAGTTATGACATAAGGCACATGAGTGTTGGTGTATTATCTCGGTGCTATGACAAAATTGACAAAAGCAATAGATATATATCCTAGGGCATTATCGATGTAAAGGATTTTAATTGGGACATCAAAGTGAGTAGCAATACTTTGGTGGAAGGTTTAAAATACTAATAATGCCTCATTACGGGACTTGAGTAGATACAACAACTTCACGCAAGAAAATTCATCCAAAAACAAAATGAAATAACACAACCATTACAACTTTGAGTGCAAAAAGGTCAGCATCACTATGTACCACCTCAAAAGGCATAGTGGACTATAAATCAGTACGACTAGGAAAAGAACCTCTATGGTGTTTTCCTAATTGATAGAAATCATCAAATTTTGTTGGATGGAAAATAATGATTGCTCAAGCCATTTAAGTTTCTTCAATGACAGATGGCCATAATATTGATGGAACTGGAGTGGATAGAAGAAGACAAAAGCTAAGCCTGGAGCATCAACAGAAAACCAATACATGTCACCTAGCCTAGAAGTTAAGCCAATCGCCATCAAAAGTCAAGGATCATGCATAATGAACCAGAAGGTGCAAAAGTTGCATAGCATTTAAGTGAATTAACATGTTTGAAACAGATATAAGATTACAAGGAAAGTCAGGATCATTATGGACAAAAGTTAATGTGTGTAGAAGAAAATGGAACAATGCCAGATTGTCAAACAATCTTAGTGGATCCATCTGTAAGGGTAACACTTCGATGAGCCATATGTGGCTTGGAAGTAGACACTATGTGATGCATACGACTATGTTGAATCGCACCGAAATCAACAATCCAAGGTGAACGGGTGATTGACATAGAAGCTTCCAAATACCCATAATTGAAGACCATGTAAGTAGGGGAAGAAGCCTGCTCTAAAGCTTAGGACTCATCAGATAACCCTTGAGGAACATGTGAGTGCAAAGTAATTGTTCATATTTTAACGAGGAGATTGTGACCTAAGACAAAATGTTAGAGCTCTGGGCAACATGAGCAGTTCTTGCCCCGCGACCACGGCCATATGGATAGGCATGTTTTTGGTAGCGCCAATCAGCTGTGTCCCATTGTTGCAGAAGGTACACTGGGATGTGGTCTGCATGACCATGTCCACTAACAGCTGCACTGCAGCCATATCCATCTGAGAATCTGGAAAAGGAACACCTTGCTCAGTCGATGTACACTCGAACAGGAGAATATACCTCTACAAGAAAGGTAAAGTGGTTAGGTGATAAGATAACCCTTCACATTGGAGCATAGAGCAGATGTAAGCCAATGATGAACTTGGTTGTAATGAGTTCAATAGGGAATACGAACCAAGTGGCATGTTGCCTCGGTACTCAGAAAACAAGCGGTCCCAAATATTGTAGATACATAGGGCATTTTCTCCTATGTATGGTGGCTTTTGATTCCATCCCAATTTCCTTGGTTGTAGTGGTGTGACACATAAATTCAGTGGCAATCAGGGGTCCTTGTTCTTGAGTCTGTTGTTTGCTTGGTCCTTACCATGCTTTCATTCGAAGTACACTCAGAATGTTTCTCAATGAACTTGAGTTTGTCATGGGATTTGAGGACGGCGTGGAGTGCAATCGTCCACAGCAAACAGTTTTGACCATTGAGTTAATAATAGAAACCAGAGTAGAATCATTGTAAAGATTGGTTTGAACTTTCTCCTTTTCTTCGACCAATGCAACAGGGATCATGTACCAAAATCATGCCTCATAAGATCAAATGAGGCAAGATTGAAGGCGTGGTAGTACCAGAATGAAACATGGTAAGATTAGATGATGCCATAATAAATCACGGTATAAGCAGATAGTACCGAAGTGAAAATATGGTAGGAATGATCATTGTTTCAGGAAAGATGACACTGCAACAGTATATAAGATGTACCCTTTAATAAAACAGTCACTCACCAAAGCCTTAGGGGAGAGACATGGGGAAGAAAGGGGGCAAGGAGGGAAGATTTAGTCCCAAGTCCCAACTAACCATAGGAGCTACAGTACATCAAATTGGCCCATGCTTGGTTAGATGGCCAAGAGGGATACAAGAGGATGTTGGTGGCTCGTTGAGGAAGTTAACACAACACCTGAAGTCAATGTTCAAAATTTCGTCAAAATTGGCCAAATTTCGCCAATTATTTCGATGTCAACAACCATCAAACATAGAAAAAATGTTCTGAAATGCATTATACGGTATGCGTTCGGTCAGGGTACCACATAGAGCATAAGCGGAATGCGGGAGCATAAGCAGGGCATACGCATTTTTGGATTTTTTTAATAAATTCTATATTTTATACATATATTTAATTAAAAAATATAATCATAACCATAAATTGCATACTATCAAGTTGCGTAGCCTAATAGCCGAAATGTACCAACATACAAGGAACGAGGTATCCGATTTCGATACCGTTTCGACAGCATGGAAATCGAAATTTATGGAAATTTCGACAGAATTTTCGATAAATGCAATCGTGCCCGTTTCGACGCCAAAATGAATGAATTAATTTATGAAATTTTACAGGTGTGATCTCTACACCTAAATGCATCGTTTTATGCAATAAAATTTTATGTGGGGGAGGTTAGGGAGGGGGTCCTTCATGTGGGAGGTAAGGGAACTGTCCTGTTTCTTGAGGATTTCGATGAATGATTTCGATGACAAAATGTAGGAATTAAGTTATGCAATTTTGTAAGTATGAGCTATATACATGCATGTACTTGTTTGTGTTATAATATCAAATATTGGATATGTAGGGCATCCCACACATTTTACTTGGGTTTATAGTTTGTTGCTGATAATGATATTGACTCAATAGTCAACCATTTCATTGGTCCCAAGAATACTCGTGCAATGTTTCCAAGCTAAATCATCATTTGTTGGTGTGGTTGGCTTCCTAGCACCCTCATTGTCTAATAAATCACCACTAGGATACATGTCATCCACATTGCAGAAACTAAAATAGCATGCATCACATAAGTATTTAATAATTTGAATAGCAAATGTTAGGGAAATGCAATGCAATCATGATATATTATAAGTATATACTATGTATGAGTACTAAATGGTGAAATGAGCCCAATCCCCCTTTGCTCCTCTTCAAAAATCAACAATAACAACAAGGATTGCAATTATCGAAATTTTCATCGAAATTTGGCGAAATTCATCGAAATTTGACGAAATTCATCGAAATCGTCGAAATTTGGCGAAACTCATCGAAATCGAAACAGTCGCACGTTTTGGTACCAGATAGCATCGAAATCGAAATTTTGAGTGAAATTTGGATGATTTCGACGAAACCTCATTCCATGCCAACATATCATTACAACATGAAAAAAGAAACACTTATTTTCCAATCATCAAGAAGAAAAATCAATCAACAAAACCCTACGTTTATATAATGTACTAGAATATACAAGTAACACTACACACTAACACATGCAGTTCATAATAGAACATTTATTGAATGAACACAATAGGAATAACCACAGTAACACAACACATGGTAGTTCAAAGTAGAAATAGAAAAAGAACATCAAAAACAAAATCAAAACATCAAAAAGATATGAAGAAGTCAAGTCATTAATAAATAGAGAAGAAAAAGTCGTAGGGAATAGAAATTGCTTCCTAAGCAGCACAGAAATTTGATGCTTTGTGAAAGAGAATATTATATCCAATTAATATCTCCAATAGGTTACCCTTTTATACAGGACAAAATAAGAACTGTTGCAAGTGCAACAGGTTCTAATCTTAGAGAAAAAAAGAGCAAAGGAAAGTGCATAATGAAACATTGATAACTGTAAAATGTAATAATATATTGTAGACCACTCATTCAAAACTGAACTATTTCTGAGGTAGCAAAATTTCACTATCTGATCTAAAACCAACAATATAGAAGAAGTCATTTAATTTGGTTGATTTTATTTGAGGTTTTATTTATATTTTTTTAGTTAAGTCACCAAATGAAATGTGGGGCCTAAGCGGCCACATACGCGAACCACATGCCGCATATTTGGTCCATGTCCAAAAATAGCACTGCATAGTTGTATGCGGAGTGGCTGAGGGCCGCATACGCATATGCGGCCGGGGCATATGAGAACACTGCATAGAAATGGCCTTACATGTCTGTATGTAGAGAATTTCTCCAGACTTTGATATTTTTTTTCCAAATTTCGATGTAAAAGGACCCATTTCGTCCGCATTTCGACAAAATTTTGAGGAACACAAGTATTATTTTGAGAAACGGGGTACGATGTCTGCAGATTTTACTATATGATTCCTTGGGCTTGTTAGGGGCAATCTAAGTTATGTTTCTTCTCTTCGTAGCCTAATTCTACCTCTCTCTCCTAATTCTCCCACTTCTACAAAGATCTACAAAGGAAATATTTAAAAATGAGTGTAGGAGTAATAGCTATGGTTGTGATCATTATGAGCCACTAGCTTTCATTTCAGATGTCACATGATTTGCATTGATAGTGCGCATAATTGGCACAACCACCGAGATATTTTGTATGTATGCCATTATTAGTCATACCTCTAACTACATGTAGCATTGATAGTGCGCAAAATTGGCGTGACCACCGAGATATTTTGTATGTCTGCCATTATTAGTCACACCTCTAATTACATGGCTGCCTCCTATAGGCTCTAGCTACAAAAGCACAAGACCAAGAACAAAGCTTGAGTTAATCCATGAGTATGCATTTTATCACTAGTAGGCATATAGAGATTAACATCGAGATGCATCTATGCTTGTATAAAACAAAATAAACTGGAGACATTATGTTGATATGTTGATAGGTCTAATCAACAAGGAGGATGACAATCATCATGGTTCAACTAGATACATAAACCATACTTGTCTCATGCTTCCTTAATACTCACTCACATACCACTGCATTATTGTTTATGTACTACGTCCTGTCATCCTACCTAGAGGTCGTACCATTCTAGAATCATGTTATGTTTCCATTATTTTTGTCTTTAAATCTCTATATTCTTCTTACAAACTATAATGACTTAATTCATTCATTTCACCGTTTAATTCGACCTCAAAATCCCCATCGAAACAATTCATCTCCCTTCACTCACACATGAGGAACCCCACTCCCACATATCCAATAATGAAATATTATTGCATATTTGAGTAGATCTACACTAGTATATCGTTCTGGTAAAATCTCTTTAAATAATTTGATCATTTTCTCATTGAAGCGCCAGGAATGCAAATATCAGAAGTTCTGTCGAGGTTTTTCAAAATTCTATTTCTATGACTACTGAAACGGCGTCGAGTCGGACATTTTCTTCCTTGCCTCAAGTAGGAAGAAAGAGGGCATAGTAGGGACATTGAACACTGCTAGGGGTGGCAACGACTAGCTTTCCAGCTCAGCAACTCCGGCCAGCCTACTGGTGGCATTAATAGTGCCCTTGGGCAACGCCTAGGCCCCATGCAGTGTGAGGAAGAGGATCAACCTCATGTTGATCCAATGGTGTCGGTTGACACACAGGATACAGACACCTCCCTCAACACAACAATACTCATTGTAGATAGAGGTCGACGGCCTCCCTTATCGATGCTAAAGGGAGGGTGTCCTCTCCTTATAGTTGCTAAAGAACAAACGGAGTAGCGGGACTTTTCTGTATTTGGACCATTAGGAAATAAAGGAGAAGAGGAAGAGAAGGAGAACAATTGGGTTTAGGAGGTGGTGGTGGCGGGGATAGGGAAGATGGCGACTAGTTTTCCAAAGAAAAAGGAGACCATGCTCTGTACCATGTTAACTTGCAAAAGGTATTCATTAATAATTAAAAAAATGGTATTTGTTAACTAGAATTAGCATATAATGCTCTCCCTTACATGGGAGTCTAAAGAGGTACGGGGTACTGCAAGTACACACTAAGTTAAGTTTATCCCTGGCCCATTAGGTCCTATAGCATGACTTACATATCTAATAAGTTGAAACATCACATTGCCACAAAACACATGTTCCATCAAAATGACCAGGACCTACGAGATTTCGCAAAACAAATAATACTCTAATATCTAATGCATTAAGAGTGGTGGTGGCTAGGATAGGGAAGATGGCGGCTACTTTTCGAAAAAAGGGCAAGTAGGGTTGGGCTTATCACCATGCTCTGATACCATGTTAACTTGCAAAGGGTAATCGTGAATAATTAAAAAATAATAATGGTATTCATTAATTACAATTAGCATATAGTGTTCTCCCTTACATAGGAATGTTAAGAGGTATGGTGTACCACATACACACTAAGTTAAGTTGCATCCCTAGCCCATTAGGTCCAATAGCAAGATATGACATACATATCTAATAAGTTGAAACCCCACATTGCCACAAGACACATGTTTAATAAAACTGCCAAGGACTTGTGGGATTCCACAAAACAAAATATACTTAGGAGGCTAGGGAATATGTGAAACGGGTGGTGTGTCGCTAAGTCGGATCTTTGACAAAACTTAGCCCATCCGGACTGCGTTTTGACAATTTTATTACACAATACATTGACACATCGAGCAACAGGTGAAACTTTCCATCAAAAGGTAGTTGGTTAGGGTCGACAAAAAATCTAGGCAACACGGATGTAGAGAAGATATGTAAAATCCAATGTTGTTATATTCCAATTAATAAATTATTAAATCTAGCGTCCTGAAGTCAATTGAAACACCAAGAAACAATATTAAAACTAGATGTATATCTAAGATAAATTAGCTCAAAATTTCAGTATATTCACTAAATATGAATATTTTTAGGTTTGTGTGGAAAGCAAGCATGTTCATGGATAGTAGCTTGCAATGCTACATAGAAATATACCTAATGAGCTCATTGATAAGCAAAATGGATTAGCCCTCTATGTTTGTAGATTTTGAATGGTGTATTTATCTAAAATCTATTTCTTCTTTAGAAAACTAGATGTGAAGTATTGAAACACCTAAATTCTACCCAAATCTATGCTAATAAGCTCAATCGTGAGCACGATAAATTTTTGTCAAATTTCGGGAATTGAGTAACAAGATACTTAAATTTAATATTTACTATTCATAATTGTTAAGAGAGTCTGTTTATTTATGTTGTTAAGTGTTTTGTATTATGGGCCCAAGTACGTCTTGGCCCATTAGGGTTGTCTTATGTCTTGTACGCTCCCCTGTTCTCCTATTTATAGGAGCAGGGTTTCTCTTATCTAATACAACGATTAGCCGTTTTTTCTTATTTGACATGGTATCAGAGAACCATCCTAGGGACCAAAACCCTACGTGAGAGAGAGCAAGAACCAAAGGAGCGCCCCCCCCTGCGGGCGCCGCCGCCCTTAGCAGTGCTTGGCTGCCCGCAGGGAATTCCTTCCTAGTTCCCTGCCTTCTTTCTTGTTCCTTTACACTCTTACTACCGACCGCCGGATCTGCTGCCTATTGCCCAGCAGTCGATCACCCTACTCCCTGCGCGCTGCCGTGGCTACCAACCCTGTCGCCCACTGCCCTTCTTGTCACTGTCGCCTCTAACCTGCTGCTGCCCTGTGTCCGTCCCTGCCGTTGTTGCCCTTTGTCGCCGATGTTGCTCCATGCACTGTCCTTGCTGCTGCTCCGTCTGCTGCCTGTTGCTGCTCCGTCGCCCTTGTTGCAGCCCCTTGTCGGCGCCAAGCAGCCTTGTTGTCGTCGTGCCGCCGGCACTGCTGGTTCCCCCCTCATGCCGCCGATGCCCATGCATTCTGCCGTTGTCCGAGTCTGTTGCTGCCTGCTGCCCTACTTGATGCGCCCATGCCGCTCCGCCACCTTGCTACACCCGTCGTTGGTAGTCGGACTCCCTTGCTGCTGCCACAACTGGAATCTCTAGCCAAGCTTGTGATTTGCAGCTACTTTGTTCTGCTGGTCCATCCTTCCAGGTTGGACAAGAGTTTGTTTGCTTTGGGCTTCTCCAGCTGTGGTGACTTGAATTGCTCCCTTCTGGGAATCTATGCGCCTTGAGATCTTCAGGTGCTCCTACTACTGTATATGAGCATCATTGCTCTCTGTTGCATCTGAAATCTCTCATGTTTAAGGTATATGTGGCGACAAGTTGACATCAAATTTCTTGGACTGGCTAGAGCAAATTTGGATGGATTTTATCCGTAATATCATTAATCTTTATGAAGATTTGTGCTTGATTTCTCTTTGAAAATCTTTGTAGACCTTTTTTTTTCCGGGGACCCCCTAATTGGGGGGCCACGCCCCCAAACCCCATGGCAGTTCTGTGACTTATTTTTCTGGGAGTTTCTTTACCATTGTCCACCCCAACCACTCTTGTTTCCTTCCATGGTTGGTGTGAGGGGGAGAAATAGAGGAAGAGATGAGATGGAGTGATGAAGAAAGAGAAGAAGATATATATATGTTGCTATCTATATGGATTTTCATGTTGCTGCTATGTGGTGCTTTCTGCTGCTATCTATATGGATATTCATGCCACTTCTATTGTTGTTTTATGGATCTTCTTGTTGCTGCTATTTGGTGCTTTTGCTGCTATTATTGCTTATTCATAACCTATCTCAACTGTTGCTATGAAGTTACATATTCAGACATCTTTCTTACTACTTGTGCTATGATTAGCACATTTTGTTTGCTACTTTGTGCTTTTGCACTTTCAGCTGTCCGTGCTTTATTTGCACGTTGACTTTCTACTGTGGACCAGCACTCTCTGGACCTTGGCGTCTGCTATTGTGATGGATATTGTGTAAAGAGGGAAGATGATGAAGACATTTGTTGCTGACTTCACATGGAGCTTCGTCTACTGGAGTTATTTATTTGCTTGCTACTCTGCTTACCGATCTTCTATTTGCCTACGTCGTCGACTCTCTACTGTTGTGCGCCAGCACTCTCTAGCATGTTCGTGTTTTGGCACGTCAACTTTCTGCTACTGTGATCCAGCACTCTCTGGGCTCTGCTACTGTGATCCAGCACTCTCTGGCTACTACGACGACGAATTTGATGAAGACCTTGGTGCCTATTAGCTATTCCATCTTTTGCTCCAGATGATTGTGATGCTGCTTATTTCTGCTCCAAATGATTGTGATGCTGCTTATTTCTGCTCCAGATGATCGAGAAGCTTCTGCGACCTACCTGCTTGCTTGGAGTATCTACTTGAGGGGGAGTGTCTGAGTGTTTGAGTGTTTTAATGTACTATTGAGGGGGAGAAAAATTTTGTATGGGCTTGGTTTATCTTTTTTGTTTTGTTTCTGTGTTTGACTCTCTATTTGCAAGCTGATTTGGGATTCTCCCAACTTCAGCTTGAGGGGGAGTGTTAGAGAGTCCGTTTATTTATGTTGTTAAAGTGTTTTGTATTATGGGCCCAAGTACGTCTTGGCCCATTAGGGTTGTCTTATGTCATGTATGCTTCCCTGTTCTCCTATTTATAGGAGCAGGGTTTCTCTTATCTAATACTACGATTAGCCGTCTTTTCTTATTTGACAATAATCATCTCATTTGAGCTATTTTCAACCCAAACCTACTTATCTACCTAGATTTATACATACTGAGCTCAATAGTGATAGCTCATTTTTTACCATTTTTTGCCAACTTTAGTGATGCAATCTATTCTACTCATAATAACAATTTCATGTCACAGTTAATAGTCTACCTATAGGGTACAGGCTACCACTTACTGAGTATCTCAGGCTGCATGGAACAACTTAGACTGTTACTGATGTTGTTGTATATGGACATTCCTTGGGTATTATTGATTGAAATTTGTGTTTATGTGAGAATAACAATATCCTTATCGCAAAAAGAATAATGGGAAATTCCTTGTGTACGTTTCTTGTTGATAGATGGGAAAACCCCTCCCCTATATATAGAAGCAAGTACAAGATATAAGGAAACCCTAACAGATTAGGAGTTGAAACAGTAATGGGCCAAATAGACTTGAGACTGTATACACAATAAATAAAATACTCGAATACACTAGCACTCCCCCTTTTCCGGAGCTTGGAAAATCACATCCAACTTGCAGACAGACATGGTCGTAGAGGTAACCATACAAACTCAAATAAACCACAGCCATACAATATTACTCCCCCTCAATCTTACAATCAAGCGCTCAACACCTAAACACTCTTGTTGAAGTAGATTTTCCACAAGTATGTAGGCAGTAGTAACAGCTTCACAATCAAAAATAGAAAGTGACATCTGTAGTAGTAAACAGCAACAAGTAGGTACAAGTTTTATCTCGGCCGCTTTTCTAGAGGGAAAAAGCGGGTGAAGCGGGAAAAAAGCGGGAAAAAGCGGGCGCTTAAGGGCAAATTTAAGCGGATGGGGGTCTTGGCCAATTAAGCGGCCGCCTGGGCCGTTTTTTAATACAGTGATCTTGGTAAATTTTCATGACTTAATCCTTTATTCGGCTTTCAAAATGTGCAAATCTTGTACCGATATTACAAAATTATTGAAATTTGGTCGAAGTTTCTGGAAATTTAAATATTGTACCATTGGAAATGGTGTCATTATTGACATTTTAAACTATGCTCTCTACATATAATTTCCATCACAATAGCAATTGTCGCTATCTAGAGGGTGCTAGGTCACTGTCCAGATAGCGCTGGGTCGCAAACAAGTAGTAGTCGATGTTCATATAAGCACATACAAATTTAAACTCAATGTGCAAATAAGCATAGACGACAGATAGTGCAAACACACACAGTCAAAGAGAAAATGTGTTAACGTAGCACAAGCAGCAAGAACAATGTCACTAGATAGAAAACCATGAGCAGATATGCATATGAAGTATCAACAAATTACACAAGTGAAGTAGACTTTGTAGCATCAATTGAGGTTGTGAAACACAAAGCAAGTGTGGTAAGCGTAGGGTTGCACAATATGTGCACCCTCATATATATAACATTGAAACAATTACAGAGAGGTCCACATATAATATGGAAATAACACAACAATTAGCAGAATATATAAAACAGGAATATATTGTAACACTCCCCCTCAAGTTGGAGCATAGATATCAATCATGCCCAACTTGTCCATCAGAATGCAGAATTGCTTCTTCGCCAGCAGCTTGGTGAAGATGTCAGCAACTTGGTCTTCAGAACGAGTGAAGGGAGTGCAGATCTTGCCAGTCAGAATAGATTCCCGAATAAAATGACAATCGACTTCAATATGTTTAGTGCGCTCATGATAAACTGGATTATTCGCAATGAAGATAGCAGCTTTATTATCACAGTGCATAGGTATAGCAGAAGAAGAGTCAACACCGAACTCTTTTAACAGAGAGCGCACCCACAACAATTCACAGGCAGTATGGGCCATGGCCCTATATTCGGCTTCAGCACTGGACCTGGCCACAACATTCTGTTTTTTACTTCTCCAGGTAACAAGATTTCCTCCAACATATGTACAATACCCAGAAGTAGATTTTCTGTCAACTCTGCTACCTGCATAATCAGAATCAGAGTACCCCGTAAGAGAACAGTGCCCATGCTTCCTGTAGTGAAGTCCCTTGCCAGGAGACTTCTTCAAATATCGTAGAATCTGACAAAGAGCATCCCAGTGACACTGTCTGGGTTTATCAAGGTATCTGCTAAGAAGACCCACTGCAGTAGAAATGTCAGCTCTGGTGACAGTCAAATAAATGAGTTTACCAATCAGCCTCCTGTACTTTTTATGATCAGCAAACAGAGGAGAAGAATCATCATCCCAATTTACATTAGGATCTAGAGGAATATCAGCAGGTCTCGCCCCCAGCATACCAGTCTCCTGCAGTATGTCAAGGACATATTTTCTCTGAGACAACACAAGAGCATTAGAATTTCTAGAAACTTCTATGCCCAGAAAATATCTAAGTTTGCCCAAATCTTTAGTAGCAAAATGTTTGCCCAGATGAGATTTAGTAGCCTGAATACCAAGAGAATCACTGCCAGATATGATAATATCATCAACATAGACAATCAGAATAATAATACCAGTAGAAGTCTTCTTGGTAAAAACAGAATGATCCACCTGAGACCGCAGAAACCCAAAATCAATCATAATTCTGCTCAATTTATCAAACCAAGCTCGGGGACTCTGCTTAAGCCCATAAATAGACTTCTTTAATCTGCAAACTTTGTGAGACTCCCCCTGAGCAACAAACCCAGGAGGTTGCTCCATATAGACCTCTTCTTGTAAATCACCATACAAGAAGGCATTTTTGACATCAAGTTGTAACAAAGGCCAGTCAAGATTAACAGCAACAGACAGAAGAATTCTAACAGAATTAAGGCGAGCAACAGGAGAGAATGTCTCAAAATAGTCAATACCATACGTCTGGGTGTAGCCTTTAGCAACTAAGCGTGCCTTGAGCCTTTCAACAGTGCCATCAGGTTGATATTTCACAGCATACACCCATCTGCAACCGACAGGTTTGCACTGAGGAGGAGGATCCACCAACTCCCAAGTATCTCGTTCAGCAAGAGCAAACATCTCCTCCTTCATAGCAGACACCCAACCAGTACTCTGTAGAGCATCCTGGACATTCTTTGGAATAGCAACAGCAGATAAGGCATATACAAAATTACTAGAATGGATATTCAGATGGTCAGTAGAAACAAACTGAGCAATACTGTGTGATGTGCAGGAACGAGTACCCTTTCTAAGAGCGATGGGTAAGTGAAGATCAGAAGGTACCTCAGGTGTAGCAGAACCTTCTGGAGGTGAAGATTGGTTTTCATGGGGGGTTTCTTGAGTAGAAGGCACTTTGTTCCTGCGTTGATACACTATAAGAGGAGGCTTATCAGCCTCAGTAGTGACTTTGTCAGTAGTGTCAGGCACACATTCAGAAATAACAGGTAGAGGTGAAGCAATAAGATCAGACTGCAAACTGTCACCACGAGCAGAATAGTAAGGAGTATCTTCAAAGAAAACCACATCACTGCTAGTAAACCATTTTCTTGCAGTAGGACTGTAGCACCGATATCCTTTCTGGGTACGGGAATACCCCAAAAACATGCACTTCTCAGCACGAGGAGACAATTTATCAGAAGTAGGGCCAACTAACCGTACAAAACAGGTACATCCAAAAATCCTAGGAGGCACAGTAAATAGCTGAATATCGGGTTGAAGCACCTGAATAGGTATTTTGTTTCCAATCACAGATGATGGCATTCGATTTATCAGAAAACAAGCAGTCAATATAGCCTCAGGCCAAAACGAGCGAGGAACATGTGCATGCATCATAATAGTTCTAGCAACCTCTAACACATGTCTATTTTTACGCTCAGCCACACCATTTTGCTGGGGTGTATAAGCACAGGAGGTCTGATGTATTGTACCCACAGATTTACAAAAAACATCCACATCTTTTTTAACAAATTCCAGTGCATTATCAGAACGAAAAATTTTGACAGGCATACCATGTTGAGTTTTTATTTCAGCAAAGAAAAACTTGATAACAGACAAGACTTCGGACCTACTTTTCATCATAAATAACCAAGTAGTCCGGGAAAAGTCATCAATAAACAGAATAAAATACTTATGACCAGATAAACTAGGCACATGACACGGTCCCCATACATCAGAATGCACTATATCAAATATATTTTTACTGCTAAGTTGACTGCGTCTAGGATAAACAGCACGAGTTTGTTTTCCAAGTTGACATGACTCGCACTGAAAACGACAAACACCAAGATCAGACACCAAATATCGAAGCTTCTCAGATGAGGGATGGCCCAGCCGGTAGTGCCACTGTAATGCAGAAACAGATGTAGATAATGCAGACGTCACAGATGCTTTAGCAGCTTTAGGCAACTGATCCAGATAGAAGAGCCCATCAGCACCTTCATACCCCCCACCAATCTTCATCCTCGTGCGAAGGTCCTGAAAAACACAAGAACCAGGAATAAAAGTCAGACTACACTGTAAGCTCCGCAATATCTTGCTAACAGACAACAGATTCAAAGGAAATCGCGGCACATATAAGGCAGATTTCAGCAGAAAGTCAGAAGAAATATCCCCTACTCCAACCACTGCAGACTTGGAACCATCAGCCAACATGACAGAAGAGGGTCTAGCAGGTTTAAATAATTTTTGAAACAGAGATCTATTTCCAGAAATATGCGAAGAGGCACCGGAGTCTATGACCCATTTAGTATTACCAGGCGTAGAGGAAGAGCTCAGAAAGGCAGTGTCATAACCAGAATAGGTGGCGGCATGAGCTCCACTAGTCGAAGCTTGAGACGACGCACTAGCGCGCTCAAGAAGAAGACGCTCCACCTCAGCCCGGATGTAGTCAGCAGTCGCACCTGAGGAGGCAGAGTCAGTAGACTGAGTCGTCCCCTCTGAAGCAGTAGGAGTGGAGTCCGCAGCTGCATTAGCCCACGCCGGCTTACCAAATTTCTCCCAGCATTTTTCTTCAATATGGTTGGACCGGCCACAGAAGATACAAAGGCGCTGTCCTGACTGAGGACGCGCACCAGCAGTAGGGGCAGTAGAAGAAGCTCCTCGACCCGGAGCAGCCCGTCCTCGTCCTCCACCCAGGGGAGGACGGCTCTCAGTAAAACGGCCACGGCCACGACCGCGACCACGACCAGAAGCTGCGGCAAGGGCCGAAGAGTCTCCAACATCAGTAGTCAGAGAAGAAGACGACGAGGGCAAACGCTGAAGGCGTTTGTAGGCACTCTGTAGTGACGGCAGAGGATCACTAGCTAGGATCTGATCCACAACTCCAGCATATGACTCGGGCAATCCACAGAGAAACTGTACCAACTGAAGCTCCTGGCGTTGACGCTGCATAGTAGCCAGGTCCGTGGAGAGAGGATGATAGGATTCCAGCTCACCCCATAATCCAGTGAAGTCAGAGAAGTAATCCGAAATATCTGTCCCCGTGAACTGTAGACGTCCCAGCTGCTTGGTGATGTCAAACACCTTCTTGGGGTTCTGACTATGTGAGTAAGTACCGGCGAGCTGATCCCACATCTGCTTCGCCGTAGGCAGGTGAAGAAGGGTGACACTGATCTTCTCAATGCTGCTGTTGAGAATCCAGGTCATCACGGTGGAGTCATCACGAACCCAGTCGTCATACGCCTTCACATCTTTAGCATCAGCGTCCTCGGCGGGTGCGTCCGGACCCGCACGGATAAGATGTGAGTACTTGCCCTGAGATCTGGCATAGATCGTCATGGAGCAGACCCAGTGAGGATAGTTGCGCCCATCAAGCTTCACAGTAGTAACTTGACGGCGGAAGTCATCATGCGAAGACGCCATGGTAGCAGTAGACACAGCAGGAACAGGCACGATCAGGCAAAAGACGGTCTACGCCGTCAGACAGGCACAGCAGGCACAACAAAACACGGAGAGGACCTCTCACATACGGTCTACGCCGAAGCGCAGAACAGAACCCGGTGGCACAACGGCCTACACGGGCAGGCAGGCAAGAGACCGAAACGAACGGTCTACGTCTTCAAGCCACCGGAGCGCTGGAGGAGTTCACAGAGCCAACGGACCGGCGGCTAGAAACCGCGGAGGCGCACCGGCCCCGGCGGCGGAGGGGGCGCTCGGCCCCGGCGGCTGGAGCCTGCCGGCTGCCCGCCTGGCTGCTGCGGCGGCCCGCCTGGCGGCTGCGGCTGTTGGGCCGGCGGCTGCTGGGCTGCTGGCCGGCGGCGCGGCCGGGGGGGGCGGGGAGAGAGAGAGAGGGAAGGGAAGGGAGGGTGACGGCCGGATCTACTGCTCTGGTACCATGTGAAACACAAAGCAAGTGTGGGAAGCGTAGGGTTGCACAATATGTGCACCCTCATATATATAACATTGAAACAATTACAGAGAGGTCCACATATAATATGGAAATAACACAACAATTAGCAGAATATATAAAACAGGAATATATTGTAACAGAGGCAAATCATGATGATTACGCTCTAAAATTTCCCTTTGTGGTCGAAAGATGAACATATAAAGGCAGCAACACATCCACAGAGATAGCAACATAAATAAATGATTTCTTTCTTCAATTTTCATCTCCTCTACTCCTCTATATTAGCTCTTCCTCTATTCTCTCCCTCGCGCCAACCATGAATAGAATAAACAGAGTAGTTGGTGTTGAGAGTCATAAACAAAGGTAGAGATAATGGTTATGTAAGCAAATATGGGGAGGACAGTAACAGATAATGCGAGTCGATGTAATACTTGACTCGATTACATGGATCTAGGTAGAAATTTATAATGGATCTTTGTGTGACCCAAAAAGGGGATCAAGTCATAAAACAAATTTAATTAAGATATGATTAGCATTAAGCATGGATTGAGAGAGGTAAGGGCTATATGTATGTAGGGATGGAAGGGGGAGGGGGGCAATAAAAGGAACTAAAGATATATATATTATTGTTTGAAATGGAAGATTAATGTCGTTGGCACGGATAAATTAGGGATACACCATGTAATGAAGACATCCGTCATGTGAAATACTAGTCGTAGATGGAGCTGCACGCCTGAGGATGTAGTATTATTGAGAACAGAAGGTGACATGCATCAATGAATGGACATACTGTGTCTGGAAACAATCAAGGAAGACAACAGGTGACATACAACAATGAATGGACACATTGTGTCTGGCAACAATCAACGAATAGATCAGGTGACACGACGCGTTGAAGCAGAGGCACGCCGAGTCATGCGACATGATGTGTCAAATAAGTGACACGTCGTGCCAAAGGATAGACGCCAAGTTGTCAGGACAGAGTTGGTCGACATGTTGTGTCATTGGGGACATGTGTGTTAGAGCCGACACGATATGTTCAGCAACAGAAGCCCCCTCCCCCCCCTCCCCGGTAGGCAGCAAACGACAAAATATCATGCACATGTCGTGTTGGGCAAAAACAACAACATGAAGCTCTAAAATAATTGCAAAATAATGAAAAGATCCTTCTAGGTCTCCACCACAGCAGGGCAGAGATTAATTATCGCCAACCGTAGTAGAAAAGTTGATCTTTGGTCATGATTTGGCATTAAATCTGGACGTAGGTAGCATGTATAGTGGTGGCAAGTAGATGGTGGCAATGTGGACGGTGGCGCCATGAAAGGAAGTGGTGTAGCTGATAGGGAGGGTAGCGGTTGCTTTAAAAAGAGCATATGGCAAGCAACAATGGCATTTAGACGAGGTGTGTACCAATACTTCTAGCAGCAGCAATGGAGCAATATCATGGTGGTTATTTTGTGATGAAGACAGCTTAAGAGAGACACTCTAAGACGTAGCAAGGGGTGGGCATCCTTACAAGTAGATGAGCAAACCCTTCCCCTATATATAAGAGTGGAGGCAAGTACAAGACACAAGAAAACGCTCATGGACTAGGATTCCCAACACTAATCAGCCAAATAGACTTGAACCCATATAAAAAATAAATAAGACACTATTATATTCTAACAATCCTAACTTTCATATTGAGATTCCATGTTTTTCACTAAGGCTCCGATTGGTTCAGTGTAAGTGGAGTTTTTTTGGAAGTCATTTTCCAGGAACTGAAGTGCAGTTCCTGAAAATCGAGTTCAGATGATTGGTTTAAAAAATAAAGTTTTCTAGAAAAATGAGTTCCATGTGATTGGTTTGTTGTAATTTTGGCTACAACATATGAAATGTAATGCACCACAAACATCACAAATTTTCAACATTTTGACAACCAAATCATATCCATATCAAATAGAATTTCATAACCAACAAAGTATTATTCATGAAAATTCATAGACCATTAATAAAGATTGGAAAGTATGGAATCTTGATTTAAAATACTAAACTTTTCTATCTTAGAGTTCAAAGTCAATGATAACAAAGAATTATAAAACTTTGTCAATGGTCCATAAAATCTGTAGAAGAGTAGTTGTTATCTTGTAGATCTTCTTCAACACCTGCATCTTGGATCTTTCCGACAAACTTGTGAAGCCATTTCACACGCATGTTAGACTTTCAACTCATGAAGACCTTGGAATCAACTTCATTACCACATAGATGTGTCAGAGCCTCCATTATATCATTATCATCAAATGGTCCAAAATCCTTCAACTTCTCTAGTTCTTCAAATATCTTACTTCAATCTAAGTATTATGGCCTTGAGAAAACCTCAATCATCCTGTCTAGCTTGTCAGTGAATTTCTCAACCATATCATCTTCTGATTCTCGTACTCTTTTTCTAGTAGAACCAACTGGTTGTGTTTATGAGCAGTTATATAATACCAAGAATATGACAATTGCACAAAAAATACTTAGAAATGGTAAAGGCAACTCACCACGACAGCTTGTCAAGAGAAAAGCAATCAAGGATAGACCTCCGTGCACTAGTTAATATCTTTAATAGAATAGTAATTCCTTCACGCCATGAAGAAATGAATTGAGAGAATAGTTATTCCTTCACGCCATAAAGAAATGAATCAAGATTCAATGACATGCCTTCAGCCTTCGGTGACTTTTCTTTGCGTCGTGGAGAAATCGTGATCAAAGTATGGCCTGATGCCCGTAGAAAAAGGAAGGAATTTTGGAGTTGGCGCAGGGTGCCGTAGCAGTTCGCTCGCACGCAGCTGCCGGGCAGAGAAAAGGAATAGACGGAACTCGTTTTCACCCCTGATTTTCCAAGAACTCAGGGTATAAACCCTATTTATACATATGGAAGTTCGGAAAATTCCAGGGAAGTAGTTTTTCGGAGTTTCGGAAAACCAATCATTTAAAACATGTCTGAGAAATTGAGTTCCTTATTTTTTTAATACACTTACAGCGAACCAATCGGAGCCTATAAATATCCACCACTTTCATGGTTTGTCAAAATTTCCACTGACAAATAGGATTTCTCAAAAAAAATTGTCAAAAGTCCCATTATTTCATTTCCATTGGTGTCAAAATCATCACGCCAAATCTTTTCCAAGGTTATACATCCAAAATTGTCAAATTTTCAATTTTGAGACTATGTGACGTGTGGAACGGGTGGGTCATCGCTATGTGGGGATTGATCAAAACTTTGCCTATTTCAATGGCATTTTACAAACTGAGTATACAAGATGTCAACATCACGAGCAACAGACGGAAATTTCCTTCTGAAATAATCGATAGAGGGTCGACATAGCAAAATTTAGGCAGCATGGATGTGGAGGAAGTATGTTACATCGAATTTTCTCTACTCTTAAGTAGTGGATCATTAGATCTGACCGCCCTAAGTCATCCTGATTCCTGTACACTAAGAATACTTTTCTAGGCCGATTAAGATCTAAGTTGAACCAGCCTAAACTTTGGGTATTTTTCACTAGGACTTGAATTAATTATGGTATTTGTGGAAAGCAAGCATGTGCATATAGGACAATCATACATAGATCTATACTAATGAGCTGTATATGATAAAATGGAGTTCACCCTATTTTCTGCAGATTTTCAGTACTTTATTTATTTAAAAAATCTGCTTTAGTAACAATGTTAGATAGCTAACCATGTCTCATGTATACGCAAAAATCTGCTTTGGTAACAATGTTAGATAGCTAACCATGTTTTATGCATACACCAAAATACCGAACTATTCAAGTGAGTTCTTTTGTGACCAAGTTGCATTTTTCACTGAATGTTTGCTGTTTTTCAGTAATATACTTAATTTTAAGATGAAGTCTTTCATTTCTGTGAGAGGATTGGATTTGGGTCAAAGCGATACCCGGTTAGGGTGTGCTCTCCTTTATTATATAGACAAAGACTATTTACATAGTAGACCCAACAGGAATAGGAAATAGTAAAGAGGTACATAAAATAGGAAAACTATTTTCTAACACTCCCCCTCAAGCTGGAGCATACACATCATGCATGCCCAGCTTGGAAGTCATATCCTTGAAAGCTGAAGATGGATGTGGCTTGGTGAAGATATCTGCCACTTGTTGATCAGTACTAACATGAGGAGTCTGAATCTTCTTGGAGAGAATTAAATCACGAACAAAATGGCAGTCCACTTCTATGTGCTTGGTCCTCTCATGAAACACCAGATTGCTAGCAATATGAATGGTTGTCTGGTTATCACACATGAGAGAAATAGGGGTCTCAACAGACACGTCCATTTCTTACAAAACAGACGCAACCCACTGTAGCTCACAAGTATGTGCCATGGCTCAATATTCGGCTTTTGTGCTTAATCATGCTACCACATTCTGTTTCTTGCTCTTCCAAGTCACCAAATGTGACCCAATAAACACGCAATATCCAGAAGTAGATCGTCTATCTCCAACATCACCAGACCAATCAGCATCAGTGAACCCAATGAGTTTTAAGAATGTATATGTGAAGTTCTACCCCGTAAAGTAAGGCCCTTCCCTGGAGATCTATACAGATATGTTATGTTTTACTGGGTGTCATGTGCCTAGCATGTGTCTCACTTATGTTTTTACTTCAGTAGTTTAGTACCATATTGCTCATCTCTGTTTTAGTCCCTCCTCTCTTCTCCTATATAAGAAATTGTATTGTACACATTTTTAATCATCGAATAAACAATTCCTACTCTCTATATCGTATCGGAACAGGTCTGATTTTTTTCCGTGCAAATTCCCATCCTACCCCCATGCCCTAGACACCCCCCCCCGCCGCCGCAGCGCCACCCCCCCCCCGCCACCGTCGCAGCACCCAGTCGCCGCCTTCACCCGCCACCACCGCCCCTCCCACCTTCCTGGCGCCACTCCCTCATATTGTCCTCACACTCCTCCCTCTGCTCCTCTAATACCTTTCTTCTTTCTCCACCTCTTTACGTTCTTGACGTTTTCCGGACAGCCATAGCTCTTGCACATTGAGAGTCTCTCCGGTTCTTTGGGTACTTCTACCTACGCCTCATGACAGAATCTTGATCTTCCTCATGACGGCGTAGGTTCCTTTATCAGTCAATCTGCCCGTAGAGGATCTCTTCTGATCTGATGCTTCAAATCTTCGGTGTTGCTCTACTGCCCCATAGCGGGTCCCTTATCTACTAACTACTGTTGTTGTTGCGCCGCCCATTTTCTTGTTGCTCTGTCTCTGCTCACCATGGCCTCTATTGAGCCGCCTCGTTCTCTCTGTGTTACCACCGTCAAAATCGATGGCTCAACTATCATCTTTGGTCGGCGTCCTTTGTTCTATACGTCAAAGCACAAGGCAGTTATTCACACCTCACTACAGATCCTCCTGATGTCCCGGCTGCTACTGCGGATGAAAAAAGCAAGCAAACCTATGCACAATGGTCCAAAGACGATTTTGGTGTTATGTCCTAGCTTCTTAATAGCACCGAGCCGCGGATCAGTCAATCCTTGTTGTGTCTTCATGACGCTAAGGCCATGTGGGATCATCTATCTCACGTCTATTCTCATCAGTAGAATCTTAAGCGTGTTTTTGAAATTTTCAAAACCTTGGCCAAGAAGGAGTTTTCTTCTGACACTTCTGTAGAGGACTTCTACAACCAATGCTCTGCTCTCTGGAATGAGTACAAAATTTATCACCCCTTGACGGTCGACATCAAAGAAGCCCAGAAGCAGCGCAATAAACTCCAATTGGTCCAATTTCTGGCTGCTCTTCCTACTTGCTTCTCTGGCGTGGTCGATCAGATTCTGTCTAGTGACCCTCTGCCTACTCTCCGCGACGTCCTTAAACTTGTTCAAAGACTTCTGTCGATGACCTCCACCCTTGCCATTGAGCATCCTGCTCTGGCCGTTCACACTACTGAATCTGGACATGGCCGAGGTCGAGGTCGTGGTCCTGGAGGACGTCTGCCTCCTACTGGTGGACGTAGTTCTTCTACTACTCCTGGTCGAGGCCAAGCAGCTGGCCCTCGCTTCTGCAACTGGTGTAACATACCAGATCTTGGACCCTACCCTAGAACTTTGATCTTTTGGGTTTGGCCAAACATAGTTGAGGGTTAGACCTAAAAAGATGTTTAGTAAAATCATAATGATCTAATGCATGAATGTATCACCTAAATGTAATCTAATATGTCACATAATTCAATTAGAGGTAATAAGTAGATAAGGAACCTAATTGGATGAATAATAAAGATAATGGGCCACTAAAGAGCCATATGACATATCTCATAAAAAGAAGTCACAAAAGTGGAAACAAACTTCAAATTCGTAATCTACATATCAAAATAAGCCTACATGTCAATTTTCACCTAATTTGGACCACCTTGGAATAATAGCGTAAGTTGAAGAGAGAAAAAAGAAAAAAATTTAATCAACACTTTACAAAATTTGGATTAGGAAACACCAGCCCGCATATACAGTAATCGCGGACCAAGGTCCGGTATTCAGGGCATAACTCCCTCATTTCTTAACAAAATTTCACGAAATAACTTGCGTTAGATTGCAATTTTAATTTTGCATCTATCCATGCCATATTCATAGCCTAACATGGAGAAATCGAGAAACGCCTAAACTTTTTCTTCAAGTATTCTGAAACAACTTCTCACACACCCCCACTTATAAATACCTCTACCCCGGTCTTCCTCGGTTGTTTTGTGAACCTCCTCTCATTCCAATTTCATCTTTTCTTTAGTGTGTGGTTGTTGATGGTCGTGCTTTGATTTTGCTTTGCATCGTCATTTCACCCAAAAGTCGAACATGGTTCTTGGTTTGAGTTTGTGGCACCGCTCCCCGACGTCATGTTTATTTTCAGAGCGTAATTGGACCTCAGGTAAAGAACTCAGGCACTTGTTCTTCATGGTCGGTTAGTTAGTTTCACGAACGAACGACGAACAAAGTTTTTCCCCAAACTCTCGGATAAGTTTCTCCTTGCCCGTCCGACCTCTCTTCCTCTCTCGCAAGTTCCCTACTGATTTGGCTTTTTCTAATTTTGTGATTGTTTCATCTCGCAAAATTCATATCTTTTAATCTACTAGTCTAAAAATTATAAATAAATATGTTTTGGAATCGGAAAAATATTCTTTATCTAATAAAAATACTTTCAGAGTCTGATTTCAATGTTTTTCGAAGGATGAATTTTGGAGAATAAAATACATGTATAAAACTCATAATAAATGTAACTTAATCATACAAACTCCAAATTGGATAAAAAGATATGTTTTCTTAATCAAGAGAATCTAATAAATCACTTGGTGATGTTTTCAGAGTTTAATTCGAATTTAATAAAAAGGTGATTTTCTTGGGTTGCAATATAATAATCAATTAATGATTTGCATCTAAATGAAATTAGGTGAAGAGATATTCTATTTGGATCTAGGGTGTGGACCCTAACCTGATACACACATCATTAAGGTATGTTTGCATCTCCTATTATTCTATGTTGAGCAATTCACCTATATTTTATTTCTCTTGATCCTATGGATATTAGCCTATACACAATGTCTTTTCTTTTAAAAATCATGGTTCATGTGAACTACCTTATTTGATATTGATCTTGTGATCATGGATATTTCTTGGACTCTTTTTCATATGCTTTGTGCATGTTAAACTTATTTGATGATATGTGCCCATTTTGTAGTGGATGTTGCTTCTTTTCCCACCATGGTAGTGGGTGTTACTTTTATGGCACATTATTCTTTTATTCTTATTTATCTTTTGATATGCATCATGTGGTGACTACTAGTATAACGTTGAATGTGCTTTTATGTGGATGTGAAAATTCCCACATATGAATGCAGATGTGAAAATTCCTACATATTTATAAATTATGGCAGATGTGAAAATTCCTGCTTGGCAGATGTTGACAGACCCTGCCACCCCATATTTAGAGTGGATGTATACAATTTCCACTCACCCCACATTTATGGTAGATGTGTTATTTCATACATGCATGTTTATATTATCTAGTATTGTCACAGGTGAATCACATGGGTGCTAAGAAGCACGGATACGGATACGTATCGGATACGGGTACGAGTACGGGTACGCGGATACGGCAATTTTCAAAAATATAGGATACGGGTACGTCATGGATACGGCAATTTTTTTAATATTTATTTTAATATTTTTAAAATAACCAATATATTTATTTTAAAAATAGATGAAGACAATCAAATTTCATTCGAAAATCACAATATTTCTAAAGAAAATGGAAACCAATACTACAATATCAAACAATGATTTAAAAAGGGGTCTTTCATTCATATTAATGTGAGACAAGTTACAAAAAGACATGATAATATCATATTCTAGACCTTTCACATTTCATGTATCATGTAATGTTGTGTTGTAAAGTGAGTTGCGTCATCTCTGATACCAAACTATCTTCTCTCATGTATAGCTAGCTACTATGAAGCACGGATATAGATACAAAAATGGATACGGGTACGGGTGTGGTACGGGGATACGACAATTTTCGAAAATATAAGATACGGGTACAACATGGATGCAACAGTTTTTTTAATGTTTATTTTGAAATTTTGACAGAAAATACCAATTTCTTTCTCAAATCACAATACAATAGGGGGAGTCTACAGTTGGAAGTCACATGGTTTTGGGATTTTGAGGGATCACGCGAGTGGGGTGCTCTCTTGGCTGATAAATGTGTTGGTTGTATCCTAGCTGCATTAAGGTCATTTCCTGCTAATAAAAAAAGGAATACGACTTAAGAAGTATTTGGTATGTATTAAAGAGTATCTAGGGAGTATTAGTATCAAATATGTATTCAATACTGGTAGGACACCTATTTTGGAGTATCAGTGCTTCATAGGGGGAGACATAAGGATGGGGATGCAATAATTATTTTCAAAGGAGATGAAATAGATATTGTCTAGATAGAAATCCTGAATAAATCACAATGGATTTAGTCACCAAAACAAGAGGCATGCTAACCCAACGATACTAACTTGAAGCCTTTCATAGAATATGGAGAACATCAACAAGAATAAAACTTGCACCTTAGCAGGGAAAGCATCCGAAAGTACCATGTAAAGGTGAATGAATTGGTTTGCAATAAAGAACAAACAAAAATCCAGATTACATATTGAAGCTCTTTAAAAAGTGAAATCCCAAAAAACATAGGAGGTAGAAACAATAAAGAGAAGAAGGAAGATTGGCATTTAGCAAAAGGAATGGTGACTAACCTTGAACTCCTTCAAGGAAGCAACTATGACAGCCTTGCTGCAAGCTACTACTAAGCAGAGAGGGTTGAGACATGAGCTAGTGTCAAATGCTAATCAAGCAATGTCATGCCCAGATTTTTTTTCTCTAGTTTTTACTGACTGGATACGGCCTGGATATGGCAGGATACGGATTAGGAGTATCTGATACGTATCCAGGAGTATCCACGGAGTATTGGTATCCAATACGTATCGGATACGGGTACGGCACCTGTTTTGGAGTATCCGTGCTTCATAGCATGGGTGCCTTGTTTATAAACTCTCTTGCTTGATTATTATTTTGTTGTTCATATTCTTTTATGCCCGATTGGGTAGTACTTTATTTTTCTATGGGAAGCCTTTTATACTTGATGTCCTTTATTCTTTTAAATTGCTCAATCTCCTATTTAGTATGCACATACCGGCCTTTGCTAATGTCTTCTATTGTTTCTCTTCTTGCTGGGGTATGCTTCTAAACCTAGGTGAAGGACTTGGTTGATTTGGCATGAAGATTTGGACATAGCTTAAGGAGTTAAAGCTTGGAGACAAAGTTGCTATGGTTTAGACTTCCCTCTATCTTAGATCCTTATGATGTACCATTTATGTAAACCCTTATGGAAGATGATGTTGAGGTACCTTTGTAATCTTATGAAAGTTGAATATAGTCAATGTTTTTATTCCGCTGCTAAACTTTAGTGTTATGATACATTCATGTTGAATAAATTGGTTTCATCCCTTTGGCAAAAAAAATTATGTTGGTGTTTGGTTTGGGATGTTGCCTTTTTATTTTAGTAGGAGTGATTCCCCTCTGAGATCCCACTCCTTACAACTGGTGTGGTCGCGATAATCACAACGAAGATCTGTGCTAGATCAAGCACGGTAAACCGGCCTGGGCGAACCAAGCTTCTACGGAGACCTCCATTGAAACTGCATCTGACCAGCCATCTGCTACGCCGTCTACTGAGTGGCTTCGCTCGGAGTTTGAGAATTTTTTTAAGAGCGCATGACTCAGCTTCCCTCTACATCTACTGCTGGTCACTCCTTCCATGGCCCCTCCACAACCAATTCCTCCATCTGCGGATGATCACCACTAAGGTAAATTCTGACTTACACCTGCCTATCAGTCAGCGCAAAGGTGTTCGTTCCTGCACCAAACATCCTATTAGTCATTTTTGCTCATCTGCTAACCTGAATAACAGTTTTGCATGCTTCACTTCTACAATTTCTGTGGTCACTATTCCAAAGATTGTTGCAGAAGCTCTTCTTATTCCTGCATGAAAACAGGCGATGGACCATGAAATGCAGGCACTATGTGATCGCAAGACGTGAGAACTTGTGGATCGTCCTCCTTCCTGCACTTCTGTTGAATGTCGATGGGTCTTCACAATTAAGTATCAACCTGACGGTACAATTGAGCGCCTGAAAGCTTGTCTTGTGGCAAAGGGGTATACACAAACATATAGTGTGGACTATTTTGAAACCTTTTCTCCTGTAGCACGGTCAAATTCTGTTCGCATTCTGATTTCTGTTCCTGTCAACAAAGAATGGCCCCTATTTCAGTTGGATGTTAAAAATGTGTTTCTTTATGGAGATCTACAGGAAGAAGTTTACATGGAGCAACCACCGGGATTTGTTGCTCAGGGGAGTCTGCCTCAAAAGTTTGTAAGCTAAAAAAAGCCATCTACGGTCTCAAATAGAGCTTGCATGCTTGGTTCAACAAACTCAGACAGATCTTAGTTACTTTTGACTTTCGTCGTTCCCACTCAGATCATTCGGTTTTTATCCGCAAAACAATGGTTGGGCTAGTCATTCTTATTGTCTATGTTGACGATATTATTTTATCTGGCAATGATACCTTGGGCATACATGCAACTAAAACCTACTTAGAAAAGTATTTTTTCACCAAAGATCTCGGAAAGTTGAGATATTTCTTAGGCATCGAGGTATCCAGATCATCTGTAGGGTTGTCTCTCTCGATGAAAATATGTACTTGATCTCTTGCAGGAAACGGGTATGCTTGGCTGTAAACCAGCCAACACCCCTCTTGACCCAAATACGGATTGGGACGATGAAAACTCCCCTCCTTATGTTGATCACCACCAGTTCAGAAGGCTGGTTGGCAAGCTTATTTATCTTACGGTCACAAGAGCTGACCTCACTGCCGTTGTAGGATTCATCAGCATGTATCCTGATAAACCACGGCAATGTCATTAGGATGCTATATGTCACATCCTGCCCTATCTCAAAAGCTCTCCAAGCAAAGGCTTGTTATATAAGAAGCACGGCCACTGTAATATTTCTAGTTTTTCAGACTCTGACTATGCAGGAAGTCGCTCTGATCGTAAGTCAACATCGGGCTATTGTACATTTGTGGGCGGCAATCTAGTTACCTGACAAAGCAAAAAGCAGATTGTCGTATCCAGATCCGTGCAGAGGCAAAATATCGAGTCATAGCTCATACTGCATGTGAACTTTTGTGGGTTCAGAGTCTCCTCCAGGAGTTTGACATATCCTATTTCAGCCCTATACCAATGTTTTGTGACAACAAAGCCTCCATTTTTATTACAAGCAACCCCACATTTCATGAGAGGACAAAACATATTGAGGTCAACTGTCACTTTGTTCATGAGACAGTTCTTTCTGGCTGCATTTACACTCCATATCTCAGCACTGAAAAGCAAGTAGCGGATATCTTCACCAAAATTCTCCCAAAAGCTTGTTTTCAGACTCTAGTGGACAAGTTGGGCATGTTCGACATCTATGCTCCAACTTGAGGGGGAGTATAGAGATATGTTATGTATTACTGAGTGTCATGTGCCTAGCATGTGCCTCACTTATGTTTTTACTTCAGTAGTTTAGTCTCATATTGCTCATCTCTGTTTTAGTCTCTCCTCTCCTCTTATATAAGAAAATGTATTGTACACCTTTTTAATCATCGAATAAACAATTTTATTCTCTCTATAAGATCCTTTGATGTACCGAAGAATCCGGGTGACTGCCATCCAATGTGACATCTTAGGCGCACTCATAAACTGGCTAACCACTCCAACAGCATAAGAAATATCAAGCCGAGTAACTGACAAGTAGATCAGTTTTCCTACAATCCTTCTATACTTTGTTGGATCAGAAAATTCATTGTCATCAGAAATAGAAGTCTTCATATGATAGTCCATAGACGTGGAGACAGGTTTACACTGTGTTATGCCTGTCTCTACAAGCACGTCAAGGACATATTTTTGCTGAGAGAGATTTTTTTCCTTCCTTGGAGCGTAGGACTTCTATGCCAAGGAAATGTCGAAGATTACCCAGATCTTTTGTCTGAAATTGTGTTTGCAGCCATGTCTTGAGTTGTAGAATGTCAGTAGAGTTATCACTGGTGATGACAATATCATCTACATAAACAGCTAGAATAATGGTGCCACTCGAAGATTTATACACAAAGAGTGAGTGATCAATAGAAGACCAGGTGAACCCAAACTATATAAGTGCAACAACGGAATTTATCAAACCATGCCCGAGGTGATTGCTTCAGACCATACAAAGATTTCTTGAGCTTGCATACCTTCTGACACTCCCCCCGAGCAACATACCCAGGAGGTTGCTCCATGTACACCTCCTCAAGAAGACCACCATGAAGAAAGGAATTCTTGACATCCAACTGAAGAAGAGGCCATGAAAAATGAGTAGCAACAAAAACAAGAATTCGCATAGAATATAGTCGAGCCACTAGAGGAAAAGTCTCAAAAAAGTCAACACCATGTGTCTACGTGTACCCCTTTGCCACCAGATGCGCCTTCAAACGATCAATAGACCCATCAAGTTTCTGTTTGACAGTGTAAACCCAGCAGCAGCCTACAACAGACTTGCCAGGAGGAAGATCCACCAAGTCCCAGGTAGAGTTCTCATAAAGTGTTGCCATCTCATTGTCCATAGCGCGGACCCAACCATCATGGCGGGTTGCTTCCTTATAAGAATGAGGAACAGTCGTAGAGTCCAGTTGAAGAGCAAACGTGTGAGCTGCAGTCGACAAATGAGACAAGCAACACACATTTGCCAAAGGATGACGAATAGTGCAGGACCGGACACCTTTTCAAGCTGCAACTGAAAGGTGTAAATCTGAAACTGAAGAATCAAGAGAACTCTCAGTAGAAACAGGTACCTCAGGAGTAGCAGACAATGAGGAAGCATGTGGCTGAACTGATGACGCTACATTCTCTCGGCGACGCCCTGCTCGCCTGGTGTAAACTAGGGGAAAGGATGGAGGCGGTGGTAGTGGCGGCGATGGTGATGGTGGGGTGATATCAATAACACTTTCATCACATGGCACAGGAAGAGGTGGTTCTCTCTCACGCTCAAAGATGTAGTCATTCTCAGGATTGTGCTCCCCCTCACTCTGAACAAAGTCACTAAAGAACGGAGTAGACTCATGACAGGTAACGTCAACACAAAAAGACGACGAAGACGTGAACAATAACACATGTATCCCTTCTGTGTGGGAGAATATTCCAAAAAGATGGTGTGAATTGTGCGAGGAGACAACTTGTCAACTCGTGGAGCAAACACGTGAACAAACGTAGTGCATCTAAACACACAAAGAGGAACAGGAAAGGGTTGCTCGTCAGGTCGTAAAATAGAGAAGGATGTAGCCCCTTGTAATACAAAAGATGGTTGTCGATTAATCAAGAAACAAGCAGTGAGAAGAGCATTAGACCAATATCTCTTAGGCACAGACATTTGAAACAACAGAGTACGAGCGACATCAAGTAAGTGACAGTGTTTGCGCTCAGCAACCCCATTTTGTTGGGGTGTATGAGGACAAGTCGTCTGGTGAATAATGCCAATAGAATTACAGAACGTAGAAACAACCTTTTGAACATATTCAAGAGCATTATCAGTACGAAGAGTCTTAATATGAGCATCAAACTGAATTTTTCTCAACTGATGAAAAGTTTGAATAACAGGCAGGACTTCATCGCGAGACTTAAGTAAATAAACCCAAGTCATGCGGGAGAAATCATCAATGAAAGACATAAAATATCGAAAGCCATTCTAACTAGGCTCTTTAATAGGACCCCAGACATCACTATGAATAAGATCAAAAGGACGCTTAGAGTGTTTCCCAATGCGACTCGGAAAAGAAAGGCGATGGTGCTTGCCTAACTGGCATGACTGACACTCTAACGACTTAAGAGAGGCTAAGCCTGGGACAAGCTTCTAAAGACTCTGTAGGGAAGGATGTCCATAGCGACAATGCCATTGCAAGGAAGAGCAGTTGAAAATAGTTGATGAGGTGGAAGGAATCTGGTGAGTTGGGTGACCACCTTCAAAGAAGTAGAGATCACCTATCCTCGATCCCCCACAAATCGTCTTCCAACTCCTGGGATCCTGTAACACAAAGAAAGAGTCTCCAAAGATTACCAAGCATTTCAAAAAATCAACTAGCTTAGCAATTGACATTAAGTTAAATGGAAAGTCTAGAACATAATGAACATATTGTAAAGTCAAATTAGATGACGCTTGTACGGTGCCACATGCTTAGACGCTTCTGACAGAACCATCAACTAGTGCCACAGAAGAATGTGGGATATATGAGTCAGAGGAAAGAAGCATAGAGCGTATACCTGCCATATGCTGGGAGGCCCCGAAATCCACTACCCGTGTAGAGGATGGATGAGAGGCAACAAGTGAAGTCCCTGGGTTACCTGCATCCATGGTTCAAAATTTCGACCGAAATTGCAAAATTTCGGTTTCGACGGGTACCAGAAACAGAAATGACACGATCGCTGGACTGAATAGTAATTTCGCGAAATTTTTTTAAAATTTCACACCCCCCTGTCAAAATTTCGCAAAGGTTGTTGGATTTCGGTGAAAAATGGCCATTTGAGGCCCTATTTCGCGAAATGCAGCCGAAACAGTATTTCTGTTTCCGGTTTTTGACGGAAACGCTGTTGCTGGACTTAAGGGTGTTGCTTGGGCGATTTTTTTTAGATTTTCTTCTCTTGGAGGCTTCCTTCTTCGGTTCTAAGGTATGTTTACCCTCTCTTCTACCCATCTAACTCCATTTCTCCCACTTCTAACCTCTTCATTCTAGCCTAAAAGATGAACTCCGAAAATCCAAACTTCAAAGTAGTAGATCTTTCTCAAATCTTAATTTCTTCTACTTAAATTTCTAATATTATGAGATTAGTCACTATTGAACATAGATCTATCATTATTTTACGAATTGCACCTATATATTTCTTTATTTCTTGATAAAATGCATAAAAAAAGGCTGAAATTGAGGTTTTTTTAATTTTTTTTCTAGATCTAAGCTTAAATACATCATAATATACTTAAATAATGTTGAAAAGCTACTTATACATACTATATGAGTTTATTTCAGTAAAAATATATAGATATATACATAATTTCGAATTTTAAATTAATTAATATATAATTTCAGAACCTAAAAATGCAAAAAAAAATTAAAAAGTGAAAAAAAAACTAGAACCATTATGTATTATGCTTATAATTTATATCATATGTACCATACAAATCTAACTTTTATTTTTTCTTCTTCTTAATCTTATTAAGAAAATACATAAAATAGTCTAAAGTTGAGTTTTTTTTTAATCTGAGCTTGTATACAATGTTGAAAATATATTTATATAATATGTGACTTTATTTCAACGAAAATTATATATAGATATATGATATTTCAAATTTTAAATTAATTAATAAATAATTTCAGAATATAAAAATGCAAAAAAAATAAAAAAAAGTGAAAAAAAGTAGAAGTTAGAATAAAACAATTATGTATGATGCTAATGCTATCATGCTAATAATTTATTACCAAAGATTAGATTCACTTAACTAGTTATCAATTATGATTATCAAATAACTAAGTTATGATTGTTTTCAATTATACAGGAAATGGCATCTTCAGGTACTCACAGTGATGATGGTGGAGCCGGTGGAGCTGGTAGGGGGAAGGGTGGTCCTAAAAGAGCGGGTGGATTTTGCTTGGGATCATTGCCTTGAAATCCCAGGTACCAAACAACGAGTGGTTTGCAAATATTGTGATAAAAAAATAGGAGGTGGTGGCATCACACGGTTCAAAGCCCACATTGTTGGTGGTGACAGAAATGTAGCAATGTGCAAGAAATGCCCTCAAGGAGTGAGGGATGACTTTAGGACGATGATGGGTCAGAAGAAAGATGTTCGCAAGCAACAAAAAGAGCTAGATGAACTTTATGTTGAAACTGTATTGAATTACAAACAAGGAGCTTCTTCTGCTGAGTCTGACTCGGATGTGGACTATCCTGAAGGCTTTGACACCACACAACAACAACGCATGTATAGGAGAGCAATTAGAGAATATAAAAAGTCTGCATGGGAAAAAGAACAACATGATTCATATAGGAGGGGCCTTGACAGATCTGTTTATGAGCATGGTGGGGGAAGTGACAGTGGAAGAAGAGCAACACATATCCCCGTTGTG